>OU611970.1:12500-4871250 GCA_914767545.1 Sesia apiformis | reverse complement strand
TGCCAAATTAGTAGGGGGTAAGCGTGTAAATTATTCTTCCCGTGGTTCTTATGCGGGCCGATGCGCAGCTGCTGTTGTGTCTTTTAATACAGGATCGATTCATAGTAAAACTCATGAAGTAATATTTAAATCTAGTCCTAATCCTTTGATCGCGAAAGTGGAAAATTGTAATCGTAGAATCCGTATTGCTAAACCTAAATTAAAATTGAAAAAGAGCCACAGCGCTGTATCGAAAGACGCTCACTATGGACCAAACTGCGAAAAACCTGATCTGAGTCCAGAATTATATGAGAAAGCCAAGTCATCTTTTTTAGCCGATTTAAAGTTGTCTTGTGCTGAAAGAGAGGAGCTTGAAAGGTCGACCCATTTGCAAAGAAGTAGTTCTGAGTGGATGAGTACAAGGAGAAAATTACTAACCTCATCATCGTTCGGGGAAGTTTGTAAAAAACGAGAGAGCACAAGTTGTGCTGTTCTTGTTCGTAAAATCGTTTATGGTAGTAATATCTCCAGTTTGCCTGCTGTACGGTACGGTATCGAAAACGAAGAAACCGCAATTAAACAGTTAGAAATTCAAGAGAATATTAGTATACAAGGTTGCGGTTTGTTCGTCGACGATCAATATGAATTTCTTGGTACTACACCAGATGGCATTTATGCAAACGGTTTAATTGAAATTAAGTGCCCACATTCTTTAGCTGGCATGACTCTTGATGAAGCAATGGCCAAACATACCTTTTGGGTTAAGGACAAGGCTTCCAAGGGTTATGTCATAAATAAAAATCATAACTGGTATTTCCAAATTCAGGGACAGGTACATATTACTAAAAGAAACGTTTGCATGCTTGGCATCTGGTTTGGTGCTACTGTACCTATGAAAGTTTATATTATAGAAAAGGACGACAAATTTTGGGAGGAGAAAATGGAGATGAAATTAGTTAGGTTTTATTACGATTGCCTACTTCCAGAATTAGTTGATCCTCGGCAGTCACGAAGCATGCCCATTCGTGACGCGCCCAGTATCATAGAGGCTATGAAAGAGAGGAAAGAAAGAGCTTTACGTGTTATGAAAGAGAAGAACGCCTAATGATTTTGAAAGATACAGGTAACTTAACTACCCAGCCAGTCGATTCACGTAAACACGCCAGTCCAAAAGTCGTTTTAACTTAGGAACTTAGAAATCGCCTTTTGGTTTTCTGTTTTAAACGCACTTACTTATCTAGTCTTGGATTGTCATAAATCTTCCAATAGCTCAATTACTATACAATTTCTGAGTTACCTGGTGTAAAGAATCATAAAAATTGGTTCAAAAATACAGCGAATTGAGAATTCTCCTTTTTTTAAGTCGGTTAAAAGGGCTAAATTTGCAAAAAACGAAGTGACGTCACTGCGCTACGGTTTTTATTACTTACGTGAATCGGGCAGCTGGTAACGTTTTCATTCTGATAGGTTTTGTGATAGCCATTGATTTTATCATCAAATTAGCAGAAATCAGAACTTGATCCGTAATCGAATGAAAAACCATTAGAATTTTGAACTCATATTTCGTTATTGTTTAATTACATACTTTTAATTAGTATATTAATAATTTACAAACTTCTGTTAAAATTAGTAAATAAATGAATTATTTACTAATTTTTGTACAACCCTAGCACGCTTTTGAGATAGCGAGTAATGGCGACTCATATTTGTTATTGTGTAGTAAATAAATCATTTTTATACTTGTGTTTCATTTATTGACATTTTTTTTAAAACCCTAGGATTTTTTTTAGATATCGACGAGGTGATCGTAAACAAAAAGTAAGTATTTGAGTTTACGCAATAGGCACATTTCCTTGCGTAGAGATAAACACACTTCCTACTGAATTTGCAATTATTTTATTGAATGAATATTTTACGAATTAGAATAAATTTTGGTAGTGAAATTACAAATAAATAAATAGTTGGAATTTTAGGTAAGTAGAATACAAAAATGTCAGATGTCAAATGATAGAAAAACATAAAAATTGTGTCTCAACTACTCTTATTAATCTATTAAAAAGAATCAACAGCTAGTTTCCAAAAATTCAACGTTATTGTTATGCTGTAAATATTCAAGTTCAATAACAATTTCTCAACGTGGAACGTTTGTTGCAAAACATTTTGAAAATCGCGCTCTCTAGGTCATTCATCCGCCCCGTCGGATGTTACATTAAACTTTGGCGCTGCGGTCGCTCGAAATCGAGATCTCAGGCCAACAATCTACACCCTTAATTTACACAACCCGCTATATTTTTAAACCGATTTCATAATAACTCCACCACAACCTACCTGGATTAGTATACTATCCTATGAAAGCAGCATCACAATCTGTTATCCCGAATATACTGACCGACACATTTTGGAACTTCATATTTGTAGTAATAATGATAAGTGTAGTAAATTAATAATAATACACAACGTTGATGCATGTATAGTAAAGAGGTAGAGACTTGTTTAAATTCAACTTCTCAAGTTCATAACAAAGTAATATCGTTAGCATACAAAGGCCATGCCTCCTTTAGCCAGATGTCATTATCATTATCTATAAAAATAACAAAATATAAACGATTCCATGTCAAGAAAAGAAATGAATTCAAATAATAAATACCTTATGATTACCTCAATGACGTTAAATCATTAAGACAGACTTTTTGCTGTAAAAATAAGTTGAAAATAATCGTAATCAACAAAAGGTGTAATTTACGTCCCTTTTCCAATTTGACCCACCGAAAATTTAACGAATGAATCACATGGAATCCCTCAGCATTCGTAGAGACGTTGCGTCTCTCTGTGTGTTCTACCGCCTGTACAATGGGGAATGCTCTGAAGAATTGTCTAATATAATTCCCATCTCGGGTTTCTACAACCGCACCTCCCGTCACAGAAGTGTGGTCCATCCGTATTTCCTCGATACAGAGGTGTCGCGCACTGTTCGGTCCAAAAATGTATACTGTGGAACAAACTGCCTCAAGAGGTCTTTCCATTAAGCTACGATATGGGATTCTTCAAGCTGTGAAGCAAGCTCGGCAGGGCGCCCGTATACCCTCTTGTGTTGCAGGTGTCCATGGGCGGCGGTAACACTTACCATCACGTGGGACCGCTGCTCGTCCGCCCACTAGTCTAAAAAAAAATATGATCATACATAGTAACTGCTATAACACAATTATTAGAATGTGTTATAGATTGACGGACAAGATTTTTTCCACTGACTATACGTACAATGTACTCGTACATTTCTTCTGGCACACGTGAATCGCCTACTTTTTAAATAAACAGCAGTTTACGGTAGCAAACACTTTTACCAATTAGTATGTCACGTATTGACCGATAAGTGATACCCAGGCGTACCCGGACACTAGTCTACGATGTGGTTAAGATTCTCATAGAGGACCTGACTATCAGTGATCCAGCTATTGTTTTGACCTTTAAGAGTAACTATAATAGTACACTTTACACTAGTAAAGTCACAGAGAACTTTTTATAAAAAAAGTGTTTTCTGTCCATCTTGAAATATTGTGATATGTGTCCTTACGCTATTTCAGATTTTCACGATAGATTCAGTAAGTTAGGGCCTTTTTAAAAAAATGCCATAACGTTAAGGACGTAGTGAACAAAAATGCAATGTCTTGACCTTTTATGGCATATCAGTGTCAAATCACGATAGTGACGTAAATGCAAACATTAACAGATTTAATTAACTGGATTTCTTAATTAGGTAATCATGTCAAGTTTAAAAACTTTTTCCGAATATTATATGGCTGTTGTTAATTAAAATTTATAGTAATAAATTTAGTAAAATGTAAAATGGTTACATTTTCTGAAAAAAGGGACCTTATTGTCGGTCCTATTCCCCGACTACTGAAATTTTATCTAAGGATCAAGTTAATTCTAATCAAGTTTTTATCTAAGTTAATTCGTTAATTAGCCTACCTAATTAGTGGTTCGCCCACGTTAACGTTAGCATTAAATGAGCGGTAGTTAAAGATCAACACTGCCTGTCTACATTATAGTATATGAAATGCACGCTACTACATTCGAACCAAAGTAGTGAGTGAATATCAAGTAAATAATTAGTAGAAAGAAACTGGTATGAACCGGGTATTTGAACTTCACGAATAAGAGTCGAGAATACATACGCCTCGACTATCATCGTATTTTAAAAATGATCACTACCTTTTTTTATAGAATAGAAAACAGATGAGCGGGTTGGTCACATGATGGTAAGTGGTCACCGCCACCCATGGACACCTGTAACACCAGGGGACTTGCGGGTGCCCTGCCGACCTTACAGAAATCCTATTCACGGAATATCTTGAAGAGCCCCATATCGTAGCGTAACTGAAATACCTCAGCTGGCAGTTCATTCCACAACCTTCGCGGTATAATGTGTCTTTTTGACCGCACTGTACGCAGCGATTCTATGTCAAGGATTATCGTGAGGAAACCCGCATGCATGCACGAGAATAAAAAAGACCTGAAACATGTGTATCCACCAATACGCACTGCACCTGCGTGATGTATTATGGCCCGGCACCTAGTGGTTTAGAACCAGACTATTAAAGAATCGAGTAACAGTGTAATTACCGGTTACTAGTCAACTCATTGTATTGTTCGAATAAGCGTAGGATAGGTATACTCGTATATACTAGGGAGAATGAAAACAATGCTGTGTACATTGCTCTGATTGTCGTCGACATTTCAAATGTAAATACCATTTTTAGTTGTTCTATTATTGACCTACATTGTTTAATTTATGATAAAGTAAACAAGTCTTCCAAATTATCTGACTAGATATTTTCTACGTTGTCATGAATTTATATAAGTGGTATTTTTAAGTGAGATATCCACTTAAAACTGCAACTAAGGTTCAAAATAGATAAATTTTAATAGGTTCCATTCTTTATTTTATTTAGAAAATCTTTCTTCTAATTATAAAATCACCATCTCTTTTACTATCCACTGCTTGAAATGGACCTCGTTATGCACGCTGGCCGAGCGGGTTGACGTGTTTACTCTTTCAGAGGTGGTGTAATTCCTCAGGACTTGTGGTAGCGGCTTTGTTATTCCTCAATAGTCTTTAAAATTGACATATTGGTTCTGTTTGCCTATAGGAGAGAAGCTTTGTCATAAGACTAATGTAAAAGATTTTGACCCACTTTCTTCACATATATCATACAGCCAAACTTACGGCGTGAGAATGGAACAGCGTAAAAAACCGAGAATGAGACAACATTATATTTTTATCACATTCGACACCATTGAAATGTTCTACATACAAAAAAAAATTCGGTTATTTCAGAATTTGTCAAAATGTATTGCCCATTAAGCAAAGAATACTATACAGTATTCCGGCTAGCTCCTCTGCCAGGTAGATATTTTCTACTATATATTTCACGACATTTCACGACGGTAGATATTTCACGACTTGAAGAAACTCGCCGGTAGTGGCTGGATGAGAAGGACCGAGGAATGTGTGTGGTGGTGGTGCTTGGGAGAGGCAGCATATATCCAGCAGTGAAGAGACACAAGTTAATGGTGTGGTGTGGTACTATAGTATTGCCTAATCGAACGTCCGAATCGAACAAATTCCTTCACAACTCATCATGCATATGCTGAATAGAAGAATGGGTGGTGTCAACCGCAAATAAAACGTTAAAACAGTGAACTTTAAAGTTACTATTTATAACATGAACGCAAAAAAATATTGCATTCGTGCGATCGATCACTTGGTCAATACAGTACGCATATTTTCATAACAATATTTTTTTTGTCTACAGGAGTCGTGGCATGACCCAAAAGGGGCGGACACAGACGGAGTTATCAACATCCTGGACATTGGACAACAGAACTTCGCGAACGGTGGCGTGGTGTCAAGATACCTCTGTGACGTGGCACAGTGCTGCCACCTGACTTCATACGACTACAGGGATATTGTGCCTGATGTTAGTAAGCAATCTACAAATAATAATTTTAAAAATGGTGGTAGAATGATAACCTGCCTGAGCTGTAGTAGAGTATAGCATCCCACCGAATATGGGTGCACGCAGCAATCCCATTGTTAGATAGATAGATAAAACTATTTATTGCACACCAAAAAAGTAACAGACATTGTAATACATTAAATACACAAAAGGCGGTGTTATCGCTCTTGTTCTGTAAAGCCAGAACCCGCCTGCGGTACCCAAGACGAAGCAGGGGAAGGGAGAACGGCGCAACCGCTCTACACGTGACAAATTTCTGTAAGATCGATCTTGAGATATCAATTCTTTATATGAATTTATATATACTTCTGTTGTATTGTATGTGCTGTGTGTATTGTTTACTGTAGTATATATTGTATTGTAGTATAATTAAATATAAATATAATAGATCAATGGAATGAACACAACGTCACATATAACATTGACAAACATGTTATATATATAAGACATGAAACAATACCTATTGCTAATAACTATTGAGTTTCTCGGATAAAAAAAAATTTAACAATCAAATCCAGTGGCTTCTGCGACAAGTTTACTTAAATTGATATCACAGATATATTACAATAAATACCACAAGTAGATGGTACATATAATACATATATATCAACATGTGCGTAGTGAGGACAGGTTGGGGCGCTTAAACGGAAGAATAAGTAACATACTTTCTGCATTACATTATCTCTATTTAAATTAGAAGAAAATTATTTGCTTTGCCCCACCCTGGAGAACATTGTTTGCTTTTACCCCATCCTGAATTAAATCCTGAGTACGCCCTTACATATCAACAATATATAAAGTCATTAAATTATAATTGTTTTAGTATAACACGTTGTTAGTCGACTTAAAAAACTTTTCTGTTTTTAACAGGTCCAAAAAGACCCCCACTTTGAAAGTGCAATCGAAGAGAAGACTCAAGAGGAGCTCAAGAAGCTGGCAGCAGAACATAACGGAGACGGCGACTCCGTCACACAAGAGACGACAGTAAGGAAACGTGTGGAAGCAAGGGGCTTGAAGGTCCTACTCGATATCAGCTCAGCGATGTCCAATAAAGTGCTCAAGTTAGTGTTATGAGTATACACACTTCCATGCTACATCCAGATTCAGACTAATATTATAAATCAGAAATTGTGTTTGTTTATTTTGTCCGTGTTTGTTGGCTAGATAGAATTTTGCAACGTGTATCAGAATGACAGTACTCAATCACGAGCAAGAGTCGCGCGTGTGCTACTTGATCTACTCGAAATATTTTTATGAGTATATACAACTACGAAATAAAGAAAATTAAATTATTCTTAAAGAAATTTTCCGGTGGTGGTTGGATGAGAAGAGCCGAGGATCGCGTGTGGTCGCGAGCCATGCGATAGGCAGTGGAGAGACATAGGCCGATGGTATGGTGTGGTATGCAAATTTATTGAGAGGGAGAGTGCACGCTGCAATCCAACAACCGCTGGCCGCGCTTAATTAGCCACGTTACCCCTCTCTCACAGAAGACTACCTTCAAATGTACTGCATTTCCTACTTAATTTTTTTTCCCTAATGTACGTACGTGTTTCGGTAGTGAGTGACATGTGCCAGAGCCCATTCCCATCCTATCCTATCCTTCCTCTTTTCCCAACCCTTTCTCCAAATCCATTCCTATAGCTCCAAAGGTAGGCAGCGCATCTGGGGGCGTGCCAACGTTTATCATTTTGGACTGATGTTGGCATGTGTCGCGGATGTCTATGGGCGACAGTATCCACTTACCATCAGTGGACTGTATGCTCGTCTGCCGCCTTCGTACATAAAAAAAACACTAATTGTTTTTATTAGTTTGTTTGTTATGTCTTCACGACTAAACTCCTAAAACGGTTTCAATAAAATTTTACAAAGAGGTAGCTTGAAATCCAGAGAAGTATATTATAGGATAATTTCTTTTTAAATTTGACTAGCCACATATAGATAGATAGTGTTTCGAAAACTTTATAATAATGCTGAAACTGATATTAAAATAATTAATCCATGCTATATAAGGGGACATTCACAGCATACTGTATAAATTGTAGATACAGGAACCCAACCTTTCCCGAGGTAGCCGGAAATCCGGAGAAGGACATAAGTGATTGTCAATGGCTTAATTATTTTTAAGGCCGTGTGGTGTTAGCTGGTCCATAAACTAATAGCACCACCCCATCTCGTCCCGTGAGAATCGTACAAGGCGTCTAACGGATAACAAAGCCACTAAACTTCGTTCCATTTAGCATGGCAATAGCGGTTATTTTCTCGACTTTCATCTCGAACTAATGAACTCGTCTTTTCAATAACGACGATAGCTATTTTCGCTCATTACGGGGTATATTGATAAGTGTTTCTATCGTAAATAGGAGTACATTAGCACGGACGTGTGAATGCTCGCTAATATCATGCTAAATGCCACCAACTATACCACAACACAAACCCTGACAACCCGCTTGGCCAGCGTGCACTTTTAAGGCCATACATACATCCCTCGTGCACAAGACTATTTCCATGAGGACGCTGGTGTCCAGCAATGGACGATAAATGGTCTTGTTATGGTGACTAATAAAAGTAATAAAGGATTATTTATTAATAAAATGTATTAATTTCAGGTTCGTAGCGTGGGCATGTCATAAAGCTATTAGACGCGTCGCGCGCGGCGGTTGCGGAACTCGCGCGGCTTGTGTAAAGCGTCTAAGACGCGCGCGGGCCGCCGGGCTGCCTCTTATATTTGTGCCACTACATCGGTCACACTTTGACTATATACTGGTCACGTTCACATTGTATCTGACTGGGCTCAGACCGCCCCTAGTTGCTGCTGGAGACAATATGAGGATACCATTTTTTGGGTAAGTCTATGATTATCTTTTTGGATAGTATAACGTCACAATATACTAGTTACATTGCTAGTGTTCGTGCCACTACATAGGTTACACTTTGACTACATCCCGGTTACATTCACATTGTCCCTGTAAAGTATCTTCCAATCGAACGTACGCACAAATACAAACACCTTTACAGTTCATTATTAACTTATTCAATGAGCGGTTAGGTAGCTCCAACTGCAAATATAACGTTGTAGAACAAACTTATTCTTCAGTTAGAGCGATAATTATGAACTTTAAAACCACCATAAAAAGTCGTTTACGAATCCAAAATGGTTTGTTTTTGTGCGAAAACTCAATTGGCCAATTATTTATTTAACTTGGACCATATTTAGTTGCTGCAGTTCTTTATTATGAGGATTTCTTTGGGCGAGTTTTCATCATTGTATGCATAGTTTTGCACTTTTTTTAATAAAAATATTCTTGTTACTTTCTCATACCTGATATTGTCACTGATTTCATATATGTATGATATGTCGCATTAGGATAATATAGATAGGATAATAGTTGTAGAAGATTATGATTTTTCTAGAAAAAAATATCTATTTGTAGTGCATGTATAGAAACATTACGATAACATTGGCCACCGACTAATCTGGAAACACCCGAACGCGTTATCCACCTCTGAATTACCGTCCGTACCTCTAATTGCATACCTTATTACGAGATCAAAACTATGAACAATGAACATGTTACGCGTAGTGCAGAGAAATATAATGAAATATAAGAGAAAGAAATATAATATAAGAAAAATATATGCAGCTGTTTTTCTCCCTTGAAAAGCTAATGAAATTATATCTATTACTAATACTAAACAGGTCACTATATTGCTAGATAATCGTATTACATTTTTTCTACTTAGGTCAAATTTGGTTATTTCTGTATATTTGCGCACTAGATAATTAATTATAATAAGTATGTATATTGTGTAATGTAGATATAACTTTGTTTTTATTAGTCTTGTTCTCATTATATCTTAAAAAAAAAACACAATATCACAGCACCTATATATCAATCACCACTCAAACGTTACAGATCATGTATGAGATTGTGCTTGACTCTGTTGGTATGTATTCAATATCTTCCATGTCATAATCAGAATAATAGTAGTTCATTGTCACTTTCAGAATTATCAGAACTCTCAGAAGTATTAATTATTATCCTATCCATGAAATCATCTATGGCATGTTCATATTTTGTATATTCATCTTGGCATTTGATTTCATGATCACAAACTTTTTTCCATTCATATGGACCAATCATATTTTTTCCAATAAGATTTTTTATACTGTGGTCATATTCATTTCAACATTTCTTTGAGCTTCATAACCCTTTAGCTGCGACAATATGTTTTCAATCGGATTGAAATCCGGATATGGTGGTAATCTGAATACAGTGGGTCTATATTCAGCTAAAATTTTGTCAACAGAATATTCTACAAAACTTTCCTTATGACGAATAATAACTCCTTATGACCTTCCTTATGACGTTTATCATATCTTGCTTCAATGTATAGAACTCGGAGGCTTTTCCACATATTTATTATGATATGCAGCATTATCAACGACCAATACCGAATTTTTTAGGTAAGTTAGTAATAATTTCATTACGTAATCAATCTTCATAATTGTCGCTGTTCATCTCATTATGACAGTCTCCTGTTGTATCCGTAGATTTATACATTAATAAAGCCCCGGAAATAAATCCAATTTTACTGCTTGCGTCATCAATATGAGGTGGTCCGGTAGAAATGGCTTGTTTTATACCTTTTCCTGTAGAATCGTCCAACTTTTACCTGTGGTATTTGACGTATATACATAAGTTTCATCCATATATACAATTTCTCCACCTTCAGATCGATATATTTTAATCAAATCTAAAAAAATTATCCGTTTCAATCTTACATCATCCCTTTCCATCAAAACTTTCCTGTTGTTGTTAGTTTTAATGAACCGAAAATCCAACCAACGAAGAATTTTTCGTAATGTACTCTCGCACCCTTTGAAATCAATGGCTTCTATTAGATTCGGTTTTAAAGACTTAAGTGTTGGCACGTGCGTAAATCTCAAATGAAAATTATACACCATTCTTATTACAACAGAATAGTGAAAATCGTTAAGATTTAATAAGATTTTTATTTTCGATCTACCTTGTTTTTGAGTTTCTGATGAATTCGAGCTGTCGTCATGAGCTCTTACAATTTTTCGGACGGGTACGGGAAAGACCAGTTGCATCACGAATTAATTCTTTGTTGTACTTGTTAAAATAGATTTTTTGAACGTATTTTTTAATTTTTGTCTTGAAATGCTCGGTATTTTTATGAAAGCTACTTTTATAGTTGACTATACTGGATAATAATGTGACTTTTTATAAGGCGTTAGTGAAAGGATTTTTACATCTATCACAACATCATTACTTGAAAATTAAATGTAAAAAGGTAATTAAAATGAGGTCGGTAACAGTTGACGAAAACAAATATATACGTATATAATTTATTATCTATTGAATAAATATTTTGGGGGTATTAGTAGCTCTATATATTTGACGTTTGCCGAAGATATCCGAATATTCCCGATGGCCAATGTTTTCGTGCAAGATCTGTATTTGGTATGAGATATCCCCATGAATATTGCTTTATATACACATATTTTTATACGGCTGATGCGTTTATTTTCCTGCCGTAAAGGTCATATTTACTAAAATTCTTGAAATGTCTAAGTTAGAATTCAGACTTATGATGACTTACAATATGAAAGTAATACTTATAAAACAGATACCAAAACGAAACCCACCTAAGCTGTAATAATACAGCCGTTACCTATTGTTATTGGATCCTTATCGATTCTATGCAATAACCACATCAGATGTTATTGTAATAACCTGTTATCTAATAAAATACGAGTTCCGTTAATGCGTATTATCTAGGTTTATTAAAAACTTCATAAGTTGATGTAGGCGTTGTGTAATTGATTCTTTGTTTACTTCGAAACTTGAGGGTATTCATTTGCTAATTCTCGATAATACTTTGTATATTATTATTGTATAAATTCCTACGTAAGGTCCAAACAACCTACATAGAAGCCTCCGAATTTTAGAAGTAGGTACACATAGATTTTTAAATGAGGGACGCGACTACCCATATGTAGAATTTTGGAAGCGTTGTAATAATGAAGGCTTCCAGGTACGTGGGCTCCATTCGAGAATTCGTTTACCCTATCGGTTATCGGTCCTGCGGCAAATATGACCTGCCCACTGCCACTTTCAGCATGCTGATTTTGTGATGTCGGTGACTTTAGTTCTTTGGCGTATCTCTTCTGTACCGGGAAGCCCACTGTGGGACAGCCTCCGGCCAGGTGGACCGACAACTTGAAGAGGTCCGCCGGTTTTGGTTGGATGAGAAAAGTTGAGGAGCGTGTGTGGTGGCGGGCTTTGGGAGTGTCCGATATCCGGCAGTGGAGAGAAATAAGCTGATGGTATGGTGTATTAATGAGGCAGGGACAGGCTGAAAATTAGCGCTGTGTAGGCGAGCACTCACATCATACGCCGAGCTTGCGACTTTTTGCGCACCGGGCTGTATACGTTTTCTTTTCTTTATGCAGCGTCATTAACAATTTGAACTTGTTCTCCTCTGAGAATTCATGGCTTACATCATCACCCTTCTCATCAAACATGCGCTTTTTCTTCCTCTTTCGTACTTCTTTATAATGTGGATCTATGTTAAGCTGTGTTGCTATTTCTTTGGCTTCTTTTACTGCGTTGCTTGAACAATTTGACCTTTCTGATTCAAATTCAGAGATCAGTCGACTAATGTGTTTTGCTGATCTTTCAATAGTGATGTCCTCTCTTTGTAAAAGCTTATTCACAGTGTCGATACGGCTTAACTGCTTGTACCAAAAACAGGAGAGGATAATAAATTCAAATGTTTTTACATTTTTCAGAAGAGAATTTGCTTTTGCTTTTGTTTCAGCAGTTGGTATTGGGCTGGTTCTGAGATCATTTAAAGCATCTATAACTTTTCCTAGGTGCTTATACATTACACTTACAGCCTCTCTCTTAGTGGACCATCTGGTATTACTTTGCAGTTTGAGAGATAGGGGGACATGTTTTACTAGAACCTCCCATCTATTGGTGGAGGAAGCAAAAAAATTATACACGCAATTAAGTGTGCCAAAGTAGGACTCTGCCTCCCCTGACAAGCTAGAAACATTTGCACCAACTAAGTTTAGGGAATGTGCTGCACATGGCACAAAATACGCCAGACTGTTTCCTGCAAGAATTCGAGATTGAACGCCCTTGTACATGCCAGCCATATTTGAGCCATTATCGTAGCACTGTCCTCTACGGTTTCTTATGTCCAAGCCATCGTTTTTGATTTTTTCTAAAATAACCTGAGAAAGTGCTAATCCAGTTTTCTCAGTAACTGTCACAGAATCAATGAAACTTTCCATTATTTCTGGACCATTTTCGGTGATCTAATCATAACGAAGAACTTGAGACATTTGTTCTGAATGACTTATATCGGGCGTGCAGTCAAACATGATGGAAAAGTATTTTGAAGCTTTGATGTCAAAAAATATGTGTTCTCTTATTTTACCAGCAATGATATCTAAAAATTCGGTATGTAAGGAGAAAAATAGCTCACTTGACCTTTCCTATGTCGAAGAATGTGCTCTCTTAATTGGGGATGGTAATGAGTCACTAGCTCTATTGTATTCAAAAACTTACCACATCGAGGGTCTCCAAAGTCTAGGTTTTCATTAGAGCCTCGTATTGGGCTACCTTGTTTAGCTAAGTGTAAAATTACATCAATGATAACATACGAAACACCTCTCCGGTGCGCTTCCTCAAGTGCTATCATGTCTTGAAGTTCTCTATCAACACCAGTGCCTTTATTTAAGGATAACTCTTAAAGTTTTCCAAGAGCAAAACACTTTTTGTAGTTCAGTGAATTTTCGTGCTCAGGAATCCGTTCACTCAATTTTTTCCAGTGAGTGAAACCTTCCTCCTTGGCCAAAGCAGAAAATTTTTATTCTGAGTGAGAAAACAGTTTGCATGGCACACAAAACAAGGCATTTTTGATTGGCTATATACTAGCCATGTTCGGTGTACTCTTAAGCCATTAGGCAAAGTTTTTGTAAACCATTCTTTGGTTAAATTTCTCCCATCCCTTAAGGTACTACTTAGATCAAGCTCTACCTTCCCTTCGTCCAATAATCTTGACACTATTAAGCATCTTTCTGCATCCGAAAGGAGTACAGGCCACTTCCCCGGATCTGTTACATCAAAATTAGTAGTAGTCTCACCCTGTGCTAAACCCTTTGTCTGAGTCGGAATTGTTGAATTCTGATTAGGCCCCACGCCTGGTTTATACCCATCGTTGTCTTCATTGGTGTCCTGCGTCAATGTAACTTGAAGTTCTTTCTGCTGGCTAATTTCCGTTTCAAACTCCGTTCCGGTAACAAATTCCTCTAATACTGTATTACAGTATTTAGTACAGTAACTGTAACAACAATAACAACATATTAAAGCAATAAATTGTTTAAATATTTAATCATAAATGTTGTCTATGATAATATGGAAAAATGGAATGTATTACTACTTCAATGATTGTATACTGTGTAATAAGAAGTAAAATATGTGTATATTACAATATGTCTTACCTTTTTTCTTCACGTCTTTCACATTTAGCCATGACGATAAAAGGGACGAAGAGCGATCAGCTTCTTTTTCTCTTCCTTTAGCTCTTTTTCGATACTCTGCGCCAGACGGTTTTTTCGACATGATTTTATGTTGTAATTAAATTAAGTAAACACAAAACTATCTGTACCGCACCGGCTTCCTATTAGTGGACTGTATGTAACGATGTGGTTGCCGGTACGGATGTTGCTTGCTGTATATACTGTTTTTTTCTTCAGGATGCCAATATAAACATTTCTTCTATTTTCTTGTTTTTTGTTCAACTGTACAGCTCGGAATGAATCTACGGACATTTGTTCCTATATTTATATAAATTTCGCTTAGTATGTCGACCAATCAGAGAGCTTGTTTTAATTCTGTCGTCCAATGACAGCGGCTACATTTCTCTGTTAATTCCGGCTCTGTGATTGGTCGAGAAAATGACAAAATTTTGATCTTTTATTTACTAAACAATTTGTACTTTACGGCTTATAATTATAATATTAACTAAAAAATGTAATTTGCGTAATAACCAATCAAACAATAACAATGTTAACTATTAAATCAATACTACAAGAAAACTTAAATAATAAAATTGTGGAATCTATACAAACAAAGACTTATAACTATTGTCGCATCGGTTGTCCCGAACACTATCTATATCACAGTTTACAGCACAGAGCAGGGTATGACATACACAATACACTTGACGTATACGTTTATTACGTATAAGTATATCATTGGTATAAGTTGATTTAAGAGCCATTTCACAAAAATGACTAAAGCAAGTTTAGGTAATTACAACGCAACGCGATTGGCGATAGTTAATTCCCCCGTCTCTATAGCGTAACTATGGAAAAAAGTGTTATACTTTGAATAAAAACCATTTTATAAAATAATGAAGTATATGTATTGGAATATTTATAGGTCTAAAATAAAACTACTTGTTCTGAAATTCTGAACCAGTCCACATTGCAAACAAACATATAGTTCTTTAGCAATGTGCAACTGGCCCTGAATTTGAAAATACCAATTGTGGTTTGGGTTCAGAACGATTTGAGATCGACTGTCCAACTTGAAACATTTTAATTTCGTTTCTTGAATGGCAGTTACATATGTAGAATCCATTCTAAAAGCAGAGCTAGGGCACTTTACTTCAACCAGACTTTCATCACACAACCCATCAGGTGATGCCCATAAAAAACAGTAGGTACTCTTCGTTGATGAAAACGCCACATTTTTCTATTATTCTGGCTTCTGTTGCTTTTTTTAACGCTGCATAGTTATGGCTTTTTTCTCTTTTCGCACAATGGTAAACGGAATCTTTTCTCCCCATTGCTAAACCCAAATCATTTTTTTAAATATTGTTACGCAATACCTAGTTAAAAAAAAATCAAACATGTGCAATAGACTTCAAAAACCGACCACTATAATATTTTAGTATATCAACTAAACAAAAAAATAAAAACTCAATTGATCAAGACGTTGCAACCCTCGTATAATGTTTTGTAAACGCGTGCGATCGGAGCGCGGTGAAACTGGCATAAGTATTAACTCGATGAGCGCTCGCGCCATCGGCCGACGCAAGAATCCCCGATTAATATACTTACATATAATATAATAAATACATACATATAATAAATCATAATTTATAAAAATACTTCTTTTCGTTTTAATAAAGGTAAAAAATTGATTTTAATCTGTGTACTTAAAAAAATTCTTTAATAAATGATAAAAAAAATGCAGTTAAATGCCGGTGATTTACGTCGCAATTGACGCCAATTATTTTATTTTTTTTCTCGTGATTTGTGTTAATTTACGGAAATATTAGTACACTATGTGCCAATATAATTATATACTACGTATAATTGTACTTTTTCGTTGTTGAATTAATGAATTGTAGTGGAAGGAACGGCTCTGAAGGCGCATTTTTGCTAAAACATGATATGAGAGATTGAGTACTACAGAATAAATAAAGAAATATTTCGAAATGTATTACATTAAATGTCAATACAAAAAAAATGAGCTATTTAAAATATTTACTCAGAAATGTAAAGCAACTTTCATTTCACCTATAGAAGAGCTCAAAAACTTGTATTATTCGCTTAAAACGTGAAATAGCTCTTAAGACACACAACAACAGTATCACCTACACACATGGATAGCACTACATCGACAATTTTGCTCTAATTGCCGCTGGTGGGTCTGTGCTAGAGATGATAAATATAACCATCAACCATTAAAATTAACTAATATTAAAAATCAACCATTCTGTTTAATAAACAAAATTAACGTTATTGAATAAAAATATCAACTTCAATCTGGGTTGATGACCTCACCTCACGCTTTGCCTGCCTCTGCATTTAAATTTCAACTTTAAAGTTTTATAGTTATGGAACATTTTTGTACGCTGACATATTTTACTTCCGTCCTTTTCCGACATGATATTAGGTACAGGTGACCGGACTGAAGTTAGCCGTTGTGAAGAATATTTAAAAAGTTAAGTGCATTCAATTGCATGGCCTATCGCCCTTAAAATAAAGCACATTTTTTATTTATTCACTGATTTACTGTTGTCGATATTTTTATTCTAAACAAAGTGATGTGATATTTTTATCAAATACGTAGGTAATGTTATTGGTTATTGGTTGGTTAGTTGCGCGTCGTTATTTTTATTTATTCACTGATTTACTGTTGTCGATATTTTTATTCTAAACAAAGTGATGTGATATTTTTATCAAATACGTAGATAATGTTATTGGTTATTGGTTGGTTAGTTGCGCGTCGTTGTTATTTTTATTAGTTGGTCAGTGTTATTAAGTAAAAACAAAGTCGAGTCGTTGTTGTTTTTATTGGTTGGTTAGTTGTAATAAGTATCTTGAAAACAAAGTAGCGTCGTCGTTGTTGTGTTTCTCCTGAATGTGAAGTTTGTTTTACAAAATGCCGAGACGGAATAATGAGACTTGGAACCATTTTAATAAGTGTGTGGGAGTAGAAAAAGTCGCAACTTGCAAGTATTGTAACAAAGACTTATCTTCTTAAAGGTTCTTAAAGGAACCTTGTTCTTAAAGGAGACAGTTATTAACAGAAAACTTTGTCCCTTGACATGGTGGCGGACACACAAATGTATATATCCTGTACTATACAAAATTTTCAAAACCAAATGTAATATAATGGTATCATCGGTGCCCCGTGAGCGGGCATTTTCAAAGGCGGGATATATCGTATATGATAGAAGAACCCGCCTCACTACATCACAAGAGTGGCCCAAATCATGTTTTTAAATGTAAATAAAATCAAATGACCAACATAAAAAATTTAAACTAAAAAAAACTAAAAAATGAACAACAAAAAAAATGTACAAAAACCATAAAAAAAATAAAAGTGTAGGTAAATACTAAAACAATGTACATAAAATCAATGAACTTTAAATACGCCTAGCTGTTCTTACGTGTTAAAATGTTTAAATATCTAACTAAGATAATGCTAGACAGTCCTAAGCCTGTTCAAGTATGAAGGAAAGTTCATTGAATTTAACATGCATAAGTAGAATATTGGACTTTATCATCATTAACATCAACATGTTTTAGGTACTTGAATAAGAATATTAACTAATATTTTCAACCAATAAAATTATCGATATTTTTTTTTATCAATTAACTATTAACTAATAACCAATTTCAACCATTATTGTCATCTCTAGTCTGTGCCCCGCTTAACAGGGATCGCACAGGAACTATCTAGTGTAACACTAGGTGGTTCCTGTGCGTTTAAATAAGTTAAAACACTAGCTAGTAGTGTTTAAATAGTGAAATCGTGTGATGAAGCCAGTGCAATATATAATAGATAATGTTTAAACTAAGCATCCATAGATTACTTACTTGCTAATATAAGAAATAAATCACATTTAAATTATCGCCAACTTGCACGATCTTTATAGACTATAGACCAATCAAAATCGAGTACCTTCCCGCGCGCCGGCGTGCACCGCGCTCTAAATCTTTCTTCACATTTCCAGACTTTTCTGGACTCTGGAGATATCCTTATGACGCAATAACTTAAATCCTTGGAGCGCCAGTTTAAAATTTTATTAATATTATTTATTTATTTTATTATCTTCCACTTGTATTTCTTGGAAAACAACAATTGCTATTTTGGCGCCCCTGAAAATCCGGCGCCCGGGGCACAAGCCCCCCCCCCCCCCCCCCCCCCCCCAGTTACGTCCCTGTATATCAGTGTATTTTTTATTTAAGCCCGTATGCCACTGTATTTATGAGAGACATCAGTGAATTTTTGTTACACATTCAGTGTATCAGTTATCTATGGATGTGTGCGTGTGTTGTTGTACGTAGTAAGCAAGACCAGTTGTCTGCAAACTTATATATTTTGTCGTCTGTACCTGTGTGGCAAATAAATTCAATTAGATTTATTTATCTATAAACAATATATTTATTTATTTTCAGTTGGTTCCTTCGCGGCTGCGGCGCTTTCTACATCAGACGAAGGGTCGATGGCTCCGAGTATCACGGTGACCCCGTCTACAAATCTGCACTTAGGCGAGTATTCTAATAATGCATTTTTTTTTACATTACACCCCTGGATTTTATATTTATTTTAAATATCTTTGTATGTATATTAGCAAGTTAATTATGCAAATTTATTATTTATACAAAGAATATTTACAATTGTTGTAATTGTTTTTATATTAACGGTGACAGTAAGAAACGTCAATATGTTTTGTGTACATACTCGTAGAGTACGAATAGAAAGCTTGTTATTAAAATACAATGTAAATGGTTATTTATAATTATTGTTATAAATAAATAACCATTTTCTTTTTTCTGAATGTAAATTTCATTGTTTCAGGTCATACATATTGAACAGTTTAGCGGCTAAGAACAATCTAGAATTTTTCATTGAAGGCGGTCGCACAAGGACGGGAAAACCGCAGCCACCCAAAGGTACTCTTCAATTTAAATCAAGACATCACACGTTAGATATACGAGTACCTACATATAATACGAAAATTCTGCAACTGAGAGGCAATGTAATTTTTAATCTGATATTTTTGTATTTATTAATTTCCAAATGGTTACTTTATTATATAGATTTTTTGATAGTTCTTTACAATAATGCTCAAATGAATAAATACTAAGTGCAATTGTTAAAAACTGACCTCAAATTTCAACGCCCCAAACTAGATTTTAATATACTTAAAAAGTATATAAATTTTCTTTAATTTTATTGTAAACTAGCGACCCGCCCTCGCTTCGCTTCGGTTTATAAGTTTTTTTTTTAATATTTTTTTTGAAAATTTCAAAATAAAATATAGCTTATATTAGACACGGATAATGTAGCTTCCTATTTGTGAAATAATTTTTGAAATCGGTTCAGTAGTTCCAGAGATTTCCCCTAACATACCTACAAACACACAATTTTACCTTATATTATAATAGGGGTTAAAGTATGAAATTGCCGTTTTATAGTAATAGATACTTTGAATTGACATAAAACCTTCATGGTGTGAGAATTTCGAGTGAAACTTTTTTCACATGATACCTATGAGGTTCTTGTTTTAAAAAATGTGCAACATTCGATTTTCGACTTTCAATTGTTTTTTTTATTCGGCTTAGACGGGAAAGATGGATACTTCGAAAATCCGAGTAATCTTTGAATACGAGTTCCGACGCGGAACTAACGCGGCAGAAACGGCTCGCAATATCAATGCTGCGTTTGGAGAGGAGACTGCTAATGAACGAACCGTGCGTTTTTGGTTTAAACGCTTTCGTAATGGAAACTTCGACTTGAAGAACGAACCACGTGGAAGACCGCCCACACAGGTGAATAGCGCTGAATTGAAGGAGATGGTGGAAGCCGATCCGAGTCAAACTACCCAGGAATTAGCGGCATGGTTTAACGTTACCTTACCTACAATATTGACTCATTTGCATCAAATCAATAAGATAAAAAAAAATATGTAAAATGGGTGCCTCATTATTTGACTGATCTGCAGAAAGAAACGCGTGTTGAAACTTACGTTGCCTTGTTGAATCGGTACAGAAATGAAGGAATATTGGATTGAATTGTGACATGTGACGAAAAGTGGATTCTTTACGATAACCGAAAGCGAAAAATGCAATGGGTGACCCCAGGTCAAACGCCGCAACAGTGCCCTAAGGCAAAGGTTACCAATAAAAAGGTAATGGTAACTGTTTGGTGGTCTATTAATGGTGTTATTCACTATAGCTTTCTCAGATCTGGTCAAGCAATAACAGCAGATGTTTACTGTGCCGAACTTCGAACAATGATGGCGAAACTAGCAGTGAAACAGCCCCGACTCGTGAATCGATCTTCACCATTATTGCTCCATGTTAACGCAAGACCTCACACTGCACGAGAAACCGTTGTAACTCTACAGGAGCTGCAGTTAGAAACCATACGTCATCCTCCGTACTCGCCAGACCTTGCTCCAACGGACTACCATTTTTTTCGTGATTTGGACAATTTTCTACGTGGTAAAAAATTTTCTTCCCAAGAGGCAGTACAAAATGTTTTCACACAGTTTGTCGAATCTACATCCCCAGAGTTCTATCGCAAAGGCATAAATGAACTTCCGATTAGATGGCAACAATGTATAGATAATGAGGGTAAATATTTTGATTAAATAAATATGTTACATTTTAGAAAAAAACGAGTTTTAATTTTTCAGTACAAATCGGCAATTTCATACTTTAACCCCTAATATGTAGTAGAAACAGGGCAAAGCAGTAATCATGATAAAGTTGTATATGTCATCCATTGACTGCACCTAATTATTTATTCCAACTCCTTATCATCGAGTAAATAATAGTCAATATTGTTTTTGTAAACTTTGAATTGCTTTTCTGTAAAGTAGAGCACTATTCATAAGAGGCGATGGTTCACTAAGTGTGGAGAGGGCACGCAAACTTTTTGTACCGAACTGTTTACATGCTGATGATCGATTTGTTATTTACGATTTATCACATATTCAAACCGATTCTTTTACGTTTATGCTTACTTGGATACTAAAGATGATATGCTAGGTAAGGTTGACTCAATTTTATTCTTGAATTCTATATAGTATGATTTTAGTACCAAGTACCGCTTTATGTGCCCTTTCCCAAGGAAAATTAAACAAATTTTTAAAATAAATAAGTTTTCAAAACAATGTTAGACATTGATTTTAAGGGTCGGCGACAGCGAAACCCCAGGGTGATTATCACAAACCGTGGTGCTTAAATGACCACAATAACAGTGGACTCGCTGACTCGTAGTAACCAGCGCAACGTTTTAAACCTATAACGCATTAAAACGTCGGACTCACAATGACGCCTTGTCGTACTGCTGCTACGCGATCTTCCACAACCGATCGATAAAACCTTAGAGTCAACGATACTGTCATACGTCGTCGTCACTGCTGGATTAAAGGGAGGCTGGGGGGGGGGGGGGGGGGATTATAGCCGGGGAACCCCAAACCCGACCATTTATATCTAAAACTCTTATATCTAAAATTTATAAAATTGTTCGCCTTAAGAGGGCTTCTGCTTTCAAATAGCCCCGTGCCCCCAATAACCTTCATACGACACCGGTCATCGTTTAAAAAAAATCTAATGCCGTAATCTGCTGCGACTGGCAGCCTGGCGACACTATGCCTAACGCCTGACTCTCTTGTGCCTACAACTACAACGGGTGGCCTGTCTTGCAGTGAGACTATGATTTTGCTAATTCATTTTTTTTTCAATCTTTTGTTATAAATTTTACAATTGTAATTTTATTATAAATGAGTTACGTTATTATTAATGGCAAATCATTGTACGCCCATGGGGTATATATATTGCAGTGGAGATTATTATGTAGAATTTTCTCTTATCGTTTTTGTTGCAGCTGGCATCCTCTCAGTGATAATGGACGCGTACCTAGACGGTACTATAGAAGACGCACTATTAGTGCCGGTGACACTCAACTATGACAGATTAGTCGACGGTAACTTCGTGAGGGAACAACTGGGCATGCCCAAGCAAATGGAGACCTTCTGGTCGGCCCTTAGAGGCATTTGGAGGACTTTGAACACTAATCATGGCAGTATTAGGGTCGATTTTAATCAGCCTATATCGTTAAAGGTATTTGACCAACCACTATTTCGAAAAATTTACTAAGTTAATTGCCAATTTATTTATTAGAACGTCTAAGTAACGACAACAGCAGAAACAACTTCGTAGTACAGTCTTAGTGTCATTCCCGGTAATTTTCCCGACAAAGGGATTGTACAGGATGTTGTACAGATTTTCAAATAACAAATATCGCATGAACCCAACGCTATAATACACAATTGTAGCGCTGGGTACAATTATAACCCTAAATTTTAAAATTAATAATCTGTAACATACGTAGTAGACTCTGTTATTGGCAATAAGTTTGCTATATACATATATTTCAGATACTTATTTCTCTCGTTTTGCTATAGATTCATGTTCAATTGTTTATTAATAAATAATAACAATATATTCTTTTTAGGAGCTTGTGACGTCATTCCAAAGGTACAACTACCTGAAAGGACCAATAGAGAGGTGCATACCGACCCCACAGAACAATAACCTGGCTGTAAACTTAGACCGACAGATCTTGTATAATCAGAGCCACTCTAGTTTGTATGGCGCCGATGTGAGCATCGACCATAAGATGATGGTCGAGGCTATCGGCAGGCATCTTGTCTATGGTATGTTATTATATTTAATATAAATACTGTCTTGAAATCTAAAAGGGATAGACCACAATATATTGTATTGTATAAACTTGTATTAAATAGGGCGAGTTTGTTGTCAGGTACCTTGTCTATGGTAAGTTATACTAAGTGAGAATAATGTCTTGAATTCTGAAAAGGATATCCATAGATAAATATTGTATTAGATAATCTTGTTTTAACAGCATATCGACGCAAGTCTCACACAAGACTACCGTATAATGTACTACATTTCCCTATTCCCCCAATGGGTGCCTTTTGATAGTGGGTGTGATATGTCAGTGCCCATTTCCATCCCATTTTCTCCCTCCACATGTTCCCAAGTTTTAATCCAAATCCATTCCTAAATCTCCAATGGCATACAGCGCATCCGGTGGCGTGCCAACGTGTGTCATTCGGGACTGATGTAGCGCGGATATCGCAGGATACATTTACCATCAGGTGGTGAGTCTACCACATTCTATGAAAAAAAATACTTGTTCACAGATGCAGCCCAAGCCACAGCTCTAATGTGCACCAACGTGTTCTCCTACGTACTTCTAACGGAAGCTAGAAACGGGTTGTCATGGAAACAGGCAGCTAATGCCCTACAAAGTCGCGGTTCAGCTTTACGTCACGCCGGACGGGACCTCGGCTACACGGGCGGTGTTGACGTGTGTTTGCGACATGCTGTAAGTGTAGGAGAATTTTACAGGAATTCGTTAGAGGTGCAGTTGACAATTGCAACCTCTTTGATTCTAGCGCCTCTTTCTCTACACACCGCCGACACCCCCTACTCAACAGTTGAATACCTACACCATCATATGCCTACTTACGGCATATCTATCGTAAACATATATGTCAAGGCACCATCTTAGTGTCTTTCTCTATTTACGGGCTTTGTGTTTAAAAGACTGACCTTATTTTTAAACGGCCTATACTTTATCCCATTGTTAAGCAAAAGCCTCCCTCTCCATTCTTTAAAAAATATCTTTGCTCCTAGCTGGACATGCTGGGCCGAGGGCTGGTCCGTCGCGAGGGCTCCGGTCAGAAGCAGGTCATAAAGCCTCAACTATCCATCGCAGCATCTCTGGAGCTCTCCTACTACGCCAACGCCGTTGTAGCGCATTACGCCGCGCCAGCTATTGTTGGTATGTGCTTATTTAAAAAAAAAGAAAATGGCAGACAGATCATCTGGTGGTATGTGGATTTTGTTGTCCTGCGACATCCACGATACATGCTAACATTTTTGATATTTATATTGACTGCTTGACACTGACCTGACTTTTTGATATTTAAATTATTAACTGGGTTGTACATGGCTATTTTTTAGGAAATTACTGGTAAATTACACTATTAGTACTTGCATACTAATCTGTCTTATTGAGAACTTGAGAGATATTGAGAACCGATAACTTTAGGAATTGCTATTTTACATGGGTTCTTATTAGCGGGAAGCGTATTTTATGACACTGTGATTGTAATTCACTAGAAATTTTAGAGACCGTATAGGTATTGCACGTTAAGTATTACTACATCACAAAAAATCGCCTCAGACAGGAAATTGACCAAGACAGGTCAGCAAAAATCAATTTTTTCCCATATTACGAACCCACTTCCATAATATCTGTTATTGATTATTTTGCTATTTCATTTTAGCCGGTAACTTGAAGTACGCACACTCTCCATCCAAGGGCCTAGTCAGGATTTTATTCAGAGACAAGCCATTCAATTGTCTTATAAATTTATATAGATATTCTGTAATGCAGAAATTCTATTTCTTATAAGAATACGAGAAGACCCTATTCGGGGGCAAGCGCTACACCCATGCCTCCAGCTCCTCATTAGTAAAAATAGCGGTATTTCTACAATGGTATCAACTTAAAACTTTTCCTTACAGCAACAGCATTAGAAAGCATAATATGTCAACCAAACGCAGCCAAAGACGAAGTAGGCCACTCAGAATTAGTAGAGACGTCTCTACAACTGTGTGAGATACTCAGTCAAGAGTTCATATTGTGCCCACCCTGTCAGCGGATTGAGGAACGTGTGTTGGATGCAATCAGTCAACTGCTCGATGACAATGTGTTGATCTCCATACAGGTAGGTTTTTTGGGAATGGGAATGGGTTAGTTTTTCTAACACCCTGATTTTTGTGTATTTTATATAGAGTACACCATAATATTAAATTGCTGTTTGTTCATAGTGGCCACTTTGAACTTAGTAGTTATCTTGCATTTGGGTTGGAATACCAAATTTAAATTAATTTTAACTTAAAGCTATGACATTCTTTTTCAAAATTAGTTATTGATTTGTTTTTTGTCAAACGACTATTTGCGACCATGGAAAAATTAAAAATTCGCGTTAATTTTCGAATATGAGTTCCATCGTAGCAGCACAGAGCACGCAATATTAACAACATGTACGGACCAAACACTGCAAACTAACGCACGGCGCATTTTTTTTTTTATTGTTCTGGAAATTTCCGGAAACTACAGTCGATAATGACGAATTGAAAGCAATAGTGGAAGCGCATTCATCTGAAACCACGTCTTAGTTAGCAGCAGCCGTCGGCGTAAATCACAAAACGATGTTGTTTCATTTGCGTCAAATCGGGAACGTGAAGAAGCTCGGAAAGTGGATACCGTATGAGCTTAATGAAAGTTAGCTGCAAACGCGTCGAACCTTGCCTTTCTTTGCTGAACCAACACAAAAATGAAGTGATTCTGAACCGTATTGTTACTTGTGATTAGAAGTGGATCCTATATGATAATCGTAAACGTTCTTCGCAATGGTTGAACCCAGGAGACACAGCCAAAGAATGTCCAGATGTAAGCTCAGTTAAAAGAAGGTAATGGTGACTGTATATTGGTCCTGTGCCGTTATTATCCACTACAGCTTCTTGAGATATGGCACAACAATTAATGCACGTGTCTACTGTGAACAATGACGGACAAGCTCGGTATCAAACAACGGAGTCAGGTCAATCGCTCTAGTCCACTGATTTTCCATGATAACGCTCGCCCACACACTGCACGACAGACAGTCTCAAAGTTACAAGAGCTTCGACTGGAAACTCTCCGTCACCCACCGTACTCTCCAGACATCATCCCTACTGATTTCCATTTTTTCGGAATTTGTATAACTTTTTACACTGGAAAAAATTCAACTCCGATGAGGCAGTGAAAAACGTCTTCAAAGATTCATCGATTCTCATCCGCGTCAGTCAACTATAGTAGAGTTCTATAGTAGAGGCATCAGTCAACTTCTATTAAAATGGCAAAAATGCATTGATGATAATGAACAATACTTCGATTAATTAAATATATTGAACCACAAAGTGGGGCAGTGTTAGAAATATTATAACTGCAAAGTTATAACGTTTTAGGGTCCGTTCATATAGACCGGCTCGGAGAGCCCTTGTTTTTTCACACAGACCGGAGGTCTTGGCGACGGATGTATACGCTCGGAGCCGACCGAGCCGTTTACATAGATCGCCTAGGAGAGTATGGTTAAAACAGATGCTCTCGGAGCCGAGCGTATACTCTTGGAGCCGGAATCATACTCTCAACATCGAGAACATTCCTTTCGAAACCAGGGCGTAACAGTCTAGTTTTTATTTTTGGTGTGTTAATGCGTGTGCTCTCAAGTCGCGACATGGATTTAGATAGTTCCGATGAAGAAATATATTTATTAGCTGCATTATTTGAAGAAGATCAAAATAAACATGGAACATAAATAGCGGCGCGGCAGCGGGAGGGAGCGGATGGACTTGCCCGTAATGCATGGAAGTTGTTTTATTGCTTTTCGAAGTATTCCAATCGACAAGCACTGAAGTAACAAGCACTGTTAATTACCGAGGTAACAGGAGAATACATATCTCTGTAGAGGACCCATCCACCCATGAGCTGGGTCACTTGGAAAACCTTTTAGAAAGGATTTTGTAGGGAGAATGCACGCTTCATTCCCACAGCCGCTGGGCGCACTCAACTGGGCACGTTACCCCTCTCTCACAAAAGACTACTTTGAAATGTACTGCATTTCCTACTTTATCGTATTTCCCCAATGTACGGACGTGTTTCGGTAGTGAGTGAGATATGCCAGAGCCCATTCCCATCCTATCCTAACCTTCCTCTTTTCCCAACCCTTTCTCCCAATCCATTCCTTAATCTCCAAAGGTAGGCAGCGGATCCACGTTTGTCATTCTAGACTGATGTTGGCATGTATCGCGGATGTCCATGAGTTACCGTCCACCTAATGGTAAGTGTATACCATCAGGTGGACTGTAGGCTCGTCCGCCGCCTTGTTTCTATAAAAAAAAAATAGTCCCAAGTGACTGTTGTTGAAGTTACTATCTTGTAACCATGTTTGTCACTTCGGAAGTTACCAGTGCTTGATACTTGTAAAAACAAGGGTCCATTATACAGAATGTAAAATGATTATAATTATTATTCATGAATTTATTGAAATTATTATATTTTTTCAGCCCAACGGGGGTTTGGAAGAACAATATTGGTCTCGCCGGTATGCACGTGCTTTAGAGGAGGAGAATGAGGAAAATGAGGAAAATTGGGAGCGGCCCGATCCCACCAGATACATCAAGTACAAGATCGGCAACAATCCTGAAGCTCTTGCAGAACGGTTAGTGGACATTTGGTTTTTATAGATGTATAAATGTTACCGCTCAAACTCTAGGTTTGAGAGGGAGAATGCACGCTTAATTCCCGCTGGGCGCTCTCGACTGGCCACGTTACCCTTCTCTCCAGAAGACTACCTTGTACTGCATTTCATCTTATTTTCCCGGTGTACGTACGTGTATCGGTAGTGATTGAGGTATGCCAGAGCCCATTTCCGTCCCATCCAAATCTATTCCGATATCTCCAAAGGTAGACAGCGCATCCGACGGCGTGTCAACGTTTGTCATTCTGAACTGATGTTGGCATTTATCTATGGACGACAGTATCCACTTATCATCAGGTGGACTCTATGCTCGTCTGCCGCCTATTTTCCATAAAAAAGATACCTTTTACAATGCAATGCAACCAGCCCCGTTCAGCATCGTCTGCTGCACACGGGTCTCCTCAATGAGGCTAGTATGGCCTTAGAACGCCACACTGGTGAAGTGGGTTGGCGAGTGCACTCTTTTAAAGACGGTGTAGCTCCTCAGAGCTTGTGGTAGCAGCTTTGTTATAACTTAGTCATCTTTTACGACACCCAAAAGAGATGTGGTAGTCTATAGTCGGCCGACATCACACGACCACTTTAGATAAATTAGTTTTTCCTGGGCTGAACTAGTTTATTTCACTTTTATTATTTTCTTTTAGTATCACTATAGTTTATCATGAAATGGGGTTTCACCTGTACATGTGTTACCGAAATAACGCAAAACTGGAAACAAGGTAGAGACGGGGCCCACGCGAGTAGAATACAACTGCGCGTAGTATAAAACATATACTAGAAATGAACAATAAGTTATGAAAACATACAATAAAATTATTGTGAAATCTAGTAAAATAGATTCTAATCTGGATACTGAACAACTTGTTTTAAGTTTTTGCGCTATTTCAGACGTTGTATATACCTTAAATAAGATAATAAATTAATAAATAATTTCTCCTTAATCCTCGTGTAATAATATTATTCCTTTTTCCAAATCCATTCCTACGTCTTCAAAGACCGCGCATTAGGGATCGTGGCAACTTTTGTCGTTCTGGACTGATGTTGGCACGTACCGCGGATGTCCCAGAGCGACAGTATCCACTTATCACACGGTACACACAGGGATTTCGACCTTGACATTTTTAAAGATTCTACTTATACATAAATATAATGAAATCGTAACAGAGTGTCTGTACATGAAATATTTGTTTAAAACAAATGATTGCAATATAAAGTACGATTGATATAGAGTCCAAATCAACAATTTTTAGAATTTATGTCTGTCTGTCCGTCTGAACGCGCATCCCACGGGAACCACTACAGTTAATGCCAACGAAGTCGCTGGCACTGACAGACTATATAAATAAAGTTGCAGGTGGAGCGTACACTCGTCCTTCTTCCTATAAAAAAATATATTTATTTGTTGTATGATTTATGCTATTATGTTTAATATGTATGCATCGCAGCCGCCGTTTATTGCTAACGGTCCGTCCTCTGCTGGAGGCGTACGCGGCCACGTGTCGCCGTGTAACGGACGGCTCGCAAAAAGAACTTGTCAAGCGCACTTTGGACACGCTCACTGAACACTACACGCAGAACAAGATGGTTTACGGTCAGTACACTTTATTGTACACCTCATAATAACTTATCTATATATCTGCAATGCAATGCAATCAGCCCGTTCAGTATCCACTCCAGGACATGAATGTATGGCCTTAAAACGCTACGCTGCCCAAACTGGTTGGCGTGTCCACTCTTTCAGAGGTGGTGTTCCTCGGCGCTTTTGATAACGGCTTTGTCATCCCTTAGTCGCCCTTTACGACACCCACGGGAAGAGATGGGGTGGTGCTCTAGCTATTCTATAGTCTACCGACATCACACGCCACTATCCGTCTACATACATATAATATAATCTTAACAGAGTCGTACCGGCACATGAAATATGTATTTTCAAAAAAATCATTGCAGTGTACTCTACGAACGATACAGAGCCCAAAACAACATTTTTTGTCTGTCTATCAGCCTGTATAAACGCGCTTCGCGTAAGAACTACTGGACGGATTTTAATATTTGGCATAGTTTATAGCTTATGTGCCGGGTTAACATTTAGGGCACTTTTTAACCAGATACGTTATAGATTTCCCGCGGGAATCACACAAAAGTTCACGCGAACGAAGTCGCTGTCACAGCTAGTATACAATAATAACCACAAGAATACAAAATGAACACTTTTAACATAAGCTTCAATTTTGATTACGGCAACAAGGCCCTAATGTATAAGGGAGAGACGACATAAGCACCGGCGGAAGCACGGTCGGTCCGAGATGCAGGGCCCGAGGTGGTGTATCCTGTGGAGAGACGTCGATGAGTGAACTTTTCTATCCAGGGTATCTAATTTACTCTGAGATCAATCTGAGCACCCCAAAGGTGTACATGACTGTTTATTAGGGCCCGATTTTTTTACTATAAGTTTTATTGGTTATCAAGCACCATTTTTATAGATAGCCCATTAATCTGGGAAACAAAATATTTATGATATAACTATAAGCTATAGTCAATAAGCTGACATACATTACAATTTTATTGGTGGTCAAGCCAGATTTCATGCATTAGTGCTCATGATTCTTTGTTTAAAACGTTGCAAACTTGTTAATGTTTTCAATAAGGCAAAATTATCCATCCTCGTTGAAGAACAGCGAATTAGACATGTATTGACTAAAATGGTAAGGCACAGTTATTTACACCAGATAAACACAAACATTGATTATAAACTATCCAAAATTAATAATGTACATGGCAAAAGAGTGTGGCAATACATGTGATTTAGTCAAGCCTGTTACTGTCTGCCTGCCACGAAGCCACGAACTGCCCGTTAAGCTGCGGGAAAAATATATTAATGACAACAAAATAAAAGTTTTACTAAAGATTTTTTTTTAACATATAGTTATATTTAATTAACGGCTTCGAAACTATGGTTGAACTTATATGTTGTAGGAACGACATATAAGTTTAACCGTAGTTCCGAAGCCGCTGTGCTGTACTAGAAACTGAGTAGCACGAACTGAGTGTGTGTTTGAGTCGAGAATACACTACCCGACTACGGGAAAGCCATGTTCATCTAGTCCCTCGTAGCTCCTACCTAAACCACTCGTCACATTTTGACAAATGAGGTGTCGTTAGTTTCATCTTGGTGTCCCGCGTAACATTCACTATACGAGTATGATGTCACTTTATATCCAATATGGTGGATATATAACACGAAAATACGCGTAACAAACAAATGCAGATAAATGTATCTTGTTTAGTGTCAAATGAAAAATATATAATTCATATATGTACATAAGAATGTACCATTCCCCCATGAAATTTATTAATGTACCCTTCCTAGTGCAACATAATTAAAAAAATATTATCACCAGCTCAGTCATTGTAGATATGAGTTTTCCGGGATTTAGATAGTCGTAAAGTTAAAACTATAACCCGACTATAAACTTATTTGAAACTTTTGCATAGTTTTAATTTTTAAACTTATTCCTTTTAATATCTTGTAAACCATGTTATTCCAATAAATAAATTATTATTATTATTATCATCCCTAAGCCTCTCTTCCCGACTCATTCTCCCTTGAGAATTGAAAAAGATATCTGAAATATGTGTATCCAATCCGGATTGAGTATATAATACTTAATACATTAAAAGTGAAATATCTTTTGTTCCAAAAAAATTCGATCTGGTTGCCACTAACATATTCTAAGTAGATATTAAAACAAATAGTATTATGATTGTGTAATAGGCGAATAGCGGTATGATCGCTGGTATGACCATATTTTATATTGTGTTATCTGGTGTGACAAGTTATGCCATATCTCTTCTCTTGGAAGCCATTTGTCAAGTTTGTTTTTGAAACTGTTTATACTCGTAGTTGGCGATTCCGTGATTTCTTGTGGTAACTTAGTCCATATGTCCACAACTCTGTTACTCAGAATGTTATGGCATGCTTTTGTATTGGCCACCGTTTTATCTAATTTTAGACTATTGCAGCGAATATTAACTTTATAATTATCCTAATAACTAATTTACGAGCGCAAAAACGCCTTGTAATTATGAGAACGCTCGGTTGGCCAATGATTTAGCTCATAACTAAATCCATAATATTATTTTTTTTAACAGGTGAAGCGGTATCAACAGATGCAATTCGCAACTGCCTCCGATTACTAAAGCAATGGGGAATAGTGGAACTGTATACAGAAGATCGAGACAGAAGAATCCGTATACGGCACCCTTACGACAACCAGCAGAATTATGACCATGTCTGTGCTAATGTGCACAAGTTCAATATGGACTCGCCCATTCTCGGCCACATGTGAAGTGAAGTGTTTGACAACCAGCGTAACTATGACCATATGTCCACAAGTTCAACATGTACTCGGCCACATGTGAAGTGTAGTGGATGATGTGTTTATTGTGATAAAGTGCAACTTACCAGTGACTGTGGTTCAAATTGGATTGTGAAGTGTGAGGTTATGCCAAGTCTCCTGCTAAGTTTTTTGTGTATGTGAAACGTGTATTGATAACTCTTACATATATCATCGTAAGTAACTTTAAGGTTAACTTTACAAAAGAGTCAAAGGTTTCTGTTCATATTTTACTTACTCTAATGTCTAATAACAACATAAATAGACAAAAATACATATATGCATATAATCCTTCGTCTCGCCTATTAAATTATTTCAATTATATATTAATGATATTATACAATCGTGTTAAATATATAAACATTGAGGTGAATTTTTTTCTTCCATTCTTTCATTTACTGGGGATAAAGAGGGAAAGATTATTCACTTTCACTCCTGAAATACCGGTATTTAATTAAAAATTCCAAGACCATATTGATGAAATGAAATGACCATATTGATGTCTTGATTTCAATTTAAATTGCTAAATCTATAAACATGTTTTCCTCATCTAGATTTTTTGTTGCATCCAGTGTTTTTTTTGAGAAAAGTAATGAATAAGACTGTATGTATGTAACCCATGTGTTATCTGGGTCTTAATTGTGTTGTTGTGTAATGTTTAGAAACAAACATTAGCAGGAGAATTGTCTCTAGCCTATGGAAGCTATTCCATGTTCAAGTGTTGAAAGTTTATAAATAGAAATGTCAATGTTGACCATTTATTATTTAAATGTCGCGCGGAGATTAGGCTCGAAAATAGAAATATTTAATTAATGAATATACAATCTATTCGATTTTGCTCTTTCGACATTTTTGATTTAAGGAAGGAATACTTTATTTCTGTGGAATTATTATTATTTCGTAAACGTAAATTAGTGTACAGTTAGCAAACTGCTAATGTACTCACCATTTTATTCTATCTCTTATTACTAGCGTATTAAGGTACAAATGGGTATAAGTTAACCTATTGCTGACAGATTTCTGACATTTTTGCAACCGACTGGGAAATATTATTTCCATTATTTAAAGACTTACTTCCTTTAACTTTTTTCTACTTTAGTGGACTGTCCATCTGGTAAATGGATTCTCTTGCCCATGGACATCTGCAATATATGTTAACATCGGTCACAAGTGACAAATGTTGACCTACTTTCAGATGTACTGCCTAACTTTAGAGGGCGAGAAATCAGACGTTGAAGAGTATCGGGAGGAATAAAGACTAAGAATGAGTCTCATTTCATTAAAAGCTTTGATCTTATTACAGGATTAGATTGTTTGATGATGAGATGGGGAATGTGGATTTGATGGGATCAGTTGTAATAGGATGGGGACTGAAGAATACAAAGCGATGAGAAACTTTTTATTATTTTTTAATAAATATAACCTGTACTGGTCTAGTGTTAAACAAATTTATTAGTCCCTATAAATACATGAACAATATCCATTTGATGTTACATGTTTGTTTACACATCTCATTGGACATTTTTGTCAGTATTGGGACACCGGTGCTACCAATGTGCTATGGTGAACTATGTATCAGTCAAAAGTGACAAACTTTCCAAATCAAGCTTTGTAAGAAAGAATGGGATGGAAGTAGAATAGGGTATATGAGTTGGGAGTACAATTTTTATAACATACATATGTAAGCTGTCATTTTTGTATTTTGCCTTTAGTGAAAGTGTTCTGAATAGTTTATAAAGCCTTGTATTTAAACGAGCACCAAAAATACTAAATGAGCAACAAATCAAGATGAACAAGACCAACTATTGTATTTTTTAATAACTGAAGTAAATAATTTTAAATTACTTACTACTAAGTCGTCACCAAGTCGACCCGGGACTCCTATTCCGTTATTGTCACCAGAGAATCAACCTAACCCACCTTTATATTTGCTGCCATCGATTTGCTGTTTATTCAGTACACTTCCCGGCCGAAAGTAATACACCTTTCGTGTGCCGTTATGACAAAGACTACGATCTACAAAACCGAAGCTAGCCGATCATAGGCGAGTGTATTAGTTTCGGCCGGGATGTGTACTTTGGTAACTGTCTGTTTAATTATTTCTCGTTTATATGTAATGTATAACTCGTGGGTTCGGTACATTTAGTTCAATTGTCATACATTCTATATGTTCGTTTGTATGTATGTTGCGATTGCTCAAAGATTGGAGCCAAAAAATTATATTTATTTTCTCATTTATCTGTGATTCTCACGAATAAACAATTGTGTGTATAATTAATTGCAAGGGTGTAACCAAACCTTTCCTGAAGCTAGTGATGTAACGAATATTCGCATTTGTATTCGCAAATATTCGTGTATTTGTCAATATTCACATTCGCATTCGCAAAAAATAATACGCAAGTATATGTTTGTAACAAAATTTTCGATTAAAATACATTTAAATAGAAAAAAAATATTCAAGAAAACAATAACATTTCAACATTTATATTGTTAAAAAATACTCAGTCTTGAAATTATTTAAGATTACTAAGTAAATATTGAATTTTCATGTAGGTACTGCAACTGCATGTAGGTAGGTACTGCAAGTTAGGTCATAACTTGCAGTGGACTTTTTTTTTTATTACATTATAGGACAGGGATCACCAATTAGTTTCATTGGGGGTCCGTCATTTAAAAATTATAAGACTGTCGCGGTCCTTTTGGTAGATGATGACTAGCAACCAATATTTAAAATGTCAATTAACAAATAAAACGAAAAGAAATCTGTCCGCACAAAATACGTCGGCGGTCCGGATCCGGACCGCGGTCCGCCATTTGGTGACCCCTGTTATAGGATATTAAATTATAAGAAATAAATAGTGGATAATTTAAGGATAGTTTAGCATAAATTAGCCTTAATGTAAATATCTGCATGCATGTATGGCTGTCAATTTTTAACCATAGACAAACGGTGCCAGGTCAGACAAATTGATATTCGTATTCGCTAATATCATAGGTAATGCATTCGGGAATGTTTCAAAATCGACATTTGTTACATCACTAGCCGATGCCTTAAATAAACTATGGATTCTGCTTATAGTTCTGCATTCAAATTCAAATTAATTTACTTTATAGAACATAGAAACAGTATATTTTTGATTTGATATTTTTTAGCAAAAGAGGATTCGTTAAATATTCATGTCAATTATGAACGTAATCTATGAAACTTTTCAGATTCGGTTACACCATAGAAATCTGAATAATAAAAGAATAGCAGTTGTAAACTCGGGTGAGCTTGTCGCCACACTGGTAAGTGGTGACGCGTAGGCCACTAGTGCGCTTATTGTGATTCAGTTATTCTTGAAACGAACAGCGGTAAACATGGTGTCTTGCAGCATTTCTATTTGCGGAAACTATTCCATTACTTGTAATTATACCAATAAAGGGATAACATTTCTGATTTCATCGGTATTTTCTTTTCATAACATTACTGTTTTTTTTTTTATAAAATACACAATAATTCCATACTTGTAATAAGATTATCATAATTCATTACTTTGTTTTCACATTTCGACTACATTGCCTCTTATGTTCGTTAATATTTGGAGCGTAACGAACCCCAAAAAGCAGTGTAATACGCAGTTAATGACATCGTCGTTCACAAGAATTCCTTGTGGTACGACCGCAGGCAATGCTATGTATTTGTAACGTTAACGTGCAACAGTTAGGGTTTAATTTAGCTTGCACAGCATGTTAGGAACCTTATGTAGGCGTAATTGCGTATTCAGTCTTTTGTGTGCTATATGTTCATTGCTATAAGTAGTAGTAGCAGCGAACCTGTGCCATGCGTGCCGGCAATATAGGTGTTAGACACCATTTCTATTCTCTTATTATTTAGATTTATGGGTTACACCCTGTTTATATACATTGTTTCACTTTCTGAATGTTGTGATCTCATGGAAGTAAAATATGTATTCAGCCCTGTAGCATTTGTATAACGTTGCGTGGTGTGGCTGGCCATCAATACACCCCTGGCAAGGGTCTCTAGCTTTATTCACATTTTTATACTACAATCAAATACTCTAATTTCTGAATATAAAAAGTATTTTGCTACTGTGTAAACAAGGGATGCAAATGACAAAATAAACGACGGTTTATTTATTTCCTGCAGTTTCATTTTAACCTTATCCTTTGCAAGGTTATTAACAATATTTATTGTTCATGAAAGAAAACGCATTAAATAGTATTTTTTTTAATACTTCATTAATATTTATGTATGATTCCGAGCAAAAAGGAACTAACTCAATAAAGCTTCTAATTTCTGAGATATACGTATTTTAAATTAATTAAGGAAAAAATACATACATATTTTAGAATGTTACTAGATTATTTTACACAAAATGTTTGTTTGCATGGTAAGACTACATACCGTATGGTGACATTAAAATGGAAATATCCTGAAATTGTTTACATTACGTTCTTCGCGCGTTTTTTAGATGTTCTACGGAGCCCGCTGTTGTTCGGATCGTAAGGTCATGTACGTCCTATTTCTCACACGCCACCTATTCCTTTATTGATCAAGCTGGCTGTCTAAAGGTAATTTTCAAATACGTCCATTAGTAATATTTTATATAGGGCCGTTAATTAAGTTTACTTATGAATGAAAGGGAAGCCATAACTCTTATAAATGACTAAAAGAAATACTTATATAACCAAAAGTTTGTAATGGATTCAAAAGCTGGAATCATGGGAAAGTAGGATTCATGCTAACAAATGGAATTTACATGTGATTCATAGACATATGGCTGATTTAATAAGCATTATGCCTTAAGAGAATACGAGTATTTATCCTTGAAGCTTGATGTCTAGTTGCAAGACCCTTTACCTGCCACACAATGTGTGACAGCTAACTGAAGTGTAATTTTCTTTTCTTAACGACTAATAATTTCCTTAACTGAAGTCTCGATACCTTAGCCATTTGCATTGCTCTCCTACTAGTGAGTAGCATGGATAACTTATGCATAAAGTGAATTTAATCTATGGTATAACAAAAGGGAACCCAGTAATATGTAATATTATATGACAAAAGGGACCTTATTATCGATTCTAGGTTTCTAAATATTGAGACTAGTAAAATCATAAAAAGTAACATTTTTTTATCATTGCTTTATCTTAGGTCTTGAGCATGTTAATTAAACATGTTTTTTTGTTGAAACAATAAAATTTTAACTTAGAAAAATATCGCTAATAAGATCCCTTTGTCACAATGTAGTTGTAATAAAAATAAAAACAATAATTTACTATAAATTTTTTATTTCGAAAATGACAAACTTATAATTATCATTACACCTAAAGAAAATCCACAAGAATTTTGTATAAATATTAGGTACATGTATATTTATATAAGTATGTTTGAACTAGGGATGTTATGGAGCTCTGTAACTGAAACTATCGGATATCCGAATTAAAAAAATATTCAAAACCGAAACCGATTCTGGAATAAAAGATTCATTGTTATTAGTCAATACAAATACTTTTATTAATTACTGTCCGGGGCGGATTTTAAACGGGGCGAGTTTTTAAAAGTTCTTGCTGCTTGCATTTGATTTGATAGATTGTTTATGAGAGCAATTATTCCCTATTTGGCTATATTTTCTTTGCTTTCAGTTAATAATGTTTCTCAAAAAGTCAATTAAAAACAGCGTAACCGTAAATCGAAGCCGTATTTGCAACTATATTACAAATATCCGTATCTGTAACGGAAACCGGTAAAAGAGTATGCAATATATCTGTATCCATATCCGAATCCGAAATATCATATCCCTAACAACCCTAGTTGAACATTGGTAAAGACTGAATGTCTAAATATTCAAATAAATCCTTATATGAATATAATACAATCCGAACTAATTTTCTTTATAATTGTGAAATAAAATCACTTTACAAATGATATTTTAAAGTCGATAAGCATTTCTCGTGGATTTAAATTACTTGAGTTTTGGTTTTTCAGTTCACTTTCCAGCAGCAGTCGCCAGTGGATTCCTTAGAACTAAGATTACGGAGTCTCCGCGGAGGAACATTTTTGAGATAAACTTATCCTTGTTCACTGCTTTGCCCTGAAATAATATTGAGATATAAAATAATTCATAAAAGTTTTTGACTTTCACGTTTTATACATATTTCCTATTGTATAGGGAGTAGAAATAAAAGGTAAATAAAAATATTTAATTTTAGGTATTTAAACCTGATTTACAATACAGTATTCATGGGTAATTTGACATGAAATAATTCATGTCAGATTCAAAGACTAAAAAAGCAATTAGAGGCAGTTTATGATTATAAATAAGGGGCCTTTATTTAATTGAAGTTGTATAATTGTGATTGGTTTCAGTTAATTGACACTGTCTCATATTTTTTTCTAAAAATGAAACCATATTAAGAGTGGTGATAGCCTAGAAGTGAGAATGTGACTTACAAGTCCTTAGGCAGTATCTGAGTATCTACTTAAAAGTACAGGGTTTTAAACCTGTACATAAATAGATACTATCACTAGCTTGGTGGTGAATCCCACCACTAATTGGTGGTGATTAGTACCAGGTATATTTTTCAATTCTCAAGCACACAGATTTTCTCATGCTTACCTTCAGCACTGAGCTAGTGTTAATTTAATTATCCATATTCAGATTTTTTTTTTATAATATTCAAAATTAAGTATTACAGGGTGAGGATTTGAAGTCACAACCTCATGAATGATGAACATCCAATGAATACTTTTTATTTTATACCAACATATTTTTTAAGATCATTAAAAATAGTTTTTGAAAAACAGTAAAAAGAAATAGAATTAGCCAGTGCCAGAAACAAGATGTAAATTACCTCATTTGGAGTGGCCATGGTTCATAAGTTGATATTTGTAAATAAAAGCAATGTTCACATTCATACACTATTATTTTAAATAGGTATTATATTAAATTATTATATATTATTTTACTGTGCCAAAGAAATAAAAAAATATCTATTAAATCAGTGCGTAATGGTGCTACTCAAACCTTAACCTAACATGATTTATCAATAAACATTGATAGAAAAAGCATGGGGTACTGGTTAATCCTGTTTTTAGTTTTGACAAAAACAATTTATAATTGAAAATAAAATTGATATATTGAATGAATTACCTTCTTTCCTTTGCCCGTTCTAGGAACTTCTGTCCACATTTCCTTGACGTTTTCTAAAACCATGTTACAATGCCGGTCGAACGCCTTCACACGGCCCAAAAGCTTTTTGTTGTTACGACAGTTTATTAAAACTTGTGTATTGTTTTTTACGGATTGCGTAAGCACTGACAAAGGACCCGTACTGAATTCTTCGTCCTCAATTTTGGATAATTCTTCCAAAGTCATTTCTGAGCGGGGCTTGGATGTAGTTGCCCTGTAAGTAAAATTTTCTTTAAATACTCCATTTTACATTAAAAAGTTACACATAATGTAAACGGCGGCTAGTAAACTTACATTTTTTATGTCAATTAGATTAAGTTTGAAACAAAAATCACAACAAATTCAGTAAAAATCAAAAATTATGGATAAGACGCACAATGGATGAAGAAGTAACAACGATGTTTGTCTATGATGGTTGTTTATTTTTTTTAAATTAGTGTGGGCAAGGAAGTTTTAAAAATCCATCTAGAATCATTAGTTATTTCAATAATTTGAAAACGAAAGCTCAATTTGTAAAAACAGGCAATTTATCATATTGTTTGTTACTTTTTTTAAATCGTGCAAAAACTGTTTCTTGATTTTTCTTCTTAAAGCTTCGTAGGTCGACTTTTAATCGAAAATACTGTTGACGATTTTTATTATATTCCATTCCAATTACGATGTCGCTTTGGACAGATGTCAAATAGTAGGGTACTAGTGAAGTACCATTGTCTAACGACATCGATTTTCGATTACTATTACGAACAAATTTAAACCGAGATGACAGAATCTAAACTATTAAAGATTAGCATGGGGTTTGGGGTTAAAATAAAAGACAAAACCTTTTTAACCCTTTACCACATGGATTTTCTAAATAGCTTGAAAAAAATATATGTCATTTTATAGGCAAGATAAGACCTAAAAAAATAAATGAAATAAACTAAAAGTACTTTTAGAAAAGTTATTTTAAAAAAACTATTTGTTCCAGATTTGGAACTACGTGCACTAATACTTATAAATTCATGCGTTCCGGATTTGGCACAACATGCAGTATTGGCTCATTTAATAATATATAATAATATGATAGTACAATTATTATTACTTCACGACGTTTTGTTAACGTAACGGGTTTACAAAATACCATAATACGATGGTTACGTGGCAATCATCATGTATGAAATTGTGTAAAACAATTGCGGTCCTTGTTCAAGCACAAATAGACTTTGCACTTTGTGCACATCATTTGCGTTTTTTCCCTGCATGCTTCCATTTTACATCTTTGACGATCTGACTTCCATTCAGACCTTTATAACCCTCCACAAAAAGTTCTACTGCCACTAAACAGTCCGGATTCTCGTAAAGTATTCTACAATTTGTCGAGCGTTGGCAATTCGTTTCTGCTATAGTAGCCGTAAATGTGATTTCTTATGGCGTCGGTATCAAAATTGTCGATTTGTGTAATTATAGACCTTACTTTTTTTTTAAATGGCGATTTTAATTTATTGTCTTCCGTATTATCTTTCCCATGCTATTCCTTGCTTATCCGGTAAACAGTTTTTCTACTGATACCGAGAGCTTCAGCTACTCGGTTAGTCACTTATGAACGTGGCAAGAGTGGACTACCATTCTGAAATTCCCGTTCAAAGTATTCTTATAAGCGTATCACAAAGTCACGCGCTTGACTGCGCAAGACGGTTATTTTAGTGGTCTCGGCTATTGCAGTGTTTATAAAAATAAACAAAACCAAAGAAATAACAGCCACAACTTAATAACAACAAAGAAATAACAGACAGTAACAACTAACAACAACTACTTAACAAAAATATAACAAAAAATCAACCAAACTGAACACACGTAACGTATACAAGGCTTCTGCACTCGTAATAAACAAAGACTGTTTATTTTTTATTTATTTTATATAAAACGTGAAGAGTTACGTTCTCAGCGAATGTCAAAAGGGACCTCGTAATTGCAATGACGTGTAATCTCCGGCCGTGAGAGAATGCGTTCCTGACAATGATATTATATAAAAAAGAGGTAGATATGTTACAAGTGCGCGCTTCGTGAAGACTCGAAAACGACCCAATTGGAACATCTTGTGTTTAGTCTGCATCCCGCGTCAAGCTGATCAGGCGTGGCGGCGACGAGTGTCAGACGTATTAAAAAAATATAAAAACAGCAAAAATGCCATCGTGTGTGTTTAGAAACTGTACCAATTATTATTCTAAAGTCAATAAATCTCAAGGAATCTCATATCACATGTAAGTATGCACTATATTTCCATATTTAATTAATATTCTAATTTAAAATGCCGGTACGAAAATAAAAAGAGATAGTAAAACATTTTGCTATTTGAGCGATAAGGACGCGTGCGCTACGAACATAGATTAAAGTACAGATGCGAACATCGTAGGCATTAAAGTCATCATTAGGTACTCCACTGTTCTGATTTTTTTTCATACTTTCTTTTAGTTATATTTCTATCAATCAGCCCGTCATAATCCATTCGTGTACTTAGTATTATAAATGTTTGAAAGTAAAATATTAGTTATGAGGTAATGATTTATGCCAGTAATAAAATAAGTAGATACCTACTCAATTTATTTATGTATAATATTTCATTATTTTATTTTCTCATTTATTCTTAAACTCATTTTGTATATTTTTACATATTAATATAAAAAAACATTTGGAAATAGAAGAAATAGGTACCCACCGACATCGGATACAGGGTCCACGGTGTCGGCGGTTAGGGCTTCAGAGTGAGGAAATTTCTCACTATGCGTGCCGGTGCCGTGCGTTATTATAATTGTTCTTTTTTATTTTGTGTGCTTTTTTATTTTATTAAGCATATGAAAACAAAATATGAGTAAAGAGATATCGTAAATATCGACGATAGTGCCGCGCCGTGGCAATAGGGAAGTTACTTATTTATTAACTGTTTTTTTAAGGTTTCCTACTAATGAAGTCCGACTTCAAGAGTGGATCGCAATTGTGCGTGACCAGAGAACAGTTAAAATGTGCTTTAAATTGCTTAAAATGTGAAACTGTTATAAAATCTCATTTAACGGAAAAGCGGGTTCATTTTGTTAACAATGAAGATGTTGAGATATTAAAATGTCGTATTTTAAAAACTTTTTTAAATACAACTATATTTGATTCTCTCATTGAACATTCGAAGGAGCAAGCGCCCGCTTTTAATCACCGTGTACATCTAATAAAAGCCATAATTGATAGATATATAACAGTTTGTTTCCATTCTGCTCATAGAAATAATCCCGAAATAAAAAATCTTTCAAAGAGACAGAAAAGAAATAAATTGAATCTTTTCGAAGGTATTTAACCGAGCCTGGAACAAGCTAGTAAATGTTATTACAGACTGTAATCCACGAAACCCGCTACGATCTATACAATATTAACAGTGCAATTGAGAAAAAGTCTAATGCAATTAAAATAATTTTGACAGCAGCCGATTTCAAATATTGCGTTGAAAATCTAAATAAACGGGAAACAATTAAATACACGGTGTGTAAAAATAATCAACTTGCAAAATTTGAGAGACTGTGTAACAGAAAATCTCGCTTTTTTCCTTTGTCTATTTAGTAAGCCAAAGTAACCCGCTATAATAATAGTTATCAATTTTATCATGCCCCTGAGTTTTCTTGCCGGATCTTTCTCAGTGTGGCCGCGTTCCGATCCGGTGTAGTATACTAGTTTTTAATTGTTAGTTCTTTAAAATTAATAAGTTAACATAATATAAATTAATACTAAATAGTAAGTGACCAAAAACAATATAGAATTTTTTATATAAAATCTTTTTCTTTTTGTACTGGCAATTAATTTTGTATCAAAAATGTGGGTCAACATCTAATAATTAATACTGTAGTGGGTACATAAATAAATGTCTGTAATAACGATGACTTGTTGGACGTCAATGTAATACGAGTGTGTAATACTCGCGTAAACATCAGAAATCATTAATTATATTTAACCGTGTTTTTGGTAAACAATAAATACATTTTACATAACCATCGTATTTTATTTCTTACCTTTTAATACTATTTAATAGTGGAACTCAACAATACCGGCCCATTTCAGTTGATTAAACTACACGACAAGATCTTCAACGTCACTTATTATGAATTTATACATGATAATAAAATAAAAAACAGCAATTAAAGTATACGTATATTATACGCATTCTTTAATTGCTGTTTTTTATTTTATTTTTGTTGGAATCCAGTTACATAAATAAGATTGAAACATTAGTTGCCATCAAAAGAATAATAGGCACTAAACTCATTTTAGTGAGCTTTGTCCCTTCTTTCTCATAATTTTGTTACTCTATAGTGATTTTGACTTGACCAATGACGATTGGCAGATTCATTAACGTTTAGTTACATTTCGCGCGAAGGTACAATATGGCTGTCTCCTTTTTTTGTTTAAGTTTTAATTATGCTATCTTTTTCAAATCACTTGACGATGTATTGGAGTGTAAGATAAATAAAAAATGCGTGTGTGTGTGTTGCCGCTGTGCACGGAACACTTCTTTCGGTTGATTTGTGAGGCTATAACATATCTATTGTTTATAATATCATTGGTTCCTGACGTCTGTCATGACTAGTGATGGGCAATAAGTAACACTATTTGAAGTTGAGTATATTGTAGTAGGTAAGTAAAGGTATTTTTACATTTACAAAAGTCTATGCGGGATAGACTACACTCCCACAAACTTACTGCGGAACTTACTACTTACTCCCTAGTTCAAACGGTAAAAACTTATACTTTCAGTTAAAGCAAGGATCTTCAAACTTTTTGGCCTGAGGACCACACTGGGGGTTTCACAAAATCTTAAGGGTCAAGACCTAGAAACCCTCTTTCCAGAACTTCAAATAGCAATGTTTGATTTCCATTGCAGCAATATTTTTAGAGAAACATAAAAATAAGCCATTTACTCGGAACCTTTTGACGGGTAGGTACTCGAGAACTGGTCGAGTTTTTGTTTGATAATTGTAAATAATGTGTATTGTGCTTTAATAGTGATAGTTTATTAAACTTCAGTGTTTTCCGTGCGTGGTATTTGTGATAATCAAATAAAAGCGTAGGGCTGGGGGCATAGATGGTACAGGTCGGAATAGAATGGGATAAGATAGGATGGGATGGAACGGCATAGGATGGGACAGAACTGCATAGGATGTGATAGGTCGGAATGGATGGAATCGCAGGAGATAGGATGGGTTAGGATAAAATGTGTATGATATTATTGAGGATATAAATAGAATGGATAAATGTATGTAAATAGAATGGGTAGATGTATACAGCATGATATACTTTACGTTCAATCTTCACCGTACTAGATTGACCGCCGGGTGTAAATTTCGCGCCATTTTTGGAACATGCTACAGGAGTTTTTTTGGCAGCAATTGGAAGATATGGACCTCGATCAACTGTGGTTCCAACAGGACGGTACCACATGTCACACAACCGGAGAAACAACGACTTCATTTGCAAATTTTCAGAGCGTTTAATGTCAAGACGGTCGGATGTTAACTGGGCGGCCAGATCTTGCGATTTAACCCATTGAGAGTTATTTTTGTGTGGATTCTTAGATCTTAAATCTAAGGTCTATGCCAACGAGCCAAATTAAACTGAACTGAAAAATTAAATCCGGCGCGTCATCAGTCAAATTGATCAGTCAGACGATGTGCAAAGAAGTCCTTGCAAATTTCGTCAAAAGAACCAGATCCTGCAGCCTTATCATGGGTGGTCATTTGATCGACATCAATTTCCATGTTTAACAGTATATCTTTAATCTACGCATCGCATCTACTTTACAAATTAAGAATATGTTTTTAAATGGAAAAAAGTTATTTCTTTCTAAATTAAATCCGGCGCTCAAGTCATGGACTCGATAAAAACTCATGGACCGATTTTCTCACCCTTTACCGTATAGTTTTGCATATACGAGTACAACACGTCGTAAACGCTACGCTATCATCACTCGACGCTTCTTGGACCAGACTCCATACAAATCCGCCCGTTCTCCTTTGCTATCTTTTTTCTGCTTTGGGAACTATTTGTGTGAAAATATATTCTACAAAATGAAATACACAAAAAAAATCTACAGATCCAAGTTAACGGGTGACTTGTTGAAGTAGGTCTAGAGTAGCTAGAAATTTTGATGAATGCAAATTGCCACAAATTGATATTTCTTATAGCTCTAAAAAGATTATTTATTTGACTTCTGTTTGAAATAAAACAACACATCAATTTGGTATATGTTTATAATTAAATACTTAACTTTCGCCGAATGAAATAAATCGTATTATTAAGTTCTGTTATAGATTCAATTGTATTTCTGCATAGAAGAGAAATCAGATAGCTAATTGATAAATTTTCTTGGCATAATTGTGATAAATATTACATTTTGTTATTGTTTCACAGTCTCGTTATGTGAACGTAAGATTATCAACACAATATAAGTTGGCATTTATTAAAATTATATCTATTACATAAAATTTGATGACATGTCGATGTACAAAGAAACACTTTTTTTTTAGTTTTTCAACTAATTTAGATTACTTTTGCTCGGCACATACTTTTGGGAAATAATCATTTAGCGTTTTTGTGTGAATGAAGTGATATATTGTAAACAAATATATAGATAACTCATATTCTGTAGCATACAATGAAAAGTAAATGATAATATATGCTTATAGTAATTAAACTGTGAAACACTACTATATACATTTCTTTGGTCTTATTTACAATTCTTATTAACTACAAAATGGACTATCACAACTACATATATTCAGCATTATATAAATTATATGCAAAAATAATTGAAAATATGAGCCAATAGCAAAAGCGTTTTATGTTCGTAATAATAACAAAAGTAACTTACGTAATAAACGTGTGTTTACTAACGTAATAGTAACAAAAGTATTGTATTATTAATTATTATAGGCATAAGTATTTTTTATTTTATTTTCGGTAGGTATATAAATAAAACGCAAAAAAATTATGTACCATCACCTAAACCCTCTGAAATCAGTCTTTATATATTTTTTATACATTATAATTATAGCATACGAGATTCAACCATATCATAAATATGTATTTACCATGGGATTATAAAGTTTATTGACCATATTTATTGCAATGAGGACTTTTACTAAAGCACAGGGGAAATTACTACAATTAATTTATTAATATTAAATGAAATAGTCTTATTGTATATAATGTCTTTGAACAGTAACAACAGTAAATTGTTGATAATATATATTATTTTATAACGTTTAGAGTTCTGTCCTGCTATAAGTAACTTTACAATCCCTTTTCAAACAACTTATCAAAATTTGCGTCACAAGCCCTGCATACCAGTATTATAGTTTTTTTTTAAACAGGATGTAACAGAACCGTACCAAAAGCCCCGAGGAATAAAGGAGTGGACTTGTCAACCCGCCGCGTGCGCACGGGCTTCGGGAAAGGTTCGATTACACCCTGTAAGAAGGTGGCAGACGGGACACAGTAGATATCTATAGTAATAGGGGTTAAAGTGTGAAATTGCCGTTTTATAGTAATAGATACTTTGAATTGACATAAAACCTTCATGGTGTGAGATTTTCGAGTGAAACTTTTTTCACATGATACCTATGAGGTTCTTGTTTTAAAAAATGTATAGATGTATAGATAACGAGGGTAAATATTTTGATTAAATAAATATGTTACATTTTAGAAAAAAACGAGTTTTAATTTTTCAGTACAAATCGGCAATTTCATACTTTAACCCCTAATATTTGCCAATAGGACGTTTGAACAAACATAAACTTCTTTGCAGCTTGTTATCAGCTTATTCAATAGGCGACCAGGCGGCGCCAACAGCAAATAAAATTTTGTAGAATAAATTTGTATTTTCAGTTAGAGCAATGAAAATGAACGTTAAAGTTACGACAGAAATTTGATTACGAACGCAAAAAAATGTTTGTAATTGTACCAACGATCGGTTAGAAAATGTTTTACATTAGATAAATGCGCAAAAAATGCGTCTCGTGTGTACGGCCAGAACAAAAAGTATCTATCAAATTATATCGTCCCCTTATTAGGGACAAAACCCATTATCCAGAGGTTTCCAAAAACGAGTTAATTATAACAAAAGATTCGCTTTTTGAGCTATTTCTACTGCTAAAATCGATTGTCTCCTACGATGAACCGCTTCGGAGATATTGGAGAAAAAAAAAATTAATTCCTATTATGTTCATTTTTGTGTCCTCGATTCTCATGTTTTTTTTGGCACGGTATAAAAAAGTTTAATGAATTCAAATTAATTTATTAAAATTAAAATAATTATATTTTTCTCGGCGTTATCAATTCATTCAATTCAATCTGATTGATAACATCGAAAAAAAGAATTACTTTAAATTCTTGTCACCAAACTTAATAGAGGTTTCTCTAAAAAATCGTCAAATAATCGGTTTTACGACTAAGGGGGCAATATGATTAAATTGACACTTCAATCATTCTCTTTTACATCAGTGGTCCTGTTGGGCCTAGACGCGATTGACTGGTCAATAATGAAAAGTCTAATCAAAAATACAATATTTAGCTAAATATTTGAATACAGTCATTGAGATGTGCAGAAATTAAAACTTAAATATTTACTATTTTCTAATTTAAAGATTATTCGATGTAAGCAATTCTTCTATGGCTTATTAACATTTGACGTTATTAGTACACGAAATATCATTCAGTTGCTGACTTTCTTTAGGTATTCTGTAATGTTGTGAACAGAAAGCACCATGAGTTTGTACCGAGCTGGCAGTGTTAATGGACGTACCTTATTGCATCTACTCGTAGTGACTAATTTCATAAGTCATGCGATTTTCATTAATCATTTCTTTAAAATATTTTTTCATGAAATTTCCTTTTTATTTGACTACACGATGAATTTTATTAAGGACTATTAGTTTTTATTAGTTTTACTAAACCTTTGTGATACCGGATAATAAATAAACGCCGTTTAAAATTAAAAGTTTAAGGGTTACTGGTAATTCTCATCTATTCCCGTTGAGGCCTTATAGAGGAGGTTGTTTACAATTAATGCCTACAATGTGAACCATTTTCGAGATAGGTTAATTAGATGTTAAGATTTTTATAAATAAAAGCTGAAATATAACTTCCCATACAACCTAAAAACCATTCCCAAAATGTCATTACTAACCATCATTCGGAATTCGATTGAAAATAGAGGCTCTTCATAATTATTGAAAATATGATTTGTTTCGCAAAAATGATATACAAATCCAGTTATGATTTATAATAATCAATGGTGTATCAACAACTGTTTAAATATGTTGTCAAAATACTTTAGTTTATTTAAACAAGAAAAAACCGCATAACTTATGAAATAGCACAATTTAATAGCTATACTTATTGCTTGATATATAACGTTTTTCTAGCGAACTATATATATTTTTAAAACTTTTATAGTTCATAAGCAACATCTGTTTTACACATCAATCAGACAATAGTTTAGTGAACTTGGCTATAGCACCAGTATGCGGAATATACACAAATGTACTCTATTTGTAGGGTTATATAATCTTCGCACAATATAATTAACGCTCACAACTTACATTATATTATACAAAAAACATTAGCTATAGTCTTTATAAAAATACAAATCAATGTGTGTATAGTAATAAGACACTTTTGATTAAATTAAACTAAAGGTACGGTCCCACTAAGGCTTTCTGCTTATATTTTTATGGCGTTCAGTAAATATTTATAGAAATATGTAATTGTTAAAAAAAAACTCAAGATACCGTTCAATAATGTCCGTGAAACATATGCGCTACGTACTTTTAAGTTACTTTTTCTTTTATAATTTTTTTTTACTTTTCGCGTTTAAAAAATATAGAAACGAAAGTAACTATGAAAGTTAATATTAACAAAAAATATATTGTTAATAAAAAGAATCGCTGAAGAGAATCGAGTAATTGGGAGACCTCAGAACTGTACTTTTGACTTTGAGTCAAAACAATATTAAAAAGTCGTGGAGTCTTTTCAGTCAATTGGTGTTTACACCATCTGTGTATAAAAACGGTAAATAAAATTATATATTTTAGCTAAACTATTCTAAGTTCAATAGCCGATTATAAATTCTCTTAACAACTTTATATGGGGACCTCATAAATAAAAAAGTACCCCCGATTGTTACGATACGCAAGCGGAAAGCCCCTGTGTTACCATACCTTGATATTTAAGGAATATAAATGGAAATATTTACAAGATTGCCTTAACTAAATCGCTGCATAAATTTCACCTTATTAAACAAGTAGGTACAAGGTAAAATTTATACGAATCCTATCTAAAAATATTTAAGTGCTGTTTTTCATAATTTGCTTCCTCTGATCAATAACGTTTCTGATTAGCAAAATAGTGCGTGAACAAATTCAAATTTTAAAATGCATTTATTATTATGTAATCATTAATCAACACGTTCATATAAAAATAATCATTAAGTCTCATCACAAAACATAAGTCATTCTTTTTTTACACATTTGTAAACTTTGTAAATATGATTCATTGTTTGCGTAACGTTTACTATGTCACATTTGAACATTACTTTATCGACTAGATATAATCTTATTAATTAAATTATGTAACTGCAAAATAATTAGCAACACTTGTATACAATAGCCTAAATAGATATTATTCAGGCCAAAACTTTTATGAAAAAAGATACTACTTTGTTTATGGACACAATAGATGCGAACGGAACGCAACAATTAAAAATAACGTCCCGCACATTTTTTTTTATCTCTGCAATTGCATTCCCTAAACAAATTGTAATTTAGGTATAGTACCTGCCATTATAAGCTTATTAAAACCTATCAATAAAATAAGACTATTTTTTCAGTGTCACTTCTTTGCTAAACCCCTTTTTATTTTCAAATTTTTGTTGTAAACTGGCTACATTCGACGGTTTCGCGGACAATTTCGTAGCGTTCGTTTTTACATTGGAATCGGTTCTTTGAACTATGGAGGTCGGTTTTGGAACTAGTTTAGGTTTGTTTTTATTTAAATTATCTGTTATTGCCTTAACATTAGAATCTGTTTTTGAATTGGCTCGGTTTAGGGGCGGATTCTTTTCTATTGGAGATTTATTTACGTTGGGGGGTTTCACTGAAGGTATACTTTTTAGGGAAGGTTTCTTGTCTACGGTAGTGGCCGGTCGTAAGGGCGGTCGATTGTCGTTAGTTTTCGTTATTATACTGGGCTTATTCGTTACTTTTAGTTGTTCATTGGGTAATTTGTTGTTATTTATTACGTCCGGCGCTTTTACATTCTTCGTATCTGCCACAGCGCAGCTTGATACTACGTCTGGACTGTTGGATATTTTTGTAGTTAAATTGGTGTTCTTTACGGTATTTTTCGGCGACGGTGGTACGTTTTTGAACGTTGTCATGCTTCTTAGCCCTGGAGGCGTCACTTGGCGAGTAAATGTAGGTATTTTAGAATTAACTTTCAAAGTTGGTGATGGCGGAGCTTTTTCATTGTCCTGTGGATTTTGTTCGCTCTCTTTATTTAGATACATGGGCACATTAACTGCAGAAGGATGCAAGTACCCGCTACTCGTGGTTGAAACATTGGATTTCGCTCCAGAGTTGCTATAAACGCTCTCAGGCGTCTTATAATGTTCCGTATTCATATACGTGCTGTCTCTTTTACTCTCTTCTTGCCTTTCCCTCTCTTTCTTCTTCCGTATGAGAGTTGAGGCTGAGTATATAGATTCGAAGTTGCGGTTTTGTATTTCATTTACGATTTCTCCCAGTAAACCCATACTTTCTGTACTTCCAGAGTTGGAAGTGATAGGTTTTGGAGTGTTGTAACCCTCAGGAGGTGCTTGCGGTGTAGTTTTCACAGGCGGTGGCGGGACACCTGGTAAAGGTTTCGAATGTTTTTCGGGACTCTCTTCTATAATGGCGTAAATGTTATCTGTCGATTCCTCGTCTATATGCGCTAAGGGCGCTTGTTTCTCTTCGATGCAGTCGACGTAGTCTGTCGATTTGATATCAGGTCTTGGGTTTTGGTAGATAGGACCTTGGTTCTCAGGTTGACTGGGTAAAGGCGGTGGCGGAGCGGTAGGTCGACCTACAAAAGATACAGGTCTGGGCACTCCGGGTGTTTGTCTCATCGAGCCGAAACTTTGTATCGCAGGCTTTTGAATTGCCGGCGCTCGCATACTTTGAGCTCTATTCACAAACGCTTTAGGGTCATCCGCGTCTTCTGAATCTGATACAACTGGCACCGTATTCACCGGTAGTTCTATATCATTCTGTAGTATTGGATTTGATATTTGCAAATTGCGTAAAGGAACCTTGTCTGCCGTTTTTGGTACTTTGACCTGGTGGTTCGGATTTTTTGGCATTGAGTGACTTCTCTCTACCGGATTCCGCTCTTTTTCTTTCGGCTTATCCTGTTTTAAGAACGAAGCTATTCTGTTCAGTGATATACCTTCTTTGACTTTTTTGGGTTCCTCGGGCAATGGTTTTTGAAGGACATTGCTTGCTGAATGCATGCTTAGAGGTCTCTTTTGTATGTTTGGCGAGGTCGGAGGGATCGTAGGGGCTGTTCTTATAGGTCCTAAGGTCTTTGAGCCTTGAAGGGGTGAGATCAATTCCTTCGCCGTGCACGTTGAAGCTTCCAATATAGGACTTGAGATCACCGGTCTTAGTGGAGGATTGGCCACGACCGGAGGTATATCTTCGGCTTTTTCTGTAGCCATAAAAGCCTTAATTCTATTCTGGACGGAACTATTCGATCTCTTTACCGTTGGACTCGTCTTTTCGCTTGTCTTAGCTGTTGTAGGCACAACTGGTAAAGGAGGAGCGGTTCTTAAAACGGGTTTCAAAATGCTCTGATTTATTAAATTCTGGTTGTTACTCCCGCTTCTATGTACAGGTGTAATTTTTGCGCTTTTATTTATGCCGTCACTTTTCTTTACAGCAGCCTTGTCGTTACTGATAACGGCTATATCTGGCTCATCTTTGGGCTGGTTTTTGTCGATAGGGGTAAGCGAAAACCCTTTGAAATTTCCGAAGAAGTTGACAGAAGGGTTGATGTTCCCTGAAGGGTTACGGTCGGAGTCATTTCTAAGAAGACTAGAGCTCATATCGTCAGGGTTAGAAAGAGTATGGACGTTGACAGGTTGAGCGTTATTTTGTGAATTAGAACTTTGAAAATTGGCGGCAAATTTGCTGGCACTGCGTGAGATGCGGTGCTGGAGACTTGTCTTCTTAGGAGATTGCACTCTGTGGACATTAAAAGTACATATTAGTGACTATAGCGCAATAAGTAGTATAAGTAATATATGTAAGATACACATGACTGTAGGCTGAGAAACTTTCTTGTTATAAATTGGCTATTCAGCCAATCGGACAACTCTGCCAATTGGCTCAATGGACAATTCAGCCAATATGTATTTCAATCATATTTTACTCGACAGCGTAGACGTAAGGTTATTAACAAGCCTCTTTTATAGTTACGCCGTCGAAAGATTACCTATTTGACATACGTCAGATTAATGTAACTAGTGATGTGACTATAGATAGACAATCGTAGCAGTCGCATTAAATACTTTTATTAACAGATAATGATAATACTTTCGTTGATGTGATAGAATTGGGAATACGGAAATAAAAAAGGCCATTGTGATTAAAATATGTTTATTGAGTGTTTTACAATATACTGAATCAGAATCAAGTAAACTACTTCTATTGTCGTCGCTATCAGTTACTTAAATCATAATTTCATTGTCAATTATGTTTCAAAAAAAAATTTACTAAAATATTTTTCTTGTTTCGCCCAGTCGTCTTTTGTGAACGTCTCACAAGCTGACAAGCTTAGCAGGTTCAACAATTTATTAGTGCTGAATGGTGGAGAGCTGCGTAACCTGTAATATATAAAAAAAAACTGGTTGTTAACCTTTTAGTCTGTGTAGGATAAACCCGTGCCATAGCACCAAATACTAATAATATAATAGACTGATTGGTATATTTAATAGAATAGAAAATCTTTATTTGACATCAACACACAAATATACCAAGACATTTATTATATAGCACGTGTGTTTAAAATAATAAAGAAAGTCAATTTGAACATTTACCTTTAATTTGGGCCCATATTAACTCAATGGGATTGTACTAACAATGGTATGGAGAGTTAGGAGAACGCGATGTCCATGTGCTAGAGCCAGTTCGTCTATCTCGCATCGCATTTTTGTCGCCTTGTTCTCTTTCATTAGTTCTACCAAGTCTGGTTTCAGCATTTGGACTTTCGTTTCAATGCCATTTTTTTCAAGCCAGGCAGCTAGTTCTACTTTTTTACTGACCTAGGTAGGCGCTTTATCCACCTGCATGAAATGGTATGAAGTATTGTCCATTAAAATAACTGAAGACTCCGGCAGGCTGGATAATAATTGATGTTCAAACCACTGTCTAAAAGTGTCAACATTCATCTCTTTATGGTAGTCAAAAGTGCTCTTTGGCTCGAAAGCCAGCAACGCGTTCTCTACGAAGCCGGATCCAGCAGAGCCGGCGTGACAGATAATCATTCGAGCTCCATTGCCCGTTGGCACTTTAGATGTGGAAGCTTTCGTGCCGCCCGTCCACTAGCGTGAAACCGTGTGGTTCGCATTTAACCACGTCTCGTCAATAAACACCACATTTGTAATTTTCTTCGCTTCCCTTCAAAAATAGTTTCTTTTGAGTATTATGTCAAATCTATTATGCATGCAATAAGCACTAAAACAACACGTCCAAAGTATAAAGCAGAATCAGAATCCAATTTCGCGCCAAGGTCCAACGTAATACGGAGGAACAACAAACAGAAGATAGCCGGGTCACAAAAAAAACACCACACAACAGCAAATACTGAGCGAACGTAGTCTGTGCGCACGAGTATCAACGACTGATTGACTAACTGTTGTACAGATAAAATGGCGGCGCTAGTGCAAGTTGGGGTGACGATAGTTAGGCTAGTGATACCATTTTTTATCGATATATTTTTAAAAAAATGCAATTATAATAATCGTTGTACAATTTTTAAAATATTAAGTTATGATCTTAGTCGTAAATTGCCCGACTGATTCTGTCACAGCTTAGTATTAGACTTAATCAAATCACACATAAGTAATGGATTTAGTAAATTCATACACTTCTAACATTTTATTCAGACTACGTTACAAATATCCGTTATCAGTATTCAGTATCTTGAACTATATTAAAAAACAAACAAAAAACTTTAAAAAATAAAAGGTGACGCACGACGTAACAATGTAACAGCGCGTCACGGATTGAAAAAATAATAGTTTTCTTAGTTATTTGTTTTGAGAGCGCGTATTAACGATGAAAATATATTTGTCGTAATTTGTGCGTCACTACAAAGTTATCTCAAGCAACTTGTTCATGAAATGTCAAATAGGTAACCTTTCGACGGCATAACTATAATTATTTTCATTGCTAAATTAGCACAACAATTCATGACAGTAATTAAATAATGTCTCTCTGAGAAATACATATGAACACAAGAAGTAATTTCCTTGTATATTTAAGTTATTTACAAGTAATTGACATTTTATTTCTATGTTGCATATATTTTATAGAAACACATGTTGATCATTCTAGTACCTAAATGATGATATACAGTTTAATACATAAAGATATTGATTATAAAAAAATCATGCATTGTTAGTGGTCGCATGCGGATTGCAGACTTACAAACATTCAAGTTAGTACAAAAATCAAACGGAATGGAACCACTCACCGATGAAACAAAATGCAGTGAAAAGAAAACACCATCTACTAAGTGTAATAAGTGTGCCAGTTAAAATTACCATAGATTTTGATGTAATATTTTATTACTATTTAGTGTCTATTTCTATAATCTTTCTAGAATGTTTCATGCACTCATGAAAGTTAAAAATTATCACGTCATTTTATCATAGTTTTGACATAAACTGATAAAAAAGTTACAATATGTATTAAAGTAACAATGTCAAAAAGTTACTACGAATTTTTAACTGGCAACATTTTAGTGAAAGAAAAAGGAAAGGATTAGAAGAAAAGTTACATTCAAAAACTTTATTTACAGATTAATGCTAGTCTATTCTACGACAATACAAACAATTCTACAGTTAAATGAAAACAATAAAAAATAACTACAGCGTTTTAAAATAAAGCATATTATTATAGAACTATGAAATTATATTTGTTTTAATAATTTACGTTGATTATGTACTAGACTATAATAAATAGGTACTCAAAATCTATCGGCGACGCGGTATAAATTTGTGAGAAAAGTTGCCTAAAACAACTGGAATGGAAGTGAGAGCTTCCAATGTGAAGAAAAACGATATAGGTAAATTTCATGAAATTATTTTGTAATCGATTAATTTCGATTAGCCGGTATTTTTGTAAGTCTTGACTAGGTTTCTGAGTATATTTGTTTTTGATTGTCAACTAGTAACCCGATGTGGCTTTCGTTCAGGTAGCATAATAATTTCTTAGGGAGCCCGAATCATAACCTACATCCATTTGCTTTATTTGCACTGTCTAAAAGTGAAAGACTTCAAAATCGGTTCAATAGTTTTGAATTTCACTCTTATTTTTATTGCCTAGGACTTACTGGAATTTCACTTTATTGCCTTATGTCTAGGACACAAACAAAAAACAAATTCAGTGTTTATAATATTAGTACAGATTGGTATATAGAATACTGTGTTTGTTGGGAATGACAAGTAACCTCAGGTGCTCGTAAACGGGCTAGTTTTTTGGCAATTTCTGGCTGTAATTGTGTAGCCACCAGAGTTGCCGTCTATATCTCGCAATTCAGTGCAACACTTGCTGCGATATTGCAAGGTATCCCGGGCGCATGCATCCGATGTCTAGCCGGCTAGATTGCTAGTGATATTAACGCGCTTTAACTATACTGCAACTACGTCAGACAATATTTATGTCTTCCTCGCTCTGTTGTATAGGTGCGTCTCTTTCGCCGCTCCGGCCGCCTATGCCGCGCCGCACCCCTATCCGCCGCCGCCGCACTTTTATTCAATAAACACTCAATCACTTTTGCACATCCTCGTAAGAATATGAACAAGTACTCGTCGAGAATTAATTCCTTGCTTATATTAGCCAGGGTTTCGCGTCTTATTTAAGTATGGCCGGATCCACACACTTCTTCTCTTTTTAGGGTTGTTTACATGATGAATGTAACAATACATTACGATAAATGCTACAGCAACAAGAACAGCCTCATTGTCGGCCATTTTATTATCTCACTCTTCTCAGATCTCTAGACCCAGTGTTGCTCACGTGTATGAACTCAATTGCCCGGCAATGTAGTTGTAGCAACCTTGTTAGAATGTGCTCTGCAATCTATTGCACGATTAAATTGCAACAAGAGTAACGCCGTAAATATTGCTGGGCTATAGTTGCGAGCAAGATTTCCACCAAGATGCAATTTTTATAGCCCGATTACAAGCAACTTATAAGATACCATAAAAATCCCCCAAAAAGGGAGAAGAAAATTACGAAAGGGTATCCGGTATCTCTTTTCGAAAAAGCATAGAGGGTGGCAGAAGAATTCATCCAAATGCAGATTAATAAACATTTTGTATGGGAGATAGACCATTTTGAAAATATGTATGTGTTATGCGAATATATAAGACTTTCAAACCACAAATACTACTTCAGGTTGAAGTAGTATTTGTGGTACTCCATGCACGATTTCTCTAAAATGGATAAAACTTTGTTGGTACATAGAGTAGATCATTGTAAACACAATAGTATTTATTTTATGCCTATGAATGTCAACTTTCGAAAAGACTTTGTGCTTTGCTCTTATTTTTTTTTTAAATATACCTACGTGACTTTTCCATAGGGATAGTTTTTTTTTATTTTTACTTTATAGAGTCGCATATTTTATGAAAAAGTAATTTAAAAACAAAGTGCATAACAGCGAAAATATTATCTACATAATTTATTCCGAATTTAGTTCTAAACACCAGACTAAAATTTGAAAAAAACTATATATTCATGTTTACAATTAATTACTGTAATATGTCCACAAATTTTCATTTAGGCTTTCCTTGTAAAATTCATACAACATCAATAACAATAATACAATACGTTGTATATTACGTTACAAACTAAGACGAGATTCCCATGCAACGGTATGTACAATAAACACAACTAAAATACATAACTGTAAACTAAAACTAAATACAACAATCATTTTAAAAATGAATAACATACATTTCATATTCAAAACAAAACTATTTTAGAAACACCCAATTCAGATATGTAAAAGGTTTTTCAAAAAAATCCAACTTTTATTTTCTAAAACACCCAAAAAAATATGAAAACAAAACATTTTTTTTTAAATTCGACCCAATTTTTATTTTCTAAAAGCACGTACTTTGACGTCTTTAGAGCCACTTTCATAAAGTCCACTTTCCCTAATACTATAAACCCGAGATCTATTCCCTATCATTTCATTAGTTGTCGAAGCCAAACCAGTATGTATTATCTCCACTTTAGGTTTATTTTTCCCTGATTCATCTGCTGTATTCGCATTCGGCTTAACTGATATAACCGGCTTTAATTTAAAAAGCGAGGATACATTCGAATTGGCGTTAACCGGCGGCGATATATCCGGTTTTGATTTAATTTGTGACATATCCTGTTTTATTGACAAACCCAGTTTCGGTTTTACCGACGGTGATACACTTTGATTCAATTTAATAGGTGACATATCACGAATATGTTTGATTTGAGGTTTCGGTGATATATTTGGTTTAAGTTTGCCCTGTGATACATCCGGTTCTAAATTAACCGGGGTTGCTGGTTTATTATAATGAGGTAGATTTGTGCTCGCAATTTTTATGTCCTCTTTGCATATTTTGCGGTTTGCTTTCGTTTGTGTCAACTGTTGACCTTTATCTGTCAAATGTGGCAACTTTAAAGGTAATCTTCCTTTTATTTGGGAGTCATTATCAGAGTCCAAACTAGGGTTGGTTGAGTAAACATTTTGCATCGGCTGTTTTATTACAACCGCTATATTAGCGTAAGTAATTTCGTCTACCACGAATTCTCTAGATTTTTCGCATTTGTCTACAGGTTTAATACTATTTTTGTTCCTAAAACTAAGCAACTGGCGCATAGAAGACGTGGCATTGTTGGGAAACCTGGGGAATTTCGGCATGTGGAAGTGATTTTTTGTTGAATCGAAGGTGTTTTTCCCCATGCAAGGTATGATATGTACGTACGATTTCTTTGGTTTCTTCCACCAGTGTAGTACGTTGTGCCGCGAATAGTACACGAGGAACAGTATCAGCAACATGGAGGGGATGATGCCCAGGAATATGACGTACATCGCCACCATGAAGTTTCTTTGTACTGTAAACAAGGAATTACATTAGGGGTACCGGAATCATTTGTTTTTCTTGGTATCAAAATAAAAACAAAAGAAAAACACTTTATTGAGTAGTATATAGTTTCCATTACGATTTATGACAGTACCATCTATTAGGGAGAGTTAATATTTCAGTTTTATAAAATTACTGGCTTTTCAGAGAAAAACGGTGTTCCGAGGTTATTTTAACACAATTCATTAAAGGGTTTTTTAAAACACGACTCGGTTTAGGTGTAAGACGGTGAATCTTGCATTTATCTGACCTTTGGATTTAGACCGAGCCAACTGCATATGTTTCACGACAATACAACTTGGTTTGAGTCTGAGCCGGAGAATCTTATATTCATCCGACCTTTAGAGTAAATGGATAGAAACTAAGCCCTGTACAGACTAATACGAGTATGTTTCATAAATAAACTCGGTGCATGTTTAAGCTGGAGAATTAAACCTAGACTTAGTTGGCATCCACTAGGTATCTAACCTAGTGGATGCTAACTAAGCCCTATGCAGACCTCATAAGTGTCCTGAAACACAACTTTTATAAAAAAAATACATATGTATTGTAAGAAACATAAGGGCACTAGGCCTAGGAGTATCTATACTCGACTCACATTCGTGTAATCGTGAGTTCAAATCCTCGGCCTGTACCACTGAGTTTCTACTTAAGTAAGGATTTTTAAAAATAGCTCGCTGGTGAGGGATAACATAGTGAGGAAACTCGCATGCTACAAAAATAAATCTGAAGTATGTGATCGACCAATCCGCACTGGGCTCGCGTGATGGATTACGGCCCATAACCCCCTCGGTGATTCATTAGCGGAGGCCTGTGCCCTGCAGTGAGACGTTATAGGCGGATACATTATAAGAAACTTACCGCTGGGATCGGTGGCAGGGCCGGAGTCGTACGAGCCTCCAGCACCGGGCAAAGCACAAAGCGGTGGAGCAAATCCGGGCTCGCAGTGGCAGTGACCTGACAACAAACACCTTTCATTAGGGCACGGACAAAATGCGCAAACAATACAACCACGTTTTTTATAATACTGTCGCCCTCCGCGACATCCGCGATACATGTCAACTTCAGTTCAGAATGACAAACGTTGGCAGGCCTCGGGATGCACTGCCTACCTTTGGAGATGTAGAAATGGATTTGGAGAAAAACACGTAGCACGTACCTTTGGACATAAGTTGAAGTGGGAATTTAAAGGTAGTCTTTTATAAAGAAATTGAATAATATAATGTGTACTAGGATCTCATACTAGGATTCCCTGTGGCGTGGGGACCAGTTCCTTCCCTAACTTAGGCTTAGTACTAGTATCAATATGTGTGAGAATATTTATATCAAATATATGTGTATTAGCATGTTTATGTGTATTTGGTATTTGTGTATATGCGTCTGTGTGCATATGGTGTGGGTGCATGTGTGGGTGAGTTCTATTAAGAGCATGTTGAAGGCCTTTCGGGGAGTGATAGTCGAGCGTAAAGAAAGCATGACCTCATCATATCAAATAAATAAATAGAAAGACAACAGACGAGCATACAGTCCACCTGGTGGTAAGTGGATACTGTCACCCTGCGACATTCGTGGCATATGCACGATTACTTTAGGAGATCCAGGAATTGATTTGGAAAAAGGTAGGGAAAGATGGGAAATAGGGAGTATAACGGGATAGGGAATAGCAAAATGCTTACCTTCAGAGTTACAAACACCATGTCCGGAACAGTCAGACGGACAGACGGATGTCTCTTTATTGGCGATCGCTTCTCGTATCATCTCCACAGGCAGACAACGTTGCTTCAAACACATCTGTCGGAATATTGAAATAAACAATAAATTTATAGTAGTTTATTATTATATCAAACACGGATGCACCCCCCGTGCCTCCACCTCGCCTCGCTTGCCCTCACTCGAGTGTTGTCCTTAACATCTGTCGTGCGTTTATCGATTAATCGATTAACGCAAATTACTCGTGTAGCATTTTGTTGTTTTTTGCAGTGAGGATGAATCAACGACGGTGAAGATGGTGACTGACTCAGCTACGTCATTTATTTTTTAATCTAACAGTGACTATATTTTATTGTTTTCTTTTTTCAATTATGTAATAAATATTAGATAATTTTATAACATAACTTTTTTAATCACTTTAAATACCATTAATAAAAAGTAACTCATAAACTGAAAATCACATTATATTCCACGCATTTCACGATGACGCGCTCCACTATTTTGTATGATGGATAGGCGCGGGGTGTTGGGAGCTTAGTTCGAACATCAGTATCGAGTGGACCACGACTCCCACCACATGGTTTGTTTAATTCACGTCATTGCGAATTCCAACGGAGACAGATGCTTGTTTTTTTGAAATTAGCATAGTGGTGTATAAATTTAATTGATTTGATAGAAATTCACATTTTTTTACATTCTTAAGATATTATAAAATAGATATTTATATTAAATTACTAAAAAATAGTCAATATAATTCAAATATATGTTATTTATGTAACATATGTACAGTCTTTAAATCGGACTTAAATCTTATATTTTTTTGTCATATTAGTAGTGATTTAAATGATTATTATTAACAAAGTGTTATTTATATACATATGATTAAATTAATCACCAATTATTTATTTTTAAATAATAAAAAAATACGAATCCATGTTATTTTTTGTTAGATATAATAGTTTCAGTGTACTCATTGACATATTAAAATATTTTACACAAATTTTGTAGGACCTTATATATGACGTTATCTAAACAAAGGGACTTAATTGCCAGTATTGATTTTCTAATTTATTCACAACGTAACTTTTGATGGAAACCTAAAAATACGATGTTTTCAACATACCCTATTGTCCCCACATTTGGCGCCGTCTGGAACTAATCCTGGATCAACGTCCGTTAGTCCCAAGTCTATAATGGCGGTGCGACACGGGATTATTGTACCTGACGGACAAAAAGATATATGTTCATCTCTTCTCATTCAGAACATGTCGCACTCCCCCTTACGGGGGGGGCGGCGACTTAGGAAGCCCCATCGGTTAACGCGCCCTCGGGCGCTACCAGGACTCGCGGAAAGGCTCCATTGGGCAGCCGCGCACGCAAGGGTGCCAGCCCCCTTCATGTGGGGGAGGCGCGACGCATCAGCGCGGGCGAACATATTTGTGCCAAGACGGTTATGAAGTCGTCTAGGCTCTCCATGCAGGATCGTTGCGTTTCTCATGTAGTGTGGGGCACCGACGATGGTACGCAGGGCTAGAGAACGCTGTGGCCGCAAAAGCCTTCACTCAATGTGCTCTGCCGGTGAGCTTAAGTGCTGTGCAGACGTAGCAACTTTCAAACACCAGTTTCGGCAACTGGCAACAGGGATCTAGCTGTAGATAATGACTTTCATATAGTTATATATGAGGCAGACGTAGCAACTCTAGATGTTTGTGTTGTGTGTGTTGTCGCCACTGATGACAGTTACCGTTTGTCCAATACGGTGAATCACAAATTAAAAATAGCTGCCACAACTAGCAACTTACACATTATTTATATTGAATTTGTTCTAAGTTGACTATAAGTTTTATAAGTCTATAATTATAAGTTCAAAGCTGCTGAGTGGGTGATGAAAAGAGCTATTGCTCGGAGTTTCTTTGATGGATTGGATCCGCAAAGGAATTCGTAAAAGAACCAAAGTCTATAACATAGCTCAAAGAATCAACAAGGTGAAGCGATAGTGGGCAAGACATATCTGCCGCAGGACTGATAAGTGATACTCGATGACGAAGACAAATCCTCGGATGGCGACTAAGTACCTTGGCCTATGGCATTGACTACCACAAGCGTGGCGGTCAAGGCCATACATCCCGTGTCCATATGTGGACAAAAGGGTTGGTACAGCAAGGACAGGAATATATCCTTGAGAACGAAGACAAGACTTGTTGGTGTTTTAACAAGTATTCTCTTATGATGCCGAGACATGGACTCTAAAAGTGGCAGACCGGTACCCTATTGATGCTTTCGAGGTGTGGTGCTAGAGAAAAATGCTTCGGATTCCATGGACAGCATTTCAGGTTAACGGATCAATTCTAAAGAAGATAACTAGGCTATCCACCATTTGCTTCTAGAGAATTATTGAGTATTTCAGTCACATTGCCAGAAACGGAGACAACAATTTAGAGAGACTCATAGTAAGTCACAAAGTGAAAGGAATGTAGGACCCGAGTACGTAGCCCGACGCGTTCATCTGACCAGATCCGCACCACTCACAACACTAACAACCACGATGCCACGAATATTGCCCAGGACAGAAACAGATAGCGTAATATCGTCCGAGAAAAAGTAATCCATGGACGTGGTCATGATCCTCAAAAGTGAGAAAAACTACGCAAGGAGGAGGATATAGTACGTTCTCCATATGGTAGGCGACGGTCTCCATGCCGAACTCGAGCCGCTCGTTAAGGTGCCGGCAGTGCAACATGCCGCACATCGCGTGATGGCATGTGGTACCCACCGTTGTTGTTGATGAACACGGCGGAGAGCGTGGCGACGGTCTCCATGCCGAACTCGAGCCGCTCGTTAAGATGCCGGCAGTGCAACATGCCGCACATCGCGTCGATGCCGTCGCACGGCTTGAACACGGTCTGCACGCGGTCGTACCCGCAGTTGCCGTTCCTGAAGCAACGTGAATAGAAACTGTATTGCGCAATGCTCCTAAAGTATAGACCAATCGAATGTTCACATAAATACAGACTCCTTTGCAGTTCATAACTTATTCAATTCAATAACCTGTTAGGTAACGCCAATCGCAGAGTTAACGTTGTGGAACAAACATATTCATTCAGTTAGCAGAGTCATTCAGTTAGATTCTAACTGAATGAATATGTTAGTCTAACTGATAGAGCAACGAAAATTGACTTTAGAATCACCGTAATAACTCGTTTACGAAAGCAAACAGTTTGTAATCATGTGAACGCTCGGTTGGTTAATGCTTTAAAAACCAACACCTTAGATTTATTTTTATACAAAGTGTGACCGAAATAATGCATAATCTGAAACACGTCAATTAATTTAAAATACAATGAGTAACTAACTGAAATAATGCAAACGGTAAAAATAGGTTGTTCAATATCGGAACTACAGTCTATTCTACCAGTTTTTACAATAGGTTTTTTTTTATGAATTAGAATTCTAGTATATCTTTTATTTTACGCGCGTCGCCCGAGCCGCGAGGACGCGCCGCAACGGACGCCCGGTTTGAGTAATAAACGCTACGAACATTTTAGACAGGACAACAAAACATTACTTGTTTGTAAATATTAAGATATTATATTCCTTAAAATAATTTTATTTTTCGCTAGAACGGATTTACATTTTTTTCTATGGACGAAGGCAGCAGCCGAGTGTACAGTCCTTCTGATGGAAAGTGTATGCAGTCGTCCATAGACATCCGCGATACATACCAACATCAGTCCAGAATGACAAACGCAGATAAAGAATGTAGATTAAGGAATGGATTGGGCGAAAGAGTTGGAAAAATGGGGAAGGATAGGGTGGGATCTGGTATATATATCTCTCTCACTGACGAAACATGTACGTACATTGGGGAATTTATAATTTATAATGGGAAATGCAGTCAATTTCAAGGTAGTCTTTAATGAACTGATAATAATATCATTATACTAGCTTATGTATACATACTAGCCGGAAGTTCTCGTGTAAGTCACAATAATTATTTATTTATTTTATTAGCATACAAAGAAGACTCGTTTTATCAAATGAAAATTGGGTCCAAAAACCGGTTGGTTTGTCTTGTTACAAGACAAACCAACCGGTTTTTGGACCCAAATTTATTAGAGAATAAAGAAAATTTAAATGTTTACTTACTTGGTCCCCTTAACGTTGTATCCTTTGTAGCACTGATCCGGTGAACTCTCTCCAGTAGTCCCCCACAGTAACTTGCACTGGTCCGTGTGCGTGCGACATGTCCCACGGACACAATACGCCTGTAAAGAAACGTCTAATTAGATAACTAGAAATTAACACGAATTAGTTGGCGCAGTTGGTAGTGATCCTACTTGCTGTACAAAAGGTACCGGGTACGATTGCCGGTTGGACAATCATTTAAAGACAAATGTTTGTTCGTGTGTTTATCTTCGTCTTTATATATGTAGCTATCCTGTAGATATCAGCGGGACAGAATTCAGAGCGGCCCGTACAATACTCAGGCAGGTCGCACTCGCGCTCCGCGGACCAACAAACAGTTGCCGCTTTCGCACAACACTTTTACCATTATTATAGTACTATGGAACTAGTGGAATCAAATGGCATACACACTACCAGCGGAGTGAACGTACCTCGTTGTTCCCGCAGGGCGTGGTGTCCATCCTGTAAACATCAGCGGGACAGAATTCAGAGCGGCCCGTGCAGTACTCCGGCAGGTCGCACTCGCGCTCCGCGGACCGACAGACGGTGCCCGCCGCTTTCGGACGACACGTCTAAAATTATTTATTTTTACATTAATTACACATTTAGACTACAATGTAAACTCGTTGTATAACATTTGAGATTTTCACGATTTTCACACATATTTATCTATTTAAACGTCGAGTAAAATAAATAAGGTAAAGTTTAGCGTTGAGGCCCGCTTAAACAGATAAACTCGTTGTAGCCAATACAGGACATTATATCTTGTCTATTTAGACAGGAACGAGGTAAGCAAGCGTGAAATATTGGAATGCCTCTATACAACAAAAAGGCTTTGTTAGCTTTCACTATCTATGTCTGGATGTCTTCTAGTTTACGGCCTACCTACATGTTCGTACAATTATTTTAAATTACGACATATAGCCAAATTAAGGTAACATGAGTTTATTTACATGCATTTATATTGTAAATTGTTTTTAATTATAGCATACTTAGACTAATACTATAATAATAGTAAATAATACATGTATAGAATGGAATCTTTGTGCGTGTTGCAAGAGCCGCTAAATAAAAACACCTACGGATGCCGTGAGGGTCGTTTAAAATTTACTATATCCGTATTAGAATAGTCAAATTATATAGTTATTAAAGCGTTTAATTTTAATTATACAAAACATGAAATCCTTTTCTATCAATAGTTTTATAAAAGAAGCAAGGTGGCAATGTATCAATGTGTTTACAATCCGCACCATAAGAAACCATTATATATACGGCTTCTACTGTCTTGTCTTCTCATTTGCACAAGTGTAGACACACTTTAGGAGTGAGTGCGAAAGCATAGAGTGGACGCCATTTTTAGTTATAGTTCTGATTTTTTTTTTTTTAAGATACCTGATATTAATCCTATCCTTATCAAAGTCCTATTCAAAATGGTCGTGTGCGCTTACGGTTTTACTATACACGTTTTAGCACCCGGGTTTGCTTGATTTATTTTTTTATTTAATTTATTTTAAACCACATAAGTTGCACACAAAACTGGATAAGTAGGTACATAAGTATAAGTTTAGGTAAGCATCTTCGAATTAAATTACACTAGGTAAAGTATTTATTTATAGTTTCCTTAAAAACTATATACTAAGGAGTGAGGCGGCGCAGGCCTGATGGCTTGTACGATACGACGCGAAACTGTACGCCGTACGCCATTATGGCGACCTTGAATGCGTTCGGCGCGCGAGTTTCATTTCTATACTTATATTATTTATTATTCTTATGCTAATACACACTAGTATATAAGCGAGCGAAGCAAATTTTGAAATATTAGCGTGTCTTAATTTTAATGGTTGGATTAGAAGGCTTCACTAACTATCCTTTCATCCGCCAGCGTCAAAGCTATTTGTCTCCAAATGCTATAGGCTACCTGCATGTCGCAGCATGTCCCAGCGGCACAAGTCGCATTTCTACGCAACATGCAGTTGTGGCAGCACGCAGAGCACACCGGGTCTTTTAGTATCCCACAGTCGCATTGTTCGCCTGCTTCCACGAACCCGTTGCCGCACGTCGGCGAGTCGAATAAACGTTTTGGTTTGTTGCTGTGGGGGAAAAGGGGATAAGTGAGTACACTTCATTGCACACCAAAGAATGTACGTGTTTAGTGTATTTACAATCGTTTATTGCATGGTTAACACTAACTGTTTAATAAAGCACATCTATACCCTTTCGGCGTATTCATATATTCTACATACAATATTAGGTCCAGAGCCTTCTCCGTCGTCCCTTTTCTGTCCACCTGACATCCTGTCAGCACATTGACACTCTCTCGCGATTGGCCGAGAGGAGACCCAATGTGTATTCAGTTACGGTGCAGCGGCGAAGCAAAGTGTTGCCACCACACGTGACACAAACTTTAATTAAATGGTATACAAAAGGTAAGGCCTTAAAGCTATATATTCACTTGTAAACATTGGTTTATAAATATTGTTTAGCAACAGTGTATCTGTATGTTTCTGATACATTTGAAACATGTTTCGATACATTTGTGTTTCCCGCCATGTTTTTTGCTCCCGCGCTGCGAGCGATCACATGTCGATACATGCAGTTTCGCGTCAACTGTTGCTAGGTGAGAACGTTTGTTGCTTTGTGTGCGAAACATGGAAGCGCAACGAACAAATATGGAAAGTTATTGAGCTATATCAAAGAAATACTTTATTATGGAATGGCTCAATTAAACAACATAAGGACAAATTAAAGAAAAACGATGCGTGCAAAGATATTGCTAAACAATTAGAAATGCCACAAAAGGAAATAGAAACCATTTTTGTACATAGAAGCACATAGAAAGCACATACTTCGATCAATATCTGCTCGTAAAAAAATTAATTGACTTCGTGAAAGAAAACTGGAAGTGGTAACGATGTAGTACAGAATAGTAAATGATTATGGTACGATAGTTTGAAATTATTATTACATTAAATATATACGCCGAACAGAGCAACACTACTTCCTAACATTCTCCAAAGAATTGCCCAGTGAATACACACAATTGTTACGAGACTATGTAGATTTAAATTTCTAGATATGGTACTTGTTTCGGAACTCATGAAACATGTAACAAATGTTTACAGGTGAATACATAGCTTTATCGCTGAAGGCAACCTTTGGGTGGGAGAGGCTGAATGCGAACACAAGGATAATAGGTAGATGATGCACACATTATAATCACTAGAAACAAGTATGTAATAAATTTATTTATAATACATACCGTATACTAAGAAATAAATTACAAATAATAATAATACATAATCAATACCACATATAATATTTTTATACTAGGTAAATCAAGAAGATACAATAAACATAGGACAAATTAAACACAATGCGCACACAGTCCACCTAATGGTAAGTGGACACTGTCGCCCATAGACATCAGCGGTATATGCCATCATCAGTTCTGAATGACAAACTTTTATTCAGTAATCGGCGGATAAAAACAGTCCGTGTAAATCCGTAACCAGCCCTTTTAAGATTGCTCAATCTTTATCTGTATAATGCCTTAATAGCCATCGTATCGGAACCATTCAGCATTGTTTTTTTTTTATATAGAAAAAAAGGCGGCAGACGAGCATACAGTCCACCTGATGGTAAGTGGATACTGTCGTCCATAGACATCCGCGATACATGCCAACATCAGTTCAGAATGACAAACGTTGGCACGCCCCCGGATGCGCTGACCTTTGCAGATTAAGGAATGGATTGGGAAAATGGAGAGGGAGAGGATGAGATGGGAATGGGCTCTGGCATATCTCACTCACTACCGAAATACGTACGTACGTTGGGGAAATACGATAAAGTGGGAAATGCAGTACTTTTCAAGGTAGTCTTCTATGAGAGAGGGGTAACGTGGCCAGTCGAGCGCGCCCGGCGGCTGTCCGAACCCCTGTGGTTCCCTGTTGTGGCTGTGGTTGTTCTTAAAGGCAACCCCATTCTCTAGTGATTTAGATATTTAACAATAAATTAGTTGTAGTTCTAGTTCAGAACGTTTAAAGGCCCAAATCTTAATAGAAATTAGTCGGAACTTTGAGGAAAAAAATATGATCGGCGTTTTAGATTAACACGCCAATTTCATTACTTTTTGACAGAAACCTCTAATTAAAAAAAAAGAACCTTTATCATTTCAACAATTTACTTGCCACTTAAACGAGAAACAATATTATCTATTTACAAATAAAGCAATAGACATTAAGACAGCAGTAACAAAAAATAGACTTACCGTAAACAATAATCCATTCCCCTCTCAAAAGCGAGCGCTAAAGACTTCAAACTGCAGGAAGACCAATGCACAGGTGTCACAGAAGTACTTGACGGACTCATTATGCATTTCTCATCGGGACATTCGCAATCAACGGTGTTATCATGCTCCATGCCAAAATTATGGCCCATTTCGTGGGCAATTGTCGTGGCAACCAGGCCAATGACAGAGGAATGATTGGACGCTACTCCACCAGAGAAATTGTACGTGCAAATTGGGCCTTTGAGAGCTTTTCCCACGACGCCGTTTTGAAGGTCTCGGCGACTGAAAAGAATGAATTAAAGTACTTATGAATCTATACACCCATGTTAAAATAGCAAGAACCATATTAAAATGGTTATAATTTTAGAAATTCATTGAAACCTACAGATCAGGGTCATGTAATAAAAATCTAATAATGTCAAACTTGTGTAGTAAAATTTGTCAAATTTTACGTGTTTAACAATAAATTTGATAGTGCGCAACTTTGTTTGAATTGTTTGTCTAATTAAATACGTGTTTGAAATATTTGAAAAACATTTTGATTGACGGCATGTTTGACAAACATGTTTAAAGATTTACGCAAGCGTTTGTCAAATTATACCTACTGTGTTCCAAAACGTATGAAAATCGCTTTCTAACAATCATTACAAATTACGGTGCATCTTTTTCTATCTTTACAATACAGAAAGAGACGCGACACGAATTAGATATCAAGAGCAAATTTTGCATGTTTTGGAACGACACTACAGAATGATAATTATTTCAAAACTTAAGCTGGGTTTAACAAAGATTGAACGTTTAGGTTCTTGTTTGTAGTTCTCTGGAATAGGTAAAATTTGTCAAATTATTTAAGCGTTTATTTATGTGCTGAGGAATATGTAAGGTATTTGTTTATTTGTCACTCATGTGTGAATATAATGGCATTAGAGAAAAATTGGTCTGCATTTCTTTTCTAAGTTGTGACGTCTAACTATCATCTCAGTAATTCTTCAAAATATTTTTTTTAGTTTAGATTTCAGGTATTGATTTCAAGTGTCTTATTTAATTGTATAATTCTGTTTTAATTGTAAACTTCATTTTTCTAACAGTTAAGGTTATTAGTGAAATGTGAATGAGTCTGAAAAGTTACTATGTATACAAGTTTGCACGATATATTTAATGTGTAGTCGCGTCATAATCGTAAGAAATAAAATGACTGGATTACTACTTTCTCATTACAACAACACGTCAAAAAACAACATGGCTGTACATAATGGTATGCTACCATCATGAATTACTATTATTGGTAATGGTACCAACTGAGCAGTGGAGCACCAAAGTGGCACATTCACAGCACTAAATGTAAACAGTAATGCTGTATATTAGCAGCAGATTCACCAAGTTAATTCACCTGCTCAGTAATATAGTACTTACATAAGTAAATGCGCGTTGTCATTAGGTATATCTATAGACAACCTCTTCCTGTATAGTAGAAAGTTGTTTAACGTGACGTCACCGTCGTTACTAATGTCAATCTCGTCTCTCTCAGTCCACACCACGACACCGACAAGGGCTATGAAGATGTTTAGTGGTGAATATACCTGGAAAAGAGATATTGTTGTTGCTGGAAGTTTGGATACGGATCGAAGGATGAACACCGATAGATGAGATAATGGTTAGTATAATTTATTTCTGAGTTTCTAAATATCTCTGATCAGATCATCACCTTCATTTCTTATAAGGCAATAGCGTAATAAGCGCATTGTGCTAGGGTCAAGTTTTCTTCGTAATTAGCAACTCGTCAATGTCCAGTTCCGTCGAAGCAAGTTAAGAGTCGCTCATTAAAGTGATAGTAGGTTTCCTGAGGATAGAAGAGTTGGACTCTTTGTAAGCGCACGAAAAACGCAGTCTATGCTTTTATTTGATTATTACAAGCATTGGTCACACTGAAGTTTAATAAACTATCACTATTAAACCACAAAACCGACAATACAAGGATTTGGCGATAAGACCGCCTGTTGTAGTTTTTGTGTTACTTACTTAAATTGTGTTTTTGAAAGATATACCTACTGATGTAATTATTATAACAATGGAACAAAAATTAGACTTCTCGAGCTACGGCCAAAAAGTTTCATAGAATAACTCATAGAATCAGCATGTTGAGGTGGTAATAGGTTGGTTATATTTCCTGCAGGACCATTAATGAAATTCGCCTGTGGTGGATGGATAAAAAAAGTGGCAGATGTCTGGGTCAAATGGATACTGGATGAAAGAGACTTATATCCAGCAATGATAGAAAAAAAAATAAAAGAAGGGTCTGTACTGAGAACAGAAGAGTTGGAACTCATTGGAAGCACAGGAAAAATGCAGTCATATGTTTTCATCTGATTATAATAAGAAACATTAAGCATTTTGAAGTGTAATAAACTTCAATCATTATTTATTAAACTACTAAACCCCACAATACACAATATTTATAATAAATCAACCAAAAACCTGAATTCACTTTTCGAGTTCCCATCAAATACAATCAGTTATTGTAAAATATAAATGGCACAAATAATTCTGAAATATGTGTAGAATAAATTAACATTTTGAAGTGATGATGTTAAATGTTAAACAATGACAAGTAAAAAATGCAGTGGACTGACAAATTCATGACTAGAAAACAAACCGCCGCAAAATTAAATTGGAATCTGGTTCCAAGCGAATAAAGCTATGGGCAAAGGCTATTTTTCAATAACTCACCGAGTTGATGATGTTGGCGACGTCTTTCATCTGATGATGCACCGTGTGCAAGTTCTCTCCATTGGCTTGATACTCCGCGTAGTCAGCCACTAACACTAGCTCCACGTATCGGGATAATTTGTTCGCGTTATACGGCCCCCGGACTTGAATATCTTCGTCTGTTTGGCGTTTGTACTGCAAATAAATAGTTTTACTTTATAGAACAAACTATAGACACAATTCTTTCTGTGGTGAACTTCCAATTATATTAATAACGCTTTAAAAACTGGAGGGAGGGGGGGGGTGCACGGTGCAATCCAACAGCCGCTGGGTGCAGGCCTCATTACCCCTCTCTCACAGAAGACTACCTTCAAATGTACGGCATTTCCCACTTTAACAAATTCCCCAATATACGTACGTGTTTCGGGAGTAAGATATGCCAGAGAACATTTCCATCCCATCCCATCTTAGCTCTTCTCATTTCTTCAACCCTTTCTTCAAATCCATTCTTACATCAACAAAGGTAGGCAGCGCATCCGCGGGCGTGCCTGCATCGTTCTGCACTAATGTTGGCATCTACCGCGGGTGTCCATGGGCGACAGTATCCACTTACCACCAGGTGGAGTGTATGCTCGTTTGCCACCTTTCTATAAAAAAGTATGAAATAGTTCTTAGAGTTTTTTTGTTTTTTGGATCGATTTTGAAAATTATTTTCTTAGGAAGCTAAACTAATACAGATATATCTATCTATATGATATTTATATGCTATATAAATACAGATATATGCTATATCTATCTGTATTAGCTTAAAGACAGATGTCGAAGCCTAGGATATCCCCCGAGCAAAGCCAGGTCGTCTGGTTGCCAGTACATCGTGTACTTTATAAATTAGTACTTACTCGACTGACCCTACTCAGTTTTCTATCTGTCTCGTCCTGATGTTTCTTCAGTAATTCAGCGTCGTAATCTGTATTGTTCGTCACTCCGCCTTCGTACCCACAGTGGTAGTTTTTGGTCAAGTCTGAGTGGTCGTATATATAATGCTGGGACTGTATCTCGTGTCCTAAAACAAAAATATGCCTTTATATGTATTATATTAGCGCAAGTTAGATTGTTTTTTTGTCACCTAATAATTCTGCAATAAATCATGTAATAATCAGCTACCAAATTTGACAAACATCTACTTCGTGGAACGGATTAAGATATAGGATAGGTTTTAATTTAATTCAACTTGAGCGAAGTCAGAGGCAGCAGCTAGTTTGGAATAAATGTAGTATTTTACTTTGTTAATATATTGTCTTCAATAGGTACGTGGGTTCTGACACAATCTTGTAGCAAACCAGTTCGCTGGGTTCCAATATGAAGATAAACTCAGGAAATTAATAAATCTAGTTAAGAACTGCATAAGATTGGCAACAAATTCAAATACTCCAATATGGAAACATTAGAGTATTTGATCGCTTTTAGAAAACTATATAAGTAACTTAACCTACAGATAACTTAAAAAGATTCTAAATAAAATTAAAATAAAATGTTCGTAAAAAAAATATTTTATTTAAGTTTTCCTGCACATAAATATTTTACAGAAGATATATAATACTTAATGCCTAGCGGCATTCTCTACCACTCAATCTCTTTTTAAATTATTAAGATAAAGGATTTAAAAGTCACAGATTATCGAAAGAGGACAGCATTACTATGTTAATGCTGTCACTCTTCAGTAGTACCATTCCCACCACGCTTGAGTGACAGAGATAGTGATAGCTCCCACACACATTTTCTAATGAATTCGACAAATTCTTTTTTAATGAGTTTATTTTTTCTTTAATTTTCAAATATGCTATAAAATATATCAATTTCATGAACAATCCTATTTTTTCGCTCAATACATGTGAACTGTCTGCTAGTTGGTTGAATCTTCACAAGGAAACAAAGATTTGTAGATTTACCTTGCGCTGGCTCGATGTACCTCATCATTTGACCGTCGTATATGACTCCCCTGACACCATGACAGGTTGAAACGGCAACACTTGACCCCGGCCTACCTCTGACTGTGCCAGAATACTGGCATATGTCTAGTTCCTGGAAAGGAAGTCCCATTATTTAATAAATTGAACGAAATTACACATACGTGTAATATTACACAATATTACGTGAGGAGTAAAATATCTTGATATTGTGTGTAATAAATACTGTGAAATTCATATGCGTTAAGTGACTTGTACGAAACAAGTTAATTCTTAAATAATGCAAGTCGTTTGTTTGTGAGATTTTTTTTTATAACACACTTTTAAAGATAAACATCTGATCTCCATCTGACTCCATCTGATCAGTGATCTACTATCGGTCAGAAAATTATACATCCTGCATATCACACTAAAAAAACATAAAATATTACCTTATAAGACAAATAAAACAAATAGAAGGAAAAAAGCTGCTGTAGCAGAATACGTAAAAACAAGAACTTCATTTGCGTGCAGACAGTTTTACTCCAAATCTTCACATATTTACAATAAATTGAATAAACAACTAGACATTTACCCGAAACTTTACCACGACTGCAAGAGAGTAATCACAAATTGGCTTAAGACCTTAACTTATGATGAGACAGAGTTTTTGTTACAATAATCTTATAAATACAAACACAAACACAATACGCACACACACACACGCACACACTCTTTGGCTCTTCTCATCCACCCACTAGCAGTGAACTTCTTTAAATCTTTTTTAAGTGCAATCCCACATTGAACTTCCCAGTAAGTGATCCTCTCCTTTTAATGACTCTTCTAGCCTATCGGTTGTTTGTTTTACCGACAGATACGTTGTTCTACGGTGCGGTGGCTGGCAGCGCACCCCGCATACCCACTGGTGTTGCAAATGTCCACGGGCGACGGTGGCCACTTACTATCACGTGGGCCGCTCGCTCGTCTACCTCCATTAATACTATATATAAAAAAGATATAACTCGATCATTCAGCATGCTAATTCTATAAGCCATGGTGACTTTCGTTCTTAGGCGAATATTTACATTACCATCCTTGGATTCCATTGAACGGATACAGATAATGAGGACGAACTAGGCGAAGGTGGCAAGGCAATCTAGATGCTTTCTGTAAACGATGGTTGAAAATCGGTGCAGACCTAAGTGCTTGGAAGAGAATAAGCGAGGCCGGCCTATGACCAGTGAGACAAAGTATTTAAAAAATATAATAGAAAGAAACCTTTCTGTCTTACCTCTCTCTTAGGCTTATGCAGAACAGTCTTTCCCTCCTTCTGATACCTGAGCACATGGTTGTCAGTGACTAGGTCTTCGTTTAACTTCATATCCAGTACGTATTCCTCGTTATCTATGTCCATCTTTATCGTCACCTCTGGATGATGTGCTCCGCTCTGAAAGACGATCACAAAACTTGGTAAAATATCTACGTATTCCTGAATTACGATAAATAGCTTATCGATAATATCTAAGCAATACTATTGCAATCTTAGTTATTTTATTGTACGTATATTGAGGGAATAGAATTAAGTGGTAAGTGCAGTATATTTTACGGTAGTGTTCTGTGAGGTCGGGGTAACTTTCCAGTCGAGTATGCCCAGCGGCTGTGGGATAACAGTGTACACCCTCCCCATACATTTGCGAGATTTGAAACAAAATCATAGAATATTTGCATCTACGAATATGCTATCTATATTAAAAGAGATTGTGAGCTTCTTTTTTTATGTATGACGTATGTACCATATGTAGCCTAACCTCAAAAACTAGTGGAACGATTTAGAAAATTCTTTTACTTTTAGGAAGCTTTTAGGTGGATGGACTTATAGACTAGGATGTAATTAATTCACCCGATCGAAGCCAAGGGTGTGTATGAGTCATCAATTCGCATCGGGTTCGCGTGATGGACCAAAACACTTCGTGGTTACTAGGATGAACATAATGCCATGTAGTGGGACGTTAGTGTTCGCATAAATACAAACTCATTTGCAGCTCATTATTAATTTCTTCAATAAACGGTTAGGTAGCGCCAACTGCAAATAAAACGTTGTAGAACAAACCACTCCAGGACCTCCCCTAGTATCAAAAGGAGGTTTCACAAAACATCAATCAGTAATTCAACCACAACTAACCACGAAACAATTATTTTAATGATTCTTTTCAGTTTTTGCATTACCGCGAAAAGACATAATCAATCAAGTTTTTACAATAGATCAAAAGTTAAAAGGTCAAATATCATTTACATTGATAAATGAAAAGATAAACATATAAACAATCTGTCTATCAAAGTTAAGAAATAATTGCCTCATTGTAAATTGAAGTGGTTTTCAATTAACTACTGACTGGCAGTTTTATTAACTTCTGCAAAAAAGAAATATCTTTATAAGTTGAATTAGAAACGACAAAGAAGCGGCGATACACAAGTGGTATTGGCATGGATAGCGTGTAGTACAGTCGACAACTAAAGGACGCGGGTTTGAATCCTTTTTGATACCAATCCACTCGTATCAACGTGACCCATCGCAGGATACAGTTAACAATTGCTCTGAATGCTAATAACATGAGTAATTACATATATTAACGTTTTTAAGACAAAGACACGGTTAGACACGGTTAGTCTGATTAGACACGGTTTTTATAATAAAAACCATTTGGAGCGCGACTTTAAGTTCCGGAGCAGCGGCGGCGGCCACACAATTTACCGCATTATGTTGCCAAAGTTCCTGAGGATAATAGAGACAAATGTCTACAAGGAAAAACTCTTAGAACAAGTTCTATCTACAGGATACGTTCTGGAATTTTCTGGAAAATGTTTGATTTGAAGGAAAGTTTCATTTCTATGGTATGGAGCGTGAAGAAAGGTATGCGGGAACCGCTATAGTCGGATTATTTATTCGAGTCGGGGATATGAAATGTAGAACTGTCAAACAGAGTGAAATTTGTACGGAGATGACACTTTATTGACAGTCCTACAAGTCATATCCCTGATTCGAATAAAAAATCAGACTTTAGAAGGGTAGATATTAGTAAAGCAACTGGTCCTTTAGTCAGAAAGATATATACCTAATAAATACCCAATTTTACATAATTGGAGGAGAGAGAGAGCACACTGCAATCCCAGTTGGTGTGCGCACTCGATTGGCCACGTTATCCCTCTCTCACAGAAGACTACCGTAACTACCGAAATGCTGTACCTACAGCATTTCCCACTTTATCCTATTCCCTCAATGTACGTACGTGTTTCGGTAGTCAATGAGATATGCTAGAGTCCATTTCCATCCCGTCCTATCCCTACACATGTTCCCAACTACTTCTCCAAATCTATTCCTATTACCCCAAAGGCTGGCAGCGCATCTGGGGTGTGTCAATGTTTGTCATTGTGCACTGATGTTGGTATTTATTGGGGATATCCATGAGCGACACAATGCACTTAACACCGAGGTGGACTGTATGTACGTCAACCGCCTTATCTCCATTAAAAAAAAAACCTCACCGTGTCTCTGGTCGTCGATATCTCTCGTTTCGTTCTGCCATGATGTACAGTCGGCTGCACTATTCTATGTCTGCTGAAGTCTTTTGCCGGTGTTCCTGTAACAATAGAACGTAATGCTAGAATATTGTGTAAATTACTATTTTTTAAGTATGTTTAATCATTTCGTACAGTTAAGTCACAGTACTACGTTAAACCGCGGAGCTGTCTTTGTACAAATACAAAGCATTGCAACTATTGTCTGTTTATTCGAGGTAATCTCCGAATTTTTGTAGATTCCACTGTCGTTATTTCTATATAAAATTAATTAACAACACGGATTCACACGGGTGGAAATTTTAATATTGTGACTGGTCCCAATTATTATTATGATTTGTCGTGTCGTGTGAGCCGACTTTACAATAGCACCACTCCATATCTTCCCGTGGGTGTCGTAAAACTCGTAAAAGACGACTAAGCGATAATAAAGCCGTTATCACAAGCTCCGATGAACTACACCACCTATAAAAGAGTGGGCTCGCCAACCAACTTGACCAGCGCTTGGCTTTTTAAGGCAATACATCCTTACCCATTGTCTTATGCATGAGGAGGCCCATGTCCAGTAGTGGACGCAACAAGGGCCGGTTACGACTGCTCCTAATAGCCTCTTTCTTTATTTTAAGCACATAAAAATGTATTCTCATAACAATTTCACTGTTCATCAATTACTATGTATCTGTAACGTCACTCAGCGTTAGCCTACGAAGCGTTCGGATCGCTACTTTATTTGACCTTCAAACATCACAAGCATTCGGGTCAAAGCTTTTTTCGACCTTATTGAAAAATATCATTACGCTACTTTGGATATCTATATGTTTACGATGCGCACACTAGGCGCGCACCTGCCTCGCGTTACGCGAAAGCAGCCCGAGGAATGTGCACTCGGGCCCAAATGTAGTAAACTTACACAATCTATCCACCAAAATGGCGGGTAAGCACAATAATAAGATATATAGGCCTCACTTACCCCAGGTGGTTTTGCCCACGCACAAATCTGGAGAGTGTACCTACGCTAGTCCCTACTAGACGTGACCTATCTTAGTGTGATTGAATAAATACATACATTCCCAATAGATACTTGTGTAGTAATCCAAATCTCGTTCCGTGGTGAGCCGGTGGCCGCTACAGTTCGGCAACTCACACACGGCAGCAAAATCACCTCGAGATATCACTTCCAATACAAGCACAATCACAGCAAATCCAACCAAAACACTCGCGTGGCACAGGATATCAGCGAACAAGACCTATTACTAGGCGCGAATAACAAAAATCGACTGTCCGAGACCGCGGTGTGAATTTATCTCAATTTAACTCTGCTCGCCGCCGAGCGCGTGTTACTACTCAAAAATATCAAATTCTCAAACCGCCTTCAATATGGCGGGGACAAAAAAATGTTGCTTCAAATAATCAAGGTATGCGGGTATGCAAAGATGCTCGCGCCAATTCCAAACACTATATAAATGTATCTATATCTATATCTATAATATTCTTTATATAGATTTGCATTTAACATTGTAATTGATAATATTGGATATAGGCGACAATTTTCTCAAAGTACTTTGCAGTTTATTGTGTACAGTGCTTCATTTACCCGGGTAAGACTTTATTAAAGCGTGATCCTGCATACAAATTCACAGCTTATGTTCATCCCGAAAGATTCAGATTTGTTTATTTTTATTTTTGCTTCCCAAGTAAATAATCGAAAATAAGTGTAATGTCTGAAAATTATCTTGAACGTACAAAAAAACTACTGTTTTATATTAAAAATCAAAAGTAATTACGAAAGCTCACTAGGTTAAAGGTCAAAACACGAGTACAGGGGTACAAAGAGCGGATGCGACGGATATCTGCAAATAACAGTGTATTGTTATGCAGCTGAAACAAAAATACAGTTATCTGACTTAGTCATACAATAATATGACATAATATTTGTAATATAAAATAAAAAACAAAAGTAAATATTGTGTCATATAAACCAAGAGTTTAAACCAAATTCTTTATTATTTTTTTAACACACTGATCCTCAAACATCAAAATTTAAGATGACTCAATATATGTAATGAAGTATATACTACAAATACTTTCTAGAAATATCTACTAACTTATTAGAATCAAAAAAATACGAGCCACAATTTATTAAATTGTAGATTTAATTAATGTTTTGACTTATCAAGCTATATGTATGACCTTAGTTAGACTTTTAATTGCTTTTGTATTGGCGGCCCCGTTGGGCTTTAATAACGTAATTTACACTGGATCCTGTGTTTCTTTTCTCAAAGATATAATGGACGTTTTATTCAATAAAATCCTTGAGGAGTGACCTAAAAACCGACAGGTTGCTATGGCAATTGTTATGACCGGATGTAATACATAGAGTTTGATCCACAACAGGTTTCCTCATCAGCGGGACAATGACAAGAATTGCGCGTGTGCGCTTAAGTTTGTGTATTTCAAGTATGCGTTTGTATTTTATGTCGCTGGATAACTACTAAATTCATTGACACCTCTTATCTCATTTCTTACGCTATAAAATGAGTTGCAGTGAGTTTTAAAAGCGACATTGTTACTTTATTATAAATGTTGTGTAATAGTTATTCCTATAAGCTCTAATAGAGTTAGTCTAATATTACAATATATATTGTTATATGTATACCGTTGGTGTACACATGTATAAATAAATATTTATACATATATAAATGTTAGTTATATAAGTAAATTTGAAATAGATAAAATATTATGGAGGTTGTATGTATAGTTAGCTCATCTAGTCATTCCAGTACTCAGTTAAGCTTCATGAAAACTTAGGAGTCTATTTTTTATTAAGTTTAAAAAACGGTTTAAACTTGAAATGAATAAAATGAATCATATGGAAAAGAAGGAACTGCTAAAAATTTTCAGTATTTTTTATAGAATAGATGGCAGACGAGCGGGCGGGCCATACGACGGTCCATTGACTGAGGTGACCACTTGGTCACCTCCGTCAATGGACACTTGCAACACCAGGGGGCAAGCGGGTGCGCTGCCGACCACAAATTGACATTAATGACAAAAATAAAAAATCTTTAAATTTTATGTTGAAATCTATAGGTTATTAAAAATATGAAAACATTTTATTCCCTACTGGTAATATATTTTTATATTTCACATAATGATGTATTGCTATATGTATTAACGAAACTTTGTCTGTTCTTAAGTTTATGTTTGTTCACTCGCAGCATATAAAGCGGGCCATAAAATTTATGACTCAGAAACTGCACGAGTTGTGTGCAACACATACATACACTTTACATAGGTACAGGTACATATAGGTACAGAGCGTATGATTACGTCTAGTGTGCCAGTTAGTGGCTAGGCGTAGTTTAACGACCCGGCTCTACATCGTATGGCCGTACATGAAATAAGCGTAAATATGAAACATATTGTGTACAACATACATCGATGTAGGTACCAATCGAACACGGACAAAGGAATAATTTATAGGAAAGAAAAATCTTATTATTATTAACAGTGAGCAACCTTTTCATTGTCCACTGCTGGCTTCCTCATGTACATTGTCTTGTGCATGAGGGATGTGTGGCCTTGAAACGTCACGCTGGCCAAGCGAGTTGGCGAGTCTACTCTATTGGAAGTGGTGTATAATCCCTCAGGACTTATGGTAGCAGGTTTGTTATACCTTAGTCGACTTTTACGTCACCAACATGTACCTACAGGTGGAGAGGTGCTATTCTGAACGCACACGACACCACACGGCCGACAAGTATTAATTAATATTATTACTACCTATTAACATTTATTTATACTTAAAACAAGTATAATGAGAATACAGATTCATAGATAAATGTATTTAAAAAAGGCATTTAAAAAAAACTCTACGGTTAAAGTAGAGGCAGGAGGTCCTTCCTTTTTTCTTATCACTTTTCCGTATTTTTCCAATTTGTGTATTCTTTAGCTTAGTAAAATCATCAAACCCGGCGAACAGCTCGAATAGCCCGGACGTTTGGGTTTGAAATTTCGGCATATTTTCCCAAATAATATATTTACGATTGAAGTTTTCACATTGTCCGTGGCACTATGACAACGCTCGCATACAATTTAATTGTAAATTATTGAAAATAATAATCAATAAATAATAATAATTGAATAAAAAAAGCATTGAAAATTATTAGAAATCATTGTTGTAAATTATTTAAAAAATACTTTACGTTGAGAAAATACAAAGATTATTTAATAGGTTTCCAAAATTTAAAAACTCTGACTATATCCACTTCCTCCATCTGTAGCAGGAGCCACTCCATCTGTCCTGCTACTTGGACGGATGGCAGCTCTGTTTCAGACACTATTTCATCCACCCACCGCCAAGTTTCCGTTGGTCTTTCCCTTATCCTCTTTACTGTGGCCTTTACCACATTATTACTATACATATTTATTGTCCATCTCCTATGTTTATACGTGTGTATGTCCTGACCATTTTCACTTTAATTTTACTATATTAACAATTTATAATAATTAACATATCATACAATATTGAGTCATATGAAAAGGGCTATTAAAAAATGATCGATTTTACATATAAACGGTAAATATTGCATTAAAATCGTTTATTTGAACCATGAGTTCTTTTACTTCACTATATCAATAAGATAAAACTACATAATTTTTATTATCACTGCATCATTCCTTGTTGGTCGTACAGTCGGCAATACGCTAAATATACTCTTATAGCTCTTATTAGTAGCACATAAAGGCGTCCATGTACTCGTATATAGAATGAACTGTTACTTAGTGTTTATAATAAAACGAAGTCAATATTTGCATTCGCATAAAAACTTGCTGATACAAAGTCGATCCCACACAAACGACCCATATAAAGTATCGCGGTATATGCATAGTGGTCTTTTGTTTTACATGAAAAAAAAACAAAAGTGCATTGTTTATGACAATAATGGCATTATTCGTGATGTTTTGCAATAAAACAGCACAATTTTAGGAATTTTATACAGAACATTTTTTTTTTTAAAATATTTTTTTTCAAACATCAAAATAAAATATAGCCTATATTACACACGGATAATGTAGCTTCCTATTTGTGAAAGAATTTTTGAAATCGGTTCAGTAGTTCCAGAGATTACCCCCAACATACCCACAAACACACAATTTTACCTCTTTATATATTAGTATACATAGTATAGATATAGATACGTAACAATGATATTATATTATTGATATATAATATCATTGATACGTAACTTATTGTTATGCCGCAAGTAGTAACACTATATTTAAAATAAAATACATAATATCCCTGTGCTTTTATTTATTTGTAATCTCATATCGCGCAAACCTGTGTTGGATGAAATTTGATTTTGTAAAAATCAAGTATCGATTATTAATTTTACGTAGTGAAATTTTAAATATCGTATGTTCCGCTAAGTTTAAGTAAGGTTGCTCCACGAAAAATATCTTAAAGTTAAATATAAATATTTACGAGGCCTATGAGCTTATAGTGAAAGTATAAATAGATATACATGTACATATATTATTATAATGACCACATTCTTTGTTTATTTGCGACAATCGATACAACTTTACGGCGAAACGATACCACCTACAAAACAATATGCTGGGGTCGTACGCCCATAAAAAGGTTTCGTAACTGTTATGAGCAATTAAATATATTGTTCGCGTACACGATAAAATTCATAATTTTATAACGTGCCTACTTGTTAGCATGGCTGTACCTACATTATGGTTGTCCACAATTGCAGACCAACAGTAATTGAACTAAAAAATGATTGATGGATGGCGCGCGTCTGGTCAGAATAGAGCACGGTAGTTTTAGTTTAAGAAAAAAAAAATGTTAAATCAATAATGTAGAATTTTATGACCCCGATATTGTTTTATATTTTTGAATTAATGAACGAAATTGACGTAACTAAGAAGTTAACTGAGGAAAAAACCTACGTTATTTCGAGTCATTCTTTTTAATCTGTTAAGAAATGTATCCTCCAATTTGACTACTTCATCTTCATATTTATCTGGTAGGTTTCCGTAGTCAGTCGGACTCGGCGACCATTGTGCGTGTTTGTTCCCTCCCAGTAATGGCTGTTCCATAATTGCAGTTACACCTGCCATTCCAGCTCAGTCCAGAAATGCAGAAGCTTTTTGGTTTTCGGAAGGCTTTCGGGAATGTCTGTATAGTGCCTGTTCATCCGATGTGTCCCTACATCCACGCCTGCCGGCAGCACATGGGTTGGTGTTTCCTCAGCATCCATACATGCTCTGTATAGAGGACTGTCAGTTGTACCTATAATATTAAGATCTTTGTTAATGGACAATGTCCCGTAAGTTACCTATGACTAGTTGAAGAAGTTGTTTCGTGAGATGTGGATTAATATCTGGCAGTGCTTCCCGCGTCTGCCTGCAGTTTTGAGTATTCTTCCTATACTGTGTTTAATTTTTGTTATTTCACTTAGTCAGTACCCACCATGTTGGATGAAGGGTATCGGAACGATGGGCTCTGGTCCAAAAGGTACTGTGCTGGAACCTTTCCTTGCCAGTTCATCCGCTGCATCGTTGCTTTTTATGTTTTGATCGTTGAATGCCACTGTGATCTTCAATCCACTGCAGTGTCACCTTGTTATTTATGTTGATCTATGCTAGGTTTTGGTGGCATTTCATTATCAAACCATTATCTTGTATGTTGTCCGGTGACGCCTCTATTTTTTATTTTCATTGCTGCTTCAGAAATGTCTATGCATTCTGCTTGAAATATTATTATATTTAGGCACTTGTCTCACCGGCAACGATTAACGAGTAACGAGTAGAGCTAGAACTAGAAACGCGGGGAGCGAGTGCGTAGTTCCGATATTTGTGTAGCTCGGCTATAAGCGAGTGTGCGAGTGAGGCGGGCGATTACTCGCATCACTCGCTCGCGGCAGTCAAGCGTACAGTCAGTCTTGCGGCCTCATACGCGATACACGTGTTCCCAATTTTCCAATAAAAATGGATGAGTTTTTTATTGAATGTGTCCGACAATATCCGTGTCTTTGGGACACAAAACTGATTTCATATAAACAATTAGACGTGAAGGACGCAGCTTGGAAAGACATTTTAAAGAAAACAAACATAGAAAGTGGTAAGTTTTTTATTTAACATCTATCTAACACAACATATACCTATAGTTAAATCAATATTCATTTTGCAGAGTCTAATGTAAGTTATGTGTTATCCTATCAGAATCTAATACATTTTGCACACGGTTATTTTGCCACGAAACTGTTCCAATGGAATTAAAATATTCCATGAAATATTCTCTCACAAAAAAGCCGTCTTCAAAATCTGCTGAGTTTTGTTCAGATACCTCGGAGTAATTTCTTGACATATTATCAGAAAAAACTGACTGTGAAGGCGCCTTTTCGATTTCATTGCGTAATACATAGTTATGTAGAACGCACGCAGCCTTTACAATTTTTTTGGCGGTACTTATTTTAACATCTAATGGCCTAAAAAAGATACGCCATTTGTGCACCAACATACCAAACGCACTTTCTACCATTCGGCGTGCTCTGCTCAGTCTATAATTAAATATTAACTGGTCTTTATCCAACCTTTCATGATCAGGATATGGTTTTAATAAATGTGTCATCAACGGAAATGCACAGTCACCAATAAAAACATAAGGCTGAGGCAATCCTCCTTCATATAGGGGTTCATCTGCGGGTAATCTCAATCCATTGTTTTGCAACACATTGTAGAAATTACTATCTGTGAATATTCCGCTGTCACTGTATCTGCCCATTGATCCAACATCGATCATTATAAATCTTCCATGAGCATCAGCAATTGCTAACAGTACAATCGAAAATGTTTTTTTGTAGTTAAAGTACTGTGATCCCGTTTTACGGGGCGAAAAAATTACCACGTGCTTGCCATCAATTGCACCAAGGCAATTATTGAAATTCCACAAATCATAAAAGTCTTTTGCTATAACTTTCCATTCGGGTTCAGTAGGGAGCTTCATTACTTTTGGCTGCAACTTGATCCATAAAGATTCACATACTACTGGTATTATTTCGGAGAGCGTAGAACGGCCTATTCTATAGCTTTTTGACAATGCTGTATATGTAGTTCCGGTTATAAGATATCTGAAAATAAATAAAAATATCAAATAATATTAGTTAATAACATAAAATTAATTTTGATGTGGTGTGTTATAATTATTTGTTTTATTTACAGTTACACAGGCAAAGTTAAAATGGAAAAATTTGCGAGACACGCACCGTGAAAAATTAAAAAAAATCAAGAAGACAACAAGTGGACAGTCACAAAAACAAATAAAACCCTGGAAGTACATGAGTCACATGGAATTTTTGCTTCCATATATGACAAATGCGGAACGAGATACAAATGTTACACCACATCCTGATATTTCGACAAGTTTCGAGGAAACAGCTAATACAGATGTTAGTAGAGATTCAGCAGATACGATAACAGCTCCAAAAAAAAGGAAGACGGATGAAATAATTCATAATGACGAGGATTTGTTAAATTTTTTAAAAGATATGGATGATAATCGAGCAAAACGAACTGCGCAGAGAGATGAGTTACGTAAGGAAGTACTAACATCAAGTGATCCTTTAAAAGCTTTTTTTGATTCAATGTATCATAGTACAAAGCAGATGCCGGAGTATTATCAAAGAACAATAAAAAGAAAGTTGTTTCAATTGGTAATGGATGCTGAAGACAATATTGCTAATACAAACTATTCATATACCGGTTATTACTCAAACGATTATTCTTACAACTCTCGCCCTTCTACGAGTCAGACAAATTTTTCTTCTGGACACGGTTCTGCCTCACCTGAACCCAGCGGTTCTGGTGTGCAGCAAATTGGAATTGGAGAACATACTACTCGTAGCCAAAACGAAGAGATCCAAGATTCAATGTCTGCCACTGAAATCACTCCAAGCGATGGAGCCTTACCTTAATGTAATGACGAGACGCTCTCTTGTACCAATAGCTTCTCTATAATTTGTATTTTCTTTTTTAATGTCATCTTCTATTAAACTATGCAAATATTCAAACTCGTCTCTTGTCATTCTAAAATATGTGCGAAAGCCATGATTTGTTAATTCATAGAATAGTTTGAATTCACTGCATTCTTTTCTAAAATAATTAATATTTTCCATCCATATTCTTCTTTTTTTCTTAATTTTTTCCTTACGTTTATTCAGAATTGCCGCAGCCACTACACAAATCCTATCATAGAATTCATCATCATCGTCGTCTGAACTAGATAACAATGATAATTCAAATGATTTTTCGATATTCATATTAAATAAAAAAAAAAACGTGTACTTTCAGATACGCACTGTAGAGAAATGACCACTGGTTGCTCTCTCGGCGTGAGTTCTAATCGCTTGGCGAGTATCGCCGAGCGAGTGTTATCTTTCATAGCTCTTGTCGCTCAGCGACAAACTAGTGAAGCGAGTGCTCGCCGGCAGTGTGAACAGTCAGCGATCAACTGTTTGTATATGCATCTCTTTTGTTCACACGGAAAGTATATCTATTGTACGTTTCTTGAGCGAGAAAATAGCCGATAGTTAGTCGTTTTCTCGTCGTTGGTGGGACAACTGCCTTACACAAACTACAGGGTTGATGTACGAGTATGTTTAGCTCGGCTAAGTATACGCCCGCTCCAGTACAATTTTTTTGTTTTCAAACCGTTAGTATATACCATTTATTCGTGTATACGTTAGTGGTCGTTCGGCTCTTATTCTGTCAGACATACTCGATTGTTCTTTTCATAAATGTAAGTTCTTAGTAACTTGTCACATGTCGCTGTCAGTCATGGATTCTGTATAAGATACAAATCTAGTATCTTCTATGAGTAGTTTTTATGTGTTGTTCCCATTGGCATGTTTGCTTCATTCTAAGAGCCGCCATAGGTGCTTCCTCTATTATGTATAGAGGCCACTTTGACTACAAACGTATCTTAATATACACACTTTTGATCGTAGTTTTGAAGTCTGCTGGTAACCATTAGTGGAAATGTGCTAAATTTAGAAATGTGTATATATATAGCAAAAACAATAAGTATTATGTCACCTACTTTGTGCCCGTAAACCTAGAAGATTTATGCAGGCACTAACGAAACAATCTACCTCTTAAAATCTCAACTGTGATTACGACCCATTATAAACCCGATAATTTTAAAAATAAAGAGAAACAGTAATAGATAATTCCTTGAAATACACAAGAATATAAACAACTTGTTGGTCAGTTAATCAAGCTAAGATTAACCAGTCTAGAGAACGCTTGGATGACGGCAGAAGGATCAGGAAGCTGGGATTAATACTTCAGGAATATGAGAAAACTGATAACGCAATAATTTTAAGACACATGAATTTTCTCTATCTTTCTCGGAAAAATCTCGTACATACTCGTAGTTCAACTACAGAAATATTGAAGACAGTATGGAGCACCCTATATATAAGAATAATGGCGAGCTTTAAAAAGACTACATTCAGCAATACAGCACAGGCTAATGATATAGAAGGTATTTTGGCAGACCAGTTATAATGGTGAATATCTGTTGTTTCGTGCTCTGCATTTGCAACTTTGCAACAGCTATAGAGGTCGTTACACACGCTTCGTTATTTGCGATACGAGTACCACACGCGTTGCATTCTTAATATTTCGGATGGCCCACTTAAATTGATAAATATAGATTTTTTCCTGTTTTCCGTAATTTTATTATTTGACTTGCGATTTATAATGATCGATGTTCAAGCAACATTCCCGTAATTACTGAACACACTATATTAGGCCAAGAATCTAGCAATAAACTAGTGACAATTCACAAAACCTTTAATGATTATTGATTACTGAGAGAAATATAAGTTTCAGTAGGATGGTAGTATAATGGTAATGAATAGTCCAAATATCGCCTTTTCATGCTATGTTTATTTTGTATTATGCAGATGGAAAAGAATGCACCATAATATATAGATTGCTAAACAGCGATATTGGCTCGTTTCAGGGGGTGTATTCCGCAACTACAAAAGACGTATTTTGAGCGATTTTTACCACGAAAACGTTCTTCGATATATCGACCCGTACGAAGTTCATTTAACATTAGTTGTGTCGACTCTCTACTCCGATCACACAAGACAACGAACGAAATAGGGATTTTGACAAGAGATACTTCGGGATCAAATATGAAATTTCACAATAACAAGGAAAATACCTTTTAGGTATTCGAAGGTACCCGATGTATAGAGCTCCGACCGAAGGAAAGTCAGAGTATAGCACTTTTGTTCGTTCGAACTTCGGTCAGGCGTGAAACTTCGGAGATATAAAATCAGTGGTGATGCCCTGATAGCTGTGGTTCCCTGTATCGTACGTCCAGAGACACAAACATCAAATATTGGGAAGATTAAAATCGATTTAAATGACATAAAATAAGCAATATGGGAAATACTTTTATAACGCGGGATATACAACTTCCCGTTGACCTACGCTCAGGGGAATAAATTTTAGCAATACATAATAATTTGAACATACTTGCGGTTGTTCCATTTGTTTACGGAACGCAACTGGCGACGGAAATACTTATCTAAGTTGTCGGTATAGTTAATAATTAACAAGACCACTTGTAAATACAGTATTTGCGCAACTACCTACTACTTTCTAGCAAAGTGGATCTAGCCGTTGAACAGGACGATGTAATTAGGGTTACCAAACGGTAACCAAAGTAAATGATTTTTTGGGAAATGACGAAGATTTTAAAGTGAAACTAGCTGGTAGAAACGTTTCTTCAATGTCAGTTTAAAATTTATTAATTGAATATTCTGTTTATTCAGAAGTATTCAATAATCTTATTTATGGCTCGTAAAGGAATCAACTGTTGGATACTCCAGTACCATACCATACGAAAGCGTTTAAACCAAAAACACACAGTTCGTTCATTAGCAGTCTCCTCTCCAAACGCAGCATTGATATTGCGAGCCGTTTCTGCCGCGTTCCGCGTCGGAACTCTTATTCAAAGATTACTCTGATTTTCGAAGTATCCATCTTTCCCGTCTAAGCTGAATAAAAAAAACAATTGAAAGTCGAAAATCGAATGTTACACATTTTTTAAAACAAGAATCTCATAGGTATCATGTGAAAAAAGTTTCACTCGAAAATCTCACACCATGAAGGTTTTATGTCAATTCAAAAGTATCTATTACTATAAAACGGCAATTTCATACTTTAACCCCTATTACTATCACGGTTTTATTCTTATGATCTTCAATTGTTCTCTTTTTATATTAGTGGTCCAATTGGGTCACGTCGTGCTTGACTGGTAAAATTGTGTAAAATAATTTTAAAATGTAATATTTATTTCATATGCAAAATATTTTCCTTCAGTACTGGTCATATTTTTATAAAAAAGAAATCCATATATTGATTTAACTTGTTTTTTCGAAATAACAAAAATATTCTATTGTAACAAAATGGACCTAAACTATCAGTGTTACTAAACTATCTACGTAATATCAAATCACATGCTAAATGAATCATGGTGTTACTACGATTCCTGTTCCGTATAGAAACAAAGGATTTGCGAAATTTCTTACACAAACTATAACAATAACTCACTGAACAGTTACACCTTAAATAGCTATCAATAAATTGGTAGTATATCTAGATTTAACTCCCACCTTATTAAAGTTCTTAGTGAAGTCCGCAGTCAGGATATTGCGGAACTAGCCGCAGCGTCAAGTAAGCGTCTATATTTTGATGTGGATTATGAGAGAGTTGTTTAGTCAGATGAGATTTATTTATTTCTAAATGTCAGTGAGGACTGTTCTGTATGTTTGGTGGTAGTAGCTCATACATCCGCAGCTTCCTAATGTCACGATAAGCAGGCAAATAATTAATGAACACCGTTGAATGAAATAAATGAAGCATAAAAATGAAGTGCGGATGAACCGCACGACGATGACGAGCGATGGGATGGTAAACACCCGAAGTTAGCATCAAATTGAACAGCTCTTCCGAACATTCCTCGTTATAAAGGCGGTAGAAAACGCAGAGAGATGCAACATCTCTATGGATGCTGAGCGATTCTAAACCACCTGTGAGAGTGGGATCGTCGACAATTCGGATAGCGCGTCGTTGGACGGAGTCAAAAGGGTCCAGCTGGTACTTCGGTGCACCGGCCCAGAGGTGTGAGCAGTACTCTATATGGGGTCTAACTTGAGCTTTATAAAGCGCTAAGCGTTGCCCCGGAGTGAAGTACTGCTTTGCTCTAGTCAGTACACCGAGCTCTGACAAAGTATCCAGTACAAATCTCTGACCCAGTTCCTATTAAAACAGCTAAACCTTTTGATAAGAACGTGGTATTGATTGTAGCAACTTCCAAACAAGAAATATATGCAGGCTTCAAGATAGTAGTACTCAAAAGATGAGTCATGCTAAATTATACACCTCTGCAAGGATATCCGTTTTGACTACATGCAATCTATACCATTATAAACAGGTAACTGCATTGTACGAGTGTTATTTAACATGATAATAAGGTTCAGCGAACCGTGACCCCTGCAGTCTCCATAGTTACGGCGACGCATTGTCCTGGACTTTTGACAGCCGGCCAACCTTGACGCCAAAGAGAACCTTTTACGGTGCAAAATAAACTCTATAGGGTTGAAGTAGAAACCCTTTTTAAAATGCGTCCCATAAAACAAATTTGGCTCTAACTATTCTCATTTACAACATTCCAAAATAGAGTTACAAGCATTGGAATAAAAGTCACAATGAATGTAGAAGAGATTTGTAAGTTATTATGTGTCACTCCTTTAAAGGTTATATGTGTGATTTCGGGTCGACATAGGTCGGCGACAGAAGCGTCAAAAGCCTCTAAATACAACTACGAAATATATATACGAGATACTTAAATACAGGGTGTCCCGGAAAGAATGGATAAGCCTGAAACACCTTATAGTAGAGCTATTGGGCGCTCAAAATAAAATACAAAAAAAAATCTATCCCAAGTAGTATCTAAGATATGTCATTTAGAAAAAAAAATCATTTTTTTTTTCACATTATTTTCCGTATCTCTGCACCACGGCTGCAAATAAATGAAATCCGTCGGTTTTTTGGTGTTATAATATTCTTCATGGACTATACCAATAGATATGCAGTAAATAGTATGAATAGCTATTACACTTTTTTTTTTTAAAAAAACTGAACTTCAATTTTCAGCATGAAATGCGGTAAATATTTTTTTTTGTAAAAGTTCAAGCGTCTTGGGTGTAAAAAAAAATGTATGAAGACCTAAGTGGCCAACTATTTTAAAAAAATGCGTGTTTAATACAGATTTCAAAATGGTATCATACATCCTTTTACCTAATGTAAATACGAGGTTATTGCTATTAATGTGCAGAAGGAGTAAATTCGACTAAATTACAAAATTTAAAAAACTAGATCATTTCTTGTCTTAAACTGTACCTGATCCTAAGGGCTTCATAAAAAACAACGTTACACATTGAAAATACTTTATTTAACCTACTTTCACAGCGAGTTCAAGTTCAACCAAATGAAATTATTTTTTGATAATGTTTAAAATAGTTTCGTGAAGGTCGTGTACCCTTGATATTTGCTACCTGAGCGTGCTCTGCACTACCCCTCTTCATGTGATACAATGAGAGTTTGAGTTAGTTGAGTGTTAGCGAGCGAGAAAGAGTAAAATGTAATAAACAGCGCCGTTAATAAATAACTGGTAAGGAAAGCTTTTAGTGCGTCACTCGACTTGTTCGACATCCCATGTGTTTATTTCGTTTCCATTTCGCTAACGCACGTCACCCGGATTACCGCGTATTCTTCAGAGTCCACGGTTGTTATTCGGAAGGAAGAGTACCTGGCAGCGGTGTTGGTGGTACTAGCACTGGAAGAGTCGCTAATGTTGACATTGAAGAGACGGTGCTTGAGGAAATTGAACGAGATCCGTCTACCTCTACAAGAGCAATAGCACGACGCACTGGAATCGCAAAATCGATCGTGCACCGTGCATTGAAAAAAAATAAGTTCCACCCCTACCATATTAGACGCTTGCAAACTCTGCAACCGAGAGATTACCACGCAAGATTGCGTTTTTGCCGTCAGATGCTTGCGAAAATAGAACAAGATCCGCAATTTTTTAATAATATTCTGTGGAGCGATGAATCAACACTGAAGAGAAATGGATACTTCAACATGCACAATCTCCACAGCTGGCAACTATCGAATCCGCATCTAATGAGAGAAGACAGATCCCAGTACCAGTTCAAAATAAATTATTGAACCGGCATATTGAACGATAATTGGCCCATTTGAACTGCCCGAGAACTTATCTGGCCAAAGCTATTTGGACTTTCTACGAAATGATCTGCCAAATTTAATGGAAGAAGTGCCCGAGGAGGTGAGAGAATCCCATTGGTTCCAAAATGATGGATGTCCTGCGCACTATGCAGTAAACGTTCGTGCGTATTTGAATTCCACATACGCAGAGAGATGGATTGGCCGTCTGGGGCCCATTTCGTGGCCTCCACGTTCCCCGGACTTAAATCCGCTGGATTTTTTTTACTGGGGCTGCCTAAAAGAAGAGGTTTACTCCAAGCCGATTAGAAATTTAGAAGAGTTACGCAGCCGTGTCCGAAAAGCCGCTTCAAAAATTACTCACCGGCGTTATGCGCGACTGCTTAAAAGAGCTTTTATTCGGAGATGTCGGGCGTGTATCAGAGTCGGTGGCTGACAGTTTGAGCATTTACTGTAAATGTACACGTCAAATAAAGTTTTATTAATGTTTAACATTATTTTTTATTAAACCCTTATGGTCAGGTACAGTTTAAGACAAGAAATGATCTAGTTTTTTAAATTTTGTAATTTAGTCGAATTTACTCCTTCTGCACATTAATAGCAATAACCTCGTATTTACATTAGGTAAAAGGATGTATGATACCATTTTGAAATCTGTATTAAACACGCATTTTTTTAAAATAGTTGGCCACTTAGGTCTTCATACATTTTTTTTACACCCAAGACGCTTGAACTTTTACAAAAAAAAATATTTACCGCATTTCATGCTGAAAATTGAAGTTCAGTTTTTTTTTTAAAAAAAAGTGTAATAGTTATTCATACTATTTAGTGCATATCTATTGGTATAGTCCATGAAGAATATTATAACACCAAAAAACCGTCAGATTTCATTTAATTGTAGCCGTGGTGTAGAGATAGGTAAAATAATGTGAGAAAAAAATGATTTTTTTTTCTAAATGACATATCTTAGATACTACTTGGGATAGATTTCTTTTTGTATTTTATTTTGAGCGCCCAATAGCTCTACTATAAGGTGTTTCAGGCTTATCCATTCTTTCTGGGACACCCTGTATACGTTTAACAATAGCAGTGTCATCGTTATCAGAGTAAAAAAAAGTTAAATAAATGAATTGAGTTCTTAGGTTTCTTACCAATTGTAATTGTAACGACAGATTATACGAGTACGTGGGTGCCACTGAGAGTTTTTAGAATCTCAAAAATGAAATCAGATATAAAGATGGAAGTTGTTTTATTGCTTTTCGAAGTGTTCTCCGCGACAATCGATACATTTTTTCATGCGATGAAACCATTGTGTGAATCATTCAGCCCACCTTTCTTTAGACACCTCTTTAACAGCCATTTCGAAAGCCGTTACTGCCTGTTCTGCATTCATAAAACGTATTCCTCTGAGTTTATCCTTAATTTTAGAGAATAAATAAAAATCACTGGGCGCAAGGTCAGGACTGTATGGCGCATGACCCATTAACTCTACATTTATTTACAGTACTTAAAAATTGCTTGGTTTGTCTGGTGGAGTGAGCTGGGGCATTGTCACAGAGTGATGGAGAATCATTCTGCTTCGTTGTTTTGTTTGACAAACAAAGAGTTCCATTCTCAAAATTCGTTTTTTTTTTTTCTATCGTATTGTACAGTAGTTGACATATCGTATTGCCGTCCAACTAAAAGCACAGGAACTAGGTACCATAAGGCGGGTGAAAAAATTTAAACAATTTTTTGTTTGTATCTCCCAAAGTATAGAAGCTAGCCTGTTATAATATAATAAAATAACTTATGTTTCCTAAAAGGGTAGAGAGTGGAGTTCACATATTTAAACGCGGATAAGATTAAATTGTAAAGTTTGTTATGCTGATTATATACTTAATTCCACCTATTCAGTCTTAAATTGAGGTTTTAATCAATAAACAATTCAGGAGGATCCGGAATGTGCACGAACCCTTTCTATAATATAATAACCCTATAATATAATTCTATAATAACCCTTGGTTATTATAGAAGACTGCATGCATTTCACCTACAGTTCCATAATATCGCGCTATTTTTCCATCATACGAAATATCTTAAAAACGTGGTTTTAAGAAGAACCTTATATTTAGGGCAATAAGATTCAAGAGTTTACGTCATGATAGAATGTTTGTACGCCCCTTGAAGGCGTAGGAACCTTAAAAAGTATTGAACACGTTCAAGCGCGTAGAAAACCTTATCTCTATCGGGGGAATATTGTAAGGCGATTTACGCCGTTCGTTTACCTCGTTACCATCTTCTTATCGGAGTACTTGAGCCTTCATACAATGTATACTATCTATCGATTTGGTTGTATAGTAATGTATATATAGTAATGTTGTAATGTATAGTAAGACAAGTATTATACCAGAGGAAAATTCATGGAGTATAGAAATATTGAGACGTCGTTTTCTAGTCGCATGTATGGTTCATTTACGAACATTACTTATAAGAGTAGTTTCTTAACTACTTGAAAGGCTTTTAGTTGAAGAAGACTATTTGTTAGTCTTCTTCAACTAAGGAGTAGATCGTGAATCCTGTTCGTTGATAGCGGGCAGATTTACAGAGATCTTAGGTAAACTATACCATACTATAAGCCTCTGTCTTACTAATGCTGGATATAAGCTTCTCCCAAGAACCCCACGGTCTTCTGCTCTTCTCATCGAGCCACTACCAACGACTTTCTTCAAGTTGTCAGTTCACCTGGCTGGAAGGCGAGACGCCCTCCTCCCTCCGCTTAGGTTAAGATCATGACGAAAATATTCCAGCAAGGCAGCATAGAAAATAACTAGAACATGTCATTCCTTCCATACAAGTTGGCTAGACATACAAGAGTTCCAAGGTATGACAGCAGACGTACCTTTTTAACAGTTTGATAGCTATAAACACCTCTCGCCTTATTATTGTGTGCCTTATTTGTGTGTCACCATGCCAAAAAGGCTCTATAAAAACCTATATCTTTATGGAGCGTGCCACGACATCATTCTGCTGATACCTGCTATGTTTGCATAGGATTAGGAGTCTACGATGTTGACTGTGGAGCTTGTTTACACATTTGCTTTCCTTAGTTTATGGGTGGCATCAAATATTTTACCTATAGCAACTTATTAAGGAAAAGTTGTGCTTCATTAGTAAATTATTTTCGAAGTATGTCTCGATGCATCAAGCATCACTTGGTATCCTCATGCTATTGATAAGATGAAAGTTTATAACAATGTTTACACCTAATGTACCAAAAATGATAAGGATTTGATGAAAATATATGAATTTTATTATCAATTATACACTCTTTCAATTTTAAGCTCCCTTCAAGTTAACTTCTAGTATCTGTTTCCTGATTTTTTTGTACTTTCTTTGACCCTGATTAACTAGATCACGTAAAATGCATTATGCCTAATTGTGCATTCAAATAGCGCACTGCAAATGTATGGATGTTGAAAAATGTAGGTAGACTATCGTGAGAAAAAGCATTTACTGCAAAGAGCAGCTGTTTACAAATCTTAAAACGTAGTTGTTTGACCTGAAATTTAGTACGAATTCCTACCAACTCTTTATAAGTTAGACAAAAGATATTATAGTCGTTTTTAGTTCCGTATATGAGAATAACAAGAATTTCACATAAATGGATCAACAATGGTTCGATCACTTCTTTCAAACGTCACCCCATATGGAGGTCTGTCTCTCAAACTTTTCTCTTACACTTTACTGTACTGGACTCTCGCAGCTGGTATATGGTAGGTCTTTATAGGGTCTCGAATAATATTAACTTTGACCCTCCCCTTTTTCGTTTTAAGGTTCAACATTCAAATTGTCGACATCAACAACTCTAAATCGATACTAATAGTACTTTTTGGTCGATAATAACCTCACACATTGTAAACCTCTAAACAGAGTTGTCATACACGCTACAAAGCGGACGTGATACTTTTTCATTATATGGTTCGTCCCAAACGGAGGCGAGGTAAAAAATAAATATCAAATGCGTGTGTCTTTCTCGCTTTTTTAATACACGATGACGCACGGTCTGTGAACTTCCTCCCATTGTGAGAAATAATGTCTTATTTAATCAGGCTCTTTGTTAACCCTGCGTTCCTGGTACACTATTTTAGGATACATGTTTTATTGGGTAAACGATATCTCTACATATAAAAACTGAACTAGGTTTTATTTATATACATATTTTAAATAGTCTCGAATAAAAAATAACTTTTCATGCGGTTCACCGCTAAGTTACTCTATACTCTACTACAATGCGCTTACTACAAACTTATAAAAATACTACCAACAATACAAATATTAACTTTATTTGATACATTTTTTTATAGAAAAAAGGTGACAGACGAGCATACAGTCCACCTGATGGTAAGTGGATATTGTCGTCAATACAGAATGAGAAACGTTGACACGCCCCCGGTTGCGCTGCCTACCTTTGCAAATTAAGGAATAGATTGGGAGAAAGGGTTGAGAAAATGGGGAGGGATAGGATAGGATGGGAATGGGCTCTAGCATATCTCACTAATAATAATAATAAATACTCTTTATTGCATACAATTGGTTATTACATGTGCACAAATAATAAATGACAGAATACAATAGGCGACCTTATCGCTGAGGCGATCTCTTCCAGCCAACCTTAGGATAGAGAAAAATAAAGGGGATATAGGTAGTGCAAAAAGACCGAAATGCACAGATGGATCATGTTCAATATATACTTATCGATAGTATCTATAGTAGATATAGTATAATAAATATAGTATAATAAATACATATTATAATAAATAGCTTAATACTATATAAATATATACATACATATCTACATCTACACTGCACCCAATATCAATTCACAAATAAGATCAAAGTTTACAAGAAAACCAACTACTGAACACACGTACATTGGGGAACTACGATAAAGTGGGAAATGCAGTACATTTCAAGGTAGTCTTCTGTGAGAGAGAGGTAACGAGGGCAGTCGAGTGCGCTCACCGCCTGAGGGAATGCAGCGTGCATTCTCATACACTACTTTACAATTTCTACTTTAAACTACTTATACACTTATATATAATTAAAATAAAAAAGAGACTTAAAATGCGCTGGTATAACTTAAAAACTCACACTTTAAAAAAGTTTTAAAAAGAAGAAAATAAAAGATGTGTTGGAATGGGAATATGATAACAAAATCTTAGTTAATGATTATACCTCATTCAGTCCACTCAATAAAAAAAATTCGAATCAATCGATTAAATGGCGATTCCTATTTGGCGGTCACATAAACAAAAAAATTATTATATGAATTGAAATGGACTGAAATAGTGGGTATCAGATATTTTGTCGAATCGATCAGCAAGTGGACCAGCTTATTGACATGCCATAATCTTATCTCATAGAACTGAGACAAACGATTCAGGCTGTCTTCTATCCAACTTGGACTTTCCGTGTATTTTTTAGGCCCTGCCTAAAAAATTTTAGGCCTAGACAATCTAGGGTTTCTTTTGGATCGTTGTAATAACCATAGCCAATTTATGGCTTAAGTGAACCGTCTCGTCTTACTTAACAGAGCATTATTGCAACATAACATTTTTTCATTAAAAAACCGGATCGCGCACGCGAGGTCACCCTGCTTGCTTTCTCTGTTCTTACAATAATATTGTACCGCATTATACTTTAAGTGCGTAAAAACAGGCTATTTACATAGTAAGCCGATTTATTAAGACCTGATTTCTCTTATTGATCCTCAAGGGTAACTTTCTATTTAAAATTATATGGATAATAAGTATATACTTACCAGGAAGTGTATTATAAACAGTCTGTAATTCAAATCAATTGAAGAAATTTTCGATAGTGGGTGGGTGAGAAGAGCGGCTAATCGAGCGGGACAAGCCTCGGGACAGACCTGTGTCCAACAGTGGAGAGACCCAAACTTATGATTAATTTATTTATAATTTACAAAGACATCATATTTCAATGAAAATGTATAACAAATAGAATAAAGAAATATTGCTGTCAAAAACAAACAAAAGTTTTGTCATTTCTAGAATATTACTTTATATAGAACTACGCATTTATTTGAAATTGAGTTTAAGGCTGAAATAGTCACAGCTCTAATTCAATACAACTTTATTAGAACCCCCCGCTGAAGGGATGATGAATTTTATGGATTTCACTCGGTTTGTTCCTCGGGGTACTCACCGAAGGACGAGACCGTAACAAGTATCGCTCCGAATATAGTATGTATATAGTTGTAATATAATCTGATCAATATGTGACATTATATGAGAAAATGAACCTCATTGTCCGTCCTCAGTTTCCCAGATATTCCCTAATTTTAGTGGAATCTTGAAATATAACATAATTTTATAGTTAGCTTAAAAAAATCAGATGTTAGAGCAAGAGTCTATTTAAAAAAATATTAAAGCAACGAAATAGAAACGATCGATAACAACAAAACAACGATTTTTTTTTCACTAAAAATTATTTCATACCAACTATAAGGTCCCTTTGCTAAAATAAAGTTACATAATTATATATAGCTCTATAAAATCACAGCATAGCAACGTGAAACCCGGTGAGACAACCATACATAGAGCCGTAGCTGATAGGGGTCTGGTATGACAGAACGAAGGGCGTTCGTTGAACGCATTAATCTCGTGTCTTAAAAGAGCTTTTCACGCGGTTTTCGCTACCGTATCTATGGCTTACGCCTTCAGTAAGGTTTAAGTAGGTAAATTATATCGAGTGAAATTAGAGGCTTTAATGGAAATTACGTGAGTAGTAGGTAGTGTTATGTATTAGAATAGACAACAATCCTCCATGTGAAACGGAATAGTTTCAAGAATTAAATAATTCATGTGGTGATGATAAAACGTATTATTTCTATTCTATTCCCATTTCATTATAATTCCAACGCCTACAGATCGATTCTTCGCGTATTACTGTGTTATGTCCCACTTCTATAATGATCACAATTTATATGAAACTAGTGGAACCCACCCTGGCTCCACTCAGGTAGCATAAAGAATCCCCAGGGAACCCAAACATCCAAACAACAAAATATATCCAGTACCGAGGTTTATGACTTTATGATACTTGGTATCATAATTATCGATATCCAAAGCATATGTCCTAAGTGATGCGAACTAAAATGATACGATGAAGCAAGGTGTCGAGTTGCACCAAATAAGATAAAACACAATTACAGATATTATGAAAGCACAAAATAAGCACAAGGACGTTACTAAGCATCAATACAGCTTAACGCAACAGATAACGCAACCCTGTTCCAGAACTTAATGCATCCCGTCTGACAGATGTTGATTGCGTTCAGAAACCGTGCTGGTACTTGTAATGCATTCGTTATGCAAATTAACTGAGAACGGTCACGATTAATAACATTTTCGTACGGGTTCTACATAAAACAAATGATAGTTACGGTTGTGTGGCTTGATTGCCGTGATTTATTTTTTAAATATTGCTGAAGGAAAAGAAACTCGTGCGGACCACAATTCATGTTTAGCTTCTAATTCAAGGAATATTCAAGGTCGTATCGATAAGAAGATAGGCACCGCCAGAGACTGGCACGTGCGCTTTTGTCTTCAATCAGTCAGTTTAAATGGTATATAAAAAGAAGTTTCAATTAGCGCCATAATAGAAGCAACACTTTTTGTCGGTAATTTTAACTTCACTGTTGAATAAGAGGCCTAGGCGCCTTCGAATTTTCTCGACACCGAAGACATATTAAAACTAAAACCAATAAAGAATACAATTTGATTTAGTACACTAAAAATACATATATGGACAGATAAAACAATTATTTGTTATTGTAATGCCAGCATCATTATAGTGATCGCGTAATCCATTCAAGTCATTGTCTACGCTGCAGGTGTACACCTGAGAATCAATACTCGTGCAGTGTCAAGATGAATGACTCATATACGAATGAATGAATGAGTCACATTTTTTCCCGCGATTATTTCTGTTTTTCTCATAAATAAGTAGATGTTCACTATTTTTGTAGAAGTCCTCTTTTATTACTCAGCGTTTAGTATATTTAAACATATTTAAGCAATTTGTGAATTTGTGAAGTATACGAGTATTATACTCGTGATTCAATGTTATCAATAATTAAGATTTATGATTATAGATGAATATAGGTGGAGTATCTTAGGGACAGATGGGTAAGTAGTGTAAGCCTTTCATAAGTAACGAAAAACTTTCATAAAATGAAGATTCTCCTCGTAGCTGTCATTTTTGCACCGTTGCGCGTTGGATTTTATACCTCAAAAGCCGATTAGTGCAATCGATAGTGATGTACCGATGTACATCAAATGTTTAATGCTATTATGTAAGTATTGTGTGACGCAGGAAATCCTACTAAGTAAATGGGAACTCTGTTAATGAATCCACTGTGGACCGCACTGTGGACACGGTGCGTTACGGATTGTGAACCCTCCTTGTGATTGCAAGATGGGGCGGGGCCTGTAGCCATCAGTGGTACATGACCGATGCTCGACCTATTCATTTAATTATTTAGTGTAGGTCATTGAGTATTACGTTATTTGTTCATGTTTTATCTATATTCTCAATGATAGGTAAATCTTCATATTGAGCTTACGTATCTGCCGAATAAATAAATAATTGGACATTGCTAAAATTGCAGATATTTACAATGAATTGGAGTTATAGTAACACGAGTTATTAAACGCTTGTATAGTAACAAAATGAATCAAATAACAGACGGACCAGGTGCAGATGAGCAAGTGAATTAGTACCTAGGAAACGACAGGCGTGTCGGCAACAGGATGTGCGTAGGAGTCTAGGTTACATTTCGAAAGTTCTGTAGAGGTTTAAGACCTATTCGTACCGTAGAATCATAATGCATTGGCAATAATACTAATCATCTTAATAGATGGAAAAAGGGTCAGGCTAAAAGTAAATTAAACGAAATAACTTTTGCTTTTACTTTTTTATAAGAAAATGTGAATAGGATTCTGCAAAGTCAGTAGTACATGCACTTGCGCTTACTTACAACTTACTTGAGCGTCAACCACCTCTTCTATTTTTATGATGTTAAGCGTTCCGTCGTTCCCGGACACCTGTAACACCAAGGGGATGCGGGTGCGCTGCCGTCCCTCTAAAGCCTCTAAAGACAAAGTCGATAAATGACCAATCAAAAATCAGAATTGTAAAAAGATGTGTTGACCACTGCGTTGCTTTTCCACACTATAATACCTGTGAAGGTTGTCATCTTCAAGCTTCCCTGGGAGTTCTTAGATATCTGTACAGTCAGAATCGTAGATTAGGATTCTAATATGAACTACCACCCGAGGTTTTTCCATTATGCTATGGTATAGAGCTTTTCAAGAGAGCTGTGAACAGGATTCTGCAAGGTCGACAGCGCACCCGCATGCCCAGGAGGCATGCGGATGCGTTGCACGGATCCACGGGCGGCGGTGACCACTGACCATCATGTATCCCGCTCACTCGTCTGCCATCTATTCTATAAAAAAAATAACGTCATTCAAAGAGGTTAATGAAACTAACAGGTAAGAGTATATTTACGCTGAGAGAACCTTGTTTTTCATTATCCTATGTTGGTTTTATTGGCTCGGCGGTCAAATTGACGCATTACATGTTAGTCATAAATATTCAAAATTTCATATTAGTTATTCATTGTTTGGGAAATTAAATAACACGTAAACAAAAGCCTTCAAAATTACGCGTTTAGATCCAATTTACAATATAAAATGTGTACAAATCGTGAATGTTTAAGAAGTTAAATTATCGAGTTTATTTATTACAAAGAGTAATGACAAACTTATAAGTAAAATAAAGTGGCGACGTGATCAACATGATTAAAGTTCATCTACATAATCTACAATATTACCCTAATAAAGAGAGATGACAAATCTCGCGACCCTTTAACTGTATAAATTAATTGGAACTTAACAGTTCATACATACTTTAATTAAACCACACGCCTTAGTTGCAAATCTACATTGCAACTAATTGTGGCCGACCACTTCACACAATTCTTCTAAACCGTAAATTCAGAGGAAGTTCTGGTAAAAAGTGTACTTAATAGCATAAAAATAAAAGCATCATTCGTTTGTTTAACGACGGCGCATACGACTATTCGTTCGGCACATAAAAATGAGTCAGCTGCTCAATACGGCTAGACGTGGAGTTCTTGACCCCTTGTTATTGTTAACGTTTTCGCCACCATACATTATTATAACATCTGTGTCGCTTCCCGAGTGATAAAATCGTATACAAACATTAGGTATATAGATAGTGGGAGGGCCTTGACACTAAATCTTAGTTCGTGTCTTGGTATGAGGGTAAGAAAATCAGTTGTCCAACTATATAAAGCATTTCTGATTAGTTGGATCAATCAATACTGGTCATCATAAATGATCAGTATATTTACAGTTCTCTGAGAATTATGATGTCACAACGTTACAATCAAGCATACTACATAGCAAATGCTACAGCAAAAGTAATATTACATTATAAACTGTTTTCAAGCATCTATCATTATTATTCATTTCTAACCTGTAGAGTGTAGACTAGAGGAAAACAAACCTCATAATTTACTTTTACAGGAGCATTTATTTATTCCTGTCGCTACGGTTCCATTTATATGTCCTTATATTTATATTTATATGTGTATTTAGAATTGTAAGCTAAGAGAAGCTTTATCTTTATTGATACCATTGTTATTATCATGGACTCATTTCAAGGACATCTGTGGCTATCCACAGTACTAGTAGCTCGTTTACATCAGAAGAGTTTCTCGAACGAACGGTTCGGACGAAAATATTGTACACGATTCTCGTATGCCACCAAACTTCATACGATTCTCGCGTGCAACTGTTCAGTGATCGATCTGTTATCACTGTGATTATAAACAATATAAACAGTGATTATAACAACTGTTTTTGATCGACCGACCGGCACCAGTTCGAGAAACACTCCCTGTGTAAACGACCCTTTAGTTTACTTGAAGAATTGAACCCTTTTATTTTGTTCATGACAGTAAAAAATATTTTTTTCCGCGATAGCTACGAAAGATGAAATCCGCAATATATCAGTAACACCCTGGAGTGCTGCAGGTGTCCCTAGGCAGCAGTCACGTAGGTGCGTTCTCATTTCTATGCCATATTAGTGGACTGAATCCAAATTTATGCACAGTTCGCTTGTATGCATTATAATCAATAGAGATATCTATAGAAACTTCTAGTTATTAGCGAAATCTAAATACATATATTAGTGACTCCCGCGGATGACAAGTGGATTATGACCACCTCTAAAACTCGTAGATCAAAAGTTTGTTAATTTAATCAAGTTTTTTTAAATAAACTTTATTAAAAAACAGTATAAGATTTTCGAGGTTCAGCAGAAACTTATGACAAGAATAGATAACTTTAGATGATATTAAAACTTCTTCGCCTTTGAAGGACTTAAAAGGCCCCTAATTTCTTGGGCATCTAACTTATCGCGAGCGTAAATTTTTCCAAGCCAACAGTTTTATACAAAACAAACTTTAATGAAACGTAGAGTACAATTTTACAGAAGACCGGGCATATCGGAGCCACTTTCGCAATGTAATTTGGCTGCCATAATGCCGTACGCACCGCACTTTCCACGCCTTACCGTCGAACAAATGATACTTTTACATACCACTTTCACGCTCGTAATGTGTAAAATAAAAATAAATAAAAGCAGTTTAAATTTTGGATTTTAAAGACCTGTACGCTGGTGGTGATCTGATAAGAAACTTTCAAAGTTAAGCGTTGGATCTACAGTATTGTGCCAACATTAGTAAAGTAACTAATCAACAAGCAGGGTTTGTTCTTCTTTCATTCAATGATCCTGTACACAACAGAATAGTGAGTGCATGAACAAGTGACAATGTCGTGTGTCATGTGAATATAAAACAATGTGCTGAGGGAAATGGACTATAAACTGCGATAAGCAAGCGTGATAGTGTAAAATCAGTGCGCATAGTGTGTACTAAGCATCTCGGATTCAAAATTCAAGAAAGGATTCAAAGGATGTCTGAATGAGGTTGCGCAAGGGGTAAAGAGCATCCGGAGATCTTTTGTTGAGCATGCGCAGTAGAACCATATAAGAAGGTTTGAACTCCTTCATCCGAGATTATGTGATGTTAGTTAGATGCCTTATTTATGATTATAGAGTGTTATGATGTTATGGTCTTATGTATATAATATAATAATGTTGTTGACTAGTTCCCTCATTTTACTTTATGTTAATATTTATCTTTATTTTCAATGTACCATATATGTTTTTATATGGTATTTTATATTGATAAAACTGAGTATCTACTGACTAACTCTTAGGCCACAAATTCGGAACGGTTCAAGCCTTGTATTGAGCGTGCATTGTCGCGTGCAGCATGCACGCATCTAGTTTTTGCTGGTTGAGCGGGGCGTTTAGTATATTGACCAATCAGAAACCGCAACTCAAGGACAAGCGTCATCGCAGGAACGACACAAATGTTGTTTTATTTCCCATTCCATAATTGATTTATAACCACAACCTCTTTCACTGGCAAATCTTGACACACTGAACAAAACACCACTTGTATATGCTCGTCGAAACAAAAACGCGTAAACGCTCAAACGCCTTCACGCATTTCAATTCGTAGTGAAACAGCGTGCACGCTACCTATAACGTCCCACTCTACCACTGCACGGGACGCTGAACTACATGCTGTAAACAATTAACTGCACGCTTAACGGACGCTGAATCTTCTTAACGCTGCAAGTTGTGAAGAATATACCAAGACTCAAGACCTAGTCTGTATATTAAGTACCGCAGCGTGCACGCTCAAAACAACGGATGCCTCGCTGCATACCCTGGCACTCCGAATTTGCGGCCTAATCACTCGAAGTCGAAACATGAACACGAGAATGAGAATAGACCGAGAAAACGTCATAAACGCATGTGAAATGGTCCAATTGTATTAGTGTAACAATACACCTAAGAGCATTGTCTGTTACTGTCTTCTTTGCTTAGTACTGCCTGTCCATTGTACATCTTATGAAAAACGACTCAATTCCCTTGTATTCTTTATTTCTTCGGTTTCTAACTCTTCAAACATCACCTGGCCCTACGCCTACTGTAGTTCACAAAAGTCTTGTCAATTAGATTCAAAATATGTTTATTGTAACGCTTAATATAAATTATACTGGCTATTTAATCGTTTATTGTGTCTTATTGTACAAAAACTGAGCTACTGTTGCAATAAAAGCTTCTTATTTTATTTGTGCACGTATCAGCGCCGTCGGCTATTGCATCAGTAATGTACAATCACTGATGTACTTGAACAATGAAATGTTTGAGAGAGATACCATCTCGATGCAGTTGTAATATTTAAAATTAATAGAGATACTGAGCATTTACCTACTTAAGTTTAGCAAGAATCAATTGTAATAGTCTCCATTATTGTTCCAATTTCTATTATTGGTGTCAATTTGTCAAATGATATGACATTGAATTGAATGTTTATTACTTTGATTGTTTTTACAAAAAAACATATTTCTTTGGAGATAAACGAAGTGAGAAACGGACACTTTAAACGAAGGCAGCTTCATTCTTTATCCAAATACTTAATTTCTATGTAATAATTCTTCATTGAAATAATGCTACTTCTAAGGTTTCAATCGATCAAGCATATAAGTAGGTGGCTGGCACTAAATGCAATTTGATTTTTTTTAGTATGTATACCATATATATATATTTCATCGTGTTCCACTAATTTTTCTACAGCAAGACAACTACTTGACTTTCATTATTTTCCTGAAATATTTAAATTTTGTTACTCCGTAGAATTCGTCAACCGATACTTCAAGTGTTTGTATATATAGATTTAAGAAATGCAGATGCTACTCTCACCCTTTCTTTAACAAAATAATCTGTCAATTTTTGTAGGGAGGCAATATGTGTCTAGGAAGAACGTCAGACGATATCGAGGGCATTATGGGACGTCTGCGGGGATTAGTATACGTCACGTCAGAAAGATATTATCAAGCGAAGCTTCTCGCCTACTAACTGTACGGCTGATTTCTCTTTGGCTTTATATTTTTTTTAGGAAGAAGGCGGCAGATGAACGGTTAGTCCATCTGGTGGTAAGTGAACACTGTCTTCCATTGTCATCAGCGATACATGTCAACTTCTGTCCACAATAACAAACGTTGGCACGCCGCCGGATGCGCTGCCTACCTTTGGATATGTAGGAATTTGGAAAAAAGGTTTTGGAAATGGAAAGGAATGGGAATGGGGTCTGGTACTACCGAAACACGTACATGCATTGGGAAATACGATGGCGTGGGAAATTTGGTACATTTCAAGGTAGTCTTCTGTGATACAGGGGAAACGAGGCCAGTTGAGTGCGCCCAGCGGCTGCTGGATTGCACCGTGCACCGTCCCCGTCAAAAATGTATAAGTAGTCTATAATAAAAAATGTCTTTGTAAAGAAGTAGTGATGAAGAAATATGATGTCGTTTTGAGTAGATCGAAATCAGTATCTCCCCCACTCGACCTTGTGTCCCAGTTGTAATAATTAAACCCAGCATAATTGCTTAATAGAAACATTTGGTAACCGCGTTCGTCATGCTAGTTTAGGAGTCATTAATGGACAGATTGAAGACTTACCGGTTCGTCGAAAGGCCGTCGCGAACCTATCCGAGGAAAGTAGGGGCAGACAAGTAGATGAATCTGTGGATCCACTTGTGAGCTACTGATAAATTACAACTGACATATATTATGTTTTATCTATAAGGATATTTAAGGATCTATAAGGAAAGAAGCCTAATTTAAAAAGAAGCACCACCTTATCTCTCCCTGTGGGTGTCGTAAAAGGCGACTAAGGATAACATCGCCGACCAGTCGACTGGCGTTGGCGTGCCTTTTTAAGGCCATACATTCCTCATGCACGAGACAATGTGGATGAGGAGGCCCATAACCAGCTGTGGACGAAACAAGAGTTGGTTACGGTTACTATAGGGTTATTTATTTGACCATTTGAATTGTTGATTCATGAGGGAATTCAGACATATTGAAATAAGTCTAAAGTCTGTCAAAGTCGGACGGTACGTGAACTAGATGTGGTCATCCCAATTGTTATTTATCGTCTATTATTTATTGTAACATTGTTTGCTTCGTAAGCTCTTTCTAATCGCAGCATTTATCAGACGAAGCAATGAAACGTGAAATTAAACCCATTACGATCTCAATGGAAGTTAGGCCCCCAAATAATGAAAATTGTAATAGCTCTCCTATTAGAAAGCATATAAAAGTTAGAAGTGTATAATATAGACGTTTTTATAACGCAATAAATCGCACAGCCAGAAATTTGAAACAAATGCAATGCATGAGACAATGTTGCAGAACATATAATTTTTCAAAAACCTAATACCTACAAGAACAATCATCTGCGCGGGCGTAGTCTAGTCTACTACTGAATAACTGGAAAGCGTAGGTTGAAATAATTTGCTACATTTGAAAACACAGGTGTAGACACATATAAACGTATTTGTTTATTAAATCTTTATGTTGAACAGAGGCGGATTTAATAATGCATTAACGCAGTCAATTATTGGTTAAATCAGACTGATTAAAACAGATTCAGTAAAAATACAGCAGTGAATTAAAAATAAAGTAAATACGATTTTGATGAAAAAAAAAATCTTTTCAAATAAACCTAAATAAGTTGAAAAAAGAAAAAAGATGAAAGAAGTAAAAAGAAGTTTGAAATTTCTATAATACTCGTAATATAGGGTCTATACCAATATTATTAGGAAAGACTATTTTACTTTGTTTGTTTTTATGTAAAAGGTATACTCAAACCACTGGACCGAATTTGAAAATTCTTTATTAAACTGTGCTATCACGGCGTTAAAATAATGCAAGATGAACACATGCTATGCTTGGGTTTCATAGAAAACGACTTTATTTGTAAACCAGTAATCAGAATTTTCCGAAAAAAAGGGCAGTTGCCTCACTCAGGCCTGTTGTTTATCTGAACAAAGCCAGGGCGGGTCCTAGTATTTTATATAGAGATGCATTGAACGTTTCTTCATACAAGGCGTCTACTTTGCCCATATTGTGGCATCGCCTTCTACAGCTTGTTACGTGATCTAGCAACTGGTCGACCTTTCAACTGAAATGTTGTACCGTGTTCCAAAAAAGTCATAAAAGTATTCGAGATAAAGTGATTGTAGTCGGCAGGCAGACGTCCAATTATTATTTATACATTACTTTTTATACTAGCGATTCGTTCGGGTTTCGATCGGTGTCACTTAGAAATTTTTCGGACAATTTGCTTCTTTTAAGGTTGGCAGATTGTCCGCCTGGTGGTCAAATGGTTTTTGCTGCAGGAGATTCTGAGTTGTAGCCCGTTGGACCGGTGGTAATGCACACCTTTGAGTCAAGTAGGCTTATACAGATTATGATTTATTTTAATAGTGTGTAGTGTTTACTTGGTACCAATAAATTTCTTTCTTTCTTCCTTTCTTTTTCATTCAAATTTATTTTTACTGCCTAATGCTACCAACGTTCAGTCGCTCAGCGATCGATGGAAAGATCTATATGATCGGAGTTTCTTTGCTGGACAAAATCCGTAACGAAGAAATTCGACGAAAAATTAAAGTCGCCGACATAGCTCAACGAATCACAGTAAGCTGAAGCGGCAGGCACGGGCTATATATGCCGCGGGACCGATAACCTATGGGGAAGGCGAGTCCTCGAATGGTGACCACGTACCGGGAAACGTAGCGTGGGACGCCCTCTCCGGCCAGGTGGACTGACGTCTTGAAGAAAGTCGCCGGTAGTGGCTAGATGAGAAGAGTAGAAGACCGTGTGTGATGGTGGTCCTTGGGAGAGGCCTATATCCAGTAGTGGAGAGACAGGTATGGTAATGCTACTAATAACGTTTATCTCATACAAACAGAGCCTACCGTTTATTTACTATTTATCGACGGTAAACCTACAGGAGCGAAGAACAAGCATAGGGAACCGCGGACGGTCGTTATTGATGTTATTGCCCTTGACATTTTTCATTCTAGTAAAAACAATATTTACACATAGGTAAGCTGTCTACTGCCATTACTGCATATCTGGTCACAAAACGACCTGCCACGTGACTGAATGCCACTCACAACACTGTTATTCTCATTGACAATGTATTATCCCCATTACATTGTAAGACATTGTATCTACAAGAAACTTAATTTTCAAATGAAATAGGGATTATGACCCAAAAATTGCTTATGGTTCGTTCATACAAACAAACAGCACTTCTTTGTTATATATGTAGTCAGTAATATTTCTTGGTAGAGAATGGCAATTATGATACAATAAAGTTGTATAAAAATTACTTAATAAGGCAGTTACAAAAGAAATTATACTTGAATATTACTTAATAGTTATAAATGTACTTCAATTTAAGTGACATTTAATTATCGCCTTAAATTATGTGGAACGTTTTATATTCATTGAAATTCTTTTCATAGGCCATGGAATTTTTATCGACGGCATCAATAAAGATAGTTAAAACTTGCAACCTAAGACTTAAGTTAGACACAAAGCAATAATTATTACACGTTGAACGTAATAAAATGAAATGAAAATTAAATGTATTTGGTAATCAGAGTGCGTAAGTCTTAAAAATTAAAGACGTTATGTATAGGGCATCTATCTCTAATATCAACTCAATCAATCTTGCAACTGACAATAACATATTTTTTAAGATATGGGGTCTAATTTATGTTTAACAACTTCGTTTTATTGTGTTTTAGTTCTAAAATAATTTGTTAATAATGATGTAATATGAATATGAACATGTATAAATATTAGAATTTTTTAAATTGCATCTAACGGCCATAAATAAATAAATAATATCGAACACCTAATTATTTATTGTTTATTCTGATTGTACGCGTGCCAAGGCGAAAACAAAAAGCTATCATTCAGCCAGTGACATAAAGGATCATTGATACAGTTAAGTAGAAATTACCGTGTACCTACTTTCCAAAGAATACGGGCACGGAAGAGTTGGAGGAAGCCAAGCGCAATTATCGTGTTGTTTCAAATTGAGACTTCCCCTGCCCTACTCTAGTTGGAACACTTACTAAAAGGGCCACTAGAGATTATGTCTAATATGCGTAGAGCGTTGAAATTCGAGTTTCCGTTTACAGAGAAGGGTTTCTTGAGGAAACATCGTGTGACAACGCTAAAAACGTTTCGAGGTTATTTGTAATTTTCACTTGTGGCAATTTAGACATTCAGAAGAGCTAGCAAACTGATATACCGTGACCAGCGCACTACTGTTGGACATGTACTATTTTTCGTCTACTGTGAGACATGCACCATAGTAGACATGAATAACTGATATGAGACATTAATAACTGAACCATAGTATAAGAGAGATCTTCATCGGTTGATGCAGAATGGTGATGGAGGGGCCTAGAAAAGTTCAAATTTGAAGATAAATCTCGCAAAAAGTTCATACGTGTTAAACAATATGTCATGCTTCATCGCTCTTCGCCGTTCTGCGCAGGCCGATTAGTGCCCAGGAAGTTGACGAACTAATAAATGCCAATAAGTGTAATAAAAATGGCACACCACTACATTATTAAAGAATCTCAAAGCAAATTTTATAGATTCTACAGAATAACATTTAAATAGTATAAGTTATTTCATTGAGATCATCTTTATCAATGCGACTTGCTCAACTAAATCATAATTGATCGTTCTAATGGTAAAAAATCTTAAGTTAAAACGCTGGATAGTACAAGTGCTATAAAATTTACTGCAAACATTAGCGTCAAATCAGAAATTACTTGAGTTTCAGTTTTAAAAACAAGCGTCATTTATGTACATACCCAAAAGTTTAAAAAAATTAGCGTACTTATGTAAATGACTGCTGTGCGAATACAAAGTGATGTGATTCATAACGACATAAAATTCACAGACAATAACTGTATGTGTAAATTATAATGCAAATAATTCCGAGAACTGTGTAATGCCCTGGTAATAAATAGGTCATCAATGCAACAATAAGTGTTATGGTTAAGTAAATATTAGAGGAAAATCAGCTCTAGATAATTAAATTGCATTGTACTAAACACCCCTTGAATGCGGGGGATTACGAGAGATGAAGAGGTTGCAATTTAATTTTGACACTGGATCCGAGTTCAGCAACCCAAAAAACCTACTGGAATTCATTTACAAGCCAATTTATCGCACATAAAAGAGATAGTCGTCTTTTGGAGACTTTTTGGGGGTTTACAAAAAATCAGCGTTTCACCTTCAAAACTTCAAGATATTGACTTTGATTAAATGAAAATGAATACAATGATAATAAATGTAATTTTATAACAACCACTTAACACCAAACTCGTTCTCAAAATAACAGAGATGACAAAACATAACGGATCGAATAATGATAGTACCGAATGGTGCAACATGAGACGACGCATCTGCTCTTTTTTACTTTACGGCAAAATTCTAAAGGAAATGTTGTTTTTGCGCGGTTTTGTGGTTTTAAAGCGATGTCGTTTGGATTTCTTCACACCTTGGCTGTTTTTACAGTTGTATATGCCTCACGCGCTGTGATAAAAACGGCTAAACTAGAAATGTCAATTAACGATGGCTATTTTAGTGTCGGTGGAACGTTGGGTATTTATGGTGCATAGTTACCTACTTATGTATTAGGCAATAAACGATTCAATACCAAATTTTTCCCACATTACGTATCCATTTGACTGTCCTTTGCTCTCTACATAATACATTATCCATAAAATGTTACAAAGTTAGACTAGAATCACATTGTTAAGGTGTAGTGTGTTTTGTTATGTCCATCCTGTCATTAAATGGGTGTGATTACGCTAATCTTATGTGGCATGGTGTGGCAATTAGCGTCACAACACACCATCAAATAATAATATAATTCTGGTTTGAATATATAGTTTATTCATATTAAAAAAATGGTACATCTGAGACGATTTTGCTCTTTACAGTTGGTATTTGCATAATGTACGAATGTGTTGCCATCTTAACTGAATCTTACTATGGTCGTGTATCAACTTTACACACCTGTCCTTACACATATAAACATAATCAACAGGTGGTCCTCGTATCCATCCAGCAAAAAAAAACTATTTTTATACCAAAATGTGGGCAAAAGCGTGCTTCACTAATTCTGTAATAGAGTATGCGGGCTGCACTTTTTGTGTTGCAGTTGGCAACACATGCTCAGACACGGTACGCAGTTTTAAATTTAGAACCCGGTCTTCGTTTTGACAGCTTGAGTCCCTTCATTTTAAAATTAGAACATTGTTGAATTAAAACGCCTTTTCACGGCAATTTGAGTTTAGCTCTGACAAATAAATCACTTAGATTGCTGTTACGACTTGGTTAAAGGGCAATATCGAACAAAATCTTTCAAGATCTGAGGCCCAATTTAGCCGCTCTAATTGAGTAATGATTAAAGATACACATTAAGAGCACACATTAAGTAATACTGTCCGTAATGTCTAGAACTCAAGTAATTTTTTGCTAAAGACAAAAAATATGTAAATGCACATGTAACTAATAGTTAACAAGTGACAGGGCGTCAAACAGATTGTGATTTACCTGTTCTAAATTGCTCTAATTTACCGCTCATATAAACAAGGTCAACTCAGATAATGATCTGCAGACTAGACTTAGCCATTCACTGCTATCTATATCTATACTTCATAAATAAGGAGGATGTATAATAAGTACAACAAAATTTTGTAACAATACATGTATCGACTATTTTTCATAATATTGGCATCGTTACCGCCAATGAAGTTGTAAAAAGAATATGTAAAATCTACGATTGACCTAAGTATCAAACTGAAACTTTCAAAATGAATATCTGTAGCGGGTACCCTTGGAGGTACGATTGGTCTAACGCTTAGTTTAGTCGGATTTGTTAAAAAAAAATCAGGAAAATGGGAATGAACTAGTGAGTACAACGAGATGATTCAGAGAAAGCTGTTGGAATTCTAGTAACATTTATACTTAATGCAGTCTTCTTTTATTATTATTATTATTAGGTCATTGCACCAGATTGTCACGAAGAAAGTCACGATGCTCAGTCACGATTGTCAATTACAACTAAAGTCATTAAAATGTAGCACACTGTACACATTATGTTACTTAAAAATCTGCGTAAGTTATTTATCGATTCAGTTTCATTATTTTTATACCAATGTGCAAATTTCATTGGCCGTGTGGTGACGCACGGGTTTAGAATAGTACTATCTTATCTCTTCTCGTGGATGTCATAAAAGGCGAATAAGGGATTACAAAGCCGCCACAACAAGTCCTGAGGAACTACACCACCTCTAAAAGAGTGGACTCCGACAACCCGCTTGACCAGCGAGGCGTTTTAAGGTCATACATTCCTCATGCACAAGACAATGTGCATGAGTAGGTCCATATCGAGCAGCTGCTTACGGTTATAAATTACATAGATTTTGTCACCGTGTTTCGGTTGGAGGACAAACTAATTTGCATAAAAAAAAATTTGGTAAAATAAGACAACGATTTCCATTTTGATTGGACCCAAAGGAAGTAAATCGTTTTGATAGTTATTGTCCTTCTTCAACAAAAAATTAACGATTCTAAAGTCACCGTATTAGCATTGTAGCCATGTCAGAGTCTGACAAAATCCCAGACGGAATTTTAAATGTTTTATGAATACATTTTTGTTACGAATAGTACAACCAATCATCGATTCGAGAATACATACTAGATATTATGTTATACAAGTACTCTAGGGCAGGCACGTTAGTGTCTGACAGTGTTTTATGTCGCAGTAGCTCTCGAATTATTTAATTCATATGAGTTTTTGCAAATGGAACATTCTTATTACGTAGTAGCTATTTAAGTTTTAAATTTGACTTTTTAATGAACCCCTCCTCATATGCTTCTTCGTAAAGTAAGTAAAATTATATGCAAATTCGTTTATAAGCTTATTTAAACATGTTACAATTACTTTAATCTTAATTACTGTTTTAGCTCTCCTTCAACGTTTACTTAGCCTCATATATTCTTGTCAAGGAAAACCTGAATAATTATTAAATTATGTAACGTGTAACGTGCAACTTGTTACATATTCTCAAACCAGTCATTTGCTCGCAATTTCGCTCGCGTAATTAATGCGCTGATGTATTATAAACTAAAATATTTCAGAAAAAATAACCTACACGACAATTAACAATGGCCTCAAAATTCGTCCAGTAGAAACCAAGTTATAAGTGAATTGACAGAAAGAAGGACGGACAGAAGACTTTAATAAATATAGAGATGTACAAACAATGGCGCGTTTTTCTGCCACTCTTGTATCGAGAAACTGATTTTTAATTATCGAGAAATTGATATTTTCACAAGGTTAAAATTTACTTTCCAATACATGCTCTTAGTTAGAAGATGAATCGGCGCGAGAAATTGGAAAGAAACTTAACATTCGCTCTATACATGCACAAAGTGACGAACATTAATTTTCTTGTAACTGTAATAGATTGTGGAATGAGAAACACTTGATAAGAGATTCGATAAGAGAGCCAGTTAAACACCAGAGTTTAGAAATTGTCTTCAATTTGAAGACCAACTTAATCGCTGAAACCGGCTGTGTTTCTAGATGATAAAGATTTCTTGCGCGACATTATGATAACAATTATGTCTGAAAGAAAGAATATAATTCTTTGTGTACATTAACTACTGACAAAAATCTCCATTTTAGTAGGTCAGGCGTCTGTTACTAAATACACTGGTATTAATACAAAAACTAATAAACACAACTAGTACAGTAAAATTGAACTAATATTCTAACTATTCTAATACTAACAAATATATAAAAATAAAACGATGTCTATTGGTTTGTAATACTGTTACAGATGGACGAATCGAGCTAAAATTTTGCATAGACCTTCTTGGGGACCACGAATAGAGGACATAGGCTACAAAACTGAGGTACCCGTGGAATAGTGAGCATGTGAGCAAAGTCGCGAGCAAATACTACTGTTATAGCGGATCTGTATAGTCGAACAAAATTCATTGTATTTTTATGGTTAATCACTGGAGATTCCGACGGTTATCGATGAGAGCGATAACTAAATCGGTCAGTAGGCATGACATTGGCATTAGAGATGATACATGAATGAAAACTAAAACCTGTTTTTTGTTAGATAATAACCGTCCTACGCAATGGCAAGTGTATGGAGTATGGAGGCGTATGTTTACACTTTCAAGTTTAAAACACGTCCGAGGTGAAACATATTAGCTGTTAATTATACTAGTCATTACGTGGTTTTTGCACGTTTTATGACTTGGTTGAAATCTTTGTAATTCACGTGGACTTAGTCATAAGTCGAAGAATCTATTATCATAAAATCTTACTCCAGATCTATTCTAAAGTCGGTTGTGTGGTGTTGGCCGACTTTACGATAGTACATCTCTTCCCGTGGTTGTCGTAAATGTCCACGAAGTCGCTACCACAAGCCCTGAGGAACTACACCAACTGTAAGAGTGGATTCGTCAAGCCGCTTGGATACTGTGACGTTTTAAGTCCAGACACTCCCCATGCACATTGCCTTATCCCTTGTCTAACAGTGGACGATAAAAAAAAAGGGCTGGTTACGCATTAGAAATTTTCTTACTGTGAACTTGTTAACGGAAACACGACGTAGATAACCTTCGTAAGTTCACAACTTTAGCTTATTATCTTGTCACTTTATCTCAACATTACACATGGGTATACATGAGTAATTATGACATACGTGATACATTGTGCACGGTGCAATAAAATACAATAATGTTTATCTGAACACGAAATAGAGTAGGTAATACATTATAAATATATACTATAGCCGGATATACTATAAACTAGAAAAAAATATCCGTACTTTTCTTTTACGTGTAAATTAGTAATTAATTAATTGCAGTACTTTTAATTGTACATAATTACGATTTGAATCTGCTTAGTTTATAACATATTCCTTTCATATGGGCATATAGTTTTAGTATAGTTTTTTTTTTTTTTTTGTTTTTGTAAACGAATAGTCCTAGGGATTGATTATGAATTATAGTTATGGGATTTTAGTAAATTGTAGCAGTGTTGAAAGGGCTTGATCTGATGGGATAACTAGTACCAGATAAGAACCCAGTTTCTCAAGTTAACCGTGCTATCAAGCAAGAATTACATATGTATTTCGATGAGGACGTTAGAAAGTACAAACTGAACTAAAGATTAGTTCAGTTGGTACTTAGTGCCCTTGCCTGGTGAGTGAAAAGTCCCGGGTTTGATTCCCGGTGGGACGCTCATTTGTTTAAAGACAAATATTTGTTTGGGTTGGGGTGGAGTACCGGCCTTTGTATTGTATGTGTCTCTGGACCCACGACACAGGAAATCCTAGTGTGGGCCATTAAGTGTGGCTGTACTACGTGTATATTAAAAGAACAGTATCAAAGGAAAGCATTTCTGCTCGTGTTGATTTGGGTAGATTAGAAGACTGTGAGTGGCATAGGCGACAACGGTAAGCCACACCATCAGGTGAGTCAAATTCATAAAAAAGTTAAGCAAAACACATGTAAAAGATAAGAAAATTACCGCATCGAATGCAGATCTGTTCCCTTCACTAATCGCGTGTCGATAGTATCCCATTAGACTTCCGACGCCCGATACTTTTCAGCTATCCTCGTGAGGAGGTGGTTTACGCGAGAGATCAATGAACGCTGTTTATTTTAGTGAGTAACTGATCTTTGTTTACGTAGTATAACAATGATTGGCGAGCGCTGGCGTGCGGCCAACTATTGCAAGTTTCGCAATGTATGCGCTTGAGCTTATTTTTTCTCAGTTTTAATCAATTTAAAAGTAGATATGCTCGTGAAGAGGACAATGTTTTCTATAAATATGTAAAGTCTAAGAGCGGAAAATCGTACGTCGTCTTCAAAAACGTATTCTGAGTAAAAAGCTACAATCAAGTTGATCATATAGTACAGTCAGTCTAAATTACTGGAATGTTTACAGGTTTGCACAGGTGCTATTGCAGTGCACACAACAATAGTTTTGGAAGTTGGATTACCTGCTGCGATGTTAATAACTGAGAAAAAGAAGATAAAGATATAGTCGTGTTACATGTATATACATATTTATATTACCATACTATCAGCCTGTCTCTCCATTGCTGGATATAGGCTTCCCTTAAAGAACGCCATCACGCACGGTCTTCCGCTCTTCACGTGCAACCACTAATGCCAGCGACTTTCTTCAAGTCGTCAGTCCACCTGGGCGGAGGGAGTCGCACGCTACGTTTCCCCCGGAACGGGACCGACCAAATGGCGGGGTAAACTTTCGATTCGCTAGATTTCTAGAGATCGATGGCGGACAGCAGAATCAGCGGTGCGAGAAGCCTAGCACTGCGATCACCAACCCGCCTGCCCAGAGTGGCGATTAGGGCACAAACCTAATGAAAACGCATATTTATATCATATTTTACTTGCTGTTATAATCATGTTTGCGACCTTCTTTCTATAGAAAAAATCACTTCATATAAACTTTTTTACATTAAGTACTAAGTCAGACTTTTCTCATTACAATTCTGTCAATAAATACCACTCAAGCTAATGACGATCGCGTGTAAACGACTCGTAATAGATCTAAATTGAGGCTGGTCCTGCGCTAAATTCTCATTTTCCGCACTATATCACTTTGTAGTGCTACATCACTACTTGGAGTGTTACTACGAGTTATTCATTTTATAATCACCTCTAAATAAAGTACAAAAGGTTATTTCCTGTTAACGGCCGTCTTCTTCATCTTACTTACTTAATAAAATTATTAGATAAGTAAAATCGGAGTGAAATAAAACAGGGTAAGTAATACGGTGAAGCCAAAAGGGATGTTCTGACCAATATGTGATCTCAGTAAAAGGGGTGAAAAGGTGATCAAATTTATGATCCCCAACACTGAAGGGCCAACTATGGGGGGGGCAGAGCATTAGTTCCAGATTATATAGTTTAAATATAATGAAATGTAAATAACCATTTTATATTTTCATTTCAGTGTGAAGTATAGAAAACAATAATAAAGTCTAGTGTTTAGAAATACATAGAATTTAGAAAGAAAATCTATTCTATTTAGAAATTCGTTAAGTGTGAAGAGATAAGTTTAAATATTTTTTTGTGATGTGTGATGTGATGATTGATCAAAATCATAAATCATTCATCACACATCATGACATCACATAAATTAATATTTAAACTTACTTGACTCTACGATGTTGGGATGTTTTTGTATGCATCTACACTATTGAAATTAAATGTCTCTCCCATGTCTTCGAAGAATAATTATATCGACTTTCGAGCGAGAACGGATAGTAACTTCGTTTATTAGCGATATGTATTCATAATGTCACTTTTACATAAAGTACGTTTAGAATCAATTACACTAATGGTGGACTGCGCCTAGACTTTTTGTTACAACGCTTCTAGGCATGGCCACTTTGTTGACCGTTAATTTTGGCACAAAAACGTTTTAAGCACTCACTTTCAGTAGGGTTGTTTCTCATCAGATGCTTTTAGATGTTAAATATTCATAATAACAGGTGATCTTTTCGATGGCAATGCTTTAACATCCTCACATAAGAGATGTGACAAGACGTATTTTCTAGTATACCAATTCAGTATCAGCGCATGTTCATTCTATAGTGTTGATCTCGTCTTTTATTATTTAATTTTGGCTTGTATTTAAACAAGCAGCACAAAATATGATTAAAAATATAATATATTTTTAATAACTGAAGTTAATAAATCAGTTATTAAAAAATACATTCAGCATTTTTGGTTGCTCATTTAATTACTTCTCTTTATTTTAAACTACTAAGAATGTCATTACCAAGTCGACGGAGGACTTTAAATTTGCTACATTTGATTTGCTGACTAGCCCATCGCCTACAATAATTATCTATTTTTCATTGTATACATAGTAAAATCCGTTTCTGGCAATAAGCTTAATTTACGTGTGTAATAAGTTCACATTCCTGTTTTGCTGTGGATTTTCGTTCAAATAAATAACATTTCATTACTTCTCTTTATTTTAATTTTATTCTTCAACTCTGACAAATCTGCTAATACCTTGCTTAAAAAATCCTACAAATTATCTAAATCGAATTGAAATCGAACTGAGGATTTTGAAAACACAAGCTTGTACTTAGAGAAGAAATATTCATAGCAATGATTATAAGCAGTTAGTCATTACAGTGTACACTTTCCTTACCGACGTTAATCTACGTCGAGATCTATTTCATATTGTTATAGCGGCGGTTAGGTAACGGTAATGAGTGGCACAATGACCGCGTTAGCGCACGTGTCGTGTACTGAGCTTAGGACGGAGTTGCACTGGGAAGAGATCGTCGACAATCTTTGATCATATATCGTACAGACAGATTTTCATTGCTATTTCTTACCAACCTCTTTAATAATGTTAAGAAACCTACGTGGAAATTAATTTTTAAATTATTATAGATGCGATTACGTGATGGTAACCAGTGATCGCGTGTAACACAATGACTGCGTTGAACAGCTTTTGCTAAAATTTCACTTGTATATAATATGTATATGGTGCTATCTAAAGCCGGCCGTTTAGTGGCGGTCGGCTTTAGAATGGCACCACCGTGTCTCTTCCAGTGGGTGTCTTAAAGGCGACTAAGGAATAACCAAGTCGCTAACACAAGTCCTGAGGACCTACACCACATCTAAAAGAATGGACTCGCCAACTCGCGGTCACGCCAGCGTGACGTTTTAACACCATAGATGCCTACGCAAAGACAATGTGCACGAGGAGGCCCGTGTCGTCCATTAGTGAACAGTGGGGGAAAATAATTCGTATTTTTATTCGCGAATAGTATTTTTTTGCTATACGAAACATGCCTAACATCCACCAATACCAGTTTGGGTCCGCGTGATGGATTTATGACCCGAAACCACTTGATTGAAATGGGAGGATTGTGCCTTACAGTGGGATGTTACAAGGGGATATCGATCAAGAGGACTGCTTGATTTATTAAACAAGTATAATTATCTTTTTTCTTCCTTATATGGCATTAGCGCAATAAGCCCATTGTGTCAATGTAAAGCTTTCTTCATAAATTAACAACTCGTGAATGTTCAGTTCCGTCAATGGCGCGCAGTAAAGTGATAGTCAGTTTACTGAGGACAGAAGATTTGGACTCGTGGGAAGAACACGAAAAACGCACTCTTAAGCTTTTATATGATTATCACAAATATTACACACAAACGTTTAAGTTTAATAAACTAGTACTATTAAAACCACAAAACCCACAATGCACATTTTCTGTAATAATCAAACAAAAACTCGACGTAACTCGCAAAAAGTCCAATTCCATCTAACGTTTAATCTGCGTGGAGATCTATTTCACATTGCAATACTGTTTATGAAAGAAAGAAAGAAAATTTATTTCAGGACGACACAGTACACACAAGAATTAGTACACAGAACAAGGACAGAGATTAACAAAACTAGTTTGACAATTCCACTGAACCACTGAAAGGGGTTCAGCTCAGCAACTATGTCGGAAACCACTTATGAGTTCTGAAGCCCAAAGTGACGTTCGGAAGGAAGTGCCAGATAGAATTCGTGTAATACAATTAAAATAAAATAATAAAGACACAATAAAATATTACGCAAATTAGTATTTAGGTTATACTCGTAGCTAAAAATCAAACAAGGTATAGGTAGTTATAATACTTATGTGTAATTTATAAATTTATACTCCATACAAATATAGATATAAAAATCTAATAATAATAATCTATAAATATCTACACACCCATACATACACACACGGACACATATATAGGTACCAAATTTATATACACATATTTAATATATAAATCAAATCAAAGAGATAACATCAAAAAATTATACTACCTTCACTAATTAACTATGGTTAGTTATCAATCTATTATGACCTTTGGACCTTTTATTGTATCTGTATTTTATTATTCTTTTATATATCTGTTGTTTGCTCGGCTGCAGAAATCCAAACGGCGACGTGTTGAACAAATCAATTGTGAAATAATTAATAAAAGTAGTCAGGTAGTCAGCCCTACTTTTGTGCATCTAGTAAATAAGCCTTTAATGGTTATGGGTGGCACAATAACCAAGTTAGCGCACGTGCTAACTACAAAACTGCAAACTACAAACTGCGCGGTGAATTGAGCTTTTCAATGATAATCCTTGATAATGTTTTGAGTAGATTGAAAGTGTTGTCATCGAAATTACTTAAGTAATTGGCGTATTGGAAACAAACAATGCTGACGTGTCATTGCAGACCTTCTTTTGAAGGTTACTGTTATAATAGCTTTCAGTAGTCAATACCAGTTGTAGAAAGATTGCTTTACACATTTATTAAACCTTATTTTCAGACTACTAGGTTTAAGAACTTAAAGGCTATAACACCCTAGAGGTATTTCCTCGCGACTCACATTCGAGTGGTCGTGGTTTCGAACCCGGCCCGTACCACTGACTTTCTACTTAAGTACGGGAAGCAGAAGTAGACTTAAATAAAAAAAAACGTGTGCGGTCAGGGGACCCCCGTCAGGAACGAAGATCCTCACGCATTTTTTTTTTAACTCCGAATATAATTCGACATAAAATCTGTATAGTTCAGTGAAACGTTGGATTCGTGATTGCACTATTGTCTCTCTATAATGTATATAAATATAGTAAATAGCAAACACTCAAATCACATGTGCGATAAACGAATGTAAACAGTAAGCAATTTCTTCAAGTTATACAATTTTATTAACTTACTTTTCTAAATCTGTATTTTGCATACTTTCTTGAGTTTCCATTTCTCAAAACCATATTACAATAATGAGACAATATTATAACTCACGTATGATTTTCAACATTTACAAATACATTTATAATTCATTTATAAATATATAAATATTATACATTTCATTTCACATTCATTTTACATATTCATATTCATTACATATTCATTTTACATTTATAAATATTCACGTACAAACAAAAACAACAAATACATTTTATCGAAATTTTTTCGTGTTTAGTATTTAGGTTATACAACCGGCCACGCACTAGTCTGCACGTCTGTTATTCTGCTTGAGTCTCGCTCTCGATACTCGCACGTACACACACAGAGAGAAACAGAAAGGCGTACGGAGGGGGTAAAAATCTTACGTGACGTTACATTTTCTCTCGAATCACACCTACCGCAAGCCGCGTAAAGGAACTTCGTTCCAAAACACTCGTGGATTACTGATGAATTTTGCCCGCGACTTCATTTGCGGGTTCGTTTCTTATACTCCTACCCTATCTCATCCGACGTCATTCCATCACGTCCCATCTCATTCAATGCAATCCCATTAAATACAGTGACTATTGAGGATGACAACTGTATCTTATTTCATGTGTCATTCTCCTATGACGCTCCTCGAGTATAATAATTCCTGTAGGACCTTACAAAGTTTTGGGATACTTTGATCCAGAACTTGAAATAAACTTGCATTTCCCACTTTATCTTATTTTCCTAATGTACGTGTTTCGGCAGTGAGTGAGATGTGCCAGAGCCTATTCCCATCCTATCCGTCCCCATTTTCCCAACCCTTTTTCTAAATCTATTCCTATATCTCCAAAGGTAGGCAGCGCATCCGGGGATGTGCCAATGTTTGTCATTTTGGACTAACGTTGGCATGTATCGCGGATGTCTATGGACGTATCAGGTGGACTGTATGCTCGACTGCCGCCTTCGGCCATAAAAAAAAATGTATTCAGACAGAAAAAGACACTAAAATAAAAAAATATTAAATTAAAAAAATATAATAGGTCGGGGAGAAAGTCTTTTCGTATTTTGTATGTATGAAGTTGTGATCCAATATCTTTGATTGAACTGTTTGTATCTGGCTGATTATGATACCATTAAAAAGGTAACATTTACAAAAAAGAAATAAAAAAATAAAAAACTGTTTTGCGCCATTTTTCAATTGTTTTTGTGTCCAAGAAAATGAGTGAATCTAACGAAGAAATTCGATACATTTTAAAGTTTTATTACAAAAAGGGAAAAATGCGACTATAGCCGCGAAAAAAAATTGTGCCGTTTATGGACCTAATGCAGTGTCAGTAAGAGTAGCACAAAGTTGGTTTAAGCGGTTTCAGTCTGGAAATCTTAATGTTAAAGATGCAGTTCGCTCTGGTCGCTCTGTTACCGATAAAGTTGATGCCATTTGTGAAAAAGTGCAGCAAAATCGGCATATAAGTAGTTACGACATGGCTGATCAACTGGGCATTGACCACAAAACAGTTTTAACTCATTTAAAAAAGTCTGGATTCACTAAGTCATGGTCTAAGTGCGGCCAAGCTCCACAGACTGTGGCGAAACCCGGATTAATGCGCAATAAGGTGATGTTGTGTGTATGGTGGGATTGGAAGAGCATGGTTTATTATGAGCTTTTACCGCCGGGCAAAACCATCGATTCGGATCTCTACAGCCAACAGCTGATGAGACTAAAGCAAGAAATTGAGAAAAAAACGCCCGGAATTGATCAACAGAAAGGGTGTAGTCTTTCATGATGAGAACGCCAGACCACACACATCTTTGGCCACTCAGCAAAAATTGAGAGAGCTTGGTTGGAAAGTGTTGATGCACCCACCATATAGCCCTGACCTTGCGCTCTCAGATTTCCACTTGTTTCGGTCTCTTCAGAATTCTTTAGGTAGTGTAATAAGGTTAACATCAAGAGGGGACTGTCAAAACTACTTGTCGCAATTTTTTGACCGAAAATCCCAAAATTTCTACAGCAAGGGGATCATATCACTACCTACAAGATGGCAACAAGTTATAGAACAAAACGGCACATATATATTATAATTAAATGTAATTAAACTTTTAAAAAAAATGTCTTGAATTTGTATATAAAATACGAAGAAACTATTCCTCCGACCTTATATATAATTTTTATTTATAAAAATTAACAATACAAGAACACAAGAAATGGTTGTTTTGAGTTCTGTATCGTTCGTAATGTACACTGCAGACTTTTTTTTTTAAAATAAGGATCATGTATATAACGGCTTTGTTACGATTTTATTATAAGTATAGATTTGTGAATATTCTTATTCAACACGGAATAATGTCCGGATTCGTAACAAAATTTATAGCATAATGTTTTTTAAATCGCCAGTTACTTTATTTCCATTTTTACAAATAACAAGCTTAAATTATTAATTTGTCACCGTCTATTTTAATGAATGCCAATTTACAGGGCGTAAATTCAATTTAAAATAATTAGTTAGGTACTATCGGTCATTCCCTCTACTTCCGACCAATGTCATATTTTTTACGTTATTACAAAAATATGTTGCGCGGTTATTTCAACTTTAGTTTTGAAACGAAACTCGTACAGATTACTAATTGTTTCCATAGATTTATTAATGCATTTTAAAATATAAATATACTACTGATGATTTAAAGTCCTATTTATGGATTTTCGTTTAGAAATTACCTACGTCTTATTCCACAGTCTACATCAAGAAAAGAACTTAAAACGGTCCCCTTTAGGTGTTTCAGCCTTTAAGATGGGATAATTGTTGATATTATATTGTATGCCTAGGTATTTGTGTCGCCTAAATACACAAGTGCACACCTAATTACACTAAGTATTACGCTTTTGCTATTTTTAGAAAATCCCTAATTTTTCATGGAAGAAAATAAAGTAGACAATCCACTGTTAGTGAGCAGTTACTGTCGCCCATAAAGAGCCTAGGATACCGGGATACTTGGATCAAGGAACACTTGGGGAGGATGAACGTTGATTATAAAATAGACCCCGAAGGATAATAAATATATCCTGTTTTTTTATTATAATGTTATGGTAAAAATAATATTACTTTTGTATATGTACATATTTTTTTTTAATTAGGCGTGTGAATTATTTCCGCGGGTGTCGTAAATGGCGACTAAGGAATAATAAACCGCTACCACAAGTCCCGAAGAACTCTACACCGTCTCTATAAAAGTGGACTCGTTAACCCGCTTGGCCAGAGCGTGCCCTTTAAAGGCCACACATAGGGATGTATATGAAAGCATGGACAAGACAATATGAGTGAAGAATTGAGGAGGCCCATGACGTTAAAAAGACGGTAGAAGAGGCGGTAGACGGTAAAAAGGCTGGATACGTTACGTGCGACTTATACAAATTCGTTTCCTTATTTTGTGTTAATATCACGCTATACCATCATGCTGTGTCTCTTCCCTATCGAATAGGCTTCTTCCAGAGGTCGTTACTACATTATCCTCTGTTCTTCTCATCCAGCCTTTATAGCCAACCTTCGAGTAGTTGATCCACCAAGTCGGTGGCGAGCGTCCCACAATACGGTTTCATTTCCGACAAGTGGTTCTTATTCAAGGATTTGTCTACCCCATCACACAAAAACATATTTTTTCTGCTCAGTTTAATACCAAACAAATAGACGTGTCACCTTGAACATAATCCGTTTAAAACCAGTCTATACATATATCGTGATTTATACTTGTTTAATATGACACCAAATTGTCCATAATAAAGTGTTAACGCAATCTCAGTGGACTTGTTTTTACTTTACATTGATAACTTATAGAAGCTGTAAAAGTTTATAGTCCTTAAATCAAACAAGGTCTGGCTAAGTAATAAAAATTAATAATGGTTAAAATGAATTTTACTAAGTGTCACTCGACCACCAGGATTTATTTTTCAATGTTTAAGTTCGATTCAAAATGGAGTGGGTTTGTCGGTGTGGTGTGTGCCGACATCAGAATAGCACCACCCCATCCCTTCCCGTCGTGATCAACTATCAACTCCGCTACCACAAGCCCGGAGGAACTACTGAACCTCTAAAAGGGTGGACTCGCCAGTCCACCCTTCACCAGTTATCGCCCACTGTTGGACATAGGTCTCATTATGCACGAGGGATATACCGCCGTAAAACGTCACGCTGGCCAAGCGGGTTGGCGAGTCCCACCCTTTTAGAGGTGGTGTAGCCCCTCAACTCTTGCAGTAGCGGCTTTGTTATTCCTTAGTCGCCTTTTACGACACCCACGGGAAGAGTTGCCGATTGACATCACAAATATAGTTAGGAAGTTAATTTAGTAATTTCCTTGTTTATTACTTGTACTACTTTTCTCTGGCAAATTAAAATAAGAACAAATCAATAAGTGGTAAAGTAACACGCACATATGTTCTGCTGTCGACAGTGTGCTGTCGTGTCGTGCCATGACGTAGTTTAATAGGACAATGTCAGCAGATTGTGAGAATGAGGAAATAAAACATATTAGTCACCAGTGCAGTGTTGGTTTCGCCTCATTTCACTTTTGATCTTTTAACCACCTCTTAAATATGTATTATGTCAGGTCAAGCGAGAAACAGAGTAATGACAATGAGTGAGCACTTTTCTGGTCAGTACACAACTCTAGTTTCTATAAAGCCACTGGTATTTTATCCTCCGTTCAATTTATTTCTGGTCACCACAGAAACAATAAAATTATAGCATACCATTAGGGCTTAAAAACCCCGTGTCGTTAAACTATTGTTTTTCATATTTTAATAATTCCAATCAGACAAAATCATCTATTAAATAACCAAGAAATGCACGCAAGACCAGGTAACATTTAAGGTTGTCGATAGACAATAGACAGTACTTAATAGTACAGTACAGTACACACGCAAAATATACATTTAGCAACAATCAAAAGAAACAATATAGACGAGAAAAGAACGAAAAGAAAATTACAAACACTAAAAAAAAACAAAAATAAATATGTGATTGTGTGCCCGGTACCGTGATGCCCGAAATGGTCTACAGAGCATTCAGATCATTCTATATCTCCGATCAACGACATTACTGTAGACACCGAACATTTTGGTGGTTTTTATGGCGAAACCATAGACACGCCAACTATTAGGTATTGTGTGGACGTGCTCTAATTTATTATTATTACATACTTTAGTAGGTCTAGAATGTTTGTAGGTCAAGCACCAGTGTGAATGTCCGGCAAAAATTATGACCATTGTTTCTGGGTTGGGTTATTGCCGTAAGTGGTAAGTGGCATATTTGGGGCACGAATAAAAAAAATATAATGTTATTCTACTACTAACATCGTTTACAAAAATAACATTCAGATACTTCTAAGAAACGTTCCTGCAATTTTTAAGATGTGTTTTAATACGACTTGTATTTAAACGAGAGTAGCAAAAAAAATACTAGGCGAGATGCTGCTCATGATCAATAAAAATAAATATTATTTAATAACAAATACATAATTTTAAATTACTAAGAATGTCATTCATTAGTTACAAAATCGACGGAGTTCCGTTTCGGGACTTCTATTACTTTATTGCCACCAGATTACATAAACCTAACCAACCATTAAATTTGGTGCCATCGATTTGCTGCCCATTCAGTATTTTCTGCTGTTCAATTAATTATTCATTTTAATACCAGTTTGAATTTGCTAATATATGCAATATAAGCATATATATATGTGTGTAAGTGTTTGCATATATCTGTAAGAGTAGTCTTTTAATTTTGAATATCATTAATCTTTTTTGCTCTACTCTAAGGCCTATCCGCTCGCTCACATCAGTGCCGATACGTTCCAATCAGTTCCGCAAACACCAGTGTCAGTGAAAAATTATATTGTTTCATACGTTTTCACGCCTCGTTATAAGGTCAGTTACTCCGATTGTACCGACAAAAACTACACAGTTTTGATATCTCTGAGATTTTGTAATATCTCTGGCATATCGAATTCAATTTCTACGCAATTTTCGTAATTTTTATGTGTAAGAGGAATAACGGGATTAAATTTCGGATCATGCCTAAATGATTTACGAAGCATAATTTTTTCGGGCAATAGGACATGACGTCACTCGAAGGAAACGCACCGTGTCGCTGCAGGGAAGTCGTCATTCCCATACCGGCTCCACAGTTACATCCAGAAATAACACATCACCAGTGCAACATGAACCGTCAAAGTGGTAGCTACTTTGTCCTTTACACACATTAGGAGTGGCGCGGAGAGGGGCGAGGCAGACAAAGTTACAATTGTCAATTCTAAAAACAGCTGTTGACGGAGTGGGTGCGTTGCCTCCGAAATGGTGTTTTTAATTTTTATTGCGAGCACTGGTTATGTTTATGACCATGTTAGAACAAAACTATGGAAAAATATTGATCAATATAACCCATATTTTATAGAAATCTGAAAATACATTTCAACTGCATTTAATCTTTTATGCATTTTTGTGCACGACACATGTAAATAATTACAAACAGTAAACAAATTGAATTGATTAAATTCGGAAAGCAAGGCTTTGTTTGCATGTGTGTAAAAATCAAAATAGCGCAAGTTACTTACGGAGTAAAAAGCGTTTGCTGTCTTTAGTCTAAACGCTAATGCAAAAGAATTCATCGCGCTATTTTTTCGATCCGTGTAGGAGTGAATTTATTGATTTAATTCAAACGAGCTATTATATATTTTTTTCTACCCGTAAAAAATATTACGATTCCGTATTACAGGAAAAGACGTTAAAATAACTTACACAAGTACTCTATGAAAATATTTATTGATTTCATCAATTAATTATATGGTACTTCCTATATTCCACAATAAATGAATCACATCCCTATTAAATATTAATTTCAAAACTATTGTCCTACTACGAACACTTCGGTAATTTTCACTACTTACTATAAGTTGGGGGACGTAGTGTATCAGTCATCGGTTTTCGTCCATAAACGTTTCCGACGACTAATAACCATGAAAACTAAAAAAAGACCATAAAGTAATACACTCCCACACACATGGTGTAATGTCTTTGAAGCGATACAAACACGCACGTAATACGAGCAATTGTACTTTTTAGGCTTGTGTTTTAAATAAACAGCAAATGATCTACAAAATAAACAACAACAAACTACAAAATAAACTGCAAATCTACAAAATAACCTATTTTTGAATAACTGAAGTAAATAATTTTAAACTACTAGGTAGTAAGAACGTTGACTTTTTGGCGGGAATTCGAGGAGTAAAGTTATGTTTGTGTTTGATTATTATTAAAACTATGTATAGTACGTTTTGTGGTTCAATAGTGATAGTTTATTAAACTTCAAAGTGTTTTTATTGCGTAATGGTTGTGATAATGAAATAAAAGCATAGGACTGCGTTTTGTATGTGCTTTCAAGGAGTACTTTTCTGTCCTCAGCAAACCAACTAACACTTTACTGAGCGACTTCCGACTTCCTTCGATGGTATTGGACATTGACATGATGCGTTTGAGACTTTAAAATCATTTTTATTATGAAGAAAAGCTGACACTGGCAGAATATGCTAATTGGTATAAAAAGAAAAAAAAAAGTAAGAACGTCATCGCCGAGTCGACGGCCTTCAATTTAGTTATTGGCATCGGAGAACCTAAATCTACCCATCTTAAAAAAATCTTCGCCGCGCGGCGATTTGATGTTCATTCAAATATTTCTATATTTTTTTGCGTGACGTTACCTGATCAAAGGGAGCTTACTGTCAAAATGGACTGCTTGAATTCCTTCAATATTCCTTATTTCAATATTGACTTAAGGTAAACAAATAAAAAAATATTTTTTGAGGTTTCACTAAAGCTACATATATTTGATATTAGCTTTGTTCGCGGTAAGGATTCAGAACTAATTCGGAACTAATACTGAACTAATTTGGAATCGTAGTAGAGCGCATGCTCGGTTATAGACCGATTCGTGATTTTTATTTCCGCGAACGATTTCGGAACCAAACTGCGTACGATCTACTGTCATCGGCAGTGTTACCAACTCTCAAAAATATTTATCCCTAAAGCTTAAGTCAAAAACCCCCAAAATCGCCCCAATTACTTAGAAATCCCCCTAAAAATATATAATAAAAGAAAAAATATAAATTACAAAAATGGAATGAAATTTCTTTACCTTTTAAATCTGGATCTGTTTCCCAAATCTACGTGTACTTCTGACTGTACATTTTTTTATTTTTAGTTTCTTTAGGCATCATTAACAAATTGCTTGTCGGCACAGCAGTACAACAACAAATCGAATTAAACAAGTAAACAATAATCAACGTACATATGTATAGGCACATAGGCACAATAACCACCAGTCACCACAGAGTAGTTGTAATATATTTGTACTAGATGTCGTTAAGTCGCTAGGTCAACAAATAAATATGATTAGCTATTATAGTTTGGATTGTCCCAGGGCCTATACTTTCACATAATATATGAAAAATATATATTCAAAAAAATATATGAAGAGTCAAAAAATCCCTAAAAATATAAAACCCCTAAAAAAACCCATTCCACTTATTTACCCCCTAAATTTGGGGGGAAAACCCCTAAGTTGGCAAGTATTTAAGTGGACCCACCAAAACACATTACTCTTATTAGAGTATTATATAAACTTATTTATATAAACAACAAACAAAACTAACCATATTTTATTTAACCCTTAATAAATTAATAAAATTTATATTTTATTTAACTATTTAACCAGTTTATTAGTTTCTAACCAACTGAATATAGCCGCAGCATGTATGTCAAATGTCGTTAGGTAAAAACTGCGCATGTCTGGAACTACGGATTCTTGCCAAAGTTATAGAACTGATAGAACTGATTCTGAACCGATCCTGAATTGAGTTCGACGGTTCCGCGAACACAGAACTGTAACTAGAAATTCTGAATTGTGTGTTCCGCGAACGGCATTATTTGATCTGCGCATGCGTATAGTTCCGAATCAGTTCTGAATCCTTACCGCGAACGAAGCTATTGTTATCTGTTTTCTCATTACCACCAAAAGGTTGAAAAAAAGAGAAAAAACCAGGTCACAAAGGTTGTGTGAGTTGCTGGCACGGGGTACGGAAGGGCCCCCGGTCCAGCCCCCGGGGGCAGCAGTCGGGTTCCACTCCGGTCTCCTCCGGCACAACTGCTACTCGAAGGGATATTTCGCGTGCGGCGGGGCAGCCTCCTGGGGTGGAGATTAAGGTAAGATCCCTGGGCTCGGGCCCCCAACAACCCGCGGGCTGTCAGCGGACAACCGTTTCACCGGGTCTCCTTGATCCCCGCGCCACCATGTCACGTCCATGCGCGTCTGTAATTCCCCGCAACCGCTGGTCCTCCGTTCCACACGGAACAAACTCTCTCTCGGGACGGCTTCGCGCGCTCACCGCCGGAACACGATGCGGGCCCCGCGGCCAATAGGGCACCATTATGGCGGCGGACTCCGACGGAAGGGTGGTAGCTATGCCGACGGAACAACCCTCCCACCGCAAAAAGGGAACGCCATTGCCTCGTCAGTTAACAGCAGGGTGCACCACTAGCAGGTGAGGTTGGCTTAGGCTCCAAAGATGGTAGGTGAGCCTCTTACACCCCAAATTACTTAAATTACCAAATTACTTACTTAAATTGTCTTTCCGCAACATGTATTGGTCGCTTCTATCAGATAAAGATGTAACTTTAATAAATTAGAATCTAAATCCAGTTTGTTACTGCAGCTAATTTAAAAATGTTGCTATCATTATTGTAGTTTTTCCTTGTAATAATATTATTTATCATTTAATTGTAAATAATATAAAACATATTTTTAATTATTTATTATATCCTGTTGTTATTGATAAGAAGGAAGAGGATATGCTGTACTCGGATTTATATTGATTTATTATTTGCAGCATGTAAATATTTTAGAACTGTATGTTAAATGTAAAGCAACGGCTCATTTACACAGGGAGCTTCTAAACGCGTGCAGGAGAGAAAATCGGTCAAGAATATTTCATTTCATTCGTTATTTATTTCAAACTAGCTGTACCCGAACACGCGTTGCAGTGGCTGCCCAATAGATAGCGCTTACCCTGTTTTTGGGTAAAAAGCACGTTTTTACCCTGTGATGGGTATATAAAAACACGCGCGTATTCGAATGCAACGTTGTGTCAAAATTTCAAAGCAATCGGTGAAGAACTTTCGGAGATTTAAGATTTTGAACAAACGAACGTTTACATTTTTATTTATATAGATATAACATAATAATCATAGGTAGTAAGTAATTCATAGTCAGAGACTTATAAACTGTTAGTAAGTAATAAATTGTAGCACTATTTTATCATTAGTCCCACCCAAAACTTGTGGATGGGACAATCAATCCTATCAATATGCTTGGCTAGTATAAACAAGTGTATCTATCATTATCCATCATGTAGTCACTGTTATCATCGAATGTTTATCATCATGTGAACAGTTGCAGGCGAGAATCGTATACAATATTCAAGCCCGAACCGTTCAAGGAACTCTCCTTGTGTAAATGACTTGTTAGCGTACAGATTTAAAAAAAATACTGTCTGATTGTCTCACATTATGTCGGCTACCACGTGACGTGTAAACGTGAAACCTTTTCTTATTATTTAAACAAAATCATGTTTGTATTTGATGTAAAAAGTGTAAGATTTTAGTATGGTGTAAAAGATTATTTGAACAATAATAAACTCATCAAACCATACAACTCAAACAATCTCAATATTTGAGCTGCCGCGTGCTGGTCGGTGAGCTGAGTCGGGTAATATAACAGACCAGTGATATAGTAAAAATGACATTTGGGTCTAAATTTCAGATTTCCATTCTGTACATTTATAAAGAGATAGTTTAATGGAACTGTCAAATCAATAAGAAAAAAAATACTAAAATAAATTTAATTTTGGGAAGTTACGAGTATACATACTTACGAGTTGGAGGTGCACTCGCCGTGCACGCTGCATTGTCGCGCGCCCAGCGGCGCACGACTAGCCACGTTACCCCTCTCTCAAAGAATGTACTGCATTTCCCATTTTATCTTATTTCCCCTGTGTACGTACGTGTTTCTGTAGTGAGTGAGATATGCCAGAGCCCATTCCCATCCGTTCCTATCCTATCTCATGTTTTCCCATCCCTTTCTCCAAATCCATTTCTATATCTCCAAAGGTAGGCACTGATGTAGGCATGTATAGCGGATGTCTATGGACGACTTACCATCAGATGGATGGTCTGCCGCCTTTTTCCATAAAAAAGAAAAACTTTATGCAAATAATAGTTATTTGTTATACAAGAGTGCAAAGTTGCTTTTTAACCGCGTGCTCAATTTTGATGACCGAGCAAGCGAAGGATTCAAAAATTAGAATCCTGAGCGTTAGCGAGGGAATCAAAAGAGCACGAGGTGAAAAATCTTTGCACTCGAGTGCAACACGTAACTTTCCATCCCCCTATCTCGGAAAGAAAATGGCGCGGGCAAAGCAAATTAAAAAAAAAGTACACCAAGAAGGTTCCGAGTCTGAGTTTTTAACAAATTAAAAAAGGTTGTATGATAAATTCGACACCATGGAGGTAGAAGTAAATAGGTTTAATGATGTTTTGAATTCACAAACTTTCTAACGATGTTCTAAATTCAATTTACTTTATCCTCTAGCGAATAAAAACGGCTTTTGCACTCAGATATCGAAGAGCAAAAATACTCTTTCCGAGACAGGGGGATGAAAATATTATTATTGTTTAAAAAAATAATATAAAAAAAAACTCTTTTATGCAAGCCATGTACTAAAACGAATAAAATAAGTTTATATTGAATTATTTGTTTGTTCAAAAAGTTTGTCGCGAAATATTCATGAAAGTACGAGTAGTACCATTTACAATTCGTGCCTGACAAGCTTGTTCAGAACAATAATAATTCAATATAAACTTATTTTATTCGTTTTAGTACATGGCTTGCATAAAAGCTTATTTTAAAAAAAACGTTTTTTTATATTATTTTATTTACACCTTTTTAGTTAGAAATATTTCTCAATCTATCCATTTCAAGTAACGCATCATTACGGTAGAAAGTCATGTTTTGTTTTGCAAAGTTTCATGTACATGCTACTAACCGTTGAGACGTGCCCTCATGAGGAGACAATCCTGGCTGCAGCATCAGTTCATGGTGTAAATCATGTTGAGCTATCAAAATTAAACCTACATGCAAAGTTACGTATCTTTGCTACTAATCGTTGAGGAGTGCCCTCATGAGGAGACAATCTTGGCTGCAGCATCAGTTCATGTTGAAGATCATGTTTAGCTATCAAAATTAAACATATATGCAAAGTTTCGTGTCCGTGCTACTAACCGTTGAGGAGTGCCCTCGTCATTTTAGTGTATTGTCATCAGAAGTGAACAAGCATGCAAAATTTCAAAGTCGTAAGTTTAGAGGAAGTGGTTCAAATTTGGCTTGCAAGATTTATCCCAAACATACTAACAGGTGAAGTTAAATAAAAGCTTGTAATAAAATTGATGTTATTACGTTTTGAACACTGATTTTGTTTCATCAATCATCATTCGGGGTGTAAGAGGCTCAGGGGTGTAAGAGGCTCACCTACCATCTTTGGAGCCTAAGCCAACCTCACCTGCTTGTGATGCATCCTGCTGTTAACTGACGAGGCAATGGCGTTCCCTTTTTGCGGTGGGAGGGTTACTCCGTCGGCATTGCTACCACCCTTCCGTCGGAGTCCGCCGCCATAATGATGCCTTATAAGCCGCGAGGCCCGCATCGTGTTCCGGCGGTGAGCGGAAGAAGCCGTCCCGAGAGAGGGATTGTTGCGTGTGGAAATGAGGACCGGCGGTTGCGGGGAATTACAGACGCGCATGGGCGTGACATGGTGGCGCGGGGATCAGGGAGACCCGGTGAAACGGTTGTCCGCTGACCGCCCGCGGGTTGTTGGGGGCCCGAACCCGGGGATCTTACTTTAATCTCCACCCCAGGAGGCTGCCCCGCCGCACGTGAAAAATCCCTTGGGGTAGCAGTTGTGCCGGAGGAGACCGGAGTGGAACCCGACTGCTGCCCCCGGGGGGGGACCGGGGGCCCTTCCGTACCCCGCGCCAGCAAGTCACACAACCTTTGTGACCTGATTTTTTCTCCGTCCCGTGCTTTGTCCTTTGATCCACATGCGACCATTTCTCTCTCCGTCCCCCCTCTTCTTATTTTTCCTATTCACACTCACAATGGCCAGGAACAAGAAAATGTATAATGTGCACTCAGCGGCCCATCCTGTAAGTTCCACATTTAAAGTGGACTTTTGCAACATTAGAGGGATGCATAGTAACATCGACGCCGTCCACTACCACCTTGAGACGGCAAAGCCGGCCTTACTTTTCTTGACGGAGACACAGATTTCCTGCCCGGCCGATACATCATATCTTCATTACCCCGGTTACAAACTGGAGCACTGTTTTGTGCGACGTGCTGGGGTATGCATGTACGTCCGGGAGGATGTTTGTTGCCGCCGCCTCAGCCATTTTGAAGACGGGGACCTGTCGATTCTCTGGGCGCGTATTGACTACGGACGTTCCACTAAAGTCTACGCTTGCCTTTACAGGTCCCACAGCGGTGATACGGAGACGACTCGTTTTTTTGAGCGTCTACAAGAAACGACTGACAGAGTGCTCGAGCAGTTCCCTTGCGCGGAAGTGGTGATCCTTGGTGATTTCAACGCTCACCACGAAGAGTGGTTGGGATCCCGAACTACCGACCGCGCAGGGAGAGCAGCCTATAACTTTGCACTGGCCTATGGTTTCTCGCAGTTGGTGTCCTCACCTACGAGGATACCTGATATCGAGAGCCATACTCCCTCCTTACTGGACCTCCTGCTGACTACGCGGCCGAATGACTACAATGTTGTTGTTGATGCCCCGTTAGGATCATCCGACCATTGTATCATTCGAACTGCTGTGCCAGCCAAGCAATCCGTGCGGACCCATTCACAGGGAACGCGCAAAGTCTGGCACTACAAGTCAGCAGATTGGGATGGGTTGCGCGAATTTTACGCCTCTTATCCCTGGAGGCAGCTTTGTTTCTCGTCGGGAGATCCGGATACCTGTGCAGACTCCGTTACCGACGTGGTGTTGCAGGGCATGGAATGTTATATTCCTTGCACCGCGATACCGGTAGGCGGACGGAGCCAACCATGGTTCAATCAGTCCTGCAGAGAGGCCCGTCGTAATAAACGGGCCGCATACAGGGCCTGGGCCAGAGCACAGGTGTCCGAAGATCCGAATACCTCCGACTTGAGGAAGAAATTTAACGCTACCTCGAGGTGCAGTAAGAAGATCATTGTCAGAGCAAAGAATGAGCACATCCGCAGAATTGGCGACCGACTAGCTAGCTATCCTTCTGGAAGCCGGGCTTTCTGGTCGCTCGCTAAGGCTGCTGAAGGTAACTTCTGTCAGTCGTCACTCCCTCCACTGCGGAAACTCGATGAGTCACTGGCCCATGGGGCGAAGGAGAAAGCCGATCTCTTGGGCTATCTCTTTGCCTCAAACTCGACACTGGACGATAGAGGTGCCTCACCACAGTCTATCTCAAGGTGCACAAGCTCCATGCCGGAAATCTGTTTCACACAGCGTGAAGTCCGGCGAGCTCTAGCATCTCTTGATGTCCGAAAATCGAGTGGGCCTGATGGTATTCCTGCAGTGGTGCTTAAATTTTGCGCTCCCGAGTTGTCCCCGGTGCTTACGCGACTCTTTAGGCTCTCATACTCTACAAAAAGCTTCCCGTCAACATGGAAGGTAGCTCATGTTCACCCTTTACCTAAAAAGGGTGACCGCACAGACCCGGCCAACTACAGGCCAATAGCGATCACCTCCCTCCTCTCCAAGGTGATGGAGCGTGTCATAAACACACAGCTCCTTGGGTACCTAGAGGATCACCAGCTGATTAGCGACCGTCAATATGGATTTCGCCATAATCGCTCCGCTGGTGATCTTTTAGCGTATTTAACACACCGCTGGGCTGACGCCATTGAGAGTAGAGGCGAGGCTCTGGCTGTAGGCCTAGACATTGCGAAAGCTTTTGACCGGGTATGGCACAAATCGCTGCTTTCCAAGTTACCATCTTTCGGGATACCCGAGGGATTATGCGAATGGGTTGCCAGTTTCCTGACTGGACGGAGCATCAGAGTCGTTATCGATGGTAGCTGCTCCGACACCATGTCTATTAACGCTGGCGTCCCGCAAGGCTCCGTGCTGTCTCCAACTCTGTTCCTTCTGCATATCAACGACCTGTTGCAAATTGGTGACATACGTTGCTATGCAGATGACAGTACTGGAGACGCCTTGTACAAGGGCCGCGCCAACATCCCTCGGGCCGAAGTGGAAGAGAGTCGCGCCAGGCTTGTGTCTGAAATCGAAGACTCTTTACATCTAGTCTCGATTTGGGGTTCTCTAAACCTAGTGGATTTCAACCCCAGTAAGACGCAAGTTTGTGCATTCACCGCTAAAAAAAACCCTTTTGTTGTAGCACCTCGCTTTCAGAGCATACCTCTTAAGATCTTGGAGAGTATCGGGATCCTTGGTATCGACATCTCCAGCAAAGTCGAATTCAGGGGTCATCTGGAAAATAAGGCCAAAATGGCCTCCAAAAAGCTCGGTGTGCTGAACAGAGCGAAGCGGTACTTCAAACCTGGGCAACTCCTTATGCTTTACAAAGCTCAGGTGAGGCCCCATATGGAGTACTGCTCTCATCTCTGGGCCGGCGCACCGAAATACCAATTGGACCCATTTGACTCCATCCAACAACGTGCTGTTCGTATTGTCGACGATCCCACTCTCACGGGCGGTTTAGAATCCCTCAGCATTCGGAGAGACGTTGCGTCTCTCTGTGTGTTCTACCGCCTGTACAATGGGGAATGCTCTGAAGAATTGTTTAATATAATTCCCACCTCGGGTTTCTACAACCGCACCTCCCGTCACAGAAGTGCGGTCCATCCGCATTTCCTCGATACGGAGGTGTCGCGCACCGTTCGGTCCAAAAATTATTTTATACCGCGAACCCGTAGGTTGTGGAACGAACTGCCTCAAGAGGTCTTTCCATTGAGCTACGATATGGGGTTCTTCAAGAGAGCTGTGAATAGGATTTTGCAAGGTCGGCGGCGCACCCGCATACCCCCTGGTGTTGCAGGTGCCCATGGGCGGCGGTAACACTTATCACCACGTGGCACCGCTTGCTCGTCCGCCCACTAATCTATAAAAAAAAAAAAAATTATTAATAATCTATATATGATTTAATATATTTAGACTTAATACGAGACTTAATGAATTAAGGATTTAATACGAGTAATATTGACTTGGTTTTACTCTAGTAAAGTAACATATTTTTTTTTACTTTCCTGCATACGTTAATTTTGTTTTGCATCTGTTATAGCACTCCTGTTACATTGCTCACCAAAATTAAAGCCTTAAGAAATGTCAGAATAATGCGATAAGTATTCAGAAATTATTTTAATTTATATCACGCTAAAACTTTCCTACAGATAAACAATGTGAGTAAGTAACTGAGAACCGCACTATATCAACTTGCCACAAAAATCTCTTACTCGATTAAGACCCATTTACACGAGGAGAGTTTCCCGAACGCATGTAAAAAGAAAAATGATCAAATAACTTTTTCATTACTCATACTCTGAAAGTAGGTCCGAAGTTGCCTGTGGAGCGAAGTGAAAATAGCCCAATACACCCTAGGGTGAGCGTTTTCAACTGACAGACAACTGAAGAAATAAGAAAAAAAAGAGCTATTTTCACATTTCTATGTAACCATGATCTAACTTCCTATACAGCCACTCCATTACAGCGCGATGTAAAATTGAAATAACATAAAGAAACGCACCCATTAATTAAAGGGTATATTTTTTAAATTACTTTCCTTGTATTCGTAATGAAAAGCACAGTGTTTACCTAAGGGTTCAGGACTTATTTAGTCCCTCGACCTATTGGCGCCCTCGCTACGCTCGGGCACCAAACCCAGTCTCGGGACTGAAATAAGTCACTTTCACCCATAGGGTAACAATGTACTATTATCACCACGTGAACAATATTATAATCGAGTTTTTATTATCATGTGGACGTTTGCAGACGTCAATTATATGAAATTTGGTCGCATACGAGAGACGTATACAAAATTCTCGCCCAAAGCATTAAAGAAACGTGTAATTGCGCTTTTACTCTTACTATACTTACTTCCGTGACTTGTAATAATGTGCGTGCTCCTAAAACACCATAAACTACTTCGTAATATACGAGTATATTTGGCGGAACTCCCGACCTCTGCGACTACTAAAAATGTGTGCCATTCCAAAGTTATTTTCTACTCTTCGTGCTAACGTGCAAGGCATATTGAATTCTCCCTCGCAATCTGTGACCGTGCATCTATCTATGGATGTAACTATATTTGTTAGCTAAAATTTATTAACAGCTGCATAGCTACCACCAATGAGTCAGTCGGCAACTCGCCATCGGAAGTGTATGATTCACCAAGAAATTAATTATTATATGCAGAACAGTTAATAACAATTGCAACATCCGTAATTGTTTTGCGAGGAGGTTTTTTGCAACGATTTAACTAGGTGCCATTTAATTTTTTCACTTAATATTCAATTCATTTCTTAGATAGATAGATAAAACTCTCTATTGCGTAAATGTTACACGATATAATTATGACAAAATTAAGGAACAATGTTTTAAGAAACGAATAATAAGCTGGTATAAGAAACAAGGGAAGAGAACAGCTTTATAGCAGTTGCTTCCAGACAACCTTCAGAAAGAGAATTATGAGTGAGGTAAGAACTAGTGATGGAAATAGGTAGATTAGTGCCATTTCGGTTCAATATTTTACAAGCGCTATAGTCACCGACATACCTCGTAGAACCAGGTAGCGTCTGAAGAGGTAATGGACAAGTCATATGCCGCGGGACCGAGAACCGATGGGGTAAACGAGTCCGCGCCGTGTACCGGGAAGTGCAGTGTAGAACGTTGTTCGGTCAGGTGAAACGGCCAGTTGAAAAAGTCCACCGATAGTGGGTGAAGGAGTAGAGCCGAGGAGAGACGTATATCCAGCAGGGGAGAGATATATAACTAACACATGATATGGAGGGATTCATTGCTGCTTCTGCGAAATCTGAATATGCTGTTGAGATAGTGTTGCAAATTTTTATACAAAATCTTATCTTCAATTTTGATTAAGCCACATACAAAATATGAGGTCAACCGTACATCTGCAGCAGATGTTGCATTTATGCAAATGGACACAAAAAGTGAGTCGTAGAGAACCGCTTATTATATAAAATCAGGATTCTCTTTTCTTTTAACTACTTCACCATTCTTTTTATAGCGCATGTACCTACCTACTTACATATAAAATATCTACTATGCAACAAGTAGGTACATGTCCATCGCGTTCTGTGTGCTAAAAAGCCACGGTGAGCTTTTTACTCACCCGTTATTAAATTATAAACCTGACCTATCTGCCTAGTGTTCGAACAGGTCCATGATTATTATGCTTCATATTCACGTACACATCCGCATTTGAATCATACTCGTACAAACAAATTTGTCCGTGAGATACGAGTAGGTAAGAAAGAATTTCGGACTGGTCACTGGCTGTTATGAAGAGGACAACCGTTTAACCGGTTCTAAATTCAAATCACGAGTGGCGCCTTAACGACTTGCAAATCCGCTGTCTATGACCGTGACAGTTGGTGTAAATAAAAACCTCTACTTCCGACACACGACAACTTTGCCAGTAAATTCAGCCTGGTGCACTGACTGGTAATATTGTTGCTAGTTTTACCCAATGACAGTAATTAATCAATCCCGTAATTGATTCAGTTGTATTAGTGACTTGGCTAAATAAGTTGTTGAGGCAATCAGGTTTTTTAGTCGGTAGGAGTCCGACACTACCTGGTACCACCTAGGCTGGCCCAGCCAGACTAGATGGTACCAGGTGTCCCATGCAGGATTTTTCCTGATTGTCTCTCCTAACAAAAAAAAAAAAAATTGGCTAAATAAGTAATTGATTGATTTGCAAGACTATAGGCTTTGTTCTCTGTAGAAACTGTATTTGTTAAAACATACTTTGCGACTTAAATAATCTATTGACTGCTATCCAATCAGAATTCATCTAGTGTTTTTTTAATTATATCTATATAAAAAGACTAATTTGCGGTTTATATTTAAGCTGAGCTTACTATTTAACTACCACTTATATGTGGGCATCCAAGTAAAAAGGGTCCAGATCACGGATTCTAGTTTTCGAGATATTCAGATTTTTTGGACTAATTTATTTGCCCCAATGTCGGACAGTTTAGACGTTTGCCGCTTATTCTAAGAACCCTGTTTTTGTAGAGGTTTTTATATACTATGCATGTATTAACACTAGTTCTATTAGTTACTATGACAAATATATTTAAATGGCGTTTTTAATTCACATATTTTAAACAAATGAATTGCATTATATTACGATATCGGGGTTCGTTAAAATTCGATATTTATAATAATTATCAAAACATTTGATATATATCGGATATATATCATGTATACAGACGCGAATTTCATTCTGTGAGTGGTTTTAATGTGTCAAAGTTGTTAAATGAAACTTTGAGTTTGATTAATAGACTTAGTTATTATAAAACAAATAAAAAATAAGAGTAAAATTAGAGTAACAAAAAATTAGTTTTTGAGATTAATAATCAGTCTACTTAATCAACATTCAACTAAATTATAATCTTTAGTGTTGGTTCATTGGCAATGGCACTGATGATAATTTGTATTTATGTATATGATAATTTGTATTGTATGTATATATATGTATATAACATATACATATATATAACAATTTAAAAGCGTGGGATCTGCCAAAATTCTAGTTTTGACGATAAATATCAATTGATCTATATCAATATAAATATCAATTGATCTATATCAATATAAATATCAATTGATATATATCGTGATATGTATTATGATATATATCCGCTGATATATATTAGCGAACTCTGTATAATATATTATGTGAAATTTACTAAACGATGAAAGTCGAGCCTTTTAAATAATCTTAGATCGTTCATACTCGAGTCTCTGGTTTTTGTATTATAAATATTATAATTAATAATTCATGGGTAAATTTGTGATACCTATGTTAAATTTTCATAATAAATCACCCCTATGTAACTAGCTACCAAATGGAAGTGTGATTTTTTTAGATGTAAGTTTAATGTTTAATTCTCTTGAAATGTACTTTTTGCTTTGAATAATCTTTAGCCAACCTGTCGTTTTATTTACGTTGTGTAGTCAGATATCTATGATAGTTTCGAAATCTGTCAATAACTCCAATACCATCTATCTGGAGCCTTTTTACCTAGACGCCCACATGCTAAATCTATGTTAATGTGGGCAAACCACAGGCGGGCGATAGTGTTATTATTGCTCTTAATATTTTCCAGTTAAATAGAAATAATTATTACATTACATTCACTCACTTCATTACACTCACCGCCACTGCTTCTTACCTAGTCATTCAACCAATGCACGCCACTGTAAACCACAACGCTATGCAACAACCACAACTCATTAATAAATTCCGGATTACGCCTCTGTTAAAAGTCAGATGGCAAGATATGAAGTTCCCTTACCAAAGGCTGTATGCAAACGATTTCCTTGCCTGAATGGAATTATTTATGGGCACGTAACTTTTAAGGGTGCAGTAAGGTCAGTCAACTGTGGGCGTTTGCTAAAAGGCATTGTTCTCGTGTGATATTCTCAAGGAATGGCTAATGAAATGAATAAACAAAGAAAACAAGAATGACCATGAAATTATGGAGATAGCAACTTAAGGGGAGATGCCTTGTATTTTTTTTTTACCAATTTTTTATCGCTTAAATGATTTCTTAACTATTCAAGAATGATACCCAAGAGTCTGTGTGAGGGATTTTTTTTTAAATGGTCCATAAACTGTGCAATGTGCACTGTTTTATAATAAAACTTTATCCTTTCGATTCCATGACTAATTATGTGACTTGTATGAATAAGCAATGTACCTTTTCCACTTTATCCTCTTCTTATTACACTTTAAGATATTGGTTATTTATTCATGAACTAAAAATCCACAGCAAGACGCTGATGGGAACATATAAAATAAATTAAGTTTATTGCCAAAAACGCATTTTACTATGTAAACAATGTGAAATAAATAATATGTGTGATGGCGATGGGCTTATACCTGTACATGAATTATTATCGTGTAAGACTCGGTGGGGGTGTATGTGGGAGATTTCTATGGAATATAATAGATACTCATATACCTATTCACGTATAGAAAGTTCACGATTTTTGTTCTTTACATCAAAATATTGTTTAATACTGGGGTGAATTAGATGAGATGAGCATTTTCAATAGTCTATTTTTAAAAGCAGTGCTAATAAAAAAAAATATCTACATAAAACAGATAGGTAAAAGTATCTGTCTACTACACAACTGAGTATGCCAGTAATAAATTACTGTTTATATTACTTTTATCAGTGTGGTCATCGTCATAGCCTTTATGGGGGTCAGTGGCGCTTCCAAACGGACGCCGTCGGCGGATGTCCGTCGATACGGGGGTTTTACAAAAATTATAGTTATTTTGCAATTTTATTGGAATAATAGTTTATGATCTGAATAAATTAGTCAATATTTTTTGGCCTATGCACTTAAATTTTTTCAGTCTATTTATTCGTAGGCTACGGTTAATTACGTTTCTGCTTAATTTTTTTATACCTATGGTAAGCATACATTTAAAGTTTATCTTGGTAACAGATTTTTATAATAATTTTTCATTTCCTGTAAAGTTGACCAATCTATAGATAGGTCTCGGTACGTAAACCGTCGATATACATTTTGTAAATTAAACCAAAAATGGTTTGTCTGTGACAATTTTGTTTTATTTCTGTTATTGTGTTACATGTCTCCTGTATAAATGCACAGGAGGAAAGATCTTACCAGTAACACATTCCTGTATGCACGTTTTTGTTAAATATGTACTGTTATAGTTATGAGTGCAATGAAATGGATGTCGTTCTGCATAACTGATCCAAGCGACAAAAATAAAATTTTACAGGAAAGAAGATTTTGTACTTGTGTTTGTACTAGATTATGTTACAAGGCGCTTGGATACTATTAAAATGTCATGTAAAATATAAGTAGAAATTAAAAAATCTTTTTGAAGCTTGTAGATTACGCTAAATTGAGTCAAATGGCGCCAAAAATATCGAATTTGGCACATAGACTAGTTATGCATAATTGTATCTAAATCAAATAATTGAATTGAATATTATGCAATTTGAACAATTCTTTCAACCGCTATTAAAATAACAATTGTATCTTTGACATTTCACAAGATAGATGTGAGATAATGGTCCTTTACACATCAATATAACCTAGAAGTATCTGATCTAGACGGTAATGTGTGAAGTTGTGAGTTCATATCGGACCATACAACTGCATTTCATTTTCTACATAAGTATATACTCATATTTGAAATTATCAACAGCTAGACAGTGAAGCAAAATATGCCTAGAAAACCCATATGCTGGAGATATGTGATTGTTAATTATTTCTTTGAAAGTAAAGTTACAATTACTCCCTATTTGGTTTTATTCGCCTATGCTTTCAGTTAGTAATACATTTTTTAAAAAGTTTATTTTAAAATACATATCCTTATTGTAAACAATATCTGAAATATTTCATATGCATAACCAGTAAAAAAGTATACATATATCCCCGTATTCACATCGGGATACGAAATTTCATATCCCCAGTGACCCTAGTCTATACTGGTCTAAATATAAAAAAATATATTTCTGTATTTTATTGCATAATCGAAAAATGCTGACAGTTCCAAAGTCTGGCTGCAATCCTGACAAGAACCTAAAAATCCTGACATTTGGTAACCTTATTTGCAGTAAGAAAAATGAATATGGACATTCCCTTTTTTCGGGAATCATATTCTTGAGTGTCATTTTAACATCCATGCACCAAATCAAGGACTTTAAACTAAGATTAGTCCCAATTAGTTTCGAAACAGTTTTTCTTTTTAATTGTTAAGTTTTCTTAATATGCATTAAGCATGGAAGAGTTAAGAAAAGTATTACAAGGTCTTCCAATTTTCTACAATAATGTATATTACATGTCACAGTTTGGCTCATACCTTGAACCTGATAGCAAACCTGATATTAGTATATAACATTAAAAAAGTATTTCTGAAAGTGTCAAACAAAATACAGATTTTTAAAGATGAGTTCATCTTAGTTTACCACTGCCTCAAGAACAAGGAATTACTAGATGGAGGTCTTGACTGGAGGCAGCATTCTATAATGTGAAACATTTTTTGATGAGATAAAATCCATACTTTATATGTTAAATAGTTGAGAAGCCTTGTCAATAAGAAAAGCTAAATAGTGAAAACATAAAGGATAACCATTTATGAAAATTTTGAAATACTGAAAATAGCACTAACTACTATACAGAAATTCTAATTTATTGTTAACTGAAACATTTGAAATATTTGATGAGGTTGTGTAACAGTGCACAAATAATATTAGAAAATGTTATGAACAGAAATGACGTCTTGGATTACAGAAATATCTGAAAATAAAGGCCAGAGTGCATACAACAAATATTACTGGAATATTATAAGTTTGCTCATCTCAGCAGATGTTGAAAGATATTTTTTTTTTCTTATATAAATATAAATGGATATTAGAAAGCAATTAAACAACTTTGAAATCCCGATGTTTGGAACACTTTGCAGTGGCAGTGGACGTGGTCACGGGGTGACTAATTGATTTTATTTGTCACTTGAGTTATTAAGAAATTATTTGAACTACCATCTGAATTTTTTTTTTTTTATTTCAGACGTTTCAGATTTTCAGACAGTAGTTCAAATAATTTCTTAATAACTCAAGTGACAAATAAAATCAATTAGTCACCCCGTGACCACGTCCACTGCAAAGTGTTCGAAACGTCGGGATAAAAATAATGTTAAATATACACGATTACCGTTCAAAGTTGTTTAATTGCTATGTATGGATATTAGAAGTTTATATAAAATAAAGTCATTGAAGCCAGAAAATATAAAAAATCATAACTATTAATTTCAACTCTAAGAATTGTATCATTGAATCTAATATGCCAAGTGTTTCAGGAATTGCAACTGACACTGCAGGTGACATACTTAAATGTTTTAGATATAGAAAAAGAATAATTGAAAACAGAATGCTCAAAATAATACAGAAAATCAATTATCACAGAATCTAGTCATACATGAGGGTTTTAATTTTTTTTAAATCAGGCTTATTAATTAGCTTAATTTTTTTCTAATTTCTCAATAAAGTTTAGTAATAATGGGGAAATAGACATGCATCAATGATAAAAATCTTTTTATAATATATATCTATTCTGAATAATTATAAAAATAAACTTTGTCTGAATAATACTACAGAATGACACAGTTGTTGCAGATCTGAAAGTTTGTGTGAACCGTATTTTTTTAATGGAACTTTGGTCCAAGTTATTAAAGATGAAGAACCGTTTTGTTTATCAATAATGTATTTGACAATATAATCCCGTGTGCATTAAGAATAAGTTAACAAAACTGTTATTAAAAACGTGTACTTACTTAGTTCCTGAGCTTCTACGATGTCCTTTGTTAGCCCTAATAAAATTACACACACAAGGTATAAGCACCAAACACATCGAATATCACTAGTCGACATTGTAACACTGCTAAAAGTTTCTTGTGATATAGTAACCACTAAACTAATAAATATTACTAAAACTTTACATGTTTTTAACGGAAAATTAAATTTGTTTGTCTTGTTATCAAGTATAACTCATTCATTCACGCAGCCTAAAACGTCTATTCTATTCCCCGATTGCCAAGTGCTAACTGACAAGCATGAAGCAAATGCTAGTTGCTTTAGTGATGTGAACCGGTAATAAAAAAAACTACCGTTTTTTTTCATGAAATCTATAGTTCTCCAGTTCTCGTTTAAAAAAAACGATTAATCATCATTGGATTTAATAATGTGTATCCGAATACAAAATAATGCAACAAAATCTTATCTCGGCCTGTACTATCGCAGTATCGGAACGCAAATGTCAAAACTTATTGTGTTTGCTCGGGGAAGCCCCGTTATTATAATCTTATTTTAGTTTTAATTAGAATTTTTATGTTCTCGGTTAATTGCCTGAATTGATGTAATTGTATGCATTCATTTTAAATTTGTCTATAGTGTTTACGTTATTAACTTGGCTGTAGAATAAAGTTTTATTTATTTATTCTGTGGTCTATTTAAACAGTCATCCAAACGAAAAGGGCCTTTACGTACGATTTTTTTAAAAGTGAAGGTTTTTTATTTGTTACAAATTCTTCAACGAATTATGAAAGAATGTGCCATATAAAAAATACGACGTATATCATTTTGTACATACAGTACTTTTTCTTTGGATGTCAGTATGGACATGGGCATAGTCACAGTGGGGCAGGTTGGGGCGCTTGCTTCTCACCCTGGCATAGGGATGAATAAGCAACAGTCTTTCTGCATTACACTACCTCTATTTAAGTTGTAAGAAAATTATTAACTTTGCCCCACTCTGAATAAAATTGTTTGCTAGCCTGGATAAAATCCTGACTACATGCTTAGGCTATTATGTGTTTTGTTGTGTTTAGAAAAATGTCGTCGTTTATTGTTTCTATATAATGTGTAGTATAAAAAGTAGACAAAGCTAAGAATTAGGATATCTCTGGAACATATTATGACTGTAAAGTATAACTTTAAATATCTTGTGTTCACTTAACTCCAACTAAAACTGTTCGATTTAATATTAATTTTATTATCTATCTTTACTGAAGTTTAATTAATATGCGACTCATTCGACGAACTGGACAATGACAAAAAACAATTCTGTTTTTGCTGTGTAGACCAATAGCTATACCAGCGTCCAAAATAATTATATACACATAAAAAATATATGTACACATTTCCATTTCTACAGTGCGTTCACAATCAATTTACCTCTAGCTAAACAATTGCAAGCTTGAACACTGGGTTGCCATATTTAGTTTGTAGCATTCCCCATAAAATATTTTAACTGTGGGCTTTAATATAGGTACTTTATTACTAACAATAGTTACAACGGTTAGGGTCTTTCTCATTATTTGTTGATAGACTATTTGGAAGACAGGTCAAAGACATTTCTATTAACTGTCTGCTAGATAATCTATAAGCAAATAGTAAAGCAGTTAAACGTCTTTGTGGTTGCTCACAGTTATAATTTTTAGAGTATAAAAAGATATATTATGATTATGATAAAGTAGGATGAGAAAAGAAAGATCAGATTAGTTGTATACTGATAGGCCTGAATAATCCTTGAAACGGAATCATTCAGTGTATTGGTTTAGAATCCGTCAGTTAACATGAATTGACAATACAGATTGAGAAAATTAATTACTGTGGGTGTTGACAAAAAAAGCTTTAAAAAAAATAAAATAAATTTATTTATATTTTAGAATAAGTGATTCAGACGTACAAATTATGAAAAATCATTGTCAGTCGAACATGAATCATAAAAACTGCTGTCAGATTCTGTATCAGACTATCATTTAATTCTATAATAAATTTATCCATTTAGTTGTCCATATGTTCCTCAGTTTCATGAAACTTGTCTTCAATGTGATGTACATGTTCACATTACTTCCGCCAGTCCTCTGCAGTGATAAATTGAAAGGCTTCCTCAGTTAATTTCTTGTTTGCAGCAACTTCACCTTCTCTAGTTATGGTGCTGACAGTTTTTTCACATATGCCTAAAATTTAAAAAAGAACGCATTTAATTTATTAGGACGTTTTAAATTTCTGACTGCGTATGTTTACGGGAAATATAACCAAGAATAGCACAGGATAGTTTTATAAGTATTACGCGAACAAGTCGCGGTCCTTCGACATTCTATTTAAAACATAATGAGGAATATATACATGGCAGGCAACACTATTTTGCTTACCTGTCATGGCGGGAACCCGTTGGCGAACATTTTCAAATTTAATTATTGAGCCTTTATTTGTTTTTCTTTTTAACAAAAATTACACACTGCTAGCAAAATTTTTCTACCACTACTTTGTGTTCTTTTTGGCATGATTAGTAATCATGCCAAAAAGAACATAAAGTAGTGGTAGAAAAATTTGATTAGAGATTAATATCGACGATACCATGCAAAAACTGCGAACCGGCTCATGCATGATATGACTGAAGTACTTGACAGTCAGTAATGCCAACATAACGGGCAGAGACGAAGACAAATGTCAGAGAAAAATAACTTTGAACCTACAGTATAGTTTTTTCACAAATGTAAATTATTTTGTATTCCATTTTCTTTCTGTTTCACTTATCAGTCTTATCACCATATAAGGTAATTTGATTTATAATTTAAAATGATCTTTTTATTTAGCATTTGACTGTTCCTAGTTGTATTTGGAAATATAACTTTATTAATTTTCTTTTATTTAATTTTTCCACAGTGACAAAATGCACACTTAACGCTAACTATGCACTATCTCCCACTAAAGATACATTTTTTTGTTACAAATAATTTATTGAAATAAGTAGCAAATATAATTATAGTAAAATAGGTGATCGTATGCCATATAAGAGATAACAAATAACTAAGCGACAACAAAGCGCCTTTAAGTCCTTTTATTTGTATTCCATTTTCTTTCTGTTTCACTTATCAGTCTTATCACCATATAAGGTAATTTGATTTATAATTTAAAATGATCTTTTTATTTAGCATTTGACTGTTCCTAGTTGTATTTGGAAATATAACTTTATTAATTTTCTTTTATTTAATTTTTCCATAGTGACAAAATGCACACTTAACGCTAACTATGCACTATCTCCCACTAAAGATACATTTTTTTGTTACAAATAATTTATTGAAATAAGTAGCAAATATAATTATAGTAAAATAGGTGATCGTATGTCATATAAGAGATAACAAATAACTAAGCGACAACAAAGCACCTTTAAGTCCATACATCCCTCATGCATGAGGATAGCAGTGGAGGAAAACAGGGCTGGTTACAATTGTGATTATGTTATAAGTTTGTAATGTAAATGTTATTAATTTCAGATCAAAAAGTGATTTCTTCCAAAACAGAAGTTGATTCACATGAAATTGACCCAAAAACATAAAAGGCAAAGAGATGTTACGACAAGGGGCGCTATCCCTTGTAATCGACAATGAAGCACTAATAAATGAAGAGGCATTTAATGGCTTTTTAAAAGACCAGTGTATATTATGTGAGAAAAAAATTGAAAATCAGGATAAGCATATAAAGGATAAAACACATATTTCCAAACTAATTCAACCAGAAATAATTAAATTTGGTCTAAACAAAATTGTTTCTCGCAAGGTAGCTCTGATTATTACATTCACAAATTGCCTTAGTTACTATATTTACTGTTAAAAAAAGGCTATTTGACTTGAGTGCTTGTCTGACTTTATGTTTCTTGTTCTTTGAGCAGACTTTTCTTCTTCACGATTAGTTTATTAAAGCAACTATTTTGTGTGGGAGCCCCTTGAGTATGAACTCTATTCAAGATGCCTTAGCCTATTGTTACATTCTGTATGAATGTTAAGCATGAAATAATATAGTAAACAGTAATACAGTAAACTTATTGGTCAGTTACAATTTACTATAATTTTTAAAATTCAGCTTCATTGTTTATTTCAGGTGGGCGATAATAAAGTTCATTGTCTGACTTGCAACATGCTTTTTCCAATAAATACAATTAGTGAACATGTCAACAAGCAGCAACATAAAGGGCTCTACCAAAAATGTGTTTCAGAGTATAATCTTAGTAAACAAAATAAACAATCAACACTATCTAATGACAAACAAACAATGTCAGTAAATATGAAGAAAAGTCAAGATGAAGTATTAAATTTTTTCTCCAATATTGAATTTATTAGAACTCAAGGAACAGACAAATTGTGTACATTGTGTGACTGGCGCTTTGCCCCTCATCAAGTAGAGGCACATGTTAATGATATTCACCACAATATTTTGCTTCATATGCATAATAAATGGATTATAGAAATGGAAAAGGAATTACAACCTAAAGACTCCAAAGAACCACTAAAACCAGATACTGACAAGAACAAAGATAAAATTTTAGACTGTTTACATAAATTACAGAAAGATGGTTTTGTGATACATTTTGAAAGAGAATTAGCACATTGTAAAAAGTGCAATGTCACTGTAGATTTCAGTTATGAAATTATTAAAAAGCATATTGAAGAACACAAAAAACAGCCACAGAAGTGTGCTATAACAGGTATGATATTTTTAAAACAATTTTTATATAAAAAAGTCTGCAGACGTGCATACAGTCCACCTGATGGTAAGTGGATACTGTTGTCCATGGACATCTGCGATACATGCCCACATCAATCCAGAGTGATAAACCCCAGGACGCGCTGCCTACCTTTGCATGTTAAGGAAAGGATTAGGAGAAAGGGTTGGAAAAATGTGGAGGCATAGGATGGGATGGGAATGGGCTTTGGCATATTTCACTCGCCACTGAAACATATGTATATTGGGGAAATACAATAAAGTAGGAAATACAGTACATTTCAAATTTAGTGACAGAGGGGTAATGTGGCCAGTAGTGTGCCCAGCGGCTGTGGGAATGCAGCGTGCACTCTCCCCTTCAAGATAAATAACAAAGAGTCACATGAAATGATAAGCTAAGAGAAAACTGTCAGTTTATCATTAATTAATAATTACAGATGGCAGTAAGTCACATTCAAACCCTGAAAATAACAACGCTCAAATTTTGGACTGTGTGACAACACTTCAAGTGGATGGAATGATAATAAATTTTGAGAGACAATTAGCGCATTGTAAAAAGTGTAATGTTACTGTAGATTTTGTTTACGAAACTATTGTACAACACACAGAAAAGCACAAACAAAATGAAAGGAAACCAGCACAGCTGCCATCTGCTACAGTAACCCACAATGAAACCAATAAAGACATGAAAAATAGCCCAGTTATCAATGGTTTTTCCACAGATGATAATAAATTTCCAAATAAAGAATATTTTGTGGTTGATGACGGAAATGGTACTGAAGTTAGAACAAAATATCAGTTTATTAAATTTGTGAGTGAAGTTGTCACTTCATATTCAAAATATGTGGTAGTAAATTTGCAATATTATATTCATGAATACAGTTTTTTGGTTATGACAAAAAGTGACACGGGTAACACTAAATGTCAAATATGTTTAGAAACTTTAACAAAAGAACAAGAAAACACCCATAAAGATAAGCACATTACTGAAATAATGAAAATCCCAATTATTACATATACAGTAACAAAGGATCCTGAATTTGTGAGGCAGGTAAGTAGCAGCATTTTTATTAGGTAGTTGGATAAGTTTGCAGTCTTTTTGTAGTGAAAATAATAAAGACTATTTTTTGTATTACATAAACATTTATTGAACGGAATATTGTCCATTTAATTCGATTATCTTTCGCTATTTTTCTGGCAGAGCCATTATACCACCGCTATAACATTTTTGCGGTCTTTGAGTGAAAAACTGATTTAGATGATTTATACAGGCTTCTCTTGAATGTAATTTTACTCCATTTAGGGAATTTTATAAAGATCGGAGTAAATGATAATCTGAAGCTATGTGCTATGTCTGGACTGTATGGAGGATGCATTAATCTGGAGAAACATCATTCATATCCAAATTGCCAGACCTGACTCGACTGAACCATTTTTTTGCAGTAGTTTTCGATAAAGCATCTCCGTAAACACACAAATCTCTTTTCGAGAACTAGAAGCATTCTAACCCTTATCGATAAAAAAATGTAAAATCTTCTCCTTATTAACTGCCATTTTAAAATTGTTAGAAAATATGAAATGATAAAACTTTTAAACTTAGAATTTCAATTTGCCTCCATTACGAAAAACTCAGCTTGCAAACGGTATATCACTTACCCACCAGTGATCAGTGTTGCCAGAAATATAGCATGCTAAAGTCGTACTTTCAAAAAGGCCGCAAACTTTTCGACTACTTATTATATTACATTTAATAGAAAATGCAAGATGAGTATATACATTTAATAGAAAATGCAAGATGAGCATTTGTATTATAATCTTTTATAGAACGTGTCACGGAAATACTACAATCTGAAAAACGTCAACTAATTTAAAACCGTTCTAGGGAATAATAAAATTATTTTAGGTAATAAATAAAAAATACAAACATATAGTTTTGCTGTTCTATATAAAACGATTGTAGCCCTCATTATGCAGTACCGGGTATTCATGTTCAAGCGCCGGCGGCGTAGCTGACGCCTGTATAATGCAATTCTGCTTAAAATAAAAGGTATACTAGAAATGAACACTATTTAAAAAAAAAATCTATTTTAAAAACTGGTACAATCGCTTCTACTCTCGATACTGAACAACTTATTTTCAGCTTTTGCATTATTTAGTGACACATTATGTATACAGGAAACATGTCGCCATAATATGTCAACATGTTTCCTGTTAAAATTATTGGTTTATTCATTATTAGTTAATTGCATTTGTATTTTTTGTTTGAAACTTGTTTGGATGTGCTTTAGAGATTGATCTGTACACGGATACAGGATCCACTAGAAGCAACAAAGCGAATCGAGTGGATACACTCAATGTACTACATATGCATTTCAGTAATGAGTGAGGTATACGAGAGCCTGTTCCTATCCCATCTTATCGCCAATCTCTAAAGATTGGCAGCACGTTTGGGGGTGTACCAACCTTTGTCATTGTAGACTGATGTTGGCATCTATCGCAGATGTCCAAGGACGACAGTATCCACCACACACCACAACCACAAGGTGGACTGTCTGCTTGATGGCCAACTTCTTTTTGTTTTTTAAAATATCCTCTACTTTTTAATGACTCACTATTCAAATGACGTGTGAGCGCAAAACCATACACAACGCGCTTTTTTTTATGGACGAAGGCGCAGACGAGCATACAGTCCACCTGATGGTAAGTGGAAACTGTCGTCCATAGACATCCGCGATACATGCCAACATCAGTCCAGAATGACAAACGTTGGCACGCCCCCGGATGCGCTGCCTACCTTTGGAGACAGGAATGGATTTGGAGAAAGAGATGGAAAAATGGTGAGGGATAGGATGGGAATGGTCTCTGGCACATCTCACTCACCAGTGTTTCTTACGTCATTCGTCGTTTAACAATCGTACTGGGTGGTTATAGCTCTCTTAATACCGTTATAATGCCTAAGTGTGATAAAATTATTAATAACAGATGTCCAAGACTTAATGTAGTCAATGTGGAAAGGTGGTGCACCCAACACAAGGATGCACAGGTCTTACATCGAAGCAGCTACCGGCCCTACGAAATTAGAATGGACCTGCAATGGCTATTAATAAAAAAAGTCTTTTCACATTTCCTAATTTCATTTTACACTTGTTTTAGCTCAAATCTGGCGTGTTTCATTGTGGCTACTGCAACCTCGTCAAAGAGACCTGGGAAGAGTTGGTAACGCATTTAACTTCTGAGGAGCATGCAGAGGTCAGACTTGCGGCCCTGTGGCGTTTACATTTGAACGTGGGGAAAGTCTTCAAATTATATCAAAGTTAATGTGCAGTACTACTCGTGACGCAATTCGACTGTATCTTTATGATAAAATGCATAAAAATTCATCTCAATTGAGTAATTATAAATCAAGCGGAGTCTGTGATTTCACCTTCTGGAATTGTTCACTTACGTATATTGAAAAAACGGAATCAGCTTTAACAATTGGCAAAGTATTTTTTTTTAATTAAACCTGGTTCACGGCTGTGGAACGCTAAATAATATAGAGGATCAAAAATTTTATGATGATTGACGGTCAGGATTGCGCTTTTGATCTGTAACTAGCCACTTTAACTTCCGCTGCATGACATAGCTCTCCTCGTGCACGAGGGATGTACTTACCTTAAAAACGCCACGCTACTTAAGAAGGTCGATTTCACTCTTTTCGAGGTGTTATAGTTCCTCATGGCTTGTTATCCCTAGTCGTCACGACACCCACGGAAAGAGATGGGTTGGTGTTATTTAATAATAACACTTTAATTTAATAATAACACTTTAATTTAATAATAACACTTTAACTTTAATTATATCATTTATTTAATACCCGACCGACATCACACGGCGTTTTCGATTAGCAGTTGCAAATTACATTAGTGTTTAACTTTTATTCTTGGAATGAGTATGTACTTAACTTTAAATAAGCGAAATGTGATATTCCTTTCAATAATTAAGTACATATATGATGTTTTCATACCTTGTTACATATTGAGATGTTAATGACTAAAAATAATTTTGCTTAGATATATTTTGTGCTGTGATAATGACTGGTGCTTTGCTAAAGTTTCTACTCTGCAAAAGTAAACATTGTTGTTAGCAATTATAATATCCTTAAGTATTGGTTATTAATTATGTATGAGCAGTAATAATAAAGTTTACATAGTACCTACCTTTGTTTTATTAAGAGAAAAGGAACATAAATACAAATTTGAATATTATTTCTTCATTTTTGTTGCAATACGTGCGAATATCGTTCTTTGATAATTTGATAAGATACATATATCCTTTTCTATTTTCCTAATAAAGAGACTCACCATTTCTTTCTACAAAAACGATATGCGCAAAGTGCGGATGAATAAAACTGGTTTTGCGTTCGTTTAATTAAACGAATTATAGGGTGATTTTTAAGTACCTACACATTCCTTGCTCTAAACTAACTGATGAATAGATAGAATGAATAGATTCTACAACGTTATATATTTTGCGGTTGGCGCTACCTAACTGCTTAATGAATAAGTTTAGCTGCAAAGTTGTTTGTGTTTTTGCGAACGTTCGATTAGTCCGCACGTTCCCCGTGGTACAAATAGTGGATTTTTTTATGGAAAGAAGGTGACAGATGAGCAGAGTCCATCTGGTGGTAAGTGAATACTGTCTTCCATGGACATCGCTATAGACGCTTTAGCCGTTATATAAAGATAATTGTAATAAAGCAGAGACTGCAGTTCGATACTAAATCTGTGGCTTGTGGGTAATAGGGAACTAACCTAATAAATAACCCAACTCTATCTATCTATTAATAACAATTTAATAACCTAACTTTGTCATAAATTCATAACTGAAGAAGGAAATGACGTAATTTACGTACGTAATTTTTAAATTACTCAATAGATGGCAGTAACAGTAACATTGGTTAGTTCAATATCCTCATTCCTCACTCGATGTAAATAAACACGATTTGCTTCGGCAAATCTCATTCACAACACGAATTTGTTTACGTACGCACTCTTATATTGTTCTCAGTGCGAATCGACGCGGTAAAAGTTAAAATAATTTAATAAAGACTAATAATCAAAGTTCAAATAACTAAGTCCTCAAAAAAAATTGTGAAATAAAAAAGTGTGTTGTGTTCTTGGAAGCTGAACATTGTTTTTGATTTTCCCGCCACAGAAATCCCGCGCTTTTATTTTGTAAATAAAAAGTGCAATAGTGTGCTAACATATTCTGCCAAAAACTTTGTGATACATATTTAGTTTTTTAGAAAACTGACCGCATTTTGGTTTTAACAACAGGTAAGTAAATAATAATCGATTAATAATGTGTAATTAGATCTTAATGAAATTGTAATTTATAAGTGCAACAGTGAATTGTCAATTATAATTAGGTAGACACTTTATGGAATTATAGGTCGAAATTTAGCTTGAACATAAAAAATTAAACCTATGAATTAATCATTTTACTTTTGCTTTCGCGATATCTAAATCATAAGGAATCAATCGTACTTAATTGGATAGGCTGATAGTAACTATAAATAAACACATTACACTGTTGGGAAGTAAATAAATGGATTGTGATTGCGAGACGATCGCCTTGGGACGAGGTCGTTGCATCCAGGACCAGTTTGTCAGCCTGTTCGCGGCCATGCATCACAAAGTGTTGCATCACACAGTACACTACTTACTCTTTGATAATGAACATGAGAGACCTCACGCGAGTCCTTTGTTTGTCAGATTCAGAAAGAGTAACGAGTCATTTTAATAAGATCAACCTTTCTGTCCGACGCGATGTAGTGTTATTGCTATTTAATTCAGCAGACATAAAATAACTCTGAAAGGAGAAACCCGACATGAATTCTGCACCATTACCTTCGAAACAATTCCTCGCCTCTCTAGTCATTCCAAAGTCAATCAATATATTATAACATCCTAATCCTATAACGTCCCACTGCAGGGCATATTCCAATACCTATCTAAATGATAATAGGGGGTTTCGGGCCCCATTCCACCACGCGAGCCCAGTACCTACATCATGCTCAAGATCTTTTTATAATTCTTAAGCATGTGGGTCTTTTCATAATGTTTTTCCTTCATCGGTGACCTAGTGATAATTTAAAAACCAATAGGTACCCACTTAAATGGAAATTCAGTGATACCGTATCAGTTATCAGTTAATAGGCTGGTTGACATCTTCCAAATTGTGTTTAATCGTGATTTTGAAAATTAAAATATGGGCGAGGGCTCATTCGATTCGGAATGGCCTCTAGAAAATTGTGCGTAACAATTCAACATGCACAGAAACAATTGCAAAAGTTATAAGCAAATAAAGATTTAAACGAGGGGTCTAGTTTTTTGCAAATAACTCAAAAACTATAAGCGTTAGAGTATATTATAAAATAAATGAAAAAAGCATTTTTTTTTGTTGAAGTATCTAGATAAATACGTTAATAGATAATTTCTTCAAATTTTTTAAATTACTATTAAGTAAAATTAAAAACAACCGCTGCGTCACCGCGCGGAGTGCTATTTTCATTATTATTAATAATTATGATAGAGTTCCGGGAGATGACTTTTTTTATTGGAAATTTTATTCCCCTTTCATAATCTTTTTCAAAATCACTCTAACGCTTACAGTTTTTGAGTTATTTGCAAAAAAAACTAGACCCTCCCTTTTAAATCTTTGTTTCTAACTTTTGCAATTGTAACATCCCGAATCGAATGAGCCCTCGCTCATATTTTAATTCGCAGAATCATGATTAAACACGTTTTTAAAGATGTCAACCAGCCTATTAACTAAAAACGGGACAATTCAGCGTCCCGAAGCCTTCCTCGGGGACACCGGGACGGAGTACCGTAAAACGGGACAGTCCCGTTCAAAACGGGACGAATGGTCACGTTAGTGATACGGCCAAGGATTTCTGCCCTCCTAAGAAGAAAAGGCATTACGGCATTTCTAACGAAACCATTTTGTAGGGGGAGAGTGCACGCTGCATTCCCTCTCTCACTTCAAAATGGTTTCGTTACTCTCTCACAGTAGACTATCTTGGAATGTATTGCATTTCCTACTTTATCGTATTTCCCCAATGTAGGTACGTACGTGTTTCAATAGTGAGTGAGATATAGCAGAGCCCATTCCCATCCCATCCCATCCTATCCTATTCTTCCCCATTTTTCCAACCCTTTCTCCCAATCCATTCCTTAATCTGCAAAAGTAGGCAGCGCATCCGGGAGCGTGCCAACGTTTGTCATTCTAGACTGATGTCGGCATGTACCGCGGATGTCTATGGACGACAGTTTTCACTTACCATCAGGTGGACTGTATGCTCGTCTCCCGACTTTTTCTATAAAAAAAAAACACAAGCAGAATTATATTTGAAAATTAAAAATAAACAAATCGCTTTGAAAATTTTACCATTTTTTTTTGTATTTTTCTCGAATGTTATCAAGATGCACAGATTTTTCTAAGCAGGGCAGATTTTAACTCACAGTTTCACGAATGAGAGACAACAATACCTAGATACCCCTATAGATAGTGGACTATCACCGCTTATTAAAACACTGAATTGTAACCAGTCTCCAATTCATTATTACTACGGCAATATTTGTAACCAGTTGCCTATGGCCTGTTTAATTCTGACACAAGTTCCTTATAATTTTTATTGCAGACTAATTTCTGTACGCGTTTTCGTTCACTGAAGACCACTTTCACTCGGAAAATTATTTTGGATCATTTTTTCTGATAAAACACACTATAGGTATTTTTAAATTTATTCGATCAATTTTGATTAAAATATCCTTAAACCTTTCGGTATATAACAAAACAGTGGAAATTGCAAAAAACCGCCTCTGCAGATTTCGACATTAACGTGAACAAACAATCAAATGTTTTCATTTACACATGTATATTATTATGTACTTTTAGATTATGTTTATGTTTACATTTATGTTTTATATTAAGAAAAAATACAACGTGTGATACTTTTAAAAAACCCGTTTATTTGGAATCATATGAAAACAGACCTTGTTCTACAACTTTTGGCAAATCACACAGTGATTTTCCATATAAAATGACAAAAACCGTTCGGCGCATTTTTTACAGGAAATCAGTTTTTCACTCCATACAAGAATACACTTTAATGAAAAAGTTTATCGGTACTGAAATCCTTAATAGATCCTGAATAAAAAGACAAGATTAAAAATTTTGAAAAATTCCCGAACCTGTTGAATTAAAAAAACGTAAATTATATTAAGTTATCGTTATGACAGGCAGAACCCTAAAATTTTTAAGTGAGACATTCCGACTCGCTTTTAATGTCCGTGAAAAATATACCATTTGTATGAAAGCTAGTTGACGAGTAGACAAAAACTCCGGTACAAGGTACAATAAATAATTCATCGTTTATAAACAAACCACATCTCAATCGGTCTAGCCGTTTCAGAGAAAATTGCTATAAAGGAGTACGACATAAACAAACACATTGTCTTATCCCAAATGCATATACCATCTCTGTTTCATCATCGTACTTAGGTGCAGAAAACATGTTTTCGATGATAAGATGAATGTGTCGCGCCCTTGGTGTGCTACACGTGTTGACTCTGCTCTCCTTAAGGGGAATAACTAAATTAGGGTCCTTATCGATTGATCTTACTCATTTTTGTAGGAATGCAAGTGAGTAAACAATGCTTTCACTTAATAAGCTCCCTGTCTCCAAATTCAACCAAAAGTAAGCAGCACATCAATATTTGTCATTCTGGACTTTGTTGACATGTATAGCGAATGTACCAGGTGGACATCCAGCCATAAAGCGCAACATAACAGAACCCTTCCCCAACCATTACCCCACCGCGTCCATTTAAATACCGGACAATGATGCACTGTTACCGGTCTTCGATTATGTCATTCATTGATGTGTCGAGAAATGCAGCTAATTAGCTAGAAAAGTTTTCTCAATAGCTATTTTGACTGATTTGTTTTTTTATGTACCTACAGAGCGTGTACAGGTATGTACAGAGATGAACGTTAATCAGCAATATATATTATACCTACTTATTTCGTCTTGAAACACTAAGTTACATAACTTACTTTGACATGAGGTCGCGTGTCTAGGTGAAACCTTTCTATTAAAAAACCAACAAGTTGTATCTATTTTTACTGTGTACAAGTTACACATAGTATAGGTATACAACGTGGCACCGAAATAATGCAAAACCCGAAACACGTCAACCAATTCAAAATATATAAAACCGTTCTAGGCAAAATTAAAATTATTTTAAGGTTTTGTTGCAACATACATGCAAGCTTTTGTTGTCCTGTCTAAAACGTACGTATTACTTAAGTTATTACTCAAACCGGGCGCAGTAGTGCGCGCGACGCCCCGCGCACTACTGCGCCGGGGCGACGCACGTAGAATAAAAGATATACTAGACTTGTCCTATAAATCATGAATGAAAAGCTATTGTAAAAACTGGTAGAATCAATTCTACTCTCGATTTTGAACAACCCTATTTTTAGCGTTTGTGTTATTTCAGTGTTACGTTGTATATTTGATTTAAGCCATCAATTGATTTACTCAATGTATGAGTTTGTAAATCAATTGAACGTAAAGATGGATATCAAATTTAAACTAAACAATTCTCAATAAACTCTCCCCGCCTTCCTATTGTGCTTGTCATGCTTGTGCACACAACTGTAACGCATAACGCAATAATGTACGGTCGGATAATTTTGTTACACGCGCATGTGTATAATTAAGTATTACGCAATATATTGATTCATGTAAGTGTAGATTAATTATTTCCGATGTCTTGGATCCATCTGGATGAAATTCTTGAATTAGAAATCGGGTTACACATTATTTATATAAGTACCTATATACCGACCCTGAGGTTCTACTCTGATATTACGTTTCCGAAGTTTCGAGCCGGACCGAAGTTCGAACGAACAAAGTGTTATAAACCCTATTCCATCGACGTGACAATAAACTAGATGACACATCATACGTTCTTATGAAAGAAACCTGGTTGAAACAGATGCGAAGGGGTTCATTAAAAAATTAAATTTGAAACTTAAATACCAAGGTTCGCTGATATATATCATGATAAATATATGACTAACGATATACGATATATACATATATAAAAAATAAATGACGATATATATCAATGATCCACTACCACCGCCGATGATCCAACACAAAATTATAATTATAATTTAGTTGAATGTTGAATAAGTAGACTATTAATCTCAGACTTGTTACTCTTATTTTTTTGTTTTGTTTATAAGAAATTAGTCTATTCATCAAACTCAAAATTTCGTTTAACAATTTTGACACATTAAAACCACTTACAGAATGAAATTCACGTCTTTTTTATATACAATATTATTTTTATTTTTTATATTTATTATACATATCGGATTTTTACGAACCCTGTTAAATACTAAAATAAGAATGTTCCATTTTCAAAACACATATGAATTAAAGAATTCGAGAGGTACTGGGACATAGAACACTTAGACTGTAACGTGCCTGCCCTAGAGTGCTTGTATAACATATCTAGTAGGTACTCGTACATATTCTCAAATCGGTGCTTTACTCTGACTTTCCTTCGTTCGAAGCTCTATCCATATACCGGATATCACCGATTATTTCAAAGATGAGATATTATTGTCGCGAATTTAACGTTTGATGCCCAAGTATCTTTTGTCAAAATCTATATTGCAATCGTTGTCTCGCTCGTGCGATCGGAGTAGTTTCAAATTTCGAAATAAAGTTCGTTGGGGCCGATATATCGTATTGAATGTTTCCTTGGTAGGAATCTTCCATTACGTCGCCCGACACTTCGTTTTCCATGTTTTCGTAGTATACTTTTTGAATTGAATTTTTGAAACTAAGTATAAGCTGTAATTAGTGTTACAGCTATTCATACCTCCTTAGAAGAAAAAGCACAAGTAAGTGTATTTTGATGTCATTCGAGAAAAAATCTGATAATGTAAAATGAAAGACAGACAAGACGTGGTCAAAGAAAGACATTGTATAAGACTGACTGAGTAAAGTCTTATAGTTTATTTAATTATTTGTTCAACCTATACCTGTGTTCGAAAATAAGAAACAATAGATAATCAAAACTAAGTAAAACTAGTCAATTTTTACGCTCTACCTACGTAGTGTTATGTTATCTGTGACTCCACCTTCATATACACTGTTTATTGACGTTAATCTTAAGTGTTAACTGACCCAACTCCAACGCGGTCAATACAGCAGGTTTGAACATATAGCAGTGTCAGTAAAAAATGGTGATTTTAAAAAACAAACGGGTTCACTTTATAAGTAGACAAGAACTCTAATTGAATAAATCCATATTTAGCAAAATATGGTGCATTTAAATTTTTAAATTTTTAGTTCTGTAATAAATTTTCGCAAACTGACGCTTGATTCCAGAAATTATACAAAAGCTACATATAGTTTTTACAGTAAATGATTTGTGTTATGAATAAGTTATAATAATATAACGGAAGACATAAAAAGTGCAACAAACATGGAAATAATTTCCGCGTGATCAATAGGTGAATCTTCGTAATAATGGCTTAGGGCAAATAAATAGGTAATTTACTCTTCTTCATCATTACAATATCTACATAAGAAATTACGATGATGTTCTAGACAAATTTGCTATCGTTGATTTATGATAAGTAAACTCAGGGTATCTAAGGCGGTTCTGCATAACGATTAATGAAATTACATTAGGGCGGTCACTGACCGGGTGCATTCGCGTGTAATGTTATAATGCAAGATTCGATTTTGAGCACAATAATGCGCCAGTGAATTTCGCCCAGTAATGCACTGTAATGCTTGCCTGGACGCATTCACTGATGTAATGCTCGAATCTGAACTGTTACATTACACGCAAATGCTCCCGGTCAGTGACCGCCTTTAGGTGTCATCTGTCAAGCTTACTTTTTTATTTTTTAAGCTTACCTAAATTACCACGTACGAGTATCTACATATTTAATGAACGTTTCTCTGTTTTATTTATTTATTTTGAAAATTTACGACCTAAAGTATATTAGTTACTGAAATATAAGTAATGAAATATGAGGGATGACATATTTTCTTTATTAAAGACTTTCTTTATTGTAGAACGAGAGGAGACTCCAACACCATCCTGAAGATGATATCTAATAAATTTTACTGTCCATTAATGTGGCAGTTAATAGAGTAAGGTCAAATCTAGTTATAAGATACTAACGTATGTATGTACATAATTTTTTTAACATTATTGCATACTATCATTATTGTGGATCTTTGTTGTCTCTTGAGTAAATAAATACTATTGTTATTATTTATTCCATCAGACTCAATGGGATCGGATTGGAAGTAATATCCTTTTACGACAGGAATAAATTTATAACTCGAGATATACCTTTTTTTACATACGAATGTACAAAAAACAAACTTTCAATATCCGAAAGTTTTACCGATATTGGTTTCAGTATTAAGCGATATTCAACGCGAAAACAATTATTATGTAAATGAGTTACTTACGATCTATTATTTATTTATTATAAGCCTATACCTAACAATTATTACGTAATATAACACCATTATGTTATTTTATGTAACATATTTACATAACAATTATTATGTTCAACCACGATAACAAAAGTTTAAAATTTAAAACGAGCAGTTAAAATACTAAATGGGCAGCAAATCATGATAAATAAAGCAAACTGTTATTGAATAACGGAAGAAAATATTTAATTAGTAAGAATGTCATCAACATTCTTACTATTTCCTATTTCCTTATGGTCACCAGAGAACCTAAACCTAACTCACTTTTAAATTTGCTAACAACTATTTGCTGCTCATTCAGTATTTTTAACTGCTCGTTTAATGATTTTTCTTTATGAATCAGACAGAACCTTATTCTATTTAATAAAAAGTTTGTCCCAAATAGTTAGGTTCACGACGGTGTCCATGGCCAAGTTCTGTATCTGGTACCTTAAATATACTTCAATATCAAACTCATAATTATTCGTTTACAAAAATATGTTAAAGGTTATCTTGGTATAACCTTAAAAGAGCCAGATACAGAATAAAACAACAGCTATTTACGTCAAAATAATCAGACTAATAATTGCTGTCGTAATTTTTATTGTTATAGCAAATGACGATAAATAATAATCAAAAGGCATAGTTTTGTTTTGGGCGTGTGGTGTAGGCCGGCTTTGGAATAGCAGTCCTTAGATGTCGTAAATGGCGACTGAGGGATACCACAAGCCCCCGGCCGGCGTGGCGTTTCAAGCTCATTCATTAGGACAATGTGCACGAGAAGTTGCATGTCCAGCATTGGACGAAAACAGGCTGGTTACGGTATTTTATACTTTTTTATTTGGATATTATAAGTGTTCATATAAGCGATATAGGGGTTTCTCTACGAAATAGGTTGAATGAATAGGTAAAAAACTAAGTTGTACTGCCTTTAGAATACAAAAATAAATATTTCTGATATAAATTTAAGGGGAGGACGACGGTGCATCCCATCAACATGACATGTTTAAAATCTCTACTTTTCGGTAACGCATCTGCAAACTTTCGATTTGTTTCTGCGAACATAACAACTTTCATCCATTTTATAACTACGCGTATGTTGGCATGTATGTGTATATCACACATGTTCACTGGCGAACGTAAACGCTTGTTATCAGCCGGATTATCGTCTGCCGCTTTTTTATAAAAAGTTTTGATAGATATGGAGAATCAATAAAAGAATAATCATTGCTCATCCATCATAAATATTAGCACTTCGCTTTTTAGTAAATTAAAAAAACATATACGAGTATATTCCCACAAAGTTCTGCGTACTTAGAAGGATGATACCCAAAGGGGTTGTGATGAACGATGGCAATAAAAGACTTCCCGTAATTCGTAGAAATGCGAAGTAGGAAAGTAAGGCATACTGTGGTAAATTATCTATAGCAAGAGAATATTGCCCTCATTAGAAAAAAAGACGCGAGTGCATTTTGATGACATTCGAGAAAAATAAAAACGGTAAACATTAATTTACGCTAGAAACTTGGGAGTTTTGAATAAAACAAAAAGAATTACCATTGTTTATTTTTAATTGTATAATGTTACTTATGCTTTCGGTAAAAATGTTACTAACGCCTTTTCTTCTTAGGAGTGCAGAATCTTTTGATTTGATCTAAGGGCAGAAGAGTCGGTTAACAATTTCCACCTAAAGCAACGTTCTATTTATTTAAAATGTATTTACTTTAGTATGCGGGTAGTATCCAAATTGGTCTTATGCTAAGTTAATAAACAAGCCTTATACATTATATCATACGACTGGCGTGCAAATGTTAAAAGATTAGATCAATATTACATTTATCAATTCAATGATAAAACAATCCAATTCAAATGTCAAATATGTCAATATTTCAAAACTAAAGAAATAAAAACAAATAAATAACTGATGAATGTCACTGAATTATTATTTCAAAAATGTTTATATTTCATAGTCATTCAAATAGTCTCCAACATTATAATAATATTTGTCAATTAAAAATTTAAATGCACATAATTGCATACCACATAATTGCAGCAGTTAAGTAATATACTTACTTGAACGAGAAGTCATTAAATAAAACGGTAGTAGAGATGACCTCGAACGTGGATTTATCGTCAACTTGATACTTGCTATGGTTTCCTATAGTGCTATGTAAGCATACTTTAAGTGCTTACACATAAGTTAAGGTTAAATCCAGGTAAAATGGTTATTTATATGGATAACATAATATTCAGCGAAAATTTAACAGGTCATACAAACACATATAATTATTACATGTGTTTGTATGACCTCTTAAATATTATGTGGTTGATAGGTATACTTTTTAGTGACATTTTGAAATTTTAAATATACATACTTTTATATTTTAAAGTATAGACAACGCTTTGAATTGTTTTATTTTGAAATTTGCAATAAAGGGGTGGCATAGTCCCAAACGATCATTTTGATTTTTTCTAAACTGCGTCGCACTATGGGTCCTACATAATTATATCGATAGAGGATAAATAAAAAATGTTGTAAATATAATATTATGTCCCGTTACCGAGATGAAAAATGTCTAATAATCATGCAATGAGTTCTAGTAGAATACATAGAAGTCATTGTAATCGTATGACCTTAACAAATCTTACCTCAGTGTAATAAACAAAATGTACCTACGAATCACGTGCTTCTAGTAATTAAATTGTTATCAAATAACTATTTTTGCTTACTTTTACTTCTTAATCCTCAAGAACAGAAGGAACCGATTTTGATGCTGATTGTTTTTAAATCTTTGTTATTATTAATTATTCAAAATCAGGAACATTGTAGTAGGGAACTTAGTTATTTATATTGTTTTAACTGTCGACAATCCAGTTCATGACTAAGATCAAATATGGATAACCACAATTTGAACTTAGTGAAAGTCGCACGGTTTTCGAGATATGGGCCCTTTATAGATTTTTTGAAACTTGGTCAGTACTGTACTGTAGCTAAAAATTAAGGAAAATTCACTTTCTTTCTTGTGTTTATTAGTCTCAAAGAGTTGTTCTTTTACACATGAATCAGTATTTTTCATTTACTGTTATGTTATCTTCCAAAAGATTACGTTTGTCTCATGTTAAGGTACACCTTTCGTCTAATACATAATTTCAATTTGACCTTCAGTTACCAAAAAAAATGTAGCGAATCCAGAATGGACAACTATTTAAAAAAGTGCCTAATTAATGTAGTTATTAAAATGGTAGTTTCCCCTATCAAAAATTATGATATTGCTATTACAAAATCAAAGGAGCTATTTTACCAAATTAGAATTTTCAACTAAATTAAATAAAATTGTTAATTTTCATTAATAATGAGTGCTAAATTCTAAGTCATATTAAATTAATTAAGTCATATTATATATAGCATATTAAATTAAAGATAAATGTATAATGTGTAGTCAAATTAAAAGTAATAAAATAAATAAATAAATGAAAGAAATATATATACATATACCAGTACATATTAAGGTGCAGACAAATACGAAGAGAGAATAGAAGTGTGTATAAACTGTGTAATTATGGCTACTTCAGATAAGGTGAAACGCGTACCTAAAAGAAAGTTTCTATCCCTATCATTGATCATATCGATAGGTGCTATAAAAATACAGGGTGTAAGGGATACAATGTAAGGGGGGCGGTTACATAATAAACACTAGGTACTTCTCCATACAACACCGTTAACGCCCCTGCGATTTTGCAAAGCTCTGCAAAGCTTTTTTGAATATTTTTTTGGTAATGAAGCCATTGCTGAGTTTTGTCAGTTCCGTTCTAATTCGTATCTTTGGTTTTGGTCGGTGTTTATAAAACCGTTAACAATAAAAAGTTACTCGATTACTGTATGACAACTTTTACCAGTTTTCAAGTTTATTTTTTATTAAATCTGTTGTTAACAGAGAACTGCGTCTAAAAAACAAGGTTTTATATTGTCAGTCTTCACAAAACTCGTATTTTTTATGCCTCTAACTAACGAGATGTCCACTGTTACTGTTACTGATTGCTGGACCATTTCTTAATTGAGGCTGCTGTCTCACACTCAGTCATTTCTTTCAATATTTATTATGTAGGGTTAATATTGGGCGTAATTCGAAAGTAATTTAAGGTAAAATTTAATTTTAATTTCTCAGATTTACCCTATAATTGCATCATTTGTTTATCACCTGAAGAGCTTTGGATATTTTTTATAAGACTTTTTTACAATGAGTAGAATTTGAGGAATTTGAATTGCTTATTTGAGAAAAATGCAAAATACTTCAAAATTTATGCAATGATCACTAGTTTTAGTTCTGTATTTGAGCTAAAAGCAATGGGCTGTAATAGTATACGGGTATAAGGAGGAGACGACATTAATATTGAAATAATTTATAAAATCAGGCTTTTCTCATAAATAAATTCCAGTATAATTAATAAATAATGAATCGGAGCGTCATTAAATTAATTATTAATCGCTTACGATTTGACGCGTGCGTGACTCCTCGTCACGTAGGCCGACAAGCAAAACTATCAAAAAACAATTATTACAAACTGAATTCTATTAAAGCCAATATCATACTATTATGACGACATATTAAAATTGAGTTCTCAAAAATTTTGTCCATTTATATGTTTGAATTAAGTGATCTAAACTCCATAATTACTCAACTTTTTATAAAAATATAGGTATAATTTATTACTCGTATAGATTCATATAATAATATATTTAATTGAAGTTATTGGATGTTTAAATTTTAAAATCATTTTTATCAATAATATCTTATTATGGTGACTGTGAGCAGTTAATGTTGCAGGGACTCGTTTTTATTTTGATAATTTGTTTTAAATTTACATTTAATTAAATTAAATTAACAAACACTAATTAATTTTTTGTTTTTCACTTTACGATGCGATGAAATAATTAACAAATTAGAATCTTTAACAATGTCAAGATCGCACGAATAGACTATGTATTAGATCTAGAGAGTCAGAATATTTCTGGGCTAGCCGTTAGCGGTCTTACGCATTTATAGATACAGTGTATTGTGTTTATTTATAATGTTATAAAAGGAAATTTTGAAACTGCGGGAGACGGGAGGTCAATAGCCAATGAAACTGCATGTAATATTCATTGCTTTTACAGCAACACAAAAACGCGATACAAAGGTGTTTGTTGTTTACTTATCATGTTTGTATACGATGAATCGCACAGAAAACAACGATATCAGTGTACCTACTTGAAGTAACTTATTTGGTGTCGGTGACGTATTGGCTCTATCATAAAACGGTTTCATTAATTAATAAAATAAAATAGAATTTATAATACTTTATATTAGGTTCTTACCTATGAAATTGCCTTTTTCATATTATGTTATATTTATATTATGTTTTATATGGAAAAAATCAAATATTTTTTTACATCAAAATTATATATTAATTAATCGAAGTATTATTGTCCATTATTATTAGGAGAGCCACACTAAAAGTTTCCGGAATGAATAAGAAAAAATTACTGTGAATGGACAAAAATCAATTTTCTCAAAATATTCTCCGTGAGCGTCAATACACTTTTTCATACGAATAAACCAATTCCCATAACATTTATTCCACTCCTCCGTGGTGACCTCGGAAACATGTTTTTCATACTCTTCGACAGCCACTTCTGGCGATGAAAATCGTTGACCGCGTAATTGGTTCTTAATTTTTGGAAACAAGAATAAGTCACAAGGTGCCAAGTCGGGGCTGTATGGAGGATGGCTCATGAGTTCTACGTTTTTTGTGTTCAAAAAGTCGTTAGTCTGTTTGGTCGTGTGAGAGCTGGCATTGTCATGGTGCAAGATTATGCGACGTTTACGGTTGTTTTTACGGAGTTCGTCAATAACTTCCGGCAAGCAAATGGTCGTGTACCAATCAGCATTCACGGTACGACGATGCTCCGAAGCAACAGTAGCCACGTGTCCAGTTTTTCTAAAAAAAGAAACTCACATCTGCTTTACTGCACTTTGCACACGCGTCACTTTCTTCGCCACGCTTTCTTTCTTTCAAGATGAGCCGAAGCTCAAGATGAGGCGTTTTGAGGCCATATATCCCTGATGCACAAGACAATGTGCATGAGTAGGCCCGTCTCCAGCAGTGGTCGAAACAAGGACTGGTTACGGTACAACTTGTAAGGGATTAGGTACGTACTTAACAAACTCTCTTGAACGTCCACTGAAAGGTTTGTTATGTAGGTACCTAAACGTTTGTTCAAAGACATTGTTTGGTATAGGTTTGAGTGTGAAACTGAATGCAAGAAATAGGTAAATGAGCAGCAAAAAATACTGAATGAGCAGCAAACGATAGTAGCAATTTTAAAGGTTCTCTCGTGACAACAAAGAAACAGTAGTTCCGCGCCTCGTGGTAATGCCGTTGTACACTTCCCGGCCGAAAGTAATACACATCGGCCTTTAGAAAGAGACTATTTTTTGTATATTTTGTAACAGCACACGACAGAGACGACGTTCTACAAAACCAAAGCTAGCCGATCACAGTCGCTGTGTATTACTTTCGGTCGGTATGTGTAAGTAAGTAATTTAAAATTATTTATTTACTTCAGTTATTCAAAAATAGGTTGTTTTGTTGATCATGATTTGCTGTTCATTTAACATTTTTGCTGCAAGCTTAATGCAAGCCGAATAATACAGGGAATCCTATTGAGGGCGTTTGGGAGGTAGGTATGTGGTATTGGAATAGCAGTTCAACAATTTATATAGGTAGATAAATTTGTTTGATTTTCAGTTTAAAAACAGCAGAAGTTAATAAGTTGTCAGAAAATTAATCTGTGAAGTTAAAAGGCGGAGAGGGGAGAGGTAGTTGCCAGTATTTTTTTGACAAGTTGCGACCATAGACCTTTTCAAACTCGGAAAGTGACTTGAAACTTTCTAGCATGTAATTTGAATATTCTCAAAGGGATCCCAACAATGTTAATGTATTTACATTATTTAGACGTTCTAAAATGGATTCCTATTGTATTTAGCATTTGCAAAGGTCTACAATACACAAACAAGTTTGATCTCACTTTTGAACACAATAAATAATGGACTACATTATCAAAAATTAGCAGCCTTCTACAGACGCTCTTCTTCCTGACTTTTGTTAACCTTAACTATTTGCTTAACCTCTATAGTATGAGTGGTCCCATGGAGCCCAATAGTGCTTGACTGGATTGATTGGTTCACGAGTCACGATCCGTGGTCACTTTGACCCATCGGTGCGGTGGAACTACGGGTAATGACTACCTGAAAATAATCGCTAACCAGTTATTATTGATATTAGTAGCACAAAGTTATTTCAACTTAATGACGAGTGAGGAACGTTCTTTTATTAGGAACCTTCAAATCACGATCACATGAGTATTAGGTACACACATTTAGTCTTCTTCTAGAGGGCTGAAGAAAGTCGCAGTGGAAACGCTTAGAAATCTTTTTTATATCCAACAGTATATCGTGAAAGTATTATAGTTGTGCATAATTTCGAATACATAGCGTATTCATAAGAAGGAAAGGCACTAGTAACATTTTTAACTAAACATTTTTACGTTTTTGTTTTAGCTAAAATTCCAAGTTTCTAGCCTAATTTATCAGTGACAATTTTAGCACTTTTTTGCATTTTTTTCATTAAAATGCACTGCTGCCCTTTTTTAAGGAGGGCATAATAATATGTGCGAATAATAAATATATGATAGAAACGATACAGTTAAGCCGACAAGGTCATGTACACGTGTTACGTCGAACTTGGCCCAGTCAACCCGGATGACCCGGGCGCCAAGTCTCGTCGAAGGTCGTTGTAAATAATTCCGATTAATTGAACCGCATATTCGACTGCAATTGGTTGCAATGTACTAATAGCACATTTGATTGATCCACGCGACGACGACGCGACGACGCAAATGAAAATCGTGTTTGTTTTACCCTTCTGTCTTTAGCACGTAATATGATGCATGTTATTTCAGCATAGTTATGAGATCAAACAGGGTTAACTAATTAATGCAGGTGAGATTTCTTGCAGTGGTAACTTCATTTGCCATTAACATTTTCAGTGATGTGATTGACAAATGTTGCTCTACATTTGAATCAGAATAGATATATTATTTGAATAAGTTAATGTATTTATTTCTAATACGAGTAGATTACTGAAATGCAAAAACGCATGGGTATAACTAGGCTAAATTCTCATTTAAAAGTAAAGTAAACCGTTTCCAATAACCTATCTATCTCCCGGTAGGTTATTGGAAACGATTGTAAATCGAAGATAGGTGGAATGTATAACATGCCCGCATTGTTTTCATAAATTAAAGGTAGCGTTAAAAATAAGTAGGTAATACCATTTGCAACTGGTGCCGGTTGCATTAGTATTTAGTACCAGTTAGAAAGTAAAGACTTTGTCTATTTCTGTCATTACTTATGTTACTTAATGGAAGCAGCAATATCTAGTAATGGAAGTGTTGTTGTTATCCTTTTTTAATCAAAGACAACACTTGCCCACTCAGTTGTTAAAAGTTAACCAGTGATTACGACAAGCGGATGTGTTTATCTACACATATTTTTAAGCAATAAAGTTTGCCAATAAATTACTGAACTTAGCGATGCACGTACACACGCGATCTTCATGCGGTAGTTGTCGGTTTCTTATACGTTATGCAATGTTAGTTAGGTCATTTGACTTTATTTGTCTTACTATTAGTAAATCTAGTTTAGTATCTTTACAAATCTTTAAGGAAATGAGGCAATAACATGGCCATATCCGGGACTTTTAGTCGGAGGAAAAAAGTAGGAGAAGTAAACTTATTTTTTGTTAATAAAATAATAACCGAGTTAGTTTTATTTTTAATGCATTTTTATAGAGGAAATATTTTATATAGATACAGTTCTGTTAGGCGTAGAGAACTGGGCCTTTCTTTACTTTACTTTTAATGATAATTATTGTCCATTTTCGATGTCGAAGGACGTCGATGAAGCAATGGATTATAGTTGTTCCGTATTTTTTACTAGTGTCTATAAGAACATTACGATAAGTTGTTTACAACTATAGAGATGTAGCAGTAGCTGGTTGAGAAGAGCGTAAGATTACGTGTGGTAGCTAGTTTTATGATGGAGGGATGTTAGGACATAATAAGTGAAGTTATCTAAGCAAAAGGAGCTTATTGCTGGTATGATTTATTAATATTGGTTAAAATTTTCTAACTTAAGTAGTCATATGGGGTATGCCGAGATATTTTGATGGTAAATCACTTTACAGAGTTTATATTTCAATATTTTTTATTGTCACTATTTAATCATTACTATTCATTAGACATTCCACGCACAGTGGTTATATATTACTATGTAAGGACGACGGAACTTGGTTGACACTACAAATAATCTCGTTTATCACAAGTCCGTGCTATCGATCGGTAGGAGACTTTCGACTGCCGCGGCGGCGTGGCGCATGCGCAGAACTCCTGCGCATCGAGACGGCCGGCGCACGCGCAGCGGTTTAACCACGAGCGCCGGGCGATTCTCCCTTGCTATTTTATATATGATGAGTTGATGACACACCACAGTCATTTTGGAAAGTGGTCATTTTGGGAGTAAACATTTATGGAAATGGTCATTCTGGGAAATGTAAATTTTGTGAATTAGTGGTTAACAGCCAAAAGGAAAATTTCGTTATTTGAAGATTCTGTTTAAATATAAACATGTATTAACATCTCATTTTTAAGACAAAGTAATAAAAAAAATAAGTTATTTTTTTAAGATTTCACTGAAGGTCACTGTCTGGGAAACCGACAATAGGGTCCCTTTTCTCACATAATTAGGATCACAAGCTAGTAATTAGTAAAACAATTATAAATTTATCTTTTCACGCAAGACCATGATAAAATTCGCACGAATGCAACGTACGTTCAGCAACACGATAATTTTATCCAAAATTATTCAAAACTGACACTTATTAGTAACACATCAACCTCGACTCACATTCGTGTGGTCATCAGTTCAAATCCTCGGCTCGTACTACCGAGTTTCTACTTAAGTAAGGATTTTTAACAAAATTGTTATTAGTTAGGTAGTGAGGTAGAACATAGTGATATGTATCCACCAATCCGTACTGGGCCCGCGTGCTGGATAAGGCCTGAAACCCCCCCGAGTGCTTTACTAGGCTCCTCCCCTAGTAAAGTACTCAGCCTGTGCCCTACAGTGGGACGTTATAGGCTGATATCAAATCAAGTCACCGTTTAGACCGTCACGATATACGAAACTTTCCGAGTCTCCTACACCAAGCCACAAGATTTATAGTAGAACGAATAAGGATTCCAAAACACGATGGAAAATTACTCGATTACAATAAACGAAAATATTTATCTATGTATTTAAACGGGTCTTAACGGGAATGTTTATCTTATTTATTTTATTCGACGTTTCGGTTGGGTTGCACCAACTGTGGTCACGAGCTGACTGAAAAGGTGGGTAGTCCACGTCGAGAGTTGCGAGCAGTTTCATCAACTACCCGCATTTGGTCTTCATAGTCCGGAACGCTGCGGCACACAACACTCACAATATCAGACGAAAAATAGAGAGGTTTAATTTTATTAAATTTATTAATCACTGGATTCCATGTCGAGGACAATTTGTATTCATCTTATCAAATGAAATTTCTACGATATTTTTTTATTTCAATTTTTATTTATTCACGCACAATCCTGGAGAAATAGTGGCTGCTAGAGGACAGGATTTTAGGATTATGGAGTTCTATTCAGTGATTGATCCCGGCGTTGAGTACATGGTCCTCTATCGCCGATTTATGATATGTTCTTTGACTATTTCTTCTACGGTGCGCTTTGGCCTATGTACGAACTACTACAGTTACAGTCTATCTCAGACACCTGGCATCTGATAGGGTATTACATCCTTTGGTGTGCGTAGGTTTTCCGCTACTTAGGAGGACGGTGTCTTGATGGAGTATTTTCTTAATAATAACTTTTTAAACTTTCGCGTTTATATTATATTCTATATTATTATTATATTCGTTCACTTTATATCATAAATCCGGTCTGAACGCGTATAATAAATCTAATTTTCTATATATTTGTCCGTCGCTCCTTTAACGTATGGCATAAATGCCCGTTGTCTGCTGATCTCAGGATGTCTTTCTCTATGATAGCGCCATGGTTGCCTTCCACTCACTTTATATCCATTTCGTGCAAGTACCTCCTGAACACGTAACAACTCACCCTTTAAATGTTCAGGGTCACAGAGGTCTTGTGCTCTGGTATTCAAACAAACAGCTACTGATTGTAGTTGTCGAGGATCTATCGGTATGTGTTGATTTCCTATACACAGTGTGGGAACCATTTTCTCTAACCATTATTTTAACGTCTAGGAACCCTAAAACTCTGTCTTTCTCCATTTCGTATGTGAATCTCATTTTTGGATGAATGGAATTCAGGTGTTGAATATATTTTTCTACTTCCTGTCTAATTCCATTGATAATACTGAAGATGTCGTGAACATATCTTTTCCAAAGTCGTACAGTGTTTGGTCCAAGACTGAGAGCGTCAAGACCCGTTTAAATAGATAAATATGTGTCAAAAACGAGAAAGTCTCAAACGTTATAAACGACAATTTCTGGATGAAATGACACGAAATGATTTTTTTTTAAATTCCTCATGTTATCCCCAATTTAAAATATCCATGGGTATAGGTTGACCTGTCGCCGACTGTACACCGCGGGTGGCTCCAGTTCTTCTATGCTACTTAATTTCATTTTTTAACCCAAAACAATTTTATATCGAGCGATGATGCAAGCAATCGCGAGAACTAAATATAGTGGCTTGCTAAAAATGTAAAATCGGATTCTCTTGTTTTTTCTTATTTATATTATTAAAATAATGTCGCGAATAAGCGGAGGTAAACGGATACTGTCTGCGAATATCAGCGATGCATGCGCAGGTCAAAAATGACGTTGGAAAATCTGCAGATGGCGTTACTTGGGTTTTCAGAAATTACGCTTTGGAATAGGGATTAGGAATAATGGTATTCCTATCGATATCAGTAGCATCCCTCATTCTATTGGATGAGGGAAACCGGCTACAGCAGGGTATTGGTCGCATTTTTTATATTTCTTACCATCATATTCGCTTCACATCCCGAGAAATTGAACGGGATATAATGCAAATGCGATCTTTGGCAATTCTCACTTACTCCCCAAAATACTTGGTACAATTTGTAGGACAGTCTTTAATCTGAGTGGGGTAACTAGGCTAACCGGACACACACACCCATACCGGTTTGCTATGGGATGCAGCATCTCGCTCTCCATAAAATTATTGTATATTTTTACAAATATTATGACGTGAAGCACCACACCACTCCACATTTTGAAACCTGCAGGTGTCAAAGGAATTGACACCTGTTTCCTGCTCAAGTCTTGATGAAAGTAAAGTACCTACTCCAAGGTAATATGATAAGTTTCGGGTTATTCCACTTTGTGGCACCTGGCTGAATAAAGTTCACTGATCAGTGATGCCACAACTAAAATAGCGTTGCAATTTAAGTGCGTCATATGATAAATGTCGCAATCTTTATCTTATCATACCATGCGCCATCAGTCTGTCTCTCTCAACACTGGGATATAGGGCTCTACTGAGATACGCCCTCGCCCTTCCGCTTTTCGCATTCAGTCACTACCGGTAACCTTCTGTAATGTAGTGAACTATCGTGCATCGGTTCGCATCGGTCGGAGGGCATGCCATACTACATTTTTCCGTATGCGTGTCCCACTCGAGGACTCGTCTACCTCATCGGTTGTAAGCTCTGCGACAGATGCAGACCCAGATTCATTGCCACCCCAACTTACTGTTTATTTGATTTCGATTACTTTAGTTCCGTTACAAATTTCCTAGTTTCGTATCCTATTCATCAAAGAAACGCCAAGCATTGCTTTTATCTTTATTACACAAGTTTTTTAAATGCTTTATGTCCGACGCAGTTGTCGAGTGACATCATCAAGTCCACGATTTCTTGGTGGCAAGTCTCCGCTGTATAGGGCTTGGCTTGTACTCGTTGTGTGCATTGCTCCAGGACAAGGTAGTATTTCCTAACGTCGCAGTCAGCTGTGAAAGTAAATAAAGAATGCTTTTCAGATTACTGGGGATTTAGATAAATGAATTGTTCCACTCTTTATTGTATGTACATGTAATTATTATGGCCATATGGTGTCGGCCGGCTTTAGAATAGCACCATCCCATCTCTTCCCTTGGTTGTTGTAAAATGAGACTAAGGGATAACAAAGCAGCTACCACAAGCCCCGAGGAACTACACTACGTCTGAAAAGAGTGGACTTGTCAACCCACTTGGTAAGCGTGGCGTTTCAAGGCCACATCCCTCGTGCACAAGATAATGTGCATGAGGAGGACGATAGAGGGGCTGGTTACGATTATGTCCACATTTTGTTGGTAAAGGATTTAATTTCAAAGAATTCTAACCAATTGTTAATAAAAAAATATTGGGTTTACTCATTAGTCACTAGTAATGACTATATACATATATGTATATCTATAAAACGCAACTTCTGTCTGTCTGTTCGCTTATAACTTGGGTTCTACTGGACGGATTTTAATGTGGTTTCAATATCGTATAGGATATTTCTTCCAAAAGGTCTTAGTATGCAAGAAATCAATGTATGCACCATGCAAACGAAGCCGCGGGCAAAAGGCTACAAAAAAAACTGAAAGTAAAAATCCTTACTCTCCATGCAAATCCCACGCTCTGCGGTCATTGGGTCATTCGACTTCTGAAAAAAAAATTATAACAAAAAATAAATAGGTAACTAACTAAAAGCAGTCAGATCCGCTGAGAATGGCGGCAAATCGGTAGGAATCGGTTCTCATTGCAGGGAGTCGGTTTCAATTGTAATGTGCAATTAAGACAATACATATTAAAGGAATTCGAACTCAACTCAACATGGCGGTCACGACGATGTCAACGACATTGACATGAAAATTATTAGTAGCAATAATACTTATCTCTAAGGCGCAAAACACATAGAAATGGCGTCTGGCGCTGGCGTGACTCGGGCGTGGTGCAGACATGGCATGGATGCCATGTGGCCGCCCGCGCCACGCCTTTTCAGTGTGTTTCAAATCTCGTCGCTTTCATATATTTGGTATGAAATGAGAATATAATGGCAAGACGCCCGAGCCTCGCCAGCGCCAGACGCCATTTCTGTGTGTTTTGCGCTTAAGTAAGTGAAGCTGCGCGCAAATGTTAACGGATAACAAATAATTCAATATTATTAATTAACTGTTTTATTAATCTTTCTTTGTAGAAAGGAGGTGGCAGGCGAGTAGCGAGTCCACCTAGTGTCAAGTGGAAATAGTAGTCCAGAATACACTTTTGGGATTTTCACGTTTATCACATTATTTAAATGGGTCTTAACGCGTATTAATCGATTTAGTTATTAATTTAGGTACTAATTAATTTACTAATTTAGGTATTAATCTATTAATCTACTCTACTCGACGTGTCGGTTGGATTGCACCAACCATGGTCACGAGCTGACTCCGGGCCCAACCGAAACGTAGAATAAAATAAATAAGGTAAGCATACACGGTGAGACCCTTTTAAATAGATTAATTTAAATTTAAATTAAATTTAAACCCATTTAAATAAATAGATAAATATTACTCCAGAGTGACAAAAGTTGACAAGTCCCTGGAAGCGCCGTCTATTTTTCTTGTTGTCACACGTTTAGGTATCTAAGCACTTAAGCACCAATTCCGAAAGTTGTCATTAATGAAATGCGGACATTATGGGAATAAGTCATCATAGTGCGAAATTGTCATTTGCAAGTAGTCAATTTGAGAAAAAAATATTTTTACCACAACACCTAAAAGTTGTCATTTTCCTAATTTTCCTGTAAACAAACCAATCGATATTTTACTTAGCGGCCATGAATCTACGACTAAAGACAGGGTATTTATAATTTATTCAGGTACAAATGTCATCCTTTTTTGTTTTTACAAAAAACAGGAAGAGTTAAAGGATTCAACTATGAGATGTCGATTAACTTTTTTCAAACCACAAACCTTACCTTCTTACTTCTTAATAACAACTTAATAACGTTGATAGTAACAATTCAAGGAAATATAACTAATAACTACGAATAATATAACAACAAAGGAAAACATCAAAGACCTCGGTGTAAACCCAGGGTATAGAAAGAAATCAGTGATGAATCTTCATACAAACGTACGCGTGTGATATTTCATATACAGATCTTGCACGAAAACATTGCCCATCGGGAATATTCGGGTATCTTCGACGGAGACGGGAATATTCGGGAGTAATGTTACAAAATAATTTTTTTATGTCGAATGATGACACTAATTTTGCATGCAGCAGATTGTGAAGTTACAATGCAAGATCCTACGCGCTAAGTTTTTTTAATTGGTTATCTAAACCATTTAATTTAAGCTAATTTATCTTTTTTAATTTGAAACAGATTACACGAAAAATTATATAGATAGGTACTCGTAGTTAGGAAAATAAAACATTTTCATAAATGTTCGTTAAGATTTAGTTAACCACCATTCACCACATATGTTTTATTCATTTATTTCACCATAAAGAACTTTAATTATAAAATACAGTATGTTTCTCAAAATAAAACATTTAGGGGAGACTTCACACCGCCTTCCGACGCTGTGGCTGTTCTTAGTTGTCACGTAATTGAACGTATCATATACAAGGAAAACCATTGAACATCCTTGAATATAATATATAATGCAACCATCCCCACTCATGTAGTGTAATCCAAATAAACATATTTACTTCAACGTTATCACAATTATTTGTCTGCTAATACGATGAAGTTACTGATATCCTTGCCACTATAGACTCACACAAATAAATACTTGTACTTCGGCATCGTACGGGTGAGATATGATTTTAAAATAATAGGGGTTAAAGTATGAAATTGCCGTTTTATAGTAATAGATACTTTGAATTGACATAAAAGCTTCATGGTGTGAGATTTTCGAGTGAAACTTTTTTCACATGATACCTATGAGGTTCTTGTTTTAAAAAATGTGCAACATTCGATTTTCGACTTTCAATTGTTTTTTTTTATTCAGCTTAGACGGGAAAGATGGATACTTCGAAAATCCGAGTAATCTTTGAATACGAGTTCCGACGCGGAACTAACGCCGCAGAAACAGCTTGCAATATCAATGCTGCGTTTGGAGAGGAGACTGCTAATGAACGAACCGTGCGTTTTTGGTTTAAACGCTTTCGTAATGGAAATTTCGACTTGAAGAACGAACCACGTGGAAGACCGCCCACACAGGTGAATAACGCTGAATTGAAGGAGATGGTGGAAGCCGATCAGAGTCAAACTACCCAGGAATTAGCGGCATGGTTTAACGTTACCTTACCTACAATATTGACTCATTTGCATCAAATCCATAAGATAAAAAAATATGAAAAATGGGTGCCTCATGATTTGACTGATCTGCAGAAAGAAACGCGTGTTGAAACTTGCGTTGCCTTGTTGAATCGCTACAGAAATGAAGGAATATTGGATCGAATTGTGACATGTGACGAAAAGTGGATTCTTTACGATAACCGAAAGCGAAAAATGCAATGGCTGACCCCAGGTCAAACGCCGCAACAGTGCCCTAAGGCAAAGCTTACCAATAAAAAGGTAATGGTAACTGTTTGGTTGTCTATTCATGGTGTTATTCACTATAGCTTTCTCAGGTCTGGTCAAGCAATAACAGCAGATGTTTACTGTGCAGAACTTCGAACAATGATGGCGAAACTAGCAGTGGAACAGCCCCGACTCGTGAATCGATCTTCACCATTATTGCTCCATGATAACGCAAGACCTCACACTGCACGAGAAACCGTTGTAACTCTACAGGAGCTGCAGTTAGAAACCATACGTCATCCTCCGTACTCGCCAGACCTTGCTCCAACGGACTACCATTTTTTTCGTGATTTGGACAATTTTCTACGTGGTAAAAAATTTTCTTCCCAAGAGGCAGTACAAAATGCTTTCACACAGTTTGTCGAATCTACATCCCCAGAGTTCTATCGCAAAGGCATAAATGAACTTCCGATTATATGGCAACAATGTATAGATAATGAGGGTAAATATTTTGATTAAATAAATATGTTACATTTTAGAAAAAAAACGAGTTTTAATTTTTCAGTACAAATCGGCAATTTCATACTTTAACCCCTAATATTATCAGTAACCGGTCCCAACTAATCACAAGGCTGTATCTGCAGACAGCGCGTAGCTAATGAAAATAGTGTAACTGTATTACGTTTATTGCATAATGCTCTCCTCTCGCTGCGACAAGAAGGGCTGCGACAATGTCTTACGGCATTCTTATGTGTTCTTCTGTCTAGTCTAAGATAATATTTACTCATGTACTTATAAGTATTCTGCTATTTATTTATTACCGTTAGCTAATTAGCATAGCTTCTCGAGCCGTGATCTGCAAATAACAGATAGATAAACACTATGAGACAGACACTTTTTTTACCTGTAAGTTAACAATTACAGTTTTTTTAGACCGTGACAATAGTAGCAGTTTAGCTGATCTCTAAGTTCAATTTGATTTTCATCATAAAAACCTAAATACTGAACCAAGCAATTGTTCGGACAATTACAACTTACAATAGTTTTTGTGATTGGCAAACAATTTAACCAAGGTTACCAACCTTTAAATTCAATGCTTTACGTGAGATACAAAAAAATACAAAAATTTTGATACAAACAAAAATTAGGTTACAACTTAAATTTTTATTACAACTTCTCAAAATCTCTCTATTAGTCTCTATACAGCTATTCCTTTCGTCTAAACCAAGATGTAAAGCACTGGCCATACTCTTCTTTAGTTAGGTCCTCGACATCTGCCACAAAAGCATTCCGAGCGGCCATAGGGCTGTCGAAAAGAATGCCACGGAATCCAAACAACACTTTTGGAAAGAGAAAGAAGTCGCATGGAGATAAATCAGGGCTATACTCGTAAGGAGGGTCGCTCAATTCTTGGATCTGTGGTCGTTAAAAACTCTTGGGTAAGTTTTGCTTTGTGAGAAGAAGTATTGTCATGAATCATGATGCAAGAAAAGCCCTCTCAAACCTGTTTTCGGACGTTTTTGATTTAACACATTGAATACACTTGGTAAACATACTTCACTGTAGTGGTGGGTAATCAAGTCTTCTCGGAGTGTTTTAACTCACCCAATCCTGCTCCGCTTGCGGATCCGACTCCTCTTAGTTACTTCTTAACTCTTTTGATTCACCTACTTATTCACCTTCCGAGAGCGTTTCATTCCCTTTCCATGGTTGTTGCATAAGCAATAAAAAAAAAGGTCATGTCACCGTTGCATCTCGATTTTGAGCCCCCGACAAGTGCCGATGCGCGAGATTACACCCACGATCATGATTGGCTTCGGAATCGGAATCGGAATGAATAACAATTGGATGGAACAATTAAGGGACAACTGCTCCTGAAACTGAATAAAACTGAATAACAACTGCTCCGCTCGCGGATTCAACTCTTTTGATTCATTAATTCCGGAGTTACAAATCACTACCTCACTGTACCATTGGGCATTAACAGTTTTAGCAATTGAAAAAATTGTCGCTAAATGTTGCAGAGTTCCATGTCCAGCAGTGGATGATAAAAGGGCTGGTTATGGTTAATCGCTTGTTGAATAAGTTGACAATGCAGTTGCAAAGTTTATTTTTTATAGGAAAAAAGTGGCAGACAGTTCATTTGGTGGTGAGTGGATTCTGTCGCCCATGCACATCCGTGATTCACGCCAACATCAATCAAGAATAACAAACGATACGACTTCAAATGCGTAGTCTACATTTGATGATTCATAAGTGGATTAGGAAGAGGATTTGGGAAGAATAACGGGATAACGAGTTTTCTCATTCCATTACAATTCCCTTATTTCTTTGAGAGGGAATAAGTTGGTATGGGGAGTAATCAGTATAAAGCCACGCTCAATGGCCTACACTGGAATTTCCTGTCGTGGTTCCAGATAAATACATACATACAAACACCAACGCTCCACCCAGGTCCGAACAAACATTTCGATGGCAGCAATGTAAATATATAAACGGACAGATGACAAATGCAGATAACCGCACTAAATATTGAAATACCACAGATATTCTGTTTCATGGGTTGGGTATATATTTTTTTACGATAAACACTATTATTAGTTAAAATATAACAATGCATAAAGAGACTATACGTGTTTTTAAATTCTAATGGCGTAGATACAGACTGACAAATGAAAAGTATCACAAGAGAAGAGATTGAAACAGTGATCCCTTAATGTGAATAAGTAATTAAAATGAATGTTCAAATTGCAATGCAACCAGCTCATTCAGTATCCACTGCAGGACATGGGCATTCTCATGCACATTGTATGGCCTTAAAACGCCACGCTATCTGAGCGGGTTGGCGAGTCCACTCTTGTAGAGGTGGTGTAGTTTCTTAGGACTTGTGGTAGCGGCTTTGTTATCCCTTAGTCGCGTTTTACGACACCCTCGGGAAGAGATGTGGTAGTGCTATTCTATAGCCCGCCGACACCATTTCTCAAATTGCAACCAAAAGAAATGTGAACGCGACAGCCAAGCAATATAGCGCTAATCCACGTGCGGATTCATAGTTTTAATACTGATAAAAATATCCAAATAGAAAGCCCGACCTTATATGCCGAGAATAGCTGTCTTTCGGCCAAGCTTACGATTGCCTTGTGTTCTTCCCAGCCTGGTAGCGCTTCTTCTTGACTTTCCACTATGTTTAGGCGTCCTTCGGTATTAGCTAAGATGCAGCTTAAAGCGGATACACTTGCGGTATAGAAAAGGCACAGCGTGTACCAATTCCGGGATTCAGGAGACCACCAAAATATGTGAGCTTCACAATCGACCGGCGACGGAAGGGGTCGATCGCTAGACTGTGTAGATTATGTCTGTCACCACGGGGTTTTCTCGCAAACCGTTAATAATGTACCAGCGGCGACGAGGTTGAGCCAAATACTCCAATCAGCGGAATTACAGTCGCGGACAGAGCCCACGACCACGCGGTTTCCTCGCGAGTGGGAACTGACTCAACTGCGACGAGGTCGAGCCATAGACAAATTTGACAAATGTTCAAATTGCTTCAACTAATTACTAAAAATCTAGTTAAAAATTAAAAAAAAAATGCGATAAAAGAAGAAATACCTTCTTAATACATAAATAATTAACATTAAGATGTTTTGATGATATTATAATCTCTTTCTGTGGTAAATAAAAAAATGCCAAGGTTTTTTTTTCAAACTGCTTTTATGTAAAATGTCATTTTTGCATATTATGTCCGTTTTTACATTGCTGCCATCGATTTGTCTTTAAAGAAATGAATGTCTGACCGGGAATCATACCCAGGACCTTTTGTCCAGAAGGCTGGGACATTACCACTGGGCGAGTCGGTCGTCAAATGGGACAAGGTCGTTAATAGTATTATGGGAGTTATATGATCACAAATTACAATAGGTAACTGATTTTTTTTCAGTTGGAGTTGTTATGGTGACTGTATAAAATGGCTACCACCACAATGGTGGTGTCCCCACTGGCCACGGCCTCCTCTCCCAAAAACAAGAGGAGACTCTTCGCAGAAGCCCGTCAGAACAGCCTTCAGAAGCTAAGCATTATATTCGATCATCATAACAGAAATGGTAAGTACATGGCAACACATAAATATGTCACATAAATATTGCGGTAAAAAAGTCCTAGATCCATAGCTAACCAGCTTGGTCATTTCAACATTTCGGTCGATCGATATCGGCCTAAATGTTGATCGATGATCTTAAATTAAAATTGTTGTTATATTACATTTATATGAATAAGTCGAGCGAGGAGTTCGATCACTAGAGTGAAAAGAGGGTGCAAATGCCAAAAGAAATGTGCCGAAGCCCGAAATTAACCTATAGATTCCGATTTTTCTACTCACTACTCTCACCCTCTGTTGATCTTTCGTAGTTTTCATATCACATCTATCTTATGTCTTATATGAGTCACTGTCGCCTCAAAAACGAGCTAAAGTGGACCAACTTCTTAAAGGAGCTCCGATAATAAGCGTAACGCTGGACAATGCGGATTGATGTTATAAAATTAGCAAATGGAATGGAAGAACTCTTTGGAATTACTTACAGGATCAAACATTTCATCACTCATTTTTTAAATTATACAATTTAAATACAAGTAGTAAGTAAAACCTAATTGTTTTGACAGTACAACAGCAATCTTGCTCGAAAACTGACAAGTTTAAACGTAACGTGAAGGAACTAATAAAATGCATACAAATACTTTTACTTTATGTTATTTGAAGGCCGCTTGTTAATGTTCACTTAAATTAACTTGTTAATGATAATCTACATTTATAATAAAAAATAATAAAAAAGTCTCTAAAAATATTTTGCTCAGCAGTAAAATAAAATAGAAAAGTATTCTCATTTGTTGGTAAAACAGTTCCTTTAGTTAGTACTAAACTTTAGTAACAGGGGGCAGCACAATACTATGAATAAATGCGCGGTTTTGGCTTTTGCGTGACTGTTTCCAACCTGTGGTTTTTAGATAAATGGTTATTTGACATTTAAGACTGAAGTGTTGTCAAAAACCAAAAAAAAAAAACTACCATTTTATTCATATTTGAAGTAACAACTACATTATGTCACTTTTTTATTGTTTATCTTAATCGTTACTGTCTAATATCATTATTGGTAGTATTTTTTTTTTAAAAACTATGTTTTAGTTTAAATTATCTAATAATTTTAAGTTATGTTTGTGTAATTTGTACTATAATAATAATACACAGTATTTTATTTTACATATTGTGTGGAGTTTCGCAGGGTTGATTTCAAGTAAGCAGAAACGGCCGAAAGTCTAGACTTTCTGTACCGTGAACATTGTTGACCAGTCATTGTTTCTTATAAACGATTAAAAAATACTTATGATTATTACAGAAAAAGTTCCTTTTGTTGATTGGTAATCTCAGATTATACATACTCTTTTGATGTCAACTCTCATCTGTTTGGTTTATGTATTATGTTTGAATTACTTTAAATTTGGAATGTCAGTTTTATTTGTTCAGATTGAATTGTGTCATATTTGATTATTCCGTGAAAATCGCTTAAAGAAGTAACATGTCTAGTTATCTGACATAACTTTTGTATTTTATATAAATTTCATAATGATTACGTTTCTTCAATAAATAAATTCAAAATGTTTAAGTTAAAATAAATAGTTTTCTAATCAGTGCTTAAGTGTCTTTTTGGTTTGAAGGTGATCTCATTAGCCACATCTACCATTCTAGACCTTTTCATTACACGATAGAAAGTGTTTTTTGTAGTGAAAAGAAGGAGTTTGGCTCACGCCACTAAATGTAAGCACACGCTGTATATTAAGTTCTAAATATCATAATAGTTGATTCTAGTTCTATGTTAAGTTCTATGTTCAAAATTTTATACTTATTGCTTAATATTAATTCTATTGTACAATTGAAGGCTTTTATTAACCTTTAAATTTTACTTAACATCTGGTTAATATTTCACTGGTCAGGTACACAATTGAAACTCAATTTACGTTTTAACAAAAGTAATACAAAGATCTGAAAGAATTATAAATGACAAAATTATGAAAATTATTACCAAAAACTCTCGACACTAATACAATACGTAATTTAATTACATTCAATTTGGGGACAATAAATATTGTTTGCTATGTAATTAATTGATATATACTATAATAATTAATTAACGCACATATGTAGGTACACACACGTTATCTTCTTTTATGTAAAATGCATACATTGTCATTTAAGCGTACTGTGACAGAAAAGATGTTGATTAATTTAAATTATTAAAGATTTCTTTTTCGTATTATGACGAAGTAAAGATACAAAAATATTTGACATAATTTACGACTTTGATAGTTATAGTACGATATCATACGGCAGAATTCATTAGTTTTCATTTGGCAACCCCAAGTCCTACCGTAATTGTTGTATTTCTGAGCGCCATTACTTTTTATCCATGTAATGTTGAAATGATTTTAATCCGTTTTCATCGGCAAATTTGTGTGATGTTTTAGCAAAACATTCAAGTGATTGTGTATTAAAACTGTCGAACTTCTTAAAGTTATTGTGCTGGGCTTTGTCATGGCCGGTAAGTGGTGACTTTTAGCGCCCGCTAGTCAAGGGCGAAATTGGATTTGGGATTCGCAATAAATTGAAGATGTTTTATCGTTCAAACTCCGACGGTAAATGCAATGTTCTTGTCATTAGTGTGATTTTTAGTATGTAGTGTTTACATTGATGTGATGATAGTTGAGTTTGGTTATTACATCTTAACGCCGATAGTTTTAACCTTTTAGCTAGTTTAATTTCACTTTAACGCTAATGGTGTAAAAGAGAATGTTCTCGCAACGGTCTTTTCACTAGAATTCGTGTCATAAACATGGTATTTTTGTGTAATAGTAGCTGATACAATCATGTTTGTTTAAGATCAGATGATTGTAATTATGTATTGTTGATCGCGAAGGTCAAACTCTGCTTCTGAACACTGACGTTGCATATTTTTGCTGTTAAAACGATATCTGAGAGCTTTCCAAACAATTTGATAATTACAAACATTGGCGAGGAAAGAATATACGTTGTTTAAAGGAGGGTAACAGCAGGTGAGCATTTTCTTGTTATGTTTCGGTCGTTTCTGTGGACAGGTGTGTTCGTTTTTTGTCAAATAACCTCAGTCTTGACTGGTTTCTTGCAGTAATTTGGGTGAAAACTTGAAACAATTTTTTGTTTACAACCAACACATAATTTTTTATTCTATTAATGACAAAAACTTTGGGTAGTAAGTCTGTTTCATATGTGTATTGATGAAAAGGCAAGTTTTTATGTTGCAATATGTGTTTGTTTAGTTAACATTATATTATTTACACAGTTTAAAAACCTATTTTACAATACTATTAGGAGATAAAATTGTTTGTTAGGGGTTTGTAACATTGGATTTACAAAATAAATTTTGAAATTCCTTATAAAGAACTCACACAAAAGAATACATGTATGATACATTTGTATCATTTAATGGGATAAGCCTAGAATGATAGAATGAAGTAGTGAAATAGATGTAATAATACGGGGCATTTCAAGTGTTTATGTTATAATACTTGTCTAAGATTTTCCTTTATTATACTTAGTTATTACACCATCTAATAAATAACTAATTCATTTTTGTATTTATAGAGGACTACTATTTATTGTCATACACACATCAACACATACAAATGGTGCATTCAAAAACACAATATTTATTGACAATCTAAACATAGTGCATCCTTGATTTTGATGCACTATTTATTAAAACATATTTTGATCACACAAAAAATGAAGCAGAAACAATCAAATAGTAATTATAGCATCTTATGGAATTTAGCCTTAATCTGAATTAATCTGTCAAGCGAAGACCTTTTCCCTTTTTGTTTTCTATTGTTTGCTGGGATGCACAAATCCTTCTGCCACTTCAAAAGTTAACACATGTTAACACAAAGATATGCTTGATAAGAAACTTTCACTAGGCCCATGTGGTGAAAATCCCTAATTATTACTAGTGGAGACCAATGCCCTGCAGTGGAACATTATAGGCTAATATTGACAACAAACTTAGTGGTCCTACCTGCTGTGCAAAAAGTTCCAGGTTTGTTTCTCTGCTGAACACATTTGCTAGATATGTTTGTTAGAGTCTGGGTGGTTTGTGTTAATGTGGATCTTTAAGTGTGACATCATTATTATTTATCACATAAATGCATAGCATTAGTACTGATTATGATTACAGACATTCATTTAGTACTTAAATGCATAACAAATAACTCATAATTTTATAGTGTTTATTAAACCTAGTGTAAGTTTCTAACATTTACAAATGTTCCTACCCCACTTACAATTACAGTTATTTCTATATGAAAATGTTTAGTTCCTCAGAACGACCACTAGTAGTGCTGCTTAATCCTCTTAATTTGACTAATTTTAATTGACCCCTAAGTTTTTAACTAATATCTATTTAAAAGGGTGTTTTTTTTTTGAAAGATTTTGTAATTGCATATGCTGAAAAATGCTATAAAACATGTTTATTGTATATGTATTCATTTTTCATATATTGTAGAATATTTATACCCAGTTTCAAATTAATAATAGAACCATCTAATTTTTTTTTCCATATAAACTTTGACACCCTGTGTCACCCCTTCTAGTAAGTTAAGTGTCATCAATGGAAGCTACTGTCCAAATTTCATGTCTCTAGCTTCAGGTTGATTTTTTTTATATACAGTCAAAGTTCCTTATTCGCTTGGGATACATTCTGTAAATATGCTGCCAACACACAGTAACCATGAATACAGAATGGTAATTTGTATGGGATTATAGGGGGATATGTTCCAAGTTTACAAAACAAAAAGAAAAAATATATATAATTATATTATATATATATAATAAGAAAAAATGTATATATATATATATATAAATATATATAATTTAGTAATGTTTTCTTGTTTTGCCACTTTTAAAAGGTCTTTCAATTCGGTTTGATATACTGCTGTGGCATTAACAATTTGCCTTTTAAAAACAAGACTTCTTTCCATAGACTGATCAATTTTTATGAAGAAATCACAAAGCTCATTAGCCATTTGCAAACCTTCACTCAGGTTTTTTAAGTTTAATGTCACCTTTTCAGTGCTAGGCTTCCTCTTCAATGGAATGCATTTCCTCTAAGTCAGTTCAGTCAAATCTTCATCTTGCCATTGAAACAAATCTTGAATATCACTGGATTCTATCTGTTCAAAACCACATCCTATGCCATTCGCAACTTGAGCAATGCTTTCAATTAATTTTTGAATTTGCACAGATTCTTCATCATTAGACGGTTACCTTTTTAATTTTAAATACATATTATTTTAAAAACAATAATATGTAGGTATCCTTAGTTTTGGATCTGCGAATAAAGAAATTTTTAGCTACGACTATAGGAAGTGGCCACAATTTTTTAATCTGCGAATACTGAAAACGCAAATAACAGAACCATGAGGTTTGACTGTATATAGAGATTATATTATCATATATAAATAAATGTCATTTTTTGACACAATTAAGGATACACTTTTCACTTTTACACAGCTAACTAACCAGTTTCAACTTCAATTTATTTTATTACATGTCTTTTTTTAAGACCTGTAATAAAATAAATAATGTTGTGTAAACAATGACATTAAAATGTATGACAACATGTAAACAAGGACATGGAGGTTGGTATTTAGCATAGGAACTATCTAGGCACAGGAAGAGCTGGTTCTATGCCAAATTAGTTTATTAAGACTTCTCCCTTGAATACTTTATGTTCCACTAGATATTGTAACTGTACTAAAGCCACAACATAATAGGAATTAATGATACATTGGAGTCTCATCTGACATCATGTAGTGCATGTAGCAGTTTGCCATTTGTCATTTTGGACTAATATCCACATGTATTGTGGATGGTGCAGGTTGGCAGTTCTCCCATCTTGTTATAAAAAAAATCACTTAATATTACAGTTTAGGGGAACTTGGGTTGCATTCCAATATATATGCAGCTAACATGCACTGTGCCTGCAGGCAATATAACTGAATATCAACTAAAGTCGGAATTTTAATTCGATTCCAGATTTGACAATTTCAGTGTTGCAACGTTATGACAAGTACTAAATAGTAACGTTGCGAAATTATTCGATACGGAAATGGAATATTTCCGGATCGATTCTTCTCCTTTATAATTTTATTCTCGTAAACTAAGTATATCAGGAAATTAAATATTTGTGAAGGGATAATTTAGTTATGACGATTAATTTTATTACGGATCTGAGAGTTTTCTTTAATAATTGTGTGTGAAATAAATAAATAAATGTGATCATGAAGGAACATGAGAAATAAAACAAATAGATGTATTATGGTAATATTTTATTTTATAAATCGTCGCCGTCATCGCTATCGCTGTCACTTTCTGTAACATTTATTATAAATGTGTCTGTGATATTGTCAATTAACATATCTAGCCTACTCATTTTTTCCTCTTCTTTGACAACATGGGATACGCATTTAGACCATTCGGTGGCCGTAATTTTTTGAATGCCTTCCTCAAATAAATTTCTCACGTCTGTCAATTTGAAGGTTTTATTATTTTGAGCTACATGCCCCTTTACCTGAGCCCATATCAATTCGATAGGGTTCAGCTCGCAATGGTAAGGGGGCAGTCTTAAAACCGTGATCCCATGTTGTGCTGCCATTTCGTCTACAGCGTACTTATTAAAAGACTCGTTATGTGGAATCAGTTCTAAAAGCGTAGCTTTAACCATATCTGGTTCCTAATGAATATTTTTATTTAAAAGCCAGTCTTGAATGGCAGCTTTTTTCCAGCTCATTTTTGGTGCCGTTTCCAATTTTCGGGAGTGGTAAGGTGCATTATCCATCACCACAATTGAGTTTGGTCTTAATTTTGGTAAGACTCCAGCGAACCACTCCTCAAAACAAACTGCATTCATCTCATCATGGTAATCTTCACAATTTTTCTTTGCTTCCAAAATCATGAGCCCCTCTTCCAGGAAGCCTTCTTCACTACCTATATGGCTAATTATGAGACGTTTGCCTTTTCCAGATGGGTTTTTTAATCCAGTGGTCAGTCCCTCCAAAAACGCTTGCCGAGATGATGTGACTTGCTTGTCCACCCAAGTTTTTTTTACAGTATGACCTTAAATCACATATAGTACATGAACATTCAATATTACTATTAAATTTAATGTAAATGTATATTAATTCAAAATGTTAGCCTTACCTGCGTTAACCCAAGTTTCATCTTGATAATATATATGTCTCCCTTCTCGTCGAAACTGACATATAGATCGCAAGTAACGCTGGCGCCATGTTATTATATCATTTCGATCAATAAGTGTGCTCTTGCGTGACCGTGCAACAAATTTAAAATTAAGATGCTTCAAAATTTTTCTGAGGGTGTCTTTGGAAACCTTGGGCATTTCTGGATCATCGTTCATCACTTGTAAAATCTGAAATAGTAAATTTTATAATAGTTTGGAATCATTACTTATATATAAAAGATGTAGGTATAAAATAATACTGTCTGACTGATTGACTAACCTTTGCAATGGTTGGAGGTTCATTTCGGTAAAAGAACTGATGAACTATTCGTCGTATTGCGGAGAATGTAAATTCATCAATTTTATCTTTGAAACTTCGCTTTGGTCCAGTTTTTTTAGGGGGAGTTGGCGGCGCACCTTTATTTACTTCCTTCAAAACGTTACAAACAGAGCGTGAGGTTATTCCCAATATGTGAGCAACTTTGTTCATACATTCATTTTCTTCCACAACTTCAAAGGCCTCCAATTGCGCAGAAGTTTCATTTTTCACGTACTTATATGCGTTGCGGATCATTACTTTTTCAGTAACAGTGAAAGCTTTTCGTGGACGTTTTTTTCTTGGAGACAAGAAAACATCCACGTCTTTTTGTGATGTACTTGGCGATGGATCCATTTTGATGGAAAACCAAAACAAATAGATTCACTCAAAGTTCACAAAAAACTGTAAACGTAACAACAAACACAACGTAACAAAACTTTAACAAAAACCCAACAAAATAACAAAATATCGATTCGCAATGAAACGAGATATTCGTGCAGTCAGACTAGGAGAATGAAGCCGAATGACAAGATAAACAAAATGGCGATAGCTGCACGAGCGCGCACGGGTTGCCAATACAGAAAACTATCTAGGCTCTTTTATTATAAGTTTTGTTTTTAATATAAAAAAAAACAAAAATATTAACTTTTTATCAAATAAAGCAGCGGTTACTAATTAATAAATAATTGTTATGAATAATTATGTATTTATTTAAATAAAAATCAATAATTTAGTCTTTAATTGGCACACCAATATTATGATTACATAAACATAAATCGCGATTGTTTATCGATTTTTGTGTTCATCACTACACTATTATATGTGGTATCATTATTTTACAAAATGACAGTAGCTAATGTCAAATGTGGAATCGAATTGTAATTCCGACTATACTTAAAACAGCTAAGTGCTAATATTACATCCCACAATAGAATGGACTTGTAAAGTTTATTATGCTGTTGACAATGTATCCTATAAGAATGATTGTGTCCCACATGTGAAAATGCTACTAGCTAGTTGCTATCAATATCATGTGAACTATTTAGTACACACAACATAATAATTATATGAACAAGGTAACACTACATACAACAATTTAACACAACACTTTCTATATACAATACACAAATGTCATGCATACAACACCTTTTGTATGCCTCTCTATTGTTTTGATAGACCCTTACAGCAGCATAAAGGACTGGTGTAGTGTTACCAGGACCACAGATTTTAAAGTTATTGTAAAGACAAGGGTATTAATTACATTACTATTTTATTACAAGTACATCCAAAGCCTATTGTAGTTCCGCATTTCTTACTAAGTCATGTATGGGAGTTCTTGTGTTTTAGTTGGCTTAATTTTATTTTGCCACAAAAGAAACTTTCTTTATTACAAAGCTTCAAAAGAAATAAATGTGTAATGTGAACAGAAATGCTTAAAAAGAAAGAAGTGCCTTGGCCGAATCACCGTATAAGAAGTCAAGAAAGTTTCAGAAATTGGCGGCAAAATTCGCGTCATTGGAACACTACGCCAGATTGTATGTATTGACCATGGGGACTTGTAAATAAAACTCTGGACTGAGCCCTTATCAGAAAAAGTCTGCAGAGCAAGAGACCCAACTGTCTGTTTTGTATCTTTCTAACAAATGAGACAATATTTCTGGGATAATATTGCGGAAAAATTAAAAATGAAACCTTTTCTATTCCTGTTGGAAAGAAATAAGAAAACAGAGTACCTACATATATGTATTATGTATTAATTATATTAATGTACTTTCACCAATAGATCACATCACTTCCATCACATCTGGACAGATATCTTATGCGGGCCACACAGCAAATACTTTGTGCAACAAAAATGTTTGACTAAGTTATTAATATTTAATTGTTCTTACTGTATTAACCCAATGAAATCCTACCAATTTTAAAATTATATATTAATTTTGAATATGGCAACATATAGATCAATTTTAGAAAGGGACCGTTACTTAGGCCTCTCTCGAACCGGTTTTTGTAATGCGTGCACAATGACTTAGGCGTAGGCATAAGGACCACTTTTGATATACTTGACTGAAAGAAATGTTGGTATATTTCAGTCCTGAGTTTTATTAACAAGTCTGTGTTATTGACAAAATTATTCACACAAGTTCTTATGACCATTCAAGCGATACTTGCCTCAATACGCTGCTAATACTATACAAGACAATATAAGGTAAAAGTTCATGCTTGATAGGGTGGTTAATAGAATAATTCTTACACAAACTTACATTATAGTAACACTTTTTGTTTCTGAAGACTCAATAGGTATACTAATCATACAATTCTATTGTTACCATTTTTAAGATGCCACAGTTACCCCTTTGCTTCCAATACAGTCTTCCTCACAGGGTTTTGTAAGATTTCGTTTGTACACAAAATCTTACGTCATTATAAGATTCAAAATATTGTAAGTTGAAATACAAAGATAAGATATTCAGTGCAGTAGAGTGCTATTGCTGCATTTATGTCATAAAGAGGCTTTGACACTTGACCATTGCAAGAACATTCTCCTTTTATTAATTTAGTGGTATTTTTTATGTAGAGTACATTGCATTTACAATTTATTCTAACATAGTATGTTATTTTTACTAACTTTTGTGTAGAATTTCTAATTATGTATTTAACATCTTTGTGCAACTTAGTTTAATTAATTTATGAGCTTTTGTACTTTGTAACCCTATGGCCAGTTATTAAATTATATGCCTTTAAACTTATTTGCTAAAGTAGTTGTTTATTTGTAAGTTCATAAACACTTATTGAATGATTCCCTTTATGATTAACTTTTTAATATAATTACATTAATTACAATCTGCATTTATAATTGGACTACACAATTACTCTAATGCTTTCTTCTGTTACATAAAAATAAATAATACACTCATAGAGGATAGTGTTGCATACTTTAGAAATGCCTGGTAATATTGTCCATTGATGTGCCATGTGAGTTTAGCTCCTTTGACCTTATAAAGCGGGTGAATGCCTTAATGGCTAAGGCCAGTCTGCTTCATTGACACTTATGAATAGAAAGACAGCTGGGAAAAGTTTATCTGTAGCTTTTTATTAAATAGAGCTGCAAAGAGTCCACTCGATAGTCCGGAGGGAGTCCTCCCGATAGCCCGCACCTTTTTATAGGAAGGGAGGCGAATGAACAAGCAGCCTATGTGATGGTAAATGGCTACCACCACCATATAATTCCCATATCTGTGCCCTGTCAATTTTGCAGAATCCTATTCTCGATTTTCAAGAAGACAGTTTTCTTGTAGAGCCCTATGTCGTAGTGTAATAGAAAGTTCTCTTGAGGCAGTTAATGTCACAGTGCAAGGTTTGTGGTATAAAATGATTTTTGAACCACACAGTATGTGACACCCCCTTATCGAGAAATGCATTTACTCCTGCAACCACATACCCGACGCCGAGTGTATCTATTTGTCGCTTCTGTATGATATTATTCAGTACCAGAAAGTTGTTATTAGCATAGATGACAGAACAGGCTTTAATGTGAATAGTGTTTTACAAGATCGGTAGTGTCCCTGGTGTTGCAGGTGCCCATATAAGCGGTAGCCACTTACAGCCACATGGACTGTATGACCATTTTTTCGCCTTTCTCCAAAAAAAAGTTACCTACTAATGGTCTATCTAAAAAGTAAATTAGGTGATCTGTCTCACTTTTTCATCTTCATAGAAAAAATAATATAAAACGGAATGTTAATATAACGGTAGTTACAGTGTTCCCATTGTTCACCTTTTAAACCTGTGCATCAAATCATCCAAACAAAGGTGACTTGTTCCTAATTCTTCACTATTCAATATTGACTATTAAAGTCTTTGTATGATTATTTAAAAATAATGATTCGGATGTAGAGCGTAATTTGTGTAATTAGCTTTTGCCCACTATTTTGCTTATACTTACAATAATTTTTTTTATCTAAAATCTTAATTTTGACTACCTTGTCTCACATTGTTATTTGAACTACTGGATTGAATAATGTAAAAAATACATTTAAATCTTTTGGAATAAATATTCTATACTCTAGTAGAAACTAACAACAGCAGACCAACATAGCTTCACTGGAATAATGTCAAAAAGTGACAAACAGACAGACTTGTGTTCATTCATTTGGATTTGCAATCATTTCGGCCAAATACCTCTTTTGTACGTCTAATCCCATCTTCAACGTCTAATCCCATCTTCTACTCTTGGTCCCTACATATGATATCGACATACTTCGGGATATATCACTGTCGGAATATAAGAGACCTGTAGGCCAGGGAAAATTTTTTGGTGACCTAGTATGAAACTTTCCGGGAAACATTCGTTGCAATAAAATATGATTTATCAGAATATTGATTTTTTTTAAAATCAGCCGTTTTGAAGTTATTAATTTTTTTCGAAAAACTGACCTTCGGCAGTTGTCTACGCATATCTCCGAAACTATCCAACCGATTGGAGTGAAATTTCTTTTAAACGGCTTATAATAACATATTCCAAATGGCTTGTTGGCCGATTTCGGCTAGCTTATCAAAATTTTGAAAAAAATCGATTTTACAAAAAAATTGCAAAAACTGGTAAATTATGAGTGTCAGCGTCCTGCCTAAGGCTTAAAAAGAGTTTAGAAGCAAATCATGACCCATGAAATTTTTTTTTAAAAATTTTGAAAAAAAACCAGTGCAATTTTTTTGTAAAATCGATTTTTTTTCAAAATTTTGATAAGCTAGCCGAAATCGGCCAACAAGCCATTTAGAATATGTTATTTTAAGCCGTTTAAAAGAAATTTCACTCAAATCGGTTGGATAGTTTCGGAGATATGCGTAGACAACTGCCGAAGGTCAGTTTTTCGAAAAAAATTAATAACTTCAAAACGGCTGATTTTAAAAAAAAAAACAATATTCTGATAAATCATATTTTATTGCAACGAATGTTTCCCGAAAGTTTCATACTAGGTCACCAAAAAATTTTCCCTGGCCTACAGGTCTCTTATATTCCGACAGATCAGCAGTTGTACAGGACATATCAGCTGTCATACAGGCCATTTAATATTCTGATCTTGCTGAAGAAGATTAATTCTGGATCCAGTTAAACCTTCACAGTTGCCACAAAATGTGCATCATGGATGCTATAGAGATACAGGCCATTTAATATTCTGATCTTGCTGAAGAAGATTAATTCTGCATCCAGTCAAACCTTCACAGTTGCCACAAAATGTGCATAATGGATGCTATATAGATCTCATCTGTTATGTTCATCCTATAGACTCGACTTCCTGTTTGGTGCTTTGATTAATGGTGTACGATTGCGTTTCCAGGCAATGGTGGCGAGACGACGTGGTGTTTCAGTCAGGTGAAAGGCACCCTAGAGGACGACGTCACCGAGGCCGACCTTATATCGTGTGTGGAGTTCAATCACGACGGGGAACTGCTCGCCACCGGCGATAAGGGCGGCAGAGTTGTTATATTTCAGGTGAGAAACTAAACTAGTTTTGTTTTCTTGTAAAAATGATGACAGATTTTCTTACTAACAATGCTAACAATTTTCTTGATGGTAACAGATACAGAGATACTGTTATCTACGAACATCTGGATACATGTCAAAATTTGTCAGTAAAATATTAGCAGTCTCTGTTAGATAACATAACTTAACAACACCTCCACTCGAGGTTTTTTTATGTAGAAGAGAAAGCATACGGGCGGGCCACCCACCAGATGGTAAGTGGTCACCGTTGGACAACTGTTACACCAGGTGGGATGCGCTACTGATCTTCCAAAATCCTATTCACAACCCTTTTCAAGAGCCCCATGGTTTGGGACTGGAAGAACTGGAAAAACCTCAGCTGGTATTTCGTCTCACAACTAGGTCGCGCTAAATTAAATTTCTTTAAGAAATTTATTTAATTAGTCCATATTTAAGAAAACTGTCAGTACAGGCTTTAGGTTTGGTAAAACAATGACTCTTTTAACAAGACATAAAACCTAAACAAAAAAGCAATAAGCAAATAAACAAAAATTATGGCTTTTGAATACCGAAAATTTGTAATAATTAGGAATTACATGAACATAAAATATTCGTGAGAAAAATTTTAACCATTGGAGTCCAGTATATAGAAGACTAGATGAATACCATATCATACCATCAGCCTATGTCTCACCACTGCTGGATATAGGCCTTTTCCAAGGTTCGCCACCACTCACGATCATCAGCTCTTCTCATCCAACCACCACCAGTGAATTAAATCGTCGGTTCACCTACCCTGCTCTGAGTATCTTTGCGGGATAGGATCCGAAACGAAGACATTCGCCAAAGAATTAAAGTCATCGACATAGCTCTTAAAATCGGCATGTTGAAGTGGCAGTGGTCAAGTCATATTTCCCGCAAGACCGATGGTCGTTGGGACTTGGGGTAGACGAGTCCTCGAATGGAGGCCACGAACCGGGAAGCTCAGGGTGGGATGCCCTCCGCCCAGGTCAATCGACGCACATAGAAATATTCCTAACAAAAAACTGTTCAAAAGTAGAAAACAAGCAGTTTGGTGAAACTCACTACAACTGACATAGCACATAACGTCCCCTCTTGTAGCTTTTATCTTCTCACAAGTTCAGTCGGAATCCAGTCGTTTAATTCGCACGTCTTTGTGTTCAATACAAATATAGTTTGTGCTGTGAGTTGGTTTCCAGCGGAAATAAAGGAGAACCATTATGGAGGTGATAGCAGAAGGTATGTACTTTATAACTAAATTGCTTAATTTATGTGGAACTGTCAAATAATATTTATTACATGATATTTTATAGACTGTAAAAAAGTGTATTGTAAAATGTAGTCATTTCTTATAAATAAATAATTCCTTATAATTCATTATAAGTAAACGAAAATACTCCACCCGTCTCCGCCATTTTATTTTCTATATGATTATATAAAATACTTTTTTGGTTTGTTGGTTTGTTTTTAATTATTTATATTTTCTTTTTAGAATCTGCTGTAAGGTTAGAGGAAAACAGTAGAGAATAATTATATGATCTTATGCAAGAATGCCAAAGTAAAAGGATGGATGAAAAGTTATCTGTCTGTTCTCGAAAAGAAACATAAACAAATGACCAATTAACCGGACAGTGAATTTTCAGTGACAGTGACAGTTAAAACATGTCTTAAGCCATTTTAAGGCAGATTTCTACAATACAAACATGGTAGCAGCTAGTTACAAACAACAACCATTTTTTTGAAATAACGAACATTGGCTTAACAATTCCATTAAAATTGCTACTTAGGCTAGGAAGAAACCCAGACGACCAACAAAAGAATTTGCGGAATAAAATGATCGAAATAAGCGACGGAAAACAAAAGATCTGAAGGAGCTTGAGGTAGCCAATGAGTGGCTATCTTTCTGGAGGGTGATTTTACCAGAAGACAATGGCAACAAATACTATACGGCACGAATAAATCAATATATCATGGTTACTTACCCGTAAAAAAGGCAGAAAGAGAATGCTACCAAGAGGCAGAATCAATGTCATTTTCTTCTGAAACCTTAGCCTATTGCTTTCTCAAAACTGAGAATAGATCATAGCGAAGGTACTGACGAGGAAACGGAAGATTACCATGATGGAAACGAAACCGAATTTGAAGATTAATTTTCGTTATCTTACTTGATATATGAATAGATATTTCTTTTTACTATTTAATTATTTATTATTTCCATACCATAAATCCTCTCAAATAATTTTGTCCAGATTTTTAATCAAAATACTCCTCAATAGACGAATAGCCCACTATAAAATGTTAACATCGTTAATTTTTCAGACAAAAATTAAGCGTTGCGTATGTAAAATTTCGAAATTGAACTGAAACCAACTACTAAGGAACTTTAACGAACGCAAAGTATCATCGTCTCTTATTTAGACTGTATACCTCCGTAATCCATATTGACATTGTTTCTAAACCTTTATAGATGAAATGCAATCATGGCGAGCCTTATATGTATGTACATTATGCAATACAATGCAATCAGCCCTTTCAACATCCACTGCTGGATATGGACTTTCTTTATGCACATTGTCTGTGCATTAGGGACGTATGGCCTTAAAATGCCACGCTGCGCGCTAGCCAGACGGGTTGGCGAGCCCACTCTTTTAGAGGTAGTGTGGCTCAGCGATCGTGGTAACCACTTTGTTATCCTTTAGTTGCCTTTTACGATACCCACGCGAGGAGTTGGGGTGGTGCTACTCTATAGCCGGCCCACACCACACGGCACATGTACATTATATTATATGATAATTTGGTAAATTAAGATGTGCCTTAACTGGACTCGGGTAACTTGCTCAGATTACAAGTGCCATTATATAGAAGTGTAAAAGGAAATTTGACCCTGGTATATGTACTCTTTATCTATTCCAGAAAGGTTATGCTAAAATTAACATTTTTTGAACAGTTCACAAAATCTGTGGCTAGAATCCAGACTCTTTGAATATTGTTTGAGTTTTTAAATATTTAATTAAAGTATAGCAATAAAACTGTCGTAAGTTCTTTTTACGTCAAATGCGGTTCATTCCCGCGTTCGAAAGACTGTCTACACCACAACTGACGGTGGTGGAAAACTCAAGATTTTCTGTTGTGATGTGAGCACATGCCTGGAAATCCTTGTACTTGTATCAGCCTATAACGTCCCACTGCTGGCCACGGGCCTCCCCTAGTAAATCACTGGAAGTCTGCATTTCCTCAAATACCCTCATGCTACAGTGAACCCAGCGCTAGGTTTACACTTTTCTTAGAAGCGACTTATTAACTGTACTTTTTGATAAAATAGCCTTTGCATATAATACTTCGTTGGTAATATTGGTAGTTTATGATACTTCAGAAGCCTTATTTCGGCGCACAGCCCAAGAGCTTCGTCTCTTAGTGAACTTTTCACTTGTTTTTGAAATTGACATGTTTTATTGCTTATTTGAAAGCTAGAGAATGAATACACGTGTAAAAGAATGAGAATTTGAGAGAGTGTAAAAAAATATTAAGCAGATTATATAGATACTAAATTGAGAATGGTTATCGATTTCTCTATCATCCATACATGGTTGTAATGATACTAGTGTAGTGACGTCAGTAATAGAGTGTAGTGTAGTCCTTTTCGAACTTGTGATTTCTGAGTTCTATAAGTTGGAAATTTGTCATGATTCCTTATTTTTATTTATAAGTTAATTTAACATTAATTTATTATTTATCTAAAAAGGGTAATACCCTATTATCTACTGAGGTATGTGCACTAACAACCTTGAGTATGAGAGATATCTGTGGGACATGTCATGCCTCTAAGAAACTGCTCACATCTAAACTCAAGGGAATATAACTGAATACAAACTAGTCAATTAATACCAGCTAATTATGTACTTGGTTATATACTCAGTGACTTGTTTAAAGAACAGTCAGTAAAGCATATAGATAGATGCTTGTTTAATATAGATACGGTGACGTAAACACCTAACGCCTATTAGTCGGGCGACATTTTATTGGGTCATAGGTCGTCAACCTTTGTGGTCTCACGTCTGATTAAAAGATTTGTTCTGCGGTTTATTTGACACGTTTTATTTGTGTATTTTGAGTAGAATCGTAATCTGTCAAATATTGCGATAGAGAGATTTTAATTTTGTGTAATTTGGACAACTCGACACCCACTCACAATTGTAAGGTCATGTCTCGTGGATTTCACTGTAACAATCAGATAGATAAATTAAATGCCAATTAAGGGCCCTTCTCACCTTTAAAATGGACGCCATGGTTCCTTAGAACATATTTGTCTATTTCTAATAGTTTTAGAGTTTTCCATACTAACCCGTCTCAAAAAAATACCATGTATATATATTATTATACAATCGGAATCATAGGTAAGACTCCCAAGGGATCTCACCTATATTTCTCATCCAGTTTGATTCTCAATACTTTATTGCATTCCATAATGTGTTAAAAAATGGTGAACTTAAAAACTAAGAGATCATTATGGACCCTGTAGGGCACAGCAACTTGCAATTCTTTTACCTCTGTACTGAAATAGTTATTTATTTGAAAGTGCTGTTTCGCTAAGAGAGTGGCAGTCACATCGATTTGGGCTATTCCACTTGATTCCTCTATGAATAATTGATGACCTATTAATCCAGTTGGCAGTGGTACTGCTTGTTATGCAAAAGGAGGTTTCGGGTTCGATTCCCGGTCGCATAAATATTTGTTTGAAAACAAGGTTATTCTAAGGTTAATTAGACGAGATTCCTACCATGAATAAGTCTGCCTTTGTTCTTACGGTATTAGATAAACACCAATACATGTTGCAAAAAGACAATTTAAGTAAGTAACACGAAACGTAATAACAAGTGGCCTTGTCGCCAAAGCGATCTCTTTCAGGCAACCTTTGGCTGGTGAGGAGAAAATACCTACATAACAATATAAAAAATAGGTAGATGGTGCAATTTTACATAATATGAAATGAACATGAATAATAATAATAATGAAAGAATAATATTTTATACATAAACACTTAGGTACTTAAAATGACTACAATACTGAATTTTGCTACTACTACTACTACTACTACTGCTAATACTACTTGAATTCTGCATAGATACATACATAATATGAGAAATGGATGCGAATTGTTAAAATAAAATATTACAAAATTGGTATTATTGTAATGTTTTATTTTAACAATTCGTTAGTAAAATAAAGAGCAACAACAACAAATGTTTGTATTGTTTTTTTGTGTATTATGTTTCTGGGCCCACAACACAGGAAATACTAGTGTAGACAGACCATTGAGTGTTTATTTTTATACTAAGAAGGCGGCAGACGAGTCCACTTGGTGGTTTCCGAGGTGGTGGATACTGTCATCCATAGACATCCGCGATATATGCCAACATCAGTCCAGAATGACAAACGCTGGTACACTCCCCGAATACGCTGTCTACCTTTTGATATGTAGAAATTTATTTGGAGAAAGGGTTGGGAATGCGGGGAGGGATAGGATGGGATGGGAAAGGGCTCTGGAATATCTCACTCTCTACCGACCTACGTACGTACATTAGCGAATAGGATATAGTGGGAAATGCAGTTTATTTCAAGGTAGTCTTCTGTGAGAGAGGAGTCACTTGGCCAGTCGAGTGTACTCCGCGCCTCTTGGATCGCAGCGTGCTGTTTTTTCTGTCTTATACCTTAATAAAGCACAGTACAAACTTTAATCGTACACTAAAAATAAAGCCTCCGTTGCATCTCAGATTCTTCATAGTCATTATTCTAACCATGCAATTAACGAAGAATATGCCAATACAAATAATTTTAATAATGTTTTATTAACAATCGCCTCAAGCCTGTATCGAAGCGTCACTATCACGATAAGCATGCCTTAAAAAATACATTGAGATCCAAAAAAACGTTCGGTCGGTATAAAGCCAGGTAGACGATGTCACTGAGCCATTGTACAGTCCGGAACACGCTCACGTAGCGAATACTATTCAAGTATTTAGTGGTGCTTTATTTAGTGGTGGTGATAAATTGAAAACATGGCGATTTCTAGAGCCTCTGTCTGTAGACAGTTTACAGTGACATAATAATTAGTGACATAACTTTTTTGATATAGATTATTTTAAGTTAAGAAAGAAAGAAATTTATTTTTAAGAAAATGCTATAATAAGGACTTGATTATTTAATAGATACTATGTTGTTTGTTGATATTTAATTGATTGTTGATTTAAATGTTGATATTGTTTTTGTGTTATTTAATTTAGGTTACACACATAATTGACATTGTTCTGTCCCAAAAATTGTTATACATAATAATTAACGTAATACATAGTAATTATACAATAGTCGATTAACGTAAAATAAAGAATTATTTTATTTTTAATTCATATTTGTATCATTTTCTCTTGAAATCCAGTGAATTTTGCCTCCTTGACTTGATTAAAATAAAAATATCACTTGATTTTTATCACGATTTAATCAAATTGTTTGAATTCACTCATTCCTGCCACCAGGTAGATTGTTTGCTCATTTTTGCTTCTTTGTATAAAAATATATACGCCTCTTAACTTTAAAATAAAACTCCATGGACATAAAAGGGGCGGAGTTCGAGCACAGTTAGTATACACATTTTTAGCGTGTGATCATGTCATCTGGAGAAAGTGATTCAACAAGTTTGTAGACTACATTTTGGGTAGTCGAATCTCATTATGTAACTGTTTTATTCGTGTCAATTTTCATTTTAAAGCACTTCCTTTGAAGCTTAGATGTAAGGATTTTTTGCTAATAGAAACGATTAAACACTTCGAGGAATCCAGAATAATGCATAGAAAGATGTTGCAATATATAACCTTTATTTACTTAAAAACCTACATGCAACTCTTCCAATCGAAAAGCAACAATTTAAATAGGTATTTATTAAAAAAAATATAAACATTAATCTTTTAGGTAAGTTGTTTGCGAAACGCAGAAAACGTAATTGTTCGAACCCCTTTGTCCAGTTACACTTATCGTGTTACTAGCTGCCTTGTATTTCATTCAGAATAATTGATTGTGTCAGATTTTCTGCGAATGGTTGCTGTCGACACTATTCGGAACATGATACAGCATTTTTAATAATAGTCCCCCGAGCTCCCGAGCGTCGACCTAGGATTTCAACTCAATTAGAAATATTATTGAGACTACTTACAAAGTAAAGAGCTGATCAAACTGGCTTTTATATTTCTATGCTAGAATCCAGGAAGATGCGTGCTGGGGTAGGTAATACTTATACACATAGATAGAGAATACATGTACATAAGCTAGTACATAAGTCAGGCTAGATAGTCTAGCTTCAAAATAAACATGAAATGTCTAATGAAGCTAGTACCTAACGTTTGAGACTAGCCCTGCAGTGCTCTTGCAGTTTTCCTAGATTTAGGATTTTACGGGTTTGGACATTAGACGTCCAAACGTTAGACATGTACACATTGTGAATGTTGTCGACAAAAGTTGTTGAATATATGTTGTAGACAACATAATATGAAATATTATGTTGAATATTGACGTTGGACTAGAGAGAGCGCTGAAAATGTTACCTAGCGCTCTTTTTGATCATAGAATTTTATTACGTTTTGTGTTTTACGTATAAAAACATATAGTAAGCTGTTTCACTTCCGATTGAGTCTTATTGTTCTTATGTTACGGCACTGACCTATGGATATGGGACTCTTCGAGATAGCTGTAAATAGAATTTTGCAAATTAGAAGACTTAGCAAATTAGAATTGATCGGCGTTCCATTGGTTTGCCAACTCTTCTATAAAAAAAAAAAACTGTAAACGTGTAATTAGTAGCTGTGCCTTTCTCTTTCTTATTCCTTGTATAGACAAGATTGTGGGACAATTTATTGGTTACTGTGTATGCAGGGGGTTTATTATTATTGAGCATTAGGGGTTCTGCCATTCAATAGTCTGGTATCACTGCGACCATTACTAATCTATTCTGATTACCTGCCAATGTCTAAGGCCTGCAAATATCGCAGGACAGATTTAGCAGCGAGTTGTTGAGCCTCTTCCTAGGGTTTACCAATGTTTAAATGTATTTTTTGGTTGTTCCAGAGAGACCCAGCATCAAAGCAATGCGTGCCCAAGAAGGGGGAGTATAACGTGTACTCGACGTTTCAGTCGCACGAGCCCGAGTTCGACTACCTCAAATCACTCGAGATCGAAGAGAAGATCAACAAAATTCGGTGGCTCAAACGGAAGAACCAAGCACACTTTTTGTTGTCAACCAATGACAAAACTATCAAATTATGGAAGGTACGTGAGGCTACTGCTATCTGAATGAATCATGTCATTATAGTGTGATTTATCGCCATTTTCTTTTATTTTTTACCAAATTTGCACTAAGGCGAAGAGAAAAGACGAATTAACCTCCGTTGTTAATTCCTACAATAATATAATCAGTAGTGATGGAACATATTATGTTGGTGATACATTAAGTAATCAGCACTGGTATTCAGCATAACTCCTTGATCAGTAAACATACAAATTTTTACAATTTTTTGGATGGCTAATTAGTGATTGCTTTCTTTGTCTTCCTTTAAACGAGAAGATGTTAAAGAATTGAATTCACAAAGTATTTTATGTGATGTAGAAATGTTCGGCTCTTCTGCAAGGGGTCTCCACCCGTCCCAGCGTGTGAGCCGTCGGCCGGTTTTCAGTTTGCTCTATTTTTAAGGACTATGAACTTAAAGGCTTACGCAGCTGTCCTTTTCTACATGCCATTGACACACAATGTGTACAATATTGCCAGTCATTACGTTCGCGCGTTTTTAAAGGTCAGCAGACTGAACACACAGTGCCACGGGCATAGAATACATAATGGATTCTGTGCCTTAGTAAAAACTGCAAATGTCTAAAAAGTATGTCTCACAAAAGGACTTGTTATTCCACTTTTCTCTCCATGGTATCCTTAGTATTTTCTATATAAACCTAGATTTTAAATCACTACCTCCTTTCTACATATAATTTTAGTGAGTGTTTTCTTCAACGTCGCGCGTCGATAAGAAGAATGGATAAAGTATAACAATCTGGCAGACGTACACGTAGTGTGTTAAGTTTGCTTGGGCATAATAGTTTCATCATTTTGATTTTCTTAATTTGGTTTTGAGTTTCTTTACTCCAAGTTTGCTCTAACCTATTCTGACCTCTAACGAGTTTATTCTGATTTTACACCTCCGAAGTTTCGGGCTCGATCGAAGTTCGAATGAATGAAGTGCTTTCACCCTACTCTGTTTTTCCTACGGCCGGAGCTCTATACATTGGCTATCTCCAAGTATCTAAAAAGTATCTCCCTTATTATCGTAAAATTTGATGTTTGATCTCAAAGTATCTCTTGTCATAATCTATATTTCGATCATTGTCTCGTGTAATCGGAGTAATGCCGGCTGCACACACTCGGCGAGAGCACACCATCTACACATTCTTGTATCAGTTGAACTTGTATCAGACCCTTTGACTCGGGCGCAAAAAAACCGACACGCGACCGAGATGTGGCGAGGCGAGACGAGAGAAGGGAGACGAGACGAGAGCACCATGTACACACACTCTCTCTCGGCCTGTCTCAGGGTGCCTCGCCGAGTGTGTACAACCGCCTTATGAGTTTCGACGTAACAAATAAACTTCGTTCGTGGCAGGAATTTTTCGAAATATCGGCCAAAACTCATTTTTTTGCACTCCGCACTGTGTTTTAAGTGGTCGCCTTGGTCATCGACGTAACAACCCAAATACTTATAATCAGGTTGTTAAGTAGATGTTTAACAACCGTCTTGGGTGGTGTGCAGGTATCAGAACGCGACAAGCGCGTCACGGGGTACAACACTCGCGAGGAGAGCGGGCGGCCGCGCGACCCTCAACGCATCACACAGTTGCGTGTGCCCACCGTCCGCCCAGCGGAACTTATGGTGGAGGCATCGCCCAGGTACAAAACACTACTCTCATTGTAACCACCTCTTTTACCGTCCACTGCTCGGCATGGGCCTCCTCATGCATATTGTCTTGTCCATGAGGTTGGCCTTTAAACGGCCTAGTAGGCCTAGTGGTTCGGCGAGTTCACTTTTTTAGAGGTGAAATAGTTCCTCGCGCGCTTGTGGCGGCGGCGGCTGTGTTATCCCTTAGTCGTTTTTTACGACACTCATAGGAGTGACATTCGTGACATAACGCGGTCAATAATTATTACTCTGCTGTCAGAAAAAAAACACATATTGATAAAGCTCGAGAAAAATAAATATAAATTTCATTATTATCAAGCTAGAAACTTGCGAGTTTGCGATGAAACAAACAGAATAACGATGTTTATTGTCTTTGTTTATTTTTAATTTCCAAATATAACTATTGATATTTTCTTTAAAAATGTTACTTACGCTTTTTATTATTAGCATGACAGTACTGTAGGTGCACTGCGTATGATACAGTGTCGGCACAATGTTTTGTATTGTCAACGGTTTTAAGATTTCTGCTGACACGATCCGATATCCGACCGTGCCGTATCCCTTCCTACTGCCGGCCATTGGCTATAGAAATTCCGCGCGTCAACAATACCTCACGGGTTGTTGTAATCGATTATAATTACGAGAATACTAATTGTAGGATATTGACTCAACCTTAATTTAATTACCTGAATACACATACACGTAACATTCAGTAACACATAACTATAGCGAGGTAAATAGAAATTTCTTAGACTGGTTTTCGCTTAGATGCATTGGAAACTAGCCTCTAAGCAGACTGCACAAGGTGTCTATAATAAACACGACTTAGAAATAATTGTAAACTCTAAAATCTACCTAAATTATCGTACGTAAGAAAAAGATATCAGGGTTATATGATCCTTTGCCTTAAGATTCTGTGATATAGAGTTGAACAAATTTGAATCTCACGATAACGAAGACTAATGAATGATCCCAGAGCGTTCTTTTGGTAGAAATTGGCTTGACAGAAAAAGAAATCTATTAACCTTTATTAATTGCTCAATTGCTACCTCATAAATAGATAACCCCGGAGTATTGGTCTCTAGGAATTGTTAAATTCCTTATCTCTATTGTTTGGAGTACTAGTGCTCGAATACAGTCTGTGTTTACTTTGTGATAAAATAATTTTATTTTATTATAACGGGATTTATGATATTTGCTAATACTTCAGTATTTCCGCATGTGATGTACTTATATTAAATATTACGCATTATCTGACTGAATTAACGATGCACTTGTGCTACTAAGCTTTTTGATTAGATAGTTGAGATTTATTTTCTTTGAGTACAATTAATTAATATTCAATTAATGAATTGATAAAATAATCAATTAAATTAATTATAATTTCAATTTAATTTAAACAGTGTTTTAAGTTACTTCATAACTTCATTGCGTTAATAGTTGGAGCTCATGCATGACCCTTTGTATCAACTCGAAGTCTTGAGATTATAAGCTATTGTCGATTGCAGATATGCAGAACAATTAATCAATAATCATTTAATCATTTAAAGCTACCGGCAGCAAAATCCTAGTAACTTTTTAGTAGCTACATGTTTAGTCTCATCGTTAAGAAAGTTAAAATCGTTAAGAAAAACCTTGTTGAATCGAAATCTATCTCATTACGTATTATTGCCTTCCGATTCTATTTTTTCGCCTGAAAAATTGCTCCAACCGAAGCAGCGTCTGATGACACCAAACGTAACTTCTGTAGTGCACTGAAACATACAGCACTTGTTGTACGACACTGTGCTTTTTATAAAAATATATACTAATATATCAAATGGTTTTTAATCAAATAGTTTCCGGAAACAGTATGAAACAAACGAGAATAAATAAAAATAATTACTTATTTTTCTACGTAAGCTCGTTCTAAATCAATATACTTCGTGTAACGTTTTTCAAGACCTATTTAATTTGAAAAAAAAATATATATATTGCTGGTCGAAAAAGGTGTACATCAGACATCGAGTCGTCCACATTGCTGTCTAATGCCAGTGACATGTTCTTTTAAGAAGATAGATATCACTGGGGGCTAGGTCCAGCATATTTGGAGGATGTGCCATCAGTTCAAATCCTGCCTGCTTGATGGCAACGAGAGCAACTTCCGACTTGTGCACGAGGGTATTGTCTTGATGAAAAATCACACCTGTACTCAATTTTCCAGTTATTGTAGGAACTGAGTAGAAATCAGTCTATCCGAAAGCAATATGTATAAGTCTATAACGTCTGACTGCAGGGCACAGGCCTCCTCTAGTAAATCACTTTAGTTCGGGCCGTATTCTATCACGCGGACCCAGTGCGGATTCTTGGATTACATACTCCAGATATTTTTATTTATATCTGAAGCATGCGGGTTTCCTCACGATGTTTGCCCTCACCACCGAGCTAGTGACAAATTTAAACAAAAATAATAAAAAAAAAGCAATGCAAGTATTTAAATGTGTGTTGTGTTTGCAGACGGATATTCGCGAACGCGCACACGTACCACATAAACTCGATCTCGCTGAACTCTGACCAGGAGACCTACCTGTCTGCGGATGACCTCCGCATCAACCTTTGGCATCTGGAGATCACCGATCAGAGCTTCAATATAGTCGATATAAAACCGGCCAATATGGAGGAACTCACCGAGGTGAATACACAATAACGTCAGCCTATATCTCTTAGACCGTCAGATAGTCGAAGATTTCAGTGCCCCATTTTCTCTCTTCTGCCTTTAGAGGGTTGAAAAGTGTGCGGATGTAGACTACAATAATGTAAAAATTAGGGCAGTACCGCGTGTCCAACATATTTTTCCAACTGCCATGTTTCCAACATAAAATTGTTATATTTTTCTACGAGTTCGAGTCTTCATTCCAAACCTTCGGGCACGTGCAACCCTTCTGCCTATCGTTTTCCGTGGCTTGATTTTATCTAAAATTTCATTTGGTAAACATGGCAGAGGCTACAAAATTGTGTCAGAACATGTATTTTTCCTGCAAATGGAAAATTGATTTTTAATATGTTGGACACGCGGTCCTGCCCTAATTTTTACATTATCGTAGTCTACATCCACATACTTTTCAATCCTCTAAAAGGCAGAAGAGAGAAAATGGGGCACTGAAATTTTCGACTATCTGACGGTCTATCTCCATTGCTGGACATAGGAGGTCCCAGAGTTAGCCACCACATTATAATGTTTTTCTTATACAAAGTATATGACGAATTTATTTAATTTTTATTGCACTAAATTTGTACGGTTGGCGGATTTAATACCTAATGACATTCTCTGCCCATCAAATATGCATACTTTAATTTAGTAATACTTTGTTTCAGGCAATTGTAAAAATAAAATTCTTAAACCTCAGTTCTTGCAAGTCACGAGCGCGCCTCATCCCGGCTTTTGGATAAATGTCCGTATACGCGAAAAGTAACTTTCACGTCAATATATTTAAAAATAGATTATTATTATGAAGGATATAAATTATCTTTTTATGTGTACGGACACTTACCAATACAAACAAGGCAGACAGACGTGCGCTCGAGAGCTGCAAGAACTACAATGTAATCAACATATCAGCCTAAAATGACCCCAATGAATATTGTAATATCAACATTATGCTGTGGTATTTAGGATTGTGTTACTTAGTTTTTAAGTGCTTAATAATCATAGTAGATAAATACACGAACAACATTTTGAACACTATTATGTATGCATAAATTTGAGATTACAATGATTTTTCATTGATTGCTATAATCGGCAAAATGTACAAATGGCTGCATATAAGATGCAAATTAGTCATTAATATTAAATGATCATATTTTTGTATGATTTCAGGTAATAACTGCAGCTGAGTTCCACCCGACTGAATGCAATCTCTTTGTATATTCTAGTAGTAAGGGTGAGTGTAATTTAAGCTTAAAGCATTTTATCACAAATTCATCTGAAAGTAGTTACTTTGCAAGAATTAACATTCTTATTTTGTAGATAGAAGAAGAAGAAAAAAGAATGATATACAAACGTCCTCACTTTGCCACCGAAACAATAGTATGCAAAAAAGGCAGAAAACTGTCACTGTCTCACTTTTTATAGTGACAAATCTAGTGTTGGTACTTCGTTTTGTTTAAGTTGTTTTTAAGGTTAAGTAACCTACAGTTACACACAAGTGTATAAACAGTAGTAAGTTACACAAGTGTGTAACTTGAGAAAAATGTTCCTAGACACTAATAATATAAATATAGATTCAGTATTTTTTGCTGTTCATTTCATTAATTCTCATAAATAAGTAGTTGTTGTTATATAGTGCTGTCATTAAGACATTTTATACCGCGAATCCGAAAGCTGCGAATAACCCGAACTGCCAGGAGAGGCTTTTCTGCTACTTATGGGGTTCTTCAAGAAAGCTGTGAATAGGATTGTACGCGACCAGCATCGCACCGGTATATCCCTTGGTGGTGCAGGTGTCCATGGGCGGCGGTAGCCACTTATCATTACGTGGATCGCTTGCCCGTCTTTCTTTTAATTACAAAAAAAATGTAACGTGTGTCCCTCGTGTTAGGTACAATCCGGTTGTGCGACATGCGCGCGGCGGCGCTGTGTGACCGGCACGCGAAGCTGTTTGAGGAGCCCGAGGACCCGCACGCGCGCTCTTTCTTCTCAGAGATCATCTCCTCCATCAGCGACGTCAAGCTCAGCAACTCTGGCAGGTGAGACACTACAACATAACATACATCTTAAATAACACCTACTTTAACATCATCTCAATCAGCGACGTCAAGCTTAGCAACTCGGGGAGGTGAGACACGCACTACCAGGTAACGTGTAGCTCAAACACCTGCTTCAACATCATCTCCATCAGCGACGTCAAGCTTAGCAACTCGGGGAGGTGAGACACACACTACCAGGTAACGTGTAGCTCAAACACCTGCTTCAACATCATCTCAATCAGCGACGTCAAGCTTAGCAACTCGGGCAGGTGAAACACACACTACCAGGTAACGTGTAGCTCAAACACCTGCTTCAACATCATCTCCATCAGCGACGTCAAGCTTAGCAACTCGGGGAGGTAAGACACACACTACCAGGTAACGTGTAGCTCAAACATCTGCTTCAACATCATCTCCATCAGCGACGTCAAACTTAGCAACTCGGGGAGGTGAGACACACACTACCAGGTAACGTGTAGCTCAAACACCTGCTTCAACATCATCTCCATCAGCGACGTCAAACTTAGCAACTCGGGGAGGTGAGACACACACTACCAGGTAACGTGTAGCTCAAACACCTGCTTCAACATCATCTCCATCAGCGACGTCAAACTTAGCAACTCGGGGTGGTGAGACACACACTACCAGGTAACGTGTAGCTCAAACACCTGCTTCAACATCATCTCCATCAGCGACGTCAAACTTAGCAACTCGGGGAGGTGAGACACGCACTACCAGGTAACGTGTAGCTCAAACACCTGCTTCAACATCATCTCCATCAGCGACGTCAAACTTAGCAACTCGGGCAGGTGAGACACACACTACCAGGTAACGTGTAGCTCAAACACCTGCTTCAACATCATCTCCATCAGCGACGTCAAACTTAGCAACTCGGGGAGGTGAGACACGCACTACCAGGTAACGTGTAGCTCAAACACCTGCTTCAACATCATCTCCATCAGCGACGTCAAACTTAGCAACTCGGGGAGGTGAGACACGCACTACCAGGTAACGTGTAGCTCAAACACCTGCTTCAACATCATCTCCATCAGCGACGTCAAACTTAGCAACTCGGGGAGGTGAGACACACACTACCAGGTAACGTGTAGCTCAAACACCTGCTTCAACATCATCTCCATCAGCGACGTCAAACTTAGCAACTCGGGGAGGTGAGACACGCACTACCAGGTAACGTGTAGCTCAAACACCTGCTTCAACATCATCTCAATCAGCGACGTCAAACTTAGCAACTCGGGGAGGTGAGACACACACTACCAGGTAACGTGTAGCTCAAACACCTGCTTCAACATCATCTCCATCAGCGACGTCAAACTTAGCAACTCGGGGAGGTGAGACACACACTACCAGGTAACGTGTAGCTCAAACACCTGCTTCAACATCATCTCCATCAGCGACGTCAAACTTAGCAACTCAGGGTGGTGAGACACACACTACCAGGTAACGTGTAGCTCAAACACCTGCTTCAACATCATCTCCATCAGCGACGTCAAACTTAGCAACTCGGGGAGGTGAGACACGCACTACCAGGTAACGTGTAGCTCAAACACCTGCTTCAACATCATCTCCATCAGCGACGTCAAACTTAGCAACTCGGGCAGGTGAGACACACACTACCAGGTAACGTGTAGCTCAAACACCTGCTTCAACATCATCTCCATCAGCGACGTCAAACTTAGCAACTCGGGCAGGTGAGACACACACTACCAGGTAACGTGTAGCTCAAACACCTGCTTCAACATCATCTCCATCAGCGACGTCAAACTTAGCAACTCGGGGAGGTGAGACACGCACTACCAGGTAACGTGTAGCTCAAACACCTGCTTCAACATCATCTCCATCAGCGACGTCAAACTTAGCAACTCAGGGTGGTGAGACACACACTACCAGGTAACGTGTAGCTCAAACACCTGCTTCAACATCATCTCCATCAGCGACGTCAAACTTAGCAACTCGGGCAGGTGAGACACACACTACCAGGTAACGTGTAGCTCAAACACCTGCTTCAACATCATCTCCATCAGCGACGTCAAACTTAGCAACTCGGGGAGGTGAGACACACACTACCAGGTAACGTGTAGCTCAAACACCTGCTTCAACATCATCTCCATTAGCGACGTCAAACTTAGCAACTCGGGCAGGTGAGACACACACTACCAGGTAACGTGTAGCTCAAACACCTGCTTCAACATCATCTCCATTAGCGACGTCAAACTTAGCAACTCGGGCAGGTGAGACACACACTACCAGGTAACGTGTAGCTCAAACACCTGCTTCAACATCATCTCCATCAGCGACGTCAAACTTAGCAACTCGGGGAGGTGAGACACGCACTACCAGGTAACGTGTAGCTCAAACACCTGCTTCAACATCATCTCCATCAGCGACGTCAAACTTAGCAACTCGGGCAGGTGAGACACACACTACCAGGTAACGTGTAGCTCAAACACCTGCTTCAACATCATCTCCATCAGCGACGTCAAACTTAGCAACTCGGGGAGGTGAGACACGCACTACCAGGTAACGTGTAGCTCAAACACCTGCTTCAACATCATCTCCATCAGCGACGTCAAACTTAGCAACTCGGGCAGGTGAGACACACACTACCAGGTAACGTGTAGCTCAAACACCTGCTTCAACATCATCTCCATCAGCGACGTCAAACTTAGCAACTCGGGGAGGTGAGACACGCACTACCAGGTAACGTGTAGCTCAAACACCTGCTTCAACATCATCTCCATCAGCGACGTCAAACTTAGCAACTCGGGGAGGTGAGACACGCACTACCAGGTAACGTGTAGCTCAAACACCTGCTTCAACATCATCTCCATCAGCGACGTCAAACTTAGCAACTCAGGGTGGTGAGACACACACTACCAGGTAACGTGTAGCTCAAACACCTGCTTCAACATCATCTCCATCAGCGACGTCAAACTTAGCAACTCGGGGAGGTGAGACACGGACTACCAGGTAACGTGTAGCTCAAACACCTGCTTCAACATCATCTCCATCAGCGACGTCAAACTTAGCAACTCGGGCAGGTGAGACACACACTACCAGGTAACGTGTAGCTCAAACACCTGCTTCAACATCATCTCCATCAGCGACGTCAAACTTAGCAACTCGGGGAGGTGAGACACACACTACCAGGTAACGTGTAGCTCAAACACCTGCTTCAACATCATCTCCATCAGCGACGTCAAACTTAGCAACTCGGGGAGGTGAGACACGCACTACCAGGTAACGTGTAGCTCAAACACCTGCTTCAACATCATCTCCATCAGCGACGTCAAACTTAGCAACTCGGGCAGGTGAGACACACACTACCAGGTAACGTGTAGCTCAAACACCTGCTTCAACATCATCTCCATCAGCGACGTCAAACTTAGCAACTCGGGGAGGTGAGACACGCACTACCAGGTAACGTGTAGCTCAAACACCTGCTTCAACATCATCTCCATCAGCGACGTCAAACTTAGCAACTCGGGGAGGTGAGACACACACTACCAGGTAACGTGTAGCTCAAACACCTGCTTCAACATCATCTCCATCAGCGACGTCAAACTTAGCAACTCAGGGTGGTGAGACACACACTACCAGGTAACGTGTAGCTCAAACACCTGCTTCAACATCATCTCCATCAGCGACGTCAAACTTAGCAACTCGGGGAGGTGAGACACGCACTACCAGGTAACGTGTAGCTCAAACACCTGCTTCAACATCATCTCCATCAGCGACGTCAAACTTAGCAACTCGGGCAGGTGAGACACACACTACCAGGTAACGTGTAGCTCAAACACCTGCTTCAACATCATCTCCATCAGCGACGTCAAACTTAGCAACTCGGGCAGGTGAGACACACACTACCAGGTAACGTGTAGCTCAAACACCTGCTTCAACATCATCTCCATCAGCGACGTCAAACTTAGCAACTCGGGCAGGTGAGACACACACTACCAGGTAACGTGTAGCTCAAACACCTGCTTCAACATCATCTCCATTAGCGACGTCAAACTTAGCAACTCGGGCAGGTGAGACACACACTACCAGGTAACGTGTAGCTCAAACACCTGCTTCAACATCATCTCCATCAGCGACGTCAAACTTAGCAACTCGGGGAGGTGAGACACGCACTACCAGGTAACGTGTAGCTCAAACACCTGCTTCAACATCATCTCCATCAGCGACGTCAAACTTAGCAACTCGGGCAGGTGAGACACACACTACCAGGTAACGTGTAGCTCAAACACCTGCTTCAACATCATCTCCATCAGCGACGTCAAACTTAGCAACTCGGGGAGGTGAGACACGCACTACCAGGTAACGTGTAGCTCAAACACCTGCTTCAACATCATCTCCATCAGCGACGTCAAACTTAGCAACTCGGGGAGGTGAGACACGCACTACCAGGTAACGTGTAGCTCAAACACCTGCTTCAACATCATCTCCATCAGCGACGTCAAGCTTAGCAACTCGGGGAGGTGAGACACGCACTACCAGGTAACGTGTAGCTCAAACACCTGCTTCAACATCATCTCCATCAGCGACGTCAAGCTTAGCAACTCGGGGAGGTGAGACACTCACCACATGTCATATCCATTCATTACCGTTACTCGACATACAAATTCCACATTCTTACCCAGTCCCAGCATACAAATTTTCAAATATAAGTTTTATTAATTTTTAGTTGTTAGTTGTTACTAATTTTTGTTTTTTTTTCAAATTTTGTAAACTTCCTGTACATACCATTCCACTGTCAGATCCCTGCTACTACTTTCTTCAGTCCCTATTGAAAAAACTAATTGTGAAATACTTTACAAATCCTGCATACAAATTTACATAATATTTTTAAATTCTATATTAGAATATAATATATTATAAATACATTATATTCTTATATTTTCTAATTCTCATCTAATCTAACTTTGTCTTTATCTCTCAATATTTAAATATTGAATTTTGAGTGAGCCCTGATTCAAATTATGTAGATTAAATTATATTTTATCCAAATCACATGTAGCCATGTCACATAGTAGCTATATTTATGTATACTACTTTTTGTTTCAGATATATGATGTCGAGAGATTATTTAGGTTTAAAAGTATGGGATCTTAGAATGGAAACAAAACCCGTAGAAACATATCCAGTAAGTATTCGTATTACTACATCATATTGTCACAAATTAAATATTTTTTTATAAGCATTTGGGGTCGTGCTAACGTTTGTCATTCTGGACTGATGTTGACATGTACCGCGGATGTCTTTGGGCGACAGCATTCACTTACCACCAGGTGGACTCTCTGCTTGCCTGTCGCCTTGCCATAAAAAAGTGTTAGTGTTGAAATCTGTTTCAAGTCAAATTACATTAATTTGTTTGCGAAATTTGGGTATATAAGCTGTTTAATATATAGCCTACTAGGCAAAATGTATAAACATCCTGCCCAATTGCAATGCAATCAGCCCTTTCAGTATCCACTGCTGTACATGAGCCTCCTCGTGCATGAGGGATGTATGGCCTTAAAACGCCACATTGGCTAAGCGAGTTGGTGAGTACACTCTTTCAGAGGTGGTGTAGTTCCACAGTGCTTGTGGGAGCGGCTCTGTTATACCTTAGTCACCTTTTACGACACCCACATGAAGAGATACGGCTAAATATATTATTTTGATGTAATAGGTCACATTGAACCTGTTTTTCTCCAGGTGCATGAATACCTTCGTTCAAAGTTGTGCTCGTTGTATGAGAATGACTGCATCTTCGACAAGTTCGAGTGCTGCTGGAGCGGGGACGATCACAGGCTCATGACTGGATCGTACAACGGGTTCTTTAGGTGAGTGTCTTAAGGTGAATTCGAATGTATAAAGAGAATGATTTGTAGAGTTCCAAGTCCGACCAGCGACTAACTTTTTGGGTTTTTAATTGCTTGTTTTATAATGAAAAAGTCGTGGGTAAATTAGTGAGAAATATATGAAATTTCATATAAATTGTCACCTATGTGTTTTGAGATCAAACTTTTAAACAAAACTGTGTCGGGGTCTATTAACATCAGATATACCAACATCCATTTTTATATATATAGATTATTTGATTTTGTCATTGATAAATTCAGATAACGATCATCAAGACAAAACTACGTAATATATATTGCATTCACGTTCTTCATCACAAATTCTAGATCAAAAGCTGTCAAGGCGTTTACGAATATTTAAAATAAATACACTTTTGAAATCCTGTTGGTCAAATTTTGTATTCAGAATCATGAGTTTGAACTTATACAATCGACCAAGTAAAAATGTCTATTTCGGAAAAAATGTTGCATTCGCGGTATTGGATATCGATCGACGATATTTATATATTCGAGTGACTGTCGAACAATGTGCATAGATATTGTTAGTAAGTTACAACTTAATTATACTATGTACATTGTGTGTGTTTTATGCAAGTAAGTCTGTATGTGGATGTGTGGGGGTGTGGTTTTAGATAACCAATTTTAGAATAATTTAGCATAGAATCAATAATGTAAGTAATTGAGTGTGAGTTGATGTATAGGTGTGTGCATAAGATGAATAAGAGTTGCAGATGCTAAAAATGTTAAAGTCCAGGTTGTTAATCAATTTTAAAGTCTAAAACTATCTCTAAAACTATGTCCAATCCCATAGAAATAAGTCAGAAGTCACTCCATAGTGACAGTAGGTTTACTGCTACCACCTACACATTACAAAAATACACAATTTTTATATTAATCAAACAAAAACGCATCTTACATTTTTTGAGTTCCCGTCAAAAAAATCCGGGACTTTCAAAATGTAAGGGTCATATAGGTGATAGGTCATAAAACCTTGATGTGTTAAATAAAACTACACGTGTTTGTTGTAGAATATTCGAGCGCGGTTGCGTGGGTGTGGGCGGTGGCGCGGGCGGCCCGCGGCGAGGCGAGCTCACGCTGGAGGCAGCGCGGGACGCGGCCGCGCGCCCGCGGCAGCCGCTGCGAGCCCGTCGCGTCGCCACCACCGCCAAGAGGAAGAAGGTACGTATCGCACACGGCTTACGGTGCAGATTCGAGACGCCGTAGAGGAATGTAGAGGGCTATGCTCAAGAAGTATATTCTCATAATAATATTCTCAGGAAGAAGGTACGTACGTACGTAGCATAATTACCAGAATTGTTAGGGATACAATACTTCGTATACGGATATGGATATATTGTATACTCTAATACCGGTTTAGGTTACAGATACAGATATGAAATTATTTCGGATATAGTTTCGGATACAGATATGTTTTTAATGAACTTTTTGAGCCACTACCGCCTAGAGGAACTTCTTTCTCTAGGCGGTAGTGGCTCAATAACTCAAAAAGCTACATAGGTACATAGCAAAAAGGTACATAGCATAATTACCCGAACTACGGGCCAACCTCTAAACGCCGTGCGCGTCAGTCGGTACCCTTCCTCTAAATTCATTCCTACATCTTCAAAGGCAGACAGCGCATCCGGAGTCATGCCAACGTTTGACATTGTGAACTGAAATTGGCATGTACTGCTGATTTTTAAGTATCCACTTACCACTACATGGACTGTATGCATGTCTGCCGTCATCTTGCTGTAAAAAACAACGGAAATCATAATCGCATTTACAAATATAAAAAAGATAAACGCATGTAATATCTCATCTAATAAGACTTGTTTTATGTCCAGGACGAGATCAGCGTAGACTGCTTGGACTTCAACAAGAAGATCCTTCACACGGCGTGGCATCCTCACGAGAGTATCATTGCAGTAGCGGCCACCAACAACCTATTCATCTTCCAGGACAAGTTCTAGCGCAGCGGCCCGGGTGAGATGGGGGAGAGGGGGGAGGCGGGGCGGACACCCCACCACCGCATTACACACATGTTACTGCATTTATTTATTTATTTATACACTTGATTGCATATTACCATACAAAATTCGAGCTTAATGCCCTAATGCATTCTCTTCTAGCCAACCTTTCTATATAGAGCTATGTGCTCTAAATAGACTCACGAAAAAACATAGTCACAATGTCATTGAACAGTTTTGTAAAGTTATTGTATTGTACAGTTTCACTGAATCCGGCAGTATTTCAATATTTGTTCCAACATTTGTCATTCTGGACTGTCATTCTTGTTTGTCATGTGAACTGTCCATTAGTCTCCTTTCATTATATAAAAAAAGTCACCCGTAGTTCCAAAGGTTTTTTTTCTATTCTACATGACAAAGTGATGGTTTATATCTCGCAACTTTTCAAATAGATTTCGATTATTATTGTTATTATTGAATTAATCGACATTCAAACGACCGACTATCGTCTATTTGAACATAAACTTAGACAGATTGGAGACTAATTCATAGTTACAGATATTCCACTAATATTATAATAATATATAACTTTCGTTATACTATCATAGTATTATATTATAACATTCTAATATTAGAATGTTATATTAATGTATAACATGATAGTTCAATGTTCATAAATGCAGTGAACATGTAGTGTAACATTTAATAATGTGGACAACAAAAGGCAATGACTGACTTCCATAATGTATCTCCCATACCCTAGGCTTTGTTATTACCTTTTGATCTATGCATAGGTCAGGCTAGGGATAGTGGAACTCGCCTAATGTGATTGCAGTGGCGTCAGTGACAGATTTTCACGTTTTGTCAATATGTAAAAAATATGGGCCGAAGAAATGATTACAAGTCTTTTTGCGGTTACAAGTTTTCGCTGAACCGTCTTAAGAATCAAATGAGATCATTTATTTTCCAAAAACATAGATAACACAGGTGGTCATTACAAATATCTCTCATTATGTTCTGCTTCAACGAGCGTGCAGAAAATAATTGTAAATTTATTTATAATACTAACTCATTCATTACACATTTCTCATAATTTTATAATAATGTGAATAACAAGAAAATATGTCAATCTAAATAAAATTATATTCAACGGTTTACAGTGTAAACTCTTTATAACGAAACTCAAGGGTCCATTTTCTTTCGTTATATGGAAAACAGAAAAAAAATAACAGCAAAATTTCACAAATATCTGTCTTGAACAACAAGACAGTTTGTTTTTGCGGTTCCCGCCACCTAACTATCTACTCAGTAACTTGATAATGAGCCGCAAATGGATTTGTAATCACAAGTTTGGACCAAGTTATTTTATAAAGCGTCGTTTTACTACGCGATCCTCTCACAAAGCAAAATGCACAGTAACACAAACGTCCTCGTCTTATCATAGGCTACCGTCAAGTTATTACCGGAGGCAGTTGTCAGTGAAGTCGGCACAACTGTTGGCAACACTTGGACAGGGCTCATAAATATTGGTTCAAAGATACAACAGTACATCTGATATTTTTAACTTTTTTTTTGTACTTGGACCCTCACATTCGCCAGTCCTACAAAGTCCTTCAAGTCCTACAAAAATAATGCTAAATATTTTAATCAGTACATTAAAACTATTACATATATCTAACTAAAAATTAACATGTATTTCATGATTTCCCTTTTTAAATTAAAAATAAATAAGTAATTAATTTACTTGTATCTACATAACACGTGATATGCACATGCGAGTAAATTAATAGACAATTATCTTTAACGTAATAACAAAAATCATAACATACATGTTAATTTTTAGTTACATATAGTAGGGTTAGCATACTGATTGACATATTCATATAATTTACACCATTTTTGTAGGACTTTATATATATCGTGTGCGCGCGGGGGGGGGGGGGGGGGGGGGGGTATTTATACGCGAGAATATATATTTTTTTGAAATATATCACATGGACGTAGATATATGGCATTCTACAAATAATGTCTTTGTCGATCTAAAACCGCCTTACTCGTAAATCCTATTTAAGTGTAACGATTGTTTAAAATCTCTAATTATTATTGTTCTCTAAAAAAATTAGAATTGTTAGAATTCTAATAATTAGAATTTTAAACAGTTTAGAAAGTGACGAAAAATTTTAAGTAATGATTGAATATTAATAATGTTTATATGGGTAAAAAGGAAACTTGCTTATTTGCAATGAGTATACATCACAATTCTGCCATAGAGACAATTGTAATTGTAAGCTAAAAACATTGCTTTTTCTTTTTAAATTCTAATAGAGGCTTCACTGACTACTGTCAATGTAGTTTGTTAATAAAATGCTATGTCAGATTGTATTGAAGTTAATGCAATTTAAAAGTGCCTCAATTATCACAATTTATGAATATATATGACTAGTATTCTTTGTTCAATAGTTTAGGTGCAATTTTAAATAAAATTCTTTTAATTTGTGATATCATTGTACAAATACAATAAACACATCAATTGTTGTAGTTCCTTTTATGACAATGGACTGTCTTATTTTTTAATAATAAAGTGGACTGTCAGCACATCTACCCCTTTTCTATAAACAAAACCGAAAATGTACATGCCTTTATTAATAAAAAAATATAAAATAAATTTACATTGGTTTCACTTTTTCAAATTTCAGTTCTATGAAGTTATACACTTAGAACTCACGACTCACTGCGACTCAATTTAGAATCAATTTCCCTTACAATAATTTATTTGCATTAATCGGGATGAAAGTACATAACATTGTTGTATTTCGCAATATTTTGTTTTTATATATTTCCTTTCCAAAACACAGATTGTAATACCAAACACTACATATTTGACACCGTTCTTATATAAATATGCCTCTATTCTTTAATGAAAACTCTAACTTTGTTCTATCTCTACTCTTTAGTTAATATGTTAAGATTGTGAAATGATTGAATGAAACCAATTGGGCGAATTCCAATATTTAATTTACATGGGCATTTATTCTCAAAGTTACATCATAAGTCATCAAATAGTTACAATGCATTTTAATTAATCGTACGAACTAAATGGAATTGTTTTCTCAATACAATCTGACACAGTGCACTAGTTAGCTAGGAACTAAGTCCGTTATTGATCCACTGATATATTTATACGCTTTCATACGTAAGGTACTAAGCGATAATTAAGTATTTATTGTTTAAAATGTACAATTTAAGGCGATGCTTACCTATCAACATGAGATTAGTTAGGTTTATCAATGGGATAAATTGTAATGTTTCGGAGTATTGTTTGGAACATATTGATTAGAAATTTGTGTCTTAAAAAATCTCCTAATAACACCCTCATGGCTTACGAAAATGCTTTTTTAAATACCTTATGCTCACGCTCCTTAGACCTACAATAAAATTGTACAATAATATCACTACACAATATTATTCAATCGCGCCTTGCACCCAAATAAACCTCCATACACTCTCTAAAGTTTACTTTTTGATTAACTCTCGCAATGTTTTTGATCATTTAGACTCTAAACGATCAAAAACATTGCCCAATCTGTAAAATGCCATAAATATAATTGATCGTCTAGGGGGCCTTTTTTAGATTTTTTAATCTTTACGTGTTTTCCATGTCAGATTTAGTCTTTTAGATCCTATGCCTTAAAACGAGGGTTTTAAAGACCCAATTGGTTTGAAAGAAGAGACTAGACGATTGTCAATGTTTAATACCTCCTGCGTAGTAAATTATTTAAGATTTTAGAAGAATTATTTACAGATAAATTGATTTTAAATTATCAAAAATATTTCAAGTAATACTCTGCTTGCAAAATATTGGTGATACCAACTCGAGTTGAGTTTTGCTATTATATCATAATCACAACTGTCAGTTATTTATCAGTCTTATATCTCATAAAGACGCGTGAATTTGAAACCTTATTGTCATAATCAAGGTTTTTTTGAACATTTTCACTAACCTTTGTGCGATATAGGGACAAAAATGTTTTGATAATTATTTGTAATGGTAATGTTTGCCAAATTCCGCCGTTTGTCGAGAGAAAACCGAGTGTAAAGTGTAATTTTACCATCCACATTGATCTATAAATAATTTTAGCCTGTATAACTACTGTTATAAGGGCGAAAGTTAGATACATAGAGGGTGTAACTTTTGGTATCTGCTATTAAGTAAATACGTAAGAATAAGCCTTAGGTTTTGCCGGATTTTCATTTAGGCTCGTGCCTTACCCTACGTAATGTTTTGTTAATCGTTCTTATTTATTATTATGTATTTTTAGTATTTGTAATTGTTTTACTGTAAACTCGTTATGGAAGCACTGGCGTTGGTTCTAAGACCTATGTTGAACTGTAAAAAGTTAGCGACTTTTAGAAAGATTCAATCATAAAATATTGTGCTGAAAATCGCTGAAAAGCGTGTTTCAGAATTGGAGGCTCGCGGGCACGCGGGCACGCGGGCACGCGGGCACGCGGGCACGCGAGGGTGACTGAACAGCTATTAAAGTTGTGATTTAATTTCCTTTTAACTATTGTATTTTTAAGAAGATATAAAATGAATCAAAATGTAAATATGTACGAAGGAATGAGGCCTGAACAATACAATTATATATGATATAGAATATTTTGTCACAACACGTATATGGATGTACAGAGTTATATATATATTTGTACTTAAACTGTGTAAAAGCTTTTTGGAAATTATGTTTCAATATTTAAATGAAGTGATTTTTTGTATTAGGTTTTATTCGGTTCAATTGTAAGTGACATGGCCTTAGATTTGTCTCCGCCCCGATGAGTGTGGGTACTCAGGCATTTCCACTGCTTGTGTGGTCGTTGTAATCTACGTAACCTTTTGGTGTTGATCGATATTGTATAGATCGTGTTAAGTTTTAGTTTTCATTTCTTTTGTACGGGGCCCAGTCAATTCCTCGAACTTAATAATAATTTATCTTTAATAAATTCAAAAATACCGTTCGCTACATGGCTATTGGCTGTTAGAAATGTATGTGATAAAGAAATGTGTGATATGTATGGATATGCCTTCGCAGCTACGAGTGTGTGTCCACAGCTGCTTTACAAAAGCTATAGTTTTTTATAAATAATGGAATTGACTCAGTCCCCTGTGGAGATATCAATGTAATATACTGATGCGTGTGTAGTGTTATGTATGAGAGTGAGAGAGAGTGGGTCGTTAATTTAAGTCTAGTTTATAGTTAGGCAAAACTGAGCGCGCAGACCGTGATATATGAATCAGTTTTATTTCCTGCATCGAGGGATCAAGGGGTGTTTGCTTGAATGTGATAAGTCGCAATAAGCGGTGTGTTACAGACAGTGATGGGGAGTGTAAAGTGTAGTAAAAATGAGTCACAGTCATCGCCAATTAATCTTAACTTGTAAAACGCTAAATTAAACACTTGTAAGCGTAATTAAGAACCTTTAGCTCGTAAGCGTTAGAGTCAAGTTTTTAACGCTTAAAGATTAGTTTATATAATTGATGACAACTTACCTAAGTGAAGTTCTATTATAGAAAAGGTCGGGGTTAAGTAGTGTGATTTTGTTACCTGTGACAAAATGTCTATGGGATTCTGAATCTGGTTAATTATGTTGTACCCACTTGCAACTATGTCTATACTGTTCTGTGTGTGTATCAGATTATTATCGAAAATAGATACATTTTATATAACCACATTATTACGAGGCTTATAGTTCGTAGTGAGAATATCAATAAAAGTGAAGTAAGTTTAAAAAATATATTTGTTACAGTAAACTCGGTTACACAGCGAAAGAAACTTAGATGCTTAGAATAAACTTTGAATAAGATTCCCGGAAAAGGGGAATATCCATATTATTGTTTCTTACTGCAAACCCCCAAAATCACACTACCTGACCCCGACCTCTGATTATAAATATGCCCGAAATATAATTTGAGTCTACGCATAATGAACCTTAAGGGCGCTTTACACACTAAGAAAATTATACTAATTGTGTACACGATAAGATTGTAGGACACAAACCTCAGCTACATTGTGTCTTATCTAGAGCTGACATAGTGTACAAACGTTCATTTAAATTAATGGGCGACCGTGGTTCATGCGTAGAATCGACAAGAAATACTGGTGTAAACACGTCTAATTTTCTTAGCGTGTAAAAGCGCCCTTACGACTCGAGTCTATAATGCTCAAGTCGTAAGACTCGACCGCTCAACGCTCATTTTTACAACACTAGATGTATACCGTAGTGGGGAACCTCGAGTGGGGCGATTGTTGACAACGAAATCTTGTGTCGGTGCGTCCGCAGCCCGCGCCTTTGCGCGCTTCCACTTGTATGTGTCTGGGCTCAAAGTATGTTTCACTGATTACTACCTCGCTATTGGGCGATACTGGCACATGACGTAACGTTTTTACTAGTCGTTTGTGGTGTATGGTGAAAATGAAAATGTGAAAAGGACCACAGACGACACTACATTTGACCTCAGCGCATAAAGAATGTGCTAGCGATAGTAGTAACACATGAAATAAAAGTTGTCGTAAATTTTATGAAAATTACATAAAGTACAAAAACTCGCAAAATTTAGTCTTTTCATCAAAACGCAATGCTATATTTGCATTGTTTGTCATAATCATCAATACACAAAAGGAGATAAAAACCGCTGTCTCATATGACTTGAGTCTCAAGTCTAGTGTTAACTTCGTTTTAGAAAAACACATTTTTCCCCTGAATAGAAAATAATCAAGTATTTTCTGTCAATTTCGAGAAACAACGTCTTTATAATAGCAAAAGCATGAACACCATTGGAAACGGAGTGCTAATATGTGGATTTTGACAGTTCACTTGCCAGTGGCGCCCTCTGGTGATATAAAATTTGTCGGTAGTTGTCAAATACTGATAAAACGTAACAGTTACGTTTGTAAGTATTGTATTGAATGTGCCATGTAGTGTAGGGCCGGGGCGGGGCGCGAGGCGCGGGCGCGTCGCGCAGAAAGTTGTTGTTGAATCCAAAATATTACCTATAATATAAATTTTTATATCTGAATATCTTTTATTTTTTATCCCGAACAAATCAAAATTTGTACACATAACATCACTACATATAGAAATCAGTCGCTGGTTCAGATCAGACTGCAAGGACCAAAAATGTTGGCCTCGGAGAACCAAAAATAATGAGGAAGTTTCATGAATACTAAACAATTATTGCCACAAATAAGTCATTCTTATTAATTATTATCTCACCATGCAAAAATTTCATTTGTTTATTGTCCTCACAAAATGGATTTTGTGGACCTTTTCATAAAGAGGGTTTGTTTTTTAATAATGGACAACATTATGGGGACAACAAATGGACAGTTCCGTTTTAAGTATTTGCAAAAGAAGCGGTTAACCCCTCAAGTAAATTTTCGAGGATTTGCAGCAAACTAGGACAATGCTCCATCATATGCCAGTCTAAAAAGGTGATACCCAAATTCAGGTGTGGCCGAGAGAGCGAGAGAAGATCGTAGGGGCAGTAGATCGTCGACGGCGACTACACAAGAAAATGCCAGTAAAATATAGGAGATTGCAGAGGGCCATAGGCATCTATGAACGGTCACAGAACATCATTGTCAATGATCTTGAATTTTCTAAGGGGTCTGCTAGGTAGACTATGTAAAAAATAAAAAAAAACTTTATTTTCATACTCAGGCTCAGAACTTTTCAATTCAACCTCGTATAATAACATCTATACAAGTATTGAGTACAAATCACATGGGATTTTTAAACAATTTTCTAAAATAAAAAGCTATGGTTACGCAGGAAGTTCACAACGGTTTCTTACTGAGATACTTTTTACAGATCATTGAAGTTTTCTATATTTGTAAGTTACCTTTTCAAGGAATGAAATAAAAATGTCAAATTTATAAAATATACCTCTTTATTCATAAATACCCACAATCACATATAATGTATCACGAGACCTTTATACTTATAGTATACGGCAAAAAAAAAATATTTTGATTGACTCGACGAAAAGAAAAAGTAGACAAGTTTATAATTGAAGTATCTGGTCTTCAAGCAAATGGGTACAAATATTTAAATTTTAAATATTGTAATTTATAATACAATAAACTTCTTACAATATTGATACGTTGTGGTTTATATAATCACTGAGATTTTTCTCCTTTCTTACACTACTTACTGCTACACAAAATTTATAAATGTATTTCTGGTTCCTAATTTTTCAATATAACTTAACACTAAAAGCTATTTACACGCTACCCGATAGAACTATTATATTAGTTCTAAATAAATCCGATTATTTACATAAATATATAATAAATTTAAAATTAACTAGGTAGGTAGGTAACAATTTTTGAGCAAATTAAGTATCTATAAAAATGCCTTTTTAGTTTTTTCATCCATTTTCAATATCTGACATGATTCAATTTTGCTTGTATGAATTGACCATAATCAATTTTTTTTTTTCAATTTTAGAAACCTAGCCTTACTAGAAAATACTGATCTAAGGACGCTCAAAACTGGCTAGCAAACTATTGCGTTGATAAAGTTTGAAAATAATTGACACAGATTTACACACTATTAGATCTGTGTATTTACACATATTAAGATATTTTTTACTAAAGAGATTTCCACATTTCAGTTAAAAATGAACGATTTAACTGCACAATGCGAAATTTAGAGATTTATCGCGACTGGTGCTAGAATAATCTGTGCAGATTGCTGTCCTGCACACATCGCAATAAAACTACAAAATTTTGTTTTGCACATGTGATGAAACTGCAAAATGTCCTGCTCATGTCGTGATAAAACTGCAAAATGTCTTGCACACGTCGTGATATAACTGCAAAATGTCCTGCACACGTCGTGATTTAACTGAAAAATATTCTGCATACAGTCCCGACAAATCTGACAAATCGTTCGTACTGGGCAGTTAAATTGTTCTATTTTAACTGAAGTCATGTGCTGTGTCTATTTTAAACAGACCGTATAATTCTAATTAATTCTTTTTAATTCTAAGCGTGACGAAACACAACGCTAGAGTGATGACGATCCAAGTCATCGTGACCAGAAATCCATTGTAAACCGAAGGGTCAACGAGTGAGTGTCCCTTCTCCATGATATCTCTAAGGGAGCGCGTAGGGATGGTAAAGGGCAGCATGAGGGCTACTGTGCGTAGCCAACGGGACATGCTCTCTAAGGGCCATAGGATACCTACCAAATAAAAAAGCATATTTGTGACCATTGACAATAATAAAGTAGACGGAGTGGGGTGTCGCGTCCTCGGCCGGCCAGTCTCCGTCAAGATCGAAAGTGTGATAAAAATGTACCTTAAAAGTTTATAATTTAACATCTAGTGCTCGTAAATAGTTGAAATGTAAACATAGAAAATGTACCTTAATTGTACCGTACTTTATTGTACATAGAAATTCTTTGCAAAAAATAATAGATATATTGATAATTATTTCTAGACTTCAATGAGGTACAACTTTATGAAAGAATTTGTTTTATTCGCAATAATTGCTCCCTTTAAATTAGTCGCCTAATCAAATTCCAGAGATATTTTTTAATTTATCTTTTAATTCGATATTTTTGCGAAGCATTTCTTTTTGTAATTTTTTTTATACAATGAATGGCAGTCGAGCGGACGGGCCACATGATGGTTAGTGGCCACCGCCGCCCATGGACACTTGCAACACCAGGAGGCTTGCGGGTGCGCAGCCGACCTTGTAGAAACCTGTTCACAGCTCTTGAAAAGCCCCATAGTGTAGCGTAACGGAATTACCTCAGCTGGCAGTTCATTCCACAAATTCCGGGTTCGTGGTATAAAGTGTCTTTTCGACCGCACTGTACGCAGCGACTCTATGACAAGGAAGTGCGGATGAATCGCACGACGATGACGAGCGGTGCGATGATAAAAACCCGAAGTTGGCATTAATTAAATTGAACAGCTCTTCAGAACTTTCCCCTTTTATAAAGGGGGTACAAAACGCAGAGAGATGCAACATCTCCACGGATGCTGAGCGATTCTAAACCGCTTGTGGGAGTGGGATCGTCGACAATTCGGATAGCGCGTCGTTGGACGGAGTCAAGAGGGATTTAGCTGGTACTTCGGTGCACCGGCCCAGAGGTGTGAGCAGTACTCCATATGGGGTCTAACTTGAGCTTTATAAAGCGCTAAGCGTTGCCCCGGAGTGAATGCTTTGCTCTATTCAGTACACCGAGATTTTTACTAGCAAATTTTGTCTTGCTCGCCAGATGACTCCGAAACTGGACTGCTCGAAATATCGACGCCAAGGATCCCAAAACTCTCAGAGATCTTGTGTGTGTGAGCATTTATGTGCAACTTGAAGAAAAAAATACATGAAAAAGTGGTGTAATGGTAGGCATTGTGTATTGGTAAGTATTTTATGAGGTAAACACTTACCACACAATAATATCATGGGGTAGAAACTTCCGGTGGCTATGAAGAAGGCCATAGTGTAACTGCCGCAGCAAACAGACAGGAGAAATCCATAGCACATGCCGCTTAATCCTTGCAGGAAGAGCAGGCAGCCGCATGACAAAAGAGAGCCTTTAGACGGTAGGCCGTAGCCCGCGTACGCTAACGCCATCATTTCCAGTGTCTGGAAAAAATAAAACATTTACTCAGTTAAATTACTACTACCCTCTGTCTTGATAGCTAATCAGGCAATGGGATGATTCAAAGTCCCTGTCCTTAGTAGCCCTTATCTACTTCTAGTCAGGGTCGGATTAAGGGAAGGGCTTGATGGCCTATAGCTCAGGGCCCCACGGTCTAGAGGGCCCCCATCGCGAGAAACTTATAATGGTAGAACAAAACATTTTGAAAACGATGAACCCAATGAAGCCGAGCCAAACAAACAGTTTAAGAACTTTTGAGCTTTTAGCTCCATACCCACATAACCGGAGAAAAAGAAAAGCGTCCAAATTTACGGCAGGTGAGCGAAACTAGCTTACCCTGGTTGTCTGGTTTTGGACGCTTGCGGGCATTGAAAATGTTTTTCCTCCTTAAAAGGACCCCGACGCAAACCTTGGCCCACCCTTAAGCCTTTAATCCGCCCCTGCTCCTAATAACTTTCAATGTCCCGGTCCCTAGTAGTCTTTATCTGTTCCTAGTATCTCTTAATGCCTGTGACTATAGCGATATGCCTGTATAGCGATGTGCATGAAGAACACTGCTATCGAGGATACAGTGCAGTCTTTTAATGAAAAAGATTGGTGAGAATCTTATGTTGTCGGGGGTGCAGTGGAGTCATTATCTTACCTCACACTACCCCAGTATCTAGAGTTACCTGTATAAGAATGACGGCGGCCTGTATCGTGATGTGCACGTTGAGCATCTCGGCGGGGCGCACGCCGGCCACGGCGCTGCGCTCCCACACGCCCTCCAGCCGGTCCGAGATCATCAGCGTCGACGTTATCACCGCGGATAGGAAGAACACAATGCTGTCGGGGGTATATCAAACAATTCTTCAATCGAGAAACAACATAAAAAAAATCGCTGGTCGCGGAATATTTTAAATTAAGTATGTAATTTATTTTTTAAATACTTGAATTGCTGTGCCCTTGCAGGATGTTGTATGTCATTAGATATGTCAGTTAAACGTTACCCACAACACGCAATAAATAAATAAATACATAGTACCCTATAATAAATTGCTAAAGTCGGATTTTTTATTCGAGTCAGGAATACGACACGTAGAACTGTCAAACAGAGTGAAATTTGTACGGAGATGACACTTTATTGACAGTTCTACATGACACGTAGCCTGCCTACGTGCCTCTATTAAAAAATCTTACTTTAGTAGAATTGCAGAATTTGCTAGTAGATTCGTGGAAATTGCTAGTAGATTCGTGGAAATTGCTAGTACATTCGTGGAAATTGCTAGTGGATTCGCGGTGATTGTTAGTGGATTCGTGGAAAATGTTAGTGGATTCACGACGATTGTTAGTGGGTTCGTGGAAACTGCTAGTAGATTCGCGGTAATTGCTAGTGGATTCGCGGTGATTGTTAGTGGATTCGTGGAAATTGCCAGTAGTAGATTCGCGAAACACCTAATTTTGCTACAATTCGTAGTCTTCGCGTTGCATCTTCTGTAAGGGTTTAGTCAATTTTTGATATAAATTTGTTAGATACAAAGCTAGAAAATAACATTAAAAAATATATTAGGTATTTTGGAAAGTTTCGGTCACATGCTGTGTAAAATAAAAACTTACGTGATCATTACTCCAGGCGCCATGAACCCTACATACTGCGCTTCCTTTTTGCCGTACACTGGCTCCTTGAAGTGAACCGGGATCTGTCAATACGTTAGATAATAACTGGATAAAATCTTAAATAATTAATATTTACACATGTATTTTAGTACAGTCGACAACAAGTTAACCTAGCGTCTTGGGGTAAGTAAAGGTTTTAGAAGAACTGATAAGATTTTTTTTTTTACCTTCATGCTCCTATTTATTTTACTCGGGGATATCTATTATTTGTAGTTATTATTATACTTAGTTAAACTTTAAGAAAGTTTATTTATGCATAACTTTTATTGAAATTAATTAATTTACGTTATACAATATCTTCTGCATTTCTTTTAAACATAAAATTCATAAATAATCGTAACTCAAGGGTGAAGCTTTAATATTCCGAAAAATGTCTGAAAAGTACTTTTTTGACAAAACACGACATTTTATCAGGTACGGATTATATTTAATGCCCAATCACTTCTACCCAATGATCTCATTGGATGGAAATAATTAGAAATTGGACCTCTGAATTTTGTATCTCTAACTAACTTTTACTCATAATCTCCAAAGACTATATTATTATTATTTATTTTATTTATTTACTCTTTATGCACTATAAGGTGCAGAGGCGGACTTAATGCCTTAAGTCATTCTCTATCAGTCAACCGCTGGTTCAACGTGAAAAATTTAAGCGGGTGAAGAAGAACTAAATATTTTATTTTTCTCTTTGTTTGTGTCTATCTATATATTTTAAAATATTAGTCCAGTCTTTCGGTAGAGGTATGAATACTGAATATCTTATGAAAGTGGTTTTCTAGAAGACTCATTCTGTGTCTCCTTAAACGACAAAATCTATCCTCCTCAAAGCTTTATCTATGTCATCATACGCTAATTTCATCTTATACCAGAGATGCCTGCACCGCAATGGCCCGTAAAATGATTAAAACTATCTCCGCCCAGTTCGAATTCGAATTTCGAATTCAAATTTCAAATCGAATTTTGTCATTACTTGACATTACATCCGTATTCCGTCGCCGGTTTATTATGACGATATATATATCGTTACTGTTGCTACCAATAAAATATCTCGCTCCGTTATCCATAAACTAACTCAACCGATCTTACCCCATATCCGTACTTAGATCGCATAGAATGAAATAATTTTGGGTACATTAACATGTGGTCGACTGTACATACATTTCAAAGTAATATGGAGCTTATAAAAGTGGTACACATCCCGGCCAAATGTAATTCACATCGACCATGATCGGTTGGCTCGGTTTTGTAGAGCGTCGTCTCTGTCATAACGGCACACGACAGACACGACGCTCGACAAAACCAAAGCTAGCCGATAGTCTCTTTCTAAAGGCCGATGTGTATTACTTTCGGCCGGGAAGTATAGTGCTGACATGAATGGGTGAATTTATTTTTTAAATAAATTTTACATACGGTTATTAAATATGTGAATAATATTTTACCTTGTGTCGTATAAACATTGTGATAATTCGGGTACTGTCTGAAACTTTACATATAAACAATATATACACATGCAAAAACTAGCATATCATGATAATAGATTATATTTATAACATATTTTAGTATAACTAGCATAATTTTAAATCCTAGAGAGAATAAAGTTCAATAGGCAGACCAAGGAAGCGATGGATGGATGTTATAAAGAAAACAGAAAGTGCCGCGTGGCGCGCGGGGAAGAAAGACAGAATATAAAAAGGAATGGGAAAAGTTGGGGGAACGGCTTTGCTCGATACTGGGCTACCGAAAAATAAACAATTGATAATATTTTTGTTAATAATAATTGCAGATCTAATAATATGTACCTAGGTAAAAGAAAGGCTATATTTATTTTATATTTTATCTATCTTATAATATAATTTGAAATTTACATAATTTTGTAATTATTGGTATTATTCAATAAAAGGATTGATGGAAAGTGATACACGTTTGTTAGAAACAATGAGGGTAGTAGTAAATTTCCTTAATAAAACGTATATGTAATTTATAATAAATTGTAGTGAGTAAAAGCGTAGTACAATCGGCAACAAGTCAACCTGACTCAGTGTGGACTGATTTTAAGACTTTATTATTGCGTTGGACATAGGGTTATGACTGAAATTGTAACAAAATAAGTATGTAGGTATATATAATTTATTATTAGTAATCGTCATTAACTTGTTTCTCTCTCTCTTTTGGCTCTACAGCTGAGGGTGGGCCTTGGCCTGATCCAGCAAGTTTTTCCAGACCGTTCTGTTCATGGCCTTCGTTCTCCAATCTGTAATTCTAACAGTTTTAAAATCTCTGTCGTCTCCATCCAGCCATCACAACCGTGGCCTGCCAAGTTTCGACGTCCCTCCAATCTGCTCGTTAGGACTTTTTTGGCCGTTCTTCCTCATCCACGCGCTGCACGTGTCCAGCCCATCGCATCCGACCAACTTTAATATGTCTCACTATGTCTGGTTCTGGATACATGTCATAGAGCTCATGGTTGTAGCGGATGAGCCATTGGTCCCCGCATTTCACGGCTCCATATATTTTTCGGAGAATTTTCCGTTCAAAGACCCGGAGGATGTTCTCATCTTTTTTAGTCAGGACCCAGCATTCCGAACCATATGTCAGCACCAGGTCTTAATAAAGTTTTATACAGCATTAGCTTTACGTTTCTGGACAACGTTTTTGACGTCAAGTATTTAACCAGTCCGAAATAGCACTTACTAGTATTCGTATTCGTAGGCAAGTATTCGTCGCTGAATTTCATGTTCATACATAATGTCATTATTGTCAGTAGTTACTAACGTGGTACACAAACTCATTGGTCTTAGGAAAGCTGTAGGTATCCTCCTATTGCGACCTGCTCTGATTGTTGCTTTCGCACGATTTTTGAAACTGCCATGTACCTAAATGGTTTTTTGCTGATTTACTGTTAGTCCTGCACGTCGTGAGCTTCGTTTTATGTCCATGTACGCTTCTTTCATGGTCGGGAGAGTCCTTCGTCCTTCCTTAGTCATTAACTCGTTTACAAAGCAGTTATTGGAATCGAATGATTCTGAGTACGCTCAAGGGCTAATAAACCATGAGTCGAGCATTTAGCGCTCGTGAGCGTTATACTCCAAGTATTTAGCCTAAAGTGTTTGGAACAGGGTTCTTGATCACTTATCTTTCTTTATTAGTGAATTTACCACACTTTAGTCCACACTTTATTTATGTAGGTATGCCAAGATTTACAATCAACAGAAGTTAAAAAATGCGCATGCATTCGCCGTCGGATATGGGTGGCGACTGCGCGGCGCCCGCTCGCCCGGCTCTGCGCAAGCGCCTTCTACAAGCGGCCGCGCGTACATACCATAAGCAAATTTAGCATCGGCCGGCGGGTTTTCTTGCCCAATTAAATTAATTACAGTGTAGGCAAGGTTCCTACAAGCCTTTAATGGTTAAAAACTCGAGTCTTAAACGGTTAATTGACTTAGCGCTCATTTATTTTTACAAACGTATCGATTAGATCGATATTACTTATAGATCTACCTATATATATTTAACGTGACCATTCGTCCCGTTTTGAACGGGACTGTCCCGTTTTACGGTACTCCGTCCCGGTGTCCCCGAGGAAGGCTTCGGGACGCAGAATTGTCCCGTTTTCAGTTAATAGGCTGGTTGACATCTTTAAAAACGTGTTTAATCATGATTCTGCGAATTAAAATATGAGCGAGGGCTCATTTGATTCGGGATGTTACAATTGCAAAAGTTAGAAACAAAGATTTAAAAAGGGGGGTCTAGTTTTTTTTGCAAATAACTCAAAAACTATAAGCGTTAGAGTGATTTTGAAAAAGATTATGAAAGGGGAAGAAATTTCCAATAAAAAAAGTCATCTCCCGGAACTCTATCATAATTATTAATAATAATGAAAATAGCACTTAAATAGTAATTTAAAAAAATTGAAGAAATTATCTATTAATGTATTTATCTAGATACTTCAACAACAAAAAATGTTGAAAAAATGTTTTTTTCATTTATGTTATAATATACTCTAACGCTTATAGTTTTTGAGTTATTTGCAAAAAACTAGACCCCTCGTTTAAATCTTTATTTGCTTATAACTTTTGCAATTGTTTCTGTGCATGTTGAATTGTTTCGCACAATTTTCTAGAGGCCATTCCGAATCGAATGAGCCCTCGCTCATATTTTAATTTTCAAAATCACGATTACACAATTTGGAAGATGTCAACCAGCCTATTAACTGATAACGAATGATAACTGATAGCCTATTGATAACGACGTTGAATATTAAAAAAACCTGCCAAGAATTTTATTCTTATTTAAAATCATCACCAGATATATTAAAACAAATTTGTTCATCAGACAAATATAAAAATAATCAGCTTTTCCTACTTTTTGATTCATTACCTAGGTATCATTTGATTGTAATTATTGTTTTCTTCAATAAATGTTCTCAACATATAAAATTAGTTTTTTTTATTGTGACACTATCACTGTCGCGGTAATTTTGACAATGTCCCGTTTTGAGTAAAACTAGAAATGGTCACGTTATGAAGTATATAATAGAAGTAGAAAGAAAGTATATAATATACTCTATATTAACGTGTTGCCAATTGTGTCAGTATAATATATTTTGTATCGAAGTATAAAAAAAACGCATTATATTTGAATTTTATATAAAAGCAAGTATGAATGATGTCTAAGTGCAAAGACAATTACAAAGGGTGTAATGTCAACAGGGTAAATGTAAACAAGACATAAAAATTGCATATATTATGTTATGTTTTTTTTTAAATAGTATATTTCGCGCTATAAATAGATATAACAGGTCTTTATTGTATAAATATTACATTATGACAAAATTAAGGAACAGTTTATTACCTTTATAGCAATTTCTCTACGAAGATATGTTTACAATTACCCTGAATACTATGTTCCAATCCAATTTGTCCAAAATGTGAAGAAACATGGCGGCCTGAGGTCATTGACCTTAAATTAAATAGTGAGATGATAATTGTTTACATAGGTATCCATAATGTGATAATAATCGTAATTTATTTATCTGCTCAAGAATTATTTTAATGATGATTATACAAGCCTTACACATTATGTGAGGTATGTGGCGTGCAGATGTTAGATCAAGTTTAGGTATATTAAAAAGACTACATTTTGATTTCAAAGATTTCAAATTATACCTAGTGTCAAAACGAAATAAAAAAAATGAATTATATTATTATTTCTATGTCATTGTCATTAATATCATTATATTATTGATTCATGGAGAGTGCAAGTTTCCTCTAGATTTAAGCTAAATGTTAATTCAGGCCATTTTTGTTTACATTTTGGAGAAATTGAATTGGAACGGAACATAGATTGTTGAAAATGTTTATGTAACTCACGCGAGCTAAGTCCTCAGGTCTACCACAAGCCCTCATGGCTCGTCCCGTGAACGACTCGTACACTTTGAGGAGCTGACTCTTTAAGAAGTGAGATATTTGATAGTCTGTGGACAAACGTGTGACGTCACAGAGTTCATCATTTCTAGAACATGTAGAAAATAAATATAACCAATTAGCTTCCGAACATCCGGAACTGGAGTTATTCGCTCACGGTTTGCTGATTTCCAAGAACAAAGTCAAACGCGCTCTGACAACAGAGCGTCATGATTAGGTCTCCCTTTGCTTTGTTCTCACTCATTTTGCTTTTGATTATGTACTTCCAACCACTATTGAGGGGGAGAGTGCACGCTGCAATCCAACAGCTGCTGGCTGCGCTCGACTGGCCACGTTACCCCTCTCTCACAGAGGACTACCTTGAAATGTACTGCGTTTCCCACTTTATCTTATTTCTCTAATGTAAGTAAATGTTTTGGTAGTGAGTGAGATGTGCCAGAGTCCATTCCCATCCTATCCCTCCCCATTTTCCCAACACTTTCTCCAAATCCATTCCTATATCTCCAAAGGTAGGCAGCGCAACCGGGAGTGTGCCAACCTTTGTCATCTTGGACTAATGTTGGCATGTATCGCTGTTGTTTATTGGCGACAGTATCCACTTACCGTCAGGTGGACTTACCGTCGAAAATGCAAAAATCTACGAATATTTCCGCGAAAATGTACAAAGTTAAGAGTCACAAGACTGTCGTTGAGCGCATCGTCATCGACCCCAAAATGCTGTAGAGTAAAAAGTGAGGCTAAGTAAAAGTCATTGAATTTTTTTTCTTAAAAATACAACTTTATCCTTTGTTCCTGTAAGTTAGTAATATGACCCTTTAGTATCTTTACCTTTCCACTTACAATGTAAATAAGTACCTACAAATGTATGAAAATCTAAGAATTTAAATACACTCACTGGTCATATCGAGCCACACGCTGACAAGACTGTCATTCAGTACATCGTCATCGACCTCCCCTTCTCTCAGCCGAGTGCCGAGCGCTTCGCTGAAGTTTCTAGACAGATGTATCGCGCCGTACAACTTGCCTCTAGCGACGGCTTTTTGGGCGTCGTCTGTTGAGTTGTATGGAGTCTGGAATGACGCACAAATGGTATTGATGTAAATAGGATTGTACTGGTCACTGAGTACTATACGAGGGCCACACTGAAAGTTTCCGGAATGAATAAGAGAAAAATACAATGAATGGCCAAAAATCAATTCATTGTTTCTCAAAATATTCTTTGTGAGCGTCTATACACTTTTTCATACAAATAAACTAATTTCCATAACATTTATTCCACTCCTCCGTGGACTCCACTCCTTTTTCTAAAAAAGAAGCGATCATCTGCTTCGCGGCACTTTGCACACGCCGCCACTTTGGTGGGGTTCGGCTCATCTTGAAAGACCCAAATGGTCGATTGTTGCTTTGTTTCGAGATCGTAGCTGTAAAACCATGTTTCATCTGTTACTATGTTCCACACTAAATTTGAAGCCCCTTCGTTGAATTTGGTAAGCATGGCATTGCACCAAGTGGCGTGTTCCGTTTTTTGAGCCGCAGTCAATTTGTGTGGGATCCACTGCAAGCACAGCTTTTGCACAGTCAGAGCCGGCTTTACCTATGGTGCAGGGTGTGCGGCGCACACGGGCGCAGGGTTTTAGGGGGCGCTCTCAAAGACTCTGCGTCCGTGTTCGCGCGCCTACTAGAGGGCGCCAGGGTATTGATTGCACCCGGGCGCTACATGGGCTAGAGCCGGCGCTGCGCACAGCCAAATGTTTGTGTAAAATTGATTGTATCTGACTCATACCTATGCCTAAGGACGCTGGAATCTCATGATAGGTGACATGCAAGTCTGTTTTGATCATATGGCGCACAGCATCGATGTTTTTGTTGTTGACTTTTTTTTTTATAGAGAAGAGGGCGGACGAGCAAGCGGTCACAGGTGATGGTGGTGGTGTTACCGCCGCCCATGGACACCTGCAACACCAGGGGGTATGCGGGCGCGCCGCCGACCTTGTTGACAGCGGTGGACGGGCGACCTTCACGAAATTCGTCACTGAGATTGACACGACCGCGCTTGAATTCTGTAAACTATACTATTTCCATTTCTTTATTTTTTCGATGACAGTTCTAATTTGATAGTTGTAGTGTTGTGACCAAATAAGTAATGATATCGATCGCATATATTTATTATATTTTGAACAAAGACAAATACAACAAAAACATTCAAATATATTTTTTCAAGGTGGGAACACTCAATGGCCCACCGCCATTTTGTGTTTGTTTTAATCTGTCACTCGCAACAAGACGGTCGTGCTAGTCACTACATTTCTGTTCGCTGAGTTTTTTCACATTATCCATACGTTACGTTGTGTATTTTGTGTTCCTCCGTGTTGATTGCTGCCCAGCTGTCAAATATCAAAATGCCGAAAGGATCTGTTCTGAAAAGGCAGGCGAGAGAACTGGTGATCAAGGTTCGTAATTACTTTGAAGCAGAGTATCAAAATGGTGGCCCGCTATTACCACTGTCGCAAGTGCGAGAGCGTGTTGCGGCCGCATTAGGAATTAGTGGACCTACTGTTTCAAAAATTACTACCGAAGCTTACGGTACAAGCGGCATGCAGGAAAATAAGCTTCGTACGCCGAAGAAAAAACGCCAACCACGTCGTGTAACATCGGTTGACAACTTCGACGCTGACGCTATTCGCCGTCATATATATGACTATTACTTGCGCAAAGAAATTCCAACACTTAAAAAACTTGTTGTTTCTTTACGTGAATGTGGTTTGTTCCATGGTCAAAAATCGTCATTAAGCTTGGTTTTGAAAGAAATTGGATTTTGTTATAAAAAATCGGACAAACGTAAAATATTGATGGAGCGTCACGACGTTGCTATGGCTCGCTGCGAATTTTTGAGCGAAGCCAAAAAGATATCAGATTGGTCAAATGTTATTTTCACTGACGAGACTTGGTTAAATGCAAACCACACAGTATCTAAGAACTGGACTGACGACACCGTCGCTTCCACTAGTTCAGTGCCAATGGGAAAAGGTGAACGCCTCATCATATGCCATGCAGGGTCTACGAAAGGATTCATGTCAGATGCTTTACTGGCCTTTAAATCCAAGAAAACAGTGGACTACCACGAAGAAATGAACGCGGAGATTTACGAAGGATGGTTTAAAGAAATGGTGCAATCTCTGGAAGAACCGTCGATAATTATTATAGACAACGCTACATATCACTCCAGACAAATTGATAAAATGCCGACGCAGGCCAATAAAAAACAAGAGATAATTGACTGGCTCCACGTCATGGCGAAAATGTGGATAATACTTTATTAAAAGTACAATTAGTGAATATAATAAAATTGAAAAAAGCCTCCCTAAAAGATATGTTATCGACGAAATAGCTGCCGAATGTGGTCATTGGGTTCTTCGACTTCCGCCGTATCATTGCCAGTACAATGCTATAGAACTAATATGGGCACAAAGCAAAGGACACGCCGCTCGAAACAATACCCATCCCCCTTTTACGGCAAACAAGAAGTTAGATTTATTAAAAAATGCATGTGCGGAAGTAACTGCCGAAAACTGGGAAAAAATTGTGAGAAGAACCCAAAACATTATAGCGTCGGATTGGGAAATTCATGTGGCATTCGATAATATAGAAGTACAGGAACTTATAATAAATGTTGGGGAGAGCTCATCGAGTGACAGTGACGATTCATCAGATTTTGATTAAAATAAATAAATAAAGATTACCTGTCATTATAATTATTTCGTTTCATTGTCGAGTACCTACCTATACCTGCTTATTTAACAACAGCTTCGAAAATTTTAAAGAAGTTGGCATTATCAATCAAGAATTAACACGTGTAACATCTTGTAATGAAATATAATATTAGTTAATAAATTTGTACAAAAGTATCCGGCAGTAGTTTAGTTTCTTACATTTTGTAAAAAAATATCGGATCATTACAATATCATATTTTCATTACAATAAATGAAAACTAATTTAATAGTAATAAAAACCGCCAGTAATATAATGATTAAAAAAAATCGTATGTTCTAGTAGTCGATTTTGATTGTAACATTTCCAAGTTATTATAATAAAAACACAGTCGATCGACTAACTACATCCCTAAAATTGCTTTCTGGCTGACGTGACCTTGTTAATGAAATATGACGTCTTGGTGCCTAATTTTTGTTCGGAGTTTTAGGCTTTGACGCTAGAACAAAGTTATATCGACCACTGTGTGTGAGCTGTCATCGAGAAAATGAAGAAATGGAAATAGTATAGCTATAAATTGTCGTCTCGCTTGGTGCTTCATCGCCAAAAGCAGTTTGAAGCCGAGCTGAACGTATTACGCTATTCAACTATTACGTAGCTGAATATTTTTAAACAATTATATAATTTACTGGTTTTTGCCCGCAGCTTCGCCCGCGTAATTTTATTTTAAAAGTAACTGTCTTCCCTATTAAATTTTCCGGGACAAAAGTATCCTATATCTTTCTCCGGATTTCAGGATATACGTTGTTTAACTCTCCGAAAAGTAGTTCTACTGTAATGTTAGTCTACTGTAAAAACTTTCTTATTATAATGTTAGGATCGAAAGAGCAAGACGAAATTACAAGGTAATTAAAAAAAGAATGATGTGAAGATGTCGCTTTAACGCACCAACAAAAATACAATTTATGACAATACTATATTTGTTATGACTAATCGTTATAAGCAATTGCAACTGCTAAAGCGATATAGTTTTTTTTTAACTAAAACATATGAAAAATACAAATAGAAGTAAAAAAGCGGTTCATATGATGGTTCACCAACGGTTTGAACATTTACTGCTTCATCATTAAAATATCTATGAAATGAACGCTTTCATTTGAGGTATATACATGAGGTATATATGTATATGGGACACATTTACCCATCGCTCTATAAGGAACATTTTTTGAAAAGGAAAGAAACTAAGAACATTTATTTCAACATAATACATTCAATTATGTACGAACAAAAAGTGTCGTCATAGTGAAACACTTTCTGCTTGGTGGTACAGCAACTGTACTACAGTTGACAACGGACAGCTGTACCTATAATAATGTAGGTATACCTAATTACCTGATATATATGATGTTTTTCCATTTCCTCCAGGAACCAACAACTCAACATGTATTGGTGGCAAGTGTCGTCCTCCAGACGAATCACCGCTGTTAGACTGTTGTTCTTACATATATTTAATCCCACTGGAAAATACACACAAAGGCAAAAATATTGTAACAGTACTTCAATGTGTTCTTTAGTTTTTAATTTTTAAGAGGATTGTAAATAGTAAAGTTCACGTGATTGTTAACATCACTAAAGTAGGTATTATTAAATCGCATAAACCACAAAGTTCATGCGATTTAACATTATCTAAACATCATTAAATCTGGACTATTAAATCACGTAAACATTGTGAAATCAAATTTAATAAGATAACAAAAAAAAAATCTGTTAAATTCTTTAAAATAAGGCTACAATTTTCCACAATATTTGTGAATTCCTTAAAAAGATAAACAGCTTCCTAGTGAAACACATACTCACACGGTGAGTGGGCGGCTTCATCGTTAACAACAGCGACGTGCAGGTCGCGCGGGTCGTGGCCCACGGCCGAGAAGAACGCTACCGTTTGTATGATGGGAAATAATACTGCGAATACGAGGCCGCTGCAGAATGACACACATTCAATCAGTTAATATATATGCATTGTCTTATGCATGTGTATCTTAAACGATATATCTCGATCCAATCCAAGTTGTCCAAAATGTAAACAAACAATTAATTAATAATAATAGTGAGTTAATTAATAATAGTGAGATTATAATTTGTTTACATGGCCATAACTTGATTGATGGAGAGTGCAAGTTTGCGCTAGATTTAAAGCTAATGTTGAGATATTTCATTGATTGTTTTCGGCAAATTGGATCGGATTAATCTTTAATAACAAATGTTTTATGTTTAAAGGCAAATGTTTGGTCGGGTCTGCGTGTGTTATTGTGCGTGTCTCTGGTTCCATGACACGGGAGATCCTAGCGTGGGTCATCGAGTGTGGCATTATTTAAATAACTTGATACTAAATGGCACATAATAGGACTAGTTGTCGTTACGAGTATAAGTTTAAATAAAGTATTAACAACTCAACAAGTACCCGCTAGCGACTCATTTGCAGTTCACTGGAGTGACAAATGTTATTAGCTAACGACTGCCATTTAAAATACGAGTATACCATATGTAAGTAGATTTAACTTTTAGTCCCTATTTTACATTTGATTGATTAATGGTTGAATAATGAAAAATTCGAGAATACGAATACAAAATGCAAATATCAGTTACATCACTAATATCCATCAATCTGCTTTGAGCCTGCGTGGAGGATTAAAGCCCGAAACCACATCCTAATATCGATAGAAAGTCTGTCCTTAGGTACTGTAAGTAGTGGGACATTATAGAAATAGAAACTGACGGTGTTAATGGTAAGGTTATTAATGGTATAAATTGCTATAAAACTGCGTGTGAGCAGTGCGTGCACTCGGTTGAATACTCTTTTTGTTTTTTAATTTTGTCATAATGTAACAATTATACAATAGAGAACAGAATAGAATAGTATAGAATATCAAAGAACAGCACAGGCCAGCACAGAGTGGCACAGAGTAGCACAGAGTAGTACAATATAGTACAGTATAGAATAGAATGGTATTAGTAATAGTATTTTCCCGGTGGCGAGTTACTCACCCCGGATGCCTGGAGAACTGTTGTATACTTTTTATAAATACGGCCTTGTAGCGGGCTTTGGATTTGCCGCTACACTTTTTTGGACTCTCCTTTTTGGTTAAAATCTAAAAAAGAATGTGCTAGGAATAAATGACTGGAAACTAAACGATGCACTTACCTATTGTCATTGATATTGCAATTATAATCCAATATAAATAACATTATCTTTATCACATACTAAATGTTAAACAACATTATCAATATTATTGTTGTTAAAATGTTCCATTTCGCGCGACAACAATTCTATTTTATTTATCTATTCTGTTATTTACCGAACAGTTATTCAAAAAAATATCACTTATCTCAAATGAGACTGAATTATTAATAATTTAAAGAATAAAGGTCTTTATTAATAAAATAAATAGAACAGAATGTTATAATTTCGAGTCTCATAAAAATATAGCATTAAAGAAACTAGCAATTAATTGTAATTTATATAATTTAAAGCAAACTTACATTAGTGCTACTGGTGACAATGTTAAAGCTCTCCCTCGATTGATATCGACTCTCAGAACTCACTAGACTGCTTTCTGGGATCACGTCTGGTGATGCTGTTAACGCTGAAAGAATATGTGACATTATCTGAGTAAATGGACCTTATTATCAGTTCTAGTTTACCGATTATTGATATTATAGTGAAATCTTAAAAAAAAGTTATATATTGCTTAAAAAAACATTGTATTTCTGTTTCTGTTTGACTGTTTTCTGTCTGTGGAGGATGTTTCTGTTTGAACAGAATCTTGTAACAACGACATTTTAAGTTAAAAATTCCACACTGTCGGTGTCCATTGTTCAGATAACATTGTTCAGTCCATAAGGTCCATTTGTTCAGATAACGTCATATAATATGAATATAAATGTTAAAGTCTTCAAATAAAGGGATTACGAGTGATTAAAAAAATACTTATCATTACCATTTGCACTGTTTTAATCTACACGGAACAGTCATTTTATGTTTTTTGTTTTATTACACTGTGTTTCCAGTGCAAATGTGTACTCTGCAATTGTACAAAATGTGAGGAAGTGTACATGTCAAATATTTGTGTGTCGTTAGTGCGATGTCGTAAGTTAATTAAAGTTTTTAGTTACACCTGGATATGACTGAATAAATTACATACTGGATCTTCTAGGTAATTCGTGTTGCCTTAACGCCAGTTTCAAGAAAGCATCCTCGAGAGTGTCGCAGTCGAATTTCCGCAGGAGTTCCTCCGGAGAATCTTCTGCTAGGAGCTGGCCGTCTCTCAGCAAACCGATCTGGACAATATAGCTTATTATGAAGATATTGCAAACAAACAAATATAATACAGGTAATTAAAAATGCCTTATTGCGAAAACGATTTCTTCCAGGTAATCTTTGAGTGCAATGAAGTCTAAAAATAAATAGTAGAGGGTGCAATACGACAAAAGTAAATATAAATAAATATATATCTATAATACATAGATACTTATAATTATTATAATTCCTTTAATTAATTTGAGACAACCGAGTGGTGGGATTATAGAAGGAACTAAGGAACTAGAAAACGGACGAAAAAATCCTAATTGTTACTTTAATTACTGTTAGTTATTATAATTACTTAATTAATAATTTAGAGTAAGATATGATAATGTTAGAAATAAGTTAATTTTTTGGTTATGTATATTGTATGCATGATCAAGGTGCTGTTTCGCTTCTAACCGTAGCTAATAAGACCTGACACTAACATTAAACAGTCCAATAATAAATATAATTCTTATTGTAATACAATAAATAAAATGTAGTTAAATAGACACCTATTTACGTGTACAATGCAAATTTATTTGTTGCATGCTGTAGAATAATGACGTAATTTTTCAGCCTTGGATAGAAGCCTATTGTATTGCCAGTGCTTGCGGGTTTCTCCACTGGCTAAATGGCTAGTTGATATCGATCTCTATGTAAATATATATTAGATTGATGTAAAAAGAAATCAACGTACTGTAAGCCGTTCAAAAACATCAAGAACAAAAAGATGTACTACGTCCGGCAAGGGATTTCACTTAATAAGGGGCATGTACTCGTATGTTGTCATGTCACGGTCTCTAATGTCACTGTGTAATTACAAAATATGCCTTTCTCCTTTTTTTATTTCTTGCATAGATTTTTATCAGACATTTTTACTAGGAACTGTATTTTCAGGATACTAATAATAAGTATATCAATGTTTAGCAATATTTAAGTCAATATTTGGGACAAATTGGTCACGGGACGGAAAGATTTCTTCATTCAATTACATTTCTCTTTCGGATGGAATATCTTTATTTATGGGGAAAAGATGGGATTGGTCAGGATGTAGGGAATATAATCTTCAGTATCTGTTATAACTTACACCTATTACTGTCCGTACATAACTTCATCACTTATAATAACACATTTATCTACTCGTACCTTGTGTGCTTGTTTGGTCTCGTCGATGTAGTGTGTAGTTATGATAACTGTGGTCCCTCCCCGCGCCTGCTCTGCGAGGAACTCCCAGATCCTGCAATGGACAGGTAAAAAGTAAGCTATAAATAAGTTTTTAATTTAAAAAATCGTGTGAGAAGGATGTACCTAATTAACGAACCTACGAGCAGATGTAAATATGTAGTTAGTATTTGTAAATATGTAGTAAAATCTCCGTTCTGTTTGGCGTCTGCCATCTCCCTTAAAAGCGATTATTATTATGAACAACGGGACTTATTTATTCCATTAATTGATCTCTTCATCTTTACGCTTCAATGAAGCGGCACACGCATTATGTTGTTGAATAGCGTGCACGGTTAGTGCGTGATTCACGCGATGTTCGCATAATTACTTGCGACATGTTTTTAATTGAACACAATGGTCGAGACATTGTGCAGATTAACTATATGCTGGCGCATTTATATTCAGAATAAACGTGGATATGTTATGCCAATCAGACTTTCGAACCATCACAAATCGCTTTGCAGTTCGTTATTAAGTTATTCAATCGGTAACTAAGCAACACCAACAGCAAAAACAAAGTTGCTGTACAAGTTTGTTTTTCATTTCAGAATATAAACCTTAATGTACTCTTTAAGTTGTTTGCAAACCGTGTTTAAAGAAAGACCTTATTGTTCAAAAGCTTGTATTCAGTGTCTAGAGCGTGATCGCAAACGCTGACATAATTTGAGATCGCTAGTGACAATGTTTTCTCTACCACGATTATGTGGGACAAATACAGTGGTACGGATTTAGAGTAACAGCTTTAATCTTAAATAGGTTTAATTAATCACATCTCTGGCTGATGTTTCAGAAAAACAAAATTAGAGTTACTGTATGTCATATGTGACTTTGTCTGAGCAAAGGGTTTCTCAGTCAAAGGGTTCTTTTTTTCTTCACACATGGTGCAAGTGGCACATTCTGCCAGTGTCAAGTTTTCTTCGTAATAAACAATTTCAAAGTCTAAAAAGTATCCTGTCAATGTCCAGTTCCGTCGAAGAAAATTAGAAGTCGCTTGGTAAAACGATAGTAGGTTTACTGAGAACAGAAGAGGACTCGTTGCACGCACACGAAAAACGCAGTTATAAGCTTTTAATTGATTATCACAAACCATAAAACGCCATTAGGCGTATTAACATAATTTTTACCATAATCAAACAAAAACTCAACTTCACTTATCGAGTTCCCACCAAAGAGTCCAAAGGGATTTTAATTGCGATTTTTGAAAAGTTTCAACCATCACAATTTTGAAACTACTGAACCGATTTGGCTCATTTTTAAACTTCATCCGAATATATAGCCAAACTAATTTTCTGCCAAATTTCAATCCGTTAACAAATTTGGTATAAAATTTGTGTACATTATACACATATAATGTATGACCACTAGACGAAAAATATTTCCGAAATTCGAGTCATGATCTCCACAACAGATATACCTACATATTTTTTCGAAATATAATATCACATAGGATTAACTGTTCTGTCATCTTGAAGCTTTGTTGCATAATATGTAATCTGAGCACATACAGACTGTGATGAATGACTTGTCTGCCTGTCTGTCCAAACGGTCAAAACTTAAATTATATTTAAATTAACAGTTTATTCCGATTGTGTCAAGGATGATACATCTCTTTTTGCATCGATTTGCTATAAGTGATCTGTAATGATGTGAGATGACTGAATAATACAATGTTATTTGCACGGTTATCAAAAGAGAAGGACGTCCAATCATCAATAGATCAAAAACTTATTTGGTTTGTTTCAAAATTTTGCAACTGTCAAGTCGTTTGCTGATTTGCCAATGGATATGCATCGATGAGCATAGTTACCGGTCAAGTGCAAAATGGGTGCAAAGAAAAAGACAAAAGTTGCAACACTTTTACGTTACATATTAAAATGAATTGTCCTCCGGGAACTGAACTAAGTCAGCTTAGTTCAGTCATCACGAACCGTCTCGCCCGGCGGTTAGAGGAGTTCCATTCTTCTCACTCATTCACCTCTTCTCGCCTACACCACAATGTTCAAAGGCGAAATTCTTCAATCAATGCGACCTGCCCGTAATGACGTATGGTGCCGAAACGTGGTCTCTAACGGTAGGCCCGGTTCACAAGTTCAGGTTTCACTCAGCGAGCTGTGGAAAGAGTTATGCTCGAAGTTTCTTCGCTGGACAAAATCCGTCACGAAGAGTTTAGAAGAAAGACCCAAAGTTACCGACATAGCTCAAAGAATCGGCAAGCTGAATTAGTGATAGTGGGCAAGCCATATATGCCGCAGGACCGATAACCGATGGGGGAGGCGAGTCCTCGAATAGAGAGCACGTACCGGGAAACGTAGCGTGGGACGCCCCACCCTCCCGCCAGGTGGACTGGCGACTTGCAGAAAGTCACCGGTAGTGGCTGGATGAGAAGAGTTGAAGACCCGTCTGATGGCGGTCCTTGGGAGAGGCCCATATCCAGCAGTGGAGAGAGACACAGGCTGATGGTATGGTATGCCAACTCTATAACTATCTACTTGTAATTAAGCTATGTCTAAGCGGGCTCGTTGTGTGCCACGGTCCGACGTTATAGTCCATTCCAATCCAATTTGCCGAAAACAAAAACAAATCTATGAAATATCTCAACATTTAGTTTTAAATCTAGGGCAAACTTGCAGTCCCAATGAATCAAATTATGGATATGTAAACAATAATAACCTGACTGTAAATATCAAGGGAGTATGTGATAACAATATTTTAAGATCTCGCTGACCGCCCTATTTCGGCCGACCTCTGTTATATTAATTTTAAATATTGATTTAAAAAAAGATGTTAAGGTTGAGGTGTCGAATGATTTCTTAAGGTCCTTTCCTTCTTAGCAAAATCAATAACTTGAGGTTCGTTTATTGTTTACGAAATATTTATTACACACGTATCATGCAGGCAAGGTGGCTCTGGGTTTATAAAAAGGTCCTTGGCTTGATATACGAGTAGGTACATATTATGTACTTACAGTACTCGATAATACGTTTAAATTTGAGGATGAGTCAAATTCATACAGTAGTTCCAAAACTACGGAGAAAATTTTTCAAATAATCCCAAAGGAAAATTCGCCGGCCATACATACAAGTTAATACGTCGCTGGATTGGGCTTCTTGTTTTTTTTTTAAAACGTATGGAAAATCGCGACATCTCTCTTCCGATCTCCCTTCCGTCTAGCGCTATCATTGGTCTCCTTTCCCTGTCTTATAAACATATAAACGTTTCGATGTATAAAGTGTGCATGCTTTTTAGGACAAAGTAAGTAACTGTAGTACTCTACAGTGTAATAAATCGTAATCTATGAAAATCGTACGAATAAAGATAATAAAGAATAAAGTTAGGTGGATAAAGCCTGAAACCATCCATAGAATTTGTTCATAATTGTGAGTAATAATTGACATTTATGATGTTACGTCTTTATTTATAAAATATCAAATGTTTAGGCTTTGTATTTAGCACGTACATATTTAGAAAATTTATATGAAAAAGTTACAAAAGTAATACACAAAACCACTAATTCAAATAGAAAGAAAAAAAACGTATACGTCAAAGAAACTGAACAGAATTCATGGTTTCGGGCATCAGGAAAGGTTTGGTTACAGCCTGCATATCGCCGGGTTTTTTTTAGAAGAGGTGGTAGATGGGCGGCGGTAAGTGGTCACCGCCGCCCATGAATACTTGCAACACCAGGGGGCTGCAAGTTCGCCGTCGACCTTACAGGATCCTATTCACATCTCACCCCCATGTCGTAGTTTAGTAGGAAAAGGACAGTTCATTGCACAACTTTCGGGTTCGCGGTATAAAGTTTCTTGAAGACAGCACTGTACGCAGCGACTCTATGTCAAGGAAGAGCTGATGCACCACGCGACGGTGAGATGTGCGATCGTTCAAATTGAAACTGACATTGGATTGAACAGCTCTTTCAGAACATTGTAGGGGAAGAGTGCACGCTGCATTCTCACAGCCGTTAGGCGCACTCGACTGGCCAGATTACGTGGCCAGTGACTACCTTGAAATGTACTATTTCCTACTTTATCGTATTTCCTCAATGTACGTATGTGTTTCGGTATCCAGTGTAATATGCCAGAGCCCATTCCCATCCTATCCTATTCCTCCTCATTTTCCCAACCCTTTCTCTCAATCCATTCCTTAATCTGCAAAGGTAGGCAGCGCATCCGGGGGCGTGCCAACGTTTGTCATTCTGCACTGAAGTCGGCATGTATCGCGGATGTCTGTGGACGACTGTGGTGGTATCCACAGTATTAAAGTGTGCCGCCTTTAATTTCTAGATAAAAACATAATTTCTCATTTTAAAAGCGGTAGAAGACTCAGAGAGAAGCAACATCTCCGGACTTGAGTGAGATCGGGTACTATAACTCTGTGTCTTTTTATTATCGTTTAGTGTAATAATGTATTGAGTATCGTATCTTTATGTGTATTGTGTGTATTCGTATCATTTTTATTGTGTATTTTATTACTTCGTAACAATAACAATTATAATTAAAATATAATTTGATTCTCCGCTTAATTAATTGTGAGCCTAATTACTCGATGCTCGCTATTGTTTCCAACGATTGTTTTGTTTCGTCGCCTCTGACGTCAAACTGGAATCGTTATTCCAGACGCGACGCCAACGATACATATCGAGTGTTTGCTATAAATAACCAATATATTATGTTTGTACCTGTTATGTGAGGCTATAAAGAACTCTGCAGGACTTAACAGTTTTTTTGGAGCATAATTCATCACACGGGCCGAATGCGGATTGGTAGTTATTTTACAAACATGTCTTATAATGTTGATGATAGATCCCGATGTTTTGAGCTACTTATATCGTATAGGCCGTGTGGTGTCGTGTGTTTTTAGGATAGTACCACCCCGTCTGTTGCCGCGGGTGTCATAAAAGTCGAGAGATAACAAAGCCGCTACCACAAGCCCCGAGGCACTACACCACTTGTAAAAGAGTGGACTCGCCCGTCTGGTTACGGTTAGGTACAGTATACGATAATGGAAATATCTGCACTGAGTTAGAAATACTTGACTTAGATACGAAATAACTACTGGTCGGAAACTGAACTTACGATCTCATGTTAGTATTTACAACGAACATTAAATTACAGTGTTTATTTAATTAGTATGTTATTATTTATTTTAACATTAATTTACACATTTACGACATTTATTTACGACATTAATTATTTTTTCATCAATGAAAACGTATAAAATTTTAATTCAAGTTTATTTTTATTTTTATTTAAATATACCTACCAAAGAATAAATACATTTACGCCTACTTTGTACCAGTAAATTTAGAAGGTTTGTGCAGGCACTGCGGTTAAGTGCAGTTATGTAGATAACAACTAAAAATTTAAAAAAATATATAAACTGTACTTTGTACAATGTTGTAAACTTCTCAATTAACTAAGTATAGGTTAAAGCAGATAGTATTCGTTTCTTTAAAAATAATGTGTGAAAAATACTTTAATTTTTGAAGGTCTACATTATCCAGAGTGGAGAGACATAGGCCGATTGATGTTTACTGTACATTCATGTTAGATCATAATCTCTTTTACTCAGATTATGATGTTATCTATATGTCCTCTACCCATATATATTTTTAATATTCACAGTAATCACAAGCTAATTATACAATAGCATTTTTCTTATTATGATGTCTAATTGTTTCCTTATAAGGTATGTGTCATGTGTAAACAATAGACTTTAGAAATCATCCATTTTTGCAACTGCATTGCTGTATATCATAACTGTAATAAATGTATCATAATTATAAAAAGACAAACACCACGGTAGAAAATAAACTATTTACGATGAGCCTTCAATGAAAATAACTGCAGCCAATATCGAAAAAAATAATTAGAAATCATATTGTTATGAAAAAATACATAATACAACCTTTTTTATTTAAAAATATGTCTGCTCTACTTATTTTTATTGGTGTAGGCAAGTGCCTACACCATATACATCTATTCATACACCATATACACCATCTACCATATACATATACACCATATACATACATCTATACATATACCATATCACCTATTCTGTATAAGTATACATCCCGGCCGAAAGTAATACACATCGGCTATGATCGGCTAGCTTCGGTTCTGTAGAGAACCGTCTTTGTCCTACAGGCACACGATAGAGACGACGCTCTACAAAACCGAAGCTAGCCGATAGTCTCTTTCTAAAGGCCGATGTGTATTACTTTCAGCCGGGAAGTGTACAAAATATGTATATTAATACCAAAACTGCTGTTAAAAATTAAGGGCCTATTGGCAAATCTAATAGAAACTAGGGAATCTTTTAGCGATTCATTTGTTAGAAATTCAGTGTATTAAATTTTAATTAAATATTAACTTACCTTTCTCTCAACACAGGGTCCAGTCCCACCGTCGGCTCGTCTAAAATCAGCAGTTCAGATTCATGTACTAAGGCAGCTGCCAAGGAAACTCTTCTCTGCTGACCTCCAGATAATGACTTGATAAGTCTTCCTCCACTGGGTAACTCTAGCAGGGAACTGAGGAACTCGTATCTTTCACTTAATTTTTGCATCTTCATTCCGTATATCCTGCCGAAGTAGTATATCGCGTCGCGGACTGTGAATTCTCCGACTAGTGCTATGTCCTGGAAGGAAGGAGTTAGGAAAAGGAAGAAAGATATTATTAAAGAAACATCGAGAGAAACCTTGCTTGCCTAAGAGTAAAAAAATCTGGTGTGGTGGATTATTTCCCAAAAAACCTTGAGCTTTGTAGTGGGGTACGATGATATAGGGTAGATACTGATTGTTGTTGTTGCTCTCAGTTTTATTGATATATTGTTCTGTATTCTGAAGGTAGATACTACATTCGGAGACGTGACAAAGTTTGCCATTTTGGACTGATATTGTCATGTATTGCGAATGTTGCAGGGCGCAGGTATGCACTTACCACCACGTGAACTGTCCGTCATCTTCTTTCTACATCTATGGAAAAAAAATTGGCTAGATAGCGACGAAAGGACTGATGCGATTTCTATATATTTCTATTTTATGTTATGAAGCCGTTTTAACCTGATTTTGAAGCCTGAAACAGGCGATTTGTTAAAGGATTTTAGACACAACTATACTAATAGCTTTATTTAGGAAAGTAAATACATAATTAGCATTACATTCTACACGTTTTTGTAAAAACATGACTTACAACCCAGGGTAATAGAAACACGTGAAATTTGATTTTTGCAATTTTGTATGGAGTTGACCACAGTTGCTGCGACTAGCGTATTGTCAGTACGAAGTTGAAGTTGTTTCAGACGTTTTATCTACAGATGTTTAGTGTTTATAATCCACTAACGAGTTCTACTTCAGCTTTCCAAAAACAGTTTTCTATCACCTTGAATTTTAAAAGAAGGAACCAAAAATATTTAGTTTTCACAACACGACTCACAAACATAAAAACTAACACAAACCATACCATTATCCTTTGTTAGTTCACTACTGGATATAGACCTCTCCCAAGGTCTGTCGCAACACACGACCTTCTGCTCTTGTAGTTAAACTTTTTCCACACTGCGCTTCCCGGTACACGGATTCCATTTGAGGAAAAAAACACCAACAAAATTGACATGCAATTCGTACATAAATAGAAGTTTATATGCGAATGTGTGTCGTAGCGATAAAAAATTAACCTAGCTCAGTATAATGCTGTGGAACACAATATGGTGTGCAGCGCAGATATTTTGTGACCTCAACCTCCGTGAATCCACGAACACAACGAGGACGAGCAGGATTTTTTAAGTATCAATCTATACTTACTAAATAAACTTTAGTGCAGTTTATAATAATGGAATACAGAATACCCTATACTAGTGACCCACCATGGCTTTGCTCAGGCGGCATAATTAGGAAATGCAAATCCGGTGTTATTTCAATAATCCGGATTCTCACATCTTGTTCAGATAATCTGGATTTCTCGGAATTTTTATTTTTTTTTCTTGAAAAAATATAAAAATGCAAATATCCAGTTGGCAAGGTTATTCGCGTCCTTAGGAGTTACCTCACGTATCCACCTGTTGCTGCTAAAGAGACAACACCATGAAACCGAATTTTGGGCGGCAATAAACCAACATTCTACGAGTATGTAGCTTGCCAGAGCAGCTAGCCAGTGAGTTCAAAAACCACAGAAAAGAATGAACGCGCAAATTCGCAATGGTTGGGCGAGTTGGGAACCGAGCTACGTAGAATAAGTTGGGACATTTCTGTGTTATGGGAAGTCCAAAGAGATGGAGAGAACGCAATGGCCTTTAAATTTGGATTCTACTACCGGCGAGGTGACAATCCACCCCGAAGCGTGATCGATTCTCTCGTTAACAACGTTGTGGAAGTATCCGGTGCGTCGGCGCAGGTGGCATATATCGTAACTACCTATTAAAGATTGTACAAGTATGTATATTCCATTCCAATTTGTCCAAAATGTGAACAAACATGGTGGTCTGAGTTAAGTGACGCGGCCTTAAATTAACCTGACGGTGATAATTGTTTACATAATTCATCCATAATTCAATTCACCGACATTACGAGTTTGCCCTAGATTTAAAGCTAAATTCGCCATAAATTTAAATGTTGACATATTTTTTAATTTATGACCGTGACAGTTATCTGAGACCGCCATATTTGTTTACATATTGGACAAATTGGATTGGAACGGAATATATAATCTTCTCCCACGTCTACGCATTAGGACAATGAAGTGGAAGCCTTTTATGATATTTTTTTTATAGGAAATTTAAACGACGTAATGGTAGTAGAGGAACGCGAAGAATCGAGAGTGAGGCTGCACGGTTTTGGGGTTAGATACAACCGAGGGCAAAGGCTGATTGACCTCTTCGAGATCCAGGGGCTCTAATTGGTGAATTATTTTTTCAAAAATAAATCTCACAGGAATTACTTGCGAAATTGACTTCAATATTATAGACAAGTGATATAAAGTGTTTAACAGGTTCAAGACCGGAAGTGATCTCCGACTTGTATGTAGCACCTATACGCTGGTAAGGCTAATTAATCTTCATTCCAAATCACACTTTAAACCGTGTTAGGCTCCAAGTAGTTTCAACTAGAACTCCAGAATCGATTCGATATGCTGAAAACTACGGCTTATGTTGACGAGATAACCGATAACATAGTGAGAGTAATCCGATAAGTGGGCTATAAATAATGCAAAAAAACACAGGGTAAAGGTGTGTAAATAAAGAGTCCAAACTACCAAGTGAGACTGGGATCTCATGGAGACGAGGTGGAAGAGAGCTTCGCTTACTGCATCGCCAGATCGACAACTCTAAATAAGTCCGGAAACTGACACGCCGTGATTGTCGTTGCTTCAATACAAAACGAATTGAGAGAACGATAAAGAGCAAAAAAGGCTCTAGAGTCTTTGCTTAGCCTTTTCAGGCGTTCAATTCACCCGACAATTCAGTTTGGTTTGAACCCTCACGTAACGCATTTCATTAAGAGCGCGTCGTATTCCTACTTTTTTATATAGGAAGGCGGCAGACGAGCTTACAGTCCACCTGACGGTAAGTGGATACTGTCGCCCATGGACATCCACGATACATATCCAAAAGTAGTCCGTACTCACTACCGAAATATGTACGTACATTGGGGAAATAGGATAGAGTGGGGAATGCAGTATATTTCAAGGTAGTCTTCTAGTTGTTTCAATAATATTCGAAAAATCCGGATGTTGACTTAAAAAATCCGAATTTTTAACTTCGTCTAAAACATAAAAAAATCGGTATTTTTCAGATTTCATATAATGTTGGGCTTGAGATGTATTTTTTTTTTCAAAGAAATGCAATTACTGATTTACAAGTATTGCAATTTCCTGGGGTACCTGGGCATTCCATGACCTATGTACATTTACATTAATTTAGCTTCCTAAAAGTTGTTTTTATAGAATGGATAAAAATCTGGCATTGTGATAGCATGGTGATAACATTTTTCAATGTTGATGTTATTTATCTTTGTCTGTCATTTTCAATGTAGGACTTACCTGCGGCATATACCCAACTCGGGGTCCAGGCACACCACTGCCTTTTTCTCCCGGTCTCCCGCCCAGCACCCAAATATCCCCACCGTCCAGTTTCCGTCTCCCCACTATGCAGGAGAGCAGTGTAGTTTTACCGCACCCTGACGGCCCGAGAAGGCCGTATCTGTGAAAGATTTTTGTTTTATGTATTGTAAAGGGGAAAATATACAACGTGTCACCGAAATAACGCCAAGCCCGGCGCACGGCAACTAATTTAAAATATACAAAATCGTTCTAGTGAAAAATAAAAATATTTTAATAAATAAATCATAAGTTACAAACATGTAGTTTGCTTGTTCTATCTAAAACGTTTGTAGCACTTATTACTCAATGCGGGGTAATGACGGCCGGCAGGCGCGGCGCGGACGACTACTCTGCGTATGGAATAAAATATATACGATAAATAAAAAATAAATTATGAAAAACGAAAACTATTGTAATAACTTGTAGAATCAAATCTATTCTGGATATCGAACAACATATTTTCAACTGTTGCATTATTTCAGTGACACGTTGTATAAGGTCATTCATTGTTGGAAAACAGGATGGCATAGAGCAAAAAAAACAATGAACGGAAAAGATTAAAGAAGATAATTTCACGCTTAGGAAAACCTTTTTCCATGTAAATTGAATTTAGTTCCATTCATACCGCTTGATTATAATTAAGTAAAACAATCTACTATAGTTTTAAAGTGTTTCCGCTTTATGTAATGTTTTTAGGATGTAAAGACTTATATAATTCCCCTGTCATATTCAAGCGTTTTAGCAATAGATGGTAGTCATAGCAATTAAACAACTTTGAACGGTTTAAATCGCGTATTTTTAACATTATTTTTATCCCGACGTTGTGGATTATCGATTCGATAATTCACAAATCCTCGCTAGAGAGACCCGGTTCATGCCAAGAATGTTACGCGAGGCTATTGAAATCAAGAAACACCCAAATTTCAATAGAGAAGATGGCTGGCAAGTACCACCGGCTTGAGATCCAGTCATTAAATTAATTAAATCCCAAGGCCAACGCAATACTGCAAGACCTCTGGACACCGTGAGCGAATACTGCGTGCATAGGGAATGTTATGGTTAAAATTTTTTTCAGACGGTAGTTCAAATAATTCTTAATAACTCAAGTGACAAATAAAATCAATTAGTCACCCCGTGACCACGTCCACAGCAAAGTGTTCGAAACGTCGGGATATAAATAATGTTAAATATACGCGATTTAAACCGTTCAAAGTTGTTTAATTGCTATGTATAGTAATCGCGAAAACCTAAGAAAAGATGGTAGTCATTTCTACCTTACCGACTGTAGAATTTGTTTGCAATTATCTTGTATGATGGGTTGTTGTACATAGTTGATTCAGTATTAGTTTAGTTTACTGTGCCATACCATGTCATACCATGAATCTGCCTCTCCACTGTTGGATATAGGCCTTTCCTAAGGATCGCTACTACACACGTATAGTTTATACCTACTTACACAATTTCCCTGCCGACAATCATTTTCAAGTGTTATAGGACAGCTTGTAATCATCCCTATCCTGCTGGCTGTAGGTATTTTCTTTTAGGTACACAACCACAGTGGGCATCTTGTATTTTTTTATACCAAGAAGGCGGTAGAGGAGCTGACAGTTCACCTGGTTGTAAGTGGATACTGTCACCCATGAACATCCTGCGATACATGCTAACTTCAGTCCAGATTGATAAACGTTCGCACGCCCCTTGATAGGCTGTCTACCTTTAGAGATTTAGGAATGGATTTGAAGAAAATGGGGAGAGATGGGATAGCATGAGATAGGAATACCGCAATGTATGATGGGTTGTTGTAAAATGATGGTTCAGTGTGAAGACAGTTTATACTTACATAATTCCCCTCTCGACGGTCATGTTCAAGTCTTTTAGTACTGGCTTGTAGTCATCTTTGTCCTGCCGGCCGTAGTACTTGTACGCGCGGTCCACGACCACGGCCGCCGGTGCCGCCATCTTGATTGGTGCGGCGCGTGGACTTCGTTTAGTGTGAAGACATCTTTGGGGTTATCTGTTGAAGAAAAAAGACATGTTAACATTAATACTTATTGTCCATTTAATATATTTCTCTGTTAGCTTGTGACGGTCTTTATATCTCGACTGTTAAACTTATATCCGATGCAATGAGGCTTCTAATATTTTTTGATACAAACATGGTAATACTGTGTCTGACACGTACTCGTTTGCCTGTTAAAAGTCAGCGTCCTAGTCCAGCAGTGAAGTAACAATGACTGCAAAGTATATGATTATACATTGCGAGTTGTGTTGGAGTGAAACAATACAATTTTAAAACCCATAAGTGTTTAATAGATCTGTCATTACTCTGCCATTGATGCTTTAATGGTAATTTGCTCGATGTGGCAAGTTTGCCTATACAATTAATGTACCTACGTGTCTTTGGTATCTTCGTTTAACTATTAATTGTGATTTCAAGGTTTCAGTAACTTGGTTATTACATGACAAGAGTGGCAAATTGCTCGCTATTGTGTTTCTAGGGTACCGTAAGACAATGGAATCGATAATGTGAGTTCGTTATTATAGGTATAAGACATACGGCCAAATAAAAACAGAGTTAAAATTTAAAATGCATTCACCCTCTTAACACCGACTTTCCATCATTAAAAGTAACAACTATTGTTCTGCGGTTTTTCCAAACTTGATTGTTTCCACAAAAAAGAAAATTAAATATTTTAAATGAAGTGTCTGATTCATTTGTATTTTATGTCTTTGTTTGATACACCGCCCGCTTGCAATTTTTGTGTCTCAACAGTTTGGCAACGTCGCTCGTATTTTTTTGTATCACAGAGTAGATTACAAGTTAAGTTATATTTTTTAATTTCATCGCAGTTATCAACGTGCCTCACTGTTCAACTCAAAGGTTCGCTGGTAGAGAGAGCAATTCCAGTAGGCATTCAGCTCGTCTTTTGTATGACTAAGGGCAAAAAGTTCTTTAAATAAATAAATTACATTTTTGGGTAACATATAAATGTTTATACTTTTCCTCGGTGACTTAACACATATAGTCAAAGATACGTATATTTAAAGGAGTTAATGCTGTCCCGGTGATAAAAGTGGTTTAAATGGTGGATAAAACATTGGTGTTCTACTTTTGAAAATTCACCTGCAGTCAATAGTTAGGTCGAGATTATTTATTAATAGACCGTAAATTAAACGAGTAATCAGTTTGAAGATCATCGCACGGTATAATCTTATAAATTACAATTTCATAACCGCATTCTTCTTCCGTAATATTTTGCAATACTTTTGTAGGTAAAGTATAGTGCAAAATCACCGGTGGTATCTGTGTCGAGTCCATCCGATGGAAACCTGTTTGGGTGTCTGTTGCCGGTGGCCCACAAAACTCTTTCCCCTGCACACAAGGAGAGTGTTTATGTTTAATCATTAATGTGCGTGTGTGTGTGGTTGTCCAGTGGTGACGGATTGAATGGAGTTTATTGTTAATTAAGCAAAATTATAAAACGTAAAAAAAATACAATTTATTGTGTTAGATCAATTTATTCTTTTCATTTTTATGTTAAATATAATATGAAAATATTTTTTGTTTTCTTCTAAAGATTAAAAATAAAATATATAATAGTCAAAATCTTAAGGTAATTGATAAAACCGAAATTTAGGTAATTAACAATGAAACAAGTTATTCGATAAGTAAAAACAATATTTAAGTATTCCAAGTTATTTTGTAGTTTTTGATAAAGCTTAGACGACATAAACTGCCTTTCATACAAAACAAGTTATATCTGTATATTTTTTTCGAAATGTTTTAAATGATTTTTTTTATGAAATACAGACCACTAATTCTCAAAATATAGAGGTAACTGTTAACGATTTTTTTTAGATAAGGCTGGCGTAGTCGCAAGCAAAAGTTAGTTTACTAATACTTCAGTCTTAGTTTTAAAAGTCAACTGTACGATTGTGAATTGAAATAATTTGGGTATACCATTTGTTATTTTCATTGCACTTGTTGAGTTTAAATGAGGACATTACAATGCACCGCCTTTATCTATTTTTATTCAGGCGGACAGAATGCGTCTTATGCCGTACGTTCACCTCCTGTATAGTTTTATGCAGTAAAGCTTAAATAATAAATAAATAAATATTTCGCTTTTTAACAAGCAATTAAATGTAACTAAAATAGTAAGAAAGAGGATTTTCATTACGCATGTCGGCATCAGTGTAAAACACAGCCTCTCGATTCTTGACGCAACGAGCATTACGTACGATCTCGGATGACCGGAACACGCGGAGTGGGTCAACCTTACCCACTAGTTATGTCATCGACCGACCTCGCGCCGGGCCGACTTGCCGGCACAAGTGGGTAACGACATTATCATAATTTCGAGGGTTTTTAATTAAAAGTTTTCTTCATTTGATTTTTTTTAAATTAGGAAGAATTTGATATTCTCTTTATAGAAAACACATATTTTGTTTAAGTCTGCTTTAGTTTAAATACATAATTTGATTACTTTGCGAAAAGGGAAGGCACTGACTCTCGAAGCACAGGTTTTACCTAGTTTGAAAGTCAGAGTTACAATTACCACTCCACAAAAAATATATGAAACCTACTTTTTCTCTTTTTTTACAGAATAGATGGCAGACGAGCGGGCTGGCCACATGATGATAAGTGGTCACCGCTGCTCACGGACATCTGCAACACCGCAGGGCATGCGGGTGTGCCGCCGACCATACAGAATCTTGCACACTATGCACAGCTGTGTTGATGAGTCCCATGTCGAAGCATAACGGAAATTTTAATGTTCATGTTATGTTGTGATGTGTCAATAAACTCTTTTTTTATATTGTAAATTTACTGTCAGGTAAACAAAAATCTGTTGTCTGTTCATTCTGCTTCGGAAGCAAGACTAATTTGTTCCAAAATTAAAAAAGTAAAAGTAATAACAGTGTACCTAATATAATAATAATAATAATAATAATTCCTAATAATAATAACAGTGTACCTGCATTTCCCACAATCAGATTGGTCGCCAGCTCGTCCGACATGTTTTGTATAGAAAAAGGGTTATCTTCAATTGAATTCATACTTTACGCGATATAAAAAAGCTCACACACTATATTATACAGAACCTGAGAGCAGACGTAGGTACACTTTTCTCCGGGTAGTAAACGTTTGTTAAAATATGTAGACTATATGAAAACGAGTACTGTGCAAAACCGGGAAAGATGCGTCCGCGTAATCAATCTTGAAGAATTTCATTCACAATTGAATACTGTAGTTAATAAATTATCAAGGAGAAGTACTTACTACCGCCTATGACCTCGACATCAGGATAATAATTAAGAGCAATGCTGACTTGAAATCGTCAATAATAATCAATCAGCAAAGCAACATTTTTGGAAAGTGTTATTTTCTCCTACATTTATTATCATTAGTCCATCAACGACCTATCTCCATTACCGTCTTAAGATCGACACACATCATTGATTATAATGAGACACATGAGCCCCTTGAAATGTTCTAGTGAATTAACAAGCTAATGGCGAATGTATGGTGAAAGCTGACCTTCCATAGCGTATTATTCAGTATTCCATGCCGTAGTGCTCATCTATGATCGTTATGCTCAATAACCGACGGCTTTGTTGAACAAGCTTAACTGTACAGAGACGCGCGAAAACATTTATTTACTTACTTCTTAGTTGCCAGTAATTTGTAATTACTGAAATTGTTTAAAGAGATCGTGTCTAGTAGTTTTATGATTTCTTAAATAGACTCTTAATTTTAAATTATTTGTAATTATAAAATTATTTTTTTTGGTAATTTTCGGTAAATGCAAAATATTTATTAGTTTCTACCGAGTTTGAAAATTCAACTGCTAGAAAGAGAGAATGATTGTAAGCAACTGTTAAATTTAAAAAGCGTGTACGAACTATTTGAATTTACTAGTAGCGTACTCGTAAATTAAAAGTGATGCGTATGTTTTATGTAGGGGGATATAAGTGATATAAGTGACTGGTACTCGCTGAATAAGAAGAGCAGAAGATCGTGAGTGAAGATCACTTATATTTATGTACGTGTGTGGTGGGGAGGGTTAGAAGGGAAATAAGTTTATATCAGGCATCGATATGGGGTTATGCATTCATATACTCATATCAATGATATCAGTTCTCAATAAAGATCCATTCAAGAGGAGATTGACAATCGATAATTGAACCTTGTCACAAAAAGTTTACTTGTCACATAGTGACGCTAAACGTAGTCAAATGCTCTTTTTTTAAAGGTAAGGTAGAATTGTTTAATGAATTTTAAAATTTCATTCTCACTTCAATATTTAGTAATCAATTCTAAATTATTTTTGAAGGACTGTCCGCTAGCGAAGATAGAGGATACAAGTTGATTATACTATTATACATTTCATAGTATTCCGTAAAAACATACTTTACTTTTTACTAAACAATTCAAATGTACGCGTTTTATTCGCGTCTGTACATCGGCACTTACAATTGATTGGTTATTACGTAATAATATAGACAGGCAGACAACTGTCTTTGTCAGTGATACCTGCAATTGCTTAATATTACTCAATAAGTTTCCGCAGCTCTAGCTGAGATACCATTTTTTGCGTGACAGGTGGCAGTGAGGTAAACAATTGACCCATCTGAGGGCATCTGGCTTACCGGCGCCTATACCGGTAAGGGAAGTAAGCTAGAAGAAGTAAACTTGTTTGGTATTCTTTGAATAACCCCTATCATCTGACCTAACGACGTAAGTAGGTTAGGCACTAGTATTTAAGTCCATGCCCTAATGAAGCTTGTGCGATTTAGGCTAACCTTAAGTCAATTAACTCAGTACTAAGGTTTAGGTTAGAAAGGCGTAATTTGGCCTCAGCTACTGTAACGAGGACGTCCGGTGTCCAATCTGTGTGACACGACATTCTGCAAATGCTTTGAAAATTATAAGTATTGGAATTATATACGAGTATAATTATGCTTGTAATGAATTGTGGGTGTTTCTCTATTTATTTTATCAAGTGTGAAGCAAATCCTCGTCATAAATTTAGAATAATAAGACTAACCGTAACGAAATTAGCCCTTCTAACGTCCTGCACACGGGTTTCCTTGTGCACACTGTCTCACACGATGAATGAGTTGTGATGTATGACCTTAAAACTCCACGCTCGCGCTGGCCAAGCGAGTTGGCGATTTCACTCCTTTAGAAGTGAACCCGTGTAGTGTGGTTCCTCAGGGCTTATGGTATCGGTTTTGTTATCCCTTAATCGTCTTTTATGATACCCTCAGGAAGGGATGGGTGTGCCATAATAGGCCGTAACACGACATCGAACGGTCACAAGACTGCTAAAGCAAAATCAAAAAGTCTTACTTTGTGTGCATAGTTTGACATCACGTGACATTATCTAAGAAAAAAAACTTATAGTTGGTTTCTATTTTCCAGATATTGAGACTTTAGTGAAATCTTAAAAACATATGTTTTTTATTTTAAAAATCACACGTTAGATCGTGTTTCTATTTGATCAGAATCTTGAAACTACATTATTTTGCGTTAAATGATCTTAACCAAGTCAATAAGTCTCTACGACAATCGTTACCTTTCAAGTATTGTATTTTACTGAACTTCTTGTTACTACAACCCTTAAGTCTATCTCATATATTGAGATACTGTATATCTATACTGAGACTGAGACTGCGATTGAGATACTGTATATCTATATTTAATATTTAAGAAAAAACCTGTGCCCTTTCCGATCAGTTAAACATATTTGCCACATGAAAGTGGTACTGACTTTTTTCGCTTTTGGTAAAGGTTCTACGGTTTGAATCGCACGCTTTGTTGATCTTTTGCAGTTAGCAAAAAAAATCTTAGTCTATGGTTTTCACTTTCTTCACCTGTCTTGCACTGCGCCTGGCTTACGTTTTGATAGAACTAATTAATAATTTACCCATATAGTGAAATTAAATTCTGAGACCACCGAGACTAAAGGCTTTACAGAAAGTCCCCGCTAAATTGTTGTCAATTGTTCGGTCCGAAACTACTTTACTCCGAAACTCTGAAGCCATTAATCTATATATATATATATATATATAAGCATGTTGGTATATTGGAGATTATTAGACTTCGACACCGTTTGACCAATCACCATGAAACTTGGCACAATTTTTTCATGGAGAAGGTTTTTATGCTATTGACATTGTTGTAACTCGCCACTAGATGGAAAACGAGATGGATGGGGTGATATGAGATATCCCATTACCCTTCCTTCCCAATTCTCTTTTCACATCTTTATTCTTAATTCCGAAAGGTAGACGGCGCATCTGTGAACGTGTCCACCGATGATGATCTGACTTGGATGCGAAACGAAAGGTCTTGTTTATTTACATTCGATAAACCTTAATATGTTAAATGCATTGGAACAATTTGGCTCTAATGAGTTTAAAAACATTGTCAATCATGCCCATAGCACCAGAGCAATGGCGAAACAAGAATTGGTTGTGCCCAGAGATTGCAATTATTATGGCAAACATGAATACGAAAATATATAGTACCTAAATTTGAAAATAATTTGCCTTTAGATTTAAGAATTCTAAATATGTCACAAGCTGTTTTCAAGAATAAATTAAATAAAAACATTTATTAGAAATATTTGCAATACAGTTAAAAATTAAATCAAAGTTTTATATAATAACATTAGTACGTAAACAAAAGTATTAACATAGTTTGTAACATAATACAGTATTTGTCATGATATACATAAATACATGTAATTGTACAATAGACTACCCTACACTAATACATTAGTTTAAACACGAGAACAGTTTTGTACACAAACTGTTCTGCAGTTTGGCAGATATATTACTATGTGATATATTATTTAATATATATTGTGTATAATTATTTTTGTTATGTGGTTAAAATAAATAAACTGAGGCGCTATTTCTTATGCAGAAGAGCCTTGAACTCATCTGCACCGTACTCTACGAACATCGAAGACGCACTGCAGAAACGGGGCAAACCCAACAACATCCTTATATTGGATCCCAGCATTGTACCTAACGGACTTGTACAAGGTACTAGCCTTGCGTGTAACGGACTAACACAAAAACCAGGCCATGTTATGTGGAGCCTGCAAATTATTACGTTACACACAGCGGATTTAACGTTAGTATTGGTGTTTATTCTTCGAGAAGAATTTTTCTTCTCGCTTACTGTAAATATGGGAAGTCCATTGGCATTTCTTGGTTAAAATATTTCTTGTAAATTATAATACAATTTATATTACTTCTGCCTAATTTACATTTTGTCGTACAACAAATCGAAGTATTTTATACTGTCTTTTTGTCGTACAACAAATCGAAGTGTGTTATACTGTTTTCTTCGTGATCGCAATCGTTTCATCGAAAAGACAGATGTTACCGGGGGGGGGGGGGGGGGGGGGGAGTACGGGCTGAAATTCAACAGCCGCTGGGCGCACTCGACTGGCCACGTTACCCTTCTCTCACAGAAGACTACCTTGAAATGTACTGCATTTCTCACTTTATCATATTTACCTAATGTACGTACGTGTTTCGGTAGTGAGTGAGATGTGCCAGAGACCATTCCCATCCCATCCTATTCTATCCCTCCCCATTTTCCCAACCCTTTCTCCAAATGCATTCCTATATCTCCAAAGGTAGGCAGCGCATTCGGGGTCGTGTCAACGATTGTTATTCTGGACTAATGTTGGCATGTATCGCGGATGTCTATGGGCGACAGTATCCACTTACCATTAGGTGGACTGTATGCTCGTCTGCCGCCTTCGTCCATAAAAGAAAATAAAGGTGGAAATGGAACAAAACCGTACTGTATTTTGTACACAGGTGGACTCCAATATTTTGACACTTTTGATTTTTGACAATTTAAAGCGAAAAATGTCGCTACAAAGGAACAGTGACATTATGTGTATCGTTTTGAAATGCTACATGATATAACTCTCTTGCTTGATACAGAGTCGCGGTGAAGGGTCAGGTTTATTTCTACCAAGGAACTATACTTAAGAATCCATGAAAACATTGAAGAGGTGTAGCCTTGGACTTGACCTATTTTTAATGTTTTATGGAAGTGTTTCACGGAGTGGCAATAAATATTTTATTTTGACATTAAATTACATTGTTTGTTTTATATTGCTAATGTCTTTAGATATCAGTTCATAACCCCTCAACGTTCGAAGAGACGTTGCGTTCCTCTGCATGTTCTACCGCCCGTACTCTGGGAATACTCACGGGTATTCACTATTCACTCTGATACTTCGGTAACAGAGTATTCATTCTGAATAAATGTTAACCGAATAACTCCTACCTCGAATTTCTACAATCACACTTCCCGATACATAAGTAAGGGAATTCTATATTTCTTCGATACGGAGGTGTTGCGCACTGCGGTCCAAAAATCGTTTTATACCGAGGACCCGTAGGCTGTAGAACGAACTGCCACAAGAGGTATTTTCATTACGTTTCTACATGGGGTTTTTCAAGAAAGCTTTGTATGGTCGCATACTTCCTGATATTGCAGGTGTCCATGGGCGGCTGTAGCCACTTACCATCACGAGGGTCGCTTGCCGGTCTGTCTCCTGTATTATGAACAAAATACAAGATTTTATCTATCTTTATGTTGTTCTTAACTGTTCATGTATTTAACACAACATTAATTATAAAGCTCACTCAGGTTATGAAGATTTATTTAAGAAGAGATAGTAAGTAAGTACAATACTAAATACAATACTTACGAATTAAGTTCTCGTTTATAACATTTACGTCTTTAGTTTTGAATTAACTCTTAACTAAACAATTAAACACAAATATTGAAATAATTCACTTACTGGCTAACACTTGCGTATTGCTACCGCAACCGATACCAGGCAGTGCACGTCCACTGCTGGACTGGGCCTCCTTATGCACATTGTCTTGTGCACGAGGGGTGTATGGCCTTAAAACGGTACGCTGCGCACTAGTCAAGTGGGTTAGCGAGTCCATTCGTTTAGAAGTGGTGTAGTTCCTTAGTGCTTGTAATAGCTGCCTCTTGCTATCACTTTATTTCTTTGTATTGCTACTAAAGGAAGTAAATTCTGCTTGACGATCCTCTTGATTCTGTATTTTCTTTTTCGCTTTGACCAATATAGAATTAGTACATTATATTAACATTCCAAAATTAGACAAGGCCTTGGTCTTGTATCTTGGGGTCCATGAACAAAACGAATAAATTGTATCTATTTTTACTGTATAGAAATGTCTGTCCGCTTTTGTACAAAAAGTACCGTCGCAAAAACGAGGATGCGTACGCGCGGGTACAGTTATTGTACCAACGAATGAGGTCAATGTGCCATGTTTATTACAATCACCGTAGAATGTTCTAAACTAGATAGTTTACGACCGGCTAATACAGTCCGTAGTGCTCCTAGTTGTTACGCAAATGGTCCCAGAATCGATTCATTGTCGGACAAATATAAAGTTTAACTCCTTAACATCAATCCCCTATCTATTTTTCAACGACCGCACTCAAGTCAATATACCCAGTAGTTACAATAAGATTTCTGTCAACTTTCGTTTTTTAAGAAAAATTCTTCAAACATTAGATAGGTAGGTACTTTTTAAGAGAAGCCTTATATGGACTCTTAATTCAAAGCTCGGTTCGTAGCAATAACGTTCCTTTTTTATAAAAAAAAAAGTGGGCAAATGAGAAACGGGTTGTGACAAATTTCACTTACCTACTCCCGAAACACATTGACACTCGTAGAGCAAGCAGTCTTTGGTAAATCGACCAGTCTGATGCGCCCAAGCGGCTAGAGCAAGGGTTCCCTAAGTGTTTTCAGTCGCAGACCAATTTCCCAAAAACTAAAAGTAAATCCCAGTAAATTTACTTACTCAAAGTAATAAATGTGGATTATGTGCGGACGTGCAACGGTTCTTCACGACCGCACTTGCTTTGCTACGTTTGATGAGACAATGCACCTAAATGTTTGTGCTACGTGTTATTTCATGCATTCTTACGTGCGACTCTTTTTGCGGTGTACATAGAGATAAAAAATGTTTCTTCTTAATTAGGTATCTATTGGAATCATAGATAGTTTGAACAAACGAATAGCAGTGGTAAGGGGGTCGGTCCATGTTAAGCTGTCGTCGACCCCCAATCGACTACTATGGATACTACTTTGGGAATTACTGGGCCAGAGGATAAAGCATTTTTATCTACTATCAACTTAAGTAGATGTTTCTATATATATATTTTTTAATAGATATCCATTAACTTACTTCACAGAATAAAACGTCGTATTTAATTTCGTGCTCGTGAATTTTCCAAATCTGTGGTTATGTAACGTTCGGGAGTGCGCATGGTGGACTATGACACAAAACAAGTCGTGGTTACAACAGGCTGTTGCAGTAAAACTTTATACATTGATTTCGTTAACGTACGTTTATAAAACGATGCGAACATATTTTTATGCGAAGATGTATTATAGTCGTATAAAACTTGTTCATTATGAGAATAAGTTTTTTACAATTCCTATTTCCTTGTATGATGATGCACGAACAAATAAACTAGAAATATCAACTATTGTGTGCATAATTCAAATTAACAATAAACATTAACTATGCCGTATTCTTCCATGAAAAGCAATTACGCGTCTTCAAACACTAACAATGAGCATAAACGCAAATATTATCCGTATAATAATTAAATTATTAATTTATTTCAAGACATGATATATTGCCCGAGTGGTGGTGGCCGGCTTTAAAAGAACAACACCTCATCTCATCCCGTGGGTGCCGTAAGAGGCAACTAAGGGTAACAAGCTTTTACCACAAGCCTTGAGAGTTCCTCAAGGCTTGTGATGTAGTTACACCACCTAGCGGACACGTCAGAGTGGACGAAAAAAAATGCTGATAATGGTTATATTAGAAAGAAAAATTCATACCATCAGCCTATGTCGCTTTATCTCCACTGCTGGATCTATGTCCTCCTAATCCAACCAATACCTGCAAAATTCTTCAGGTCTAATAGAATTAGTAAGCTGAAGTGCAATGGACAAGTCATATATGCAGTAAGAGTTAAGACAGATGGGTTAGAAGAGTACCTACTTAAATATAAACAATTAATCGGGAATCGAAGAAGATCTCGCCGGTCATGTGAACACGCGACTTTAAGAAGGAGAACACCAAACATTTATTCAACAAAACATAAAAGTACATAGGATAAATAAGAGAACAGATAGAAAGACAGACAGAGATTAATGTTCTGAGCATATCAATGTGTCATCAACAGGGTATCCAGCAATACGAGAAGCAAAGCACACAGGGAAATGGGTTTATTAAAGTCAATTATTACATATTCGCTTAACATAGTTCACATCCAGCTCTTCTGACAAAAGTCCGTGGAGACATTAAAATAACATTACCTTAGAGGTGTGTATCTTAGAGGAGGAAACAAAATGGCGGAAAGAGTTTTCACATAAATTGCCGCGGAAATAGGGAAACTCATCCACCTAGTAAATAGCTCGCACACCTAGCTCGCAGTAAAGTAAATTGTATTATTATGTGGTAAATTAGAAATAATGAGATTAGAGTAAATTACACTAGCAGATTTTCTATTTAAGGGTCATACTAGAAACCCATTTCACCAGTATTACTTAATTTATATCTTCACTGGCATTTTCGTGGTGCTATTATAAGTATCTAGGACAATATATTAATCTTCTAGCATTTTCATATTTTAAACACTAATTCTCTACTCAAGTAACGCTGCTGTTGATCTTCTAGTAAATAAGAAAATGAAAATACTTACTGCTTTAAAAGAACATTATAACTCTGCAGTATAATTAAAATCTAGGTTGTTTCCAAACAAAGATACGTTTATTTATCTACTAGCGACCCTCCCTCGCTTCGCTTCGGTTTATAAGCTTTTTTTTCAAAATTTCAAAATAAAATATAGCCTATATTAGACACGGATAATGTAGCTTCCTATTTGAGAAAGAATTTTTGAAATCGGTTCAGTAGTTCCAGAGATTACCGCTAACATACCCACAAACAAACACTCAATTTTACCTCTTTATTATATTAGTATAGATTTAAATGGGTCTTAAAGTGAATGTTTACCTTAGTTACTATACTTGACGTTTCGGCTCGCTGCACCAACCATGGTCACGAATGTGTGAAAAACGCGAAAATCTCAAATGTTATATTGCAAAAAGATACGTTTCATAGATTGTTTGACAGTGGACGCACGCCGCGTTCAATATTTATTTATAGAACAAAGTATAAAAAATTAACGAATTTTACACGATTCCAAGCCCAATTCTAATTAAGAAAATAGTTATATGTCAACGTGAAATTTGTAACGTATGTCTCATTTACACGTTTCTGAGTGAAAAACTGATTTAAATTGTTTATACAGGCTTCTCTTGAATGTAATTTGACTCCGTTTAGAGAAATTTTTACAGAAAGGGAATAAATGATAGTCCTAAGGTGCTATGTCTGGACTGTATGGAGAATGAATTAAAACTTCCCAGTCAAGGTCCATCAATTTTTGTTTAGTCATCGATGCTTTGTTTAGACCATGTTTAGTCGACAATGCGGTCGAGCATAGTCGTGGTAGAAAACTACACCAGTCGAGACTGTCCGATTGCTGAGGGGTTCTGGAGACGCCTTGTCTGTACAAGGCGTCTCCAGAACCCCTCAGTGCTATCATCTGCGTAGCAACGTATGTCACCAATTTACAACAGATCGTTGATATGCAGAAGGAACAGAGTTGGGTAAGCACGGAGCCTTGCGGGACGCCAGCGTTAATAGATATGGTGTCGGAGCAGCTACCATCGATAACGACTCTGATGCTCCGTCCAGTCTGGAAACTGGCAACCCATTCGTATAATCCCTCGGGAATCCCGAAAGATTGTAGCTTGGAAAGCATCGATTTGTGGCATACCCAATCAAAAGCTTTTACAATGTCTAGGCCTACAGCTAGAGCCTCGTCTCTACTCTCAATGGCGTCAGTCCAGCGGTGTGTTAAATACGCTAAAAGATCACCAGCCGAGCGATTATGGCGAAATCCATATTGACGGTCGCTAATCAGTGGGTGATCCTCTAGGTACCCAAGGAGATATGTGTTTATGACACGCTTCATCACCTTGGAGAGGAGGGAGGTGATTGCTTTTGGCTTGTAGTTGGCCGGATCGTTGCGGTCACCCTTTTTAGGCAAATGAGCAATTTTCCATACGTTATTATTACGTGATTACGTCCATATTTAATAATATGACGCAATCGTCAGAAGAAAAGACAAAAAGAAAGAAAAATAAGAAAAAGGAGATGGATTGTAGCCTGTCACCGAAACAGAACCCTCGACAGCGGTGTTTCGTCCGAACTCCCTTTGACTCGAGCACAAAAACCGACATCGAGGCGAGCGCCCGAGACGAATGCCGAGCCGAAGGCGAGCGTCCGTTTATGTTCGTGCTCGGGCTATTTCGTCTGGTTTCGGCGAACATGTAAACTAGTCATTAAACAAAATGAAACTTTTATATAAACTGACCTACTACAAAATTAGCAATAAACAGTTGTACAGCCACCTAGAGCGTATCCTTTTAACGCACGAATGTTGCGAATTCTGCACATAACGCCGGTGAAATTAACCTTGGAATCTGCCGCCGATTCTTCTCACGTACCACTATGTAACTGGCCTTGAAGTACGCAATCTTAATAGTGAATATGTATGCAGAAAGTGTTCCGCCGTTGCCGTTATCATGTGGCTAAATCGATCACCTATGAACAAGAGAGATTACGAGACCTGCCTCTTTCAACCTGTGTTTCTCAACCTCTTTGATGAATGTGACATGCTACCGTCCGACTACATTACAGTTTTACTGCCCGATTGGCAGTATCAGTTGTATTGATCGGATAGACAATTTTCAGTCATTAAATTGACGTGATATATCTCAGCAAAGAGATCTTATTTTTGGTATGTACTTATTGTTCAAAATTACGTTGTTTCAAGATTTTGTATGCTCTAAAATCTGATTTTTGAGATAAAGCAAGAAAGTATTTTCATTAAGATTTCACTAAAGTCACAATATCTGTTAAATTAGAACAGTGAGGTCTTTCTTTTTTCTTAGATAATGTCACGTATTATGTAAAAAAATTAATAAGACCTATAGTCACAGTGAGTGTCAGTGTGTGATGTAGGTACTCTTAGATTTGCATTGGCTAACTGAGCATTAGTACGATTGATTAATTAGTACAAATCTCGATTACAAACCATGTTTGCGTTCCTAAACGAGTTAATACGGGTGATTTTAAAGTTCATAATATAATATTATTCGTTGCTCTAACTGCATGAATAGGTTTGTATTTCAACGTTATTTTTGCGATTGGGCACCTAACCGCTTATTGAATAAGATAAAAATGAGTTGCACAGGAGTTTGCATTTGTACGAACGCTAATTGACCTACATTTTATTATAAGAAATTTGGAGAGAGGATTTGTATTATAAAAGAAAAAACAAATTGATAACAATGATTAATTATAAAATTCTACACAAATACGAAAGCACAAGAAAAAAATATTTTTGTTGCTTTGTCTGAAGTGCTTTAAATAAGCTAAAATGTGAGTGTATTTATTGGGTATTTTATAAATTCAATTTGCTTTTGCGACAAAATCTTTCTATGATTCACGATTATGCTATGCTTAGCATTAAAATCTAGCCATTTGTATACAAGAGTAATACAGTGCAATGAACGCATTATTCAGTTCGAGACTATTGAATTACAATACAATCTACCTGTCTATACTAATATAATAAAGAGGTAAAATTGTGTGTTTGTTTGTGGGTATGTTGGGAATAATCTCTGGAACTACTGAACCGATTTCAAAAAATCTTTCACAAATAGGAAGCTACTTTATCCGTGTCCAATAGGCCATATTTTATTTTGAAATTTTGAAAAGAAAAACTTATAATTCGAAGCGAAGCGAGGGCGAGTCGCTAGTACGATATATTACAATATCGTTATATGTATATTTTGCATAGTATTAATTTTAGTAATTTTCCTCTTCCAAATCAGATTTCAGTGATCAGGACTACTGTGGTGACCCCGGCCAGACTCGTTCTAAAATTTACTTTCATAGAATTGATTGCAAAATTCAAACTTCAGAGAATACATACTTACGAGTACATATCAAATTGCACTTGTTCAAAATGACATTGACAATTGCTGTAGAGTTTAGAACAAGCAGTATCTCATTGTCATTATTGATTGACAAAACAATCTCAAAAGTGAGTCACAATCAATTCGCGGCAGGTTTCGTATCGTCCGGTCACGTGACATACATACTTACAACTCGATTCGTTAACGAAATTGTTAGACATAGCCTAGGAAAGAATATTGATCAGGAATATATGAAGTAATCTTGATCTCTGAACTGGGAGATTGACCGAACTTCACAAAAAATAAAGTTTATTAAATTAAGCATCCGGGGGCGTGCCAACATTTATCATTTTTAGAGTACACGCTGCAATTGAACAGCCGCTGGGCGCACTCGACTGGTCCCGTTACTTCTCTGGCACAGAAGACTACCTTGAAATGTACTGCATTTCCCACTATATCCTATACGTACGTACGTGTCTCGGTAGTGAGTGAGATATGCCAGAGCCCATTCCTATCCTATCATATCCCTCCCCATTTTCCCAACCCTTTCTTCAAATCAATTCCTACATCTCAAAAGGTAGACAGCGCATCTGGGGGCGTGTCAGCATTTGTCATTCTGGACTGATGTTGGTATGTGTCCACGGGCGACAGTATCCACTTGCCACCAGGTGGACTGTATGCTCGTCAGCCACCATTTTCTGGACTAATGTTGACATGTATCGCGGATGGGCGATATAATCCTTTTACCAACAGGTTCACTGTCTGCTTGTTCAACATCTTCTTTCAAAATACTTAAGTGATGAGAAATTATTCACCAATCCGCACTGGACCGCGTGGTGGATTATGGCCCGAAACCTCCTAGTGATCTACTAAGGGGGGGCTGAGCCCAGCAGTGGGACGTCTTTATAGGCTGATATCAAATATGATATGTAAGTATTGTATACAATAATCATCAACGTACGGAAGATAGCGTAAATTCCCTTTAAATCGGTGTATGCTATAAGTTTTTTAGAATGTAATTTTCAGAATTTTATAAATTAGATTGTCTTGTTTCCTTTCTGTTACACGTGAGTCATAAACATAATATAAGTATATAAATAAAACCATTACGAATTTCAGTATGTTATTGTAGCATCGCCCATAACATTTAGATATAAATAACATCCCTCCCTTTTATTTTCAAGATTAATTACGTTCGACCACCATTGCATGGAAGCATTGAACCTTCTTATTTGTAATTGTTACCGAATAAAGAGCGCTAATACAATGGACAATGCCCAGGAAGCACGCACACAATTGATAATTATTCAAACGTCCGCTACAATTAAGAAAACTACCGTGAAAAACGATTTAAAGTCGCCTACTTGAAACACTGTATGAAAAATAATGTCTACTAAGGCTTTATTCGCACGGACATTACAAGACCACATATTGAACTCAAAGGAGTGTGACCGCTCTATGAAGTGTTGACGGCCACAACTATGTACCACATGTAGGTACTGTGTATTGTACCACAACTATGGTATGTTATGACATTACTGCCCTCCTAAGAAGAAACGGAGGCCGAGTGGTGTCGGCTGGCTATAGAATATCACCACTCTTCCTATGGGGGCCGTAAAAGGCGATAACAAAGCGAGTACCACAAGGCGTGAGGAACTACACCACCTCTAAAAGAATGGACTCGCCAATCTTCTGGGCCAGCGTGGCGTTTTAAGGCCTTACATCCCTCATGCAATAGACAATGTCCATCGGGAGGCCCATGGCTGACAGTGGACACCGAAAGGGCTGGTGGCGTTGCATTACCCATGTAATTCGACAGTCAAAGTGATCTCCTCAATATATTTAGAGACAAATCTTTCCAAATTAATCCTTATTAATATCAAATGTGTATATAAGTTGATCTGTGGCCGATCGTACATATGAAATTTAGACAAAATGATAAAATTAAAACATAATGGTAACATTGCAACAGTTCAACATTGCAGCTTAATTTTTTGCTAGTAAATGAATCACAGTTGTGAAACGTTGTTGATATTGGGTAAAAGTTTGTAATCTCTGTGATCACAATAAAACTGAATGGAACATGCAACATGCAACACTGTTGAACAATGTTGCAAACGTAAATTAAATAATTATTATGTAGAGCAAATGGAAATCAGTACCTACTACTGGGATTTATATACTCGTACTTACAAGTTACATCCTAATAAATGACGAATTTATCAAAATATTTATCAGTGCTATAATTGTCAATACGGGATTATATAAATGATTTTTATGTTATAAAGTACTTACTACATATGTTATATCTACAAGTATAACATAATAATGGACATACATACCTACACACATAACTTTGCCGATGAAGGATGTCGCTATCGACGACAGTGTTACTGTTATAAACATTTTGCTCAATTTATGGGTAAAGATCATTGATATTTTAAGCAAGATGTTACGTTCAATACTTTATGGATTCCACGATCGACATTATCACACACGTTGTACTAATGAGTGTGTAAGATGTTAAGGAAAAGTACGATACTAAACAAAATAGCAATCTGACGTCACAATTGGGTGTTCTTTTTTTAATTTTAACATTTCACGTGTCGGTAACATACTTATCTACTTCTATTTTGCATGTATCGCAGCTCTTCTGCTCGTCAGCCATATTCTTCCGATAAAAAAAAACATTGATTGGATATAAGCCTATAATATGAGAAAAGTGACGAAAGAATGTCTAATTTCATAAACTACGGTCTCAATTGCATTTATTAATTTTTAGTGGAATCTGTATTCTTAAGGAAGGCTATATTTTATCTTGCAAAACATGTTGGCCACGCGAGCGTAGCCGCGGGCAACAGCTAATCGACGATATAATTAAGATAAAAATAAAGAAACATAAAAAAAGATACAGTTTATATTTTTCTATGATAATTATGATTCTACATATAAATGGGGTGAACACCTATATCCTCATCAGAATTGCTTTCACAAAAATCAGATGAAACACTACTATTATCACTATGTAATTCAATGATAAATTCTTCATCCAAAAGATGGTCTTTCAGGCGTTATTCACCTTCGATTTTTTTAACGTGGTCACTGTGTAAATGCATTTAAAACTAATTGAGGCATTTCTTTGGTATTCCCACCTACATTGTGTTCTTCCACAATCCTCTTCATGGAATTCCATACCATTTCGATTGGATTTAAATCACATCCATATACAGGAAGCCTTAACAATACGTGACCGTGTTGAGCAACATTAGTGTCAACTTCATATATACGGTCCGGTTTATTTTTCTTTAATTAACTCAATTAATTGAAGGTTCGTCATTTCTATAGAAAACTGTACATTACTTGTAGCAACCACTGGGACATATCCTTTTTTAGAGCATTAGTGCTTGGTGCTTTCTTCACTGAGACGGAATGATAGGGTTTGTTGAGATTTAAATACCAATGCTGCTCCTTCAACAAAACCATTTTCACCACCAGCATTGACAATTATCCATCGATGACCAGTTGACACAGGAACTAAAGTACCCTCCTCTAGTGAAGATTGCCAACACTTCTGAGCTGAATGTGAAGAATGAATATACGTTTCATCAATATAAAGAAGAGGTAATTTATCTGTTTCTTAATTGTGTGTCAATGGCTGTAAATATCTCGCTCGCCAAGCAGCAACATCGTATCTCTCTATTAAAATATTCCGATTTGATTTTGACTTTTTGTATTGAAACCCAAGCTGTTTCACTACTTTACGCAGTTTTTCGCTACTACCTTGGAAATTATGTCATTTTTTAATGTAGTCAACAGCTTTGCAATCATGGGGACTTATTTTTTTATTGCGTAATAGTCAATAATTTTCCTGCGAATCAAACAAAGATCGAAATCATCCACAACAATCTTCTCTTTACGGTTTCTTTATTTCACAGGAGTAGATATTTTCGTACAAGTACTTGCAGCTACTTCGCCCTCATGATTTATGTTCCGAATTGTACGTATAGATACTCCTGAAAAGAAATAAAAATAAAAAGGGTATTATTATTTATAATTTAATGAATTAAAATAAAGCCATATTAAAATTAAATCACTATTCACATATTTTACGGGGACTGTGAAAAGTATAATAAAGATACATAAACACGCTGTATCGCTATGACAATAAGAAAACTTATCAATTAGTATGAAAAAAAAATCGAGAACAATTTAAATGTATTATACATATGAAAATTTAAGAACATTAAACGTATTCTATTATTTTTATTAAAATGTGAAATGATTAAGAGCATTAAAATTTATATTCAAATATCAAAAGAAAAGTTCTTAGTTTTTGTAAAACAAAAATACCCAATAGTCTAAGACAATTAATCAATAACAAGTGGAAGTTTAAATCTTTAATATGGTAACACTTTTACCTGTAGTTGCAGAAACTCGTTCAATCACTTTTTAAAATGGAATAAATGGTCCCTTATTCCTTTTTTCTCGTTCAAAAAATTATTTTATTCGTAAAATTATTTCACGAACATCACTTTTTAACACATTTTGCATGATTGCAAATCAAATTTATCACTTTATAGCAATAAAATCACACAAGAAATCCAACTAGCGTTAAACGTCACAGCTGAATGAAATATGAGTTTTGACACATGTCAAATTTAGTTTCTAAACTGACCATCGGCAAAGTTACGTGTGTAGGTCTATACTAACCTTGCGAGTGATTAGATGCTTGAAGGAAAGAGATGATCGATTTCTCATTTACTTCGTGGCATATAAACATCGCCTGATACTGTAAGTATTTATCTACTACAATAGGTGCGATCATTTTCTATCACTAAAGCCATGGGAATACATCGTTAAATAGTCAAGCTGTGTGATGATACCGGGCCGTGTCATCAGTCTTAAAAATATGGATTCAATAAATTAACCCGTTCCATATCTTTCTAAACTTATTTTCTTAACTAGAAAATATATTATTTATATTTTATTTGTTATTATATTATATAGGTAAGTATATAAGCTGTTCTAGAAAGTAATCACTAATCGTCTCGCCCGGAGGTTTGACGAGTTCCAGCAATTCCAGCAGGCTAGGTTTCGAAAAGGCTATAATACCGTAGACCAAATTCACACACTGCGGCAGATTATACAGACGACCGAAGAGTATACTTAAACTTTGTGTTTTGCCTTTGTGGAGATATCGAGACCTGGGCTGTTCTTGAATCTTTACAGTGGTGCTAAATCGATTGGCGATATATCGAGGTGTTGTATAATACTACGAGCTTGACGCTCCGAATTCTAGACTAACAAACCAGGACGATCCAGCTGCGTCGAGGAGTGAGACAGGGAGTTGTAATATTTCCCAAACTATTCCCAAACGCTCTGGAAGATACATTTAGGATGCTGGACTGGATAGGACGTGGAATCAATGTGAATGGTGGGTACATCTCGCATCTTTGTTTCGCTGATGACACAGTCATCATGGCAGAATTGCTCGAAGATTTAAGTTGGATGTTAAACGACCTTAGCGCAACATCACGACGCGTAGGTTTCGGAATGAACTTAGACAAAACAAACATAATGTTCAATGAACATGTTCTTCCGAGACAGATATACGTCGAAGGGGTGCCACTCGAAGTTGTGGAGCATTATGTCTACCTTGAGCAAACAATCCAGCTAGGCAAGTTCAAGTTCAGTAAGGAGGTCGACAGACTCATTCAACTTGGCTGTGCAGCATTGGGTAAAATACGTCGGCTCTTTTCATCGCCTATTCTTCAATCAAGTCCGTACTGCAGTACGTACGTACTGCCGGTTATAATTCTTATTTTCTTAACTGTTCTCAATTTATTTTAACCAGGGAACCATCAAATAAGCTTTTTTTTTTTATATAGATTAGTGGGCGGACGAGCAAGCGGTCCCACGTGATGGTAAGTGTCACCGCCGCCCATGGGCACCTGCAACACCAGGGGGTATGCGGGCGCGCCGCCGACCTTGCAAAATCCTATTCACAGCTCTCTTGAAGAACCCCATATCGTAGCTCAATGGAAAGACCTCTTGAGGCAGTTCGTTCCACAGCCTACGGGTTCGCGGTATAAACTAGTAGCTACTTAATGAACCTGAACTCGTAAGTCCAATTCCCGACGTACCAATTAATTTCTACTCAATTGCGATTATTTTTCGTTTGTTTTGAATTTTAAAATGATTCCTTACTTTTACGATGTAGCTACGATTCGATACGTACGATTTCGATGTTCACTGCTATACCATACCGTGTCGTACCATTAGCCACCACACACGATCACTGCTATGATAGGAAGATACAAAAATTTTCCTATAAAAATATTATTAACTTGGTAACTCCAACGACCTACCACCGATTGAGGGTACACGCTATCTGCATAAAGCAGCCGAGCGATCAGTGCAATACACTGGTAACAGTCGCGTAGACTCGCAGTTTCATTCATTGCAGACTAACTGCATGAGAATTCTATTTTTGAATAATGTGCCGTTATTCTTTTAGTTCTAACTGCGATCGTAGGTAATATGCGTTAATTAAAAATTGGTTCCCTCTTACTTAAAAAAATGTATCTGAAATCTTCAGTATAATAAAATAGATAAACATACGCGATTAAGATCCCTCTTTTATTTTTTTTGTCTATCGTTTCTGTATATAAGTCTCTTTCATCCAGTATTTATTTTTTTTATTTATGGACGAAGGCGGCAGACGAGCATACAGTCCACCTGATGGTAAGTGGATACTGTCGCCCATAGACATCCGCGATACATGCCAACATTAGTTTATGCCAACATTATGACAAACGTTGGCACGCCCCCGGATCCATATCCATTTCATTTCCCCCGTATCCATTTCATCCAGACATCTGCATCTTTTTTTATCCAGTCATCACAGGCGAACTTCTTTAATGGTCCTGCAGGAAATATAACCAACCTATTACCACTTCAACATGCTGATTCTATGAGTTATTCTATGAAACTTTTTGGCCGTAACTCGAGAAGTTGAATTTTTGTTCCATAATTATAATAATTACATCAGTAGGTATACGTTTCATAAACACAATCTAAGTAAGTAACACGAAAAGTACCCACAACAGGTGGTCTTATCGCCAAAGCCTTGTATTGTCGGTTTTGTGGTTTAATAGTGATAGTTTATTAAACTTCAATGTGACCAATGCTTGTGATAATCAAATAAAAGCATAGACTGTGTTTTTCGTGCGCTTACAAGGAGTTCAACTCTTCTATCTTCAGGAAACCTACTATCACTTTCCTGAGTGAATCCTATCTTACTTCGACGGAACTGGACATTGACGAGTTGTTAATTACGAAGATAACTTGACACTGGCATAATGCGCTAATTGTGCTATTGTAATTACACAAGATCTCGTGAGTGTCAAAGTAACAAACGGGACTAATTTTGTATTATTTGTCACCGCTGGGAACAATTGGGATTTTTTCCCAATTGTCACCACTGAAGTTGGAACGGGTGGTAACAAGTAAGTATGGAAGATTGTACTTTTCTTTTTTTTAATTAACTACCTACTATTTGATTTTTCATTCCTTCAATTTTCTTGTCAGTGTGATGTGAGCTATGTAATATTTTTGTGATCTCCAAGTGCCAAAATGCCATCAGAATTTTAAAGAAACTAGTATTCGTGACCTAAAATCCCCGAACATTGCGTCCGTAACTCTGGGCGCACTGAACGTAAAACATAAACCGTTTTGTTGAAAATCGGTAATTGTTTTAAAAATCCCCCCGGACAGTCCCGGATGCTCTTCAAAAGAGGACTGTATCCGGGGAAAAGAGGACGGATGGCAAGCCTATCTCCAAGTCCGTATCATTTGAGTCTATAAGGTCTCTAATTCACTGTTCTATAACAGCACTTAGTGCAAATAAACATAATACGAGAAAAAGTTGAGCTATATATTGTTTATTGTCGGGTACTTTATGTAGTTATTATGGCAAGTAAGTACACTTAGCAACTCACTAATGTGCCCAAACCCATTCGATTCTAGCCCTTATTCTTACACAATTAATGTACCGCTGGGTGTAGGTTAACCTGTTGTTGATTGTACATGTATACGAGAATTATTGAATCAATACAAAATTCTTAATTTAATGCATTTATAAGATCAATTTTTATTAATCCTCATTCTTTGTTGATGTAACGCCGAAAAAAATGGGAACGTATGACAAACTCACTACTTACCACTTAAAAGCGTTTCACCTCCTTTTACTTTCGAACCGGCAATTCACTAACACATGAACTTTACGATAAATAAAATAAATCACTTTATACAATGCACACAAAATTTAGAAAAGAAAGATAAGTAGGTAGCGCGTAAATAGTTTGTATATTTTTAAAATTGGCGCGCCGTTTGACAGTTCGGAAAATGATAAGGTTTTCTTTTTTTTTTAATTCAAACCGTAGACCACGCGCTACGTCCAAGTCCACACTGCCAGTTAGCGGTCGGCAGATCGCTCTCTCTTGAATGCCAATGCAGTACTAAAAACCTTGAGAGCTGGCAAATTTGAGTTTCTATAATATTTGCGGTGTAGAATGATTAACGAGTGGTTTTTAAATATTGGCAGTGTAATTATGGTTATGTGTATAGGTACTTTATTATGGTTTCGGTACTTGAGATATTGACTACGTAATAAAGTACAGTACCTTTAATATCTCAGACTTTATTATCTTGTTTGAGTTAAAACTTTGAATTAAAAATTTAATTTAATTTATAAAGATATCGGAAGATTTTTATATTTCTTGCAAACACTTGTATTTTTTATACTGAAAATATTCGACAACAATTTTGGCACAAAAAAGATTTACCTACTTATGTCTACAAAAATATAGCCGTTTATAAAGAACTCGAGAACTGAAATTTGAGTTTTTGTTTGATTATTGTATAATTTTTTGTTAATAGTGAATTAATGTGGTTTAATAGTGATAGTTTATTAAACTTCAGTGTGAGAATTAAATAAAAGCGTGAGTCTGCTTTTTTGTGTGGTTCCAAGGAGTCCTTTCACTATCGCTTTACTGAGTGACTCCTGACTTACTTCCACGGGACTGGACAGGATACGTTTTAAACTTTGAATTTGGGTATTACGAAGAAAACTTGACACTGGCAGAATGCTCTAATTGCATCATTGCTATTAAAGAAAAAAAATTAGTCCAATACGACTATCATCAAACAACAGTAGCTGTTGAGTTGTTATAGTGTTTTAACGTTATGCAGGTAATCTTGTTTTTTAATAAAATTAATAATTATATTATAAATTAACTTAAACTGATAGCGTTCAGATTTTTTATATTTATTAGTCACCAGTCATTATGCTAGTATTTTCAAAATTTTATAAACGAATTCTTAGGAGAAATTGATAGCAAAATCTATTTAATACTCATACAAAAAGAGTAGTTTGGACTGGACTATGACCCCTACAGACGTCTTCATGCGTTTCTCTAACACATATATTTAATGTGTTTACAAAAATATACCCTCTCTGCTTATCACTGTTGGCGGAGGTTCCTTCTCACACCAAGCTCCAGCTCAGTGCGTCGTTACCACAGGCCATATTGTGTAGTTATATGTATAATATTAATTAATGGAACCTTAAAATACGTAATGACATGAATCTATTTTGCTTTAATGAAATACTTATTATGAGATATGTTTTAAATTTGTTTGAGAAAAGTCTCGAATGTACCTTTTGAATGTTTAAACTGTTATATATATTCTGTAAATAAATAGAAAATACACCACTAAATGTATACTATTAATATTTATACTTTAAAACTTTTTACGGTAATTGACAGGTGCATCATATGAGTACAATGACGTGTCTAGTAACTCTTGAGGCTGTGGTATGCGCCCGTTGTGACGTCATCAGTAATAAGAAACCTTTCTCTGCTATAATTTCGGAATGCACTGGGCTAAGGCGTAAATACGCATTGAGCATGATTATAAGCGACTTTAGTGTTTAATTGTGACCTACATTCCTTCGGTAATAAAATACTGATCAAATAGCATGTATGTAGATTATAATTAAGTGATTGATGGCTTAAAGATGTTTAGGGAGATTTCTACGTGTTACGGAGATCATGAGCTTCGAAAAAAACATCATTACATTTTAACTATGGGTGATCAGCAGAATCAAAAACACCAATCAGATTCGAAAATTTTATAATATATCTATCTACTAAGACTTCTAACAGACAGACAGACCGACGATCCCAGTGAACTTTATAATGCACTTGAATTCTTTGCAAGTGATTCTATGAAAATTGATTATAAAATACTCGTGATTTGAGTTATTATCCAATTTTATTCCAGTGTATTAATCCAGTTATTACCTAGCCAAACACAAGTTTGGCAAATTTAACACCCCGAAACTAGATAATTTTTAGAAAAAATAAATGTAATTAATGAACGCTGAACTCCGAATCGTTAGTACAAAGCTCTATGGTTGAACACATTCCGAATACAAACATGTCATAGGACTTACGACTTACAGAGTTCTACAATTTTTATCTAAGTATACATTTTTTTTCCAAACCGTACTTAAAACAAATCTTAAGTTTTTCAATTTTTTTTTTCAAAATATCAAAATAAAATATAGCCTATATTAGACACGGATAATGTAGCTACCTACTTGTGAAAGAATTTTTGAAATCGGTTCAATAGGTCCAGAGATTACCCCCAACTTACCTACAAATACACAATTTTACCTCTTTATTATATTAGTATAACAGATATGACTTAAGAAAGAAACGGTATTTACAAAAAAAATATATATGCGTGTACAGAACTGTCACTGCTCTTCCTATGATAACCGGACTATATTGAAATTTCTCTTCCGACTCGCACCTGTCATTATTTTTTTTTACAGAAGATGGCAGATGAGCAGAAAGTGCGCCCGATGCGTATAAGTGAACTCGCTTATGAACATCCCACGTCATAATAATATTATTATGATGTGGGATTATTATGATTGCTTATTCTTGTCAAGAAAAACCTGTGTTGGTAGGGTTGGAAAACCATTGAAAAAGTATCGATACTTTCGGTATCTAGTACTTTTTTGTTGCTTAGCGACGTATATATAGGTACTCGATACTTTTTAGTAGGGTTGTTAGGGATATGGTATTTCGGATCCGGATACGGATATATGAAATTATTTCGGACAAGCGGTGCCAGCGACTGTGTTCGCGTGAAAATTTGTGTGATTCCTCTGGGTACTCTATAAAGGATCTGGAAAAGTGCCACAAAAGTTAACTCGGCACATAAGTTATGATTGTGACAATTTTCATTAAATTTTGTTCAGTGGTTTTTGCGTGATGCGCGGTCATACAGACACAAAAATAAAAAAAATGCTGTTTTGGGCTTTATATCATTCGAACTTTATTAATAAAATCACTTTTAAAAAATATTTAATATATGTATATATATACGATTCTGGTACTATTTCATTATATTGTATGTATATGTATATATGATTTCGGTTACGGATATGTTTTTTAATGAACTTTTTAAAATATGTATTACTAACTGAAATAAAACCAAATAGGGAATAATTGAAACTTTTCTTTCACAAAGAACGCACAAAAAGTGTAGTAAATCAAATGCAAACAGCAAGAACTTATCGAAACTGGCCTCGTTTAAATTCCTACCCTAACGATTAAAGAGTAAAATAAAAGAATAAAATAAAAGAGTAGAGTAAAATAAAAGAGTAAATTATTAAAAATTGAGTAGTGTCGATGCTTTTGATTCAATACCGAGTCCCTAACTGCTCGTGGATTGCGAATGCTGCGGATATTGTTTTCTATTATGTTATTGCCTCATCGGGGCAAGAAACACTCAACAGATTAAAATGTAATTACTGAAGAGTGGTTCAGGCTAGTAGTTAAGTAATTCAACGTAAAAGCGTGAGGCAGTGGGTTTAGATTCAGAGTGCTGGCGAAATAGAAGATTCATTGTTTTAAACGAAATCGTGTTAGGAACTTATTTTATTTATTCTTTTTTGCGAGTGACAAAGGGTGGAATCATTCTATGAAGCATTATCTCCCAGTCATCCTTTGGGAATCTTTTATGAATGACTTAATCATTTAATAGCTTAAGTTAGAAAATTTCAACCGAAGTTAATAAGTCAATCGCTCAGATAACGTCACAAATAAACTGAATTGAATTGAATCATAACTAGAGATGTTTTCTAAATTGTCTATTACAAAATAAAACGTCACATATAGCCATTGTTATTTTAAACACGTGTCTCTGTAAAATAACAATGACGGTAGTAGGCTGGACTGAACATCTAGTGCCAATTATTTCACCATACGATAGCTTGAACTCAAGAGCAAAATATAAGAGGCATCGTGATATGCCTAGCGATTTGTAGCAGTCGAATACTGAGGAACTGTTGAGTTGGTTCATTGAGAGTTCAATTGTCTCTGCTCTCAGGTTCTTTTCCATTTTCTATTATTTTGGTTTAGTTATTATTTATTGAATTATGCCAAGATAAATCATAATGACAAAAAGCTGCGTGTTGTGGAAGTGCGAAGGGGCCGTTCATAAAATACGTCATGTAAAATATAGGAATTGTCAATTCTTTGTCTCATATTTGTTGACCCAATTTGACCAAAGCCTTGAAGCATCCGGCGAAGGTATGAAGGCTATTTTTTATGGAAATAAGGCGGCTGACGAGCTGACGATCCACTTGATGGTAAGTGGATACTGTCGCCCATGTATACCCACGGTACATGTCGACATCAATCCTGACTGACAAACATTTGCACGCCCCGGGATGAACTGCCTACCTTTGGAGATTTAGAGGATTGGATTTGGAGAAATGGCGGGGAAAATGGGGTGAAATGAAATAGGATGGAATGGAAATGGGCTCTGGAATATCTCATTCACTACCGTAACACGTATTTACATTGGCGGGAAGTTAAAGTGGGAAATTTAGTATATATTTAAGGTAGTTGTCTGTGCGAAAGGGGTAACGTGGGCAGTCGCGTCTGCCCAGCGGCTGTGGGATTCAGCGTTTACCTTGCCCCTCCAAGCATATATTTTTTATATAAAGGAGTTCACTCAGGTCTTATTCTTTTTCTGCAGAAATGATTAACTAATGCGAAACATGTATATCAATCATAAAGGGGTTAATGCATTGTGTCAAGAAACACACTTTACACACGGAAGTTGACTACTTACTGTGGAGTTGCGAAAATCAAATTATATAATTTTCGGCCGCCCAGTGCCTAACCAGTTAATGTTTATGATGTGGCTTGTTTATTTTACTAGCTTTATTCTATTTAAATTTTGTAGTGTACGACGACTTGGAAACCGGTAAATTTTATTAATTTGATAAGTAGGTACATTTTGAATGTACGGTAGGTTTGTGCACGGCGATCACAGTACTGGGCACGCAGATGCCCCGGTCTCAAATACGTATTTGAGATTTAGAGACTTAGCTATTAGTTTAGATTAGATTTAGCTATTAATCACCAGAGCCTCGTCGGTTTGTAGGAGGAGATGGCTTGGTGGGCCCCGTATGTACCCCGCCCAATTTCTGTCCGGCTCCGGTAAACACTCATGTTTTTACCAATGTCTAAAAAACTATGCAAACGTCCTTCGATTGGGCGACTGATAATAACCTGTCTTGCTTTTATTTATATATGTTTGTTAGATTTGAACATTATTTTTGGTATAATTATGAACGCGAAGGAGTCTTAAGAGGCGTATTTACCTATTTTGACCGGTATCGTCACTGTGGTTACAAGTTGACTGGAGTGACCTGCTGAATACACCGTGGATATTTATTCTGCTAGTTCTCGAGCTAAGAGCAGTACCCGTACCGTACCGCGAACCTTTAGGCTGTGGAACGAACTACCTCAAATCTTTCCATTACGCTACGATATGGGGTTTTTCAACATAGCTGTGAATAGAATTTTGCTAGGTCGACGGTGTATCCGCATACCTAAGTATGTCCTGGTGGTGTTGCAGGTGTCCATGGGCAGCGGTAACCACTTACCATCAAGTGGGTCGCTTATTCGTCCGTCTCCATTCATATAAAAATAAAGTATTTATTCATCGGCATTTGTATTCCGAATTCGTAATCCGTAATTCGTAATCCGAATCATTTACTTTTTAAGTTGCCGTTACTATACAAGTAGGAATGTATAAATGTACAAGTAACAATCCTTAATAACGCAGAACAACAATGATGATTCATTCATATATTATTAAATTTTAATATTTATTTTGTAACATAACACTTCTGAAGGTTCTTTATTGAATTGATAACCTCCTGGCGTATTCTTGATGATTCCGAACATATGCTTAATAATACAATATTTTCAGACAATAATCAAGGTCATGTTGCAAAATTTTACGTCTGGAAAGTCAAGAGCATAATAATATTATTATTTGAAGATTTAATTTTAATCTTTGCCATCAAGGTCCTATTTCGCAAATTGCAAATGGTACTAGGACAACTTACTGGTACTTGGTTACATAGATGAAGCACCTCTAATTTCCAGATATTTTAAATTATACCATACCATCAACCTATGTTTCTCCACTGCTGGATATAGGCCTCTCCCAACGACCGCCACCACATACGGTCTACAGCTCTTCTTATCCAGCCACTACCGGCGATTTTCTTCAAGTCGTCAGTCCACCTGGCCCTGGCATCCCAAGCTACGTTTCCCTGTACGTGGTCTCCATTCGAGGACTCGCTTTCCCCATCGGTTATCGGTTTTGCGCCATATATTATGGCCTGCCCACTGCCACTTCAGTTTGCTGATTCTTTGATCTATTTTCAGTTTTTCGTTGCCGATTTTGTCCCGCAAAGAAACTCTAAGCATAGTTCTTTCCATCGCTCGCTGAGCAACTTTGAACTTGTGCACCAGGCCTACTGTCAGACACCACGTTTCGGCACCATACGTCATTACAGTCAGGACGCATTGATTGAAGACTTTCATCTTCTAATATTGCGGTATAGACGATGAGAAGAGCTGACGCATTTTCCTGAATGCTGTTCAGTAGAGCTGAATGCGTCTATTGGCCTCTCGACTGAAGTTGGACTTGTCTAACTGGATTGACTGTCCAAGATAGATATATTCGTCTACAACTTCTATTGATTAATTCCCCTACGCTGACCGGTCCGCGGACGACGTGTTCATTGAACATGACTTTTGTCTTGTTCAGGTTCATCCCGAGACCAACGCGTCGCGAGGTCGTATTGAGGTCATTCAGCATCCAATTCAGTTCCTCCAGCGATTCTGCCTTGATAATAATGTCGTCTGCGAAACGAAGGTGAGAGAAATATTCGCCTTCAAATTATAGTGTGCCCAATTAAAGGTTCATGACTCGCGTATCCGTATAGTACGTGTATAGTGTACTTAATTAAAGGGAAATAAAATTACCCATGGTTCCACCACGTGGTTCAACTGGTGGGACCACCAGTCATGAACCTAAACAAAAACTACTTTTAAATTAAATTGGTATTCTTAGTGGAACTCAAGGTATTTTGGAACGTTAGTAGCGCCATCTAGAGAAAATTCTATGTAAAGAACAAATTTGTGCTGCCATCTATAATATTTGGATGTTACTAAAATGTGTGAGAGATATCATCGTTCTTAAAACTCTGCTTAGTAACTTTTTCGTTTTAGGCCTTGTCAATAGATGGCAGTTTATAAATATTCTGCTTTTTCTTTTTTCTTTCTGTAGATAGCAATGGTGTAATTAGCACATTCTGCCTGTGTCAAGTTTTCTTTGTAATCACAAACTCCTAAACCTATCACACGAAAAACGCAGTGCTATACTTTTATTTGATTATCACAAACATTACTCATGCACACTTGAAAATACTTTGAAGTTTAATTACTATAAAACCACAAAATTGTATTATTAATTGTACACAATTTTTACAATTAATAAAACAAAGCCTCAACTTCACTTCTCAAGTTACTGCCAAGAAGTCCTCTTATTCAATGTTGCCTAGAATACGTATTTTTTCACTTGTTCATAATTATTATTTCATAGTTATTGCCATGTTGCTATCAATACTTTTAATGACGTTACTAAGGACAATGTGATTAAATCTACTTTGCAGTGGACGCTTTGCAGGGGGATTTTTTTAATAACGATAATTAATGTTTCAGTCAAATGGGAGGTTGTTAAAAATAAATACACTACCAGAATAGATTTCGTGTTGTGAGGTGTAGGTAAGGATCGATCAGTCCTGAAATGTATTCGTATAATTTTGGCATGAATAAATGTTCCTATGTCCCTGTTGTGTGTCTAAGAGATTGTGTCGTCCGTTTACTAAACCAGGACTAAGGCAGGGAGAACAAGATGTAAAAAAACAATGTGAACAATAATAAATGTAATCGTGCTTTAATAATAAAGCAACGACTTGTCTTGTAACACTTCGAAAATAATTCCGTTTGGAAAATAACTTGAAATGAATCATGGTGCTCTGTTATTTGCAGCTTTGATATATTATATACCCATGGCCATCTTTGAGGATTCCAGGGCCTTGGACCAGGTATTAGTTGGAGTCCACTTATCGGAACTGCAAATAACGTAAATGCTTGGCAAACTAACAACATGACACATGCAAACTATTGTCTTATTTTTTTTAAATCAACATGAATATTGGATATTTGAATCTCTTTTTGGCCATAGTAAAATATTCAACAAAAATCACTAAGATGATAAGTAATGATAATTTAAAAAAAAAAAAATGCTTTGAGCCACAGATTCATGGGGCCCTCTCAATTTTGGGGCCCTGGGTCCCGGTCAAGCGGGTCAATGCCTAAAGACGGCCCCGTACATTTCGTCCTGCCAGCCTTTTTAACGTCCACATCTGGACACGGGCCTTCTCATGCACAATCTTAAGCACGAGAGATGTATGGGCTTAAAACGGCTCGATGGCACGATGAGGTGATGTAGTTACTCAGTATGGTAATATGTAGCTTATCCAAGTCGCCTTTTACGACACCCACGTGAAGAGACGGGGTGGTTCTAAAGCCGGCCGACACCATACAGTAGGTACCTAAATTTTATACACCCTGTACCAACAGCTATAAACTTTGACATAAATACTAATTTATGTTACGCAACTATTTTCGTTTCCCTGTCTTAATACATTCGTCCCTATAAATAAAACCATTTACGTCATACGAGAACTTGACCCCGACACCTTTAATTTTATCTCTTCTCTTCCAATCAAAAGTACACCTTCTTTAGTAAAAAATAAAGTAGATTTTAATTTGAATTCCCGTGGAAGTTTTGGGCTTGAGTGTAGCTAGACACATAAGACGTTCGTTCTAGCCTTCAGACACGTGACAGGTACATAGAGATAGGTTGAGGGATGATGGATTCATTTTTGGGGTTCTAAGACAGGTTCACACTTCGCTTAGATTTTCGGAGACAGCTTTCGTAATCATGAAATAGAATCGATAAGACGTTAATCTTTTCACGTTCAATTATCTTGGTTTTCATTGAACAATGGGGCCCGGGTTATAGTCAACAACACGAGCCGTGTGTAGTGTGTATATGCATTTATTCATTTTATGAGACTTATGTATTAAACACATACAAAACATTTACGAACTAAATTACAAAACAATATCTTTTTATATGTGCTTAAATTAATAAGACATGTACATTAATAATGAATGGAAACAAACTATAGGAACCAAATTATACATATTATAGGATATTATACATTACCTACATTTTTATCGTCCACTGGTGGCCATGGGCCTACTCCTGGATACTGTCTTGTGCACGAGGGATGTATGGTCTTAAAATGGCACACTAGCCAAGCGGGTTGGCGAGTCCACTGTTGTAGAGGTGGTGTGGTTCCTCAGCGCTTGTGGTATAATTGCTTTGTTATCTTTTAGTCGCCTTTTACGACATCCACGGGAACAGATGTTCTGGTGATATTCTAAAACCGGCCCACACCACAAGACTGCATGCAGAATTGACTGGCCTAACCGGTCCTAAAAATACTTCTCACATACGTAAATAGATAAGAGAAATACTACTAAATATGTTACCAGGCAAAGTCAAGAGGAACACTCCTGCCACCTGGTAGGTAGGGTTGCCACCGAGGGGTTTGAAGGGTGCTTGTCCGGGCTATGGGTTAACGTTGTAAACCTCCGGGCGACGCGGCTATGACGTCCGGTTTTCAAAATCTAAGAAAATTTCAAACTAACTCCAGTAAACCAATATAAATTCTTTTAAAGATTATTGTTGTGACAAATGCAAAGGTGTAATTTTAAGCGTCGCCGTGTGTATCAAAGACAGTATAAGTAATTTAATATTATTACATCGAGAATATTAATATGTTATATAACATAAAGTACCTATTTTATAACTGTGAATAAAAAAAATGTACTAATTTTCCAGTATGGTATTTTTTGTCTTACTTTTTAAATCTCCGGCTTTAGGGTATTTCGAAGGTGGCGGCCCTACTAGTAAGGTGACATTTGGTTGACCTATACTAATAAAACAAAGTTATTTTAACCATGATCGATAGAGTAATTTCAAACGTAGGTAAAGATATAAATCACGTTACTAAGTAATAAGCTAACTATTTATAGATACTTGCGTTGATAGTTATTACATTTTTTTTATGGATGAAGGTACCAGACGGTATACAAGTAAGGTATACATTCCACCTGGTGGTAAGTACATACTGTCGCCCATAGACATCCGCGATACATGCAAACATTAGTCCAAAATGATAAACGTTGGCACGACCCCGGATGCGCTGCTTACCTTTGGAGATATAGTAATAGATTTGGAGAAAGGGTTGGGAAAATGGGGAGGGATAGGATGGGATTGGGCTCTGGCACATCTCACTCACTACCGAAACCCGCACGTACATTAGGGAAATAAGATAAAGTGGGGAATGCAGTACATTTCAAGGTAGTCTTCTGTGAGAGAGGGGTAACGCGGCAAGTCGAGCGCGCCCAGCGGCTGTTGGATTGCACCGTGCACTCTTCCCCTCCCCAACTTCAGTGTGCATTCGATATTAGTCAATAACATTTCATTGGCCTCAGTGAGTAGGCCTCCCCTTGCAACTACGAAGATGTTTCAGTCCATAATCCACCAGGCGGACTCATTGTGGAGTGATGAATAATCCTCTTCTTACAGTGTCATCTTCTAACGAGGATTTTAACATTAACGGTGATTCTTTATAGCCAAGATGTCCTTCGCCTTCTGGACGTCCTCTTGCCCCGGTTGTGGCTTTCTATACTAACTAGGACGAGCTCATTTTGCTGTTTCTCATTACACCACAGTGTGGATGTTACTGACAAGACTGTGGACACGTGGGTTTGTTCAGGGTGTTTTATTTGAAAAATCGGTAATAAAGTCCAATAGAAACTCTGTGGTATGAGCCGGGACTTGTATTCACGAGCTAACGAACGTGAATTGATAATAGATAGATAGGCTAGGCTATCACCAATCTTCCTCTTCCAGACAAAGTTATCCAAAGTTTTCCCCTTTAAAGAGTTATCCAAATTCAGAAAAAATGGATAATCAGTTTGGTCAAGGTCTGGTGAGTACGGTGGGTGACAGAGAGTTTCCAGTCGAAGCTCCTGTAACTTTGAGACTATCTGTCGTGCAATGTGTGGCGTGCGTTATCATGTAAACGTTTGGGACATTATTTGGCTGTGTCTCCTGGGTTCAACCATTTGTGACGATATCATACAGGGTTCACTTCTCATCACAAGTGACAATACGATTCAGAATCCGCAAAGCAAAGCAAACTAAGGCACAAGCTTCGACGAGTGTTTGCAGCGGACTTTCATTATTACGCCTGCTGCTAACTCCGAAGTCTTCGTTATCGACTTTAGTCTGCAGTTGTCCACGGGGCTTGTTCTTGATGTTGAAATTTTCAGAACGGAAACGTTCAAACCAAAAACTTACCGTGCGTTCGTTTGCGGTGTTTGGTCCGTACACCACGTTAATATTGCGCGCCGTCTATGCTGCGTTGCTGCCATGACGGAACTCGTATTCGTAAATAACGCGATTTTTTAACTTTTCCATGGTCGCAAACATAACGATATCTGAGCAAAAAGTCGTTTGACGGAAAAACAAATGAATAACTGGTTTTGAAAAAGAATTTCACAGCTTTAAATTTAAATTAATTTGAATTTGGAATTCCAAGCTAAACGCAAGGTAACTAAAAGTGGTGACTATGAACAGACGGTAATTTCATAGATAATGCCCTAATAGTTGCGCTATTACTCCGTTTTTATATTGAATTGATTCAAGAAAACATATCAAGCATTATGTGTGGTAAATACCATTCACTTAACTGTAGATATACGGAAAGATCGATAAATAAAACTCTTTATTGTATAAATGTTACATCATGACAAAATTAAATTCTATTGCTTTATGTCATTTTCTAACAGACAACCTTGAGGATGTAATAAAGGGTAATATATACTCATAATACGGTAGGACCTTCTGCTAGATGGTAAAAATAAAAAAAAAATGTTATAAACACAAGGAGAAGCTGCTATTTATCTTGGGACTTACCACAATATTTAATTTTCTATTTATAGTCACCGGTTACAAATAAGAGAAAAAAATCAACTTCCTCTTCCTTAATGGCAGTTGTGATGTTGTCGCTGAAACCTTTGCTCTCGGCATTGTTGATCCTACAACTCACCTCGGCAATGTGATAAATGGTGGAAAACAATTTAGATTTACTAAGAAGTTACTTTTATACTTACATTAAATTATTATTTGTACAGAACGATTATTGTATTGAAAATCTGAAATGGAAATTTTCCACTCTGGTCTCATCCAAAGTGAGAAGGAGAGGTTACTATTACATTAAACTTGATTAATTATGGTAATTTCGAACATACTCGTGATAAATCGTGTATTAATCGTGTGTCATTCAAATAGCAAAATAAAATATTAGAAGAGAGGAAAAAAAAGAGATAATAAAACATAAATGTTCGAATGCGGATTGAAATACTATGAAATTGAAAAAAAAAACCATTTGTAATAATGAAATAAATAATTTGAGACTTTTTGGCTGGATCTCGAGAACTGAAGTTGAATTTTTGTTTGATTATTGTAAAAATTGTATATTAGGCGTTTTGTGGTTTAATAGTGATAGTTTATTAAACTTCAAAGTGTATTTCGTGCCTGGTGTTTGTGATAATACTGATAATCAAATAAAAGCGTGAGATTGCGTTTTTCGTGTGCCTCCAAGGAGTAAATAGAAACTCCAAGGAGTTCTGTCCTCAGTAAATCTATATCACTTTACTGAGCGATTCCAGACTTACTTCGACGGGATTGGACATTGGCAGTATACGTTGAAGACTTTGAAATTGTTAATTACAAAGAAAACACTGGCAGAATGTGCCAATTGCACCATTATCATACATGAAGAAAAAATAATATCCGTCAGGCTATCAATGGTAGATATCCAGGAATAGAAATGGCCAAGCCACAAGAAGTAAAATTTCATTAATATCCCAACAAAAATGTTGGGATATTATCTACTTAAGCTTTTTGAGAAGTTGGTTTAACCATTTTAGGCTAAAATTTGTAATAAAAAAGAATATGTTTGTGTTCACAATGAACTACTCTGGAAAGCCACAAAGTTTCATACATGTTGGTTAAAGTTTCATTTTCTTGTTAGTAACTAAAATAAGTTTAGATATAAGAAATAGTATATCTTTGGTTATCTAATAAGAAAATAAGATTGTTGTCATATTGCAGTCGGTTGAAAAAAATACAAAACTTCAACAAAAAGTGAATAATTGAAAGACAATCGCATCTCCGAGGCCATTGCGATAACGTTTGTTATTACGGGATCATCTTGAATTATTACCTGGATTTTACAAGGTTACTTACTGCCCATTAACTATTTATGATGATGATAATAAAAGTAACGACATGCATTAAACCTTTACGATATGAAGTTATAAAAAGATACTCAGTTAATTTTTTTGGATCTGTTCCATATGGATTATATTAACGAAACTAGAGATCGATATCTATAAGCATTCGGTCAATCGATTTCGTGCGATTACAAACATTTTTACCTTCATAAACGAATTACTGCTGTGGTTTTATAGTTCATTTTCGTTGTTATAACTGTATGAATAAGTTGGTTCTCCAACGTTATATTTGCGGTTGGCGTTACGTAATCGTTTATTAAATAAGTCGATAATATGCTGCAAAGTGGTTTTGTATTTGTGCGAATGCTCGATCGACCGGTACTTTACCAATCTGCAGTCTATAGTTCGTGATACTTCAAAGGGGTCCGTAAATCACTGAGTTTTGATTAGCATACATAGGCTTAGTAATAAAAAAATAATCAAATTTCTAGTTGTTAAAAATAATCAGTGTATACATTAACTAAACTAAGTACGTAACATCCCATTGATGTATTGACATGCGAGAAGTAGGTATAGGAAGTTTTTAGATATTAATATAAAGTAATTCTCAGTACTGTTTCGGGACTTCTATTCTATGTTGCCATTGAGTGTGATTCAAACTTACTAATATATCATTAATTTATAATTAAAAAACGTTGTTTATATTTTTTCCCAGTTAAAGTTATTTGATTAATGCGGAGATGATAAATATTTGTTTAATTATTTAAAAGTAGGTAACACTCAGGTATTCTGAACGACTTAGTCACGTTTTAAATTTATGTGATTATATTCATTTATATCACGTACGAAACGTCACGTAATAACAGATTTTTATCGTTGAGATTTGTTTGTTTAAAAACAAATGTGTTTTTCGTCTTGATATATTTCTAGCTGGATATTTGACATACGAGTAGACGTACTTATAAGATGGCCGCCATGTGATATTTGACGTGACGTTGGTACAAAATTGCTTGAGTATTTGTAATTTGTCACAGTGTAAGTCACAGCGCCTAACAAAACATTATCGTATACGAATGTTTATTAAGGCTCCGGGCGTCTCTAATTAGCTAAAAACGTGTGCCATTTGACAGTTGGTTCTAATAATTTGCCGTTTGTAGTGAACGTGCTATGGTTTAAATTCTCTCTCGCACACTGTTAATCTTTGCGGTTAACAACAAAAAAGAACAAATCAATAGTCTTTAGAGACACCAGTTTCGTGATACATAATATATATGGATGAACTGATTTATAGACAAAAGATAGATAAATAAAACCTTTTATAGTAAATATAAATATGTATTATATTACGACATAATTAAGAAACAATGATTTAAGAAGAGAATAAAACCAGGCGGATTATTGCTTCGCGGTAAATTCTTAAAGCAATTTCTTTTTTATAAATAGTTAAACAGAGATTTCAAACGAGCGCGCCGATGTGTAGAACTCAATATTGAGCGTTGGGCAAACGCCGCAGGAGCAGCATACCTGGTGGCCTGTGTTGGCGATGTTGTGTCTGCGGCCCAGCCTGGCCCATGCGAAGAGCAACCAGCCGGCATAAAATTAAAAAAAAAACCGCCGGCCTAATTCGTCGGCGCCGCCAACACTCGAATTTGAAAGAAAATAATCGAAACTGAGATCTACCAGAAAATGCTATGTTTAAAATTATTCTAAGATGGTGGATCTTATAATATTGCCGCATCATCTGTGAACCAATTCGTTAGAAATACGTCAATATGTACTTTGAAGTTTTGACAAATTTCTACACGATTTTCCACCATCATTTCTTTGCTGTTATTTGGTAAAGTAAGAGTATACAGCGCCGTAAATACTTGTATAAAGGAATCTTTTTAAAAAGTGACATAATTTTTTATTATCATATTATGTCATGTTATATTAGTGACTATATACATAGGAAAAGGGCACTAATTACAATTAATAATTGTGACTTAACAGGAATAAGACGTTTCTAAAAAGTACTAAGTATTGTTCATCATGTAGACACAATTTTCCGATAGCCTGCGGCGTCTTCGACCCATTTATAATCAAGTATTTGTATCTATATGACTGTTTCATAGACTTCAAGGCAGCTTCGACCTTAACTTTCTGATGTTTTGTATTAGTAACCTTCCTCTCAACATGTAGTTAACTCATGAATAAACAAACATACAAAACGTGTTCGCCAATTACATATGTTGAACTCTGACGTCAATAACGAAATAAAACCCCTTTTTAACGTAAGTAAATCTATATTCATTTTCACACATGCTGCAGGAGGGACCGATAGTCGCTCGGGTAGTCTTCGAATGGAGATCATGTAAAACGCAGTGCGGGAGGCCCTCCCGCGGTAGCGGTTGGATGAGAAGAGCCAAAGATCTTGCATGGTGACGATCTTTGGGAGAAGTTTATACCCAGTAGTGGTGAGACATAGATTGGTGGTATGGTATAGCTTCACTTCAAACAAATGGTTTCCAAGATGCGTTGGATCCGTGTCGGCATCAACAACACACTATATATATATATACTCCTGCAAAAAAATGTGCATTTCGGTGTGACTAAACGGCAGTTCTCCAAGCAATAGGCTGGAATATTCTTTTTCTACATACCATACCATAAAAGTCTGAAATAAAAAGTAGAATTATAAACACGTTTTATTCATTTTCATTGTTGATTTTCATGTTTTTTTTTATGTGAAATAGTTTATATAACTGTAGAAGTATATATACACGTATAATACTATTTATATACCATATCATCAGCTCCACTGACCCAAGGTTCGTCACCACACACGATCTTCGGTTTTTCTCATTCAATCACCACCGTCGAACTTTTTCAAGTGGTCGGGGATCTACCTGGCAGGAGAATGTCCCACGCTGTGCTTCCCGGAACTCCATTCGAGGTCTCGTTCATCCCATCGGTTATTGGTCTTGCGACAAATATGACCTGTCCAAGTGTCCATTACCATTTCAGCATGCTGACTTTATGAGCTACGTGAGTGATTTTAGCTATTCTTTGGCGAATCTGTTCGTTTCGAATCTTATCCCGTAAAGAAACTCCCATTAGTGTAGATTAGATCGACCGTCAGAGGCCATTTATACAGATAACGATATTTTACAATGAATTACAATGATTTGCGAAAATCTAATTAAATTCTAAGTAATGTGAGGCACTGGCTATTAAGACACAGATTTTTAATCTAGTTCGTGAGTTAGAGCTAATTCCAAATCGGAAATGTTACAAAATTGAGAGAACTAAAGATAATTAACATAAATTTAAATATACACATAGACATAGGTACCATCAGACTGCCACTATTAACGATTGATCCTAATTCTTCTCTATTTTGTGTTCTCGCTTGCATATTTTGTTTGTGGTTACCACAAAATCCTACATAACATTCTTGAAATCGACTATGCAATGTTTGTGGTGTAATGAAACCAAAGCCTAAGAATTTGTACAAAGTCACTGTGACTCGGTAGAATGAACGTTGCGATGTTGTAACTGCATCGGATCTAAATGCAACCTCGCGTGAGTGTCCGAATTGTATAGAATGTTTTGCGACTCGCTCGTGCTGTATTATGAGAAGACATAAACATGTTTGATGTACAATGCTTGGTGTAAGAGTTATGTACTTTTAAAATATTTTGAAAGAAATGAACTCTAGGACCCATAACCAGCCCTTTTTTTGTCCACTGCTGGACATGGTCCTCGTCATGCACATTGTCTTCTATGGCTGTATGGCTGGCCAATGGGGTTGGCGAGTCCACAATTTTAGAGGTAGTGTAGTTTTTCAGGACTTGTGGTGCTTTTCTTCATAGTCTTTGGCCGAGACCTCACAGTCTAGGCGAAAATAGAAGGTAAAATTTTCTATGTTTGTTAAAAGATAAATCAATCCAGTTTCTACAAAAGATAGACAAACTTTAAATGTTTTAAGAAGCTGTCGCTGATTTGTCGAGTACTTGGTAGACTAGCGTTAAACATTGTAGTAATTTGTTTGTTTCTTGTAAGAATGTTAAGCTGATGCAAAATGTAACGTAAAACTAGCGTGTAATGTAATACTAACATAATGATGCGGTCGTTTTGTGTGCGGTAGATTCAGGTGAATCATCATTTGCAATCGAGCTACTGATTTCGCAAAACGTAAACCCCGATGTTTGAAGGCTAATTGTTAATATCGTTCTTGATAAAGAAATAAAGTACATATCGTCAGTAAATAAGATTTCCTATAAAATGAAGATGTGCAGTAAAGAACTACTGTTGTAAGGGTTGTAATAAATAATTTTTGTCTACTGAGCGGGTCTTAAACACCTTTTCTATTTGTCATTATTTTGTAAATAACCCTAGTACAGGTCGCAGGCTTTTTGAGCTTCTATGGCAAACCATTGTAACTCTACTCCACTAAGTTTTTTTAACCATAGTGTACAGTCCATGTTGTATTTTGTTACAACATAAAAAATATAAATAAAATAAATGCTGGATATCGGTCTCTTCCAAGGCATACCACCGCACTTGGGTCTTCCACTCTTTCATTCCGTCAATACATTCGAATTTCTTTAACTCATCGCTCAACCCTTAATAGATAGATCTGTGAAAAACCCGACAATTTCAATAATTTCGTCGCGCCGATCAGGATTAAATAGTTGTTGTCTATACTTCGGTTAGGTTCGTAGAAGAATCAAATTGGTTCCGTAAAAGGGCATTTATCGCCCATTGCCTGGACACCGATGTGCTCATGCACAAGATGGCATCAAAATGCCACGCTGGTCAAACGAAGTATATCACTATGAGGATTGTTTCCCTTCCACTGTCACCGCCTGAAAGGTCAAATTTCCCGTAACTCTGTATTATCAGTATGTTTGAACATTTTTATTTTGGAAACTTTATGTTTTTTAATTCGTTTGATGTTCATTGTTACCCATGTTCCGGAATATCGCCATGTAATGCCAAAATATTCTGTGGGACTTTGCCTTGTACGTTTGGTTTATGGACCTCGATGTCTTTATCTTTCACATTAATATTCACTAGTTGCAACTTTATGCAAGTCACTAAAAATGGTGATGGAAAAACAAGAAAATGATTGTGACTTTGTACCGGACGGAGGTCGCCCAGAAAATACTTCATCTCGGAAAACACGTAAATCAAATAATAATGTATATATATTAGCCATGAATCTGATAGACATTAACGTCATTAACTAATGACGTTGTGTTTTCTTAATGAGTGTCCTTTATTTATATGGGTTTAAAGTACAAAATAAGTTGGCAATATTCGAAGGTAATCCAGGTAGTAAGTAAGTTGATCGACGCAAACGCAACCTCAAGTTCAGTGTTACTCAAAGCCGCGCGGTAAATGCACGCGCGCGCAATTTGAAATTCGAATCGTGTCTGTTTGTGCTGTTCGTTTTGTGCCATTTTTTTTCTATTTTTAAACTGAGAACATCTTGGCGTTATCCTTTTTTTTTGTGGGATTCCCAGCGAAGGAGGTAAGGTATTTTATTATACGCATTTTGATGAGTTGGTTTGTATTGGATAACGTTCGGAAAATATTTATGGATGAACAAAGGTTAATGCAAAATTTATAAATTAAAAAATAATTCGCGTGACTAACATTTTGGTTACTAACAAAAACAATATTTTTATGCAATTTTAAAAATAATCTAATCTTGACGAGTGTTTTCGTTATTAGCATTGTTTTAATGTAATTTTCTTAAAATTATTTTATTTTTGCATCATAGTTTTGTTAATAGATAGTAATGTTATATGTTAATTGAGGTAATTTAATAACAATTATATAATGTGATAGGTACGAGGCGATGGTTAAGTTTATAAATACATATATATAAATAAGGTATTGGTTTCTGTATAAAAAAAATATAATGATTTTTTTGGTAAAACTGGATTAAGTTACATGCGCATGATCTTCATGATCGAAAAACTAAACAAAAAAATACAATTCATATTAAAATACCTACGTATATTTATTTGATATGGCGATACTTCTATGGTTGTTCAAAAGCAACATATTTTTTTACAGATATGTTCAATACGTAAGTAATAACAAGTTAGTAAACATATGTAGACATTTTTACACCCTCTCGATAACCATTTATTTAATACCTAACTATTAAATTAAATCATTGGACAAATGGACGCTGTCTTCGATGTCGTGGACTTTACGTTTATCGTGTAAATGAGAATATATAAGAAATAAAAAAATAGTGATAAAAAAAATAATTTTCTTGCCTTACCAGAAATGTGTGGGTTCAACCTCAACCCCTATGGGTACCAGATGCTACGAACAGACGGACAGGAAAGGGCTCTATGAATTACAACATTTGGGTCTGAGATATCAAACCTTAGCAACGAACCTTAATTGATTTCATTTTATGAGTTGAAAATTACAATTAATTTCTTCCATGTCACGATATTACATTGGCAACTGTTAACAAGTTGTACTGGTAGCCTTCACAAATTTTCATTTAATTAGATCTTTATGAAACGACAGTTGTTAGAGACTGTCTTCAATCTAAACAAAAAATATGTACGAATATTCCTTAAAATTATTGCGCAACCTAACGCCTTTTACAGCGCATAATCTGATACAGATTTGTGAGGGCTCACCTGCCCTGAATATCAGTGTCTTATTGAATTTATTTCAGACTAGCGACCCGCTCTCCCTTCGCTTCGGTTTATAAGCTTCTTTTTTCTTCAATTTTTTTTTCAAAATTTCAAAATAAAATATATCCTATATTAGACACGGATAATGTATGTAGCTTCCTATTTGCGAAAGAATTTTTGAAATCGGTTCAGTAGTTCCACAGATTATCCCCAACATGCCCACAAACAAACACACAATTTTACCTCTTTATATACTCGTATTTATAGTATTAGTATAGAAAAGTCGAACCCAATTTTTTTTAAGTTTTGTAAACTGCCGAAAACTCATAATCAATAATGCCCCCTTCACAAGTTTACATTTCGTGTAGCCCTTCACATATAAAAAAGTGGCATCAATTTCTTTGTAGATTTGTTGTGGTTATATATTCTAACGAATGTTAGTAATTTAGAAATTGTGGCATGTAATAGTGATTGAGTGCTCTTTGAACCATTGTTATACCCTCAAAATTTACACAATTCAATCATGTATTAGATATGTTATTCCATTACACGGTGCATAAACCATGAATCCATTCGCATTAACAATTAATGTCCGTAAAATGTGATTCATTATTAATGAAACTTAGTAAAACCCGATTGAACAACATCCTCTAAACTAAATTAATGAATTGTTAACAAGTCGTTAGGAATGAGGCTAAATGATCGTGTTGCATTAAGTGAGGTCACGGATTCCAAAACTATTGTATTAGACTACAATAGATACGACGATAACGACATAATTGGCACATAATTTATCGTATCTTAAGGTATACTAGTGTTGTTAAAATAAGCGCTCAGTACTCGCTGTTCAAGTGTTAAGTAAGTGTTAATGAACCTATAAGATTCGAGTGATAATGTCAAAATTTTAATGTCTTGTGGTAAAGAGTTTGAGTCTAAAACTGTTAAGGTTATGGTTCTTAAGGCTTATTAGCCCTGACTTAACGCTCGAGAGTACAGGCTCTCAGCTCTTATTTTCACAACGCTAAGTTATACCATGCCATACCATACTATTAGTCTAGGTCTCTTTATTGTTGGATGTCTCCTGCGTTTCGCCTCCTTACACGATCTTCGAATCTTCTCATCCAACTACCACCGATGAACTTCTTGAAGACGCCGGTTGACCTGGTCGGAGGGCATCCCACATGACCTTTAATCCTCCCATAGTAAAATAATCAAAGAAAGAAGGAAACCGTGGATAAGAAGAACATCTTGGCTGAAAAATCTTCATCAAGGGTTTAAAAAGGCACACGTTCATTGTTTAGAACTACTGTGTCCAAGGTTCAAAGGGTTCAATGATCGCCAACCTTCGATGATGAAGACGGCCAAGAAGATATTATCATAAATACGAAAGTTAAATTATCGGCTAACAACCTTCCAATAAATCAAACAATCTCATATGGGTGGATGTGTTTTGCTATACTTTTTAAGTACTTATATGTTGACAACTTTTATTTTGGTCCATAACGACATACTTTCAAATGCAAGTGACTGTATTTATTAAACAGGAAGTATCCTGAATCTAAATTATCTACATTTGCACTAAGCAAGAATGTACGGAATTACATATGTGGATTGCTATATAGAATGATATAAATGGAATTATATAGAGTAGGTATTACATACTTCGTTAAACGAGCACGATGTGACACGATTATTTTCCATACAAATTTGCTAAAAACACCATATAATAATGAAAATAGACAACATTATAATGATAATTAATTCGGTATGATGAACAGAATAGTCCGGACACATCCCGTATACACTTAGGGTAGGGACCACAAATTTCGTATGACGTATCGAAACGTTTGCACATTAATGTAAAAAGAGATATTTAATTTATCATTTAAGACATGGTGCATAGTATATTGCATTTAATACATGCAGCATAATATATTGCCGGGTAAGTAACGTAATTAATATTAATATATTTCCGTGGATAACTTTAATTTATTCGCGACAAGAATCCTGCAGTATCCGGAAAAGGTGTGCACATCAAACTAAAGAATGCTCAAGGTTGAAATCGAATAACAAATTTCTGCGTACATATGTTTAAATACGATTCAGTAGTGGATCTGATTGTTGTGTTAACAGTCTAGGATTCGATTCGATTAATAAATATTTTGTTTGGGAACTGTATAGATTGTAACTAGGCTTGTCAACGGTGAAACAATTACGGGAAATCGATAATTTCAATACGGCACAAAGATGAGAATGCAGGACGCAAAGAAATTTCGTCTTCCTGTATAGTAAGTAAGTATTTATTGTATTTTATTGTAAACTACCAATGAAAACACAATATAATATATAAACGTAAGATAGTATACAAAAGGCGGTCTTATTGCTAATAGCGATCTCTTCCAGACAACTTTTGGGTCAGAGAGCGACGAAAAAGATGAAGCTAGGTAGATAATGCATTTATATAGTTATACATACATAACTGTATAATATGAATACTATCCATGAAATTTGTATGTAGACTAGACAGTAGTGGGAAGTTTATTTGAATAGATAAAAATATGAAATATTTCCATCACTGACAGTGGTCGGTAAACAAACAAAATTACAACTGTTAGTAGTACATCGCCTGTATACATCAGTTCGTAGTTGGGAATTGCACAAGAAAAAATATGCCACGTGAAAGTTAATGAGAACTTTGGAGTGTAAAAAAACGTACATACATATATGTTAAAAAATCTATCGATACGTGTGTTTTTGTTCTAATAATTTATAAAATGTCTATATTTCTAACTTTAAATCTGTGTAAGGGAAAGCAATGGTTTTCAAGATACACATTTTTATTCCACTTTGACAGTTAGGGTTCACTGACAATTTAATATGTAGAAATCAATTTTGAAAAAAATTGAAAATCCAAAAAAATTTGTATATTACATATCAAAATTATTTTGGGAGGGGGAGGGTGCAAGCTGTAATCCTACAGCCGCTGGGTGCATTCGACTGGCCAAGTTACCCCGCACTCACAGAAGACTACCATAAAATGTATTGAATTTCCCACTTAATTCTATTTCCTCATACGTTATTCGGTAGTGAATGAGATATGCCAGAGCCCATTCTTATCCCATCCTATCCAATCCATTTTTCCAACCCTTTCTTGTCTTTCTGTTTTGTTAATATCCATTTACCACAAGGTGAGTTGTACGATTGTATGTCGCCTTGTTTCTATAAAAAAAAGTTCTATGGAATAACAGCATAGTTTTTTCATCCAAATATTTGGATATATTAATGAGAGTGGAGCACAAGGGACTCACCTATATCAGAGGGTGTAAATGTTTGACGAAGGTAAAGGGAGACCGTACGTGAGAAAGTACGCGTGCCTGGGAAATATTTTTTCCCTTCGTTCGGACATGTGTAACATACAGCAATCTAATTCCCGTTTTACCAATAACTCTGTAGTATTTGTTAGCAAAACTTAAGTCTGTCTTAACCCTGAACATAGTTTCGCTGTGGATAGGTTTCAACAAATCGAGATCTCCGACAATGAAATCAACCATACATATAATAAATTCGTAACAAATTCGTATCTGTACATTTTTTTTTAAAGTGTAGTGTAAAGTTCAAATGATACAGCGCCGAAAATAACAATGGTTAAAATTTGTGTCTTACTGTCTGAAGGCACATCGCGCAAATACCACTGAGCGGATGTTAATGAAACTTATGAACAGGATTAATAATTTAGAGTACTTTTTATCCAGATCTGTAAGTAAGTAAGAAAGTAGTCTCAAGGTGGTAGTGGACGGCGTCGATGTTACTATGCATCCCTCTGATGTTGCAAAAGTCCACTTGTAGTGTGGAACTTACGGGATGGGCCGCTGAGTGAACATTATACTTTTTCTTTTTCTTGGCCATCATAGTGAGTGTGAATAGGGGAAAGAAGAAGAAGAAGAAAAGGGGGGACGGAGAGAGAGATGGTTGCATGTGGATCAAAGGACAAAGCACGGAGCAGAGAAAAACCAGGTCACAAAGGTTGTGTGATTTGTTGGCACGGGGTACGGAAGGGCCCCCGGTCCCCCCCTGGGGGCAGTAGTCGGGTTCCACTCCGGTCTCCTCCGGCACAACTGCTACCCTAAGGGATTTTTCGCGTGCGGCGGGGCAGCCTCCTGGGGTGGAGATTAAAGTAAGATCTCCGGGCTCGGGCCCTCAACAACGCGCGGGCGGTCAGCGGACAACCGTTTCACCGGGACTCCCTGATCCCCGCGCCACCATGTCACGCCCATGCGCGTCTGTAATTCCCCGCAACCGCCGGTCTTCATTTCCACACGCAACAACCTCTATCTCGGGACGGCTTCTTCCGCTCACAGCCGGAACACGATGCGGGCCTCGCGGCTAATAGGGCACCATTATGGCGGCGGACTCCGACGGAAGGGTGGTAGCATTGCCGACGGAGTAACCCTCCCACCGCAAAAAGGGAACGCCATTGCCTCGTCAGTTAACAGCAGGGTGCACCACCAGCAGGTGAGGTTGGCTTAGGCTCCAAAGATGGTAGGTGAGCCTCTTACACCCCTCATTCCCCTAGTTCCCAGGGGAATCAAGCTAACCACGTCTACGCCCATGAAATTTCGAGCACAGGTAGTAGTATAATATGAACTGGCGCAGCTTGCGTAAGAATGTGTATTTAAAAACTTTGTATGAGTTTTAAATGCGATGGGCATAGTATAGCTACATTTGCGTCTGCGTGTGTGTTATGTGTAGGTATTGACACTCCAGTTGGCATAGTTCAGTGCAGTGCTACTTATATTAATGAATATCTCATGAAACGCTAAGTTTCGCATGTCACCAAATTGTTTTGCTGTATACCTAAGAATAAATTTGTAAAAAACACCCAATTAGATGTTTTTTTATTTATACCATAATGAAGCGAAATAGATTGTTGAAGTGAAGCTGGTTGTATTCATACCCTAGAACCCTCCACCAAATGAGCAAACGTTGCAACATCTGTACTATTATAAAGTCTAGTATAGAGATTTGGTGGAATTTGAAACTTGAAGAAGGGAAACAGAGTTTGATGTTGAATGTGTTTGTTAGTATTGATCACACGTTGGGCACGAATAGGTAAGTATTGAAACAATGAAAAAGGGAAAATCTTATAAATTTCTTCCACTATTGACCATTTTCTTGTGGTAACATCGTTGCTAATGGACTTGTGGTGGGAGGGCCGGGAGACAGATCAATTTCAATTAAATTCAACGTGGACATGTGCAGAGAACAAATGATTTATTTATCAAGCGTTCAAGCAGGGACGTAAAAGAGTAATTTAATTAAAACATACAAAATGTGGGTCTATTTTTAAAAATACTTCAAGTTATATAAATATATTAATTAATGTGTGTGTGGGTGTGTGCGCGTGTATGAGAGTGTGTGTGTGCCTGCTTTTGAGGGTGTGTGCGTATAACCTTTTCTTTGATAACGAGATATAAAAAAGTTAATGCGCCAAAAAGCAACTATTTTAGTTTAATCAGTGAAGTAAATAAAGTGATATAAAGTAAACAGAAAGCAAATGTCTTCTGCAGTTTAAGTTGCACAGTACAACAGAAAAAAACACACATATATACTCGTATATATAATTTTATATATATATAAGGTCCTATAAAATAGTATAAAATATTTTAATAAGTCAAGCAGTACACTAAAACCATTATATTATATGTAACTATAAATTAACACGTATTTCATATATTTTTTATTAATAGTCAATATGGCCGACCATGACCAATTGAGAGGTTCCTTATCAATTTCATGATTTTATGTTAATGATTGTACCTGTACCTCTCGGGCAAAACATCCGTATTTCGTCTTAGTCATACTAACGAGTAAAAACTATATTATTCTCAGATTTTTAGTATCTGGACGCACTCGACTGGCCTCGTTACCCCTCTCTCACAGAATACTACCTTGAAATGTACTGCATTTCCCACTTTATCATATTCCCCAATGTATGTACGTGTTTCGGTAGCGAGTGAGATATGCCAGAGCCCATTCCCATCCTATCCCTTCCCACGTCCCCAACCTTTCCTCCAAATCCATTCTTTCTCACAACAAAGGTAGGCAGCGCAGCGCATCCGGGGGAATGCCAAAGTTTGTCATGTTGGACTAATGTTGGCATGTATCGCGGATGTCTATGGGCGACATTATCCACTTACCACCATGTGGACTGTATGCTCGTTTGCCACCTAAATCTCATCGCTAATGCGTTCCAAATGACACGCTTCGTTGACTTCGCTAACTTTTGTAATATAAGTATGTAATATTTTTTTCCTATTACTTCATTCAAATGAAATAACAATAGGAAATTTTGTTTAGTTTATGTAATGCCTGGACTTTGACCTCTTTCTGTTTTGAGCTGGCGTTTTTATGAAATATAGTCAAATTAACCAACGGTCTCCTGGGGAGAAACTCTTAAGGCATTAAGTCCGTCTTTGTACAGTAAAAAGAGTAAATAAATTAATCGTTTGATATGTAAATTGAAAAGAAACAAGGTGACTCCAGGTCTTAAAATCTCAAAACAATTTTTTTAGAAACTGGAGGGTTTTTAAACTGGAACGAGAGCGGTGATTGGTATTTATTCCCGATTCTCATTCGTGAAGTGATGAGTTCAAAGCCTCTACTATGTACTTAAATACTGATTTTTCAAATTATTAGTAACTCGATGAAGGAAAATATCACGAGGAATCCCGAATGCTCGAGAATTAAAAGTAAAATCTGGGGCAGATTTATCCACGAATCCGTGTACTGTGGTGGATTATGGTCCGAAATCCACTAGTGATTTACTAGAGGAGGCCTATGCCTTGCAGTAGGATATAGGCTGATATCGTGTTAAGACTAACTAACGAAGATGTCAATTAGTAAATATAGACATAAGGACATTTCACGACATTCTTTCTGATAATGGTGTAACTCGGTCAGTCTATAATGCCAGCGACTATGGGTATAGTCGATAGAATTGTTCTCTCTTGTTGAAGTTTTGACTAATTAGTGTCACATATAATATGCATGAATTTTTAGACAGTTATGTTATTGTACTCGTAGTTGAGTTTTTGGGTTTTTATTATTACAGAATTTGTGAGCGCCAAAAACAAAAACGTTAGATTATCGTTTAGTATGACTTTTTGGCGGGAACTTGAGTAGTTATGTCGAGTTTTTGTTTGATTATTATAAAAAATGTGTATTGTGGCTTTTATGGTTTAATCATAATAGTTTATAAAACTTCAAAGTGATTTTTGTGCGTAATGTTTGTGATAAACAAATAAATGCATACGACTTCGTTTTTCGTGTGATTCCAAGGAGACCAACTTTTTTGTTCTTAGTAAATCTACTATCACGTTACTGAGCAAAGTAAGGTAGGAGACCTTACTTCAACCAGACTAGACTTTGACTTTAAAATTGTTAGGTAATTAAGAAGAATACTCAACCCTGGCACTATGTGTTAATTGCGCTATTGCCGTATAAGAAAAGAAAAAATCGTTTACGTGTTTTTATCTAATGGCTCGCTAAGACAAGAGAGTTACTCGAACGGTTCGGGCGAGAATATTTTAGAAGATTCTCGTATTAGGAGCTTACCTTTGAAATGACCGATTTTATTACTGGCCACTTTGACTTTTGATATCTTCTGTTCTAATTCGAATTTAGAACTATGAAGCTACGTTGTTCTTATTTCAAAATCAGTATTTCATTTGTTTTACTGTACCTAAATTTTGTTCATGTGATTGCCTTGAAAATAAAATGGATAAATTGATAATTCGTGCTATTTTTAAATATGAGTTTCGTCGCGGCACCAACGCATGTCAGACAGCTCACAATATCAATAGTGTGTATGGGCCAAACACCACAAACGATCAAATCGTGCGGCGATGGTTTGAACGATTCCGTTCAAACCTTCAGACTTCAGAACGGAATCGTTCAAACCATTGACGCAATTAATTTCCAAATTAAGGATGAGCCCCACGGACGACCACCTACGACCATGGTTAATAACGATGAATGAATGAATGAATTAGTGGAAGCAGATCTATCTCAAAGTACAACTGAGTTAGCAGCAGGGTTTGCTGTTAGTGATAAAATAATGTTGGTTCATCTGCGTCATATCGGCAAAGTAAAGAAGCTCGAAAAGTGGGTACCGAAAGAACGTCAGCGACAACAACGCATCGAAGTGTGCACTGTGGTATTGAACCGTAACAAAAACGAAGGAATTTTAAATCGCATCGTGACTTCTGATGAGAAATGGATACTGTACAATAACCGCAAACGTTCGTATCCGTGACTGGATCTAAGAGTTGCAGCCCAACAATGTCCAAAACGCAAGATAACTAAGAAAAAGCTACTGGTAGGTATCCGTTTGGTGGTCCTATGCCGGTATTGTCCACTACAGTTTCTTGCAAGCCGGTCAAACGATTGGTGCAGATATGTACTGTAAGGATCTGCAGACGATGATGGAAAAGCTGGCAATAAACCAACTAACTTTGGTCTATCGCTCATCTCCACTTCTTCTTCATGACAATGACTGCCCTCATACTTCTCATACGACAGTTTTAAAACCTCAAGAGCTACACCTGGAGACTCTCTGGAGACCATACTCACCGGATCTTACCCCGAGAGATTTCCATTTCTTTCGAAATTTGGAAAACTTTTGCAAGGAAAATAATTTGATTCTGAAGTAGCTGAATTATGAAGTGGGGCTTTTGAAGTATTCATTGATACCCGTCTACGAGACTTTTACAGGAGTGGCATCAATCAACTGCTCGCGAGGTGGCGACAGTGTGTAGATAATGTGGGTCAATATTTAGACTAACATAATATATATTTTTATAACAAAAAGCTTTTTTTTTCAAACGTATGTAGTTTGATCGCATATATTATATGCGATCAAACTACATACAATTCTCCCCTACAACTGTTGACACGATAATAACAATTCTATGATAACAAGGATAACATTGATCAGATGATGATATCATTTATTGACCGATGTTCGATATATTCTCCATATGTAAAAAAGCCACATGGCACAATATGTTGTAAGAACATTTTAGCACACACGTAATCATTACACACAATTTTATATTTATCTTTACTTGGATAAAGATTTGTATAAACTTTGAGGGTACACGTTTTTATCTTAACAATAATGAATTAGCGGAAAGGCTATAATGCGAATAATTTCATTCATTTACACCTTTCGTCACGTTCGTATTTACGTGATATCTGCAATAACAGTGGAAGTGATGTTTTGAAATGTTTTGGTTTGAATAATAAGATAGTTACAAAATATCTTTTATTCGTTTATTTATTTCGGAACTTCACCGCATGAATTTACTCATAGTATAAAATACGATGTATACAATAATTTTCAAGCCATTTATGAAGTGGAAACATTTAAAATGATTCAATAGATATTAGGCCCTTAGCTATTAAATTGCTGTTTTATATGAAAAAATCCAAATCTTTCGATAATAAAAATTATTGAAGTATTGTCCATTATTATCAATGCACTCTTGCCATTTTGATGGAAGTTGATTGATGCCTTTGCTATAGAACTCTTGGTCCTTGCGCCGAAGGCTACTGCTTACTCAGACGTGGTTTGAGGTGAATCCGCTTTCACTGTTGCTTTAAATTCGTTATTATCGACTTTAGTTTATGACTTAATTATGATTTTAGCATAGACACGGTCGGAGGTTGACGTGGATGCCGGTACGAGAGCGAGACCACACGCTATGTAGATCTCTCTCGAAGTATCTACGCATCTTGATTAGTCTAGCTAGTGCAACGAAGCGTGTCGGTGGGTTTGCTGTGCTTTTTGTATTGTGTTTATTCACTATTATGTCGAAGCATGTATGGATAAAAGAAGAGACAGTTGCAATGATACAAATGCACGAAGACTTTCCAGAGTTATGGAATGTATCTTGAAATGAATATAAAGATCGCAACAAAAAAAAAACATTGTTTGAAAATTATTGCAGAAGCTTTTAGTACAACAATTTAAGAAGTGGCCAGGAAAATACACAACTTACGTTGTCAGTTGAATTCGGAGATAAGAAAAATGAAAAAGAAATGCAGTGGCCATGGTACCGATGATAATTATGAGAGCTCTTATTAAGCGGCGTAAACAAGAATTTACAAGCAATTTGATAGTTTTTTTTGATATTGCACACGCCGATGCACTTCAATTAATAAAAATAGACGATTTTCTTCCAGCGCCAGAGAGAGCCAGGTCCACCCGGTAACTGCGCTGGAGTGGATAAAAACTGGCTGACAGAGAAGAAAGGGCGTCACTAAGGGCTATTGAAGAAGAAAACCGACGAATGAGATATCTTTCCGCGTCTATTCTTCAGCATTGTATGAACCTGTAGAGGGCGATTCAGCTTCCAGTTTTGGTGAAAATATGGATTCACAAAATGATCTGCCAACTGTGATCGCGAGCATACAACCTGGGACTACTGTAATGATAACGAAGAAAGATTTAATTACTCCAAAATTAGGAGCTGCATTAGACACGTGTCAGTTGAATATAAGATACTCTGTGTTTATTCCTCAAGCTACTATCGAGGTACTTGGAGATAATATGGACGAATTTCAGATAAGTAAGTCTTCCATTAAACGAATCCGTACGGAAAAAACGAAAGGAACGCGCGGAAGCCATAAAAGTTGATGTCAAAAATGAGGTTCTAGACCAATGTTGTACTTACAATTAACTGGTCACTAGGACGGCAAACTGTTAAGAATCGCCATCACGTTTACGAACTGGTGCTGGAAAACGTATTTGACGTAAAAATCAGTTGGGTGATCACAAGCCCCGATATTTCGCCTTTCCAAAAAGTTCAGAGTAAATTGGAAAAAGCAACGATTTCGACAAGATACAGTGCTCCAGGGAAATATACCTTACCGCTTCCTAAATTGAAGCTCTGTTTAAATTCTATCGCGCTAAATTGACAAAAAAATAGTCAGAAGTGACTATCGAGAGTTGATTGAGCTCTCAGTTATATTTTTAGATGTAGATACAGAGCGAAAATTCAAAATTAGGCCTCCAGGTGCCATGTACCAAGCTCGATGGATGGCGAGAGCGATCTATTCCCTGAAAATGTCGTTACTAAGTTCTCAGTTCAAATTAACCAGTAAAGACAAGGCAGCTCTGCCTAGACGTCTGCTTGTTTATTGTCACATCATATGTCAAGCCCATGGGTTCAATGCAATTTGGCAGTAAAATCATTAGATAATTTTTTTTTTAAAAGCATTTGTGGAGGGTTATGATCAACGTATTTCGCATGTTTTAAAATACTTTCTCGAAAATTGTCAAATAGCCAATTGATTGGTTACTACCTGTATCAAGTTTATGCATTTCATGCGTTCATTCATGCCATTATAATTATGGCATGAATGCCATTAAGGTGCACTGTTCTGATAAAAAGAGCCTTCTTTCTTATTATTTCACATTAATCTTAATTTTGTATTAATCCGCGTTAATATAAAATATTGACTGCACCTGAAGCCTTTGCCTTAAAGCGTTTTGTGTACTTTTCCAAAGCAAAGCCCTTCGAAAGTAGCTACCGTACTGTATATGGGACTTTATGAAGATCTGTAACTTTTATTTGGACGGTTGAAACCTAATATATGACCCCAACTGACATGCGTCAGATCGTAAGACAAACCTCGTTAGTAAAGTATTATTACTTTGGTATAGTCTCTAAGTTCGAAATTAGTTTTCACTAGTACTGCGGTGAATGCTTACTTGAACATTGAGACGAATGACACTGATGAATGATACAGAGGCTAAAACAATTTTTTTTAGAATGTTTGTCTGTTCATCTGTCTGTCTAAATGTTCATCACGTAAAAGCTTATGTGTCGTGTTATCATTTAGGATATATTTTATCTCGATTCGTTACAGAGTTCCCACGGGAATCACTCTAAAGTTTACTTACACGAACGAAGGCGCTGGCACTGCTACTTTCAAAATATGAATGCTCTCTTAATAACATTTTCAAGCAATAAGTTTTATAATGATCAGTAAAACTATTTGTTATTTTGTTGTATGTGAATTTGCCATTTGCTAAAACGGCACATCGTTATGACGTATAAGCTACTCGTCAGGCAGGAAAAACGCACCTTTGTTTTTTTTGTAACTTTTCAAACAAAACAGGTTTTTTAACAATTTCATGTTTGTTGACGCATTTTAGTTTAGATGATATTGAAAAATATGTAGACATATTTTTGCTTCAAATTCATGCAAATGTTTTTACGAAGACGTGTTCTTTTTTTAAATATCACATGCCATGCAAGAAATATCTTGGACTTATAGCTTTTACGTATATTATGTCGGCAACAGTTTAACCTACTTACACCTTAATGAGAACCTTAATGTGTTAGTAATAATTGCTATATTCGAGTGTATTTGGATACATTAACAAAGGCATTGCTGAATCTACATGATCAAAAAATGACCGGCATACTAACCACCTATTTTTTTACGCACATACGATTTTAAATTATAATCATGTACATAGTACCAAGGGACTATTTGTATAACTAGTATGTGCAATAAATGAATGCCCTTTAATAAAGTTGCCTTTAATTTCTTGTTGCTACAAGATCGCTGATAGATTAAGTTTCAGCATTCCTGTTGTACGTCATTTTGGCAACCTCTCTAATGTACATAATAAAGGTTTTTTAACAAAAAAAATTGCAATATTTATTCTAATTCCATTCTCAAAGGCGGATAAAGTCAAGCGCTCCAATTTCAAATTATGCGACTTAGCGAGAGGAAAAACAGTTTGTAAAAAATGTACCCCCACAAACAATGCGAGCAGTGATTACCTACGTGAGATAAATAAAATTGTTTTTGGACGAAGTGTTAGCAGTGGGGCAGCTTACCGTGTACATGGGTCATAAACCAGATTTATGTACTTTTTTATTTTGAATTCGGTTGAATCCAGAGTTAATTGACCCCGTTTTGTTGCGTAAGTATGTTGTGTTTAGGGTGATTTCGAATATGGCCGAACGTACTTTTTAAAGGCTTTCAACTTCGAACATTGTGGTACAGTCAAGTGAGACTAGCCGTGCATTGTCCTAAATGGCTCCCAGCCAAGACAAATGCGTCTGTCAACTTCCTTGCTCCTTCCTCCTTGGTGGACGAACCTAGTCATCGAATACGTATATAGGACGTTTTGGCGGAAACTCGAGTTGAGTTTTTGTTCGATTATTATAAAATTGTGTATTAAGCGTTTTGTGGTTTAATAGTTTATTATACTTCAAAATTGTTTTTACGCACGAAAAACATTTTTTGAAGTTTAATATAATATTAACTCCCTCACAGAAGACGACCTGTAAATGTACTACATTTCCCACTTTATCGTATTTCCCAAATGTACGTACGTGTTTCGGTAGTGAGTGAGATATTCCAGAGCCCATTCCTGTCTCATCCTATCCTATCACTCCCCAATTTCCCAGCCATTTCTCTCAATCCATTCTTTAATCCGCAAAGGTAGGCCGTGCCAACGTTTGTCATTTTGGACTGAAGTTGGCATGTATCGCGAATGTGCATGTGCTTCAGTATCCACTTACCATCAGGTGGACTATATGCTGGTCCTCCGCCTCTCTTCTATAAAAAAAATCTAGTACAAACACAAATACAAGATCTTTCCTGTATTTCATTTTAGTTGGAATCAGTTACGCAGAATGCTCCAATTATACTCTCTAACTTACGCAAGGTTCATGTATCAATGATATAAAGTATAAAATTCATTGGATAGAGACAAATCTTTGACAATGCGACGTCTCATGAGAATAGAAGCTGGAGGTCACAGTTGTGAGTACGACACAAAGGTCTAACTGTTTTATATTCATATGTAATAATACAGCCTTTATTCTGTTTCATTGTCTTCCTAGATTTCATGCCAGAATGTGGAGTAAAACACCTACCATTGCTATTATCATTACGTATATGCTAACTCATAGTATTTATACATAATATGCATATAGTATATGCAAAGACGACCGATTAGCCCAATTGGAAATACCCCTGTCTGCTGTGCAAGAGGTCTAGCGATTCCCGGTTGGAAATTAATTTGTTTAAAGATAAACTTTTGTTCGGGCCGGGATGGTGTGTTCGTCTTTGCGTGTGTCTCCGGACCCACGACACAGGGAGTTCTAGTGTGGGCCATTGAGTGTTATAAAAAAATGGAGACAGGAAAAATGAATAAACGCAAGCTTGTTAAATTCTGCCACAAATCGGCGAATCTCTACTTAATTTGTGTAATTTATGTATTTGCATACGTGTAATTCATGTATGTGCATACGTATAATTCATGTATGTGCGTGCATACGTGTAGTTCATGGGATGTCTTAATAAATAGTATCGTTTTTATTCCTGTCAATGTGGGCGAAGCCGCTGGAAACGATGGATAGATTGATCTAAACTTTTCGAAAGATCCAAAAAATAATTCGATTTCGGATTACAAATCCGTACACCGTATAAGTACACCTTTATAATCATTATGATGAAAAAATTATCAGAAGGAATAGTTTGAGAATATTTAAAAGTTTCTATACCTTATTTAAAATATCTTTGTACTTTTCTATACTTATCCATTTTTTAATAAATTAAATGAAACGAGCGAATGGACTTAAAATATTTATTTATAGGTAGGTTGTTATTACCGCACAGGGCAGGAATTACTTTATAACTCGAGAAGTGTACAATTTTAAATAAGACATTCCAATTGTATCCTTCGTTATGGCCATCTCGCTCCTTTGCACACCACCGCAAACCTTCAAACCTTAGAAGAAACAACTCAGTGTTATTATTTGAAGTACTCCATCGACCCAAGTTTCTGGTGCGCCACTTTGCGGGTCCCATAGATGTGAAACACCGCCGAAACCGGAACAACGTCCTGTTCAGCAACACCCTAGAGTGACGACTCACCACAGACCACAGTGGTGCAGTCGAAGGGACCGGAAGAACAAGAGAACAAACGGATACTTCGAAAGGGCTGTTCGTGTGTTCTCAATAATTTATGGTCCTTCGAGCCGGATCACGGAAAAATAAGAGAGCATACGGATAGTTCGAAAGGGCTGTTCGTGTGTTATCAATAATATATGGTATTTATTTATACTGATACATATTTATATCCTTGGAAAAAAGGAATAACGGCATTTTAATGACATACGAGAAAACTTAAAAAAAAATGGCAAAATTTATATTAATTTAAAATCAACCTTGAAAATTGCAGTTTTGAATGAAACAAAAGAATAACCACTGTTGATTGCCCAATTATTTATTTTTAATTTTCGAATATAATGTTACTTATGCTTTCGATACAAGTGCTACTAATAACTTTTCTTCTTAGGAGGCCAGATTATCACCAGTTATTGCTATTATACTCTATTCGCTTTAAGAACAAGTGACGTAATCCGTTCAATGTAGCGTAACCGGGGTTCGCAGATATATATCAGCGGATTACGTCACTTGATCATGGTATATATCACGATATATATCAATTGATATTTATCGTCTAAACTAGAATTTTGGCAGATCCCACGCTTTTAAATTGTTATACCGACATAAATAAAAAATATTATCACTGCCACTGCCAATGATCACCAACCCTAAAGATTATAATTATAATTTAGATAAATATTGATTGAGTAAACTGTAATCAGTCTCAAATACCCAAATTTTTTGTTACTCTAATTTTATTGTTATTTGTTTTCTTTTATAATAAAATTAATAAATAAGTCTATTAATCAAACTCAAAGTTTCATTTAACAATTTTGAAACATTAAACCACTTACAGAATGAAATTCGTGTCTTTTTTATATACTACGTGATATATAACGCATATAATTATATCAAATATGGAATATTTTGATATTTATTATAAATATCGGATTTTTACGAACCCTGAGCATAACACAGCGTTAATTGATCAATCTATTGTAGGAACGTTCCCTTTCGTAATTGATCAACAGATGAAATCACGTGACTGATAGTGATGACATAACTTTCTTCTTATCTTGAACAGACTATAGTGAAATGTCATTTGTCATAATCTGAGTGTAAGTGGTAATTTAAATAATGTTACGAGTATTTTTTATAACCTTCAGCTACTACAAAACCAATAACTACACTGAATAGCTCTAATAAAAGTTCGTAATTTACCTGGAAAGAAATAATTGAATTGCAATTTTTATTCCCGTGTCTTCATATAAAATGTAACGTCATCTAACGTTGACATAAAATATAAATAAAATAAGGAAATAAAAGAAAATATCTCCAGTTTTTGTACATTTTTCTGCGAGACAGATATAATTGTTAAATAAAACAAATGAACTGTTTAAACTTTTGTTTTGCGATAAACTTTTGCGATCTACTTTGAGATATTGACTTACTTTTACCTAGTCATTTTGCGACTTAGGCAATTTTTGTATTCAGTCATTTATTTATAATAATAATAAATAACGCCACACTCAATGGCCGACACTAGGATTCCCTGTGTCGTGGGTCCAGAGACACATACAAAGACAATCACACACCCAGACCCGAAAATACACTTGTCTTTTTTTTAACAAACGTATGTCCAACCGGGAATCGAATCCGGAACCTTTTGCACAACAGGCAGGGTCACTAACAACTGCGTCAATCGGTCGCAAATGTCGCATCTTTATATGTTTAATGTTTAAGGTAAGTCGGTTATCGGTTTAAATTTAAATATTACAGTATTATATGTGCACAATTTAAGGTGGACACAACATTGACAGAGATAAGTTGTAATTAAGCAAATAGCAAACATGAGGCATACAAATTAAATGTACCCACTTGTGAAGATTTTTTTTATAGAGAGTAGGTGGCATTCGAGGTTACAGTCCACCTGGTGATAAGTGGATACTGTCGCCCATGGATACCCACAGTATATGAAAACATCAGTCCAGAATGACAAACATTGGCACGCCCCCGGATGCGCTGCCTACCTTTGTTGATGTAGGAATGAATTTGGAGAAAGTTTTGGGCAAATGGGTAGGGATAGGATAGGGTGGACTACCGAAACACGTTCGTCTATTGCGGAATATGATAGTGGGAAATGCAGAACATTTCAAAGTAGTCTTCTGTGAGAGAGGGGTAAGTTTTGTTAGGACGTAATGACAATAATAATTCAGTCATAATGCTATCTAGATAGCCAGAGATCAACCCCTTAAATGTTTTAACTTAAAGCAAAGTGTCAACTTAAATACAAAACCAATGTCATTTCACGTGTTTATTTATGTCATTCAATAGCAATGTCAGGAGTAGACGTACTAAAATGCTATGAATTATCCAATATTGCTTCACGTATGCTCTTTTGTATTGATTAACAATAGATGCTTATCACTTCGATATATAAGCGATTGTGTTACAAAAACCACTAAGAGCGTAATATAGTAATTCATTTAGATCATTTTTTGTCATCAGGAAGTAATAAGTAAAAAAGACAAGTGTGTTTTGACCGAGTATTAGATAGGGATTTTTTTTTATTTTATAAAGAAGAGGGCGGACGAGCAGGCGGTATAAACTTAGGTATATATGATATCGGAAAGTGGGGGCTACTTGGACTCCTTTTTAATAGTTTTTGCGATGTAAATCATGTTTTCTTTTATATTTAAGCGCTTCAAAAATATACACTGCACCTACCTGACCTATAGGATTACATAGCTCGTATAAAAATTAGAAAATATCTTATACAAACTTTAAAAGATACATATATGTTTATGAGGTGTCCAAATAGCCGCGGGGTTTGGTGCTGCATGCAAGCCCAAGGGCACTTAACTGTTTTGAAGCATAAAACGTTTGGCATGCTTGTTAGGTGCCCAGTTTACCCGGTAAAATGTGGCAGAAATATTCAGAAATTTACTTCTTTGTTATTTTTTTATATATCTAATAGGTATAATATTTGGTATAATAGGTATTAGGTTAGGTCCCACTTCGAAGACGTCAAGCTCACGGGGAAGAGAGACGAGGGGGGGGGGGGACAAAAACAGACTCGATACACACCACACAAACATATAAATACCGGTGCATATAAATAATATATAAGTATTTATATATATGTACATATATGTACAATATACAATATATATAAAATATATATAAATACTCGCCCACTATAAATACTGGTGCGCCACAATCGTCGAGCGAGTCAGTTGCGCTCGAGAAGCCGAAGAGATAACATCTCTCCGAAAGTGAACGCAGTCGCCACTGAAGATGTCAAACGCAGTTGTTGACGAAACGTTTGGAAAAAAGAGAAGAGATTCCAGAAGACCTCGGCCAAGTAGCCCGGAAGATTCAATTAATGTGGACACCAGCCGAGAAAGCCTACACTCCACAATATAATCTTTATTTCAAGTAACGAAGGCTCATGCCAAAAATAAAAATTAAATGACACTAAGAAGTAGCAAGTACTTACTTAACATATCATTATATATATTATATATACATATTATACAAATAAAATTATTCTCGTTGCAGTTTTCCAGATTCTGATTCCAGATTCAGATTCTGAGCTGTTAAAGATTTAAATAAAATAACATCCATAAATTTTTTTAATGTTTTCATTTAAAAATGAGATGTTAAAGCATGTTTCTATTCAATTTTAATCGGAATTTCTAAACTTTAATTTAATTATAATTTAGAGTATCTTGACCAGTCAAATAAGTCAATACCTACCGGTTGCACAGATGACGTCACAAATATGTCCAATGTCCAAAACTCGTCCAAATATTACACCAGTGTTAAATATTATCTAGAAAGTTGTTATACGCTATACGCACGGGTCAATGCCAAAAAATACGTTCGATCATTGACTGGGGAATCCCTTGACGCGAAAAAATTCTTAAAAAATATTAAGAACACGTTCAATAACGGTTTTTAAATAAATTAGTGATGCGAAGGACCATATAATCTTAATACCTAATATGATAATTAATAACGTGAAGGATGTTTAACAACTAATAACATGAATGCGAAAATTGGTTGTTTGTATGTTTGTTGCCTAATGTAATGAATGAATGACATTGAAACAGTGAATGAAAGGCAATTTTGGGTATAGTTCGTGGGACGGATTAACACATTTTGAACAATAGTTTTTATCCCGATTAATCAAGTAGTGGTAGCTTGAGAAGAAATTTACCTAATTAACCTAATTAATTTATCAATTAAATTATTATTTAACTAATCGAGTCTAATTATTATTTAATATACAAGCAGCATGCGTCTATATCTATCTGTTTTTGTGTGGTCAAGCCTATTATTGAATTGTATTTATGTTCTCAGAAGATATGATATAATTGTTATTTATTTTTCCAAAAGGTAAGCTCAATGCATTGAGGATTTCTCTACTAGCCAACCTTTGGGTTGAACAGAGAGGGTTGGAAGGTAGGATGAAAGTTATAAAATACTTAACTAACTTATGGTAAACAAGTGAGACACAGTTCACGCTATTTATTAACTAATCCACTTTAGCTTTGTAACTTAAGTACTCATATTAAATTGTCGTTAAAGCGCGCGTCACGAGCAGGAAGAATTTCGGACAATGACCGAAATTATTCTTGATCGTGGAAAGCGTTTTGACTTTACGTTTTGGCGTTTTGGCAATATACTATAGCTTATAAATTCTTATTAAATATATTGGAAAAGTAATAAATATGGATTACCTACTGATTATCTGAAATAAATAAATTGTAATGAAGTAGATATCGTTAGGACGTTATATAATTACCTACACACATATTTTATTTTTAGAAGTACCTTTTATAAGAAGACATAATCGGTGAATAGAAATCTTGGGAATATTCATCTGTTATGCTAAGTATAGGTGATAATAGGTCTGTTCAAAAGTTGATGAATGGAATATATAAATGCGGCAAATGAATATTACAAGTTTTACACAATGGTTACATGGCTTTACAGCTGTGCAAAAAAATGGTTACAGAGTTATATAACTGACAGAGAGCAATGCGTCGAGATAAAAAGATTAAATGGCAAGTCACAATTAGCTAGATAAAGGTCGTCAAATAAAATTATTAAGTTTGGAGTTTTGGAGTGCCACAAGAAAGTATTTTGGGACCATTGCTTTGTATATTTGTATATGTCCTTCTATTGTATATGAATGACCTTCCTGACATCACTAAACATCAGTGTATAATATTATTCGCTGACGATATTTCTATAGTAATTAGCTCCACTGATAATATTAACTTGAATTATGAAAACGATATTCATTTCACCATGACGTCCATTACCGACATGGTTAAGTGGTTAAAAATAATAATTTGTCCATAAATGTAAATAAAACTAAATTTATACAGTTCTACATTCGTAAAGGTAAACAAAAAATAAATGTGAATTATAATAATGAGAAAATAGAGGAAACTGGATTTTTAAATTTTTAGCCTTTACTTTGGACTGTCACTGCTCGTGGCAACCGCATATATGTGAAATATAACAATTTCATTTATCCACTGCGACGATTGTCCACAGTGGCAGACCAACACACTGCCCTTATAGGCTACCATGGATACGTAGCGTCAAAGTTAGGGTATGGTCTTCTGGTTTGGGGAAGTTTAACTGGTATGCATGAGATTTATAATAATGGTAATTATATATATTTTTATATATATATATATATATATATATATATATATATATATATATATATATATATTTTACATCAGATACTGATTGTCGCCGCCCGTCACCTCTTGTACGATGCAACATGCGACTCCACCCAATGTCTCAATATCGGGCCATCCACCCTCTCCGCAAAGATCCTCAGCAGCGTGTTAGCGCTGCCCCGCACCCTAGACATCAGTTGTGCTATTCTTTTTCAAAGTGAACGCAACATTCGAATAATGGTAGTTTAAAAAAAAGTTACAACCCAATTATTTTATAAATTTAATGAATTATATATAACACATTAAATTTGTGACCCTTTTGTATAACGAAATTGGCTATTATCAGTGACTACATGACAATTATTCATATTATACATGAATTGGGATATTGAGTTTGAATTAAGGTTATTGACCAATTGATATATAATTTAAATCTTTATTCATGTATTTCACCGTAGTGATGACATTGCTTCTGAGTGTATTTATACATCTGTATAAATAAATGTTTTAATTAATAATAATATAAATGAACAAATTACACCGTAATGCTATAAATTTTGCTATAAAACATGTATCCACTGTCACACTAACATTATAGCAAATTGAGACGATTTGATTTGATTTGAATTTCCCTCACCGCAGAGCTATTGACAATTTTTAAAACATTTGACAACATGCTTCCTTCTATAAAAAATAAATATCAATCTATATTTTACGAAAGATGACAATATATCTAGTAAGAAACTCTAAACATTTTGTAACTAAGGAATCGCTATTGGATCTTCTTAGTATTGCTTGAAATGCGCTCCACGCACATATACGTAAAGCTCACATAAGTGGAATACGCAAAAATAAGGATCATAAAAACAAGAGAGATATTATGCCATTATTGCAAATTAAGACGAATACCGATGTCGCTACTTTTAAAGAAGTGTGCGTGTCAGATACTAACGCATATAGAAGTCCCTCACACATTTACTATGTTGCACATGTTAAATCTAACGCTCCGATTGGCTGAAACAATACTTTACTCAAACAAACTGTGAATCATTTTGAGCATATCGAACCGCAAGGCGCCACTCACCCTTGGCTTAAGATCTATGAGTAGACATTACCTTAGTGAGAAAAAACTGAGCTCAAGTTAGAAGCGAGCGAAAGCGACAAAATAAACGTTGCGTTTGGCATGCCGTTTATTTGTATGCCGCGCAAGGTTCTTCATTGGTTTTAATGTATACTGTGCTATTAACAGTTTGGTGGTATTAACACTTGAGCGGTTGAAGGGATTTGGACGAAACTTTGCATAGAGCTATTAGACGGTAACTCGCATTGCTCGTTTTAATTAAACTGTGTACTGCTACTTATAGTATTACACTATACTCAACGGTATATTTGAATATTAAACGAACCACGCAAAAGCCGCAGCGCTGTTTTGGAATATGATATACAAATTACGTTGGGTACTATAGTTATTTTAACTCACGAACGTGCGTCTGCTTTACTTGTAGTGGTGTGATCGGACGCGTCTCCATTTACGCGTACGATCACCTTCACAATATACCTTTAAATATTCGAAGTACCTTCGCCGGTGAGTTTATTTATTTTATTATTTGGTCCACAAACAGTTTGTAGGAGCCAGTTAGCCCTTACACTTGCTTGTAGTGTTGGAGTGCGTTGAAAGAACATTGAAGTTAGGTTAAAGTTGAACTGATTTATTATAATTAAAGATACATAATTATGTAGGTAAAATAATTGGCCGTTCCTTCGTTGACGTTTATCGTCCGCGTGTTAGTTATGCACTGATCGGAAAAATGTTGGTTTTTATTATAAATTACGCGGTCTCAAGTAGATCGCAACGTAAGCTAAAGCATGTACAGTCGACACTGTACACAGTTGTTACACTAATATATTCACACGATTACATAAAAACTAAATTATCTTAACTAAATCCACAATATAATAAGTGGACTCGGCATGCATTGAAGGAGTGTGTGTATTTACTATAAATATAACAACAATTTTAAAGTTAAGACCTTATTAGGAGCGAAATAGTTTAAGCATAAGCCAATTAGTTCTCACTACAACAAAAAACGTATCTTTTTTTTAAATGCCGCCAAATAGTCCCTCAAAAATGTCCACAGAGTCGTTGAAGCTATTAATTAATTCCGATAGACGCGGTACGTGAGAATTATAGCCAAGCAAAGTTCTTCGCAGATGGAAAAATTAAGTGAAAACTTGACAGAAGATCTGAGCTGTCAGTATAATTATGAAGAAGCTTGTATAGAAAGATTAAATCTTGATAGTCTTATCGCTTTGTTAGAGACTGAAAATTAAAATGACGTAGTCGATCCGAGTTACAAATATTATATTATATGTAATACAAAGGAAAATAATAATAATAATTAATATTTTTTTTAAAAGCTTTTCATGTACCTGGTCTCGGGCACTGGAGACCCTGTAGTAATGACGCCTTGTCACAAGTATTGAATTTCTACTTAGCATACGATTAGTTATATGCATTTTATAGGTCCAGTTGTGTGGGAATATTTTCATACCTAAAGATCAGAATGAACCAGACATGGTTCCAAGCGTCTCATTATAAATACAGTGACTAACTTGTGGTTGCCCTTAGCACTAATAGTGCTAACTGTACCGGAAATGCCATAATGGGAGTTGAAATTAGTTTTGAGCCCTACTACGGAATAATCTGTCGAAGAAGGATGTATGGACGAAGTATTTCTTTATTTTTTTTATGAAACTGTTACCTGTAGGAGAAGTATCTTCCAGTAGACAATCTCCATTCGAGGACGCGCCTACCTGATTTTCCCATTTATTGTAGGGCTTTTGAATTATGATTCATGTCAGCTTCACGATACTCGTATATCAAAGTCATGCATCTAAACTTATTAACATTATTATTAACCAATAAAACTACACTACACTATATTAAATTATTATTAATTAATAAAACTAATTGTATTATGAGCATATGTACACGGCTTGTACACTAATATACCCACAATTCAAAACACACACATTAACGCTTACATTAATTTTAAGGCCTACCTTTTGCGATAGCAAGTTTGCAAAGTACGTGCCTCTTGCTATCAATTAAGCTTAATGTCAAATAATAAGTTTTGTTTCACAAAAATATTTTTTAGTCCTAAAATGAGTTTAAGAACAAATCGAGAACCCATAGTATAGTTTCCATCAGTAATGACGCTTTAGTTTATTGTCTGGTTGTTAGTTATAGCTAGTTATAGTTTATAGACAATTATCAATACAGGCTGTTGTTATTTGTCGTTTACTAGCTTTTGGCTGCTGAGTGATCTGTTTAAAAACTTGATTTCGACGGTATATAGTTTTTATCTTACCAGTTTGGTTAATAAAACCCCCTTTGGCAATAACGTGATCATAATTTTGCTGCGGCTCTCCCGCTTTTGTGGCGCATCAACAATGTTTGCGGAGGCGCGCACAAATGGCTTTTAAGCCATCATGAGACTAAAGGCAGTCTCGTTGATGAGCTGAGTGAAGGGGAGCGACAATAGCATCCTGAGGACGATTGTGGCCAAGGCCGATTGTCCTTCCAGACGCAGTGGATGAAGCTGCTTTTAGGTATAATTTAATATTAGGTACTAACATTAGTTTAAGTTGTAACTTACTAACAATATCTATACATACATTACAATACATTGTCCGAAATAAAGAAATCATTATTATTATAAATGATAAACTCTTTATTGTACATCAACACATGTAGCAATAAGACAATTTAGGTAAGTGACACGACAAGTACAGCGGGTGGCCTAATCGCCAAAGCGATCTGTTCCAGGCAATCCAAAGGTTGCCGAAAGAGATCTTAAACAGTACCTTAAGCGTGAAATATTTTAAACCGAATTGTAATTGACCAAAGAATCAGTTCACTAATTTTATAAATTGGTGCAAAACAATAGGATAATGTGTATCCCATAGTGTGCAAGACTTTGCAAAAGATATAAATATTGTGGGGCACACACACTAAGAATTCGATAAAAGAAAATTTTATAGTTACATGTGTTGTGCAGATCGTAGGTATATTTAGGTACTAACATTTTTGTTGATTGACCAGAATTTTGGGGTTTTCCTAGTAAATAATTATGGTGCAACTCTGATGCCATTTTAAATTTAGTTTATGAGTCACATGTACTAAAATAATAATTAGATGCCAAAGTAATTTTATTAATGTTAATTTATGGAGCGTGACAAGTTAGGTATTTGATGTGCAAATTTTTTTTCCCTAAATTTCTCTAAAAATACGTATTGCGGAGATAGATCACATCTTTCGAATTTCTCAAATAGTTAACTGATTAATGAAAGACAAGATTTTATTGGATAATTTGTTGTTGCTAAGGCTCACGGAGGTCTGCGACTTTTAAGATTTTTTCCTATAAATCTAAGTAAATAAGTCTTTAATACTGACGATATAGATACTATATCAGCCTTATAAGATCCTAGTATAGGGTACAGTCTTCCTCTAGGAAGTTGTTACGAGGCTTCGGGTCATAATCTACCACACGGTCCCAGTGCGGATGGTGGATACACCTTATTTTCTATATAACTCCTTTACGTACTTTAGAATTTTTATTCTTGAGCACGGGGCACGTAGAAAAGTGTATAAGAGTATTTTTTTTATTTAAAAAACGTTAATGCACTTAATCGTACAAAAGGCGAGATTAATACCCGAAGCCATTGTCTACCAGTCAATCTTTGAGTTGAACGGAGATGCACGTTGGGAGGTGCGATGTAATGTATAAATATACTCTTACCTTAAAAGATGATTAGTGAATATTTTACACAAATGTCTGAGTGAGATATGCCAGAGCCCATTCACATCGCCTTCTTTCCTATACCTCGCCATTTTCCCAACCCTTCCATTTCCATCGGTGACAGTATCCAGTTACCATCAGGTGGACTGTATGCTCGTGTGCTGTCTTATTTCCACGAAAAAAAAATACTTACAGCAACTTAATTCATAAAAAATTATAACCTTAAAATAACAGTATGCAATGACGTCTACTCGCATTGTCACGTGTCACATAAGTTTAAGATTTCAGTCTCTACTTGTATCACTAGGTCGTCCCTGTTCTCGGTTACTAGTTAATTGTTACATCCCAAATTGATCTTAACTTCACTGTGTAAATCTTGTGCCGACCGCGTATTATCTATTGCTATTTGGAGCGGAAAATTATGTAACCGTGCTAGATATTAAATTATGTGTTTGTTTTATCTTGTAATTATTATTAATAATAAAGCGGAAATGGTTGATGTAAGTAGGTAATATAATAATATGCTGTCCTCCCAGTGATGTCTGCTTAGCGCTTTCAGCGCTAGATCTGACGCTTTTTTGGCTCTGTTAGCACCCAACAAACTTATTTGACGCCTAAAGCCCGTTCTAGCGCTAATTTTAAAATAATGTTTATCTTAATTGAAATGAGGAAGTTCTATCTACTTGTAAAGAAATGTAATTGTTTAAATTAAATATAGACTGGCTCTAAAGAACAAGAAACCAGAGGCGTAAAACTAACCCAAAAAGCCTCACCTCTCTGACACGTCCGTCAAATACTAAGACTTAAAATGGGTACTTGCTTTTCATATCAGCACTGATATTTTTTTAATATGGAAATTTCCTTTCATTTTTTAATGTTTCCTTTGATCTAGCGCGTTTTTCCGAAAACCATGTCAATCTAGCGCTTTTTAACGCTTACTCAGCGCGCTTTCGTTAGAGAGCATTGGCAACACCGTGCCCTCCTAAGAAGAAAAGGTATTAGAACATTTTTAACCAAAGTATATAAGTAACATTATATTCGGAAATTAAAAATATACACAGCCAATAAACAATGGTTATTTTATTTGTTTTATTCAAAACCGCAAGTATCTAGCGTGATTTTAAATTAAAAAAAAGTTCAAAAATTTGTTACTTTTTGTAATTTGTATTAATGCATGTATATATTAATGCCTGTAGGTATCTATATATTTCTGTATGTTTGTAGCTATGAATTTATATACAGACATTATTTTCTTATTGCACCATCTACCTCTATTTCGTCTACTGACTTCTCTGCACCACCCAAAGGTTACCTGGAAGAAATCGCTTTAGTGAAAAGGTGATAAGGGCGGTTGTACTTCTAATAACTTGTACTTTGTATTAGTCCATACGTTTTTGGTGTACAATAAAGTGTGTATTTTTTTCTCGAATATCATGATAATGCACTTGTACCTTTTTTTCTTGGGAGCACATATAGCACTGTTATTTTTGTATAGCTCAATATAATATTATAGTGTGAAGTACATAAGTACTCGTAGATCGTACTCATAGGTACTGTCCCGGAATGAGCTAAATGCGCGCGCAGTGTGAGGTGTGGGGACACGAGCACACCCCCTCCCAGCCGTCTCGCCGAACTTGTGCCGGCTAGTTAAGTGATGCGCTTGCTCGCTTTCTATTGTTTCTCTTGCCTCATCGATATAACACGTGTTGGGTAGTTTTTTTACTATAATTACTTGTTAAAATGAGCGACCAAACCTGATTCTGACTTGTCTGCATCAGGTGTTACAAGTGATGATTGTAGTGACTAATATTTATTCAAAACAATATGATAGTCTTTTGTGTCTTTTAGTATTTTTAAGTTATTTTTTATTATTATTAATAATGTAATGCGTAGTAGATTTTTGTTGTTATAATATTGTTTTTTTTTTATATTTCTCTCAATTACTAATTTATGTATTTTTTCTTTTTGTTATTTAGTAACTTCATTTTTCAAAACTAGACATTAAATACCTATTTAAAACTAAAAATTATGTATACCTACTTACCATATTATCTAATGTGTGATAAATAATAAATAAATAAATAATGAAAGTAAATAAAAATAGTAAAAAATAAGTATTTTTTTTATAATTACATAGTCGTGTGTTTTATTTGTGACCGTCATATTTAAATATATAATATCGACTTTTACCAATATCGATATACCTATCTTTCACTAAGATCATAGTAGTACAACACTAAAAACAAGTGACATAAAACGGTCACATTCCTTCCGGGCGCATTCAACTCGTTCCGGGACTATAGGTAGATCGTACAATAGGTACTTGTAGTAGTATAGACTCGTAGATCTGCTCAATTCATAGTTATGTATCTTCGCTTGCTGTATATTATTCTTTTATTATGTTCGATTTGAGATAAACATTGTTCAAAGAAGAAACACTATGTATATATATATGTGTGGGTTTGAGTGATTTGTGTTTTTCTTTGTGTGTGTATTTGAACCCACTACATAGGGAAACATAAATTCGTTTGGGCCATTAAATATGGTGTTAATTAGTTAAAGAAATATGTTTCATTATCATCTGTACGTCTTTTGGCTTCACTATAGCTAAGTAGAAAATCTACAAAATCGTCTTCAGTCAATCGCGGCTTGGCCCAACAGCGTTACCAACACAAAGGAAAACAAATGAATGTCAAAGGTCATAATATAGCTTGATAGGATTGCTAAAATATTCACTAATATTATCGGCGCTAATTACGTTTTGTTCTTGTTTACGATTAGTTGTGCGGATCGATGCAGCATCCGGAACTTTTTTATGTAAACTTCATTGTCCCAAATATGTTGGAATGTTTCGTTTTAGTCACATGACATGAAAACAAAGTGATCGTGTCGGGTATAACTTATTAACTTATTATCATTTTAACGTTTGAAATCATATGAGGGCTCATTTAACGTCAAAATTGTGTCATTTTTCTTAGCCCACTGCTACACTTTTTGGATAAAAACGCTTTGTTTTCGTTTCGTGCATGATAAACGAAGTAGTCCAATCCTGGCCCTAGTCCTGGCCCTACTTGTCTGTTTTCATCTCTTAGTGTGATGCTACACGGACGGTTCTCCCGCCGCGGGAATCCGCTCGAGAAAGCTGTCGCGGACCATCAAACTACACGGGTTGCGGTTTACTGCTATCTTTTGTTCATTCTAAAAATGGACCCGCCAATGATCACTGCTCTTGCAGCGCTTATTTTAATAGAGTTATCGAAAAATAAAAAAGGGCGCAGTGTTTGGGTGGAACCAGTATTAAGTAATCGTTTAACTGCAGGAATATTTCATTCAATGTTTAGTGTACACCGAGATAATCCTCACATGTTCTTCTCGTACTACAGAATGTCTGTGAACTCGTTTGATGCACTTCTATCAATTGTGAGCCATCGTATTAACAAACAAGACACTAATATGCGACGATCCATCAAACCTGCAGAACGTTTGGCTGTAACACTCAGGTAAATAAAATCACATTAAATGTAAATCAGTGTAATTTATTTAGTTAAGAGGTAGGTAAGAGACAACATTAAAATAATCATCATTTTCCATTGATGTGTCGGAAGCAGCATCGTTTCGTGCCGATGTGACACTAGTAATTGGAGAAAATGCTTCAGAATATGGTGCAGAGCCAGAGCTCCCACGTGAGTCCTGGTTCCTCCGGTAAATGAATTCAGACAAGTTGCTAGGAATACTGGAGTTTGTTTCTTTTCTTTGTATATTTCTGAATAAATTCGTAATTTGATATCTGGTTTCCATAGCCAAATCTGGAGACATTGAATTCATAATGGGCACAAACGACAGAAGAAATGGTCGATTTCCTTTTGCATCACTTTCTTTATTATCTTTTTGTAATTGCAAACTTTCGTTCAAAAGTTTTGTTATTTGAGGAATTTCGATTATTTACTTTTGGTTCTTCTTTGTAAGAACTTTTTTTTGTCGAGGTGATCTCATCAAAATATCGCCTTCAATGTCCTGATTTCTTGTCGAAGGTGAAGGCGATATATTAGACTCACGTTCGTTTGAAGTACTGAAGGCGGCAGTAGGGCGTAAAAAGGACAAAAATCCAAAATAAATATATCGTTTTTTTTTTGGTGCTGATTGTCCCGACACTGTGGTAGTTTCTGATTTTACTTCTTTCATATAACTATCTCTGATGTTCTTCCACTTCTTCATTAGATCTTTTACTGTAAAAAAGAAGTAACATTTTTATTACGTACCTTTTTTATTTTTTCAGATATTTGGCTTCGGGGGGAACATTCACAGATTTGGAATATGATTTCCAAATTTCACGAAAAACCATATCGTTTATTGTAAAAGAAACCTGTCTAGCTATTTGGCAAGAACTGGGACCTTTAAAAATGCCAAAACCAAATAAAGAAAGATCGATCAATATTTCTGAGAAATTTTACCAAGAAGCGAACTTCCTTAATTGTGTTGGCGCCATAGACGGCAAACATATTAGAATTATTTGCCCTCCGAATGTTGGCTCTCGATATTATAACTACAAAAAATATCATTCTTTTATTTTATTAGGAGTGGTGGATGCGGACTACTGTTTTACAGCCATTGACGTTGGTGCCCCAGGTCGAGAAGGTGACTCATCAATCTTCAAGAGTTCAAATTTTGGGCAATAGTTAATACGTTCTCAGTTAGATTTACCAGAGCCAGCTCATCTTCCTAACAATATAGGAGAACTTCCTGTACCTTTTGTTTTTGTAGGTGACACTGCATTTGGTTTAAGCACAAATGTAATGAAACATTTTCTTTACGAAACATAACAACATGATTCATTAAAATAAAAATCATACGTTTATGTTTACGTTTTATGTTTAATTGTTATTTTCTGGAGATTGTAACAACAAAAGGCAAACCACAAAAAAAAATTTTTTTTTTACCAGTTAAAATTACATTAGCCTGTAAGATGAGCTGCACAAATTGCAAATGAAAAAATCTGCAAATTCGTAAATATCATATCAAAAAATAAGATAAGGTTAGAAATTTGATGAACATAACACTAAGTGGATAGCGTAGATAGTGACTACAAGTGGACTATTGTATTATACATAGCCTGCCCATCAACCAGTTTCAAGGTTTGCCTTTCGTTGTTTTACAATCTGTATGTACCTAGTTGTCGCGATTGTGTTTATAATTGTACCTAATTAGAAATAAAAAGTCAACTTACTAGCTTTGTTTTTATCTTCTGCGCCTAAATCAGCCCGACCAGCCACCACTTCCTGTCCTATCTCCATCCATAGTTTTGCTTTCAATTCTGGATTGGCGTATGTATATAAAGCAGGCCGATCTTGAATTTCTACAATAAATCGCTCTGTATCGAACATGTTGTAATACGAGTCACGACCACCGCCCTCGCAGAAGCTCTTGCGCAGAATGACGCAATCGCGGGAAACCGCCGTCGTGTAGTTTGAGCGAGCGGTTATCAGCTGCGGTTTGACGCTGCATGAGGCGGTCTATTTGCCCCCGCCGGTGAACCGCGGCGGGAAACCGCTTAGTGTAGTATGCGTCATATAACTTATATGTTAAATTGTGTCTGCGACGGTTTGCAAGCGGATTCCCGCGGCGGGAGAACCGCCCGTGTAGTATCGCACTTAGATACCTTATATTATAGAGTCAAATAGGTAAATCATTCTGCTATATGTTTTGTGATTCGCGAGGACGTGCCTACTGCACTCCTTCTAATTTTAATTCTATCTCATTCTATTCTAATTTTTCAGCGACAATATAGCGTGACACCAATATACGCAAAACCTGAAATATGTCAACCTATTTAAAATATATAAAATCGTTTGAGAAAAAAATAATATTTAAATGAATAAATTAAAAGTTACAAACAGGTAAGATGCATGCAACACGTCCTGTCTAAAACGTTCGTAGCGCTCAATTCTTAGACCAGGCGTGTAGGCAGCGCGCGCGACACGCGTAGAATAATTGATAGTGGTACTAGAATTGTTCTGTAAATCATGAAAAAAACCTATAATTAAAAACATTAAAACCCGTCTGCGTTCAATTCCTATATGAACTATACGTGTTCAAATAAACTCAAATTAATGATACATAATTCTAATATAGTATTTTTTATTTATCGCATTAGAATTGAAATATTTTATATATAATATAGTCAATATTTTGTAATTGTTACAATGAATAAATAAAAAAAGTTAAAAAATTGAAACAAGTAAGTTTGCATATTTACTGCATATACTAACTAGTTTGTTTTATGAATTCCTCTATTATTTTTACAATTCAGTATCAGACTCAAAGCAGCCGTGACCGGATTTATTATAAATGATTATTATTTATAATTATTGATTTAATGTAAATCTGGTCCCAACTGCTTTGAGTCTGATATTGAATTGTCAAAATAATAGAGGAATTCATAAAATAAAACAAACAAATCAAAGTTACTTTAATTTTTTTTGAAGCAAACAATATGGTGCATAAAATCCTCCATTTTGGATTGTCAAGAAATCGAATACACCAGTAGCACTCGCTACATCAAGAGGAATCTAACGACATCCCATTCATTAAAATCATTCATTCCCTCGCAGAGCTTAAATGGAGTGACCCCGTACTCAGCGAGGGAAGGAAGAAACGGATATACATACATAGCGGTGAAAAACGTATCCCTCCTCGCGTTTTGCAGTCTGTTAAAAACTGGTGGAGTCGATTCTATTCTCGATATTAAACTACCTAGTTTGAACTTATGCGGTATTTTAGTGACACGTTGTACTCGTATATAGGAGTATAAGCCTACATATGTAGGCTAGTGAAGTCTTCCACAACTAAGGAGAAAAACACGGTTATAATCATATAAAATACAGCGTGCAATCAAAATTATTCGCATCATAAGTGACGACAAATAATTCCGCTGTATATTTGAACACCAATGGTAAGCCTTGGATACTCTGAATTGCGGAAACAATGCGTCGATGCCCGGTGAGGACAACAGCAATTATCAACAACTTGCTCTGATTATTGCACCGGTTCTTAATATGCAAAACGAGATTAACGAGATATATAAAAGTAGATCTATGTTGAGAATGACGCGGAAACCGCCAAGTTATTGTCGTTAAATTTCTTTAAGTGGTCAGGGCACGTTGTATGTCCTATACTGCGCTTCCGGAGACGTAGTCTTCATTCATGGACTTGTCTATCCCGTCGGTTGTCTGTCCTGCGTAAGACATGACCAGCCTATTGCCACTTCAGTATACTAATTCTATGAGATACGACTTTAGTTTTTTTTTAAATGTCTTCGTTTTGGACTTTATCCCACAAAGAAAGTCCGAGCCAAGCAACACCACACCACCACGAGACACCACGCGGCCAAGCAATAGTTAGTTTTGAACACCACCCCATCTCTTCCCGTGGATATCGTAGAAGGCGACTAAGGTATAAAGCCGCTATCACAAGCCTTGAGGAATTACACCGCCTCTGAAAGAGTGGACTCGCCAACCCGCTTGGCCAACATGCCGTTTTAAGTGAATATTTTTTTTTATAGATTAGACGCATGACAGATGGCAGACGCTCGTCGTCGTGTACGGGTCACACGATGGTAAGGGGTCACCGCCGCCTATGGACACCTGCTACACAAGGGGGCTTGCGGGTGCGGGCTGCCCTTGTTCACAACTATCTCTTGAAGAGCCCCATATCGTAGCGTAACGGAAATACCTCAGCTGGCAGTTCATTCCACAAATTCCGGGTTTGCTGTATAAGGTGTCTTTTTGACCGCACTGTAGGCAGCGACTCTATGTCAAGGAAGCGTGGATGAACCGCACGACGATAATGAGCAGTGTGATGGTAAAAATCCGAAGTTGGCATCAAATTGAACAGTTCTTCAGTACATTCCCCATTACATTATAGGCGGTAGAAAACGCAGATAGCCGCAATATATCTTCGGATGCTGAGCGATTCTAGACCTCCTGTGAGAGTGGGATCGTCGACAAGTCGTCGTTGGATGGAGTCAAAAGGGTCCAGCTGGTGTTTCGGTGCACCGCTGTGAGCAGTACTCCATGTGGGGTCTAACTTGAGCTTTATAAAGCGATTAGCGTTGTCCCGGAGTTAAGTACTGCTTCGCCCTGTTCAGTACACCGAGCTTTTTACTGGCAAGTTCTATCTTGCTCTCCAAATGATTCCGAGACTTGGACTTTTCTCGAAATATCGACTCCAAGGAGCTCAAAACTCTCTCTCAGGTCTTAAGAGAAATGTTTTGACATCGAGGTGCTACGATAAATGGTTAATGTTATAGTGAATTATACTAATATTAAATTAACTTATAATATTTAATATTTGTGATATTTCTCATCTGAGAAAATAAGACCTTGTGGTCTCATTTTTAGTTTCTAGTTTCCCATATACACCCTCGTGAAATAATGAAAAACGAACGAAGTTTTAATAGACATTTTCGTAAAAAGTTTGATTATAGAATACGTTTCTATTAAAAATAAACAACGAAAATCCACTTTAGCAGATTTCGTTAATAAAATCTTCACGAAAAATTGCGTACCAAATTTATATCCACGAATAGCGCGTGCCATCCCGTTGCGGTTGCTTTTATAAAATTGTTAGGTATCTTATATACGAGATAATGGTTAGAATTTTTGCCTTAACTTCCAAACATATAACTTTGTTCTGTAGTTTACTACATTGGCGTTTTCGTCTACACATATTTATGTGTTTTTTTTATTGACTGCCTTATGTTATGAAACACATAATGGCGTTAAACAAAGGTAAGCTGTTGGTGGGGTTATTGCATTAATTGTTGTTAACATCTTTTACGAAGAAATATAAATCTCACAGAAGCTGACTGCATTTCTCACGTTATTGCGTTTCCCCAATGTACGTTCGTGTTTCAATAGTGAGTGAGATATGCCAGAGCCCATTCCTCTCCCATCTTATCCTATCCCAATCCTTTGTTCATTCCTAAATCTCCAAAGGTAGGCAATGCGGATGCATTATGCGTGTGCTAATGTTTATCATCTTGGACTGATGTTGACATGTATCGCGCATGTCCATGGGCGACAGTATCCGGTTACCACCAGGTAGACTGGCTGTTCCTCTGCCATCTTCTTCCTATGAAAAATATATCTAACAGCAGAGAGACATAAGCTGATGGTGGGTAATAGGTTATTGCATTAATTGTTGTTAACATCTTTTATGAAGAAACATAAATGAAAGGACCAACGCCCGTATTTGTCAATGCTTGCACAATTACCATATTCGTCAGTTTGGTCGTACAACAAATTTGTGTCAAGGACGCCCGTCAACATAATGAAAATGGCTTAAAGGTCATTGCCTTGATTGGATCTTCCTATTTGCTTTTTGTTTTGTAAAGTAATGGGCAGTTATTTGAGGGTAAAGTTTGTTTAAGTATTCAATTGTAAATTGGATGTATAACATCAGCGTGTCACTCTATGGCTGGATATAGGCTTTTCCTTTGGTTAGCGTTGGTTAATCCTAGGTCATCTTTGTCATACATCAAAATAAACAAAAAATGTTTTAAAGTAAAAAATTCTTAAACGTCTAGAAACCAGAGACAATATTAAAAGTTTGACCTTGATTATCTCAGTTCCGATACGTTTTAGGAGATTTTACATTGGGACATTTTTTGTTTATTTTGACGCCTTCTATCGATTTATTAAGGTTTGGTTGGCGGCCGCAAAATCGAGAATTTTTAAAATGGCACAAAGTAGGTATGCCAGGCTCCATACAAAAATGTCCCACCCAGTTGTACAGTATGCTTATTATATAGTCCGGTATTTTGCACAATACCTATATGTTTATAATATTTTTATTGCCATTACACACATATATTTTAAGTTAGTTTCAAATAATGTTATAATATGCTGTTCTCGTGTAATTAATAGAACCCATTATTTAAAATTATTTGGTAGATTTAAAAACTGCGCATCAGTTAACTCTGACAAACATTTTGATGCTAAAACACAAATAGATAAAGTTCAATCTAAAATCTGGTAAATTTAAACAGTGACCGTGAAACAGACACTCCTCTTCATTGTCGGCGCTTATAAGCGCAGACAATGAACAGGAATGTCTGTTTACTATGTATAATACGTAACACTAATCAAACTTTATTCGAAAAATCTGGCCACTATGAGGTAGGCGACGCGTCGCCAACGCATTTTTATTGAGAATAATATTTAAACTAAATTTGTTTTTTATTTAACTTTTGGTGTTTATTAATTTGCACGTTTCATGGCAACCTATTAACATGTTCGTCATTTAGCAAGTGGATAGCGTGAGCGTAAAGCGATTTAGGTGCAGCGATTAAGGCTATAGTATAAAATAAGGCGTCTAGAAATGGATAATTAGATACAAAATGTTAATAAAATAATCAAGATAATATATTCTTACATTAAGGCAATGAAATCACCTAATTTTTTAATTGTTAAAAACATCTGAATATACATTAATTATAGAAAATCAGAAAAAATATTATATGCAAAGAATATTGACAGAACACTCAATATACGCAGAGCTTATTATATGAACACGATCGACTGGAATTTTGTTTACCAATTTTTATTTTAACAACCCAATTTCCAAAAGAAATATTGAAATATCTACCCTACACAATAGTTTTTTTGACAAAACAATCACAAGTGTGATACATGCACTTCCAGCGTGATAATTGACATCTCTTTCTAAAAAATGGACTAAAGTATATTGTTAAAAAGCTAAAAACTAATTGTAGTATAAATTAATGTTTCAGTTTAATTGATAAAATATAAGTATATCAAGTTTGATAAGATCGTTATTAAATGCCGAGAACGCCTTTAAAAGTCGATTTAATAAAACTCACCTGTATTGAGAAGAACGGAAGATGTAATGGTGAATCATGGGAGAGGCTTACAGAGGACATACATAGGCTAATTGTGTGTTATGGTAAACGTATACGCCTTTAAAATGTATACATATTATGATTATTATAAAAATTTGTTTATTTATAAAATGCGAACAAGTGAAATGCTTGTGTATCAAAATAAATAAAATAAAATTAGAATACAGATTTGTTGATCCAACAAATCTGTATTCTAATTTTATTCAATTGAATCATACTTAATAATTTTAATATTACTTCCGTTGTTCTGTTCATTTCTTTGTATTTATTTTTATTTTCGTTTTACTTTTCTACTTCCCCGATTGCACCGTCGTCATTATATCCTTCCTTTCGTGATAAGTAGCTGTAAGACAATACCTTGTGGCATTAAGCCCGTCCATTGTATTTTGTGCAATAAAATGTAAAATAAATGAATAATGAAATTAAAAATATTCCCAAATTAAAAAAAAAATATATGTTCATCAAGTTACGTTGCGACCATACCCTAAAAACGCAATTTTCAAAACCGGTCCTCTCTATTATCTCTCTATAACCGGACTCTTCAATGAAACTTCACTTGATGTAATATGTAGACCTTTCTTTAAGCTCAACGGTGACCTTGGAAGTATATGTCAATATAAATATACTACTTAATAAGTACGATGACGTACGGGTTTTTCTTATTTTATAAAGATATTACATAATAATTAGAAAACTGTTAATTCCTATTAAAGCTATGAGAACATCGGTTTTAGTAATAACACACCGAGTGTTAATTGTTTTAAAAATATACTTAAGGGGAAGCAACACTTATTATAAAGTAATGTGTTAATCGACGAATTATGGCGTCAATAACTTTCAAGGTTACCTATTTTAACATTATTTATATGGTTTGGTTATTATAGAAGGAGCTTTGACAGTTGACATAATAATATATAAAAATCTCTAACATGTAGTAAAAATATTTTTATCTACTCTCATATCGTAAAATTCGAATTACAAACTTCAAAACGAATTTATATTGACATACTTTATAAACACAATACCGAAATTTAAAAATAGAATCATATTATAACACTTTTTCTCAAACAAAATATTGTTATAAAATATTTTTTTTTCATTACGATACAGTTTTACTTGTCTGTGGCAGCGCCTACTTTAGCGCATGCGCGGTGATATGCTGGGTTTTGGCGCCATTCATACATTTTGTTGTACTGAATTTCGTGGAAATATTGTTATTTTTGCTTAAAAATGTCCGATAGCAGTGATTGTGAAGAAAATTTGACTCCGCCCGATATTTTAAATGCGGCGACGGAAATGACTAATAATCTATTACCAGCAAAGTCGAGAAAATTATATGATAAATGCTATGAAGACTTTATGGAATGGAAAATGCAAAAAAAGACTACTTTGTTTTCGGAAAACGTGCTAATGGCCTATTTTCAGGAATTGTCTGACAAGTTCAATTGTTCCTCATTATGGTCTAAATACTCAATGTTAAAGAGTACATTAAGCATATATAACGAAGTCGATATATCCAAATATAATAAATTATTTCTTACTCTTTTAACTTTGATCTTTTATTTAGTAGGTTCAACACCAATGTATGAGAGTAGATAAAGTGGTGTATGAAACTGCACATAACTAGGTATTAAAACACTCGTGTGATACTATTAAAAACCTCGGCTACGGCTCGGTTTTTAAACACACACTCGTGTTTTAATACCCCTCATTATGCAACAGTTTCATAAACTACTATTACAATTCGAAAGTCCTTTAAGAATATTTATTTACACAGAATGAATTAAATACAAAACTGTCAGCGCTCTTCCTATAATAACCCTATCTCTTTCCGAGAGTATCGTAAAAGGCGACTAAGGTATAACAAAGCACTGAGGAACTGCATCACCTTTAGAAAAGTGGACTCTCCAACCCATTTGGTCACCGCTCCGTTTGAAGGCCATACATCCCTCAAGCGAGGACAATGTCCAGCCGTGGATGCTGAAAGGGTTGATTGCATCGCACAGTGTATGTACTTTAGAGGCCCTAATGTAAGATTTTATTGTCTGTAAACTGTACTATCACGTGAACGTTTAATGTAATGAATTTTTTTAATGACATTTTTTTAAATTTTATTAGCATACAAAAAACTTATTTTTTTAAATGGAAACTGTGTCCATAAGCCTGGTTGTTTTGTATTGTAGACCCAGATTCAACGGTTTACCATAGACAATTATCTTGTTTTAAACACTTAAAAACTTTGTAAAACTTAAGACTGTATCGAGCAAAAATGGCTCGAAAGGCTGTCCTGGTTAAATAGATAGCAAGTAAAATACTATTATGATAGGCATCAAATATACCTTGTTGGCATGAAAATGAAAGCCTTTACAATTACTCAGAATCCAATTTTTAAAATAATGTGTTGATATAGTGATATACACATCTAAAGTAGGACAAAAATTGAAAAAAGCATGTCCGCGTTTAGTTAATATTCAACGTGTAACAGCCAAAAATAATTTTAAGTTCGATTCAATCAATGTAGCAAAGTATACACTACAGTTTGACCACATTACATTTTCGATGTTTTTTTAAATTATTTATTGCGAATTTTTTAAAAAGTGGCTGTTTTTTCCCATACATTATTACTATGGGCGCGCGTAATCGCGATAAATTATCGACGAGCGCTCCTAAAAATTCAGTCGCCCAGCAGAGCTCAAGGAAGGGTCACGTCAGTTTGCCGAGCGACGCTTCCTAAATATTCATCGCGATTTAGAGTGTACGTATACAGCGGCACAAAGCCAAAGGGTATGTATGTAATTGTATACTTTTTAAAATTTCGATTTAGTAGCTCATATTTATTGATGTTCGAAAGAATTTAATATTACATAGTTTTATTGTTTTTGTTTTAGTGAAAATGGGGAAGCGAAAAGACAAATATTATACGAAAAAGTGTAATAGTCGATTTAAGAAAATAAGAATTTCACATAAAAAGTAAGTAGTAACTTAGTAAATTTAGAATTGCGTTTCATCATCATCATCATAATTATTAGCCTTTATCTGCCACAAATTTTTATAACTTTTAATTATTTTTAAATTGCGTTTATCTATACTTTGAATAGGCTCCGAAACTACCGAACCGATTTGAAAAATTCTTTTACCATTAGAAGCCGACATTATCCCTGATGAACATAGGCTTTTTATCGCGGGAAAATGCTTCATTCCTATGGGAAAACGGGTAATAGGACAACGGGTAGTAAGAATTATCCTTCCGTACTTATCTTTTTCACATAACTTCTAAACAGCTGAACCGATTGGGTTGAAAGTTTATATGGGTATTTCGATGGTTTCCTTGATGATTTAAAAATATAATTGGACACCGTAGGTGGCGCTGCTATCGGTATGTCAACTACTGAACGGATTGACCGATTGGGTTAAAATTTTATATGGGTATTTCGATGGTTTTCTTGATGATTTAAAAATATAATTGAACCCGGTAGGTGGCGCTGCTATCGGTATGTCAACTACTAAATGGCTTGACCGATTGGGTTGAAATTTTATATGGGTATTTCTATGGTTTCACAGACACGAATGTATTATGCCTATATAATAATCATCATCAACTCGTATACGGCTGTAAATCTAAGTTGACGCGGGCGAAGCTGCGGGCAACAGCTAGTATAGTAATTTATAGCTTTGCCATCTTTACTATTAAATAGGTACTATATCTTCTCTATTATACCTACTTATCCTTTATTTCTTTACAGTGTAACTGAAAACAACCTGCAGTCGACTAATGAAACTACAAAAGACGATGTAAGTTATATACCTATAAGTTCGTCCATGGTATTATATAAATTTAATTTTCTGGTTACCTATACACTCTTCTTGTGAGATGTAAAAGAAAATAACCTTATGTCTTTATTTGCAGGTAGTATTAAAGAATACAGAATGCGATCATGAGACTGTAATTGGTGATAAAGAATTTGCCATCGATGGAAACAGGATCGTGGATTTTGGTTATCTTTTTACTCAACTTCTTGATATTTCAAATCACAACTCTGCCTTCGGCTGTAACTTGAGCTGTTTGAAAATGACAAAAGAAATAAAGAAAGGTTTTCTTTCGAAATTTTGTTTTAGCTGCCGAATGTGCAACGAAAAATTTGAACTGAACAACTGTAAAGATCCAGATAGCTCCATAGAATTAAATATAAATGATTTTGCAGTGAGTGGTTTTATCTCCATAGGCGCAGGATATTCAGGCTTAGAACAAGTTTCATCTTTTCTTAATATACCATGCATGTCCGACAAATTGTATGCAAAGTGCCATAAAAAAGTTTGCGATCTTTGGGAACTAGCCAAAGAAAAAAGCATGGAAGAAGCGGCTAAAGAAGAATACCGACTAGCTGTACTGAATAATGAAGTGGACGCAAACGGAGTACCAATGATAACGGTCGTCGCCGATGCATGCTGGTCTAAGAGGTCTTATAGAAAGAATTATAATGCATTATCAGGAGCAGCAGTGATAATAGGGTACAGGACAAAAAAAGTACTGTACATGGCAGTTAAAAATAAGTACTGCATGGTTTGTGTTAGAGCTGAAAATAAAAACAAACCGATTCCTGACCACATTTGCTTCAAAAATTACACAGGATCGTCTAGTGGCATGGAGTCAACAGCTCTCGTTGAAGGTTTTAAGACTTCAGTAGAAACTCATGGTCTTATATATTCGAAACTTATAGCTGACGGGGATGCTAGCACATATAGTAAAATAGAAAAGGCCAAACCTTACGGAAACTTATTAGTTGAAAAAATAGAATGTACAAATCATTTACTACGGAATTACTGCACGAAATTGGATGATCTCACCAGAAATACCAGATATCCACTCAAGTATCGAAAAGCAGTTCAAAATAATATATTGCGATTTAGGCGTTCCGTCACAGGTGCTGTAAAACATATCAGTGGTCAAGAAAACAAAAGCTTTCAGCAAAAAGTTGTAGAACTGAAGCAAGATCTGTTAAATGCGCCACACCACGTTTTTGGTAATCACAGCTCATGCAAGTTATATTATTGTAAACAACTGTCATCAAACGATGCATCAACCGAAGAAAATTTAGTTCCAGCGATGAAAAGTACTGAAGGAGGCTATATTTTCTTAGATATAATGAAGTTCACATACAGGCTAGTGAATAATGCAACAAGTCTCATGCATAACGTGAATAGCAATAGTGCTGAAATTTTCAACAGCGTTATAGCCAAGTTTATCGGCGGTAAACGAATTAATTACTCTACCAGACAATCATACGGAGGGAGATGCGCAGCATCTGTAGTGTCTTTTAATTCCGGACAACCACAGACGTTTTTGAGCAAAAAAATTTTACTGCGAAGTCCAAACAAATTAGTAAGACGACTGGAAAATAGACGAAACATGAAAAGATTAGCTTCAGTAAAACGTAGATTAAATAAAGCTTTTACAGTCAAGCCACAGTGTTCTAAAACTGATAAAAATTATGGCGAGTCTTGCGAAAAACCTGACTTGAGTGAAGCTGATTATGATTTTGCGAAGAATGAACATTTGAAAAACATTACTTTATCTGCTGAAGACCGCAACTTATTAGAACGAAGAACGATTCTACAAGGAGAATCTGTTGAGTGGCGCCAAAAGCGTAAATTGCGACTCACGGCTTCTACTTTTGGAAGAGTTTGTAAACGAGGGCTCATTAAATGCGGGCCCTTAGTCAAAGATTTAGTGGCCGGGAAAAACTTGGATCACGTCAAATCTATTCAATATGGTAAAACATGTGAACATCTCGCTCGTGATCAGTTGGAGAATATTTTACAGAAATCCATCACAAGATGTGGTTTATTTATAGATCCAGAGTTACCATTTTTAGGTGCAAGTCCAGATGGTCTTGTAGGTGAAGAAATAGTTGAAATAAAATGTCCTTATTCAGCCAAAGGAATGAGTGTTGACGATGGTATAAAGATGAAAAAAATTAATTTCTGGAAAATAGAAAAAAACGGTACTGTAATATTAGAAAAGAAACATAATTGGTACTACCAGGCTCTAGGGCAAATACATGTCACACGTCGAAAAACTTGTATATTTGCTGTTTGGACGGACGTTGATATGAAAATTGAAATAATTCAGGAAGATAAAGCGTTTTGGAATGAAATGGAAAACAAATTAACAAGGTTTTATTTTGATTGTTTGCTTCCAGAAATCATTGACTCTAGATTAGATAGACAAATGGAAATTAAAGAACCAGACTATATTCTTAATGCAATAAAGGAAAGGGAAATAATAAAAAAACGAAAAGCAACTAAAGAACAAGTAGAAATAACTAAAAGAAATAAAAAGTAAAGAATCACAAATAACATACCTAAAAGTTTTTCGCTACGTCTATCTAATCTAGAGTCGATGATTTTTGAAAGCACCATCGTCAACACTCATTGCTTTGGCTGATATAAATAAGCCACATATTGTAATGGATATCTGTAAAATACTTTAAAATTTCCCATTCAATGTATACTTTTTATTTTATTTAACTTACGTGAGTTTTATTAAATAATTTTTATGATAAAAATATGCAAGCTAGTTTTACTAAGTTATCCTATCCCCATTAGCTTTAGTCATCGATTTTACCGCATAGGTATTCAATTGTTAAAAAATATTGGCAGTAAGAATATAATATATAAAAATGACATTGATTGATATACATATAAATCAATTGCTGTTCGTTAGTCTCGCTAAAACTCGAGAATGGCTAGATCGATTTGGCTGATTTTGAACTTAGAATATTTGTTGAAGTTAAACGGTGAGAAAAATAAAAAACAAGTAGCCGAAAACAGTAAAAACGACAATTTAATTTTCCAATACAAAATGTTCCTAGCGGTGACATTTGACGTTTTTGGTCAAAAACATTGTCACTTGGTTGTCAAATATTTATAGGTGCGTTCAGAAAGTGTTTTGTCCATATTGTTTACAAACATATGTAGGTGATACGAAGTTCACCGGGTCATCTAGTATTGATATAAATACTTGTTTTTAAATCTTGTTTCATTATTTCATCCTTCTACATATATAACCTTCGTTTGAAGAAGTTATTAAAATATGTAAGTACTAATTTCTGTTTTAAGAACAAAAAAAGTAATGTAAATTAATACAAAGTTATTTTATTTGTAACTCTACAAAGAATATTATTCACTATTGTATAAAGAATTAAAAAAATAAAGAGGTATTTATATTTTAATTATATTTTTTATTAAAAATGTTAACTTGATCGTGAAAAGTCAGGACCTTTTTTATTTGTATTTCAATAAAGAATATAAAAAAAAATCCGGTTTAATCCGTTCAGTAGTTTTGTCGTGATTGAGTAACAAACATCCAAACTTCCGCATTTATAATATTAATAAGATAAGATTTTTTATTTAAATATATTACGGGCTGTACAAGATTGTGACAATATTTAATACACACAGTTTTCACTTAAAAAATAACCTTTAATGTACCTACCTACTTAAATTTAAGAAAGTACAGGTTAGAAAAATTTACTTGTAGTTTTTCGTATGAACGAGGTCCTAACAAGCATACATCATTACAACATTTACGTTTTGTAAAACACATATAAGCAAAATACTAAAATTCTAAATTTACTAATAAATGTGATTGCGAAAGTGATTTTACTTGAGTTACTCCGTTTTGCCGCGCTACTGGCTGATGACCGGCCAAAAGGCATGGCTGTGTGAGTGCGTTACGCACACAAGCTGTAAAATACCTAATTTGCACCAGCGTCTTACGCTCGACGCCCTCTTAACTAGATATATGTTTGCAACATTATTTGACATATATAACATGCATACTAACATTTTTTATCGGTACATTTAAATGGGTATCTTTCCGTGACGATACATTCCTTAGTGTTCACACGATGCTTCAAATTTTACATATATTTTACGTACATCGTAACAATGAAGTTATGACAACAAATTTACATATTTCTAAATATAAGCATACCTATTTAAATAAGCAGCAAGAAATACTAAATGACTAAACTAATGAATCAACAAAACAATTTTTCAGTAAATATCGTAAATAATTTTAATTCACTAATTAACTCATTGTCAAGTCGACGGAATCCGGTTTTGCGGATGCTTTATTGTATATGGTACATACAATGAATTCTACGTATTCTACTAGACAAGCAAAGAAAAACTTTGTCACAGCGCGGGTTGTACCAGCTGAGGTGCGGGGTGCGGGAGGGGAGAATTTAATGTAGTGATTAATCGAACGCTCATGCAGATGCGACACGAAACAATATTTGCCTATTTCCATTTTGTATCTGAGAGTAAACTATTTTTTTTTTTGATCTCGGAAGTTTGTGCACTTGTAGTGAAATGATATATGTATGTAAGTATTGCAATGTGAATTTAACCTATATGTACATAATAATAGAGTGGGTTCAAGTACAATACTAATGTAATATAATTTCAGCTATTATAATATGCACGTACATATTTAAGTACATATCGCTATCGCTATATTATATACATGCATAAGAGATGATAGTTAAGACTAAGTAATTATATTTTTTTGCAATATCAAAGTATGAAATTCGGCATATTCATAAATATACTGTTTCCATTAACCAATATCTAAACAGAAAATATATAATCAACTATCTGCAAACATTTATTTTCTACCTATTTCCATTGTTAGAAAATTATCTCATCTGAATGAGTGTTTCTTATATTATATGTCAATGTGATTGATGGTAGTCGCTCTGGCTACTCGCACTTACACGATTAAAGTAAGAGTAAGGGAGAAAGACATACTAAGATGGCTGACGAATGATTTTAATTTACGACAATATAATATATTTTGGTTTTGTAGGAAAATACAAAATAAATGAGTTAATTACATAATATGAACTTCGAATTTCTTAAATATTGTGCACATGTAAATAATAGCAACGTTATATCTCCTACATTAAATGTCACATTATGTCTATTGCAGCGTTTGATGTCAAAACGATGCAATTCTTCTCTCGCTTGTACGACGCTTCATCGACTAAAGGAGTCGTGAACAATTGACCGTGACGTAATGAATATTTTTTTAATACTCCATTGCTTGTCTAGTAGAATATATAGAAGTCATTGTTTAAACTCAAACCTCACCCACTTTTAAATTTTCTGCAATTGATTTACTGTCCATTCGGTATTTCCTACTCATTGTTTATTTATTTTTTGATAGTAAGAAGGCGGCAGACGATCATACAGTCCACCTGGCGGTAAGAGGATATTGTCGCCCATGGACATCCTCGGTGCTTGGCATGCACCGCGGGTGTTGATCATCAGTCCAGAATGACAAACGTTGGGCGTTGGCATCGCCAAAATTTAAAAATTTAAAAAGAGAAGTGTCACTCGTGTCAAAATTTAAAAAGAGAAACAATTACAAGAACAGAAAAATAATTGGAGGAGAAGGGTGCATACTGTAATCCAACAGCCCCTGGACGCATTCAACTGGCCCCATTACACCTCTCTCACAGAAGACTACCTTGAAATGTAGTGCAAATGGGATAAATTGGGAAATCCCAATTTATCCAATTCCTAATACGTACGTGTTTCGGTAGTGACTGAGATTTCTCCAGAGCCTATTCGCATCCCATCCTATTCTATCGCTTCCCATTTACCTAAATAGGATTTATATATATATATATATATTCTGTTGTCGATTAATAATGACGATTCAAGCTCACCTGATTAATTATCTTCTTTCGTCATGGTGGCCATTCTTATGAATTTCTAATCGGTTCTACTCAATGGGATTCTTTTTGGTTTTCTGACTCCATCTTCTATTCTTGGTCTTTATAAGCTGGCTATCGGTATACCGGAAGCTTATAAAGACCAAGAGGAGAAGACGGAAGTCTATAGGCGTTCCCGGGTTCCCCCTCGAGCACTTTGTCTTGTGCATGAGGGATATATGAACTTAAAACGCCACACTGGTCAAGGAGGTTAGTAAATATCCTCTTAGGTAGTGTTGTTTCCTAGGATTTGTGGTAGCATCCCGACGTCCTTTATAAAACCTACGGTAAGGGATGGGTTACTACCTAAGAATAGTACTATTATTCTTAAGCTGGCCGACACCACATAGCCAAATTATATCTAATACGCCGCTTCTGTATTTTTGTTAGTCTTTGAATCGGATTAATTACAGGATGCTTCTGTTATAAAATTTTCCTTTCGGACTTTGATTTGTATTAAAGCGAGGTTATGTGATATATACTTATCATTATGTAAGCTTTTTACACGTTTTACAAAGTTCAATAGAGGCTACATAGAAATATATTTATTCATGACGGGTCTTTATGATAATTATCATGATAATGAAGGTATCTAGTGATAATTATGACAGAGTAGAGATAGGTGTTACAAATTTTCCACATTTGTAATAGTCTTTGTGTTATTTAAAAATCATCATAGACCTTTTTTAATAACCTAGTCTGCTTAGGAATGCCCAAGAGATTATTTAAAACAATTTTTATTACATAAAATATTTAAAAGTTAGTTTATTCATATGTAGTCCTTACGAGTATAATTCATGCCTTTGTGGGAAATAGTGACAAAAGGTATTTGTAAATTTTGTATTCTACTGAATAAAAATTTGAAAAATATCGTTAAATATTGAAAAAACACAATATGTGCTCAAAAAGAATTTATTGTTCCAGAAAAAATGCCCGCCTACGATAACGAGGGCGCGACTATATCAGTTGAGGACCTTCGTGCTCCAGAGACACCGATCACCATCACCACAATCCAGGATCAACTACTGGCCAGAAGAGCCAAACAGTTCAAGACCCAAAAGTCGACTTTAACAACTAGAAAGAAACAGGCGGTGTGCGTGAGAAGGGCGCGTAAGAACTATGGAGCGGCGAAGAATCCAAATGTCATATTGGATGGGCTTAATATGACAGTTCCTAAAGGATCTATGTAAGTTTCATTCAGCTTGTAATCTAACGAGCAGCAAATAAATACAAAATAAGCAGCAAATAAAATTAAGCATTATTACTGAACAAATAGAGTAAATAATTTTAGCAGAACGAGGGCCGGCTCCGACATCATCCTGAAGATGATTTTCGAGAAATTTATTCAGAGAATTGACTGTCCCGTTGTGGAACAGTTAATTAAAATTACTAAATCCACCCTAGTTATAAAGTACCAACATAGTTTTTAAGTTACTTACTAACATTTGTATGGATCTGTGTTGTCCGAATGAATAAATGAATAAAAATTATTATAAATTATAAGAATGTCATTATTAAATCGATGGAAGGATGATTCTCAGGAACTATGCATAAATCCATGACTAGACTTGACTTGAAAATAGATTTTAACAACGAGAATTATAATTACCTTATCAAACGAATTTATTAATTAATGTCTTGTAATAGTGTTTATTACTTATAAAAATATTTAGTAACTAATTTAAAAAAAAATACATAAGTCCTGAAACTGGTAATGATGACTAGTTTATTAATGTATATCAATATAACGTCATTACCATAATTTTCTTTCGTCAATATCATGTCGGTACATCAACGGAGCTTCACGTACTCAGATCAGTTATACAGGCCAACACTACTAATTTATCTTTAACATATACGAATTTGAATATGTTCTTTACTGAGCCCGTGTTAATCAAAAGTCAGTGATTTATGGACCACTTTGATGAATCACTCGGAAGCGGCTTATCCATCCGGTGACTCTTGAAAGGCCATTAGGGCCACAAGAGTTTCGCCACTCCGAAGACGGAAGCGGGATTTCCTATTTCGTTATTGTCCCCAGTTAAATTGTAACCTGAAGCTAACACACCTTTAAATTTGTTACCACCGATTTGCTGCCTATTCAGTATTCTCTGCTGCTTATTTAATTATTCTTATTTCTTTTGTAGGTTCATATCACGAAAAAAGGTAGTATTTATCTGATGGTAAGTGACTTAGTGCTGCATATGTTATTTATATACTAAACAAGTTTTAAGGCGTATAATTTGTTGATAGACATTTATTTTTTCGATTTGCCCTTTAGTGTCGGGCGGCGGCTTTAGATTAATACCACCCCATTTGTTTCTGTGGATGTCTTTAAAAGGCGCCTAAGAGATTACAAAGCGCCTGCCAAAAGCCCCGAGACTTGAGTTAACAAACACTACAAATAAAAGAGTGGACCAACCTGGCCAGAGTGGTGTTTTATGGCCATAGATCCCTTATTCACAAGACAAGATGCACCAAGAGACCTGTGTCCAGCCGTGGACTATAAATGAGCTGGGTACGGTTTATTATTTCATTATTTGGTTATTATATATCCAGGATGAAATGTTTTAATTTTCCCTCTTACTCTAAACGCAACATATACGGAGAAAGTTAATAAGTGCATAATACTTTGGTTTTATTCCTATCTCTGTGTGAGGTCGAATATTCAAAATTAAGGCGGATTTTAACTATCGGAGTACTACTCTGAAGTACTCTGAACACTGAAATTCTCGAGATAACAGAAGACTGAATAGTGAGGTCGTTTTTATTTTTTCTTCTTCTCCATAAATTATGTATCGATGTAATGGTTTCGATTATCAAATCGAATGTAATGGTTGGGTTTGTCTAGGTTAGTACCACCGGCTTGGGATCCAGTCATTAAATTAATTGATTGCAAGACCTCTGGACACCGTGAGCGAATACTGCGTGCATAGGGAATGTTATGATTAAAAAAATTTCAGACGGTAGTTCAAATAATTTCTTAATAACTCAAGTGACAAATAAAATCAATTAGTCACCCCGTGACCACGTCCACTGCAAAGTGTTCGAAACGTCGGGATATAAATAATGTTAAATATACGCGATTTAAACCGTTCAAAGTTGTTTAATTGCTATAATTGTTAATTCTTTTCAGAAGCGATTTCGTTTTAATACATGTAGGTTTTTTCCATTATATAAATGTTACGTTTATGAAAAACAATTTATAAATACAATGTTTTCCTCATCTCCTTTTGTTACACAAACTTCTTCAACTTCAAATAAAAGATTATTTATTTGGATTATTTTCAGGATAAAAATATTTTCAATGCCAAATTTATAATTGACTATTCATGCTTTCGTCTTTTTAGGGTACAGTCAGATTTTTACCGACATGCATAGTTCGTTAAATACCACGCAATAATTAAACGCAATTAAATCAAAGCGAGCTAAGCGGCGGGCCATAACTAGTCTACAAAGTCTCACTATAGTACACAAGCTTCGAGTGGCCCATGAGGATCTAAAGGTCATAAAACGCCACGATGAAAAATCAAGATGGCGAGTGGACGTTTTTTGGGTTTTATTTAGCCCCCATGGGTTGTTATTGCCTTTCTGGCAAGCTAGGGTCGTGTCGTCGGCACCCAATATTCGCTTTTGTGTTGTGTTGTAGCCTACACGTGTCACCCGACGGACACGTGTAAGGTGCTGAGAGGTAACCCCTATCGACCCCTTAATACCCTTAATCAGTTACCCTTAATTTAATGTAATTCATTAATTTAATGTAAAATTCTCCCAGTGAATTTCATAGACATTGTATTTGGCATTGGCTGCATCAAAATTTTGTGTTTTTGAGGATTTTTTGTTTAAAATATGTATTATTATCAGACTCGTGATAAAATTATATTAATATGGATATACCCCGGGATTCCCGGGATCCTGAATCTGATCAACATCATCAACATCAACCACTAGCAACTATTGAATTATTGTTTGAATTGAATTGAACAATTATTGAAAATAGATACATTTTATATAGCCTATTACGAGGCGGCTTGTAGTTCGTAGTGAGAATATCAAGAAATCTGAAATGGGTTAAAAAAATATTTATTACAGTAAATTCAGTTACATAGCGAAATAAACTTAGGTACATGGCAAAGATAGATTAAAACGACACCTGAAAATATGATTCTCGGAAAAAGTGAATGTCCATATTAGTTTTTCTTACCGCAACTACCAAAATCACACTACCTAACCCCGATCTCTGATTATTATTTGTTAACCAAAATAAGATTAAAATGAAATTCCATGTCAAAAATTAAACTATTATCATATAAACAGTGATTAATAAAATTTTATTTATTAATAAACATATCCTAGATATACATTGTACATTTCTTACAGTTCAATGTCTTGTTATTGACGCAACCTCATCTATGTCTCCAATTCAATGCAAGCGTCAATTCACAGTAGTGTTTGTTCACTGCAGAGATTGATCAATTATGTCCTGCTGTAGGGCACAGATGCCCATAATAAAATCAAGCGGGGACTTCTCGCCATAATTCACGGACTAGTTGGATATCCTAGGTTTTTTATTTATGGGTGTGTGGATTTAATTTCTAAAGTAGTAATAATTGAAAAAAATAAATAGATTAGAATGGAAATTTAGTAGGCTAGGGATCGGATTCATGACCTTAGGAATAAGAGTCCTAAATATGTAGATATGTAGATAGACAGTTTATCACTGTAGAACTCTGCAGTAACTAACAACTAACTAACTAGTTGTCAACAAAAATTAGTCGCGTGGAACCCTCCACACGGGAATCCAATTCACACTCAGCCCATTTTTAAACGTTGTTTCCCAGTCCTCCTTCACAAGTTCCCTAACTTTAACAAGGGTTAAAGAAGTTTAATAAAAATTCAACTGCCATTACCCTTTCGTTGTGAAAATTTCCGGTTTGGAAACGAAAGAAGATTTAGGTATTTTTTGGGTCGGGAAAAATCTATATTACCTCTGTTAAATTGCCCATTTATGAAACGTGAACATAGCATGAAGAAATAGGTTCGTACTTTATAAATACAATCAACGCAATACTGCATTAAATGCAAAAGTAGGCAGCGCATCCGGGGGCGTGATCACATTTGTCATTCTGGACTGATGTTGGCATGTATCGCGGATGTCTAAGGATGACAGTATCCACCTACCATCAGGTGGACTGTATGCTCGTCTGCCATCTTTTTCTATAAACAAAAATAATAATAATGATAATAATAATTCTGTGTTGGCTAAACAATAGGCTGCAGTCACAAACTACGTAGAGTACGTACGTATTTAATACCTATACGAGTATTTAATCTTCTTTTATAAAACCTTCTATATTTTCAAAATTATTAAACTATACCAATATTCTCTCACCTTTTAAGGTAACACAAAAGATCAGCCAATAAAGCATTAAAATCCATAGAGTATTATTGAAGATTTTTAACTAATGATGTTGGAGTTCTAATAACAAATATTTTGTTACCAGATACGGTCTTCTCGGGGCATCAGGTTGCGGGAAGACCACACTACTGTCCTGCATAGTGGGTAGACGCAGACTCAACTCTGGGGAGATATGGGTGCTTGGCGGAAGACCTGGCAGCCCGGGTAGTGGTGTACCTGGACCTAGAATAGGATACATGCCACAGGTAAGCAGAAATGATACCGTAGCACTCTGATTTATAGTCCTACATATATAGAAGGTGAAATGCATAGCAACTAATTACATATGTTCATTTTCGACCGTAACATCACAACAAAATATGTGACATTTAGTCTACTCCTGTATATCCCTCTGTAAAGGTAAACTTACACTGCAGTCGATCGATTACATTCGATTACATTGATTGTTCAAAGCAATTGTGGTACCTGGAACCGAACCATGTCCTCGATCGACGTCGAACGATGTTTAAAGCTGGGCTGTTCTCAGTCAATATCAGTCAATAATGTGGAATGGATTACTCACCCTATGAATCCTATGAACTCATCGTTCAACCAATGTCATAGACCGTGTGTTTGAGACGAATATCGACTGGTTGATGGCAATCAATTGCAATCTAACTAGTCATAGGATTTTTCGCACATTTCTCGCTTTTCACATTCTATTGTATATTTCTATGATTTTTCGTTTATAGTGCATAATTCAACATAAAAGCGGGTCTATTTGAAATAGAACGCTAGAAATGTCCGCTGGATGTCGGGATGGGGTCGTTTTCCGAAAATATTCTGAACAAGTTAGACGCCGTTTTTGTTAAAAATTCGGGTCTTGACGTAATTAAACAAATAGATGCGTACATTAATGTCACAGGTCAAAGCTTGTCTGACTTTATTTAGGCGGATCTAGCACCAAATTTCAAATTTTGCCCTGTTACGTCGGTCGACGTGGAGCAATCATTTTCGGCCTACAAATTAATTCTATCTGACAAACGTCACCAGTTTGAAATTGATAATTTAGTGTATTGTCATAAAAGCTATAATTGATTGTGTAAATTTATGTCGGAGCTTCCATTTTTTGCAATAAAAAATGATTTCACACTAAGTTGTTTCTTCTCTGTTAGTGCATATATGTATAATGCATATTTAGACCTTGTTTCGTGCATATAATCTTATGTCTACTGAGAACCTATCGCAAAAACACGACGCGTTTGAATAAAATAATGTTTATTTAGTACAATTCATTAGTAGATGTGATGAGTGATATATACAAAGATACATGACATCTAATGTTCATAAGTGAATCCAAGGACTTTAAACATATTACCAAACAATGTTGGCACAAGTAAACTTATGTCATAAATATTGAAGGGGGGCCACAGGTGGCTGTCTTCGAGCACACACGTAAATTATAACTTTCGAATTGAAATATATCATAAAATGTATAAAGATGTAGATACCTATATGTACACAGTACAACATATTATATATGTCTGTCTGGTGGCGCGTCCATCTAAGCATAATTGAATTGGACCAAAATGGTCGTTCATTGGAAAACTAATTTTATTAGTAGGTATCAATACCGCACCATATAAACCACACCACGCGATCACACCACCAGCGGACTTCACAGTACCCTACCACACCCTACCATACCCTACCATACCATCGGCCTGTGTCTCTACATTACATATAAACCACACCACGCGATCACGCCACCAGCAGACTTCACAGTACCACACCCTACCATACCCTACCATACCATCGGCCTGTGTCTCTACATTATAATATAATGGACCTTTATAATGGGGAATGTTCTGAAGAGCTGTTCAATTTGATGCCAATTTCGGGTTTTTACGCTGCGCGCTTTAGAGTCGTTGCGTACAGTGCGCTCAAAAAGACACATTACACATTAAGTTGTGGAATGAACTACCAGCTAAAGTATATCCGTTACGCTACGTTAGGGGGCTCTTCAAGAGAGCTGTGAACTGATTCTGCAAGGTCGGCAGCGCATACGTAAGCCTCCTGATGTTGCAGGTGCCCATGGACGGCGGTGCTATATATATATATATAACATTAATGGAGTTTCTAACATTAATGCAAAACATTTTTGGGCCGAATTTTTATATAGGTACTGAATTTATAGACTTGTGTCCAATTCAATTGTGCCGTTTGATGTTGGCCGGCTATAGGATATTACCACCTCATGTCTTCCCGTGGATGTCGTAAAGGGCGACTAAGGGATAACAAAGCCGCTACCACAAGCCGTGAGGAACTACACCACCTCTAAAAAGTGGACTCGCCAACCCGTTTACACAACGTGGCGTTTTAAGAGCTCACATCCCTCATGCACAAAAAAATGTGCACGAAGAGGCCCATATCCCGCGGGGGCAAGGGCTGGCTGCATTACATTGAAATGGGAGAATTCTATATATATGTATATATATATATATATATATATATACACATACACACATATATGTATATATGTATATATATATATATATATATATATATACATATATATAGAATTCTCCCATTTCAATGTAATGCAGCCAGCCCTTGCCCCCGCGGGATATGGGCCTCTTCGTGCACATTTTTTTGTGCATGAGGGATGTGAGCTCTTAAAACGCCACGTTGTGTAAACGGGTTGGCGAGTCCACTTTTTAGAGGTGGTGTAGTTCCTCACGGCTTGTGGTAGCGGCTTTGTTATCCCTTAGTCGCCCTTTACGACATCCACGGGAAGACATGAGGTGGTAATATCCTATAGCCGGCCAACATCAAACGGCACAATTGAATTGGACACAAGTCTATAAATTCAGTACCTATATAAAAATTCGGCCCAAAAATGTTTTGCATTAATGTTAGAAACTCCTTTTAGTTTTCATATTTATGAGATCTTTGTGTTGAACACACATGATAAAACATTAATAACGGTATTAGTGTTATTACTAACTATTAACTACTAGTTTTAGAAAATATAAAATGAATTTATAGCAAATATGTGGTTGATTATTTAATCTAGAAACTAAACTGTTGGCTGAATGCACTTCACGCACGTATGGCCAGTGTTATTATTATTATTACTGAATATGGCATGAAGACGTCTACATTATATTGTATGAGAATGAATACCTACTCATATGTACCATATCATGAAACATTAGTTTGCATTATGCATTAACCAATCAAGCAATGACCTTCGACTTTTTTTATTGTTTGTCTATCGTTTGCGGGATGTAAAAATCCCAACGACACCATATTGATTAATTTTCCAAGATTTGAAGGCATATAGGATGTAGTTATATGAGTCTGCACTTCTGGATACAGGCCTCTCCTTAGACTGGCTATCACACACGATATTCGGCTCTTCTCATCGAGCCATCCAGAAATATATAGTCGCTCATAGAGTGATAGAAAGAGCTATGCTCGGAGTCTCCTTGCTATACAATATACGTAACGAAAAAATCCGACGAAGAAATAAAGTTTCTGCAATAGCTCAAATGATCAGCAAGCTGAAGTGACAGTGGGCAGGCCATGTACAATATATGCCGTAGGACTGATGGTAACCGATGGTTTAGACGAGTCCTCGAATGGAGACCACATATCGGCAAATGAAGCGTGGTTCTGACGACTTGATGAAGTTGCCCGTAGTGACTTTATGTAATGGTGCACCTGCATTGCACCTGGCGTTGCAGGCGTCCATGGGGCGGCGATGAAAACTAACATTTCGTGGGCCACAAGCTCGTTTGCCACCCCTTTCATAAAAAAAAGAGATTTTAGTATATATATATGCGTATACGTCCGTACCGCAAAAACTCAATCTTACAAATTAGGTTCTAACTCATGAAAATTGATAAATTTAATGCCTTAAAACCCTAGACTTTTAGGATACTTGGCAGAGCGAGTGGCGCTACTAATTGATTTAATTAGTTGTGTTGTCAAGTTAGGGCATAAGAATATCCTGCTATTCTTCCACGTTAGTTCACTATTGCACTAAAATGAAACAAACAATAAGTAAGTAAATAAGAATATAGTTCAAATTGCAGCCGAGTGTACTGTGTCAATGTCAAATCTAGGTAATAAGAGGTTTGCGGTCACTGAAGCGCAAATACGATATACGACGGAACTGTCATACTCGTATTATAAAATACAACTTGGTTGGTTGGTACTTCGGTTTTCCCCTATGTGTTATTATGACTTATTATTTTATTAAAACATGCTAAGTCAAAATATAGCTCAGAGTTAAGTAATGTGGAGATAGACAATAATATTTTATATTATAAATCAGATCTAAACGCGAAAATTAAAGGCGCGTTTACATTTTATTTCCACTTGACATTTCGGCACGGGTTACACGGGTTAGAATGTAAAGTGGGAAAGTATAAAATTTATGTTGCTAACCGTTACAGGTCAGATTATGCCAAAATTCGTCATTGAAAATGGAGATGTTGGTGTTTTCTTAAAATTATACGTCAGTTTTTGTTTTTATATTAAAAGTATTGGACAAAATCCTACAAATGGTATGTAGGTGTGGAAATATTTTTTTCAGAGAACTAGGCAGTTTTATTTTAGTCTCCATTTGTCATTGGAACGATCTGTATTACGTTTTTTACATTTAATTATGTTTTCCCCGATCGCCTGATAGAGATTGATATTTTTTTCTAAACCCGTTATCATAACATTTATCGTAACAACGAACTATATTACATTTTTATTATAACAAATTATTATGGTCCATAATATGGACATTATTATGGACCTATAAATGTGGGTCATAATAATAATAGTACGAGAGTATTAGCAACTATGTTAGTGTTATGTATAGTTACTATTACTGTTCGAAGTATTGTAAATGTCGAAATTGACTGTAAGAAAGAAAGAAAGAACATTTATTACAGTACGGCACAGCACACACAAGAATTAGAAGACCGAACAGAACAGAGATTAACAAAATTAATTTGACAAATGAATTGCGCGTGTCGCAGCGCGCCGCACTGAAAGGGTGTTCAACTCAGCACTATGTCGGAAATCACTTAATGATTTCCGATGCTGATTTTCAGACTGGTGACGTTCACTTAGCAAAGCGAAATTGGTGACTGTCTTTATCGGCCGTCGTCAATTTTATACATTTGCAGCGTGGACTTATTGTTTTTGACACAACATTTGAGATTTTCACGTTTTACACACATATTTATCTGTTTAAATTTATTTTACTCGTCGAGTAAAATAAATAAGGTATAATAATAAATAATAATTCAAATAAATAAATAAATTATTAAGACCACTTTTAAATAGATAAATTTTATCCAAAGGTTCTAACATGACATCAACGTTACTGGACAAAATTAACTTGAACTTTTTGACGGGAACTCGAGAAGTGAAGTTGAGCACTATTCTCAATATAAAAATTTGTTTGAATAATATAAAAATTGTGTATTGTGCGTTTTGTAGTTTAATAGTGATAATTTCAAGTGAACTTCAAAGTGTTTTTTTTTTATAACGCCACACTCAATGTGGCTTATAACATAATTTTGTGCGCAATGTTTGTGATAATCATATAAAAATATAGTCATAAAATATAGTCATATCATAAAAAAATATAGCTGCGTCTTTCGTGTGCTTCGAAGGAGTCCTCTTCTGTCCTCAGTAAACCTACTATCACTTTACTGAGCGACTCCTGACTTATTTCGACGGGACTGGTCATTGACTGGATACGCTTTAGACTTTAAAATTCTTAATTACGAAAAAACTTGACACTGATAGAATGTGCGAATTGCACCATTGCCATACATTACAAAAAGTGTCAAAATTAACTGCGAATTATGAGCAGAGTAATTGGCTTCACGCTTGGATAAACGTTTGGTTACACTCTATACCTACTCGTATATACTCGTAAGTAGAGATTTTTCTAGAAATTACGAACGTGATGTGCAACAAAGTTAATAATAATCATATATATCATCTATGTATATTCTATAATAACGTCATGAATTAATTTGTTGTTGTAGTTTTTAAAACGACAAAATATCAAGAGAATGACATTCCATTGTGTCATTCATTATCGTCATCCCAGTCTCTGTTAATAACCGTCAATTAGTGTATAATAAATGAGACATTGACGATGAGACATTGATTGACATTAGAAGATGGATACGTTTTGAAATTGTATAGATGTTTTCAGATCTTCGAATCTACGTGACCACTGTTACAGTTTTTATTAATATTTATGGTGTAGTTACTTCCAAGTTTAAAGTGCTTAGGCACTTATTTTTAAACAGAAAGTAATTCGAAGAAAGTAATGCTGACTAAGAAAAAAAAAAGAAAAATATTATAAATTATTAAAAAAAATAAACTGTTCACAGGTATCTTAATTATTAGAATAAAACTAATTTGATACTTCGTATTTTCTGTAAAACTGAAACAATTGTATTCAGAAATTCGGAACGAAATTGGTACGTACCTACAAAAGTTTTGGTCGCTCTATTCTTGTAGCACGTTTCATTTGCTAGACTGTAATTATTAATACTCAATCATACGTTGTTTTTTCTAAAATAAATTACTTTCCCAGGTCTAGTGGAAGAAATCTCTATAGGAAATAAGCTTGACTTATGTACATCTTTTCTTGTTCTTCATTTTTATTTTTTTCATATTATGTGTGTGTACAATAAATTATTTATTATTAATTAAATTAAACAAATTTTAATTCATTTGTTTGTTAAAAATAAATGAAATACTTTTAATATAATGTATTTTTAAGATATGTACATGTGTTTCTAGCATCACAATTAAAAATACCTTGTTACTGGCTGGTGCGCTAAAATATTAACGCCATAATTATTTTTCACGAATTGCGAATGTCGGACTTTTTGTCGGGAACTCGAGTTTTTGTTTAATTGTTATAAAAAACTCTGTATTATGAGTTTAGTGAATTAATAGTTTATTAACTTCAAAGTGTTTTTTTGTGCGTAATGTTCGTGATAATCGAATAAAAGTATAGACTGCGGTTTTCGTGTGCTTTTTCTTAGTAATTAACAATTTTGAAGTCGAAACAATTCAGAAACGCATCTTGTCAACGTCCCATCCCGTCGAAGTGAGTCAGGAGTCGTTCAGTAAAGCGATAGTAGGTTTACTGAGGACAGAAGAGGACTCCTTGGAAGCATACATAAAACGCAGTCTCACGCTTTTATTTGATTATCACGAACACAAAGCACGCAAATCACTTTCACGCAAATCAGCCAAAAACTCAAGTTCACTTTCCGAGTTCCAGCCAAAAACTCAAGTTCACTTCCCGAGTTCCAGCCAAAAACTCAAGTTCACGTCCCGAGTTCCAGCCAAAAAGTTGTAGTGTTACATTGTCGGGAAAGTTTTTAATTGGAAGACGATATTTTTCTAATACAAAAGTATTAGAATATTTTTAGAATTGACATAGTTATTTTTATAGGTATATTTTTAGATTATCTCAACATAAAAATATGTACATTTTAAAATCCACCATTTGCACAATTAGTAAATGAGTGTAAGTTTCTTTACAACATTGTATAGTATTTGTGGTCGGCGCCACCTATTTAATAAATCAATAATGTCTTCCAAGGAGTTTGTATTTGTTCGAATCGATTAACCAATATCTCTATGTATTACATAACAACTACAAACTAAAGGTTTGTATTGAAACGAGCAGCGATTAAAACTAAATGAGCGGTATATGACGATCAACAAAATAACCTACTTTTTTAATAACTGAAATTTTCCTATTTCTTTTTAGGCGCCAGAGAACTTACGCCTTTAATTTGCTACCACCGATTTGATATTCATTCAATAATTTTTATCACTCATTTAATTACTTAGAAAAACCATATGCCGATGAATTGTTGGGGGAGAGTACACGCTGTATTCTCACAGCCGCTGGCCACGTTACCACTATCTCACAGAAGACTATCTTGAAATGTTCTGCATTTCCTACTTTATCGTATTTCCCGTACGTACGTTTTTCGGTAGTGAGTGAGATATGCCAGAACCCATTCCAATCCCATCCTATCCTATCCCTCACATTTTCCCAACCCTTCCAATCCATTCCTTAATCTGCAAAGGTAGGCAGCGCAACCGGGGGCGTGCCACATTTGTAATTCTGGACTGATATTAGCATGTATTGCGGATGTCTATGGACGACAGTATTCACTTACCATCAGAAGGACTGCATGCTCGTCTGCCGCCTTTTTTCTATAAAAAAATGGGAAAAATATTTAATCAAGCTTGCTTTTGTTTTTTTTCCAGGAAACAGCTCTATTCGGCGAGTTTACCATTAGAGAGACGATGATATATTTCGGTTGGATTGCTGGAATGACAACTAGGGAGGTAGAAGAGAGGATTGATTTCCTCATAACACTCCTACAGCTACCAAATCCTAGTAGGTAAGAAGATGAGGTCTACTATTAATTCTTGATTTATTACATGTTTGCATTGTAACAAAAACATTTTTGTGAAATGTTAATGTGAAATGAAATGGCATGGCCGAAGCCATGCGGCTTCGGCCGTGTTTTAGATAGTTCAAATTCCTGATTTCACACTGTTATTTACTCGTACATTGAAAAGTCGAGATGCAGATGACAATCGATATTTATTTAGGTGGTAGTGTACAGTTTTTCTATAGATCTATCCACAACACAGACCAAAACAGACATTGTAAATATATCAAATTAACAAAAGACTAAAGTCGCTAAACGTGATCTTCGTCAGATAATCTTTGCGTAGAGTGGGAAATAAATATTTTAATTGTAGATAGATGGCGAACAAGAAATTATGTAAGTAGTAGCGGCTGAATGAGACGAGCTGATGACCGTCTGAGGTGGTCTTTGGCAGAGGCCTATATCCAGCAGTGATAAGACACAGGCTGATGGTGATGAGGCTGATACCTATATACATATTTCTGAAAGCTTACATGCCCTCTCCAGTGTAAATATGGAGTAACTCTATAATGTGAAATCCGTTTATGTAATGCCTTACTTAGTGCAAAATAAAATCTAAATTCCCGACGTGTCATACATACCGTCGGGTACTGTACCCTGGTAAGAATTTACAGATAACTTCACATGTCTCCTATTTGTACGCAGGAGTAAATCAAACTACGTTTCAAACTTGTGGGATTGTAAACAGAAATACGTGTATTAGTTAGAATACGTCAATAAACTGCTCCATCCATATGCAATACGCGAATTCACGTTTAAAGTTGTATAAAGTATAAAGTTGTATAAAGTATAAACATGTATAAAGTTGCATACTAACCGTACCAATCTTAGTAATTGCTTGTAAAGATTGATGCGCACTTGAGCAGCCCTGCGGCTTACAGCCTCTTTAATAAAAAGATATTATCATTTAGATATATAAGTGAATGAATGAAAATTCTTTATGTAAATTATCTGTTGTCAGTAATTAATTGCATTAAACATAACGACATATTGTACAGAAACAATAGGCGCCCTTATCGCTAAAATCGATTTGTTCTAGGCAACCAAATGACTTTGAGGAACAGCGAGGCATATAAACTCAAAATATTTATTGCAACATATGTGCAATAAAATAATACAAAACAATAATTCAATTTAATAATAATGACGTATAAAGTATACGTATGTAGTAGACCTGAATATATAACAAATAAAATAAATAACTAATAACACAGACACATATCGATAAAGCAAGTTGGTGAAATTGTATGGAAACCAAGCGTGTCACGTCACGAGTAAATTGTATGGAAACCAAGAGTGTCACGTCTCGAGTAAATTGTATGGAAACCAAGCGTGTCACGTCACGAGTAAATTGTATGGAAACCAAGAGTGTCACGTCTCGAGTAAATTGTATGGAAACCAAGAGTGTCACGTCTCGAGTAAATTGTATGGAAACCAAGCGTGTCACGTCACGAGTAAATTGTATGGAAACCAAGCGTGTCACGTCACGAGTAAATTGTATGGAAATCAAGCGTGTAATGTCACGAGTAAATTGTATGGAAACCAAGCGTGTCATGTGACGAGTAAATTGTATGGAAACCAAGCGTGTCACGTCACGAGTAAATTGTATGGAAACCAAGCGTGCTACTTCACGAGTAAATTGTATGGAAACCAAGCGTGCTATGTCACGAGTAAATTGTATGGAAACCAAAGGTGCTACGTCACGAGTAAATTATATAGAAACCAAGCGTGTCACGTCACGAGTAAATTTTAGTGTAGAAAACCACTCATCGATGAAATGAAACATCTCCCTTGAGTCGAAGCACTACTTTTGATGAATTTATGCAGTTGATATGAGCAATTAGAAACATTTGTGTTTTGTAGCAACGCCTTGCTAGCAACACGGGGCGGTATAGACTGAACCGGTAGTCTGTACCGCCAACATCAGGCACGTAGCTACAGACAGCTTGCGTTATTTATATCTCTATATGTGGGACGAATAATGTCTCTTTCTTAGGAAATTTTGATGATTGAATTAATTGAGATTACTTCAAGCATCTTAAGTCTCCATTTCATTTTCAGTTCTTTAAGAATTTTCGAACCGTTCAAATGTCTTAAATGCACCACAGTGCGCATAAACCGTAACTTCGCCTTTAAGATGTTAACTGCCACTTTAATAGGTCAGTCACGTATCTACAATAATTATTTCGGGTTAGCATGGGCTTACTTTACTAACTCTATTTAATAACGACATTATATGGCTGTTATGAATCAAATTGTTACAAGGTTTATTGTATGGACATTAACACAACATACAAGCATTATAGTAAATCACTGTAAGGCTCCAAACACACTGCACGAGGAGACATTCTCGCCATGACATTTGTTATTTCCCGTCGCGACGTTGTTGTGAAAATGGCATTGGAGTTTCAGTACATTAAAAGATGCGTCTGCGCCCTCCTTGTTGTGTATTCGACTCCTATTGCCATATGTGTGGTGCTATTTCAGCTTAGCATTTTATTCAAGTAGTTTTTTAAGATGTTTGGCTATGTTTCTAAACTTGCGAAATTCGCATAAAGATAGGAACAGATATACAAGATATCAAGCATTGTAAATACCGAGACTCTGATCTATAAAGCTATATGACAATCAAGACTTATATGACAACTAAGACTATGATAAGCCATCAAACTAAATAACCTTTGACCTTCAATTGATCCCCTTTGTATTAGTGGTTCAGTTGGATCAAGGCGCGCTTGACTTGTGAACTTTTATTACATTGCTAATCGTTTAATCGTTATTCACACATATATTATCTATTAATCTGGCTAAAACGTCGAACAGAATAAAAAAAGGTAAACTACAATTATATGATTTAGGTTTCTTTAAAAAAAATGAAACATATAATACATATAAATAAATATATGTAGTAAAAGAACGCGACGCAATTAAAATAAACGATCTCGACTTACGTTTAATTTACAGAGCGCACAGTCGGTTGGGTTTTGTTGTCATATTAAAAGTTGCCCCCATTGTATAAAAGACTATACAAGTTCATAAACTTGTACGAAGGCATCTTATAATATATATATATATATATATCTATTTAAACGGCTCTTAACGCGAATGTTTACTTTATTCATTGTTTATGTAAATAGATAAACATGTGCGAAAAAAGCGAAAGTCTCAAATCTTATCTTATAATATATTCTATAATTATACGCGACAAATTCTATAATTTTTTAGACATGTAAAGAACCTATCCGGTGGACAACAGCGTCGTGTATCTCTCGCGGCTGTGCTTCTCCATCAACCGGAACTGCTGATCTTGGACGAGCCCACGGTGGGATTGGATCCTGTTCTTAGACAAAGGTAATTACAGATATATTACGATAACATTGGCCATCAGCTAATCCGGAAACACTCGAACGCGTCATCCACGTCTATGAATTACCGTACTTCTAATTGCATAATTTATTACGAGATAAATACAAAACTTTATGAACACGTCACGAGTCAGTGCAGAGTAATATATGTTATTTTCTCTTGAAAATCTAATGACATTATTCACGAACTCTCCAAAGCGTTGGAAAGAACGCAACACTAGGTTAATTTGATTTCTTGATACCGTCTGTTACAGAAAGAAAATGTCAAGCGAGCAGATAGTCAAACTGGTTGTAAGTGGATACAATGATTTGTCACAATCAGTCAAGGATAACTTAGGTTTTCACTTTCCTGGATACCTTGCCTTGCCTTTTTAGACTTAGGAGTGGACTAGGAAAAGAGATTGGAAGGAAGGATAGGGAATGGAGAGTATAACGGGATATATTATAATGTATAATATACGTAATTCAATGGTTCTAATTTATTGTTTAAAATCCGTTGTTCAGTCATTTTGAAAGTATATTGAGTTAAATGATTTTTCGACTAAAAATGGATTGTTAGTGGACGCGTTACCATACGGTCACCTTGTCTCTCTCCACGGGTGGATGTAGACCCTTCCCAAGGTTTGCCACCACAAGACGGTAAGCCGTAATCGTAATCAGCTCTTTCTGTCCACTGTTGGACATGGATCTCGTCCCGCGCATTGCCTTGTGCACGAGGAATACATGGTACGCTGGCGAGGCGGGTTGTCTCCACTTTTATAGAGGCAGTGCAGTTAATTCGAGCTTGAGGTAGTCGCTTTGTTATCCCTTAGTCGCCTTTTGCGACACCCACGGGAAGAGATGGGGTGGTGCTAATCTAAAGCCTGCGCACACAGCATTGCAGCAAAGACAGTAATTAAATAAATATTTTTTTCAGTATCTGGAATCATATGGTGGAAATAACCCGAGAGGGAAGGACAACTGTTATCATCACAACGCATTACATCGACGAGACTAAGCAAGCTGACATTGTAAGTTTTATTTTTTACATTATTTGTTGTTTAGTTACCACCATCTTAATCAGGGATCTAATCTGAATTTCACACTTTTATTGCTCAATGTATATAACGCTTTATATCTAAGTTAAGTTGTAGAATAACTGAACATAGATATGGCAATAGACTAGATGACGCATCACACGTTCTTATCAAAGAAACCTGGTTGGCAACTTCTAAGAGGGGTGAAGCAGTTCTTTAAAAAATCAAATTTAAAATTTAAGTACTACGTAATAAGAATGTTCCATTTTCAAAACATATATGAATTAAACAATTCGAGAGCTACTGAACAAGACCACCTCTGTAACGTGTAACATATCTATATATGTACTCTCAAATCGATGAACAATATTTAACAAACTTCAGTGTCCGATTATAAATTAATGGTACAATTTATAAAGGTTATTGTGAATTGGTGAAACTGTCAAAGTATCTTTTTAACAAGATTTACTCTGGAAGTGGTTTATTTTTATACATATATCTAAAATAAATATATGTATTAGATAGATGTATAAAAATAAAGTAATTTTATGACCTGTAGTCTATTATCTCTATAAATAATAATAGATTACAAGTCATAAAATTGCTACTTCACAGTATTGATTTCAATTCTGTGCATTACCTCGCATTGATTGGAGCTCGCTCGGTCTTCATTTAATTTCATCGTTCATCGTAATTTTGTTATGCAAATTGTGTAGATAGAGGAAGGGCTTTGTTTCAAATAATTAAATTTCTAACGACAATAATCATCGGAAGGCTGGTTGTTGTTAAGAGGGAGTCGATCGATATCAATCTATAATACTTCAATGCACAACTGCAAGCTGCAGGACACAGATGACGATTTGTGTAGGGACATTTCGAGACATAATACATGTTTACTTTATTCTTTATTTGTTTTATTTGAGTTGTATTTATTGTTTCTTCTTTGAATTATCTAGTTCAGCTCTATTATTTTGTATGGTATTTAATAGTATTATTATTTGGAATTTGTTTATTATTTTATTTATGGTTTGCAAAAATAGTGTAAAATATTCTAGTATGTCATTCAGTGGGATATAGTGTTAATATTTATAATAAATATATAAGAAAGTGCATTAATTTGACAGTCCAAATTCTGTAAAAGTGTGATGCAAAATTAGAATTAAAATCAAACTAATATCTGATCAATAGGTACATTTTGTAGGTACATCAAGTAGGTACATTTTGTACGTACTTTAACTTAAACAGAACTCGCGTTCAAAGGTCAAAGACCTGAGCTTTCGAGTGTTCTGAGCTTTAAGTTAATGTATTTGGCTTTAAGTTAATTTATTTACTTAGATTTAATGTATTTTACCACGAGCCCTGAGGAACAACACCACCTATAGAAAAGTTAATGTCATATATCTTTTATGCCGCAGACAATGTGGGTAATGTGGGTAAGGAGACGCGTATCCAGCAGTGGAGGACACAATGCCTGGTTATGGTTACGGTAGTACGGAAGTAAATCCAAAGTGTAGCGTTCATTTCTGAAGTTCATAAGTGTTTGTAAGTCACATTTTGTACAGTATGTACTCGTATCAATTAAAATTTAAAAAGGACATTTTTTCAGTTGAATAATGTACCTATAATTTACGATCTCTCTTCAGATTGGTCTTATGCGTGGAGGTAGATTCCTCGCTGAAGAAGCGCCGGGTGAACTCATCCGCCACTACCAAGCGGAAAGCCTCGAGGATGTTTTCTTCAAACTAGCTGTACTTCAGAACATGGGCAAGAGGCGACGATCCAGTATACTGGCTGGGGTGGTTGAGAAGGTGGAACTACCTACAATTCCGGTAAGTTGTATTCTTTTTATCTTAGGTTATATTAGATACATTCATTAGGTTTTTAAATACTAGTTAATCTAATACTTACAAGATCAATTTAACAATTTAAACTAAAATATTAAAGATTAAAAATAAACTATCTATAAATATAATAATCAAAATAATAAGTTCAGTCCATTGTTACACAAGGTGCTCAATATATGCAATTATATTGAGCATGTTGTATAAATTTGCTGCCAGTGGTTTTTTTTTTTTTTTTTTATAGAGAAGAGGGCGGTCGAGCAAGCGGTCTCACGTGATGGTAAGTGTTACCGCCGCCCATGGACACCTGCAACACCAGGGGGTATGCGGGCGCGCCGCCGACCTTGCAAATTCCTATTCACAGCTTTCTTGAAGAACCCCATGTCGTAGTTTAATGGGAAGACCTCTTGACAACAACAACAACAACAACACAACATAACATACTGGCGGCGTTACCACGTTGGATTGGGATGTTGATTCGTTGTGCGAGGTAACGGCCAGCCCTAGGGTCGCCAGTACTGTCGATTAAGCGCTTTGAACATTTCAAAGCGCTTAATCCCCTTAAGCTGGGGGATGTTTTCTCTGGAGAGCGGCCAAAGTTTCCGAGGTGTCTGGGGATAGAACAGGTTCTAAGAAGAAGCAGCGCAGAGCTATTTAGGTCTCCGTCGCTAACTTTTTTTCTACCTTTTTAGTGGAGAGGCGAGTGTATGAAGTTAAGATGATGATGGGAAGTGCTGTTGGATTTTGTCTTTGAGGTTAGACAAGTGTGGCTCTTGTCTGGTTCGGCGTGAAGTGTGTAGTAAGTAATTCCTGCAAGATCTGAACTGAGTTCGAATGTATAATTTATTTTATTATTTAGGTTAAACTGTTTGGCATTTTCGGTCGCGGTGTCCTTTTAACAAGAGGTACATTGTAGTTTAGGTGACTTCATTGAGAGTGAAAGGGTATGTTAGGCTGGGATGTATTGGGCGAACAATTGCATAAATAGGGGGGGCAGGGGGCAATAAAAGAACTGCAAGTGGTTGAGCAATGAATACGTGTGCAGTGAATACGAAGACCTAGTAGGCTATTAAAAATTCCAGCGTATTTACTGCATCGGTGTTGATACGATGCGGAGATATCATCCCGACACGTGTCCGACACGACACTGGACATAAAATAAAAGTAATAAAATTCTTCATAACTCAACAAATTTGTACAAAACATTATTTACCTATATTTACCACCAATAGCAAATAAATCTAAACGCAGTATGTTAAAATACATCGAAATTGAACATCATGCCTTCAGTACAATAAATAAAAATATAAGTGGAATTTAATACAACACTTCGGGAGTTTCTGGAATCATAGTAAGAAGCTGGAATCTGGATCGTGTTTACTCATAGCAAAGTCCCCGTGTGACAGTTGTGTCTTGTTTTCGAGTAGAACCCACTTCGAAATTAAAGTCGATACTCAATATCTTTCGTTGTGAAAATTTTGAAAATACATATGGGTGGTGGAAATGTTTACCTGTGAATTATACTTGTGGCTTTTGTGGCTGTGGCTCTGGTGGAAACACCTGGCTGCACCGAGACTGAGACTTTGATTATGACGGACGCATGTCACGATCGGAAAATTTCACTCTTGCTCCGGAATGCAATACGCACTAACACACACACACACACATACACAAGAGGATATGAGTACTGGATACTGTTTTGGTGTTATTTTTTTGCATCTATAACTATTTACAGCATTTTCTTGAATATTTTACAATTTCTGCATTTTGGCATGTATTACATTAGGCTAGGTTAAAATTTATTAAAAGTGGATTGCGATTACCTCTATAATTTATATATCAAAGTATTTGCATTAATTTATAAAATAAAACATGCTGTAAAAATCTTCACAATATAAATAAATGAAATAAAACAATAGGTAAAGATGTATTTATATAGATGGATTAGGGTTTGATCCATACGTTCAAAGTCGCTCAGCGTGCGATGAAAAGACTGTTTGGAGTCTCTTCCCTGGACAAAATCTGAAAGGAAGAAGTTCGTTATAGAAACGAAAGAACAATGAAATGGCAATGGGCGTTCCCGAAACCAAAGGCCAAGTTACTATTGTACCCTAAGGCCCGAAGGTCAAGTGACAGCCATTTATTTCGCGTATCTGGTAGTATCTGGCGCTCCCAGTCGCCCAGTCGCCGTTAACCGTATTCCTCGAAAATGTCTTATGTTTATTATGAGCCGATATCAGTACACAATTTAAAATCGAGAAAAGAATGAAGCGCTTTCAATATTTCTATACAACCGTACATTTTGTACGTAATGCGAGTAAAAAAGTTTAAAAGAGCGGAAATCTCAAAGTCATCCCGTCCTTTGTTGCTTGCAAAATTGTTAATCTAAAGGTAAATTGTACGCAAAAATATGGTAAAAGGATATTAAGAACGGAATATTTGATACAGATGTAAGCATAAGTATTGATGTTGTATTGGAAACCGTAGGTTGTTCCGGGGGCGGTTCGACATTTGTCATTCTTGACTGATGTTGGCAGAGTGTCTGTTCAAAAGGAGCTATTTCGATGCTAATCAAATTTCAGCAACATGAAATGTAACAGAATAAAAATATTTTAAGTATTGATACAACATTTGATTCAAATAACTATATTGACATCATTTTTTATGTACAGAGCAGTAACTCCCTGTGTAATGTTGTTATTATTGATTGATTGTATTGAAGATTTGGATTTGATTGAGTAAAAAAAACAATTTGGTGTCTTAAGGTGAAACCCCTTTGAACAAACACTGCCTATATACAGCATTATATACACTGCCTATACGAGTATATACCTACCTATATTGAGGATATTTTTTGAGACGGGTCAGTATTGTAAAATCTGTAACTATTACAAGTAGAGAAATTAGTTCTAAGGAACCCTGGCGTCTATTTTAGAGTTATGAAAAACTGCATTGAAATAATTTCAAAAAACTCGTACACAATCGATAATCGAATCAGTTCATTTTATTTGAAAGAATCGTAAGTTTATTAAGTTAAATGATAGTGTGAGTTGTATGGAATAAATCTTGCTAAGGAACCTTGCGTCTAAGGTATACAAAAATAGTGCGTTTCAAATAATGTATTTATTTTAACAAATGTTCAATGTCGTAGCCATAGGTATAAAAAAGGTAAATAACAACAAAATTGTAATTGCGCCTGGAAAAGTGTTCCATTTTTTAAACTTTAAATAAGCTGACATGCACAACGATATTATTCTTTTTTCAAATGAATAAAATTGTTGGCAGTGGCGTCTTCATATGAATTTAACCAACGGGCACTAAACATCTGGAATTGTAAAAAATCCTAAAATTCAAATTTTTCTTTTTATTTTAGTTAAAAATCCTTATAGGTCCTTTAACGATACACTATCAATTAACGCAATTAACTTATGTTCCTTTTATGAAAATGAACTGGTTCGATTCCTCATTTGTGTATGAGTTTTTGAAAATCTTTGAATGCAATTTTTCATAACTCTAAAATCGACCCTTTGGTTCATTGGAACAAATTTCTCTATTTCTAATAGTTTCAGCCTTTTACATATTGACCCGTCTCAAAAAAAAGAGCTTCTATATTGCAGATGTCAATGAGCGTTAGAATTCACTTGCCGCCAGGTGGATTGTCTGCTCATTTGCCACCATCTTGTTACCATTGGCGGTGACCCATTCATGAGTTGAAGACTCCCTTTTTTGGATGAAAATCTTCTATATTTCATTAGTCACTGAGTGTGGCGTTATTTATTTAATTAGTAATGTTTTTCCCCAAAGGATCCGTCAGCAATAGACCTGGAAGAAGCCGAAATTGGTGAAATTTCTGGTGAATTCGGAGACAATATTTCAATGAGCAGCAAAGGTCGTGTTGTTGTGACTCCTGAACCTAACGCTCCAATGGAATCTTTACCCCCCGAGGAGAAGCCTCCAAGAAGTTGCTTGGAGAGAATCAAGCCTATGCAGTGGAACCACATGAAGGCATTAATTTGGAAGAATTTCCTTAGTCTTTTTAGGAATGTGGGGTAAGTATTGAATAAAGATTCTCTCTATCAACGCTTGTTCCAAATTTTACTTTATCTGTTATCATCGCGACTGGATTGGCGACATGACCAAATCCGTTTGTTCTCTAACTCTCTTAAAATATCATATTATTATCATTGTGCAATTTAAAGTAATATCTTCTCCGACTATTCATGTAAAACCCTCTCAGTTATTCTAGGTTTTGCTGGAAAAGATTCTTTCTAGGAATAAGTCCTTCTTTGTATTTCGGACAATATTGTAATGTCTTATTGTACAATTATTATCGAAGACCTCACATAAGACATACATCCTGGTTGAAAAACTAACTGTAGTGGTTTAAGATGAGCTAGAGATTCTAGTTCTGAAAACCAGCCAACCTCCTATGGTTCCCAAAGAAGAGAAAGAACAAAATTCTCTTACCAGCATGAACAGAAGACTAGTGACAAAAGCATGTTTTCTTTTGAAAAGTTTGAAATGGAGACTAACTTCAATTTAAACTTAATGAATGATAAATATGTACAAAGCTATTTATAGCTGATGGAAACAACAGTATGACTTTGGATCTCCGCCTGACCTTGTATTCTAATCTTACTTAATAATATAGGTACAGTGATTAAATTTAACTTTTTTTTCTAGCATCGTAGCCTTCATAATCGGTCTTCCCGTGTCTCAAATGATTTTATTCTGCCTCGCCATCGGCCACTTACCACACGATCTACCAATTGCCATCGTCAACCACGAGCTCGGAGAGAACAACACGATGGTTCCGTGTTATTACGACAAGGAGAAGTGCCCCCAGGACCAGGAGACATGGGAGTGGAATCTGACCATGTTCAGTTGCAGATATCTGGACTTCCTACAGAAACGACAGCATAATTTTGTAAGAATTTTGTTATTTGATAAAAAAATGTTTTATTAATAAGGGTTTTATTTTTGTGAAAATGAGTCATCTATGTCGGCAATGACTGATTCGAGAGAGAGACACAGAGAGAAAGAGACACACATAGACAGACATACGGATAGATGAACTGATAGATATACAGACATATAAAAAGACAGTCAGCAGATAGAAAGATAAACAACGAGAGAGAGAGAGAGTCTAGATATATAGATAGACAAACATACAGAAAGACAGGTGGTTGCTCAGCATCCGTAGAAATGTTGCGTCTCTCTGCGCTTTCTACCGCCATTATAATGGGGAAAGTACTAAAGAGCTGTTCAATTTGATGCCAACTTTGGGTTTTTACCATCGCACCGCTCGTCATCGTCATGTAGTTCATCCGCATTTTCTTGACATAGAAGCGTATAGTGCAGTCAAAAACACATTTTATACCGCGAACTCGAAATGAACAGCCAGCTGAGGTATTTCCGTTACGCTATGACATGGGGCTCGTCAAGAGAGCTGTGAACAGAACTCTGTAAACCCCCTGGTGTTGCAGGTATCCATGGGTGACGGTGACCACTTACCATGTGGTCTGCCCGCTCGCCTGCCATGTATTTTATAAAAAAAAGACAGACATAGTGAAACACAGACAGACAGGCAGACATATAAATAGAAAGACAAACATGGAGACAAAGCATAGAGACGCATATACGACAAGTACATATAGAATACAACGTGCCACTGACGTAATGCAAGAGCTGAAAACTGGTTGTTCAGTATTGAGAGTTAGATCGATTCTACCAGTTTTTACAATAGGTTTATTTCCTTATTGTTAATTTCTAGTATATATATTATTCTACGCACATTTTATTCGCGCCGCACTCGGTCACTGTGCTGTACTGAGTAATGGGAGTTACAAACGTTTAGATAGAACAACGAAACTTTACATGTTTGTAACTTTTGATTAATTCCCTAAAATAATTTCATTTTTCGCTACGTTTTTATATATTTTGAATTAGTTGATGTGTTTCAGATTTTGCATTATATACTGAGAAACCCATTTCAGGTCTCGAAAACAATCGTTTTTAACTTTCTTTAATATCAGTCCAGGTATATTATCCCTATAAAGAGACAGCACTACATGAAACGTATCGCGGCAGAGCTCGTGCCGTCCTTGTCTTCCCGCAAACTACTCCTACAAACTGAAAGAGAATGAGAGATCCGAGACATGTTGACAATATAGATATATTAAGTATATACACATAGACAGACATATACCTCTAGGTCCTCTTTGTCTCTATCTCGATCTCTCTCTTTTTGCGTATAGATACATATATATATAGAGAGAGAGAGAGAGACAGAGAGAGAGAGAGTCATCTATTGAGACGCTCATTACGGGTTTCTTGAAAAATCATTTATCATTTCATTTAAAGAATGACGGGCACCATTGTGTGAAATCTGGCCAGACCGCCAATACAGTTATAATGTATATCAACTTATTGATTATAACCTATAGTTACTATAAAGAAATATTTTATCTCCCACATTAATGGGGTATCTATAAAAATGGTGTATGGTAAATAAAAAAGTTAAAATAAAAGATACAGATTTATTATGGTACTTAGAAATCAGCGGGCGGATAAGAAGGGGGGGGGGGGGGGGTATCTTTCAGGATGATTGTCTAAGCCTACTTTGATTCTGCCTTATGCTGAACCCTTTGAAACTGAACTGAAACCCCTTCCTCCTGGGGTGTACCCCTCCGGTTTCAGTTTTGGATAAGAGCAATGCGGATGATCCACCTTCTCTAAATGGATGATCTCAAGCTGTTAGCCCACTCTCTCCGAAATTGAAACATACCGCTAGGTATATTTTCCAGGTACTTATAAGACCGCTATATCACTTCTCCGGTACATTAGAGCCTTGTTGCCACAATAAAAATTAAAGCTTATGTATTGGTATTGGATATACCGTCCAAAATGACGCATCATTCTTTCAAAATATTTTTCCAGGTATACTATCCCAATAAAGAGATAGCACTACAAGAAGCGTATCACGGCAAAGCTCGTGCCGTCCTTGTCTTCCCCGCGAATTACTCGTACAGTCTGCAGGAGAGAATGAGAGATCCGAGACATGTCGACATCTATACAGTTAACAACGCAGCTGTTGAAGTGCATTTGGATGCTACAGGTAGGTGAAATGTTTTTATATGATTTTAAATTAATTTATGTTATAATAAATTACGACTTCTCGAAGTCAGTGCAATAGATAACAAGTGCGAGTAATTGGGTAAAGGAGTGAAAGAGTTTTTTTTTTCGAAATGGCAAAATTTTTGTGGCCCTAGTGGCCTTTCGATAGTTACCGGACATGTGTAGTTTAGGGCCAGCGCAGGAGGTGTTCAGCCAGGAGCAAAAGTGTGTGCAGAAACGAGCCTACGGGCTACCACGTCGGTAAATCGGCGTCAGGTACGGACCTCGGTTTAGGGCGTTGCTTTGGGAGTGATCAAGCCGCTCGATCGTGAGTCGATGAAAAGCGTAAAGGCACCTGCCGTTACCTTGGATAACGGCAGGGTATACGAGTACTCTAACATCTACGCGTACCATTGATTTGAGAATACATACTTGATATGTTATACAAGCACTCTAGGGCAAGCACGTTGCAGTTTAATAGTGTTTTAAGTTCATTAGCTCTCGAATTATTTAATACATATGTGTTTTGAAAATGGAACATTCTTATTACGTAGAACTTAAGTTTCAAATTTCTCTTTTCAATGAACCCCTCCTCATCTGATTCAGCCCCCTTGGAAGTTGCCAATCACGTTTCTTCGATAAGAACGTATGATACGTCATCTAGTCTATTCCCATATCGACGACACGTACCAATCCGTGGGCACTGCGGCATTCTTGTATATTATTCGAGTAGATTTTTCTCCATTAATCTTATTACGGCTTATTGCTTATTTGTATAGTTAAATTTTTTTTTAATGGAACTTAGGCTCAGGCTTTTTAAATATTCGTAATTGGTAGAACGTTAAAAGGCGATGCAGGTAACTTCTTAGGGCTGAAAATATGTAGCAATTAGCTTTTACCATCGCGTATGTCTATGGGCGACAGTATCCACTTACCACCAGGCAGGCTGTTTCTTCGAATGCCGCATTGTTTCTATAAAAAAAAAATAGGTATGCATTGCGTCCCGGCATAAAAGCATCAGAGGAATAAACAAATGACAGTACTGATGTATTCATCTTAAGTTAGTATATACAATATTATTATTATTAACTTATATTATGTTAATTAGATATTATGTAATCTGTTTTCTCGTTACCTCCCAAAGGAAGTAATCGCTTTGACGATAAGGTCGCCTGTTGTACTTTTCTTGTTACTTACTTGAATTGTCTTTTTGCAACATGAGTTGGTGTACAATAAAGAGTTTATCTATCTATTTACACTCGGCGCGCGAGCAGTAGATCTCCGGAAGGAATGCGATAAGCGAGCACTAGGGCTGAGCGTGTAAGCAAATTATGTCGATATCAATTGACATTATAGAATATGAAAAATCTCATAGATATGTTTAATCAGATAGCTAGCGGTGAGCGGACGGGCATCTACCCCGCTTCCCCGCTTCATACCGCAAAGCTCAACTGCTCGCGCGCGTAGTGTATCTATCTATCTATGATATGGTGGTGCGCGTACCAAAATAAACGAAATTATATGTATATGTATATGGTGGGTATTTTAGGGCAACGTATTTGCCAATCAGGTGAATTGGTAAGGGATTCTAATAAATGACAAAGTAAATGAAATTCATGTTAATTCTACATCAAAAGTACCTGCATGTATCAGAATCCAATGAGGGTAGATATTGGGTAGAATGGCCTAGTAACTCACTGATATCATATATGCAAAAGTTTGGATGTTTGTTATTCAATCACATCGTTTGGGCTGAACCGATTTCATTGAAATTTGGCAAATAGGTAGACTGTAATCCAGATTAACACATTCATGTAGTTATATTGCTTAATAGTCAAAGCTAGATAGGGACCGCGCTACTGTGTTAATGACGTCACTAAGGTGACACTGATCACCGACTCGCGATCTCGCCGTATTCTCCCAAAGAAACGCCCTGAACTGTGGTCCGTTCCTTCCGTCGGTCTACCGGCGAGGGAGCCCTTAGGTTCTTTGTTCCTGGTTGAGCGTCTTCTGCGCTCCCTCTAAACATACATGTCTTCGAACAGTGACTCTTGAAGAGCCTTCAAATTCACTAGGACCACAAGAATTTAGCCATTCTGAAAAAAAAACTACACAGTGTCCAATACGCATGCGTATGCATGAGTGACAAATATAACGATAGCTTCTCATCGTAAATAATCTCAAGCTCATTCTAATTTTCCAATGAATTTGAAATGTCTTGAAAATGAGTTTTTTTTTTATAAATTTGAAACCCAGACACCACGTAGCTTCCTAAGTTTACTATATACCTAGTCCAAAAACAATGCCACATAAATACTTATATAATCTGTTTCCATTTGTCGAATGAGGGGGAGAGTGCACGCTGCAATCCAAAAGCCGCTGGGCGCGCTCGATTGGCCACGTTACCCTTCTCTCACACAAGACTACCTTGAAATGTACTGCATTTCCCATTTTATCCTATTTCTCCAACGTACGTACGTGTTTCGATAGTGAGTGAGATGTGCCAGAGCCCAATCCCACCCTATCCCTCCCCATTTTCTCAACCCTTTCTCTAAATCCATTCCTATATCTCCAAAGGTAGGCAGCGCATCCGGTGGCGTGCCAACGTTTGTCATTTTGTACTAATCTTGGCATATATCGCGGATGTCAGTATCCACTTACCATCAGGTGGACTGTATGCTCGTCAGCCGCATTCGTCCATAAAAACATAGTTATAGACATATTTTGACCACTGTTTAGTATCCATCGATGGACACGGGCCTCCTCATAAACATTGCCTTGAGTATGAGGGATGTATCGCCTTACAAGGCAACGTGGGCCAGCGGGTTGGCGAGTCCACTTCTTTTAAAGGTGGTGTAGTTCTTCAGGGCTTGTGGTAGCGGATTTGTTATCCCTTAGGCGTCTTTTACTTTATTTAAGGCCTTTCTTACCTGATACTTTATCAAAAGGTATCAGAAATTCAGTTATACTTTATCAGAAAGTCGGTATCAGTTAGATTTAATTGGCAGATAATTTATTTATCAGATTATTAATAGTTACTTTATCAGAAGGTGATGAGAAAGGCCCAAGGGAAGAGTGGGGACATATGCACAATATAAATTTAAATTATTCACTACCGTATTTTTAATTAAAGAGAATGCCATAACCACTCTAGCTACATCAATCCTCTATGTCAGAATCGTCCCTTGATTGGACGTCCAGTGGTATAATTTAAATGCAAATGAAGCCTGGACTTTGGTTTCGGCAATTTTTCACGATCCAACGAAAAGCCCTCAATTAACAAAGCGTACAAATTAGCGTGGCTCTCGCAGATATTTTTTTTGCGAGATTAAAAGTGGCTTTTGATTGCTAGGAGGCTTCAGTCCAATCATGTATACGTCTATACGGTTGGTACATATTTATATTAGGGATTTATTTAATCAAAAGAACGATTATTAAAAGTGTCCCTGAGATATATCTCAAATGAAAGCTTTAATTTCATAGATCTTTTAACGTTAAGGCAGTTAATGGCAAAACCGTGCGCGAACATATTTTGTATTCCTTGTATTACTGAAAATCCTATTCATGTTTCTTTGTAGATATAAAAAATTTGCTTAGTGCTCCTACTGCACATTGCTTAGTGCATGAGAAATACATGGCCTTAAAATACCACTCTGACTATACGGGTCCACTCTTTTAGAGGTTGTGTATTTCCTCAGGACTTGTGGTAGCGGCTTTGTCATTCCTTAGTCGCCTTTTGCGGCACACGCGGGAAGAGGTAGTGTGGTACTATTTAAAGTCCACCGACACCACACGGCCAGATTACTAGAGCATATTTGTATAATATAATAGTAGTATACATAATATTGTTGTATTATAATATAGGAATTTACTGCGTTATTTTTTTTTTATTTAAAGAAACAAAGACAAATGAATAAAGGTAAGAAAACTGAAGAAACATTCTCATGAATTTTAATGAAATTGAATGCGTAATCGTTCAATCTTTCACTGAAAACTTTAAGTCTCACCGTCTATCAAGTTGATGAGCCGTAAACTTGGGCGACGTGAAGTTTGATTATTTGTACTAATGCACTTTTGATTACTAAGAAATTAAAAGTTATTTATATCGTCTAAACAATAAAAAATTCTATCTTGGTGAGTTTCTTTATATTAAAGGTTTCTTTTATGTGTCTAGTTATCTGTCGAAAATTGATTGATACAAATTGATACGGTAACGTAATTAAGTATTGTAATATCTAAAACTAAGGCGTCTCTAGCTAATAAAATAGGTTTTAAAAGTGACTAATTTTACTAGTAGGACCATAACTGGATTCCTGGACTGTTTCTTAAAATATCTTCTTGTTATCAACTAGTGTGGATTTCTTTACCGCAAGAAAGTGTCATAGGAGCGGACAATCTACCTGGTGTACATGCTGCTTGCATTCTGCCGTCCTGTAGCAAGCGGATACGGTCATCCAATATCAGTCAAATAAAGGGTGTAATCAAAATTTTCCTGAAGTTTAAAAACGAGGATTGTAAAGTCGGATTTTTTAATCGAGTCAGAGATATGACATGTAGAACTGTCAAACAGAGTGAAATTTGTACGGAGATGACACTTATTGACAGTTCTAGATGTTATATCCCCGACTCGAATAAAAAATCTGACTTTAGTCATGATTCTGGGTTAATTTATGTGAAATTATTTTTTGTAAAATTTGGTTAAAGCTTAAAAATATCCTAACCTTTTGCAAAAAAAGATTCGTAAAATTTTCACGTCAATTGTACAAAATAATTACGTACAGAATACATTGTGTACAGAATCCTATATGACGAACTTGAATATGTTAATAACAAAATCACTAAAGAAAGATAGTCAACCTTTCTTTGGTATTACTGTAATCACTAAAGAAAGATCATCTACCTGTGATTGAAATATTTATTTCGTTTCTACCCAAAGGTTTTCTGGTAGAGGCCGTTATTAGCGATACCATCGCCTTTTGTGCATTTCATGTCTATTACTTTCCTGTTGTATAGGCTGTCCCAGATTGAGCGCCGGATTTAAATTTCGCTCCATTTTTTTGGTTAGCGGTTTGCAACTCTGGTTTGTTTATAGATGTCACATATAACAGTTGCAATTAGTCAACACGAGACGCTATATGAAAGAGCAACGCAGTATGAATTTAAAATGGATGCATCAAAGAGTTACAGTTTGGTTCGACAGGATCCATAGGGACATTTTTTTAGGTATCGGTATTTAGGTAGGCATAGAGAGGTATCGGAATATGCTACAGAAGTTTTTTTGGCACCAATTGGAAGATATGGACCTCTATCAACTCTGGTTCCAACACGACGGTGCCACATGTCACACAGCCGGAGAAACAATGACTTTATTTTTTTTCTAAATTAAATCCGGCGCTCAATCTGGGACACCCTTTATTTTGTTTTGGTGTAGAATTAAGAGTTTTATTTATTTATTTAAAGATAGCTTAGCTACCTTTTTTGGTGAACAGAATATATATGATGAATGAAAGCTATATTTCTATACGTTCATCAACAGATAAACAAGTGGAGGTGATGCTGGAAAGTGACATTCAGCTGGCGTTCATGGATGCAACTGAACATTTGGCTAAGATCTGCAATCTCAGCGAGAGGCTATTGTCTGTTCCTGTTCGCGTAAGTATTACATTTCTCTTTCTAATAGAGTGTTTGACCATTATTAGAAAATTAACGGCCTTTCTCATCACCTTTTGATAAAGTAACTATTAACAATCTGATAAATAAATTATCTGCCAATTAAATCTAGCTGATACCGATTTTCTAATAAAGTATAACTGAATTTCTGATACCTTTAGATAAAGTATCAGGAGGTGGTAAGAAAGGCCTTAAATAAAGTAATTTGTTCATTTCTCAGTAGAATTTTTGTTAACTGCAAAGTAAATTAGATCCTCAATTTATTCTCACATCAACTGGGAGGATTTTACGATAGTGTTCTGCGAGTGCGGTGTAATGTAAACAGTCGACTGCGCCCATCAGCTGTGGGACTGTAGTGTACATCCCGCTCCCAAACTCAATGCATTAAAGGTTAATTTATTTATTTACTTCAGGCAACAAAGACTCATAGAATGTACAAATAAAAAAAACTAAATATATGCACTTACGCATTGGACTGTCCGTTGTCTTTTGAAAGTCTCCCTCGGAAAGGTCGGAAGACAAACAAATTGGCAACTCTTATAATATTTGTCTAAATTTGCCTTTTGGACGGTACCAGTCCTCTCTCAAATCCATTAAACAAGGACAATAATCATTATCTTCCTTGCGGAAGAGAAGTGGACAAAAGCAAACAATTTTATACGATATAAGGTTAATTTCAAAGTTCCGGTGGCAAAAAAAGGGTTGTGTAAATACGAGAGCCCTTTACAACGGTAAACAGTTTAAGATAAAATTTAGTGTGTGAGTAAATTGTGTCCCGAAAAAGCGCTCGTTTATTATTGCAATATAGAAGGATCAGGCGCTAATTTGTAGAATTCATCATTTTGTATTACTTATTTGCTAAGTATGTATTGAATTTTTTTAAGAGCAGGTGCTTTTGTTACTTTTCAAACTTTCGCGATTTGTACACATTTTATAATGTAAATCGGGTTTGAACGGGTAAAATTGTTATCTTTTATTTGTACTCGACGTTTCGGCGCGGGTTACACCACCCGTGGTCACGTCGACCATAAATAAAAGGTAAACAAAAGCCTTTAATTTACACGTTCCGATTTACAATATAGAACAAATGCTTTTGCCTTTTTGAATATTGACATTTTGAATCAACTGTTTTCTTTTGTATGCCTTCTCTCTATTATTCACCCTGTTGGGTCAATATACTTGTTTGACTGCACAACGTTGAAGTAGATTTCTTTTCTAGATTTTTTATTTAATAATTAGAATGAAGGTTATGAAGAGAGGCTGATTTTTTTGTTCATTTTTATGTAAGAGATAAACTCGAAACTGGACCGACCCACTTTGAAAATTCTGTCGCTTTTAGGAAGCTGAACTAATAGTACACGATTATCCTTTTTCCTCATTAAATATATATTTTACACTATAAAATGTATAAATAAACAAAACCTGGGGTGATTGACACCTCATATCCTGCCTATTTTTAATAAAAAATAAATTTAATTAATTTATTTTTCATAATTACGATTTAGTCTTTTTCTTAATAAATTTAGGACTAATCGAGAGTAAAAGACATGTATAAAATGCTAACGTGCGATTGACAACCTATTTCTTAACAATGATACCTGTCTATCAGGTGTAAACAGGTAAATTTGTATTAGTTATTCCTGCCATCGTTTTTCTTAGTCAATCAAACATGAAAATGTAGGTAATTTTATTGCCAATCCAATGGTACCTGATAGACATTGCAAAACGTGGCAAGACTAGTAGTATTCACTATTTAAAGTTTTATAAATAGAGTACGAGAGTGGGGCGCTACAGAGAACACTATATATGCGGTAGAGAAGGACGCAGAGTAGCAGCTGCACGTGAGGCGGTCGTCGGAGAAGAGAGAGTGCGCATGCTCATTTATGTGTGTAATAGAGAAAGACAAACTATTCTCTCACGGAAAGTCCATTATTTATTTTTAATTGAAATATTTCATGTTTCTTCAAACATAGTGTTTAGGATATAAAATTATTAATATTAGAAATATTAAAAAATACATAGTACTTTAAAAAATATTTGTTATTTTTCTTATAGATCAACTACCCCATTTATGGTTTGGAGGAACCCAACTTTACGGACTTCGCGGGACCAGGAGTTATTCTCACGTAAGTGAAACATTATTTTATATAATCCGAATGGGTTAGCCATTTTAATAATAAAGTATCTGATGATAAGAGTATTATCGTATACGAGTGGCTTTGAAATTACTGGATAAAAGTTTATTAACATCTGTTTCGGTGTTATTATTCTGTGTATATTAGTCTATAGGTATTCCTTTTTGTAGCATTATATCTCAGTTGCTTTTAAAGTGAAAAAATAAATATCAAAAATAAAACAAATATGAAAATGTAGGAAATGAACCAGGTATATAAAGAGACATTAGTATATAATTGACTTACAGAGGAGCTCAGCAGTGCTCCGCCTGCCATATTGACAATGTGTGTGTGAATAATATTAATATTAGGGGTTAAAGTATGAAATTGCCGATTTGTACTGAAAAATTAAAACTGGTTTTTTTCTAAAATGTAACATATTTATTTAATCAAAATATTTACCCTCATTATCTATACATTGTTGCCATCTAATCGGAAGTTCATTTATGCCTTTGCGATAGAACTCTGGGGATGTACATTCGACAAACTGTGTGAAAGCATTTTGTACTGCCTCTTGGGAAGAAAATTTTTTACCACGTAGAAAATTGTCCAAATTACGAAAAAAATGGTAGTCCGTTGGAGCAAGGTCTGGCGAGTACGGAGGATGACGTATGGTTTCTAACTGCAGCTCCTGTAGAGTTACAACGGTTTCTCGTGCAGTGTGAGGTCTTGCGTTATCATGGAGCAATAATGGTGAAGATCGATTCACGAGTCGGGGCTGTTTCACTACTAGTTTCGCCATCATTGTTCGAAGTTCGGCACAGTAAACATCTGCTGTTATTGCTTGACCAGACTTGAGAAAGCTATAGTGAATAACACCATGAATAGACCATCAAACAGTTACCATTACCTTTTTATTGGTAAGCTTTGCCTTAGGGCACTGTTGCGGCGTTTGACCTGGGGTCAGCCATTGCATTTTTCGCTTTCGGTTATCGTAAAGAATCCACTTTTCGTCACATGTCACAATTCGATCCAATATTCCTTCATTTCTGTACCGATTCAACAAGGCAACGCAAGTTTCAACACGCGTTTCTTTCTGCAGATCAGTCAAATCATGAGGCATCCATTTTTCATATTTTTTTATCTTATTGATTTGATGCAAATGAGTCAATATTATAGGTAAGGTAACGTTAAACCATGCCGCTAATTCCTGGATAGTTTGACTCGGATCGGCTTCCACCATCTCCTTCAATTCAGCGTTATTCACCTGTGTGGGCGGTCTTCCACGTGATTCGTTCTTCAAGTCGAAGTTTCCATTACGAAAGCGTTTAAACCAAAAACGCACGGTTCGTTCATTAGCAGTCTCGCAGTCTCCTCTCCAAACGCAGCATTGATATTGCGAGCCGTTTCTGCCGCGTTAACGCGGCAGTTGCGTTAGCGTTCCGCGTCGGAACTGGTATTCAAAGATTACTCGAATTTTCGAAGTATCCATCTTTCCCGTCTAAGCTTAATAAAAAAAACAATTGAAAGTCGAAAATCGAATGTTGCACATTTTTTAAAACAAGAACCTCATAGGTATCATGTGAATAAAGTTTCACTCGAAAATCTCACACCATGAAGGTTTTATGTCAATTCAAATTATCTATTACTATAAAACGGCAATTTCATACTTTAACCCCTATTATTAGGCGCGCGGACGACATGGTGGTGTTGAGTGCCTCTGTGTGTGGCCTTAGTAAATTGCTAGGCATCTGTGAAAAATATGCTGCAAGTCATGGACTAAAATATAACGAAAGCGAAAGTGAATATATGGTCTTTCGGGCCAGAAACAGAGGTCCACCTGGTGTTCCACCTATTTAATTGAATGGAACCCCACTAAAGAGAGTAGAACAGTTTAAGTATCTCGGACATTTAGTGACCTCTGACCTGGGGGACAATGCAGAGATTGAAACGGAGGTCAGGGCGATGTCTGTGAGAGCCAACATGGTTAGAAGGTTTGCTCGTTGCTCCACTGAAGTCAAGATGACTTTGTTTAGAGATTTTTGTACATCTTTCTACACGAGCAGCCTGTGGGTTAATTACACTCAAAACAGTACAGCGCCGTGCACGTGCAATACAACAATGCATTCAGGATGATCATGGGGCTGCCCCGATTCTGTAGCGCATCGGGGATAATCGCCGAGGCGCGGGTAGATTGCTTAGCGATCATGCGCAAACGATGTGCGTCCCTGGTGCGCAGGGTCCGGGTCAGCGCCAACGGCATCCAGGAAATGTTTTCGAACAGGTTGACTGTACAACAATGTACGAACAGTACATGACCGTAGTTGTATGATGCATGAACTGACAAATAAATCAGCATAATTATAATTTGTATTTTATTTATATTCTATGTGTAGGTACCTACTAATTATAGGCTATGAAATTTTTAATTTAGTTCTTACTATCAATAAATCCTGATAAAAATGTTATGATCCTGAGCTGGTCGAAATAAAGAGAATAATAAATAAATATGAAATTGTATGAAGAATAGTGTATGTAATATATCTACGTATATAAATGTACATAATAACTGATACACAAATTACAGATACATACAAATATACATACAGCAAATGATACGTGCGAGTAATATATGTCTTATTAACACATTACAACTTCATTTTTGGCTTGAAACCTGACACAACTTTTACACTCAACATCGGTAACGGAACAGAACAGCTAAAATCAAAACTCGCCATTCATTCAACTGAAGTCATTCGCTTCACACTTCGGTCGCCTTTTATTCGTCTAGTCACCGCTCAGTCAACATCTTCTTCACATCCACATATTATGTATTTACAAACAAAATTACAAACTAAAGATTATTACACAATTTCTGTTTCAAAATTTTCTATAAGCGTTTCCCTCACAGCTTTTTAAAAGATGTTTTTTCGTTTTCAATAGCCATAAATACAAGTTAACCGTTAGGTGTTGCGTTTTTTCGAAGGGCCACTTCCTTGCCAATAAATAACTATAACCTGGCTACAAGGGGTAAGGAATTGTTTCGTCCGTCGTGAAATATCGCGTGTGTGAAACCACCAAAGTTCTGTTGGTAAAGCCGTTAATCGAGTGGCTGGCTTATTTTTTCTGTCGGATATATTCAATGTGGTTTCTTGTTGGGATTATTTTTGTTTGCTTTACTTATATATATATTGCTTACTTACTTATAATATGTATGCTAAGTATTTTATACTAACTCTCGAAAGACAGGTTCTACCTAGTATGAGAGTCAGAGGTACGATTATCATTCCATAAAAAAAATATGAAATCTATTATTTATATAAATGATCTTATATTGTATTTATTTCTTTAATTGACTGCACTTTCTATTCATTTTGCATTTTGTTACAATATAATGAACGGAAATAATACTTATTTAAAATTTATATATTTCGTACCATTAGGACGAAGTCATTGTGGGACTTGTATTTTTATTCCTATTTATCGATTTACGAATCATTCAATCGATAAATAACAGGTTCATTTTTCATTTGACGCTGTCTTTTAACTATAGAGTGGCGGCAGGCCACAAAAGTGAAAACATAAATTTAAGTAAGTAGGATATTTAAAATATAAGTAATGGATGAAAAACAAAAAAAAAATGTGTGTGATGGTAAAATTAGAGCACATAACAGCGAACAGACGGTTATTCAAGACAAATGATTTATTGTACGTTCCATTCCAAGCCAATTTGTTCAAAATGTAACCAAACGTGGAGATCTGAAATGACTGTCACTACCTTAAATAAAATAGTGAGGTGATAAATGGTTTATATATCTATACATATAATAAAACTGTAGATGCAGCGTGTCTGTACATTAAATATATTTACCAAAAACTGATTGGGGGCGATGAAGGAAGAGTATCAGAATACAAAAAGATGATTTTGAAAAAAAATATGTGTCTCTTTGTCTGTTACAACACTCTAATCTCCAAAACTACTAAACGGATTTTCACGAGGTTTCCACAGGTTAATTAAGCTTAGCTTGGCGCTTCGAATAGGCTTTGTTTCATCGAAATCGGCTAACGGAAAGAAAATATATCCCAATTTAGAGTTTAAAGACTAAAATACCACGCAAATGTTGAGATATATCATTGATTTGGTTATCTTTCCGACAAATAGAATTGGAACGGACTATACTTAAGTATAATATTTATATTCGTCCATCGATTGGACGCTGTCGTGGGTGCCAGTTTTCTCGCTCAACTAGAAGTTTATATTATAGTTAGTAGAGAAATTCTACATCTTTAACACGTTCGCAGTTGGTTAAAACTTGTGAAATTTCCAGCATAATATTCTTCTTGTCGGTCGCGTTGACGGCGGGCTCGATGTTGGCCGAGCGCAATGAGGGTATCTTGGAGCGATCTCTCGTCTCCGGCATTACAGGTATGTTTGTTTATATTTATATTACTATAAATTTTATAGTAGCCATCACTGTGGTTTCTTTAGAGTGAGTCGTTAATTTAAAACACCTTTTACAAATTCGCTGCATCTTCAAAACTGCTCAAACTATGTAGTTTATTTAGTATTGTTATCTGTTTTCTCCTTACCACCAAAAGTTGCCGGGAAGAGATCGTATTAGCGATAAGGCCGCCTGTTGTACTTTTCGTGTTACATAAATTGTCTTTTTGCAACATGAGTTGGTGTACACTAAAGAGTTTATCTATCTATCATATTGTTTTTTATCATAATTTTCAAATTGATTTTGATGCGATTATGGGACATACCAAATTGTTCTAGATAAAATTGACCATACAATGCAATGGCAAAAAGTTCTTACATAAGAAATTCTTAAATTTAGACATCTCGAATTTTTTTTTTCTGCTTACATCCATTAGAAAAAGTTGTCTACATTCCACATGATATAAAAAGATTCATTTAGACTCTGTGATTCATATAGAACAATCTTGGGAGAGGCATAGGCCTATCCAGGTATCTACATGTATTTATCCACTGCTGGATATAGATCCAGTTGTGCATAGATACGCACTAACAAACAAGAAAGAAAAGAAATCCACGACGGGACGGAACCATTTAGAAAATGTTTTTTTGTATTTTCACAGGCACCGAGATCCTGTTCTCCCACGTAATAGTCCAAATGCTACTAATGGCTGTCCAGACTGGAATGGTGCTGATCATCGGCTTTGTGTTCTTTAACCTTACCATTAAGGGCTCTGTTGGTGGGGTCATCACCCTCACACTCGTCAGTGGACTCTGCGGGATGACTTTTGGTAAGTTTTTAAAAATATATTTCAGACTTTAGGTACTCTTTCCAACAGGTAGACACAACAAGAACGTAATTCATCAAGGAATAAACCAGCGCAATCAAAGGATAGTTTAAAGTCATCTAAAATTGACCAATGAGTGTCCTTATATCACGTTATGCAGGAGTTCGTTTTTGTTTAGGACTTTGGGAAACATCTTTGCATGGTGTAGATTTAAATATTGTGAAATATATCAGATGAAAAGTTTTTCGGATTAAATTTTTATCGTTAAATAATTGATTGCATTGATATCTTTGTATTTATGTCCCATTAGAAATATTATCTAAAACTTGTGTTTATGATGTTTGTTGCCTTAATTAGTAAATTATAAGTCAATCTTAAAATCGATTACGTATTTTGGAGTATTATATCTTAAAATTGACTAATATCTTATGGTATTAAAAGTAGTTGGTATCTTTCAGTGTTATGATCTTAAACGTGCCTATTATCTTATTTATAGTATTATCGTTTTAAAAGTGGCTAATAACTCAAACGTAATCTGTATCTTTATTTTATTAGTCCAAGTTACACTCCCTTCAAACTTAATTTAATTACGCTCTGTTTGTCCTGTACTTTGTTATAATAATGACAAGTATATTACAGCCTCCACCTTGTAAACAATACGATCCTTTAAAAGGGTTTCCGTGTACGAAGTTTTATGGACGAGGTAATTAGTGGTCGAACAGATTAGCTCGTAATCGGTGATATATTCACCGTTGCTTTTGGGTGTATCTCTGAAAGATCGCCAAGAATACTGTAGTTGACTGTACCCGAAATTGATATGTTTTATGACTGATTCGATAAATAATTTAATTAAAGAAGAAAATAAACCCAAATTCAAAATCATTCTTGAAATTCGTCAGAAAAATAAGTTAATAGTCGTTTGTTCGAACATCGGCACGTACCACTGAATTTTGTATTTAACTATAGATTTTCCAATTATCCCTAGCTTAGCGTTGAAGGTGAACATTGTTAGGAACCAGCATAACCGTGAATTTGAGAAAAAAATCTGGTACGTGGTATAAATATCCATCAATCAACATTGGGCCAACGTGATGAATTATGGCCTGAAAAACATCTAGTGAACCCCACTAGCCATTAGTGACCTAGTGGCCGTGTCGTGTCGGTCGGCTTTAGTGTAGCATACACAACAAGATACATCACTACAAGATACAAGTCTTTATTTGCAATCACACAAACTACAGATACACCTATATATACTGGCTGTGTGTCTATAAAATACCACTAGCCCATCTCTTCCCGTGTGTGTCCTAAAAGGCGACTAAGGAATAACAAAGCCGCTACTGCAAGAGCTGAAGAATAACAGCACCTCTTAAACTGGAAAAGGCAAAACATCACTGGACGGATTTAAATGGACTCGGTTGTCCAGCGTGTCGTTTTAAGGTCATAGATCCCGCATGCACAAGACAGTGTCCAGCAGTGGATGCTACAACGACTGGTTACGGTTACTCGAGCGCTAAGTCGTTGCTAATGAACTCAAGAATCTTAACTTTTACGGATGACTTAGGAAATCGAGAAGTGAAGTTGAGTTTTTATTTAATTATTGTTAAAAATCTGTATTCGGCGTTTTGTGGTTTAATAGTGATAGTTTAATAAACTTCAAAGTGTTTTTCGTGTGTGGTATTTGTGATAGTCAAATAAAAGCGTGCAACTGCATTTTTCGTGTGCTTCGAAGGAGTCCTCCTCTATTCTCAGTTAACCTACTATCACTTTACTGAGCGACTCCTGACTTACTTCGACGGGACTGGACACTGGTCAAAACCAGGATACGTTTTAGACTTTGAAATTGTTTATTGCGAAGATAACTTGACAATAGCAGAATGTGCTAATTGCACAATTGCCATAAACGAGTATAAAAGAAAAATTAACGGTTTTAGACTCGAACTTTTAACCTAAGATTATCAAACAGTAAAAATTTGGATTCAGGATTAGGCAATGCTTACCATTATACCACTTTTTCATTTATTTAGTTTTTCTTCACTCTTAGACATAACTGCACGCACACACACATACATACATATATGTACTCATACACATGTATACATACACTCACTTGAGTGTTACACGATAGTTCATTATATAAGCATGCTCATCGCCCCGAATAAGTTACCTATACAATCGTATAGGTAGATAGTTAAATCGGTTTTAGGAAATAAGATTTATTTGTATGTATAATAAGTTCACATTCCTGTTTTGCTGTGGTGTTTTGTTCAGTAACAAAATAAATAAATAATTTGTCTTATAGTGAAAAGAGGATATTTTGGTATAGAGTCGGAAGGGGTTTTTAACTACACGAACCGATCAAAATTATAAAGGTCTTTTATATTTAACTGGGAGCCTTGAAAATTTCAAAGCTGTATTTTTCTGGTGAAAGGGATGGTCGACCCCTACAGTTTAGTAGGGTTTTATCACAAAGAATGTGACCTCTTAGTGTTTGTGAGACGTTTTACAGAGATTTAAGGAGGTTTCCCGGACATTTGAGTTTATGTGAACGGTGTTTTTCCCCAAAATGTTTACAAAAAAATTCGTGTGAAGGGTACTTTTTTCTTTTCTTTTCGAGAACCAAGCGAATTGCGCACTCGCATTCGGGCCGATGTTGTAGGTGTCCGCAGGCGACGGTGACCACTTACCATCATACCGTTCGTCTGCCGCCTCTTCTATCAAGATTTTCGTTATTTCATCTCGATTTTTGTACGCCGATTCAAGAATTTAATAATTCTTGAATCCACGCAATACATTGCAATTTTGCAATATATGTCAACACCAGTCCAGAATGACAAACGTTGGCACGGATGCGATATCTACCTTTAGAGATTTAGAAATGGATTTGTGGAAAGGGTTAGGAAAATAGGGAGTGATAGGATGGGAATACCGAAAAACGTACCGTACGTACATGAGGGGAATAGGATAGCTTGGGAAATGCAGTACATTTGACGGTAGTGTTCAGTGAGTGCGGGGTAACGTGGCCAGTCAAATGCGCCTTGCCGCTGTGGGATTGCAGCGTATTTTCTTATATGGCAATAACGGAATCAGTAAATTGAACCAGTGTCGAATTTACTTCGTAATTAACAATTTCAAAGTCGAACAGTTCAAAACACATCTCGAGAATGTCCAGTCTTGTTGAAGTAAGTCAGGAGAGGCTCAGTAAAGTGATAGTAGGTTTATTGACTACAAAAGAGGGCTCCTTGAATGCACACGAAAAGCGCAGTCCTATGCTTTTATTTGATTATCACAAACAGACATTAAACACTTCGATATTTAATAAACTTACACCATTAAACCACAATACTCCACTTCTATAGTTCCCGCCAAAAAATCGGATACAAGAAATATTCCACTTTATTTACAAATCAGTCATCACATCAGTCATTACCCAAATATTTGTCTATTTTTTTCCTAGGGTTCGTGGTGTCATGTCTGTGCGACACAGAAAGGACTGCGACATATCTTGCTCTTGGGTCCTTTTTGCCCATGGTCCTACTGTGTGGCATCATCTGGCCGGTTGAAGGTAAGAAATACTTTCTTTTATAAAGTTACTTTCTTTCTTTTTCTTTATAGAACTTTATTCTCTTCTCTTTATTTCTTTTAGACGTTCTTTTAGATACTTTATAGACGGACATATTCTATTCCGAACAAATGGGTCGGCTCTTATAATTTTGGAGATATTCGGAATTCTGTAAAATTAATTAAAAGTATTTTTTTGATTTTTATTACATTATATATTTATGGTTAATTAATTAATTATTAAAAAAGGTATTTTTTTAATTGCTGCAGTTCTCAAACAAATTGAAAAATTATACAATTAAACACTGTCTAAAAATTATAATTCATCTACGATACATTCCGTTCCATACAATAAATGTTTAAACCCTATATGGGTATATACCCTATATTTTAGACACGAAGGATTATCAAAAAATTAACTAAATAACGTGTCAAAATTTAGTTCAAACGTGTCAAAATTATGTTCAAAATTCAGACGTGTCAAAATTAACTAATGACGTGTTTAGTTTCTTTTAATTTTTTATTGTGACGCCAACTTATTGGTTGAATCCTACTCTATTTTTATTTGGAGACACTAATAATCCTAGAATCACTTAATTTACTTAATCACTTAATTGATTACAATCGTTTGTTTAATTTAAATTGAATTGAATTGAATTTTAAATTGAATTAATCTGTAAACTTGTGTTTTTTCAGTTACTAAATTGACATTCAGAATCTTATTTAATTCATTTTTTTTTATTTTATACATTCGTCTGAGTGTATAAAATAAACATATATATATAAATATATAATGTGTACATATGTGTATATATAAACTTCTCTGATTTCATAATCTACCCTTAACTGAAAACCTAACTGACACATATTTATTCTGAAATGAGGACTTTGTACAAAATATTTGAACACAATAAAATTCATAGCTATTGTTATAGGTGACAAGGTTAAAAATAAAATGGACTGCTTCATAGATTTTATCACCTATACCAATGAATAATGACTTCAAAGACCTTTAGTGGGTTATTTTATGATGAAAGGTCAAAATAGATATTTTCATTGATAGCCGCAGTATATAGGAAAATATTACCTTGAAGAGTCACACAATACAGGCTTGAATAAAAAATACCTGCGCCCTCTTAATACTCAATTTACTAAATACTTAATATTGCATTTCTATAATTAAAATTAACAATTTTGCTGTACGACTTTTTTGTAAAAAAATATATATCTAGCATATAAACGTAGTATAAATATTACATTGTAAAAAACTCTAAACTCATGGCTATTCATACAAATGATAAGTAATTGTTTATATTATACTACACTTTTATTAAACTACATGTAAAAAAAATGGTTCTAAGTTTATGAAGCCAGGTTACTAATTATAATATGTAAAGATAATAGTGCCTTTTAAACGAACTTGTATGTGTGTGTGAATTTAGTGAGAATGAATGCTTTAGTTAGATGATAAATGAATTTAGTTAGATAGAGATTGCCCAATTTAGTGAGAATGAATGCTTTAGTTAAATGATAAATTAATTTAGTTAGATACAGATTGCCCAATTTAGTGAGAATGAGTGCTTTAGTTAGATGATAAATGAATTTAATTAGATACAGATTGCCCAATTTAGTGAGAATGAATGCTTTAGTTAGATGATAAATGAATTTAGTTAGATACAGATTGCCCAATTTTTTCATGCAAGTGATGTCCCTAAGTTTGTTAGCCTGTACTACCTGCTATGTATAGTTACTACGAACAGCAACACCATACACTACATGCATAAACAGCAGCTAATCAAAGCACTACTAATATATACCTATAGAAATCGGTGCGATTGAGCGGTTTATGTGAAAAAACACTGCTGAAATTCAATAAGTCTTACAACAAAATTTGTTAGTTTTCACGATAGAAATGGCTTTTCACCGGCTTTTTTTTATTTCCCTTGTTTTAGTTCCTTTTATTACTAACTGCTTCAGTAGTAACAAAGGGAATCAAATTGGCACTACTGGTAGTAAAATTGGTAGTAACACAAAGAGTTTTAAGAGGGTCCAAATATGTTTTATTTACTTAAGGCTTATCTACTAAATACACACAGGACATTGTTGGAACATTCACAGTATCATTTTTTATATGCATTCAAATTACAGATATGACAGCATTCTTATACCGACGTATATGCAAATAAAGAATATCTTATGAATTAAACAGTAAACACGTCATCTTGACTTAAAAAGATTAACTTGATTGAACTCTTGATTGATTGATGTATGTACTTTCTTAACAATTTTGCCAAAGTCGAATAATTCGAATAACAGCATCGAGAATTTGAATTTAATAGAAGTACTCAGTCGTAAATGTAAATGTGATATAATTATGTCTGACAATGACATATACATATTATAGAATAACGACTTAATACTGCCGTGAAACGTAACAATGTGTTTCGGGAGTGAGTGACAATTTACAAAGTAAGTTTCTCTTTACTTCCCGTTCCGTCTTCTTCCACACTATCTCTTTCCACTTCATCCCATTGCATACCACGTCGCGTCGTCCCATTACTTCAATTCAGTGGAACTCGTGTGGTATGGCATAGGAGAATGAATAGGGCGAGATGTGGTTTAGGATTGGATAATGGTAGTGCCTATTCACTTTCCTATTAGAATTCCGTTTCCTTAATTGACAAATAAATTTGCACATGAGCCTTAGCCTATCTTCATTTTTATCTCATTTTGACTTTATCACAGATGTTTATATCATAACCACTTATATCATCAGGTAGACAGAATGTAGACAGACACGAAGTGCCAGCTCTTACATATAAAAAAAAAATCGATACATTCTTCGAACAAATCATGGTCAAAATTAGATAGCACATTAATTATACTTGTAAAGTTATTTAAAATTACGTAGAAAAGTTGAAACTCAAAGGTGTACGTGTGTTTCAGTGGAAAATGCTCTGATAACTTCATTAAATTGCAAAAACTAAACTTTATAGACCTGCGCTTACAACACTAAATAGCTTAATGAGATAATAAAGTGGATCTCAACTTTTATCCCAATTAGAGAGTTCTCGCGCGTGAAAGTTCTATTTGGATTAAGTTAAAGCAGTGTTGACCTAAGCGTATTAGAGACATTAAGTAGTTAACACAAACTAGGTTCTAAAATGGGTATAGAAGATTCATTAGAGGTTTTATTTTGGGGTGAAAGGAAAATTCCAATTCCTAACCTACATATTTATTTCACATTCAAAGACGTGCTATCATTTGTCATTTTTGATAGATATTTTCATGAATCGCGGATGTTCATGGGCGATATTATCCACTTATCGCCAGGTGGACGGACTATCTGTTCGTCCGTCACTTACTTTCAATATTTTTTAGAGAATTTTAGAAAATGTCTTCCTTATTTCGTACTATTTGAAATACAATTCCATATAATAATGTCTCTTACTCGCATGCGACAAGGGGCCGTGGCCGTTCAAAAATCTGGCAATTACTTTGGGAAAAGAATAAGAAAGTAAATTATCAATGATTTTCGATTTCTACACTGCTCTATGCAATGTTTATAATAGGCTAAATAGGCTTTAGTTTGCTTTGAGTCTTCCCACCAGATATACTGGTGAGGTGACTTCCAGCAATCAATGTTCAATATATATTAGTTATTATAACATAATTTGTAACATATATGTTTACTGCCGACAAACTGTACTGCAATTTAGCAGTTACACTTTGTAATGGTATTGTGTATGTTTTTGGATTTAAATAAAAAAAATAATGTCATGTGGACCAAATTATCCTGATTAATAATAGGCTTTTGTGCTGTGCATAAAATCCCTTTACCTTTGTTTGTTTAAATTTAGTTAGTTTAAATTAGTTACCTACCTTTGTTTCAATAGAGATATTCGTTCTGAGTTATTTTATTTCCATTAATTGTATTTATAATATTATGTTTTTTGAAAGATATCAAACACAATTTCCTCTTGTCATCGAAGGAATGTCAAAGGCAACAAATCTCACCGTTTGGTTTGAAGTTTCTGACGTGGTTAAATCGTTTTGTCAAGGTATTTGTTTGTGCATAGAAATAAGAAAGTTACCTTTGTAACTGAAATACCCAAATACCCAATTGGAACGAAAATATTCTTTCCGTCTTTGTAGATTTTTATCTTTTATGAAGTTTTATTTGAGATTTGATTGTCTAGATTAAAATATAGCCTTTAATATGGTAGTTCTTTCTCTAAACAAAGACTCTTACTACACAGGTTGCTAGAGCTAGAGTTAGTTGGCCAAATAGGAGTTCGCATTAATTTTTTATTACTTTCGAGAATTCGTAATGAGTTCGTACTGTAGCGACTTTAATAATCAAATTCAGTTCAGTTTGATAAGCGTAGTCTATAACAATTTTTTACAGAAAAAGATTTAGAAAATGTTTACGTTAATGAACTCAGAATCAGGAAGAGAATCCAATGCTTAATCCTGACTCACCTGTATATCCACCGAATACTTAATAAGCGCCTATTTCACCATCTTCGTGTAAAGTTACGATTTGTTACTTAACAATTATCACTAATCGGAATTTCAGATTGCCGAGTATCTGTGATCGATGTCACTTTAATTGTCGGTTAGTTTACTCAGAGCTTGTAAAATAGGCCCTAAGAATTGTGCTTGACATTGACTATATCATCTTTATTAACTATAATATTATTAACTATAAACTACTCTCTTGCAAGGTATGCACATAGTTCTTCAATGGATCAGCTACGTACTCCCTCTAACTAAGTCGACGGAGTCTCTTCGTTCCATGCTACAGCGCGGTTGGAACATTTCCCGCCCCGCCGTTTACGCCGGCTTTGTTTCCAACGGCATCTGGATCGTCATCTACCTCACCGTTAGCATATTGCTCATCAAGTTTAAGAAGGGATGATTCTGTTGTCCTAGATATTGTCCTAATTTCCTAGATATTGTACAGTTTGTCAAATGAAACGTGGCATTACGGTAGAATCATTTTTTTTACAGGGAAGTAAGTTTTCACTAGTTGCGGTTTCTTTTTATTTTATTGAGATCAACAATGACTCTTTGTACAGAGTTAAATACATTTTGATGCATGTAACGTCAGATATGGCTTATATTGTGAGGAATGGAGTTACGAACGGAGAAAGAAAACGGTTGAACGCAAAATTGCAAATGTAAATTTTGGTCTCAACCTCTTCAATTATTGTATAGTTTTACAATTGCACGGTTCGCGTAATGAATGTTAAATTCGTTAAAATTAAGGTAAAAAATAGGAAATAATTTAATACTACATATTATACGAGTAGTTGTTATTTATTTAGTAAACCTCAAAGACGCGTTTAAAATAGTTGTGCTATAAGATCTAAATGTAATATCAATTTTTTTTCTGCATTCATTTTATGTTGCAGTTTCATACCAATTTTAGAACAGAAACTGTAAAGGACCACGTTTGTTTATTCTGTTATAAATGTTAACGACCAAAGTCTTTTTTTTTTAAATTTGCCGCTTTATACTAGTGACACGTTTCCTTTGCCGGACTTTAGTTTGTAGATAGTCAACTTTTAGATGACGTCAGCGACTAGACAATTATACATTGAGCAGAGCATAAATCAATTTGTTTCAAGCGATCATGTCGGATAGTGATTGTTAAATGGAAATATAATACTTGTGTATACTTGTAGATTCATGTTCTAATATTTCGATCTTAGTCAGGAAATTGTGACAATTATCTTAGTAAACAGATAGTGCAATTTGCAATTGCAATATTGTTTTTAGTGCTCTGTTTTGTATTTATTGCCTGTAATTTGTTGTAATTATTATTGCAAGTAATACATCAGACTGGGGCATTATAAGTTATACATGGTCGGATAAACGTGGATTTTTTTAAATTTAGTTACAAGAGTTTGCTTGGCGATTTAAAAATGGACTGAGTGCATTTAAACGGTTAATATCTTTAAGGCAGAATAAATACATCTTTGTTTCGAGACCAACTTATTATATTTTTAAGTGTTAAACACCTAAGTATTTAACAGTTTTATTCCAATGAATTAAGCAACTAAATTAAGCGAGAATTTTTAGATGACGAATAACTAGTTGTTTTTATTAACAGGCTTGTTTCTAATTAAACAGAATTGAAATGATTACTTAGAAAATCTTAAAAGTCTTTTCTTATTGTCTATACCGACAATAAGATCCCTTTGCTCAGATGACGTCACAGTTCTTTAATACAATGATTCTGTAATTTTTCTAAAATTAAAACTCAACGTATTTTAATTTTACATGTTTGGTTATCACGTCAAGAAGGATCAATTGCAACATGTTGAATGTGCATTGGCACATCAATCTTGACTTTAGTTGTACAAAATGGATGATATTGTATTGTATCGTGTGATAATTGTACTGTAGTACTTTAATCTGTGTGATATTTTTTGATTAAATTTATGAGCTCATATTTTTTTTTATTAATTAAATCTCTCATTATACTCGATTCAGCTTCAGTTTCATTTCTCTTTACAAATATCTTCGTTCTAAGACATCATTATAATAACATGACATTGATATATGATATTCATCCATATTATTATTCGGTGGAAACTTCGCATTATTCATGACGTCATTAGGAATTTTCTAATCTCGAGAAGAAGAAATGTTTCAAATATTATTTCCAATATATATTCTTTATCATAAAAGATACAGATATAATATCAGGTAACCAAAAAAGTTCGTGGGGTTTTTCTTATACAGATTTGCAATGGATATTTTTTTAGTTATTTATTGATAACACTTGTTTATATACTGCCATTTACTTTTGAATGAATTCCTCTTTCATTTGATGCATACAAATTTTGCGACAATTGTTTAATTCCTATTGTGAAATAATTTAAAATGGCTACGAACAAAACGTTAATTCGAAGTTGTTTACTCTATGAGTACAAACTTGGCACGAAAGCGGCCGAGGTGGCGCGAAAAATATGTACCGCATTCGGAGATGACGCTGTAAGTGATCGGACAGCAGAGAAGTGGTTTAAGAAATTTTCCTCGGGAGATTTCAGCTTGATCGATGAAGCATACTCTGGAAGACCTAAGTCAATCTGTATAAGAAAAACCGTACAAACTTTTTGGTTACCTGATAATTACCATAACATATTCTCATTTGATGTAACCTATAACAGTTACTATGTGTTTAGATGTATTTAACAAAAAATCAATTATTTTAATACAAACATGACAAGTACTAAACTGAGTAATTAATTTGATAGAAAACTAAAATTTCTGAAGGGATCGAAGGGGATGAGTCGGCAAGGGGGTGCTGTCACGTGACCACCACGTGAGGGATTCGTGAGAGGTAAATAAAAATGAAACGTTTGTAAAATATAAATATATCTACTTTATTACATAATGATTTCTATTTCTATTTGTCTATGTTATGTGATACAGTACATAGTAAGGACGTCGAGAGGGTTTTGCAGTAACGAACAAACACAAAAATAAGTTTATTGCGAGATAAATATGAGTAGTAAGTCTGTAGTTAAATAAAACAAATCGAACGTAGCTTGTCACGTCATATTTCATTTAAAACCACTTGTACTAAAAGCGTTAATAAGCTTGGAATTATGATTTATGCTAAAGGCCACTTTATATGTAGTCTTGAAAATGAAGTTTTGCTTAAAATTATGCTGTCATTCTACGATGATGGACATTCGATAGAAAATCATTAAAATATTGAAAATGAGTGTTTCAATAAATGAAATGACTTTTCCGTCTCGTATTATGCAAAAAATGTTATTATTCATAGTTTTCAGGTATTTTTCAAGGATACATGTTTTTCATTTACTTTTGCGCTGTTTTAAAATCAGCCAAAGGCCACGTGCTCCGGATCATAATGTCCTTTTCCTAAATGTCTTCTTCCTAAAATGACTTTTTAAAATATCTGCTTCTTGATGTGTCTGCAATGTCCTCGCGAGGTAATAAAATTAATTAATTCCATACAACAAAGTGATCCGATAAGTGTTCTGTTTGTTTTTATTCTGAAGTAAGAAGTCTTAAAGCTTGCATTGTAAAATGTCAAAAATTTCTTTATTATATATTTAGGTATTTCCCACTGCATCATGGTATAATGTAAACTGTGGTAGCTGATTGCTACAATTTAACAATATCTTTAATGTAGGTACATACACAGAGCTACTTTATAGTTTATAGATAAATAGGTATTCGAATTAGAAAAATAAAAGAGGATATTATAGGAAGAATTTTTTTAGGAAAGTTTGTTAGGAATCAGATATTTTAGGAGAAGAAAAAGGACATAAGAGCATACAGGAAGAAGGAAGCAGACAATTTAGGAATGGGACTTTATGACCTGGAGCGAAAGAACGACATTCGTCATGACACATCTATTTAAAACAATTTAGGCTTAAGATTAAATGTCGGCATAACATACAACTTTTAAGTTTATAGTTGGTGTAAGATTATTCTATTTTTTATTTCTAAAGTGGTATGTTTGGGTACTGAAATCTGTAAAAATACCAATAAGTGGTACAATAAATATGTACAAATAGACTTGAACAATGTTTGTGGTTTGCTCAACTATGTAGCTTTTATTGTGACATTGTGATAGTATGTTTAAGGTATTTTAATAAATGAGATAAAAATATATGTGTTGTTTTATTTTTAATAAACTTAAAAATAATGTCATAAATAATGATGAAGATTAAATATTGTTTTTCTATTGTCACCGAAGCACCTGAACCTAATCCACTTTTAGTTGGCATCGATTTGCTGCCCATTCTATATTTTTTACTTAATTCTCATTTTACTAATTTTTCACTTATTGTCTTATTGTCATTTACTAATTCCGTCTTTAGGAGACTAGCAGTCATTATTATTTCATCAGCTGTTACATTTGTTAGCCGTCAAACTATGGTCTTTCCAAGATGCATCCATACACTGCTGCGTAAGTATCCGACAATCGCAGGTGACATGATGCAGCGTTGTTGTGGTATTGTTGCTCTGGCACTCTGGCGTGGGGGTTTACTGCCACCTATGGACAAAGAACGATTATGAGTAGAATGGACTGTTATGAGTTGTTCAATCAGACACAGAAGTACTTTACGAGTATTTTATAACACTGACATTTTTGTACATAATCTTTAGTCAAGTTTCTTTCCACAAAGTGAGGCTGATGGTCACAGACATGTTACAGGTGACTTATTTCAACCATTCTATTGTAATTGTGTATGTATTGCCTATCATAGAACCGAGTCCAAAATCAAATAAAATTTTCAGTACCTATCGACAAGAGTCATCTAACAAAAATTAATGATGAAATGGTTCTAACGTCATACAAGCCATGAAATGAGATCACATGCAAAAGTTTCTCATGACATTATTAATGGACATTTTAAAATTTAGTTTTTAAATAACTTTCTATAACTTTGAAACGTACCTTGAAAGTGTAGTCGCCAATTTCAACATCGGTCACATCCACCCATTGACAATCTATGTTGTACTGATACACGTCTGAGCAGTTTATTGATATGCCTAAAAGAAAATTAAAGACAATTCTATTACAATCCTATCTATCATCTTGTAGAGAATACTAAATTAAAAGATTTTTGGTTAACGGGAGGAATCATCTGGATTAGTCCATTATCCATTAGTTACGTTTTTATAAACAACATTAATTTCAATAAAAATGTAGTTAAATTAATTTAGGCGCCATGATCCTCAATTTTGTTCTTTTTTGCCTACATTTTCATGGCATCAAATAGTTCTCCAATAGTTGTCCACCTAACCATGCTTGAGTCTCTGGAGACGAAATAACATTCACTGGATACAACATTTTTTTTAAATTTCTGTTGTCGATCTTTCAAGTAAATTGGTATCATCACCAAAGTTGAGAAGTGAAAAGCTGAAGTATTCATTGAAGAATTACCTTGATCACCATAATTTTTGCAAGAGTACTTCTTCTCTACGCCAGGGAGACAGGTGTTGTCTTCCAAACAGAAAGACGCCTTATGACCTTCAGCGATTCTGCGACCAGTCGCGTCCAAAATGTCGAAAGTGGCAAAGACTTCCATACTGTGATAATGCCTGATGAGTAAATAATAAAATCGATTTATGTACAGATTTAACATGCTGCTGAATTCAAAATTTAACCTGCTGAATTCAAAATTGTGTTCTTCGGGACAGGTAGATTTCTCTGAAATCTTATTAAAAGGTAAAGCCATGTGCAACAACAACTACAATTGTCGTTACAATGCATATTGTAATAACATTCTTTCGAGTATTGTCTTTTGACGAATTTCTTGCTACTGATCCCTACTAGCCCCTAATCCACATCTAAATTCAAATGCTGTTGCTCCGACTCATTCTACGAAAACATTTGTAAGAGATGTTGATAATTAACCAAATTTTCAGTTAATACATGATACTCTAACAAGCGTTAATAATGTCAGGAAAGATGAAAATAGCACGTTATTAAATTATCCTATTCCTGCTAATTATTTTGGGCTAATTATTACTTCATTATTATCAAAGTAAACGATGCAAACCTGTGTATATTGGTAACTGTACATGTGTAGGTTATAGGTAAACAAAGAGTATGTTTGTTCCTCAGAGTAATTAAGTACTAATAAAGTGTTGAATTAATTATTTTTACCTTTCAGTAGCTAATAAAAGGCCGCTACTGCTATGCCGTCGGTTATTATTAAATAAATAGATAGCTACAGTAAATTATGAGAGCATGTGCCAATTTCTCGTCACTATCTTTAATATAATCTGCATTATTGTACTGTTTCTTCGTGTAATATCTATGGAAAATATTGATGGCAAGTTTGTTACACTTTTCATAAATATAATTAGTGACTGTCGGCGGCTTTGCCTGCGTTCAGAGAAGTATACATTAACAAATTTTTTGTCAAAATTCATTAAGTAGTTTCTGTGTTTAACTTAAACACAAAATATTTCGTATATAAATATTATTAGTAAGTATTAGTATTAGTAAGTAGTATTAGTAATATTAATTTCGTAATATTATTAGTATTAGTAATATTAGTATTAGTAAGTATACCTACATGTGACATAGATGCCACTGCCACAGATGCTTAGGTAGGTAAGGCCGGAACTCGTCATTGCCTATGTTCAAAGAAGATGCTGTAAAACGGAGCAGACGACGAGTCTCAAACTGCCAATTGGGATTATTCTTTTGAATCTGAAATGATAACATATTTCTTTTTTATATAGGAGGTGGCAGACGAGCGGATAGGTCAACTGACACGTGGTCACCGCCGTCCATTGACACCTGCAACACCAAGGGTGCCAACTACTGCTTTGTAGACCTTGCAGACTATTATTTACAATTCATTTGAAAAGTGTCATGTCGTAGCTTTGTAGAATAGCTCCAACAGGCAGTTCGTTCTATAATTTACGGGCGCACGATATCAAGTGCCTTGACGATCATTCTGTATGCAGTGACTCTTTATCAAGGAAGTTGATAAAGAAGGAAGTAGAAATTCGTAGTTGGCATCAAATTGCCATCTTGCCAAGAGCTTTTGAGTGTGTTGGAATTGATAAATAAACTTATAATTCAAAGTAAACAAAGTAACAATGTTTTAATACACTCATAAATGTTTTGTATTAATTGTAATCTATTCTACTGTTGTATGTAGCGGTACAAGGTTTTATAGTATACGTCAAAATTTCGATGTCAGTACCAAGGACTTTAAGATTAAAATAACAATGTGATGCTTTGATCTTTAATATGTCAGCAAAGTGTTGATGACGAAAATTAAGCTACTCGTATTTAATTAGGTTGGTAGAAGCGGGCTGGTGACACAGCCGTATCATTTTTATGGTAAAAAGGCGGCATATGAGCTTACAGTCCGCCTGGTGGTAAGTGGATACTATAATCCAAAGACATCCGCGGTACATGCCAACATCAGTCTAGAATGACAAACGATGGCACGTCTCCGGATGCGCTGCTTACCTTGGGAGATGTGGGAATGGATGTGGAGAAAGGGTTGCGAAAAAGAATAGGATGAAATGGGGATAGATATCTGTATTAGTTTGAACTCGGTGACCTTGAAAAACGTGAATGCAATTGGTGGGAATATTGTGGAACCTGCTTCAACGACATGAAGAATGAAAGAACTGCGTATACTTTTAATTGGTAACTTAAAACTTGTTGAGTTTTAAAACTTGGAAGCAAGGGCTTCAGGAACCATATTTGTACACCATGTCTGGCTCTTTTAAATTCTAGGATTAAATATTTCATTTTAAAATAAAATATTTTGTTTTCTTTATCTCTTCTGTTTCGATGGGTTGTTCTGTCTGTTCGATGTTATACCTATGGAGGTTAGATGGGTAGTTAGCCTTTCCCTCACCATTTCTATAGGTCTATAAAAAGACATCGTTACCTCGTAAGCTGATTTGCTAAGGCAGTTCTCCTCCATAGCGCATTGAAGCTGGAACATGAGCACATCCTGCAAGTGGGCGGTGCGCTCTATAGCTGTAGTGTCTAAAGCTAAATCTGCTAGCTGTTGCGTGCATATTACAGCTGCTACATGACCTGCAATATTTCGCACAAAATCATTGGAATATTTCAGGTAATACTAGGTAATTCGTGGAATTATCTCGGTGTGCTTGGTGATATTATGACATTTAAAGGCAGATACAAGTTTTCTTTATATAATCCTAATAAAGGTTCCAAGTATAGTGTTGGCTTCCAGGATATTCTTTATGTTTTACATTTTAGATGGTAAACAAAAGAATTTTCACCCAGTTGCCATTGAAAATTTTTCTTTGAAATGTTCAACATGATCAGCCCCTCCCGTTGTACTTCAGAAATAGATAATGACGATTATTTGTTAGACAGTTTTATTTTAAAAAGAAATGATATGTTCAATATTATAGGTGAGGCATATAAAGGTCATTTCTAGGTACGTAATTGGAACACTGTGAAGACTAGAAGTTAATGCAACTAACAAAACAAATAATTGGACATCAACTCGAAGCCTATTGCGTTCTGAAGTTTATACATGTTGATGACAAAATTAATTAGGTAGAAGTCACGCGATATAGTTTCACATATCTACGTCATGCACGTGTTCTGAAATACTCGGTTTTACAGAAACTATTTTTTCGTACATATTTCTGTTAATTGGTGATGATACTCACCCACACTATCATTCCACTGTTAGATATAGACATCTTCCAAGGCTTATCGCACTTTTTGGCGGGAACTCAAAAAGTGAATTTGAGTTAATTGATTATTTTAAAAATTGTGTATTAGGCGTTTTGTGGTTTAATAGTGATAGTTTATTAAACTTCAAAGTGTTTTTCGTGCGTGGTGTATGTGATAATCAAATAAAAGCGTGGGGCTGCGTTTTTTGTGTGCTTCCAAGGAGTCCTCTTCTGTCCTGAGTAAACCTACTATCGCTCTACTGAGCGACTCCTGATTTAGTCCAACGGGACTGGACATTGACAGGATACGTTTTAGATTTTTAAATTATTTATTACGAAGAAAACTTGACACTGGCAGAATGTGCCACTTGCACCATTACCATATACGAAGAAAAAAAAGGTTTACCACCACACACGATCCTATTGGACTATCGGAGAATTTCTTTAATTTGTTAGTATTGAGCACGACGGTTACTTTTAAATTGATGGACGTCTGTAATAAGAATGGGACTTATTGGAAAATAATTCGTTTTATAGAGATATTGAGGAATATATTATTTGCTTGCTAAATATTCTATAGTTGACGTACTTATCAAGTCGAATTTACCAAGTGCCTAGAGAGATATGTACGTCACCAACACCAGAACGGCGTGTGCCTGATTCGTTTTGCAGTAGTTTTCCGTGTTTCGAGAGTGAATGAGAGTCGTCAGATTCCATTTTGCATACCTTCCCATCCCCCTGAATAAGGAGTATGATGATATAAGGCAAATCTTATTTTCTATTATATGCCCCACTATCCATTCCATCGAATCTCTTTTGTGAGGGAAGTCTCTCATCCTACTTTATAAGTAGTAAATTTGGAAAAAGGATTGTGAAGGATCGGGTTCCTCTCCAATCCTAAATATCTAAATTAATTCTCCAAAGATAAGCGGAGCATCCAAAAATCTTGACTAATACTGGCATGTATTGTAGATGTACATGGTCGACAGTATCCACTTACTATCGGGTGGTAAGTGTTTATGTTTACCTTAGTTATAATTTTTTTAACTTTTCGGAATATGAAGACCAGTTGATAAAACTGCTCGCAACACTCGACGTGGACTATCCACCTCTTCAGTCAGCTCGTGACCATGGTTGGTGCATCCCAACCGAAACGTCGAATAGAAGGTAAAAATTCGCGTTAAGATCCGTTTAAATAGATACTTGTGTGAAAAACGCGAAAATCTTAAATATTATAAAATAAATAAAAGTAAATATCTGCGCTAGAACCCATTTTAATAGATAAATATGATCGAAAATCGTACCAACTGTTCCAGGACATGTCACATCACCATACTCTTGATGTCTGCAAATATAAAGGTTGGTCTCATTGCCTTCACAATGGACTCCGCTCAGGACTATGGTTGAATTTCCGAAGAAATCAGTTTGAAGAGCTTGTTCTGCAAATCCGAGTGCTAAGTGACGACAGACCGCAGCGGCCTCATAAAGAGTCCAGCCATCAGGACAGATGCTGCCCCAAATTCCATTATGAGAAATCTGAAATATATTGAAAATAATTAGTACTTCACAGTACCTTACTAAAATGGATAGCTTATGGTTTAGCAAAGGAGGCAAAAAGTTTAGGAATTATTTTAACGAAATATTGTACTTTCATATTGAAACAGAGTAAATAGAGTGTTCAGTATTTATCATTATATTCATTATTTCCTTTGCTGTTTGGTTTTGCAATTAAGTGTGAAAGCTTACTATAGAATAACTAAAGTTAATAGAATTACTGACCTCAACTCTTCCTTCATGACTGCTTCTACCACCGACAAGCCTTAAACTAGCAGTCGTAACATCAATTACTTCATGTAAGCGTCTTCCTTTGTCTTTTGTCTTTGCTACATTACCGAGTGCAATAGATTTATCTCGACATATAACGCCAGCTACTTCGTCAGGCTCACAATCTGACGATCCCCAACCAGTAAAGATACATTGAGATAAGAATGTTTCGTCTCCTTTACATACTACATCGTCCATCCAGTATTTTTCTGAAATGGTGCAAATGGCATGGTCTATGCAATTGGTGTCGTTTATCAAATGTTAAACTTGTAAACTTGTAATTTGTTATCGAAATTTGCTATAACTTCAGAGTTCAAATTTGATACTTTGCCTTTAGGCACCAGGGGTTTACCCCTGCTCCAGAATAAATAAATTTCTTGATAATGGTGTTAGATAATGTAAAGTTATAACAGAAATAATTTGATGAGATTAAAATATTACAGTTAGCAGTATCTCACCAGTAGCTTCTCCATACTGTCCACCATGTGTGGCTATGCCACTTCTATTAAATCTTCTACAGACAACTAGTGCAGCGGAGTCGTCCCACGAGTCATCACAAACTGCTCCCCACCGGCCAGCGTGGTATACGTATACATTACCTTAAATATTTACAAAAATCACCTAGCTTATCAATTACTCAAGATGTTAGTATTACATAATCTTGTGTCTAGGAGAAGAATATTTCACCACAAGGCTGAGTGTCTATGTATAGGCAATGTCGAAATGGAAAACAAATTATTAATAAGAAATTTATTTAGCTTTTCATATTGAAATAATCGCAAACAAAAATAAGGAATATAGATAAATAAGTTTTTTAGTAGTCAACATAATAACATCTAAATTGAATAATATTAATTTCACTCTTACCTTCAAATTGATTAAGGCCCCCAACAAGTTTTATTCTATTTTCCAAGTTCCTCTGTTTATTTAAGAGTCTTTGTATAAACGCCGCTCTGACTGATCTCTCACTATCACTCAAATCCCTACTTAACACCCCCACGGTCCTTATCATTAAGAATATCATCACTACTAAATTGAGCTCCATTTTTATTCGCACCATATTCTCGAAAGTAACTTTTAATAATATTTATGGCACTTTTTTTAACCAAACATATAACTTGGTTTTTAAGTTCATGTAACTCGTAAATTAATCGTAAGTAATTCGAATAAAATCTTTATAATTTATGTTGAGTAACAAATTGACTTAAATACTATTTAAATTAAATTTATCATAGGAGTTTTGGTAAGTATCCTTAACTGTACATAATTTTAATTTCAGTTTATTATTGCTCAAGTACAACTCCTAAGATATTACCTCGAGGAACACCACGTACTGCCGCGTAGTAAACGCTTATCAAAACAAAGGACCCTTCTGAGTTTCAAACTAAATGTTATAAAGCCACTACCGTCTGAACTTGAGGAAACAAGATCTTTGAAGCTTACTGTTGTCTTGTCTTGTGGTCCGTTTGTAGTCAAAGGCAGTTTACAAAACCAAAGATTTGGTTCCGGACATTATTAACATCTGATTGCAATTTCAAGCGCAACCTAGTTTTCTGTCTGACATTATAGTAGCTACGTTTGCCTGTGTGTTCGTCTGTTACTCTGTCCGTCAGTTTGATTGGTTAATCTGGGGTAAAGGATGGAATGTTTTTTAGTTTCCAATCAGTATTTAGTTAAGAAGATTCTAGTACTTAAATATATTTTCGTTATCAAAATCAACCAATTTTGAAAATCTATACAATTCTGTAAGGATAATTTTAATTTTCTTGTGCAAGATGAAACCGGGTCCTACTCTAGTTGCACCAGAGTATTGTTTGTTTCTTGTTTAGGAATATCGTCTTATATCACTGATGATTTCCACGCGACTGAATCAGTGGGTCAGTTTGTCTATTGCTAGTTCAATGTCAAGATGCATTGATGAGCAAGCCAGTTGTGGTAATGATTTAATTATTTTAAGGGGAATACGTAAGGTTATTTTGTTCATTTATCCAGAAATCTATGTTTTAGTGTTAGTACTAATCATAGTCTTATCATAATCGTAATTAATACTATAAATACGAAAGTTGATTCCTTTATTTGTTACTTATTAATACTAGTGTAAATAAACGAATTGCTACCAAATTTTGGCATATGTGATATTTGTAGGACAAATTAACAGATAGGATTTTTATGCCGCTAAATGCGGGTGCATCCGCCGGTAACAGCTAGTAATAATATATTTTTTGTAAAACTAAGTTCACTACTCCGTATTTATTTATATCCTTACTTCACAGTACAAATAAATATCTTCCCACTCAACAACTTCGCTGAAAGGACTAGATAGAAAATACTTGAAAGTTTCAGCGCTAAAATGAGTTTTAACGATAAAACCATTTCATAGATGTGGGAATGTACCTCGATAGGATGAAAATACAACCACTATATAATATACATACATATTTCTTATGACTTAGATATACACACGCTCGCTCACACATGTCATGCATGCACGCACACACACACATCCTCCGGCTCATGATGTTCAACTCCTATTATTTCATATATACCTATTGAACCATTAAAAATGATGTTACTTCGTAAATGGCTTAAAAAAACATTGTATACTTTGTATTTTATATTATGTTTAGATATTATTTCATGCTGTGAAGTTTCTGAAATAAATAAATAAATACCTATATTAATATTTATTTGTTTTTTTAGTAAATTATTTTTATTTGATGTGTTGTAGGGGTAGAAAAAATATGTTATAAGTAGGTACTTAAAAAACTTATAAAACGTAACAAAAATATAATATGTCAAAAACGATTAGTATTAGTATGCTATTATCTCCATGCCGAGAGCTTATTTATTAACTTTAGTCTAAATTTGCCTCTGGCCTCTGAAATAGGTTTTATGTTTGTTAAATATACTTTTTCTATAAGTATTTTATAAAATCTGCTTCACAACTGTACCCAACATTTGATTTGTATGCCTCATGATTGCTATTTACTTAATTAAGAAATTATCTCTGTCAATGTTGTGTTCCCCTTGAATTGTGCACAGATAGGCAGTCCTATTATTAACTAATTATTTAACTAATTATTATTAACTAACTACATATTACAGTTAATATGTTAACTAATTATTTTGTCACCGAAGTATACGTATCTGCAACACTGGTGTATTTTAAACAATAAATAAACAAATATTATAACAAAAGGACACACGAAAATAAATGAAATAAATTCCGCTCATGCGGATTTTAAAATGTTTAATAAAATTCATTCATGTTTTTTTTTTTCATCAAACCGATGGAATGGAAAATTCGTTTGGGGTATATTTTTAAGAGTTCTGTTATTGTTTTCGGAATATAAGCAAAACTCTATTGATTTTTTTTATTCTGATAGCTGTGATTCACAATTTAGTTTCGTATTTATTTAAAAGTTGTGTATCTGAACTTTCTATATAAGCGTTTTACAAAGTCAGGAGAGTACCAGCATCCTTCTTGGAGTTGCAGATGTCCATGGACATTGGTGACCAGTTACCACCGTTGTCTTGCGGAGCGCACGTCGGTCTGCTTCTTTTCTAAACAACAATGATTTTAATTAAAAACTAAAGGTTGAAAAACCATTCAACTTTTGCGTTATATCGGTGACATGATGTATAATCATGGATAGAATAAATGTTGCACGATAATCAAAGTTTGGGATTAAACTAAGCCTCTAGCGAATGAAGCGAAATGAAATGACATTTTTATTTTATTTTAATGCCTGCCCCAGCTATTATTGTTTTGTTCGTATTGTCATCTCGTCGTTGGCACTGCCATCCCCCTGCCGTGCAGACCGTCGCCACTGCATACGCTGCCTGCGCATGACGTGTGGCCCGGCCCTATCGGGCCTGCACAGTTCCATCCGCCGATCATTGCACAAACAGATATCGTGCTATCATATCAAGATAAATACGTATAATGAACTTTTTACATGGTGAATACGAACTGCCAATTTAAGATATTAAATTAGAGTTTGATATTATAGACTTTGATAGCATAGACTTAGATATATTTTAGAATTATTTTGCATTTTTGTATGTAATTTGTATTTTTATTTGTAAAACCGTGATCTTTTTGCTATTCAAATATAATTAAATTATTAAAAAATGCCGAAATTTCAATCGCGAGGATAGATTTAAGATTTATTGACCTTTGTAATCCCAGAAAAGTAGATACGTTTTCAAACTCGCGTGTGTGTGGTGATATTGTTAGTATAGGTGTGCCAAGAACTTAATCAACAAAAACAAATTCAGTGTGGGCAGGTGTATCAAAAACGAACACGAGGGAGGGTAGACAGATTTGTCTGTCAATAGCAACGACACCTTCACCCGCCTCCCTCAGCAGTCTCGCCGCGACCACGGCTCATGTAACTGGATCCAAATATCGGATATAATAAATAAATAATAAATCGTGAGTAACCCGTTCACATAGCAATTGGTAGCTATGAAAATTATGAAAGCATAAAATTAAAAAAAATCATTAAATTATAAATGTACTTGTAAGATAGATTTCTGTTTCCTACATTTCTGTACTGTACTGCCATCTAATCTATAAAAAAACCTGTTTGGACTGTACATTATATTTAGGGTTGAATGTGAAAATAAAAGTTCATTTTGATTCATTCAGCTTTGGTGTTAAAAATTTTGAGACCTTCGTTTCTCAACCTGGGGGTCGCTGTTCACTGTTGGGTCACTGTTGGTCAGGAAAAATCAAGCGCTCATCTAAGAAAAACCTTTTGGGTCTTGCTGATAAATTTCAAAAGAATATAGCATTACTTTTGTTTGGTTGGCACTTTTAGTTTTTGGTCTAAGCTGAATCATGTCTTTCACATTGTGTGAATATACAATAACCCGTCGAAACAAGCGCTCACACAATTATAAACCATTTTTTGCGTTCGTGAACGAATTATTATGTTTACATTTATAGCCCCTTATGAATGAACGAGTTTGCTCTACTCTTACAACGTCATGTTTGCAGTCGGTTCTACTTAGCCTCCCATTGAATAAGAACGTAATGAACTGCAATGGAGTATGTATTCGTTGAATCGACATGCTGTGTTAGCCTATTTTCTATTTTATTACTATAATGAAAAAGTTTGTTCTGTTATTTCCCAAGCGATGTGTATGTTTTAATGTGAAAACACAACGGGCGACGCCTTAACAAATACTCGACACAATTTATAGGAGCAACGTTCCATTTGACCTAAATATCTAGCAGCGTATACACAAATTGAATTGTTATGTCCATTCCTGGTATTTCATTATTATTATCATTAAAAATTTATTTATAAGAACATTATCTATCTATATTTTATGTATACATTTATTTGTAGTTAAGTTATTTATACTGTTTGTCGTTTAAGTTATTTATTATTTATACCTCTTATTGAGCTCCTTGTATAACACAAAGGTTAACTGATAGAGAATGCTTTGAAGCTTTGAGCTCGACCTTTGTACCATAATGTACAATAACTTTTTAAATAAAAAAAAATATTTATCTTGCGGCGATGATAACCTGGGTATTATAACGTCCCATTGTATAATGGGTATTATACAGGCCAAAATAATCACTATGGAGTTTCGGGCCACTGCAGTTTGTTCTTTACACATACTCCAGATTTTGAATTTTTCTCTATTCATAGGCAAGTTCGTTAAAAATAGTCGATAACTGAAAGGTCCATAGGTATTTATTTATTTCTACGCTTCATTGGAAAATATCTACAAAAGGGGGAGGCTGCAAGCTGCAGTCCCACAGCCGCTTGGCGTATTCGACTGGCCACGTTACCCCTCTCTCACAGAGGTGAGAGTCCTCACAGAGATGAGAAAACACAGAACGTGTTTCGGTAGTGATTGAGATATGCCAAAGCCCATTCCCATCCCATCCTATCCTTTTCCTCCCCATTTACCTAACTCTTTCTCCAAATCCACTCCCATATCTTCAAAGGTAGGCGCGCATCCGAAGGCGTGCCAACGTTTGTCATCCTGGACTGATCGCGGACGTCCATGGGCGACAGTTTCCCTGGACAGAGGTGGACTGTATGCTTATCTGCTACCTTTTTTACATAAAAAAGGCGAACTTAATGCCTCAAGACATACTGTTGAACCCAATGTTTGGTCTGATTAGAGATGTTCAATTTGGAGATGTATGAAAGGCTCAAATTAGATGGTATGTTAAAATAAAAATACAATTCACAACTATACTTTATTATTATATATACTTACATACATACAAATACTTACATACACATATGTATGTAAGTACGTATTACATACATTACATACATATAACTTTTACGTGTGTGTACACACACACAAAGTTTATTGATAAGGGCGGGAATTCGGTGATTATATGACTATTATATGACAATTCATAAAAAAACTGCTTATATGCTTATTTTAATGATAAATGTTCTTTAGTTTACAAGTGTTCTTTCAGTTAAAGAGAGACCCCAATCTTCTTGAAAATTCATCGGAAATTGTTGTTTATATAGCAATACGTATTTTTACTTTCTTCCTATGGTTTTGCGTCTAAATTAGTTTATCAAATAACTAGGCACAGGATTGATTGAGCTGGAAATACCAAAAAGAATCATCAGTTCCGAGAAAATATAGGAAACACAAGATAACTTATTACTTGATGAAAGAAGCTTATATCGTCTTAATATTTTCGTAATAAAAGACGAAAATATGGAAATATTATTTTATATGAGGCATTTATTCAAATAAAAATAGGTTTTAGTGCGAATCGTCTCAAAAAATATAAATAGGTTTTAGTGCGAATCGTCTCAAAAAACATAAATAGACTTTAGTGCGAATCGCCTCAAAAAATATAAATAGGTTTTAGTGCGAATCGTCTCAAAAAACATAAATAGACTTTAGTGCGAATCGCCTCAAAAAATATAAATAGGTTTTAGGGCGAATCGTCTCAAAAAACATAAATAGACTTTAGTGCGAATCGCCTCAAAAAATATAAATAGGTTTTAGTGCGAATCGTCTCAAAAAACATAAATAGACTTTAGTGCGAATCGCCTCAAAAAATATAAATAGGTTTTAGTGCGAATCGTCCCAAAAAATATAAATAGGTTTTAGTGCGAATCGTCTCAAAAAACATAAATAGACTTTAGTGCGAATCGCCTCAAAAAATATAAATAGGTTTTAGTGCGAATCGTCCCAAAAAATATAAATAGGTTTTAGTGTCAATCGTCTCAAAAAATATAAGTGCGAATCGTCTCAAAAAATCCGATCATCCCAAAAATGTATACTGTAAACCTGAAAATTGCGGAACTAATTGCCTATTGAGGTTTTACCATTGAGTTACAGTAATACTAAATAAAATAATGCCGATCGGCCATCTTGGTATTAAAACAAAGTGATGAGTAAAAATAAGAAATACACGTCGGTCGGATTTAGAATACCATCAGCCCATCTCTTCCCGTGAGTATCTTAAAAGGTGATTTAGAGATAACAAAGCCGCTACCACAGGCTCTGAGGAGCTACACCACTTTTACAAGAGTGAACTCGCCAACCTGGTCTGCCAGCGTGGCGTTTCAAGGCCACACAGCACAATTTGCACGAGGGGGCCTATGTTTAGAAGTGGATACTAAAACAGCTGGTTACGATTATATAGATTTATCCGATTTTCAGAGCTAACCCGGGACCACAAGTTTCCAATTATAATAATAATAAACATTTATTTGACTTTTTGGCGGGAACTCGAGAACTGAAATTGAGCTTTTGTCTGATTATTAAACTTATTAAACATCACAGTGTTTTTGTGCATAATACTTGTGATATTCACATACATAATAAATAGCATAGGACTGCGTTTTGCGTGTACTGGATGGAGTCCTCCTCTGTCCTCAGTAAACCCACTATCACTTTTCTGAGCTTTCAAGAAAATTTGACACAGGCAGAATATGCTAATTGTAACATTTTGCCAATGAAAAAAAAAAACATTTATTTCATATACCACAAAAACAGATCCATATTTGTTAGTAGCGACTTATAGACTATGTTAGTAAATTAACGTAAACATCAAAATTGAATATGAATAATTAAAATTAAAAACTAAATATTAAAACGAGACTGGGTAAGGCCGTTACCGCATCCAGGGAATGTCAGAAGCACCACAGAAGTCAGAAGCAATGATGGGGGAGTTCATTGATGTTGTTGTTGCTATCCCTGTACAGTAGACTCTCTACTCTGTACAATAGAGATGCGCACTTTTTCGGCAAACAACCCGAGGCGATACAGAAACGTGGCAGCCCCAACAGTATCCGTAAGACATTATTTACCTATATTGGACCCGCAAAACGTTGGTCGATTTCTGCGAGTAGCGTGTTCACAGGCTGCTGGCGTAAAAAGATTAACAATAGGCTTTAAAAAGTGAAAAAATACGAGTATACAGATAGGCGCCATCATTTTTTTTTACATTTTTCGTTGATCTAATGCCAATTCATCTAATACACTCCAACAATAACTTCGGGCGATTCTATTACACTTACTACAGGCACGAAGAATGTTTCAGTTAAAAGCATAATAATAATAATAACAGAAAAGTCTATCAATTTTGATGATGAAGAAAACGAGAACAATTCTTTCAACGAATTTAAGTAATTGTGTACTTAAAAGGTTTTCAAATGCTTTTGTAAATAAATAAATAAAAGATAAAGAACGTATAAAGGAATTTGGTGTTAAATTGAATAAAAACATGTAACATAATTACTTAATTCATAAGTGCTATAAACATTTATTGTGTCGTGTTTTACTATGGGAGAGCTAAATAAAAGGGGGTACGACGTGTACTAGAAAGGAAAGAGGGTAAAGATTTGTTCCAGTAGCTTGTAATAAATCAAGAAAAACCTAATACAAAATTTAATAAATATTAATTTAATACAATAGTCGGTAGTATCAAAAGTCCTTAAAAGTGTTCGTTATATAAGTCTTATCCCCAAAAAACTCACTGTTAGACGCAGGAGAGGCGGCGCCTAGCGTCTGCAATCATTTTATTTATTATTTAAAAACTAAATGTGAAACTGTAACTCACACGTTTGCAATGTGACAATTGTATATAACATATTAAGTAAATATGTAAAGTGTAAAAGTGTATATGTATTTGTGTATATTTTTAAGTAGGTATGCAATACAAATGGAATGCAACCAGCCCTTTCAGTATCCACTGTTGGACATGGACCCATTGCCACATTGACTTGTGCACGAGGCCTTATGCATGGCCTTAAAACGCCACACTGGTTAAGCGGGTTATCGAATCCACTCGTTCAGTTCCTCAGGGATTGTGATAGTCGCTTTGTTATCCCTTAATCGCCTTTTACCACACCCACGGTAAGAGATAGGGTGGTGATACTTTAAAGCCGGCCGACAACCTTGAGAGAGCTGTAACCGAGGTTGTAATGCAAGTATGGTTCGGTTTATCATACGAAGAGCTCTGACAGTTCTGTATTTAATTCATTTTATGTTTTCTTTTATATGGATGAATGCGGCAGACGAGCATACAGTCCACCTGATAGTAAGTGGATACTGTCGCCTCTAGACATCCGCGATATATGCCAACATCAGTGCAAAATTACAAACATTAGCACGCCCCCGTATGCGCTGCCTACCTTTGGAGATATTGGAATGGATTTGGAGAAAGGGTTGGGAAAATGGGGAGAGATAGGATGCGAATGGGCTCTGGCACATCTCACTCACTACCGAAACACGTACGTAGATTAGAAAAATAAGATAAAGTGTGAAATGCAGTATATTTCAAGGCAGTCTTCTGTGACGTGGTAACGTGGTCAGTGGAGCGCGCCCATCTGCTGTTGGATTGCAGCGTGCACTCTCCCCATCAAAACCATACCATGTTCTTTTTAAGTTCTTCACGTTTTCTTTCTTAAGTCATAACATACTCGTAACACATTAAAATAGTAAAAGAAATATTCTTAAAGATACATACATATGTATATACACATATACATATGTATATATAACGCCAAAGTAAAATAGTGTGTCAATCTTCAATAGAAATACTGTGTCAAATTTTGTGGGAGATAAATTCATTCTATTTACGAATGTTTTTTGTTTCCCAACCACGTGATTTAGGTAACTACTCGTCCGTATTGCTGTGGATTAGTACAACCGTACACATTCCAATAAAACTGTCAAACCCATAGATTTCAGTAAAATTTACGTGACCACAAAACCGTTTTTACGGTCGACTCCTGTACTATAACCAGTTTAGCAAGACCAACTGTTCTCTCTCCTTTTGATAGAAAACATGGCGAGCTAGACGAAGGTTCAAGGCGAATGGGAGGTCTTGCAAAATTGGTCGCCTGTAACACGGGTAGGAAATCTCATATGAATGTGAATATTTTACGATAGAACAGTTCTTGTATTCGGGTTTAATGGTTTTTTAGACAGATGCTTGTAAATAGGAAATTAAGGTTATAAATTTTCTCTATAGGCCAATAGGCTTATTGTCTATTTAGCCTTACTTCTTTATATGAAAATTAGACACATTTTCTATCAGATTTTTATCAGTAACATGTTTACCTAAAGACGAAGGCCCTTGTGGACGACGCCTCATTTTTCTCTTTTGACATTTGTAAACGATATAAGAGTAGAGGGTATTAGCCCGCAATGTTTCATCACAAAGAAATACTTAGGAATTCTCTCACCACATCCTGATAAAGTAACTGTTCACAATCTGATAGACAAATTATCTGTCAATTTAATCTAGCTGATACTGACTTTGTGATAAAGTAGAACTGACTTTCTGATACCTTATTAGAAGGTGGTGAGAGGGGCCCTTAATCGCTAAGTTAAAAAGTATCCCGTATTATTGGAAATTAGCCTATAACGTCATACTGTAAGGCACAGGCTGCACCTAGTTCACTTGGAGGTTTCGGGTTGATTTCGGGGAGGTTCATGTTCCATACCTTTTTTATTTCTCGATTTGTGGGTTTCCTCATGATGTTTTCCTTCACAGCCAAGCTGGTGATAATTTAGAAATCTGTACTTAAGTACAAAACTAGCGGTACGTCTGGAACTCACCATCTCACGAACGAAAGTCGAGATTAGATAAGCTATCACCCAGTCTTATAATTATTCAGTTTAAAATTCTTTCGCTGTATTTATTCAGTTTAAAAGGAATAAAAGCCTAAAATAAATAAATTGAAAGTTTAATTTATGTAATTTAATTGATTTCGTAGTTTAATTGAAGTTCTAGTGTAATTAAGTTTAAAATCTATTAAAGTTTAAGTTTAATTGATAAATTTTAAAAGACTCGTGAAAGAACATTATCTCGCAGATTGAGAGTTCTCTTAACACCAAATTGTTTTTCTTCGTTGTTCTTTGTCTTTTTAGTTTATTAGAACTTTCTGTAGATATATATTATGCACACATTTCTGTATGTATGTATATAAAGACATTATTTTTTATTGCACCATCTCGTGCACCTCTATTTCGTATATAGATTTCTCCTCACAGCTCAAAGGTTGCCTGGAAGAAATCACTTTAATGACAAGGCCACCGGTTGTACTACCAATTACTTCTACATTGTATTTCGGTATATGTTTTTGGTATACGAAGTACAATGAACGTTGTACAATGGTACAATGAAGTACATATATCTATCTATCTAAATTGAATTGTTAGTTGTCAAGCAATAAGTTTTTTAGGTACAGACGAGTATTATATCTTGTGTACGAGGGATGAATGGCCTAAAAACTCCACGCTGGCCAAGCCGGTTGCCGAGCAACCATGCACCAGATAATGTGCATGAGACCCACCTTCAGCAGTGGACATAGAGTACATACCCAATAGAGACGAAATGCTACTCATTTTGTTTGAAAATATTTCCGTCAAATCACCGCGGTGACAACTGCGCTCTGATTGGTCGACCCAAGGTCAAACATAAACTCTAGTGTTGGGCACGCAAATATCGATATCGAAAGAAATTGTTTAGTGGGACGGCATGGTAAATAACACTCTCTTGTTTTTTTATAGAGATACAATGTATACGTAAATATTTAAAATTAAATGATTAAAATAATTAAAATAGCATTATTCCAACTATTAAATACTACCCAACAAGAGTGAACAAAATTGATAGTTTACGGAATACAGAGCACATGGAAAATTTAGATGATAGGAAAACTTCCTAAATAGTTGTATTTAATTAAATAACGTTGTGAAGATAAAACAACATTTTAATAGGTACTTATCATTTAATAAAACAATTTAAATCGATATAATGGTAATTATTATACATTGCGTTACTGGTTTTTAAAATGAATTAATTTCGTGTAAATTCTTCTTACAGCTTGTTTCTCATTATATTGCCTCCTTTTGCTAAGGAATGCTAGCCTTGTATCTATATATTTTTTCATTACGCTTTTAGCCAAATCAATTAAATGGTCTGTCTCTTCTGCGTAGTATTGGTGGTACTGATATTCGGGAAAAAATAATTCTCCTACAAAGCTACTGACAGTCTTGTGGACTAAGAAGTCGCTTGTATATTTTCTTTTGTCCACGCTATTAATGAATTTTTTTTTATAAATTGCTCAGAACGACGGCAGATTTTTTGCACACTAACCGAGGAGTATAACTTGCCCCGAGGAGTATAACTTGCCCCGAGGAGTATAACTTGCCATTATGCTTAGCGTTTGTGGACTATGAGAAAGCCTTTGATTCGATCGAGACTTGGGCAGTGCTACAGTCCCTCCAGCGGTGCCATATTGACTATCGGTATATCGAAGTGTTGAAGTGTTTGTATAACAACGCCACCATGTCAGTCCGAGTACAGGAAGGGAGCACGGAGCCGATTCCATTGCAGAGGGGTGTGAGACAAGGAGATGTCATCTCTCCGAAGCTCTTCACCAATGCGATGGAAGACGCTTTCAAGCTCCTGGAATGGAAAGGACTCGGCATCAACGTTGATGGCGAATACATCACTCACCTTCGATTTTCCGACGATATCGTGGTCATGGCAGAATCGCTGGAGGATCTTAGCACAATGCTCGGAGACCTCAATCGAGTTTCCCAACAGGTGGGCCTTAAAATGAACATGGACAAGACGAAAATCATGTCGAATGTCCATGTCGTGCCCACCCCAGTTTCAGTTGGGAGCTCGATTCTCGAAGTTGTTGACGAGTACGTCTACCTAGGCCAAACGGTCCAACTAGGTAGGTCCAACTTCGAGAAAGAGGTCAATCGACGAATCCAACTCGGCTGGGCAGCGTTCGGGAAGCTACGCAGCGTCTTCTCGTCCAAAATACCTCAGTGCTTGAAGACGAAGGTCTTCGACCAGTGTGTGTTGCCGGTGATGACCTACGGCACCGAGACGTGGTCTCTGACTATGGGCCTCATAAATAAGCTCACTGTCGCACAGCGAGCTATGGAGAGGGCTATGCTCGGGGTTTCCCTACGTGATCGAATCAGGAATGAGGAGATCCGTAGACGAACTAAAGTCACCGACATAGCCTCTCGGGTTAGCAAGCTGAAGTGGCAGTGGGCAGGGCACATAGCTCGAAGAACCGATGGCCGATGGGGCAGAAGGGTTCTCGAATGGAGACCACGTACCGGCGGACGAAGCCGAGGACGTCCATCTGCTAGATGGACAGACGACCTCATAAAGGTTGCGGGCACCCGCTGGATGCAGGTCGCTGCCGATAGGTCTAAATGGCGGACAATGGGGGAGGCCTATGTCCAGCAGTGGACGTCCAAGGGCTGAGAGGAAGGAAGGAAGGAACCGAAGGATATATTAAGCCACCCTTATCTCTGTAATAAATTAGACTTCTCTTGTTTTCTGTCAAACATACCAACGCTTCTATACAAGTGCCACATTTAATGCGTTTAACTAGTTCGCTAGATCCTGAAATGTATCCTGTATGTAGTATCCTGTATCCTGTAAAATGTATAAATGTAGTATCCTGCTATGTATTCTATTACATTTTCTGAAAACTGCGAAAGCTCGACAGTTTCCATCAAAATATTAAGATCGTTTTGGTTTTCCTATTACTTTTTTATTCTAGAAAGTAAACGATGACCTCAAACGTTCAGGTGTCGATATTGTCAAATAACGTCACCTACTTATTTCTAAAATCATATCTACACTACTGCCTAATAGACCGTATTTTTCGATCAAGATCTGATATACTTAAAAAAATCGATAAACATAATATGTCCAGCACTACGACGTTAGATCGACAATGGACATTAAAAATAAGTGCAAAGTTATTTTTTTAAATAAAATGTAATAAATATACCTACTTTACTCATAAATATCGAAACATAATTTCATTTTCTTAGTCCAACACTAGTAACAAGTTCGTAGAAATAGAAAGAGATGATGCAACGAGGTTGTAACTAGGTAAAAACAAGACGCATAGATACTTGTCAATTGTTTCATTTTGAATTGACCAGTTTAGCTTGAGCCGTGATAAAATGGATGTGAATTGAAAAATTCTATATTTATTGTTACTTACCGATGAAATGTGATGCCGTCTGTTTTAGAGTTCGATGTTTTACTATTTTTACCACACCAACGAATCGAACAGGAAGACATTTTAACAGCAAATCTCGTGTTTTATAATTATACAGAGACGTACACACAGGTCACTTTCTGGTGCCATACTATTTTGGTGCATGTGAGAGTTGATATTTATTATAGCCAAATCACTGATCAGTTTCGGAATTGGATGGCCAGTATTACCGCTCTATAGGGTATAATACTCTATGGCAGTGGATAATGAATTGCATGGTTGCATTGCATTGTTGCATATTATGTACGCTAAAGTGGACAAAGTCGCGTGTAGTAACAGATATTACACCAGGCTAAGGACCCTATACAATGAGGTCGTCCCCTTTCAAGGCAGCCTGCAAGAAATTTGTGTAGGACGTTCTCAGTAAAGGTAAATCGTCCATTATAATTCATTCCAGCATAGTGTTCGCAGTATGCGTATATAGATATTACTGGATATGGCTTACCGTTCGAAGGCCAATCCTGTCAATTGCCAATTGGTCCCGTCAATTTGTTTAAACAAATGATTGTCCGACTGGGAATCGAACCAGGCGTCTATTGCACGGTAGGCAGGGGCACTACCAAGTGGGATAATTGGTCTTCATTAACAATTTTAAGGACCAATACAAAGAACACAACTGAACTGCACTTGAAAGGGTACGGGTGTAGTAAAATAGATGTTTTATTGCATTCCTAGTTGCCGCGCCGCAGTAGGTCAAGCATCTCCGCAAGCGACCACCCGCAACGAACCTCGCGATAAACATCAACCGGGTATTGCACGTGTTGTGTTCGTCTCTGTATGAGTCTCTGGACCCACGGCACATGGAATCCTAGTGTGGGCCAATGAGTGTAGCGTTATTTATTAAAATAATCGCTATCCAATTGGGTTATTTGCTTCTGTCAAAATAGATGCCTTTTAAAAGGTGGCGTTTCACTCCATTCCGCTGAGGTTATTCATACCACGGGGCGAGGCAAACTTAAAAAATAAGCAAATGAAATTGTGGGCCATAATCGGTATGCTAGAGTCTCTGACTCTATTCTATCGTGATTAAAGGTATTACTATATAGTAATTTACTAGTGACTAGGCGATAGCCCTAAAGTGATACTGTCAATCAGCAAATTAATCCAATCTTTAAGTGTAGCGTTTATTTTTGTCGCTATCGCCAATGTCTTATCTAGAATGTTCATATCTTCGACTTGTTACGTATATTAGCAAAACGATTACGGGTAATGTAAGGTTCAGGTTTAATGGGTGTCGCAGCAGGGCAGGCCCTTACGAATTGTTTGGGCTCGAGTTGTTTACTGGCTCGATTAAGATGATGGTTGATTTTAGCGACCATTATCTTACACATATTGTAGATTTTAAATAAATAAATTCAATATTTGCTACACCTGATACAATATAAATAACACAAAAAATGCAGTGGTATACAAAGTTAATTCTCACTACGTAAAAGGTCGCAAGTTCACCGTATGCTGTCAGTAGATGATCGCCTACATAACGCTGATTTACAATGTTTGTCTCATTGTTACAATGTTTCCAAGATGCTATACATAGGTTGTCGCAAGTCTATTTTAAAATAAATCTATTGTAAGTAACCGCAAAGATCAACACAGCAGCGTGTGAGCGAGAATTCAAACCGTAGCAAATACAACACAAGCGAGAAAGAGATTTTGGTTTCTTTTTTATCTAGTCGGAGAGGCTCGGAGTCCCGACAAATATATATTTTATAAAGTGGCTTATACATACATTGTAACAAATCATTATCAATAGAATTGTGTGCGGTCAAATGCAAAGGAGAACGCATAATCCCAAGCCATTTGTAATCGTATGAATACTCGATTCACAAATGCAACACGGTACATTATTATCCATTATCCACCAATCCGTACTGAGTCCGCGTGGTGGATTGTGGCCCGAAACCTAGTGACTCACGGGGGAAAGGGCCTTTTAGTGGAACGTTATAGGTTAATATCGATAAGGTACATTATTGCAGCGGTGTATTTCGATCAAAGTTCAACTAAATTCGTCTACACACTTCAAACATAATAAAATTTCACTTAAACATTCAAGCGAGAAATAGCCCTTGAAATCACTTCGGGAAACGTTCAAGTTCATATAACACCTATTTCATCAAATCGTTTTTCTTTTCGACCCCCATATTATCCGATTTCAGTTGATTTAACCTAACAGTGGCGGAGTAATAAAATTCTTTTCTTTGTAGGCCTTTCTTTCTTTCATTCTGCTGTCACTCACTATCTTTCACAGTGTAAAGAGAACTCAGTATTATTTTTATATTTTTTTTAGACAAAATATCCACAATATGTGTTAGTAACCATAAATATTATATTTATGGTTACTAACACATATTGTGGATATTTTGTCTAGGGATCCAAGTGTCCCAAGTGTAATAAGGAACAAGTTAAACTTAAAAATTAAGATACGACTACCCAACCCAACGCTATCGGCTAGCGTGCAGTCGTGGCAATCAGTGCGGCATTGGACTGTCCCACCTGGCTGCAATGGCGCTCAGGATGCTGTTGGAGCTGGCTCGAATTCGCGCCAGTAGGGAAGCACAACGTTTACGCGTTATGGCGAAGAAGTCATTAATGGTCACTTCAGCAAACATTGCTGAAGCGCTGCAATGACGTGGCAGCCCCATCTACAACGTGAACCCATTATTATACAGGACACGAAGAGTCGTATGGTCCCCGCCAATAGTTGTACCGCAGACCGCACGTGTAAAATGTTTGGCAATACGCTTTTTAAGAGCGTCATCTTTACGTCTTTTGTACATCGCGCAAATCTGCGGGCCAATATATTACAGCGAACAGACGCCCTTCGTTCCCCATCTACGAGTACCTATATTATCATACCTATACAAGTATCTATATTATCATTTAGATATCCGCCACTAAATACTCAAAAAGAAATTAATGTGCTTCACTTTAGGTAGCAAAGCAGCGCTGCTTAGTATACGTTGCTGCATATACTCAGTGTCCACAATTCACAAAAGTATAAGTAACATGCGCCCATAAAAAAATGCTGAATTTTAGGCGATGCATCACGTGTTTTGCGCTGAAAGCCGTATTGCCATTGGTCTGTTTAGCAGTTTAATATAATGTAAATGTGTGAGAATATACACACACAAATATAATGTCTAATTTATTAAGCACTGTCATTAAATCACATCGAAGCAACATTATAGGATTAAAAAAATATCTAACTATTGTTAAAAATGAAATTGTAGTTGTTAAACTAAATATAAAATAATAAGTTATTTTAGTAAAATTAAAAAGATATTTAGTCATATTTGATATATTTGCAATTCCAGCAAAATACATTTTATTTGTCAATTTATTTGTAAACACGAATCTACAGCAGAACAGAGATGTACTTATTTGAAATATATATATACAAAAGTTATTACCAATAACAGATTCTATTATGTTATTGCACATATTAATTTTAAAATGTATCTATCCTATACGGTCTCAAGGCAATGTCGACATTACGATGCATGCATGAGTCATATTTCCGTTGTTTATAAAAACATGTTATACTGGTTCTTCTTTATATTGTGTAATTTCCCGGACAAAATTGTATTTGGAACTGCCAAATTCCGATACCAAACAACAAGTTCTTTATTGCCTTTGAAATTACTGTTCAAAACTATTGAGAAAAAACTTTTCAATGTTCGTTTTCATTTATTTCGCCAGTTTAACGTACACTGAGGCAGGCCGCGTCGCAGCGCATAACATCGATGCATAAATAGGGCTGGCAAGCGATACGTCGCCTCAAGTATGCCCTGGTGTAAAATATATGAAAGTGATTCAGGAAGATTTCTGCAATGTTATGCACTGCGATGCGGTCCGACGTAATATGCGCGAGCCTTAAGACTGCATTTTCATATGCTTTCAAGGAGTTTACTGAGTTTTAATTTCTATCACTTTACTGAGCGACTCCTGACTTACTTCGACGGAACTAGACATTAACGAGTTGTTTGTTAATTATGAAGAAAACTTGACACTGGCACAATGTGCTAATGCGTATAAGAAAAGAAGAAAAAAACAACTATCAACTCTATTTTTTTAATGCGAGGCGAAAGAAACATTTCAACATTTCAAACCAATTATCAAATCAAATATTCAAATCTTGAACGAAAATTTCTCTTTAGACAAATATTCGTTCAAGATAGATTATTAGATAGATTATAGGTTTAGATAGATTATTTTCAAGTCGAGAATCGAATTAGTCATCTATTTATATATTATACAGGGGGCACTGACCGCGCTAATCTACCGTCAAGGTCATCAAAAGCTTCTGTCTACCTAATAGGTTTATCTAGTAATTAATGTTATCAGGTCACTAGACTGGACAAGTCGTATCTAGTTCGTTAAGCTTTAATCCATCAAGCGATTTGACCTTTGACCTTTAATGTTTAGCTTTTCTGTTCGTGGTCTTTGGATTCCCATGGCGACGGATCGGCGTGGGTCTTATAAAAAGGAAAACATTATAACATTTTAAAGAAATTAAAAATAAACAGGCAAGACATCCAAGTTTATATCTTGATTTTAATGTCAATTTTGCATTTGTTTTGAATATCATCAACTGTATAAGGTTTCATACAGAAAGGAGGAGGAAAATCCACAACGTCGAGGCAAAATTCTGCCCTTCTTAGTGAAAAAGACATTCGACAAAAATGCAGAAAATCAAGCTAGAAACTTTGAGTCTTGGCTAAAATAAGAATAATCATTGTTTATTATTTTGTGTTTGTTTTTAATTACCGAATCTAACGCTACCGCTTTCGTTAATAATCTTAGTAATGCCTTGTCTTCTTAGGGGTTTTTATAAAGAGAAGGCTGTGATTTTGTTTTTATCTGTTTTATGTACGAGGTAGACGCAAAAAATATTGGTCAGATTATAAAAGATGTTTCATTTTTATGAAGCGAAACTATAATAATAATTTATTTATTTATTCAAAAAACACAGATCCATATAAATGTTAATAAGTAACTTAAAATAAGAGTATATCCGACAAATCGAGGAAACAGATGCCACTATAATATCTGAAGTAAAGCTAAATCGGTATTCTTTATCGCGAAGCTTTATCTGCTGACCTTCGTGAAAATATTCATTGATTTCACAAACAGTTAGTTAGGCGGTTGGTAACAAAGCGTTTGAATATTCAGCCGTCTCCCGAATATTAATGAAAGGAACTGCTGAATATGATCTGACGTTTCATTTTTCATTGTTTTAGAAATTAGCTAAATCCGTCCGCCCGCTTGTTTTGGCGCATCAAATTCTACTAACAAGCAGCCAGGGAGTCTACTCTGATTTTACACCTTCGAAGTTTCGAAGCCGGACCGAAGTCCAAATGAACGAAGAATATCGGTATTATTTAAAAATATGTGATATTGTTATCGTGAAATTTGACGTTTGATCCCGAAGTATCTCTTGTTTAATATCCCGGGTATCGGGGTAATTTTAAATGACAAATGAGTGAACGTTTTCGTAGCAGGTATCGTCCGAAATATCGGCCGAAACTTCGTTTTGGTAATTGCAGAGTAGATCCTCAGGATTTATTTATATTTCAAAGAAATATACCTATTAAAGGAATCACGCCTCTCAAATTTCGATTTTTTGTTTGACTAAGTGTCACCAGCTGAATGTATAACGCCAATATCCGTAAACAGCCGATTTAGCGTCCAGTTGCTTTCCTATTTGCGTGTTAAAATTTCAGATTACAATAACATGTTTGACATGTATTCTGTGGGGCATATACTTGAACTAAGAACCACATATCCTTATAACCTGATAATTTCATGTTTAGTACAGCTATTCTATACGATTTCTCAATAATTTTATGTATACATATTCATATATTTTTAACTAAAAAACCAATGCCATACAATCCTTATTTTTCCTCCTTGATATATAGTCTTTGTGTTCTTCAATTTCTTCACCATTTTTGTTCTAACTTTGCTTAGGCCAATTATATCCCATAATACTTTCTTAGGTTTTCGCGATTACTATACATAGCAATTAAACAACTTTGAACGGTTTAAACGGTTTTAATGTTAAATATACGCGATTTAAATCGTTCAAAGTTGTTTAATTGCTACAATTATATCCCATTTAATTTCTTTTATTCCATGTTCTAATTTCATATTTATTTCATCCGTTCTAAGTGTATTTAAAGTTGTTATTAATATATTCTGGTCTTTGTTTGACTTTGACTTATTATTATCTGGAGGGTGATGGGCTTTCTCCCCACAGTAACCAGCCGGATTGGGGATCTCTTGTGAATATTGATGTTTATTTATTAATGAGCTTAAACGGTTGCCGATGTACAATTTTTCCTTTTTAATATATGTTTTTTTTTGTCATTGAATGTGAGCATGTTCGCAAGTATGCAAATGCATCAACTTTTTGCATTTTTAAAACGGATTTTACGTTATCAACTTCTTGTACAAAGTTTGGGGTTGGTGATGTTGAAATTGACCCTTTTCTCTCATTATTTTCTTTGTTAATTTTCCTGAGTTTTAGTTGTTTGCGTTTTTCTAAAGTTTCTTTGGGGAAATCTTGTGTTATATTCAAATTCAAATTCTTTCAAATTCAAATTCTTTATTTCATAATATATATGTTTATATATGTTTATCATTATCATTATCTTTTTATTATTTTCTTAGGTTTTCGCGATTACTATACATAGCAATTAAACAACTTTGAACGGTTTAAATCGCGTATATTTAACATTATTTATATCCCGACGTTTCGAACACTTTGCAGTGGACGTGGTCACGCCAGTCACCCCGTGACCACGTCCACTGCAAAGTGTTCTAAACGTCGGGATATAAATAATGTTAAATATACGCGATTTAAACCGTTCAAAGTTGTTTAATTGCTATATTATCTTTTTATTTCTCAATATTTCTATCTTTTTCTGAATTGTTGTTGAAACTAATTCCAATAATGTTTGTGAATTTTCTTCATTTGATTCTTCAATTCTATGAATTAATTGATTATTTTTCTTTGCATTTATTTTCAAGCTATTTATTTTTCTGTTTAGATTTTCTATTTCAGTTTCAATTGTTTATTTTGTAGTTTTGCGGTTGTAGTCTTCGTTAGAGTAATTGTTTGTTTATCGAGCTCTTCTTTCATCTTCATAAAAAGTACTGATATTTCCTGTGGTATTCGTGAAACTATCTCGCAATAACTAAACGCAATGTTACTGAATGCAGTTTAAAGTGAGTGCTGTTAAAGTACAGTCATTATAATAGGCCACTTTTGACATTTCATTGATTTTGTGACGATATAACTTTGCATCGGTCCCATAAATCCATTGAAGTTTATAAATTCATTACTGAACACTAAAAATATGTAACTTTTTTAATAAAAAAATATAAGCTTGTCTTTTTGTATCAAATTTAATAAGTTCGACGGTTAATTTAGTTGATAAACATCATTATCAATTTATATTTCAAGAAATTTGAACCCCACTACAAGATTACGCCTGTCCACATTTTTTCATTTTTAATAATAGGGATGTAATCTTTATAATCGAAGTAACTTGTAGAGAGAAACGAATATCGAAAAAAGTTACCGCTACGATAAATAAACAAATTAAGAGAACAATAAAATTATTAAATAATTGACATATCATAATTTAAATAAATACAATTATTAATTAGTAAATACATTAAAAAATATGTAATTAAATCAATATTTAATTTAATTAAACCTCATTTAATATATTAATATATTAAAACTATATCTGAAATTAAAAAAGAAAAAGTACGACTTATCTGGCCTATTTTACATACGGCGAAGAAAAGGAAAAGAAGTAAGCCAGTTGTCGATGTCGATAGTTTTAATGCCGATGCAATTCGCAACCACATTTATGGTTATTTATTACATGAGAAAAGAGAAAAAAACAGAAACAGAAATCCAGAAAAAATCATTTATGTTCATTAAAAGAAGCAGGCTTATTTTCTGGTGGAATATCATCTTTAATAAAAACTGCGTGTACAAATGTTTCCATAGATGATTGGAAGAAAGAGGTAGAAAAAACAAAAAAATATAATGAAATAGTTCCAACTAATAAATAATAATTTAATACATATATAAACTGGTTTCATTATAATTCCCTTAATTAGGCTTAACTTTGAAGTCATGTGGCATACGATTTCCAATGCTGTGTATGCTCTAAAAATATTATTGCAGATTTTTTTTTTATGAACACTACAATCGATTCACTAATATATAACTTATGATAATTGCTGTTAGATTACCATAATATGACATCCACTTTGACACTTGTCAAAAGTGGCCTATTATATTGACTCTACTATAGGCAACTTTGATTTTGTTGTCTATGGGCAATTTCAAATTTATCAATCACGTTATTTGACAATTTTTATAACCACAAAAATTTTGTATTTATGTTTACTTCCAATTCGTACTTTTATCACTTTTCGTGGAGATTCATTAATGTTTTGGGTAGTATGATTCAATAGTTTTAAGTTTGTGCCAATTATTGCACTGGTTTTGTATTTATTTTGCACTTGTTATAATTAGGAGAGCACTCGACAATACGTTTTCACAGTTAGAAGACTGGAATCGGAAAACTTGTACATGCTCACTTAATGATAATTTCAGGAACTTTATAACGGATCCAGATAAAATAGTGTATTGGAAGGGTCATAAGCTATAATTATGACAAGTTTCAATAAATTCTGTTTAGTGGCTTTTGCGTGATATGTGTTTAAACAGGCAGACGTACAGAAATTCTAGAATAATGTCTGTTTTCGATTCTGTATCGTTCGCAGAGTACTACAACAACGTTTTTCAAAAAAAAAATGTATATTCGCTATAATTTTATTATATGTATAGATGTATATATTTTAGAATACATCTTCCCGTGTCCTCGAATCTATGAAATATAAAGGTCACGAAAATATGTTATTACATCAGTTATTAATTGAAAATAATTACTATTTGGACCTAATTATAAGCCCTAATCAAAAGGATGTTTGATGAATAGTTGATCAGATTTTGAAATCATAGGGGTTACATCATTAACTAATTGACCTCGATAGCTTTTACTCCGTGCCATAACCAGAATACACCATCAGTCTATGTACGAGTATATGTTACCGGCCAAACCCGATTTAAGGATAAAGTAGCTTTTCCTAAGCGCAAGAAATTTATGCGAAGCGTGTTAGGATGAACAAATTTGGTCTAAGATAATTATTTAGCCCTAATAAGAAAATCACACTTCAGGACAAACTGATATTTTTATACATCATTAATTTAGATTTTGATAACTCTTGATTTCATGAGCAATAATAAAAGACATGAGGTTATAAAGCCAGGCCACACTACGCGGCCTTTATATGATTACATTAAATTATATATTATTATCTAACAATTACTAAGAAATAATAATAGTGTTTCATAAAAAATGTTATTCTAATTTTAATTTATTTTAATATATCCTCAAACGTCCGTTGTAAACGCTCAATAGATTAATGCCAAACAAAATTTTTGTTTTTGCGAAAGTGAAGCACAGTGAAGATTAGAAACAGTAGAGGAAATTAATGTTGTTTTAAAAAATAATCACCTACGCTCGACCGAAGTGAGGGCTGTCACTCGATTGAGAGTTACTCACACCGACTTCAGCCGTAGACTTCGTAGCGTGGGCCACTTAGTGCGGTGTTAATTGGTTAACCGAGTGCTATTGGCCAACTTATTGTCTTCGTTATACGAGGGCGGAGTGGTAAGTCTGGTAAAAATGAAAGAAGGAATCAACTTTATTTAAAAATTATGATTTATTTTTCAACGTAGTTTCCTTCTAACTCAATGCACTTCATCCAGCGTTTCTCTAGCTTTTTGATCCCTTCCATAAAATACGACTTAGGCAACCCTTTGAAATAGGCATTGGATTCGTGTATGATCTCCTCGTTGGAGCTAAATCTTTTCCCACCGAGCCATTTTTTTAAATTCGGAAACAGAAAATAGTCGCAAGGAGCTAAATCTGGCGAATATGGTGGGTGAGATAGCAACTCATATCGCAACTCATGGATTTTGGCCATGGCAATCGCGCAAGTGTGCACTCGTGCGTTGTCTTGGTGGAAGAGGATTTTCTTCTTAGCCAAATGCGGTCGTTTGTCAGGTAAAATTTTGTTAAATTGGTCCAATAAATTGGCATAATATTCGCCATTAATCGTTTTACCCTTCTCTAGGTAGTCAATATGGGTTACCCCACGTGCATCCCGAAATACTGTAGCCATCACTTTATTGGCCGATAAAACTGCTTTGGCCTTCTTCGGAACTGGTTCGCCCGTAGCAATCCACTGTTTCGATTGTTGCTTAGTTTCTGGTGTATGGTGGTGGATCTATGTTTCGTCTACCGTTATAAAACGACGCAAAAATTCAGTTTTATCCCGTTGAAACAACGCCAAACCTGCCTTCGAAGTGGTAACTCGCATGCGTTTTTGATCAACAGTCAGTAAACGCGGCACCCATCACGCGGAGAGCTTCTTCATATCTAAATGTTGGTGTAAGATATTGCGCACACGTTCGTCTGAGATGCCTACTATCTCGACTATCTCGCTCACTTTTACTCTTCGGTCATTCAACACTATATCATGGATTTTAGCGATCATCTCTGGTGTAGTGACCTCAACTGGGCGTCCTGGGCGTTCAGCATCACTTGTGCTTGTACGACCACACCGAAAATCCGTAAACCATTTATGAATCATTTTAATCGACGGAGCAGAGTCCCCATAATATTTATCAAGTCTTTGTTTCGTTTCCGTAATAGGTTTTTTGCGCAAAAAATAATGTTTGATCAACACACGAAATTCACTTTTCTCCATTTTTGCGAAAATGCGTTTAATTGTTTTTATTTAATGGCTGTCAAAAAAAAACTAACCGGCGGTACTGGCTGAAAATTTTAATTTAGTCCTTCAAAAGAGTTGTGAACATGGACGTTTCATGCAATTTGCGATAATTTTATTCCAAAATAGATTTTTACCAGACTTATCACTCCGCCCTCGTAATTATTGTGGTTATATTTACGTCCATTCGTTATTAGAATGAAAGAACAGATTTGTTGTACTAAGTTATACTTGCCGTTGGCACCACCTAGCCATTTATTAAAGAAGAAGATAATGAGCTGCAAATAATTGTTTGCGTTTAGCATAGTTGCTTAATATTACATATATGCCGCTGGGTCGATAACTAATGGTGGAGATGAATCTTCGAATGGAGACCACGTACCGGGAAACATGGCGTGGGAAACATCTCCAGCCAGGTGGATGACGTCTTGAAGAAAGTCGCCTGTGGTGACTGAATGAGAAGAGTAAAAGACCGTGTGTGGTCCTTGGGAATAGCCTATATATATTCAGTAGTGGAGACACAGATTGATGATATGGTATGATATATACCTATAAATACACACTGCCTTCTATCTTTAATGTGGTGGTGATAGGTAACATTATTAAAAGTGCCTTAATTTTATCTCCAAAAGCGTGGGGGGTGAAAAGAAAAGTTGGGATGTCTTGCAAATGGAAAAAGTTATCTTTGTTACGTTGTTGGAGATATTTTGATTGTGTTTTTAAAACGATTAAGCAAAAGAAGGTCATTTTAAGACGAGGATAGATTTAAAAATGAATGATCTCGTAAAATGTGAACCTGTATATTTATTTAAGAAAATAAACGATATTTATGACTAAAATTTTGTTGAGATCTTGTCATATTTTTTTTTAAGGACGAAAGCGGCAGACTAGCATACAGTCCACTTGATGGTAAGTGGATACTGTCGCCCATAGACTAATGTAACCAGTCGCGGATAACCAGTATCCACGTAGCATTAGGTGGATGCTCAGTGCTCACCTTCTTTCCATAAAAAAATGTTAGCTGAATAGAATACTTACGAGTACAAAAAAGTTCTATAATTATACAAATAGACAATATGGATGGATGTTTCATGGAACTAAATGGGATGGATGGCTTGAGATTACATACTTAAAAGCACCAAAGATATCCAAAGAAGTAAGATTCACACGAAAGAATTTTCGGGCTTCTTTATGTGAAAATAAATCCGTTGATGGGAGCAACTTGCATTTTACCTTATTATTTACATATTTTAGAAGTTAGGTGCAGTTCTAGTTACGAGTATGTATATGTAGAGTTAGGTTGCGAGTTCGTATATTTAATTGAGACACTTAAATCATATCCTCCAAATACTTTATTTTATATGAATACAATAACCAATAATGATTACACAGATCGGTTCGCAAGAGACAAGTGAAGAGAGCAGGGCCATGCGGTGCCGCTTTGTCTCTCCCAACTGCTGGGTTAACAAAACCTCATGTCTAGCATTCGACATCGTGTCGACACTGTGTCCCTTATACATATCAAAAGCAGACAGTCATTGGACCACACACACATAAGGTCTAAAAACCAGTGCTAGTACTTGTAGCCGGCATCAGTTGAGACTTTCATATTGCCATTCATAAATTTTATATTTGTTTCTTTATTTATAGTTTTGTATTTTTTAACTACAAGAGTGCCAATGTATTATTTCTTACTTTCATTACTTTTCAATTGTAATCTTTTTGCATAATTTTACATGAACTCGCTTAAGTTCAAGTTTTTGGAGGACTGGAAAACGTGATCCTCATGTTTAGAAGTTTCTTCGTGTGGTTAGATTCTTTTAAACAAAACGTGGTAACAACAACAATTAAACATTTTAAACAACTCAGTCTAATTGACGGCAGGATTAGTCATACATACCTCGGTCATACATATAATCACTATTTTGCCACTTTGTGTAGAAGCCCATGTCCAGCAGTGGATAATAAAAGGCTGGCAACGGTATAACTCGGCCAATCGGTTGTACCCCGGTTGTTGTGGTGTGAAATAATGCATTTTTATCCTCGAATAACTCCGCTATTGTGGTATTATTGCAGTAGTATATATAGTTTTTCCCGTAAAATTAATTTTTAAGCTGAAAAGTCGTATCGTATGAACGCACTCTTGATGTAAATTGGTTCCAAAGTATACCTATCGCAAAGGTATTTAGGTAGGCCGTAGCACGTTGGTCTCGTGTTTTTGTTAAGTTAGTCGTTTTTCGATCAGTGGAACATGGTTAATGCTCTTAAGTCTTAAATAAGTCTCCTTCAGTATGCAATTGAAAAAATTAAGGAATCTGGACGCGATTAGAACAACGAATACCTATTTGTATTCGGAACTGGGAAGAAGTGATCGACTTATAGATAAATATTGCCATTATACATTATACGTATCACTGAAATAACGAAAGTAGAATCGATTATATTTACCAATTTTTACGACAGATTTTTTTTCATAACATATTGTTAATTTCTAGTAGGTGTATTTATTCTACGCGCGTCGGCTGCACCGCGCCACTGCACCCGGCGCGCCCGGTTACTGTCCTGCAGTGAGTAATGTGACTTACGAACGTTTCAGATAGAACAACAAAACTTCACATGTTCGTAACTTTTGATTTACTCCCCTAAAATAATTCGATTTCTCACTAACGGTTTTATATATTTTAAGTCAGTTGACGTGTTGCAAATGTGTCGTTATTTCAGTGACATGTTATCCTATCTTTGAAGGAATTTAGTAAGCTAGTAATCGTGAAGATAATTGGCTTTCGTTACTCGGTCCATAGGCCCGTTTCAGGAGGATAGGGGTGCTTCAAACTGGTTAGAACCTGTTAAAATCAAATTTATCTCGAACGAACTTGTTCGATTGCGTCAGACGAAGACTTATTGAGAAAGTTACTTATGAGAAACTATTATTTAAATTAATTGCTAATCTGTAACAGCTCTCCCAGAAGGGTGGAAATTTGTTATCAATTGTGACAGATCTAAATGTAATAAAGAAATGTTTAACTGAGAACATTAAAAAAATGAAGTTGGGGAAATTGGACTCTGAAGATATTAATAAATAAGTATGTGATGCCACACTCAGTGGCCCACATTAGAATTCCCTGTGTCGAGAGTCCAGAGGCACATACAAAGACATTATCATCCCATCGGGAATCGAACCCGGGACCATTTGCACAGCAAGCACAGTCACTACTACTCATGCAAGTCTTTTGGGCACCAAAAGTTCTATTAGAAAAAAAACATCAGACATCTTGAATCTTTTTCGCGTATATACCATATAAGTTGGCTTGTAGATTCTGTCTATAATACACGTGACATAATTTGACAAGTTTTGATATCTCTAAGGCCGTATCCGCTTGGTGAAATGAGCAATAAATAATAGCAATTGTGACGGCATAAGCCTTATTTTATTTTTATCGTGGACAGTAATAATTGTAATAATATTGATAATAAGTACTTAATAATATTTTGAGTTGTTAAAAAATGGTTGAATATCAATTAAATAATAGTGGTTGGCACTGCCTTCATATTTTCTCACCCTTAATTATAAAATTCACTTGACACGATTGATTCGCTCACCTGATATATCTATCGCCATGTATCAAAACAACTGTGAATTCAAAGGGCATCATTATATCTCGCATATTTTTTTTTTGATGCGGCCAGTAATGATATTTGTACGATCGAACTATGTGAAACGTATTCTAATAGTAGTATACAATTTTTTTTTTTATTTTCGGTACCATAAGAGTTACATCAATTTCTTTAGGCACGCGTATATGACTTTGTTGTTCAGATAGCACAAGAGATATATGGATTCTTTTAAACAAGTAAAGGACTGTAAATTGGTGTATGATTTTGGGATAATTAAATAACCGACCAAGAGTGTGTCGGAGACGCATTATAAGGGTTCTGTAGACTTCTATGAAAATTATTGTAAGCTAATTACGAGTTACAAGTTGGTAGCCGATATCATCATCCATGAACCTATTATTTTATCTTAACTTTTATACTACTCATGCGTATAAAGTCGGATTTTTTATTCGAGTCAGGGATAAGACATATAGAACTGTAATTAAGTGTCATCTCCGTACAAATTTAACTCTGATTAAAATTAAAAAAAAATTACAAAACTAAAACTAGTTGGTTTTTAATCAAAGTAATTCTTATTTTACCGAAAATAAAAAAAAAACGTTTGTGTACCATTCGAATAGGTTTTACATAGTCTTTCAATCCTCCAAAGATAATTGCTGGCCGCATCCAAAAAAAAATGATGCCTGACTTGTATGGAGAAATAATGATGTCCTTTGCGTGCAAGTATGAACTGTCAAGTATCAACCTCAATCGTGAGACTTTTTGGCGGGAACTCGAGTAGCGAAATTAAGTTTTGTTTGATTATTATAAAAAATGTATATAATGCGTTTTGTACTTTAATAGTTTTTTTTGTGCTTAATATTTGTGATAATGAAATAAAAGCATAGGACTGTGTCTTTCGTGTGGTCCCAAGGAGTCCTCTTCTGCCCTCAGTAAACTCACTATCGTTTTACTGAGCAACTCCCAACTTACTCCGGCTGGACTAGACATTGATATGATGCGTTTTAAATTAAACTTTGAATTGTGTCTTTGAAATAATTGTTTTGTGAAGAAAATTTGACACTGGCAGAATGTGCTAATTGCACCATTGCCATATATGAAAAGAAAAAAAAATCTCAAGCATCCAATATGACGAAATCAACCAAAATGTGAAGAAGCTGAGGCGGTGCTAACTTAAATCACGGATCATAAAATACGAAAATACTGTCGGAAAGTTGATGGCAGATCGTCGTGCCTGTACAACTTATATCACGGAGCAAACCCAATAATATCATCGGCCGAGTTTACTTACGACATTCTTAAATTGCATCTGTTCTGTTTTTATTAAAAAGAATTGGTTTCAGTATTCGCAGTGCAAAGCTAATTCTCACTTCACTGTTCTAAATCTTGATCAAATAACGTATTATATGTTATATATTACGTTTACAGTAGACCCTTAGAATGATGCAGGTCAATTATATTGAACCTTACCTATATTATATGGATGAGTATATTTTTGTACTTATATTGAGGAGGATAGGCCTGATAGCGACTAAGTTGAAAAATGGTCTTAAAATTGACAAAAAAGAACTAGCAATCTAATAAAACAGCACAGTAATTATTGGTACAACCGGTAACGTTCAGCACCTACACGTATAGGGACAATTCCGCTTAATTGCCTGCATATTATATTTTTACGACGGGATCGTGACGGCTAATGACCGGACTAATTGGAAGTGGGAGCTATATATTTTTCTTTTAAATTGTTTCTTTGATGGTCTTCATTTATTTATTCATTCACGGTCATCATCGTTTTGTGAGTTAAAAATAAAGAAATATGATTTAGGCCACGTATTTGTATTTATATGTATTTATGAGCCGTGTGATGTCGGCTGGGTTTAGGATAGCACCACCACATCTCTTCCTGTGGGTGTTGCAAAAGGCGACAAAAGGATAATAAATCCGCTATCACAAGTACTGAGGAACTACACCACCTGTAAAAGAGTGGACTTGCCAACCCACTTGGCCAGCGTGGCGTTTCAAGGCCATACATCCTTCATGCACAAGATAAGATGCACGAGGAATCCTATGTCCAGCAATGGACCATAAAAGGGCTGGTCATGGTTTATATGTACTTATATACACATAAATATTATTATATGTATGTGTGTTTCTACAATCCTTTATCTTTTGTCAACGAATTGTGGAGTTAATAATAATTCTTTAATTGTTTCCAGAGGATTTAACAATAAAATGTACTTGTCACTTTGAATCTCAAACTAGTTTAAACCTGTGCTATGGGGTTGAGGCTTTAATCGCACGTGATACAACAAGGTTAAAATTAAATAAATATAGTATGTAATTTTAACAATATACAGAAAATCTAATTAAAAACGATATGGAATATAATAAATACTTCAAAACATAAACTAAAGTATTGTACATAAAGAAGAACCTTCTATCTGCTTCTTCCATCTGACTGTACAAAAAGAATTTTATTAAACGACAAAAGATATATATAAAGTTTATTACTAACTTTCCTAAACAAATATGTAAAAGAGGCCCCTTTTCATGCAAGAGGGTAAAACTTCTCGAAGGTATTTTATTAGCTACTATAATGAAGGTGTAGCGGCTCCTTACAGATAGTTTGGAGACGTGGCACATATTTTGTGACCCTTGGAATTGCCTGCACTTAGTTTTCATGAGGGTGGGGCATTGCTATTTTGGTAAAGCACTGTTTGAAGTAGTTCGCTATACGTACTGAGAAAGAAGTTACGAATTAGAAATAATTGACTTTTTTCATTGAAATATTATTATAATGTTTAATTGACATTCTATAGTTACTGGTTTCGTCCAGTTTAAGATGCGCTTGTGACACTTAAGTTATATCAATCTGGTCAAAACAAATTGTGTATTTGTAAAGAGTAAATTTATTTCGAAATAGATTTAATTGACGTTGGGAGAATCAATAATTTAACATGGGAAGAGCAGTGAGCAAATAAGCATTTATGAGCAAATAGAAATAAATTTAATTTGATTTTTTATTAACAATCCTTTATTGCACATCCCAAAAAAAGGCGATTTCACTTTTAGATTAGAGATATAGACTGGGAGTGAAACAAACGAAACGAAAAATACAAGTAGTAAATAGGTAGGTACAACTTTACTTAAATATACCTCATAATTGATACATAAATCTAATAATATATTTTACATATATATGTCAAATTACTAAGCCCGTGAAAGTGTGAAGAAACAGCAATAAGGTTAACGTATTTTTCTGAAAAAATAGCCGAGTGTTATAGTTCCCCCATCATCAATCTTCAAAGCCGTCACTTTGACGAATACTATTAAAACACGGGCCCCGAATGTTGCTTCTACTTCCGTGAGTATCTGATAACTATTATATTCTAGTGACCAAAATTTAGAGAAGGGCCAGACCAAGTATACAAAAAATTACGTTTAGGAGTATCTACCAGTAAAATAGGTACACAAATAATTACTTTTTTAATAAATTATTTCATGCACAGTTATTATAGGATTATAAAGTATATTACTTGTTTTATATAATAGATGACAGACGAGCGGGCGCGCATGATGGTAAGTGGGTACCGCCGTCCATGGTCACCTGTAACATTTTCAATATTTGATATTGTTACCAGTTTTCTCCTTGCCACCTAAAGGTTGCCTGGAAGAGATCGCATTGGCGATAAGGCCGGCCGCCTGTTTTACTTTTCGTGTTACTTGCTTAAATTGTCTTTTTGCAACATGAGTTTGTGTACAATAAAGAGTTTATATATGTATCAATATTTTAACTGTATTTTCAAGAATATTTTATTATGAAATGAAGGTATCAGACGAGGAGACAGTCCACCTTATGGTGAGTGGATACTGTCGCCCACAGACATTTACGATAGATGGCAACTTCGGTCCAGAATGACAAACATTGGAGTGTCCTAGGATGTGCCTTTGGAGAATTAGAAAGGAATTCGGAAAAAGGTTGCGAAGAATGGGGAATACGAAGTATTACCACCTCTTATTCGTCTTTGGGGAGAATGGGGAGAGTCATGGAGTAAAGGCAATAAGAAACATTAATTGCAACTATATATTTGCAAATATATAGGAAAAATTTAACAAAAATAAAATAAAATATTTTTTTAAAATTTGCAACGTACGGTTTCAGTATCAAAGATATTAATCACATCACTATTTCTTTGACGACTTTAAGATATTGATATATGTATAAACCAGAATTGTTCTATCAAGGTTCAAATTTTATTTTCTACATTTAAAACTAATGTTTCTTAATCGCGGTAGGTACCTACTATATGTATATGTTATGTATATGCAGTAGCGGATTAAGAGTTTCGGAGGCCCTAAGCATAGAGGCCGTCTAGGCCCTCTGTTACAAGTAACAAATCCTTTCCAAATCCCTTCCAAATCCTTGGATTTGGAACGTAGAAATTAGAAAATAAAACAAAGTTCATCAAAATATATAATCGAAATTTATATTGGAGAGCAAGTACCCTAAGCACGTGCTTATAATGCTTATATGTTAATCCGCCACTGTGTGTATGTGTATTGATATGTATGTATTATATGTATACTGTACACATAACTGTCTCTACTCAAGGGTTGTCTGGCAGAGATCGCTAATAGCGATAAGACCGCCTTTTGTGCATTCACCAACCCCAGCTTTAGTTGTTAAAGTTCCATTCAGCGACAATGAAATTTCGTTTAACACAAAACCACAAAACTAATACAAGTGGATAAAATTTTGCTCATTCTTAATAAACGTAAAATTAAACAAGAGCTGCTCCTGCTTTTCTACTAAGGAGGTACGAGTACTTATGAGAATATGGCGACAATAATGATTAAAACATTTAAAGGTAAGATTAGACTACGTAATGTGTATAAAAATCTATAATTCAATTCCTAAATCTATAACAGACGAAATAAAATATTAAGTAAATATTTAATTGTAAAATGTTTTCACACACTAAAGGAGTTTTTCAATTGTAAAGAATAGCGGTATATGATAGATATAAATATAAATAATTAATGAACGGTTTTATGATTAATAATTAATTAAATGGTTTAATAAACAGCGACTCTCTTGCCAATTTAATTTACTTTTGCTTTGACAGGTGTAGAGTTGAATAATTTGACCTTAAATTTAATTTATTACGAAATTAATTATGAAGCCAATTAATAATTCATTTAATATTTTATGAACGTATTTTTAATTATTAACTTTGAATGGCTGTGTCCTTTCAGGGTGTTGTACGTTATTAGATATTGTAATTTTAGTGTACCTACAGCATGCAATATATAAATAAATAGGGTAAAATTTATGGTGCATAATAATATATTTACACAAAGGCATGGTTTCGACGAACATGTCTTAGATACATTGCAAAGTAACTCGCTGGAAAACTAAATGGTACCACGGTTATTACCTTCGTACCACAGGCCAACCGGTTGTATCAGCGTTAGGAAAAAGTAGCTGTGCTACCACTGGTGGTATAATCGGTGGTACCACGGTTAAGAAAAAAAAATGTCTTTTTATAAACATCAGAATTGAAGTTAAAATTGGGATGAAAATATACTTCTAACTGCGCGAGGTTTCGACGTCGTAAAATTCATCTACTTATAATCCATGGGATAATGGGATTCTTTTTGAAGCCTCAAGGTTCTTGGAATATTTTTGAGCGCTCCGCAACGTAAGTGAATTTAGTTTTAAAATTTAATTTTTTTACTGCGCCGAAGCAGATAAAATTACCTAGCTATTCTTATAGATGACAATCTATCAACCTATCAAACATCAGAATGACACGATAATATGTTAATAGGACAAGGCGATGCAACTTTTTAAAAGTTGTAAAATCTGAAGTTTGAATAATACCTATATTAACTTGAGTGACTTATAATTTTATATTTGTTGTATTTCTTTTTAAAGTTATTTCTCAAAATATGTTTCTAAACCATCTCGTCTCTCCCTGGGTAAGCTAAAATGAGGGAGAGACGGTATAACCCTCGGCGGAAGCACAGTCGATCAGATTTCAGGATCCCGGGGAGGGAAACCGGCTGACGATACGCGGGGTATCGAGCAGCACCGCCTTGTTGTAAGACAGTTCCAGGAGACCGTATTTGAGGATACTGGCCTCTTCGTTATGTCTGTGCAAATATTCAACATTGGAAAGAGCCGAACAGCCGCATGTGACATGCCCGAGTGACTCTCCGGGATACTCTCAATACTCTCCTTCAATATGTAATGGGTCTTTTAAAAGGAACGCTCGTTTTTTAAGAGCCTATTACGGCCGTTTTCAAAAGGATATATCTGTCGTATTTGACAGAAATGTTTATTGAGCTTCACCATTTAATAATGGAAACTTTTACGATTCAGCAACGTGAGGAAATCATTAAACTTTACTATCAAAATGACTGTTCGGTTCGTGTAACGTTTCCTGCGTTACGTGGAATTTATGGTTAGAATAATCTGCCCGTTGAGTCCCCAATTCGACGTCTAATCAACAAATTCAAAGAAACCGAGACAGTTGACCATCGAACACCTCCTGCACGTCAATGAGACGCAAGATCTATGGAAAATATTGTTGCTGTTCGGGACGAACAGGAATCTTGATGTTGAGAGGTACTCGGGGGAGCCTGGGTCTCATTTCTAGAGCTATTTCGCGATACTCCAGAATCGCCCCTTTCAGTACGCTTCTTTTATTAGTAAGTATAGATTATTGTAATTACCATTAATTTATAAGTTATTGCGCAGGCTGAGCATGCCTTTAAGTGATGTACCACATAAAATATTGTTAGTTATATCTGTTCGCACAAGTAGTGTGTGTACATTGTTGGCGTGCTTTATAAGTAAATAAATAAATAAAGAACCCGTCCTCCTAGTTTTTGTCCCTGTGGTCATGAAGTATGCGCGCATAGCGTTCAAATTTAATTTCACGCGACCACGTCATGCGTCGCATGGGTCCACCAGCGGCGGGTCCCGAATGCTGAGCCGCAGAAGGTCCAGCCGTGACTCAGCCGGCTGGTGGAGATGATGGACGTGAGGGTGAACCTGGTGGTCGATCCACACCTCTAGTTTGGCTGCCTCGCCTTCTGCCATGCCCAGCGGCAGCTCTGGACGTGCTAGTTACTATTATTAAACTTATTATTATTTAAAATCAGTCCTTCAGGGCTTGTCGTAGCCTTGAGGGATTACACAACCTTTCTTATCCCGTTGATGCTTTTCATGACACCCATGGGAAGAGATGGGGTGGTAGGTACTATTCTAAAGCCGGCCGACACCACATAGACATTATTTTTTCTCTTTTTATTTCTTTTTAATATCGGGATTGAGATCTATGGTTTTTATACAGGACCACGGTATGCAGGCGTGAGCAGTAAATAAATATAAATGGACAAAGAACGAACCGTTAAACGGCTCAATATTGTGGATTGTGTTAGAGGAAGTTTTTCTTTGGCTCCTTTATTAAAATAGTTGGAATAGTAGAGACCCGTATAGAGACCTTCACGTCCATCAAAACAAGGCAATATTAAGATTCAAACATTTCAATTAAAATGCCGTCAGCTATGTTTGTTTCCTTAAGTTCTGTATATTTATTTGTATTAGAAAGTTGAAGAAGGCGGCAGACAAGCATACAGCCCACCTGATGGTAAGTGGATGCTGTCGCCCATAGACATCCGCGATACATGCCAACATTAGTCCAAAATGACAAACGTTGGCACGCCCCTGGATGCGCTGCCTACCTTTGGAGATATATAAATGGATTTGGAGGAATGGTTGGGAAAATGGGGAGCAATAGGATAGGAATGGGCTCTGGCACATCTCACTCACTACCAAAACACATTCTTCTTCAAGCACATTAGGGAAATAAGTGGGAAATGCAGTACATTTCAAGGTAGTAAGTAGTGAGAGAGGGGTAACGTGGCCAGTCGAGGGCGTCTAGCGCCAGCTGTTGGATTGCAGCGTGCACTCACCCCCTGACAAACAGTTAGGCGTGATATGAGACCGCTATTTTCTCTTTTCTATTAACTATTTATTTAAGTCTGCTAAATAGTACGGTATACATTTTTAATTTTTTAATTACGTTTACGTTTAATCTGTGTATTGAAAGACTGGATAAAATTACGGAACATTGTATTGGGAAGGTGCTGGCTCCTGAGATATAGGTCTACCATAGTTCAGGAATCAGGACTTCATAACCTTAGTGTGTATCGTATTATCTGTGGGTCAGTCGATAAGATAAATGAATTAACAAATTAAGGGTACGATAAACATATTTAGAACTCTTATTCGATGTGAAGAATGTAACAATGCACTTAATTATATTAAATGGAATCCGTAATTTATTTTATGTTAGATGCTTTGTGAACTTAGTGAACTAAGTTTTACGAATCTCGTTAACATCTAAGTGCTTAAGTTTAAATAGGTCTTCAACACTTTTTTTCTTTATCACTTTAATAATAAACACAACAAATTTCATAATCAATTTACCGAGTATTGCGTTACCAACGATTTAAAACATTCATTTATAACGTTGAATCGAGTCTACGCAAAACTTAAGAATACAAAATTGTCATGTTTTGTTAAAACGCCTTTTTATAGGAGAGGACACGATGGTAAGTGGCTATCGCCGCCTATGTATATTTGCAGCACCAGAATTTATGCGGATGCGCCACCGACCTTGTAGAATCCTATTCACAGCTTTCTTTAAGAATCCTATACCGCAGTTTAAGGAAAAGACCTCTTAAAAGAGTTCGTTTCATAAACTACCTTAGCCAATGCTAAGGCTACCTATAATCAAATCTATTTGTCTAAGATCAAAATGTAAAGTACATTTGCCCCATCGCTAATATTACTAGAATTTATTTACCAACCAGTGCCCGTGACTTCCCGACACAAAGGATGTTACAGTACGTGTGGTTCCCGTGGGAACTTCATAATTGATCTTGAAAAAAATACTCTAAATGTTATAAGCTATAACTGTGTCAAGTTTTATGAAAATCCGTCCAGTGTTTTTTGCGTTATACAATTGCAAATACTAAAATCAGATTTCAATATTGCCAAATTTCTTAAACATAAATAAATAAATAGAAATAATGATAATCACCTTTCTACAATCATGATATTTGCAGATTCAAAATTGGGCTATTAATATGGTTTATAATATGAGTCAAGTAAACAAAAGCCCAAAGTAAATTTAACAATTAAGGTTCAATTTTACGGAACTTTTTAGCAATACTTGATTTATGGCGAAGTTTCTATTTACGAGTATTTTGATAAAGTGCTTCTAAACACGAGAGGGGAGGAAGTGAAAAATGAACCTATTTTAAGAATGAACTTCGTTACGTAATTTTCTCGGGGTATTACGGTTGGTCAAGGTAGGACAAGTAAAAGAGAATTTACTTTCGGACTTGTGAATCGTGTAGAACCATTTTCAAAAATAAAAGAGGAAAATGAAACAAAGTTGATATTATGTACAAAGTAAACTCACTCTAAAATATAAGGGCCTTACCTATGAAATTGCCGTTTGTTCATAGTGGCCACTTTGAACTTAGTTATCTAGGCGTTTGACTTGTAATTCCAAATTCAAATTAATTTAAATTTAAAGCTATATTCTTTTTCAAATACAGTTAGTTATTCATGTGTTTTTCCGTCAAACGTCTTTTTGCTTAGATATCGACTTTGCGACCATGGAAAGTTAAAAATTAAGTTGTATTCGAATATGAGTTCCGTCGTGGCAGCAACTCAGCACAGATGGCACGCAATATCAACAATGTGTACGGACCACACACCGTAATCGAACTCACGGTGGCGTTTTTCTTTGATTCTTTCCGTTATTGAAATTTAGACCTCAAGAACAAGCCCCGTGGACGACTGAAGACTCGATAATGACGAATGGAAAGCAATAGTGGGAAGCGGATTCATCTCAAACCACGTCTGAGTTAGCGGCAGCCTTCGGCGTAAGTGACAAGATGATACTGATTCATTTGCCACAAATTGGTAAAGTGAAGAAGCACGGAAAGTGGGTACCGTGTGAGCATAATGCAGTCTGCTGCAAGTACGCGTCGAAACTTGCCTTACTTTGCTGAACCGGCACAAAAAGGAAGGGATTCTGAATTGTATTGTCACTTGTGACGAGAAGTGGATCCTATATGATAATTGTAAATAATCGTTACAATGGATGAACCCAGGAGACGCAGCCAAACAATGTCCCAAAGGTAAACTGAGTCAATAGGAATGTCAAAATGTTACCCACGGTACGCGCCACGGTTGCCCCTACATATTTCCATTTTCTTCGGAATTTGGACAACTTTTTACACGGGAAAAAATTCAACTCCGATGAGGCAGTGAATTCATCGATTCACGTAGCGAGGAGTTCTATAGCAGAGGCATCAATCAACTTCCATTAAAATAGCAAAAGTGCATTGATAATAATGGACAATACTTTAATTAAATGAATATATCTGTAATTTTCATCCAAAAAAATAATGATATTTTCCATATAAAACACCAATTTCATAGGTAAGGATCTAATATGAAGTCCTTTGCTTGCATTATGATTAAATAAAACACAATTCCTTTTCAAAAATTTCGCAGTCTTAAAATCTTGAAGGTCTTGTAGCGGAAGAGCTGGATTCCTACAGCCGCTGGGCGCACTCGACTGGCCACGTTACCCTTTTCTCATAGAAGACTACCTTGAAATGTACTGCATTTCCTACTTTATCGTATTTCCCCAATGTACATACGTGTTTCGGTAGTGATTGAGATATGCCAAAACCCATTCCCATCTCATCCCATTTCTCCCCATTTTCCCAATCTATTCCTTAATCTGCAAAGATAGGCAGCGCATCCTTGGGCGTTTGTTATTCTGGACTGATGTTGGCATTTATCGCGGATGTCTATGGACGACAGTATCCACTTACCATCAGGTGTGTACGCTCGTATGCCTTTTTTCTATAAAATAAATAAATAAAAGAATATCTTGACTTTTGGTTTATTAATATGTTCTGGTTGATGGCGGTAACAGTTATTCATACAAGCAAATCTCTGTTATGTGATTCTTGGGGATGTCTAATTGAGCAGTTTCCAGACCAAGTTCGCCATGAAAATAATAATATCAATGACATCACCAATTATTATAGTCTGTGTTCCAAATGAAACTAATTGGCCGCCTCGCCTTCTGCCACATCCAACGGCAGCTCTGGTCGTGCCCTGGCGACCCTGTTTGTATTTGCAAAAGTATTATTTACGTTCGAAAAGGAATACTTCATATCCCCCGCTACAGCAGCCGTAGCCCAACCTCAACTTGATTGAGTCGGGACCACCCGACAGGCAGTACAAAGCACCCCGACTCCGCATCAACAAATGTGCCCCGCATCGAGACCCAATCTGATGGGCGCCTGCAGGCACGACACCCCACACCTGCAGGGTGACTACTACTTGACCCCATTGGAAGAGAGGGGGGACTGATTGCGTGATGGGACAGCTGTGTCACACGGCTGACACATCACGGGTGTTGAGGTCGTCAATTCCCTACGCCAATTATTATTATTATTACATAAAATCATACAAATAATTTTCTTTGTTCGTAACACGGCAGAACTAACTTGATGTAATTTAATTGATGTATCCAAATTATCATTCAAATGTACATACACACTTCAACTCGCAACTGATAATGATAAGTTATATATATTTTTCCTAGTACGATATTAATATCTACAAGTATTTTTTTCTGTATAAGAGCTCCTTGATGAGGCTTCCTTTGAGATATAGTAAAAAAGCTTAATTAAAAGGAAATAACGTCAGACATGAAATAAATATGGCTTATATAAATGTTACGTTTATATTACGGAGCTAATTGATTTTTAGGGAGTAAGGTCCATTCCTTTATACAATATGCACATATAAAGAGATATGTCCCGACCGGCTAACTGATTCATCAACGGCGAGCCGAAACTGTTGAAGCTAGAAACATGAAAATTGGAGAGATGCTTTTATGAAGTGAAACATAAATAATTTGTCGAAATTCAACCCCTAGCGGCGCGAAACGGGGTGCCAAAGTTCGTATGGCAAAAAGTTATATGATAATCCTATCAACTTTAAACTTGGTATAAATATTCTTTTTTTCATTTTTCAAAATTATGATATGAATTTTGATATATTTTTAATTCAAATGAATAAACAGAAATATCACGAATAAATGCAACCGTTTTTTTAGAACGATAAGGGCCACTAAATAGCGGCACATTATCAATATTAATTTCTACGTTATAACGCGCGGTAGTAACACATATTTCAGTAGTAAACTGTCTGTGTAGATATCTGTACAGTGTAGACGAGAACCGCAATATAACAATTGGATAAGTCCAGAACGTGGGAAAATCGGATTTTTATCCGGCTCCACGGAAAAAAGAATATAGATAAATATTGGTGAATTTCTAGCCATTCAAAGCGATTGCATCTGAACAGCAACCAACGTTGAAGCAGAAGTGGAAATTAATTATCTAGCGTTTAAACTGTGTTATTCCGTAAACGTAATCAGCCTTTCTTTGTTCACTACTGGACACGGGTTGGTATCTCATGCATGAGGGATGTGTGGCCTTAAAGCGCCACGCTGGCCAAGCGGACTTGGCCCTCTTTTACAGGTGGTGTAGTTCCTCAGGGCTTGTGATAGTGGCTTTGTTAACCATTAGTCCGCCCTTCACAACACCCATGAGAGGGGATGGGGTGGTTATAAAATGGGGTGCAACATAGAAATATATTTTGTTAAATAAATAAAACAAAATTCATCAATAAAATTGAACTTTATTTCTAAGTTTCTAAATATACATGTCATCGATTTACTTATAGTAACTACGCCTTATCTATGGTATTTTTATATAGAAATAAATATAACAAATATATAAAATGTGAACTTATGATATAATAATATAGATATTTTTATAGAGCCGAGTGGTTTCAGTAAATGTGGTTTCAGGAGTGCTAGTGCTAGGAGTGATAGACGATTTAATTTTGTATTCCACGTTCTCTAAATCACGTGCAACTTAGTATATGGGTCATTTTTAATTTAATAACACCCACGACTAATATTCCTTTTTAAGCAATAAAGAAAATATGAATATGAATTTCTGTAATATTTCGCTGCACAATTCTGGTTTGTGTGTGTGTACAATAAAGTATAAATAAATAAATAAACACCAGTCAATATCACTCCATAAACTGAATCAAACATGGTATAGTTTATACAGCGTATCAGGGGATCGATTACAGATATTTTAAGGAAGTCTTATGCACTTCTTTTTATCGATAAAAACCACTTCCCATTAACTCTTAGAACCCTCCACCCCACCCCCCTAGGTTATGGAAGAAGACCATAGTTCAACTAATAGGACGAAATCAAAGAAAAATATGAAAAAGAAACGACATGGCATGTTGGTGGAAAAGGAATTAAACAGTTACGAACAAACATTTAGTGACTATGAAGAACGTATAGATGGACAATCCAGTGAAGAAACAGAGAAAGAAACAGGCCGGAGGAGAAAAGTGAGGGTAGAACAAGAAAATGGAACATACATTAAAAGTATTTTTCTTAAAATTAATAATATATGTTTTACAGAGGTGAGTTTAGAAGATAAAATAAAATTGTTGCTTAAATACATTGTAGAAGAGTTCATATATTTTGTTATTAGATTATGTAAGAAAGTAGACTTGATGAGTACTTTTTTATTCTCTAATCGATAATAATGGATAAAGTTCATCATTTTAGGGTCCGATGGGGCTGACATACACAATAATGTGAAAGCCCCTAAATAAAATAAAGAGCTAAAGAGCAACTTCCCCCCCTCCCTCTCGTGAATGGCAGCCATTCTACTTTTTGAGTCGGCCGGGTAAGATATTATGTATTAATAAAAGGACAATATCTATGAACATACGGGTCGTAGAAACATGAAAATGGTCTCATTCGAGAGGTAAATAAGACCATCGAATAATTGTGACCATTGTGTATATTTTAATTTCTGCAAAATCTAGACCTTTAACTTATTTTTTTTTGTATTAGATCGATAGCTTTTGAGTAAACCTGTAAAATTACACCAAAATAACTCTATGCTAGTTACTTTTAGTGCTAATCTTCTTTGAATATGACCTGTGTGTATGTATGGGTTAAGTCAAAACACTTGTAATTACTCGTACCTCCTAATATTAAGATTATATGTATATTTATTTATTGTATTTTAACTCCTTTAAGAATTCACCATAAAAAGAAAGGTTTGTTCCGGGTGTTGAACACAGTACCTACAGTTGTTCAAAGTGTTCCGATTAATAGTTGCACCTACTTCGGTTGTATCCGTATCCGTATAGGAATCCGTAGCTTTGGTGAAAATTGGATATGTGGCCGCTGGAATATATCTTATTTGATTTAGCTTTAACGTCTTTGGAGTGCATGGAAGTATAGGATTTTAGGATCGGTGTCTCATTTCAGAGAGAGAGAGAATGTGTTATTTGTTTTTAAACGTTGTAAGAGGACTTGGAAACATTTTGAATTGACATTTATAAATTACTGCTTGTTTTGGCTTGATGACGGATGACGAATGGATCTAAAACGTCACGGTGGCCAAGCGGGTTGGCGAGTCCAATACTTTAGAGATGGTATAGTTCCCCATCGCTTGTGGTAGCGGCTTTGTTAAAAGGATTAGTCACCTTTTACGGCACCTACGGGAAGATTAAACAGTCTGTTTAATCTGTTTAAACAGCAGTTTTAAAATAAGCCCGATAAGTGCGACAGATTCTGATGTCTCGGTTCCATTTACTTACATTAGTAAAATCCCTTATTAAGTGACACAAGATACATTGCAGCCATATAAATCAGAGTAACGAGCGGTTCCGTGGCCATAAGTCGCTTAACTTAGTTTTTACGACTTACCTACCGAAATTAGATGGTTTGGGATTTTTTTGGTTTTGGATTTATTATCACGTTAAGGTTCATAATGTTTGTTTTTGTGTGACAGAGATAGACTTAAGTTAGTCAGAAATTAAGAGTCTGCCAGACGGACAATTAGATTATACCATTTTCTATTTATTTATTTCAACAAAACACAAGATTCATTAACGTTCATTGAGGGGGCGAGTGCACGCTGCAATCCAACAGCCGCTGGGCGCGCTCGACTGGCCACGTTACACACTCTCACAGAATACTACCTTGAAATGTACTGCATTTCCCACTTTATTATTTCCCTAATGTACGTCCGTGTTTCGGTAGTGAGTGAGATGTGCCAGAGCCCGTTCCCATCCCATCCTATTCTATCCCTCCCCATTTTCCCAACCCTTTCTCCAAATGCATTCCTATATCTCCAAAGGTAGGCAGCGCATACGTGGGCGTGCTAATGTTTGTCATTGTGCACTGATGTTGGCATATAGCGCGGGTGTCTAGGGGCGACAGTATCCACTTACCATCAGGTGGACTGTATGCTCGTCTGCCGCCTTCATCCATACAAAAAAACGTTCATTTGAGAAGAAAACAACCACATTTTATTAATATAACGCATAGCACGTGACACCGGTGCATTACGGATTGATTAAAATTAATATTAACGGAATATATTTCTGTTGATTTAAACTCTTAGAGTTCGTTGAGCAATACAGACAGATATACGATTTCCTTATAAATATTTCCCGGCAATAAAAATTGGTTGCATGTAATTGTATTGGTTTTCTTTTTTGGAATATTTATTTATTATAAACTTTATAGAACTTAATCGCACAAAAGGCGAACTTAATGCCCGGAGGCGTTCTCTACCAGATTAGCTAATTTTTCTTTAAGTTATTCTCCTTGTTATTTTGAGCTCGTTTAGTTTAGGTTGCGATGGGGCTCATGTGAGGTATATGAATCAAAGTCCGTATTAATAAAGTAGAAAAAAGGGTGCAAGTGGGAGGTGCGATAAAATGTATGAATATTACTATGTATAATAACGATAATGTACGAGGGGTGATCAAAAATTAGTGAGAACGACATATATACTCCTTGGTAAGAAAAAAAATAAATACTGGCAGGCATAGCTCAGATATTTGTAATATTAATAAAGAAAAAGTCTTCGATTCTCTTTTGTTTTTTTTCTGAATGTAGTCATTTGTTTGCTTCGTGTCGGAACGTGTTCTCGAAAATGGAGAAAAACGAAGTGCGAGCCGTTATTAAATACCTCTGTTTAAAAAAGTTAACGACGCAAAAGATTCACTGCGATTTGGAGGCAACATTAGGAGTCTGAGGTCAATAAATCCTTGGCTTTCCTTGACATTTCAGTCATCAGAAATCCTGACAACTCTCTTGGTCATACTGTGTATAGGAAACCCACCCATACAGATAAATATCTCAATGGTAACTCCCATCACCATCCATGTCAGTTGACTACCGTAGGCAAATCTTTGTTACAGAGAGCACACGGCATCTGTGACACTGACCACCTCGAGGAAGAGCTTCTGCATGTGAAACAAGTACTGCGAAGCAACAATCACAAACTCCCACGAATGCGTCACAGAAGCCGCCCCAAGCCTCCTACAGTTGAGCGACAACCTGCCATCTTACCATACATCAAGGGCATCACTGACAAAATTGGCAATATCTTAAGACGAGCTTCAATTAAAACTTACTTCAAGCCGCACAAGAAGATTAGCCAATTTTTAAGACCGGTCAAGAGCAATATCCCCCTACAAGATGCAGGTGTTTACAAGCTTGATTGTGAATGCGGGTTATCATACATTGGGCAAACAAAGAGGAGCATCGGTATCCGGATAAAAGAACACATAGCTGACATGAAGAACAGACGCTCGACCAAGTCTGCAGTTTGTGAACATGCTCTGGACAAACCCAACCATTACATTCGATTTGATAATCCACAAATCCTCGCTAGAGAGACCCGGTACATGCCAAGAATGTTACGCGAGGCTATTGAAATTAAGAAACACCCAAATTTCAATAGAGAAGATGGTTGGCAAGTACCACCAGCTTGGGATCCAGTCATTAAATTAATTAAATCACAAGGCCAACGCCATATTGCAAGACCTCTGGACACCGTGAGCGAATACTGCGTGCATAGGGAATGTTATGATTAAAAAATTTCAGACGGTAGTTCAAAAAAAAAAAAAAAAAAAATTCAGACGGTAGTAATAATTTCTTAATAACTCAAGTGACAAATAAAATCAATTAGTCACCCCGTGACCACGTCCACTGCAAAGTGTTCGAAACGTCGGGATATAAATCATGTCAAATATACGCGATTTAAACCGTTAAAAGTTGTTTAATTGCAATGTATAGTAATCGCGAAAACCTAAGAAAATATTAACATTAGGAGAGTCTGCTCCGCCGTATTCCACTGTCGCAAGGTGGGCTTCTCAATTTCGAGTAGGGAGAACGAGCACGGAAGACGAACATCGTTGCGGCCACCCATCGACGTCAGTCACCCAAGAAAATGTTGTTAAAGTCGAGAAAATTGTATTGAGCGATCGAAGAGTTACCATCCGTTACTTAGTTCAAGAAACGGGCATTTCATATGGAAGTATTCAATCCATATTGAAACAATCTTTGAATATGAGAAAAGTCTCCGCAAGATGGGTGCCGAGAATGTTAACAGACAGTCAGAAATAAAATCGACTTGACATTTCGAAGACATTGTTGGACAAGTTTCAAGAAGATTCTGAAAACTTTTAGTCTCGTTTCGTAACAATGGACGAAACATGGGTCCATCATTTTGATCCCGAGACAAAATAGCAATCTTCACAATGGAAACGGCCATCATCACCGACCCCGAAGAAGTTTCATGCCGTGGCATCGGCTGGCAAGATTATGGCCTCAATATTTTGGGACTCAGAAGGGATATTGTTGATTGATTAACTGGAGCGTGGAACCACTATTACAGTCCAATATTATGTAGCATTAATTCCCAAGTTGAGGAATACCATCAAAGAGAAAAGGAGAGGGAAACTTCGAAGAGGCGTGCTGTTTCATCATGACAACGCACCAGCGCACAGCTCGGCAGTTGCGATGGCTGCCATTCAACAAGCTGGCTTCGAATTGGTTGACCATCCCCCTTATTCACCAGATCTGGCGCCTAGCGATTTTTATCTGTTCCCCAAATTGAAAGAATACTTAAGGGGAAACAGGTACGAAGACGATAACGAGGTGATAGATGCCGTGGAGAGCTTTTTGCAGGACCAAGACAAAACTTTTTTTTGAAAGGGATTGAAGCCTTGGAAAAGCGCTGGACTCGGTGTGTAGAGAGACTCGGAGACTATGTAGAAAAATAAATTATTAAGATAAAATTATTAAAATTATTATTATTATTAGAAAAATAAGTCATTATATTCTATCTCATTCTCACTACTTTTTGATTTCTCCTCGTATAACGATTAATCCGGATTTTCTAATCGTTTTATAGCAACAATTGTCTTTTACGAGAAGACAGTGGTAAGTGGGTATTGCCCATGGACATCACGATAAATATCAACATCAGTTCAGAACGACAAAATTACTAATACATAGGTATATAGTTTCTATAGTCTATAGCTCCGACATTACTTTATAGCTCCGACATAGCTCGTAGAATCGGTCGATGTGGCAATGGGCCGGTGTATATCATCCACCGATGGGATAGACGAGATCTGGAATGGAGGCCACGCACCGGGAAGCGCAGTGTGGGACGCCCTTCGACCAGGTGGAAATTCGCCGGTTGTGGTTGGATAAGAAGAGCCGAGGATCGTGTGCGGTCGCGAGCGTTAGGAGAGGCCTGTATCCAGTAGGTCTCTCACATTGGCCGATGGTATGGTATAACTTTATAGGCTTTATAAATATGTTTGTATTTGGCTTATAGTCTCGAGTCAAGGTCGGGATATTGTTAACGTAACGTAATTACCTATTTCGTATCTATTATAACTTTATCTATTTCGGACATTTAATAGCCCCGCAGAAATATGAAGGATTATTGTAGTAAAAATATATTTTGCCTTTTTGCCCGAATCACACAAAAACCCGTAAAAGGGGCCTCTCATCCCGAATGATATATTAACGCAGAGAATTATCACTATCCCGTGTCATTAGTCATTTTGCCTTCCCGACTGAGATTTTCTCCGCGATAAAGAAATTACTTTGTGTAACGGATTATTACTTGTGACTTTATTTAGTAATCGATGAATCTATTCCCATAGATCCTAGGAGTGGTTATAATAGGTCGGGAAGAAAGTCTTTTCGTATTTTGTATGTATGAAGTTGTGATCCAATATCTTTGATTGAACTGTTTGTATCTGGCTGGTTATGATACCATTAAAAAGGTTACGTTTTTAAAAAAGAAATTAAAAAATAAGAAACTGTTCCTCGCCATTTTTCAATTGTTTTTCTGTCCAAGGAAATGAGTGAATCTAACGAAGAAATTCGATACATTTTAACGTTTTATTACAAAAAAGGGAAATATGCGACACAAGCCGCGAAAAAAATTGTGCCGTTTATGGACCTAATGCAGTGTTAGTAAGAGTAGCACAAAGTTGGTATGAGCGTTTTCAGTCAGGAAATCTTAATGCTAAAGATGCAGTTCGCTCCGGTCGCCCTGTTACCGATAAAGTTGATGCCATTTGTGAAAAAGTGCAGCAAGATCGGCATATAAGTAGTTACGATATTGCTGATGAACTGGGCATTGACCATAAAATAGTTTTGGCTCATTTGAAAATGTCTGGATTCACAAAAAACCTCGATATTTGGGTACCACACGAGCTCACTAAAATAATTCTAATGAACCGTGTACTCGTTTGCGATTCTCTATTAAAACGCAATGAAACCGAACCATTTTTGAAAAGACTGATTACTGGTGATGAGAAGTGGATCACTTACGACAAGAACGTGCGGAAAAGATCGTGGTCTAAGTGCGGCCAAGCTCCACACACTGTGGCGAAACCCGAATTAACGCGCAATAAGGTGATATTGTGTGTATGGTGGGATTGGAAGAGCATCGTTCATTATGAGCTTTTACCGCCGGGCAAAACCATCGATTCGGATCTCTACTGCCAACAGCTGATGAGACTAAAGCAATAAATTGAGAAAAAAACGGCCGGAATTGATCAACAGAAATGGTGTAGTCTTTCAGCACGATAACGCCAGACCACACACATTTTGGCCACTCAGAAAAAATTGAGAGAGCTTGGTTGGGAAGTGTTGATGCACCCACCATATAGCCCTGACCTTGCGCCCTCAGATTTCCACTTGTTTCGGTCTGTTCAGAATTCTTTAGGTAGTGTAAGGTTAACATCAAGAGAGGACTGTCAAAACTACAATTTCGCAATTTTTTGACCAAAAATCCCAAAATTTATACAGCAACGGGATCATGTCACTACCTAATGATTGGCAACAAGTTATAGAACAAAACGGCACATATATATTATAATTAAATGTAATTAAACTTTTAAAAAAATGTCTTGAATTTGTATATAAATTTGTATTTGTAATACACTTATGCTTGGATGACGAAACTTTCGACTCCTCATACGAATTGACGTATTTTCTACTCGTTGATAAGGAATGCCTTACGGTAAAACATTTAAGTCTGTTTCAAAAATAGATAGAAAAACAAATAAATAAAAAGGTGTCCGTTAATTCCGTCTGGCTAAAGATCCAGAACATAGAAGATTTGTTTAGGAAAACTGTGTTAGAAAAATATGGGGATATTTATTAATACTCAAATTTATATTAGGTAAATATTTTATGATAACCATATAAATTGTTTGATAACGATTAATGGTGTCGAGATCTATTCAGTTATTTCCGCCAACAAATAGATATCCATGCATGCAACCAGCCCTTTCAGTATCCACTGCCGGACTTGGACCGCTTGGACTCTGGCCAAGCGGGTTGGCGAGTCCACTCTTTTAGAGGTGGTGTAGTTCCTCAGGGCTTGCGGTAGCGGGTTTGTTATTCCATAATCGTCTTTTACGGCACCCACGGTAAAAGATGGGGTGGTGCAATTCTATAGTCGGCCGACATCACGAGACACATAAAAATATATACAGAAACATAACGCCTTATTCTCATAAATACTTTATAAAGGAGAAAGTAATTCACATAAAACCATAATACAAAGAAAGAGATCAAACTTGGACGCGCAAGCGTAAGTAGTTATCGAAGTATAAGGTTTATTTCAACACAATAAAATCATATGAAGTGAAGTTCATTTATTAAGCCGTGCCAAGGATATAATTTTGCAGAACATTTTGGAATGGAAAAGTTATAAAACTTTTCCTATAACTATAACTATATCTTTTCCTATAACTGTGGTAAGTATGTATGTTAAGGTTAACGTCGTGTCAAAGTTTCACGTCTACGTATTGGCAGATTCATTTATTTATTAAAACTTCATTGCACAAGTATTTGACGTGCACAAATGGCGAAGTTAATGCCCTACGGCATTCTCTAGCAATCAATCCTGGCGGTTGATTGTTATAGGAAGTCTGTCTGATGTGATGCAAGTGTTTTTTCATACTGACTACGCATTTTTATTTAATGACTGAACCTGGTAAACTTACAGTTACAAATGTAAACATTGAACTTAGTACTTACTCAGTTTCAGTTATAGTAAAGCTTTAATGTATAGATAATTTTCATGAAAATATCGAAACTAACATTTAGCGGAAAATTGTGAAATAAATACAACTTTAAGAAACAATAACTTGAATTACTTTTAGCTATTAAACTGGCTGTTGTGTTAAAATTTAAATAATAATCAGAAAATCTTAGTATTTCAATGAAATAATGCTATTATTTTTATTCGAATATTTAGAAGTGATGAGGAAAGGGGAAAGTTATACACTTTGAATAATGTTGGTTGGTATAGAAGATTGCGACATGAATACGAAGTTTTTAAGACCAAACTTTGATATTTTTAAGTTAGTATGTTAGTAGTATGTAGTATAGGAATATTTATTTAAGTGAAAATCTAAATGAAAATGAGAAATTTATCTAATGGGCTTTGGGGACGTCTGATATTACAGTCTGATATTGCGTGGGTTTGTGAATTGATTTTTGCAGTAAAAATGCGATAAGGATGGAGTCTTCTACGTCAATCATGTCTTCCTCTTCCTTTGGTTGTTTGTGTTGGATGTATTAGGGGTTAAAGTATGTAATTGCCGATTTGTACTGAAAAATGAAAACTGTTTTTTTTTTAGAATGTAACATATTTATTTAATCAAAATATTTACCCTCATTATCTATACATTGTTGCCATCTAATCGGAAGTTCATTTATGCCTTTGCGATAGAACTCTGGGGATGTAGATTCGACAAACTGTGTGAAAGCATTTTGTACTGCCTCTTGGGAAGAAAATTTTTTACCACGTAGAAAATTGTCCAAATCACGAAAAAAATGGTAGTCCGTTGGAGCAAGGTCTGGCGAGTACGGAGGATGACGTATGGTTTCTAACTGCAGCTCCTGTAGAGTTACAACGGTTTCTCGTGCAGTGTGAGGTCTTGCGTTATCATGGAGCAATAATGGTGAAGATAGATTCACGAGTCGGGGCTGTTTCACTGCTAGTTTCGCCATCATTGTTCAAAGTTCGGCACAGTAAATATCTGCTGTTATTGCTTGACCAGACATGAGAAAGCTATAGTGAATAACACCAGGAATAGACCACCAAACAGTTGCCATTACCTTTTTATTGGTAAACTTTGCCTTAGGGCACTGTTGCGGCGTTTGACCTGGGGTCAGCCATTGCATTTTTCGCTTTCGGTTATCGTAAACAATCCACTTTTCGTCACATGTCACAATTCGAACCAATATTCCTTCATTTCTGTACCGATTCAACAAGGCAACGCAAGTTTCAACGCGCGTTTCTTTCTGCAGATCAGTCAAATCATTGATTTGATGCAAATGAGTCAATATTGTAGGTAAGGTAACGTTAAAGCATGCCGCTAATTCCTGGGTAGTTTGACTCGGATCGGCTTCCACCATCTCGTTCAATTCAGCGTTATTCACCTGTGTGGGCGGTCTTCCACGTGGTTCGTTCTTCAAGTCGAAGTTTCCATTACGAAAGCATTTTAATCAAAAACGCACGGTTCGTTCATTAGCAGTCTCCTCTCCAAACGCAGCATTGATATTGCTAGCCGTTTCTGCCGCGTTAGTTCCGCGTCGGAACTCGTATTCAAAGATTACTCGGATTTTCGAAGTATCCATCTTTCCCGTCTAAGCTGAATAAAAAAAACAATTGAAAGTCGAAAATCGAATGTTGCACATTTTTTAAAACAAGAACCTCATAGGTATCATGTGAAAAAAGTTTCAATCGAAAATCTCACACCATGAAGGTTTTATGTCAATTCAAAGTATCTATTACTATAAAACGGCAATTTCATACTTTAACCCCTATTATTTCTCTTCCATTTTTATCGAGGAGCCTGTAATAAAATGTCATTAAAATATAGATTTTTACTCAAACGATAATAACAAATGGGGACACTTTCCATTTCGCATCAAATTTAATTTAACTATCAATCTGGAGATAAAATATGAAGAAGGAGATAAATTTATGTCCTAATTTAGTTTCGAAGACTTGGCTTAAACAAGATTCAATTTATATTTGCCTATTGTAAGTCTGTATTACGTTCAGTGTAATCTAAACTCAGTCTATAAGTATAAATAAGTCAGTGTAGTAAAAACAACTGCGAATAGCATAGAAGAAAATTAGGTATATTTGTAAAACTACATTCCGTAATTTAATATATAAATTGAATATATATATAGAGTTTTAATATATAAAGATTTGTAAATTGTAATATTTGAATAATTTATATAAATATTTGTATGTAGTTTATGTAAATATTAATATGTATTTGTGTAGGTATATGTATTATAATAGTCATAAATACAGATATTATATTATGTTCATATTTTAATATGTAGGTACTTATAGTAGTTTTTTTTTACATTTATTTACTTTTTTATCTTATATTTGTTACATTTATTTACTCCCCTACCACTTCATGTCCTGTATAGCCCAAAGACAAGACAAAGACAAGCCCAAAGACTGGGAGATAATACTGCAAGGCACTAAGTCCGCCTGTCGTAGCAATTTACAAATAAATAAATGAAATAAATGAGAAATTTATCTATTGGAAGCTTTGGAGACGTCTGATATTACAGTTGCCGTGTCCAGATAATTAGAGTTTACATCCGACGACCCAATTACCGCTGCTAATGCGGTTTACACACTTTAGCCAACACTTTTATCAGGATATGTCCTTAAAGGGCCATGCTCACTAAGCGGCTCGGCGGGCTCATTCTTTTAGAGGTGATGTAGTTCCTTAGGAATTGTTGCAACAGATTTGTTATTTCCTAGTCGCCTTTACATTACCTACGTGTGGAAAGAGATGTGGTGGAGAACGCCACGCTAACGCTGGAAATGTTTCTAAATACTTGACCAACATTCTTTATATAAAGAGACAAGATTTTGCAAGGAAATGCATTTTACCCCTTGCCCGTCAAGATATCATCGCCGATATAGTAATAAAATGTAAAACCGTTGGCGTGAGCCTAGTGAAATATGAAATTGGTAAATTGAAATGTCAGTAACATTCGGTAAAGTTAGGCAGCAGACGAGATACGGAATATAAATTAATAAAGTTTCTGTTTTGAGAGCAAACGCGATTGTATATATCTATACACTCGAATGTGTACGGTTTGTTAAGACGGATTTTACGAAAGAAGTTTAAAGTTTAAGAAGCGTGTGGTTTGCAAACGATGTCAACATGTATATGTATTAATGCATGTATATATTAATGCCTGTAGGTATCTATATATTTCTGTATGTATGTATCTATTAATGTATATACAGACATTATTTCATTATTGCGCCATCCACCTCTATTTCGTCTACTGACTTCTCACCCCCCAAAGGTTGCCTGGAAGAAATCGCTTTAGCGATAAGGCCGCCGCGCGCCGGTTATACTTCTAATAAATTTGTACTTTGTATTACTCTATGTTTTTGGTGGACAATAAAATGTATCTATCTATCTATCTATCAATATTTATTTTAATGTAAAATACACCTACAATTTACCGTCCGAAACTCAAAATCTTGATCATTTTGGCATCGCGTACACGTGGTCGCTAGTGTTGGCAATCTCGAGAATAGTCCTTTAACATTTTAATTTTATCGATATAAAAATCTATCGAAGTTTTAACCTGTAGATTTAACAATTCCTCTGCGATACGTGTGACCTGTCCATATCCACTTTGTAGTTTATTTATTTATTCTTTATTCCACAGCGTGAGAAAAGGTGTACTTATTGCTTGAAAGCATTATCTCCCAATCAACCTTTGGGCAATGCAGATATCGTGCGATAGGTACAAAAACTAAATGACGCGAAGAAACTAAATTTAAAAGTACAATATATATATATACATACAGTGTGTTTTACAAGAGCGTAACCACCATAAAAAAATGTGTTCAATGTTTTCTTGCAAAACAAAAAATACTACCAGGTAGCCCAACTACGAGTATCTGTGCACGACGCATCGATAAACAAAACCAGTTCTCGCATTGTCGCAGAGCACAGCGCACGGTTCCCGCGATGAGTGCTGCGTACGCTTCCCGCTATGAAGCTGTGTTCCTTTGTTCGCATCCCAAACGACCGAAAATGTCACATGTTCGGGCTGCAAAGTATATGAAAAAGTCTAAGGCATTCGTGACCGAGTGGGTGAAGCGTTATAAAGAAACAAAACACGTCGATGACTTGCCAGAACGTGGTAACACACGGAAGACGTCGTCCATTGAGGATAAACGGATAACCAATCTGTTTTTAAAAAATCCACGTTTATCTTTGAGATCTGCACAAGAAGAACTTAAGAAAAAAGGGCTAAATATATCCATACCTACAATTAGTAGACGTTTGAACGAAATAAAGTTAAAATACCGAAGTACCATAAAAAGATCGCTGCTATCACAAAAGCATATTGAAAAAAGAATTGCTTGGGCCCGAGAAAACCAAGACAGTGATTGGGACAAAGTAATTTTTTCTGACGAATCTTCGTTTTGGGCAGCTAACACCACATGTCGTGCTTGGTCAACTGCGGGTAACAGATTCACTGAACGAACTGTTAAACACCCGGTAAAGGTGCATGTTTGGGGATGCCTCTCAAAACAGGGTTTTGGCAATTTATACTTGTTTACTGGTGCTCTAAATGCTTCGAGGATGAACCAAATCTATCAAAAGGCTTTATTACCGTCTGCCCGAAGACTATTTCCAAGCCCAAACGATACATGGATATTACAAGAAGACAGTGATCCAAAACACCGAAGTCGTCTGTGCGCCGCCTGGAAACGCGAATATGGCATCGAGGTTTTGGACTGGCCTTCACAATCCCCGATGCAAACCCCATTGAAAACGTATGGGCGTTAATGAAGCTTAAACTTCGAGGAAAAAAAGTCCAAACTGCCGCCGAGCTCACTCGCAATTTAAAGGCATTATGGAGAACATTAACCCAGGACTATGCTGAAAATTTAGTCCAAAGTATGCCTCAAAGATGCCAGGCCATTATAGACAATGCAGGGGACTGGACACCTTATTAATAATAAAGCATCCAAGTATATATAATTAACTCTTTCTATTATTTTTTTCAAATGCCATAACTTTATTTTGAATAAATTACACTGGTTACGCTCTTGTGTTACATACTGTACATACAATACTTTAATCGACTTATGCCAATTCAATATTTTCCACTTTCAGTCAGTGTTCTCTAAGCCTTTTCTTAAAACTAGCACTTGAAAGCGTTTCAGAGCCTCTGTAGTGTATAATGCCCATACCAGTTAATCTCTTTATTTCGCTGTTAGTTAGTGCGACGTGATACGAGTATGTTAAGGATCCGAGGATAGATAGAATAAAGAGGGAACCATATATTCAAGAAGACACAATAACACCACACGGGAATAGAAAGCAAAAGTAAATAACATGTTTTAGAAATTATCACCTCGTGCGTTTCGTAGCTGAAACGTGAATTCACAAATAGAAAAAGGAATACAAACTCCCCAAACTAGTTATCGGATGTAGATTCTAATCAAAGCGGTACGTAGGCTTGATAGACGGGTACTTAGGAGGATAAGAGGTATGCTCTGAAAGCGAGGTGCTACGACAAAAGGGTTTTTAATTATTATTAATTATTAATTATTATCTCATGTATAGATATGTAATGTATAGATACGGACTCTCAACTAATTCCCGTGTATCCTCCAATCCTCACTGGGCCCGCTTGGTGGATTATGGAGCGAAACCCCTTCGTGACTAGGATTACTGGGGGCAGAAATAGGACATTCTAGGTTGATATTTATTAGTAACGCACTATCGTACGGTGCCAAAACGTGGCCACTGACGGTAGGCCTGATACATAAGTTGAAAGTCGCTGAGAAGCTATAATAGAGTTATGGTCGGAGTTTCATTGCGGTATAAGATTCTCCAAAGAACTAAAGTCAGCGACATTGCTCATAGAGTCAACATGCTGAAGTGGCAGTGGGCATGTATGTTAAAACACTGATAATCTATGGGTTATCCATGCGAGTCCTCGAATAGAGGACATGTACCGTGAAGCGCAATGTTGGACGCGCTCAGTATGGGATGCGCTCCGGTCACGGGGTCCGACGATTTGATGAAATTCGCTGGTAATGGCCGGATAAGAAGAGTGAATAGTCGTGTGTGGTGGCAGGTCTTAGGAGAGGTCTACATATCCAGCAGTGGAGATGGTATGGCAGTGGAGACCCGCCACCACACACCACCATGATGTTCAAATTTAATAAATCTTAATTGAAACTTATTAGTTCATCTGGCGTGGCTTTCCTAACGCTGACATTTTCCTCAAGCCCTAATTATTAATGTGTCTCGTTATTTGTGCCGAGATGCCTTAATTTAAAACTTAATTTTATCTGGCAACATCGCCATTCGTCAAGGGTGAGCGCTTAATTATTCAGTTTTATCACAGTATAGACATTAAAACAGTAAGCTGACAAGGGCAGCTATTCACATATATTTTTATTTTACTAATACATTTGGTCGTGTGATTTTGGCCGGCTTAAGAATAACACAACCCCATCTCTTCCCGTGGGTGTCTTAAAAGGCGGCTAAGGGATAACAAAGTCGTTACCATAAGCTGTGAGGAACTACACTATCTCTAAAAGAATGGACTCGCCAACCCGATTGACCATCGTGGTGTTTTATGGTCACACATCCCTCATGTACAAGACAACGTACATGTAACGGTGACGGTGAACTTAATTACTCGCGAGTAAGTTCTTTAGTGAGATGACTATACGTTTCGTTGTCACACATACACAGCGTTCTTCCAAATATACCCGATACGCGTGTAAATTTCTATATTTGTGTGCGTGAACCATACCTTGCCCACTTGTACGAAATCAACCTACCGTTTTACAGTTGTTTAATGTTGTTTACTTGTCGGGTCATTTGTTATTGTAATTTATTTTGAAAGTTTGTCAAAATACTTGTCAAGTTATGTTGGCAATTGATGTTGTTAGTAGTGAATCTTACTAGGGATTTTTTCAAGATGGTAATAGAAGATTTGGAATGTCGCCAAAGGACTGTTGCTTGTTGGCGATATGCATCATAATCAACGTAGGTACATTTAACCTTTTAATTAAGACAAGTGGCGAAAGCAAAAACTCTTTAGTAAGCGCGGGCCGCTTACGCTTGCATGCTTGTCTAAAAGACGAGCATGCAAGCCATCTGGTGGTTAGTGGATACTGTCGCCCGTGTACATCCACGGTACATATCAACATCAGAATGACGGACGTTAGCATGCTCCCGGATAGGATAGGTAGGATGGATTTATGGACTCTGGCATAATTAACTCACTACCGAAATATATACGTGCAATAGGGGCATATGATAAAATGGGAATATTACCGAGTCTTCTATGAGAGTGGGGTAACGTGGCCAGTCGAGTGCGACCAGCAGCTGTGATTGCAGCGTGTACTCTCCTTCTACTTTGTTCAATACTATTTAATACATAATAATAATATTTAATACAATAATAACATTTTATTTTTAACACTATATATATTTCGTAACGCAACAGCTGTTACGAAACACATTAAATCTATCTGAAATTCAACACCACCTTTTTTCAGTCACAGAAATAGGCAAAGAGGAATGTTTATTGAAAAAACACCCACACGTGATCACGATGGTACAAGGTATTGGCTTAGTTTTGTTATGCCTTCGTTACACTGACGGGGAGACGGCTTGAAGAGGACCACGCTTAGGTGTCTATAGGTAACCCCTCGTGACACCGCTAACACACATCGGCAGTCAGCCAACGCTTTTACCAAACCAATGCCCTAACTTTATCACTTGCGTTGCGGCACACTTATATTCTTTTCATAATTCGTATAGGGATTAAAAAATAATAAAAAAATCCGTGCATTCTACTAATTTAGGTAATAATTAATAAGTAAAAAATCACTGAATAAGGGAAAAAGTGTGGTAAGCCTCAGGAAATTTGTCACGTTCGCATCCTTAGTTACACCTCCCTGCTGGGTGATTCAGGTTACCCTACGGCACACTTAGCATCGCCTCACGGTGCCGCCGCACCAGTGTATCGCGGCACACCGGTTGAGAAGCGCTGCCCAAAGCCGAGGTGGCTCGTTACACCACAATTGTTTTTCTGACCGAGCGCCTTCTACGCTTGCCTTAAACTAAACACGTCCGGTGATTCTTGAAAGTCTACTAGGGCCACATAAATGTAGTAAGTTGGAACAAAAAAGGAAAAATGCCCATAGACAATGTGTTTCTTAGAATATAGAATTACGTCCCTTTAAGGCCCGATAGAATCTGTTTTACAGCTAATTTATTATACCGCAAGAAATCGGCTACATTAGATGTTAATTATTGTATTAACAGTGTGCGAATTTATTTCAATATTGTGTATAGCCGCCATTTTGTGTGTTCGAGTTGCCACATAATTTTCATACATACGGCTTGGGGACACGTGTGGTGTCGGTCGGTTATATATATATTAGGATAGAAACACCTGTCTCTGCCGGCGGGTGTAGTAAAAGGAGACTAAGGAATAACAGAATAAGAATAAGGAATAAGGAAAGGAGAATAAGGAATAAATAATTACACCACCTCTAAAATAGTGGACTCGCCAAGCCGCTTGGCCCGTGTGGCGTTTTGAGGCCACACATCCATGAGGATAAGTAAGGCTTATGTAAGGCAGTGGATACAGAAAGGCCTGGTCGCATTATATAATGAGTCGTAGATTACTATAAGAAAGCTGTGAATAGGATTCTGAAAGGCCGGCAGCGCACCCGCATTAAAGGTGTTACAGGTGTCCATGGGCGGCTGTAGCCACTTACCATCATGTAAGCCGCTTCTATAACTGCCAGTATGATATCAGACGTGGGACAATAAAGCGCAAATCATTATAATTTTATATGTATAACAACCGCGCGACGCCTATCCCCATAACCTCCCCGCGTTCTGTGTGAAAAGCCTTTATCGATGATGTAACTATTTTGTACCCACCACACTTCACACATTTGACAGCTCATTTGTCATATGTTACGCAACGAAGTAATTTCCCTAGTGGTACGCTAGATGTTATCCAATATAGATACATATGTATGTGCTTCCAGTAACAAAAAATATTCGATTTTCGTCCTTATTGATGGCTCAGTTAGGTCTCCATGAGTTTGCTTTCGTTTCTGTTCGTGCTGAAAGGCAAGTGGAGTTCTTCTATAACTCAGAATATCGTTAGTTTAATGATAAAACGTTTTTGGGGTTAGTCTGCAGTTGAGGCATAAATGGCTCATTGAGATATTTTTTTTTTCTGTACGACGATGGCAGATGAGCATACAGTCCACCTGATGGTAAGTAGATACTGTTTCCCAAAGACTATTTTATTTTTTGAGGAAGTAGGTGACAAGTATTTTAGTGTTTAGTGAATTAGTGGCATGTTTTCGAATACTTATTAAATGTAGAAGTTTTTAGTTTTCTGAATGATTAGTTCTGATAAAGTAAAATTTTGTCAATAAAAAGTCCAGTTTTTTATTTTATTTATAAAAATCAAGGGAACTATCGAATTTGATAGCTAAACTATTCGGCAATATTATTCGAGCACAATAATAATAATATATGCAGAAATGGCAATAAAATAATAATATATGCAGAAATGGCAATAAAATAATAATATATGCAGAAATGGCATTAAAATAATAATATATGCAGCAATGGCACTAAAATAATAATATATGCAGAAAAGATTTCAAAAATTTTAAAAAGTGTTCACACGCAAAATCTCACGCATTTCGGACTATTTGCCTATTTAAAAATATTTTTTTGACACGTGATGGAGCTTAAATAAAGATTTATCACATTCGGTTTTGCGGAAGGTTGTAATTGTATAGAGTCAACTGATAGTGTTTACACAGCACCACCCAATGGCGGGACTTGATACGGTCACTATTTTTTTTTTATTTTTTATAATGTATTTTTATAGAAAGAAGTCGGCAGACGGGCATGCAGTACACCTGGTGGTAAGTGGATACTGTCGCCGATGGATACCTGTGGTTCATACCAATATCAGTTCAGAACGACAAACTTTGGCACACCCCGGATGCGTTGCCTTTGAAAATTTAGATATGAATTTGGAGAATCGGTTGGGATAGGATGGGATATGGGCTCTGGCTTATTCCATTTACTACTGAAACACTGTGTTTCTGACACCTTAAACCTCACATTATAAAACGCTATAAATATAAGTACGTTTTCATAAAATCGAATTATGTGGGCAAAGGCAAGTAATAAGCTTGTGCTTCCAAAAAACCTGATAGCAATAAGGCAAGCCCATTAAATGCAAGAGGCGTGTTAACCGCACAATGTTCGCAACTCGTGAAATACGAAAAGAAATGAAACAATTCCCAAATTGCTGTTATATTAAAAATTTGGCAGAATTTTCTGTAAAGCGCTGTGTCTATGGAATATTGGACATATATTTGTAATGCAATTATGAAACAAAATATGCTTCATTACTCTATAATTCAATATAGTCGGTTCGAGTTAAGAATACAGTGACTCATCACTAATAAAGGCATATTTACATTGATTCACATTGATGTAAATAGAAAGAAGGTCGGCAGACATAGCCTTAGCCTATTATCGCACTTTGGCGAATGTTCAATGTATTTCATAGTATTTACCTTAAAATACCATCTCATTTGAGTCTAGCGTTGGATTTTCCTTTTGTTCCTGGGACCCCTCTGCCTCAGCCAAACCCTTACAGCCTGCTAGCGGTGTCAAACCGCCTGGCTCTGGATCAGCGGTTGATTCGGTTGAGTGGCATCTAGGTGCGTTTCAGGGGGCCTTTTGCTGCGTAGCCTTTCATTGAGTTCTGTCGTTTCTCCTGCATGGGTTTCTCTGCTTCGTTGGGTGTAGCGTTCGATCCTCCTTTCTAACGCGCACCTTTCAAAGACAGCTCGCTGCCGTGGCAACATAACAATAAGGAGAGAGCAATTGTTTGGTGACAGAGCATTGTAAAATATTAGGGGTTAAAGTATGAAATTGCCGAGTTGTACTGAAAAATTAAAACTCGTCTTTTTTCTAAAAATAACATATTTATTTAATCAAAATATTTACCCTCATTATCCATCATTATTTGTTGCCATCTAATCGGAAGTTCATTTATGCCTTTGCGATAGAACTCTGGGGATGTAGATTCGACAAACTGTGTGAAAGCATTTTGTACTGCCTCTTGGTAAGAAAATTTTTTACCACGTAGAAAATTGTCCAAATCACGAAAAAAATTGTAGTCCGTTGGAGCAAGGTCTGGCGAGTACGGAGGATGACGTATGGTTTCTAACTGCAGCTCCTGTAGAGTTACAACGGTTTTTCGTGCAGTGTGAGGTCTTGCGGTATCATGGAGCAATAATGGTGAAGATCGATTCACGAGTCGGGGCTGTCTCACTGCTAGTTTCGCCATCATTGTTCGAAGTTCGGCACAGTAAACATCTGCTGTTATTGCTTGACCAGACCTGAGAAAGCTATAGTGAATAACACCATGAATAGACCGCCAAACAGTTATCATTACCTTTTTATTGGTAAGCTTTGCCTTAGGACACTGTTGCGGCGTTTGACCTGGGGTCAGCCATTGCATTTTTCGCTTTCGGTTATCGTAAAGAATCCACTTTTCGTCAGATGTCACAATTTGATCCAATATTCCTTCATTTCTGTACCGATTCAACAAGGCAACGCAAGTTTCAACGCGCGTTTCTTTCTGCAGATCAGTCAAATCATGAGGCACCCAGTTTTCATATTTTTTTATCTTATTGATTTGATGCAAATGAGTCAATATTGTAGGTAAGGTAACGTTAAACCATGCCGCTAATTCCTGGGTAGTTTGACTCGGATCGGCTTCCACCATCTCCTTCAATTCAGCGTTATTCACCTGTGTGGGCGGTCTTCCACGTGGTTCGTTCTTCAAGTCGAAGTTTCCATCACGAAAGCGTTTAAACCAAAAACGCACGGTTCGTTCATTAGCAGTCTCCTCTCCAAACGCAGCATTGATATTGCGAGCCGTTTCTGCCGCGTTAGTTCCGCGTCGGAACTCGTATTCAAAGATTACTCGTATTTTCGAAGTATCCATCTTTCCCGTCTAAGCTGAATAAAAAAAACAATTGAAAGTCGAAAATCGAATGTTGCACATTTTTTAAAACAAGAACCTCATAGGTATCATGTGAAAAAAGTTTCACTCGAAAATCTCACACCATGAAGGTTTTATGTCAATTCAAAGTATCTATTACTATAAAACGGCAATTTCATACTTTAACCCCTATTAATACCTATACATAGATATAGTAACCACTGAAAGGGTTGAGTCTGTACATTGACTAATTAAAAAAGAAATGGGGCTTTCTTTAGAAGCCACAGAATCCAAAACAATAGTTTTAAAAAAAGTCTATGTGTTTGTCTGTATGTTTGTTTGTTTGATCATCATGTAAAAACTGCTGAAGGGATTTTGATCGGGTTTTCACTAATGTATAGCTAAGTGTCCAGAAGGAAAACTGGTATAATTATGTGACATCTTCATTTGATACAAAGAAGTTGAGATATAGAGGAACATAAAAAAATTACTTAATAGACTTACCTACTCAAAAACTACTTGATGGATTTTCATCCGTGAAATCCATCATTCGGTACTTTTACAGATGTGAAAAATCATTTACAGCTGCTAAGTCCACGTGAGCGAAGCCGCGAGTAGAAGATAATAATTAAATAAAAAAAAATACGAGGCGTATTCGAAAAGTAAGGGCCGTTTCGTCATAAAAAAAATTATAATCATATGAAATAGGTTTTATTAGCACATTTAGTTTACTACAAATCTACTTCACTTTTCCACATAATCGCCGTTCACTTCCAAGCATTTTTCGTACCGCTGCACCAGCTTCCTTAACCCCTCTGCATAGAAGCTCACCGCCTGCGAGTTGAACCAGTTTTCAACGGCGTTCTTAATTTCCTTGTCGTTTTCAAAGAGTTGTCCACCGAGCCATTTTTTGAAATGTAAGAAAAGGAAGTAGTCACTGGGTGCAAGGTCGGGACTGTACGGTGGGTGGTTAAAAACTTCCCAACGTAAATCTTGAATTTTCTCTTGGGTCTTGGCTGCGGTGTGAGGACGCGCATTGTCATGAAGGAGGATTACACCGGATGACAGTTTACCACGTCGTCGATTTTGGATCGCACGTCTTAGCTTATTGAGCGTTTCACAATACACGTCAGCTGTAATTGTTGTCCCACGTTCCATAAAATCAACCAAAAGAACACCGTTTTCGTCCCAAAAAACGGTAGCCATCATTTTTCGACTCGTGTAAGGAGTTTGCTTAAATTTTTTTGGTTTTGGTGAAGTTGAGTGGCGCCATTGCATTGATTGCTGTTTTGTTTCTGGATTGATGTAGGATATCCACGTCTCATCACCGGTAACAATGTGGGAAAACAAATCATCTCCATCTTGTCGGTAACAGTTCAAAAACTCTCGTCCACTGGACAGTCTTTGCTCTTTGTGCTGGTCGGTAAGCATTTTTGGTACCCACCTTGCACACAATTTGTGGTATCCAAGTTTTTCCGTGACAATTGTGTAGACAGTAGTGCGTCCAAGATGAGGAAATTCATCAGCCAGGGCACTAATCGTCAACCGACGATCAGATCGCAGTTTTTGGTCCACCAGAGAAACAATTTCATCGGTTTGCATACTGGGCCTACCACTCCGCTCTTCGTCATGAACATTTGTTCGTCCAGTTTTGAAATCACGACACCATTGTCTAACCTTTCCTTCATTCATTACAGTACGTCCATAAACTAGGCATAACTCTCGATGAATTTCAGCAGCTGAAGATCCTTTTGCACACAAAAATCTTATTACAGCGCGAACTTCACAGCTGGCGGGAGCAACGATTATCGCGGACATTGTTTACTGTACGCACAGATAGGCAAATGACTACTGAATCAAAACAACACCTGAAATAGCTGCACGAGTAGTGCACGTACAGATATGCACAAGTTTAAACGTGTTACGACTTGTCGATTTTGAAATATAAGCGAACGGCCCTTACTTTTCGAATATGCCTCGTATATTAAAAAAATATAAAGTCATTACCTGAATGATACATATAAAAGCAATCTTAGATATCTCTATGAGGTCATTATTAATTGTGTAATTCAAGATACAATCTACGAAGGCGAATGATGACCCGTTCCCGGAATTAGCAAAAACCTTTAAAAGTTTCCTGTATTTTTATTTAGAATGTGTTTTCTCAGTTTTTTTCTAGATATAGTGTCATTAATTATTTCAGAAAAAAATGACACGTACGTAACAGTCGGGAACGCATATTTCCATTGTTTCTAAGTTCATTATTTGAGTTGGTTTTGGCATGAAATGGTTATTTTGGGATCCTTTTCGGAAAGGTTTATTTTTGAAGAATCATTTATCGCAGTTTATGAATATAATAAATATAACGTATCATTTGAATCCACGTAACACGTTTCAAATATTACATTTGCATTACGTTTATTAAAGTTAAGACACTAGTCATGTCTGTACAATATGAGAGCACAAAACAACAATTCTTAGAATTTTTGTCTGTCTGTTCACGGGACGGATTTTAATGAAACCTGGCATGGTTACCTATAACTTAAGTGCCGAGATAACATTAAAGTAGAGGTTACTTTTTATCCAGATCTCTAACCACAAAACATATTCTAATATCTACGCGAACGAAGTCGCGGGCTCTGTTAGTATGTTTTTCTAATTAGAAACTTTTGTCTTTATCTTTTATTTACATGATTTTTCACTAATAAAAAAGTTCTCAAATTCCTTGTTCCACCTTGAGTCTAGAATGTTAACGAAATTTTTTTGCGGCAACAACTTACTTCCTCAAGAATTTGTTGCCTGGAACTGTACGAAACGATTAATAATTTTTTATTTTCATATCTCTGCCGTAATCCATTACACAAAAGATTTGAAAATAATTCAGATAAATTATTTTGCCTTCTTTCCTCAGGGGAAAAGCCTTTTAGCTAGGTTTAATTTTAATAAATTTCTGAAAATTCCCAAACCCCTTTTTGGGAGTGACATGAAACGATAAGTGATCCTATTTTTGATAGGATTTCAAGAAGAGAAAAAGCTCGTCTTGTCATACAAAAATAACATATATAATAAACGAGCGAAAGATCTTCAAATTTTTCTCGCATTATCAATCTTTATTAGTATATCACTTTTCCCTTTCTCTAAGTCATTTTATTGTCATATAAGGTCGCCTATTGATTCAGTATAATATCGAATATGTCATTATATTTAATATAATTAATTAGTTACAACAAGAATGCAAAGAATTTTCATCAATTCATTGATTCATTATAATATCACTTTATATAAAGCGGCTCTCAGCTTGATATAATTTTCGGGACAAGGGGTCTCCTCTAATTTTACACTTCCGAAGTTTCGGGCGCGACCAAAGTTCGAACGAACGAAGTGCTGTACTCTGACTTTCGTTCGGACGGAGCTCTATCATCAGCTATTTCCGAGTTTTTAAATGATAGGTACATTATGGTTTTTAAATGGTTTTAATGGTAGGTCCGAGTTTTTAATGGTCGGAGCTTGTTATCGTGAAATTAGGAGATACCCGAGGTATCTCTCGTCAAATTCGATCGTTGTTTCGTGCTATCGGCGTAGAATTTTGGCGCAAATGAACTTCGTTCGACCGATAATGAGATTGAACGTTTTCGTGGTAGGAATCACCCGAAATTTCGGCTGAAACTTCGTTTTTTTGTGATTTCGGAGTTGACCGTCAGGCTCAAGAAATTGTTGGTGCTCAACAATCTGCTTTTCTCGTCTCGTCACATCGAACGTGTAACTACATATAAGTACATGTTTGGTCCGTAACTGGAGTTGAAAGAACTAATGGGCCGATGGCCGAGAGAAATTACTCTTTAACATCCCGTTATACTCCTTATTCTACTATCTACAAAACTATTTACGTATCCACCTAAATGTTCTGATTCAACCTTCCTAAATTCATTAAAACTCCCCAAATTTTGTCTTGCAAATCTCTTCTCCAAGTCCCTGGATCCAAATATCATCGTTCCTGTGTACCTATGTCATGTCGTTGCGTATGTGTAAGGGTGACAATAACCAAAAATATATATGTATCCGACCCTAACAACACATCGTTTTGGTGGTAATCGAGCCACGTGTCGACAGTTCGCAGGTGAGGGTTGATTTTTTAACAATGTAGTGTAACAATAAAACAGTACAGTAACTTATGGAATCGCGCTGCAATCGAATAGCCCTCTTTTTCCCATTTCCTTTCTTTTCTCAAAGAAGACTACCTTGAAATGTACTGAATTTCCCACTTTATCATATTCACCGGTGTATGTATACGGAAACATTGACCATCGGCTAATACTGAAACACCCGAACAAGTCATCCTCGTCTATGGAATAAAATAGCAAAGTATATAGTAATAATGTATGCAATTAGAGGTACGGTAATTCATAGAATGTGGATGACGAGTTCGGGAGTTGCAGGATTAGCCGATGGTCAATGTTTTCGTAATGTATCTGTAACTACGTGTTTCGGTAGCGAGTGCGATATGCCGGAGCCCTTTCCTATCCCATCCCATCCTATACTATCCCTCTCCTTCCCCACTTTCACAAACCTTTCTCTAAATCCATTCCCACATCTCCAAAGTAGGCAGCCCATGCGGGGGCGAGCTAACGTTTGTCATTTTGGACTGATGTTGACATGTACTGCGGATGTCTATGGGCGACAATATCCACCCACCAGGTGAACGGTAACCTTGTCTCCGCTTTTTTTCTATAGAAAAAACTTAACACCATACAGAACTTAACATTAAAAATGCAGAAATGTTGTTTACATGGTGCCGACGCCATGTTAAAAGATCTAGCCATGAAGGAGGCCCATATCTAACAGTGAAGAAACAGGCTGATTGTATAAGCTGTTGTAGTTTTTGATAATTTTGGACCTTTTATTCGCTCATTTATTCATTAAAAAGTTAAAGAAATATATTGAGATCCCATTTTGCTCGTTTTACTTTTACTGTGGCTTTTAAAGGCGATCCCCTTTTTCCAAACAATCCGGCATATCGCGCCCGGTGAAATGAGACGTTAAATGAAACAATTTGCGTCTGTGAATTCTTTTTAGCTTTTATATGGTTGCGTTTGGTTAAGATCGTCTGGAAGTGTCTTAAAGAATCGCTGAACTGTACATTGCTGTATAAGGTTACTCTAGATTACTCTAGAAGAACACTCCACTATAAACTATAGTAAAACAACGTCGAACATTTGCGACATTACCTAAATATATATCTAAATACAGATAGATTAGATACTCTATAAATATATATATTTAGATATATACATACTATATCTAATCTATGAATATATATTCGTTTTTTTCTATTCTGGCGAAATTATCACACTGTGCCAGTGTCTATTTTTCTTCGTAAGTAATAATAATTTTATAGTTAAAACAATCAAAATGCATCTCGTTAATGTCAAGTCCGATCGAAGTAAATTAGGAGCTAGCACCAAAGTGATAGTAGGTTCACTGAGGACTGAAGGATTAGACTCCTTGAAAGCATCCAAAAAAACTCAGTCTTATGCTTTTATCACCATTAAACCATAAATTTCACAATAAAGAATATTTATAATAATCAAATAAAAAGTTCCTGCCAGACCGTCTGTATATACGAGTAGTACATTCTCACAACATGGCAACACCGCGAAAAAAAGAAATCTCCCAAGAAGTTTCCAGTAAAGTAGTTGGTAGGACTTTTTTGGCGGGAACTCAAGAAGTGAAGTTGAGCTCTCTTTTGATTATTCTAAAAATTATATATTAGGCGTTTTGTGATTTAATAGTGATCGTTTATTAAACTTCAAAATATTTTTAGTGCGTGGTGTTTGTGATAATCAAATAAAAGTGTGGGAGTGCATTTTTCGTGTGCTTCCAAGGAGTCGTCTTCTGTCCTCAGTAAACCTTTTATCGCTTTACTGACCGACTTCTGACTCATTTCGACGGGTCTGACATGGACAGGATACGTTTTATACTTTGAAATTGTTTATTACGTAGAAAACTTGATCCTCTCGTCATAGAAGTGCGGTCCATCCGCGTTTCCTCGACACGGAGGTGTCGCGTACTGTTCAGTCCAAAAATTAATTGTATACCGTGGACGGTGGAACAAACTGCTTCAAGAGGTCTTTCCATTACGCTACGATATGGGGTTCAGTTAATAGGATTTTGCAAGGTCGGCGGCGCATCCTGATACCCCCTGGTGTTGCAGGTGTCCATGAGCGGCGGTAACACTTAATTTCACGGGGGACCGCTTGCTCGTCCGCCTACTTCCCTATAAAAAAAAACTCTGTCGGAATGTGCTAATCGCACCAATGCTGTATATGAAGTAAAAAAAAGTAGTTGATATTAAATAGTGCTCATATTCTGTCAATATAAAATTCCATGACAATATGATTTCCATTCCACAGAATACTTAATTCCGTAGTATTTTGGTCACTTCCAGTAATATTGTGTGTTCAGGTGCCGTTTAACGTTTCACAGAATCGAAATTCCATTCTCCGATTTTAGACTGGGTTGTATTGTTACCTTTATAGGTTTTATATTTTGGTAGTTTCGGTTTTGTGGATTTTCTCGAACACGATACGTGAGTGTTTTATACCGAATTAGCGATAGTCGCTGTCGGCTGCATTCACATGAGCGCAGATAACAAAGGATTCAAAATCGGGCAATAATGTGTTAAACTGCGAAGCTCATAACCAATACTGTCGCCTATGACACACGGAGCAGAAACTTGGACCCTGACGAGAAAAATTGCACACCGCCTGCAAGTAACACTAAGAGCGATGGAGGGAGCGATGCTGGGCATTTCTCTGACACAAAAAATTTATAAACAATAAAAATAAAATATTAATAAAGGGTGTATCCCTTTCTAATTTTATAACACATATAATAATATATATTAAGAATGATTTGGATTGTCAGCGAGCGGTATTCACACGTTTTGCAACTGAACGGTAATTGTTGGAGAGCGGTTCAGTTTTGATGCGTGTTATAGTGATTAGTAGAATACGGATTTAAAACAAAGTCGAACGTGCACTGAAATTAAAACATAAACGGTACAGGTTAATTGGCCCTCAAGTTTGTTCTGCAACGTTATATTTGCGGTCGGCGTCACCTAGCCGCCTATTGAATAATTTGATGATGAGATGCATAACATTTTGTATTTGATCAAATGCTCCATATGCCCTGTGAACGTGATAGCAATATAGCCGTACGTTAATCCACGAGAACATCCACAGGTCAAATATAAATAAAAGATAATCAAATAGAAAGTCTGACCTTATATTCAGAGGGTAGAGCTACCCTTTGACCAAGCTCACGACCGCCTGGTGCGCTCGTTACCAACACGTGTTATTCCGAGCCTGGTAGCGCTTGTTCTCAGCTTCTTGACTTTCTACTTGGTTTAGGCGTCCATAGATATTGAATTACAATGCAGCTTAAATTAGATGTATTCGCATTCGCGGTATGGAAAAGCACAGCGTGCGCTAATTCCAGGGTCCAAGAGACCACCAAAATGTGAGCTTCACAATTGACAACCGGCGACGACGGGAGGGGTCGATCGCTAGACTGGCCGGTATGCCAAAATGTAGCGATATAAAAATGAATGAGAAGAGGTTATTATATGAGATGTGGGTAATAAAATATTACACTACCCTACAAGTTAAAAAACACCAATGTTATTGGCCCGAACATGCCCAACTCGCAATATTTATGAAATATAATGTATCTTATTTATATGTAATACTTAATGACCGTAATGGTTTAAAATATGCAAAGACTTTTTGAAGTTTCGTGCTATGTCACCGAATTTAAAGTTGTTTCACAACTTAAGTTAAGCCTTGTTTAGAAACTTTTCTTGAGGAGAATCCTTCCTGAAAATCTTTGTCCAAAAAAAATCTATGTAGATACTTTGTAACACAAAAATCTTTATGTAAATAATATATGTTACATAATATATGTAAATTTATAGCAGAATACCACCAGCGTTGTCACTGGACACAACACCACTGTCCATCTAAGAAGAAAGTAATTATTAACATTTTTAACGATAGCATAATAAATAACATTATACTCGGAAATTAGAAATGAACATAGGGAATAAATAATGGTTATTATTTTTGTTTTAACTAAAATTTCAAGTTTCTAGCTTGATTTTAAATTAATGAAAATTTTAACAAAACTTTTGCTATTTATTTGTTGTTTTCTCGAATGAACTTGTGCTCTTTCCTCTGAGGAGGGCAGACTATGCTGAGAGGTCACCGCTTCCTGGCTGCGGCACATAACATACACATGGCTGTTGTAGCAATGAATAAAGATTCATTCATTCATTTTTTGTAAGATGTTTGTTTAAATGAAGGTTATTTTTATTTCAATAAGCTAATCTATTGAAACTAGTTTTGTTGTAAACCGCGATTCAATAATATTGTGCAGTGATATTGAACATTTTTATTGTAGGTCTAGGGGACGCCTTAGGAAGCTCCACAGCTTTTTCTTAAGATTTTCTTCCAAAACGAACGGGATTGTTGGTTGTATTTATTAAAAAAAGAATTTATCGTCATCGCTAGGGACATTCACAAATGCAAATAGTGAAGTCATATTAATATTTGCATAGGCAAATCTCATTTCATTCGATAGTATTTGATCGACAAAATGGAATTTCTTATAACTGCCATAATGGAAAATTATAAGCATGTATAAAATATGTTTTTTTTTTAGAAAGAAGGCGGTAAACGTGCATACCGAATTTTTGGCGGGAACTCGAGAAGTGACAGTTGAGCTTTTGTTTAATCAATGCAAATATCATGTGTTATGGGTTTTCTGGTTTAATAATGGTAGTTTATGAAACTTCAAAGAATTGTGCATAATGTTTGTGATAATCAAACAAAAGCGTCAGAATGCATTTTTCGTGTGCTTCCAAGGAGTTCATCTCTGTCCTCGGTAATTTTTCTATCGCTTTACTGAGCCACTCCCGACTTACTTCGATGGAACTGGACAATGAGAAAAAGTGTTTTTTTAAATTGTTTGACTTCACTTATAAAAAAAACTTGACACTAACGGAATGTGCTAATTGCACCATTGCCATATATGAAAAGAAAAGAAATAACGAGCATTCAATCCACCAGATGGTAAGTGGATACTGTCGCTCATAGACATTTTTTCGCTCATAGTCGTGCAAGTGCAAGGTGGAGTGTGAGGAATCCCTGGTACTCCAGAGTCATCTTAGGGAGCCACCTATATAAGCTTGTATAATAATGACAATAAATAATAATTATCTTTATTGGTTATACTTACACAAATAGCTACAAAAATACCATAGGTTTATATAGGTATATAGCCTATATACTCGTACACCGCCACTAGGCTGACGGCGATTGCAGGAGCACATTTTAATTATTCTTGTTCGTTGAGAATATTTGGTAATAAACATTTAGCTGTAAACGTCACGATTCTGACATGAAGGCTTGGTTCACATTGTCGTATGTACGACTGATAAGTCACACAATAATATATATTTTATGACTGATATTAAGCTTTATAGAGTACTTAAGCTTTCTATTTCATCGGACCAGAAAGAAATGTTTTTAGTATTACACGAAGTACCACAGTACACATATAACATAGTAAGTTACAGTAGAAGATTCTAAGGACATTGTTAAATGCATACCTATAACACCTGTTCAAAATATGTTATCAACATCTATTGAGATTCTAATTCGATTGATTACTTAATTGTCACAGATAGGGGAAGATCTAAGGGAAGATTCTAAGGGAAGGAAAAAGAAGACTGAGGAGAAGTAGAACATTATGACTGAAAAAATTCCGTTAGTGATTTGACAATAGCCCGTTTAAGGGTTAGCTCACAATGGCGGCGTGAGTCGGCGTGACGCGACGTGAACGTCGCGACGTAATATGTGACCGTAGTCACACCGATGTGACCACAAGTAACAGATACACTTGTCACACCTGCGGGACTACGGGTCCGAAGTGAAATTATGGAGTCTTGTTGGCACCTTAATCAATGCATTCGTGTGCTTGAGGGCCATCTAGTGCGTTTGTTATATATAATATAAGTTAAGTCACCGTTCTACGGTGGAGGTACTCAATTCACAATTAATCTTTACGTCATCCCATCTTGCGGGCAAATAAATGAAGAAATACGGGAAAAACGGCATTTTGGTAAAGCCAGGTTTATTACGAGTCAGAAATAGCTCCCGCAGGAGCAAGTTGTTTACATTAAAACCTTTCAGCCAACCGGCTTGTTGTGTTGTGGTATAAGAATAATTATTTAATCCTATATTTCAAGCAAAATTTACTTGAACTCCACGAATTACATCTAGACTCGTAATACAAAATCAAGCATTCACTATAAGTCTATTTTTAAGGGGGAGAATGCAAGCTGCAATCCCAAAGTCGCTGGGAGCGCTTGATGCTCGGGTTGTCGCCACCACGTGGAAAATTGACGTGAAATGTGTCTCCACTATCATTCAGAACCTATCCCACTCCATTCTATTCCAACTTATTCTACCCTATGCTATTCCCTCCTGATCCATTGCGTAGAGAGTATAAAGGTATGAAAGAAGCTCTTTATTTTATTATACTCTTTAGTCCGCATTCCACTCCATCCCCTCATTGAAGAATGGGGAGTGTAATGGGATAGGGAAACTCCTCGTCCCATTATTTTGTGTGTTATTTTCCATCCTCCGTTAAGAGATCACACCAAAAGAATAAGAGGAAGATCGCTAAACAGTGTCTCATGGTTTTGAACGCGGCTCCATTTCTTCCAGATGGTAACAAGCCAATCCATTTGTTTTTGACTACCGAACAAAAGATAAGCAAAAACTAATAACGGACGAATTGCTCAAACTACTTTGGCAGTTGTTGAGCTGACTTCACGGACCATTACTCAGTCTTAGCAAAAGTTTTGTTTTTATAAAAACTTTTGTGTTCGAACTGCGTTTATTGTGGAAAAGCGGCGCGGAAGCTGTAGCTGAGTTATCGCCCGTCTCGCTCCTATGCGCACCACCGCAAGTCCTTAAGCCATTGAAGATACACGTCAGTGTTATTATATTCAAGACCTCCATTGACGCAAGTTCCTGGCGTGCCACTCTGCGGGTCCCGTGGATTTGAACCAACGTCGATATATATGCAAAATATTCTGCTCAACAACACCCTTGGGTGACCACGCACCATAGACCACAGGGGTGCGGTTGAAGGGATTGGGGTAATTGAGAAAAGGATAATATAAGGATAATTCGAAGGGGCCTATTCGTATATTCTCAATATTGTATGGTATTTTTCGTTTATTGTATGGTTGATTGGTTTTCATTTTTTGTACAATACACGCTTTTTTTTTTAACGTGGGGATATCCATCATGAGATACTCCCCGCCTACGTCTTGGCGCGGGAGTATGCCGGACTCTTACCGACTAAAACCCCTCTTTTCACCGAATGCCGAGGTCACGGGTACGCTTTCGCAGTCTTCCGTAACCTCAGCGGTGGCGGCCCGCAGACCCCGGACTGATGTTCGCCGACACGTGGGCGTGCCCTGTACCTGGGTAACCGGTGTTGATTATACAATAACAAAAAGTAAATTGTAATACTATATTATTTACAGCCATTGTATAATTGTTATAAATGCATAAATAAATAAAAAAGAAAAACGTCAATGACGCTTGCCGACTGACTCTGAGACTTGTCAGTCGGAATCATTTCCGATTTCGTAGGTTTCCTGCAAATTGTAAAAAAAATTTAGACGTAATTTAGACAGTTTCACAAGCCTTGTCGAACAATATATCGATTGTATATGGAATGCAATGTAACTTGTTCTTTGTCTGATGTGACCTGGACCACCTTTACATCATCATAACCAGCCCTTTTATCGTCCACTGCTGGACATAGGTCTCCTCAAGCACATTGTTTGGTGCATAAAGCCTTAAATTGGTGCATGTATTGTTTTAAAACGCCGCGCTGGCCAAGCGGGTTGGCGAGACCACTCAGAGCTTGTGGTAGCCGCTTGGTTATCCTTATTCGCCTCTTACGACAACCACGGGATGAACTGGGAAGAAAGAGAGAGACAGTTGTATATATTGGTACTTTTTTGGTAACAGCTGCTAATCGAACTGCTACTATTTATTACTTGTACTTGTATCAGCCTATAACGTCCCACAGCAGGGCACAGGCCTCCCCTAGTAAATCACGGGAGGGTTTCAGACCACGTAATTCACCACGCGGGCCCAGTGTGCATAAATTACTTATATATATCTATTTAAATCTGTGTAAGCATACACAGTGCGAATGAGTAAGTGGATTGTGTGAAAAACCTGACTGAATTTGAAAAAAATATCAACAAATGTTGTCAGTTTTTGCTAATTCAGTGTTAATGGGGTGTAAATATTTTTCATTTAACCCTGTATAATTTTGAACTTTACAGACACGGCGTCTTTTATCACTGTGACACAGCCTAACACTCCAAACTCCAGGATATCTCGAAGTTGGAACAAAGCCCTCAAACGAGTTATATAACGCAGTAGAAAATGTTCACGCCACTCGTTAGAAGATAACGGCGTGTCACCGTAACTTTTGGCTTTCTCCATAAAAAGGTAAGATGAATGGTGTTGCTTTGGGAAAACAAAAAGAGTAGGGATATTGAATTGTGATATGAGTTATAATCATAAAGCATCGTATACAGAAGGATACGTCTCGATATACAGGTGAAATGAGAAGTACCTGCACCTTTTTAATAACTAATTTCGTTTTGTAACCTTTTAAAATTAGCACTTTTTTAACACTAACCACTCACTGGCACCGCGTAGGTACACTTGCATGCCAGTCAACGAAGAGAAAAAAAGTAGGATTTTGTGACACAATTATACCTATACAGGCAATGAACAATGTAGCCCTATAGGATTTCACAATAGATTAAGAATTTTATAAATTCGACAACGGAAATCAGGACGAAAATTGTTTAAGCAATGGTCGAAGTTAAAAAATGGTTGTTTATTTCTATACAACTCGATTAATTTTATTTAATCTATTTATTGATTATAATTATCAATAACAATGAATAATTAATTAACAATTATCTAATTAATAATTTCCATAATTAATTTGACTGGCCTAATATATTATATGTATCTGATAGTAGCCGATTGATTAGCAGCTGCTTATAAATTAAGTGGGTGCCTGTCGTTTGCAGTAGCGAGTAATACACAGTTATAAAGTAAGAGTTTTCATTAAAAAAATTCCTTTTTAGGAAATATCAAGTTCAGAAAAATCATAGAACAAAGATTGATGACAGTTGAAGGGAGATTTCACTATGTTTTGGTAGGTTTTAGGAAAAAAAAATAGTCAAACGTTTACCCTACTTTAACCCCAACGAAAGTTGTAAGAAGGCTGTTTGATCGCCATAACGTTTGACCGACACGACGATTATTCTAAACCACGTCGGATCGACATAACTTTGGTACGAAGAATGATTTCCCGACTGATGGTCAATCGTTGTGTCAATGTTATGTCGTTCTACTGTCGTGTCGGTCAAACGTTATGTCACATAACATTTGAGATTTTCGAAACGTCGAGTTAAATAAATAAGGTAAACATTCGCGTTAAGCCCCGCTTAAATATGTAGATATATACAAAAGTTATGTCGTTCAATTGTCGTGTTTGGCAAACGTTATGTCGAACAAATCAGCCTTCGCACAACTGTGTGTCGGACTAAAGTTGTACTCGTACAATCATTTATATGTATATACAGGGCGAATTTTTATTTGGGAGTTTTTGAAAGTCGTGATTTTACAGCAATAGATACATTGCTTCAACTCTTTTCGGTAGTGAGTGAGATATACCAGAGCCCATTCCTATCCTATCCTATCCTATCCCTCAACACTTTTCTCAACATTTTTTTCAAATCTATTTCTACATCTCCAAAAACGGGCTGCGCGTCCGGGGGCCTAAAAACGTTTGTCATTCTGGACTGAAGTTGGCATATACCGCGGATATCTATGGGCGACAGTTCTATTTACCACCGAATGGACTGTATGCTCATCTTTTTTTTTTTTTTATAGATTAGTGGGCGGACGAGCAAGCGGTCCCACGTGATGGTAAGTGTTACCGCCGCCCATGGGCACCTGCAACACCAGGGGGTATGCGGGCGCGCCGCCGACCTTGCAAAATCCTATTCACAGCTCTCTTGAAGAACCCCATATCGTAGCTCAATGGAAAGACCTCTTGAGGCAGTTCGTTCCACAGCCTACGGGTGCGCGGTATAAAATAATTTTTGGACCGAACAGTGCGCAACACCTCCGTGTCGAGGAAATGCGGATGGACCGCACTTCTGTGACGGGAGGTGCGGTTGTAGAAACCCGAGGTGGGAATTATATTAAACAATTCTTCAGAGCATTCCCCATTGTACAGGCGGTAGAACACACAGAGAGACGCAACGTCTCTCCGAATGCTGAGGGATTCTAAACCGCCCGTGAGAGTGGGATCGTTGACAATACGAACAGCACGTCGTTGGATGGAGTCAAATGGGTCCAATTGGTATTTCGGTGCGCCGGCCCAGAGATGAGAGCAGTACTCCATATGGGGCCTCACCTGAGCTTTGTATAGCATAAGAAGTTGCCCAGGTTTGAAGTACCGCTTCGCTCTGTTCAGCACACCGAGCTTTTTGGAGGCCATTTTGGCCTTATTTTCCAGATGACCCCTAAATTCGACTTTGCTGGAGATGTCGATACCAAGGATCCCGATACTCTCCAAGATCTTAAGAGGTATGCTCTGAAAGCGAGGTGCTACAACAAAAGGGTTTTTTTTTTAGCGGTGAATGCACAGACTTGCGTCTTACTGGGGTTGAAATCCACTAGGTTCAGAGAACCCCAAATCGAGACTAGATCTAAAGAGTCTTCGATTTCAGACACAAGCCTGGCGCGACTCTCTTCCACTTCGACCCGAGGGATGTTGGCGCGGCCCCTGGACAAGGCGTCTCCAGTACTGTCATCTGCATAGCAACGTATGTCACCAATTTGCAACAGGTCGTTGATATGCAGAAGGAACAGAGTTGGAGACAGCACGGAGCCTTGCGGGACGCCAGCGTTAATAGACATGGTGTCGGAGCAGCTACCATCGATAACGACTCTGATGCTCCGTCCAGTCAGGAAACTGGCAACCCATTCGCATAATCCCTCGGGTATCCCGAAAGATGGTAACTTGGAAAGCAGCGATTTGTGCCATACCCGGTCAAAAGCTTTCGCAATGTCTAGGCCTACAGCCAGAGCCTCGCCTCTACTCTCAATGGCGTCAGCCCAGCGGTGTGGCGTCATCTGCCGCCATATTCCTATAAAAAAGATATACACCTAAGAAGCCACCGCTGACGCTGTGTGTTGAAATTTGAATTAATTAAATAACCATAACTTAGTACTAAGAATAGATCTAAGGGAAATAACAAACATTGGGGCATCCGCAGATGCACAGCACATTTTAATTATTTAATTAAATACCATTATCCATTGCCACTTGCAATCAAAAGTAATGCTAATCCTGTATCTTTATATTTGCTAGTATATTGCTATAGTTACATTAGCTGTACTGTCATAAATAGGTGTATTGTATTCGGTTGTGATGTGCTGTACTGCACTAGGCTTAAATTTAAACTTTGCTTTCCCGAAGCATTTCCTTTTCTATAACGTCGAACTCTCCAGCTTCGATAGGCACGTGCCATCGGAGAATTCGAATTATTTTGTCCTTGTTTCAGTTATGAACTGGCAATACACAGTATGTTGATTAACCTCCATGTGACCTCAATCAGATGTTTATGTGTCGAAATAGAGGATCCAATGATGCGTAATACTCGCATAATTACTTTTAGAGTGAAAGAGACAAGTGTTGAGAATGGAATAAAAATACAAGCATTAGAACGGTACCATTAGCATGTTTCGAATGTACATCCACATTATTTTTCATGGAAAGGCGACGAGCTGACAGTCCACGTGATGGTAATTGGATACTGCTGCCCATTAATACACACGATACATGCTAACACCAGTCCAGAATAACAAACGTTGCCACACACACGCCCTCGAATGTCTGTTATAATTTTCATTGCAAATATTTGCAATGTAAGCTGTGATGATATATTTCATTTTTTTTTCAAAGATATTTGAATGATTGAAGGGTTAAAGTTCAAAAGTTTCAATAGATTTAAATTGCCTTTAAACCTTGAATGGTTAGACCTCGCATTAATTGTGAATAATAAGTGAGATTTATGAGATTGTGAGGTTTGTTTTCGCATCATGAATTCGCATCAGGAAGTTTCCCTTAAGTAATAAGTACTTTGAGAATAATTAAATAGTATTCACAATAGTTCGTGCTTTGCCAAGCATTAGGGTAAGAGCATTCACCAATGAGATACTTTGTGTAGATAACCCCTAAGGTTACTTTAGAGTCGATTTAATTATCACCATCTGTATTTTCATCTCATCCCGAAATGAATTCTAAAATAAAATTATCATTGAAGGCCAAATTCGTTTTATTTCGCGCCACCGTAATAACTGAGTAATTAGAAATTTTACGGTTCAAAGCAGGGAAGTCCTATTAATTTCTATAATTTTCAATATCTTCTAATTAAAAAGTACACCTTATATTAGATAATTATTAAGTAGCTTCGTTCTTAAGCTCCTTGCACATCATTTAAAAAAACAGTTTATTCGGACAGTAGTTATTGTGTATAATATATGCCTACGTTGTGTGTGCACGACAGAATAGTGGATAGTGAAAGTGCGGTGCCTATATACCTATGTGTACATACGTAGAATCAGTGCGCGTAATATGTACATGCTGACATCGCACATTTCGGAGAAAAAAAGGGCCGTCTAAAGAGAGTTCCGCAAACAGTAAAGTTTAAACGGCGGAACTTTGGTCAAGAGTGAAATTCATGTGCCTTTCCTCCGAGATCATAAGATGTTAACACGTACATTACCATTATCATAAGATATCGATATTATGTAATAGTAAATAAGAGTATTAATATTATGTAAAATGTTAGGATAAGATGTTATATTATTGTTTATTTACGTATTTACAACGTCCCATTTACTTATGATTATTATGTTATCTTATGTTTTTGTATGTCTTATTCTCGCTCTCCAAATGTGCTAGGATACCTAGGTTATAAGTCGGGGAACTAGAATAAGGTTTAAAATAAAGACTACCGCCCGCAGTGTGTTTCATTTAGATATAAGTTCTAGAACATAAAGTTGCGGGCTAGGTGGCGGAGTTCCGGTATCGGCGCCACTGGACAGCCGTACACCCTCAATCCTCCCATACCCCTTGCTACTCGGGGAGGGAGGAAGGGAAGATAAGAAAAAGTTAAGTAAAAGGACAAATACCCAAACTTCGCCACCGAAAATAGTCTTTACCCTCCGTGCAATAAGAGGACCAACCCAGATAAATATAACTTGTAACCTAGATATTATGTACAAAAGTGGAGAGCGAATAGCAATAAATCTTCCTCAGGGAACGGGGGGATCGCTTGGGCAGCAAACTCCTATAAAAAGGGAAAGGCCCAACAGCCAGCAAGCCAGTTCGTCCTCACCACTTGTACAGTAAGAAACATAAGAAGATAAGTGAGCTTGTTGCCTGTTGCTGCTCCCTCCGCACCCCTGTGGTTTAATGTAAACCAGAGCAGCGTTTTATTTCCGTATTCACCCCAACATCTGATCTGCCGAGATCCCTGCACCAACATCAAGACCGGCAAGCCTGAATCCCTACACCCCCCGTTAAAGCCACGACGTGTGACCTGCAACATGGCCAATGTTGCAGTTCGACAGCGATCGACGTGCAACTCTAACATCTGGTTCTTAGCCGGATTGCTGAGCCAACACCCGGTCGCCAAATCGGCGTCCAGCTTTAACATTGTGTGTGTTTTATGTATGTGTGTATGTGACATATCTATCTATATCCCAATAGTGACAAAGGTGACAGTAATATTTTACCATCAGGCCGATGGTCTTGTCCCACTATTTTCTGTATACTAGATGAAAATTTCTTACAAAGCAGACCCTCACGTATGTTTTCACCATATAAAATTAACTTTATTTTTCAGTTTTTCGAGTTCGTTCTTCATACTAAGGCGGATAAGATCATTAAAGATGCTTTTTATCTAAGTATCCTTTATAATGGAAAATTTGGTTTATCAACAAAAATTAATTTCACGCTTGACACCAAACATCTATTATGTAAACTAAGCCTATATTGTAAGCAATAAAAATATTATCCCCATACAAACACTTCCATTCAATTTTGTTTCTTATTATTATAAGAGTTAAGATACAGAATAGATTTAAAAAAATGTATTTAGGACTCTTTGCGTGGAAAGTAAGAGTGTAATATCAGAATTTTTACGGTCTTTGTATTAATATAATTTAAGGAATTTTCGTTGTTATGTCAAGAAAATTATGTTAAATCTTGCTATAAGATGGAAAAATCAGAGGATCTAGAAGTTGAGAGACAAGGTGGGATAGTATGTATGGTAATAGACTAGTGGCATATATATATATCAAAAAATGGATGTTGGTATATCTGATGTTAATAGACTTCGACACCGTTTGACCGATCACCATGAAAGTTGACAAGTATATGTGTTTTTTCATGGAGAAGGTTTTTATGCTATCGAATTTGTTGTAACTCGCCACTAGATGGCGCTGCAGCACATCAACTTCTATACCGTTCAACCGATCGCGATGAAAATTGGTATACATAGGTATTTAAGCACAGAATGGCGCCGTGCTGCTAGATGGCGCTGCAGGACATCAACTTCTATACCGTTCAATCGATCGCAAAAATCATATCGACGGCAAAACATAACAATTTTGTGATTTTATATACAGAGGTAAATAAATATACACAGGCAGGACAACGTCTGTCGGATTTTGCTAGTACATTATTATATATGTATACAGCATGTCCAGTAAATAGTGGCCAACCTCAAAACTTTCGATATGTCCAGCTCATAGCTTATGGTCAGTTTTCGAGATTGGTCAGTAATTTTCGTGCTATAGCTACAAATGAAGGGAAACTCACATTCTGTTTTGTGTTTATTGTTTTCAAACAGTTGTTCTGGTAGACAGAAATGTTTTTCATTTATTTTTATGTTATCTTCGAAAAGTTTACGTTTTACCACCTTCGTCTATTAATACCTTGTGCATGAGCGATGTATGGCGTTAAAACGTCACGCTGACCAAGTATTAGAGGTGATGTGGTTCCTCAGAGCTTGTGGTAGCGGCTTTGCTATCCTTTAGCCGCATTTTACGACACTTACGGGAAAAGATGAGGTGGTGCTATTTTAAAGCCAGCCAACACAACACGGTCACATGATCAATTGACCACTGACGGACCAACATGGCGAAATTATAAAGGTTTCTTAATTTAACCAGATTCCATAAATTTCAATTTTGATTATCAATTTTAATTTTCCATTGTGATTTTAATTTCAATTTTAATTCTATTTTCGCTGTATTTACTTTTAAGTCACATTGTCGTCGCCTTTAAGTAGACTGACATTTACATAAAGTTTTTGCATGGTTCTTGCTCTTGCTTGCATCAATCCTTTTATTATGCTCTGTGTGCTTTATTATGTGTATGCTCTATTGGTGACTTTTAATTAATGAATAAATAAAATAAAATAAAAATGAATCCCCAAAAACAATTTAAATTATCATTAAATTTAATAGCCTGACTGTTACTTGAAGGGACAAGACATTATACCCCGCTTGTGTACATAGAGACTCCACAGAGCCGGGAATATTTTCAGACAAGTTTAAATGAGTTTCCTCGTTATAAAATTGAAAATAAAGTTAAATATTGCCTGTACTTTGTAGACATCTACGTCATAACTTTCGGCTTCAGTGGCAATTTGAATACTAGATTTTGTTTCTGGATTCATTTGCATAAATTAGCGATCGTGTCAATATTTTTCAGGTAGGTATAAAATGGAACGACTGGAGATTTTGATGAAAATAATGTTAACATTGTTCTATATAAATTACATACTTATCAGCCAATCAATAGTGTCTATAAAATTTCACTGCAGTAGGCCCAGTAGAGGGGTTCTTAAAAATTTACTAGCAAGGAGTTTGGTAAAGGAAATAGTATTGTTACAATATCGACAAAGATATTCTGTTGTAGATAGCGTCAAGTAATTCTATGTATGGTAAATAAGGAATGTTTTAAGTTTACAACTGAATTTTCAACGTGGACTCCGAAATTAGGGATGACGTCACCTTGACCTAGTACTGTCACTCGTGACAGTTGTGACAGCGTTCTACTGCCCCTGTCTAACAAATTCCTGTAACCTTCAAATCATTGTAATGGTACAATTTATAGAAAAGAGCGTAAACAGAATGGAAGAAGATATTGTAGGTAAATGTAAATATATTTGTTTGTATTTTGTTTTCAGTTATGGGATTTTTTGATTATTCGTTATCAGATATGTCAGAGATCATCCCTATCCTATCTATTCCTCTAAATCTATTCCTACATCTTCAAAGGTAGGTAGCGCATCCTGGGGTGTGCCAATGTTTGTCATTCTGGACTGATGTTGGCATGTACCGCGAATGTCTTTGGACGATAATATCCACTTACCACCAGGTGGACTGAATGCTCTTCAGCCGCCTTTAATAAAAAAAAACTATATTAGCATGTTACGTTGCACTAAACTTTCCTAGTAAGTCCTTCTGTTTGTGCGACTTAGTAAATAAATAAACAAACAAATAAATAAATCGCTAGGAGGTTTCAGGCCGTAACCACGTGTCCAGTTGATGAATTGGTGGTTGATAACCATAAATTGGTGGATACACATTTACAAGATTTTTTCGATTCTGGAGCATGCGGTTATCCGTTCCCTCTCCGAGTAAGTGATATATTTAAAAAAAATGTACAGTGGTGGACGAAGATTTGTACTACCTACCTCATGAAAGAAATGAATTATTGTTATTGTGAGCGGGTTCTGAATGCAGTGTGGTGTGGGACTATAGAATAACACCAAACCATTTCTTTCCCTGGGTGTCGTAAAAGACGACTAAGAATAACAAAGCCGCTATCACAAGCGCTGAGGAGTACCTCTATTTTTAAATACGCCTGTTTTAAAGGTGGTGTAGTAACACCACCTTTAAAAAAGTGGACTCTCCAACGTACTCGATCAGCGTGGCGTTTTAAGGCCATACATCCCTCATGCATCAGACAATGTTCATCAGAAAGCCCGTGGCTAGCAGTGGATATTATAAAGGGCGTTTGATGATGATGAGCGGGTTCTGAGCAGGTATACTGGAGAATTCTTTGGGAAATCGGCGTTGAGTTTTATAAACTGTAAGGTACCTTCTGTTACGTTTAAATAAATAAATAAAAATAAAATATATTATATAAAAGAAAAGAATTCTAACTTTCACTTCGCTTATAAATTGGACCCTACCATACAGAAGTAATATGTGCTTCTCGTCGTTTACCAACGTCAATATGTCTTCAGCAGCTGTTAGATTTCTATCCTTTACAGTGGGACACGCAAAGGGCGCACGAATATCCCGGTAAGGGGTGGAAAGGTTATATGTACATATCGTTATTAAGGGTGTGTCGTAACAGACTCCTATCGGTGCATTTGAACAAATACAGTACCTATCCTTTGTTGGAATATTGATGATACTAAAACATAAAAGACATGTCATATTTTTTGTTCATTTTTTTGTTTATAATTTTTTGAACTTTTAAGATATGTGATGTTATAAAAAGGATATGGATATATGTATTTATATTTATATTGTCTTTTATTATTTTTGGTACTTTGTAGAGGAATAAACTACTATATTTTTAACATTTATTAACGTGTAATGGACATGTTCACTAGTTTTGTATTACTTACCCAAAAAGAGGTTTGTAAAATTACAAAAAAATCTTGTGATTTTTTTTGCGATAGGTATCTTTAAACATAATGTTGACCAAGGAGCGCGTGACGTCACGATATATTTACACACAAACTAACAAATTATATATCGTTGAATAGTGTTTATGAAATTCTACATTTATCTAATCATTTTTTTTATAGAACATACGGTAAATACTTGAATACCGCCTTTAAATATTGTAAAGTAACGCCTATTACGGATTGTATATAGGGTATTGTAATGTCAAAATCGCGAGTGGCGCGTTTGAAACTTTGAATATCTCTGTCATTTTCTAACGGATTTAAAAAAAAAGCACCATAATAAATATTAACGTATATTTTTGTTAAAATACCAAAAAAATAATACCTAGTGAAATAATATGTTAAAATACCTAGTGAACTTCTCCATGATCTGATTTTTAAGATACAAGCAACAAGTGTCTGTCGTTCTATCTGTTTGATTGCTTATAACTTGTGTTTCAATGGACGAATTCAATGTTGGTCGAACATTATGTCGATCAAACAGTCTTCGCGTAACCGTTTGTCGGAATTTCGTTGTACAATCGAACGGAGATTAGATTCGGATCGTTCTCGGCTTAGGGCGTTGCTTAGGGTTGATTAAGTATGGATATGTGAGAAGCGCCCATGGACGGACTGATACCTAGTAAAAATGTCGACTTAAGGCCGTTGTGTGTTAGTAGTAGCGGCGCAGGGACGTTCTTGTCTCCACTGGCAGGGACAATGTATTTAGCGGGGACGGTGGTATAATATTCACTCAATGACCCCACTTCACTACTACAGTCTATCCTTATTTACAAACGTTATTTAAGTCTTAAATTATAATGACTTTTATATAAACGAGCATCGAAAATACTAGATCATGATTAAAACAGCAACCAATTTTTTAATAACTGAAGTAAATATACCCCCTTGAATTTCCATAACAATTTAACCAAAGATTTCTTTTTTGCTTAAATATTCAGTCGTTTTATTTTTTTTTAATGTAGGGTATATTTGTTTTATGTACCTACCTACATAAATATAAACTGTACCGTTCTGTATTCTTACTAGACAAATGGAATGTTATCTACAGGCAAACCCTACTGGCTTCAGTAGATTTTGTATAATGTTTTATTATAGCCATAAATAAAAAAAATGGTTTAAAACGTCATGCTGGTTAAGTGGATTGACGAATCCACTCTTTTGGAGGTGGTTTAGTTCCTTAGGGCTTGTTAGCCTTGTTAACCCTTAGACGTCTTTTCACCACGGGAAGAGATGGTGTGGTGCTATTCCAGAGCTCGGCCGACGACGCCACACATAAATTTTAAGGCCACACATCCCTCATACACAGGGCAATATGCATAAGGAAACCCATGTTCAGCAGTGGATACTGAAAGATATATGTAGTTATGGAATTAAACAATTTTAAATTAGTATTTTTAGTCATCACCAAGTCAACCGAAACCTAATACACCTTGAAATTTGCTACCATCGATGAGCCGCTCATTCAGCATTTCCTGTTGCTCATTGAATCTTAATTATAAATTGTCAATTATAAATTGCTTAGTATTGTGGACGAAAATAAGATTTACTACAAGGTTGCGAAAATCAATTGAAAATAATACAATAAGCAAATTTAGTGAGAAAGGCAGCACTGGGAATTTTGTTAAGATTTGAAATTCAAATTTAAATTGTCTGTATTCCTTTCAATTTGAACGTTCTAAATTTTGACCGGGTCCTGTCTTTTAAACTAGATTTAATGTTTGTATCTTGAAAAGACCTTGACAGCCCGATCCCTTTACATAAGGGCCGTAATACACATGCGTACCTTGCTAGTACGTGCTACTGGCATGTGTATTCCGATTTTGCCAGTCAGAAGAGCATTTTAATAGCATGCCAGTAGATCGCAAGCCGTTTGATTTTTCGCCTGCGTGTATCTCGTGTGTGTGTGTGTGTGTGTGTGTGTGTGTGTGGGTGTGTGTGGGGAAGCAGGGTGAGGAATTACGAACTCACAAGTCTCCAATTTGTGGTTTTCAACTGGCACTCACGAAACTTTTGTAATAATTGTCTCGCTTCTTACTGGCATGTGTATTGAATCGTCATCACTTCCTAGTTATTAGTATGTCAGGTATTTACTTAAACCTGGCATGCTTGTTTACTGGCATATGTTTACTGGACGGCCTTTACAAATTGTAGTTAGAGAGACATTTCTGACGTTATCTAAGCAGAGGTATCTTATTGTCGGGTTCAACTTATTGTGTTTTGGTTAAAATTTTCTAACTCAATTTCTAAAATTTCGTTATTTTAGAATTCTGTTTAATATTCAGCCGCCCACAACGGTGAAGTATAGTAATACTTCGTTCACACATCAATATTTCGAAACTTAATAGACGTGTAAATGAATGAGTAAAAGAGATACTCACACACACACACACGCACACACACACACACACACACACACAGAGAGAGAGCTTATCTCTGTCAATAACGTATGAGTGACAAGAGATAAGTAATCTGTATATAACTCTGAAATGACACTACACAAGAATGATTTCATTCTTCTATATTGGGGTCCTATTTTCCGTTTGAATTTGTGACTTGTGACTCATAAGCCCAATGTCTAATATACTCGTAGTTATGCCGTGTGGTGTCGGCTGGCTACAGAATAGCATAACTCGTCTCTTCCCATGGATATCGTAAAAGGCGACGAAATAACAAAGCCGCTACCACAAGCGCTGATTAATTACACCACCACCAAAGAGTGGACTTGCCAAGCCGGCTTGGCCTACGTCATGTTTTAAGGCCATACACACCTCTTGCATAAGACAATATGCATAAGAAGGTCCGCATCTCCAGCAGTGGATACTGGAAGGTCTGGTTGCAAGCGCAATATCTCAGCCATTTTTCAAGATATATTAATTTTAATTTGACTGGTTGATTTCTTTAGCTATTTTAATTATAATTATTATTTTTTATAGAAAAAAGTTAGCAGACGTGCATACAGTCCACCTGATGGTAAATAGATACTGTCGTCCATAGACATCCGCGATACATGCCAACATCAGTCCAGAATGATAAACGTTGGCACGCCCCCGGATGCGCTGCCTACTTTTGCAGATTAAGGAATGGATTGGGAAAGTGGCGAGGGATAGGATGGGATGGGATTAGGCTCTGGCATATGTCACTCACTACCGAAATATATTTTATAAATAGTAATTCTAAGGTAAAACATATCTATTAGTAAAATATATTGCGTGTTACAAACGTCTAAAACATTACTTTCTTTTATAAAACTTTCATTGTACTATTTAATGACATCTTTTGTTCAATGACTTTGTAATTTTTTGCTAAAAAAATTTCTACACGAAGGCAATTTATCAAATAAATGGGTTTTTAAGTACAATTTTTCTTTGAAATTTTAGTTAGCATCGGTCAAAAGGTCTTTAAACCTAGCTCCACTGTAGTACGCAACTATTTACTATAATTTACTCTAATTGATTATACAGCTGTAGTGGATTAAAATTAGGAATTAAGTAGTTAAAATCTAATTAAAATTAGTTTTAAAACTAGGTATACTATGGTTATTAATTCTAATAATACTTATTAATACTTCTAATTATGAATATTATAAATAAGGTGATGAATTAATATTAACCATAAATAGTTTGCTATATATATTTTTTTTATGGATGAAGGTGGCAGACGAGCATACAGTCCACCTGATGGTAAGTGGATACTGTAGCCCATAGACATCCCTGATACATGCCAACATTAGTTCAAAATGACAAACGTTGGCACGCCCCCGGATGCGCTGCCTACCTTTGGATATTATTAGGAATATATTATATGATTTGGATATTAGTCATGGATTTGGAGTAAGGGTACATGCTACATGGATTTATACATGCTTTCCTGAACTTATCGTGAAACGTAACGCATTTCCCACTTTATTCTATTGCCTAGTTTCACAACTTGGGCGCGGTCACATATCCGGGGAGGTAGATGTTGGTCAGGAAAAAATAAGCATTTATATACAAAAAAAATCTTAAACTGTTTAAATCATATTTTAAACGGAAAAATATAATTAGGAGCGAATTATTTTAGCAAGGAGCTCGTATTTACTCTATTTGTTTACCTTTTTATAAGAAATAAAAAGGACAAGAAATTATGTCCTATTGTGTTTCGGTTGCGAGTGAGATGTGTCAGAGCGCATTCCTATCCTATCCTATTCTAACTCTCTATATTTTCCCAAACCGTTCTCCAAATTCATTCTTAAATCTCCCATGCATTTGAGGCGTATCACTATTTGTGATTCTGGACTGATATCGGCATGTACCGCGGATGTCCACGAGTGACAGTATCCATTTACCATCAGGTGGATTGTATGTACGTCTGCCGCCTTCTTCATATAAAAAAACATAAATAAATACTAACATACGAGTATATTTTTAGCCTTTGACCTACACTTAAAGACCAAACCAGTACGTCACACTGAAAATTTCCGGATTTGACCACTTTCATAAACAATATATATTTAAAAAGTAATTACAATATTTGAAAAAGGAACTCTTTGACTGTAGAATAAAGCTTGTTTCATCTAACAGTCATTTGTTTTTTCAATGTGGCTTCATTTTAAAAATTGCATGTCTGCATTACGATGGATTTAACTCGTGAAAATGTTCGCTGTATGATTTTCTACTATTTTAAGTGTAATTTGACAGCTCAGCAGAGCCTCGCTCGGCTTCAAACTGCTTTTGGTTCAAACTTCAAGCACCAAGCAAAACGACAATTTATAGCTGGTTTGCAGAATTCAAGCACGGTCATGTCAATCTCAGTGACGAATTTCTTGAAGGTCGCCCGTCCACCGCTGTCAACCACAAAAACATCTATGATGTGCGCCACATGATCGAAACAAACAGGCATATGACCTACTATGAGATTCGCGCATCCCCAGGCATAGGCATGAGTCAGATATAATCAATTTTACACAAACATTTGGCTGTGCGAAAGCTGTGCTCGCGGTGAATCCCACACAAATTGACTGAGACTCAAAAAATGGAACGCGTCACTTGGTGCAATGCCATGCTTACCAGATTTAACGAAGGGGCTTCAAATTTGGTGTGGAACATAGCAACAGGTACTGAAACATGTATTTACAGCTACGACCCCGAAACAAAGCAGGTATCGACCATTTGGCTCTTTCAAGATGAGCCGAACCCCACCAAATTGGCGAGAAGCAGATAATCGCTTCTTTTTCTAGAAAAACTGGACACGTGGCTACTGTTGCGTTGCTTTGGAGAATTATCGTACCGTTAATGCTGATTGGTACCCGATCATTTGCTCGCCGAAAGTTATTGACCAACTCCCTAAAAACAACCGTAAACGCCTTGCATAATCTTGCACCATGACTATAACTCTCACACGGTCAAATAGACAAACGACTTTTTGAAGGCAAAAAACGTAGAACTCATGAGCCTTCTTCCATACAGTCCCGACTTGGCAGCTTGTGACTTCTTCTTGTTTTCAAAAATTAAGAACCAATTACGCGGGCAACAATTTTCGTCGCCAGAATAGGCTATCGAAGAGTATTAAAAACATGTTTCTGAGGTCACCACGGAGGAGTGGAATAAATGTTATGGAAATTGGTTTATTCGCATGAAAAAGTGTATTGACGCTCACGGAGAATATATTGAGAAACAATGAATTGATTTTAAGTCATTCATTGTATTTTTTTCTTATTATTTCCGGAAACTTTCAGCGTGGTCCTCGTATATACATACAATGTACCTTACAATAGTTAAACTTCAAAAGAACAAAAATCTTTTTCCCCAACAAAATAATACATGACATAACGCACTTATCCTTCTTTAGACGAAAAATTTGGTAGCCTACTTTTCCTTCATAACACAATAGCTACTCTCGACAGGGTAACAATGGTGATCCAAGGAGATGCAAAAATATCCCTTAGGCATTAAACAGACGAAAGGCGGCCGGGGTTTGCTCTCATTTGGTGCTCTGGAGCACATAGCGCGATTCTGGCTGGTAGATAAATAAATGGATAGAACTCTTTAATGCACATGAAAACAAAATGAGACAGTAACATACACTTCCCGGCCCAAAGTAATACACATCGGCCTTTAGAAACAGACTATCGGCTAGTTTTGGTTAGCTAGAGTAGAGCGTCGTGCCGTTATGACAGAGACGACGCTCTACAAAACCGAGCCAACCGATCATAGTCGATGTGCATTACTTTCGACCGGGATGTGTACCTACATTGTAAACTCATGAAATGCACTAAAGGCTGTCTTATCGCTAAAAGTAATTTTTGCCAAACTACCTTTGGGTAATGACGAAAATATAATTATTTTGATCACAGGTAGATAAATGGTGTACAGTATACATAATTACCAGAGGTCGGGGTTAGGTATGAATTTGATTTTTTTTTTATGGACGAAGGTGGCAGACGAGCATACAGTCCACCTGATGGTAAGTGGATACTGTAGCCCATAGACATCCGTGATACATGCCAACATTAGTCCAAAATGACAAACGTTGGCACGCCCCCGGATGCGCTGCCTACCTTTGGATATAGGAATGGATTTGGAGAAAGGGTTGGGGAAATGGGGAGGGATAGGATGGGAATGGGCTCTGGCACATCTCACTCACTACCGAAACACGTACGTACATTAGGGAAATAAGATAAAGTGGGAAATGCAGTACATTTCAAGGTAGTCTTCTGTGAGAGAGGGGTAACGTGGCCCGTCGAGTGCGCCCAGCGGCTGTTGGATTGCAGCGTGCACTCTCCCCCTCATGGATATTGATGACAAAAATATATTAATATGGATATACCGGTATTCTGAATTTGGTTGTTAATTATGTTTTTTTTTATTATAGAAAAAGGCGGTTAACGAGCATACAGTCCACCTGATGGTAAATGGATACTGTCGTCCATAAACGTCCGCGACACAGTCACGTCAGTCCAGAATGGCAAAAGTTGGCACGTCTACGGATGCAGTAATAATCATTAATAATTTATAAAGCTTTCATATGATACCTCACACATGTAAATCGGTTACGTAATTCTCGAGATATTTAAAGATAAAGAATAGCATCCGCGGCCATATTGATGACGTCATAACTCCCCCCTTCACAGTCTAAGGGAGCCACATCCATTTTTTCCGTACTTAGGAGATCATGCTGTAAAATATTTTGCTAGGTATTACTATAACGCGAGTGAGTCCCGTGGAATTTTCGGATATGTCATGTGGCTGCCTTAGAAGTAAGTGCGTTGATGAATTTTTGATCTTATTCTAATGTGGACAAAGTTGATTGTTAAGTGTATACACTGATTGTGAAGTGTTGAAGGATGGGAAGTTAAGTATATACACACTCCCCATCCTACCCCATCTCTCTCAAGGAAGATTGGGAGGTGTAATGGGATGAGAGAAGCTCCTCATCTCATTTTACTTCCTTATTTTTCTTCCAAATCCATTCCTAAAACTTCAAAGGAGGGCGGCATATCCAGGAGCGTGCCTAACGTTTGTTTTTCACTCTGTACTGATGTTGACACGTGTCGCGGATTGTTTGTATGCTCGTCTACCACTTTCGGTCTGTAAATAAAATAAATATTTCTATAAATAAACTCCTAAGTTTTGAAAAAGGCAGCAATTGAGCATATAGTCCACCAGGTGGACTGTATGCTAAAATTTTATTCGGAATCTGTCGCACATGGATCGGTCCTCGGTACATACCAACTTCAGTCCACAAATGTTGGTACGCCCCCGGATGGGCTGCCTGCCTTTGAAGATGTAGGAATTGATTTAGAGGAAGGGTTGGAATAATGGCGAGGGATAGGGTACAATGGGATGGGAATGGGCTCTGGCATATCTCACACTCACTAGCGAAACACGTACGTACATTGAGGAATAAGATAAAGTGGGAAATGCAGTACATTTCAAGGTAATCTGTGAGAGAGCTGTAACGCGGCCATCGGTTGTTGGATTGTGGTCCCTCCCCCTCCTAAGTTCAGGCTTAGCAGAGAGACTCGCTTTAAGACTCAGTCCGCCGGCGTCCGTTTTCTCGTGTGTCGAGGGCCTTAGATGTAAATAGTCTTCAGAAAGCATGCAGGTGAAAGATTATGAAAAATGACAGCTAGGGGAGATCAAATAATATGTCACACTTTGTTTTTATGTAACTGTGATTTACGTCTGTCTACGTTCCACGAAGAATAATTTTGTTTTATTGAGGGGACTTTGATTTGATTTGGAAGAAACGAGGCCTTTTTCAGTCGTAACAGATGTTTGTTGGTTACAGAATTTCATGACAGATTTGAAGCAAATCGTGTTGGATAGATTTTCTTTATTTTTATTCTGAAGAAGAAATAAAAAAAAAACTTAACGCCACACTCAATGGCTTACACTAGGACTCCCTGTGTCGTAGGTCCAGACACACGCAAAAATAAACACACTCCCAGACCCTAACAAAAATTTGTTTTGAAACAAATGAATGTCTGACCGGGAATCCATCCTGGGACTTTTCGTGCAGTAGGCAGCAGCAGTAGGGTCCAAAAGGCGGACAATACCTAATGACATTTTCTACCTGTCAATCTTTGGGCAAACAGAGAATCAAGAGAGGAGAACTATAAAGTTGGTATTACGAAAATATATAAATTTAGCACATATAGGTACAGATATAAACATATACCTACATAATAATACAGGTACAGATGCATTACGAAAACATTGGCCATCGCCTAATCCGGAAACGTCCGAACGCGTCATCCACGTCTATGAATTATCGTACCTCTAATTGCATAATTTATTACGAGATAAATACAAAACTTTATGAACATGTCACAAGTCAGTGCATAGAAATATATGGAGCTGTTATTTTCCCTTGAAAAACTAATAATATTATATCTTTACTAAACAAGTTGCTATATTGCTAGATAATTGTATTACATTCTACTTAGGTCTTATTTATTTATACATGTATATTTGCACCATTAATTACAATAAGTATCTATATTGTGTAATGTATGTAGATATAACTTTGTATGTCTTTTATTAGCTTTATTCACATTATATCCTAAAAAATCAACCCCTATATCACAGCACATATATATCAATCATCAGTCAAACGTTACAGATCATTTAGGAGATTTTGATTGACCCTCTGGTGGTATGTATTAAATATCTTCCATGTCATAATCAGAATAATAGTAGTCTTCATCGTCACTTTCAGAATCATCAGAACTCTCAGAGGTATCAATTATTATACAATCAATAATATCATCCATGGCATGTTCATATTTTCTAGATTCATCTTGGAATTTGATCGCTGTGATCACTGATCTTAAACTTATTTTCATTCATCAGGACTAATTATATATTTTTTTCCAATAACAATTTTTTACTGTGGTCATATTCGCCGGTGGTAAGCCGGTGGTAAGAAGAGCCGAGGATGGTGTGTGGTCGCGAGCTTCGGGAGAGGCCTATATCCAACAGTGGAGAGACGTAGGCTGATGGTATGGTATTGCACTACAATAAGATACACAAATTTATTTTAAGACGCAAGTCGTAGGAATTTAGAATAATACGCTAGTTCACAATTCGACACCGTACGTTGTAACTCACAAGACATACTGATCGAATAATTTAGTCCCCAGACTTTATGATAATGCCCGAGGATTAAGCATTGGTCTAAATAATATAAAATATTAATTTTATTAAAACTCCAGTATCTACTCAACCCCTTTCTTTCTCAATTACGTAATTTATCGTCTAAAATGGTAATTTAAAATGAAACAAAATAATAAATTAACCTCATTGTCATTGCGTTTAATTTATTGTTGCAACCTTTTCATTACTTTCTTTGTTAGGGTTTTGATTTATTATTGAGTTCTTAAGTCGTGGACAGAAACACGAGTCGGGAGGAGATGTTTACTTTGAGTCTCGTGATCGTAAATATTGAGGTACCAGTAAAGAAATATTTTGTCTTCACGGGCTTAAAGTTCCTTAAAGACGGATTTCGGGGTTCTGGGCCAGAATACAAATAATTTTACTCTGCTATTGATATAATTTATATAGATTCAGAAATATTAACAAAAAATGATTTCGAAGATATAATCATAGATTTTGCCACATATCAATCCACATACCAATATAGGATATTTGGTTAGATTTTGCAGATAAAAAAATTAAGAAAAACTTTTGAATTATTATTATCTTAAAATATCTTTAAAATTCTTTCGTGTCAGGCTCAAAGAGCGGATATTTAAAAATTTTTTTACATCCCGAATTCATGGAGCCTCCACAACCTTGGGGCACGTGGCCCTGGCCCAGCGAGCCCATGCCTAAAGACGGGCCCGTTTGTATTACTAGATCGATTTATTTCCAAGGCTGTATTTACAAGATAGGCAAATGGTGAGAGATTTATTGAGGGTAGTTTTCAAATACAATATTATTATTGGGTTGACCGTGTGGTGTATAAATATAAACCAAACAATGATTGGTGTGTTGAGACCGGTAGCACTCCTCAAGGTAGCGTTCATGATAAGAAGAAATTTATTGAATTAAATACAGAGAAAAGTTGTTCTTTGCATCTTATATAAAATGTACATACTAAACAAAACGTATATAAAATATATAGACTATACATATGAATAAACTAATATAAACATAGCACTTCAATCTGTGGTGGTCTTCAATCTTCAAAATCAGAAGAAATTAAAAATAAATCGGAAATTTAAAAACGCCTATAAATTAGTTCTGAACGCAATAAGCCTATTTAGTATCTATCGAAATCATTAACTATACCTTAGTCATGTCAGGTGCCGTTGTCTCGAACAATAGCCCCGGTTAAACCAATCCATTAACAAAATAAATTGATAGCCCCATTTTTATTTGTCATTTATTTTTAAAGTTATAGTTTTGTAGCTAGCTGGAATGGTTTTTGTGTGTAATGCACAGGTATAGAGAGATAGATAACGCAATCGATCCGTCACTGCGTGGCCGAAGTTGGCGATGAGCTCTTACACTCGCATTGTTCGCTCAGTCTGTTCTGACCCACACTAGCAAGTAATTTTTACAAAACAGAAAAAATACCCAATTATATAATCAATAAATCAATATTAAAAATTCTTTAATTGAAGTGAACCGAGTCAAGGAAGATGTTTCGTTTCATGGGTGAGCAATTAATTTCGTTTATTAGTGATGTGACACGCTTAGGTTTCATACAATTTCGCGAATTTGCGTTGTGTATCTATTTCTATGGTGTATTGTGTACTCAGAGATAAGTTTTGATAGGTGCATCTGTTGCACGTAAGTCGCCACGCAAGCCTTCCAAAGGACTGGGTTTTACAGACATGTGAATCTAAAGGTGACACAAGTAACAGAAATACAATCGAGGCCAACATGAGGCGGTTGGGCTTCTGTAGCGGTTGGCTCTCAGCGAAGATGCAAAAAGCGATACGGCGCGTATCTTCCGGCGGTTTCTCTCCCTGGGGTCCTGAACGCTGGCCTACTGTGCTTCCGCCGGGGTTTATACCATATATCCCTCATTGTGGCTCACCGAGGGAGAAACGAGATGGTTTAGAAAGAGATTTTAAATAATATTTTTATGTTCTTAACTAAGACCATTTTTGGTACCACGGGGTGATTATTTTAGGTACAAAATAAAACACGTCGACTTTCCATGAGCAATTTATTTCATTATTTAATATCAAAATCCTGTAACTCTAATCGTTTACTGTTCATTTTACATCTATTTATAAGTATAATATAGAAAATCTCATTAAACGTACACAATATATTTTAGTTTAAAATACTTACCAATTAATTTTTATACAAGAGATTCGTTAGCTACATTCGTTTGTTCTATATGGAATATACATATGTTTCTTTCAAATAATGATAATTGACGTGACTGAAGTTCAATGGTTTTTTTTATAATAGTCAAAGGTATTTCATCCCTCATACTAATGAAAACTGTATTTTATATTAAAAAAATATAAGCTTATGGTAGAAAGGTAATGGAAATATACAAAGAGTAAACACTTTTTAAAATCCGTCTTAGATAGGGTCTCCGTAATCTTCAATTTAAAATCCTAATTAATACTCAGACATTGAACATGAATAATAATTTAAGTAATATTTTACTAATTTTAATTTTAAATAGTTTATAAAATAATTTAGTAACAAATTTTGCACGCCATTATCCATACAAAATTTGTATGAATTCATTTTCTCTTAGATACTATATTAAAAAAAAACTTTTTTTATGGACGAAGTCGGCATGTCGCCCATAGACATCCGCGAAACATGCCAACATTAGTCCAAAATGACAAACGTTGGCATGCCCCCGGATGCGCTGCCTACCTTTGGAGACATAGGAATGGATTTGGAGAAAGGGATGGGCTCTGGCACATCTCACTCATGTATTGCGACATAAAGCCCCTATGTCAGAGGAAGCTGACGATACATACAAAAAAAAACACAATAAGCAAATAAATGACTGTTGACCTCTATTATTCTATTGGTGTAAATCTTTCGTGACGTTCGTCAAAGTTAGCGGTCAAAATCCTACCTAAGTATCTACCACAAAAGGTATTTAAGCCAGTTAACAATGAACTTCGCTAGTGGTAATAAATTCAGTAATTACTCGAATAAAATAAACCTAGAATGGGAGCTATTTTCATGAAGTTTCAGCTGAAAGTGTGGGCGGAATAAAACTGAAGGTGCTTGAGTTAAATTCGTCGGCAAATTATTCCTTTAAGTGGGAAATTCGTGTCGGCATAACTGTTATATTCGCTCCGTGAAACGAATTTGAAATAAGTAAAAAATGAAAAAGAAATGGCGCAGCTTCATTTGTTTAAATTGTAGTTTCTAAATGCCTAAATGCGTAGGTTTTGAGACACGTCTAAAAACTTTTCTACAAACGATTCTGATGAAAAGAAATCTTTTTAAATATAACTACTGTATATTTATAATGGTGAAAAGTGTTAACGCTTTAGACAAATTAAATCTTAACACTTTACACAACTATAACAGATTACTTAACATATATAATCTAAAAATCAATTCATATGTATCCCAAAGATAATTAATTAATATCACGACAAAAAGGCGAGGTGGAATAACTAATGTTCCTAAGTCATTATTGATTGTTTCTGTCTACACTAGTGAGGTTTTTACCACTTAAATACGTGAAACGCTTAGTTCTAACAATAACAGTTTGTGGATCAAACATCTAAATGTTAGATCAAATATCTAAACATGTTAATGTTAAATGAGTATTAGTTAATTTATTAGGAGTATTCTCAAAACTAAAAGAAGGGTTAAAACTCGCAACATTTTGTTCTAATTCTTTTTAAAATTTAACACTTTTTAATGACATAACTCATCTCTGTTATTCTAAGGTTGACTGGAAGAGATTCTTTCTAGGAATACTCGCCTATATTTCCCAGGGCTTGTGCCCGTATCGCACAGTCACCTATTTGGACACCCTTGGGGAGAGATGGGGTGGGTCGTGTTATTCTACGTATAAAGCCGGGCGACACTACTCGGCCAAATATACAGTACTACTAATTAACCTTGTATAGATTGTCTATTGTCAGCTGGGGGTGCAGAAATCCTACTGCCACCTTAAGGTTAACTAAAGTCGATCGACTCTCGTATGTTTCAACGTGACCGAACGATGAGATACTGTATAAATATAACACAGAGTGGTTACAACGTAATGTAATGAACTCTGAAAGTGTTTGGAATTATTGCAAAATGTTAAGGTAGCTTATTGGCATTATTTAATTAACAGAATACTATATTTATTCGCATAACTATATGTTATATAACATGGTTTACGAATAGTAGCAATATCAACTTGCTCGAGAATTCCTATCTAAATGCAATCTCACTCCCCGAGGGGAAGACGAAATGGGGTTAGTATTTACTTGGCACTTCGATTTTCTCATAAACCTGACAGTATTACTACCGTAGTATTATTATATTACAGGTACTTGTATCAGCCTTTAATGTCCCAGTAATTCCCAGCCTCCCTAGTAATTCACTGGGGGTTTCGGGCCCTGTACGGAGTGGTGGATACACACATTTCAGTTTTTTTTTAATTTCTGGAGCTCGCGGGTTTCCTCACGATGTTTTCCTCTCACAGGCGAGGTAGTGATAATTTTTAAAATGTGAAGTGGAAAGTACTTATAGTAGAAAATCACGACCGCATGAATGTGAATCGAGTATAGATACCCGTAGGCTATCACCGCTCCATATTATTATTACAGGTATATAACATAAAAGTTTACTGTGTTACTGGAAAGATACGGGCAATTTCACGACATTAAATTCTTATAAACTGATGCAATGAAATTTGTTTCACGGCTTCGTATTAATTAAACAGTGTAGATGCATTCGATAATTACCTTTGCGTACAGGTTACATCTAATTTGTTACCTATGATCTGAACCCTTAGTTAGTTACCTAGGAACTATCCATCAGGACTCCGCTTTGGGTCCACGTCGTGACATATTTTCAGATTTAATAGACATGTACCTATTCGTACATATTTTATGTCATCATAAATTCTGCGCTAGCATGGGAAAACGAGATGAATCACAATAATTAAACAACGAGTTATTTGAATTAGTTACTAACAATAGTTACTTAGTGTATAAATCCAATTCTGAAATTAGTAATAAAATGGCCATTTTTTTTACTTATTGCTAAAAAAGATGGACACATTTATGCATCTCCCTTATTCGGGTTTTAATTTTGTTAAAAATACCAAATTTTTGTCAATTTTCGTGTTTCATTTCATCCATACTACGAGTACCACAGAATTATTCAGCTATATGTATCCTGGTAGTGATGAGTGAACAAACAACAAATATAGGTACCCTGTGGTACTACGGACAGACATATACCACACTGAAATTGAGGTATTTATGTCAATAGATAATTTAATTATTAAACACGTATCGGATTTTTCTTTTTTACTAAAATTTCAGCCATGCTATTATTTCCTTTATATTGTTTTCTTTCCCCGCGTTCTAACGACAAATGAAAAATCAATACCAACATAAGCAGACTACCGTTTGACTATCGATTAGTCCAGTCATTTGTTTAAATAGAAATATTTATTCGATTCCGGGTGGTGTGTTTGTCTTTGTCTCCGGAGCCATGACACGGGGAATTCTGGTGTGGGTCCATTGAGTGTGGCGTTATTTTATGTAACTCAGTTTCCTTGTATTAATCTCAAGATAATAAATCAAGGATAATTAATACTCGTGGGTTATCACGGTTCTCTTAAAATAGAGAAATTAATTTATTAGAGGCTTTTCTGTATGTCGCACGTTTAATATACCTAAACATAAGATAATTATTTTCACTTCAAGAATTAAATGTCCAGAGGTTATTTGCCGTGTGGTGCCAGCCAGCTTTTAGATAACACCATCTCATCTTTTCCTGTGGGGGTCGTAAAAGGCGACTAAGAGATAAAGCCACTACCACAAGCCCTGAGGAACTACAATAAAAGAGTGGACTCGTCAACCGGTTGGTCAGCGTGGCGTTTTAAGACCATACATTCGTCATGCACAAAACAATGATCTCGAGGATCCCAATGTCCAGCAGTCTATCTAACAAGCGCTTGTGATGGTTATACTGAACATACTCGTATATATGGTAGTTCAAAGGCAAGGTTTGAAATAGTGACTCATCGCTCGGGCAAAGGTCAGCGATTATCTGATCAAATCCAACGAAGGGTCATGTTAAATGCCACATTTATCGTTTACTGTTAGATTACTGTTATATTAATGTAGGGTTGGCACGAGTGGATTTATATAAATCATCCACGTATATGAACTGGGCCCATGTGGGTAGATTGTGGCCCGAAATCCTCTGGTGATCGCAAGAGAGAGCAATTTTGTAATACGAGGTAGTAGGCTGTTATATGTAAATTGATTGAAACAACTGATTAAAACAATAGATATATTTAGGCCTCGAACATACGGTGTGACTGGTCGCCATGACTAGCGCTCTAAACGCAAATAACAGATTTTATTATAGTAAGAAGGCGGCAGGCGAGCAGACAGTCTGTCTGGTGGTAAGTGGATACTGTTGTCCATGGACATTCGCGATACAAACCAACGTCCAGAGTGACAAACCTTGAAACGCACGGATGCGCTGACGCAGATGAAGGAATGGATTGGGATAAAGGGTTGGGAAAATGGGGAGGAATAATATAGGTTTGGATAGGTTCTAGCATATCTCACTCATTACCGAAAGACGCACTTACATTGGGGAAATAGGATAAAGTGAGAAATGCACCACATTTTACAGTAGTCAACTGTGAGAGAGGGGTAACTTGCCCAGTCGAGTGCGCCCAGTGGCTGTAGGATTGCAGCGTGTACTTATCTTCCAAAAAAATTGCATGGTTATTGTTCGGGACAACCGAGGCGATAATAGTTTTAAGTCTTTGTTTATATAAATTCCATAGTTTTATTATAATTATAGGCCGTTAAGTACAAATAGGTTTAGTTTAGATAGGTTTAGATCTACGGGAAACAAGAGGAAACCGACTCTACAAAGTAGCGAGACAGAGACGTCCGCTACCACCACTGCAACCACCTGGAACTCAACTGCTGCAGCCCCCGCTGCCGAAGCAACCTTAATCACCGCTGCCGAACTAGTCACCGCCTACGTTCAGCCGCAAACATCGGCAGCACCCTCTTCGATCAGGCGCAGCAGAAAAGCTTCATCGAAATCATCAGCCGGCAGTAAAACTTATCGCATAGCCGTAGCAAAGGAGAAATTAGCATGTGCAGACCGAGAATTAGCTGCCGCAAGACTATCGGTTATAGAGGCCGAGGAAAGTGACACTGACGACGACAGCACGTGTAACAGCGAAGAATCAAATACATCGAAAATCGACCAGTGGCTACAACAGAGTAACATTCCCGCCACTACAGGAAAGGAAACGCAGAAAGAATCACCAAAAGATGCGTGGAACCCACAACCACCGCCACTACATGAATGGTCAGCCCCACCACCAACACAGCAACGAGCGGAACAGTACGGAACAGAAAATCAAAATACCACAACAGAAGTCGCGACGCGCTACCAGAAGATGGACTTCTCAGAGCTCGCCGCGGCAATCACGCTCGCCGTAAAAGCGGGGCAACAAATACAAGCTCCACGCTACATCATCAAACTGCCATACTTCAGCGGCGCTTTTCATGAATGGTTATCCTTCCGCGCCGCCTACACTGAATCGTGCACAACCTGCACGGAAACAGAAAAAATGGCAAAATTAAGAAGAAGTCTCAAAGGAAGAGCTAAAGAGGCAGTACAGAGCCTTCTCATCACGAGTTCCAAACCTGCAGACATGAAAATATTAGAGAACCGCTTCGGTCGGCCCGACTCCATAGTCATAGCAAAACTGGATCGCCTTCGCAACTTACCTCGTCCGGCCGACACAGCACGTGACCTCTGCATATTTGCGAGCCGCGTGTCCAATATCATTGCTATGTTACGAGAACTCGACAGAATTCGCTATCTACATAATCCTGAAATAACAAGAACCGTGGTGGAGAGGCTCTCACGGACTCTACGCTACAGGTGGTTCGACTTCTCAGCTGCACAACCACGAAACGATCCGGACCACGTGAAATTATCAAGATTCCTCGACAGAGAGGCTGAGATATGCGGCCCGTATGCGCAACCCGAGAATGTAACTGCGCACGGGATAACGCCGCAACGAAGACCGCACAAAACCTTCAACACCGCCGAGTCCAACAAGAACACCTCACCCTGCCCAGTGTGCTTCAAGTCGACACATCCCATGGAAGAATGCAAACAATTCATCGACGTTGATAGTAATGCACGATGGGAGCTAGCAAAAACCCATCGTCTATGCTTCAGGTGTCGACGCTACAGAAAGAACAACCACACCTGCCGTACGAAGACATGCACCATAGATGGATGCAAATACTCGCATCACAAACTACTACATTTCGTACGAGAGAAAAAAGAAGAACTACAAACAGAAGCAGTCACTTCTACATGGGCTCCCAAAAGTACACGAGCATTCCTGAAGATAGTACCAGTGCGGGTGTCTGGACCGGCGGGCGAGGTCGACGCGCACGCTCTCTTGGATGACGGATCGACAGTCACCATAGTCGACTTGGATTTAGCTAACCAAGTCGGAGCGACAGGCCCCATCGACCCTCTCAACATAGAAGCCATCGGAGAAACGAAACTTTCCGCTTTAACATTGAAAACTTTAACTTTAACATAGCGCGACACAACAATTCAAGATTCACGCTCGCACCATGAAGAACCTACAGTTAGCGCCACAAGAAGTTACCCATCGAGACCTGGAAGGCTGTCACCACCTCACAGATATAGAAGACAGCCTAAGATATGATGACAGCAAACCCAGAATACTCATTGGACAAGATAACTGGGATCTCTTGTTAGCCAACGAAGTAAGAAAAGGACAGAAAGGCCAGCCGATCGCTTCCCTCACGCCGCTCGGCTGGGTACTTCATGGTGCACATACGAGATCCTTAGGACGACGAGTGAACTATGTGAATCACATTACCATATCAGTAGATGAAGAATCGAAGCATTTCTTCTCCCTATAGGCACTGACAATTACACCAAAACGACCGCAAACTGATACAGACCACCGAACACTTGAACTACTCGACAAGTGCACAACAGAGACAGAAGATGGGCGGTATCAAGCGGCGCTACTATGGAAGCAAGACGACATCGAACTGCCTTGCAATTACGACAACGCATACAAACGCCTCATCATCACCGAGAAGAAAATAGACCGAGATCTAAATCTGAAACAGAAATACAACGAACAAATGAATGCACTGATCGAGAAAGGATATGCTGAGCCCGCCCCGTCACAGAAAACAGAATCGAAAACAGAGTACAGACCGATCGAAACCGAGTTGTTGCGCCGAGCAGAGAGGTTGCTTGTGATGTCGAGTCAACAAGACGCATTCTCGGAAGACAGCCCGCCTCAATAAAAACAGCCCAGTATCCAGTAACAGCAGGCTTCGACCTATGGCCGTGACTCTTATTAACGGTCTACTGAAGGTGAAATAACGCATCGGAGCAGCGCAAGGAATCACCGAAGAGCAAAAAAGCCCATCGGTACTCGACGGGGATCACCACAGCACCCGTCTCTATATCGAGTACACACACCGACAACTACTTCACGCGGGAGTGGAGGCAACAATTAACGAATGTCGCCAGCACTACAGCATACTTCGCCTTCGCCCTGTCACCCGCATGGTGATCCATCGATGTTTACCCTGCCGCATCAACCGTAACGTGCCGTCACAACCAGCTACAGGAGATCACCCACTGTGCCGACTGGCCCACCATCATCGGCCATTCACGTTCACAGGGGTTGACTATTTCGGCCCGCTGACAGTAACCGTCGGTCGATCGACCCAGAAGCGTTACATAGCTCTCTTCACTTGTCTAACCACAAGGGCGGTCCACTTGGAGTTGGCGGGATCGCTCAGCACAGCAGTGATGGCGCTACGTCGGATGATCGCCCGTCGAGGTTGCCCGACCGAAATCTGGTTGGACAATGGGACCAACCTACGCGGCGCCGACAAAGAGCTACGACGCGCCATTGACAGAGCCACCGAGGAGGATGAAGCAAACAAAAGAGTAATCAGCTGGCGCTTCATTCCCCCGGGCGCCCCGTTCATGGGAGGCGCCTGGGAACGCCTAATCAGACAGTGAAAACGGCTCTGCGGGCGGTGCTACACGAACGCACGTATCAACGGAACCTGAAAACAACGAAGTCCTTACGCCGAACCACTTTTTACTCGGTGGAACAGCGAGAGTACCAACACAGGGCACGTTTAATGAAAAGGACCTCATCGGGCGCACTAACTGGCGGGCCTCTCAATGCTTGGCCGATCTATTCTGGGCCAGGTGGCTAAAAGAATACCTGCCTGAACTCCAGAACCGGCGGGAGCCTCACGGACGTGGACCAGCACTCAAAGTCGGAGATATTGTCTTGATCATCGACAACACACTACCGAGGAACACATGGCCACGAGGCATTGTGACGGCGATATTTCCCGGAGCTGACGGCGTCGTCAGGGCGGCGGACGTGCGGACCAAAAATGGAACACTCAGAAGACCTATCAAGAAGCTGGTCATCATCCTGTCGAAATCGGTCGCCCTCCAGCGGACGGAGTAAGGTGCGACGTCGAGGCAGACGACGCACGGCGGGAGAAATGTTCGGGACAACCGAGGAGATAATAGTTTTAAGTCTTTGTTTATATAAATTCCATAGTTTTATTATAATTATAGGCCGTAAAGTACAAATAGGTTTAGTTGCGCAAAATTAGCGATAGATGGCGCTATAGCTTATTTAAAAGTCGCTTTAAGATTTTCCGAGATAATATAAATGTGGGAGCGGATGTCCATAGATTCCATTCCAAGCTGTACAGTGATATAAGAAAACCAGAAAATAGAAGAAATATTGGCATAGTGAAGAAAAACCAGCATATACAGCAAGCAAGAACCGTACCGGCAACCACATCGTTACATACAGTCCGCTAATACGAAGCCGGTGCGGTACAGTTATAATTAATGGATTTTAATGAAACTTAGCATAAATAATATCCTGGGTTAACATTTAGTTTAGAATACTTATTATTCAGATGGTTCAATTAATAAAATATAAAAATTAAAGGTCCTTAGTACAAGTGCCGAGTGTCGCCACTAGATGGGGTTGCCCTGGTGAAATTACACGGTATGGTTTTGTTTTGTCATTTTTCTTATATTGTGTAGATATTAAATACTGTATCAGTAACCGAATTTGCGTTTTTTCTTTATTCAAAATCACCGAACGAACACAAATTTTTTATAAACTATATAATAAACTACAGGTAACATTACTCATCTTAATCGGAACGATCTATGTTTAAATCTTCATTGCGATTGGGGCTTTACTTGATTACCGGCGAAATACCATTAGTCACAGTCTCTTTGATCTACAGTCATCAATTTGAGAACACATACTAGATATATACAAACACTCTGGGGCAGGCGCGTTAGAGTCTAACAGTGTTCTATGTTCACTCTAGAATTCTTTAATTCATGTGTTTGGAAAATGGAATATTCTCATTATGTAGTACTTAAATTACAAATTTGACTTTTTATTGAACCCCTCCTCATCTGCTTCACCCCCCCCCCCCCCCCCAAAGTTGCCAAGCAGGTTTCTTTGATGAGAACGTATGACGTGTCATCTAGTCTATTTCCATATCGATATCTACAGTTGATTATACTCACACATTAACAGATGTACATACTCGTAAATACTCGTATAGTGGCCAAATAGCAGTACATTCGCAGGACCGATAACCACGCACCGGGAAACGTAGCTTGGCACGCCCTCTGGTGGACTAACGACTTGAAGAAAATCGCCGATGGTGGCTGGATGTGAAGAGCGGAAGACCGTGTGGTCCTTAGGAGAGGCCTGTATCCAAGAGTGGAAAGACACAGGCTTTCACTCATCCTCTGCTGTTAATCCACCCTTGTATGTATACAGTTTTCATTAGTATAATTCGCGCCTCCCACCGCGGTGTAATTCCAATTCATCAAAAACTCATGATCAATTATTAACTTTTTTATTAGAAAATGTGAGAGTCAATATTATTTTTTATTTATGACTCACTAGTTAGGAGTATTTATTGATTTAACTAGGTTTATCGTGCAATTTATCGTTGTTTAAATATAATATTTAAGTACTGACCCAAACAAGGTATCAAAAAATTACAATGCATTTTTGCCGCTCTCTCACCTGAAGCTACCTATTGAATAAGTTGATAACCAGCTGCAAAGCAATTTGTAATCATTCAAATGGCTTGTTGGCTAATACTCATATTAGAATGTTTCGATGTAAAACTATGTTATTTCCCCTTCGTCCACTAAAATCCATTGAATGGATCCTCGATAAAGAAAATATTTAAAAGAAAAGTGCGTAATTTAAATCACAGGATCAACCGAGCGTTCGCACGATTACAACCTTTTCTTGCGTTCACAAACGAGTTAGAAAAAAGACTTTCTTCGTTGTTCGAATGGAAAGAAGAAGGTTGTTATGTAACAAAGTTATATTTGCGGTTAGCGCCATGTAAATGCCTATTGATAAGTTGATAATGAACTGCAAATGGTTTGTATTTCTGTGAACGCGTGATTGACCAATATTATACATACACATATTTTTAACCTTTTAATATTCGTATCAGTTTCTAACACTAAAAGTTCTTCACAACGTAATACAAACTTTCATAACAAGCGAATCTACACAAACATCTGAACTTTGTATTTAATATTGAGCCGAAATTCTCGTAACAATATCCGTGACATTATCCAAACATATAACTAAACACTTAACATATTTACCGTATTTCAGGAAGCGTATTTTCGTTTTCAGCCAATTACAAGCGACTGCTAGTGATTGCACTTTTAATTGTGTGCAGTACTTAATTTTAACTACAAGCGACTGTATGCAGTACATGTAGTCGACTGAAGAATGCAATCCGTCAAGCGCCCTAAGATATGGACAACCATAAAGTTTAAAAGTATTATAATTATAATAATAATTAATGTTTGCCGAAATACTGTAAGTAAAAACGTTGTTAGCTAATAAGATCATATTTCAGCGTTTATTTCTCTTACACTTCCTTATAGTAAGTCTCCAGAAAGCTAGTCTAAAATCAGGAGAATAGAAGGCGTAAATAAAAGGGTTGATGGCGGAATTAAACCAACCTAACCAGGTCAATATATACATTAAGACGGGGTTCACGTAATAACTAGGGATGAAAGGAGTCAGAAGGTAATAGAGGAAGAAAGGTAACCAGCAGGCGACAAAACCGCCCACCACGAGGCTTAACGTTTGGGCTGTTTTTGTTTCTCGCCGTAAAGATGACACGCGATTGTTCTCCGAATGTTCTTTCACGGAGTGCGTTCTATGGCGACCGGTTCCTTTATATTTGTAGTTGGATTTGAATGTAACCTCGTTGTAGAATCTGGACTCCTTTTCTTTGCATCTGAATTGTTTGGATAGTCTCTTCTTCTCTGCTCTGAAACAGCAAGGGCATTTGTGTTCGGTTTGTGAAGAGCAGTCGCTCTGTTGGGTGGAATTCTTCGATGTTTGTTTCGATGCGCTTTGTCTCAGTGACAGCTTGTCTGACCCCGAATCTGACTCGGTCCGGATACAAGAAAGTTTTCCCCTCTGTAACAAATCGGATTTGGTTAATTTGATTGGTAGAGAGACGAGGAAAATAGAAAAAAGAGGAAAAGGTTCTGCAGTGCACTGATCGAGAAAGGATATGCTGAGCCCGCCCCGTCACAGAAAACAGAATCGAAAATAGAGTACAGACCGATCGAAACCGAGTTGTTGCGCCGAGCAGAGAGGTTGCTTGTGATGTCGAGTCAACAAGACGCATTGGTAAAATTAAAGACATTTAGGATTTTTGAAGCTGTGTTTCATATTTCAATAATTATGTAAATTGTATGTAATACTACACTACCTCAAAAAGAGTGAACTTGCCAATCCGCTTGGCCAAGGTGGCGTTTTAAGGCCTTACATCCCTCATGCACAAGACGACGTGCATGAGGAAGCCCATATCCAGCAGGGGATACTGAGAGGGCTGGTTGCAATGCATTTGCATTGCATGTAAATTAAGGCTTGTAAGGTCTAGTACTAAGATTAATCGCTTGCGTGGTGATCAGGGTATAAACCCTTCGTAAAGTGGCCTTATGACCAGTAATCTCCAGCAGTTGAAAAATATAGGCCAATGATATGGTATATATTTAAATTTAAAATTAAAAGAAAAACAAAGAGTATTTAGTATATACATTTATATTTTCTTTTTAATTAGTCCGTCTGTTGCACCCTGTTGATAAGCCCGCCTGTTGCACTTTTCGTGTTACTTATTTAAATTGTCTTTTTGCAGCACATGTTCCGCATATTTATCTATCCCCCTGAATTTCACTTCAAATAGGTGGTAATTTCTTTAATTTATTTTTTTATACTGATGCACATTTAAATTATTCCTCGTTATGGGCAGCCTACTTCCTTATTTTTGTTTGTGATTAAACCGACAGAAGTTACGACAAAATGCTAGTCATCAAATTAGCCATCTTTACCCACCTTGTTACACTTTGTAGTAGTGCTCGATAACTGTTGGTGTCGTCTGGCCACCACGCAGGATATCCTGGCGTAGACATAGACCATCACAGCCATGGGAAGGAAAAATGAGCCCATGGCTGAAAACACTACGTAGCCTGGATTCTGGTTGTACCGGCAGATCCCGCCTTGGTTGTGGTCCGGTTCGTACCTGTAGAAGATAATTGAGTTATAAAAATTAATTATTTCTCGGTTAAATCATCTCGAGAAGTTTTTCAAATATTTCAAAATAGCCCGCTTCTAAGAAGTCAAAAATGACCAGGGAAGATGATGAGAAAGATGAAACCATGGAAGAACAGCCTTCCGAAACCAAACTAGCAAACGTAAGAGACCCTATCAGAAGACAGATGAGGCACCTGTGAACAATAATAAAGGGCCACAGGATATAGACGAGGGTAGGCGCAAGCGCAGTGAAGAAAATGGTACCTAATTAGCTGTGTGGTTATTGTTTAGACTGATTGATAGTTGTGTTTGTTGTAGTCTATGATTTGTTTGTCTGTTAAAAATATTTTTAGTCTATGCCCTTCCTTTTCCGCTGGCGCTCGTGTCATGACTGTAAACTATGTAAGACGTGTCTTAATAAAATGTGATAACCAAACTATTAAAAAGTCTTAATCAAGAACCCAGACAGAACCCCAAACAGTGTTCTCAATTTCTGTGTCATAAATGTGTTTATTATTTATTTCAATAAAGCTTAAAATGGGTCGATTGAAGGATGATGTACATTAAAAACAAGTCTTAACTTTTGTGTGTTATGCACACAAGGAAATACGAAAATAAATAAAAATTAATATATGAAACTAAATATTTTCAACTTTCAACCATGCTTTTAACAACTATCCAGTGGCGCATTAGTTATATTGAAGCTTCAGCAACGCGAGCTATAGATTCTTGTTTTCTTGTTTTTTTTTCATAAATACGTCATTATCTTACAATAATTTAGGTTAAAGGAAAAAATATTTTGAAAACATCGGATCCTTAATCGGAAACATCGGAGCTCTTAATATAATAACATAATATCTGTTGGACTAAAGGTCTAAATGGCGGACAATGGGGGGAGGCCTATGTCCAGCAGTGGACGTCCAAGGGCTGAAATGATGATGATGATGATGAATATCTGTTGTGTGTGTGAAAATCCCTGTTGAACTAGAAGTGAACTAGAAGAGCGTTTCAGTACATTTAGAAATACAGCCACGTGTCAGCGCCCACAGATTTGAATTCGAAACCGGAGTGTATAATTTAAGAAATACACCTGCGAAATAGAAACAAAACATTCACATGTAGGTACTTAATGTTGGAATATTTGTAATACGGACTAGGATAACTGATTATAGGCTTGATTTATAATCTCACATTTACCAACGGCACAAGCGGTTATAACAGAGAGAGAGTTTAAGGTTGACAGGTGACAGCTATTCACAGTTGACATTAATAGCGTGTTTACACATTCTAACACTTAAGTTGAGACCGTCTTAAAAATTTAACAGCCCTTTCAAAGTTTCGGCATATTTAAGAAACAAAACCAATAGATATGCAGTGACATGACCTGCAGTACAGTGACCTGCATATGCAGTGACTCTTGATGCATCCATCCTCTTGCATCAAGATTCAATTTACACCACATCAACAGCTTTAAAACGAAAGCGCTTTGTATCTCGAATGAGATCCAATTGGAAATGAAAAATTGTGAATGAAAATTTTTGTTCCAATCGGGAACGGCGAATGAAAAGTTTTCATTAAAGCTCTGTTACTACTCACAAAAGTTCGCTTCATTCAGCAATCGAACTCGTATATTTAAAGACCGACCCACTTTTGTTAAAATATTGGCGTTGTTCGGAAAGTAATTTCGTTTTTTCCAACAAAGGAATTAGTTGTATTTTTAACCAGTCTTTCTAAATCGTATTGTATATTTTGACAACGTACCGTAACGTTTTGACAAAGTTTGAATATATATATATATATATATACCGTATTATATATAGGCATATTTTGACAGCTGACATTTCAAGGTTCATTTGTATTGGAAAATTTTGTTTGATTCTCAGCAATTTTCTTTTGGGCGTCGTACTTAAAATCAAAAGCTGTATTTTAGGAATATTTGCAGTTAAAGCAAGAATTAAAAACATATGTCGTGTATAGAGAAGATGTGTTTACAGTACGCCAATACTGAAACTGCTTTTCAAAATTTCGTTCCCGCCAATTTGAATACGTCAATAAGATGCACCCACGTTCTGGAATGCCAGACCTCACACAAGTTTGGTAACTCGTCAATTGCTGTTACAGCGTTGATGGGATGTGCTACCACTACCACACCCACCATATTCGCCAGATCTGGCACCCTCGGATTAATACTTGTTCACTCGATTGTAAATCACTTTATTGTAAAGACAATAAAGACCAAAATATTTACTCCAAATGAGGATGACAAAAATCACTTGGATCAGTATTTTGTAAGCACTACCAGAAAGATGGCAAAAGGTATTGGATCAAAATGAAATATATGTAAGAAAGAATATTAGAAGAATTATAAGAATATTATAAGATAAATGTCTTTCATTTTCACGAAAAAAAAAACAAAATTACTTTGCGACAAATTAACACCACGTTATTCATTAAACACTTCATTGCACATTAAGGTACAAAAAACGAGTTTATTACTAGTAGTAATACTAGAACGGATATTACTATTAATACTAGCTTAACACTGGAACCTTGGGTACTGCCCGCGGATCTGTTCACCTATAAGTAATTTGGTTATCAATGACCTGGATAAATCTTTACTTATATAAATAGGTAGTGGTTAATCGAACGTTTCAGTATTTTGCGTGGCAGAAGAAGAAAACAAAAGAAGGTTGTCATTTTAAAATAGGGTAAGAAAGATTGTAGGAATTGTAGGATTGTACATTGTAGGAATCAAATGTTTGAAATCTGGCCTGACCGCCAATACAACTGTAATGTATAAACGTATTTATCATAATGAACAGTTATCGTAAATAAATATTTTGTCTTTCAGATTAATGTAAATAGTCGAAAAACTTACCATCCAAACATAGGAGGACATGTAATCGCTCCAGCAGACGTCCACACAAAGAATATCATTGTTAGCGCCAATTTCTTCGACCGTCTTCTCCTGGAGTATGTTAAAGGTCTAGTGACCGCGAGGTAACGGTCTATGCTGATGGCGCAAAGAGAGAGAATTGAGGCAGTGCAGAGCAAAATGTCCAAGCTGATCCAGATGTCGCAGAGGATCCAGCCGAGCTCCCATTTGCCTAGAAAACAATGAAATTAATGATGAAGTAAACAATAGTAATTAAAAGATGCAAATGCAAGAACATATCGTTCTGTTGAACTGCAATATTATAAGTACTACGTTATTGAATGAAGATATTATGTAAATCTATACTAATATAATAAAGAGGTAAAACTGTGTGTTTGTTTGTGGGTATGTCGGGGGTAATCTCTGGAACTACTGAACCGATTTCAAAAATTCTTGCACCAACAGGAAGCTACTGTTGGTGTTACCCGTGTCTAATATAGGCTATATTGGATTTTGAAATTTTGAAAAAAAAAAAACTTATAAATCGAAGCGAAGTGAGGGCGGGTTGCTAATGATAAATAAACACAGACACTATACATAAGACTTAATCGTCAATCTAATCAATTAATATCCCACTATAGGCAATTGACGGAAAACACTCCTGGCCCAAGCTATAGTATTGTTGGACGTTTAACATATTAATCGTTTAAAAAATAAAATAAAAGATATCTTTATTACTACAGCAAGATTAACGATCTCCAAGAATGTAGCTTTAGTTTTTAAGTTTTTTTTTTAATTATCTTTACCCCACGGAAATTGAACATAGTGCGGATTTTATTTGATAAAATAATATAATTAGTCTATAATTGTTTTTTTTGGCCTCACATTGTGTATTTCGTAACAAATCTGATACTGCAGTAGGGACATTAATTTGTGCCCCAATTACCACGCTGAGCGGTTCTGGTATTTTAGATCTATGGATGGCAATTGGCAATGATGGCAATGACCACTATTGATCGTCAGAGCTCCATTAGTAAATCTGCAGGTGTGAGTTCGCTTGCATCGCACCCCTTAACGTTAATGATGAAAAATAAATATTTATTGAGATCGTAGGTAGGGAGACAGGCGGCCAACGTGGCAGTAAGTGATATACTGCAATCTCTGACACTCGTGAACTTACAATGCTTTGCCGATTTTAGGTACATACAATTTAAACCACACGGTTACTTATGTATAGGAATATAATTTGCATAAGGTACGATGGAATTGACATGTGTCTACTGAAAGAGGACAAAGCCCTTGTAAAATTGGGAATAAAAAAGGATTAAGATTATTCTACCCGACTTATGTATGTCTTTTTCTTGACCCATAACAAAGATAATTCTATTGTGGACGTTTGATTGCGATGTTATTTATTTGAAAAGAAAGACAAATAATGGAGATTCTAAACCACATACCATCAATAAGCATGTCATAAAAACAAATGAAAACCTTTTCACCGCAAATGCTTTCAGTTCTTTCGACAGGAATAAAAATGGGGTAGCAGTTTCTTCGACTTCTGACCGTAAAGCAATTTATCATAAGATGTTATGTGGAACGACAGTTGGCCTACTTTTCTACCATACTGAGTGACATTTGTTAAGCAATTGGAGTAAATACGAAGTGTTTACTAAAATATTTTCCAAAATAAATAAACAAAGTCAAATTCATTTATTTATTAAACGAATTTGAAACAACTACTTGTTTTATTATTACTTTGTATTATTAGTTATTACTTTTTTATTTTATTATTACCCAACCATGGTAAATAAAGTAAATGACACTTTTACAAGTCATTATTCTTTATTAATTTAACTTTGTCATTATTATTTTAGTTTCAGTTTCATACTTTTATTTTAAACTAAAAAAATATTTGAAATTACATAGCATTTGAAATGCAAACTAGGCACTTCAATTGCTTTCAACTTTGAACGCTTTTTATAATAGTAGTTGGGAGAGCATTCAGAATAGAAACATTCTTTATAGAAACATTTGAATAGAAACTTGCATTTGGTTCGTCGAAAATGTTACATTATTCAGCGTTTAGAAATCTGGAAACAGTAATTAAGTCTCTATTGTTCCTGATTTCTATTGTGATGGCACACACGTTATTCTTCGTTTAAGAAGAGATGATGGAGTTTAATGCGAGTTTACAAATTACAAAAGATTTATAAACCCGTACGGATTATGTTGCTACATTGTGGATTTAGAAATTTTAATAAGACGCAGTGCTTTGACATTGTACTTTCAAAGGTCAAAGTAGAGATAGAGATAGGATCAAAATAGGACTTCGTCGACATTAACATAAATATCAAGAGTAACTCCACTGACCGTCATAACGAAATTTACCTCAGAACTTGGCCTTCTCACGGCACACACACTGCCGACCAGAGATATGAATTACTTAGATCATGCGTTTTTAAAAAGTGCTACCGAATCATTTGTATTTGTTCTGGGCACTCATATTACGGATCACCTTCCTCTGATATTACATATTAGATCAGGACCCCAATTTATTAACTTCCAAAAAGTTGAAAATTAAACTGATTGGCACTCTGTTGTCACTTGTGTATTACAAATAGTGACCGTAACCTCGCGTATGATGCACTTGTTGGTATCATATCACATGCTATAGAAGGTAACACCAGTGAAATAAAAATCCCTAAGCGACAATACAAGATCAAGCATTGGATGACAGCGGGTCTTATTCGATGCTTAAATAATAGAAATCGGTTGCACAACAAAATTAAAAAGTGTCCATATAATTTAATTCTTAAGGCTTCCTAATTCGGATATAGGAACTTTATTAATAATAGACTCACTACTCTAAAAGAGCACCATGGACAGAACTGAAAAAGTTGTTGAAAGACACAGAAAATCTGTGGAAAAATATTAAGAAAATTGCTATTATTAACCAAATTAAAAATAAAACAATTAATGACCTTTTAAGTGTTGAAGTCACCTCAACCAAATCAGTTGAAAGAGCCAACAGTTATTTCGCTAACATTGGACGTGAGCTTGCCTGAAAACATAATAAACAACCCTTCACCTTCAAGCAACAAGTTAACTCACGATGTTCAAATCCTGATTCAATTAATCTCCTCCTCTCAACAAACGAATCAGAAATCACATCCATAATTAGGAATCCTAAAGTCGACTGCTGTTGGATGGGATGGAATTCCATCTAAATTGTTAAAAATTGTTGGTGACGTAATAATTCCCGTGTTGACCAAAATCTGTAATCTTTGTTTGAAAAAGGTCGGTTTCATAAGTATAGGTCCAATAGTGTGCAGAAAACAAGACTTTAAAGTTGGGCTTGTATAGAGCGATGCAGCTAACTTTGGCGCTGTCTATACCGGTAGCTGTTTTCTTTTTATGAAGGTAGTTTTCATTTTTATGAAAAGAAAAGTGTCAGTCTACCTGGTGATAAGTGGATACTCTCGCTCATCAATGTTCGCGCCATATGCCAACATCACAATGACAAAAATGGACAAATTTTGACATTTTAAAATGGATTTGAAGAAAGAGTTGGGTAGTATAGGAAGGAAGTATTAAGAAATGGGTATTTTCCTATTAGTTATGAGTGATATTAAGAATGAGTATTTTAGAAAGAAAGGAAGTATTTTCCTCCCCCCATTTCATCTCCCGTTTCTTCTCGGGGAGGATGGGGTAAGTGAAAGAAATCAATATTTTTTGTCGTTTTCCATCGTCGCTCCGTAAAATTGTGTAGTTTATATCAAAGTATTATTGAATAAACCGGTATTCCCGTAAAAGGCGAGGATGCAAGCGTAGTTCAATAAAAATCTTATTTCAGAAGCGCGCCAAAATAACTCATATGAAATAAATAAGGAATTTCATCACAATTCATTTTTACTATATATTGACATGTCGATTATTGAAAACTACCTCGATATTAAAAAATATGTTTCGATACAGAAGTTTTGAACCAAGAAAAATGATATGTTTGTTTGTTTTCGGTTTCATAATTGATCACTTCGTTATGAAAATCCAAATATTTAACGCTCCTTGTTGATCAATTTTGACCACACACAATCACACCACACTATCTTCTTATCCATGCTGTATGTTAAATTATATGTATAATGGTGTTTTGTGTTTTAAAATAAATGTATTTCTTTTTTTATTTCTTCTTTCTTTCATTTATCGGTATAGAATTAACAACATCCTAAAGGGTGCTAAAGCAAAAGATTAGTTCGATTTTTATGAACTTAAAAGATTTTAATGAATTTTGGTACAAAAACAATATATGTATTTTATTGAATAGAGCTTGTAAAGCTCTACACTTATGACTACACTTATGACCGTAAAATGTACTACATTTCCCCTTATTCTATTCCCCCCAATGTATGAAGGTATTTCGGTATTGAAAGAAATATGCCAAACCTTATTCCCATCCCATCCTATCCCCTCCCGTCCCATCGAATAGAGAGTATAGCGGAATAAAAAACATTCTTTATTCCACTATACTTTTGACTTCTCGTCACCCACAGGAGGTCTGGGGGGGCAATGAGTATGACGAAAACTCATCCCATTGTATTTTCTATTCATAATTTTTTTACTTCGGCTTCGGACCAGCGCTTGGCATTCTATATTGCCTATAGGTGACTTGTTGACTACCTTCTTTCTATGAAAAGCTTTTTGTGGTCATGAAAAATACAATATTGTGCATGTAGTAATCCAACAGAGTGAATACTAAAGCTCACCTATAAGGTTTGCGGTCTGGGCATATGCCACTAAACAGGTTTGGTTTTCTTATGAAAAAAATAAATTCTCTTAATTGTCAAAGTTGTGGTACAGTTGAAGATGTCCAACACTTGTTGTTGGAGTGTTCCCGGAACGAACCCGAGAGGAAGGCTCTGATAGAGACTTTAAAATTGAACAGGTGTGATGTAGGGATGTTCCATAGAATTTTGTCCGAGCCAACATCGAAAGCTGCAAACATTCTGTATGAATTTGCGAGTCGCTATCAGAGTCATAAATAAATTAAGATAGATAATTAAGATAGACGTAATTATAGTATTGATATTTGTAGATAAGTAAGACAGATAGATAGTGAAATTGTAACTTTTAGGGTACGATGGGGCTGACATACACAATAGTGTAAAAGCCCCTAAATAAAATAAAGAGGAAAAAAAAAACCTATAAGGTGTGACACCACCATAAAAACAGGGTAGGACCAAGATGTGCCACCCTGAATTAACAACCTTCCCATTACATAAATTTAACTACACCACCTTGGCTTGGACAATGGACATGTCTATGATAAAAAGATTTGTGAAAATTCAATTTTCTCTCCTCATTTTTATTCAGAAAGAAGACTCAAAAATTGTTAAAAGGACTCGCAAAGATAAGTGGGGACTCCCGATAAACGAATTTGTGCTGATTGCAAATCCAATGCTAAAAGCTTTCAAGCGATACAGGCCTGAGAAATATTGTAGTAATTTGCATTTTATTATCCTGTACACCTAAACTAAAAGATATTTGATTGTTTAAGTAATTAGTTTAAAGTAGATCAGGTACAGGTAGAATGTTGGATTGTGTAGTGCGGGCAGAAGTGGAGCCAGTTTACTGTGCGGACTTGGTAACATCGGAGGCGAATTTCGCACAGCTGCTAGAATTCGCGTACTCCAGGCATCGAAAGAGACTGCTATTAGAACTACCCGGCGACGAACCGGTATTGAGTGTTGCACGTGCCCCAGAAAGAAGAGAAGAGTTATATGGAGAGAGATAAATGAAATTTGTAGGGAGTTAAGAAAGTGCGTGATGGAAAGAACCCACACAAGTACGCGGCGCGCATCCCTCACGATTTGATCCTTATAACCGTAAGGTTGGCAGGGCCATGAGTGGTGGAGGGCAAAGGCCAGGTACAGGGCACAGGCCTTCCCTTGCAATTAGGAGGCAGTTTTAGGCCATAATTCACCACTCGGGCCCAATCTGGGCTCAATTTGGGAGAAGAGGTTCCACGATGGCCGCTCTGGACTGACAGAGTTATCCCTCTCTCACAGAAGACTGCAATATGTACTGCTGTACACATATGTACACAGAAGACTAAAATGTACTGCATTTCCCAATTGATCCTATTCCAATGTACTAACCCCCAATGTACGTACATGCTTCGCTAGTGAGAGAGATATGCAACTAAATATGGTCCGGTGACTCGAGAAAGGCCATTAGGGCCACAATAATTTAGTTATTCAAAAAAAAAAGAGTGAGCTAAGATCTGGCATATTCCTTATAACGCACGCCTTTCTCCAAATCTATTCTTATATCTCCAAAGGAAGACAGCACATCTGGGGGTTTATATAGTTTTTTTTATATAGAAGTGGGCAGACGAGCAAGCAGTCCCACGTGATGATAAGTGTTACCGCCGCCCATGGACACGTGCAACACCAGGGGGCACGTGGGTGCGCCGCCGACCTTGCAAAATCCTATTTACAGCTTTGTGAATAGGATGTGGTAAAGTTTATCATTATAAACTGATGTTGCCATGTAACGCCATGAGCGACAGTGTCCATTTACCAACAAATGGACTCTCTGCTTGTCTGACATCTACCTTATTTCTTTATATAAAAGTAGGCAAACTTTTCGATTCAAATCTTATATTTTATTGCCAATCTTTTAATTTGTCCATGAGAATAGATCGACCTGTCGTTGAACGTACGTACGTGTAAAATGACGTTTGTGTATAAATAAACACACTGAAAACTTTTGCTCGATGTAAGAACGAGTTACTCTTACAAAACAGCTTAAAATTAGAAACGTTTGTTCTAAAAAGTACAATCGCGTGCAAAAAATTCGATTAAATATACAACCTTACTCATACCTTTAGATTCCCATGTGTTTGTTTTTGTTTACCCAAGTTCATGTTTTCTTGTTTTACTAATACAATATATTAGTTCAGATAGCAAACTTTTGTTTGCTTTTGTTTATGTTAGATCGTGTTTGTTTGTTTGTTTTGGTATCAGAATCCTTCTGTGAATATTTATTCTATTTGACGTTTGTTGCTGATTAATTACGATCTATGGGTTAAGATGTTTGGTTCTATGGGTGTTTTATTTATTTGTTTACATAAGGCAATTGGGCATATTGAAAATATAATCTGTCCCTCAATTTCAGAAAGGTCCCGTTGCGTGTCAGTTTTAAAAAACACTTATAGAACACTCACTGCAAACGGTCAATATTGATTTGGTATAGGTCAATTAATCTATGTATTATTATATAAGCATGTATTTATGTTATGGTATAAAGTTATGTTATTAAGTAATTCTGCATAATTTTAAGTATTCTTGCACGTATTTAATTAAATTAAATTTTGAATTCAATTAAATGAAATTAAATTAAGTTGAAAATAACTTAAAAAAAATTAAATTTACTTAAAAAAAAATACACTTTTACTTTAATACTATTTAAATAATGACTCTTGCGTCGGACTTATCTCCAAGTTGTAAAGTGCAACTAATCTTTATGTCATCATTAATGTGATTTGTGCCATACCCGGTCAAAAGTTTTCGCAATGTCTAGGTCCATAGCCAGAGCTTCGCCTCTACTCTCAATGACGTCAGCATTGACGTCACGTTGCAGGTGTCCGTGGGCGGCGGTGACTATTTACTATCGTGTGGCCCGTTCGCTAGTTTGCCATCTTTTCTATAAAATAAGTGAACCTGGGCTATAAGCTTAAGTATTTCCTCCGCAAAATTTGTGTATTCCAAAATCTCCAAAATCCGGTCTTCTCAATGGGTGGATTATGCTCGGTAGGCCTATATACACTGTCGGAGATAGGTCTCCCCCAAGGCTCGTCACCACAGACGACTCTTATCCAGTTACCACCGGCAATCTTCTTCAAGTGGTCAGTTCATTCACTCGTCTACCACTTCGGTTATTGGTCCTCCGGCAAATATGACCTGGCCACTGCCACTTTAGCATGATGATTCTATGAGCTATGTCAGTAACTGTTGTTCTTTGGTGAGTGAATATCTTGATTTCTTGGGCGGATCTTATACTGCAAATACACTCCAAGCGTAGCTCTCTCTATAGGTCCTTGAGAGACTTTGAACTTATGGATCAGGCCTACCGCCAGAGGCCGTTCGTTTACTCAATAAAAATAAAAATATATTTCGAAACAACTTGAAAAATGAAATACCAATCTAAATAGGCTTCCCGGCAATCAATCATTTAAAAGGTTCTTTTGTGAAAGCCTCAGGCTGATAATCAAACTTATTTGTATTCAACGAGTTCAATGCATTTACGGGAGTTATGGATTTCTAAAGATTGCTTACGAAATTTTCATGGTATTCCATTACAGTCTGGAGTGTAAAGAGTGGTGATGGTCTAGGCTAAGGATGCTTAAACTTATAATATCGACGATCGATAGCAACAAATTGGGCAGGAAACGATCGACTAGGCTAGGCAGAAAAAAAGCAACTTCATTAAAGGGCCTTTATTCGCTATACGAATTATACAAATAGTCCAAATAGTCCCTTTACAAAAATTATCGGTTTTGTAAAGATTAGAAAAAGCTAGTGTGTTAATTAGTAAAAGTTACGGGCTTTACATTCCTTGAAATTTTAAATAGCAAGTGGGCATATGATTAGAGTTAATTTCTTCCTGTTTGTAACCTTAAAATAGCTCTTTTGTCATTAATTACTGTAAAGTACAAAACAAGTTGGGACGACGCCATGTTTCCATGGCGACGGGGTCGTTACCAAATTATGTAAGGTGTGAATTACGGGGACCACTTAATTTAGACATTAATTCTGCAAATTATTCTTCAGAGCATTCTCGGTAACTCCTTAAATAAGTATAATTGTTCTTTGAATTACTTTATCGTCTTGTCTGAGCTGTAATTTTCTGTTCTTTTATTTATATTTATTGTATAAGTACTTCCAAATTATGATTTATTTTTAATCCAATAAAGGAATAATGGCCCTTTTTTAACGCAGCAAGAATTTTTAAATTAAAAACAAAAAAAATTAAAAAAGTAAAAGAAGAAAAAGTTGTTAGCAGCAATTCGATTTCGATTTTGTTTACGTATAATGTGAATTTTAAAAGTACGTATAATACGTAAAAAAAAATTTTTTTGATTATTTTATATACAGGAATAAAATTATGATTCCATGCTAACGGCCACCAGTAGTGGCGATTTTAGTGGTGGCCGTTGGTAATAATCCAACTTTTTAAACGGATCACATTTTTTAATTTTAAAATCAACAAGACTTTTCTGCCAGTTTTTTAAATGTAACAAAACGTTTATAACATGCCTACTATTTAAAAAGAAATACACCACAAATAAACAAAAATCAAATTCAAATTCTATTACAGTTTTGCGAATTTATATATGTATAACCTCTTTGTAAATAGTCAAACTAATGTTTAAAATGTAATAATTAATTTGTCTAATGAATAAATTGGTTGAAATGTGTTTTTTTTAAGTTACTTGAATATAGTTAAGACTAAATGATTAATGATTAATTAATTTAATGACTAATTTAGCTACATGATATATTTGTATGAATACTTGTTCAGCTAATATTCTTTTAACCATATGTTTTGAATAGAAAATATGTTGAGATTAAGAGTGTACAATATGTATGAGTGAGACAGTATATAAAACTTATAATAACAAGTAGTAACTGTAAACTAAAGCTGTAATCAGGGAGCTGATATATTAAGTCTAGACAGAAAACTGATCTTATAATACTAGTCCATTAGGAACGAAACAATGTTGGAGTCTTACCTAAGTTAAAGTGCAAAATGTATCTGAAATTTATTCGATGAAATTTGATATCCTAATAACGGATAATTAAATGAAAATCGAAAATTAAATGGAAAATATGTATCACACGACCATTATTAAATTGTATGATATTATCATACCACATTGCAGTATTAAACTAATCGACAGTAGGTATATGTTTAGCGAGATTGGGGATTTTGATGAATATTTTGTGTCTACTCAATAATTGTATAGAACTTTGCGTATTATACACGATGTCATTTTTATGGTCTTAGAACCGTCATGTAATTGCTTTATTGCTTTATCCACTAATTAATACGTAAGGCCAATAAGATATAAAAGGTAAAAATAAAGTTGGATAAAGATTTTTTTTTTCTTCTAGTGAACTAGAACATATTCTAGCTAACGAGCCGAAGGTCAAGCACTCGTTTAGCTAGTAGAGTAACTTGAGTAGGCAGGCGATCATGCGGGTGAAGCGCGAGTTGCTACCACTCGATACCACGAGTTGCGTGGTATCGCTCGCGTCGACGACGACGCGCCTGTTCAATGGTATCCTGCGCTCAGGACACTTCCCCTCAGCGTGGATGCTGGGCCGCGTCATCATGCTGCTCAAGCCCGGGAAGAACACTGAAACCAGAGAGCTATCGGCCCATCACGCTTCTACCCACTGTCTCGAAGGTGTTCGAGCAGCTCCTACTGCGCCACCTCACTCCGCACATCATTCCACGAGCGGAGCAATTCGGGTTCCGGTCAGAATACAGCACTACTGTCGAGGGTACTGCACGACATCGCCACCGCCAAAAATAAGAAGGAGTACACAGTTGCAGTATTCCTCGACATGGAGAAGGCGTTTTACCGCGTATGGCACAACGGCCTACTTTACAAGCTCTCCACGTCCTCGCCATCCCGTCGCATCATCCGAGTGATGGCCTCATTCCTGAGACACCGCCGCTTCCAAGTGGCGGTGGAAGACGCCCTATTGACCGAGCACCCACTAGAGGCCGGCGTCCCACAGGGAAGCTGCCTCTCCCCGACCTGGTGCTCCCGGTTCACCGACGACATCCCCACGGTGGAGAGGGTGTCTCTCGCCTTATACGCCGACGATGCGGCGTATTACACATCATCAATACGACCGCCAACCGCTGCCGCGAGAATGCAGCAGGCACTAGACGCCCTCCCGTCATGGCTCCAAAAATGGCGTTTGTCGGTGAACGTCGGGAAGACCCAGGCCATTGTCACTGGCCTAACTCGTCTCCCGCCGCCGCTTCGCCTCCACGGACAGGACATTGGTTGGTCGCTTACAGCCAAATACCTGGGGGTGACCATCGACCGCCTCCTCACCATGAAACCCCATGTCAAGAACGCTATCACCAAGACAAGGGTCGCGCGGTATCTCCTACGACCGCTGCTCTTCTCTCGCCTCCCTCTGCGCGTGAAGCTCAGGATGTACAAAATGTACATTAGATCCCGCCTCACGTACGCCGCATTAGTGTGGTACGCTCTGGTGCGCAGTACAAACAGGAGAGCCCTACACACCGAGCAAACGATCGCTCTGTGTACCATCGTCTACACTCCTCGCTGCGTGAGGAACACCACGATCCAGAGGGACTTAACCGGGGGCGCGATCTAACCACGTAGTAAGGCGTGGTATCGCAAAGGAGTTCCCATGGGAACCCTGAGGTGCCACTACGGCCCAGAGGGCCAACCCGGAGACCGTCCGTATTCGCGGACAGAGGCAAAACCACTGAAGGGGGCCCAGCCCCGACCAGTTACCTCCACCCTCGTGAGGGGTGTGTGAGAAGGCGTAAGCCTTTAGAGAGGCGTTGCCTGTAGAGGCAAGCTATGATTATAGTGGAGTGTAGGCTTTCTCGGCCGGTGTCCATATTAACTGAATCTTCTGGGCTACTTGGCCGAGGTCTTCTAGAATCTCTTGTTTTTGGATGTACTGGTAAGCAGAAATAGAGATGGCAGCCCACCCACACCGACAGATATCTACATAAAGATTCCAATCATCATCCTAAACAAAAGAGAGCAATGATGAAGACGCTGATGGACCGAGCGAAACGAATCTGCGAACCGATACATCTACAATCGGAAGTGATACATTTAAACCAAACCCTTCACAGCAACGGATACACAGTCTCCGAAATCGAGAGGGTGCAAAAGCCAAAAAGAGGAGCCAAAAAAGCTGACAATATCGACACCAACCCAGAGAGAAGCAGGGCGTTCTTACCTTACTTAAAAGGCGTAACAGATCGCATCAGCAAGTTCTTACAAAAGAAAAATGTGAAGACCATTTTCAAGCCTACCAGCCAACTCGGAAATATGATCAGATCAGTCAAAGATCCCAGAGATCCGTTGTCCTCGACTGGAGTATATAAAATACCATGTTCCTGTGGGTCAGTGTATATTGGCATTACAAAACGGAGTGTCAATAGCCGCATTAAAGAACATAAAGGCAGTTGTCGAAGAGGAGAGACTAAGAAGTCGGCCGTAGCTAAACATGCCTTGTCGGATGGGAACCACGAAATCTGCTTCAGGGACACAAAGATCTTGTTAACCGGGAATCATTATTATTCCCGTCTAATAGAGAAGCTATTGAAATCTACAAGCATCCCAATAATTTTAACAAAAAAGAAGAGAATCTAAGACTCCGTAATATCTGGTATCCAGCACTCCGAAGATATTGATATTGATATGATGCTCACGGGGAAGAGAGACGAGAGGGGGGACAAAAACATAATCGGTCACACACAATCACAACTACCCTCGCCCACTATAAATATCGATGCGTCGGTACACACACAATCACAACTACCCTCGCCCACTATAAATACCGGTGCGCCACAGTCGTCGAGTCAGTTGCGCTCGAGAAGCCGAAGAGATAACATCTCTCCGAAAGTGAACGCAGTCGCCACTGAAGATGTCAACCGCAGTTGTTGACGAAACGTTTGTAAGAAAGAGAAGAGATCCCAGAAGACCTCGGCCAAGTAGCCAGGAAGATTCAATTAATAAGCTATTATTAATTAATAAGCTACTTTCTCGGATAATACTTTTTAATTTTGGTAGATATTTTCATGCTCATATTTTTAATTTGACCTTATGTATACTACTAAATCGGTAATAGCCTAGGGGTATTCATACTCGATTCAGATTCGTGCGATCGTGAGTTCAAATTCTCTGCTAGTATCACTTAAGTATCCAGTATCATTCTCTACATAAATAAGTTTGGATTTTTAAAAATTGTCACTAGCTCATCGGTGAGAGGAAAACATTATGAAGAAACCCGCGTGCTCCAGAAATAAAAAATAATCTGGAGTAAGTATGTGTATCCACCAATGCGCGCTGGGCCCGCATGGTGGATTACGGCCCGTAAGCCTCTAGTGATTTAAGACGGGAGGCTTGTATCCTGCAGTGGAACATTGAAGGCTGATTCAAGTACAAGTATTGATACTACTAACGCTTTATAAAAAAGGGGTCGCGATTTTGAAACCATTAAAATTTCTACCTTTTTTTTTATAGATACGAGGGTGGACGAGCAAGCGGTCCCACGTGATGGCAAGTGTTACCGCCACCCATTGACACCTACAACACCAGGGGGTATGCGGATGCGCATACTGTAGAACTGTAGAAAGCTAGTAAATGTACTCACCACTTATATGGACAGCAATAGCGGGCGGCATCACAAATATGCCGACAAGCAAATCGGCCACTGCAAGGCTCGTCACGAAACAGTTCGTCACAGTCCTAAGTCTCTTTGTCGTCACCACAGCCGAAATTATTAAAGTATTCCCTATAACTGTCACTACAATTAACAGAAACAGTATTATAACTACACTTATTTCAAAACTATCATAATCCGTCGTCTCGCAGTCACTATCGGTAACATTAAAAACGGTCTTGTTGCATAAATTATAATGTATAGTTGGCACTTTCTCATCTGCAGTTGACACTACTTGGTAAAGGTTCTTCGTTGCATTGTAGTCTTCTTCTTCTGTATTTTCTATAACTATTTCTGTTTTTACTTGTTTGGTTGTATTCCATTTTAATATGTCGTCGATTATGATGTCACTAATAGAGATCATGGGACTACGCTCGCCAGTGTCGCCTCCTGAGTTTGCAGTTAGATGACATTTTCTGTAACAAAAGTAAATGAAATCAAAATACTACCGTAAAAATACACTGAGTTAGATATTTTAAAATATTTTTTATTTAGGTAGTTTTGTCGCAAAAGGCTATCCCCTATTATCCCTTGATCTTACATTACACGAAAACTAAAATATTTCAATTAAACTATGTATTTATATTAGAAAGTCGAAGGATTCGCTGATGTATAAACATATCAAATAATATAGTTGCTGCATCAGAATCAGATATCTTATATAATATTATATGATACCTCCGGATGTAACCATTATTAGAAACGTAATTCGTGCACGACGTGACAAAAGTTTTTTAAATATACAATACAATACAATACAATATACAAAACATGTTTTCTATACTCTTCGACAGCCTCTTCTAGTGATGAAAATTGTTGACCGTGTAATTGGTTCTTAATTTCTGAAAACAAGAAGAAGTCACAAGGTACCAAATCGGGACTGTATGGAGGAAGGTTCACGAGTCTAAATTTTATGCATTCAAAATGTGGTTTGTCTGTTTGGCCGTGTGAGAGTTGGCATTGTCATGGTACAAGATTATGCGGCGTTTACGGTTATTTTTACGGGGTTATTCAATAACTTCCGGCAAGCAAATGGTCGTGTACCAATCAGGCATTCACGCGCCACTTTGGTGGGGTTCTCTTCATCTTGAAAGAGCCAAATGGTTGATTGCTGCTTTATTTCGGGGTTGTAGCTGTAAATCCATGTTTAGTCATCTGTTGCTATGTTCCACACCAAATTTGAAGCCCCTTCGTTAAATCTGGTAAGCATGGCATTGCACCAAGTGACGTGTTCCGTTTTTGAGCCTCAGTCAAATTGTGTGGGATCTACCGCGAGCACAGCTTTCGCACAGCCAAGTGTTTGTGTACGATTGATTGTATCTGACTCATGCCTATGCCTAAGGATGCCCGAATCTCCTGTCTGTTTCGATCATATGAGGCGTACAGCATCGATGTTTTTGTTGTTGACAGCGGTGGACGGGCGAGCTTCATGAAATTCGTCACTGAGATTGACACGACCGCGCTTGAATTCTGCAAACCAGCTATTAGTTGTCTTGCTTGGTGCTTCATCGCCAAAAGCAGTTTGAAGCCGAGCGAGGCTCTGTTGAACTATCGATTACACTTAAAATCGTAGAAAATCATACAGCAAAAATTTGCACGAGTTAAATCCACCGTAATGCACACACGCAATTTTTGAAATGACGCCACAAGGAAAAACAGATGACTGTTAGATGAATCAAACTTTATTCTAAAGCCAAAGACTTCCACTTTCAAATATTGTAATTACTTTTTAAGTATTGTTTATGAAAGTGGCCAGTTCCGGAAATTTTCAGTGTGACCCTATGTATTTAATTATGTGGATAAAAACTAATAATAAAGTTCGTATGCTAATCTTGCGAGCAAATTTTCATGCGCTTTCGTCATTATGCTGACATTTACATCGAGAGCTATATTTAGTACATTTTGATCGAAATCGGTAAATTAGTTTTCAAAACAAAGTTGTTTTGTTAAACAAGTTGATCAAAATTAATTTCCCACCCTAATTTGGATTTCAAGAGGGCAAGTGTTACTTTGAATTAAAACAATGTACTCGGCGGTTAATGAGAAAGTTATGCTATTTTAGATTGTGTATATGTTAAAGCTAATGTCAGCATTACCTAGATAAAGTCAAAATTAACCGATTAAAGTTAATTGAAGATGTCTACTCAACTTTATCTAGCTAATGTCAACATTATTATGGTATTGTCAACATTACCTAATTAACTTTCGTTGAATACATAATTACCAGGCAAAGAAAGGTATAGATTCTAATTTCAACTATTAGAGGCCGGGAAGCGTAAAGCTAATATCGTGAGCAAATGTTAATATGGGATTATTTATCCAGAAACGATTTAGCTGGTTTAGGGTTGGTTATTTTTTTGTAGACAACGCGAATATCCTCCCTACTTAAAAATAATTTTGTTTAAAAATTTAAACAGATTCATTAGAATTTTAACAAATGTCGACTTGTGAATCTGACTTAACCTAGTTAGAGTACAGAATGTCACTCAGTTTCGCACTTTAAAGATTGGTGTAGCGACCAGGATACAGAGCGGTGAAAAATTTTGCGAAAGGGCGTTAACACAATAAAACACCGTCTGGCCTTTTTACATTTTTACGTTATTTGGTAATTATTTGACTAACATTACACCTCCTTATCTTATACAATAAAAGAAACCAAACCATAGCGCGTTGTAGTGGATGGGACAGCGACATCTAGCGGCGAGTAAAAAGAAGCTAGATTATCAAACATTATCGTTTGTTCTATGGAATCACATAATTGGATATATAGCTATTGTTGATGATACCTATTTATTGTCAACATTAACGGCTTACGGACTTCAGCGTTAACATATATATTTATTAGAGAAAACAAATAAAACATGTGTACAGGTGTACTCTCGTTACACGGAATTTCTAACAATTTTCAAACAAAATTTGTTGCTTTTAAATAACAAATTTTGTTCTACGACATTTTTCTGAACAAAATATTTTTCCCCAAAAAAGTTTATTATTTTTATTTTTTATTTATTGCAATCAACTTTGTACAACATGAGATAACATAGGTATTTAAAATTAGTTTCAGCTTTTGTACTCATGCTGGGCGTGCAACGTTCATAAGTCTAATCTACTTACATAATTAGTTACATTGATATTGGTGGACAAAATTACAACATTATAAGAGGAGACTACTTTGATTACAATAACCTCTCAGAACCAAAGGACAAATGAGGTCTCTGACTTTGTTACCCTACATAGTCCTCGCAAAACTTCTTGGGCTTTGACCTTGAATGAGTGTCAACAGTCTGCGCGTGTCCCTCCCACAATTTCAAACAACACTCAATAGGGCGAGTGTGTGAGTAGGAAGTTATTGTTACGACTCTTTGATAATTGCGAACTTTCGAACAAATTGTATTGTAAACACCCCCTCCGTCGCATTCCAGCCCGCACCACCAAACGGACCTGAAAATAAGCTACTGCGCAGGTTTGTTACGTGATATCGCCAGAGCCCAAGAAGTTTTGCGATACTTATACTACTTAGTAACTAGACTCTACTATTATCGGCAACGTCCCACAGTCTATTCATAAACAGCTGCTAATAGAACAATTACTATTAAATATCTACATCTATGTGAATCGGTGCGAGTGTGCGAGTGGCGTGAGTGTACGCACGAGTGAATGGTTTGATTGAATAAGTGCTGAATTTTAATAGTCGTACAGCAAATGTTGTTAGTTTTCACGCCTAGGGTTATTCTCTCTCTACCCACATTCACGAGTTCATATCTTCGGTCCGTACCACTGAGTTTTTACGTACGGATTATAAAAAAAAATATCATTAGCTCACATGTTCCAGAATTATTGCCACCTCCTAGCTCGATGTAAGATATCGGCAAGAATTGTAGAAAAATTCGGACAAGACGAAATTATTGATGTCTTAATAAAAGGCGGCTTTTATTTTGTGTTCACCCGTGATACGATATAGAAAGCAGACGACTCGTAAATCTCCGTCAGGTACAATCGCTATCAGATATGTTTCGCATTGGAATTTTCTTTGTTACCTTCGTAAAATGTGCGTTCAAGCGAAACGAAACATTCCAGTTTCAGATAAAAGATACTTAAATCGAAATCTTTGCAACTCTAATTGGTTTTTTAACTAACACTTAACTTATTTAATTAAGGCGGATAGCACACGCCGCCGTAGACCGCTCCGATGGAAGCAGATTTTTTATTTCTTTTATTTTTGTGGCCTTATTACTATGTACTCACTTACGGAAAGCCTCAAGGTTTATACGTAGATGACGAGTCTTGTTACTTATGTTCCTCAAAGTTCTTCAAAGATAAATAAAAATTCAGGCTGGACATTTTACCCTCCAGCAAAAAATAGCTACGGCAACTGACTGGAGTATTCACGGTACACTTCAGTACAAAAAGCCTCCTTTGCAGAATGAATTTAGCAGATGATAAGACTACTGACTTCTACGATTGCCGGATATCTTCAAGTATATGGATATAATATTCGGGGAGCAAAAGTAGAAGATAATGCTAGGGTAACACAAAAGATACCATTGGGTCGAAGTGCTATGAAATTCAAATGGATAACTACCCCTGATAAGATAAGATACCAACCATATTTTTTTAAATTTCGTCTTCACTGGTGTATAGATTTTGGAGTTCAGATGGCAGTTGATTTTGAAGCTGACAACCGTCGTTTATGCCGCACTATTGTACGGTGCAACGGTGCGCGACGGCAAACCGGCAGCCGAAGCATAGTTCACAGTCGGTACCTGACGGGCGATTTTTAAATAATCCTAGAAAACTTCCCCTTGACAACAAACTTGGCTACTCAGTAAGGTACCGGCGATTAAAGACCATGCATTTTCTTGGCTAGGTTGCCAAATGTAGCATGGCGGTCGCCACGATGTAGTCAAGTATCCGTCATACAATTTCTTAGGTTTTGTCTGGCAACGCTACTGGCGACGTAGCCATGGTTTCCCGGTGAGGTATGGCTCGTATGGAACCGCGGAAAAGCGCGCGCAGCGTCCGTGTGCCATGCACAGTGCGATTTCATACAAATTGATACAGCGCTAAAACCGTCGCGCCGCATTCCGCCCTGGTCTGCAGCTCTGTGTGATATCCCCCTTAATCGGTTTTAAACCTTTAATTAATACTCAAGCTCTAATTTAGGTACTTTAACCTTAACTTTGTACAAGGTTGAACTAAGTTAGCCAGAGAAAGTCGGAAAAGAGTGAAGTTAGTAAATTAATAGACCTGTATAAGTTGAAATAATTTAACTACTTGCTAATCAGTTTGAAGAGAAATGTTGGTATTTATTCAATTTTTATTTTATTTAGTGTGTTGTGTAAAATTGTTGCTCCGAAATCAAAAGATAATACAACATATAGTTAGGTATGTGTTGCTTCATAAAACTGAGATTTCCTTGTAATTATGCTTAGTACTTTTCCGAAAAATAAAAATTGAAAGAAAGACACGAAGTGCAACAGGACATAAATCTTAAATACTTGACATAGAAAATTTGATAAGATCAATTTAGGACACTTTGAATTGAGAACAATTTTCTTTAAATTGACGACATGGTTGATTTCAAAGAATTCATTCAACTCATAAGGACATAGTTCACTCACATGAGCTTAATATTAAACTATTCAAAGGTATATAAAGCTAACGGTTTGAGTATTCGAGGGTAAGTAAGATACATAATAATATGTAAAAAAGATTTTATAATTAGTTACTAATATAAATATAATAATTTACATTTAAACTTATTCCCGTTAGTACAATGTTTGATAATTAAATATATATATTTAATTTGAATCCTTTATATACCCTATACATATTGTATGCAAACGTTTTCCACGAAACCCTTTAAACAATTTCTACTTTATAATTTCGACTTACATTAACTTTTACCCTTACTTGACTTAGATTACATTTTTCACTTTAAAATCTCCACTTTTAACACAATTTAAAGGTAAAAAGAGTTTTATGCATTCATTTTTAAATGAGATTACGTGTAAAAACCTTTCAAATTCAATGTTGGCTTGCGAAGTAATGAAGCGTTTCACCGCACTTCAAGATTACATCAAACAAACCTAGAGGGAATCTTGAAAAAAATGTGATAAAGGTGAAAATTCAATTTATCTTCGTACGTGTTGGTTGGAAATGAAGATCGTCCCAAAGGAGTAGTAGCTTTAGTCTTTTTTTTATTCGCTGATGGGCTTTTTTGGCCTCAATAGCTTCTGAAAGGGTTAAAAGGATTTCTTGTCGTACGCTAGTAAACGTAAAATTAAAGACAGAAAATAAAAGGGAGAAAATAGGAGAGGAGCGGGTGCACGCTGCAATCCAACAGCCGCTGGACGCACTCGACTGGGCTCGTTACCCGTCTCTCACAGACGACTACATTGAAATGTACTGCCACTTTATCATATTCTGTAATGTTTCGGCAATGTGTAAGATATGCCAGAGCCCAATCTCATTCCATCACATCCTATCCCTTCCCGTTTCCCCAACCCTTTCTACAAATCCATTCTCACATCGACAAAGATAGGCAGCGTATCCGGGGGCGTGCCAGAGTTAATCGTTCTGGACTAATGTTGGCATATACCGCGGGTGTCCACGGGCAACAGTATCTACTTACCACCAGGTGAACTGTATGCTCAGTTGCCACCTTCTTTCTATAAAAAAAATAAAAATAAAGGTAACGGAAAAATGTCTGCCGTGTGGTGTGGGAAGGCTTTAGAACAACCCTATTTCTTCTTGTGGGTATCGTAAATGGAGACCAAAGCCGCTACCATAAACCCTGAGGAACTTCCAAAAGAGTGGACTCCCCAACCCGCCTGGCGGTCTTAAGGGATGTGTGCAAGACAACGTGCATGAGGATGCCCGTATCCAGCAATGAACGAACTGGAAAACTAGTGCCGACAATAAGGTCCATTTTGCTCATATAATATCAAAATAAATATAATCTCCATTAGTTTTTTCTTATTGAAGTGGTTTACAATACGGCCATTAGGCTGTAAAAATTTTGAATATTAATTGAGTACTTAATTCAAAAGTTATCATTAATAAAGGCAGCCAATTTCGGAGATTTTTTAAATTTAAGATAGCTTTTAAATTGTGGCAGTGCGACAAAGCGAGGGTTATATTTAGAAATCGTTTTGGTTAAATTTAGAAAAGTGTAAAGCGCCCTGTGACTCCGTACCAGCGTCGGAATTTATTCCTCCCCAAAGCATTTTGGAATCTCCGTGAAAATCACTGTTTGTGTGGTGGTGATGGCTAAAAACCGTTCTCCTCTTCTTCTCCAGACTCGTTCTCCACCGTCTGGAGCACGTAAAGCGATTCTACACTCATCTGTGAATAGAACTGTAGCCCATTGCTTGTGGGTCCAGTGTGCGTGGTCTCGTGCGAACCGAAATCGAGCTGCTCGATGCTGTCTGAGAAGCTGTGGATCGCGTGCTGGTCTCCTTGATTTAAAATACACTTCCTCCATGAATCTTCTCACTGTACGTTCGCTAACATTCACGCATCTCGCGATTTGGAGCCGCTGGCGGATCTCAACAGCGGTAAGATGGCGGTTTCTCAAAATTTCCAAGACAATAAATCGATCGTCCCGGGCTGATGTGCATCTTATGTCTCCACTGCCTGGTCTGCGAATGTAGTGGCCAGTCTCCTGGTATCGTTTCAGAGCGTACTGCAATGATGAACGTGGTATATAAAGCGCGATAGCTAATTCACGTTGTGTCAGTCCCTGATCGATTAATGCTACGGCTTGTGCAACCTGAGCTGGTGTTATGGGCATTTTGTTTGATTTTAAGGTACCTTTGAATATTGAATTTAAATTAAAAAATCAAGAAAATGCAGTAATCTAACGGTACACTTTTCACAATACCAAATTTAAGACTTCAACTTCGTCGCTCAAATTACCAAATTCAACCAAAAGTTAAAAGAAATGTCACAGTACACTCAAACATAATGAATTACTCTCTTGAACTAAAGGTAGATATTTTTTCAACATATCATCTTATCAAACATTTATTAGAAATACTTAAAACTTTATTTATCGCGAGATAAGCACTTGGCCAAGATTCTGTGCCGGTGAGTGTATAAACTTTAAAGCCAAGTCGTGTTTTAGATACCCTTAATCGGAATGTAGTTTTCTCCAAAATTCCAAAATAGGTACATTTCTTTGAATTCTTCCTAAAACTACATAGGGTATAAACTGAATTCGAATTTTGTTTGTAAATTAAAGCTGAAATGAGATAATAGTGGTGTAAGCGATGCAGTTTCCGAGGTCAATAGAGGGTAGTTGAAACTTCGCCTATTTAATCAAATTGAGATGTGCATCAGCATAATTTTGAGGAAAAAAACTTACTCGTATTAGGGAGAGTGGGAAACTGCTAACGATTTTTTTATAGAATGAAGGTGACAGAATTTGACAGAGTTTTTAGTTTCATTTAAAGTACCTAACTTTAGATTAAACTAAAATGGTTCTAACTGATTGAACTAAAGAATTATTTATAGCTCTAGTATTAAATTAGATTAAAGATTACTTACTGGTATTGACTAATTGTATAAGTGCTTTCATAGTACATTAGGTACTATTTGTAATCGTATTCGGTTTTTTGCTATTCGAAACATCCCTAGTCCAGAATGACAAACGTTACCTACCTTTGGAGATTTAGGAATGGATTTGAAGAAAGGGTTGAAACGCATAACGCATGAAAGTAGAGCATAACAGGATGAGAAGTTTCTCATTTCCTTTCAGCTCCCAATTTTCTTTGGGGGATGGAATAGAATGGCGAGTCAAAGGTATAATAGAATAGGATTTGTATTTATGTATCCATCCATCCATCCATCTCAGCCTTTAGACGTCCACTGCTGGACATAGGCCTCCCCCATTGTCCGCCATTTAGACCTATCGGCAGCGACCTGCATCCAGCGGGTGCCCGCCACCTTTATGAGGTCGTCTGTCCATCTAGCAGATGGACGTCCTCGGCTTCGTCCGCCGGTACGTGGTCTCCATTCGAGAACCCTTCTGCCCCATCGGCCATCGGTTCTTCGAGCTATGTGCCCTGCCCACTGCCACTTCAGCTTGCTAACCCGAGAGGCTATGTCGGTGACTTTAGTTCGTCTACGGATCTCCTCATTCCTGATTCGATCACGTAGGGAAACCTCGAGCATAGCCCTCTCCATAGCTCGCTGTGCGCCCACCTGTTGGGAAACTCGATTGAGGTCTCCGAGCATTGTGCTAAGATCCTCCAGCGATTCTGCCATGACCACGATATCGTCGGCAAATCGAAGGTGAGTGATGCATTCGCCATCAACGTTGATGCCGAGTCCTTTCCATTCCAGGAGCTTGAAAGCGTCTTCCATCGCATTGGTGAAGAGCTTCGGAGAGATAACATCTCCTTGTCTCACACCCCTCTGCAATGGAATCGGCTCCGTGCTCCCTTCCTGTACTCGGACTGACATGGTGGCGTTGTTATACAAACACTTCAACACTTCGATATACCGATAGTCAATATGGCACCGCTGGAGGGACTGTAGCACTGCCCAAGTCTCGATCGAATCAAAGGCTTTCTCATAGTCCACAAACGCTAAGCATAATGGCAAGTTATACTCCTCGGTCTTCTGTATAACTTGCCGCAGCGTATGGATGTGGTCTATGGTACTATAGCCTTTTCGGAAACCGGCTTGTTCGGGAGGCTGGAAGTCATCAAACCTGCGCTCGAGACGATTCGTGATAACCCTCGAAAACAGCTTATAAACATGGCTCAGAAGCGAGATGGGCCTATAGTTCTTCAACAAGGTCTTGTCACCTTTCTTGAAGAAGAGCACCACCACGCTTCTGTTCCATGCCTCCGGCGTAATACCTTCGAGCAAGACGGAATTAAAGAGCTTCTGAAGGACTTTCAGTACCGGTGTTCCACCCGCTTTCAGAAGCTCTGAAGTGATTCCGTCCTCACCCGGCGCCTTGTTATTTCTAAGCTGTTTGAGGGCCATCCTAATCTCGTACAGGCTGATGTCCGGGATGTCTTCGGTATAGTGTCGGGTCAACTTGGCTCTTGGGTCTTTGGCCAAGTTGCCAACAGGTTTAGCGACCGAGGTATACAACTGTCCATAGAACTTCTCGATCTCCCTCAGTACCTCTTGTTTGTCGGAAGTGACACTGCCGTCCTCCCTCTTCAGCTTCGTCAACTGGCTCTGCCCAATAGATAAGTCTCTTGCGAACACTTTGGAGCCTTTATTCCGCTCTATCGTCTCCTTAATACGATTAGTATTAAAGAGACGGATGTCGTGTCGCAAGGACTGGTGAATCCGTCTATTGAGCTGCCGATATGCTTCCGCGTCATCAGGAGTCTGCAGTGTCATCGAACGTCGTTCCGCCAAGAGGTCGAGGGTGTGGTCGGTGAGCTTTTGGGGTCCATCTCTTCGACGATGTCTGAAGAATTTAGACCCCACCGTATGGACAGTTTCTACCAACCTGTTGTTGATATCGTCAACTGCAACGCAATTTATGTATACATTGATGTAATTGAACGATGATTGCATGTCAAATAAATTCTCATATTCTATTTCAACCTATATTCTATTTTTGAAGACGAGTTCCCACTTTATCCTATTTCCGAAATGTGCGTCAGATATGCCAGAGCCCAGTCTCACGCCATCCTATCCCTCCCTATTTACCTGACCATTTTGCCAAATACATTTCTAAATCTCCAAAGGCGTGCAGCGCATCCGTGGACATTACGTTTGTAATTCAGGACTAACGTTGGCATGTATCACGGATGATGTCCAGGAGTAACAGTATCCACTTATCATGAGGTGGACCGTATGCTCATCAGTCGCCTTCTTTCCATATAAAAAACTATCCTCGCCCGCCCTCCAAACGATACGACCTATTACATCATTCTCATATGCGATTGTCATATCGTGTAAACTAGAATCGCCTTTAAGGATTTTTATACGATATCAACTTTTAGTTATTGTGGATAGTCGCTTAAATAAAAAAACAGTTAACTCCAATTTAAGTAATGCGGCAGCCAGTCACCCAATTATTCAATTTAATTTTCTAATTTTCACTCCTACACCCATTAGCATATTCAACCAAATCTTTCGTAGAAATCTCTACATTTTTCGGCATTAATTTAAACCGCAAATCATGTTGACTTTTTATTAAGCTGGCTCATTGTGTACGCTTTAAATTATTTTAGGGTTCTTTAGGACGAGGTGACAAGAGAACCTGATGTTTTTTTTTATATAAACCTTATAGTACAATCTTGATTTACTTAATTCTGCAACGTTAACGCATTCTCTTGTTTTATCCTTGAATTCTGGCAATAGGGCGATGTCTTGTTATTGTGTTACGATATTTACCATTGAACATTTTACCATTTTATATTTAACATGTCCCTATGTTTGATATTTTTGATTAGTTATTTCTTATAGAACACTACGAAAATTAAATAAAATGCTCCGTTAAAACGCTGCAAAAAAGATTTTAAATGACATTTATTTCAAAAAGCAAAACTTATCGACATAGAGAAACTATTCTTTCATGCAAATCAAAAAAGTATTCGATCCATTTTTGGTGGAGGATACAGAGGAATGCGAAACCTCGATTTTCTCGAATTAATATTACCAGCACGAGTACAACTGTCCCTTTCTCTCAAAGAAGTTGCATCGCTCGCTGCCGAGACGGTAACAAATTATAAAAATACATATTTTATAAATCTGCTTCAGGCATCTTCCCCTCTTAACTCAGGTGGTAGGGGTCAGGGGTTCTTCAAAGAATGAATAACAGCCAGTTCTTACTAATTTATTAAGAAGTGAACGTAATAAAAATAAAGAAAACATTGAGACAATATATAGCACTAAATCTAAAACGAAAACTGTATGTATGTAAAACCGGACTATTTATATGCTACTTACCCCTAATAAGTTTTTATTTTATCTATTTGTTGATAGATATGTTATAGGCAATGTGTATAATCCAGTATTCTATAGAATTCCCAGGCATTCTATAGAACACCTAAAATGGTTAGGCTATCTATGAAATATACTTTCACTAGGTATTCTATACAATACCGAATTAACAGCCGGCAATGTATAACATAGTTACAAAAAACAATTGAATAAGCACAGAAAATGGTAATAAATTATCACCCGTGTCACCAGTGCCAGAAGTTGATAGAAATCACGATGACGATTGCAATAGTTATTGTTTTATTAAAGATAGAAGAAGAACTCTGTCGGCTCTGTACAAAATTAGATATAATTAAACAGCTGCACTCGTATTCAAGGCAACCATTTAGAGTTTGTAAAAAAGAAACTGCTGAACGAAAAAGACACTCCTAATCGATAAATGACACTTCATTCAGTTGTACATTTACAATCTACTGGAACTAGCCAAGGGTTTGTCAAATATAAAAATAATTGCAATACTAAAAGGTGCAACTGAGACTGAAATGAAGGAAATTTTATGCACTTCCAAATGTCATAACAGTTTGTCATGTAACAATAGAAATGATAAACATTAGAAATTGTTGAATTAGAAATTAAGAGTTCTTTTAGATTTTTTTTTTATTTTAACGCAATTAAATGTTTATTTGTGTCATTTAATTTCAATACTAAAATCCACCAAACTTTAGCGTTGAAATTTTTTTGGTTTGTATTTGTGAATATATTATAGTCGATTTTGGTACCTTTTATTTTATACTTTACCTACTCTCCTGTGGGAATTTTGTAGAATGTCTAGACTTTGTATAGAATGGCTAGCCAAAGTATGTAATACTTACGGAAATAAGTAATACTTCACACATTCCCTGAGACAGTCCGGCATTCCATACAATTTCTAGGAATTCTATAGAATACCTTAATTATATACTTTGTCTGTAACATGTATAAGTATTTGAGTTCCATATGCAATCAAGCGTTATTTACAAACCTTCGGTATCAGCACTATACCGAAGGCTTCAGTGGAGTGCAGTAAGCATATCCTTACGGATCAAATCCTCTGCCGTGGTATTTATAGGTTCTTTTATTAAAGGTTCCATTAAAATTAAGTTAAAACAAGAGTTTTAACTATAAAGAAAAAAACATTTTAATATGTGACTTATCAAGAACTTAGGTTTTGATGATAGGACTTAGATTTTGTAACTATTTATGAATACTAAAAATTCATAATCATGTGAAGGGAATATGAACACAAATATTATTAGTGCAACTGATATACTTCATATACATACATATATTATAATAGTTACGCAGCCTCGAAGCTCTGGTCCTACCCGCACTTGGTCACTTTTTATTAAAATTATAGCACGAAAACGTCCGAGTGACAAAAAAGTCGGCAAAGACAAACGTTCGTGGGGGACGTTCCTTTTGTATTAAAAATGAGCTGTCTCTTGAATATTCACTGGTATTAAATTACGAAATTCTTTCACAATTTTACAGGAGGAAATGGGGTATGAATATTAGAGTAGAATTTAAAAAAATACATACCGTCTACCCACAAACAGAAATCCGACAAAGCGACAGGAATGTTCCAAATAAAATTTAAAAAGAGAAGTCAAAATCGTGACAAGCTGTCATGCATTCATAACTTTCACGAACATTTCAGATGTCTACATATTCTCTACCAGTCGTATTACGTTCTTTGTAAGTTTCAATAAAGTAAATGACATTAATACCGTAGCGGCTACGTAAAATTTAATAATTTACAATGTATTCACTGTAATTATAGAAGCTGTGCTTTAAAATATTTATTGGTAGAAACTGCGAATGAACCTCGTGGATGTCCGTAGTTTTCCATATTATTAAATTATATGTATTGTTTATAGTCCATTTTCCTCCTGTGATACAGGTTTACCTATTTCAGGAGTTGGGGTTTCATATAATGTGTGTGAACAAATTGTTTAACAATAAATAAAATAAATAAACAAATTTTATTGATTGCACGATGCACCGCCCTTCGTATTTCTATTTAACCAAAGGTTGAGTGGTAGGGAATGCCACTAGGCATTTAGTCCGCTTATTGTACAATGTTTCTTTGTACACTAAAGTTTAAATAAATAAAATAGTTGGGTAATCGTGTCGTTTACGTTTTCCGTAATAATGTAAAGATGGCTCCATTTACTCAGTTTGTTCTTTTACGCAAGTATAATTCAAACATCGCTCACAAGTGTAAGATATTTATGTAGTCAACTCAATAAAATTATGTTGATTTGCTAACATCCCTTCAATATCGTTTCTTAATTCGCTGTTTAGTGTAGCCTTCGCCTAGGCCCTGTTACCTAGGTCGTTTAAGACCAAGCCGCGCTTGATTGGTCAAATCCTACTAATGGACAACTGATACTGATACTGTTTAGTCTCCTAGTTTCCAAGTAGGGAGGGAAGGATATACTTACATATCCACGTATTTTCTCAAAAATCCACCATTTATATGATCACGTACATATCATACGTACCGGGATTACCGTTCGTACGTGAAACCCGAATATGTGACACTTCGTGAATAATAAGAATGGATGAATGGATGATAAAATGAACTTATTAGTAAGGGGAAATGAGACGTACGAATGATAAATTTGGTGTATTAAAAGGTCAAGGGCATATGGGACAGGGGCGAGGGGCGGTGATAGGGATTTCCTTTGGGGCATAAAAAGTGGCATGAGATTGCAGTAAGACTGTTTCGAGTATTGACTTTTACTGCAATTTTTGCTACAAATAAATACTACTGGCCGCTAAACCTACAGAATACTATTTATTCTGTGATCCAATTTTATTCCTTCTACGATTATTTTTCTTAAATTTCATATTCTCACCAAACGTCAAATGCCGTGCACTTTGACCCATTTTGCTATATATTATTTGATCCGGAAGGGCGTGGCAAAACTAAACAAAACTATTCAGTGTCAGTAAATAAAATAAATCTAATTCCTTAATTAAATCATCGGCTTTTATCGTGAAGTTCTAGCTTGACGGTGAGGAAAAACATTATGGGTAAATCTGCATGTTCGAGAATAAAATACTAAATCCGGAGTATCTGTATCGACCAATCCGCACTGGGCCAGTGGATTTATTAGGGGAGGCCTGTATCATGCAGTGGGGCGTTATAGACTGACATCGTATCGTATGGTACAAGTTATATAACGTGACACTGACATATGTATAATGCAAAACCTGGAACATATCAATTAATTTAAAATATCTTGATCCGTTCTAACGAAAGTTGTTTTAGGGACTAAATCAAAAGTTACAAACATGTAAAGTTTTGTTGTACTGTCTGAAAATTTCGTAGCGCTCATTACTCAGTACATGGTAATGACCGGGCGTCTAGGCGTCTAGAATATAGTTGTATATATAATAAAAGATATATTAGAAATGCACAATAAGCTATGAAAAAGAAAATCTAGTTTAAAACTGATAGAATAAATTCAACCCTCGATGCTGAACAACCAATTTTTAGGTTTGCGTCGTTTCTGTAACAGGTTGTATAACACAAGTATATTTATGTTCTAAAATATCTTTTTAACGCTTGTCGCGACTCACCACTGGCTCCAGGTATAAATCTATTCAAGAAGTGAGGAATATTCATCAAACAGACACATTCATTATACGAATGTATGCAAGGCACATTCACCGAGCAAGCCTCGTATGGGAGAATTCAAATATTCATAATGACTGTGAGCTGTTCTCCCGCCGGCGTATCATGCATAGTATAAAAAGAAAGTAGTAGTTAATTTTCGTATAAAAGCTTGAAATAAGTGTTATACACACATATGCACTCTTTACTTTCACAGTGAATAAGTTTTCGAATTTTAATAAAAATCTATGTACTTTCTCGTATATCTATCGTAACAAAGCCGGGTCTGTACATGAAATATCTCTATTGCAATATACAGAGTGCAAAATAACAGTTTTGGATTTTTTGTCTGTCTGTCTGTTTGTCTGTCTGAACGCGTATCGCGCAAAAATTACCCGACGAATTTTAATAATTCTTAGTATACTTACTTACAGATAGGGTTCCGATACTTTTTATCCAGATCAATCATAAAGTTCCCAAGGGAATCAAGCGCAACACACACTCTAACGTCTGGGCGCATGAAGTCGCGGGCACTGCTAGTATCACTATATGTATAATGGGCAATTTTTTAAAAACAATCACATGCTTATTGGAGAAAACATTTGAATTACTGTTTAGTAAATGTACTGGGTACTATAAACGCACATACAAACTAGCAAGGAAACACGACACGGGACAAAAGAAGAATCTAAATATTCAAGAAGCTGTTACTTTTTACGGATTTTGCTGAACTAACTCGAACTTTGCAATCAAGTTTTTTTGCTGGGAAAATGTATGCCGAAGTGAATTTGAAAGTAACTTTATAGCATGATTACCCACGTGTAGGGTTTTGCCGAATAAAATTCGCCGGAAAGTGGGGGAAAGTGGAAAGTTCCACAGTTAACATACAAAATGCTTTTGCTAAGATACTTTCATCGATCAACCAAAATATATAGATGGATAATTCATGTGACAAAACTGTGTACACGAGTGAGTAAAATGTTACTCTCATGATTAACGAGTAGTAATTATTACTTTTTTAAGAGTCTTTGCTTTATTAATATTTACATAAAATAAATTGCACAAACACGTTTACTGACTAATTTATATAATTTAACTATTAACAATTTATATAATAATGAAACAAAACGAGTTGCGGCAGTGCAGTTCTCGAGTTGCGGCCAAAATGAGGGCTTATGAGGGGGAGAGTGCACGCTGCAATGCAATTTCCCTAATGTACGTACGTGTTTCGGTAGTGAGTGAGATGTGCCAGAGCCTATTCCCATCCTATCCCTCCAATTTCCCCAACCCTTTCTCCAAATCCATTCCTATATCCAATGGTAGGCAGCGCATCCGGGGGCGTGCCAACTTTTGTCATTTTGGACTAATGTTGGCATGTATCACGGATGTCTATGGGCTACAGTATCCACTTACCATCAGGTGGACTGTATGCTCGTCTGCCACCTTCGTCCATAAAAAAAAAGTAACTGTTAATGGCCTTCAAACATAAAATATGTACAAAGTAGCTTATGGTGTTTCAGTACGTTCTTTTTATTTTTGCCCTCTTTTATCTTTATTTTCTGATTTTGTTAACTCCACTTAGCGAAAGGGCATCCCACGCTACATTTCCCTGTACGTATATTAATTAATTACATTGAAATGAATGCAATGTTCTCAATATAAAGCCTTTCAAAATATACTTAACGTTTCAAAATATTCTTTGTGAGGAACGTAATTAGTAACATTAAGTCTAAAGAAGAAAATACAACAATACATAAATCAATGTAGGCGGAACAATTGGCTTATGTTATTAATATCGTTATAATCTCATTCAGCAATAACGTTATCTGAAATAACGACAATTCTCATTATGCCCGGTAATAACACCCGCGGATTCGTTTATTCAGGAAATAACACGTACAGTCGGCTAAGAATAAACTTATGTATCTATTCAGTGTATTTTTTATTTTACGAACTGACAGCCACGTGTGTTGTGACCACGGTTGGTACAAACCAGATGAAACTTCGATTAAAATAAAAGGTAAGACGCGTTAAGACCAGTTTAGTAGATATTCAACGTGTCACCGAAATAATTTAAAAGCTGGCGCTAGGATGTTCAGTATCGAGAGTTGAATCGGTTCTATCAGTTTCTACAATCGTTTTTTTTCATAACTTATTGTTCAATTCTAGTCGTTTATTCTACGCTAAGTTGCATTCTATGCGCGTCGCCTCGCCCAAGCGTCCGATTAACACACTGTACTGAGTAATAAGCGCTACTAACGTTAAATAGAACAGCAGAAATTTACATGGTTGCAACTTTTGATTTGTTCCCTTAAATAATTTTATTTTTCGCTAGAAAGCATTTACACATTTTAATCAGTTGACGTGTTTCAGTGACACGATGTATACAATGTATTAAAACCACGCAAAAAATTCAAAAATTACAAAAATAAACGTCTGTGTTTCTATGAATGTTTGAGATATTTTGACATCTGTGGCATGAAGGATGCGTTGAATATTCCGGCTTCTGTTGCGTGAATATCAGAATTTTTTAATTTCCGCATTCATGGATTGGGTTCGATTTAAATATGTACATTCGATTTAAAATTTCCAGGATAGTGAACTAAATCCGTGGATTTACGGTGTAATTACGAGTGTATTACAGCTATCGTTGACAATAAGGTCCGTTTGCTCAGATAACGTCATTTATATTCCCGTAAAGTAAAATAGAACTTTTTAGACTGATTTGGATAAAAAAATATAGTTACCCTAAGCAGATTATATCGAGCTCATAAAAACAAAATGGCGTAATGCCACATTGGGGCCACTACAATAGTGCTCTGTTAGAGGTCGTAAAATCTCGACAGTTGTTCTACAGGTTCATTTGATGGCGCTTAAATTACGGTCATAAAGTATTCTTAGTTTATGGATATGAGTAAAGAGCTGATTGTAAGATGACCTCTACATGCCTATATAAATACATAGTTACGTTCGGTGGAAGGCATTTTAATTAATTTAAATAAATAAATTCTTTATTTCCCCACTGATACATGTCCCACCTCCGCCCATGGTCCTACCTACCAACCTTTTGGTTATACGGACTGAATCGTCGGGAGGTACGCGCCGTACTCGCCTGTTAAGTGCTATGTACCCGCGCGTATCTTCTCTGCCTCCCTACAAGTAATTTCTTTTCCCGTGTCCCTTGGTCACTCTCCCCTTTCTGGGACTTTTACTCCACATTACGTCACTTCAGCGCGGAGCAACTCTTTTGGGCTCCTTTTCCTATGCCAGCGGTGCGCAAACTCTTTCAGGTGAGACGAGGTCGCAGTAATATACCGGGTCCCTCCTCCCGCCGTGCAATCCCCTGTAGCATTCTCTGTCCAACCTTTACCACGAGCAGGAAGAATTTCGGTCTTTGCCATGAGGTCGGCCAAGGCCTCTGGACCCAAAGAGATTTGTATGAAATCATCACAAACCGGCCACTTTACTAGACCTCTCATATATAGAACTTTAATATGAGGGGTCTAGTAAAGTGGTTGTTGTGCGACGACGAAATGTACACTACATATAGCAGAGGGCAAAATTTAGAATTTAGAAAGAATTTTACTACATCTCGTTTAGAAAGGATCAACATACCCCAAACCTCCCACCACTTCTAAAGTTCATATAGGTAAATCTAATATATTGGTTTTAATCTAATTTTAATTTAGAAATCCCCCCAGTAGTGTTTGGCACTTACTATGTTATACGTTATTAAAAAGATAATTCTTTGCTCTACAGGATAGGGTAGTATAGGATAGGCAGATTATTTTGTTTTTAGATCTTCTTTACAGGAAGTGTCAGGTCGATAAAAATTAGCATTTTCGAGATCTTCAAGGTACTAAAGCTGCTCGTGACGTTTGTGTTGTGTACAGAAAGCGATGCCTGAAATGACGGCTCAATGGTGGCATAAGCACTTCAAGGAGGACGTTTTCAAATAAATGTTGATTCTTAAAGCATTTTTTTCTTTTCATAGAAAACCTCTTTTTACTTACTATTAGCCAGTGAGGTCCAAAAGTTTCTGGCCTGACATATTTCTAGATACGTCATTGTAATTGTTATTTATTCTGATAATTCTTGTGTAATTTTTAGTGTTCAATCCTCGTTAGTTTTGATTCCTCGACTCTTACAACATCACGAAGTTGCAAAATCTTAAAAATGCTTAAACTGGAATAGCGTTCTATGATTAAGTTCCTTACAAAGAAAGGTGTTAGACTGACCGATATCAAACAAAGGTTGGATGATGTGTACGGGGATCCCTTTCCATCATTTTCCACCGTCAAAGGTTGGTGTAAGCAATTTCGTTTAGGACGAGAGTCCATCGACGACGAACCTCGCTCCGATCCACCCGTTGAGGCACACACTCCAAACAACATCAAATTAGTGTAAGAAGAAGTTCTGGGCGATCGACGGCTAAAGATTAAAGAAATAGCTGCAAGAAACAGGGCTTTAAAAAATTACAGACCTTAGGATTCTTCATGGACATTTTCATATGAATAAATTAGAATATTCGTTTAAAAAATGGCGAATACGAGTTCGAATACAAATACTTAAAAATTGGCGAGAATTCGCTAAAACATGTACGAATATTCGGAACATCTCTAATATATACACTCAATGGATATTGCTTGGATTTTCCGTGTCGTGGATTCAGGGATATACAAAGTTAGTTACCAAACTACATACATGATCAGGGTAGGTTGAATAAGTTTGTTTGCGTAATAGAAATAACATATAGGTATACTAAACAAAGAAACCTATAAATAACTGCAACCCGCCCTTTCAGTATCCACTGCCAGATATGGGCCTCATGCCCGTCTCGTGCATATAAGGCCTTAAAACGCCATGCTGGCCAAACTGGTTGGCGAGTCTAATCCTTTAGAGGTGGTGTAGTTCCTCGGGGATTGTGGTAGTAGCTTTTCTTATCCCTTAGTGGCCACGACCGACACGACATGACCACGGGAAGAGATGAGAATGTGCTATTCACGGCACATAAATAAGTTATCGTTGTTAAAAAATGTTAGTCCATCAGAATCGATTCGTGTCGCATTTCATCATCCAGCAATATTCCTCCTTCAAAACGACCGAAGGTAATTAAAGGACATTCCGCTTCGATTGCGCCATCAATCTAGTTATAAAACAACAATGGCGGACGGTAATCGAACATCCATCAAAACACAATACGTGTCAGTCCAAAGCCTAAAAGCCTATACGTGAGCGAATAGAAACCTTCGAAATAAGCCTTAAAATTTTAAACTGTTATTACCAAAATCGGTGAAGCATACGAGTGAATGACAAGAAAACTTTTGTTTTTGGGTTAAACTGCTCTAAGGTAACTGTCCTGGAAATTGCCATCGCCCTAGGGATATTATGTCGACGTGACCTTGACTTTGTATAACGAAGTCATCCATGTAAAGTTTGGAAACGTTTTGAGGAATTCTTTAATAATATCTATTCTATATGTACATATAAATTGTGTTATGGCGGTCATTGGGAATGGGCCAATATTTTTTTTATGGAAAGAAGGCGGCAAATACAGTCCACCTGATGGTAAGTGGATACTGTAGCCAATGGATATCCGCGATACATGCCAACGTCAGTCCAGAATGACAAACGTTGATACGCCCATAGGATGCGTTGCCTATCGTTGGAGATTTATGAAATTATTTGGAGAAAGGGTTGGGAAAATGGGGAAAGATAGAATAGAATAGGATGGGAATGACCTCTGGCATATCTAACTCACTACTGAAACACGTACCCACTTACATTGGGGAAATAGGTTAAAATAGAAAACGCAGTACATTTCAATTTCCTCCTCATATCCACTAACGATTTTCTAATACTTTATCAATCTTTATTTTTTCACTTTATTATTATCTAACTGTGAATTTATTAGGTGTTTGTTCGGGTGTGGGTGTTGCACGTGTTGTGTTTGTCTTTGTATGTGTCTCTGGACCCACGACCGAAAATTATAGTGTGGGCCATTGAGTGTGACGTTATTTATTTATTATTATTAAAGTGTTCAGTCAATGATGAATCGCTTCACTACCGGTTTCACTCTCGTGGCATAACGATCAAGGTGAAATGTGATATTTTCACAATCCTTCGATGCTTATATGGCCTCTGTCAAAACATTCGAGGTCAGCAAGAACAAGTCACGTGTAAAGGACACGTCAAGTTTGTGGGGCGTTAAAGTGAATCTGGAGAAAGGACCCCGAAAAGAAATTGAACACGTGCCAACAGGAATGTGGATACAGAAAACCATTGCATAGAAAAACACGTCTTCCAATAACAAATTTAGATTTAGAAAATAGTAACTAATGCCATAATGAAAGATGCGTTACTTAACGCAACTTTCATTATGTAATAATAAATAATTAGTCTCAAGATTGTAAGAATTATTCTCACAGCAACAGATAGGAAAATCACGGTTTTAACTCACTCCTACTCTAATATAAAATCGGGACGAGCTATAGTGGGCCACGGGGGGGCATTAAAGCAAAATATTGCCTCGCAAAAGACGTTTATAACTCTTTTACGATTTTTACGGATAATGGCTTGAAAATAGATTGTTGTCTATGTTTTTTTTGTGTTTGTGGCTGTGAGGTAGACGATTCATGTGATGGTAAGTGGCCTCCGCCCTCAACACCAGTGCAACTGGTGTTCCCACACGCCGCGGCTCACGTTACGCGTGAGACAATGCTAGGTGTACTGCAGTGTAATCCGAATCACCCAGCAGGTGTAACTAAGGGCTCGTGACACTTTTTCATTTATTCAGTGATTTTGAGTTTTTATTTATTAAAATATAAGGAATGATTTAACGAGTTTAAAAGTTATCGTTTAACTAACTTTATTGTCATGTGAAAATTAATTATAGTTCCTACAAATTTTGTTTAAGTAACACAAATATCACACGAATTTAAACATACATTTGTTTTATTATTATTATTTCAATCCATGACGCGCTGTTACAATGTTACGATCGGGATACTGAATACCGATATCGGATATTTGTAACGTAGTCTGAGTAAAATGTTAGAAGTGTATGAATTTACTAATTCGATTATTTTGTGTGATTTGATTAAGTCTAATATTAAGCTTTTAAAAATTGTACAACGATCATTAGATCATTGCATTGCATCACTCGACTAACTATCGTCGCCCGGACCTGCATTAGCGCCGCCATTTTGTGTCTGCAAAACAAAACAGTCAATCCATTGTCCGTCATTAGAACTTGTGTGCACAGACTACGTTTTCCCAGTAGATATTTGCTGTTGTGTGGTGTTTTCTTTTTTGTGACCCGGCTATCTTTTATTTCTTGTTCCTGCTTATTACGTCGTCCTTGGCGCCAAATTTGATTTTGATTCTGCCTTGTACTGTGGACGTGTTGTTTCAGTGCATATAAATTCCGGAACGTAGACAAACTTTAAATAGCCAATGCCGTGAGCTTATAACTAAATTACAGGACTATTTCGGGCGTGAGTCGCAAAATGGCGGACCTTTGGTGCCTGTCACCCATATACAATAGCGCGTTTCTCAGGCGCTTGGAATCAGTATAAATACACTATTCAATATCAATAAAGAAATATTCGGCTCATCTGTAAGTGAGGAAAATGTGTTATGGACACCAAAGAAAAAGAGAAGAACAAAGCCCGTGATGGATGCTGCCGATTTTGATGCAGACGCTATCGTAAATCTTATTTACAATTATTATTCAAGAAATGAATTTTCTAATAGAATAATGCATTTGATGTCGTTAAAAGACGTTAGCTTATTTAGTAGAGGATAAACGGCATTGTCACAAATATTAAAAAAGATTGGCTTTGAATACAAGAAAACTGACAAGAGAAAAATTTTTATGGTTTAATTTGATATAATATTCAAAAGAAACCAATTTTTAAGGGTAGCGAAGATAATTACAAATTGGAGAACTTGGTGTTAATCGACGGGACGTGGTTAAATGCGAACCACACAGTTTCACGCTCGTGGACGGACGGCACGAAAGCTGCCACATCTAAAGCGTCAATGGGCAAAGGAGTTCGACTGATTATCTGTCACGCCGGTTCTCCTAGATCCGGCTTCGTGGAGAACTTGTTGCTAGCTTTTAAGTCAAACAGCACCTTTGACTACCATGAGGCGATGAATGCTGACAGTTTTAGATATTTTAGAGATGGTGTATTTCAGTCGGGTTTGTAGTATCGGCTTTATCATCCCTTAGTCGCCTTTTACAGCACCCACGGTAAGAGATAGGGTGGTCATATTCCAAACCCGTCCGACACCATACGGAACCCTAAAAGATCTCAAAAGAAGTTGGAATGATGGCACTACAGTTAACCCTTTGAAGCCAAACTTCATGAGGCCACTCACTACAAGTTGATAGGGTTTGTTTATTCAAGCCAACCGTAATGCTCAGTCAACCGTCAAACCTCAGGAATTGCTGGGCCGGAAGTAATGTGGCAAAAAAGGTCCGGGCTGTTGTCTACTTGTCTGTCGGAGCCTTGAGACGAAAAAAATAAATTTTAGGAGTGGAAAAATTTGAGAGAGACATTGATATGTTTTGTCTTATTTTTTTCTAATATTTAGGTATTGTACATTTCCAGAATAATCTACTATCACGAATTTTTATACGGAAAGCGGCGAACGGGAAAGGGCTGCATTTCCGCCACTCATGGATACCTGCAACACCTGCAATACTTCCTGTATGTGAGTATGCCGCTGACCTTGCAAATTCTATTCACAGCTTACATGAAGAACCCCATATCTTGATGAAATTGTACCCAATTGTTTGTTAACAAAGTAATTAACAAATCTCGTGTAGCGACTGTACTACGACACTCACAGAAGACTACCATTAAATATACTATTCACCTATTCACCAATTAATCCATTCGTCATTTATTGTATTTATTTAAACTTTTGTTGCACAGACAAAATGTACAAAACCTATCTACCAGTCAACATTTGGGCAAACAGAGAATCAAGAGGGGTGCTTTACAATTCCCATCCTATCCCATTATCACAACCCTATCTCCAAATCCATTTCTAAATCTAGAATGGGTAGGCAGCGCATCCGGAACCGAACGTATTCTGAACTGATGTTGGCACGTATTGCTGATATCCATAGGCGATAGAACATACCACCAGGTGGATTGTCTGATCGTCTGGCGGCATCTTTCTATAAAAAATGTTTTTTTTTTATTTACGGCCGAAAGAAAATTCTAGTTGAAAATTCGTAAAATTATCGAGATTTGGAAAATCTCAGAACATTTTCAAAGACTCGAATGAAGTCAACTCAACGAATTTGGACTCGAATTTTTAAAATTTTTAAATTCTTGAGAAATAATTTACGATACGCATTTAATTAACAGAATGGCGCAGTAATTACCCGTTGACTTCATTCCGGCTGTTTAGCTTTTGTGTGAAAATGACATTGCAACTTTTTAAACCGAGCCTTTTTAATTCTAAATCTAATTACGGTCGTTATAAATGTGGATTTCCGACCAAAAAGAATTTTCAGCTTTTATAGTACGTCAACTTCGTTGGCGGTACTCTTCTGTTCGACAATTCCTCAAGTTTCGTAGGTAATATGCTTAAGAGGGGAGAATGAGCGCAAGCGGGATGATGACAGCAGCATCTTTTTTTCTTCCTATATGGCAATGGTGCAATTACCACATTCAGCCAGTGTAAAGTTTTCTTCGTAATCAATTTCTAAATCTAAAACGTATCCTGTTAATATACAGTTCCGCCGAAGTAAGTCAGGAGCAGCCAGGAGTCACTCAGTAAAGTGATAGTAGGTTTGCCGAGGACAAAAGAGGACTCCTTGGAGGCACATGAAAAACTCAGTATTATGCTTTTATTTGATTATCACAAACATTACGCACAAAAACACTTTTAAGTTTAATAAACTATCACTATTAAACCACAAAACGTATATTACACAATTTTACAATTAACTTGTGATTGCCCTTATATGCCAATTAATATCGAGTACATAATATATCGAATATTATGTACTCGATGTCGACATATTCGATGTTATGTCCACCCAGTGTATACCATCGATGTATACCAGTGACGCTTTTATTGTTTAAATAAATAAAAAATGAATAAGCCTTTCATTTCCCACTAACAAGAAAAAATTAAATCATATAAATCTTTATTACATTAAATTACAGTATTCTCATTTTGTTAAAATATTTACTAATAGTTATTTAATCTATATAGCATTAGATTATTTATTATAATCTAATAAAATATCCATTCCCATTTTTGGGTAACGGCCTCCTCCATTTTTCGTCAGAAACTCTTATCACCGGCCAGCCTTGTTCCAAATATTGCTGGTTACCTCTGCGATGTCGTCTCTCCAACGGCGATGCGGCCTGCTGCGGGGTCAGTTCGCATCGCGCGGATATCAATGGATAATACGCTCTATCTATCGCCCATCTGTTAAGCGTGCCATGTGACATGTCCATAGCTATTTTAAGACATACGACAGCGAACAAAGCTCATAGACGAAGCAAAATTAGCCTATAAAGAAGCAGATATAGAGAAGCATTATAGCAGGTTACTTATTTCCTTGTTTAAAAAAATACGAACAACCATTTGGGACATGAGGTGTAAAATTCCCCGAATAATTTCCCCGTACTTCCTAATGGGTTAATTAACAAAAACACTTCCCGAGCTACAAAATAATTAACTAACCAAATTTCGAATACAACAACCCTTTTAATTGTACGACATTCCTTTATTTCTCTTTCGTATTAACCTTTTTTGTTTTGGTAAGTCTGTTTGTGGGCGGAAATATTTTCTAAGTTTTATTTTTTTTAACAAACTACAGACAAAGTGGCAGTCAAATTGTGATAAGCTAAAGGTGTAACTCTGTGTTTTGGACTTGAATCATTTAATCCTGAAAATTATATGAATGAAAACCAGGTGACGAGTAATTCTAAAGGAGTTAGGTATATAGGGTCACTTAAAAAGGGTTCACACGGAGGTCGCGCTATCGCTTGTCATGGCGTCTATTTGCGCGACAGAGCGGTCAGCCGACTGGCCGAAGATGGTCTGGTCTATATACACAGGGGAGCATTTTTAAATGTTGACGTTTGACATATGACAAGTACGATTCACTATTCTGTGGTTTTATATTTCGATTGCAGTAAGTCGTGTTGTCGCGTGTCTTAGCGAGAAGTAGCGCGATCATGCGACCAGCTGTATCAGTGGTCGCCTTAATCAGCCATGTCTTCGTGTGGTCGACGTCTTACATCCGGGCTAGCATTAATTAAAAAGGCGCTTGTGTCATGTAATGTTCACCTTTAGAATAGCTCCACCACATCTCCAAGGGATAACTAAGCCGCTACGGTGTGGGTCAGGATTCGAACTCAGGATGGTGAGAATATGAGGAGTATATTACGATATACTTACTCGTAGACTGACTCTGCTTACAAATAATTAATACTTAAACTTTGTAATTTATTTGTACCTACTTAATATGGGACGGTTAAAGTTTTAGTTAGAATGAGTTTTACCCAATGGGCGTACAAATTGTCTAATGACATTTTAAATAGTGATATTTCAATGTTGGAATATAATGAAATGTTTATAACAAAAAGTGTTTTGTGAGTATATCTACATATAATATATAGGGTGGAACAAATGAATGGACTCCGGGGGAAAGAGTATTATAAATATTGAACATAGTAAATTTGAATCAAAGAGAAATTGTTTTTCGAAATATTGCGATTTAATATGTTTGTTTATAGGAAGGGAACCTGTTTAGCTTAGCTTAATCTAATACAATAAAATGAACTTATGAAATATCAATGTATTTGAAATTAAAATATTAGACTAACTTAAAATTTAAAAATGTCTTAATCATAATCATATAATCATTATAAGTTATTGATTATAATCAAAATAATAAGTTCAGTCCATTATTATTATACAAGGTATATTTTATTTTAATAAATATAAAAAACTACATCCATAGGGGATAATAATAATTGTAACGTTGTTATAAAATTTATAGTTTTCTCTAAGCTGGAACTTACTAACTAATAAATTTTACGTTAAGATTAACGAAATTTTAGTTCGAATTTCAAAATAACTTTAAAACGGCACTTCTAGATACTTATGTACATACTCAACACATACTTATGTGGCATCAAACACAGACACGTGCAAAGATAATAATGCAATTTCCTTACCTAAGTACATACTTATTAATAATGAATTATGTAGCGAAAAAGAATTTATAATTATTTTATGCATTTATTTTATATACCTTATATGTTTATAAAATCTATGGTCGAAATCGAAATCACCGAAGTAATCCATTAATGTATTGTTCTTAACTTGAAATTTAAAGTGGAAGCTGTATAAAACTCTCGACTCTGAAGGAAACCTTATTACCTTTGCAAACGTTAGAATAAAAACATAAAAACCAGTCTTGTTGAATATCTACAATAGTTTAATGAAACCTGTCGTCACCACCGTCGACTTTTTAACTCGATACAACAGTGATACCTGGCGATTTAGAACTACAACACCTATCCATAACCATGCTCCAAGGGACGATTAAACGTTTGCAAAAAAACCGCTTAAAGTCAGCCAACCGTTTCAGAGAAAAGTGGTAACAAAGGTGTATACAAACATAAAATCTCTTAACACAAATGCATGTACGAGTACCATCTCCGTTCCGTCGTGGCTAGAAATTTACTAATAATTTTGACTTTCTAGAAAATTATATATTTTTTATAATGTAATCTATGAATGTAATTTTCTTGTTTTTTTAAATAATATAGACTTTCTTTTCTTATGAGTAACATTTACTATGTTCAATTGTAGATGCACAGGATGGACAGCAACCAAAAAGTTTACCGAGAGCGCGTTGACGCAATAAAACATGGTATCACTTCTGTCTATTTATTTAGTAATTATTGACAATTATTTCCAATAACTGTATTTGCTTCGAACCGAGGAAGGGTAGAATTAAGACAGCTCTGACCTTCGCCACTGTTGTACTGTGTAGAAACGGACTCCCCAATTCTTTAGTGTGATGCCACTACTGTCCAAAGATCGCTAGCTTTGGTTAGAAGATCTACAGCAGCACGTGACGTCACGCGTTTTCTCCCAGGCAATGATCCTTGTAACGTGCGCCGACGGACGGTCGCCCGCGCGGCTGCGGCGTACTGGTAGCGCACATTCCTAGGGCGGCCTTATTTTATACGGCCTTTATTATTTATACGCGGTTTTAGTTTAATTATTGACAAGCATTACACCTGCTTATCTTAAACAATTAAAGAGAACCAAACCATAACGCGTTGTAGTGGATGGGACAGCGACATCTATCGGCGAAAGAAAAGAAACTATATACATTACCAATATCGTTTGATCTATGGAATCATACATCAATATTTATGGTAAAATGAAACGGGGTGCCACAATGTGTGTATGGAGAAAAGTATTTAATGGTCTTATTAACTTAAAACTTCGTGTAAATATTTTACAAAACAAATAAAAACGTATTTCACCCGTTTTTCGTCATGGGATGAATCTTTCGAATCGCCAATATCTTTGTATTTATTTATGCTTTGTATTTAAACGGACAGGAAGAATACCGAATAGGCAGCAAATTATGATCAACACAACAAACTATTTTGGAATAGCTGAAATTTTAAATTAGAATGTAAAGACAATGTCTTTGTTGTCACTAGAGAACCTAACCCACCTTTAAATTTTGCTGCCATTAATTTGCTGCCATTTTCAGTATTTCTGCTGCTCATTTAATTATTTTCTTTTATATTCATAATTAATTTGTTTATTATTTATTCTATTTGCGTCGGAAGGTACGTGATACTTCGACGAGCAATTAGCCCGGATGGTAGTGACCCTGCTTGCTGTGCAATATGTCCCGCGTTTTATTCCTGGTCTGACAAACATTTGTTTCGACTGGTGTTTATTTGTGTGTTGTGTTCGGCTTTTTCTGTGTCTCTGGACCCACGACACACGGAATCCTAGTATGGGCCGTTAAGTGTGGTGTTATTTATTTGTTTATAAATATGTATAGATTTATGTCATGCAAAATATAAGGGCAATTAAATCCACGTGATACAAGACGTGGACAACAGTTTGTTATCTAAAAAATAAGATTATGATTGTACACGGCTACGATTATATCAGGGAATTGTCATTTAATTAATTTATTAAGAAGTTAATTTATATTTAAAATCAGATTAAACAATGTCTTATCTTGTCTTTGTCTTTGTCTTATGCGAAAGATTGTCTTATCTTTGTCAGTTAGGAATTGAATGTTTGATATGTTAAGGAAAGAACAATGAAAATTATTAAGGAAATAAAGATTAACAAATAATTGTGTTTGAATTTAAACAAAATTTATAATTTTGACGTCATTAGTTATAATTATAAGGAGCTGTTATGTTGGTCTTTGTTCTTAATATTGCAATTATAGACTTCTATTGGAGATTGTAAATATTTTTTTATAGAAAGTAGATGTTAGACAAGCAGACAGGATACATTCACAGTTAAGTGGATACTGTCGTCCATGGACATCCGCGATACATGTCAACATCAGTCCAGAGTGACAAACATCGACACGCCCTCGGATGCGCTGTCTACATTAGGAGACACGTTTGTCATTCTGGACTTATGTTGGTATGTCTTCTATATATAAAAAAGTACCTATGACCGAAATTTTGTTTCATTCTCGGACATATAGGTTCGCTCGTCAGATTTTTCTTCACTATTTTCATTATTTAAAAAAAAATCAAGTAGCAAAACTTGAAAAAGTGGTCATATAAAAGTTATTTAAACATTTACACAGACAGAACATGGCGTAGATTTATTGCAATATAGCGATTTTAGAATGCAGGAATCCAGCTGTTAAATTCATATATTCTAGCTTCCAATACAAATTGGATACAAAACGGTCTGCCCCAGAATCACATCATTTTCTATTTTATAATCTTGTTTCCCAGCATGACCTCCCTTTTCCTTGACAACCAAAACATCGGAATCCCGCCTTTTTGTGTTGACATAACAAAAAATATATTCTAACAATTATTTTCCACAGATGTTATAATGAAACGTTTTAATGGAAACTTTTTTTATATCTTCCACGATATAGTCGTGTTATTGTAGCTCCACACGTGACAATTTAGTGATGCAATGCTATGCAATCAGCCCTTTCATTATCCACTGCTGGATATGGCCATCCTCTGCACTTGAGGGATGTGTGGCATTAAAAAGCCCCGCTGGCCAAGCTGGTTAGCGACTCAACTCTTTTATAGTTGTCAGCCCTTGTGGTAGCCGCTTTGTTATCCCTTACACTTTAAGGTTATCCCTTAGTCGCAGTCGCTTTTTACGACACCCACTGAAAGAGATGTGTTGGGCCTATTCTATAGCCGTCCGACATGTATGAACAATAGTTATTACAATATGTACTTTAATATACTTTAATAAAATGGCTAATATATTTTCAATATCACTTTTTTCTAATACAGTGAATTCCCTAAATCTCATTTTGCTAGTTGACTTTCCATATTTTAAATCTTCATACCATCAGACTGTCTGTGCATTGCTGTATACTCGTATAAGACTCTTTCAAAGCTCACTATACAGGATGTTAAATTTTATTCTTTCTAAATAAAATTGTTATAATGAAACGAAGTCACAACGTTTCACGCAACATACTCCCAGTACATTGTTGTGTATTCGTAGAAATTGAGCTATAAATAATTACCGTTTCCAGGGTGGATTACATAGAAATATTTAAGCGTGTTGCGTATAACGGAGCGTGATTTCTTATTTGACTTTCTTTTTATTAGGCGATAATACAGATCTCATTTAAAGTTTTAGTTACCTTAGTTATTATAAAGATTTTCTTTTATAAAGAAAATATATATAAGTTTTTTTTTTATAGATTAGTGGGCGGACGAGCAAGCGGTCCCACGTGATGGTAAGTGTTACCGCCGCCCATGGACACCTGCAACACCAGGGGGTATGCGGGCGCGCCGCCGACCTTGCAAAATCCTATTCACAGCTCCCTTGAAGAACCCCATATCGTAGCTCAATGGAATCGTAATATAAGTATTATCCAAAACCATTTTTACAATGTTCTAAATAAGAAAGATCTAGGTACTTATATATCTTATTTTAAATATAAATTTTTAGAAGAAGTTTTCTTTATTGATCTTCTATTCTTATTAAATTTTCTACTTCTAAAGAAATATATGTAAAAATATTGTTTGTTGATTACTTTAATTTGTTGTTATATTATTTTAATGAATTAGTGAATTCGTGACATATTTTGTTAAAAAATATTATACTTCATCTATTTTCAAGTTCCAATAATACTATAATGCTATGCAAAAGGATGAATTACAAAAAGAGACAAAATCAGTTTTTATTTTCAATTCTGTAAAGTAAAAATTTAAGTTAAAAATATACGTAATTTTTTTTAGGTATAATAAGGAAAGATGATATAGCTAATATAAAACTGAAACTCAAGCTAATATCAAGCTCAAGCTCGAGCTGAAAGCTAATATAATATATGTATATTAGACTAATTACGTGATTGGATTGATTTACTTAGGTACATATGAGCTAATAATAATGTTAACACATAACACACAACGCTAATAACACATTTCTTTATTTTTGTGACATTAATTAGAAACTCATTACAGATAAAAATGTATAACTCAATTGACTTATGTATTAATATATCTACCATATTCTAAGAATATGCATATAACTCATTTGTTAATTCTTAAGTGCTTGCACTCTTCCACCTAAAGATTGCCTCGAAGAGATTGCCTTAGCTATAAGATCCACATTTTGTATAGCCAATTGTTTATTATATCTATCAATGTATCTTTTGGTATGCAATAAAGTATACTTACTTAATTTTCGTGGCTCATCTCTTTTTTAATGCCACCACTGAACTTTCCAGGTAATTAATTGGTTGCAAGTTCCTTTAAGGGTTACTAAATTTGGCGTACTACAATTACCAGCTCTTAAGAAGGGAAACAGTAGGTAACCCAAAGGTTATGCTGGTAGAGAGTACCTTAAACCTTTAAGCTCGCCTTTTGTAGCATCACATGCAAATAAAAATAATTAATAAAAAGGCATTAGTAACATTTTTAACAAAGAGCCAAGTAACATTACATTAAAAATATACAACGAGAATAAACAATGGCCATTCTTTCTAACTTGATTTGAAATTAATAAAAAAAAATATCAAAATAATTTGCATTCTTCTCGAATGACACCAAAATGCACTTGTTGCTTTCCTGTAACAACTGTAGAATATAATAACAGAAGATTAAAAAATATATATTTTTAATATGAATAATTTGTACCTATTTTATAACTAATAAAAGTAAACAAATACAGATAATAATGCTCACCTTATAATAAATTGAGTTAGAAGTTCTCCCTCACTTACACACTTTATATATATCACTTATACAATTGAAAAAAACTTGTGTAAAAATGTTATACTATTCCACACCACATAAACTCCTTTGAAAACACTAGAAATTTATTCCGAAATACGAGTACTTCCCTTCGGTAATCTTAGTAAAGATACAGGGAGCGTCCTTCTCCGACGGCAGTTGAAAACTCACTGAAAGCTTTTGAAGGGTTGAATGGAAAGCTTACTAAGTTCGATGGGAATTTGGAATTTAGGTGAAACTTGTTTATCTTCTTCTTCATTTATATGTAAATATGTATATTACTGTTTGAGATAGTAGACCGTACATATAAGCTTTGGGTCCGCAGATTGTAAACTTTTTAAGTTCAGTTTTTTCTCGCTCTGTGTTTATAGATAGAAAAAAAAATCGATTTGTTTTATAGAACGAAGGCGGCAAACTAGCAGACAGTGCACCTGGTGGTAGCTGTTACTCATAGATATCCGAGGTACATGCCAACATCAGTCCAGAATGACAAACTTTGGCAGCTAAAATCTAATTACGTTGTGCTTTTAGATACCGATTCCCGTTCTTACGTACACCAGAATTTGTCGTGAAATGGTAAATCGAAAGAGACAACGGATTCATTTGCATTTTCATCTACCACTTCGCTCGAGTTTACTATCACACAGGTAATAGTTACTCTCAGGGTAAACTGAAAGAAAAGTAGGTAAACGTTTTTATTTAAATGTTTAAAGTGTACGTACAAATGTATGAGTTGTCAGTACTTTGAACAGGTTTTAAAACATTATTTGAATCATCTAGGTGGCATTATGCTAAGCTTGAACACCGTCTCCTACATCACAACACACACATTCACGAACCTGTCATCTTTTGTTAATATATTTTTGTAATTTCTGATGTTTATTAATTTCTTTGGTTTGTGTTCTCGACTACATTGTTTCCTTCGGTTATCGTTGTTATATTATATATATTTTGTGTGTGTCTGTGTATATCGGAATAAAGTTCTGTCTATTTTCTATTGAATTTTGTACCATAATCCTAAAAAAAGCTGCTTAAAGCGGAGTCCAAAATTTGGAGTATTTCATGTTATAAATCTGATTTGTACCATTATATTTTTTAATATAATAGGAGTGCTGTTGTATAACATTATACAATCATGTCATGACATTGATACTTATCATTTTGTTGATTCGTATACGTTGATATATAAGATATTTTGTTATGTAACAACGGTATTAATTAACGTGAATGCCATTGAACAGTCTTGTTATATCGAGTTGACAATTCATTACTAAGAATTATTAAAAAAAATCTTGTGACTGTTAGGAAGAATACATACCTATTTTTATTAATAAATATGTTACCTAAAGACTAATCAAATTTTGACTGATGTCGTAATATGTCAAGATCAGTAAAAAATTACGTACGTTGGCACGTCCGTAGATGTGCTGCCTGGGATTAGGAATTGGAGATTTAGTAAATACGATTATAAAAAGCTTTGGAAACTTTGGAACTTATAGCGGAATGAAGGAAGAAAAACAATTGGTATCGAGAATGGGATAGTGTCGAATTTTAGTGGTATGATAGGAGATTAAATTCTCGGGAATTACGAATTTATTCATATTACACCGAACACCCTTAATAAATCTATTGATTTTTCACTTCATTTATTGAAATTTTATTTTAATGTATATTTTGGCTCTTGTAATTACTGTTATATGATTTTCATCACCTGTAATCCGTATATTATCAATTATAATAACTATGAAATTATAATGAAATTATGAAAAAACTCCCGTTTGAACTTTTTGACTGTCCTCCTTAGGATTTGAACCACCGTGCGGTGGTGCAAATATAAGGACGAAGACGGCAGACGAGCATACAGTCCACCTGATGGTAATTGGATACTGTCGCCGATAGACATCGGCGATACATGCCAACATTAGTCCAAAATGACAAACGTTGGCACGACCCCGGATGCGCTGCCTACCTTTGGAGATATAGGAATGGATTTGAAGAAGGGGTTGGGAAAAAGGGGAGGGATAGGATAGGATGGGAATGGGCTCTGGCACATCTTACTCACTACCGAAACACCTACGTTCATTAGGGAAATAATGAAAAGTGGGAAATGCAGTATATTTCAAGGTAATCTTCTGTGAGAGAGGGATAACGTGGCCAGTCAAGCGCGCCCAGCGGCTGTTGGGTTGCAGCCTGCACTCTCCCCCTCAAAAAATATATTATAATGAACAACACTTTCTTAATCCCTAAAGTCGCTCGTTATTATTTATGAATTGTCGAATTCGTTCACTGCTTCCTTCTTACTGTGACACTATTCTGCAATAAACTCGTATATATGAACCTGGCACCACATACTCAGTTCTGTTAAACTCGGAAATATTACTTTTAAATCGACTTTTCCTATAACAGCCTCCAGTTTACTACCACACCTAATTCCACCATACTGATTTTAAGGCTCGTACACATTGACACAAGGTTGACACATGTCATGCGATTTCCATTCTATCTCTTTCTTACCCGGTACGTTTGTATGAACATAAATAGCAGTTGGATATAATACGTGTACATACTTATGTGTAAATACCACACAAAACTTGATTAAACAGTGTCTGTTTCAAAAAGTGTTCTTCTAGCCGTTCTTAATTAATTAAGGTGTTCTTTTTAATTTAAGATGTATAAAACAAAACTTATTTAACAGTAAAGCAATGCAATAGATTCAATTGTTTAATGACAATTCGTTGTAATAGTGATGTGGTCGACCAGTTAACATTTAACAGTTAACAGTTAACGTTTTCAGTTAACATCTTTTAAGCTATCTCTGAATTAATCAATCCATCTAATATTGTTTCGAACTTTTAAAATTGTCCCAAATATCCAATAATTTTGAGATAATGTCCCATCCACGTTTCAACCTGTAGACCTTGCGATTCATCGACGTACATAATTTGATTCCGCCCCTATGACCTATCCACGACTTAGTTTGCAGAACATTCGTTGTCGACATATGAACAATGGACAGTTTAGTTTCATATTAGGAAACCTGTAAGTAGAAGTGAGTAAAATGAAGTACAGTTAGTAGGCTGTAAAAATAGCCTACTAATTGTATGATTTGCTGAAATTACTGTGATATAAACTGGCTTAAAATCTTATAAATAAACAAAATCGCAATACAAAAATAATAAAGAAAAATTCTTTTGATCCTGACACGGTAATTTGACGAGGGACGTAATAAAACGTCAGGATGTCTTTAAGCGTTACTAATAGAATTTATGTTAAACTAGACTTTGTATTTAACTTCGCTTGCATCGATTTCCAATTTTAAAACATTAACTAGGTACTTTCTAAATAAATTTATTCTTTCTTTTGTTTTTGTAATTGTATTTTTATATGACGTTGCTCCACTGAAGTCAAGATCACTCTGTTTTGAGTTTTTTGTTATATCCTTTTACACGAGCAGCCTGTGGGTTAATTACACCCAAAGACAGTATAGCGCCCTCCGCGTGCAATACAACAACGCATTCAGGATGCTGATGGGGTTGCCCCGATTCTGTAGCGCATCGGGGATATTTGCCGAAGCGCGGGTAGATTGTTTTTACGCGATCATGCGCAAATGGTGTGCATCCTTGATGCGCAGGGTCCGGGCCAGCGCCAACGGTATCCTGGAAATGTTTTCGAACAAGCTCGACTGTCAGTACATGAAAGGTTGTTGTATGCTACATGTGCTGACAAATAAATTAGCATAAAAAAAAATGTTATGATCTTGAGTTGGTCGAAATAAAGAATTTATTATTATTATTATTATAAAAAAACAAATTTATGTAAAGCTAAATGGAGCCGACTGTGGCTGGCAACCGCATATTTTAATATTTTTTTTAATTATCCTTTTTTGACTTGACTCTTAACAGTTTTTTGACTTGTCATGTTGTCGAGGGCGAAACATTGAGAAGTTTGATTTAAATATTTTGATTTGTCTTTCAGGCAGCTTAACATACAAATTTGGTTCTGCTGAAATATGATTGCTATTCCAGTTTACTTATTAAATCTACTGATGATTAATATTACTGATGAAATCTATGTAGCCTCTGACGTACCGAAATGGCTTACTTTAGACATATAGTTAGCAGGTCAATCTGTACTCATCAGTACTTCAAGACGCCTAGTAAGTAATAAGGGCTTGAGTCGATTCCGAGTCAAGTCTCGACTCGGTTAGTCGGTCGAGTCGAGTCATTCGACTTTTGTAACATTATCTTGTTCTTAAAGCTCTCTAGCTTGTTGGTAAACCAGATAAAGCTCTAATAGTACAACTTCATTGAAATATATTTAGTGGATACGATTTATTCAGATATAGACAAACTGAAAACTTTTATTTTTTTTTCAACTTTTCTTAACACAGTCGGAATACGCTTCAAATTCTATTTTAAATATTGAATGTGCAGACAGAACCTTTTGAATCGTTTAGGTAAAACAATTTAAATAGGCATTTATAAATTTAGTGCCAGACCTTAGGCTTGACCTGTGACATTTTGATGTGGTTGGAAGCTAACCCACGCGTATACTTGTTTACATAAATCATGTTATTAACTAGGAAGGCATTTAATATTTTCGTTTTAGGCTAAGAATACACTAGACAAATTTAAAATACAACTTAAATTGGAGGAATTAAAGGAATTCCCCCCTTAATTCCCGGTTTACTCTCCTCATCTTTCCTTTACCAATCCCACTTCTTTTCTTTCTTTTTAGGGAGGGCGGATGAAACAGTACCGGTGATTTGATCGCCTTCAGTGACTGCGCCTCTGTCCGCCAATACGGACAGGTCCCTGGAATGGCCCTTTTGGGGTGTGGCACTGCCTCAGAATTCGTCACGCCGCCCTCGCGGTACTAACCCACAGGGGGATTCCGCTTGTGGAGAGCTTAGTGAGCCACCCAGCGCTCAGTGTAGAAGGCGACTTAGGAAGCCCCATCGGTTGACGTGCCCCCGGTCTCAAAGAGGTCGCGCGGACAAGCCTTGTCATCGGGCGACATTGTAGCGTCGACGATGGTACACAGGGCTAGGGATTGCTGTGCCCGCACAGATTGTCTGTTGCACCCCTGCACCATGCCAGTGCGGCGTACGCGAGGCGGGGTCTCAGGTAAGTCTTGTAGATCCCGAGCTTCATCCGCAGAGGAATGCGGGAAGAGAGCACTTGGCGGAGAAGATTCCGCGTGACTCTCGTCGAGATGATCACGTTTTCCACGTGGGGTTTCATAAATATTATTTGAAATTTATTTCTTGATTTATAGTATCTATGTTATATGTAATAAATAAATAAAATATGTAATAGTTAAATGTTATATATTTATATGTAAATATATTTATTAATTACCTAGGTGTTTCCAGTAATTATATTTGGTGTACCATCGAGCTATTATTCTTGTCTTCCATCCGCATTTCCTCGATACGGAGGTGTCGCGCACTGTTCGGTCCACAAATTATTTTATACCGCGAACCCGTAGGCTGTGGAACGAACTGCCTCAAGAGGTCTTTCCATTGAGCTACGATATGGGGTTCTTCAAGAGAGCTGTGAATAGGATTTTGCAAGGTCGGCGGCGCGCCCGCATACCCCCTGGTGTTGCAGGTGCCCATGGGCGGCGGTAACACTTACCATCACGTGGGACCGCTTGCTCGTCCGCCCACTAACCTATATAAAAAAAAAAAAAAAATCTCCCGCCCAAAGGTTGCCCGGAAGAGATCGCTTTAGCGATAAGGCTTATATATTGTATAGGTACCTATTTCATTGAACTTTTGTATTAATTTCACTGTATTCTATGGTGTGCAATAGAGACTTACTTACTTACTTAGGTAGCGCACCAGAGCTGTGACAAATCGTCACCAGCCAACGGAAATCGCCATCGAATCAAGACATGTGACCATAATTGACTCGATGCTGTCACTTGCTCCGCGGCTGTCTCTAATGGAGTTCGAGGTTTGCAATTTACATAGGTCATTTCCTTTTGATTTAAGGCCTGTTCAAGACGATCAAAATTATGTTTATCTGAGTATTATGTCAATGTGTAGCGATATGTGGTCGCATGGAACAACACAGAGCAGAAGAAGCGTAAGATAAAGCGTGTGAAAGAACATAGGTATCCGCTATGAATACAGATATATAGCGTGCCGTGCCGTGTGGTGTTGGCCAGCTATAGAATACCACCATCCCATCGCTTCTCGTGGGTGTCGTAAATCAAAGGACTAATGGATAACAAAGCCGCTATCAAAAGCCCTGAAGAACTTCAACACATCAGAGGACTGGCCAGCGTGGTGTTTTAAGCCATACATACCTCGTGCACAAGACAATGTCCATGAGAAAATCCATGACTAGCAGTGGACGATAAAAGTGGACACACAATCTTCTCCTCTTCTCTTCCAGCTTCTCCAGGTGACTATATAGATCATCGCTCCACACTGACCGCTATTCAGCTATTACAGCTTCTTAGTGACTTTTAGGAACTATTTTACTATAAACATGTTTATATAGCTTTAACTTTTCAATGTCATTGAACTGAACGGAAAACAGGAAAATAAACTTTATTTACTTGATTTTCCAAATGAATGCCTTCTCTAATTACTTACACATCTCGCAGAAGCCGAGGGCCGTCGCCCTCGGCTTCTGCGAGAAGCCTGTTGTGTTATAAGTGTTATAAGTTGTGTGTTATAAGTTGCGTTCTTCTGTTGTGTTTATAAGGTTTCAACAAGAACGCCTTGTTGAAACCTTATAAACACAACAGAGATAGAGAACAGTAGAGCGATGTGTCGACATTTTTTAAAGAACTTTTACACCTATTAGCATATTCTTAGCCTATACAGGGGTATGTAATATACAGGTACCTACATACTCTTAACGCTGAATGTCTTTCGTGAAAATTAACAACTTTTGTTTATTTTGTTATTTAAATAGGTTACCAACTAAGACTAAAACTGGTATAAAATTATATAGAAGTTACAATTCTAGGGATATACGGTTAAGTGTCACTTCGATTACAGGAAACGTCAACGTATAATACAGAAAATAAAGATCTAAGAGCTAAATACATAGTTATTTTTGACATTATTACATATAACTAAGTAAAACAAAACAGTTTTATCTAAATAATAATAATATGTACTCATTTGTTTCGCATGAACACAGGTTATAAAAAAATGTGTTATAGTCATGTATCCCAATATGTTCTGCCTTTAATAGGCGGGCAAAAAATGTTACATTAATATATTTATTATTACTTTCTTCATTATATTAAATAATCATCATTCATTACATAAAATTATCATCATTAAGATACATTAGCACCGTGTTACAATATCGTCATTATCACAAACAAATTAATTATCATGGTCAAATTAGTTACAATTACAATCTAGATACGTTATGCAAATAATCATTAATATTGTAAAATCAGTGTTCCAATAGCCACCTGGACAAACTTCTTCTAAATATGTGTTTGTGAACGATGAGATTTCTCATCGGCAACATCTCAGGAACCATCCGACTTTTCTCCCATACAAACTTTCGTCCCTTATTTTACATCCTTAGGGGATGCATTTTCAAAAATCCTTTCTTAGTGCTTACCTACGTTATATAAGGAACTTCTGTGCAAAATTTCATGCTTCTAGACTCACCGGTTTAGGCTGTGCGTTGTCTGTCAGTCAGTGTTAGATTTTTATTAAGTAGATATTTATAGCCATACAAAAAGCATTCATTTTTGTATGTACGAAGGCGGCAGACGCGCATAAAGGCCACCTGATGGTGAGTGGATACTGTCGCCCATAGACATCCGCGACACATGCCAACATTAGTCCAAAATGACAAACGTTGGCACGCCCCCGGATGCGCTGCCTGCCTTTGGAGATATAGGAATGGATTTGGAGAAAGAGTTGCGAAAGGGAGGGATAGGATGGGAATGGGCTCTGGCACATCTCACTCACTACCGAAACACGTACGTACATTGGGGAAATACGATAAAGTGGGATATGCAGTACATTTCAAGATAATCTTCTGTGAGAGAGAGGTAACGTGGCCAGTCGAGCGCGCCCAACGGCTGTTGGATTGCAGAGTGCACTCTCCCCCTCTAAACTTTTGAATAAGTTTAATCGAAATCTCGGTAAATAAATTGGGTCATGACACCTCGTTCTTGGTGGTAGTACACCCGAGCACAGTAAAGTATTTGAACTATATAACAAATAAACAAAACAAAAAAGAAACCATTTGCCATTTAAAAGCATCTTTTGGAATTTAGGAAATCTATCAGAATATTTATTATTATTATTAGATTTAGTCAAAATATTTATACTTTCTTACAATTCTGTTGTGGTGTGGTGGCCCGAGTTCGTCCTCGATGCTTTCGTATTAAGAGGCATGTATTTACATGGACGTGGCATTGTAGATGGAACATTGTAATTAATCTTAGATAGTAACGGGGGCGAATGTAGACATCCACGTACCAATTTGTACAGGAACATGTTATCCAGTGTGTCTTCGATCTCTGAGAGATTTCATTTTGAATTAAGTCTATCAGAAAAGCTATGTAGTTTCATTGATAAATTGTTACTGTAAGATAGATGCAGTAAAAACTTTTTTTGGACTCTTTCCAATCTCTGTATATATACTTCATAGTGCGGATTCCTACTATAGTATTCAAACTGAGAGTATTCATAAGGAACAAGAGCAATATATAAAACAAATTTTGTTTAGTGTTTGAATTTAATCTTTGGTGTTACGTAAGATAAACTCCAATGCTTTGAAAGTTTTTTTTATAGTGAAGTGGGAGGACAATCAAGTGGTTCCAGGTGATGGTAAGTGTTACCCATGGACACCTGCAACACCAGGGGGTACGCGGGTGCGCCGCCGATCTTGCACAATCCTATTCACAGCTTTCTTGAAGAACCTACTATGTCTACATATTATGCAATTTATGTGCACATTCAGTAACAACTTAGTGTCGATTGTTCCTTCCAAATCACGAATTGTATCTACTGTAGCAAGTACTTGTACCATTGATGGAATAGAACCAACGAACCTGAATTATTTTTCTCGTAAATTGCGTGTGATAAAATTTCGCGACATTCTAGTTCATACCATTTCTATCACAGCATTTGACAATTTTTAAAAATTTAGCCCCTTTTGTCACATAAACCACTCACTCGCACCGCGTACGTACACTCGCACCGATTTATAAAGATGTAGATGTAGAGAGTACGCTGCATTCCCACAGTCGCTGGGCACACTCAACTGACCACGTTACCCCTCTCTCACAGAATATCGTATTGCCCGAATGTACGTACGGGTTTCGGTAGTGACAGATATGCCAGAACCCATTCCCATCCCATCCTATCCCTCACCATTTTCCCAACCCTTTCTCCAAATCAATGCTTACATCTCAAAAGGGTACAGCGCATCAGGGGGCGTGCCAGCGTTTTATCATTCTGGACTGATTTTGGAATGTATCGCTGATGACTATGGACGACAGTATCCATTTATCACCAGCTGGACTGTATCTGCCGCCTTCTTACTATACAAAAATGTGAGTATGCGTAATTTTTATTATTTTTACATTCGTCAATTTTTTTTATGTACACATTAATAAACAGGTAGGTATATGACATATGGGTCAGGTGTCATGTTCTTGCCAGCTCTACCGACCGATCAGAAGAATCATATAAGTCTCAATTTCGTTAGCCCAATCTGGTCAAGCGCGAATTATACCTCTCGAAATTAATTGTTTGACAAGACATATATCATTAGGTGACCATCAATTTGCAAGTTCATCCAAGAAACTTGCCAAAAGATGTGGGGCATGTGAAATACGAATGTAAGTACGTTACTATGTTGATCTCTCACCATATACGCTCCCCGTGCAGGGGACTATAGCTTTTACAGTATAGTCAATAAGGTCCGTGACAATGCCAGTGGGATTTTTGAAGTGTGTTGAGGAATATCTGATTTCCCAGCAGGGGACCGGGCAATTTTAGCGATGTCATGGTGACGTGATCGGTGCGAGGGTAGTTCCAGGAAATATAGTCGATATACCGTGTTCATTTGAGAATGTTGGCCGCAGAATAAGAGAGAGAAATAAAGATCCAATATTGACGCCGCGATTTTAAATTCAAAGATTTTGGATTAGAGTCATACCTAAAGTACTCACCTAGCATTTACACAATGTGTCACCAAAATAAAGCAAAACCTGTACACGTTAACTTATTTAAAATATTTTTGTATAAAAACGTTCTAGTAAAAATAAAATGTATAAAACCGTTTTAGCGAAAAATAAAATGTATAAAACCGTTCTAGCGAAAAATAAAATGTATAAAACCGTTCTAGCAAGAAATAAAATGTATAAAACCGTTCTAGCAAGAAATAAAATGTATAAAATCGTTCTAGCAAGAAATAAAATGTATAAAACCGTTCTAGCAAGAAATAAAATGTATAAAACCGTTCTAGCAAGAAATAATAAAATGTATAAAATCGTTCTAGTGAAAAATAAAATTGTTTTAGGATTAAATCAAAAGTTGCATAGGTTGTAACGTTAAAGTTTTATTTTATATTCTTTATCGCGTGTGAACGCGATTGATAAAGGTATTTGTTTACCTTTTATTCCTTCTATTCGACCTTTCGGCACGGGATACACCAGCTGTAGTCACGAGTGGACTAAAGGCCGACTGATTAAAGTTTTACTATTTTATGTAAAACGTTTATAGCGCTCATTAACCATTGTCATTCTGGCCTGATGTTGGCATGTATTGTGGCTGTCTATGCACGTTAGTATCTACTTACCATCAGGTGGACTGTATACTCGTCTGCCGCCTTCTTAGTATAAAAAATGCAATGCAACTTTCAGTATCCCCTGTTGGACATGGGCCTCCTCAATCACATTTTCGAATGGCGATGCATGGCCTTAAAACTATACGCTGGCCAAGCGGGTTGGCGAGTCCATTATTTTAGAGGTGGTGTAATTCCTCAGGGCTTGTGGTAGCCGCTTTGTTATCCCTTTTACGACACCCACGGGAAGAGATGGGAAGAGATATTTTATAGCCGGCGCATCGGGCTTATACTAATTATAAACATGTCGCGTCGTTCAGTCGCACCGTGAATGGGGCCAGATAAAGATCAAAGGCTCTAGTAATAATAATGTTTCATATACGACTAAATAACATGTTGCTCATCGATCATAGTAAGTCGAGCTGAAAGAACTAATTAACTACATCGTAACGTCCAGTACTGTTATTATAGTATGTCGACTAATACATGATTAATGGAAAAAAACCCGCAATTTGATTTTACAATTTTGCTATATATGGTTCAAAAGGATATGTGTGCACGCTGAAATCCAACAGCCGCTGCACACGCTCAACGGGTCATGTTACCCTCTCACAGAAGAGTATCCTAAAATTTACTGTATTTCACACTTTAAAGTATTCCACCAAAATGTACCTACGTGTTTCCGCAGTGAGTGGGATACGCCAGAGCCCATTCCCACCCAGCCTATTCCTCCCCGTTGCCTAAACCTTTTTCCAAATTAATTCCTTAAGGTTCATTCGGGGCGTGTCAACGTTTGTTATTCTGGACTGATGTTGGCATGTACCGCGGTTGTCGCAGGGTGACAATATTTACTTTCTACCGGGTGGATTGTCTGCTCGTATGTCGCCATCTTTCTATAAAAAAATATATATTGTATATCCTACTAAAGTCACACTGGAGTATACATAATTCCACCTTCATGTGCCAAAGTCCCATTGGAGTGCACATGATTGGATCGTCATGTGTTAAAGTCCCACTGAAATATAAATAATTGGACCGTCATGTGGCGAAGTCCCACTGGATTATAAATGATTGGACCGTCATGTGCCAAAAACCCGACAGGAGTATACATGATTGGACTGTCATGTGTCAAAGTCCCACTAGAGTATACATAATTGGACTGTCGTGTGCTAAAGTCCCACTAGAGTATACATGATTGGACTGTCATGTGCCAAAGTCTCACTAGAGTATACATGATTGGACTGTCATATGTCAAAGTCCCACTAGAGTATACATGATTGGACTGTCATGTGTCAAAGTCCCACTAGAGTATACATGATTGGACTGTCATGTGTCAAAGTCCCACTAGAGTATACATGATTGGACTGTCATGTGTCAAAGTCCCACTAGAGTATACATGATTGGACTGTCATATGTCAAAGTCCCACTAGAGTATACATGATTGGACTGTCGTGTGCTAAAGTCCCACTAGAGTATACATGATTGGACTGTCATGTGCCAAAGTCTCACTAGAGTATACATGATTGGACTGTCATATGTCAAAGTCCCACTAGAGTATACATGATTGGACTGTCATGTGTCAAAGTCCCACTAGAGTATACATGATTGGACTGTCATGTGTCAAAGTCCCACTAGAGTATACATGATTGGACTGTCATATGTCAAAGTCCCACTAGAGTATACATGATTGGACTGTCATGTGTCAAAGTCCCACTAGAGTATACATGATTGGACTGTCATATGTCAAAGTCCCACTAGAGTATACATGATTGGACTGTCGTGTGCTAAAGTCCCACTAGAGTATACATGATTGGACTGTCATGTGCCAAAGTCTCACTAGAGTATACATGATTGGACTGTCATATGTCAAAGTCCCACTAGAGTATACATGATTGGACTGTCATATGTCAAAGTCCCACTAGAGTATACATGATTGGACTGTCATGTGTCAAAGTCCCACTAGAGTATACATGATTGGACTGTCATATGTCAAAGTCCCACTAGAGTATACATGATTGGACTGTCATGTGTCAAAGTCCCACTAGAGTATACATGATTTGACTGTCATGTGTCAAAGTCCCACTAGAGTATATATGATTGGACTGTCATGTGTCAAAGTCCCACTAGAGTATACATGATTGGACTGTCATATGTCAAAGTCCCACTAGAGTATACATGATTGGACTGTCATGTGTCAAAGTCCCACTAGAGTATACATGATTGGACTGTCATGTGTCAAAGTCCCACTAGAGTATACATGATTGGACTGTCATGTGTCAAAGTCCCACTAGAGTATATATGATTGGACTGTCATGTGTCAAAGTCCCACTAGAGTATACATGATTGGACCGTCCACGTGCCAAAGCGTAAAAGTTCCTAAAAAGGGAATTAAAACAATACAGAAATAAGGCAACATCACACTATAAAAGTTTAAATTCGTAAGTAACTTAAAGAGTACGGGTTTATAAACAATTAATATTCAGAATTTGAATTTGAAAAATTCAATATTCGTTAATTTTGACAGTTGATGACGTCACAACTGAATAATTAGTTGTGAAACGAGGCACAAAGTGGCTCTCTAACCCCACGGTGCAATGCGTACAGCTGGCGGCTTTCTGTCGTATTAATTTTACACGAGACCTCATTAGTGATGTACCACTTTACTCGCGATATCGATAATACAGTAACATCCCGAGTTATGCTAACCAGACTTATGTGAACTGGAAGTTACGCAATTCCTGAATTTACCCTCCCGCTTCTCCAAGGAATAAAAAATCATCCAAGATATCGCTTATTTTATACATACATATTTATATATCTTACATACATATTTTACATAATTTATTTTAACGCTATTTTGTATTAGTATGTAGGAAAAGTACAATTTTATTACATATTGTACTTCTATTATTTTTATAGAAACATTTTGGTAAACGGGTATACAGTCAGTCAATATTTTTTTTTTTATATTGAAGAGGGCGGACGAGCAAGCGGTCCCACGTGATGGTAAGTGTCACCGCCGCCCATGGACACCTGCAACACCAGGTGGTATGCGGGCGCGCCGCCGACCTTGCAAAATTTGTTGATGTAAGATGAATAGATTTGGGAAAATGGGAAGGCATAAGCTAATATGGGATGGAATGAGAATGACTGGCATATCTCACACACTAGAAATGTGTACGTAATATGGAAAATTTGATAAAGTGGGAAATGCAGTAAATGAAAATGTAGTCTTCTGTGAGATAACGAGGACGGTCGATTAGTATTGTTTTTTCTCTTCAATCTTTGGTGACAATTAAATTTTGATGTTTTAATTTATAAATAAGTTCTGATACCAATCCGGCAATTAATATTTTAATAATTAGTTTGTATAGGAATGTGCAAGGCCTGCAGAAATTCTCTACAAGGCCACAAAGTAGGCGACATAAATGTTTTGTTTTTGGTATAATTTAATAAATAAAAAAAAATCTCATCACGGCTGGTAATGGTAGCGGGGATGTGCAATTTTGTTTACTCGCAGATCCCCTAAACCTGAATAATAATAATAATATTGATCGGTATACCGATATATCTGCATCACTTTGTATTAATATGCGATGACGGAAAACGTTTATGGCTAACAGAGAAGCCCATCTAAGTGATTCTTCCGTTATATATGTACCTGTTCTTATTTTTATAGATAGCTATCTATAAAAATAAGAACAGGTACATATATACAGGTACTGTATATATGTGTTAGAAATTTTTAACACATTTGTGTTAGAAAAAGGAAACGTAGAATAAGTCTTCCGTAAATCAACATTGTATATGTAAAAAGATTACTTAACTATCAAGTTAGATAGGAAAAAAAAGTTAAATAATAACCGATTTGCTAATTAAATATGTACGATCCATTAATTTGAATTATAGGCCAGTTTAGAACCTTGTCACAATAATAGTAACGGGGCGTTTCTCCCGGTGTCGGGCAAAATCGGTTATATTCGTTGCTGTCAACAGGTTATAGACTGGCCCACATTTCCAATTAATTGACCGTACCTACAGTAGAATCCGCTTATAATGACATCGGAGGGAAATGATAAAGCATACAAAGCATAATCTTAGAAAATAAAAAACATCCTATCATAATATTTTCTTAGGTTTTCGCGATTACTATACATTGCAATTAAACAACTTTTAACGGTTTAAATCGCGTATATTTGACATGATTTATATCCCGACGTTTCGAACACTTTGCAGTGGACGTGGTCACGGGGTGACTAATTGATTTTATTTGTCACTTGAGTTATTAAGAAATTATTAATGGAATTATTTATTAAAAGAAATTATTTATTAAAAATTCAGACGGTAGTTCAAAAAAATTCAGACGGTAGTAATAATTTCTTAATAACTCAAGTGACAAATAAAATCAATTAGTCACCCCGTGACCACGTCCACTGCAAAGTGTTCGAAACGTCGGGATATAAATCATGTCAAATATACGCGATTTAAACCGTTAAAAGTTGTTTAATTGCAACATCCTATCATTCTTAGGTATTTAGGTTAATAGAGAGAAAAATTACTACAAAATGTATGTAACTGTAGATCATTTAACATTTTTTAACTTAATCAAAAATAGGACCATATGAACTGGCTAAACATAAAATTATGTATTGTAATGTATGTATATTACATATTTATTTACTTTTTATGTACATAAGAAATCAATAATTTTTGTCTGCTTCTGTTTTTTCTTTAGATTGTAATTAACAACAGTCTCTAACACTATTTGTGCAAAGAAGACATTGCCCTTTTCATTGGTCACTATAACCGGACATAATTTCTTATAAATAGGTCATAATAAGCGATATGTCACTTCGGACTGTAATATGTCATATTAAGCGGTTGGTCAATATAGGCGGAGTCATAGTAAACGGATTCTACTGTATATGGAACAACGACACTTCACATGCTATGAAAATATGACGACGTTTCCAATATGTTTCATTTTGTTTTCGACATTATTCCATCGATAGTTTGCATGCCCATCACTACTAGTCAGTGGCAATGCGGTTAACCAGAGCTAATGGAAATTATAAGTGCGTATTATGTGACACATACAATTAATATTAGCAAGCTTATTAGGCTATGATGGGTCTAGATTAAATTTGGAAATTGTATGCAAAATTGTCTCGTCCTGGACCAAATACATGGAAAAAAATTGCTGATTGCTGATACAAGAACATCTGCTCTAGTCATTTACGATTGAGAGCAGTGGCTGAGAGTACGATATAATCATAGCATTGTGTAGTGACACAGTGTTCAACACACAACAACACGGTGTTTCATTTATGCTAGATGAGTTTTAATCTAGATGCTAGATGATGAGAAGTTTTCTTACAACAGAGCATTTATGCGTGTACTGTGTTCGGCGTGGTTAGTCCAAAATAAGAAAAACTTCCGACTAAGAAGTTCAGTTTAAGACCAGGTAAATCTTCTTCTACCAAGGAATCAACATTTTTACGTATAGGTATTACAGTATGTAAATCGTAATATGTACTTATTATCATCCATTTTATGGGCATTCCCATGCAAATTGTCTTGTGCATTAGGAATGTATGACCTTAAAACGGCGCACAGACAAATCGGGTTGGCGACTGCATTCTTTTAGAGGTGGTGTAGTTTCTCAGGGCTTGTGGCAGCGACTGTGTCATTCTTTAGAGATGGGCGTGGTGATATTTTAAAGCCGGCCGACACAATATATGAATATATAAAAATATATATGTAAAACCACAGCTCTTTAATATTTCTAAGACTTATTTTATTATAAATAAGTCTTAATTTAAAACCTTTTAAAGATTTTCATTATCCGGCCAAACAGTGTATTAAAATTTAATATCGATAGTAAGGTAATTTATGTTGAACATTAATTTAACATCGATAGCAAGGGAATTTATGTTGAACATTAATTTACATAGTATTTATTACCTTATAGACGCTTTTGGAGGAAGGTGAAGGAGTAAGGTTTGTGTGCGTGCGTGAGGGTGTGTATGTGTGGGTGTGTGTGTGGTGTGCGTTTGCTAGTTAATATGAGAGATGTACGAACAACAAACAAAGAAACATCACCGCCTATTAAGAGATTTTAGTCACTAGACTCAAGAGTTGTTTTTTGACTAAGCCTTTATTAGTACAGAACAAATCAATAGATGCAAAAAAACTTATTGTAATTATTAAGAATGCGAAAGGTGATTGAATATTTAGCATACTTGGCAGGGCCGTCTTTACCAGGGGGTGCAAGGGGTGCGGTGCACCCGGGCGCGGAGCGCCCGGGGGCGCCTGTCGAGCGCTGAATTTTTGGATATTTCATTGAACTTAACGCCATTGCACAGTTTTATATACTTGTTACTTACGACAAATATGTATGCGCAAGCAAAAAAAAAATAGTCATTAACAATAATCTTTTTTTTACTTTTATTACGCTTTCGGCGCTTGTCATAGCGCATTACTACACTACACAAATAACAATTTTATTTAATACAACACGCGCGCGGCAAAATCTCTAATCCAAGGGAATAGGATTTTGCAAGGTCGGCGGCGCGCCCGCATACCCCCTGGTGTTGCAGGTGCCCATGGGCGGCGGTAACACTTGCCATCACGTGGGACCGCTTGCTCGTCCGCCCACTAATCTATAAAAAAAAAAAAAAAAAAATCCAAAGACAGTGTATGTATGTACGTTTGACACGTTGCCGCCCGGTAGCAAAATGATCTCTAAGTCAATAGAGTGTAAGCTCATTTGAAATGGGCGCGCGGCGCGGCACCTGTGCGTCTGTCATAGGCGAGTAATTGCGCCCTTTGACATTGCCGCCCGGTCGCCCGCACTTGAAGCAAAATGATCTCTAAGTCTAAGTCAATAAAGTGTAAGTTCATTCATTTGAAATGGGCGCGTGGCGCGGCACCTGTACGTCTGTTGCGTCCTTTGACATAGCCGTCCGGGCGCTCGCACTTAAAGAGAAATGATCTCTAAATCACTAAAATTAGGTGTAAGTTCATTTGAATTTACAGCGCGGCGCGCGGCGGCTATGTAAGTGTCGGTCAGTGATTGATCTGATTTCTTCTTTTAAGTAATTGAATTCGTTAGCTCATTTCATTTGCGACAACCGGCGAATTAGCACGGAAGTTCTTAGAGAAAAAATATAAAGGTAAGTCAATTTTCTTTTTTAAGTGTTAGTGTTAGGTACATTACAATCATTATCATCACATCATCATCATCACATCATTTGTTTATGAGAGAGAGTCATGACTGTTTTGTTTATTTGTTTATAATTGCAAAAATACAAATTCTTAGTGTTAGTGATTGATAAAAAACTACTTACTTTATTTAGAATAAAGAAAGAAAAATTAAATACCAAATTGAAATTTGATTTTATTGTATATGGCCGAATTAGGGGATAAAAAGAAACCATCGGGTGCTCAAAATAGAAAAAGGAAACTGGAGAAAGAAGAAAAAATTAAAAAGCTAACTTCTCCGATTGACTCTTTCTTTCGACCTGGTAAGTTCAGTCAGTTGGTACCATAAATAAAACATCTGAAGTGGCATAAACAGTGACAGAAGTCGCTGGTGTATCCTGCCTGGGTTCCTACCTACTTATTATTATTACACTTCTTATTTTTTGTATAAGTTACCTGTAACTGTATACCTAATGAGTCTTAAATAAAGTAGGTTTTTATGATTATGACAATATATCTAATTAATTGTTTTTTGGGGATTGCGCACCGGAAGGCGCAATGGTTAGTAACTAACACTCACTCTTGTGCCAAAGGTCTCGGGTTCGAATCCCGGCCGGTGCAATATTTATTTAAATACATACCTTCTCAGACCTTGTGTTAAATTTTTGTATTGTGTGATATGTCCAACACGCGTTCCAATCGTGGAGATTATGGCAATAAATAACCCCATAGTTTTGGAGGCTCATGTCTAACAGTGGACTGGACTGTCTGTACTTATATCTGTACTTATATGGCTTGTGTGTTTGTGATTTGTTTTTGGGGATTATGAATTATGTTTTTTCATGAAATAGCCGCAGGCGAGATCCGCCAATCGCAACTAAAGTATTTTAATTTCTTACTGTTTGCGCATAGAGCGTGCGTAAGCGCCTCGGCAATTACACACTGAGCGCGCTCGCCCGGACTAACGGATTAGACTATGCCCGATTGCCCGCCTTAACTTTAAGGCGCTGTTTTTAATGTCCTAAAATATTATTGCGTGGCCCTATTACCACACTTGGTTACACAAATTGTTGACTATCTTATGTTTTTTTAGGTACATCTTCGTCAACATCCACCCGACAGTTAGAAGAGACAGTCAACTTGGAAGAGAATGATCCTGCTCTCTGGCCGCAAGTAATACTCGATAATTTAAGATTATTTTTAACAGAACGTGGACCGATTCAGATAAAAAAAACCAACTATCCTTCAGATGTTACTACATGAGGTCGTTTTCAGATACATATTACAGTAAAAAGTTACAAAACAACGAAATTATTCATCGAGTTTGGCTTGTATATTCCACATCTACTGATTCTGTATTTTGTTTTCACTGTAAGCTTTTTAATAATAATGTCACTGCATTTAATGCCCCCACTGGTTACAAAGACTGGGGGCATTTGTCGAGAAATATAGAACGACATGAAAAAAGTTCAGGGCATATATGTTCTTTAAAAAAATATTTGGATCTAAAAAATGACTTATTGAAAGGGCAAACAGTAGACTCGGTAAATCAAACTGAAATAGACCGCGAAAGAAAGAGGTGGACGGCAGTTTTGGAAAGGATAATCGAAATTATAAAATTTTTGGCAGGTCAAAATATAGCATTTAGGGGCACAACCGAGAAGTTGTATGACCCAAATAATGGTAATTTTTTAAAGTTGGTGGAGAGTATATCTAATTTTGATAGTACACTATCAGAACACATTGCTCGAATTCAAAGAGCTCAGCATCGCATGCCACATTATCTTGGTCATAACATTCAAAATGAACTGATTAGTATAATTGCTGAAAAAATTAAAACGACTATAATTAGTCTTCTGAAGCAATGTAAATACTACTCTGTAATTCTAGATTGCACACCTGATATTTCACACCAAGAACAACTTACTGTTATTGTGAGGTTTATTTATTTAAATCCATCGACAAAACGCGCTGAGGTACGAGAACATTTTTTAGGTTTTTTACCTGTAACTGATAGTACCGGACAAGGGTTGGCGACATATTTGTTAGATTTCTTAAAATCATGCGATATTGAATTAGATGATTTGCGAGGCCAAGGATATGATAATGGGGCCAATATGAGGGGGAAAAATATAGGCCTCCAAAAAAAAATATTGGACATGAATCCTCGTGCTTTTTACGTACCGTGTGCTGCTCACTCCCTTAATTTAGTAGTAAATGACGCCGCTAAAAGCTCATTGGAAATTACAAACTTTTTCTGTATTGTCCAAGAAATCTATGCATTTTTTTCAGCATCCACATCACGCTGGGATGTAATTATGAAACAGATACCTACTTTGACATTAAAACCTCTTTCAAATACGCGTTGGGAAAGTAGATTTGATGCTCTTAGAGCACTCCGTTTTAACATGGATAAAATTTACGATGCATTATACTATATTTTTACAAATAACAAGTATGACAGCGACACAAAAAACATAGCGAGTTCATTAATAGCCAAATTAAAATCTTATAGATTTATATGTTCAGTAGTTATATGGTACAATATTTTACTAAAAATTAATATTGTAAGCAAAAATTTGCAAAAATCGGACGTAATTATTTCAGAAGCTACCAAAATGATTAATCTGGTTAAAAAAGATTTGGAGAAATACCGCACCGATAGCGCGTTTGAACAGTTGTTATCTGATGCAAAATTAATTGCTGAAGAATTAGAATGCGAAACAGAATTTAAAGAAACTGCTCGTCCACGTCCCCGAAAAAGACATTTTGATTACGAGGCTGTAGATGAGCCCATTTTAGACCCAACCAACAAATTTAAAGTATATTTTTATTTTTTTCTACTGGACACTGCTATCTCGAAATTAAATGAGAGATTCGATTTGCTGACGGAACACAATTCAGTTTTTTCACTCTTCCAAAACATTGAATGCTGGAATAAATTAGAGATGCATGAAAAAAAATCTCAGTGTTATCGGCTCCAAGAAAAACTAACATTTAAAAATAGATTTGATATTGACGGGGAGAATTTATATAATGAATTAGAATTGTTGCCAATATTTTTTCCCAATGCATCAACAAGTACTCCCACTGATATTTTAAGCTATATATATTCTAATAATTTAATTTCTTCATTTCCCAATATCTCAACAGCTCTGCGTATATATTTAACACTGCCTGTTACAGTAGCAGAAGGTGAAAGATCCTTTTCAAAATTAAAATTAATAAAAAATTATCTTCGTTCAACCATGACCCAAGACAGACTGACAAACTTAGCCATTATAAGTATAGAATCCAAAATTGATATAAAAATAAATGATTTAATTAAAATCTTTGCCAACTCAAAAGCAAGAAAAATTGAGTTTGTTTGATGTATGTGTATGTACATGTAATAAATAGATATTTAGTAATCGAAGTTTTAAGTTTAATTTTGTTTTTTAGAGTAATAAATAAATAAATTATCAAAATTACGTGTATTGTGTTTTCTTGGTTGACTAGGACCCCTTTCATACTGTAGTGTGTCGTCGGTCGCGTGCCACGCTGCAGTGTAAAAAAAAACGAGGGCGCAGGCTGAGTCCCGCACCCCGGCGCAGAATAGACTTAAGACGGCCCTGATACTTGGTATGACTTAGTGGAACATGAAATAGTGCTTTGATTCTTGTGCATGTTGGATACGGCACTCAGTTGAAGGAAAAGGGTCGTAAGTTCATGTTTTGGAGTACGTATGATTCTTCGTAATTCTCACATTGGTTATATGTTTTGTAATTTAGATATTTAAGGAATTTGGACTCTATTTGCTATCTTGTTTGTAAGTAGTATAATATTAGTAGTAATATATTAGTATGTCGGTCCGACATAGTGGAAACTCGCTCTTAAGCGGCGAGGATGAGCGGAAGTGGAACGACGAAAGCAGCACCTTGTCCATACAAACGTATTCCCCTGTTTTCTCAATAGGGTAATTATTTTTTAATATGTTTCAGATATTTACCATGAGCATGTCCTTACGTATTGAATTTTTTGATTAGTTGTTTCTTATAGAAGCTGGGACCATGGAAAAATTTAAAAAATACCTCATTTAAACGCTGCAAAAAGAAGCCCAGTGTCATAAGAATAGTAAATAATACGGATGCCGTGAGGGCTGCTACTTACTTAATAATTTATTATATCCGTATACCTATTAGGTTAATTAAATTTTAAACTTAGTTATTAAATTGTTTAATCTATACTAATATAATAAATACAGACTGCGAATTTTGTGAGTTTGTGTGTATGTGGAGGGTAATCTCCGGAACCACTGCACCTATTTGAAAAATTCTTTCACCATTTGAAAGGTACATTATTCCAGATGGACATAGGCTATATATTATGTGCAAAAAAATTTGCAACGCATCCCGGGCACAGCTAGTTAATTATAAAAGAAATGGTCTTTTTTATCAATAGTTTTAAAAAAGCAAGGTGACATTATATATAAATGTATTTACAACATGAACATGAATAAGAAGCCATTTTATATACAGCTTCTACTGTCATACCTTCTCGCTCACACATGTGTAGACACATTAGGAGTGGGTGCGAAAGCATGAGAGTGGACGCCATTTTTGGTTTTCGTCCTGAAGATATTTTTCCTTACCAAGTCCAATTCAAAATGTTATTTTATTTTATTTTTTTATATAGAAGAGGGCGGACGAGCAAGCGGTCTCACGTGATGGTAAGTGTTACCGCCGCCCATGGACACCTGCAACACCAGGGGGTATGTGGGTGCGCCGCCGACCTTGCAAAATCCTATTCACAGCTCTCTTGAAGAACCCCATATTGCGGTATAAGTTTAGGTAAGTTATCTTATATTTAAATTCCACAAGGTTATGTATTTAGTTTTATGTTTCCTTTTAAACTAAATACTGAGGTGTTAGGCCTAGCGGCGTCAGTCAGGGCACCAAAGTGCCCTGACTGACGAATTGTATACTCGTAAATAATAAGACACGGAAATGTAAGCTATAATCGCGACCTTGAACGCGTTCGACGCGCGAGTTTCATTTCTATACTTGTATTATTTATTATTCTTATGCTAGTGTGCAAATTTATCAATTCTTATTTAAAAGCAACACGTACCGATATAGAGAAAGAATTCTTTAATGCAAATCAGAAAAAATAATTAAAATCCATCTCCATTTGTCTCCATACACAAATCAAATTCCCATTTATGCCATTGACGAAATGGCGAAACAAAATGGTCATCGGGTGTCAAGGCTGCCGCGTTATAATTGCCACTACAATGCGATTGAACTGATTGTCAAACACCAGGAGGACGAAGAAGATGAGGATAAGATGATGTGGTAAAGTGCGAGGAAGAGGAGGCAGACAAAGTGGAGAATGCTGTCAAAATGCTGAAAAAGTTGCTGTTGGTGTGTTTGTTAATAAAGGTATCTTCTGATTTCATAGTTAAACTTAAATGTTGTTTTACATTCTATTTGCAAATAGGAATGTTAAATTAGAAACAAAAATGCGTTTCTAGATTTGTAACTTTTCTCGCTATTTACTAGAAAAAACACCTGCTCTTTATTTGAAGGTGACATTATTAAGCACTGTGACATTTCAGGAGCAAGTTTAATCATTTATACAAAATGTATTATGCAATTTGTGGTTCGACTGCAGGCGATAAAATATTAAATGTATCACGTTTTCACGTTTTTGACTATTTTCCGTTTTTTTATCCATATTCATATAAATAATAAAAATCTTTACAAATACATATGTATTATAAAGAGTGTGAGTTCGTTTTTTTTTGTTTGTTTTATATAACTTACAAATTACTAGACCCATTTTGAAGATAATTTAACATTTAGGAGACTGAAGTAATAAAGATGTACAAAGGCTTCGTCCGATTGGAAATAGCAATATTGGTAAATTTTAAAACTCAATTTATTTTTGAAATAAGAAGTCTCGTGTTTGTTATTATTCTACCTGTATTTCGGATGATTAATTATTTTGAAACTATGAAAATAGTCATGTCGAACAATTTCTACTTGTTCGGATTCAGATCTTTTAATCCGGAAAATAGAAAGTTGATTGGCTGTTATTATAAAACAAGAAATATTATATATCCATAAGAAATGACTGTATTCATTTGATTTTACACACGAATCATGACACTATGATAAAACTATGACACCCTGATGCTCTATAATACTCGTAACATAGAGGTGGGTTGCGGCCTAACCTCGCCGCTTCAATATTTTAGCACAAGAACGCCAAACCGATTTTTTTCTCCACTACCGTCACTAATGTGACAACCTACCGTGTGTTTTCATATAAAAAACTCAACCCACCCTACGCAATACCATAATCAATGGCTGTGAACAAATAATCGGAGTAAATCAATACAAGCAACTTTTCGAGTTTTATTTCGACAAATTGTAAAACTCGCGGTGTCTCCAAGTGCAGACAAGGTGTAATAGGGCATTGACATTTTACGATTTCTATGCAGATATAATGGTAAATTCATTAATTAGGATTAAATAACGTACATTTCACGTTCCACTCTAGGATTCTCTTTGTCGTGGCTCCAGAGACACACAAAGTAATAATTTGTGTTAATAAATAGACATATAAATGAAGATTTCCGATCGAACCCGAGACCTTTCGTAAAGCAGACAGACACTACCAATTGGACTAGTCAGTTGTCTAACCATTTACACAAAAAGTAAATATAATTTTGTTATCGCTTTCAGTGACACCACACCCCGAAGCAATATAGCCATGTGACGAAGGTACGGCTACTGTAATTTATTTGATAGAAACAAAGCCACCCAGTTAATCTACTTTACGCTAAAACTAAAGGGACGTGTTTATTAATATTAACCTTTTTGATTTAATTAAATGAACTAATTTTCAAAACCTTTTTGAAATTTCATTTATAGTTTAGGGGTTGATTGATTTTTGGGTTGACTTTAATTAATGACATTCCTCACTTATGCAGTATTATTATAGAACTAGCTGTGCCTCGTAGACGTTAGAATATGTGTGGTTAGTTTGATTACCGTGGGAACTTTATAACTGATCTGGATAAAAAGTTATAATTGTGCCAAATTGAATTAAAAACCTTCCAATGGTTTTTGCACAATGCGCGTTCAGACAGACAGACTAGAATTCTAAAAAAATATTTTTTGTGGACTCTGTATCATTGGCACTTTACACTGTAACAACTTTTTTTGTAATTTCATGTACAGACACGGCTCTGTTACGATTTTATTATTGGTATAGAAGATTGTATTAATATGAAACAGTACTTCATTTCTGTAACAATGACCGATATGAGGATACATATTTAGTAGATATGTTATACAAGAACTCTAGGGCAGGCACGTTAGAGTTTAATAGTATTCTATATTGAGTAGCACTTCAATTCATGTGTTTTAAAAATGGGACATTCTTATTACGTAGTACATAAGTATCAAATTTGACTTTATAATTAACCCCTCCTCGTCTTCACAACCCTAGAAGGTGCAAACCAGCTTTCTTTGATAAAGTATGATGTGTCCATCTGATCCCATATCGATGGTAACAATTAGATGTACTACGTTCGTAGAGATCACCTATTTAGACTTTAGACCATTAACTACGTCTCTACGTAATTCTACGATAATTATGCGTAGAATATCTACGCCTCTGCGTAGATATTCTACGCATAATTATCGTAGTCCTTTCCGTAGCACTTCTACGTAGACTTTCTACGCAAATCGTAGATAATCGTAGTCTTGGTGAACTCGTAGTCTGTTCACAGATCTTCAAGTACAGGTAAATACGACTTATGAACTATTCTCTTGAAATAATGCGTCTCTATGGAGGCGCTATATGTGCCGTCTACAGGTTTTTTTTAATAAAATTTATATAATGAAGATAGAAAATTAGAAGATAGTCCGTCTAATATTATGCTGGTACTGTCACCCAAAGACTGTCACATCCGCCGACAATAACAAACATTAGCACGTTTACGAAAGCGCTGCTTACCTTTGGGGATTTGAAATCCCTAAATTTCTAAACGCAAGTAGCCTAGCCTACTTGCGGATGGATTTCCTAAATCCTAAACCTTCAAACGAAATACCTACACAGAGGAATATGTTTTTATATTAGATTTTGAAGATTTCATTTCCACTGTGGCAATAAAATTTATAAAAACAATAAAAAATCTGTAGTTCTGTATTCTGTGTTCAAATGCGGGTATTTGATAAAACTGCTCGTAGCTCCCATCCTGGACTACCCGCCTTTTTAGTCAACTCGTGACCACGGCTGGTGTAACCCGTGTCGAAACGTCGAGTGAAAACAAAATGTAAATAAAAACCTTTAATTTTACGCCTTTGTACCCGATTTACAATATAAAATTATATTCAATCTCCTATAGAAGGTAACCCCACCCCACAAGGTGGAGCATTGGAGACCCCGCATTGGAGACAAGCTACGGTTCATCATCCGTTTCATTAGATCTTTGTCATTCCCGACGGATGTTGGCATGTGCCGCGGGTGTCCATTGGCAATAGTTTCCACTTGCAGTCGGGTGGACTGTCCGCTTGTCTGTCCTTTCATAATAAAAAAAACATAGGTGGTAATAAGATGAAAGATTAGCTGATGTTACTATCAAGTGACCTGGAAACGTTTTAACCTATTTCAAAGGTCATGACTTGTTCAATTCGCAAACATCAAATGTGTTCACCTTATACATCATGCAAGGAATGTGATCCAAATCTTACTACATAATACTTAGGTGTATGTAACTTATGTAACGTAAAATAGGTGTATGTAACTTATGTAACGTAAAATAGGTGTATGTAACTACAAATGGATAGATCTGTTGTTCAAGAAACATCGCACCCGTGTCACGGTAGATTAATTCTGCCGATATTGGATATTCGGGCACGTTTCACTACTCCTATGTCGAATATCCACTCGAAGCATTCAGTGTAACACATCCTTTAATAGAGTTAAATTTTTGCTGATAGAATTTTAATTACGTGTGCGGAACTTTGATTCTATCGAGTCCTTCTGAAACGGTGATAGGCAAGCCTTATCTGTTGCAGGATCAACAAGATCGATGAGTCCTTGAATGGAGACTGTGTATCGGGAAACGTAACGTGGAATACCCTCAAGCCAAGTGGACCCATGACTTAAATAAAGTAGCTGGTAGCGGTTGGATGGGAACAAGTGCGCTGGTGAGCCTCGGCAGAGGACTATATTCAGCAGTAGAAAGCTAGGCTGATGGTATAGTATGGTATGGTAGTCATTCATAATTAATCTGATAAGTATACCCGATATTAAACCTGATAATTGATTACACTTTTATAATAAGAATAGCTTTGATTCGCCTTAGAAAACTATGAAAGGGCAAAAGCAGTTTTTTAGTCAAACCTGAATCGTCGTGTATCATCTACCCCGAGGTGACTTGCGCATTGCAGCTTCAGCTTTGAATAACATGCAAGGTGCTAAAACTTACGCAGGATATCATAGTTAGGGCTGCCATCCATCCGGGTTTGACACGGAATCTTTGGGTTTAAAGTATCCTTGTCCGGACTACGGGTTAACATCGTGAATCTCCGGGCGACGCGTCTGACACGTCGAATATTCAAAGATTTCAGAAAAATGAGAATAATGGTTCTAAATATCAAGCCGACTCTAGTAAATATTAATATTAATATAGACTCCTTTCAAGATCATTGTTGCGTTTCAAACACAAAGATATAATTTAAAGCGTTACTGTGTGTACCAAAGGCAGTCGACAAAGTTTATCTTGTGTTAATTACTATTGATAATAATTATTAATGCAATATTGTCGAGAATATTCATTTGTGACAGATTAAAAATTATATAAATTAAAATTAAAAATTTACGGCTATGTAAGTTATCTGTTTTGTTCCATTTTTTAATCTCTGGGTTTACGGAATTATAAAGGTGGCAGCATCTAGGTGGCCATGACTAATTTATTCATAGTCATCTATTACGTTAGTTGTTAACAAGACATTACAGAGGTAGATTAACATTAGCGCAGCACGTATTCCTACCTAAGTAAAAATTAATTGTGTCAGCCAATTACGGCAGAACTCCAGCAGTGCGGTACATTATCAAATTAATGGAATTATTGAAGTGGCAATTATTCCATTTTCGAAACGTCAAGGGTTGTTATATAGGATGGAGAAGCTCAAGGGTGTTTCCAAACGCTTTAAGCCTTTACATTAAACCATAGCACATAGAAGAATCGGTAGTTGAAGTTTATTGAATTAAATTACACTTACTTACTGTAGCGTAACATATTTTTAGAGTCGCGGTATTTGGGATCTACTGTACAGACATTTTTTTCTTATACCCACTGATGTCTGACATAAAGCCATGTCAAAACATCGTAATTGTCTTTTTTGGAGTAATCGTAATCGTAATAATAAAAACATATATTTTTGTAAGTATACAGAAATCGACGGCAGCTAAATAAGTTGTATATTGACATTTTACTTGCATTACTTTATATTTACGATAACATTCGTCCGAAAATTTGGTAAAAAACTTAATTTCTGTAAAGAGATTATTTGCAGATAATAAGTATTCAATATTATTAAACGATTTATGCAACGATAATGTAAAAATAACATTTTTGCAGATTTGATACTTAGCGGCCGTTAACACAAAATCTCGTGTTAATACGGGCATGTTGCAGATTCGTTTAAAAAACAAGGATAAGTTTGTTGAGCGAAGACCCAATAGATTGAGCTCAGTCGAGCGTGAAAAGTCAAAGAAATATTAAAAGAACTGATCGATAATAATATTGTGCGCGAAAGTAAATCTCCCTACTCTAGATCGATCATTTTAGTGAAGTAGAAAAACGGTGATGACCGCATGTGCGTCGATTATAGGGAATTAAATGCTAACACTATATGCGACCTACCCTCTACCACCGATTGCGGATCAAATTGATCAACTGGCAGGTTGGAAATACTACACCTCCCTTGATATGGTCTCTGGTTTTCATCAGATTCCTATATCTGATGATTCCATTGAGAAGACCGCCTTCATAACACCAGACGGACTTATTCGAATATCTCACCATGCCTTTTGGTCTTTGTAATTCTCCGTCTGTGTATCAAAGAATAAATCGTGCGTTTGGAACTCTCTTAAACCCTGGCAGCGCCAATAGTGATCGTAACGATAGTGTGGCCCAGGTTTACATAGATGACATCATTAGTAAATGCCACGATTTTCCTTCCGGACTTGCAAACTTAGAAAGGGTCTTAATTGCCCTACACGAATCGGAATTCTCTATTAATATTGATAAATGCCCCTTCTTTAAAAACTCGATAGTGTACCATGGTAATGTTATAGAGAATGGGCAAGTTCGTCCCCGTTCCAAAAAGATTGAGGCTCCGCTGAAGGCTCCCGTGACCAGTACGGTTAAGCAAGTTCGTCAATTTAACGGCTTGGCGGGTTATTTTCGGCGCTTTGTCCCTAATTTCGCGCGAACTATGGCTCCCCTATACGACTTAACTAGACAGGGCACAAGGTGGCAATGGATTCATGCTCACGAACAGACACATCAGAATATCATTCATCATCTCACTTCCACACTTGTCCTCACAATATTTCAAGAAGATGAACCCATCGAACTGTTGTGCCAAAGGCTTTTCAATGGAGCCTTATAACTACATTCCATACTGCACTCAAACACAAGGGCTGGGAAAAGACCCTTCATAAAAATCGAGAGACCTATCATTTTGATACAATGAGTACCACCATTCGAGATTTTGTTGACAACTGCATAGAGTGTAGAACAACGAATCAAACCTCTGGAGCTACGCAGGTTTCAGTATTGCACATCCTTGCAGGTACCTTGCATCCTATCAGCAAGCCGACTGTGCCATTTGAAGTATTACACATGGTTATAGCAAATCGGTAAGTTTGGCACCCCTAATGAACAGGAATACATCGTGGTTACAATAGATGCCTTTACCAAATATGTACTATTTCGTCACGTCAGGAGCAATCTAGAGCAATACAGAGTACGCATTACACATCAGAATGGCCGTGTCGCCGCAACGATTATTTAGTACCTACTTGTGTAAGTCGGTAAAATTATTATGTAAGGTTAATGTCAAGGCCAACAGATGGCGCTGTATGGGTTCTACTTCGCGCTATGGTTTCGTTCTCGTGTAGGCCTTGAATGGTGACTTTTGGTTTGTTGGGTGACCTTGCCGGTGCAACTATAAAATAAAAGGATATGCAGTCACACTTGGTTTTTTTGGACACCTGAGTCCAGTCGTGCACATAGTCCTTTGAGCCGGATAACTGGCACGCTTGGTGATTACACAGTGGACACTGATACCACTGAACCCGTACCTCGTAGTAGATCGCTACAGCGGCTTGAGTACGTGGTAGGATTGGTATGTGTATTTACCAATAAAGGGGAATACAGATCAACCATACTCATGGTTTTATTGGTCGCACCCTCGGATTGGATCTGAGTTTTACACTACGTACACAGCAATTATTGTGATTTCTATTTTGTCATAATTTAATTTAAAAATCCTTGCTCTAAAATCGTAAATTATTATTTAAACAACTAGTGAATTCATTCTGTTGTGATTTTTTCAAATTGTTTTAAATCGTGAGTTGTTTTGATCGGCAAATTAATGTGGTGTTTCAAAGTAAGTCACTATATTTCTATTGCAAGGTTATTTGGCTTTGTTTGTTTGCCAACACGCTTTATTAAATAAGAAATGAATTAAGAAAATGCTTTATGAACAATTACTACCGGTTTATTGTAAATTCAAGCGTTTGCAGCGCCGTCTGGTTCCAGTCGGACGGAAGCTTGGATTGGTAGCAAAGATGACGTGGGCTAGCGCCTGCGAGTCGAATAGAAGTCAGTCTGCATTGAGTTTTTGAGCGGAAATGCGTCACCTACCGCCACGCACCATCGCGGCGCTACTTCAACGGTATTCTGCGCACGGGCCACTACCCGGCTGCATGGAAACTAGGCCACGTCATCATGTTGCCTAAACCCGGGAAGAACACTACGAGACCCGAAAGCTATCGGCCAATCACCTTGCTATCAACGATTTCGAAAGTGTTCGAAAAACTCCTGCTGCGACACCTCGCTCCGCACATCAACCCACGCGCGGAGCAGTTCGGGTTCCGCTCGGAACACAACACGGCTCTCCAGCTGTCGAGGGTACTGCACCACATGACAACAGCCAGAAACAAAGAGGAATACTGCCACTCGACATGGAAAAGGCGTTCAACCGCGTCTAGCATAGCGGTCTGTTGTACAAACTCTCCAAGTCCACGGCGCCCTGTCGCATCATCCGAGTGGTGGCCTCCTTCTTGGAGAGCCGCCGCTTCCAGGTGGTGGTTGAGGACGCGATCTCAACAGAACATCCGTTGGAAGGCGGTAGTTCCCTAGGGCAGCTGCCTCTCGCCAGCCTGCTATTCATGGTTCACAGACGACATCCCCACGGTGGAGGGGATGTTACTAGCCCTGTACGCCGACGATGCGGTGTACTATACCAGCTCTTTCAAAGCCGCCCACGTAGCACGAAAAATGCAGCGCGCGCTCGACACCCTCCCGCCATGGTTAGCCAAATAGCGACTCTCTGTGAACATTGGGAAAACACAGGCCATAATTACCGGCCAATCACTTCTTCCACCACCGCTACGCCTCCACGGAGAGGAAGTCGACTGGTCGCCCACAGTGAAATACCTGGGGGTAACCATCGACCGCTCCCTCACTATGAAGCCCCACGTGAAGAAGACGATCGCCTCGCAAAGAGTCCTGCGGTACCATCTCTGCCCAGTGCTTTCCTCACGACTCCCTCTACATGTGAAGCTCGGGGTCTACATAACCTAGCTGAGACTCCACCTCACGTATGCTGCACTGGCATAGTACGCCCCGGTGCAGAAAACGAATAGACAGGCCATGCAAACGCAGCAATCCCTTGCCCTGCGTACCATCATCGGTGCCCTACGCTGCGGGAGGAACGCCACGATCCAGAGGGTACATATGGAGAGCCTGAGAGAATTAATTGGCCGCCTTGCCACAACTAGGTTCGCCCGCGCTGATGCAGCTGAAGAGTCAAACTTCGGGGCTTCGGCGGGGCGGGGGCTAGCAACGAAGCCGCAAATCACCAAGGCTAAACGACCAATGACCCTAGGATCACCCCAAGGACCTGTCCGTATTAACGGACAGAGGCGAAACCACAGTATGGGAGAAATCCCGGAACTGTTTCCTCCGCCTCCCTGTAGGTGGGTGCGAGAGACGACGTCAGGCTTGCTTGAGCGGAAAACAATTTGGCAGAACCCATGACTTCAATAGTGGCCGACGGGTCTGCTCGTTTTCATTTTTTCTTAAAAACAACCCTCGTTTTCTGTCGTCACATATACATAAATCAATAAAATAATCGGCACATCGTTTTACAACTATTTAGACATGGAAGTGACGTAATTGCGCAATTTTGACTGTGCTACGTAAATTCCTTCCTTCACGTTCAAGAGAAATTGTCCCTTTGAAGTACAAACTGCGGCATAATCATCAGGCGACCTATGTAAACAGTAATTATTATAATTAATAGTCTACGTCGTAGAAGAATTTCATAGAAATACGGTACGTTAAATAAAAATAATTTTCTACTGGTGAAACTTTTGATTTTATTTTACATTTCTTTTTACTTTTTTTTGAGTCTTTCAGAACGGGAGATATGAAGAAGGCCCTTGGACAATCCCGTGCGACTATCAATTTTCACCTTATTTTGATGAGAGTGTGGCGACAGCAGTATAGTTATAACAGTACAGTATAGTAACTATACCAGCAGTCAGTAATAGTCCCCACCGAGAACGGACGTGTCAATAAATCGTCTGAATCTCAGCCCTTTGAAGATGTAGGAGGTTCAGCCCAGTGCGTAGTTGAAGTACACCGAGGCGGTAGTCAGACCGAATGAGAGCAAATTATGTAACGCCATTGTCACGTTCCATAATACCCGCGACGTGATCCCGCCAAGCCGGCAGATCTATCAGCTGATAAACACGTATACATTCCATTTGGCTAAAGCGACTGAGGTGTCACCAATAGTGACGATGTTGTACGACATGCTGTACGAATCTGAGTTCGAGTCTCAGATGTGAATGCTGTATAATTACTGTAAACAGCCGATAGCCGTCGGTGACGCTTATTACAAACACAATAATACGAGTATACAACCTGTAAATCAATTTGTTTGTATGAAGTTAATTTACATATAAATGCGTAACAACATTGTTGAACCCATTACGCAAACGAAGACCTGATAACATGACGCAATTGTTACATCTGATGATGAGTTGTAACATCTATTTCATAGGCAATTATATTGTTTCTACATTAGACCCGCAGTCTCTTTGCTAGCGAGTAGAGTTCAACGAGATTATTTCTTTCAAATTCGAGAGATTACTTTTGCAATATTTATCAATAGTGTCATTATAACCGGCGAAATTCTTTAAAATTTCGTCGGTGTTGGCTGAATGAGAAGAATCGTGTGTGGTGGCGAAATTTGAGAGAGGCCTATATTCAGCAGTGGAGTAGAGATGGTATGGTATGGTAACAGTTCTGAGGAACGTAGAAGCCAGAAGTAAAGCAAGAGGATTACCTCTTAGCTTAGCTTATCCTCAAGAGGATTACCGAGCATTAGCTCGAAGTATTGTTATCCGTGTCGCAACATTCTTTGTATACGTTTTTTTTTAACTATTAAATGATACAGACGGGCAGTTCGATTAATTCTCAAAACCATTCTAAGTTTTTAACTACTATACGAGTATATATACATGTCATCTATCTTTTTCTTTTTTTTTATGGACGAAGGTGGTAGACGAGCATACAGTCCACCTGATGGTAAGTGGATACTGTAGCCCATAGACATCCGTGATACATGCCAACATTAGTCCAAAATGACAAACATTGGCACGCCCCTGATTGCGCTGCCTACCTTTGGATATACGAATGGATTTGGAGAAAGGGTTGGGGAAATGGGGAGGGATAGGATGGGAATGGGCTCTGACACATCTCACTCACTACCGAAACACGTACGTACATTAGGGAAATAAGATAAAGTGGGAAATGCAGTACATTTCAAGGTAGTCTTCTGTGAGAGAGGGGTAACGTGGTCAGTCGAGTGCGCCTAGCGGCTGTTGGATTGCAGTGTGCACTCTCCCCCTCACATCTCCGGAACCACTGCACCTATTTGAAAAATTCTTTCATCATTTGAAAGGTACATTATTCCAGATGGACATAGGCTATACAGCCTATGTATATATTATATATTATGTGCAAAAAAATTGCGGAGCATACAACGCATTTAATAAATTAGTATAATAAATATAAATTAGGCACAGCTAGTATTTAATAAATTGCCAAATAACATCAAAGAGTTATCTATAAACTTATTTAAAGATAAATTAATGTCTGGTCATAATTTTTAGTGTTAAGGAGTATTCAGATTGTAAGTGGTAGGTTTTAGTGTTAGACTCAAAGATTTAAACCTTTGTTAAACTAGCAATTAAACAACTTTAACGGTTTAAATCGCGTATATTTGACATTATTTATATCCCGACGTTTCGAACACTTTGCAGTGGACGTGGTCACGGGGTGACTGGGGGGTCAGTCACCCCGTCACGCGATTTAAACCGTTAAAGTTGTTTAATTGCTATGTATAGTAATCGCGAAAACCTAAGAAAATACTAGTTTAACTAGTTCACTTGCCTTACGCTGGTGAAACACGAGTACTTGTATATATTTTATCCTTCAATATTTATAACCATGTTCCATGTGAATTAATAATAATAAATAGATAAATAATAACTATAAGTGTATGTATAATAATACAAATATAATATATATATATATATATATATAATACAAGTATATACAATAATAAAATTGTAAGAAAATCATGTCTGCACACTTAATATTTAAGTCTTTACAGTATAAAGCGCGAATGATATAGAGCCGAAAACAACAGTTTTTTGACTTTTTGTTTGTCGGTCTGAAGTTTGACTGAATCACAAAAATATCACTTTTGATAGAAATAATTTGTTCTTTATAATTTGTAGAGTTCATACATAGCAATTATTTTTTCAAAAAAATATTTAATATACAGGCATGGCTCTATTACGATTTTAATATTGCAAATGGATTTGATTTATTTTGACCTCCAATTAGAATTGATCCGAAATTCGATTTTATTCAGAAATCTCCATCGGTTATCAGAAATATTGGTCCTTACCTATGAAATTGCCGATTTATATGGAAATATTCAAATACCTTTTTTTGTATGAAATGTATATATGTAAATAATTAATTTTGATATTTATTATCAATGCACTTTTGCCATTTTAATGGAAGTTGATTGATGCCTCTGCTATAGAACTCCTAGGGGATGGGAATCAATGAATTCTGTGAAGGCCTTTTTCGCTGCTTCATTGGAGTTTAATCGAATTCCGAAAAAAAGTGGAAATCAGTAGGGGCAAGGTCTGGCAAGTATGGTGGGTAATGGAGAGTTTCCAGTTGAAGCACCTGTAACTTTGAGACCATCTGTTGTTCCGTGTGTTATCATGGAGACATTACTTGCCTGTGTTTCCTGAGTTCAACCATTGTGATGATTATTATATAGGATCCACTTCTCATCAAAGTGACAATATGATTCAGAATCCCTTCATTTTTGTGCCAGTTCAGCAAAGTAACCTGTGCTGTGTTGCTGCCATGACAGAACTCATAATGTGAAAATAATGCAAATTATTAACTTTTCCATGGTCACAAACGCAACAATATCTAAGCAGTATCGTTCGACAGAAAAACAATAACTGATTTTGACAAAGAATGGACAGACCTTTAAATTGGGATTAATTTGAATTTGGAATCCCAAACCAAACACTAGATAACTAAGTTCAAAGTGGCCACTAAAATCAAACGGCAATTTCATATCTAAGATTCTAATATTCAAAATGTGAGTTTGGATGTTTGTTAACAAATCGAACATCGAAATACCAAATCGCTGAACCGATTTTGTTGATACTTGGCAAAAAGGTAGATTGTAATCCAGATTAACAAATGGGCTACTTCATGTAGACCATGCTAAGTACATAAATATTATACTGACCTTTTTAAATGGTTTATATTTAGATGTATCTCTAATATTCCTTTTTGGATGAGATAAGAATAAAACATTAAGATCATTTTTCAACGAATGTCCTACTAAAATGCGTCCTTTTAATATCTCCGCTACCTCTTTTTGAACTGTACTAAAATTCTCTCCGTTCAATAAGTCTTCTCTCCTCACTCCACTAATTTCTGTTCTATAGTCTATGACCACTTCCCGGGCTTTTACAAATTTATCGTAAATACAGTCACCGAATTTATTTACTAACGAAATACGAGCTAACATGTGGTCATTGCCATCATAACCAATACCAACCATCTCACAGTCCATAGCTATGAATTTTGATAAAGTATTTTGTTTGTTTTTCACTTGATTTTCGGCGGCTTTATTGTCTGTGCTCAGCGCTGGAGTATCCGTTTCCGTTATGTTTAGGGTTTTTAGATTGTTTTGCACGCCGTTAGTGTTCAACAAGTCTTTCGCTTTCTTCTTCCTCGCACGCCGGAACGTGCCCGTGTAATGCTGTTTGCTGTCCAAGTTTGCAATCCTTTGTAGGTTTTTCTGTTTGCCTGTCTATTATAAGGTTGCTAGCTAAGAATTTCTGCCTGTTCGCGTTTATTATACCTCGATTTGAAATTGTTTGGTTAGAACGTTCTATAGAGTTTCTCTTACGTTTTTTTGACGACTCTGTCATGCTTACGTCAAAGATTTGCTGCAACAGCAATCCGACAATATGTACAACACAGTAAACTACAGAATGAATGAGGTTTAATAAAAATTCTACTATTGTGAGCAATAAATATATTATGTGACTGCTACACCCATTTGACATCTTAATTATATCTAATATCCAATGTCGTTATACGAGACATCATTAGAAACACATAAAATCAGTATGGCGCGAAAATTATCGGGAGAGCGAACATGTGCGCTATTAAAAACGGATTTTTTATATTGTTTATTCTGTTTAATCCGCCAATAATCGAAGCAAGCAAGATTATGGTTTGTATTATCCTTTATAATTCGTTAAATAAATCAAATCTTGCACACCACTCTATCCATTGAATTTGTAGAACTTACAGTTATATATCAAAGTCTGGTGTTATCGAGTTAACAAAAATAATTTTGGCAAATTTAGAAAACTAATTTTTATATTATTGTACCAGATAGTGCTCGTATATTTGTTTAATTATATAATTACTTATTAATTAAAATTAGACTACTGACATAATTTTATACATAAAAACGGTATGTACCTATTTATTTAACTTTAAAACACGATGTTATGTTCTTCTCTATCTTATCACGGGTGGTCATCAACTTGGATTCCCTATCACTTCGACCCAATGGGATATTTTGTGTTCTCCTAACCATATCTTCTTTCTACTCTTGCTCCCCGAATATTATATACATATATTTATTTCAGAATAACCGGCAGTCATAAAAACCTGTAGTCTTCTGTGTCCGGATTATGGTTGCTTAGAAGACTCATTTCTGCATCTGGCCAGATAGTCTCATTCACAGAAAAGATACTGCAGTGTAACGTTGCGTTTTTGTAAAAACTATTTTCTCTTATCAAGTTTTAAAAACATCTAGGACATCTGTTGAATCGTTTTGGCATTAGTGGTTCTTAGTACTACTAACCGAATTACTAACTACTATTTTCATCACCGAACCGAACAAACACCCCTGATCTTTACCGTTGAGATTGATATTTCTTTAATGATGCCTAAGGGTGGGCTAATGTTGTAATAAGTAAAGATTTTAGTTTAGTACTAGCTTAAGTGTACCTATGTAAATTTAATTACCATTGGAAGAATACAACATATAACAACCAAAACAATAAATACATCAATCTTAACAGGGTCTTTTTCTTTTATTTATAAACAATAAAACAACTACAGGTTCTTTTTAGAAATTTCTGTAACCATCTTGAAGTTCTACAGCAAGAATTCTAAGTTACAGGGAATAACCCTATAAAAATAACTATATATAGATTTACTAAAGGAATTGAGTTACAGCAGATAAATTCATTCTGCAGAGAAGGCTTTTTATACTGAAGTGGCCCGTGAATACTCCACTCCAGTCAGTTGCCGTAGCTGTTTTTTCTGAAGGATAAAATTTTCCTTGTCCAGCCTGGATTTATATCTTTTTAGGAACATTTTTGCGTGCTTTAAGCCATTTAGAGCCTCCCATTGCTGTTGGGCCTTTTGTTGGGCTTGTTCTCTGAATGCCTTATTTATTGTTCCTAATGCAAGACAAACAAAGGGTTCTGGCCCAATGAATTTAGTTTTTGATCCCTTTCTTGCCAGTTCATCTGCCTTTTTATTGCCTTTAAAAGCCTCATGTCCCGGGACCCAAATAAGGTTCACCCTATTGAGTTTTACGTTCTCCTCTAAGTATAGGAACATTGTAATATCGATTTAAATATATTAATTGAATGTCAGTCGGATGTATCCTATGTTGGAGATCTTTTTATAATCTATACACTAGCACTGCCCGCGACTTTCTTCGCGTTGAAGTATTTCCCGTGGGAACTGTACAGTAGACCTGGATAAAAAGTACTCTAAATGTTAACCATGACCTATAACTATGTCAAGTTTCATTAAAATCCGTCTATTGGTTTTAGCGTGATGCGCGTTCAGGCACACAGACAAACGTCTGTCTGAACAACAGACAAACGTCTGTCTGAACAACAGACAAACGTTTGTCTGAACAACAGACAAAAATTCTAAGTGGCTGTTTAGGGTTCTACGAGTATATCGTTCGTAGATGGTTTTATGAGGGCGGGAGTGCACGCTGCAATCCAACAGCCGCTGAGCGCACTCGACTGGCCACGTTACCCCCCCCCCCTCTCTCACAGAAGACTACCTTGAAATGTACTGCATTTCCCACTTAATCTTATTTCCCTAATGTACGTACGTGTTTCGGTACTGAGTGAGATGTGTCAGAGCCCATTCCCATCCTATCCCTCCCCTTTTCCCCAACCCTTTCTCCAAATCCAGTCCTATATCCAAAGGTATTTGCACTATATTTTGGACTAATGTTGGCATGTATCACGAATGTTTATCGGCTACAGTATCCACTTACGATCAGGTGGACTGTATGCTCGTCTGCCACCTTCGTCCATAAAAAAAAAAGGGTACCATTCAACGATTTAAAAAAATATATATTTCATATTCGGCTTTGTGTAGACCCGTGTCTGTACATTGTAGAACAGGGGCTCGAACAGAAACAATAAGTAACTAGTAATTTTTGTATTGTCGGACAGAGCTTCCACTTGGCAAGTTGATAGTATCGTAATCTCCCGAAATGAGCTGACACGTGCTTATATAGCTTTGGCTAGGGCGACCCCACTCGTGACTCATGGCTGTGGTGTGAGAGTGGTGTCGGGCGTCGCTCGCTGGCTTGGCATTGGCTGGCGTATTGTGATTGGCGGAAATGTGACACGTTACAACATTAAATATTTTTCGAAAAAGTGCTTGCAATTAAAGTACGAATGATATTGGGGCGCAAAACAACATATTTTGGAATTTTTGCCTGTCCGTTTTAACGCGCATCACGCAAAAACTATTGGACGGATTTTATTGAAACTTTATATAGTTGTCGCTGGGTTAACATTCGGGTACTCTTTATCCAAATCAATTATAGAGTTTTCACGGGAATCACAAGTCCACACGAACGAAGTTGCCAGCACCGCTAGTAAATAAATAAAATAAGAAGTATAGAAACACACATTTTCTTAAGTGTCCACTGCTTTACGGCCCTTATACAACCTCAATCACAAACCTGACGATATGCGCTGATGTGCCGCCGGATGAAGTAAATATTACAGTAACGATAGAATTATAGTGGATGCTCATTTACCTAAGACTATTGGACCATTTGCGGTAAGTAGATTTCTTAGTAATTAGACTCTCTTAACCATCTTCGTCTGCCTGCCGCTAGCGACGTCGTGGGTGCGGAGGACCCCGTTCTCTGTTCCCCGCGATCGATCTTGGTGGCCGGGCAGACGACATACCCGCTGGAACTCACTCAACATAGGGCCAATACCATGCCCAGATTAATGAAAAGCGTGTTATTTTTTTTTCTTTCTTAAATACCTTTATAAAGTTACTGGTTAGCGTTGCAGGTATCCTTAGTAGTGCTGTACGGTACTGTTGGTGGGTACTTACCTAACATCTAAGTGTAGTACTTCTGTACAACAGTCTGGATCTCTGATAGTGAGCTGGAGTGGAGTGGCGTCAAGTCCGGTGCACAAGTAATTTGGGTGCGTTTGGGTGGAGTACACACAATTTAATTGACAGGCCACTCTTGTTTGTGGGCTGTGTAGAGATGCACGGCTGGTGGGTTGTATGGTGTGTCCCACCCTGTTAACCGAGCGCGGAGTGCGTGTCCACGGACTTAGAGTCCGTAGAGGTTGAACATAGAAAGGCGTGGATGGTACATCCAAGAATAGTGTAGAGAGATTAATTTGTACAGTAGTTATGATCTGTAATAGAGGGCTGTAGTAGAGTTACGCCAAGTCCTGTGGGCTTGTATTCCGTTTAGATGTTCTGGGGGGTATTGTGACTCGGAATTGTTATGTCTTTGTCACTGTGAATCAGGTCTTCGCCTGTAACGTTTTACCTTGTCTCTTTAATTTTCTTTCGTTTTTTCGTTTTAATACAATTACTACCATGCTAACATCGCTTATACATAATAAATGAGTGAGTTTCTCTGTTGGCCTAACCGCCAAAGAGAACACAGTCTAGTTGCTCACGACCCTGTCGCGTACAGTTCATGAGTAGTTACCTTGTGGACGAACAATTGAACGCGACATCGTCATCAAAATGGGGAAGAGCGACTCCGAGGGGGATTAAGTTCCCGTACGGTGTCACGAAGTCCTATCCTAACCCCATGCCTGCTCGTGGCGCCTGGTGGTGCGGATTAAACCATGATAGCATATATATGTTACATACATACACAAACATTTTCGGTAACATTTAATATATATTTATTATTTATAAAAATATTATTATTATTACTATATCATTGTTACTATTTAATTCGTGCATTTGTTTTAGGGCGGAGTGAGTGTAAGGAAATTGATCAAGAATGAGTACGTTGAGGCCATCAATATGCATTTTAATAAGATATGCGATACGTTTGTAGTGAACGCTGGCTACTCCTTTTGGCCTAAACTCGACGGTAGATGTTATTTGTTAAAGGTAACTGTGTTTTTTAGCTTAATAAGGCTAAACAATGGGGTAATTTGAATGGAATCAAGCATAAACTTTTACTAGCATTTTTCTAAGTGAAAGCTGTATTAATTACCTGAATTAATTTAGCAACCTTGAGGAGGTTGCTCACGATATGTGAGTCATACGCGGAGGCCCATGGGTTCAATTAAAACCCACAAAAAAGTGTGCTCAAGGTTTTCAAAGCAGAGAGCAAGTGTTACTCCACAGTGCCAAATGTCACACTCTGTGGCACTTCTCTGAGCAGAGTTGCTAAAATTTAAGTACTTGGGCCACTGGGTTACCGAGGACCTTGGTGACGATGTTGATGTGGAGCGGGAGCGCAGGTCGCTGGCTGTCCCATGTAATGTGTTGGCCCGTAGGTTTGCACGCTGTACTAAACAAGTTAAGGTTTCGGTTTTCAAAGCTTATTGCCAATCCTTCTACACATTCAGCCTGGGGGTGAACTGTACGCAGAGGGCATACAGCGATCTCCGCGTTGAATATAATCATGCGTTCAGGGTGTTGATGGGACTGCCACGGTTCTACAGTGCCTCAGGCGTGTTTTTTGGAGGCGCGGATTGATGGTTTTGAAGCCATCATACGCAAGCGTTGTGCCTCCATAATGAGTCGCATGCGAGCTAGCATCAACACCATCCTGAGCGCATTAGCTGACTGAGACTCTTCAATTCTGAGATAAGGATACGACATTGAATAAGACTGCATGCAATTAGGTAAATGCGCCCCGGTCTCAGACAGGCCGATCGGTTACCACTTGTTGTTTTATTTTTATTTCAGCCTTATTTATATATAATGTACATGTATACTAACAATAGTTCATAAGTCTAATTGTCACTAAAAATATGGTTATTCTATGTCCGAAATAAATTATTATTATTATTACAGCAAGTGCTTTTTCTTCAAGCAAATGTTTTTGACCCCATTAACATTGGGTAATGGGCAATGTGAATAAAACGAAAGCATTTGCTACTAGTATTTAGAATAAACGATCCATTATGTAGGTACTTCGCTTACACATGATCACTGCTATAGCGACGTGGATGCACAGTAGCTGAAAAGTTTTTCGAGAGCGCGTAGACACAACATGGACACAATAACACTGTTTCACTTGTTATGTAATCGCCCTCAGAACAATAACGGCACTGTGAACGACATTTGACACCGCACAACGTGCTTCGCTTGTTTATGTAAACCTATGAAGATTAATGCATAAACATTGCTCTCAATAATCGGACAATGACGGCGTTGTTTGCAATGACGTAGTTCCTGTCAGCAACTCTGATTTCGAGGCACTTCGTTTTAGACCTAGCATCGGTCAATACGTATATTTTTAGAATAGTATTTTAGTTAATACGAGTAATATAAATTGTAATCTTAGTTATGCATTAAAATCAAAAAATGATTTTTATTAAATCCTCTACTGCAGCCGCACATAACTCACTTCTATTGGTTTATTTACTGATTATTATCTATTTTTTTTTTTATGTTAGGAAAGACAATCAAGGAAAACCCTGCATGGTCACCTGGTACCAGCTAGTCTAGCTCGTCTAGGTGGTACCAGGTAGTGCCGGACTCCTACCGGCCAAAAAACCTTGATTGCCTTAACATCGTGTAAGTCTAAGTTCTTGTGGCCCTGGTGGCCTTTCAAGAGTCACCGGTCGTATGTTGATGTGGGGCGAGCGCAGAAGGCGCTCAGCCAGGAAAAAAGTGTGTGTTGCAACGAGCCTAAGGGCTCCCCCGCCGGTAAACCGGCGGAAGGAACGGACCTCGGCTTAGGGCGTTGCATTGGGGGGATACCGCGGGATCGTGAGTCGGCGAGAAGCGCCCAGGCACGTGCCGATACCTGGTAAAAGTGTTGGCTGAGGGCCGGTGTGTGTTAACGGTGTAACGAGGGGGACGTCCATGTCTCCGCCGGCGGGGACGGTGTTTGTGTGCTGTGTTTGGGTGCAGAGTGAAAACCGCATTGGCAGCGGTGATCGGGTCGTCGGGATCGTCCAGGATGTGCCGCGGGCAACGATAGCGGAGAGGGGCACTCCTGTCCGGTATGTACCATAGGTGAGGGAAGAGACAATCAGGGGGTTGGGATGGTGTGGGATAGCGTCATAGTAGCGTCGGGCGGTGTTTTTTTATGTATTTGACGATGGAGGGAATTTCCAAGTCCTTGTGGAGGTCAACGTTACGCAAGTACCATGGTGCAGCCACGGCCTTGCGCATGAATCTGTTTTGGAGTTTTTGGAGGATTGTAATGATGGAGGGAGCTGCATGTGCGAACACAACGCTAGCATAGGTCATAATGGGACGGACGAGAGTTTTGTATAATGTCAACTTATTTCTAAGCGACATTTTACTTCTCCCGCCTATGAGGGGGTTGAGGCAACCGAGCACAAAGGCGGCTCGGTTCCGGACAGTTTTGATTGGACAGTTTCTCGGAAGGTCAGTCTATGGTCCAGAGTGTCTCCGAGATACTTGGTCTTCCTGACGAGAGGAATTGTTTGACCGAAAAGGGTTATCGGGAGAGGGGACAGCTTAGGCCTACGAGAGTTAGCCCCGGGAAAAGAGAAGCACATGGCTGCACTTTTCGCCGGGTTTATCTCTATCCTCCACCTCGCAAACCATTCGCCTAGGGCGGTGACTGCGCGCTGGAGGCGTAGAGAGACCACGCGTAGGTTCCTATCTGAGGCGTAGAGGGCGGTGTCATCCGCGAAAAGGGCGAGCTCTATTCCTGGGGTGACGGGGATGTCGTTAGTGTCTCTACACTTATAGTTACAGTTTCCCTCTGGAATAGAGCGTGGGTGCTAGAACGGAGCCCTGTGGGACTCCAGCTCTGATTGGGCGGAGGCTGGATAGAGTGCCTTCGACTCTGTAGCGAAAAGTGCGATCGGTAAGGAAGTCTCTGATGATGAGAATGAGACTTTCTGGCACCTCCAGTTGGTACAGTTTATAGATTAAACCGTTGTGCCACACCTTGTCGAAGGACCTCGCTACGTCGAAGAAGACAGCTAGGGTTCGGAGGGGTCTCTTTTGATTGAGACGCGGGAGTATGTGCTCCGTTATTCGGTGCACCTGTTGGACGCACGAGTGCTTGGCTTTAAAGCCGAACTGCTCGTCAATGAGAAGCCTATTTAAGTTAATGTGACTCAGCAGGCGAGAATGGAGGACTTTTTCATAGATTTTAGCCATTGTATTCAATAGGCTAATGGGTCTGTAACTGGAGGGGTCCGAGCGATATTTGCCCGGTTTGGGGATGCCGATGACGACGGCTTCTTTCCAGGCGACTGGAAAGAGATGATTTCGCATGGCAGCATTGAAGATGGCCACGAGGAGAGCGATCAGATGGATCGGGAGGCTTTTGAACACCTTGTTGGGTATTCCGTCGATTCCAGGAGATTTTTTAATTTTGAGATTTTGGATAATCTCCTGGATTTCTGTTACCGTAACCGGTAGAAGGGAGTCTGAGAGGGGGATGGAGGCTCGACGCCCCACCTCTCCGTCAACCGAGTCGACGTGGGATTCGTCCACCAGCTAACGGCTAAGGGAGCATTGGGCCTCCAAGCTATCAGCTAGGCATTCGGCCTTCTCTGCATCGTCAAATGCGGAGGGTCCGTTCGGTCTAGTCAGTGGGGGAATCGAGGCTGTATTTTTTGCTTTCATAGACTTCGCCATCCGCCAGTAGGCAGTGTGTGATGGCGAAATCTCTGACAACAGGGCTTCCCAACTGTGATTTTTGAATTCGGCGATGCGATGCGATTGCGATGCGATGCGATGATGGGAGGAGCCTGGAGGAGCTTTGGATTAAATCCTTAAGATGGCTGCCGAGGCCAGAGACCGCCGTGTTTGTGTCGTCCGCACTGGTCAGGTCGTCGGGGATAGAGTCGAGGTGGGGAGAGCTGGAAGCCTTAAGGGCTTCTTTTAGTTTGGTCTAGTCAATAACGGTCTTGTCTTGGGGAGGTGGTCCGGTCTGCCAGCCTAGTTTCATGACAACGGGGCGGTGATCAGAGTCTAATTCAGAAAGGGTGTCTAGCGAGTTTAGACGTAGGGCTATGTTTTTGGCTACGTAGGCTACGTAGGGTTGGCATCATTGGAGCTACCACGTCAAAGTCGAGTAAGTCAATGAGTTGGGGCTATAGAATATATGGCTATAGAATGGCTATAGAAGTTGGGGTGCTTGCAATTGAGATCTCCTGCCAGGATGACTGAGTTACCTAAGTCGAGGAGTGACTCGAGGTCAGCTCTGAGCAGTTCTCTGTCGGGGGGCAGATAAACAGATGCCAGAGTGACAGGTTGATGACCTGTCATAGCTATACGGCAGACCGAAGAGCGTCTTATTGCGCACCCAGCGGCCTTCGCTGATATTGTTAACTAAGGCGTATAGATCAGTAAGCACGCTCGCTCTTCCGGTACTGGCGGGCGTGTTTCCGGCGGACCTCGAGGTGATTCGTGCTGGCAGAACGGAACTGGCGCGCTCGTTCGCGACCAGGGAGGAGGCGCGTGCTAGGGGGCAGGCCATTTGAAATCAGACGGTGGCGAGTTGGCAGGAAAGGTGGGTTGGCGAGGACAAGGGCAGAGAGTTATTTAGATCTTTCCCGGACGTGGCGGCTCGACTCAAATCGCGTTGGATCGAGCCGGACTACGAAACATCGCAGATACTCACTGGGCATGGCTGCTTTCGAAAGAGACTTCACGATATGAAGTTGTGCGAGAATAGTTTGTGTGAGTGTGGCATGGAAGACGAGGACTTGCACCATGTCTTATGGTCCTGTCCTCTATATGAAGAAGATCCACAGAGAATGTTAGAGGGAATTACACGACAGGATGAGGGACCGGTGTTTTACGGCGATCTTGTTTCCTCTGAGGGGAACTTCCGAAGGCTGCGTGAATTTGCACACCGATGGCATAAGATAAGGAGCCCAGGAGAGCTGCTCGGCGTCGAAGTCGCGTAAAGTAGAGTTTAACAGCCCCAGAAAGGGGAGAGTGGCTCAGGGACACGGGTGTAGAGAGTACTTGTAGGGAGGCAGAGTAGATACGCGCCGCAACATAGCCCTTAGCAGGCGAACGGCGCGTACCTCCCGACGATTCGGTCCGTATAACCAAAAGGTTGGTAGGACCATGGGCGGAGGTGTCCGCAAAGCTGACCTCCGTGCCGTCAATGTCCTGGGACAGGATATCATCGCAATTGTGGCCCATCTACAGCTGGAGCTGATGGAGGCCAAGAACAAAGCTGCCAGAGCACAAATGGACGTCGAGCGCCTTAACCAAGAGTTGCGCGCAATGAAGGACAAAGAACTCTTGGGAACGGCACAGCGATCTGCACCAGCCCCTATCGCCGCACCCATGGACTATGCGGCAGTTTTAACGCGAGGCAGGGGTGTACCTCCACAGCCCCTGCCAAGAACGAAGGGACCCACCTTGGCGTTCTATCCTGCTGCGGACAAGACTGAGATCCTTAAGTCTGCCGAGGATACTAAGAGGGAGCTAAAGAAGACGGTCGACCCTCGTAAGGTGGGAGTACAAGTGGCCGGACTACGCAAGGTCGGGAACGCTGGCGTGGTGGTGCAGACCACCTCACAGGCAGCTGCGGACAGGTTGAAAAAAGCCGCACCACCGACCCTAAGGGTCACAGAGGCGAAACAGCGCTTGCCGCTGGTCGCCTTAAGAAACATGGAAAGTGACCCGGAGTACGTGGCCACCCTGGAAACCCTGCACGAGCAGAACTTCGAGGACGATGAGAAGTGCACCCTGGCTGACCTTAAAAAAGGCACAAAGCTGGCCTTTAAACGCTCCAGGAGCGGCAGGCAGTCGACCACGATGGTCCTGGAGTGCACGCCGGCAATTAGGGACATCCTCACAGCCAGGGAGCGCGTCTATATAGGGTGGGAAGTAGTCGAGGTCTGTGACTACTTATCTGTCACTTGCTGCCATAAGTGTCAAATGTATGGGCATCCAGAGAAGCTTTGCAGGGCCGCAGAGATGACGTGTGCAAAATGTGGAGGCACTGGGCACCGCGGCACGGAGTGTCGCTCCACTGTGGTGTCTTGCGCCACATGCAAGAGGTTTGGTCATCGAGAGGCGAGCACCCATACTACGGCGGCCCGAACATGCCCGGCACGCTTGCACGCAGAGCAGAGGGCCGTCTCCATGACCAAGTATGGATAAAAAAGCCTACACCCTACATATCGGGCAGTTAAACAAATACAGGTGGCAGACGAGCGTGGTCAGCTGGCAGGAAAGGTGGGTTGGCGAGGACAAGGACAGAGAGTTATTTAGATCTTTCCCGGACGTGGCGGCTCGACTCAAATCGCGTTGGATCGAGCCGGACTATGAAACATCGCAGATACTCACTGGGCATGGCTGCTTTCGAAAGAGACTTCACGATATGAAGTTGTGCGAGAATAGTTTGTGTGAGTGTGGCATGGAAGACGAGGACTTGCATCATGTCTTATGGTCCTGTCCTCTATATGAAGAAGATCGACAGAGAATGTTAGAGGGAATTACACGACAGGATGAGCGACCGGTGTTTTACGGCGATCTTGTTTCCTCTGAGGGGAACTTCCGAAGGCTGCGTGAATTTGCACACCGATGGCATAAGATAAGGAGCCCAGGAGAGCTGCTCGGCGTCGAAGTCGCGTAAAGTAGAGTTTAACAGCCCCAGAAAGGGGAGAGTGGCTCAGGGACACGGGTAAAGAGAATACTTGTAGGGAGGCAGAGTAGATACGCGCCGCAACATAGCCCTTAGCAGGCGAACGGCGCGTACCTCCCGACGATTCGGTCCGTATAACCAAAAGGTTGGTAGGACCATGGGCGGAGGTGGGTCATGTCCGCAGAGGATGTCCGGAGAGGACTCCGGTGTTGACCGCCCAGCTGTCAACACGTATCCGCAGTTGCTCCGCGCATAAAAATTAGATTTATAGTTTAAATTTGATTTTTATAGTGTTCTTTCAGTGTATTTTAGTACCTTATTACGATATAGACGTTTTGCTACAGTTTCAGATTCGATCAGTGACGATTTCAGTGCTTTTAGTGCTCCAAACAGTATCGCGAAATGGACGCCATCAACTAAGCTAAGTTTTAGAATATAATTAGTTTAACGACTCCAATTTGAACCTTTTTTATCTTCATATACTTTATCTGTGTGTTATTGCTGCGTTTTCCCTGTGTCTTTAGAATTTTTAGATTTATTTTAGTGCTTCAGTGTTATTATAGAAACTGCGTGCTTAACCTAAATGATCGCCATGCGGTGGCACGCCATCGCCTGACGCCGGACATTTGTGATTTGACAGGTGACAGTGGCGTTCGACGGGTGGCAGTTGACGTCTGACGCTTACGCTTACGTCACTGTCAACGACGAGTGGACGTCGTGCATTGCTGCCTAGAGTCTCTGAGTACATTGCTGGCTACTCATACCACAGACTGTACTCATTACTCTGTGACTATTTTAAATTAACTTTTTATTGATTGGTGACAGTGGCGTTCGACGGGTGGCAGTTGACATCTGACGCTTACGCTTACGTCACTGTCAACGACGAGTGGACGTCGTGCATTGCTGCCTAGAGTTTCTGCGTACATTGCTGGCTACTAATACCATTGAATAATTAATTAATACTCTGTGACTATCTCTAATTTAACTTTATATCGTGTTTGATACCCTTGTGTGCAGTGTGTCGTGACAATGTCGTCTTGTGACGACTCCAAGATCTTCCTTCCGAGGAAATCTTTAACTCGCACCCCCCCCGCGACCTGCAACTGCGTCATCCAAGCGACAGAGGGAGGTGAATCTGGAGGGCTCAAGAAGAAGATCAGCGCCAGGGCCCCCAAGGTTCTCGAAAAGAGGGTCCCACCATCCATCCTACTGCTGAGTAGTGAAGCCGACTTGGGGGGGACCCCATATCAGTCGGCGGCATCGGACCAGTCACCGGAGGAGGGGGACTCAAATCAGGATCTTCACACGGCGGGTGGAAGGCATCTCCTCCATAGGGCCCATGAAGCCGTACAGAGGATATCGGACTTGGCTACCAGTGACACAAGCCGCCTTAATAAGACAGACTGCAGTTCGATAAACGTGCTTGGGCAAGACCTAATTGCTATTGTGGCGCATCTACAACTAGCTTTGGCGGACTACGAACGGGCAAGAGTAAATGCAGAGAGGGATGTCGAGCTGCTAAGAATGAAAATCGGCCATATGGAAATTACCAGCACCATGCCAGCACCTGTTCCCCAGCAGCCTACAACAGCACTAAGAGTAGGCCAGGATTACACTGCCGCCTTCCGACGTGGGAGGGGCGAGCCGCCGCAGCTCCTGGTCAAGCCCAAGGGGCCAACCCTGGCCTTCTACCCGGCACCTGACAAGGTTGATACGCTGAAGTCTGCCGAGTACACTAAAAAAAGAACTGAAAAGATGCATTGACCCCAGGAAGGAGGGAGTCCAGGTTGAGGGCGTTCGTAAGGTGGGCAATGCTGGAGTAGTTGTCCAAACAACCTCTGCGGCGGCAGCCGAAAAACTTAAGAAGGCTGTACCGCCTACATTGAGAGCGGCGGAAGCCAAACAGCGACGGCCGTTGGTAGCCCTGCAAAACATGGATGGAGATATAAACTTGGAGGCCATCATGGAGTGTATCCACCAGCAGAATTTTCAGGATGACCCTAAGTGGACGCTGCAGGCAATAATGAAAAGTTGCAAACTGGCCTTCAAGCGGGGGCGACGAGGAGGACGGGCTACCACGCTAGTACTTGAGTGTACCCCGGCGCTGAGAGACCTGCTCATAAACAGAGGGCGACTGTTCGTTTGATGGGAAGTGGTGGAGGCATGCGACTACGTTGGGGTCACCTGCTGCCATAAGTGCCAGCTTTATGGGCACCCGGAGAGATTTTGCAGATCGACAGACTCTATCTGTGGCCGATGTGGCGTCGCGGGCCACAGGGAGCCTGACTGTAAATCGGCCACACAGTGCTGCGCGTCCTGCAAAAGGTTCGGGCATAAGGACGCGAGCAATCACACGACGGCGTCAAGGGCGTGTCCAGCGAGAACACACGCTGAACAGCGAACAGTTGCGATGACGAACTATGGGTAAGGTGGTCCATGTGGGACAACTGAACCTGGCCGCGTCAGCTGGTGCAACTAATGAGCTGCCGGCCATTGCTGTATAGAGAGGCCTGGATATTGTCCAAGAGCAGTATGCCCAGGCCGGGCACGGTGGATCCAGATATATCCAGTGCGGAGCTGATCCAAAAGCGGGAGTATATGTGTGCAGCAACAGAGTCACGTGTGCTGTGTTGCGGCACCTGTGCAACACCCACATCGTTTGCTGCCACGTTACGAGTGGCACAATGGAATTATACGTCGTGTCATGTTACTTCCAATACAGTCGTGACATTGACCAACATCTGGAAAGCCTGGAAAAGACGCTGAATTACCTCAGAGGACGGCCGGTAGTCATTGGTCTAGATGCCAATGCGCACTCTCCGCTGTGGCACTGTCACATGAGACAGTATGTAGGAAGAGGTCACGTTGTCGACCACCGCAGAGCCAGCATGGAGGGCTTCATTCTTGGCCGCTCCCTGCTGCTCCACAATGCCCCTGGGCAGCCATCAACCTTCTGCGGCCCGAATGGTGAGTCCAACGTGGATCTGACATTGAGCACCCGCGGAGTGACCATCACACACTGGAGGGTACATGCGTCGGTGAGCACCAGCGACCATCGGCTCATCACCTACACCGCCGGGGGCACAAGCCCACACACTAGATGCGCGGAGCCGGGTGAAGAGCCAATGAGATTTCGGGATCGTGGCGTGGATTGGGGCCGCTTTCGTTCTGCCATCCATACGCGAATGGGCAATTTGAATCTCTGGAAGCCCTCAAATGAACTTTGTGAGGAATTTGTAGAAGTTATTGAAAGATCGGCGCAAGAATGTCTAGGTGTAAGGAAAAACAAGAAGTTCGAGGGCTATGAATGGTGGAATTCGGGGCTTGACAAGCTCCGAAGAGATTGTATGAGCCAAAGGCGTACGTGGCAAAAGTTGCGTCGCCTTGGAGGTATTCATGAGGAGAATGCCCGAGTAATATTCCACGAAGTAAGAGCGAGATATAGACGGGCGATGGAGGATGCAGAGTATGCATACTTCAGACAGATCGCAGAAAGCGGTAATCAGGATCCATGGGGCATAGCATATCGGGAGGCCAGCGGTCGCGCTAGGCCTCCAAGTAACGTGATTAACGGTACACCGGATACACCGGTAGCGTGGGGGAGGCCATGGTCGGACTGGTTGGGGCCCTGTGTCCCGACGACGATCCGTCAAGGGACACGGATTACCATAGACTGGTCCGACTGATGGCGTCTGTCCTGCCTACTGGATCCGATGCACCTTCACCGACAGTGGGAGTTGTGCGCGGGATAGTCAGGCGCTTGCCTAACACGGCGCCGGGTATCGATGGTTTATCAGCGCGTATTATTAAGAATGTGTGGGCCATGGCAGCTGCGGAGCTCACCGCAGTCATGGCCAAGTGTGTTAGAGAGGGGGTGTTTCCGCGGGTATGGAAGGATGGTCAGTTGCTTGTCCTGCCGAAAGGTAACGACAGGCCTCTGACCGACCCAAAGGCCTATCGCCCTATCACGCTGCTTCCGGTCCTAGGTAAAATTTTGGAGCGCGTTATCTTAGAACGCGCGCCTCAAATCGGTAACGAGATTTCAGACTGCCAGCACGGTTTTTCTCCAGGAAAATCTACAGTCACGGCGATTAAAGTTATCTTAGGCACAGCTAGGGAATCATCATCGAAATATGTACAGGCGATCTTTTTGGACATCTCGGAGTGAAACTCGTGGCTTACGCGGATGATGTGACGGTCCTCATTGAGGCGGAATCGAGGTTACAAATTGAATCCAAGGCGGCACAAGCTCTGCAGCGCATAAGTGAGTGGGGGGCCCGTAATAGACTGGGGTTTTCACCTACAAAGTCGTCAGTTCACAATCAGGGGCAGGCTCCAGAGACCCCCCACCATAAAACTCGACAGCGCATCGGTGAGGAGCGTCTCATCGACCAAGGTATTGGGGGTGGTATTGGACTCGGGTCTTTCATTTGTGCAACATGCCAAAGAGATAGGGGAGAGGGCATCGAAGGCATTCGGGAAGATGTCTAGAGTGTCGGCCTCCCCCTGGGGAATTCGCTATCGGGGACTCAGGGTCTTGTACCAGGGCACCTACGTGGCCACGGTCAACTACGCAGCGGCATGTTGGTTTTACAGAGCGTCCCTGCGTGCAATGCCGTGCTTTGCACGGCATTGCAACCCATCAGATTGCTGTCTAATTCACCAATAGGGTGCACAACTGGCAATAAGCTTTGAAAGGCGAAACTTTAGCTTGTTTAGTACAGCGTGCAAAGCTACTAATATACTTACCTACTCTATTTGTACTAATGTAGTTGCGGTAGACATCTCTCTGTGTTATCACTATAGATCGGACTTTTGGGTGCTATTGACAAAATATGTCATCAAAAGTATGGATACGACCAAAAAAAATCCCGGGAAAAATTCCGTGTCTCGGAATTACATATATCACTGGGATATCGAATATGGATGAATGTCGGAATCACGAGTACGACTATTATGTAAAGAATGGATACGACTAAAAAAATTCTTCAATGCTTAAGAATGTGGTATTTAGTAATAGATACAAAAATATTAATGATGAGATTCCGAATAGCATAATTGTTTACTAAATAAAACACTGATATAAATGTACAGGGTATAATTTCTTGATTTAAAATACAAACAAAACATAAAATCTCTTAGGTATATAAAATATATCAGAATAAGATAGTACTCACCAAAAGTATGTTTTCGGGAAAAAACATATTTAAATACTTGTCCAGTTGCAATAATCGTAGTCCGTTTTTCAAGCCAAAAATGTCAAGTTATGCAGTTAAATCCAAAATCCAGGTAACGCGCAGGGGTCAACAAATAATGGCACAAAACACACGGATAGCAAACTGAACAGCACTCGACAAACCGAAGTAAGCGAATGAGTCAAAAAATGCTCGCGATTAGAGATGGGTCAACTCAAGCGCTCAGTTCGAGTTAACTTGATTCGGATCTCACGAACTCAAGTTCTTCGACTTGCGGTTTCACCTAACCCGTGGGAAAAACGGGATAAAAAGTAGTTTATGTATTAATCCAGGTCTCCAGCTCAGTTCCAAAGTAACAAAATTTAAAATTTAGGGCCACGGCTCTAGAATTTACAAAATAATGTTACATTACAATTTTATAAGGGTAATTTTTTAAACATTTATTATTTTCGAATTCGTCAGGCATCTTGTTCGAAATCAACAAATCAGGAAATTAACAATTCGATTTACGTGAATTACGACCAGTCATGTTTTTTCAAAGCTGGCACATCACTAGTTGCAACAAGAGAGCGATATGTATGTTTGTCTTTTTTTTTTCTATTTTATGGTAGGTACGCTAAAAAAGAATACAGTAGAACCTCGCAAAGGAGATAGTTGAAAATCTCTACAATTCCAAAATCTCTTGTTCCCTTTAAGCCCCAAAACCTTCATTTCGCGAATTTTAATTCTCGATAATTCGAAATCTGATTATTTCCCTTACTTTCCCTACAACTATTTTAGTACATATTTAACCCCCGTAAATCGAAAAAATTGTGTATATCTTTCATATCTCGAACATACAGAAATGGATCTACTACCTCTATAACTCCAATATTTTAAATAAATAACCGCGATAGCTCGAAGAAAAATAACAAATATACCTACCGCCTTTGAAATATTGCCGACAATAGTGACAGTAGGTATGCTCAATAGTTTTCTAGGTATTTTGCAAGAGATAAGCAATTTTTATGGCTGTCGTTAAAAGGTTCCTTTTGTTCAATTTTGGGTACCTATTTATGGTTATTGTTAACTTAAAATTGTGAGATTGCATGTATGAAAAAAACTCAGTAGGTATACCACTTTATGCTTTAAATTCTAAAATATTTGTTAATAATATTTTTCTAAAATTAATACAATATCTAAACATTTTTCAAAATTCTAATAAGGTTTAAAAAGAAATATCGGGATTACGGAATTTACAATTCCCGAATGTCATATCCATGTTAGTGACAACGTTCGAATAGCACCCAAAAGTCCGATCTATAGTTATCACTTTGTTTCCACATACGAGTACATATTGAATTAACTGTCGGCATTTAATTATTCAATTACAATATCCAACTGCTAAGATAACGGTTGCCGGTAAGACTTTTTTATAGCAAATAATTATAATAATATACTAGCAGGCTTCCACCTGATGGTAAGTGAATAACGGTGGTAAGTGGATACACATGCACATCCGCGATACAAGCCAACATCAGTGGAAAATGGATTGGGATGAATATGGAATAAAGAATATGTTTATTTTGTAGCTTAAAGCAACGAATCTGAATAATTTTCTTTCATGATTTCTTTACAATTACAATTAGAGTTATTCTCTAATTATACGAATTCCTTCCGACAGACACTAAAATTGCGCAATATTTCCGACTAGTTCAATCTCTATTTTTCCCTTTACTCGACTATGCTGATATCTGTTATCTCGACTTAACGGAAGAAAAAACTCAACAAACTTGAGCGCCTCCAAAATCATTAATTACATCTGGTTCATATTTGGAGAGCGTAAATATGACCATGTTTCCGAGTTTCGTAATAAGCTCAAGTGGCTTCCAATTCGACTTCGTAGAAATACGCATATACTTCCACTTCTCTACTCTGTACTTTTTAATCCCTTGACCCCACAATATTTGAAGGAGCTTATTGAATTCTTTGCTTTACAATCCACGTACTTATGTTCTTTTGAAAATTTACTTCTTAAATTTCCTACCCATTCTTCAAATTTCTTTACAAACTCTTTCACTGTGCAGGCTGCTAGGCTTTGGAACTCCTTACAAGTTGTCATTAGACATGCTCAGTCGCTGTCTAGTTTTAAAAGGCAAGTTAGAAATCATTATTCTATTAGTTAGTTCCTTTGGATTTCTATTTTCTTTCTTTGCCTAATGATTTCCTCTCGCTACGTTTTTGTTCCTAACCTGTTCTATTTCGTCCCTTAGAGACCTCAATTCCCTCTTATTTTTCTTTCCCTGTCAACTTTGATCTTATTTGCGAATCGATATTGTGCGCAGTGTACATGTAGATATGTATGTATGTATTTATATATTATAAAGTTATTTATTGTTATATGTATTTATTATTCTATATTTATTATCGATATTGTCGATAAGTATATATTGAATATGGTCCATCTGTGGATTTCGGTCTTTTTGCACTACCTACGAGTATATCCCTTTTATTTTTATCTATCCTAAAGTTACCTTGAAGAGATCGCCTTAGCGATAAGGTCGCCTATTGTATTCTGTCATTTATTATTTGTGCACATGTAATAACTATTTGTATGCAATAAAGAGTATTTATTATTATTATTATTATACAATAACAAATAATTATACTTTATTATACATATACAAAAAATGTATTAACTAAAAGATATACAAAAGACGAAGACGAGTTTATCTACTTAGCAAGTTTCTTCCAGCAAACTCGATCGTTTGTAATAAGTACTTCCTTATATACGTAGGTCACACTGAAAATTTCCGGAACTGGTACACAATATTTCAAAAGTACTCGTAATTATAATATTTGAAAGCGGAACTCTTTAGCTGTAGGTTAAAGTTTGTTCCATCTTGTTAAGTAAGTCATTTGTTTTTTCATTGTGGCGTCATTTTAAAAATTGCGTGTCTGCATTACGATGGATTTAACAAGTCAAAATTTTCGCTGTATGATTTTATACGATTTTAACTGAAATTTGGTAGCACAGCAGAGCATCGCTCGGCTTCAAACTGCTTTTAACGATGAAGCACCAAGCAAGACGACAATTTATAGCTGGTTTGTAGAATTTAAGCGTGGTCGTGTCAATCTCAGTGATTAATTTCATGAAGGTCGCCCGTCCACCGCTGTCAACTACAAAAATATCGATGCTTTGCGCCATATAATCCATAACAAAAATATACATGCTGTGAGTTTCGGGCATGAGATTCGGGCATCCTTAGGCATAGGCATGAGTCAGTTACAATCAATCTTACACAAACATTTGGCTGTGCGAAAGCTGTGCTCGCGGTGGATCTTACACAATTTGACTGAGGCTTAAAAAACGGAACGCGTCAATTGGTGCAATGCCATGCTTACCAGATTCAACAAAAGGGCTTCAAATTTGGTGTGGAAGGTTTTGGAAGGTTGTGGATGGTTTCATAGTAACAGTTGACGAAACATGAATTTACAGCTACGACCCCGAAACAAAGCAGCAATCTACCATTTGGGTCTTTCAAGATGAGCCGAACCCCACCAAAGTGGCGCGTGTGCAAAGTGCCGCGAAGCAGATGATCGCTTTTTTTTTAGAAAAACTGGACACGTGGCTGGCTACTGTTGCTTTGGAGAATCGTCGTACTGTGAATGGTGATTGATACGCGATCATTTGCTTGCCGAAAATTATTGACCAACTCCGTAAAAACAACCGTAAACGCCACATAATCTTACACCGTGACAATGCCAGCTTCTTTAAGGCGAAAAACGTAGAAGTCATGAGCCATCCTCCATACAGTCCCGATTTGGCACTTTGTGACTTCTTCTTGTTTCCAAAAATTAAGCACCAATTACGCGGTCAACGATCTTCATCGCCAGAAGAGGCTGTCGAAGAGTATGAAAAACATGTTTCCGAGGTCACCACGGAGGAGTGCAATAAATGTTATGGAAATTGGTTTATTCGTATGAAAAAGTGTATAGACGCTCATGGAGAATATTTTGAGAAACTATAAATTGATTTTTGGCCATTCATTTTATTTTTTTCTTATTCATTCCGGAAACTTTGAGTGTGGCCATCGTACAGTGTGCTTTACCTATTTTTAATGAATTTGAAAAGTAGATTTCTATTCTTATAATATTCTCTTACCTCAAACAAAGATAAGTCTTAATACATTATTTTACGAAGTGTTTTAACCAATTTGATTTTTTTTTTTATTATTATTAAATGAAACGTCTGACATGGAGGTCAGAGACAGTTTTTACTAGTGATGTTATAATTACTTACTACTATGCAATATTACAGACAAGTATACTTAATAATATACTTGTATAACTTATTTCTATTCTTTATTGCTTTATTTACATAGCTTATACATTACTTATTTCTACCTATTGCTCTAGTTGCAATCTGTATGCAGTATTCTACAAAGAGTCCTCTTTTCTTTTTATTTGCCATTAGTTCGCTTGCACTCTCTGCGCACAGTGTGGCATCCAGCTTTTGTTCGGCTTCATGTTTTAGGAGCGAATTTGCGGGGCAGTCGTACAGCAAGTGCGTGATCGTCTCCTCAATACCTTGTTCACAGATGCACGACGCGTTCTGCTTACACCCAAACCTGTATAAATACTCGGAGAACCCGCCGTGCCCCGTCAACACCTGTGTCAGTACACCTGTTGGCTCGGTCTCTCGTACAGTCTTGTAGGCCTCCACAGCGTCCGGGAAGAAGATTCTGGTTATTGCAGCTGTTCCACCCGTCTTGTATCTTCGGTTCCATTCCTCAAGTGACTTCTCTCGGAGTTGTCGTTTGATAAACGAAACCAGGTACAGGTCGTATTTGGGCTTTGTTTTCATCTTCTGGGCTGCCTCTTTTGCCAGTTTGTCAGCTCTTTCGTTCCCTTCCAGTCCGGCGTACGCTTTGATCCAAAACAACGATATCTCCTTGTTCTGGAGTTTTCCGGCTTTGATGTTAGCTCGAGACTGTACGGCTAGGTGGTGCTTTGATGCGTTATTAACAATCGTCTCCAATGCAGATTTCGAATCACGGCCAAAACTTGTTTCTTGGCGTACCAGGATCATCTTCGTGGCTTCATATATGGCCAGGAGTTCCGCCTGATACACCGTGCAGTACGGCGACAGTTTCAATTTGACGACTTTGATCTCCGCTTCGCTGTTCCACAAGGACAGCGCAGCTCCAACCTTGCCATCTATTTTGCTGCCATCCGTATATATTCTAACTGCTTGAACCTTTTGCTCGTCGACTTGTTCCTGGTTTGTCAGACTCGTGAATCCCAGGCTCATATACTCTGCCGGATGGGGTGTTTTGGCATATGCAACGACTCGTTCCACCGCTCTATCCCCTAGGTCTATTCGAGGTACCCCCCTCTTAGCCTCATAGAGTGCTGCTGCCTCTCTAATTCGGAGGTCGAGTGGGAGCATCCCAGACAGCATCCCAGAGCTGAGTTTAGGGAGACGGTTTTGTATGCTCTCGTCATTTTCTGTGCAAAACTCCTTTGTACGTTGTTAAGTTGCTTTTGCACCCCCAACTTTTCAGTCGCCGATGCCCAAACGCTGGAGGCATACAAGATCACTGGCTCCACAGTAGCAGTGTATATTAATCGGATGACTTCCGGGTGGACGCCCCAATTAATTCTGGCCGCTCTAGAAAGCTGGTGGTAGATGTTGATCGCTTTCTTGCTCGCCTCTGCTACATGTCTCTTAAATGTCAATTTGCTATCGACGTAGAGCACCAGAATTTTTATTTCTTCAGACATGCCAATGTCGACCCCACCCATCCTCAGGACCGGAACGTCATACTTCAGCTTTCGAGTGAGCACCATGGCCTTGGTCTTTAACGGGCCGAAGTTAAGCTTGTTTCTGACGCCCCAATCGTGGACATAGGCGAGTGCGGCATTGGCCCGTCTCTCTATTTCAAGAGCCGTATTTCCGTCAAAGATGAGAACGACGTCATCCGCGAACGCTTGGCAGTAATCGCTCCGATTTTCAAGCCCTTTAATTAGAGGGTCCAGGAGAAGGTTCCATAGAATTGGACCGCCAATCGATCCCTGCACGCAACCTTTGGTCGTACTCTTAGTGTACTGCACCCCTCCATACCGGACTGTGACCTTTCTGTCTCTTAGGTAACTGTCGAGCACTCTCCGTATATTGATGAGACATTTTTCTTCAGCCAAACGGACTCTGATTGCGGGCCACCATGCATTGTCAAAGGCTCCCTCTATGTCCAGCGATATCATCGTAACCATCTTTTTTGCCTCAATTTTATGGCGTATATGGTTCACTAGGTCATATAGAGAGTCCTCAGTGCTTCTCTGGGGCATGAATCCGTACTGGCGAGTACTAATCCTCGGGAGGATGTGCCACTTCAGTCTACCTACGATCATTTTCTCCAGTATTTTTCCCATCACTGGCAACAGACCTATTGGCCTGTAAGCCTTAGGATTGGTATAGTCATCTTTCCCAGGCTTGCGCAGGACCACAACGGTCGCTTCCTTCCAGATGGTCGGGAAGTGCCCCAGCTCCAGGCATTTGTTAGCCATTGATAGGAAAAATTCCGGATCACGGGATATTGCATGGCTGCAGATATCGGCCGTGAAACCATCTGCACCCGGGGCCTTCTTCGGATTGAAGCTCTCTATCGCCATTCGGAGCTCTTCCATGGTGAACGGTGGGTCTCTGTGCTCATCACGGGCCCAGTCGTTAACACGGTCGGCCTCCTCTCTAATTAGTCGGTGGTCTGGTGTGTCAAGTTCCGTCGAGTTATCCGGGTAGAAGACCTCGGTTAGAATCCTCGCTGACTCACCTAGGTCTATCGTCCTCCCATCCTTTTCCAGAGGCGAGTCCTCTTGTCGTTTGGTCGTTCTACCTATCACTCTATATATACCTTCCCATACTCCTTCCTTATCCTGCTTGCCACAGAACCCCTTCCAGCTTTCGATTTGTGCTGCCTTAGCCTTCTTTTCATACATTTCTTTCGCTTCCAGGTACTCACTGACAACCTTAGCTTTGCGAACTGCCGCTGCGCAACGAATTCGACGCTTCTTGGTGAGGACCTCTTTCTTCAGCACGTAGAGCTCCTCAGACATCCACGGCAGGGTAAGTTTTTCTTTATATTTCTTTTTCGGTAGGGATTCTTCGCACGCCTTTTTCACAATGCTCGTATATCCCTCCGGCAATAAATCCAATTCCCCTTTGTTGTCAATTTTTTCCACATTCTCTTTGTTTATGGCGCCTTCTCCTTTCAACTGGTCCAGCTTCTCATGATACCGGATCCAACGGGCCTTTTTGGTGGCAAAAATCCGTGTCGTCCTCTGTACGCTCATACCTTTTGCCTTAGTTAGCCTGATGCTGAAGGTCAGTGTATTGTGGTCTGAACTGGTAACGGTTTCGTCCACTCTCCAGTCCTCTACCAAGTTGAGCATCTCGTTCGAGCAGGCCGTAACGTCAATGTAGCTGGAGTAGCGTTTATTGCCTCTAATGGTGTCAAATGTGGGGACATCTCCCTCGTTGAGTATATGCAGACCCATTTCGTTTATGGCCCCAGACACTTCTTCGCCCCTCCAGTCTACTACATTTCCGCCCCACCAAATATTTTTGGCGTTTGCATCGCCGCCGAGTATGAGCAACTTTGGCTGTAACTCTTTTTGTATTTTCTTGAGCTGCTTCAGGTATGGCTCTATAGGCTGATCCGGCTCAAAGTAGTATGAGACTGCGGTGATATCCCAAGCGCGAGTTCGGATCCCCACCACAACGATGTTATTCGTGGTGAGTTTCGGGAACTGTCTAACGTCTAGGTCTTGGTCATAGACAGCAATAGCCGCCTTGACAGTCCCTTCTTCGCGATTCGCGCTCTGGAAGACTCTCGCACCTTTGTAGCATTTCATACACCTCGAGCTGCCCACATACGACTCCTGGAGCAGCGCAATGGCCACTATCCTCTTTTCGGCCTCTATCATTATTTCTGTTGTGGCTAGCTCCTTTCGTTGCAGGTTGGCCTGGAGTACTTTGTACGGCTTCACACTGTGCGTGCTGGCAGCGTTGCCTGCCGTTTGGTTGCCGGGAACGCCCTTAGCAGTAGGCTGTGGTAGCACGGGCCAAGGCATCCACTTTCGCCTCACAGGGCATTCCCGATTAAATGCGTGGTGGTTTGTCACTGTCATTTTCGCTTGGCTGCAGTTGCAGCATGTTGGGGCGTCACCAGCGGCTCGATTCACGCATTCCGCCCATTTGTGAGGTCCTCCGCAGTGACTGCACTTTTCTACGGTGTCTTTGCAGAAGCGTCGCTGTATCCGTATCCGAGGCAAAGTGAACATTGTACCAACGGCGACTGATCAGCGACTCTTATGCGCTGGAGGTCGACGCGAAGTGTACCCGCGTTTATTGCTTTTCTCCAGACAGAGGGAGATGTGCTCACTATTATGTGGCAGGTGTGGGGATTCGTAGTGTTTTTCCTGTATTTGATTTGGAGCCGGTTTTCCCCCTCGCCGAGGTTGCTGAAAACATCCCGGTTTTGATTCCTCAGTGCTTTGAGGACGTCTTCATCGCTGTTCATCACCAAAACGTCTTTGAGGAATAATGTGTTTGTTAAACCAATTTGATTAATCGATAATGTGTTTGAACACTGTTTTAAATTAGGGCCATATATGATTTTAAAGGAGGTCGGCATAAACAGGAGTAACAGGAGTTTATAAACATGTATAAACAGGAGGTCGGCGGCCCTATAGTTAATATTTTAATCAAATAATATATCCCAAATACATGTATCATCTGTTTGCGAACTGAGTTATATTAATATCTATCTCTACTGAGGCAAAGACATTGAGTGAATAACCGTTTATTACATGGGTACATGAATCACTAAGGTAAATCACTTTGTTGATATCTAGGCCCTAGGTACAGGTTTGTGTTATGTACCTACACAACGCAAACAAATATAGTGATTGTATCCATTTATTAATTAGCTGAGTTTGGGATTGATTGAGTCTGGTACAGACAGATATGAGTGGCTAAGTTGAGTAATAAATTTGAATTGTTTTGTACCCGATTACTACTGATTTGATTGTTTTGTTTTATGAATTACTTTACTATGTTGACACTTCATTATCAGAGTCGAAAGTAGCAGAGACCAGATTAGAAAACAAATAAATCTGTTAAATTGTTTTTTACAGCAAGACGGCGGCATACGAGCACACAGTCCAACTGATGGTAAGCCCATGGAACCTGCGGTACATGCAAACTTCAATTCAGAATGACAAGCGTTGGACTGCCCCCGGATACGCTACCTACACTTTGGACGTGTAGGAATAGATGTGGAGAAAGGGTTGGGAAAATGGCGAGGGATAAGATAGGACGGGATGGGAATGGGCTTTGGCATATCTCACAATAGGTAGTATAAGGTAGTATTCTGTGAGAGAGGGGTATCGTGGCCAGTCGAGTGCGCCCAGCGGCTGTGGGATTGCAGCGTGCACCTTGCCAGTCAAATATATGTAAACTTACATACTTGTTTCATTAATTTTATTTCAATTATGTGTTCATTTGAACTAGTGACTAGTTATCGGCTTTGCTCAGTTGCTAAGGAATCCAAACAGAACTTAGATTTATCTGCATTAGTCTAGTTTTCTAGAACTAAAGGAATTCCTGAAATTGGTATAACACTTTCGGAATTTATCTTTTATAGCATACGGTTAAATATTTTTATTTAACCGTATGTAACCGTTTAACGGTTAAATATTTTTATTTGACCGTATGTAACCGTTTAATGGTTAAATATTTTTATTTAACCGTATGTAAGAAAGCTTTTATGTAACCATTTATATACTGGTATCATACCATTACCCTTTTAACATTGAGTTTCTTTCGTAAAATCTCACAAATTTTGTAGCACGATTTTCTTACATTTAGCACGTTCTCTTTCACACAAACCAATAGAAAGAAGCTGACAGACGAGCAGACACTTCACTTAGTGCATAATAAAAATGTCCACAGTTACATAGTAAGACTTTCCTAATATTTATGTTGGAGATGGGTTGGGTTGTTGTTGTTGTTGGTTAATATTTATTTTTTAATACAACAAGCCAGAACCAAAATAAAGAGATAACATAAAAATTATTTCATTTATTATACGTAGCTTTTGTAACTCAACGACCTTCTAAATTACTAGTAATTTAAAATAACTTTAACAAAATACATATTATGTAAAAATGCGAATTAGTATTTAATTTCTGGGAATATTATTTTAGAACTTCACCAAAAAAGGATTCAACTACATAGAAAGGCGTAAATGAAAGTACCCTTTTCTAGTTCGAAATAAGACAACGTATTTTTAATTGTAATAGTTTTATTTGATTACATAATTTTCTAAAAAATGTTAACACCGCGTTGTAGCTCATGGTACAACGACATCTATCGCCAAATTTAACAAACTTACACATTCTCATGCAACTACAAGGTTGTACAATACTTATACAATTATTATATCGTATTCATTGGGCTTATGCTGTAATATTAAACAATTATGAGTATACTGAAGACCGTGTGTGATGGCGGTCCTTGGGAGAGGCGTAAGTATATCAAGCAGTGGAAAGACACAGGCTGATGGTATGGTATATGAGTATACTATAGGTAAGTTGAATTTATTTAACGAATTTATTAAGGCTATATATACAACGTATCACGAAATAAAGCGAAACCCGAAACACGTTAACTAATTTAAAATATATAAAACCGTTCTAGAGCAAAATACAATTATTTTAGAGAACAAATCAAAAATTGCAGACATGTATAGATTTTTTCTTCTATTATAGTAAGTACATATTTGTAAGTACATAATCTTACAAATTGCACTTCACTTACTTTACACTTAGTGTATATATTGTCGCCCTGTGACTTCCGGGACACTTAACAACATCAGTCTAGAATGACAAACCTTGGCACACCACCGGATGCGCTGACTACCTTTGGAAATTTAAAACTGGATTTGGAGAATGAGTTGAGAAAATGGGGAGGGTGAGGATAGAATGGAATGTGAATGGAGTCTGACATATTTCACTTACAAACCAAAACACATTCGTACATCGGGGAACACGTATATAAAATAGCCATTGCTGGTTTCTTTTCCAGGGTCATCGGCACTTCCACGTGACTGACACAGACAGAACCGCACACATTTTCTCCGGGAAGTATATGCCATACGGCAAGTATATGACCAGGATCTATGTCAAATATGGCCGCCATTTGCTTGGCTGCCGGGATATATACAGTGATATAATGCCAGCATGAATATATTGGGTGGAAAATGAAGTTTATCATATACTACGCAATACTTAATATACTAAACTTAGTATACTTCATTTATTAATTAATTCAAATCCTTATCGGGAGCTAGAGTAGTGAAGTTGAGCATTTGTTTATTTTAAGAAAATGTGTCTTGTACGTTTTGTGGTTTAATAGTGATAGTTTATTAAAATGTTTCTTGTGCTTGGTGTTTGTGATAATCAAAATAAAAGAATAGTACTGCGTTTTTCGTGTAATTCCAAAGAGTCCGTTTCTGTTCTCGGTAACTCTACTGGCACTTTACTGGGCGACTCCGGACTTACTTCGACAAGACTAGACAATGACAGGATACGTTTCAGATGTTGAAATTGTTCTTCATCTTCTTCGGACTAAAGCGCCACGACTATTTTGCCAATGTCACGTGTTAATTAATTTCAAGTAAATGAGGTATCGCTCAGTAAAGTGATAGTAGGTTTGCTGAGGACAGTTGGACTCCTTGGATCCTTCCAATGGATCCTTGGACACGACAAACGTAGCACAAACATGACATTTTGAACTTTAATAAACTATCAATATTAAACCACAAAGACCACAACAGTTAATTATTATAGTAATCAAAAATAAAATCAAAAACTAAACCTCACTTCTAGAGTTCCCGCCAAAAAAATTACGAAGAAAACTTGACACTGACAGAATGTGCTAGATTGCATCATTGCCATATATATGTATTATGAAAAGAAACAAAATCCTTGTCAATAATAAAAATAATAATAATAATTTAAGTTACTATTGACGGAACGAGAAATCAGAGTTCAATATATAACGTTTTTTTTTAATGTTTTGTATAACTAATGGAGGATGCAAATTATCAGACATTAACCTACCTGTTTAGAAAGTATACGCTAATGGAGTAGTAAATAAAAGTTAAAAACTTTAGTGCAACTCCGTACCAGGATCGAAGATAATCCCGGGACATTTGAACTCGGACAGTTCAAGGGATTTTAGCTCTTAATCAGTTAGCAATAAGACCTATTGATGACAATAAATTCGTTTAGCATATTATGCTTTATTAAGTGCGTAATTATGTGGATAAATTTTCTAAACCTCAGAACCCCTCTCACGCATTTTAAATATACTGTTATTATTATTGTGTAAAAGAGGAGAGCACCATTAGTACTGGTATGCTATTTTGTTTTTTCTCGCAGTGGCTAAATTCTTGTGGTCCCGATGGCCTTTTTATTTTTATCCATGTCACAAGGAGATTATAAAATCAGTCAGATTACTGTTTCGACAATAAACCACATTGGAAGTAATGTCCACTTTATCCGACACACAGAACAATGGAACGTGAAATCTGTGTCGATTAGTGTCTATGCTTTTTTAAAAACCTAATTAAAAGGTACGGAGCCGTTCATCTCAAAAGTAGCACATGAAATGAGAAAGGCAGGAAATCCAGGAATAGAAAGGAAAAGGTTGATGGTATAATATGATAATTGAAAAATTCATACTAACGTTTTCTACGTGACAAAACTCAGTGATACGAATCGGGTTCGAAATCATGACGTCACGAATTCAAAGTTCTAAAAAAAGATATCATGAAGTTACTTTATTAACGAATGCCACGTCCCGCGATTATATTTAACTTAATCTTTAACTTAATTTTAATTTAAGTTTGTCGCTGAAAGTAAACTAAATATAACTTAGCACACAGGATGTCCTGTTTTGTTCAGTAACGAACACCGTGTTTTGCGAAATACATTATTTTTACGTAGTACAATACAATTAAAAATAGGATCGTTGAGAACACGGTTCAAGTGAAAATTGCCTCTTAATATTCTCTATTCTTCATACCATGATTAGTCACGACTTGACAAACTGTGGCAGAAGTAAGAGAAAACGGTAAAATATAAGATCCTATAAAAATAGTGTGAAATATTTTAATGTACACTAAAGTACACTAAAACAGTACACTAAAACAATTATATCTAACTAAAAATTAATGTGAATTTCATGATTTTAAAAATTTATTTTCTTATAGAAAGAAGACATTGCGAAAGCTTTTGACCGGGTATGGCATAAATCGTTGCTTTCCAAGTTACCATCTTTCGGGATACCCGAGGGAATGGGTTGTCAGTTTCCTGACTGGACGGAGCATCAGAGTCATTATCGATGCTCCGACACCATGTCTATTAATGTTGGCGTCCCGCAAGGCTCCGTACTTCACCCAACTCTGTTCCTGCTGCACATCAACGATCTGTTGTAAATTGGTGACATACGTTGCTACGCAGATGATAGCACTGGAGACGCCTTGTCTGTACAAGGCGTCTCCAGAACCCCTCAGCAATCGGACAGACGTTGCGTCTTTCTGTGTGTTCTATATAATATAATTTCCACCTCGAGTTTCCTCGATACGAAGGTGTCGCGTACTGTTCGGTCCAAAAATCATTTCATACCGCAAACCCATAGGCTGTGGACCGAACTGCTTCAAGAGCCCTTTCCATTAAGCTACGATATGGAGTTCTTCAAGAAAGCTGCGAATAGGATTTTGCAAGGTCGGCGGCGCACCCGCATACCCCCTGGTGTTGCAGGTGTCCATGGGCGGCGGTAACTCTCACCATCACGTGGGACCGCTTGCTCGTCCACCCTCTTATCTATAAAAAAAAAGGCACCAGACGAGCATATAGTAATCACCTGATGGTAAGTGGACACTGTTACCATATGACACTCTGAGATTTTATATGTCCAGAATGATGTTATGTTGTCCATTTGCAAAACTAATTACTCTAATTAGTAAGTGAATGTACAGGTGGTTAAATAATATTTTATTCCATTTCAGTCAAACAAAACAAGAAAGATTAAACTCTAGTTGGCGAAGTACTTAAACTGAACTCTCTAAAATAAACTTAGTTTGACAGGGTTATTTATCAAACCCTATTAAATTGCTGTTGGGACCTTAGCGATTTATTACTGTTTAAATGTTTTCACTTTCCTATACTCAAAGGAGTAAACACAAGTTATTTGAAAATACATTTATCCGTCTCGTAGTTAATTGAAGATGTACCGTGAGAACGAGATGGCAGTCACTTGGCATTAAGTGTAAGTGGTTATCTCGATTCCCGTGGGAATTCAATAATTGATCTGAATATAAAATTCCCTAAATATTAACCCAGCACAAAGTCTACAAATGTGCCGCCAAGTTTCATCAAAATTCGTCCAGTGGTTTTAAATGATGCGTGTTCAGATGGACGGACGGACAAAAATGATAAACAAAAATGTTTTAGGCTGTATATCCAATAGTGCTCACGGATTCTTTTACGATTTTATTATATGTATATGTAAAGAAAAACTGTTTCTTCAATTTGAATTTCCCGCTTATTCCGGACGCGGTCGATATACAAGGTTATCGATCTTGTATATCGATGTATGGTAATCTATGGTATATCATCATAGGTAATATATGGTGACATGACGATGGCGTTGTTGATTAGAAAACTCGAGTGCGAATATAGTTTATGATATTGTGAATTTGTGTGTTGTTGAAAGGGATTGACATTAATTGAAAAATAGACTTTAATGTCGTTTCTTTTGTTACAGAGGAACTCAATATTGTTTATTTTATAGTGTCAATTCCCTGAAACACTATTATATATATATATATATATATATATATATATATATATATATATATATATATATATATATATATATATATTAAATAGAATAAGCAATGTGTCTATCTAGTCGATTAAACTGAATTTTGGAAGTGTTTATTTCTTAAAAAAATCCATTTTGCAAATATACAAAAGAATCTACACGAGTGTGCCTAATTTAAGATATTCAGCGTATAAATTATGTAAATAGTTAATTAATTGTTAGATAAATTATTATTTAGGAGTATTTGAAAAGAAAAATAAAATGTATTATATATAAAATACATATATAAACAAATTATCGATATTCATTAATCACGATTTTTCTTTTGTATTTGGAAACATTGGCAAAACCATATTTATCGAATTAATCAAATGTTTCTGGAAAAAATATATTTTTCGATTGAAGGTAGGTATATTCTCGGATAACTACAGACCTTTATTTAACTTAACTTTACTCTAAGATTTAACTTTACATGTTCCCGAGCTCACTTTTCTAATTCCGATTTTTTTCTAATTCTTTTCTAATGTTGCGATTCGAAACTAAAATGTCTACCGAATTGTTCCAACAAAATGGCAGATAAGTTACATTGATTGTTTTTGGGGACTTTGGCGGTGTCATTGTTGAGTGAAACATTCTCTTGACATCGAATTAGGTCTTTTAGTGCTATTTTTCGGTTGAGAACCTAATTTTTTGTGGTGATGGTGATTCATTTGTGTTTGGTATTGGGTAAGACAAAATAAATATCCACAAGAGGGAAAACTAAGGAAAATGGACTCGGAGATTGACCAAAGGAGGGTCGGTCTCAAGCAAACGTGGAAATGTCCGAAATGTCGCAAAGTTCCCGTCCTAAGTCTCACTAAGTCTGGGGGAAAGCGCGCGACAGAGCGTGAGCCTGTTGAAGCGAATCCCAAAAAGATTATTTCTCCTTCTGCCTCAGTATAGGAAATGTACACAAAACCAGAATTTGAGTCATTTAAGAAATTAAAATATACGGAATTGGATAAAGGTCCATTCCTTATCCACATCACTAAATCGGATCCTACTTCCAGTGCCCCTCTAAGGACACTAAAACTGGCCCAATTTATTCACAAAAACAATATCAAGGGCATAGCTGTAGGAAGTATAAAATCGGCCGGTAGGAACAAAGTTTCAGTGGAGTTCAAGAACGCGGAGTCAGCCAACACAGCTCTAGAAAATGATAACATCCAAAAAAGTGACTATGAGGCATTTGTTCCTGCATTTCATATAACCAGATTAGGTTTAGTCAGGCAGGTCCCTACTGACTGGACCTTAGAAAAATTCCTGGAAAGCCTAACATTCCCCCCTAATTGTGACCCGGTCATTAAGGCCAGGCGTTTGAATAAGAGGTCTACTAGTGACGGTGTGAGAACGTGGGTTCCATCTACAACAGTAGTCATTACATTTTTGGGGCATATTCTTCCTGAAAGAATCTACAGTTTTGATTCCTCTATCCCCGTATCTCTATACCACCTCCCTTCCATACAGTGCCGCAATTGCTGTAGATTCGGCCATACTGCAGTCCAATGTAGGTCAAGTCCAAGGTGCTACAAGTGTGGACAACCTCACAGGGGCGACTCTTGCCAGGTAGGTGAAGCAGATTCCACTTGCTTGTTTTGTTTGGGCAAGCACACTGCTACATACACCCTATGTCCAGCGCACTCGCGTCAAAAATCAATCAAAATAGTAAAGTCGGAAGAAAATATTCCCTATTCTGAGGCATCTCAACGTTTCCGCGCAGTGTGGACACCTTATGCAGACGTTGCTGCCTCCCCCATTACATCCAGTGGGCCCACATTGCCCTCTCCTAATCCTGACTCCTCTCGACCCAATCTCCCTACTAGTCAATCTTCATATAAGCAAACAGTGTATGTTAATCGCCGCCCACAACAAAACTTTGACAAATCATACGATGTACATGCCCACAATTCTACTACAAAAACTCCTCAGTCCTCCCTCCCGAATGGCTGTGCATTGTTAGATCCTTGTGGCTTTTCCCCCAATGACAATCTCGTTGAACTACTTGTCTCCCTTTTAATAAACTTCTTGTCTAAATTTAGTGATTCCATTCCTCCAAATACTATCCAAATGCTTCAGCGATTGCTCTCTCTCCTAAAAAACTCTCTTCACAGCGAAAGCAAATCTCCTTCAGTGGAACTGTAGGAATATTCGTAACCAAAAACCTGACGTTATATTGCTAATGAACCTGCATAACCCAATATATTGGCCGCCATCTCGGAGACATGGCTTAAGCTGGGTTCCCGTTTTAGGTTACCAGGCTACTCATGCCTCCGAGATGACCGTGCTGATGGATATGCAGGTTGTGCGTTACTTATTAATACTTCTGTACATTTCTCCCAAATCCCACTCCCATCTCACAGCCCTGACTTTCATGCAGTGGCTGCGAAAGCCTTAAATATTACTTTCATTTCAGTTTATATCCCCCACCTCAATCCTAATATAATATCTGAGTTCAATTCCTTACTGTCTCCTATTACGGGCCCATTGATAATCATGGGAGATTTTAACTGCCACCATACCCTGTGGGGTTCTCACACTTGTGACACGGTCTCGTCTACCTTTCTTGACCTTCTGGATGATCAAAATCTTTGTATATTGAACGACGGCGCCAGCACTCGTAGAGTATCTCCAATACAGAACATTAGTGCCGTTGACCTTACCCTTGCTTCCCCTAGCCTAGCACCTTCTCTTTCTAGGAAAGTTTTACTTAACTCCTACGGCAGTGATCATTTTCCCATTTTGACTACCATACACCATTCTGTCTCACTCTCTAAAGACCCTCCCCCTCTTCTTAAATATAGATTATCTATGGCAGACTGGGACAAATTCTCCCAGCTAGTAGATTCCAAAATCGCTTCATTGCCTCGCGTCAACGTGTCTAATTTTCTTAGTATCTATCTTCAATATACATCGGTTCTCTTAGCTGCTGCGGATGAATCTATCCCTTTAAAAAATTCCTCTTGTAGTAGAATTCCTTCCCCTCCACTGTGGGATGCAGATAGCACCGCCAGTATTCGACAACGAAATGAAGCTGAATCCATTTTTGCTATAGATTCAAACATGGATTCCTATATTAACTTCAAAAGAATCCTAGCCCAGTCTAAAAGGTTGCTTTCTAAAAAGAAAAAGCAAGGATGGCTTGTATTTTGCGAATCCCTGTCTCCCAGATCTCCTGCTTCTTAGTGTGGAAACGTGTAAAAGCTTTCCGCCGATCCTACTCCAATAACAGTAATATTTCTTCTAATGCTGTAGATTCTTGGCTTCCTGACTTTCTAAATAAATTGGCTCCTCCCTTCGTCCCTTGGGCAGATAGCCTGCCGCCTCCTATGCTTACCTCTTCCCATTCCGTTGATAGAATGGATGAACCATTTTCTCTTATTGAACTACACTGTGCCTTTGATCACCTTAGAGATTCTAGCCCTGGGTTAAATGGGATCCCTTACTCTTTTGTCACCAAGTCATCTATTTTGGCTAAAACTTTCTTCTTAGAATTAATCAATCACATTTACAGTTCTGGCTTGATCCCAGACTCTTGGAAAACTTAAATTGTAATCCCCATTCTGAAGCCGGGTAAAGACCCAGATGACTGCTCCTCTTACAGACCTATTGCATTGTCATCTGTTTTATACAATATCCTTGAACACCTGGTCAAGAATCGACTAGAGTGGATGGTAGAAAATAGAGGTATGGTTCCAAAAACTCAATTTGGATTCCGAAAAGGTATGGGTACCATGGACAGCCTTAGTATCTTTACTTCAGATGTCCGAATCTCTTTTTCTCACGGAGAACACTTGATTGGTGTCTTTCTTGACATATTTTCAGCCTATGATAACGTTCAGCTTCCAATACTCAGGCAGAAGATGCTACAGCTGAGTATCCCCGTGAAGATGGTTAACATCATCCGCAACTTTTTTATGGCACGTTCCATATCCGTCAGATACCAAGGCTCGTTATCTCCCTCTAGGTATATATGGAAGGGAATCCCACAGGGCTCTGTCCTTAGTCCTTTGCTCTATAATATTTACACCCATGACCTGGATAATACCGTAGACTGTTTTTGCAGCATTCTCCAATATGCAGATGACATTGCTCTTTATGTATCTTCAAAAATAATTTCTGATGCTAGTAGCAGATTGAACTCAGCCTTATCTTATTTAGACGTCTGGCTGAATGATCATGGTCTGTCTTTGTCTGTCGCTAAATGTAAGGCAGTAGTCTTTTCTCGTAAGCGTTCAAGTCCTACTATTAATTTATCAGTTGTTTGAAATTGGCGCGAGCGTCTTTGCATACCCGCATACATTGATTATTTTGAAGCAACATTTTTTTGTCCCCGCCATATTGAAGGCGGTTTGATATTTTTGGGTAGTAACACGCGCTCGGCGGCGAGCAGAGTTAAATTGAGATAAATTCACACCGCGGCTTCGGACAGTTGTTATTTGTTATTCGCGCCTAGTAATAAGTCTTGTTCGCTGATATCCTGTGCCACGCGAGTGTTTTGGGTGGATTTGCTGTGATTGTGCTTGTATTGGAAGTGATATCTCGAGGTGATTTTGCTGCCGTGTGTGAGTTGCCGAACTGTAGCGGCCACCGGCTCACCACAGGACGAGACTTGGATTACTACACAAGTATTTATTGGGAATGTATATATATATTCAATCACACTAAGATAGGTCACGTCTAGTAGGGACTAGCGTAGGTACACTTTCCAGATTTGTGTGTGGGCAAAACCACCTGGGGTAAGTGAGACCTCTAAATTGTGTAAATTGTTGATTATTTGCTTACCCACCATTTTGGTGGATACATTGAGTAAGTTTACATTTGGGCCCGAGTGCACATTCCTCGGGCTGCTTTCGCGTAACGCGAGGCAGGTGCGCCTAGTGTGCGCATCGTAAACATCAGTCGGTGGTCAACACATATCCATTCAAGATAGAGTAAAATTTTTAGGGGTCATATTTGACTCTCGCATGACGGGTATACACCATATGAATCATATTGTCAAGAAATGCGAGAGTAACATACAACGCGCACTTTACGGGGTACATTGGGGCGCCCACCCCTACAGTCAAAAGCTGCTGTATAACGCGATTATTCGAAGCCACTTTGACTATGGATATTTCTTGTTGGAACCTTGCAGTAAAATGGCACGTTGCAAGCTATCATCACTGGTGCTATGAAATCTTCCCCTATTAATGCCCTTCAAGTAGAATGTTTGGAACCACCTTTAAACCTCCGCCGACAATTTTTATCTGATCGATTCTTTTTCAATATTATACAATTTTCCTCTCATCCGCTACTTCAAAGACTTAGATTATTGTCTCAGTTACTGCCCTCAGCTAGTTACTGGTCTCATAAGGAGACCCCCCTTTTACTCAAAAGCCTCTCAAAAATTTCTGCACTCCCTTCCCCTACTTTTCAACTTGATAAGAATCCTCTGTTCCATTTCAATTTCGAATCTCTACTCTTTATCCCGAGAGTTATTCTTAATTTTGGCATTGGAAAAAGATCCCTTAATGCAAATATTGCATTCAATAGCATATTAGACGAAAAATGGCCTGGCTGGTTAACTGTTTATACAGATTTAGCTAAGTTGTCCATAGAAAATAATGTAGGTTCTGCTGTATAGATTCCCAAATATAAAATTGTTCTTAATTGTAAATGTCCCCCTCAAACTTCTATATTCACTGGGGAGTCTTTAGCTCTCTTGGAAGCGGTATTGTTTATAGAATCTCATGAGTTAAATAAGTCCATCGTCTTTTCTGGCTCATTATGTTGTCTGCAGGATATTAACAAGTCTCCTTTCCATGCTAGAGACAACTTTTATATCACCTTAAAGATTAAAAAGGTCCTTTATAAATGCCACGTATCAGGCATAGAAGTCGTTCTTACGTGAATCCCTAGCCATTCTGGCATCTTTGATAATGAGACAGCGGACCTTTTGACAAAGGACGCTATGCGTGTGGGATGCGACTCATATTCAAAATATTTTTCTCGTGATCTACGGGCTCTGGCTAAACCTTATTTGGATGGTATAATGGAATATCATGGAATCATGGAGTATCATGGAATGATCTGTGGCAGTCGTCTAGACCAGCTATACTCTAAGTGTGTTCCGCGGAACCCTAGGGTTCCGTGATACCTCTGTCGGGGTTCCGCAAGAATTTAGAAATAAAAAAATCAAAACACCTCTCTCTGGTCGCTCCGCGGCTGTGCGGACTCCGCGGCCGCGCGGAGACAAAACGCTATGAATGTTATTTATTTATTTATTTGTATTTGTATAAGCTTGTGTTACATTAGCTGGTACAATATCTCATAAGTTTGGTCTCAACAATTTTATACTTGTACAACGCGTTCGCTCTAAGTTTGCCGGTCTGTGGAATGCGCGTACCCTCCCCCACGTGACAACAAAACTTATAATGTGTCATAGTTTTACCCAAATATCTAACGTACACAATTTTTATTGTTACAATTAAATAAAAAATTTCGAACGTCATACACTCATACCTATCGCCAGCGGCAAACTTAAAACGAGCGGGTAGTATACTTGTAAGCGCTCAGTCTCTTTGATAAAAGCCGCCTCTGAATTAGACGCTATAGTTGTCAACTAGCGACTTTCGTCTCTAACTTCAAAGGATAAAGTCGATATTGTTTACAACGCTATTTTTAAATTTCTGTTTTTATTTTTGCTTTTTGTTTATCAAAGGTGCCGACTCGAGTATTTTCGAGAATATTTGAGATCGAGTCTAGGACTAAGTATAAAAGCGGCGATCGCGCGTTGGCGTCGTCAGTTGATGATTAGCGTTCGGAGCGATAAGTTACTACCTACTTACAAGCTCGCTAGCGAGAAACTAGTGTTCATTGTTTTACTGCCTGCTGTATTCTGTTGTCTCAGTTTTATACATTTCTTCCCTGTAGGTTCTAAATTTAGTCTCTTATACGCAGTAACGATTGTGCATTATTTAAACCCCACTATCCTGACTTGTAACATTATAAATAAAGAAGAATGGAACGTTGGCTTAAAGGTGTTAAACGTGTTCCAACAACATCTTCTAATGACGCTGAATGTTCAAAAGCAATGCGCGCGGAGAATTTAGCAATCACCGATCCAGAAGATGATGCCACGAGTGCCACGACGTCAAGCTCGACGGTTTCAAAGACGAAAAAAAGGAAGTATGATGAATCTTATATCAGTTTCGGATTTGTTGATTCCAACGGCTCACCTCTCTGCATGCTCTGTAGTAAACTGCTTCCTAATAGTTCCATGGCACCTGCCAAATTGCGTCGACATTTAGAAACCGTACACCCCGAGACTAAAGACAAGAATAAAGAATTTTTTGTTCGCAAAAAAGATCAGTTATTAGAAAGTCAAAAAAATATGATGCATGTAACACAAACTACCAACGAAAAGGCCACGGAGGCATCATACTTAGTTAGCTATCGCATTGCACAAGCAGGTGAAGCGCACACTATCGCTGAGAAATTAATAAAACCATGTGTATTAGACATAACAAAATGTATGCTTGATGAAAAATCTGCAAAGCATCTTTCTACTGTTCCGCTATCAAACGATACTGTTTCACGACGAATCCATGATCTGGCAAGCTACGTCAAACAAGAACTAGTTACACGTCTACAAAATACACGATTCGCTTTGCAAATGGACGAGTCGACTGATGTCGCTGGTTTGGCTATCCTGCTGGTTATTGTGAGATATCCATATAAAAGTTCTTTTGAAGAAGACATGCTTATGTGTTCATCGCTGCTTACAAACACTACCGGGGAAGAAATTTTTAATAAAATAAATATATTTTTTGAAGAACATAATCTCAGTTGGAACAATTGCATTGACATTTGTACAGATGGGGCCAAGGCGATGACAGGTAAAACAGCAGGAGCAGTGTCACGAATGAAAAATAAAGCGCCTAATTGTAGTTCCAGTCATTGTATTCTGCATAGACAAGCACTTGCGATGAAGCAAATGCCGTCTAATCTAAAATTAGTTATGGATGAAGCGGTAAAAATAATTAATTTTATCAAATCACGACCACTACAATCCCGATTGTTCTCATTATTGTGTGAAGATTATGGCAGCAAACATAAAACACTGCTGCTCCATACAGAAGTGCGATGGCTGTCTCGGGGAAAAACTTTAACAAGGCTATTTGAACTTAGAGCCGAGTTACAAATGTTTCTTTCAGCAGATACTTCTTTTAATTTGAAGGACCGTTTGTATGATAAAACTTGGTTGTTCCGATTGTCTTTTATGGCGGATATCTTTCAAAAACTTAACGAATTAAATTTATCGTTGCAAGGTAAACAGACAACAGTGTTTCAGGCCTATAATAAAATAACTGCTTTTAAAAGAAAATTAGATTTTTGGATCATTTGCATTGGTAAGAAAGAAATAGAAAGTTTTACGTTACTCAGTGAGTTTGTTAGCGAAAACGACGCAGAAATGTTTGAAGATAATGTGTTTGAAGAATTGGTCCAATATCTCAGTTCGATGCGCGCATCTTTTGAAAAGTATTTTCCCGAAGAACACAATACAAAAATTAAAGTGAACTCCTGGATTCATAATCCTTTTTTACCCAACTTGGAAAAGCCTGAAAACATGTCAAATGAGATATATGAATCTCTTTTAGAAATGTCATCAGACACAAGTATGGAGTCATTGTTCAAAAGGACGCCTCTTAATGATTTTTGGTGCAGAATCCAAGATGAATATGCAATGCTTGGCCAAATGGCTCTGGATATTCTTCTCCCGTTCCCAACTACATATTTGTGCGAAACAGGATTCTCTACCTACGCAGCCACGAAAACAAAATATCGCAATAGACTGGACGCCGAAGCTGATATGAGACTCCAACTTTCTTCCATCAAACCTGATATCAAGCAATTGATGAAAAATAAAAAACAGTTTCATACCTCCCACTAGTTAGATTTTTTCTTTTTTAATGTTTTCTATTATTGTCCTTACCAAGTGGTGAAGTAAATAATAATTAGTAACTGATACATTGTACTTTTATTATGCTGATTAATATAGAATACACTTATAAAAATAATTGTTTTATTGTAGGGTTCCATCAAGTATTTTGCTTCCCAAAAGGGTTCCGTCATTTAAAAAGTTTGAGAACCACTGGTCTAGACAAACTAAAGCCCGACACTATGGTTCCATCCAGCCGATTATCCCTCCTAGACCTTGGTTTTTTAAGTATCAGAACATTAATAAATTGGTCACGTCAGTTATAATTCGTTTAAGATTAGATCACGTATGCTCGCCGGCTTTCCTGGCTAAGCTAACGATTCGGGATCATTCCTTGTGTGAGTGTGGACTTGAAGAAGGAACTCTGGAGCACATTTGTTTCAGTTGTCCCGCCGCCTCGCAACACCTCTTTACGATATACTTCCCCCTTCTTTTCCTCGCCCTGTAAACGTGAATTACATACTAACCCTTGTCTTTTCCTCTCATATTAATATTCTTCACAAATTCATTAGAGTTAATAACATCGTTCTTTAATTATTTTTTAACTATTACATCATATTCATCATCAGTATTTTATGTTAAGTGTATTATTATTAACCAAAAACACTTTTTCCCTGTCTTCATATCATACTTTTATAAAGCTAATATCTAATTTAATCTTATATACTTATATATATAAATCTGGATATTCTTTGTTTTAGTGAGCTCAACTGGAACCAGCATAATCTCTGCGTGTTTTTGTCTTTCTATCAATGTTTTTTTACTGTTTCATTCAACCTTGACATTGGCAGAATCATCGAAGTCTCGATGGGGCCATATTAAGAAATTGGAATTAGTACATTGATTGTTATTATTTATTATTATTGTTAAAGAAGACTAATTTTAGTTATATATAACTTTTTAAATTAGTTTTTAATACTTTTGTCTTTAATAGATATGCGTAATTGTTAATTGTGTGATTGTGTGTTTGTGTAACAGTTATAAATAAATGTATATCTATAAAATAATTTAATTCATTTATATGTGGACATTATATAAAAATTGCAACATCTTCCTGTATTTGATATTGTTTTCTGTTTTCTCCTTACCACCCAAAGATTACCTGCAAGAGATCGCTTTGGCGATAAGGCCGCCTGTTGTAGGTACCTTTCTTGTTACCTACTTCTTTTTACAACATGTACAATATGTGTTGGTGTACAATAAAGACTTTGTCTATCTATCTATCTATAAATAAATATTTTTTCAGATTCAGATTCATTTATTGGTGGATCATATGTACAGAATGTGCAATTCATACAAAAATATATGTTCGGCTGTTCCGTCCTTATATTAATTTCAAAACAAAATTCAAATATCATGCAATTAACGAAGAGGGGAAAAAAAAACAGAAACAAGAAGTATCACCAAAAAAGTTTCCTCAAAGTATCATTCAATTTTACTTGTAATCTTGATATTGAAAAAGATTTTTGCATAAAATGGGCTCTAAAAACTTTTATCCTAATGGATTTCATTATCCCGAGTAAGATTAAAAGTGAGACGAACAACTCCTGAAAATCTTCTAAATCCCTTAAAAATTGTTAACAACTTGATTACACCTACAAATCTTTAATACACTACCCCGAAATTTTACACAAATATATTACGTGCAAGTAAAAGTGTATCTTATCCAATGCTCTGTAATAACTACCAAAGGAATTAAATTTCTATACAGAGAGAGAAACGGAAGACGGGCAAACACGTTTTATATTCGTAATGGAATACAATAGCAAGATAATGAAACGAAGGAATTATCCGCGCCACGTCTTGGATTTCGGAATGATGAAAACATACGACACCATATCCAGTTTCAGAACGATACTTTTTTATTTTCAGCCTTATTACCGTCCCACTGCTGGGCACAAGGCTTCCCCAATAAATCACTAGTGTTTCGAGCCATAATCCACCACGTGACTTGTGGGCTCAGTTTATACGTCCTCTATTGTAAATTATTGATTAACTTTATATGATTTTGGTTTCAAATGTATTAAGTTTTAATCAACAGAATGCATACTTTGTTGTGAAAATAGGATATTTGACTCTTATTAAATAATCGACTGATTAGGGGATTATTTTATTACTGATTATTAGATAATAATCGACAGTTGGTAGTGCTTTGTAAAAGGTCCCGGGTTAGATTCCCGGTTTGTTTCAAGACAGTTTTGTTTTTGTGAGTGTCTCTGTACACAATCCTATTGTTCGCCATTGAGTGTGACGTTCTTTATTTATCTACTTAATTAAATAGCTGAAGATACTAGCATTTGATGAATGATCATAAATGAATAATAATAATAGTAAAGATCGAAATATCTAGAAAAATAAGCGAGTTAGAGGGCCTAGGGCCTAGAAGTCAAAATGAGTAATTAATCAGTATTAAGTATTGAGTATTTAGTAATAGCTCTTAATTAGTTAGCAATAGATGAGAATAAAATCGTTTAGCATATTACGCTTTTTTACATACGTAATTATGTGGATAAACTTTCTAAACCTCAGTGGATAAACTTTCTAAACCTCAGTGGATAAACTTTCTAAACCTCAGTGGATAAACTTTCTAAACCTTAGTGGATAAACTTTCTAAACCTCAGTGGATAAACTTTCTAAACCTCAGTGGATAAACTTTCTAAACCTCAGTGGATAAACTTTCTAAACCTCAGTGGATAAACTTTCTAAACCTCAGTGGATAAACTTTCTAAACCTCAGTGGATAAACTTCTCTGAGGGGCTCACGTGTTTCAAATATACCTACTCTTATTATTATTGTGTAAAAAGAGAGCACCATTAGCGCTGATATGCTATTTTGTTTTTTTTCGGATTGGCTAAATTCTTGTGGCCCTGATGGCCTTTCAAGAATCACCGCAGATGTATAATTTAGGGCGAACGCAGAAGGCGCTCAGCCAGGATCAAAAAGTGTGTGCCCCAACGAGCCTAAGGGCTCGCCTGCCGGTAAACCGACGGAAGGAACTGACTTCGGCTTAGGACGTTACTTTGGTAGGGTACCGCGGGATCGTGGGTCAATGAGAAGCGCCCAGGCACGTGCCGATATCTATTAACAGTGTTGGCTGAAGGCCGGTATGTGTAGCGAGGGTGACGTCCTCTTCTTCGCCGGCGGGGACGGTGTATATGTGTAGTCTGTGAGTGTAGTGTTGGAAACGAATTGACAGCAGTAGCGCCATGTCACCATGTCACCATGTCGGACACCGTGTCTATTAAGTTTAATGTTGGCGTCCTGCATGGCTCCGTGCCATCCCCATTATTCCTTATACTCTATACTCTGTATACTCTGTTCCTTCTGCATATCAAGGATCTGTTGCAAATTGGTGACATACGTTAGGTACTATGCTATGCTTATGTTATGAAAACCTTATATAGCAGCACCTTGCTTTCAGAGCATACCTCTTAAGATCTTGAATAGTATCGGGATCCTTGGTGTCGACATTTCCAGCAAAGTCGAATTTAGGGGTCATCTGGAAAATAAAGCCAAAAAGGCCTCCAAAAACCTCGGTGTGCTGAACAGAGCGAAGCAGTACTTCATCCTTGGGCAAATCCTAACGCTCTACAAAGTTCAGGTTAGGCCCCATATGGAGTACTGCTCATATCTCTGGGTCGGCGTGCCGAAATATCAATTAGACATAGACATAACTTTATTTCGACACGATAATACACAATAAAAGATAAGAAACAAACAAATTACACATAAAAAGAAAAAAGAATGAAACATAAAATAAAAAAACACAAATAGAAAGACTTATTTTATAAGATTAAGATGTGCATTGCGATGTCGGCAACGGTCTCCAACTCAGCGCCGCGAACAAACCACAGCTATGATTTTCAGTGGAGCTATTGAAGATGCACGGACAATGATATAATTGGGTATAATAAGATAAAAACTAATAACAAATAAATAACATTAAAATTACAAAATCAAAAATAAATAAAAGCTGTTACAATATAAAATATTGTATATAATTAGATAAGTTATAAACCTATATATAATAATACAGTAGGTAATGGGGTCACAGCACGATTTGAACCGCCACAAATTCGTCTAGCTTGCAACTTGCAGCCTTCAGGGCAAACACATTGGAATTATTTATTTAAATAACATGTACTACACATGTAAAAAGAAGAAAATAATTATATAACCTCAGAACGGAGGAAAATAAAACACTTAAAATTGGTGATATATCAGATGTGAAGGAATCGGTTTATGTAGAATCAAACAAAAGTGAAGGTATACAGAAAAGAGAGATTAAGGATTATTCAGTTCATGTAGGTGGGTAAAATACGAATGCCAATCGGTGATTGTTTTTGACGTGCTGTTCGAATTGTCGACGATCCCACTCTCATGGGCGGTTTAGAACCCCTCAGCGTTCGGAGACAGATTGCGTCTCTCTATGGTCTACCGCCTGTACAACGGGGAATGCTCTGAATAATTGTTCAATATCATTCCCACCTCGGGTTTCTACAACCACACCTCCCATCACAGAAGTGCGGTCCATCCGCATTTCCTCGATACGGAGGTGTCTCGTACTGTTCGGTCCAAAAATCATTTTATACCGCGAACCCGTAGGATGTGGAGCGAACTGCCTCAAGAGGTCTTTCCATTATGCTACTATATGGGGTTCTTCAAGAAAGCTGTGAATAGGATTTTGCAAGGTCGGCGGCGCACCCGCATACCCCCTGGTGTTGCCAGGTATCCATGGGCGGCGGTAACACTTACCATCACGTGGGACCGCTTGCTCGTCCGCCTACTTCGCTATAAAAAAAAAGTTTAGGAGAGGCCCAAATCAAAAATCGGGGAGACATGAGATGATAGTAAGTATAACGTAGTCTGCGTATTACAAGTTTATCCTTTTAAAAATTATCCATTTCAAAAGTTGAAACTCAAAGAAAGTTGACTCTAAACAACAGGAACAGATATAGTACAAACAAACAAACAAACAAACAAACAACAGTTTACAAACTGTTTAACAAACAGGAACAGATATAGTACATAATAAAAAAAACACAAAAGGTAAATTTTATAGGGACTCCAAAGTTAATTGCACACAAAGGTTATTTTTTATAGAATATACAATACAAGTAAAGAGATCGGCAACTGCCCCGTTTTTTTTATAGAAGAGTTGGCAGACAGGCGGGTGGGCCCCATGACGGCAAGCGGTCACCGCCGCGGCGGTTAATCAACTACCCGCATTTGGTCTTCATAGTCCGTAAAGTTTCTGCACACAATACTTACCATATCAGAAGTGGCGTCAGACGAAAAATCGCGAGGTTTATTCTTATTAAATTGATTATCATGAGGGGGAGAGTGCACGCTGCAATCCAACAGCCGCTGGGCGCACTCGACTGGCCACGTTACCCCTCTCTCACAGAAGACTACCTTGAAATGTACTGCATTTCCCACTTAACCTTATTTCCCTAATGTACGTACGTGTTTCGGTAGTGAGTGAGATGTGTCAGAGCCCATTCCCATCCTATCCCTCCCCATTTCCCCAATCCTTTCTCCAAATCCAGTCCTATGTCCAAAGGTAGGCAGCGCATCCGTGGGCTTGCCAACGTTTGTCATTTTGGACTAATGTTGGCATGTATCACGAATGTCTATGGGTTACAGTATCCACTTACCATCAGGTGGACTGTATGCTCGTCTGCCACATTCGTCCATAAAAAAAAAAAAAGATTAATCCCTGGATTCCATGTCGAGGACAATTGGTAGCCATCTTCTCGATTGAAATTACTATGCTTTTTTTAATTCCATCCTGGAGATATAGTGCCGATCAGTGGAGAGAATTTTTGGACTATGGAGTTCTATCCAGTGAATGATCCCGGCGGTGAGTATATCGCCGCTATCGCCGATTTATTCATCTGGCGATTCTTCACCGTTCCGTTATGTTCTTTGACCATTTGTGCTACGGTGCGCCTTGTTTGGCCTATGTACGAACTACCACAGCTGCAGTCTATCTTGTAGACACTTTGCGTCTGATAGTATGGTAAATGGTATGGTAAATGTTCGAATATGTTAAGTAAAGGTAACACGAAAATCTCAATATTTTGTTGTATCCCTTTATGTTGGTCAGACTTCAGATACTGAGATTTTAAATACCTCGAATTTAGGGATTGTTGCAATTTCCGTTTGAGAAATAAATTTATTGTTTTATTTTTCATTTATTTCTAAGGGAATTAAAAATACTGTTTTTACAAGCTTAATTTTTTTGTACAAATCTTGCAAGCCAAATTTGAACTACTTCCTCTAAACTTATTGGTTTGAAATTTTGCATGCTTGTTCAGTTCTGATGACAATACACAAAAATGATAGAAATAACCTGACGCTGCAGCCAGGATTGTCTCCTCATGAGGGCATTCCTCAACGGTTAGAAGCACGGACACGAATTTTTGCACATCCGTTTAATTTTGATAGTTAAATATGATCTTCACCATGAACTGATGCTGCAGCCAGGATTGTCTCCTCATGGGGGCACTCCTCAACGATTAGTAGCAGAGATACGTAACTTTGCATGTAGGTTTAATTTTGATAGCTAAACATGATCTTCATCATGAACTGATGCTGCAGCCAGGATTGTCTCCTCATGAGGGCACTCCTCAACGGTTAGTAGCATGCACATGAAACATTGAAAAACACGACTTTCTATCGTAATGATGCCTTACTTGAAATGGATAGATTTAGAAATATTTCTAACTAAAAAGTGTAAACAAAATAATATAAAAAACATTTTTTTTTATATTTTTTTTTTAAATTGCTTTATTGTCATCTACAGAAATCCTCAATGTTTATAAAAAATGTAGGTGGCAAGTCGATCTTGTTACTTACGTTAATTAAGTAAGATTTAAGCCTACCATGATTGTTTTTAATTTGATCTTCAATGGTGTGTAGGTTCTGGAGTTTTAGTAACTCTATCATGCTTTAAAAGTAATACGACGCATTTTCCCCAATCTATTTACTTTAATCCTACTTAATTTCTTTTATCTTAATCGACTGCAGCAGTTTATTACCATAATAAACTGCTGCAGTATATTTAATAGATAGGTGTGCGCTTATCCATTATTTAATATCGAAACAGATAAATTATTGTCATATTACGTTTGTCGTTATAAATATTATGTAAAGGTACTGGGATTATATAGACAAATATGTTGCGAACAAACACAAAATATTTTATTATGATTTTATAATACAATAACTGTAAGATTATTGTATTTTTCAACACACTAACTTTTTTCATAGTCTCTTTGAACAAAGCGATTTCAAAAAAGAGGACTTTCACGTAGTGGTAAACTAGCATATATTGCAGCGTATATTGCCATGTCCAATTTGACCAAATAAAACTAAGTTCCGGATAAATAGACTATTCTAAGCGCGATCTCAGCAATGTTTGTCTCTATAATAAACTTATTAGATCGAGACTGCTCTTAGATAAGAATCTAGTCATGATTATCATCGACTTAGATCGATCTAAGAGTAAGACATGATTTGTTTTAATAGACTAATTCGTGTCAACTTTTCTTTGGAGCCGCCGTTAGATATAAATAATTTAAGGATGCACCCGTTTATGATTTTGATCGCTTTTTAAGAATTTATATTTAAATTCTATATCGCTTTTTACGAAAAGAGAGAACTTATCACTCGATTTCACAGTTAATAGTGTTTGTAAGTTTATTTGTATTTTTCTGACAATTTATTTTAAATAAAATAGATAGATAGATAAAGCTCAATATTGCACACCAAAACAAAACATGACAGAAACAAACATTGTAACCCATGAAATGCACAAAAGGCGGTCTTATTGATATTAATATTTCATTAATATTCTTCCTGGCGTAATTTTATTTTCATTTTTAAAGATAAATGACTTGATTAATAATAAATTAATTAATTTGCTGACTGAATTTCAACGATATAAAATTAATAAAAAAGTAAATATATGACTTCAACATACATGTAGCTATCTGTGTGAGTACGCTGCCCATATTTTCCTCTGTGCGTGTGTTAATCCTATGTGAATTCCATGCTTTCAATTTTCACACTTGTTTGTGGACGAGTGCATTTTGTGTTTCATATAAACAATGGCAATTTGTTTATCACAAAAATATATATCTTAAATTTATGTGTACTTTAGCAATATAATTAAATTTGTTGTTTCAAGTAAAATTGTATAACGAACAAGATTTAAAAGCCAGTAATATAATAATAATAATCCAATATAAAACTCTTCATTGCACACCAAAAACATAACAAAACAATAACAGACATTGTAGCCACAAAAATGCACAAAACGCAGTCTAACATAGGAGATAGTCGTGTAAGGAGTAAGGAGAATCTTTGCTTAAATCAGTCGATGTTAAACGATTAGTCGAATGCACGAGCTTAGATCTGTTCGGATCTGTCCTTAACTAAACGCAAAATAATGTTAATAGCCGCCTACATTAATAGCATATATTAATACATTAATAGCGTATATTAATACATTAATAGCCTAAATTAATAATAATGTTAATAGCGCTGTTAATACCGCCTACGTCTAGCCGATTACACAGCACCATCTAGTGGTATGATTTGTAACTAACAAATAATAAAAAGTTAAACTCATTTTTAGAGGATTTCTAACAGTAAACACAAATGGAAAAACATCCCAAGTTCGGAGCACGCGAAGGGACTAATAAATGGCTATTCGCAAAAATTTACCTCTAAGGTTTTGACAGGTACAAAACCAGGTCAGGATTCGCACAAGGACCTTAACGGGTCACTGCACGCTAAGAGAGCATCTTCACAGAATGGGAGTTTCAGAAACCTCAGTCTCCAGATTCTGTCATAGATTTTGGACACACCACATATGAAATTTTAAGAAATTGATAACTAGGTATAACCAGCTCTTTAAGTATTCACTAAAAGTTTAGTTGGACACGGGCGTCCTCATGCACATTGTCGGCGCCGGTCAAGAGAGTTGGCGAGTCCACTCTTTTAGAGGTGGTGTAGTTCGTTATGGCTTGTGGCAGCTACTTTATTATACCTTAGTTGCCCTTAATCATGTCATTAAAAACAATACATAACTTATCAGACAGATAATTTGTCAGATCGCGCTCAGTCAAGAAATTGACAATTTAAATGTGTTGTATACGTATAATAATTAAAAAAATACGTAACATAATCTATATCAGACAATTTTAAATACAGCTAAGTTCGATGTTTTAACATCACATAACTATTGCGACATATTCTACGTTATCTCATAATGAATTTAAAACATTATAAAAGATTTTCTGATAAATGCATTATGTAAGATGGGTAATTTTCAAAAATTATTGGCCTTGATAAGAATATTATACAACTATTATACTGACACAGTTAAGAAATATGTATTAGTGGAAGCACACGTTATAGCAATATTTACAAACATTTTCGTAATAACCTTATTCGAGAAACACACGTGATTTAAAAACAAAAAAAAATAGAAAAGTATCTCCTGAACAATTTTACTTCTCAATTTGATTAATTTAAAATGGATTTTAAATTTCCCAACATACCGGCGTATGTACGGAAACAATTAATTGTGAGTTCCTTATGTAAGTATTACCTTTTCATATGAAGCTATATGACCTAATACAGTCAAAGCTCCTTATTCGCGGGGGATAGATTCCGTAAATATGCCGCGAATACAGAAACCGTGACTAGGGAATGATAATTTGTATGGGATTATAGGAGGATATGTTCCAAGTTTACAAAATAAAAAGAAAAAATATATAATAAAAGCAGTTTCGATGAGATATTATTTAACAATATTAATAATAATGATCAGACTTAGGTAATGATTTAAATACTTTAGTAATTTTTTCTTGTGTTGCCGCTTCTAAAATGTCTTTCAACTCGGATTGATATCCGGCTGTGGTATTAACAATTTGCCTTTTAAAAACAAGACTTCTTTCCGTAAACGGATTATATTTTATCAAGAAATCACAAAGCTCATTAGCCACTCGTAAACCTTTTTTGGGTTTCAACTCAGATTTTTTAAGTTTAACGTGACGTTTTCAGTGCTGGTTGAGACTTCCTCTTCAATGGAAAAAAAATCCTCTAAGTCGCTTTCAGTCAAATCTTCATCTTGCGATTCAAGCAACTCTTGAATGTCGCTCGATTCTATCTGTTCGAAACCATCTCGTCCTATGCCAACTCAATCGCAACTTGAGCAATGTTTTCAGTTAATATTTGAACTTGCACGGATTCTTCATCATTACCGACAGTTAGATCAGGCCAAAGTTTTTTCAGCATGCTTTCAATGTCTTCGGCTTCAGCTCTTGCAATGATTCTTTTATGTTAACAATGCACTTTGCTATGTTAAAGTAGACCCATAAAAAATAAAAAAGAATGATAAATAATTTAAATTTCAGGTTATCTAGGAAACATTCCTGTGGGATTAAGTGCGACTTGGTCATCACCAATGATCGTCAAACTACAAGATCCAGAACTAACTCCTTTACCATACGTAATAACAGATGAACAAGCATCATGGATGGCTTCTATTTCTTTCATCGGGGGTATTGTTGGTATGTTTTTATGAGGATATCTTTTATAAACTCTACATTCAATGTGCAATTAATCCTTATCATTAATTATTTCGATAATTGTCATTTATTACATTATTAGTTATTGATTTTGATCTATTAAAACGGTTTCGTTCATTCGGAATTAACATCATACGTTCTTAACAAAGAAACCCTGTTGGCAACTTCTAGGAGGTGTGAAACAGATGGGGAGATGTTCATTAAAAAAACAAATTTGAATAACTAAGTAATAAGAATGTTCCATTTTTAAAACACATGTGAATTAAATAATTCTAGAGCTACTGAACATAGAACACTGTTAGACTCTAACATGCCCGCACTAGTATAACATTGTATATCTAGTATGTATTCTCAAATCGATGGTGATGAGTTATACACGATTAAATAAAAAATAACTCCTTTGTTACTCTTTTATACTCACTATACTACACTCTATTACGGACAGCAACGCCGCACACTCCGTTCATAAACAACTGCTAATCGAACCGCTCCTATTCGACGTCTATTTTCATCGTGCGTACGCGATTCGAGTGAGCGCGTGATTTGTGTGAAAAAAGCATTGAATTTTAAAAATTTGTAGTACAAACAGTTGCTAGGTTTCGCGAAAGAAATTAATTATTAAGAGAGTTCAGATATTTTTTGTGTAATCTTGTATTACTATCTCATTAACACAAACGCCATCCTTTCATATCTTTTTCTTCATCTCCTACAATTCCATTCAATCCTATCCATCTATAATGTTTAGTACATGTGCAGTGTGAGCGTGTAGTGTAAGAACCACATTGGCGGTGGTAATTCGAATCAAGTCATTTATTTAATATGTGAATAGTAATAGATGGTAATCACATACAGTCCCGGATTATCCATATAGGCAATGTAGGCCCCATGGGCCCGGCGCCGCCTAGGGGCCCCGCGGCCCGTGAGAAAAATAAGTCAAAGTAGTTATCAAGAAATAAATCATTGTTATAATATTACTATAATCAGTTAATCACCATTTGCAAGTATTGCATAAATAGAATTACTTTACATTACCTATAAATAGTTTTATTTTAATAAATGACATACATTCATTAGTGCCGAGGTATTAAAATTTGGTGTTGGTATAAGGTTTAAACCTACCTAGAGACTTACATTGCCTAGGGGCCTCTACATGGCTTAATCTGTCCCTGATCACATACAACAGCTCGTCACATTTGCCAGAATTGGCGTATTTCACTTCTCCCACCTTCCCTCCTACCCACCTTCCCTACTTCGTATGAGAGGTTGAGGCAACCAAGCACAAAGGTGGTTCGGTTTTGGACAGTTTTTATGTGTTCTCGGAAGGACAGACGATGATCTAGTGACTCCAAGATATTTGGTCTTCATAACCCAAGTGATTATTTGAATGAAAAGGGATATGGGGAATGAGGAGAGACGAGGCTTAGAGGTACGAGTGCCATCCATGGGAAAAGGGAAGCACATGGCTGCACTTTTCTCCGGGTTGACCTCTATTCTCCACCTCCTAAACCACTCGCCTAGGGCGGTGAGTGCGCATGGAGGCGTGGAGATACGTCATCGGTTCCTATCTGAGGCGTAGAGGGCAGTGTCATCCGCAAAGAGGGCATGCTCTATTCCAGGGGAGTGGGGGATGTTATTGGTGTAGACAGTGTAGAGGGAAAAGAGCGTGGGTGCTAGAACGGAGCCCTGGGGGACTCCCGCTCTGATTGGGCGGAGGTTGGACAGAGTGCCTTCAAGTCTGTAGAGAAAGGTAAGGTAGTCTCGAATGATGAGAATGAGACTTTTAGGCACCTCCAGTAAGTAGGTACAGTTTATAGATTAAACCGTTCTGCCAGGCCGTATGTAAAGCTTTCGCTACGTCGAAAAACTTACGGTATTGAACGGTCTCTTTGGTTGAGACCTGTGAGGATGTGCTCGATATTCGGTGCACCTATTGGATATTTATGCACACAATATTTGTAAACTCACTATTTACAGTTTATTATTTATTTCACTAGGCACATTTAATTAATTGTTCACGAACTCGTGAACTGTCGTGCACAATAGTTGACATTAATTGTTATGTTTCAGGACCTAATGTAACAGGAAAGTTATCTAATATAATTGGAAGAAAATACTGCTATATATTGGGAGCTTTCTTGTCGAGCCTCGGCTTCTGTCTGTTGGCCACTGCGTACAATGTAGCTATGTTATACGCAGCTCGACTAATTATATCTTTTGGTGTGAGCACAATCATTATTAATAACTACGTTTATATTGGTGAAATATCGTAAGTAACTCAAATTTCAGTGTATATGTTATCTTTATTCATAGAATATTATATTTGGTCCTTATCAATGAAATTACCGTTTTATATGGAAAAAATCAAATATTTTTTGTATGAAAATTATACATTTAATTAATCGAAGTATTGTCCATTATTATCAATGCACCTTTGCCATTTTAATGGATGTTGATTGATGCCTCTGCTATAGAACTCCCGGAGACGGGAATCGGTGTATTCTCTGAAGTCGTTTTTCACTGCCTCATTGGAGTTGAATTTTTTCCCCTGTAAATAGTTATCCAAATTCCAAATCCAAGTTGCAGCAAGGTTTGGCGAGTACGGTGGGTGACGAAGAATTTATAATCGAAGCTCCTGTAACTTTGAGACTATCTTGAAGTGTTTCGGCCATTGTTCGGCTTTGTCTCCTGAGTTGAACCATTGTGACGTTCGTTTATGATTATGATACAGGATCCACTACTCATCACAAGTGACAATTCGATTCAGAATCCCTTCATTTTTGTGCCGGTTCAGCAAAATAAGGCAAGCTTCGACGCGTGTTTGCAGCTGACTTTCATTAAGCTCATGCGGTACCCACTTTTCTAGCTTCTTCACTTCCCGATTTGACACAAATGAATCAATATCGTTTCATCACTTACGCCGAAGGCTGTTGCTAACTCAAACGTGGTTAACACATTTCGTGCTCACCACTCGGATCCGAGTGGGGCGGGGCTATAGTAGCGGCGCCTCCCACTCGGATCCGAGCGAGCGTCCCGTTCATTTTGTAGTAGTCAGCAAACCGCAGACGTTTGAGGCGAGTCAACGTTGCTTTGCGCGGCCACTCTGGCAATATAGTCAACTTATGAAAACGAGTATTGGTTTCATTCTTACAGTGTGGTAGTGATTTGTACACACGATCGTACGGAAGGTATTTTCGCGCCAAAATGGACAGTAAGGCTGGGTCGTCCAAAAGTAAAATTAAACCGATTATTTTAACATCTCGTGGTCAAAAAAAGCGTCGACAAAGTGATGATTATGACTCGGAAGGTTCTGGAGAATATAGTGATGAAGAAGTGTATTCGCAAGGAGTTCATGAAGAGGAGTTTTCTTCAAGTTCAGAAGGATCTGGTAGCGACAGTGATTTAAGTATTTTTGATTCAAGATTGAAAACGAAGACGACCAGCCGTAGACCACGTGCTGATGATACACCAGCTCAACCTTCAAGATCATCAGCATCAAAGCGAGGTTTAAGTGAGTCAAACGGTAGCCCTATTATTCAATGTAAGCGATTGAAACCTATGTTTAGACATGGGCCCACGAGAGTGAATACACCAGGTACACGTGATACATCTGCTCAATCTTCAAAGTTACCAGATTCAGATATTGGTTCCTCAGCATCAAAGCCAGCGCCTCGCCAACTAGAATTAGACGGAAATGGTAGTTTTGAGTTCAATTACGAAATTGACTGTCGTGCAACATCGCCATCTATCGTACAAGACTATGCAGATCTTCTTCCTGATATACCAGAGAGTCTATTCACGGATAACCGTTCTACGCCTACCGTATCTCTTCTGAGATCTGATGCGATCACTCCAAACTTGTCGCCAGAGCGTAATGATGCCTCTCCTTCTGCTTTGCCGGATCCGAGGTCTGAATGTAGTTCTACAAACTTACCAAGTGATAACGATGATGTCCCATTACCTGACCATTCACACAATAACTCACCTTCTCGTCAAGGAGCCACTAGCACCTGGAGCAGTAATCCAATTTCAATGAAAATTATTGATTTTACTAAGAAACAGGAACTTTTAGTGCCACCTCCAACAGATCCTTACGAAGCATTCCGTTTATTAATTGACGACGATTTATTGGATCTTATTGTTCGAGAGACGAATGCATACGCATTAAGAGTGGGTACTGCAGAGAATGTGAAGCAAAAATCAAGAATAAAAAATTGGAAAGATTTAACTAGGGAAGAACTGCTGACATTTCTAGGGCTCCTTCTTCACACTGGAACAATTCGACTAAACCGTATAAGCGATTATTGGAAACGACACTATTTATTTAATATTCCATGCTTCGGACAATTCATGTCTCGAAACCGTTTTTTACTGATATTACGATGCCTGCATTTTACGTCTGAAACAAGTGAGGAAGACCGTCTAAAAAAAATTCGTCCATTTATGGATCATTTTAACAATAAAATGAACACTATCTATTGTCCGGGTAAACAGTTGTCGTTGGATGAGTCCATGGTATTGTGGCGTGGTCGATTGCTGTTCAGACAGTACATTAAGAACAAAAGGCATAAATATGGTATTAAGCTTTATGTCCTAGCTGAGCCAGATGGTACCGTTTTAAAATACCAAGTTTACGCAGGTGTAAACGATGAGACATCAGGTCAAGGACATACTAGTAAGATCGTCTTCAAACTCCTAGAAGAGAGATTAGATTCTGGCCACCATGTTTATATGGATAATTACTATAACTCATATGGTTTGGCTGTGAAATTGCTAGATCGACAGACGTACTGCACAGGAACGTTGAGAAAAAACCGCAAAGATAATCCTGTTGATATTGGGACTATCTCATTGAAAAAAGGAGAAAACAAATCCTTATTCTTGAATGGTGTTCATATCGGAAAATGGAGGGATAAACGTTACGTACTGTATATTTCCACAGAACATGATGACGAGATGATGGAAACTACTTCCAAAAGGGGATCTGTAGCACTGAAACCAATGGCAATCGTCCATTATAATAATTTTATGTCGGGCGTAGATCTTCAAGATCAAATGCTGGCTTATTATCCAGTCCAAAGAAAGACGCTGCGCTGGTACAAGAAGCTGTTTGTGCATATGCTGCAAATGAGCCTCAGTAATGCATTTTACTTGTACAACAAATTTTCGGCGAATGATAAAACAAATCTATATGATTTCCGTTTGAAGATACTGGAAACGCTTCTACCTGATCCTAATGAAGTCAATCGACGCAATGTTTTGAAAGTGAAGCACGAACTCACTAAAATAGAAAAGACCCGAGCGAGAATAAAGAAAGTAGGAAGTATCCTGAAAGAAACCACCGAAGTGGCCCGAAAAGAATGCAAAGGCTGCAAAGCACAGAAAAAGAGGGTGCAAACAATATACGAATGTAAGCAATGTGAAGGTTCTCCGGGTTTCTGCACAAAATGTTTCTGCCTAGCACATTCTTAAGTTTTTTGAAATTGCATTTTTTATATTTTATTTTTTTGATGTCAAGAGATCACTCATTTTTGCTAGTGACAATTTTTTTTAGATTCGGATTTTGTTTCAGTTCTTTGTACTTTTCTTTGAGTATCTCACTGTCATTCAGAGTAACAAAATTTTTAATTAAACTTATAATTATGTTTTTTGATACTTTTGACTGTATTGCTTTGATTTGATTTTTGATACTTTTGATTGTATCGCTACTTTGCTCAGATTTGTTAATGTCTTCCTAAATAAATAATTCTCCAAATGCATATATTTTATTTACTATTTTTTTAAAGATAACGAGACACGTTACATGATGATGGTACGTCTGAACTGTATGTTATGTATGTATGTATATGTGTGTATGCCCTGTGTGTGTGTCCTATGTGTGTGTGTGTGTGTGTGTCGGTCATATGTTACAAGATTTTGCTCAAGAACCGAAGTAAAATAAGGTAAAAACTGGTTTTGATTAGTTTCTTTGATGATTTTGATTAAGATTATGGAATTTAATCAAAAAACACGGGTTTGTCAAAATCTTGTGACATATTAGTACGCAAAAATGCAATCGTGGAACAAATATCTATAATATTAGTGAACTAAACCATTGCCATCCCTAGCGCTCGGATCCGAGTGTTCGGCAACCAGCGCGCTGTGTGCCGAACACTCGGATCCGAAAAATGTGTTTTTTTATTGAAATAATAATAATAACAATATACATTTATCCATATTTTCAAACATTCATATGTACTTAATCAAAATTCGCCTTAAAAAGTTTTGGCTCCCAGCTATTATTTTTTATTTATTTTGTAGGCAACGAATGTGTTAAAGATGAATCCGCTTCCATTGTTGCTTTCAATTTTTCATTATTGAGGTCGAAATTCCTACAACATCACGATCAAACCAAAAACACACCGTGCGTTCGTTGCGGTGTTTGGTCAGTACAAATCGTTGATATTACATGCCGCCTGTGCTGCGTTGCTGCCACGACGGAACTCATATTCTAAATAACGGAAATCATTAATTTTTCCATGGTCGCAAACACAACGATATCTAAGCAAAAAGTCGTTTGACGGAAAAACAAATTAATAACTGACTTTGAAAAAAGAATTTCGTGGCTTTAAATTGAAATAAATTTGAATTTGGAATTCCAAGCCAAACGCATGATAACCAAGTCCAGAGTGGCCACTATGAATAAACGGCATTTTCATAGGTAAGGTCCTAATATACTATCAGCTTGTTTCTCTGTTGCTGGTCATAGGCCCAAGGACCGTCACCACACACGGCTTTCTGTTCTTCTCATCCAATCGTTAATGACGACTTTCTTCAAGTCGTCTTCATTTTGGCTACGACATATAAAACATCCATAGACATGTGAGCCAATTTAATGAAGTTAAACATAAAAATAATTAGAGATTATATTTTTTAAACTCATAGATGTGACATGTCGTGCATCGGTTCGATAGAACCAAAAATACGATTGTGTAAACATTAAAAAATCCCATTTCAATTCCATTGTAGAGCCTATCCCATTGTATATTTAGATTTGTAAATGTTGTAAAGTAACTGTTGTCTGTTTTTTTTTCTAATACGTATGGTAAATAGCGAAATCTACTTTCCGAATGACGCACGCCATCCACCTCTTTTTAAGTTTTCGGGCGCGTTTCTCACTTTATTTCACGGGTTTTTTCACGTTTTCCGGCACCAACTACCTAGGGATAATTGAAAAATCCATCGATCGATATCAGCCAATAACGTTCCACTGCAGGGCACAGGCCCCACCTAGCCAATCGTCGTAGATTATAGGCCAATACCCCTTGTGATTTACTAGGGGAGGCCTGCACCCTGCAGTGGGACGTTTAAAAAGTTGATCATTCCACCATTCCAATATCACTTTAATGTCAACCCATGGGAAATATATTTGTTACATTTGTATTTCTTAGACCCACTCTTACAATCTCTACATACCACAGCAACTTAACAGTTATTTAAGTTCTCAAAACCACGTTGGAATGTATTGTTTATCTTAGCAATTAAACAACTTTGAAGGGTTTAAATCGCGTATATTTAACATTATTTATATCCCGACGTTGATAGTGATAGTATCACAGCTGAAAACAGCTGATAGTGTCACAAACTTATCGAAACAAACAGTATTAAATCCGGTCGCCCTTCAGGCCCTCGAAAATGGATTAAACTACGCGGTTTCCCCGAGATCAGTGCCTTTTGAAGAGATAATTTGCTCCGTGGAACATTCTCACAAAAAACAATGTAAAGAAGGAAGATTTGGAGGCGTTATGCCAAGGTATCTCTGCTGTCTAGTGTCGAAGTAAGTAAGTAAGCGTCGAAGTGCTCACACCGAATCTACTTCGTGAACAATATCTTGCACTCACCAACCTACGCAAAAATCCAGACATAACCATACTTCGAGCTGACAAAGGTAATTCCACCGTGATCATGGATACGTCAGATTATAACCTGAAAATACAAGAACTTTTGTCAGACGCAAGCACCTACAAACCAGTAAAAAGCGATCCCACGGCCAAAATTGTAACTAAAACTAAAGAAATAATTAGTAAGCACTCCGACACACTTGGTTTAGACGTCACGGCACTGGTACCTTCGTGTGTGAAACCACCAAAACTATGTGGATTACCGAAAATACACAAAAATGACGTCTCTTTGCGCCCAATTGTAAGCCAAATTGACTCGCCGACATACAAACTAGCTCAATATCTTGCTAAAATACTGTCTCCACTTCGCGGTCAAACTAGTGCGCATGTCAAGGATTCTTACCAATTTGTCAGCCAAATCAAACATCTACAATTGACTGATGATGAAATAATGGTCAGCTTTGATGTACAATCGTTATTTACATGCTTACCTGTACATGATTGCATTGAAATTGTCAAGAAAAAACTGACTGAGCACGACCTACCCATAGAATATGCAGAACTACTAGAACACTGCCTAACATCTGGCTACCTATTCTGGGATAATAAATTCTACATACAGATTGATGGTGTAGCAATGGGCTCTCCAGTCCCCCCTGTTGTCACTGACAAAATTGGCAATATCTTAAGACGACCTTCAATTAAAACTTACGTCAAGCCGCACAAGAAGATTAGTCAATTTTTAAGACCTGTCAAGAGCAATATCCCCCTACAAGATGCAGGTGTTTACAAGCTTGATTGTGAACGCGGGTTATCATACATTGGGCAAACAAAGAGGAGCATCGGTATTTGGATAAAAGAACACATAGATGACATGAAGAACAGACGCTCTACCAAGTCTGCTGTTTGTGAACATGTTCTGGACAAACCCAACCATTACATTTGATTTGATAATCCACAAATCCTCGCTAGAGAGACCCGGTTCATGCCAAGAATGTTACGCGAGGCTATTGAAATCAAGAAACACCCAAATTTCAATAGAGAAGATGGTTGGCAAGTACCACCGGCTTGGGATCCAGTCATTAAATTAATTAAATCCCAAGGCCAACGCAATACTGCAAGACCTCTGGACACCGTGAGCGAATACTGCGTGCATAGGGAATGTTATGATTAAAAAATTTTCAGACGGTAGTTCGAATAATTTCTTAATAACTCAAGTGACAAATAAAATCAATTAGTCACCCCGTGGCCACGTCCACTGCAAAGTGTTCGAAACGTCGGGATATAAATAATGTTAAATATACGCGATTTAAACCGTTCAAAGTTGTTTAATTGCTATGTATAGTAATCGCGAAAACCTAAGAAAATATTATTGTTTATCTTTTCTATGTAGATTTTTCTTAATTTTCTTACCCCGATTATTAAAAAAACGTTTCCTCTTCATTTCAGATCTAAAAACATAAGAGGGATTCTCGTCGCAGTAACGGAGGTGTTCATGTCTATTGGAAGTTTAATCCCTAATTTAATAGGACCCTTTATCTCATATGCTGCTTTTCATTATTTCGCATTAGCAGTTAATCTAATTTTCTTAATTGCAACCTTATATATACCAGAATCCCCAGCGTTTTATGTTATCAAAGGTAAGATTAAAAAATTCTCCATTCATTTTGCCTTTCACTAGTGCAATTGTCAAAATTTCCTTCGAGTTAATGCATGTTCGTAGTTACCATGGACATTAAAGTCTTTAAGACATTATTATTTAAGACGACATTGACTATAAGTCAAAGACCTGCACAACTAAAAAAATAAAAGACGAGGTGCATATTCTTAACAATGAAAGTCACTTAAATATTTCTGGAATAAAATTAATTATAATATTAATTATTTCACATCATTATTTTTACCTTAAGCGGAGCAATAAATTGTCTTCTAAAACGAAAATAGATCTACAATAGAAAACTTATAAGTAATAACTTATAAGAATCTAATAAGAATTTAAAACTTATAAGATCTACAATAGAAAACTTATAACTAAACACTGAAAACTTATAAGTTAATCGGTATTATATGAGATATATCGGTTACATAAAAGTATTTATAATTTTAGGTCAAGTAGAAAACGCAAAAAAAGCTTTTATAAATTTGGGAAGAGCAGAAGATATTGAAGAGGAATTAGACAGCATAACTGAAAATATGAAGAAAAAACAACAGCAGAAAAAGGAATATGGCGAGATTTTTACAATAAAAAGCAATAGAAAGGGTTTTGTAATATGTGTTTTGTTACTTATTCTTCAGAATTGTAGTGGCATAGCAGCTATAGCTATGTTTTCATTGACCATATTCCATAGAGCTGGCACGACAGTGAGTCCAGAAATAGCAAACATACTATACAGTTTAACCCATATTTTTGGATCTTCGATTGCGCCTATTTTCGTAGAAAGAGCCGGTAGGAAAACTCTGTTGTTGATATCAACAACTGGTTGCAGCATATGTATGGTGAGTAGGTTTTATGTTAAACATTATGAAATTATCAGAAAATCCATGTCACTGTAGCGTTTACACTTTAGCGTTACTAATAATATCTATAACTATCTTCTTCCATATTGTAGATCTAGCGACGGACATGACCTATTTTATAACTTGTTTATGGACAACTAATGTTTTTTTTTTTGCAGGCATTATTGGGAGTCTACTTCTATCTCGATGATATTGAGCACACATCAGTTGATTATATAGGTTGGCTACCACTTGTTGCATTGTTTGGAGGTTTAACAAGTTACAATGTTGGTAAGTACGATAATTATTTTATTTAATTTTAATGCACCTATGCCGAGTACTTTACTTGCGTGTACTATCACTGTAACATATTGAAATAACTATCAATCAGCCCCCAATATTAAGGCAGATATAGGTATAAAAAACAGTTTGTTATAAACTCTAGTCTGTCTGGTGGTAAGTGGTTACTCTAACACACCAATATGAGTTCAAAATGGCAATTGTTGAAAAGTTTCCTGATGCGCTATTTACTCGTATCTTTTAAGATTTAGGAATTGATTTGTAAGTAGTTTTTGTCTTCTCATTATGCCTCCCTTTCCTCCTTGGGGAGTATGGTATAACAAGGATGGTATAACAGTGGTATAAGGAGATTCCCTTATTCCATAATACTCAATGGAACAGGAATAGAGAGTAGGGAATATAATGATACGCCATACGAGTATATACATTCATAAACAATATTTTTCAGGTACAAGTACGATTCCAAGCGTTTTCGTCGTGGAGTTGTTCCGCTCCAATGTACGAAGTATAGCTTCGTCCATCACCATGTCAATTGGTTATCTTTCTGGTTTCTTAATGATGATGTCCTTCGGTTACATCATGTCAGGAATCGGCATCTTCGCCGCGTTCTTTATATTCTCTGTCATCAATGCTCTTGGTTTAGTTTTTACTGCAGTATTTGTTCCAGAGACGAAAGGTTTGAGTCTGACAGAGATACAGAAGATATTATCCAGATGATAAAAATATGATTGCTTCGAAACTACTAAATAAGATATTGTATTTGTATATTATATTATTTATTGTTTAAGTAATTTGGAAAATAAAATATGTCCTGACATCAAAGTTTGTTTAGCTTTTTTGAGATGCGTTACACGTGTGTGTTTGCACGAGTGCTTCCATGTGATAAACCATGGTCCGACTGTACTAGGAAAAATTCAGTCTAGCATTCAAAATTTTACAGAAAAATATTTGAAGGAGAATAGAAGGCGACGATGTACGAATTTAGCAGTAAGTTTAGGAGAGGCCTATATCCGAAATCGAGGAGACACAAGTTAACGTGTAACGTATAGTCGTCGTGTGTTAGCGGACAAGTTTATGCTTTTAAAAAATATCTATTTCTTTAGTAAGCAGTGAGCTCGATTTGTGAGGTTAAGGTTAAGAAAAGCTCAAAGAAAGTTGACTTGAAACAATGAATAGGAACAGATATAGCACAGAATCAAAAACAAGTTAAAACAAGGATTCGGACATTAACATGAGACCAGCCAAGACTGTTCGTTTGGTGGCTGAAAGATTTCTGGTTAGGAACATTTTTATCGGATTTCAGACTTTATCTAAAGCTATTATCTGGATGCATTATCGACATACCTAACATTAACGTATATAAAAAGATAAGTTATCAAATAATTAGGTATAAATCAAATCTAGGTGTTTGTGGGTGCACTGTCAGCTCAATATGAGGCGCTCTCGCTTGAAGCGTCAAAACAAACCAATTCAGAAGAAATAGCGTCAACTCAAACTCATAAATACAACTTGGGAAATGGATCTGAAGGACCTTGTGGAGCTGAGGCTGAGGTAATGGAACAAGGTTTTTTTTGAAAGAGGACAGTGACAGACGGTCTTACAGTCTATCTGGGGGTAAGTGGATGGAAAGTTAATTGCACACAAAGGTATTTTTATATAGAATTTTAAATGTCTCGTTTTTTATAGAAGAGTTGGCAGCTGGGCGCGCGCCACATAGTGGTAAGTGGTCACCGCCACTAATGGACACCTGCAACACCAAGGGGTTTGCGAATGCGCCACCTACCTTCCAGGATCTTACTAATAGCTCTCTAGAAGAACCATGTCGTAGCTTTGTGGAAAAACATCAATTGGCAGTTCATTCCACTGCTGTATGCAACAACTCCTTGTCTAGTAAATGCCGTTGCACCTTGTACGAGTAGTTAAGAGATTTAAATTACATAGTTTCTTAAAGTTCTTTAATATATCTAACATTTAAACTACATACATTGTAGATATAGTACATTAAAAATAATCTCGAATGAACCCGTGGTATCTATGCAGAATGAAGTGCACGCTGCAATCCAACAGCAGCTTGGCGCACTTGACTGGCCTCGTTACGCCTCTCTCACAGAAGACTACTTTGAAATGTACCGCATTTCCCACTTTATCAAACTCCCCAACGTACGTGCACGTGTTTCGGTTGTGAATGAGATATGCCAGAGTCCATTCCCATCTCATCCTATCCTATCTCATTGTCGTTCTGGACTAAAGTTGGTATGTACCGCGGGTCTCCACGGGCGACAGTATCCATTTATCACCAGGTGGACTATATGCCCGTTTGCCACCTTCTCTCTATAAAAAAAAATCCACACTGGGTTTGCTGGTTTAATGGTGGCTTATAGCCTAGAACCCCAGAGATTTACTAGAGGAGGCCTAAATGTATCCAACAGTGAAACGTTACAGGCTCATATCAAATATACAAAAATAGGCATCACTAATTATCATGATTGAATGGTATTAAACTCGTATTTATCATTTTATAACTAGAATTGTTATTGCGTGTTATCTTGGTCAGTAAGTCTATTGATAGTATTAGATAGCGTTACCTTTACTTTACCAATACGTAGGTATATTTATCACACCAAATGATGTAATATGTAATACTCTATCAGACGCTATATGTCGTTTACAAGATAGACCACAACTGTGGTAGTTCGTACTTGGGCCATACAAACCGTACCGTAGCAGGAAGGTTCAAAGAACATAATATCAGAGCTGGATTGTTACACATTACGTTTGAGATTATTTTTTTTTAATTTATTTCTATGCGAATAATCTCCAACCCTATGTAATTTCTTTTATCTTAATCGATAATTACTTGATATACGATTACTGTAATAAATTACTGCAACGTATTTAAGCACTGACGCTTATCTATTATTATTTAATATCTAAATCATTTTTATATTACGCTTGTTGTTATATAATAATTATTATGAAAACGTATTATGATTATATCGATAAATAGGTACGTTGCAATCAAATACAAAATATTTTATTATGACTTTGAAGTAAAATAATTGTAAGATTATTGTATTTTTAATTTCTACTCTCTCGGCTTCGGCTTCTCGGGCGCAACTGACTGGCGCAGAAGAGTCAGTTGCGCTCGAGAAGCCGAAGAGATAACATCTCTCCGAAAAGTGAACACAGCCGCCACTGAAGATGTCAACCGCAGTTGTTGACGAAACATTTGGAAGAAAGAGAAGAGATTCCAGAAGACCTCGGCCAAGTAGCCCGGAAGATTCAAATAATATGGACACCGGCCGAGAAAGCCTACACTCCACTATAGCATATACTAAATCGACGCGTCTACGCTGTTAGTTGGACTCTAAATGCTCTGTAACGCTGCTTCAGAAAAGGCTGGAAAGCAACATTTAGTAGCCCACAATATGTCCTTAAAATTGGGATCTTCATTCCTGTTTATTGATTGATGAATTAGGCGATGAAAGTGAGCATACCCATCAATGAGTTCATTTTGAAAAAGTGCTTTGAAGAAAGGAATTTTTGAGAAGCTTTCGAGTAATGTATTTGGATTTAAATATGAAAGTAGGCTTCATTTGTTGTGTTTAATCTCATGTGCAGAGAAAGTTTATTGAAACATTTCTCAGATGCGGCATGCGCTAAACGCTGCTTTGTAAGACTCACATTGAGGTTAAAGTAAATTTTACTTGTTAGAGTATAGTAATATTCACACTACATTTCTCTCCGTGCACTCACTCAATTGACTGATGCAATTGATGCGCGAGTTCAGTGATTAGTACGGCGAGCTGGATGGCGGGGAGAGATGAATTATCAATGACGATTTGATGATGAAAGGTAAGATGATTCGGCTCTCGCCACATTTCGTAAAAAAAAAACACAAATTGGTATATTTCGCATCTATTCGCAAATATAAGAAATTTTCGCATAAATTCGCGTCTATTTCGTAAAAACGAAAATTCCGTACCTCTATAATCTATGATTGCACTATAGAACATAATGTACCACGGTGCTTAGCAAAACAAAGTCCTGTCTATTGTGGAACCCATGGGAGTCTGTTCATCAGTCGAGGTAAAGCTAAGCTAATACAAGATCTAAGCTCGTGCTTAGTACCGTCTGTTTATACGGACCTGAGTCCTTAACTAAATGCAAATCTAGTGGTATAATTTATAACTAACAGATAATAAAAAGTAACAAATAATAAAACTCATTTGTCGAAGACTATTATTATTCATTCTTCTTTTTTATTTTACTTTAGTACATATAGTACCTATATACACTGTTGATGGTGGGAAGGAGATAAGATAAGATTCATTCTTCTTCATTTGTCATTATTTTGCAGAAACTTATCTATAAAACAAAGTCGGATTAGTTACACCATTTATAACTCAAGAACGGCTGGACCGATTTTAATGATCTCCGATTTGTTGGATTCGTCTCCGCCCCGAATAGCAGAATAACTATTAAAATATCTTAAAAATACAAGGGAAAAAAATATATATAGTAATAGAAATAAATAGAAAATACTCGAATCGAAATTTAAACAAAAATATAGAGAACAAATGACAACAATTGTCAAATCTATTGGTCTCATGTTGTTGTTATTTTGCTTTACCGAAAGTTCAAAAGTTCTTCACAAATTGCTTTGAAATTTTGACACAACGTTGCATTCGAATACGCGCGTGTTTTTTTTATATACCTATCACAGGGTAAGAACAAGGTTTTTCCCCAAAACAGGGTAAACGCCATCTGTTGGGCAACCACAGCAACGCGTGGCCGGGCACAGCTAGTTTTCCATAAAAACAAACAGAAAATCCAAAAACGAACTGCAAATCTAAGAAATTATCGATTATTCCTTCATGTTCGTTTTAAGAGGCAATATATTTTCAGTATATCTCGACTAAAGGTCAACAGCACATGGCAACACTTCTGTCTAGCCTCAAAACTTGGACAATAAACCACAGTAAAGACATCCCAGGTGTGAAGCACGCGAAGGAGCTAATAAACGGCTATTCACAAAAAAATACCGCTAACGTTTTGCCTCTAAGTAAACCAGGTCAGGATTGTCACGGGTTATTGCAGACTGAGAAAGAGTCTTCATGGAATGGGACTTTCAGAAACATCAATCTGCAGAATCTGTCCATAGATTCTGAACATACCACGTATGAGATTCTAAGTAATCGATTCACCATTCACTGCTGGACATGGGCGTTACCATGTACATTGTCTTGTGCATATGGGATGTATGGCATTTAAACGCCACGCTGGCCAAGTGAGTTGGCGAGTCCACTCTTTTAGAGGTGGTGTAGTTCCTCAGTGCTTATGGTAGCTACTTAGTTATCCCTTAGTCATGTCATTAAAAACAATACATAACTTATATCAGACAGATAATCTGACAATCAGACAATTTTAATACAGCTGAGTTCTATGTTTTAACATAACATAAATATTGCGACATATTATACGTTATCTAACAAAGAATTAATAAAAACAGACTTTCTGATAAATACCAAATTAAGATTTCTAATTTTAACAAAAATAGATTTGATAAGAAAATTACACATTATCATTTTAATTACAATCAAGAACTGTTCATTAGTTGAAGCACACGTTATAGCAATATTTTTTCATACATTTTCGTGATAATATTTTTCGAAAAACACATATAAGATAAACCAAAAAAAAAAGAAAAAAAACTCTTATATTGCTTCACTAATTGATTAATTTAAAATGAAACTTCCCAAAATACCGGAGTATGTACGGAAACAATTAATTGTGAGTTTTTTGTGTAAGTAAAATATTACCTTTCCATATCAAGCCATATGACCTTGGATATACAATTGTTTTATTCTGTAGTAGTGGCCCTGTTGGGTCACACTGCACTTGATTGATCAAATGGATTAATCTAATTAATTCTAAAATTATTTTATTTTCTGTTCTATGGCGGATTTTTTAAATTTTTTAAACGGTTAGAGCCTATAATTTTTTGAAGCTTATATATTAAAGAGCAGCAAAAAATACTAAGTGGTCAGCAAGTCATGGACAACAAAACAACTTACCTTGGATTTTTGGATAACTGAGGTAAGTAATTATAAATTACTAAGAACGTCTTGTGCACAAGTGATGTGTGGCCTTTGAACGTCACGCTGGCCAAGCAGGTTGGCGAGTCTACTCTTGGTGTTGTCTACAGATCCACCACTTTACAGGTTCTGTAGTTCCTCGGGGCTTGTGGCAGCCGCTTTGTTATCCCTCAGTCCTCCATGACTCATGACCAAGACAACGGAGTCCTATTTCTTTATTGTGACCAGAAACCCTAAACCTAACCGACCTTTAAATTTGCTACCATCGATTTGCTGCCCATTCAATATTTTTAAACTTAACAACCGAATTTTTAAACTTTATAATAAAAAAATACTGATACTCGTAGTTCAAAAAGAGAAGCACCATAACTTAGTCAGTTGGCCTAGCTTTTATACATAGATGTGTTCATTATTTTTTCTCAAATTTAATTTCCTAATAAGATTGAACTCGAACTGAGTTCGATTTCACATTCATTGTTTAAAAACAAATGTTTATTCACGTCTTGGTAGTTGGTAGTCTTTGTTTGTGTCTCTGGACCCACGACACATGGGAATATCCTAGTTTGGGCCAGTCAGTGTGGTGCTACTAATTCATTTTCTGCTGCATAAAGAAAGTGCATAAGAGAGCTTAATAAAACTATGAAAAAACTAACCACGGTATAACTCAATTATTAATTTAGTTTTTATAATACAAAAAATAAATTGTGCAAACGTATTAACGCTTTACTGAGCGACCGCTGACTTACTCCGAAGGGACTGGACATTGACAGGATACATTTTACACTTTGAAATTGTTTATTACGAAGAAAACTTGACATTGGCAAAATGTTCAAATTGGGTTTGTGAAAAAAAAAAAATTATCATTTTTTTTTATGTATTTTAAAACTTTATCATAAATTATATTAATAATCGATGCGAAATACTCTTAAAAAATGTTTATTTAATTTATTATAAACAATTTAAAATTGATAAAATTTTAAAAAGAATCACGTGACTCAAACGCGCTACGATTGGTTGTGACGTCATAATGTTAAAAGTATTTCTCGATAGTACAGTATCACAGGCTTCTACATGTAAATTGACGACAAATATCCGACATTTAGTTTAAAAAAATATTTATATTAACTACTTTTATTTAGTTATGTGCGATAAAGGATTTATAAAGGATAATTCCGATAATATACCTGATGTGGATATATTTATGATAACTGTTAACAATGCACTTAAGCGACATCACGAAATTAGGCCACGCCCCCTAATTTCCAGGCAAACGTCGTCAGTAAAGTAGCAATCTAGGTTGTGCAAATAGCTATCTTTTACTGAAGCATTTTGCACCCGATAGCCAATGAAAAAATGTGTCATTTTTGTACTTATTCTATTTGTATTATTTCAATATTATTTCTTTGTTATTGTTTTCGTTATACTTTCTTTATTGTTATTATCTCTTTATTATCCCTTTTGATACAAACTTAGAATAAGCTATTGATTAAAGGTAAAATATTAACATTATATACAATTAAACAGTAAATATTAACTTAGTAAGTAAGTTAATAAAAATAAGTACCCATTGTTCTGCCAATTATGTCTACAAAGTTAATAATGTATAAAATCAAAATAGAGAACAGAACAATGGGAAAAAATGTATAATTAAGTAATTATATAAAAGCCTGTAGCAGGATCCGGCGAACATGTAATGTGACATATGTAAACATTAAAGCATTTTCCTCGCCGGTTTTTTATTCCCCTGAATATCACATGGAGATGTACTTGCTACAGGAAAGCTCTGCCAACATTTCCTTATCATTTAGATATGGAAATATCCACTAGGTATTATATAACAAATAAGGTTATAAAACCCACGAAAATTGGCAGATCTTTTAAAAGTGGCAGTATCATACTGTAATAATTGTAAATAGAATATGTAACAAAATGTGTATATATATATGTGTAATAGCAATAGGTTAATAATAAAAAAAATAAATAAAGACGGTTGAAGGGGGAGGGGTGGTGAAGAGAGACGGGATAACGGTCATTAACGGCTTAACGGAAAAAACCGCCAACGGCTCTCCTTACGGTAACACCGTAACCCTAATAAGCGGATAGGAAAAAAATGGAAAATAACAGCTACCGGTATAGCCATCGGTAAAGTTACGTGAATCGATCTATACCAAGCCCAACTTTTAAGTCGAGTTTTCTGCGCACTGCTTATCCTTTACTTATAAAGGTTCCACGCAGTACGCCCGTTGCGTCGAGGCTTCTGCTCCCGCATTTCGGTACCACTGTTCATTCGTACGCGGCGTGTTTCACGGGGATTAGCCCGATGGGTTGCCCACGCCGGGAGTGTATACAGTAGTTCCCCTCAATCAAAGTCGGGCCAAAGAAGACAATGGCGGACAGGGGGCGACCCCTAGTCCGTGAAAAGGCGAATCGAAGAAGAGGAGCATCAGCGCCGCGGACAGTTGTGGCCCGCGATCTCTTCGCACCTCATCAGATCCGCCAAGTAGATCCCAACGAACTGGGCCCGCGCGGGTCAACTGACGCGCGCCCAACACCGTCCGCATCCGCCGCCTCCGGTACTCCCTCAGACGGAACTGAGCCTCCGTTTTCGGGGGAAACCGTGCGGCGAAAGACAGGGCGAGCCGCGGCCAAGTTACGCCGCCCCCCTACGCCGGAATCCGGAGAAGAGGAAGAAGGGGACGAGAAGAGACTGTGCTGCAGCGCAGACTCCCCCCCTTCCCCAGCACCCAGAACCTCACTGGAATCGCAAGTACCACGCCCGCGTATTACCATCTCTGGCGCGGCACCACTTCCTCAGCGCCCCCCTAGGAGGCGACCTGAGTCCACTGAGAGGGAAGTAGAAGTTATCGCTCCTTCTCACACCTCATTGCCTTTAGGGGCACCAACATCGTCCCCCTCATCGGTTATGGAGGAGGAACCCGCTGGCCCCCGTGGATTGGATAGCACTAGCTACGCCACGCTGGGGCCAAATCCACCCGAAATCGAAGTTTCACCGGATGGACAATCACAACCATCCTATGCTGCCGCCGTGGCTTCATCTCCACCACCCTCAATAAAACCTCGCGCAACCGTTGTCCAAGAGACAGCCAGCGGCGAGGATGTGCCCGAGACCGCGTCCACAGCTCAACAAGCACAAGCACGCAGCTATCCGCCGATAGTGGTGGAGCGGCTGCCCAATTGGACGCGCCACTTTGCTGCTATTAAAAATAAACTGGGACACCCCCCCAATGCGAGGCCCTTTGGATCAGGTGTCCGCTTTATCTCGCGAACACCTGAAGAATATCGGACAGTGCAGGCCTACCTCATGGAGCTTGGTGAGAAGGAGCCTGCATTGTCCAGGTACTGCTATGCGCCAGCAGAAGAAGTGGCTTTGAGAGGACTACCTCATGATACTCCCCCTGAAGAAATCAGGGAGGCGCTAGAACTGCGCGGATATACGGTTCGGCATGTACGCGCCCTTCCACCACGTCGTGGACGACCGGGTTGCATGTTCCACGTGTAGCTGGACCATCTGACGCCACAGGAGCTCTCTCGCCTGTATGCGATCGATGAGCTCCTGTTTATGCCGGGAATAACTATCGAGGCGTGGAGAGGTCGCGGGGGGCCCGCACAATGTCATCGGTGCCAGGCCTTCGGCCACGCCTCGTATAATTGCTACCGACCACAAAAATGTGTTCGCTGCGCGGGGGAGCACCCAGCAGCAGAATGCCCGCGGCCAAGAGACCAGCCGGCAACCTGTGCAAATTGCGCGAAGGATCACGCGGCAAATGACCGTCGCTGTGCCGTATTTCGCCGCGTGGCCCGCAAAATGGGTACCCAAACACATGCATCCCTACCTACCAACCAACCAGCCTCCCAGCGTGTGGGACGTGCGGTACTACAGCATCCTGCGCAACCGGTCTATGTGGCCACTGTCCCGGGTGCGGCTACGTTAGCTGCACCTGCGAATGAGCCAACTGAAAGGGGCGCTCCATTGCAACGCAAGAGAAAAAAACGGGGTGGCCGCAAACACAAAGCGGCTACTGCCCCAACCACCTCCACGCCACAGCCTGCACCGGGGCCGGCGTCTCGGGCTCCAGTAGCGCCAGTGCAGGTGCCAACATGGGCAGTAGTGAACGCACCGGAATCAGCTATTGCTGCGACGTTAGTTCCTACGCCCACTCCCGCGCCACAAGCCGGGTACAGGCCTACGATCCCAATTCCAGCAGCCGGACAACAGAGAGTTGTCCTACCAACAGGGGAGCCGAACGGGGAGCCGATCAATATGTTGATCGGTGCCTTGGCGGAATTCTTCCTGGCCGCATGCTCCGGCGCCGATTTGGCCACGGCAGCAGCGCGTGGATTGGCACAACTGACACCATTTTATAATGGCCAGCAGAGGCAACCTTAGAATTATATATTGGAATCCGGGGGGTGTCAGGGGACATCTCCACCATCTGAGAACTCTCGTCCAGTCGCAGGACATCCATGTTGTTCTACTGGGCGAGACCAAATTGTCGCCTCAACGTGACCTCCGTCTACCCAACTTCTTCGTGTATCGACGCGACGAGGTATCACCCGAGGGAGTGCCATACAGAGGCACCGCTGCCCTCGTGAGGAGAGACCTAATACACGAAGAGTTGGACCTGCTGCCATTCACCTCTACTCGCTCCATAGGGGTCCGAGTGAATGCCGCCGGCGCGGAACTCCGTTTGTTTGCCGCATACCGACCCCCCGGATCACCATTCCACAAACAGGACATCCGAAAAATACTCGATGGAAGCACGCCTACACTCGTGGCAGGGGACCTTAATGCCAAACACCCGGCTTGGGGTTCCCGTGTGATTAACCCCGCGGGAAGGTGGCTCATCGAGAATTCCGAAAACCAAGGGTACGAGGTGGTGGGCCCGGATGCGCCCACCCATGTGCCCGCCAACCCACGGTATTCCCCGGACGTCCTGGATGTGGCCTTATGTCAGGCCCTCCACTGTCCGGTCCATGTCGACGTACTATATGATTTGGATACGCAACATTTGCCCATTCTAATCACGCTTGGCCTCGCGGCGGATTTTACAGCCGCAAGGGCACCCAGAGATAAAACGCACTGGCGCACCTATAGTGGGGCGCTATCCGATCTTTCCCTCCGCGGTACTCTCTCCACGCCGGAGGAGGTGGAAACAGCTGCGTCCTATATCACTACAAGAATCCAAGCCGCGAAGGCCGCAGCTACAACAAAATCCTCCGCGACCTACCGCCGAGAGGAATTGCCGCCACACTTGTGTGCCGACTTACGCCGCAAACGCGCACTACGAAAGCTCTGGGCGCGCTCTCGCTGTCCGCGGGTTAAGCGTGAACTCAACAGCCTGACGGAGCAGCTGTCGAATGCGGTTAAGGCGTTCCGTGGTACCGCCTGGAATGATATCATAGACCGGGCGGCAGAAGACGATGTCAGCCTATACCGCCTCAATCGACAGCTGACTAAAGTTCCAGCCCCCGTTTACCCGCTGCTCAACAGCGCGGGTAAACGTTGTTACGCTGCCATGGATCAGGCTGAAATTCTTGCCAACCACATGGAGGAACAGTTTACTCCTCACTCTGCCGCAGACGCCGCCGCCGATTTCCATAGGCAAGTCGAACGCCGCGTTAGAGAATTCCTGTGTGTTCCGGCGCCTCCGCTCCGGGGAGATGACTTTATCTCCCCGTCAGAGCTGCGCAAGGCAGTTGCTCGCCTGCATAGGCGAAAGGCGCCGGGTCCAGATGACATCTCAACGATGGCGCTAATGCAGCTGCCTAAGAAGGGTCTGGTAGCATTGACCAGACTGTTCAATGGGATCCTCCGCACTGGCTATTTCCCTGCATCGTGGAAGCTGGGTAAAGTCATAGTCCTCCCGAAACCGGGAAAAGACCGCCGTCAGCCCTCGAGCTACCGTCCCATAACTCTGCTATCCCACATTGCTAAGCTGTTCGAGCGTTTGTTGCTGCGACGTCTCCGTCCGCATCTCCCAATCAGGGCGGAGCAATTTGGATTTCGCAGAAACCACTCCACAACGCTCCAGCTTACGCGTGTCCTACATCACCTGGCATCAGAGAACAACCGGGGCCGATACACGGTTGGAGTCTTCTTAGACATTGAGAAGGCCTTTGATCGTGTATGGCATGAGGGGTTGCTCTTCAAACTTTTGGATACCAGGACGCCGCCTGCAATTGTGCGGATAGTAGCGTCCTTCCTCGAGGGTCGAAGTTTCTACGTCTCGGTCGAGGACGTGGCTTCCCAGCCACGCCCCATTACTGCAGGAGTACCACAAGGGAGTTGCCTTTCGCCGTGTCTATCTATATGCGGCGTTCGCTAACGACATCCCCACTCTACATGCCCAGCTGCAGGAGTGGGAGGAAGACGCTGTCTTGGCATTATACGCCGATGACAGCGCATTCTTTACATCTTCACGCAGAGCTAATATTGCTGCCAATAAAATGCAACGTGTCCTGGACCTGCTGCCTGACTGGCTGGATAAGTGGAGAATGGCCGTCAACGTTTCGAAGACGGCCGCCCTGCTTACCGGCCTAAAGCGTACCATGCCGCCACCGCTCAAGTTCCGAGGTCAGGACGTAGGATGGGAGTCCTCTGTCCGTTACCTCGGATGCCACATTGATCGCTCGCTGCGCATGATTCCGCAGGTGGACCAAATGGTCCGCCAGGCGAAGGCTGCACGAGCGACTCTGAGACCTGTGTTGGCATCACGACTGCCTCTCCGAACGCGACTGAGGATCTATAAAGCCTACGTCCGCTCGCGTCTCACATATGCTGCGCCAGCATGGTACGCGCTGTGTTCCCAAACACAGCGCAAACGGCTGCAGGTCCAGCAGAACGTTGCTCTGCGTATAATCGTAGGAGCGGGGCGTTACGTACGCAATGACGTCATCGCCCGCGACGTGCAGATGCCTTCGATAGAAGAATTCGTGGTCCAATTGGCGCGGAGCCTTTACAACCGCGCCGATAATGGACCACACACTCACCTAAGAAATTTAGCGCCTCTGCACTCGCGGCCGCCGGACGGACGTCCGCTGCCTCGCGAGCTCCTGCAATCACCGCCACCCTAGGGTCAGACAGTACAGGGTGGCGATATTCAAGGCCAACATAAGCTGACACAGGTCAGCAACCAACGACCAGGGGAGCTGTTGCCCCCTGAGATGACGCCCGAGTACGAGGGGTTCCTCACACTCGTACCTGCGCTCGCGCGCTGAAAGCGCGCAAGAGTGCGGAGGACCCGGTTGGTTGGAAAATAACGGCAAAGATCAAATACGTCATCAGACGTCTCATAAGATAGGAACAACGGTTCCAAATACGTCACCAGACGTCTTCTAGAAGAAGCAAGGGAAATCCAATACGTCATCAGACGTCTTCTAAGGAAGGAAATTAAGGGAAATCCACTACGTCTACGGACGTCTTCTATATGAAGCAAAGTCAGCACCGTCTCGAACACCACCGCAAGCCCTAAAGCCAATTAAGAAAATCAACACAAGACCTTTTATTCACGTGATCCCCTCAACCCAGCAGATAGTTCCGGCTCCGCCACTCTACGAGCCCGGTGGATTGAATAGCGCCGTGGAAATTATTTACAACGATATTTACAACAATAACAGATATAAAAATATAATATATTATAATATATAATATATATATATATATATTTATAATATATAATATAAAAATACTAAGTTAAACTTAAGTCATTCAATAACTGTATACAAATTTATTATTTAATAGTTTTAAATTATTCATAAAACTTTTTTCAATGCTATAATTTTGTTGTAATTTTTAAAAGTTATTATTTGGAGTTCAGTTAAAAAAAATTATTTATCGAATGCTATTTATTTCATTTATACGTTTACATAAATATTTTTTAATTACTATATTATTATAAAATACTTACATCAAAATGATCTTCACAACAAAAAAAATTTGATGTTGTTTTGGAATTAGGTCGTCGCACTGCTTGGAACCATTTATTTCGACGTTTAAGATTTTGTGGAACATTTAAAAACATTTTTTCAGGAGTTGTTTTTGTAGTATTCGTACATAATGGTACGAAGCAAGCACGATAACTTTTAAGGTTAGACATTTTCGATATATTTATTAATATATTGACGATAATAACAAGATTTAATCGATTAATAGTCAAAATACTGTATCAGCTGTGTGCTACAATGAGTAGAAATTAACATTGTGACGTCACACGCGCTCGGGTTTGTTCGGGAACTGTCCGCGTGTTTTCGGTACTGGATTCAAAAATTTATTTGTAATTAAATATAACTTTTTAATTAAAGCGAAAAAAAAAAAACTAAAAATAGTTTTGTTATAAAATGTGTATATGATCTTTCCATTAATGATAAAAAAATTTTTTTTTCAAATACCCAATTGCACCATTGCCATATATTGAGACAAAAGAAAAATGGTTATCCCTTTTTTTATCCAAAACCCCATGTTTACAGATTTATTTTAAAGTAATGAAAATTTTACATCCAATTTTACATATTGCATCCACAGTTTTTCCTTTTGATTCCCAGGCATCTTATAATGCTTCGGTCATCTTATAATTAACTTTTCAAAACATGGACGTTTCAAGACTTCAACCTTTCAAGACTTGGATATTTTGAGCCCTGAACCTTTCAAGACCTGGACGTTTTAAAATTGGGCGTTTCAAAACTTAGACGTCATCTGATAATTGACTTTTCAACACTTGGACCTTACAAGTCTTGGACGTTTCAAAACGAATCTTTTTTGACTTGGATATTTTCAGATTAGGAAATTTCAAAACTTTGACGTTTCATGACTTGGACGTTTCAGGATTTGTATGTTTCAAGACTTGGATATTTCCAGATTTGGACCTTTCAAGATTCGGGTATTTTCAAACTTGGACTTTTCAAAACTTGAGACGTTTCACGACTTGGACGTTTCAAAGCTTAGTCCTTTCAATACTTTGGCGTTTCAGGAGTTGAACGTAATTCTGAAAATGGACATTTACGCCTTCGAAGTCTTCCCAAGGACAGTCACCACACGCGGTCGTCCGCTTTTTACATCCAGCCACTACCGGCGACTTTCCCCAAGTCGTCAGTCCACTTTAAAAACACATAAACACGCATAGCCTATGATTCATAGGCTTCATATGATTAATCAATGATGAATGTATAATGTGACGCATACTTGATAATAACTGATGGCTGAAGATAATATGTTTTTATAAAAGATAGGAGTACCTAATAATTAATACCTACATAATATGATAACCATATTGTACGCGGGCACGAGCCAAGGCTATAAAGAATACTTACTTGTGACTCACAAATAGAATTGTTAATGGAACAGATTACCTACCCAAGGAAGCCAGCTGAGAACGTTAAGCAATTCAAAAAGAAAGTCGACAATTGATATCTTGGAGCACAAGACTAAATATAGATGCCATCTCTATTTCTAATAAACTCTAAACTTAATAATAATAACGTAACAGAGCCGTGTCTGTACATGAATTATTTATTGAATAATAAACATTGCTGTGTAATAAATAATACGATGCAGTGCCCAAACCAATCATTTTTAGATTTTTTGTCTGTCTCAACGAGTATCAAGCAAAAACTATTTTTTTTTATATAGAAGTTTTTATATTTTATTTTTATATTTTATAGCGGGCGAGCAAGCGGTCCCACGTGGTAAGTGTTACCGCCGCCCATGGACACCTGCAACACCAGGGGGTATACGGGCGCGCCGCCGACCTTGCAAAATCCTATTCACAGCTCTCTCGAAGAGCCCATAACGTAGCTTAATGGAAAGACCTCTTGAGGCTATTCGACGGATTTTAATGAAACTTGGCGTAGTTTTCAAGATCCATTATAGGGTTCCCACGGGAATTACTCCAAGTTCACGAGAATGATGTCTCAGTAAAATGATATATAAAGAATCCTTGGTTGCTTCCGTATCGGGTAGTCTATGTAGCTAAATTTCTAATAAACCAAAACATCTAAAACGTAAAAGTTGATATCACAATTGACCAAAACCGCGGAATACCCAAATAGCAAGATGTTCAAAACCGCGGAATACCCAAATAGCAAGATGTTCAAAACCGCGGAATACCCAAATAGCAAGATGTTCAAAACCGCGGAATACCCAAATAGCAAGATGTTCAAAACCGCGGAATACCCAAATAGCAAGATGTTCAAAACCGCGGAATTCCCAAATAGCAAGATGTTCAAAACCGCGGAATACCCAAATAGCAAGATGTTTAAAAATCTTAACCTCTTACACTCACATTATTATGCGGTAGAATTTTGAATGCTTTTTCTAGCCATGATCAAATTACCTACGTGCAGGATGCCCATAACACACAAATATCTACCCCACTCCCGATGTCCCTTTACGGCCAAACTATCCCTTGGGCTAGGAAGACCGAATATCTTGGAGTCACCCTGGACTCTAGAGTCTAAGGTGACTCCAAGATATGCCTTGACCATCTGCTGACCTTCCGAGAACACATAAAAACTGTCGGAAACCGAGCCGCCTTTGTACTCTGTCATATCAACCCTCTCATAGGCGGGAGAAGTAAAATGTCGCTTAGAAATAAGCTGACATTGTACAAAACCTGCGTATGTCCCATAATGACCTTCGCAAGCATAGTCTTTGCACGCGAAACCCCCTCCAACATTAAAATACTCCAAACCCCCCAAAATATATTCGTGCGTAAGGCCGTGGCTGCCCCATGGTACTCTCGCAATGTCGATCTCCACAAGGACTTGGAACTTCCCTCCATCGTCAAATACTTCACGTATACGCCTGACGCTGCTACAACAGAGTCCCTCACCATCCCAGCCCCCTAGTAGTTGACAGCCTAACCTGTGTCCCCGATAGGAATTACCCTTCCCGTTGCCGTCGTCTTCGCCGTCCTAGGCACGTTTTAAACGACCCCGATGACCCAATTACTGCTGCCAATGCGGTTCTTACACTACACTCACAGACTAAACACATACAGCGTCCCCACCGGCGGAGACGAGGACGTCACCCTCGCTATACCGTGAACGCACATCTGGCACGTGCCTAGGTGCTTCTCACTGATTCGCGATCCCGCGGTACCCTCCCAAAGCAACGCCCTAAGCCGAGGTCCGTTCCTTCTACCGATCTACTGGCGGGGGAGCTCTTAGGCTCGTTGATGCACACATTCTTTGCTCCTGGCTGAGCGCTTTCTGCGCTCGTCCTAAACTATACATGGCCGGTGACTTTTGAAAGGCCATTAGGGCCACAAGAATTAAGCCATTCTGAAAATAAGAAAGAAATAATATTCTTAAACATATAGGTACTTTAGTTGGTAGGTCTATAAAAATAAATAAAAACAAAATAAATTGACTAAAAAATTTTATTTCAGGTTATATAGGAAACATTCCCGTGGGACTAAATGCAACTTGGTCATCACCAATGATAGTGAAACTACAAGATCCAGAACTAACTCCTTTACCATATCTAATAACAGATTCACAAGCATCATGGATGACTTCCTTTGCTTTTTTTGGGGGAATTGTTGGTATGTTATTATTATGAGTATCTCATAATCTCATCTTTATAATCAATTTGCAACATCTATCCATTAATTGAATTTTCATTAATTAATTCGATAATTGTCATTTATTAAACTATTTAGTCCACTGATTTTCATCTAAGTACATAACATTTGAGATATTCGCGCTTTTCACACATATTTATCAATTTTATCTATTCAATCAGCTCGTAACCATAGTTGGTGGAACCCAACCGAAACGTCCAGTAAAATAAATAAGGAAAACATACGCGATGAGACCAGTTTAAATAGATAAATATGATTTTCATCTATTAAAACTATTTTGCCCAATATTACTCGTTACTACTCACTAATCTGCAATTACGAACGGCCACTCCGCACACTGCATTCCCACAGCCGCCAATCGCATCGCTACTACCCACATCTATTTACATCGTTGCGAGCGAACGTACGCGGGGCGAGTAAGCGAGTCGTTTGTGTGAAATTGCTGAATTAAAAAAAAAATCTTTTCATATAATAGCTCTATTGCAATTAGCGAAGTTATCTTCGTAATAAACAATTTTATAATGAAACGTATTCTGTCAATGTGCAGTCCCGTCTAAATAAATCAGGAGTCGCTCAGTAAAGTGATAGTAGATTTACTGAGGACTGAAGAGGACTTTTAGGAGGACTACACGAAAACGCACAAAAAACACTTTTAAGTTTAATAAACTATCACTATTAAACCACAAAACGCACAATAGACAATTTTTATAATAATCAAGCAAAAACTCTTTTAAAAAGTTATAGAACAAAAATTTAGCGAAAGAAATTCAATGTGAAGAGAGTGCGCCCCCTTAACCACATTATTTAATCCTGTACTTTTGTCCCTTCAAAACAAACGCTATCCTTTCATTCTTATTCCATTCGACCCTATCCATCAGTCCTTTACAATAATTGTTATGTTTCAGGACCTCATGTATCAGGAAAGTTATCTAACATGATTGGAAGAAAATACAGCTTTATATTGGGAGGCCTAATGTCAAGCCTCGGCTTCTGTCTGTTGACCACCGCATACAATGTAGCTATGTTGTACGCAGGAAGAGTCATTATATCTTTTGGTGCTAGCATTATTATAATTACCAATTATGTTTATATTGGTGAAATATCGTAAGTAGCCTTCCTCAAATGTTAGAGTAAATGTTGCCTTTATTCATAGATTATTATATTATGCCATAACATACCATCAGCTTGTTTCTCCAGTTCTGGATACAGGTTTCTCCCAAGATTTTCCAAGATATTCCTACAGACTGCTACAGACAGACTTCTTCGTTAAGACCATAGACTCCACACCGTTGCGCGTTGGAGACGACTGCCCGATCTAGTTTATTTGCGTTGACACGCAATGTTATAACACGGAATTAACATTAACACTAAACCTACACGGTAACACTACTCGAATGGATCTTAACTCTATGGTAGTTCGTTCATAATGATTTCGTTTCCTTACTATAAACTGCTTTTAAAAGTATCAGAACAAAATCGGGACTGAAAGGGCTACATGCGCCATTTTCTTATCACTCTAGCATTGATCGTAGCGCCATCTACAGTTTCCCTCTGACAGATAAAAAAAATCATAGGCATATACTCGTAGCTATATAGATTAATAATAGCTACATACTGAAAACATAGTACAAATTTATATAAAGTGGTGGCTGTGGCTGAATACCAAGCTGAATGGCGATTTTCTTCGAGGCCACATTCCTCAGCCGAATTTAATGAAATTCAGCACATACATGTCCATAAAGCTCTTTAGTCTGCTCTTTTTTACGTATGAAAAATAGCAAATCTACCTTCCGACTGACGTAATGTCATTCACATTATTTATGTTTTCGGGCGCCTGCTTTCCTCACGCCGCGCGCCGCCACTACGAGCAAGTGACAATTACAAAATCCATCGATCAATATCAGCCTTATAACGTCCAATGGGACGTTATAATGGGACGCCCTGCAATGGCAGGGCGCAGGCCTCTCCTAGTAAATCGTCCTCGTCGTGGATTATAGTCCAGTACACCCTTATGATTTACTAAGGGAGGCCTGCACCCTGTAGTGGGACGTAAAAAGGTTGATTATTCCAATCTAATCAAGTCAGTCAAGGTCAAGGTCACCTTTTGGCAAACATATTTTTTTTTTATAGAGAAGAGGGCGGACGAGCAAGCGGTCCCACGTGATGTCGTTACATATCTGTTACATTTATGTTTCTTAGGTCTTATCTTGTATTCCGCTTCTACCAAACACTACATACCCATCAAATCAACAGTTATTTAAATTATCAAAACACAAAATGTATTATTTATATTTTCTACATAGAATCATGAGAAGAATCATTATTGATTCTTCTTCTTTATCTCTGATTATTAAAAAAATGTTTTCGCTTTCTTTCAGATCGAAAAACATAAGAGGGATTCTCGTCACACTAACAGGGGTGTTCACCTCATTTGGAAGTTTAATTCCTAATTTAATAGGACCCTTTATCTCATATGCTGCTTTTCATTATTTCGCATTAGCAGTGAACGCAGTTTTCTTAATTGCAACTTTGTTTATACCAGAATCTCCCGCGTTTTATGTTATTAAAGGTAAGTAACTATATAATTTAAAATTTGAGATCTTCGTATTTTTCACACATATTTATTGTTTCGGTTGGGTTGCACTTACCGCAACGAATGTTACTAATGTGATAATGTTAATGTACGAATAAATGTGCGTAATTGATGAAATCGCTCGCAATTCTCGACGGAGACAATCTCGTCAGTCAGCTCGTGACCACGGTTGCTGCAACCCAACCGTAACGTCGAGTAAAATAAATAAGGTAAACATACGCGTTGAGACCCGTTTAAACAGATAGATAAAGAAATTTTAACGCAAGTTCGTAATTTAATGACTAGTTACATTGAAGGCCCCTAACATATGTGGTTCCGCCATTTTGTTTTTGAATGACCTAAACGAGCACCTGTCACATATTTACAAATATCATAAATGATCCATTTGTAAACAATAAAAAAGAAAAACTCGCATGTGTCTAATAAGATTCTTGTTAAAAACAAAGTGATATTTCGCAATCGTAACTACATGAACCCATTCGAGCTTCGGAAAATATGAATAATCAAATTTAAAAAACATTATAAAGAACTATCAGAGTTTTGTTCCGTATCCCTATGTCGGAGCCCTTTGATATAATATCCCTATGTCAGGACCCTTTGATATAATATTCCTATGTCGGAGCCCTTTGATATAATATAAAATGTTTGCGTATAACATACTGAAAACTGATAATTTTCAGCTTAGAAAAAGAAATGGAAAATGTAAAAAAAACCTTGTTTTACTTAGCAATACCAAGTAACTAAATTCAATTTTTTCCTCGAATTCACAAACTATAACACTATTATGATTTCTTAACTATATAAAAGTCATTATTTATACTATACAAAAAAGACAATCTTACTTACCGAATTGAAAATTTACTTCATTTAAATCCACATTGTCTTCTGTCGCGTATTTTTTTTATCACTTTTCACGTATAAAAAACCGTTATATTATATTATTCATACAAACATTCTACACAAAAACGTAATAAACTAGACGAACTCACACTTGACTTTATATTTTCAACACTCATATCAGGTTTATTGTAAACAGAGTTCTTATTTCAAATTTTCAATAGCTTGTTTATCAAAACACCAAAACACTAATGGCGACTGTTCACGATGTACGGAAAATGATTAAAATATTTCCGTCATGTTATTTCCGGTAGAATACGTAGGAACCAATCAGATTATGTTCCGGTATATCTACGAGTATGAAATTGTATTATAGTGTTAATGTAGTAAAAAAATAAATATTTAGGAAGCCCGCATTGGTCCGCTCCAGAAGGACTCCTCTCAGTGGCCTATGCGTAGGCGCACCCACACATCCAGAGACAACTAATAAAACTAAAGACGAAGTGCTATTTAAATAATGAAAGATAAAAATTTCTTTAACAAAATTAATATATGCTGAATTATATTATTAATCTAGAATTACAATATTAATTCTTTCAAATCGTTATTATTATCTAGGTCCAAATTATTTTATATCTCTATTATTACCTTACATGGAGCAATAAATTGCCTTATGAAACTAATGTACATCCACAATAGTTCTAACACTGCAAAACTAAATTAATCGGTATTACATGAAATTAATCTGTGATTATATTTTATTATTTTAGGTCAAGTAGAAAACGCAAAAAAAGCTTTTATAAATTTGGGAAGAGCAGAAGATATTGAAGATGAATTAGACACCATAGCTGAAAATATAAAAAAAACACAACAGCAAAGAAAGGAATTTGGCGAGATTTTTACAATAAGAAGCAATAGAAAGGGTTTCATAATATGTGTTGTGTTACTAATTGTTCAGAATTGCAGCGGCATGGCAGCTATAGCTATGTTTTCATTGACTATATTCCATAGAGCTGGAACGACAGTGAGTCCAGTGATAGCAAACATAGTATACAGTATTACAAATATTTTCGGATCTGCGATTGCGTCTCTTTTCGTAGAGAAGGGCGGGAGGAAAACTCTGTTGTTGATATCAACGACTGGTTGCAGCATATGTATGGTGAGTAGGTTTGTAGGAACCTTGCCTACACTGCAATTAATTTAATTAGGCAAGCAAACCCGCCGGCCGATGCTAAATTTGCTTAAGGAATGTACGCGCGGCCGCTTGTTGAAGGCGCTATGTACCGATATCCGACGGCGAATGCATGCGCATTTTTTAGTTTCTGTTGATTATAAATTTCTATTCAATCTTGTTCTAGTCAATTTCTAATAACACTGGTCTACAAATTTTGACTTTAAAAAAGTATTCTTCATGTAAAGTAGCTTTTTTTATTTATTTTCACGTACTGAATATAAAAATAATTAATATATATTAAAATTAGTTTTCCTTTTTTAGAAAAAAAATTTATCGATTTTTGCAAAAATTAACAGAAATTATACAGTTTTTTTAATCATTAGTAGAATTACGACGTGCTTTTTTCGCTGCCCTCTTGTATTCTGCTTCTGAAACATCTTGACAAACAGTCCAGCAATAATCCGCCAACATTGAAACATTCCAATGGCCTTGATACCGTTTTTCCATGTTTGCGATGTCCTGATGGAAGCGCTCCCCACGTTTATCGCTAAAAGCCCCACAATTATCCGGGAAGAAGTCCAAATGAGAATGTAAAAAGTGGATTTTCAAGGACATGTTGCAAACCAGTTTTTGGAATGATGATAACATATTTTCGATAAGTTCAGCATAGTTGTCACTCCTCTTATTTCCCAAGAAGTTTTTTGCGACAAGGCGAAAATCGTCCCAGGCTTTTTGTCTTTCCCTTACAAGGTCATTTAATTCAACTTGTGTTATCCTGTGTGGCTGTGATGATGTACTAGGTACTTCGTATTCTGACATTGAAGAAATTGATGGTGAAGTAAGTGTGATTTCATCTTCGTCAATGTTAGGACGTTTCGGAATCGGGTGAAGATTGCTGTGCGGCAAGAGGACGAGTAGCCGATGGTAGATTTGGATACACTATGGCATTCTTTTTTTTTTAGAAACACCTTTTCCAAATACATGAGTTGTCAGGCAGAAATAACAATCAGTTGCATGATTTGTCGATTCTCGCCACTGCATTGGCACTGCAAAACGAAATGATGTTTTTTTGCCACTCAGCCAATTTCTCAAACCTGTAGCACACAGATTGCAACAGAAACCCAGCTTTTATCCCGGTGTTTTATGTTTTCGTTAAAATAGTAAGAATAGGTTATTTTTATTGTAGGCGATATAGAACACCTTTGCTTACTAAATTTCACTTCACCACAAATGTAACAAAAATTGTAGGGATTATTCACACATTTTCGAGACATTTAGCTTTAAAATATAATTATTTTTTTAACTTTTAACACTTTTATCACTTAGTAATACAGAACAGAGCACTAAATCACAATATTTTTAACATTCGATGCCAACTAAGTAAATATATAGCAACATTATCAAGTTCAATGAGGGTAGAATCATTAAAGTCGGAAAATGTCAAGTATCGTAAAAACTTAAACTAATAAATGACTTTTACTTGTCAACTTGTATTCAGCATGGGTAGATCAGTAGAAATTAGTTAAAATTATTTCGAATACTTTTCCATTGTAGACCAGTGTAATTCGTCATCATATCAGTGACATTCTATGTGTGAAATTCATGCTCTTTCTTCTAAAATCTAAATCGCTATCGTAAATCTTGACATACCTACGTGAATAAAGTGTGTCAAATAAAGTGTGGACTTTTACTAACCAAGAACCCTAGTTACATACTTTAGGTTTTATGTTAAACATTATGAAATTATCAGAAAATCATGTCACTGTTGTTACTAATAATATCTTTAGCGTTACTAATAATATCTATAACTATCTTCTTCCATATTGTAGATATAGCGACGGACATGACGTATTTTATAACTTGTTTATGGACAACTAATGTTTTTTTTTGCAGGCATTATTGGGAGCCTACTTCTATCTCGATGATATCGAGCACACAGCAGTTGATTATATGGCTTGGCTACCACTTTTTGCATTGCTTGCAGCTATAACAAGTTACAATGCTGGTAAGTACGATAATTATTTTATTTAATTTATTAATGCACTATGCTGCATTAATACTATGCTGAGTACTTTACTTGCGTGAACTATCACTGTAACATCTTCAAGCAACTGTTACTCAGCGCCCAATATTAAGGCAGATATAAGTATAAAAAACAGTTGGTTTTAAACTCTAGTCTGTCTGGTGGTAAGTGGATACTCTCATGCATTGACATCCGCGATACACGCCAACATGAGTCCAAAATGGCAATTGTTGAAAAGCTTCCTGATGCGCTGCCTACCTTTGACGATTTATAAATGGAATTTGGAAGGAGTTTCTGTTTTCCTTTATATCTGCAATTCCTCCTTTGGGAGGATGGAATAACAAAGAGGGTAGAATGACCTAAGAAGATTCCTTTCTTCCAATATACTCTTTACTCAACGAGGGGATATATAGGGAGTAGAGAATATAATGATATGACTAATATAGTTTCAAGAACAATATTTTTCAGGTACGAGTATAATCCCAAACCTTTTCTTCGGCGAGTTGTTCCGCTCCAACGTCCGGAGTATAGCTTCGTCCATCGCCATGTCAATTGGTTATATAGCTGGTTTCGTAGTGATGCTGTCCTTCGGTTACATCATGTCAGGAATCGGCATCTTCGTTGCGTTCTTTATGTTCTCTGTCATCAATGCTTTTGGTGTAGTTTATACTGCAGTATTCGTTCCAGAGACGAAGGGTTTGAGTCTGACAGAGATACAGGAGATATTATCCAAATGATAAAACTATGAATATTTTCAAACTACTAAATAAGATAATGTACCTGGATTTATTGCTTTAAGTAATTTGTAAAATAAAAAGTGTGCTTTAATTTTTTGAGATGTGTTCCAAATATGTGTTTCGACGACTGCTTGCATGTGGTGAAGCATGATGCGATTGTACTGGGAATAATCACTATAATCAGTCAAGCATTCAAAATTTTAGAGATAATTTACATAATATTTTCTTAGGTGTCTAATTGTTGTTTAATTGCAATAATTTACATATTTGAAGAGCAAGTGACGATGGACGTATTCAACGATACGTCAATATCGATACGATACGATACACTATCGATACGATAGTGTAGGAGAGGTCAATATCAGAGACACAAGATGATAGTATAACGTATAGTTATATTTTATTCGAGGACTTCAATTGAAATTGCCTTCAATTTACCTTTAATTTATCTTCAATTCAAACTTATTAGTGTAAATAAAATTTGTACAAAATCTCATCAATTCTTTTACTTTTCACTGCCATGTGTTCACTTACTAAATATTATATTATGTGTAAATATTAATTACTATTTATTTTGAGAGTTGAAAATGAAATGATAAAATAACTTTGGTATATACGAGTACGTGGTTACATTTAATCATTATTTTCTTTTGGTAGGTACTAAACGCCTTATCCTAAAATATAGTGGATCGTTACATAATCTCATGTGCATCACGTCCGTCAAGCACTTCCCAGCCTCACCCCTGTCGCCGCCAGGCGCGGCCAACGACTTGCGCGCAGATTATAGTGATATGATAAGATACGTCAATCATTACTGGTTTTTATAGAACTTCTAAAATCGTAAGTCGTCATCAATCAGAGCATTTTAGTATCAATCAATCAGAGTATTTTAAGGGCACTGCAAGGAATAGTTGGTCTTTTTATTAAGTGTACAATGTTTTTGTTTACAGAATTTTCATTCCTTTTTGGTTTCTGTAAAAAGAATTACCTATTTATAAAAATAAAAAATAAAAAGAAACGAAATTCCAAATTCTTTATTTGGCAAGTACTGACATTGGCAAGATTTGATACTGACAATATCAAATCTCGCATGTCGTCTGAAAATTTATTTATTTTGTTGTACACACACATGATAAAAATAGTTACCCATGGAAATACATTCAAAACACGTGTTTTGAATGCATTCCATAGCTTCGGAGATTTCTACCAGCAAATCTGGGGGAGCGATAGGTGAGCAAAAAAACAGTTAGACATAGTGCGTACCCAAATAAATACTATTATATAAACACTACTTTTATAACACTTATTGTAAAATTTAGTAGCTCTCACCAATATACCTTTATATAGTAAAGGTATATTTGTGAGAGTAGGTATATCTAATGAGCAGGGTTTGAAGCGTGGATGGGCAAAATTTCATAAATGTATTTTTATTTATTGTGGAATACCTACTTATTTTCATAAAGGGGTGACTTCAGTGGCAAGCATAAATAAATTTGGCCATTTTGAAAAAAAATCGATGTTACGGTATCTAACCAAGCTGTAATAAATCGATAGAAGACATCAAAACAAACAAAAAATGTCGTTAGGTAAAAACTCGTAGAACGTGTCTGAACTTAGAAAATAAAGGTCAAAAAAATAACTTTCAATATTATAGATGCCAAAGTTGTGGTGCCGTTGAAGATGTCCAACACTTGTTGTTGGAGTGTTGCCGGAACGAACCCGAGAGGAAGGCTCTGATAGAGACTTTAAATTTGAACAGGTGTGATGTAGGGATGTTCCATAGAACTCTGTCCGAGCCAACATCGAAAGCTGCAAACATTCTGTGCGAATTTGCGAGTCGCTATCAGAGTCATAGATAAATTACGATAGACGTAATTATAGTATAGATAGATGTAGATAAGTAAGACAGATAGATAGTGAAATTGTAACTTTTAGGGTACGATGGGGCTGACATACACAATAGTGTAAAAGCCCCTAATTAAAATAAAGAGGAAAAAAAATTTATTATAGATTGTTCCGAACATACATTATATTTTCAAGAATGTATAATATAATGCTGATAATGCAATGTAATGTTAGCAGTTGTTTTAAATATTTTCTTAAAGATTCAGGAGCCTTTAGACCAAACGCTAAATTATTCTTAACAATCTGTACTTAATATTTTTAGCATCATATCTCTTATTCACACACACACACCCATACATCAACTCACACTCAATTAGAAACATTACAATTTTTCTAAAATCACACTCCCACACATTCACATACAGATACATAAAACGCACACATATTATACACAATAATTACCACCTGAATAAACTGTTTTCTTAAATAACTGTAACTTAGTAAGTACTAAGAATAGATCTTAGGGAAGCCGCTGACAGCTGTCAAACAGATTATTCTAGTAGAGATGACAGCACAAATTATTTCGCGATCATTTAATACGGCAGCGACAACGACATCCTGAGGATAATAGCGGCCCGGTTCGACTGTTCCATCCTACAACACTGGATGGGGTTAGTCACCGGCAGTATCGCAATAATCAATAAACATTTATTTCGCAAGAACACATGTTATAAAAGATGGTGCACCAGTCATATCATCCTATTATACCTTTAATAGGCATATATCTTTATTTTACTTTTTAGTTTTCTTGTGTATAACACCTGCCTGAAGGATACATCCTGTTGACAGGTATAAAATAGATTTACTTGGTCCAAGAAAGATCAAAGAGAAATCACAATATCTCTAGGAGGAAAAGACAGCGCAGAGAGTGACATTGGCGAGTACGAAAGCGACGAAGATCCAATGTCAGGTATCGAAATGATAAATTATAGTGACGATGAGTCTTAGCTCATAGTATCCCACAGATAAGCGAACTGTATACACTGTATGTTTAAAATGCTAATTAAAGTCTTTTACAAGAAATATATGCGTTATTTATTTTCAACCGCACCCATTATTTATTTCTGCTAGTTATGCTTTTTTGCGCACCGTAGGAGTGTCGATATGACGTCATCGGCATGAGGTGCACTGCTAACTCAACCGGGTGGTATATATGTGCACCTCGCGCCGATCACTAGCAGAAATAAATAATGGGCGATTTATATACGCTGTAACTCTCTTACATAAAACATAAGTGCATTTTTGAGTGGGAAGTTCTATCTAATATTGTTTAATTTTAATTTTATTATTATAAATAATATTTTATTGTTATTTTATTATTATAATAATGTCAAATTTGTTACAGTGGAATGAACTGGTCCCCACGAGTCACGACACAGGGAATCCAAGTATGAGGACTTGGGTTTACCTTATTTTTGTAAAACTGTGACTTATGTAATGTTTAATAAAATTCTATTCCATTCTATTGCTTATCTTAAAAAATCAGATGATAGAGCATGTTTCATTGGTATTTAAGCAGAATCTTCAAAATTTAAGTTAAATCTTAACTAAAATCGGTAAGTCCGTAGTAGGTCTCTTTACTGATTCCTTTTCTTTTATTCTACGTTTGTATACTTATCTATGTATATTTACTAAAAACTGATTGGGGGCGATGAAGGAAGAGTATCAGAATACAAAAGGACGGTTTTGAAAATTTTTGACTGTCCGTCTGTTTGTTCGAACACGCTAATCTGCAAACTACTGAACGTATTTTCATGGGGTTTCCACAGGTTATTTAAGCTTAGCCTTGGCGCTTAGAATAGGCTTTGTTCCATCGAAATCGGAACGAGAAGAAAAGATATCCCAAGTTAGAGTTTAAAAACCAAAATTGCACACGCACGACGTCGCGGGCACAGCTAGTAAATAATAAGATCATTATATTATCTAATCTGTATGATATATTATTTTGTTTTTGATTAAAAATGAGTCATGTGATGAATCATGAATCATTAAATGTTTTGAGTTATATTTATATTGATAACTTGATTTAGTGATATTGATCGTGTGATTGGTACCTAAAATAAGATAAAAAAATGGATGTTATATTCAAATATGAAATTTATGCATTCCGAAATAAAATGTATTGTTATTATATCACCTTTGCAAATTTAAGACCCATTATAGCAGCCGCTACTGATGAAGCAGAATATTTTTTACCAAAAGAGCGTTTACACCAGAAGCCATCAACAGGTATCCTACTGGTAACTGGTATCCAGCTACCGGAGTCAATGGTACTCCATTGAGATTAACGCTACCAATAGATACTGCATATTCTGCTTCCTCCTTGATTACTTCACCCACGGAATGAGTTGCCACTGTTTCTCACCAATCACATACTTCATTATGAAGCAATGAATATAATCTATAATATCTGTCTGAGGTTACTACACTTCGACACCGTTTGATCGGTCACCATGAAAGTTGGCATGTATATGTATTTTTTCATGGTTCTCCATGAAAAAATACATCCAATTTTATACTATCCAATTTATTGTAACTCGCCACTAGATGGCGCTGCAACACTTTAACTTCTATACCGTTCAATCGATCGCCATGAAAATTGGTATACATAGGTATTTGACCACGGAGAATATTTTCGAGCTATCGACTTTGTTGTAACTCGCCACTAGATGGCGCTGCAGCACATCAACTTCTATGGCAGGACAACGTGGGTTTCGCTATTATAATATAATAATGGTGAAATACCGCGTAATCCTTTGGAAGCGGTTGTGGTTTACAAACGAGAATGTCCTTTTTTCAATCAAACGTACATCGAACATTCTTGCACACATACTGCATTTAAATGTGAGTTTTGAGTCCAGTCCATTTCTAAATTCAGATGCAATTTTTAAACATTTAAGATTACACCCGAATTGTGACCCGTGAACACTTATATCTTTTAATCATTGAAGATTCCGATAGCTCTTCAGGTTCAATAAGTAATGCAGAAGAATATGAGTTATTTTGCAAAAAAAATAGTTATTTTAAAAAAAACATAGAACCCACTGTCCAAATTGCACTGAACAATGAAAAAATAAGTAGTGGTTTTGTCTGTGAACCTACTTTCCTTCTACCTTATAGTGTAGGAATCTATAGTATAATCATATTATGACCTTGAAGCGGTACTCAGAATTTCAATTTTATTTCAATGGTACCAAATTCAAGTTCCTACGATGGCTTAGTTTCATTATGTATGATCGACCAATGATTTCGATAAGTTATAAGGGAACATACATAAAAAAAGTTGCAATCATCCCAATTGAAAACCTCCTCAGTATTTTGTTTTCGGTTTGTACATAAAAATATATTTATCATTTGATCTCCTTCCACCAAATTGTTTTGAATATCGCCTAGAACTATTCTGAAATTAATTACAATGGTATCTATATTTTTGCATGTATAATTATTAATTACATTATAGGAATTATAAGCCATAAAAGGGTTACTTGAAAAATTTCATGAGCACCATCGTAGATTTGGGTACCAACCTCATTTTTGTCAATGGAACACCCAAAAATTATGAAAATTACATCCATGACGGATATCTCGGATAATATTATGGCCGCCATCTTGGATTGGATGATGTTGTTTCCTATGTCTTTCTTTTATTAGAATGATGTAGGGGTTTATTGTACTCGCATTTGGATTTCCTTTACCCATAACGACAGCCTGAAAAATAGTAATTACCTATAAGAGGTAAAAAAATAAAAAAAATCATGATTATAATAAGTACGTTTTGTATAAGGAAAATTGGAAAAGTTTGTATTTGTCTAACTACAATTCATAACAAAATGATTCCTTTTATGACGTACTTTGACGTTTGACATATAATTACGTTAATATTTATTCAAATATTCTATTTCTTCTTCTTATATTAATTGTAATTTACAAAATTTGGATGGCGATTCTGGCGATCCTATATTTATTCCCGTATTATCCATTATTACTCACGTTGAAAATAGCTTATTTGAATTAATAATGAAACAAAATTACTCTCAACAAACAATCACACTATGCAAAGTACTATCTACATACAAAATTTACTTTACTTACATTTTCAGTATTTATTCCACTATGCAAATTTTTTTTGTGTCTTTACACAAGTTGTGCGTAATATTTTTTATAGTGAGAAGCGACGTGCTCACTCCGACAGCCAGCGGCGGTATGACAGCAACAGGCAGATGATGTATAGACAATAGCGATTTCATTGATTAATAAAATTGTTTTTTATAGGAGCTAGGACCGTCCAAAAACAAAAATAAAAATACCCAGTTAAAATGTTTTAAAAAGAAGCCCAGTGTGAAAATTTTACAACTCTTATTTAAAAATCAAAACGTACCGATATAGAAAAACTATAGAAAAAAGCAATCAATTTTTCAAGGAAGAAACAGGGGAACGCAAATTCTCGATTTTCTCGAATTATTATAGGTATGTATTTTTAATATGAAGTGCAACTATATCTTTCTCTCAAAATATCGCTCGCTGCGGAGAGCAACACACTATGAAAATACCTATTTTGAAATGCGCTTCCGTTCATCCTTCTCTCTTTAAGTAATTGAAAGGTATTGTATACTGTTAAGTATTATTTATTTTATTATGAGTGTAGGTGGCTCGTTACTTGTTTTCTCTTGACATATTGTCACTTTCAACTGAGGATGGGTTACAATTGACAGGTGTCACTTAAAGAACGCTATAGCTATAGATAGTAATGTCACTATAGCAATATAAGACGTTCGTTTCTTTACATTGGTAAAGAAACGAACGTCTTATATTGAGATGGCGCTGTTTTCAGTTTACGGTTTAGCACCTATGGTGTAATCATATAATAGGTACTATCGATGCTAATGGTATTATCATCATTACTATACGACTTAAAAATACATATTTGTTTTTGGCAATGGAACAAACCAGAATTGTTCTATCAATGTTCAACTATTATTTGCACATCCAAAAATAAATTTATTAACAGACAATTTTTAATACGGCTGAGTTCAAAGTTTTAACATATTGCGACGCGTTGTTATCTAATAAAGAACTATAGACAGATTTTCTGATAAATGCTTTAGATGGCTGATTTTCAGAAATTAGCCTCGATTGTTATTCTATTTACAGTCGAGAAATGTTAATTAGTGGAAGCACATCTCATAACATATATTACAAACAATATATATATTAAAAGCAATATTTATAAACATTTTTGCAATAACATTTTTTGAAAAACATATACAAATATAAAAGGAATAGAAATATATCTTCTGAACAATTTTGCTACTCCAATTGATTAATAATTTAAAATGAAGCTTCTTAAAATACCGGAGTATGTACAGAAACAATTAATTGTGACACTTTTGTGTAAGTATTACCTTTTCATATCAAGCTATATAACGCTGGACTTTTAATTGTTCTTTTAATTGTTGGACCACACCGCACCATATTGGGCAAAGTTGATAAAAGTAATTAAACTATTTATTTATTTATCTATTTAAAATTATTTTATTTTATTAACCTAAAATTTTAAAAAAATACTGATAGTTCAAAAAGTGAACCATCACAATTTAGTCAATTGGCCAAGATTTCTGACATATGAGCGTATACATTTTTTTCTCAAATTTTATTATACTCTCCTATTCTTACAAATTGCTCAGACTAAATTATCACTATATGCCATCATTAATATACAACACAGCCTTCCAATATGGGTTATAGACTTACTTGGAATTAATTCTATAAAATTTTACGGGAACGGTTAATTGACGAAATAATGTTTCTACTTTAATGACTACTAATAAATACAGACGAATTTCTTAAACAAAGAAAACTTGCTTATAATTATCCTTGAACGTCCTTTACACGTTAAAAGACGTTCAAGGACTGTAATCAATATATTATGACTGTAGCTTATTTTTGATAATGAAATGTTGACAATCTAATAATTTTTGTTAATTTAATAATTTTAGGGATTTTTTATATTTTTGTGTTAATTTAAAATGTTTTGGTAATTTAATATTTTTGTGTTAATTCAATATTTTTGGTAATTTAATACAACTTAATTAAGTTAATTACATTTTGTAATTTAAATTTGTACACCGTATTTCGGTTATAACATGGGCTCATTGATTTCATACTATGTATTTTATTTGACGACCGGTTAGTACATTGGTGGTGCGCCTACCAACTGTGCGGTTGCGGGTTAGATTCCTTATTCATTGTTCAAAACAAAAGTTTTGTTTTTGTGTCTTTGGACACAGAAATCTACTTTTATCGTCCACTGCTGGACATGAGCCTTCCTTATGCACTTTGTCCCATGCATGCGGGATATGGTTTCAAAAGCTCATGCTGGTCAAGCTTGTTGGCGAGTCCACTCTTTTAGAGGTGATGTAATTACAGTCCCCTAGTCGACTTTTCAGACAACCACGGAAAAAGACCGATTGGACATTACACGGCTATTTCGTATGACTTCCAATGTTTTTAATTATAAATATTTTTATAATAAATATATTTTTATCCTGTTTATACTTACAGTTTTTATCTGATTCTACTGAAATTAAAAATTTGCTAGTTTTCCTCTCTACTTGTATTTCTTTCCTAATTTTTCCTTACAAATAGGTACGTACATAAGTAGCGCACCTATTTTCGTAAAAAATATTTCGAGACAAAAGTTGGAGCGATGATAGCATGCATGTGTACGGGGTCAATAAGAGTTCGAATTTTCGAATTCTACTGAAATTCTACTGAAATACGAATTTTAAAATTATTACTAGCTCACCGGTGAAGGAAATCAGCATGCCCATGTGCTGGAGATAGGCGTCTTCGAAGGCTTCCAGGGCTCTTCTCATTGAGACCACCAACAAACTTTTTCGGTTTCATTTTTCCTTTTCTAACTGTGAAACACATACTTTAGCATACTATCAGCCTGTGTGTCTCCACTGTCGGATATAGGTCTCTCCCAAAACGCTACGCAGGCGTCCAATCCGTTTCAAGAGTTGGACGTTTGAAGAATCAATTCTGAAACTGGAGATTTTACGTCTTAGAGATTACCTTTCGAAGCTCTCCCAAAGACGGTTACCACATACGGTGTTCCGATTTCCTTATCTACCTGTTGCCGGCGACTTTCTTCAAGTCGTCAATCTTCTTGGACGGAAAAACTTTAAAAAAAACAAAAACAATCATAATTATCTTATGATTCGTTATATAGGCTTTGTAAAGTGTGACGCATAATTACTAAATAGTGAGTTTATCAAATTATAGCCGAGTGATAACACGTATTTGCAAAAGATAAAGATAAATAATCTATACATATAATAAAGTCGTAACAGAGCCGTGTCTTGAAATATTTTAATAAATTTCAAAAGGAAAATTCGTACTTACAAGTACGAATATATCAGAAGAAAAAAGCGATGCTGAAATCGAGCTGGGTTTCGCGAGGCAGTAGGTGGAGCCCCGCTGAAGGCGAACCCGGGAACGTCCCAATGATTGCCTCAAGTGACTGGATCACTTGGTGTTTATTCTGCTTAAGGAGATTATCCGTATGCTTGTTTAGTTTTCCAATCGTCGGCAAACTGGTCAGGCGCAACAGCCGGAACTTTTCCGCCACCTGGATAGACTACAAGAAGGCGTTCTTCTCGGTTCCCCATTCAAGGCTCTTGAGGATCCTCGAGCTGCACGGAATCGACGGTACCGTCCGACACTTCTTCGAAACGTCCATGGGGCAGTAGAGTATGATTGTTAGTCTCTTAGGCGAACAGATGACGGCTGCCGATAACCGAATTAGGCAAAAAAGGGCAATCTTCCAGGACATTTGTCTGAGCTTACATTGGTTCTGTCTTGCGCTGAACCCTCCGAGTACACTCTTAGAGGAGTCATCGATGGATATTCGTAGAGGAGGCACACGGATGAACCACCTCCTCTACACGGACCACCTCAAGCTGTTCGCCCCCACTGATAACAAACTGGAGGAATTGCTAAGATCACCGATGACTTTTCCACAGTTTCCATGTAGAACAATTCTTATCAGAATGGAGCTGGGCGTTGACAAGTATGCGGTTCTGCGTGTGGAGAGGAGACAGATCGTTATTTCCGATGGAATCGTGGTCGGCTCCAATCGGATAAAAACTCTCTCCGAAACAGGGGGTCTACTCTGATTTTACGATTCAGATGTTTCGGGCCCGACCGAAGTTCCAACGAACGAAGTGTTATAACCCTACTCTCACTTTCCTTCGTTCGTAGCTCTATATATCGTGTAATACCAATTATTTAAAAGGTGATATATTGTTATCGTGAAATTTGACGTTTGACCTCCAAGTATCTCCTGCCAAAATCTATATTTCGATTGTTGTCTCGTGCGATGGGAGTAGTTTCAAATGTCAAATTAAGTTTGTTCGGGCCGATATATCGTAGTGAATATTTTCGTGGTAGGAACCTACTGAAATATTGGACGAAACATCGTTTTTCGTGTTTTCAGAGTAGACCCTCTGAAACATACCGACATCTGGGCATGTCCGAATCGATAGGTGTTAAAGAGGAGGACGTGAAGCAATCAGATTGCGAGGTATTTAATGAGCATCTGATAAAAGTTTTAAACAGCTATTTATCGGGCCCTATAATAAGATGTCCACTAAAAACACCCGAGACTATGCCCGGTTCGTCAACACGATATCAGGCTTATTCGCGAGAATGATCCTGTCCTGTTTTCGAGCACGGGCTCCGGTGTGTACCTACTTGTAGTAAGGCATTTATTATTATTATTAATCTACGAGAACGAAACAGCGAGTAAAATTAGGCTGTTTTGACACATTATTATGCTGTTGAATTATGGATTGAATTTGAATTATTGAATTATGGATTATTATGGAGTCCTTGCTTTCTCTAGCCATGTACGCAAATTATATGAAAGATGTCCATAAGTTATGTCCAGGCATACAAATATCTAGCTGTGTAATATTATATTGATGTTCCTAAATATACTGTAGTTAGTAGGCCTATAAAAATAAACAAAAACCATGTTTTTACTCAAAAATTTAATTTCAGGTTGTATAGGAAACATTGCTGTGGGTTTAAATTCAACTTGGTCATCGCCAATGATCGTCAAACTACAAGATCCAGAACTAACTCCTTTACCATACGTAATAACAGATGCACAAGCGTCATGGATGACTTCTCTTTCTTTCATCGGGGGTATTGTTGGTATGTTTTTATGAGGATATCTTTTATAAACTCTACAATCTTCTCATCCACATTTATGCAAATAAATTGATTTGATTTTGATTTGATTTGTCTTGATCAATATGAAATTAATCCTTATCATTAATTATTTCGATATTTTTCATTTATTAAATTATTAGTTATTGATATTGATTTTTTAAAACGATTTCGTTCACGTGGACCTTTAATTATGTGTGATTGATTCGTTATACAGGATTAAATTAAAAACTACTCCTTTGTTACTCTTTACTACTCACTACACTACACGCTATTAAGGACGGCAACGCCGCACGCTCCGTTCATAAGCAGTTGCTAATCGAACCGCTCTTATTACGTACCTATCTTCGTACGTACGCGGTGCGAGTGAGCGCGTGGTTTGTACGATAACAGCATTGTATTCTACAAAGTCTTATCACATGAGTAAATAACCATAGAGAGGGCAAGCTTCGTCCAAACCCGGTGCGATAGGTACACCATTACACAACACAGCTATGTGCATGTGACCACTTACCGCCAGGTTCACGCACGCGCCGTGAGGGAGACAAACCGGTCAAAGAAGGGACAAACGTCAAGTGCTTCGCACGCGCTATGCGTCCTTTTCTTATTATTTTCAGTTTAGGTTGTTATACTAGTCTAGTTTCGTTAAATTGATATTTTATTCTTATTAAAACAATGCATCGGACAACACAAATGTAGAAAAATTGAGTTATACTAGAAAAGATCTGAACGGGCAATAAGTATGAGTGAAATTCTTTATTTAGCCATTATGAGGATTATCTTGGAATTTCTAAGGAAAATTTTGTAAATTTGATTTTGTAATTTCTAACAATAGTTCGTTAATATTTTGATCAAATTTTTAATATGGGTCATGATTTTTAAAAAATAATACATATTTGTACTTTTAGGATAAAAAAGATAAATGTTTCCTGATAAAATATTTAAAGAAGTTTTATAATTTATTTAAAGATTTATTTAAAGACTAAGAATTTACCACACCATTAAAAAGAATAATAAACATAAAAAAATAATATTAAAAGCAATATGTACCATAATTTAATTGTAAATGTTATATTGGATCGATTAATAAAACTCAGAATTCACTTGTTTATGTCTTTGCGTCTCTAATCCCTATCAAAGTATATTTGGGGCCTCAAAAGAGCTGCTGCTCTGTGCGGATATTTACTGATGTGGTCGTAGTATAAAAGTTGTTAGTTTTCGCGATAGAAATTCATTTATCTCATCAACACCAACGCCATCCTTTCATATCTTATTCTTCATCTCCTACAATTCCATTCTATTCTATCCGCCTATAATGTCTCGTCGCTCCTGCTTTGAAGGGCCAATTATTCTGGACTCAGTTCTTGAACAGAGTTGTGGTGGAGAAAACAACGTGGAGTTTTTCCATTATGCTACGATATGGGGTTCTTCAAGGGAGCTGTGAATAGGATTTTGCAATGTCGGTGGCGCGCCCGCATACCCTCTGGTGTTGCAGGTGTCCATGGGCGGCGGTAACACTTACCATCATGTGGGACCGTTTGCTCGACCGCCCACTAGTCTATAAAAAAAGAAGTCTTCGCCCATGTATTTACTTTTCTACATGTTCATTGAGAGGGCACTCAATTCAGACAGTGTCGGGAGGGTTGGAACTCCCAGTTTATACGATTATGTCCAGTTATACAGTTTATATGTCCCGCTTCCTCTTTATTACGATTCGTATTTTCCTTCTTACACGTGCCGTGAGCAGACGAATCGTATATGAACTACAAATATATTGTATTTAATGCATTATTTATCAATGGTAAGAAATATATTTCCATTGGGATAGGAAATAAGAGTCTTTTAACGTATCTATAACTATCCTGTCCCCCCCCCCCCCCCCCCCCGCCCTCTGTGACTAACAGATAGCGGCGCCTGCCAGAGGAGCATCTCTCGCGAGTTTACTTGAACATTAGTTACGTCATTTTCTGTACCTCTATACTTGTTTGCTACTTTACACACACATAGCAAATGTAATAATATTCTTTATTAAACACAAAGCAATAATAAAAATAAAATATATTTTTATGAAATATAAAACGACTTAAAGTATATATTAATAAATAGGCAACTAATACTTCAAATAATAAAACATACGATTAATATGAACACGTAATTATTAAATAAACCCAAAGAAACGGGTTGCTACTTTTCTTATTTAACTTGGGCTTTTCCTCTAATACGCGATTGGTCCGATTGCGTGAATCTACGCACATATTAAGTGAGTTGTATATCAAACTTTCAACAAAACAACCGTCTTTCTCCGACATTCAGAGCTCTAGTACATAAGCACTTAATATCTAATTTTATTATTATTTATGGTAAGGACGCTCTATGAAACTAAGAAACTTCTACGCGCACACTATTTGCGAACTCCCTAAATATAGTTTATTTCACTTGGCACATTTAATTAATTGTTCCTACACTTAACATTCTGTCGTGCACAATACTTTACCTTTTCATTAATTGTTATGTTTCAGGACCTAATGTAACAGGAAAGTTAGCTAACATGATTGGAAGAAAATACTGTTTTATATTGGGAGGTCTAATGTCGAGCCTTGGTTTCTGTCTGTTGACCACTGCATACAATGTAGCTATGTTATACGCAGCTAGAATCATTATAGCTTTTGGTGCGAGCACAGTCATTATTACCAATTATGTTCATATTAGTGAAATATCGTAAGTAATCTTCCTCAAATTTCAGTCTAAATATTAGGTGCTTACCTATGAAATGACCGATTTGTATGAGAAACTGATTTTTTTTGTTGTTATTTATTATTATTATTATTATTTAGTTGTTATTTTGTTGTTCGCGTACTGTTCGGTCCAAAAAATATTTTATATCGCGAACCCGTAGGCTGTGGAACGAACTGCCTCAAGAGGTCTTCCCATTAAACTACGACATGAGGTTCTTCAAGAGAGCTGTGAATAGGATTTTGCAAGGTCGGCGGCGCGCCCGCATACCCCCTGGTGTTGCAGGTGTCCATGGGCGGCGGTAACACTTACCATCACGTGAGACCGCTTGCTCGTCCGCCCTCTTCTCTATATAAAAAAAAAAATATTTATTATGTTAGTCGAAATAATGACCCATATTATCTACACACATTCAGCGCCTCGCGGGCAGTTGATTCACGCCACTCCTGTAAAAGTCACGTGGATTAGTATCAATGAATTCTTCGAAAGCCCTAATCACAGCTACTTCAGAATCAAATTTTTTCCTTACAAAAAGTTGTCCAAATTTCCAAAGAAATGGAAATCTGTCGGGGCAAGGTCCAATGAATAACGTTGGTAACAGAGAGTCTCTAGGTCCAGCTCTTGAAGTTTTAAAACTGTGCTATGAGAAATGTGAGGGCGGACATTGTCATGAAGAAGAAGTGAAGATGAGCGATTGCCCAAACTTAGTTGCTTTGTTGCCACCTTTTCCGTAATCTCTGGACCTCCTACAGTACACATCTGTATCAATCGTTTGACCGGCTCGAAAGAAACTGTAGTGGACAACACCGGCACAGGACCACTAAACTGATACCGGTAGCTTTTTCTAAGTTATCTTGCGTTTCGGACATTGCTGACCTGCAAATCCTAGATCCTGGCTGATACGAATGTTTGCGGTTATCGTACAGGATCCGTTTCTCATCATAAGTCACGATACGATTCAAAATAGCTTCGTTTTTGTGACGGTTTAATAACACAGTGCATTGCAGTGCATTGTTGTCGCTGACGTTCGTTCAGTTCATATCCCACTTTTCGAACTCCTTTATTTTCCCGATTTGACGCAGATGAACCAACATTGTTTCGTTACTAACATCAAACCCTGCTGCTGACTCAGATGCACTTTGAGGTGGATCTGCTTCCACTATAGCCTTTAATTCATCGTTATTAAGGCGTCGTCCGTGGGATCACTCTTAAGATCGAAATTTCCAGTAGGTACGGAAGCGTTCAAACTATCGACGCACGGTGCGACCATTTGTGGTGTTTGGCCCATACACGCTATTGATATTGTGAGCTGTCTATTTGCGTTGGTGCCGCGACGAAATTCATATTCAAAAATAGCACGAATTTTCAATTTATCCATTTTATTTTCAAGACAATATATGACCAAATTTAGGTACAGATAAATAAATGAAATACTGATTTTGAAATAAGAACATCGTAGCTATTAGATGCATTTTGTTTTATTTTGAAATTTGAATTAGAACAGAAGCGAAACTCAAAGTGGCCAGTAATCAAATCAAATTTCATAGACAAGCACCTAATACATTGAGGTAATACATCATCTAGAGACGTACTCGTACTTAAAGTGTTTAAGTTCTTTTTCTTGCTCGCGAACAGAATGTATTATTTATCTATTCCATTATGATTCTTCGCATTTTGTTAGCCTGATTATTAAAAAAATGCTTCCCTTTACTTTCAGATCTAAAAACATAAGAGGAATTCTCGTCGCACTGACTGGGGTATTCAAGGCTATTGGAAGTTTAATTCCTAATTTAATAGGACCCTTTATCTCATATGCTGCTTTTCATTATTTCGCATTAGCAGTTCACGCAGTTTTCTTATTTGCAACTGTGTTTATACCAGAATCCCCAGCGTTTTATGTTATCAAAGGTAAATAACTACGTAAGATTAACCAATTTTTCATTTATATTTTCCTTTCTCTAGTGTAATTGTCAAAATTTCAGTCCAGTTAACGCAAGTTCGCAGTTTAAAGATTACTGTAGTTACTAACGACATAAGGGTCCGATACTTAAACAACTTACAAAATAAAATGAAACACTATTCTAAACGAGATCCTATTCTATATAATAAAAAAATACTAAAGAAATATCTCTGGAACAATGTACGCAGAATTATAATATTAAAATATAATTAATAATAATAATTCTTTTATATTGTTACTATTACCTTACGCGGAGCAATAAATTGCCTTATAATAACAATGTAAACTAAATTAATTGGTATTATATAAAAGGATTTATAATTTTAGGTCAAGAAGAAAAAGCAAAAAAGGCTTTTATAAATTTGGGAAGAGCAGAAGATATTGAAGAGGAATTAGACACCATAGCTGAAAATATGAAGAAAAAACAACAGCAGAAAAAGGAATATGGCGAGATTTTTACAATAAAAAGCAATAGAAAAGGTTTTATAATATGTCTTGTGCTACTTATTGTTCAGAATAGCAGCGGCATGGCAGCTATATCTATGTTTTCATTGACTATATTCCATAGAGCTGGTACGACAGTGACTCCAGAAATAGCAAACATACTATACAGTTTAACAAATGTTTTCGGATCTGTGATTGCGTCTCTATTCATAGAAAGAGCTGGAAGGAAAACTCTGTTGTTGATATCGACAGCTGGTTGCAGCATATGTATGGTGAGTAGGTTTTATATTAAAACAAAAACAATTATGAAATGATCGCCAGAAAATTGTGTCACTGCTGTTACTAATAATATCTATCGCAGACCATAATGTCAGCCATGGACTTGCCCATGAATAACTAATGTCAGCCATGGACTTGCCCACGAATAACTAATGTTTTTGCAGGTATTATTGGGAATCTTCTTTTACCTCGATGATATTGAGCACACCGCAGTTGATTACATAGGTTGGCTGCCACTTGTCGCCTTGATTGCAGCTTCAATCATTTTCAATGCTGGTATGTACGATAATTATTATTATTTTATTTATCAATGCACCTATGCAGAGTACTTCACATGTGTGAACTACTACTGTAACATCTGCAAACAACTATCACTCAGCCCCCAATATAAATATATAACTAAGGTAGATATAAATACAAAAATATAATTTGTTTTAAACTCTAGTCCGTCTGGCGGTAAGTGGATACTCTCGTCCATGGACATCCGCAATACAAATCAACATCAGTCCAGAATGGCAAATGTTGTTACACGCCCCCTGATGCACTGCCTAGCTTTGAAGATTTAGGGATGGATTTGGAAGTAGTTTTTGTCTTCTCATTATACTTGATGTAATATGATTGATATAATATAACTTGAGGGAGGATGGTATAATATGATTGTACCATCCTAGGATGGTACAATGGCATAAGGAGATTCCTTTATACCATTATATTCCTTATTTAAAGGAAGACAAGGGGATGGACAGGGAGTAGGGAATATAATGATATGACAGATATAGTTTAATAAACAATATTTTTCAGGTACGAGTATCATCCCAAACATTTTCTTCGGTGAGTTGTTCCGCTCCAACGTCCGGAGTATAGCTTCGTCCATCGCTATGTCAATTGGTTATCTAGCTGGCTTCGGCGTGATGCTGTCCTTCGGTTACATCATGTCAGGAATCGGCATCTTCGCCGCGTTCTTTATGTTCTCTGTCATCAATGCTTTTGGTTTAGCTTATACCGCAGTATTTGTTCCAGAGACGAAAGGTTTGAGTCTGACAGAGATACAGGAGATATTATCCAGATGATAGAAATATGATTGTTTTGAAATTACGAAATAAAATAATGTACCTATAGTTATTGTTTTAAGTACCTAATTTGTAAAGTAAAATATTACCTAAATATCTGTCGGTTTTTATTTTTTGAGATGCGTTACACATATGTGCTTTGACGAATGCTTGCATGCGGTAAGGCTTGCGGGAATAATTAGTCAAGCATTCGGAATTTTAGAGTAAACACATTTGTAAGAGAAGAGGAAGCGATGATGTACTAGCGGTTAGATTAGGAGAGGCCAATATCCAAAACAGAGATTTTTGGATATACACAACATTAAAGTATATTGTATAGTCTTCGTATACATAGGTCACACTGAAAATTTCTGGAACTGGCTAAGCTGTAGCAGAGCCTCGCTCGGCTTCAAACTGCTTTTGGCGATGAAGCACCAAGCAAGACGACAATTTGCAGCAAATTTGCAGAATTCAAGCGCGGTCGTGTTAATCTCAGTGACGAATGTCGTGAAGGTCGCCTGTCAACCGCTGTCAACAACAAAAACACCGATGCTGTGCGCCATATGATCGAAACAGTCAGGCATATGACCTACCATGAGATTCGGGCATCCTTAGGCAAGCCATGAGTTAGATACAATCTATCTTCCATTTGGCTGTGCGAAAGCTGTGCTCGCGGTGGATCCCACACAATTTCACAGAGGCTCAAAAACGGGACGCGTCACTTGGTGCAATGCCATGCTTACCAGATTCAACTAAGGGGCGTCAAATTTGGTGTGGAATGTAGTTACAGGTGACGGAATGTGGATTTACAGCTACGACCCCGAAACAAAGCAGCAATCGACCTTGGGTCTTTCAAGATGAGCCGAACCCCACCAAAGCGGCGCGTGTGTAAAGTGCCGCGAAACAGATGATCGCTTCTTTTTTTATAAAAACTGGACACATGGCTACTGTTACTGTTGACGATTCTCGTCGTACCGTAAATGCTGATTGGTACACGTTCATTTGCTTGCCGGAAGTTATTGACGAACTCCGTAAAAACAACCGTAAACGCCGCATAATCTTGGAACATGACAATGCCAGCTCTGTCCAACAGACAAACGACTTTTTGAAGGCGAAAAACGTAGAACTCATGAGCCGTCCTGCATACAGTCCCAACTTGGCACCTTGTGACTTCTTGTTTCCAAAAATGAAGAACTAATTACGCGGTGAACGATTTTCATCGCCAGAAGAAACTGTCGAATGCACATAAGATAGTGTACAATGCGAACCATTTCGACAATCGGATTAGACAATTCGTTACCCACTCACACAGATGCAAAGCTCATGTCTCGTTGCGAGGGCTGTACTAATATCTGAAAAAGTTATCATAAGTGTTGCAATAGCCGTGAATTAATTTGATTTTTATTTAACAAACTTAATTGCACATTATGGTATTATGGCACATTATGGCAAGCTTAGTGCCTCAAGGCATTCTCTACCACTCGACGGATAATGAAACCTGGAGTAATTATAGTTTATTGGGTTTATATTTTGCTTACTTATTAGCCCAATCCGTATGAAAGTTCTCACGGGAATCTCTCTAAAGTTCAGCGAACGAGATCGCGGTTAACACTAATACAAAATAAAAATAAATTCAGCGTACATTAATAATGTGTGTCGGACATATTAAATCAGGGTTTCGTGCATATTCTTATTTTTGTGATTATCACTAGCTCGCATGTTCTTCGACGTTAGCTCACTAGGTCCCACTTCAGCTATTTATTTAAATGTAATCCTAATAAAAATAAACACCGTTGTGACTATCTTGTGGATTGTGGCCCCGAACCCCCTAATATTTTTTTGGCAGGGACAGGTGCACACTGCAATCCAACAGCCCCTGGGCGCACCCTCGTTATCCCTCCCTCACAGAAGACTACCTTGAAATGTACTGCATTTCCTACTTTATTTTAATCCCTAAAGTATTAGGACCTTACCTATGAAATTGCCGTTTGATCACAGTGGCCAGTTTGAACAACGACTTTTTCTTAGATATCGTTGTGTTTGCGACCGTGGAATAGTTAAAAATTCGCATTATTTTCGAATATGTGTTTCATCGTGGTTGCAACGCAGCACCGACGGCGCGCAATATCAACGGACCAAACACCGCAAACGAACACACGGTGCATTTTTGGTTTGTAAATATATTTTTTTATAGAAAGAAGGCGACAGACGAGTATACAGTCCACCTGCTGGTAGGTGGATACTGTCGCCCTGCGACATCCGCGATACATGCCAACATCAGTCCAGAATGACAAACGTTGGCACGCCCCCGGATGCGCTGGCTACCTTTGCAGATTAAGGAATGGATTGGAAAAGGAAATGCAGTACATTTTAAGGTAGTCTTCTGTGAGAGAGGGGTAACGTGGCCAGTCGAGCGCGCCCGGCAGCTGTTGGATTGCAGCGTGCACTCTCCCCCTCAAATTTTACACACATACAATTTTTACACAAATACAACAGATACATCCATAACCAGCTTTTTTATCATCCCTGGCTGGACAATAGCCCTAAAACACCGCGCTGGCCAAGCGGGATGGTAAGTGCACCCTTTTACTACACCCACGAAGAGATGGAGTAGTGCTATTCTAAAGCTGGCCTATAACACACGGCAAAGGTTCCAACAATAATATATTTTTTGTTAATTCAAAATCAGAAGCTGATATCAACTGACATACTATATTAAGTACAAACACTAAACTAAAGGAAACCAATTTGAAACCGAAAGGTGTTACAAAATGAGGAAAGTTTCCGTAACCCCAAGATAAGCGTTTTCACGGAATCCATTTCGTTTAACGAGCTATTTTCACTTACTGAAAGATAGTTCCCATTAAGCTTTATCTACGAACTCTGAACCTTTGGTATGGTCTCAACTGAAGCGGACAGCGTTTCTTCAATCGGATAGATAATTCTCACATTTATTATTTTCATTGCACCTCTCAATGTATTTCTCTGGTTTATTAAATAAAAAATAAATAGATAGTTCGATAAGTACAGTGAAATCAACGAGACATGAGCTTTGTATCTGTATGAGTGGGTGCCGAACTGTCCAATCCAATTGTCAAAATAGTCCTCGCAACGAGACATGAGCTTAGCATGTATGAGTGGGTGCCGAATTGTCCAATCCGATTGTCGAAATGGTTCGCACTGTACACTACCGGTGTACACTCTCACAAACGTAAAGCTCATGTCTCGTTGATTTCATTGTATTTGGATAAGTAGACTTTATTGTATACCAACTGAGCAAAATGATAAATTAAGTAAGAAAATAGTCAAAAACAATGGCCACTTTATCGCTAAAGTGATTTCTTCCACACAACTTTCGATGGTAAACTGGAAAATTGATAACAAAAAAGCTATAACAAAAAAGATAACAAAAAATATATTGTAAAGAATAAAAGTATTTTTAAATAATATTAGAGTAGACCCTCTCTCGCTCCCAGTTTTCAATCGATTTTCTCACGTTGTTTTCCTTCACCGCCGAGCTAGTGATAATTGAAGAATCCTTATTTAAATACAAACTTAATCGTAAACCTATTAAGTTTATAAGCCTATTAAATACAACCTCAAGAATTTGAGTTTTTAGGCTATCACCACTCAAATCATTTGTCTAAAATATTTTCGTTTTTTAATTTTATTCTTCCTTCTTTATGGACTGGCCTACTTCTGAACCCTAACAAATCTTATTAGGTACATCAACATCTAAGCACATCGCGAGTTACGCCACTTGTTAAAACGCAATCACTGATACTGTACCCAATCAGAGAATCAGAAGTACAAATTTTAAAAGTATATGAAGAATGAATAAAGTTTCATTTCATTTGACAACAATCGATCTTCATTTCACATCTCTGTGTTCTTTTAAATTCAAACACAGTTGATATTCAACTAATTGGTAATAATAACCAATCCAACAAATTTTATGCTTTGTAACTAGTTGGAATGCGAATATGGAGTGCGCCCACAACAAACCTTCCAGGTTTAAGGGTACGAAGTATTGTTTCTTGATATATGTACCAAATGGTATATATATGTGTGGTATATGTGTTTTTTTGGTATAAAATATTCTTATGTTTTTTATAACTACTCTTAATTCGGGTAAACTATTACCTTATTTAGTTTTGTGAAGAAGTTCCAAATCGGGATTTTAAAAAAAATCTTTGATGGGAATGCTATGCAATCATTATAGGCCTTTATTATGATATTATTTAACTGACATGTTTAATTTATTTTCTTTTTTATTTAATAGTAGGTTGTTTTCCATTTCAGTTTTACTCACATGCGTGGCATATTGTTAACTTCCACCTCCATAGTCGGAATCACTGGCACTCTCATATGTGACTACTGCCTACATACACACATATAGGCTATACATTATTGGGACAAATTGGCTATATTTCAGACCTGAGCTGATGCATCTGTTGAGCCTTTATATAATCTATGAGACATTGAATATATGCAATGTTAAATATAGCGTATGTATTTTGATGTACGACACGAATTGTTCTTCTAAAATTATAATCGGTTTAGGCCATCTCTGTAAAGCTGGGGTCACATGTGTGTTTATCCTCACGAATATTTGCGCTTTATTTAAAAGCTATTATTACTAGATATTTATTGGTTTACTAGCAGTGCCCGTGACTTCGTGCGCGTAGATGTTAGAGGATGTTTGGTTAGCTTGATTCCCATTGGTACTTTATAACCGATCTGGATAAAAAGTAACCCAAATGTTAACCATGCACTTACGTTATAACTGCGCCAAGTTTCATTAAAATCTGTGCAGTAGATTTTGCCTGATCCGCATTCGGACAGATAGGCAGGGAGATAAAAATTAAAAAAAATTGTTTTTTAAAGCTCTGTATTTACAGTGCAATGACATTTACAAAAAATATTAAATGTACAGACACCGCTTTGTTAGTATTTTATTATATTTAAAAAGATTCGCTGCAATAGTTAATTACAAACGGATTCTTGTCGTGAAAGATACCCGTATTTTATTATTTTGACATAATATGCAAAAATGATATGATTCTGAATTTGATATGAAATCAAATATGGAATTTTAGGGCACCGCGAAGAAAGTAAAAATAGGAAAGAGCTAAGAGGCCTAATAAAATAAAGAAAATGTATTTTCTTTCAGTCTCTTGCATTCGTGGTAAGTATCTTTCCGACATCAACATCTAGAACGTGGGCATTCTAGGCACCCTAGCAGCCCACAGCATTCGCCCTTACGTAGGTACCTGACGCGGTGACAGGATATGTGACACTAGTAGTCAGAGTCGCCAGTTTTCAATGCTATCAAAGGTATGACTAAAAAATGTCTGTACTTAGTTAACTTCAGATTACACGGTCGCGACTTCGAACATGTTCAAGAAAGAATATCAAGCGTCAATATACTTATAACAATCTTCTTCCTCTTGTAGTGCTGCATCTCCAACTAGTGGAGGTTGGCGATCAGCTTCGAATATTTTGGCGTCTCTCTCGAGGCGAAACAGTTCGGCGGCACTCGCAATGCCAGTCCACTGTCAGTCCGTGTTATGCAACATTCTTATGTTTTCAATAGCGTCGTAGCTAGGGTCAGGCGGCAGGGGCGACTGCCAGGGCCCCAGAACCCAGGGGGCACAAATTTCGACACTCTTTCCTAGCAAATATACATACATAGTCAAAATTATGTCAAGATTATGTTCACATAATCTATACTCAATATAAAACTAGGGATATAGGAATTCTGTGTTTGTAATTTTCGAATTTTAAAGAAATATTTTGTGAGGCGGCGTATTTAAGTTTAAACTGCTCGCCTATACAAAAACATGCAGCACAGGTATGTCACAAAATGGCTCCAGAAAAAGCTAGAAGTGTTTTTTTAATGTAAATATCTTAAATCACTAATTTCTTATCTTGCCCAGGGCGTTCATGACCCTAACTGCGACACTGGTTTCCGACACTTATATCAATAATAAATCTTTATTTCAGACATTACTCCCATACATGTACAATACACATATACATTTATGTAATGAAATAAACCGATATTAATACTTGACACACAATTTAAATAAAATACTAGAACCTGCATACCTCCTAAAATTTACCTACTTCTTATTTGCACTATTTCTATACTAATACTCTATTCCTAATTACTTACAGCGAAAAAATCAGGCACGCGCGCCTCAGCGAACTTGCCCCACGTACTTTTTTTTAATGGAACATTTATGAAGGATTCTTTATTGTTATGATTGTGTCATATTGTTATGATAGGATGGGAAAATGAACGCTGCATTCCCACAGCCGTTGGGCGCACTTGACTAGCCACGTTACCCCTCTCTCATAGAAGACTACCTTGAAATGTACTTACTGCATTTCCCACTTTATCCTATTCCTCAATGTACGTACCTACGTAGTGAATGAGATATGATAGAGCCCCTTCTCATCCCATACTATCCTATCCCTCCCCATTTTCCCAACTCATTCTCCAAATCCACTCATATATTCAAAAAATAAATAAAAATAATTACTTGACATTATTAAAAAAAACAAATTTTTCCTTTATGGAAAAAGGCGGCAGACGAGCATAAAGTCCTCCACGATACGAGCAATACATGCCAACATCAGTTCAGAATAATAATAACAAAAACTTCATCCAAATATAACAAACGTTTTTAGATTTAAAAGCGAATAAAATGAAAGACATAAAAACGTATGCTCTTATTACCTACTGTTATTTTGAAATAGCAACGTTTCATGTATATACATAATATTGCTATAAAAAATGAACAGAACTTCACTACTCATACTTCAATAATAATCGCACAAAACGTCGCTATCCAGCCAACACTACTTGACACCATGTTCTAAAGGACCTTCATTTGAATCACTGCATAGAAAAGGAGCACAACGAGGCTTCTGAACCCTTTACCTACCTGAATATCGGCGACTTTTTACTTTTTGTGCTACAAAATAAGCATTAAAAACACCCTTTTCAATGTTCATTTATTAATGAGTATAAAAACACGTTTTCTGTTTTAATATTTTTTTTAAGTCTTTCGTTATCTCTGGTTTCTTTTCATACCAATCCGAAGAGTTTATTTATTACGGCAACAGTTCCCGAAATCGAGGTTGCTTAATCGTTTGCAGAATTTTATGATTAATTAGACATATAGAGATGAAAAAGAAACTATACCTATACAAAATAATTTTTAAAATAATTACAAAGTTAATATAAGCTTGAGAATATTGGAAACGTGAGACGGGAGCGGCTGTGAGGTGTCAGCCGGCTTTATATAGAATAGCAGGGATAACAAAGACGCTACCACAACCCGTGAGGAACTACAATACCTCCAAAGTACTCGCTAACTCGCTTGGCCAGCATCACGTTTTATGGCCATATATCCTGCAAGCACGAGACAATTTGCATGTCCAGCGACGGACGATAAGAGAGCTTGTTACTGTGACGGCGAAGGTTAAGTATTAAAAATTGCACTCCCAAATAAAAATCTGTGCATATATTTTAGATATAATTTAAAATACTCATTTCAAACCAAATATAAAACAACATTTTAAAAATAAATATGTACAAGTAATGTTCAATTACTGAAATGAACTGTCGTTTCGACATTACCCGAATAAATCTAACTATATTAACTATATTATTTAGAAGAATGACAAACATTACTTAGGAAACAAATTAGAATTAAGAACAAATATAACATGAAGTTGACTTCAATAACCAGACCTTTTATCGTCCACTGATGGACATGAGTGTCATCATGGCATTATCTTGTGCACAAGGGATATAAGTTATAGTCATGCGGGTTGGGGAGTCCACTCTTTTAGGGGTGGTGTAGTTCCTTAGGGCTTGCGGTAGCTTTCATGTTTTCATGTTTATCTTGCGACCCCCACGGTTGTGTTATTCCAAAGCCGGCCAACACCACACAGCCAAGTTGACGTAGCCACAAATGCGCCTAGTGTGGGAATAATTGGTAAACAATATGTTAACTCTATTTGCATATATGTTAAATATATACTTTTGCATTTTTCGATTTTTAATAGATAATTCCGACACCGTGGATTCTGTTTATAATCTTGAATTAATTGATTTGTTATATTACATTTGTAAGAAAATCTATTCATTGTGTTTTTGTCTGGTTATCAAAAATAAAAAGGTGATTTTTTCTATCAAAACAAAAGTAATGAACGAATTTTATTCAATCCTAGCGAATATATCGCCTTAACCTTAACACTACACACTAGACCTAAACACTGCTCTTAAAAACTACAAACCGGTAAGAAAAGAAAGTGACCAAGAATTATTATTTTAAGTAATAATTAATTTAAATAGCGTCCTGAATAAGGGTCACGAGTCAGTGATTTAATATATGAACACATATTTTTAAATAATTCTGTGACGTTATTAATGACCCACATTGGGTGGGATTCGCTGCGATTTGGGTTCAGAGACACAAACAAACAAAAGAGACACAAACAAAAACACCACCCTGACCCGAACAAACTTTTACATTTGTCTTTATACAAATGAATGTCCTACCTGGAATCGAACCCGGGACGTTTTATACAGCAGTGCTCTACTTACTAGGCTAATCGGTTGTAGGTTAATAAATTTTCAGGCCAGATGTACTGACAATTTTGCTGACAGTCACAAGACTGATGGCCAGCATGGTGGGAGCTAGAATAGAGTTGGGCGCAGGATACTTTTTCCACCCCTTTCTCTCAATCCATTCCTCTGCAAAGGTAGGCAGCGCATCTGTGTGCGTGCCAACGTTTGTCATTCTGGACTGATGTTGACATGTATCGCGGATGTCTATGGACGACAGTATCCACTTACCATCAGATGGACTGTATGCTCATCTGCCTCCTTTTTTCTGTACAAAAAAAATCTAAAGCCAGTGTAATGAATCAATTTGATCCTTCGCGCAATCCGATGCATTTCGTTTTTCTTTTTCTAGTTTCTGTATTTCTAGCATCAATTCCTCGGCTATTAGCTATTAGTACATTAGTACATAATTTACGTAAAACCAAACGCTTCACCATGGCTGACTACGACTATGAAGTGGCACTGCACAACACAAGTGCAAGTGATCAACTACGTTTGAACACTGGCGCAAGTACTAATGATTAACAGTTGCGCAAGCCAATGCGCGTCGTCGGCAACGGCCTTAACTCAGAGATCGTGAAATAGGTCCTTAGAATAACAAGTTAAAGTAAACTGAATAGTTCTAGACGTAACTTATATTGTGATCGCGATCGGATTACTGAACTTAGAAGTCTAAAATCAATAGAGTTGCGTTTAACCTAAGCCCAGTACAATAAAGTGGATTTTCTGTATAAATATACAAAGAAAATGTCAGTTTATCTGTCCGTTTATTTATTTGTTTGCGATAATTACGAGAACTACCTACCGTAATACGTACTACATTTTCCACCATATCCTAGTCATACAATATACGTACATAATACATGTTTCAGTAGAAGGTAAGTGTTTGTTTATGTATAATTGTTTGTTTATTTTTGTTTGTTTGTTTGTCCCAATAAATAAAAAAATAGTGTAATAAAGTAGAGCACATTCACATTCTATCCCATTTCTATCTCATTCTATTCCATCTAATGAAGAGTATAATGGAATAAAAGGAACTCCTTGCCTTCAAATCCCACCATCCCAACTTTTAAATTATAAGTCAGTAACTTAATCAGAATTACTTGACCGATTAAAAGTATATAATAAGAAAAACTATTTGCACTACACTTTATCCTTTAAAACCTTTAAAAACTGATTCTGTCGTTAATGACTTCTGATTTTCCTTTCGTGGCCTTTCAGGAAAGTCTTCAACTTGTATGATTTTGGTTCAATATTTTCAGTGTCATTTGTTAGAACTAAAACCGTGTATACTAAATATAGTCACGATAAAAGTTGTTTAGTCACTGTTTGTTTAGTAGTGAGTGACGTTACATCTGATAACTACAGTTTAAGAATATTAAAAATAATACTTACAACTTTTGGATGAAATTAAGTTCGTTATTTTATGAATAAAAGCCAGGACATTACTTGAATTTGTATTGTACAGAACATCTTATTCACATAACTTCTTTATGAATCTTTGTTACCATATGTCACCTCTTATCTCATTTTATATAAACAATTAATAGCGTTTTTGTTATCAAAGTGAATCATGACGTCAGTGAACTATGCGAGTTGAACATGCTACCTGTAGTCTTATCTATTTGATATATTTCATCGTAGCATCTAAAGGTGAGAACAGACAGGAACAGTTCTGTGTAATTGTAACGCTTCAACAGAAGATACATTCCATGTTTCGGATTAAAAATGAACGCTCAGTGTTCATGTTGTAACCTCGAAAGAAGGCTTTTTCCACCAACATATTAACTGTTAAATGAATAATGAATACTAATAATCTACTAATACGTTGAATGGCTTCCGGCCGGATGGAGCAACAACTTAACCAAGTTCACCGATGGTGGCTGAATGAGAAGAAACCAAAGGTCTATTTCCAGCAGTGGATAGACTCATGGAGAGACGCATGGTCAAAGGACAAAGAAAGTCGGTGAGTTTGTTTGTTTATTGTAAGAGATAAACTTAAATACTATCGGAGCGCTTTTGAAAACTCTTGCACTTTTAGGAAGTTGAACTACTCCTTATGCGGATAGACATAGGCTACGTTTGGGCTACCAGTTGAGTGGAGTCAGGGTATATCACTAGTTATTAATACATTGTAATTGTTGGTAATTATGTTCTCATGTAACAAGTAAATAGGTAACAGGAGACATGTGGGTGGAAGCAAGTACAGCACTATTAATTAAATGCCTGTCGGAAAGCTGAGAGATGTACCTATATACCTACCTACATATTATGAAGTGGTTATAATGTAACATAATAAAATTTGAAAGTGTGTGTGAATGATGTTTCTTTTTTTAATCATCACCTGTTCGTATTCGTTCATCAATATTTTATAAGTAAATGTTCAATTAATCGATGTACTTCTATCTAAGTAAACTAATGTTACAAGTGATTGCTTTCGTTTGAACGCACCTTTACATATTGAATCTGATAACGTGACAAACGGACTACAATATTTTGTTTTTCACATCAATTTTGATAAAAAAACGATTTGTAGACGTAATTTCATCAGAAGTGAAATTTAAGGTAAACACATACATTCCTTTAATTTTTGTGTCTTACAAGGATGATGTGTCAAATGTGATACAAATTAAGAGATACAAGTTGTGATAAATGTTATAAAGGACATACCATATGTGGTATTATTTTATCTCTATCTTGGTATTTAGGTTACTGTTATTTGTAAATTGAAGATATTGTGAATTAGAAGAAATACATTAGAAAAAATACAATTATATTATAAAGTGGGGCATGGGACGCCCGCCGGTGAACAGGCGACTTGGTAGGGGCAGGATGTGAGACCGTGTGTGGTGACGTTTCTTGGGAGAGACCTATATCCAGCGGTGGAGAGACACAAGCTGATGGTAAGGTATGGTATATTATAACTTATATCATTTCATTGTAAGGCACAGGCCTAAGTACAAAAGAGTTTCGGGCCATTACTTCATATGTTCTACACATGTTCTAATTATTTTTTTAATTATAGTGTACTTATGTTCATGATGTTCACTCATGATGCTTTCCTCCACCGCCGTGTTAGTGATAATTGAAAACTCTGTACTTACGGATATAGTCTCTTCCAAATAGGACCCGGCTTAGCAATTTCTGATACGTAATTAAATGACAGTAAACTTTTCATGAAGTAAATAATTTGGATAAATTATATTAGGGCCCTTACCTATGAAATTGCCGTTTGTTCATGGTGGCCACTTTGAAATTAGGTATCATGCCTTTGGCTTGGAATTCCAGATTCAAATTAATTTCAATTTAAAGCTGTGAGATTCTTTTTCGAAATCAGTTATTCATTACTTTTTCCGTCAAACGACTTTTTGCTTAGATATCGTTGTGTTTGGGGCCATTCATAAATTACGTCACACGAATTTCATGATTTTTGGAGCCCCTTCTGTGCCCCATTTGTGTGATCCCCCCCCCCCCCCTGGTGTGACGTCACATATTTTGCAATTTTAAATTTAGAAATTATTAAATTGAAACAACTTTATAATAATATTGATAGAGTTGGTAATATTTTAATGTTTTTCGTTAGAGTTTTCGAATAGGAGTTCCGTCGTGGCAGCGACGTACTACAGAAGACACGCAATTTACAACGATGTTTACAGACCAAACACCGCAAACGAACGCATGCGAACGAAACGGTGCGTTTTTGGTTTGATGATTTCGCTCTGGAAACTTCGACCTCAAGAACAAGTCCAGTGGACGACCGGAGACTAAAGTCGATTATGACGAATTGAAAGTAAAAGTGGAAGCGAATTCATCTCAAACCAAGTCTTAGTCAGCAGCAGCCTTCGGCGTAAGTGACAAAACGATATTGATACATTTGCGTCAAATCGGGAAAGTGAAGAAGCTCGGAAAGTGGGTACCGTATGAGCTTGATGAAAGTCAGCTGCAAACACGTGTTGAAGCTTGCCTTACTTCGCTGAACCGGTAAAAAATTAAGGGATTCTGAATAGTATTGTCACTTGTGATGAAAATTGGATCCTGTATGAAAATCGTAAATGTTCGTCACAATGGTTGAACTCAGGAGACAAAGCGAAACAATGTCCCAAACGTCTCCATGGTAACGCTCGCAGATACAGACACTACACGACAGACAGTCTCAAATTTAAAGGAGCTTCGATTGGAAACTCTCCGTCATCCACCGTACTCCCTAAACCTTGCCCATACTCAATTCGATTTTTTTTCGGAACTTGGATATTTGTTTTACAGTGGAAAAAATTCAACTCCGATATGGCAGTGATAAACGCCTTCAGAAAATGCATCGATTACCGTACCCAGGAGTTATATTGCAGAGGCATCAATCAACTTTCATTAAAATGGCAAAAGTACATTGATAATAATGGACAATACTTCGATTAATTAAATATATAATTTTCTTACAAAAAATATATTTGATTTTTTCCATATAAAACGGCAATTTCATAGGTATTCTTTGGTCCTTGTGGTGAGCATTACCAAACTTACTGGCGGCATTACCTGGCTAGTTTGCAAGGCTAATTGCATTGTGCGAGATAATGGCCAGCCCTAGGATCGCCAGTACTGTCGATCAAGCGCTTTGAGATGTCAGATTTCAGAGCTGTTAATGGGGTACTGGTAGCGTTCCATGTTAATTGGTAGCGAATCCTCATTTATCCTGGTATTGCGGATGTCCATGGGTAGCGGTGACCGCCTTTCACGTGTCCCATCATGTGGCTGATCTGCCATCTATTCTATAGAATAAATAATTCAGTCTTCGTAGTTATATTCCAAGGCCCGAAGAAACCATCAAATCTACTTAGTGTACTATCGTATAATAGAATTTGTATGTAAAATATTTATTTCAATGTCTTTCAATAGTTGAAGGTCGTTTGATTAATATTATTTCATATGCGTAACGAATTAATTAAATCACGCGACAAAACAATTGATAACATTATGTCCTTCTCTATCATCAAAACATTGAAATGTAATAAAAGATAATTTGCGTATTATCATATAATCCCGTAGATTGCTTAATTACATTATATAAACGTACTAATGATAATAATATAATATAAATGATAATACACAAATATTAATAATGATAATTGTCTTTAGGGGTAAGCCACACGCAAGCGCTGGTTAATTTTGAATATATCGCACCTTCAGTGGAATAAAGACATAACCAGAACATAATAATTTTCAGTACAACAATAAGAACTGTAGAATATCAGATGACATTTTATTATTTTTCTTACGAGTTTTTATATAGATCATTAAAATAATAAAAACTACTTTCTCCAAAGTGATATTTTTACAGACTTCTTATAAAAAAACTATTATTACTTAGTTTTCTTAAATTTGACGATAAAATTATGAAAAAAATTGGTGTAGTTTACAGTGCTCTTTTAAGTAATAGTAAAATCAAAATTTCGCCATAACACGACCTATGGCTTCATTAAGCTGAGGGTGCGATGTACAAAACTTCAAATTTCAAAATGGATACCTACGAATCTACCTCAATATGAAAAAAGCTATTCATCGTACTATCTTGTAATGCGTATACTGAAATTCATACTAAATCTAATTGAATTGAATTTCTTCGTCATAGATTTTGTTAGTAAATAAATGCTTTCAAGTTAATATTTATTTCCATAATAATTAACAATCAAATATTTTTTCCATACAAAATTTGACACCCCGTTTCACCCCTTTACGGGCTGAATTTCCAGCAATCCCTTCTTGATGAGTATTGACAATCAAAAATAAGTTTCTATCCAAATTTAGCTTCAGCGGTTTTAGCTCGGAGTTGATGAATCACAGGGCAATACAATGTATACATTAAAGGGATGACAATATAAAAACATAATGTACGAGTATTACATTCATTAACTTAATACTAAAATGCAATGCAATGCAACATGCCCTTTCAGTAATCACTGCTGGACATGGACACGGGCTTCCCAATGCACATTGGCATTGCTGGCCAAGCTGGTTGACCATTCTTTTAAGTGTAGTTCCTCAGGTCTTGTGGTAGTCGCTTTGTTATCTCTGAGTCTCCTTTTATGAATGAGGTACCACCAATCACCACAATCATCCACGCTAAGAAATGAGGTACTGCTAATCTGTAGACGGCACGACTAAAAAAAGTGCTTACTTACGTATTTCAGATTAGAGATTTCGCTACAATCAAAATAAATAGCTACTCAACTTAATATTTCGCAATAAAAATTAAAATTATGCAATGACAAAATGAAATGGTAAGTGGATACTGTCGTCCATGGACATCCGCAATACTCGTACATGCCAATATCAATCCAGAATGACAAATGTTGGAAGGTCCCCGGATGAAAACGCCACGCTGCCCGGGCAAGCGGGTTGGTGAGTCCACTCTTTTAGAGGTGGTCTAGTCACTCGGGACTTGTGTTTGCGACTTTGTTATCGGTCAGTCGCCTTTTACAACACCCACGGGCAAGGGCGTGGTTAGGATTTTATGCAGGATGGGCAGAGGAACAATTTTCTTATAATGTAAATAAAGGTATTGTAATGCTAAAAGTCTTATTCTTCCTCATGCTGGCCAAGCGGGAAGATTAAAAACCCAAACCCCAAAACCCCCTACTATTAAATGGTGGGTGGTGCTATTATAAAGGACACCACGCGGCCGAAATATATGTACCTAGTTTTAATTATCTTTGTATGTGAATCAAATTTCCAACTAAAAAGAAATGTAAACGTTAAAATTAAGCTGCCAATATAATTTTTTGTGGTAAAATTCCATTACTATTCTGTCTAAAGCGTTCGTAGCGCTTATTATACTGAGTTGACCGGGCGCCCTGTAGTAATGAGTGTGTATTTGTTTTGCGTAACTGCGCGTAGAATAAAAATATACTAGAAATGAACTATTTATGAAAGAAACTTAAAAACTGGCAAAATCGATTCTATTTTCAGCTTCTGTGTTATTCCAGTGACTCGTTGTACCTATATGTTCAGGAAATATGAAAATCAATTCTCTGATTGGCGTGTGCCAGTGGCCTTCGTTTAATGCACGTGTGATTGTTAATAATAATCTCTTCCAGACTTCGTGATAACATAGCATTACAGTACTAATATTTGAGAAATTTTCATTTTTTTCGATAATAGTTTCGATTTATATATTGATATCAAATATCAAATAATGTCATTTTTTGTATTTTATAGGCGTGAAACGAGATTTGTTTTCATGGTGCATGAAATAAATGGCAATGGTGCAATTAGCACATTTTGCCAGTGTCAAGTTTTTCTTCCTAATTAACAATTTCAAAGTCTTATCGTGTAAATGTCCGGTCCCGTCTGAGTGAGTATGTCAGGAGTCGCTCAGTAAATTGACAGTAGGTTTACTGAGGACAGAAGAGGACTCTTTGGAAGCACACGTAAAACGCAGTCCTATACTTTTATTTGATTATCACTAACTTAAGGCACAACAAAACACTTTGAAATTAAATAAACTGTCACTATTAAAACACAAATCGTATAATACACAATTAGTATAATTAAACAAACAAAAATACAACTTCACTTCTCGAGCTCCCGCTATAAGCTCCTTTGAAACGAGTTTATGTATTCACATTTTACGCTGTTATGACACTGATGACATAGCGTCACATAGAACATTAATATTGCATTTAAATATTGTTATTTTCGATAAAACTTTATCAAAATATAGAATTGGCACTACAAGTCAAAATCGAAACTATATCCGACTATTTTATGATTGAGAAAAAACCTTTATCATCGGTTACAGTTAATTTTATATTTTTTAATTGTATATTCAGACACGACTTTGTTACGATTTTATTGTATTACTCCGTAATAATATTAAGTATATAATCTCGGTCACGACTCCCTTTCCCAAAGTTGTTTGGAAGAGATTGCTAAAGCGATAAAACCGCCTGGTTGTATTCTCTTCTGTAAATATTGTTTTAAATTTTTGTCTTAATGCTATTTTATATAATAAATAATATACTATCTGCCTATACGTATAAAGAGAAATGTCCTGACTGACTTAAGTTATCAACGCCGAACCGAAACCTCCGCCGGTAGAAATATGAAATATAGATAGCAACTTCCTTTTATGACGTGAGCCGTACCAAGCGGGGATTTACCGAAATTCAACCTCCAAACAGGGTATCTAAACTAGTATGGACAAAATATATTTTAAATTCACTTGAAACTTGATTCAGATATGAGTTGTGTGATGTCGGCCGGCTTTAGGATATCACTACCGTACCTTCTTCCGAGGGTATCGTAAGCGACGACCGAGGGGGATAATCTGTGTTTAATTTGATGTCTAGATCGCATAAAAATTAAATCTTACTTCTGTGCTTCTAAATATCATTACTTCGCTCTACACATACCTTTTTTTTTTATAGAGAAGAGGGCGGACGAGCAAGCGGTCTCACGTGATGGTAAGTGTTACCACCACCCATGGACACCTGCGGGGGTATGCGGGCGCGCCGCCGACCTTGCAAAATCCTATTCACTGTCCTCATACCTTCATATATTTGACATTGTCACACTACAAGAATACCCTGACACTACCCTCAAACATATTCGAGATAATAAAAGCTTCAAAGATTTTCGAATATTCGCCGTATATGCATTTAATTTTTGTTTTTGTTAGTACTAGAATTTCACTACGTTCGTTTTACTTTTATTGTTTTTTTTTTTAAAATAGCCGGCAGACGAGCATACAGTCCACCTGATGGTAAGTGAATACTGTCGTCCATAGACAACCGCGATACGTGCCAACGTCAGTCCAGAATGGCAAACGTTGGCGTGTGCCAACGTTTGTCATTCTGGACTCGGGACGGGGGTGTCCCCGGGTGCGCTGCCTACCTTCGCAGATTAATTAATGGATTGGGAGCAAGGGAAAAGAAAATGGGGAAAACTCACTACCGAATCACTAACGTACCTTAGTGAGTTTTCCCCGAATCACTAACGTACAGTGGGGAAATACGATAAAGTAGGAAATGCATTACATTTCAAGGTAGCCTTCTGTGAGAGAGGGGTAATGTGGCCAGTCGAGTGCGCCCAGCGGTTGTGGGAATGCAGCGTGCACTTTCCCCTTACAAAAGTGTTTTATTGGTAAGGCGGTATGGCAACAGCTCGACTGTGGTCTGAATCAATTTAAATTTTTAAACTGCATACCTACAGACATGTCAGGCTGGGGCCGCTATCGCTCGATACAGAGATTCCAGATTTCTGGTCTGGCTTTTCAGCTGCACTGTTGTTTGCTGTCTTTTAATAAGTGTGAATGGACTTATTGTAGGTACTATGTTTAAAGTATAGTTTCATGTGAGCTGATTGTAAAATATTATATTCATATTTGTCGCAAATATTTTATAAACAAGTTTAGCGATAAGGAATGTGCATTGTAACTTTATTACTTTTGTATCTCATGTCACTTATAAAACAATAAACTTAGTATTATTATAATCAATAATAAATCAGCTACCACAAGCTGCACCACCTCTAAAAGAGTGGACTCGCCAATCCGCTTGACCTGCGTGACGTTTTACAGCCATACATACCTCATGTTCATGAGTCCAGCAGTGAACTATCTGGATACGGTTGGTATAAGTACAACAAATAAACAAGTGTTTTACTGTTTTTCAAAATTGTTTCAGGGGACTAAAGTACAGGATGTATTTTAGTGTAACGCGAGCTGAGCCGCGAGCACCAGCTAGTCTATTTAAGGCACTTCCGAATTGCAAGCGTAAATCATAGCGAATAAATCATTGAAAACAACGGCTGTCAGATATGCCCCAACATTAGAGCTGCCTCATACATAATACATGGCGGTACGTGCCTCTTCCATGTTTTCCTGGTACATTAATGGGATCGATGGTGATGCTATCATAAATTACGCACATTATGCTCAAAATAATTGAGTAAATTAACGTATGGAGACGTAAATTAACGTTATTGAGTAAATTAACGTTTTATTTCGTAAATAGTGTTGGTCAATCAAATATACCTATATACGACGCAAGTTGTGGAATGTATCAGTAGAGCTGGTTCAATTGAATGAACTATTATTGTGAAGGATCTTAATATAAATTTATTTTCTAAATCGTGTTTGAACGCGTATAATAAAGGTATTTGTTTACCTTATATTCCTACTCGACTGTGCACAGTCAACACGTGACTACGACTGTATACCTTTATTATTATTATTAACAAATGCCTTTATTATACGCGTTCAAACACGATTTAGAATTTAAAAAGAGGACCTCAATATGTTGAATCCCTGCCTCCCAAAGTATAGGAGCCTACACTAACCTTGTGATCCACAGAGGTCAGATGAGAGGGTTGAAGTCGCCCTCTCCAGTAGAAGGTAGGTGCTGAGTCTGCTACACTCGCGTGAAACGTTCATAATAGAGGCACACAGAAGTTGAGTCAATATGTGACAGCGTGTGACTACGAGCCACCACTCGTCTGTCCGTTGAGGCTACGTGCCGCGACTCTCTTCCAACTAATATTGGATGCAAAATATTAGTGGAGGCAGTTGAAATAATTTCCTACCGTCAGTTTATGAAGCAAGGAGTCAACATATGAAGAGATTGATCTTTTATTTCAGCTTTTATTATTTATAAAGTACATTTTAAATTAATTTTTATTTAATTTAATGGTTACATTTAATAGATAAAAAAAACGTCGACGATAAGCTCTAGGAATAGTTTGAAATGAAATTTATTAATATAAATTAATCGAGTTTTGGCGGTGCGGTGTTGGTCGGCTATAGGATAGCACCACTCAATATCTTCCCGTGGATGTTGCAAATGGCGTTTAAAAGCCTCTACCATAAACTCGGAGGAACTGCATCACCTCTAATGTGCACGAGATGGCCCATATCCAGCACTGAATGAAGAAAGAACTAATTATAGTTAATCGAATTACAGGGCAGAATTTTTGAATTGTCTATTGAATTTATAATTTTATTAATCTTCATACACGTACTTTCACTTTACTCCTTTCTTGTTTCTTTAATTCTTTTGAATCATTGTTCAATGATACCACATTCTACTGAATACATACAATTTGCAAATATATTTTGAAGCATCACATGATGCATTTTCAAATATTTAAAAATGGTTGAGTATAAACTACGAAATAACAAAAAGTACTTATCATACCAAATCATCAGCCTATGTCTCTCCACTGCTGTGTACAGCCCCCCCCCCCCCCCTCCCACCCCTAAGGCTTGCCACCACATCCGTTTCTCTGCTCATCTCATCCAACGACCACCGGCGAATATCGGCCTAAGGTACTCAGCGAGCTATGGACAGACAGAGCTATGCTCGGACAGGATCCGGAACGAAGACTTTCGGCAAAGAACTAAAGTCATCGACATAGTTCGCGGAATCGGTATGTTGAAGCGGCAATGGGCAGGTCATATTTGCCGAGGATAGATGCCCGTTGGGCCTTGGGGTAGACGAGCCCTCGAATGGAGGCCACGTACCGGGAAGCGTAGTGTGAAGAGAAGGGCAGGGAATCCAGGCGGACCGACGACTCAAGAAGTCGCTACTTAATTTAATTATAAAAGTAACTATGTTTAAAAAAAAAAATAAGTTAATGCTTTTTAAATTTAAAGATTTGTTAAATTTCCCGCTCTTCTCTCGTGACTCTTTTCTATAACCAGCTTTATTTGTCATTGTTTTAGTAGATTTGTTTTTGAATGGAATGTTGAAATGAAACGATATGGATTTTTTTTAAATACTTTTTGTATCTAAAATATATCCTAAAATGCGGATAAAATTCTGTGCAAACCAGATTGCATAACTGTGTACATTTGTGCACTTTCAACGATTGTGTAGTTAAGTGAATCGCTGTTGATAATAAATTGCTTCACTTTAGCACACGTCGCACATTCGTTTCCCATTGTCCCTGAAATAATATCAGCTGACATTGAAAAATCTCTGCGGATAACAAGTTTAAGACGTGTGCAAACGTATTGAAGCGTGTGCCACGAATTATCTGTCGTCATACTTCTTTTAGCATACAATCATCGGACCTACTTATTCATAGATTTCTTTAATACTATACAGACAAATGTCAACTTCGGACGGCTAAAGTTCGGAGAGTTTGCATACTGTTGGCATAAAAACAGAAGCAGATGGCAGTAAGGAGATGTAAAACTTGTCATCTAACCCCAGAAATGGGAAGATAGAATAAAAAATAAAGGGCAGTATACGAATTTGTAGAGAGTCAAGAAAGAACGCTTTGCTTTGTTATTCCTCACGGTCGCCGGTCAGTTCGAACTGAACGCAGCGCAGCGCAGAGCAATTTTTGAGAACATCTATACATATAATAAAATCGTAACAGAGTCGTGTCTGCACATGAAATATTTTTTGAAAAAGATCGTTGCAATGTACTCCACGAAGGGTACAGAACCCAAAACAGCCATTTCTAGAAATTTTGTCTGCTATCTGTTTGAAGGCATAACATGCAAACGCCGCTAGATAGAATTTAATGAAACTTGAAATAGTTATAGCTTATGACCTGGGTTAACATTTAGGGTAGGTACATTTTATTCCGATTGATTATAGACTTCCCACTTCCCACGGGAATCATTCTAAAGTTCACGCGAACGAAATCGCTAGTTATTAGTTAAAAATGTACAAGGAAGCCGCGGAGTCAGCGGACAGAGGTTAAAGACAAAGCAGACAAAGCATGCAGACAAAGCGGACAAAGCAGAGCTCACACAATTTTCAACTTTAAATTTGAACTGTTATATACTTTTAATATAATTAATATTTTTATATATATAAATTCATAATTAATATTAATATATTATTTTTTATATTTATTTACTAATTTATACTATGGCAACCCCGCTGCTTTACGCGTAGTAGGTATTTATCGCCAACGCGTTGGCCGTATGAACTGTATACACTCTTTTGATATGTATCTAAACTCTAAATTTATGTAAGCTGTATTAGGGTTTAAGCTCGCGATTTCAACAATTGAGCCAGTTTTTTAATTGCTCTACTTACATAAGTAAATGCAGGTACGTATGTATTTTAAGGAATTTTAAAATAGATGTGTAGATTGAAAAGCAGGACGGACCGCAAGGCAGAATGGCGGAAAACACAAATAAATAAATAACGTGTTTGTTAGTCGACTATAGGAACTTAAAGAGAAAAATAACGTGGGACACGAAAGTAAATCAAATATATACAATTTAAGTCACATTGAAACTAAAAATAAAAAAATATCTGGCCACGTTGCAACGGGGACAAGAATTCGGGTCAGGGTGGGAATAATTCAGAATTCTTACTGAAATATAATATTATTAAAAAAGTCGTATGTAGTCATCCTTAAGTTCACAAAAGGAGAAGGAATCATTTAAAAAAGCAAACCCCGCATGACTTTGATAAATGAGAGTTTTAATGTTACCTGATGACCTGGATTTTATCCAGGTTAAAGTTGTCGGTTTAGTATAATAATAAAAAAATGCCCGAGTTTTAGTAGGCGCTGACAAAACACACACACTCAAGTGATTTGGTATTTGCTTCACGTCGACTTAGACAACGTTGTCTTTTTTTATAAGAGAGATGGCAGACGAGCGGGTAGCGGGTAAACGATGGTAAGCGGTCACCGCCGCCCATGGACACCTGCAACACCACGGAGCATGCGCACTCGCACCGACCTTACAAAATCTTGTTCACAATTCTCTTTAAGAGTCCCATGTCGTAACATAACGGATAAACCTCAACTGAGAGTCCATTCAAATCGATCTTAAATCTTAAAATCAATCATCAATCAGATCAATCAGTCGGTTTCAATAACAATGGTAGATAAAAGTACGACAAAACTGCCGCCTTTGACACATAATCACTTACAGTAAAATATTCTGAGCGCCTGCATATATGGAGTGCTTTCTCCATTCTTTTACTTCTTCCAAATAATATGCAGTGACGCAACGAGAATCAACAACGCAGGTGTAAAGTTGTCCTTACCAAACCGTGACGTCACTATACCCCAATTTCCCCAAGAACCTTGAATCTCTCAAACCTATTTAACTGTCCACATGACAACATTCTAAGTTAAAGTTGGCTCAGAGTTAGATTGCCAATCAGAGTTGCACAATACACGATTCGAAATACATAATTCTGAAGATCACGAAATATGATATCGGTAATTCGATATCATACATCTTGGAGTTTCATTTACATAAAGAATTAGGAAGCTACTAATTTAGAAGAATTAATTATAACTAATTTAGAATGTACTGTGGGATGCGACCTGTGTCGATAAATTGGCCCAATTTCACCGTGGAGGTGAGATTGGGCATAAAACCAATCATAAAACACAAAGAAGCGTAAGACTTTCGAATACAGCGACCCTGTGCCACCTGAGCGAAGTATCTTAAGTACTTTAAATTGATTTAATTAAGAGATTTATTTTGAAAAGTCGCTCAGTTTTAGGAAGCAAAAATGTCGTATTATAAACAGAACTATTATAATACATACCTATGCCCTGTGCCACTTGAGCGAGGCGCTTTAATTTTTGACTTTAACACTTTGACTTTCAAATATTTCAATTAAGAGGGATTATTTTGAAAATTATTTCACGTTTAGAAAGCAAAACTGTTATATTGCAAATAAACATAGGCTATGTTTGGGTTCCCTATGTTATGCCACTTGCCACTTGAGCGAAGCCAGAGCGGGTCACTAGTTAAACAATAATATCCATGAATAGAGGATGATTTGAATTTGTATTGTATTGTATTATTCCCCCGGCTTAAATAATTCAAGGGTGAATACGGGTGCTTTGATTTGCCATAAACTGACTACGTGACCGACCCTAGTTGGTCTCTTTAGTTTTATCTTGAAATCAAAATGGAGATGCGACGAACGACTTAGGTCACAGAACAGTAAGTAGGTCACGAATACGCTTCTTCTCTTAATCCCTGCTATGTCCGACACCTAACGAGGGCCGTTTAGCTTAGTGTCCGACCTAAATCTAGGGCAAAAAGATATAGAGGGTGCACCCTTCACTCTCTGAATTCCACACTCCAATCTTACCCTTATAATACAGGGTGTAAGGGACATACTATCGATAACTTTGTGAAAAGCTTACAAATAATATCTATTATTAAATCACACGTACCCTTATGTCGACAATGATGGGTTACCGATGATGTCATTTTAGAGCGCGCAATGTATTGCCAACGATGTGCAGCCGACGCGGCTCCACTATCAACATAGGTACGTACGTACAGGTACAGAATGGCACTCACTCACAAACACTGTCTTTCACATAATCCCAAAGAAAATAGTCCAACGGATACGTTGGCATGCACTAGTTATCACACGACTGTCTGCTGGGTGGCGAGCAGTAGGAAAACGCTCCTGTAAAGGCGGAGGGCTCGTTGTGCGTTCCCACGTGCTTCGCCACAACACATAATCATTTGTAAGATAATAATCATAATCACATAATCATATCTAAAAATTCAAGAGCACTAAAATTTAACCCATTTCCACTACGAGACATTTTACACTCAATTTCACTAACTAATAACACTCGAGCACTCTTTTTTACTAAACGTTTGGATTTATCAACTGACAAACGAGAACTAAAAATGAAAATTAAGAAATTGACTAAATTGCGCTCGAAGCGGCAAATGTCAAAGGACTAAGAAATTGTCAAAAACTAGAAAATGTAGATGTTACATGTTAAAAAGTAATACAGACTAAATTCCACCAAATAAATATCGTTGGTGTTTTGCAATTAAATGTAGGTACGATAACAGTTTTTCCTGTAAGTATAATGAATAAAAATATTGCAATAATACTTGACGACTTGACAATAAAAAGATATCATACTTTACTTGTAAATTGTAAACTATTTTTATTTAAAACTTTTGACAGTGTAATTATAATATTTTTTTTGGAATGCGATGGATGTAAAGAAAATAACATTGCTATTACTTATTAATGAAAGTCTAATAAGTAACTTGTAGTGTTCAACAGGTGCACATCTGTTTATTTAATTGATCTATTACACGTGCCGTAATACGTACCTACTGTGTGCTACGTCACTCTAGCACCAGTGCGCGCCGCCTCCATGTTTATGTTTAGTAACTCCATGTTTAGTAACATAGACCGAGTTTGTTGACCTATTTTTGAACTCGGCCGCAAAACAGATGATCGCATCAAATCGCGTGTGTATTGAGATATGAATTACCTACATTGCTGATTTATGTTAAATATCATTTGTTTTGTTTCTTTTAATTCGAATTGAGACGACTACATAAGTGATACCATGCTGTAATTAATAATAAAATGCACAAAAAAAATCGTGAAAATCATGAAAAGACCGACGAAAAATTCCAACGCCAGGGGACTCCGTATCCTGTACTGAGATCCGGATTTTAATTTTCGATAGCATGTCACTAACACTCTATATATGAAGAAGACTTATTTCGACATTATACATTATTTTGTTCATTATGCTTTGTGTTCTTACGTCTTACGTACATACGTACCATAAGTTTATAGTAACGCACAAAATACCTATTTTCACTTTTTTATTGAAAACGTTCTTTTTTTATTATAAGTGTTTTTATTATATTTATATACTTTCTTGGGTCTAAGTGACAAAATTTATGTTTTGAGATAATTGAACCAAAAGTCAACAAAATTTTGTAAGAGGGAAAGTTATTTTTTTTTTGTTTTGACCATTTTAGGCTAACATTTTGGCCATTTGCTTCTAATTAGTAGTAACAATAGATTATTAAAATCACCTGTGTTACATTTATAGGTAATAAAAGGTAGATAATGTGTACTTAGACCAAGCAGCTTAGACCTTAGCGCTCTAAGCAGTGTTAGCATGCACTACTAGTGGTGAAGGGGCAACACACTAGGTAGCAGCACCTGTCAGGGAAATCACTTGGATCTCCTCACCACTAAAAAGAATAGTATTTTAACAGTCTGTTACTGCATCTAACTCAATTCTTTCGAAAATGTCACTTAGACCCCTTGACCTCTGGGGTCCTCATATACTAGCTGTGCCCGGCCACGCGTTGCTGTGGCTGCCCAACAGATGGCGCTTACCTTGTTTTTACCTGTTTTTGGGTAAAAATCATGTTTTTATTCTGTAATAGGTATATAAAAACACGCGCGTATTCGAATGCAACGTTGTGTCAAAATTTCAAAGCAATCGGTGAAGAACTATCGGCGATTTAAGATTTTGAATGTTTGGCGATGAATGTTTACATTTTCATTTATATAGGTTTTTTATTGCACGTCAAAATGGTTAAGAATTCCTATTATTTAGACAAATTTTCAGATGTAAAGTACTGTAAATAGGAATTACGCTCCGCGTAATGTATCATAAAGTCCTTAAAGAATAATGTACGGCGTAAGACGTGCGGGGGCGGTGCCGCGTGTCCGCATCATATGTGTGATCATCATAGTTACAAATGACGAGTTAAGTGGACTTGCGTACAATTGTAGCGTATATTCTTATCAAAAGTGTAATCACAGCTTTATTTTTTATAATATAAAAATAGTGCAACACTAAAAACAGGAAATATTAAAAAGCTCAAAAACTTTGTAACTTGTTTAAAATGTAAAATGTCTAAAATCTTGTGTTGTCTAAAACAAAACAAAGTAATAAGGATTACTCTTTTCATAGATCAATCCAGGACTTTTTCCCAATACAGACGACTGTTTTTTCGTGAAAATAAGGTAATTTTTTTTTATAATAATCTGCCATATATTGTTAATGTTCAATGAGGATCCGTAACGTTTTTAGTTGAGAATGCAGATTTATAGAACTAAGAAATCCTTAACATACAGTGCAAAAATTTTTGTTCTACGACAAAAATTGACGAAGTTATGACCGAATTACTAGCGAAGTTCACCGAGTAGCCGTCGCGGTAGCTGTGACGTCACTGTGACGGTCGCCGCCTGTTAGCTGTAAGCCGCGCAGTGTTTTGTTTCTTTAATTGTGACTTTTAAAACAAATTAAGTGTCCGATTTGTGTCTAATTCACTTTTTTAACTATGTATAAATATTGTATAGTGCCGAAATGTACAAACACTTGTATTAAAATGCCAGAAAAACTATTTTTTAACGTGCCGAAAGACCCAAAACTTCGTAAAAAATGGTATTCCGTTGTAAAAAGAGATGATAAAACTCCACCCTCTGCCCAGGCTACAAGACATTGCTGTGAAGATCATTTCGATGTACGTACCTACATAACTATACCTATTATTTAGTTGATATTTATGGAAATAAGGTGGTACCTACTATTACGTGTAGTGTACCTTTTTATATTCTCTTATTTTAAGCCTGCTGTATTAATAGAAACATACCTACTTACTTTTTCTGAGTATTGTGGATAAACCTACGTACCGTACCTATCTATTTGCCCGTTCCCATTTCTATGTAATATTCCAAGGTTAAAACAATGACACAGGGACGTACTCGGGTAAAAATCAAAGAGTGAATGATAATATTTTTTAATCATTTACACAACAGCGGTGTATTTATGTATCTGCCTCAGCTATGCCTTATTGTTAGAAGCAAATAAATTAATATATATTTTTATATTTCAGTTGGAACAAGATATGGAAAATTACGTAAAGTTTAAGTTGGTTGGAGGAAAGCTTATACTGAAGAAGGGAGTTTTGCCTCATAAGTTTGAATGTCAAAAGCTTCAAAAAAAGAAAATTGACAGACCCGGTTTTAAGAAAAGACAAGATATAGAATATTTTGAAAGAGTTTTAAGTAAAGACATTGGACACGGCAACAAAGTAAAGTACCTGTTAATACAATATTTTACGTCGTTTTTTTTTGTTTTGTTGAGGGAGGATGGAAGATAGTGCTTAAAGCATAGCTTATTGAGAGAGGATGGAAGATAGTCCTTAAAGCATAGCTTATTGCGAGAGGATGGAAGATAGTCCTTAAAGCATATCTGAGAGAGATATAGGCCTCTCCCAAAGCTCGATACGATACAAGGCTGATCATCAAATCACCACTGGCGACCTTTTGCAAGTCGTCGCATCGCTCCAACCGGCCAGATCGGTCCTGCGCAACGATGGCCTGCTCAATGCTACTTCAGCATACTAATGTGACCTCCGTATTTGGCGAATCTCATCCGGCAAAGACACTTTGAGCGTAGCACTCTTCATAGTTCGTTGAGCGACTTTGAACCTATATGTATCAGACTTCATAATTGGCAGGACGCACTTATTTGATTGAAGACTTGCGTCTTCAAGCATTGTGGTATAACTTACACATACCATTTTCTATAGCATTAACTTTGTGTTGCCATTCTTAGTAATTAAAAATTGTTTAGTTCAGTTATTCAAAAATAGTTTGTTTCGCTGATCATGATTTGCTTCCCGTTTAGTATTTTTTTTCTGCTACATTAAATACAAATACAACGTATGTGCATAATAAAATGAATTAATTACGGCTGCTAATATAACACTTTGTCACTAATAACACTAACACTAATATATTTCAGTTTGTCCTGAAATCTTATTCAGATTTCAGACCTTAAAAATAAACCCATGATCATGGGTTTATTTTTTTTTCGTTTTATAAAATGTACATTTTGATTGGACATGTGTTATTCTCTTTAATACATTTATTTTTTATTTTATAATTTTGAATGTATCGTTATTACTCAGTTCAATCGGAGTGTTAAAACAAAAACGTGTATCGGAAGTATAAATAATTGTAATAAAACCTCAAAACTACTTATTTTCATAATTTAATTTAATTATTTTTAGGTAAATAACTAACACAATACAATAACAACAGGTAAATTATCATACTTAGGAGTTTCATACCAACATAATATTTATCATCTAGACAACATTTCTTCTATCTCTATCAGACTCATTCCCTTCGTCTCAGGAACTAGCACCGCAGTAAAAACTAAACCAAAAGCATTAATAACGGCGAACATAAAGAACGTAGCGAACATGCCAACTCCTGACGTGATGTAGCCGAAGGAGAGGGTAACTGCGAAGCCCGCCAGGAAGCCTAGCGAAATACACAAGGAGGAAGCGATGCTACGAACATTGGAGCGGAACACCTCCCCAAGCAAAGTGTTCGGGATCACACTGACACCTGAAAATATTGTTTATAAATTTAGCAACGTATTATGTATTTACGTAATTGCAAGCAAAAAAAAAAAAACAAGACTTAAAGACCCACGAATATAATCACAATTTACATCCAAAAGTCGCCTCAACATTTCCAGCCCTTTTTGAATTTCTTTTCGCTCAAATCAACACAAGCCTAAGAATTTAAAAATATCAACTTCACGTGCAAACAATCTTCTAATTCAAATTCAGTTGAAGATGTTATCAATAATTTATGACTCAAAACAACGGAAGGTATTACAAGAATCTATGAACTAATTAAACCAATGGAAAAACTATACTCGTAAGTACCCAGCACGTGAAGCTGATATGGACACGTTTTACCATCGACGTAGATTGATACTTCATTAAATTATTAATTCATTTTCAATGAACACTCAAAGGTAATTTCTGAGGATTGTACGTAAACGAAGACGCGGAAAATAGGTGTTTTCAAAAATATATAAAGAGTAATACTACTTACCGGCACTAGAACTCAACAAAGCTGCAATCAATGCAACAAGTGGCAACCAGCCTATGGATCCAACTGCCGCATGCTCAATATCATCGAGATAGAAGAAGACTCCCAAAACAGCCTGCAAAGTTATTATTATTCTTAGCAAACAATAATTGTCTTTAATCAACATGTAAAATATCTCAAGATCGGTCGATTTAAAAATTATTTAGAGAATATGACTTCTAATACTTTATACACAAAACCAAAACACAGAAAATACTCACCATAGTTACAGTAAGGCCGGCTGTTGATATCAACAATAAAGTTCTCCTCCCACCTCTTTCTACGAAAAGAGGGGCAATCAAAGTTCCCATGAACATTGTCATACTAAATATTATATTTGAGACTACTGGCGTCACTGCCGTACCAGCACTTTGGAAAATAGTTAATGAAAACAACGATACAGCTATTATACCGCTGGAATTCTGAACAATAAGTAGAAAAGCACATATTATTAAACCCTTTCTATTGCTTTTTATTGTGAATATCTCTCCAAAGTCCCATGTATTTTCTTGACTCTGTTTCATACTTTCAGTTATGGCTTCTAACTCCTCTTCAATCTCTTTTGTTCGTCCCAATCCTTCAAAAGCCTGTCTGGCTTTATCTATTTGACCTAAAATTATAAATTATTTATTTGTATAATGTCATAGTAAGTACATTTTGTATACCTATTGATCAATATTCCGGTGTTATAAGTATAGCACAAGTACATCTGTTCTAACGAGCAGTTTATTGTCCCACGTGTGTATAATTTTACTGCAATAAGGAGGACTAAATTCACTTGGGTGGGTACTATGTCATGTTTTAAAAACGTTTTTTTAATTTTTGTAACATTGTCTTCCATTTTATAAATTTAATCGTGCATAGTTGTCCATATCAAAATGAATGTCAATATGGTTTTCCCTGATTGATTACGTTGATTTAGTCATATTGTTATGATAATTAATAACATTTTAATCTTTTGTTATCATGTTTTAATAAAACAATTGTCATTTAAATGTGTTATCCAGTTTTTATTTATTTTAAATAACCAATACTACGGTCCACTCCATAATTGGTTGTTGCTTTTGATAAACGAATCTGTCTAACCTCTTTTTTGTTCGATCTTGATTCTGACGCCCACACTGAATTTTATTTTGTATATTTGTATTGTCGGCAACAAACACTTCGCACGTGCATTCGAATACACACTTATCTGATTGCTTTTCAAAATCCTAACGTTACATTATCTCAACTTTAAACAATCATTGCGATTGAAATTTTTCCCATTCCTTAATTTCTGTAGATTCTAACACACTAAGGATGTATGTAGCTCATTGTAATAGCGTTTCAAAGAAATTAGATTAGGAATTAGGTTATGCAATTCAACCCAATGATTGGTTTCCTACCTCTAATTGGTATCTATTCTACTATCAACTATCACTGATTTTTATGGATTATTCTTCTTCACAGCTTTTATGTGCTCTTTAAACTAATTGACTATGGTTTCCTTAGTGTGTACAATATTTAGGATTGTTTTGTTTTTGTATTTTACAATAAATATGGAAACTATCCAGCTGTCACTAAACATGACGAACTGTAAACAGATTCGTCTGTCAATACCAACAACATCTTTACCCATTAACGCAATCTCGACGTGACCACTGTTCACGGGACGGACCAACAAATCGCTTTATAAAAAAAAAGTTATGAGTACAAAACAAATTATTCTGTTCATGCTGACTTTAGTAGAATTATACTATTGATAAATATATTAAACAGATAAAAAACAATAACAATTTGATATTCATGCACCAATTTACCTTTGAGAATGAAAAATACAGGTGTTTCTGGTAGAAATATAAAACCAAATAAATAAACCGCGTGAACTGCTAAAGTAAAATAATGAAAATCAGCATATGAAATGAAGGGTCCAATAACATTAGGAATTACACTTCCAAATGATTGGAAAACTGCTGTTAGTGTAAGGAAAATCCCTCTTACATTTTTGGACCTGAAAGGAAATAGGAACAATTTTAAATCATCACAGTAAAAACAGAGTTTTTTTTTTTAGCAAGAGTTTCTAGACGGTCGTGCGGCCCACAAGATTGTATGTGATCACTGCAGCCCATAGACACCTGCCACAGCGGGAGGTGGGTGGATTGTGGTTTTTCCCGGTGATCCGATTGATTGTCCGATCAATTTGACCAGTGGGACGTTTTAATCCCTTTGACCGACTGAACCTCGGTTCAGATTGTACAGCTGCGTATAGAAAGTTTTAAATACACACGTGCAAAATGGAAGCGGGCAATAGTTGTTCCGAGAAACATAGACGACTTTGTTGACGACAGTCTAGATGACATTGTCAAATACATTGAACATTTTCCTCTTTCGTCAATAAGCTAGAAATTTATTAAACGCAAAACGAAATAAGAATTAAAAATATTGCTACACAAACTGATAAAGATTCATCTCTAATTATGGAAACTGGAAATTTACTGGCGAAAAACATTTTTGTTGGCATAAAACAAGCAAAAAGCAAGAATGAAACTGAAGTATTTTATCAAGTTTACTACAATACAGTAACTAAAATGATAGAAGAATGATAGAGACAAAATCAAATAATTAACTTCCCGTTAGAATTGAATTTAATTATGTTTTATATCCATGTTAATTCAGACAAAAGGTTAATAATATAATTTATTACAAAATGTAATTGTAAAATATAATTTTTCATGGTACTAATTTTAATGGTTACTTTATATTTTTTTAATATTGCACGGATGAATTTGAATACGAATTCCAATTCGTTAGACTGGAGACAAACGGGATTAAAACTTCCCACTGATCAGATTGATCGGACAATCGATCGATCCACCGCGAATAATTAGTAGATTGCTGACTTTGCAAGTTCCTATCCACAACCTTCTTGAAGAGCCTATAAGGGACACAGTGTCGACACGGTGTCGAATGCTAGACACTGTGTTGTGTTAACTCGGCAGTAGAAGCTTAGCGGCATCGTAGGGTCCTGCTCTTTTCAGTTGTCTCTTGCTAACCGATCTGTGTAATCGTTATTGATAATTATATTAATATAAAATAAAGTATTTGGAGGATATTTTTAAGTATCTCAAATATACGAACTCAATACACACAACTAAGAACAGCCCCGAATTTCGAAAAGCACCAAGACATAAATAACTAAGTGGAAAAACCTAAAAAGTCAGTGCGCTCCACAACTTATTAACAATTCCGCGGTATAGAATATCTGGAAGGCCACACAGTAGATCCTCGTCGGGGATGTGCGGATGAACCGCTCTTCGATGACGAGACGTGAGTTGATAAAATTCCGAAGTTGACATCAATTTAGAACAGATCGTTAGAACATAGAAAACACAGCGAGATGCTACATCTCTCCGGATGCTGAACGATTCAAAACCACACGTGAGAATGGGATCGTCGACAAATTACAAGAATCTTCGTCTACTGCATTTATGTGTATTGGAATTTCATTGATATTGGATTCACTGGGAGTTTGTTTAGAAAAGTGTAATCGATTACCATCCATATACAAGACAGGGTGCATCAAGAGGTCCACATTCAGCAGTTGATACTAAAAGGATATTGAGAACCCTAATATGTAGCTGGAGTAGTAAAAGTTAATTTTAAAAGGTGTATCTTGGTGCTAAAAGGACAATAACGGAAATCCGAACACGGGGCTGCGACAATCCGGCCTCTTCTTAGCTTCTTAGGGTAGCTAATAAAACTGTAAAACCTCGGAGATTAATTATCCCCATAAAGAGTGAACTCATCAACTCGCAATGTCCGGCACGGCGTTTTAACATCTTTAAAATCTCTTACGACTACAATGGGAAACCTGTGCTCAATCCGCGATTACTATGTTTTTATAAGAAGACTGTACACAAAGGTATTTTTTTCTGTAAATCATAAAGTATATTTTCCATATATACATTTTATCTACGTACCTACCTGTTCACGAAAGTTTTCGAAAGGATTTGATTAAATTAGTAAGAAATTATAATAACTATTGAATTATAAAAATAAAATTCGAAATGTATGTACTTATGTTTCCTATGTTTCCTGTACTTACGAAATTTCACTAATGATAACGAAGTTGGTAACCATAATCATGCTCGTACCAAAAGCTATAATTGCTCTAGCTGCGTATAACATTTCAATGTTCAATGCAGCTGTCTTCAGGCAGAAGCCAAAGGTTGACATTAGTGCCCCTAACAATAAGCCATATTTTCTTCCAAACATATTGGATACCTTCCCTGATACGTGAGGTCCTGAAACATTAATGTGCTTGATAGAAAAGTAAGTATATTCCGTTCCAACGCAATTTGTGTAAAATGTAAATAAACATGACAGCCAGAGATAACTGACAAGGTCTTAAATTAAATAGTGAAGAGATAATTGTTTAAATATCTATAATTTTATTCATTGAGAGTGACAGTTTGCTCTAGATTTAAAACTAAATGTTAAGATATTTCTTTAATTTAAAGTCGCATCAGTTATCTTTGGCCGCCATGTTTGTTTACATTTGGGACAAATTGGATTGGAACGGAGTTAACGTGAAACGTAATATCTAATCTATCGGATGTTAATATTCGTAACCAGTCATTCGATCGATCAAAGATTGATGTTATAGTCTTAAATGGGACGCTGGTCAAGCGAGTTGGCAAATCTCCAACTCCAAGTGTAGAAATGGAACTCCTCAGGGCTTGTGGTAGCGGCTATACGCAAATTAGTTTCATATAATCTTCATTATTACTTATACGGGAATTCAACAACTCAATAATTTAACAACTGCAACGTCGTTACATATTGGTTCTAGAGGTTTAAATAATTGCATCATTGTTATTTATGCTATGAAAACGTACCTATAATACTTCCAATGTATGCAAAGGAAGTCACCCACGATGCCTGCACATCTGATATTATATACTGTAATGGAGTTTCATCCTCATCTTGTAATTTGACAATCATTGGCGAAGACCAAGTTGCATTTATACCCGCAGGAATGAGTCCTACATACACTTAAAATAAAGACATTATTTTATTTCGGAAACGAACGGAAAATTCCATTAAATACGAACTCAAACATAAGAAAATACAAAAATTCCTATCTAGTTTTCATAAATTAATAGTCCACTTAAAATGCACTTGAATGTGTGTGTGTGCTAAAATTACTATAACAGTATAAAATTTAATCCACTAAATAAAGTATGAGTCACGTGCAGGAAGAATTTCGGCCATTGACATGAGGTCAACCAAGACTGGACTTAAGGTTTAATAATATGAGGGGTTCTAGTAAAGTGGTCGTTGACCGACGATTTCATACTAATCTTTTTTACGTTCAGTCTTGGCTGGTTTCATGTCAATGGCCGAAATTCTTCCTGGTCGTGAAGTCCGCTTTTACTTACTGCGTAACATAATTCAGAATTAAGAATAACTATGTAACGAGCCAAAATTACAGACGTAGGTTTTAAATTTTGATAACGTTTATTACTCAATTTCTGAAAGTTAGTAAGTGTTCACAAGAGATTCCTATATGAGCTATTTTTAAATTATCTAAATATACCAACAAGAATTTTATATTAATTGGTTCCAAATTTGAAAATACAAGAGAGCAAATACATTTTTGGAGGGGGAGAGTGCACCCTGCAATCCAACAGCCGCTGGGTGCACTCGACTGGCCTCGTTACCCCTCTCTCACAGAATACTACCTTGAAATGTACTGCAGTTTTCACTTTATCATATTCCCCAATGTACGTACGTGTTTCGGTAGTGAGTAAGATATGCCAGAGCCCATTCTCATACTATCCCTTCCCATGTCCCCAGCCCTTTCTCCAAATCCATTCTTTCATCAACGAAGGTAGTGCTGCCTACAGCGTTTTTTAAAAAGGTAAAATGATGATAAATCATAATACTATAATAACTGTCACTTCCCTAAACTTAATATATTCCAAACTCTCCTATTCCAAATTCTAACATTTGTTAAATTACGGCTCGCTAGTTTATATTGTTAATTTAATTATTATTAGTTAAAACATTATTATTATCATTAATTCATGAATGGTGTGTGATAAAAACACCCATTTAGCAACGTGATACTTTTTTTCTTTTTTAAAAAGAAGGTTGGCAAACGAGCAATCAGTCCACCTGGTGGTAAATGGAGACTGTCGCCCATGGGTATCCGCGATACATGCCAACATCAGTCCACAATGGCAAACTTTGGCACGCCCCCGGATGTGCTGCCTACCTTTGTTGATGAAAGAATGGATTTGGATAAAGGGCTGGGGATATGGGAAGGGATAGAATAGGAATGGGCTCTGGCATATCTCACTCACTACCGAAACACGTACGTAAAGTATTGACCAACTGAGCGTTTGGATTTATTACGGTGATTTTGAAGTTCATGTTAGTTGCTCTAACTGAAAGAATATATTTGTTCCACTGTGTTATAATGGCTATCCCAGATTAAGCGCCGTATTTAATTTAGAAAAAAAAATAGTCATTGTTCTCCGGCTGTGTGACATGTAGCACCGTCCTGTTGGAACTACAGTTGATCGAGGTCTATATCTTCCAATTGGCGCCAATAAAACTCCTGTAGCATGTTCCGATACCTCTCCATGCCTATCTAAATTCCGATACCTAAAAAAAGGCCCTATGATTCCGCCGAACTAAAAGCCACCCCAAACTGTAACTCTTTGAGGACGCATCCATTTTTCATGAATCTCATGAGGATTCTCCAAGCCCCAGACACGACAATTTTGCTTATTGACATATCCGTCAAGGTGGAAATGGGCCTCATCACTAAAGATGATTTTTTCGCCAAAATGATGGTCCGCTTCATAGGTACTGCTCTAAAATTCATACTGCGTTGCTCTTTCGTATAGCGTTCCATGTTGACTAATTGCAACTATCATATGTGACATCTATAAACAAACCAGAGTTGCCAACCGCCCAACAAAAAAATGGCGCGAAATTAAATCCGCCGCTCAATATCGGACACTCTATATTTGCAGTTTTCGCTACCTACCTGCTTATTGATTGGTTGATAATGAACTGCAAAGAAGTTTATATTTGTGTGAACCCTCGATTGGTCAACACTTTTACGGCAGTCTTATATGAGAAAAGAATAACTCGGTTGGTCAGGAACGTCCAACGGCTGTGTTAAAGATTATTTTAATTTTATGATTACAGTTTACTGGGGCTGTATGCAATAAATAAACAGTGTTGCTAACAATAAAAAATATTTATACTCACATAAAAAGCACACAAACAATTGTTTACGAACATAATCTGGCATTTTGCATGACTTCATTTTGAATCAGTTCCGCAGAATGCTTCCCCAATATATTTACATTTATTTTCTAAAATAAGTCAAGAAAATAATATAATTCATTAAAAGAAAATTATAATAATATAAATACTACTACAGCGTGCGATATCCGTAATAAATATTTCCCCACTGCGATTAAAACTGTGTTATCAATTGTCAAAAATTAAATATTGTGAAATATCTACGTATTTCCATTGATCAATCATTCCCAGATGGAAAGATAACAACAATCAAATAGGTTAGCCGACTCTATGAATCAATCTTAACACAAGTAATTTGAGGATCTTTTGCATAGTAGACACGGATCCTGCCTGTAAGTCAAAGCGATATAGTTAAAAAAATCAAAAAGCTTGATATATTCAAGGGTGGAGGACCCGATGGTATGCCTCCATTATTCGTGAAACGCTGTATGTCAGTGTCAGCTGACACTGACATACACTGACATACGCTGTATGTCAGCTGTATGTCAATATCAGTCCCTTGTGTATAATCTTCAACCATTAACTAAACATTTGTCAATTTCCTGATGAATGAAAGAAAGCTAGGATCGTACCTGTTCATAAAACGGGGGACAAAGGTGATGTCCATAATTATCGGCCTGTCTCAATATTGTCTTGTTTTTCAAAATTATTTGAAATTCTTCTTTATCCGGTAATATCCTATCTCGCTTCCCCACTATTTCTGTGTATCAACATTGGTTCAAACAAGGTTGACCAGAAGAAACTAATCTTATACCTTTTATTGTACATATTGCTTATGTACTTGATAGTGGTCTACATGTCGATGTATTATACAGATTTTTGTATTGCCTTTGATAAAGTCAGTCATTCACTTCTAATTAAAAACTAGAAAATATCGGAATTCATGGAACTCTATTAAGAAGGTTTCTCCTTTTATCTTGATAACAGATCAAGAATAAATAAAGATCGGTGGATATGAATCGCAATCTTACTGTGCCGAATCTGGGGTGCCTCAAGGCTCGTATCTTGGGCCTCTTCTATTTTTAATATTCATTAATGATATAACCTACCATATATAAAATTGTAAGTATTCATTATATGCAGATGGCTTAAAAATTTATAAAACTATTTAAACCGACAATGATGTAACTCAAAATCAAAGTCATTTAAATTAAATAATAATCATACTGTTCATAAAACTCTAATCATAAAACTACTCTTCGAAACTGCGCAGATTGCCTCTTAGTTTCAGGCACATAGCAGTAGAGCCAGCTTTCATCACCAGTTACTATATCAATAACAGCATTTGATTGACCGTTGTCGAATTTTTCAAGCATAGACGCCATACCACGTGGCAGTGTTTTTAAGATGCGCTCAAATTGTGAGGAATCCATCTAGCACAAAGCTTCCTCACCTATAGCTGTGATCGTGTAAAATAGTTTGAACTTGACCCATACCAATGATGATGCCCGTATCTGCTGATATGTTGTTCGTTTGTAATCATAAGTCTCAGAGTTTTGATGTTTTCCTCCGTCACTGCCGTCACAGGACGCCCTTCTCTAACATCGTATCATACAAAATGGTAGGTCCCACAAGACACACAATTTCAAATCACAGAGGTACCATCAGTATCCTATCAGAGGGTCTTTGGAGAAATGTTTGTCTTCGGGGATCCACTGGTGGGTTCAATCGGTGGGCCGTCGAAGTCAAAGCGATTAATATGTTGTTGTTCTTCAACCACTTGACGGACGGACGTTTAGGACGGAGGTATTTGTTATTGTTATATTTGTTGAGCTAGACCTAAACTCCTACGGCTGGATGGTATAAACCAGGATGTGAAAGCGGTGGCATAGAAGGCGACCGACAGTCCAAACCACGGCCTACCCGAAGCTGTAGAGTTGTAGATTATGAAAGCATGTCGAAGCTGTAACCAGAGGACCGCATGTGTCACATCGAACTTGCCTGATTTAATGATCACACTGACCATATACATTTTTCTAAGAATGTTTTTCAATCCATCTATATAGTGCAGTGAATCAAGCTTGCTTGGAAAATGCTACCACATTCAGCTAGGCATTTACCTACATATAGTATAAAGAGGTTTTAATGTCATTGATTATAAAAACAAAGAAAACATCGAGATATTACTTATGATTTTATTAATAAGTAAAAAAACTAAGGCATAGATCAATAAGCTTTGTGGTTTTATATCAAGCGTTTCGTTATTTAGACAACAGCTCCTGGACCTCTATTAGACTCAATCCCTTCGTCTCAGGCACTATCAGCGCGATAAAAACTATACCAATAGCATTGATGGCGGTGAACATAAAGAAGGAAACAAATATTCCAATTCCTGCCATAAGATATCCGAAGGAGAGTGTGACTGCGAAGCCTCCCAGGAAGCCCAGTGATAGGCAGATGGAGGAGCCGACACTTCTGACGTTGGAGCGGAACACTTCTCCAACCAATGAGTTGGGAATTATACTTAAACCTGAAAATTGAGAGAATTTAATATCGTATTTATTACAGTCCCAATATTTAATTGTTGAGTCTAGTGGCTAGTATAGTATAGTATATTATAGTATAGTAAGGATAGTATCCTTTATTCTAAACTGGCGGTGTCAGCAACTTTCTTCGCGTGAACTTGTGATTCCCGTGGGAACTCTATAATCCATCTAGATAAAAAGTACCCTAAATATTAACCCGATACATAAGCTATAACTATACCAAGTTTTCTTAAAATCGGTCACGTAGATTTTGCACGATGCGCGGTCAGACAGACAGGCACAAAAATTCCAAAAAATAGTGCTTTATATCACCCGTACTTTATTTTGCAATCACTTTTTTCAAAAAATATTTAATATACAGACACGGCTATGTTACGATTTTATTAGACATATGTATAGATTGGACAGTAATGATCAAACATAGACAACATAATATAAAGTTCAATGATATCAAGTCACAAACGTAGTTATCAAACATGACAGTATTATTACATCGCAAAATTAAAAATAAGGCTGCGGTCCAACCAAGAACGAGAAACAACGAGTGGGTAATCAAACTTTATATATGTTACGGGTAATGCCAGAAGAACTAGTAAACCTAGGTTTACCCGGGTTTATTTAGAATCACCCAAGCGTTTTGTGTAAAGTCCGAATTATCATTAAAATAAATGTGATTTCGGCGATTATCCGTTTATACCTAGGTATACCCAATACTGGCTGGGTAATGTTAAGTTATGTGTCAGTTTTCGTCACGTGGTCAAGTTATAAAGTTATATAAATTACGACTATGGGCTCGGATACCTGCTGGGGCCCGGTTTTAGAAATTCACGCTGTAAAAAAGTTAATCCCCTTAATCCGATTAAGCTTTTCATCCTGATTCATTGTCACTGTTCCGGCGCTGCGGGCAGTGCAGCTCCTTCGTCCTTGCGTAACACAGCACAGAAACCCATGCTGGTCTCCGCAGCACCTTCGTGCCTCCGGCTTATAAAACACTCTAGGGGTAGGGAGACAAGTACCACGTGGATGCGGGGTTAACACATTCGGTTCTGTGACACCCACTAAAATAATAAAAGATTTTCTTTATATTTATTAATTTATTTTATAACTATGCATTACAGCCTTTAAAAGTTCAACAAATAGATCTCTTTTATCGATGTGAAATTCACAATATAAACTTGCGCAATCGATTTAGAATTTAAAGCTGAATCGGATTAGGTGGATTAGAGACACACAGAGAGGATAGGATTAGAGGATTAAACGGGCTATCACTCCACTTGGTGTTTAATTTCATTAATCATTCTAACATTACCCAGCCAGTATTGGGTAGACCTACGTATAAACGGGTAATCGCCAAAATCACATTTATTTTAATGATAATTCGGACTTTACCCAAAAAGATTGGGTAATTCTAAGTAAACCCGGGTAAACTTAGATTTACCGTTCTTCTGGCATTACCCGTAACATATACACGAGTAACGAGGAGCAGTTCGAGAAGCAGCCAACTGCGCTACATATTTTTATGTCGCTGGTAGCGGTGAGCGTTATTTAACGTAATCGGTCTCTGAAACTAGTTACTAGGCTAATAATCGAATGCCTATTTTCCGTAAGCGGTTGATTACACATACATACCCCGCACCACCGACGAGTTAGTTACAGATAACGATGATACCCGATGTACCTAATATTATCTACAAAAACATTCGCAAATAACGTTGCTAAGTAGCTAATCATAGACATCCAATAGTTTCGCACGTAGTTGTGTTACTGTGATTCACACTACTAGGTCTACTAGGATAACATCGTTTTAATAGTATTTTACAAAATAACTAATTTCGAAAAGTACATATTTTCGAAACTGGTTACACTCAAGAAAGAACGTTACGTTATGTGTAAAACAAAACAAATTATAAGGACCCACACCTAGTCGCTGGGCGATTAAATAGTGCAGCATGCGCCAGGGATGAGCTGGAAGCAACTTGTTTATTTCAACGCCGCACACTAAATGAAGTTGACGGTCACATTGCAGGCGAGTGTTACTCAACGTGTGTTTCTAATCGAATGTGACTGTTAAAATATTGTTTCTATTTCTGTCTTTCAATCGTTGTCTTGTCAAATTTGCATGTTTCTTTCTTGGTCAGACCGCAACCTAAAGGATAGCCGCTCAATAATAATTTCTTGCGACCGTACATGATTATGTCCGATTTCGATAAAAAATACACGAACGTCTTGATATAAGTATCAACAATAATCACAATTATCTTATCATATCGTGCGTAAAACAATATGAGTAGCGCGGTCGTATACCGCAAACTTGAAAGTTGTGAAGTGAATTGCCAACTGACGTTTTTCCACTAAGTTCCGACACTGGATTCTTCAAGAGGTGTATGAATAGGATGCCGCTAGGTCGGCAGCGCATCCACATCCTGCATGGTTATTGTTCTTTATATAAGAAACATGGCGATTTATGTTTTTTTTTTTCTTTGACTTATTTATATTATACTAATATTGCAAAGATAAAAGGTAAGATTTTTTATTTTTTTGCAGGATAACTCCAAAATTAGTGAACCGATTTTAAAAATTCTTACAATTGTCGCTTATCCTAACATTGAATTGATTTCGTAAGACTAACAATTTTTGTTCTCCAATTTTTCAAAATACAACACCTTTTTTTCACTCAAACACTCACTCACTCGCACTACAGAGGTATACTAGCATCGATTTACATCCTAGGTATCAAATAGTAGCGATTCAATTAGCAGTTGTTTACTAATGTTTATGAAGGTTTATTAATGTTTATGAATATTTTTACAATGTTTTTGCTTATGTGGAATGTGCACGCGGCGCTTCCGTTCGTAGTAACGTAGGTAATACAGAGTAACATATCAGAGACTTCACTTAAAATAATAACTAGGTAAAGTTTAGAAAACGATCGTAGAACAAAAGTTGTTAGTTTTAATAGCATCCTGAGCGCCATTGCAGCCCGGCGGGACAGTCCAATGCTGTACCAATTGACACGACTGCACGCCAGCAGGTAGCTGGTACATGGATGGTAGGTTGGATTGTCGCATCTTAATTTTAGGTTTAATTTGTTCATTACTAATACTATGTTAATATTTATGGTTACTAATCCACATTATATGGGCATTTGTTTCAAATTAAATTTAATGATTTGTTTAATGCATCGATATACCTTCCAGGGGGGTGAAGCAGATGACGAGGGGTTCATTAAAAAATCAAATTTGAAACTTAACTACTACGTGTTCTATTTTAAAAACACATATGAATTAAAGAATTCGAGAGCTACTGAACATAGAACGCTATAAGACTGTAACGTGTCTGCCCCAGAGTGCTCGTATGACATATCTAGTATGTGTTCTTAAATCGATGGTTGGCTGGTAGAGGATGCCTGCAGGCTTTAACCTCACCTTTTGTACGATTAAGTGCAATGAAGTCAAAAAAAATGAATCAAATTCATAATTAAGAGGTTACATGTTTCTTTTTTATTTAACCCCGGATATTAGCTAAATACAAAACGAAAACAAATATATTTTCAGAAAGGTATAGAGAATATTTTATGTCAATTAATTCAGAATTAAGAGCATAATACATGGTTTCGGGTTTTTTTTATAGGGAAGTAGGCGGACGAGCAAGCCGCCCAATCAACAACACCAGGAGGTGGAACGCTGCCGACTTCGCAAAATCCTATTCACAGCTTTCTTGAAGAATCCCATATTGTAGCGTAATGGAAAGACCTCTTGAGGCAGTTCGTTCCACAGCCTACGGGTTCGCGGTATAAAATGATTTTTGGACCGAACAGTGCGCGACACCTCCGTATCGAGGACATGCGGATGGACCGCACTTCTGTGATGGGATGTGTGGTTGTAGAAACCCGAGGTCGGAATGATATTGAACAATTTTTCAGAGCTTTCCCCATTGTACAGACGGTAGAACACACAGAGAGACGCAACGTCTCTCCGAATACTGAGGGGTTTTAAACCGCCCGTGAGAGTGGGATCGTCGACAATACGAACAGCACGTCGTTGGATGGAGGCAAATGGGTCCTATTGATATTTCGGTGCGCCGGCCCAGAGATGTGAGCAGTACATATGGGGCCTCACCTGACCTTTGTAAAGCATTAGGAGTTGCCCAGGGGTGAAGTACCGCTTCGCTCTGTTCAGCACATCGAGCCTTATTTAATATATATATATATTAAATATATAATGATATAATATATATAATGGGTACGGCCCTGTGATTTACCAGCGAAGGCCCGTGCTCTGCAGTGGTACGTTATTAGCTGACACAAGTATTTGTTTGAAGATTTGTCAATAAAATTCGTACAAAAGAACAAATTTTAACTATTTAATTATTTTGTGAATTATTAAAATATTTTTCTACTTACCAGAATTATAGCTCAACAAAGCTGTGAGCATTGAGACGAGTGATAGCCAACCTAGAGTTTCAACCACCTCGTGTTCAATAGCATCCAGATAGAAGTAAACTCCCAGAAGAGCCTGTAAAAGAAATGATTGCTTATTCATAAACTATTGATGGAATGGGTCTTATTTGTCTCAGAACTGACTGAATATGATTGAGAATGAAAATTCCTTTATGATGAGAAGTTTTATACTTTTATGTTTTGTGGTTTAATAGTGATAGTGATAAAATTTCAAGATATTTTCTGTGAATAAATTTAGTGATAGCCAAATAAAAACATAGGACTTCCCAGAAGTCCTGTTCTGTCCTCAATAAACCTACAATCACTTTACTGAGCGACTCCTAACTTGCTTCAATGGGACTGGAAATTGACGGCGTTGAAAGCGTTTTGAATTGTTTGACTTTGAAACTGAAGAAAATTCGACACTGGCACAATGTGCTAATTACGCTATTGCTATTTATAAGAAAAGAAAAAAAAACAAATATTTAATAAGATTTTTCAAGACCGATGCAATGACTACAAAGATTCGAGACCGCACAACAGGTCTTTCTGAAGCTATGAATACTTTAGACTTTAGATTACCTACTTCTAAAAAATCTCTTTAATTTTCTAAGCAAAACTCCACTTACCATACTCACGGCACAGCCGGCTGTTGATACCATCAACAGAATTTTTCTTCCACTTTTGTCTATGACAACAGGCGCAATTAGCGTCCCGATAAACTGTGCCCCACCAAATATTATATTTGCTACTTCTGGCGACACTGGCGTACCAGCACTTTGGAATATAATTAATGAAAACAGAGATATTGAATTAACGCCACCGCAATGCTGGAGAAGGAACAACAAAAGACATATTATGAGTCCTTTTCTATTGCTTTTTATTGTAAATATCTCGCCGAATGTCCACGATTGTTCTGTATTCTCTTTGATACTTTCAACAATGGCTTCCAACTCTTTTTCCATTTCTTCTGTTCTCCCCAATCTTTCAAATACTTTTCTGGCATTCTCCATTTGACCTAAAATTATAAACAAAAATTGTATTTAGCGTCTTAGATTACAATGTAGGTAACAGTGCAAGGTGCGCTCCCACAGCCATCCTGATTGTGCCTGTGCACAGAGTGAGATATGCCAGAGGCCATCCTCTCTCTCCCCATTTTCCCAATCCATTCCTTAATCTGCAAAGGTAGGCAGCGCATCCGGGGGCGTGCCAGCGCACCAGAATGACAAATCATTCTGGACTGATGTTGGCATGTATCGCGGTTGTCTATGGACGACAGTATCCACTTATCATCAGGTGGACTGTATGCTCGTCTACCGCCTATTTATCTATAAAAGAAATGTAAAGTCCTTCAAAAATAGTGTAAAATATTCTAGTATGTCTTTCAGTGGGTTATCGTCAGGTTATCGTGGTGTATTTATAAAAAATATAAGAAGTTACATTAATTGAACAGTCCAAAGCTTGTGAAATAGTGATGACAAATTTGAATCAAAATCAAACTATCCACTGATTAGAAGTTCATTATTTTATGTAAATGAACTGTATAATGTTCTTATGAGAATAAAATTTCTTTAAGCCGATTATAAGTTTAATTTACTAAGTACGGGTAAGTAGATATGAACTACTTACATGAAAAGAAACGGACGCGTTCGAGGGTCAACAACTAAGAGAACGATAGTAAATATCAATAGTTAATCAATAGTGGAGTGTAGGCTTTCTCGGCCGGTGTCCATATTAATTTAATCTTCCGGGCTACTTGGCCTGACTTGGCGCAACTGAGTTGCGCTCGAAAAGCCGAAGAGATGACATCTCTCCGAAAGTGAACGCAGTCACCACTGAAGATGTCAACCGCAGTTGTTGACGAAACGTTTGGAAGAAAGAGAAGAGATTCCAGAAGACCTCGGCCAAGTAGGGCTACTTGAATTAATATAGTTAATCAATAGTAATTTATAATGTAATATATGTATAAAATCGTGAAATATATATTAAGTTTTAGTTAGATATAACTGATTACATATTAAAGTGTACTGATTTACATATTGAAGTATTTCACACTATTTTTGTAGGAGCTTATGTCCTTGCTTAGATTAAATATCACTATCGTTTAGAAAAATGCACTAGATAAAATTATTATGAGTGTTATCTGCAATGACTGTACATAAATAAAGGACAAACAACTTGGTCATATCGTATAGTAATTTACGTATAATATAAGTAATTTACCTTTCAAAATATAATACACCGGAGATTCTGGTACAAACAAAATTCCAATTATATAAACCACGTGAAAAGCTAATAATAAATATTGAACAGCATGGTACGACATGAATGGTCCGACTGCATATATAATTAGACTTCCCAAAGCTTGGAAAGCTCCTGTTAGTGTAAGAAGAATTCCTCTTATATTTGGAGATCTGAAAGTAAGTTGGAAATATTATTAAGTAAGTAAGAATATCTCGAGAACAATCTAAGATGTTTAAATATTGAAGCATATATGGTATATTAATATACACGAAACGAATAGTAATATAATGCCAATAATATTATGTGTAAGTCAAATAAGTTTTGAGGTTTTCGAAAATATTTATAACTAACAATAAAGCAACAAAAATATATTTATTAGTCGTGATTAGGGCTGCCACCTCTCCGGGTTTGACCCGGAGTTTCCGGGTTTGCAAGACGCTTGTCTGTCCGGGCTACGAGTTAACATCGTAAATCTCCGGGCGGCACGGCACGGCTGTGACGTTGAACATTCTCAGAAAAAATCTCAGATAAAATGGAAATATGATTTTTAAACCGGCTCTAGTAAACATTACCTAATACCCACTAAGATAGATTACTTTAAAGATTATTGTTGTAACAAATGCAAAAACAATTTAAAGCGTCGCTGTGTGTATCAAAGACAGTATAAGTTTATCTTGTGGTAATTTTATTCGTAATTTAGTACTAACTAAAGTACTAACTTTAATTTAGAAATTTCCTGTTTCGTTTTTGTCCCATTTTTTTTAATCTCCGGGTTGAGAGTATTCTGAAGGTGGCAGCCCTAGTCGTGATCATACACAATTAGATAGTATTATGGCAATTAAAATACTGTATGTATAATGTCTTTGTACTGAGTAAGCTGGAGCTAGCTAGCGCAATTATCTGAAAACCCCATGAGTCCAAAATATATAAAGCTTGTCTGGAAGAAATTGCATATGTAGGTTGTCTGGAAGAGATTACTATTGCTGGAAGTCTGTTTTTACTAGGTATAGTTGGATACAATACGCTTGAGTTGCGAAGTAATATGATAGTGATGGAGTATGTATTGTACTTTAGGTTAAATACACACTGAGCGCCTGCTCAACAATCAATACAATAGAGCCCGGAGTTGAATGTGTTATTTTTTATTACTTTTAATATTGTGCCTATTACTAACTCGACTAATGCGGCTTAAAGGAGCCAAAACCGCAAATAACGCCACAAGGGTAAGGAAGTCATTCTTAAGAATTTTATGTTGCCAAATAAATTATTTTAATCAATATTTTTATCTATAAAAACATTATAAAAGAGATCAATCAACTTAATAATAATAATCATTATCTTTGAATCACTATCTAACATAATAACAAAGATCGAAATCATAACGATATACCTAATGATACACGTATGACCTTTTAATAAGAACAACGAAATGTGTGATTATTTAATGACAATGTAAATAAATAATGAAGCAAACTTAAGAGGCGAGGACGAGCAGAAGCGAGATGACGTTAGCAGCGTCTTGTCCACACAAACGAATTCCCGTAATTTCTCACTGAATTACGGCAATAGAGCAATAATTTTTAATATGGTACAGATATCTACGACGAGCATGACAACGTTTTGATTTTTCTAAAAACCTTCTAAAAATAAACAAAATTGCGTCATTAAAAACGCTGTAAGAAAAAAGTCCATTGTGTAAATTTAACTGCCTACTCTTATTTAAAGTAATCAAAATGTACCAATATAGAGAAACTATTCTTTAATGCAAATCATGAAAAAAAATACAATCAATTTTTGAGGAGGAAACAGGGGAATACAAAACCTCGATTTTATCGTTTTTTTTTTAAATACGCTTCCTCTCATTCTCCCCTCTTAAAAAAATAATACTTTTGGTTACTTACGCTATTTCACTAATCATAACTAAATTAACAACGAGAACTATGGTCGTTGTAGATGATATAATCCTTCCTGCGTATAACATAGCCATATTAATTGGAAAAGTCATCAGAATGGTTCCAAGTACCGACCCTAACGCTCCAATTACAAGACAGTATCTTCTTCCAATTACATCGGATAATTTGCCCGATAGAAGAGGTCCTGGAATAATTAAATACATAGAATTTCGTGAAATGGAAGGACATAATTATTATTTTAGTTATATCTAGCATCGTATAGGGATATTGACTTATTTTGTTGTTCTGATCCTGCTTTTGAGAGAAAAATTAGAGCGTATTTGCATGATAAAATTGGGAAATTTGTATCTAATTAAATTCATTTATTAACGTTCATGTTAATCATGCATACTCACTGAAAACACACACACACGCATACCTCCACAGTCACGCACTCAAATACACGCACGGACTCTCCAACACACACAAATTTAAAAAAGCACTAGTATATTTACATATACAGAAAACATTGGCCATCAACTATTCCAGAAACACTTGAATGCGCCATCCACGTCTATGAATTACCATACCTCTAATTAAATACTTTATTACGAGATAAATACAAAACTTTATGAACACGTCAAGAGTCAGTGTAGAGAAATATATGGAGCTGTTATTTTTTCTTGAAAAACTAATGACATTATATCTTTACTCAGCAAGTCACTACATTGTTAGATAATCGTATTGCATTTTTTCTACTTAGGTTTTATTTATGTATATTTTCATACTAAATAATTAATTATAATAAGTATCCATATTGTGTAATGGTATGTAGATATAACTTTATATTGCTTTTATTAGCCCTGTACACATTATATCTTAAAAAATCAAGTTACCGATCATTTAGGAGATTTCGGCTGACCCCTGATGGTATGTATTCAATATCTTCCATGTCCTAATCAGAACAATAGTAGAACTCTCAGAAGCATTAATTAGTTATCATCCTATCTATAAAATCCATCCATGGCATGTTCATATTTTCTATATTCATCTTCGCATTTGATTGCGTGATCACAAACTTTTTTCCATTAATCTGGATCAATTAGATATTTTTTTTTCCAATAACATTTTTTTACTGTCGTCATATTCGTATCAATATTTCTTTGAGCTACATAAAACCCTTAAGCTGCCACCATATGGTTTCAGTCGGATTAAAATACGGATGATATGGCGATAATCTCAATACAGTGTGTTCATATTCAACCAAAGTTCTGGCAATAGTATATTCGACAAATATTTTCTTATGACGAAGTTGGATCGACGTTAACGTCTTGTGTTACCAACCAGTTTATCATATCTTGATTCAATGTATTTGAATTCCGGGGCATTTCCACTATTATGATTTATGAATAGCGAATTTTAGGTAAATTAATAATCAATTGATTACGTAGCCATTTTCCATAATTGTCGCTGTTCATTACATTATGTCAATCTCCTGTTGCATCCGTAGATTTATACTTACATTAATAAATACCCGGGAATAAATCCATTTTTACTGCCTGCGTGTAATAAGATGTTTTCTTGTAGAAATGGCTTGTTTCATACCTTTTTCTGTAGAATCAGTTCAACTGTTACCTGTGATATGTGACGTATGTGCATAAATTTCATCCATATACATATACAAATCATTTAATCAAATCTAAGAATTTTATCCTTTTCAACCTTACATAATCCTTTTCCATAAAAACTCAATGAAATGAAAACCCAACCGACGAAGAATTGTTCGTAATGTACCCTCGCAACTTTTGAAATCAATGGCTTTAGTTTCAGTTTTAAACACTTGAGTGTCGGCACTTGTTTAAACTTCAAATTAAAATTATGCATCATTCTTTTCACAACAGATTAGTAAAAATCGTCAAGATTCAATAAGATTTTATTTCCGTCTACCTTATTTTGAGTTTTTGATGAATTCGAGCTGTCGTCATGAGCTCTTACAATTTTACGGATACTTGTGCGAGAAAAAGCATCACGAACTCTTTGTTGTATTTAGCTAAAATAGTTTTCCTTGGACGTATTTTTAAATTTTGTTAGTTCAGTTAAAAATAAAGATATATATTAATAATAATTTCACGGGCTTGTTTGTTTATGGGTTTTCCTTGTCTTCAATTCTTCGGCTTCTTTATGAAAGCGACTCTTATAATTGACTGCAGTGGATAATAAAGTGGCTTTTTATGGCGTTAGTGAAGGATTTTGACATCCATCACAACATCATTACATTGACAGGTTACGTTTTTGACAATTAAATATAAAAAGGTTATTAAAATAAGATCGATAACAGTTGAAGAAAGCAAATATATACGTATAAAATGTATTATGTATTGAACGTATAAAATATTGTGGGGGTATTAGTAGCTTTATATATTTACCCGAATATTCCCGATGGCCAATGTTTTCGTGCAAGGTTTGTACATATTATTATAATTAGTAATCTGTCATCATAAAATTAGAATCAAATTATACAGGTAGTTTTATTAAAGGGTAATATAATATAATTTGTTACTTATAATTTGTTGAAAAATTAACACCCATGTTTAGAGATTTTTTACAATGTAATTTTTATACTGTATTTATGCTGTTGTATAGTATAAAATAAAAACATTTCTACATTTTCCACATCTAACAATTTCTACACATAATTTCGTAACCAAGAAGCTATTCTAGAACAGTCTACTTTCTGTATTTCAGCCATTTATGTCTGAACGTCTTTCTACGTGTCACTGAAATTAAATAGGTTGTTTAATATCAAGAGTAAAATCGGTTTTACCAGTTTTGACAATAGGTTGTTTCTCATAACTTATTGTTCATATCTTTATGTAATATTTATTTTAAATCACTGTTAATTTATAAATTTTAAATTGTTTTAGTGATAAAATTATAGAAGAGTATTTGTCTGATGTGACAATGTATATCTCTTTATTTACCCTCACAAAAAGAGTAGTTGAATAGAAGTGGGGAAAATGAATAAAAAGGGAAAACATCAGCAATGTTGGGCAGTTCCGTGCTGACGTCTTCAAATAATGTTTAGGTGTTTAAATAGTAGAGTTCAGTATAATTTCGCATTACATTGTTACAATTAACTTCCCAAGTAGACTACGTTTCAGTTGGTTATTAGTGGCGATCGGCTAGAGAGGAGGCCGATCTTTAGACCGTATTGGTCATTTTAGAACTTTACTGTAAACTCACTTGTAGCACATGTTTTGTTATTAAGGTAGATGTTAATAACAAATTTTTAATGACCTGAAAAATATTTTGAATAACAGACTACTTATACAGGTATAGGTACTTTGCCCTCGTTCAGTCACCACTGTTTGTTAGTATTTACTTAGATCAAAGCAAAAGGTGAAGATACGGTACGTTCTTACATTGAATCAAGTGAAATAGGCTCGAATGCACAACTAAAAAACTACGAATGCACACACAAACTCGTAGAACTATGATTGAAGTCACGCTTTACGACACCGAAATACAAAGACAAAGTGATTTGTGCACTGAATAAATGCACAGGAAGGCATTTTTAAACGTATTTTTCACTATAAAACTGTTTACCGTGTGAGCAAGTCGCTGTTCTATCGGTGGCTAAACGAAGCAGGTCCATTGGACTCAGTTTTATAACACCACACGCGGTAAGTGAGTAACGCATCTTCCTCCTTTTGATGTGATCTAAGAATATTTACAACACATATCTTTTATATATTGTACATATATAGTATACTTATAATACTTACCGGTAATACTTCCAATGTAGCCAATGGAAGCTACCCACGACAATTGCCCATCTGTTATTTCAAATGGTAAAGGAGATTGGTCAATATCTTGCAGTTTCGGAAGCATTGGTGACCCCCATGCTATACTCAAACCTACTAAAAAGCTCCCTACGTATACTGAAATTGAAACACAGTTAGTATTAGGTATAGTTACTCAAACATACTGACGTTTATGTGTATAATGAAGCTCTCACAAATGAAATTGAACTTTCCCATAGGCGGCTTGCATAGGAATAGTAAATAATGCAAGTATAGAATGGAATCGTCTTTGTGCGTGTCGCAAAAGCCACGAAATATACATCTACTTCCCCCCTCAGCCCGCAACGTCCCTTTGTCGCTCACGGATGCCGTAAGGGCTATCACTTATTTAATAATTTATTATATCCGTATACCTATTAGGTTAGTTAAATTATATAGTTATTGAAACGTTAAATTAATTATAAAAATATGAAACAGTTTTTTTTTTTCAATCGTATGATGAAAAAGCAACGTGGCCATGTATCAACCAGAAGAAACCGGTTGTGATTCAAGATCGGAAGAACACATTACAACTTTATCGGTAAAGATTAGAAGACTTTCCTATATTTTTAATGACCTGAAAAATATTTTGAATAACAGACTGTTTATACAGGTATACTTTGCAGTCGTTCAATCACTACTGCTTGGTGTAATTGGTTCCCCGACCATGTAGCACTGTCCTTATGAACAAACTTATTAAAAGTTCAAAGATTATTAAAAGAAAGCTCGTTAGATATTCTACAAACAGATTGTATGCTATCTGCATGGTGCTGACACCACGTATGATATGTGGCAAATGTTTATATACACGTGTCGACATATTACCGGTTTTCCTTTTGCAGAGGATGCAAATAAACCTCGCCGCCGAAAAGTGCCCCCTAAATTATAGACTCCTATCAGGACAAGCCTTTTTGCCCGCAAGTACCTTACCTCGACAGCTCCTAGACTAATTTCAAAACTGCCCGAGTCTATTATACTCTTGATTAATGATCATACTGCCTCGCAAAGTTTAAACGTCACCAAAATCAAAATTAAAATCTTTACACTCGATATTAGCCATGATGATCTTCTCAACTTGTGGGACAACATTGTTAACACACAATAACATATACATATTATGTAGATGTAATTTTTATCAATTAATAGGTACATATTATAATATTAGGTCGGGCAGAACGTTTCTTCGTATTTTCGATAGAAACTCAAGACATTTTTTTTAAAACTTTAATTACATTTAGGTACTTAGGTATAATAAATATGTGCCGTTTAGATCGATGATTGAAACGTATGTTACGATTTTATTCCAATTTAATTTTATGTTAATTTTATTTCATAATGATTATAAAATATTATTTTTTATTATTTTAGAACAACTTAAACCTAAAACTTAGTATTACTTTAAAAGTTATTTCAGTCTCTACATGTGAGATGTTCCACATTTATAACAAACTAAACGTGCAATTGCTTACAGAACATTATGAGCTAAATGATGCGAAAATACCCTCCATATACAATTACAATACAAGACAAGCCGCCAAAAAAATACTACCAGCACCGCGGTCACGCAATTTCTATGACAATGAATTGTACATAGGTCACACTGAAAATAACCGGAACTGGCCACTTCCATAAACAATATTTAAAAAGTAATTACAATATTTGAAAATGGAACTCTTTGGCTGTAGAATAATGTTTGTTTCATCTAACAGTCCTTTGTTTTTTCATTGTGGCGTCATTTTAAAAATTGCAGCCAATTACTATGGATTTAACTCGTGATAATTTTCGCTGTATGATTTTCTACGATTATAAGTGTAATTTGACAGCTCAGCAGAGCCTCGCTCGGCTTCAAACTGCTTTTGGCGATGAAACACCAAGCATAACAACAATTTATAGCTGATTTACAGAATTCAAGCGCGGTCGTGTCAATCTCAGTGACGAACTTCATAAAGGTCGCCCGTACACCGCTGTCAACAACAAAAACATAGATGCTTTGCGCCATATGATCCAAACAGACAGGCATGTAACCTACCATGAGATTCGGCATACATTACAATGAATCTTACACAAACATTGGGCTGTGCGAAAGCTGTGCTCGCGGTGGATTCCTGACAATTTGACTGAGGCTCAAAAAACGAAATGCGTCACTTGGTGCAATGTCATTTTTACCCAAAGTGGCGCGTATGCAAAGTGCCGCGAAGACGATGATTGCTTCTTTTTTTTAGAAAAATTGGACACGTGGCTACTGTTGCTTTGGAGAATCATCGTACCCTATCGTCGTCGTAATGCTAATTGATACACGACCATTTGTTGCCGGAAGTTATTGACGAACTCCGTAAAAACAACCGTAAACGCCGCATATTCTGGCACCATGACTCACACAGCCAAACAGGCGAAGGACTTTTTGAAGGCGAAAAATGTAGAACTCGTGAGCCGTCCTCCATACAGTCCCGACTTGGCACCTTGTGACTACTTTTTGTTTCCAAAAATTAAGAATCAATTACGTGGTCAATGATTTTCATCGCCAGAAGTGGCTGTCGAAGAGTATGAAAAACATGTTTCCGAGGTCACCACGGAGGAGTGGAATAAATTGTAGGGTAAGGTTGCTCAAGTCGTACCCCCTAAGGGAAAATTACTGTAATTTTTAAGGTAATTTAAATTAAACAAAATTTGTTGCGTCCTCTGGAGCTTTATTTATTAAGCTATTAACCCGCTTTCATAAACCTACAAAAATCTTTTATGAAAATAGTCATTTGAACGTCTTTCGAAAAAGTACCTTCGGTACGATTTAGGCACCCGGTTACCTAAATCGTACCTCCTATAGCCTAAGTCGTACTTAGAATAAGGCGTTAGCGACGACATCATAAATTTATAGAAGAACATAAGAAGTCATAATAACAATTAAAAACTACAAACACATATTTTCTTAGGAGATCAAGTCACATTTTTCTTCTCTAAGGAATCATCACAGTCTTCAAAGTTAAAATTATTTGTAAATTATAGTACCTACATACGAAACAAAATATAAATTCTTAAGAAATAATTATTTGGCATACCATATAGAAAATCAATTGGTTTGAACACAGATATCACAAATATATTCGTTTATCTTTCTTTCCACGCCAGCACATAGGTCATGTACCCAACCCTTACATTTAATACACTGGATCATGTTTTCTTCACGATCTTCATTACATAGTTGGCATAACCAAGTTTCTTTGTCTTTTGTTTTTTTATCTTTGTTACATTTTTTAACTATCTTTCTTTTTTTTATAGTTTTCTGCATCCCTTTTTCTATTCTAACTTGTTTTAAGTCCAGTATAGGTTTCTTCCTTTTATTTGCCTTTTCTTTGGCTTCTATTTCATGTTTATAGGGAGTTGAGGTTAATTCTATTGTTGCCTCAGTCCCATTCTTCATTTTCTTGATAACTGTTGTTATACAAGGGATAGGAGATAAAGTGTTCAAGTAAAACTTTATTTGTTGACTATTAATATCATCAACTGTTGCAATATTGTGTTCAGGTGCAGATTCTTGAGATATTGTTGAAGGTCCGGGTGGGACATTGAGTGGTGTTGCAATCCTAGGTGGCGTTGCCATTTTTGGTGACGTCACGACTCTGGGTGGCAATGCAACTCTGGCCGGTGACAATGTAATTCTGGGTCGCGCTGTTGCTTCAGTTGCATCAGCGGATTCTTGGTCTGATTGTTCAATAATATGTACAGAAGCTACAAAATCCTCTTCTTTGATGACATTTCTATCACATGGCCATAAGCCTGTTGCTCTAAACCCATTTAGTGATATGTCCATACGAACCGATCTAGGGTATGCATTACCAAGAAGTTCTGAAATGTTAGCCTGTTTTATAACACTGCCAGGATTTGAGCGTAGCCAAGAAAATGCCGCTTCATTGTAGTTGTTTTTTAGTGATTTAAAGAATGATATGTCTAATGGCTGTAGTCGATGTGTTGTGTGAGCAGGAAATGATAACATGATTATACCGTAATCACGAGCCAGCTGAATAGCTTCTAAATTTTTGGTATGTGTGATATGACCATCCAGTAAAAGTAACATTTGTTTTTGGTTGCTTTTTTCTAATTTAGTATATTTTATAAAATGTTCTAGCCATTGGACAAATAGTTCCGATGTTATCCATCCATTTTTCGAGCATCCAAATGCTGTGTTTGGCGGAGCTCCTTTTTCTAATATGTCATTCATTCTGCTGCGCTTAAATATCAACATAGGTGGAATGAATTCGCCTGCTGCATTCATCGCACATATACCTGTCGTAGTTAGACCCCTTTCTCCGCTTGTGATTGCACCCACTTGGTGTTTGCCTTTTTGAGCAATGACTTTGGAAGGTTTGTGGACGGTGGATAATGCAGTTTCATCCATATTGTATATTCGCTCGGCAGTAAACTTGTGTTTATCCAGTATTTCTTCATACTTATCAAAAAACTTATAAACACGCTCTTTATTAAAACCCTTACTTCTTGCCATCGATGTTGCCTCCGGAACACGCAAGGACAAAGTAGGATGGTCTTTCATAAACCTGTAAAACCATTTTTTGCCCGCTATTTTTTTTTCCTTGTTGAAGCGATGAGGTAATTGATATTTTTCAGCAAGTTGGTAAGCAAGCTTCCTTAAATCAGTAATAGTTAATCCAAAGAAACTAGACTCTAAATTAATTACATGCTGTGCTAATTCATCTTCCATGCCTGCTGTCATATCATTCGGTCTTCCAAATTTAGTTCTTTTATTCAAACCCTTCAAATGGCGTCGTAGTGTAGGCTTTGGTATGTTATATCTTCTACATGCTTCATTAAATGCAATTTCACCATTCCGATGTTTCAGTAAAGCTTCATCCATATCCTCTTGCTTCCAAGTATTGTAAATTCTTTTTGTCATAATTTTCTAATGATCAGCTGAAAAAATAATTGTGAATTAGTAAAAATATTACATCAATGCCTAAGTCGTACCGGTACGAGTAACGAATTGTCCGCAGGTACGATTTAAGCCGCGAGACCTTCAAAGTTTTAAACCAAAATCACTGACATAACCGAAAAATATTCTACCGTTTGATTATGCTTAAATGAATGGCAAAATACTACGAAAATAGACATGAATCAAAAAAATTACTGTATCATCATATTCTTTTTTGGAATGGCTTACAAATGAGCGAGAAATTTTAATGAAAACAGTAACAAAACTTACTTTTTAATATTTTTTCTGCCACGATAGCCGGCGGGCCGCCCACTTGTTGTTGTTTACTCGCACGACTAAATAGTTCAAATTTACACCATTAGATGTCATTTATTATTAACATGAGATCAGATATTATTGGAGTACGACTTAGGCTGTGGTACGACTAAAGCAACCTTACCCTATATGTTTTTATATTTTATATTTAATGTTATGGAAATTGGTTTATTCGTATGAAAAAGTGTATTGACGCTCACGGAAAATATTTTGAGAAACAATAAATTGATTTTTGGCATAATTAATTGATAACAATAATAAATTAATTAATAACATAACAATAATTCATTCCGGAAACTTTCAGTGTGGCCCTCGTATTATGAACAGTATTCCAATTCAAGAGTGCTATGAATAGGATTTTGCAAGGTCAGCGGCGCGCCCGCATACCCCGTGGTGTTGCAGGTGTCCATGGACAGCGGTAACACTTACCATCATGTGGGACCGCTTGCTCGTCCGCCCACTAGTCTATAAAAAAAAATCTCTAAATGAAAAAATATTTAACAAATATTAAAAGAATATTATATGAATAGACTAGTAGGAAATGATTAAGTAATGAAAAATAAGTTTTTTTGTTATATATATAATTGTTATTATTTTAGTATTTACATACTAAATGTATATATATTTAGTATTTATATATATATAAATCGCTCGAGATGTATCGCTGAAGCAGCCCGTATATAGGACCGTGGGGAACCGGCTTATCTATACGATTGGTGGCTTCATTATTTGTGATTGATTGGTGGATTGATGTGTTGCGTGAATAGTAATCATTTTTAAAAAAAAAACAGTAATATACCATAGTCATATTTTCGTAATTAAGTTTATATATGAATGTGCAGTGGCTGCACAAACCTTCCAGATTGACGGGCATTAAGTAGGCAACATTAATGTATTTATTATACATAAATCGCTGCATTTATTGTTGATAATAAACCAACGTGGTCGTCCAAGAAAAATGGGTCCATATAATCGGTATTGAACTTTGGGTAGATTTGTAAACTAAGACAAATGGCTGCTGACCACGTAAGGTAAAGAAAACATCAAGTTAAATAGGAATTACTTATTATATGTGTACCTATATCTTATTAATTCCAAATTTTACTTTATATAATGTTTAACTTACACCTACCATACCATCATTATATAGTCCCAAGGTTGGCTGGGAGGCTTTATAGCATTAAGTCAAATGTTAAAACAATATTTTTTTTTTCTCATGGGTGTCGTGAGTTACAGACCGCTACCACAAGCACTGAAGGACCTACACCACCTCTAAAAGAGTTTACTCGGCAACCAGCTTGACCAGCGTGACGTTTTAAGGTCATACATCCCTCGTGCACAAGACAATGTGTATAAGACGACTCATGTCCAGCGGTGGATAGTGCTGGTTTCATTGTATTGGTTGCGTTCAGAAAAATCCATAATTCAGCATAGAAAGTAACTTTTGAGAAAATCGAGCATTAAAGTTTGGATCTGAAAAATACAGTTCCACTTGGCAATTATAAAGGGGATGATATTTTACGAGTATTACGAAAATTTAACATATTTCTCACAAATTTACCCATGTTTGCATAGTACCTACACGCAAATATGATTATACGTCGTTGATATACTAATGCCAAAATGTTCAATATAAATTCAGTAGTTCAGTATAAATCAAATCATAATTTAGTCAATAATGAATTAGGCGTACCGACTACCTTTTCAGTATACATTCCAGTCTAAAATATTATGCGAGTTAAAAGCGTCATAATATTGTATAAAGATATTTGTGCCATGAACTTGAGTCCAAATTCAAATTAATTCCAATTTAGAGCTAAGGCATTCCTTTTTCAAAATCAGTTTTTCATTTGTTTTTCCGTCAAACTACGTTTTTTTGCTTATAATATCGTCGTGACACACACTGCACGACAGACAGTCTCAAAGTTACAGGAGCTTCGACTGGAAAGTCTCCGTCACCCACCGTCATCGCCATACCTTGCCCCTACTGATTCTCATTTTTTTCAGAATTTGGATAACGTTTCACAGGGGAAAAAATTCAACTCCGATGAGGCGGTGAAAGACGCCTTCAGAGAATTCATCGATTCCCCTCCCCAGGAGTTCCATAGCAGAGGCATCAATTAAATTCCATTAAAATGGCAAAAGTGCATTGATAATAATGGACAATACTTCGATTCATTAAATGTATAATTCTCATACAAAAAAAATTATATGATTGTATCCATATAAAACGGTAATTTCGTGGGTAAGGATCTTCAATATACAATTCAAATAAAAAAATGTCATTTGGCCGCTAAGGCCAAAACTATTGGAACTATCGATCGGAAACTAAAACTTGACACCTGGAAATTTTTTGCTTGAAAACTCACAAATAAATTCATTTTTAAATAAAACCTATAATAACGATTTAATAGAATCCTAGTAAATATTCTTCACTCAAATTTAACTTTAAAATACTCACAGAACAAACACACAAACAATTGTTTCCGCAGATACTCCGGCATCCCGAAACACTTCATTTTAAAAAAAATCAAAAAATTGGTAAAAGTAAATCAAATAATTATTTTATATTTATTTTTAAAACTACAATAATGTTTAATAATAATATTATTAAACACGTCAGCTGTTTTTAATAAACATTTCTAAACTACAGACACACTGAACTATATTAATACAGATAAATTAATGAAATAATCGTAATTCTGCGATTAAAAGTAATAAGTAAATAGTAGGGATGTTATGGAGCTCCGTAACCGTAACCGAAATTAACGGAAGTTCCGAATTTAATAAAATTCGAAACCGAAACCGAATCCGAAATAAAAGGTTGGGATGTTATTACTTATTTTAATTTTATTCATTGCCGTTATAGGCGGAATTTAAACAAAGCAAATGTTGAAACGTTATTGCATTTGAGATTTTTCCGTCTTTATTTATGAGTAAAGTTGCAATTATTCCCTATTTGGTTTTATTTTCATTTGCTTTGAGTTAGTAGTACCTACTACATTAATAGAAAGTTAATTAAAAAACATATCCGTTACCTTTCCTAATAATTTCATATATTCCGTAATATATATCCGGATCCGAAATATCATATCGCTTACAACCCTAGTAAATAACAATTACGTTTGCATCATTGCCTTATCTGCTTATAACCCTTAACCGGATAGCAGTGGCATATCTTTATGAATGAGATAATATTTTATGTAAAGGATATTATTTTGTTTAAACGCATTTAGGTATTTTTTTTTTAAAATAATACTCTTGGAACATATTAAAAAAACAAACAATGGAAATAATGGTTCCTTTATCCGTTTGGGTAACAATAAAGTGGGAATAATATTCCCATTAAACGATAGAATTTGTAAAAAAAAAACAAAACAATGTTTTTTAAATGTTAATAAATATTTAAACAAAGAAGGGTCTGTGTGAAAATTTTCCCAACAGGGAGTTACACAAAGAGCAACATTACAAATTTTACAATCACATTACAAATACAATTTTTATATCAGGTTTTTGATGGTCATCGGATGCAACTACATATTCTTCATCAGAAACATCTTATTCCTCTGATAAGTCACATATTTCGGTAAGAATATTTTCGATCTCTCGTGGCTGTAGTGGCTGATGCTGAAAGTAATTGAATACGATGCATTTTATTTCACTTTTACAACAAAATCAATATAAAACACTCATTACAATAAAACGGAAAATTACATTGTTTAGTGGTAACCAGACAATAGGTAGTATTTATCCCACCTACTTTCTCGGTGAAAAAATATTATTTATTTATATAAAAATATGTGATTATGCCAAATAACATTAAATATAAGCGAAAGAATTCACCGTACCCGATTTTTTGAAGCCATTACACACTAAAATAATAAATTTCGAGAGATTTCACGCACGTTTTGAAGCGTTCTACACAGTCAGCAACTCCCAAATGATAAACAAAATCTAAGTTTCGTTTCACGCAAAAAAACGTTTGTATCATAGACAATAGTATTATACCGTTTAGCTTGACATTTTGTGGGACGAAAAATGACAATAAATAATAATGAAAAATCATAGACTAAGTGGGAAGTATACCATCCAATGTTTGGTTAAGGGTTAAATCTGAAAATTAACTAAAGTAAGTTTGTTAATTTTATTAATCAATCATAATTCACAGATGGATAAATTATAACAATCAGATTATTTGCAGAACTCTTTCTTAAAACAATTAAACGATCTCTTAAACAGCAAACAAGGACTAAATCATTTATTGAGATTATTTTTACAAGTGACCGAGCTCAATATATAATATAATGTTAATAACAACTCAGTGGGTGATTCTAGAAACCTCTGATCCCGAAACACACAATGACAAACATAAACTACTCATTCAATGGGCTGGATAGAACGAGTGAGGAATTCAAAGTGCTTAGCTTTAACACGTTAAGGACAATCTCGATAATGAAGTAAAGTTAGATATACAATTAACAAAAAATTTGTAGGAAATTTTGTCCCGGCCCTTCGTGAGCATGTTTTAAACATACCATAAAAAGTTTAAGACCATAGAGTGTACGCTTTCTTTTTTTATTTAACAAAAGAGTTGTAAAATATCAATTTTTGGCAAATAACTCTTCGATTTTTTTTTACAAAAACCATTTTTATACGGCGTATTTTTTATACTTACGGTTAGACTTGCCAAGTGGATTAGCGAATCCACTCTCTTTTAAAGGTGGTATAGTTCCTCGGGAAGTTGTAGTAGCGGCTTTATTATTAACTGGCTGCACTCGGCCACGCGTTGCTGTGACTGCCCAACAGATGGAGCTTACCCTGTTTTTGGGTAAAAAGCATGTTTTTACCCTATGATAGATATATAAAAACACGCGCATATTCGAATGCAACGTTGTGTCAAAATTTCAAAGCAATCGGTGAAGAACTTTCGAAGATTTAAGATTTTGAACAAACGAACATTTACATTTTTATTTATATAGATTAGTCGCCTTTTACCACACCCATGAGAAGAAATGGAGTGGTACTATTCTAAAATCAGTCGGCACCACGCGCCCGAATAATTTAATGATTAAGAATGAGAAATGTTTAGGGTGAGTGTTACTTAGCAAGCTCTTTTGGCTCTCCTATCGCCGGTTGATAAAATTAGAACGAGGATCCTCGGTTGCAATGAGACCGTTGAACTATTATTTCTATCTTTGTTTTTCAATCATTGTCTTGTGGAATTTGTACGAGTCTTGGGCGAGAAAACGGTTCATTGTTTCTCGATCTTGGTCGGACTGCAGCCTAACGCTGTATGTATATATTTATTTTATCAATTTTCGTTTTATCAATCAATTTTATCAATTGTAACTAAAGTCGGCAGAATGTATCAAATAAATAGTTTTGTTGTGTTATTTCCACTTGTAATAAACATATCGTTAAACATCTGAAATTATTTTTATTTACTACTTTTTTACCAATAATAATTATCCTCCATATGAAACAAAACACTTGTCTGTTTGTATGGACTTGTATCGTGTATCAACATATTTCAATGTTGTAGTATTCATCGGTGTCTACAATATACATACATAATGGTTAAAATTATATCGAGCTAGTAGATCCTAAGATTAGTACGTAAATCAAAGCAGACAAACATTTTGTTCTAAATAATCCACTTATTAGTGTCTCGCGGGTGTTTCCATGACAATTATCTGTGATATTTTTTTGAAACATTTATACGCCGAATATGGGTTAATATTCAATAGTCGAATACAATTACAATTAAAAAATAATACAATTCGTGTCATCTTTATAAAAATAATAAAAATCGATAGAGAAAAAATAAACGTCAAAAAATTTATATGTCATCTAAAGTAATCTTAGTGAAATAATGATGTCAAAATAGTCTTCAATTTATTATTATAGTGGAGAAGTCTATTAGTATAATTAGTATAATAAAAATTAATTCAATAGATTTCATATAAACAACTAAAATTAGCGTGATAAATATTCTAGAATCTTATCTTTACAGCATCTATTGAAAAGTAGAAATAATAATTTATATTACATAATAAATTCATAGCTACCACAACAAATTATTTAGTCTATTATTGTCCATTCATAGTTCTATGAGAGAAATTTGTCGACTGGTAGATTTCGACAGGCGGCAGCATAATATATTATTGACGTAATGTAACTTTTAAAGCAGTAACTGTAACTGTCACTGTCAGCACTGTAACTGTCACTGTCAGCACTGTAACTGTCACTGTCAGCACTGTAACTGTCACTGTCAGCACTGTAACTGTCACTGTCAGCACTGTAACTGTCACTGTCAGCACTGTAACTGTCAGCCTTTTAAAGCACGAAAATATCTTTCCACGGCAAGTACTTACAGCGCCTGTAGAGCGCGTGGCCGCACCCGCACTGCACAAAGTTTGCTATAACTTTCTAAGTAATTAATAAAATTGAGATAAAAAAATAATACTTCAGCTAACGGATAGGTACCCATATTTTGAGATGAAATAGAGTATATGAAGCTATTTAATGTTTGTATAAAGTTAAAACTCAAGGTTTTTTTTTGATAAATTCGCGGGTCTTTAAGACCCGCGTGGCGTGCCAGGTTAACTCAGATGAAATAGTAGTAATTATTAAATTAGATAACAAATAATAAGTCGGATGCTCTGTATTGAAAATTAATACACTTTTATAAAAGATTACAAAATTATTGGTACAAGTCGCTACAAGTTAAGAACACTTCATATTATTATTCTCAACGTCATTGTGAAAAAAGTACTGCCAACATCTTATAGCAAACATTGGCCAACTTAACGAAAACGCGCAGGCAGACGTACAGCAGACGCTTATGGCGTTGTGTTGTCAAAAAAAACAAAAGAAAATATAACATTATATATGAACTTTATTTATAATTAAATGGTCGCATAAAACTTTAAATAAAAGATCAATTTCTTTATAATTACAAACAGAAATGAAACTTCTACAAAAATCTTTTATAGAATGATTTTTTATTAATAGGAACATATAAATTGAAATTAATTCAGATTACTATAAAGAATGTAGACGTATAATTAACAATAAAGCATATTATCGTCACAATCAAAGCATATCATGACACGGTGGACCGGACAAATCCGTCTATTGCACTTGCGATAATGCTAGCGAGTGCTTCGGTCTCGGGCTCTACTGCAGAATGCACATCGACATATATATATGTATTGTGGTGCGAATGATTTTTTTATGGACGAAGGCGACAGACGAGCATACAGTCCACCGGATGGTAAGTGGATACTGTCGCCCATAGACATCCGCGGTACATGCCAAACATCAGTACAGAATGACAAACGTTGGCACGTCCCCGGGTGCGTTGCCTATCTTTGCAGATTAAGGAATGGATTGGAAAAATGGGGAGGGATAGGATGGGATGGGAATAGGCTCTGGCATATCTCACTCACTACCGAAACACGTACCTACGTACATTAGGGAAATAAGATAAAATGGGAAATGCAGTACATTTCAATGTAGTCTTCTGTGAGAGAGAGGTAACGTGGTTAGTCGAGCGCGCCCTGCGGCTGTTGGATTGCATAGTGCACTCTCCCCCTCAAATTTGTTCTAAGAGCCCCATAAGTTGTCTGCCTTTCAATTTTATAGCTTTTATATGTTTTGTAGTGATATACGTCGGGTAATCAAAGGATTGACAAGTTCAAATTCAATATCTCGCAGATATTTGCGGCGCACGAACTTTATTTGGGAATTACTCATAATCAGATTGAGATTGGCTTATAACCCGACCATTTATGCAGGTCATGTGTAGATGTGTCCATGTTTATGTGTAGAAAGATATAAAATAATGTAAAAGTTAATCGACAACTATTTATTGTGCATGCATAATATTATATTGGGAATCAGAGTCTCAATTTCTTATTCCATATCAGTCACGAGGGGTGAAGCAATTTTACTTCTCCAAACCAACTTCTTCTTCCTCGCTTTGTCATGGAGCCTTCTAACCATCTTCACATGATGTCATTTTTTACCTAAAATATTCTAAAAATATTTACCATACATATATCACTATGTAGGTACGGATCGGTAGGTGAAAATAAAATAGTATTGACAGTTACGAAGGCATAACCTCCGTTCCCGCTGACAACGCAGTGACACATCGACCGACTCCAATTCTACGAAAGCATAACCTCCGTTCCCATTGACAACACAGTGACACATCGACTGACTCCAATTCTACGAAAGCATAACCTCCGTTCCCGCTGACAACGCAGTGACACATCGACCGACTCCAATTCTACGAAAGCATAACCTCCGTTCCCGCTGACAACGCAGTGACACATCGACCGACTCCAATTCTACGAAAGCATAACCTCCGTTCCCACTGACAACACAGTGACACATCGACCGACTCCAATTCTACGAAAGCATAACCTCCGTTCCCGCTGACAACGCAGTGACACATCGACCGACTCCAATTCTACGAAAGCATAACCTCCGTTCCCGCTGACAACGCAGTGACACATCGACCGACTCCAATTCTACGAAAGCATAACCTCCGTTCCCACTGACAACACAGTGACACATCGACCGACTCCAATTCTACGAAAGCATAACCTCCGTTCCCGCTGACAACGCAGTGACACATCGACCGACTCCAATTCTACGAAGGAGTAACTTTCCGTTGCCGCATTCCCCCTGACAACGCAGTGACACACCAACCGACTCCAATTCAAGACATCGGCCAGCTCCAAATTTCCAAGAATATTTTACATTGTTTTCATTGTTGATAAATAAGCATTTGCATTGTTTGAAAATTAATGTGTATCGAATAATCAAAGGTAGAACACCCTTTTGTGTTTTAATTAATTTTAAGTTTTTAAAAAGGACTTTTCCGACCGTCAAAACATGACTTGACATAACGTATATTAACAAAGAAGTTTTGAAAACAGAAGTATTGAGGTGAAAATTAGATACATACGAGTATAAACAAAAGTAACAAAATACTTAATAATTTTTTTGTTTTATTAACAAAGTAAGGTTGGGTGGTGAAGAAAAGTCAGTAGACAAAATAGAGGTAAATAGTGCAATAAGGAAATAATGTCTGTATATACATTACCTTCAACCTCAATACTTCTGTTTTCAAAACTTCCTCGAGGGTTCGCGTGGGTTACATACATAGCCCACGTACTTTGAGGATTAATTGCACAGACATCGATGAACTGAGGGATTCCATGCGCTAATGGCGTGAGCGGCGGTTCATTTTCAAGGAATACATGAGATGGTAGCACTGTAGCTCAGCGCAGTAAAAAATATTCAAGAATTTTACACCCTGGGTTACTGGGTTAATTAATTTTACAGTGTTAGGTGCGACGGCGCTAGGAGGAGCTACGATATAGTCAGAGAGATAGATACACTTTATTGCACATTATAAACATACAGAGTGATACAAAGTACAACCGGTGGCCTTATCGCGAAAGCGATTTCTTGCAGGCAACCTTTGAGTGGTGAAGAAAAGTCAGTAGACGAAATAGAGGTAAATAGTGCAATAAGGAAATAATGTCTGTATATACATTCATACATACAGAAATATATACATACCTACAGGCATTAATATATACATACAGAAATAATAAAGGAAAAGAAAATACTTAATCTATGAGGTAGTGTTTTTTACAAGTCTTTTAAAACTAGTCAGAGCAATCTTCAGCAAGCGTTCTATAGAGTTAAAGGTAATGCATTCCATAAGCCAACCGCTTTGACAGTAAATGGATGTGAATAAAAAGTAGAAGAATGGTCAGGAATTTTAAGGAGAAGATCGCAGATTGAAAGTTGTGAAGTATGTGATTGTTGTTCATACTGCCGCGTTAATCCTGTCATTTCTATAATTTCCAAAAATATGATTTAAAACCTTAACATTTCAGTCTTGAAGTGATATATTATAAACACGTGACTAAATAAAATTTAATTTATTCACTTGGAATATTTAGTAAATTATTAGTTTTTACATACTAACGCCAAATTTCAGTCACCTTTTATACTAGTTTAAAATACATATTAAAACTTTACAGGTAAAATTTTCGAAACGTAATGCTAAAATATCCAACAGTCCACCTGATGGTAAGTGGACACTGTCGACATCCGCGATACATGCCAACATCAGTCCAGAATGACAAACGTTGGCACGCCCACAGATGCGCTGCCTACCTTTAAGGATTAAGGAATGGATTGAGAGAAAGGGTTGGGAAAAGTATCCTGCGCCCAGCTATATAGGATATTTGGATTGGATATACAGCTATACGAGCTATACATATATATGTATTTGGAGATGTAGGAATGAATTTGGAGAAAAGGTTGGAAAAATGGGGAGGATGAGATGGAATGGGCTCTGGCACATCTCACTCACTGCCGAAACACGTACGTACATTAGCCATTAGCCTCCTACGAAAATCCATCGTAGTCATAGGTAAATATAAAATATCAGTTTTCTGAAATTAATAACAATAGAAGAGTGTAATTATACGAGTATAATTGCTTGAATCATCATTACTTGACAATTACTTGAATACAAGTGCATTACGTAATACGAAATACTCGTATATCATCGTTATTTTTGATACTACATAGATAAATGATTGATATCGGTTGATACTTAGAAGAGAAAAATAGAAAAAATACAAATATATATATATATATTTGTTTTCGTACATTTTCTGGTATATAAAAACACCTAAAATAATTCATTACCTATACACTCTAAACTCTAATGGAATTTTTTCAAGAAATATTTATCATTTACCTATTTTTTCTATATAATTTTCTAAAAAAAATATCAGAGGATAATTATAACAATACAAATACTATGGACGTACGCTATCAGTAATTGATTGCGATTAAAAGAAATATTCAAATAGGTATTTGATTGTGACATTGTCTTATCAGCACAATTTCGGAAAACAAACATCGTAAAACGTCGTAATTGCAATATGATTTTAATAATTAACCATTCTATATAGATAAAAAGATCTATCAAACAATTTCAAGGATACAATGTTATAGATAGGTCAAGATAATATGAGGCCGAAGGCTAAAGTGGTAATGGGCAGCTCATATATTATCTGCCTCAAGATTGACATACCGATAGGGTAGATGAGTCCTTGACTAGAGACCACGTACTGGGCCTTCCCAGTACATGAAGGAATGGTATGGTATGACTTATTGGTATGTTTCCACAATAGCTTGTTAGGAGATAATTGAAGCTGGTGGCTTATACATGGATATAACATGCATCGTACAAAAGCGTAACAAACATATTGCAAAGGGATTACAATGTCATTGGCGTCAATAAAACAAATCAGTAGAAAACAATAATCAATTCATATTTTTTAATAGTAGTTAAAAACTAGATTATTATAAACAAATTTTAATATATTACAATGCTATGCAGCCCAATATCAAACATAATATCATTTAGACAACAAATCTTGAACCTCAGTGAGAGTCATTCCCTTCGTCTCAGGCACTAACAGTACAATAAAAACTACACCAATAATATTGATAGCGGCGAACGCAAAGAAGGAAATGAACATGCCCATTCCTGACATAATGTAGCCGAAGGAAAGAGTGACTGCGAACCCTCCTAAGAAGCCCAGCGACATGCAGATGGAGGAGCCGATGCTCCTGACGTTGGACCGGAACACCTCCCCGACCAAAGAGTTGGGAACTATACTTAGACCTGAAAAAATTTGAGAATATAAATACCCAGTATTCTAAATATTTGCTATAGTTTTTTTGTTATAAGAGAGGAGGCTCAAACAAGAGGCTCACATGACGGTAAATGGCTACCGCCGCCCATAGCTACCGGACCGGTACGCTATCGACCTCGCACAATTCTAATCATAAATTTCTTGAGGAAGCCCATGTCGTAGGATAACGAAAATACCTCTTAGAGCAATTCCTTCCATAACCTACAGTCAACAAAGATTTTTGGACCGCATAGTGTGCGATATCGCCTTGTCGCGAAAATGCGGATGCACCGCACTTCTGTGACGGTAGGTATGATTATAGAAATGTATATGATAATAATTGATAGCTGTAAACGATTTAATTCGATAATAACCTTTTGAAAACAAAAGCGACAATAGTTCTATAGAATAGTTAACATACTTCTTCGATATGTTTAATTTAAGAAATATGTCAATTTACACAAATATCGACGAAGTACTTGAATAAGGGTAAAATTTGCAACGATTATATAAGCATATAATTTACGAATACAAAAATTATTTGTTTATTAACACATTTATGCTTTGATGTATATCAGTGTCGTTATAAATACCCTAAATTAAAACGCTACAATAATAAATTATGAAGAAAATACTCTTATCTTATATTCGTATAAGAATTGTTTAATATAATTCCCACCTCGGGTGTCTACAACCGCACCTCCCGTCACAGAAGTGCGCTCCATCCGCATTTCCTCAATACGGAGGTTATTTTTTTTCGAAATGTCTAAATTCTTGTGGCCCTAATGGCCTTTCAAGAGTCACCAGTCTTGTTTGATTTAGGGCGAGCGCAGAAAACGCTCAGCCTGGAACATAATGTGTGTTGCAACGAGCCTAAGGGCTCCCCCGCCGGTAAACCAGCGGAAGGAACGGACCTCGGCTTGGGGCGGTGCATTGAGGGGATACCGCGGGATCACGAGTCGGCGAGAAGCGCCCAGGCACGTGCCGGTACCTAGTAAAAGTGTTGGCTGAGGGCCGGTGTGTGTTAACGGTGTAACGAGGGGGACGCCCACGTCTCCGCCGGCGGGGACGGTGCTAAATACGGAGGTGTCGCGCACTGTTCGGTCCAAAAATTATTTTATACCGCGAACCCGTAGGCTGTGGAACGAACTGCCTCAAGAGGTCTTTCCATTATGCTACGATATGGGGTTCTTCAAGAGAGCTGTGAATAGGATTTTGCAAGGTCGGCGGCGCGTCCACACACCCACACCACATATGGTGTTGCAGGTGTCCATGGGCGGCGGTAACACTTACCATCACGTGGGACCGCTTGCTCACTTGCTACCATCTGAGAATTCACAGATAAATAAAAAAAAATGAAATAGAAGAGCTTACAAACTGATTGTTTTTTCAAAATACACTGGCATTTGACAAACAGGTTGATAAATATATCGAAATTTAATAATATACAACTGTTTTTGGACATTAGAAACGTTAGAAGAAAATAACGTATAGAAAAATTCTTTTTTTTTTGATGATGCTAAATATCAATATGATAATTGTCAGTTTTCAGAATGTTACTAATGTAACGTTATATAATATTAGTCTACAAAAATGAATCAATTAATATAATCTTGAAAACGATGGAAGTAAAGAGAATCAAAACAAAACAGAACTACTTTATGTTGTCGCTTCTCAATATTTTTATTAAATCCACGAATAAATTACTATCAAATATTAGGAAGCTCGAGTAAAGGCAATTCTTAATTTTAAATGACTAACAAATATTCGGAAGCTCGAGTAAAGGCACTTCTTAATTTTAAAATAATGCATTTCAATATACTTTATTTAGTTCTTTAATTGTATTCGCAGGATTTGCGTTCTACACTATACTTTTAATTCAATATACTTTTGTTTAGTTTTTTAATTGTATTCGCAGGATTTGCGTTCTAGTCTATACTTTTAATTCAATATATTTTTCTTTAGTTATTTAATTGTATTCGCAGGATTTGCGTTCCAAGTAGTCTATACTTTTAATTACAGACTTAGTTGAAGTTGCTTGAACATTTTTCAATGTGTTTCTGTACTTAAGATGTCGCTTACAAAAAGTATTACTTAACTACCCGAACATAATGTTGATAAAGTATTACTTACCAGAATTATAACTTAACAAAGCTGCGAGCATTGCAACAAGTGACAGCCAACCTAGATTTGGAATCGCTTCATGGTCAATATAATCGAGATAGAAGTAAACTCCCAGTAAACACTGCAAAACAAATAGTTATTTATCTATACAATATAACCATAGACAAGAATGTACAAAATAGGCCAAGGGCTATATTTATGTCAAAAAGACTGGTAAGGTAGGAAAAAATTACTTTAGAAAAGCAGCAAATAGGATATGAAAATTTCACAACCCTAAATAAATTGTACACTGCTTTATGTTATATTTGAATGGTCTGTGACCTAAGTTTGTCTAGATACGAAAAGGTTTTTTTTTTTATAGTAAGAAGGCGGCAGACGAGCATACAGTCTACCCGATGGTAAGTGGTACTATCGCCCATAGACATCCGCTATACATGGCGACCTCAGTCCAGAATAACAAAGCGCTGCCCACTCGTACCTTTCGACACGTAGGAATTGGTTTGGAGAAAAGGTTATATGGTTTCTGTAAAAATCCCTTTAAATTTCTTAATCTACTGGTAATTTACTTTATGGACCTCATTCCAGAATTGTTTGAAGATAATTTTAACTTTATGAAGAAAAATACACTCACCGTACTTACGGCGCAGCCAACAGTTGAGGAGACCAATAAAATTCTCCTCCCGCTTCTTTCTATGAAAACAGGCGCAAGCAAAGTCCCAAATAACTGTGCGGTACCAAAGATTATATTTGCTACCTCTGGCGACACTGCCGTACCCGCATTTTGGAAAATAGTTAGTGAAAACATCGATATGGAATTTACACCACCCATATGCTGAAGAAGGAACAAACAAAGGCATATAATGAAACCTCTTCTATTGCTCCTTATTGTAAATAATTCACCTATTTGCATCTTTTGTTCTCGACTCTCTTTGATATTTTCAGCTATGGCGTCTAATTCTTTTTCTGTGTCTTTTGTTCTTCCCAAACTGTCAAAAGTTTTTTTGGCGTCCTCGATTTTATCTGAAATTATAATTCATATATATTAAACCGGCAAGAACCTTTAACTTTCGTCTCATTGACTCTCCTTTTTGAGATTTTTTAATAGAAATAAGGCGGTAGACGAGCATATAGTAACTTTCACCAGGTATCGCCACGTGCCCGGGCGTTTCTCACGAACCCGCGATCCCGCGGTACTCTCCCAAAGCAACGCTCTAAGCCGAAGTCGATTCCTGACAAACATTGGCACGATTTAGAGAAAAGGTTGGGAATGTGGGAAGAACTTTGAAGGACTCACTCACTACCGAAACATATACGTATATTGGGAAAATAGGATAATGTGGGAGACGCAGTACATTTCGCGGTAGGGCTCTGTGAAAGTGGGGTGACGCGGCTATGCGATTGCAGCGTGCACCCTCCCCCTCAAAAATATTATTGAAAGCCAGGCAACAAATATCGAGATACCACGAATTGACTAGATACATCTATAAATTACTTGTGTATCTTTTGAAAAATAAATTACGCGTTTCTTAAATTTATTTTGTGTTGCCAGCGGTGAGAAAATAAAGATAAAATAAGTAGACAAATATATAGCTTTTAAACTTTCGCGTTTTGAACACATTTTATATTGTAAACCGTGTCTGAACGCGTACAATAAAGGTATTTGTTTACCTTATATTCCTACTCGACGTTTCGGCGCGGGCGCACGGGTTACACCAGCCGTGGTTTAGAGTTCACTAGTCAACTATACATTCTATAATTATATCACGAGTCAACTCGTGACCACGGCTGATGTAAGCCGTGCCTTTCGATAGGAATAAAAGGTAAACAAATACCTTCATTATAAGCGTTCAGACCCGATTTAGTATATAAACAGTAGATATATGGTTTGCACATATTTACGTATTATAATTTACCTTTCATAACATAGAACACAGGAGATTCTGGTACAAACACAAATCCAATTAAGTAAGCAACGTGAACACCTAATGTAATATAGTGAAAAGTAGAATACGAGAGGAATGGTCCCACTCCATACGAAAATAGACATCCGATCGCTTGGAAAACTCCCGTAAATGTAAGGAGAATCCCTCTTATATTTGGAGACCTGAAAGGAGATCATCAATGTAAAAAACACGAAGTGGATGGATATATGTTAGTATATGTAAAAAATGTATTAAATTTTGAGTGTTTTGAAAATTTCAGCTTAACATATTGAAAATTTTGAAAAAAATATGGACTCTCACTCATTCCAATAAAGTCAGAATGTTAATAGTAACAGTAAAAGTCAATGTAAAATCAAAAAACGTGGAAATATTTAATTGAGAAAAAAGAAAATAATACTTACGCAATTTCACTAATCAAAACAATATTGGTAACCAGCATTAAACCAGTAGCAGCGCCTCCTAAAGTTCTCCCTGCGTATATCATTGCTAAGTTGTGTGCAAATGTGATCAGACAGTATGCAAATGTCGACAATAATCCCCCTAATATAAGACAGTATTTTCTTCCGATTATATCGGATAACTTGCCTGATAAGTGCGGCCCTGAAATATAATGTAAATAAAGTTTAGATGCATGTACGAGTATTTTGCGAAAGCTTAACTTTCGTTTCTACTAGATCTATCTACAAGTATACCCAACCACCAAGAATTTGTTATACATATGTATAATAATAATGCTTGAAACATTAACTTATATTACTTTAAGCAGGAAACGTCTTTCATTCGTTGCGCTACCGTTAATAAGCTTTGATTTGAACAAAAGGTTAATCTTATAGTCACCATATTGTTGCTATCAAAATTTAATTTTTAATTGGCATTGTTAATAATGTCTGTAGGAGTAAAACTTATTGGAATCAATACTGAAAGAACGGATCCTACAAAAGCTATTAATTCGTTAGTATAAAAGGGGGCAAAATAATTTGACATGTGAATTATTTTTTTTTGACAAGTGTTATGATAAATCAGCCTAATAAATATTTAACTGACTTAATAATATTTTACTAATATTAAAAAAATCTATTAACAAAATTTGATTAGCACTTTATCACGATTTAATTAAATTTCGAACAGCTATGTAAATAAACTGCGTTGATTATTTGAAAATTTAATCCGCTTACAATTTAGTTATTGTACCGAACAAACGATTGATTGATCAGACCCAATTTTATTTGACTGGTCATTAAACAATTCGATTATCTCAAAAATTTAGTGACAGGTCGATTTATTGAAAATACCAGTGAAATTCCGTTGACGTGGGTGGAGCTTAGACCGCGAACAGCCAATGAGCGTCGCGCCATTGCGATTTGCGTGCATATCACTTCCCGTAAACGTAGTTGCGTTTTTATTTTTTCTATCCAACTTTGATTTATTTGGCGTTACCATGGAGTCTAACTTTGTCTCAATGCCAAATATAACTCAAGTGAATGTACAGTTCCATATTTTCAATCTGATAGCGACGATCACAAATGCCCCTAGGCTGTCACCGCTTTTATTTCACTTTTACATAAGGCATACACCTAAAGGGAGGCTTAACAAAGTTTTCAGACATTTTTCGGATAAATATTTAATCGTAAAAACACTGATCAATCGTTGTTTAACATATTTTTACTTTTGTATTGTATTTGTATTGAAGCATCATTCATTATTTTTAGAAATGATCAAAAAAGTATTATGTGCAGTTCAAAGCAATATTTAAGTATCAACAATAAGAAATAAGAATGTTTTTTTTGTTAATCGTTTTATTTTAGAGCAATTCATAATAAAAATAAGAACTGATCGTTTTCGCTTTATTCGCTGATCAATTAATCTTTTCGCTTATCGAAACTCAAATAAAATACTGATCAGTAAAATCGTGCCCCCAAATAAATGTTAAAAGCTACTTTCTAAATAAGTGCATCTTCTCAAACGAGACGCACATAGCGAAATAGACTATAACAGCAACTGATGGGGCTAAGTAAGTGCAATTACTCCATTATGAATCTTTAAACCAAAAATAGTCAAATTAAAGAATATAATGTATAATAAATAGTATGAGTAAGTATAACCAAAATAATACATAAGTATCCATTAATATTAATTCTGATATATTATTATTACTTAGGGGACAATATAAGTATTTCTACTTGAGAAATATTTTTTGTTAATTGTTTTTTGGTTTATGGAGTATTTAAAATACTTCCTTAATTATAACTTTATAATATATAAAAAATATACTTAATTGATTCATAATTTACTTAATTCTTAATTTTCTTCATACCCCCAAAAGATTGACTCCAACAAAACGCAGGTATACCTAAGGTACCTAAGGTTGGTTGGTTTTACGTTTTGTTTTGTTGGTTGCGTTTTGGGGGTTTAGGTATACCTGCGTTTTGTTGGAGTCAATCTTTTGGGGGTATGAAGAAAACTTTACTGCTCACAAACTACAAAATAATCTTATTCCTCAATTTACTCATATATTCAGTCTTTGACGTTTGTGATTGTGAGATTGCTAAATTTAGGATTCTATCGGAGACTACGTTTGCTAATTGGATATTATTGCTAAGTATTATTGGATTATATAGATTGATGTGAACTTTTGAAACATTTTACACGGTAGTAATATCACCTCTTCGTCTAACTTACACAAATAATCGTATCACCAAGCAGCAAATCAAAATCCAGTTAGCACCGCAAATGAGGTTAAGTTCTATGTCTTGTGCAGACTGAAATAAAAAATTTAAACCCCTTACCATCAAATGAACAGCCTGTATCACTGCCATTTACTCTTACCAGCTTATACTACTTACCAGCAATACTTCCAATGTAAGCAACAGAAGTCACCCACGATGCTTGCCCATCTGTTATTATATATGGTAAAGGAGTTGCGTCAGCATCTTGTAGTTTCACGGCCATTGGTGACGACCATACTGTACCCACACCTCCAATAAAGTTCCCTATGTACACTGAAACAATAATTAAAATATGTATTATATTATTGTATAGACACAGTGTTGGAGGGGTGCACGCAGAAAGCACAAGGTGTTTGACGTTGCCAGCGACATATAGTACAGCGTCATTGTCCTCATTGTACCCACCAGTTGTCTCAGGCACCGTCATGACATGTATATTTAAAAAAATACTATAAATTTACCACCATCTTGTGCCACATAATGTAATAAGATGTAATTTGCTTAATCTCTTTTATATAACATTGTTTCATTTAATTGAATTATACTACATAATGATTATAATGTACCGCTTTATTTAATTTTTATATTTCTTTTGTTACGGGAGTATAAATTTACGTTACAAGTCCAATATATTTTTGAAGTCGCATAATAATTGTACTTAATCTTGTTTAACTTGCTTCTCAATTTAGGTTCATGTATTTTAAGCATTATAACTTAATTAAAGCACAAATATATATGTGCAATATATGACGACTTTTATGGTTTATGATCTAGTAGTCAATTGTAATTATTCAAACAATTGAATGTCTTCCTAAAATCAATATGCAATAAAATACAACCAGCTGTTGGACTTCTCGTGCACATTGTCTCGTGCATGGGGGAAGTATGGCCTTAAAACACTCTGACCAAGCGGATTGGCGAGTCCACTCTTTTAGAGGTGGTGTAGTTCCCCTTAGTCGCCTTTTATCACACACACGGGAAGGGATGGGGTGGTCCTATTCTATAGCCGGCCGACGCCATACCGCACAATATACGAATAAAAATATTCAGTTGTTAACATTTATGTTCCTGTCAGTTGAGCATAGAGAGCTAGCCTTGGGAGAGGCCTATATACAGCGGAGGATAGAAAAATCCCTTGTATGAGCCGGTACAGTTTTACTTACCGAAAAAACATAGAAATAATTGTTTTCGCACATCTTCTGGTATTTTAAGCTTCATTTTTTAACACCCAATTGGAATCACCAAAACTTTGTCACCTATATTTTCTCATTTATTTTTCTATACAATTTATAAAAATACGATTATATTTTCAAATATATTTACAACGTGAGCTATCACTAGTGATTGACTTTATTAAATGAGATTAATAAGAATGTCCAAATAATCCATTGTGATATTGCTTTATCGGCACAATCATCACTAGGTAATCAACATTATGATACAATGATAATCAATCATTGTTCATAGATAGAGAGATCTATAAAGCAATCCAAGGCAGTAATGTCAAGAATTTTGACAAGGATAACTTATATTTAAACGAGCAGCCACAAAATACTAATTGAGCAACAAATCATGGAGATTTTTGGCGGAAACTCGAGAAGTGAAGTTGAATTTTTGTTTGATTTATTATAAAATTTGTGTATTTTGCGTTTTTTGGTATAATAGTGATAATTTAAAAAAAAACAAGCTGTTTTTTTAAGAAATAAAAGCATAGAACTGCGTTTTTAGTGTGCTTTCACGGAGACCTCTCTGTCCTCAGCACACCTATTATTTACTGAGTGACTTCTGACTTACTTCAACGCGACTAGACTTTGACAGGATACATTTTAGACTTTGAAATTGAAAATTAAATAAATTTCATAACTGTGACTACAGTTTACTATTCTAGAAATTAATTGATATTATTAGATAATAATATCAATCTATAATAATTAATCTATAAATTCATTGATATTATTAGATAATAGTATCAATGAATAAGTTAATACTTACTCACTCAATAAGTCTCGGGTCTAACTAAGAAAAACAATTTTTTTTTTAGAAATTCGACTTTATTCATCAACATACTCACCTTCAAGAGTGATACATTCATTCCAACGCCCCTCTAACTTTTCGATGCCTTTTTTGTAGAACCATTTGTCTTTGCTCTCAAAATAGGCCTCAGTTTCGGCAATCACTTCTTTATTTGAGCTAAATTTCTTTCCCGGACCATCTTTTTGAGGTCTGCAAAAAGCCAGTAGTCGCTGGATGCCAGCTCTGGCGAGTACGGTGGGTGGGGAAGCAATTCGAAGCGTAATTCATTCAATTTAACCATCGTTTTTATCGACTTGTGACATGGTGCATTGTCTTGGTGAAACAGCACTTTTTTCTTTTGCATGTGAGGCCGTTTTTTTTTTATTTCTACACTTAATCGGTCCAATAATACCATGTAATATTCGCTATTGATAGTTTTATCTTTCTCAAGATAGTCGATGAACAAAATACCATGCGCATACCTTCATAACACATTACCTTCTGATATCTTTAAGGTGTCAACTATCTCACGCAACTTCACTTTACGGTCTTCCAAAACAATTTTATGGAGTTTTTTTATGTTTTCCGAAACAACAGCCGATTTTGGGTGACCAGAGCGTTCAACATCATCGGTGTTTGTACAACCGCGTTTAAATTCAGCATACCAGTCAATGATAGTTGATTGCCCTGGTGCACAGTCTCCATAACGCTTATCAAGCCACTGTTTGGCTTTAACAGTATTTTTCCCATCAAAAAACAATGTTTAATCAACACACGAAATTCTTTTTTATCCATTCTTTTGAAAATAACAAAAGCTGTTTCACTAAAACCACTGTAACTTGTAAACTAATAGTTGGAATGACATGAAATTTTGACACGTATCATTTGAAAGTTAGTGCTATCCAGAAAACATATGGGTCTGTCAACAGTGATGTCAACATCTATGTGTCAGACCGGAGATTTATTGAGAGAGGTAATAGTTACGAGCATTTCAAACAGTTACAAATAGTGACAATTTCAAATCTCGCATGTCATCTGCTAACTTATCGTATAATTTCGTAGCTGTCACAAATATATTTTTACTTGAGCAGTTTTCAAACCTAAAATTGCCTTAATAATCTTTTTTTTTGTACTTTAACAACATACCGGCATTAACTGAAATTACTCAGTGCAGTACGCCATAGCGTACGTAGATTAGAAGCCACATACATATACATGGTATGCGTATATTGCTGCTTCCCTTGTACTGTGAAAGTTTTCTAAGTGCAAATATGCATTTACTAATTTTTTTTGCCTCTATGTGGCTTCCAGTTAACTTGGCTATTCTCCATTCTCTCATTCTCCATTCTGTATTCTCTATTTTATGATCATGGCAGGAAACTTTATCTCATTAACTTGTTCCACTACATTATTATTGTATGGATAGATGATTTGATATTCCGAATCGTGACTTGGGAAAATAGGATTGCATGCTTTTGGTTTCATCTATATTTATCAGGAGTTTATTGCTATTGTACTAAACCATTGCATAACTTCTTTCAGAGTAATGTTAATAGTATCTTCATATTCCATTAATTTTTCACATTCAATTAATAATGGATGTTTCATATTTCTTGGGACGTCATTAACATATCAATGTATATGGCTATCGCCGAGCACTTCTAAACACAGCGATATTATCGCCGCCAGAGATTCGCTCTTGTAGTTGGTGCCTTAGGCGGCTTTTAGCGCGCCTACGAGAAGAGATGGGGGTGGTGTTATTTCAAAGTGGGCCATCGCCAAACGTAAAAATTATTATGTTCAACCGCGACAACAAAAGTTTAAAATCTTACATCACTAAACGTACCCACGGATAAGTTCTATATACAATAGTACCTACTATTACAGTAAACCCGGTAAATGCATTTTATGAAAATGTCTTAAGACAACACTAAACAATATTTATTTTTCTATACGAATGTATCAGACCGGGACTGATAATAAAAAAATGGAAATAAATAAATGTTCTTTACCAACGTGAATCGATAGTAATATCAGTATAATCTCAGGTCAGTATCAATATTATAAATTATTATTTATCTGATAATAATCAATACCCCCTTAGTATGTAAGTAAATACCGCACTTACGTTATCAAATATTTACGTAATTAACGTCTTTGGACGGGACGTTTCCAACCAAACTTTTGTTATAAACGTTATTTATTAAAAAGTACACGTAAAGTGTTAAACAATAAATTCTTAGTTTTGGTAAATAATAAAAAGTGGTCCGTTTCTGCAAAGCAATATAAAGCCACGTAAGGCTGAATTTATCGTGACGTAGAAAATGTGTAGGTAGCTACTGTCCATCTATGTTGGTGTTAGAATTACTAGGACTACAACTACTAATCCCTAATCCCTAACTAACTGTGTCTAATCCCATGAATAATACCCATACAGATACAGCATGCAGATACATGCTGAACTGTTTTTAACGAAGATATTTGGGACGGAAGTAGGTAGTACTAAAGTGTCTAACTAGGGTTCTTGGTTAGTAAAAGTCCACACTTTATTTGACACACTTTATTCACTTAGGTATGTCAAGATTTACAATAGCGATTTAGATTTTAGAAGAAAGAGCATGAATTTCACACATAGGATGTCACTGATATGATAACGAATTATTAGAAATTGACTAGAACAAGATTGAATAGAAATTTATAATCAATAGAAACTAAAAATGCGCATGCATTCGCCGTCGGATATCGGTAGTGACTGTGCGGCGCCCGCTCGCTCCGCTCTGCGCAAGCGCCTTCTACAAGCGGCCGCGCGCACATTCCTTAAGCAAATTTAGCATCGGCCGGCGGGTTTGCTTCCCTAATTAAATTAATTGCAGTGTAGGCAAGGTTCCTACAGTACTTCTCACTCTGCGATTGTTTTTTTTTTTTGTGGTGATCCGTTATGCATAATTACAGTAAATGTGTCTTCAAATGCAGGATTACAGTTTGTGACAGTTCATTTGCACACGAGTTTATAATTCAGAAAACTGATCCACTTTTGAAAACTGCGTATATTGTAACATTTATAAACAATAATAAAATCTTGAAACTGCTGTTTAGAGTATTTTAAGCTATTTATAGGTGCTTAATAGTATTGTGAACGATAAACGATAGTTTAAAAAGCACCCCAAACCATTATCAATTTTTGAAGACGCGCCGCCGCACCGCCGGAAAGAACGCCTCGGCGCGCACGTCCAATACAGATGTTTCATAAAAAAACATGTTCATAAAAGTTTACTTTGCACCTTCGCGTAATCATTTGCATCAATAAAACAAATCAAAAGAAAAAAGGCGAAGGATAGTTTATTTATTTATTAATTGTATCAACAATTCTGTCATTTAGATAATAATGCTTGAACCTCACTTAGAGTCTTTCCTTTCGTCTCGGGAACGTACATCGAAATAAAAATGATACCAATTATATTGCTAACTGTGAACATAAAGAACGAAATGTGGATTCCAATTCCTGCCATAATGTAGCCGAAGGAGAGGGTGACTGCAAAGCCAGCCAGGAAGCCAAACGACAGGCAGATAGAGGAGCCGACGCTTCTGACGTTGGAGCGGAACACCTCCCCCACCAATGAGTTGGGGACTATACTTAGACCTGAAAAATATCGTTTAAGAGTATAATATACCCGCATATGGTAGCTATCAATTTAAAAAGCACGCTAAAACCTTCGGAAATATATAACAAAGACAACAGAGAGAGAAGTATTTTGCGTATTTTTATAACGTATCCTATCAATAAAATAAAATATTCTTTATGGACTTCTCATCTTTGAAAGTTGGCCATTATCGAGCGCAATGCATCAGCCTCGTAATCCGGCGAGGTATTGTAACCTCGCTGGATTGTAACAGTGATCAGTTATAACAGTGATCGCACCAACCCGCGTGACCAGCCTGGCATTTGAAAGCCATACAGTTCTCATGCGCAAGACAATGTCCATAAGGAGGCCGATATCCAACAGTAGTTACTAAAAGAGCAGTGGTTACTGAAGGTTGCATTGCATTGCAATATTTTCAACATGCTGCGTTCCTTGCCATAGAGACCAAATTTGTACAACATGTCCAATATTCATACCTATAGTAGGTACATTGAATATGATCATAAATACTTTTTTAAATTCCAGGTTTAAGTGTAAAGCGTTTTGTTTATGGCCAATAAATTGTTACCCAAGATTATAGTTGTCGTTTATATTTGTAAGTTTTTTTTTTATATACATACGAAGTTGTAAGCAGTTTTCTGATGATTTTCTTAATGAAATTAGGTGATAAATTAAAATTGTCGTTGATGAGTTAAATTAATCAGACAATTATTTTACTTACCAGAATTATAACTCAACAAAGCTGCGAGCATTGATATAAGTGGCAACCAACCTATAGATGGAACTACCGCATGCTCAATAGCATCAAGATAGAAGTAAACTCCCAATAAAGCCTGCAAAAGAAATACGTAGTAGTTATTTTTGGCGATATCTGAGCAAAGGGACCTTATTGTTGGTATGGACTTATTGATTTTTGCTAAGATATTTTTACTTATAGTTCGTTAAACGTAAACATCGTAGAAACATGCTGTAACATATTTTGGTTTTGAAGGTTTCTCACCTACTGCTACATTTATCTATAGACAAAAATTTATATGTCAAGTATCTATATGGATGTTGGTATATCTGATGTTAATAGATTTCGACACCGTTTGATCGATCATCAATAAAAGTTGGCACGTATATGTATTTTTTCATGGAGAAGGTTTTTATGCTATCGACTTTGTTGTAACTCGCCACTAGATAGCGCTGCAGCACATCAACTTCTATACTGTTCAACCGATCGCCATGAAAATTGGTATACATAGGTATTTGAGCACGGAGAGTATTTTTGAGCTATCGATTTTGTTGAAACTGGCCAATAGATGGCGCTGCAGCACATCAACTTCTATACCGTTCAACAGATTGCAAAAATGCGACGGCAAAACAGAATAATTTGTGATTTTATATACAGAGGTAAATAAATATACACGGGCAGGACAGCGTCTGCCGGGTTTTGTTAGTATTATATAAAGGTATATAACGTGCTACCGAAAGAAATTATAAAACAAACAGAAAAAGACATTTAAAAGAAAATTGAAACATTGGTTATTAAAGAAACGATTTTGAACAATCAATGATATATTTAACGGATGCGCTGCCTACCTTTGCAGATATAGGAATGGATTTGGAGAAAGGGTTGGGAAATGGGGAGGGATAGGATGGGAACGGGCTCTGGCACATCTCACTCACTACCGAAACACGTACGTACATTAGGGAAATAAGATGAAATGGGAAATGCAGTACATTTCAAGGTAGTCTTCTGTGAGTGAGGGGTAACGTGGCCAGTCAAGTGCGCCCAGCGGCTGTTGGATTGCAACGTGCACTCTCCCCCTCTAAAAATCTAAAACCCTCTAATTATCTTGATATATGACATATTTGTAATTATAATTAATATCTGACATTTCTATCACACGTGACAAATAAATAATTTGAATTTGACAACAGTTTAAATGTGCCAAATCTCTCTCTCGATAATTAATAAGGATTTCTCCTGTAACAGTTGTCAGTTAAATTAAAAAAAATGCTGATACGATACGAAAATTTCACAACTACACATTTAATTAGATTATTTTCTAACCTTTGAATTTATAAATCAAACCTACTCGTACTTACCATACTGACGCAACAACCAATTGTTGATAATAACAATAACAATTTCCTCCCACTCCTGTCTATGACAATGGGCGCGATCAAAGTTCCGATTAACTGTGCTACACCAAATGTTATGTTTGCTATTTGTGGCGATACTGTTGTACCAGCACTTCGGAATATGGTTAATGAAAACCGAGATACAGAATTAACACCACCGCAATGCTGAAGAAGAAACAAACAGAGGCATATGATGAAACCTCTTCTATTGCTTCTTATTGTAAATATCTCGCCTATTTGGAATCTTTGCTCTTGGCTCTGTTTGATATTTTCAGTTATGGCATCTAACTCTTTTTCTGTGTCTTTTGTTCTTCCCAAATTTTGAAAAGTTTCTTTGGCTTTTCCGATTCGACCTAAAATGTTGATTCTCTTGTTTAACTGTCAAAGATTTTATTCATTTATCGTAATCATTAATCTATACTTGTGTTGACTGTCGTAGACTAGATATCAATAAGATGTCTAAACTAGATATAAATAAAGTTTTGGCATGTTATTGATAGGTAGGTATCTAATATTGTATATAAGTACTCGTAGTCAAGGATCGAGATATGTATCTAGTCAATCCAATAGCAAGTTGATATTGAGTATTCTCATCCTGTCTCTCGAACCAGGCCCATTTTTTAATATTTATTTAAAATAGTGCCAACGTGTCCCGACTGTAAAAATTGGTAGCAATCTGTCCCGCTACCAATTTTACATTATAGTACCGGTACTTTGTAGTACCTTGGGGGGGGGGGAGTGCACGCTGCAATCCAACAGCCGCTGGGCGCGCTCGACTGGCCACGTTACCCCTCTCTCACAGAAGACTACCTTGAAATGTACTGCATTTCCCACTTTATCTAATTTCCCTAATGTACGTAGACGTTTCGGTAGTGAGTGAGATGTGCCAGAGCCCATTCCCATCCTATCCCTCCCCATTTTCCCAACCCTTTCTCCAAATCCATTCCTATATCTCCAAAGGTAGGCAGCGCATCCGGGGGCGTGCCAACGTTTGTCATTTTGGACTAATGTTGGCATGTGTCGCGGATGTCTATGGGCAACAGCATCCACTTACCATCAGGTGGACTGTATGCTTGTCTGCCGCCTCAGTCCATAAAAAAAACAGTGTACTTACTGTAGATGGATTCTTAGATTGTGATAGTACAGTAAACAGCAATAAATACCTAATATCATTGGCATTTATTTAATTTTTAATTGATATTTAATTTAATAAATAATAACTGTAGATTATTTACATAGTTTAAAATCAAGTACATATGTACTTTAAAATAATGTTACTGTTATGTTTTAAACTGTAATGATATTAAAATAATCATTATCATCATCATCTTAGCCCTTGGACGTCCACTGCTGGACATAGGCCTCCCCCATTGTCCGCCATTTAGACCTATCGGCAGCGACCTGAATCCAGCGGGTGCCCGCAACCTTTATGAGGTCGTCTGTCCATCTAGCAGATGGACGTCCTCGGCTTCGTCCGCCGGTACGTGGTCTCCATTCGAGAACCCCTCTGCCCCATCGGCCATCGGTTCTTCGAGCTATATGCCCTGCCCACTGCCACTTCAGCTTGCTAACCCGAGAGGCTATGTGGGTGACTTTAGTTCGTCTACGGATCTCCTCATTCCTGATTCGATCACGTATGGAAACCCCGAGCATAGCCCTCTCCATAGCTCGCTGTGCGACAGTGAGCTTATTTATGAGGCCCATAGTCAGAGACCACGTCTCGGTGCCGTAGGTCATCACTGGCAACACACACTGGTCGAAGACCTTCGTCTTCAAGCACTGAGGTATTTTGGACGAGAAGACGCTGCGTAGCTTCCCGAACGCTGCCCAGCCGAGTTGGATTCGTCGATTGACCTCTTTCTCGAAGTTGGACCTACCTAGTTGGACCGTTTGGCCTAGGTAGACGTACTCGTCAACAACTTCGAGAATCGAGCTCCCGACTGAAACTGGGGTGGGCACGACATGGACATTCGACATGATTTTCGTCTTGTCCATGTTCATTTTAAGGCCCACCTGTTGGGAAACTCGATTGAGGTCTCCGAGCATTGTGCTAAGATCCTCCAGCGATTCTGCCATGACCACGATATCGTCGGCAAATCGAAGGTGAGTGATGCATTCGCCATCAACGTTGATGCCGAGTCCTTTCCATTCCAGGAGCTTGAAAGCGTCTTCCATCGCATTGGTGAAGAGCTTCGGAGAGATGACATCTCCTTGTCTCACACCCCTCTGCAATGGAATCGGCTCCGTGCTCCCTTCCTGTACTCGGACTGATATGGTGGCGTTGTTATACAAACACTTCAACACTTCGATATACCGATAGTCAATATGGCACCGCTGGAGGGACTGTAGCACTGCCCAAGTCTCGATCGAATCAAAGGCTTTCTCATAGTCAACAAATGCTAAGCATAATGGCAAGTTATACTCCTCGGTCTTCTGTATAACTTGCCGCAGCGTATGGATGTGGTCTATGGTACTATAGCCTTTTCGGAAACCGGCTTGTTCGGGAGGCTGGAAGTCATCAAACCTGCGCTCGAGACGATTCGTGATAACCCTCGAAAACAGCTTATAAACATGGCTCAGAAGCGAGATGGGCCTATAGTTCTTCAACAAGGTCTTGTCACCTTTCTTGAAAAAGAGCACCACCACGCTTCTGTTCCATGCCTCCGGCGTAATACCTTCGAGCAAGACGGAATTAAAGAGCTTCTGAAGGACTTTCAGTACCGGTGTTCCACCCGCTTTCAGAAGCTCTGAAGTGATTCCGTCCTCACCCGGCGCCTTGTTGTTTCTAAGCTGTTTGAGGGCCATCCTAATCTCGTACAGGCTGATGTCCGGGATGTCTTCGGTATAGTGTCGGGTCAACTTGGCTCTTGGGTCTTTGGCCAAGTTGCCAACAGGTTTAGCGACCGAGGTATACAACTGTCCATAGAACTTCTCGATCTCCCTCAGTACCTCTTGGTTGTCGGAAGTGACACTGCCGTCCTCCCTCTTCAGCTTCGTCAACTGGCTCTGCCCAATAGATAAGTCTCTTGCGAACACTTTGGAGCCTTTATTCCGCTCTATCGTCTCCTTAATACGATTAGTATTAAAGAGACGGATGTCGTGTCGCAAGGACTGGTGAATTCGTCTATTGAACTGCCGATATGCTTCCGCGTCATCAGGAGTCTGCAGTGTCAGCGAACGTCGTTCCGCCAAGAGGTCGAGGGTGTGGTCGGTGAGCTTTTGGGGTCCATCTCTTCGACGATGTCTGAAGAATTTAGACCCCACCGTATGGACAGTTTCTACCAACCTGTTGTTGATATCGTCCACTGCAACGCAATCCTCTAGGCAATCGAAGCGATTTGACAATTCAAGCTGAAAGCTTTCGGGATTTTGTATGTGGGCAGCAGTAGGTCGGAGCGTAGACTTCATCAGGCGGGACCATTCCAACTTGACGTTTATATTCAATGTGCTTCTAACCATTCGGTGATCACTACCGGTTTTCACCCTGTGGATCACGGAGACATCATTGAATATTTGTCTCTTTGTGGCCATAATGAAGTCTATCTCATTTTTAACGGAACCGTCGGGGCTCATCCAGGTCCACTTCCTATGAGGCGGCTTCTTGAAGAAAGAGTTCATCATAAAGAGTCCCTCTTTCTCAAGAAAGTCGGCCAGCCTCTGGCCCCTCTGGTTCCGGTGCCCACATCCAAATTGCCCCACTCTCAGCTCATCGTCGCCTCTTTTGCCCAGTTTCGCGTTGAAATCCCCCATAACAATATTGTAGTGTGTTTTCGAAGCATGTATGGCTCTACTAATGTCCTCATACATTGCTTCCACTTCGTTATCCGGGTGTGCCGAGGTCGGTGCGTAGACCTGTATGACCTTCAACGAATATCTCTTGGATATTCTGAGTATAAGGTACGCGACCCTGCTCGACACACTCGTGATGGCTACAACATTATTTACGAGGGACTTGTGGACGATAAACCCGACACCACCTTGGGACTGCTGGTCGCCCTCCCGGTAATAGAACAAGTTGCCGGATTTCAGGGTTATCGTGTCCTCCCCCTCTCTTCGGATTTCTAATAACCCCAATATATCCCAGTGCAACTTGCCTATCTCCTCTTCCAGCTCAGCGATCTTCTCGCCTGTCCTCAAAGTGCGCGTGTTGTAAGTCACCAGTGACAACCTACGTTAAAATAATAGTAATGATATTAAATAAAATTAAATATTAAAAACATTTTCATTTACGTACTATACCTTTCATAACATGAAACACCGGAGATTCTGGTATAAACACAGTTCCGAGTAAGAAAACCCCGTGGAGAGCTAAAGTAATATAATGAAAAAGATTGTATGAGAGGAACGGTCCTACTCCATATGAAATCAGACTTCCAATCGCTTGAGAAACCCCCGTTAATGTAAGAAGAATACCTCTTATTCTTGGAGACCTGAAAGGAAATAGGAATATTTTTAGATAATAGGTGTGAAAACATCAAATGGATCTACTATATGGACACGTAAACAATGTGATGTGGTAATTTTAGGTGTTTAAGGAATCATAATAATTTTCAGCTTGATTCCACCCACTTCTGAGTATAAACCTCCTGCACCTCTCTAAATGCTGTGAAGTTGTATAGAATAATTAAACACCAAATTTCTCAGTTTTGCCAAAATATTTATAACTAAACAATTTATTAATTCTGCCGTTATGGCAGAGAATTGTACTAATTCTTAAATACCGATGGACCTATATATATTTACAATGACACACATTTTGGCTAACATCGTCACAACAATAGATCTTAACACCAATAATGGCTAATATCGTCACAATTTAAAAATAATGAAATTCAAACTGAAAATAATAAATGTAATATTATTATTATTTTCTATATGTAATACAGCTGTAATATTATTACAAAAAAAATAAAATTTAAAGTTTGTGATTATTTTTAATAAAATATTTTTTTCTGAAAATAAAAAAATGTTTATGTTACTTACGCAATTTCACTAATCAAAACAAGATTAATAACAATGACTATGGCTGCTGCAGAACCTACTATAATTCTCCCAACGAATAACATTGGTACGTTGCTTGCAAATGTCGTTAAAACATACCCAAATGTCATTATTGTGCCCCCTAGTATAAGGCAGTATTTTCTTCCAATTATGTCGGATAACTTGCCTGATAAGTGAGGTCCTGAAATATAACGCAAATATAGTTTAATATTTACCATAAATATTTATTCAACTACTAGAAATATGCCAAATAATAGCCTCAATGATTTATATCTTATTGCTTTGTAAAAAAAAGACCCAGTAGTTAGGTATACAAGGGCTACACTGAAAGTTTCCGGAATGAATAAGAAGTAAATTTCAAAAAAATAATTTGTTATTTCTCAAAATATTCTCCGTGAGCGTCAATACACTTTTTCATACGAATAAACCAATTTCCGTAACATTTATTCCACTCCCCCGTGGTGACCTCGGAAACATGTTTTTCATACTCTCCGACAGCCTCTTTTGGTGATGAAAATCGTTGACCGCGTAATTGGTTCTTCATTTTTGGAAACAAGAAGAAGTCACAAGGTGCCAAGTCGGGACAGTATGGAAGATGGCTCATGATTTCTAGGTTTTTTGCCTTCAAAAAATCGTTTGTCTGTTTGGCCGTGTGAGAGCTGGCATTGTCATGGTACAAGATTATGCGGCATTTACGGTTGTTTTTACGGAGTTCGTCAATAATTTCCGGCAAGCAAATGGTCGTGTATCGATCAGTATTCACGGTACGACGATTATCCAAAGCAACTGTAGGCACGTGTCCAGTTTTTCTAAAAAAAGAAGCGATCATCTGCTTCGAGGCACTTTGCATACGCGCCACTTTGGTGGTCGATTGTTGCTTTGTTTCAAGGTCGTAGCTGTAAATCCATATTTCACCTGTTACTATGTTCCACACGAAATTTGACGCCCCTTCGTTGAATCTGTTAAGCATGGCATTGCACCAAGTGACGCGTTCCGTTTTTTGAGCCTCAGTGTGGGATAGTGTGGGATACTCTTGTTTGGGATCCACCGCGAGCACAGCTTTCACACAGTCAAATGTTTGTGTAAGATTAATTATATCTGACTCATACCTATGCCTAAGGATGCCCGAATCTCATGAAAGCTGTCACATGCCTGTCTGTTTCGATCATATGGCGCACAGCATCAATGTTTTGGTTGTTGACAGCGGTGGACGGGTGGCCTTCACGAAATTCGTCATTGAGATTGACACGACCGAGCTGCAAACTCGGAATTCTTTGAATTCTGCAAACCAGCTATAAATTGTCGTCTTGCTTGGTACTTCATCGCCAAACGCAGTTTGAAGCCGAGCGAGGCTCTGCTGAGCTGTCAAATTACACTTAAAGACATAGAAAATCAAACAGTGAAAAATTTTACGAGTTAAACTCCATCGTAATGCAAACACACTATTTTTAAAATGACGCTACAATGAGAAAACAAATGACTGTTAGATGAAACAAACTTTATTCTACAGCCAAAGAGTTCTATTTTCAAATATTCTAATTATTTTTTAAATATTGTTTATGTAAGTGGCCAGTTCCGGAAATTTTCAGTGTGACCTATGTATTAGGGTTAGTAAGTCTTGATTTTGTTATAAATTGTTCTTTATATAGTAGCCATATTATCGTGTCCATATTTATCATACAATCATGTCATTTTAATTATTCCTTATTCGTTCTCAGAATTATTTTCTAAATATAGTATCAGCTTTCTAATGTTGTACTGCAAAGCTTCTATAAGCTGCGTCTTTTTAAGAATACCTGACATTATTTATAAAATATATCTTATTGTTGGTTCTATTTTTTTAAATACTGTGACATAAGTAAAAGTAAGACTCGTCTCCCGCCATGGTTATCGGTCCTACGGCATAATATGGTCTGCCAACTGCCACTTCAGCTCCCTGATTCTTTGAATTATAGAACTGTTATAGAACATAGCCCATCTCATCCAAGCACTACTGGCAAACTTCTTCAAGGCGTCAGTCCATCTTGCCGGTGGGCGTCACTGCGGTTCCCGGTACATATATTGTACGGTTTGGGTTGCAGTACACTTGACAGATGATGATGTTGAGGAGTAGTTGAAGATAGATCACCGAAGTTAGTTAAAGTATATAGGTTAATGAACATAGTTATTATAAGAAATGCACGAGTTTTGAGGCAAATCATTCCCGGTGCGTCTGGCTTGTTAGTTAATTGTTTTGCTACTCGATGAAAATTAGTGTCATTGTTACAAACGTGCAAGGTCACAGCGTAACCACAATTGCCTGTACTACATTATCGAAACTGTACATATATAGAATATATTGCTAACAGTAAATCATCAAGTGAAGTGGCTATCTTTACAGTCTTTACTTTAAATTATTGTCTTTTCTAACATTTATATGATACCAGCTTCTACCCGTGGGTTCGCTCACGTGAATTAAGGAGCATTTTTTATTTTCCTCTATAACTCAACTCCCTTGTGTTATATGAAGATGACACATATACCATTTTTCCTTCTGGACACTTAGCTATACATTAGTGAAAACCCGATCAAAATCCGTTCAGTAGTTTTTATGTGATGCGCAAACAAATTTCATACAGACAAATAGACACACAGATCCACATACAGACAAAAATTTTAAAACTACTATTTTAGATTCTATAGCTTCTAAAGCTACCTCCAGTTTTTTTTTTTATTTAAGTCAATGGTACAGACTCAACCCTTTGACTGTTTTATTATATATATAAAAGATATGGTAGAGATTGGCGACCTTTAATATGTAAATGATTACTTACCAGTAATACTCCCAATATAACTAAGTGAAGTCAACCATGACACTTGGGCGTCTGTTAGTGGATATGGTAAAGGAGTTTCATCAGGATCCTGCAGCTTCACCATCATTGGAGACGACCATACAATGTTTATACCTCCTATCAAGTTTCCCATATACACTAAAATAGTTCATGATAATGCGTTCAATATAACTTGTTTAATTTTCGCGTATAAACGCATTTTATATTGTAAATCGAGTCTGAAAGCGTTAAATTAAAGATAAACAAAAGCCTTTAGTTTTATGGGTTCAGACCCGATTTACAATATAAAATGCGTTCATTAACGTGAAAATTTAACACACCTTTTTATCTTTTTTAAAAACATATTTTTTTTAGTTTTTATGCAAATTTGCTAAATACAAAACTCAAAACCTAACATGAACTTAGAATCATGTGCAGAATGTCCTTGGTTTTGGAAGTTATAATTAGAATTTATTCAGACATGATTCCTTGGTCCTGAAATTATACTCTATATTTATTTGAATACTCGAGACATACTCAATTGACAAATACTCACGGAAAAGACAAACGAAAGCTTGTTTTCGTACATCCTCTGATATATTAAAAGGCTTCATTTTAAATTAAGTAATTGGAGTCACGAAACTTTTTTCATATTATAATAATCTATTTATTTTTTATAAATTATAAATTGCTATTTGAACGTGTGCTGTTAGTAAATAATAGTTATTGACTATTGTCAATTGTAGGTATTATAGAAATAAAATTTGTGATTTTGATGTTGTCTTATCATCTCGTATTTCGGAAATGTGTAGTTAGGGAGCTGATGGCAGGTTTTTCAACTGATTTGCTCGTATGCTAGACGTGGATAGTGGTGAAAATCTATTTATAAGAAACTTTAATGACAACGTCTGGCATTGTATTATCGCTGCGTTAACAATTAACAGATGATTGAAAATGTAAATAAGTGTCGATAAGTCATTTGCTCGCTGACATCTGTTTTAACACCTTTTTCTTAGTCTAACATTGATATAAAATCAATTGCCAGACACGTATGTTTCTGCGTTAATGAATAATTATTTTTATTTTTTTTGTGTAAATTTAAATAATTTTCTCGTTATCAAATTTTTAGGGAAATAATTATTCAGTTACAAAAAACGTGAAAAACAATGTCTGACACCTTTATATTGCTGTGTTTAGAAAAGAAATAAAATTGAAAAGAAATAGATGTACTTACTAAATTATTTGCTCGCGTCTGGCGTTTGGCCAAATGATTCTATTATATGTATATGAAAACTATGAATATTACCAAGCCAGATGTTAATATACGCTGATTTTTTAAAGCCAGATATTTTCTTTAGTAATTATCACCAAAAATAATAAAATCGAAATTGTTTTTGTTGAAAAATACATTATTTGACTATTTTAATTTTGCATATCGTAAATACAAAGTGTTTATATACATAATAGATAGTCGGTCAATAATAGTAATGATATTAATGAGTATGCTTTATATTTCTTTTAGATTTAAAAGTGGATATAATTTATTATACACATTTCTCCTTTTTTTAAAGTACATAATATACAAATACATCAAAAAATCAACGATATATACGTCTGGAAATAATAATTTCTTGTTTTAGGGATAAAAACCAACAAATTAAAAAAGAACGACTAGCAAATGATTTAATAGAGCATTTTTTTTTAAATGTTTATAATTATTGCTGTGAAAAAACGCAGGGAGCTGGTCATCTAGCAGTGGTATTTCTGGTATCCAGCTACCAAATTTAAAATGATATAGAGTAGTTATCTTTTTGCAGTTTTGTAAAATACTTAAAAAATCAGTGCTTGCATCATTTTTTCCCTAATACTATGCTCTAAGACTTTCATACATTCTTAACGACGAGCAAATCATATAGGTACCTACCCAAATTGCCACCAGCTCCCTAACTAATGTGTCAACTTTAATCTTAAGTGCGCCTTTAGATTCACGTCGCACATTATAAATAAGGTGCCAAAAATTTTATTGATCATATTTTTTATAGAGAAAGTGACCGACGGACGGTCAACGTGATGGTAACTAGTCACTGCTATCCATGGGCACCTGTGAAATGATACCTGAGGAAATGCGAGTGCGCTGCCATCTTTGCAGAATCCTTTTGACAGTCTTATTGAAGAACCCCATGTAATAGGTTATTAAGGCAATGTATACTGATTTTATTAATGGATTATTATTAATTCCGAAACATAATGACAGTAACCTGTCATCGTCATCGTCATCGCAACGACCACGGTAAAAGTTTATAAATATTAAGTTATTGCAGATTGTCAATAAGACTGGCTTATGATTTTATTTTAAACGTATCGTAATTAATTTTCAAATGTATCTATCGTAAACAGTTTTTTTATAGTCCACTGCTTGACTTGACATGTACATTATTCTGTGGATGAGAAATGTATGGCCTTAAAACGCCATGCTGGCCAAGCGGATTGGCGGGTCCACTCGTTCAAAGGTGGTGAGTTCCTCATGGCTTGTAATAGCGGCTTTCTTAGGCGCCTTTCACGACACCCATAGGAAAGAGATCTAATCTATCGTTACCCATGCCGTGTCACTTTCTCGTGTGTTTTCGTAGTCTCTTAACCGTTCATCGGGGGTTTAGTAAAATTTTATTTTTTTATATGAAATTGGCCGCAGTTGGAACTCTGCCATTATAACTCTACAAAGCAGCAGTCAATAAATAAGTGCTACAAAAATAATCAGACTATAATCTGCACAAGAATTGTTTATCTATTCATAAACATATTATGCAATAAACCGTATCAATCGCAGGGTGTCAGATATCTGCTGATATCTGAGATAGCAAAATTTAACGAAAACGGCATAAGGAATTCATTCAGCTCCTAAACCGCTGGGTGCGCTCGCATAGCCACGTTACCCCTCACTCACAGAAGACTACCTGTGAAATATACTACATTTCCCACTTTATCCTATTCCCAATAGAGAGTGACAATTAGAGAGTGAGATATGCCGTAGCCTATTCCCATCTTATCCGTTATCATTTCCTCAACCCTTTCTCCAAATCAATTCCTAAATCTTTAAAAGTAGGCAGCATATCCTGGGGCGTGCCAACGTTAATCATTCCGGACTGATGTTATCATGTAACGCGTATGTCCACGAGCGAAAATATTCACTTACCACCAGCATACAGATTCTAGTCGGCCGCCTTTTTTTTATAAAGAAAAAATAATCGGCTACAAAAATACATTCAAAATGTCCACAGATGACGGCGTATTATTTATGGTTAAAAGAACTTACATAAGTTTTCAACCAAAATTATACAAGATGTCACGTCTGCAGAGATTTAACCATACACTGGAAGTGTATGTACGGCACCAATCCATAGTTTAGCAAGGATGAAAAAAAGGACAATAACTCTATGGCTATATATTGTCTATATAAAAAATGAACCTATATATTGTCTTCCCTTTTCTGTTTGGAACAAATGGTCTTCCAGCTCATTGTAATTGCTGATTAAATGTATTGCTTATACTGTTCCTTCGCTTGGGTATAGGGTTTTTGTTTTGACAGGCATTCTGTATTCCAATTTGATCACATTCTTCTTCATTTTGTTAAGCTCACCATTCCAGGGGTCGTTCTTGTCGCTTGTTTAGGTGATAGAGTAGATATTGTTTCCTTACTGGTCTTTAATACTACCTAAATATATTTTTCTATCATTTTCCCAAGCTCCATTGTGTCCAAGCACTCAATTATTTCTTATGATTCTATCTTACAGTTCTTTGAATTTAGACTTATATTTACCCCATTTTTCTTTCTTGATATTGAAGATTCCTGTAGTTTTAGAAAGAGTTTAAGTAATCATTTTTTTATGTATTTCTGTTTATTGGCTATAACTTTTCAGCCCGTGCTCAGATTTGTTTCATTCGGCTTTTGTATTAATCCAGGCAATAAGCATGTACTAACAATTCCGATGGAATATGTCCCAGTTCAAAAAAGCTCGACCACGCAGTTTTTGTAGTATTATTCAGTGGCTTTTAACTAAAAAAAGCGGTGGTTTTCACAAATATGTCAAGCTTATCTATGGGCACAAAACAGCAATTGAAAAATGTTATGTAACCGATCTTGATCTCGATAAATTTAACCAAAATCTGTGTAAACTCACCAGTTTTTTCCCGAAAACTATCAGTTTTTCAATCACTGTTCCTCGGAAAGATAACTCAGGCACAAACGAACAAAACCACAATACAGGGCAGAGCTTCACGAACAATTTCATGTAATAACACTTAACAAAACGATGACTTTTTACTATTTTACAGATTTTTTAATTATGAATGTCCCATAAAATGTGTACTGTACGTTCGGTAAGTTTCAGCGCGACCATAGAAATATTTAAGTTAGGGTCATGACATTAGCATGAATATAAACTTCTCATTTTAAATAATTCAATACGTATCTTCTTTTTAATGTTATGTAGGGGTTAACATGTAGGCTGTTTATGTAGTTCCCTAAACCCACGAGAAGGCGCGGGCAACTGCTAGTATTTAGTTACATGAACAGCAGCTATAAGAATTGGATGATACTCTTTCTTTGGAACCCCTAAAATCTGAGATAACATTGTATGCTGTTTAGGAGAAATCGCTCCCAGAATAAGCAATTCCAGTTAGTATTTACTAAATATCATTATTCGTATTGTATTGTATTATTATTATTAGTATTATTTGTGTAGGGCAACATTTGTTTTAAAAGAAGCTTTTCTAAGACAAAGAAATCTGCGCCCGAGAATCGTGTACTATAATAAGTTCGCTGTAGGCTGTTTGTGTCACAGTTTACTAATTAGGGCAAGTGCTGTACCTGTGGACGGTTTTACCTATGGACATGTCGTATAACTCGTAAACTAAAAAGAGAAAAAATAAAAACAGAACGCAACCGTAAAGCTATTTTAGTGTATTGCAACACTGACTAACTGTCATTTTTCTATTGTCACATAATGTGATCTCTGGCGGCGAGCAAAGTATTTCGTTGTGAAAAGTAAGTTTTTTGACCCATTTCTAGAGAATTTTATGCATGAATGACAGTAATTATTTGCTTATTAAGAGTTTGATTAAAGAAATAAATTATAAGAAAAATATTTAATCGTGTTTTTGATAGTTTTAAATAACATTTGTAGCAGACACACCTATTTCAGGTTATGTTGTGAATTACTGTACCTGTGGACTAGTCCGTGTTTGTACCTATGGACTGTCCACAGGTACAACAAACTGCAAGTATCTGTGGACAGTTTAATGTATCGCCTTTTTGTTAGTTTGTACAGTGCCCCGAAGCAAAGAAGGAAAGACAAGGACTAAAATATGCCCAGAAGTTCTTACAAATGCTATTAACGAAGTTAAGAGAGGGTGTAAAATACGAGAAGCTGCAAAAATGTTTCATATTACAAAATCTACTGTTTTTAAATATTTAAAGTTGAACGAAAACAACGATCTCACTCAAACGACTGTTTCTCTTTTAAGAAATGATGTTAAAAAAGTATTTTCTGCAGAAGAAGAATTTATTCTTTTCGAATATTTAAAGAAAGCTGCATATTTACAGTCAGGATTAAGCAGTACTCAAGTCAGACAGCTTGCGTATGAATATGCTGTAATAAATGAAAAAAAAATCCCTCAGATATGGCGTGATTCTCAATTAGCTGGTGAAGGATGGTTAAAAGGTTTTCGACAAAGGTTTCCTCAATTATCATTACGTAAGCCTGAAGCAACCAGTTTAGCTAGAGCTACTAGTTTTAACAAAACGAATGTCACAAGTTTCTTCGATAATCTTGAAAAAGTTATCACAAGGTATATTTTCACCCCTGAATCTATTTATAATCTTGATGAAACAGGTGTTTCATCCGTACATAAGCCTGGAAAAGTTATTGCACCAAAATCAATCAGAAAATTGGGCAAAATAACATCTGGAGAAAGAGGAGTAAATCACACAATAATGGCTTGTGTAAATGCTACTGGTAATTCGGTCCCTCCTTTGATTGTGTTCCCTAGGGTTCATTTTAAAAATCATATGTTAAGAGGAGCTCCCGCCAGGTGCAAAAGGTACCGCAAACTCATCAGGTTGGTCCACAGAACCTATTTTCAGACAGTTTTTAGATCATTTCATCGATTTTGTTAAACCTTCAAAAGAAAAACCAGAATTACTTGTAATGGACAATCATGAAACTCATATTTCTCTTCAAATAATTAATAAGGCCAGAGATAATGGAATTGTTCTACTGACATTACGACCACATACGTCAGATCACCTTCAACCACTAGATAAAATTGTTTTTGGTGTTTTCAAAACACAATATAATAAATCAGCTGACAAATGGATGCTCAATCACCCTGGAAAACCTATTTCATTATATGATATATCTGAAATAATAGGTGAAGCATATACATAATCTTTTGCACCAAAAAATATAATAAAAGGCTTTCAGGTAACAGGAATATTCCCTTTCAATAGAGATATATTTTCAGATGAAGATTTCTTATGTTCCTACATAACAGACCGACCTTTAGAAACTCCTTATCTTGAAAATTCAGCAGTTGTACGCAGTTACAATTTAACGCCTGAACAAAATATAGATCAATCCCCAAAACCTGATCCAATGCTGCTCAATTCAGTGGACCTGAATAAACCCGAAACTTTCACCGCACCTTTAATCATAACACCAGAAGCTGTGCGACCTTTTCCTAAGGCACCACCCAGAAAAAATATAGGACGTCGAGGAAGGAAACCCGGGAAAACCAGGATATTACTGATACCCCGGAAAAAAACTCTGTCATGGATGAATGTCTAAGAAGACAGACAAAAAAGCAAGAAGCAGATGAAAGGAAACGTAAAAAGAAAATTCCCATTCTTGAGTTTGAGCTGAAAACTGACAGAAGCAAGATATAGGAAAACGAGATTCCCAGCACAAGCAAAACCAAAAATATTAGGATCATAGATGATATTAGTTTGGTGATGTGTACGGGCTGCCAACGATATGAAGACAAACGTAAAGTATTAAAATGTAGTCTCTGTCAAGGATACTATCATTCTAATTGCATTTCAAAATCTCACAAGGAAAATTATGATTCTGATGATGAATCTTCCTTTATTTGCCAAAGATGTTATGTGCTAGCTGATGAGTCTGATGAAAGTGATAATTCATCTATTATGGAATTATATGAAGCTGTTCTTAATGCCAAAACGTACTAATATAGTATTTTCATATTAATTAGAGTTTATTTAAGTTATTTCTTTTTCTTTATGTTTATATAAAATATATATGTCCATAGGTACAAACGTGTCCACAGGTACGTGTACGTGTGGACAAAAATGTGTTTTTTAAAAAATGTGCCATAAAACAAAAATTACTATACTTAAGTTCTTAAGACATATCGATTTATAGAGTTTCATTATTCCTTAAATTATCCTAATACTTGTTAAAGCCAAATAAACAAAAGGTTTTCCAAAAAAATTGTTTTATTTAGAAATCTGGGATATGTCCACAGGTACAACACTTGCCCTACTATAAGTAAATTTTTTTTTAGATAAAAGGTGGCATTTGAACAGACGGTCCACTTCGTGGTAAGTAGATACTCCCATGTATTCGTGATACATGCAAACATCATTCCAGAATGACAAACATTGGCACGCGCATTCGGACATTAGAGTAATCATACTGGCCTCCATTTAAGCGAGGGTCAGGTACGCACAATCTACTGCAAAACATGCAAATTGTATGTATATTTTTAATAGAACGCCTGACACACTAATAAAGCAAAAAGTGTGCTACAAAAAGCTACTTGCGGATAATATATTATCAGGACTGGCGTTATAAAATAAAATCAAAATAAAAACACACGTTAAATTTCTTACATATTATGAATTCACTTTGTAACAGATATATACAATAGAGCAAAAATTAAATAACTGTAAATAATCATTATATCGTCGTAAAATGGTAAAAAACAGGAAACTCAAATTTTCCCGAAAGCTATTGGGAACAAACGCCTATGTCCGAAGAGAATTTAGTAGCCAGTTACCTCATAAAAAACCAGGTTGTGCACGACAGAGACAATCAGTGAATGTATATGAACAATTACATTTAATTATTATGTTTATCTAAACTTATTTACAATTTAATTTATAAATTAGTAATATTAATGAGCGATTATTAACATTTGAATAAAACGCTCCTTGTTTCGAAAAATACAACGTTATAACGACTAGTATTAAGTTCATGAGTATTAATGTTCTGAAGTTCCATAAATAGAGGGTCGTTCGAACTATGTTACACAACTAGCTGCTAAGATGCCAAAGGGACTAGCTTCTAAGAACAGAATGTCTCATCGACGGCGCAGATCCCACTTTAAGAGAGAAACAACTCCTTAGCTCCCCTATAAAGGTAAAATTAAGTCGTAGACTTAATAGGCACACTGTATATAAATGGTCCATACTAGAATTCCCTATTTGGTGGGTTCAAAGATACATATAAAGACAAACACACCGCAGTTCCGAACAATCCAATGCGGTCCTTTTCACACAGCAGGTAAGGACAATACCAATTTGCTCAATCGGTTGTTAACTGGGTTTAATTTGACAATTGATCCTTCCTACCTATAAGTAAATGGTTTTATTGTCATTCATGTCTGTAAAACGAAACAAAATAAAACATCAATGTGTACAGGTACTTAATTTTTGTTGATACTTAAAACTAAGGTAGGTACAAAATATATCATCATTTTGACAACATTTCTTGAATTTCTATTAGAGTTAATCCCTTTGTCTCGGGAACTGCCAGCACAATAAAAACAATACCAAGAATATTGATGACGGTGAATACAAAGAACGAAATAAAGATGCCCATTCCTGACATGATGTAACCGAAGGTGAGGATGACTCCGAAGCCTGCCAAGAAGCCCAGCGACATGCAGACTGAGAAACCAAAACTCCGAACGTTGGAGCGGAATACTTCTCCGAGCAACGTATTTGGAATTATAGTTATACCTGAAAATAATTACCAATGATTATACCTAATATTATGAGAAATCATGTAATGAGTAGCAGATATATACGAGATATCTGTACAAATTATATTATATTTTCCTTTTCCCCCGTCAAAGAGTTTTCCTTCATAATAATCAAAAAACTACATGAAAATTTTCAACACGATCATACATATTTCTACTATTAACAAGATAGTATGGGTGAAAGTGGGGAAAAGTTGAAAATTTTCCTTTCTTCCCTACCAGTGGGGATTAACCGTTAGGAATAGATGCAATAGCTCGAAAATACTGAATGAACAACAAATCGATGGTGGCAAATTTTTAAGGTTCGTTAAGTTTAGGTTGACTTGATGTTAACCGTTCTTCGTGTTTAAAATTCTGTACTTCAGTTATTAAAATAGATCGTTTTGTTGATCGTGATTTGCTGGACATTTAGTATTTTTTGCTGCTTGTTTAAATACAAGGCCATATCGATATCTTTTTATACTGGAGCTGTTCACATACTACATATTTACTACTACTGTAGATGGCAGTACATGTTAGCCTTGAGGTACAAACTTCGACTTCAATGAATAACTTTAACAATATTCGCCTTCCACTGACACCACAACGTTTATATCTAATAATAATAATAAAGTACCATACCATCAGTCTATGTCTCCACCGCCGGATATCGCCAGAGTCGCCGAGACTCAAGATTCGCCACCACACACTATCTTCCGTTCTTCTCATCCATCCACTACGGGTTCTTCAAGCCGCATGTCCACGTGGCCAAAGGGCGTTCCACACTACGCTTCCCGGACTGTGGTCTCCCTTCAAAGAGTGTCCACTTCGGCATGCAGATACTATGAGCTATGTCGATGAGTTTCGTTATCTTCGTTCAATTAGCAGTTACGAGTATTTCAATGAAATTTTATGCAAACAAAATCACGGGTTAAAGTGATTTCATAGATTAGTAGAAATTTATGTTCCACTTACCAGCATTGAAACTCATCAAAGCTGTGATCATTGCAACAAGTGGTAGCCAACCTATGGATTCAACTACCACATGCTCAATATAATCCAGATAGAAGTAGACACCCAAAAGAGCCTGCAATAGAAATATTTTCTCTTAGACAATTTAACTAAATGGCTACATATGACGAGTAACCAATAACGAAGAAAATAATTTATTTCAAGAACAACAGCAGATTCTATATGAAAAATCTACAAATGCAAGAGACTAGACCAGACCAGTTAGTTCTAGAACCAACAGATAAATCTAACCGACAGGGGGATTTCAAGAAAATCTATGTCGATTATGAATAATTTTATATACGACATGTTGGAAAGACCGATCCGCACATGTTCCGCACATTTAGTGCATAAACAAAAGCATGGTCGAGACGTTTAAGCGACTGTTAATTTACTTTTGCTTGGGGATTTAGCAAAATATGCGAATTCTAAATAAGAATAAATTTCCTAAACAAGGAGTATAAGTTATCCGTCGAAAATTATACACCTATATCGATTTCGATATGGAATACCGAAGACATCCCGGACATCAGCCTGTACGAGATTAGGATGGCCCTCAAACAGCTTAGAAACAACAAGGCGCCGGGTGAGGACGGAATCACTTCAGAGCTTCTGAAAGCGGGTGGAACACCGGTACTGAAAGTCCTTCAGAAGCTCTTTAATTCCGTCTTGCTCGAAGGTATTACGCCGGAGGCATGGAACAGAAGCGTGGTGGTGCTCTTTTTCAAGAAAGGTGACAAGACCTTGTTGAAGAACTATAGGCCCATCTCGCTTCTGAGCCATGTTTATAAGCTGTTTTCGAGGGTTATCACGAATCGTCTCGAGCGCAGGTTTGATGACTTCCAGCCTCCCGAACAAGCCGGTTTCCGAAAAGGCTATAGTACCATAGACCACATCCATACGCTGCGGCAAGTTATACAGAAGACCGAGGAGTATAACTTGCCATTATGCTTAGCATTTGTTGACTATGAGAAAGCCTTTGATTCGATCGAGACTTGGGCAGTGCTACAGTCCCTCCAGCGGTGCCATATTGACTATCGGTATATCGAAGTGTTGAAGTGTTTGTATAACAACGCCACCATATCAGTCCGAGTACAGGAAGGGAGCACGGAGCCGATTCCATTGCAGAGGGGTGTGAGACAAGGAGATGTCATCTCTCCGAAGCTCTTCACCAATGCGATGGAAGACGCTTTCAAGCTCCTGGAATGGAAAGGACTCGGCATCAACGTTGATGGCGAATGCATCACTCACCTTCGATTTGCCGACGATATCGTGGTCATGGCAGAATCGCTGGAGGATCTTAGCACAATGCTCGGAGACCTCAATCGAGTTTCCCAACAGGTGGGCCTTAAAATGAACATGGACAAGACGAAAATCATGTCGAATGTCCATGTCGTGCCCACCCCAGTTTCAGTCGGGAGCTCGATTCTCGAAGTTGTTGACGAGTACGTCTACCTAGGCCAAACGGTCCAACTAGGTAGGTCCAACTTCGAGAAAGAGGTCAATCGACGAATCCAACTCGGCTGGGCAGCGTTCGGGAAGCTACGCAGCGTCTTCTCGTCCAAAATACCTCAGTGCTTGAAGACGAAGGTCTTCGACCAGTGTGTGTTGCCAGTGATGACCTACGGCACCGAGACGTGGTCTCTGACTATGGGCCTCATAAATAAGCTCACTGTCGCACAGCGAGCTATGGAGAGGGCTATGCTCGGGGTTTCCCTACGTGATCGAATCAGGAATGAGGAGATCCGTAGACGAACTAAAGTCACCGACATAGCCTCTCGGGTTAGCAAGCTGAAGTGGCAGTGGGCAGGGCACATAGCTCGAAGAACCGATGGCCGATGGGGCAGAAGGGTTCTCGAATGGAGACCACGTACCGGCGGACGAAGCCGAGGACGTCCATCTGCTAGATGGACAGACGACCTCATAAAGGTTGCGGGCACCCGCTGGATGCAGTTCGCTGCCGATAGGTCTAAATGGCGGACAATGGGGGAGGCCTATGTCCAGCAGTGGACGTCCAAGGGCTGAGATGATGATGATGATGATGATCGATTTCGAATCCATTCGGAAAACAATGGGAAAAACAATGGTGTATGAAAACATCTACCCAATTCTTAAACTAAACATTCCTGTATAACAGCACGGTTTTATACGTATACAGCAAAGGCTACGGCCTTACTATGGACAAAGTTGCTGTTGGCTCTTGCTGTTCTTGTGGACAAAGTTGTAAAAAACATCTATGGTGGTGTGTCCACCATCCAGGTCCAGGCCCACCATTGTTACAGGTTATCGTCCAAGTTAAACTGTCGGTTAACATGGTCGGTTAACAGACTTCGACAGATCATTCGATAGTGTTGATCAAGTCATCCTAATCAAGAAGCTTAATGCCCTAGGAATACAGAGAGACCTTCTACGTTACCTAGAATCTTATATAGACAACAATAACCAGATTGTGATAATACTCGTAGGTCGATATAAATCTGACAGAATCTGATTCTGACGAATCTGACTAGTAGGTGTTTGTTTAATCAATTTATTTGGAAATAATATTATGACCTTTGAAAGATCGAAAAAAAAGTGGATTACTTCTTACAAATAAACATACTCACCATACTTACGCAGATGCCGGCTGTTGATATCAACAATAAAATTTTTCTCCCACTTTTATCCACAAACAAAGGTGCAATCAAAGTTCCAATAAATTGTGTCCCACCAAATATTATATTGGCTACTTCTGGCGACATTGGAGTACCAGCATTTTGAAATATAGTCAGTGAAAACATAGATATTGCCATTACACCACCGCATTGTTGTAGAAGATACAATACAAGACATATTGTTAAACCCCTTCTATTGCTCCTTATTGTAAATAATTCGTGAAACTCCCATTTTTGTTCTTGACTCTGTTTAATATTTTCAGTAATGGCCGTTAATTCTTCTTCGATGTCTTTTCTTCCTAAATTGTGATATGTTTTTTCTGCGTTCTCGATTCGACCTAAAATTATGAAATAAAATAACCTGTTAATAAGAGGATGGGCGCATACTGTGATCCGTCTCATACAAGACTGTCCTAACACGTACTTGTTATGGAAGAAGTGATATTCGTCACAATCCACTTCTCATCCTGTCTCATCCCATCCCATTCTATCGAATAGGGAGTATAATACGATGAAGGAAATCTGTTATTCCATTGTTGTCCCTACTCCCCATCCAATTCCAGCGAGTAGAGAGTATATTGGAATTAGAACGGTCTCTTTTATACCTTTATATTTCTTTACTCAACTCCTACCCCATTTAATCCTATCTCATTCCACCAAGTGACACCGTTCGTCATTCTTAACTAATTTTGGCATGATGACGAATGACTATGGGCAACAGTATCCACTTACTACCCGGTGGGCTGTCTACCCGTCTGCCGCCTTCTGACCAATTACCACATGATAATATGTCATATGATATAGACGCAGACGGGATAGTCGTTTATAAACAAAAAAAAACTTACACTTGATTACTTATGCACTGTAATGTATGACATTAACTGAGCAAAGGGACTTTATTTTCGATACGGGATTTTAAGTTAAAATTTCGGTGTTTCAAGGTTCTGATCAACTAGAAACATATGGTACTTGAAAATCTGATTTTTTTTAAATAAAGCATTAAATACGAGTATATACTCGTATATTTGATAATAATAAGCAATGATAATAAACCTCTCTCTCACGGAAGACTACCTTGAAATTGCATTTCCCATTTTATCCTTTTTCCCAATGTACGTATGTGTTTCGGTAGTGAATGAAATATGCCAGAGCCCATTCCTATCCCACCCTATCCTATCCGTCCCCATTTTCCCAACCCATTCTCCAAATCTATTCCTACATCTTCAAAGTTCAGCAGCGCATCCGGGGACGTGATAACGTTTGTCATTCTAGACTGATGTAGGCATGTACGCATTTGGCGGGTGTCCACCGGCGACAGTATCCACTTACCATCAAGTAGACTGTATGCTCATCTGCCGCCTTCAATCTATAAGAATAATAGAAAAACTAGAATCGACAAAATGGTCCATTTTCTCAGATAATCATTTTATTTACCTTTCAAGACTTGAAACACAGGAGATTCTGGTATAAACAATATTCCGATTAAGTGTACCACCTGAAGAGCCAATATAACATAATGGTAAACAGAGTATGAGAGGAATGGCCCCATTGCAAATGAAAGTAGACTTCCAAACGATTGGAAAACCCCTGTCATTGTAAGAAGAATCCCTCTTATGCTTGGAGACCTGAAAGAAAGTATGAATATACAGAATTTAATGAAAAATAACGCACTCCCTTAACCTCTTAACACCTCATTAACTATCCTACTTAATAACAACGTAAATATAAGTGGGCGCCATCCAAAGGTCAACGACCTAAGCGAGTGAATTTGGATAGTGTTATGCACATACGAGTAAATTGTATAACCAATTATTGCCATCAATTATTCATTTTCGATGTAGTAGAATAATCGTGAAATACAATACATTTTATTTTTTAGTTGAATATTTTAGTGTACTGATTGACATATTAAAATATTCTTTTTGTCCTACAAAAATATAACAAGTTTGGCGAACAATGCTCTACGGAACAATGTCAGTCTTTTCTAACAGTAAAGTGTAAATAAATTGTCCGCTATTTTTGTAGAACCTTATATATCATAATTACTGGCTATTATCATAATCAGGAACGTATTGCCTCAAGAAGTCTTTCCATTAAACTACGATATGGGGTTCTTCAAGAAAGTTGTGAATAGGATTTTTCAAGGTTGGCGGCACACCAAAGCTTGCAAGCATACCCACCCCCTAGTGCTGCAGGTGTCCATGGGCGGTGGTAACACTTACCATCACGTGGGACCGCATGCTCGTCCGCCCATTTGTCTATAAAAAAGAAATAATAATAATAGGGTAATTATTGAAAATGTAAAAAACGAATGTTTTGGTTACTTACACAATTTCGCTAACCATAACAAGAGTACTAACAATCATCAAGCTGGTGGCAAAACCAACTATAGTCCTCCCTGCGTATAACATTGCAACATTCTTTGCAGCGGTCATAAGAGAGAGACCAAGGATCGATATTAAACCGCCTGTTATAATGCTGTATTTTCTTCCAATTATATTTGATAGCTTCCCTGATACGAAAAGGCCTGAAAAATAATGAAGAATTTATTGATTTTTTAAAAAAAAATCAAATTAACGTACGATTATATGAAAAGAGATGTACGAGAAATGTGGAAAACACTTAGATACTATTTAAACAATATTATCGAAAGCTGAATAAGTGTAATAAAGTATTTCAAATCATTTAGTCGCGGTTGGTCCAATTCGCAAAACTTTCGATGGCCCAAAAAACGCCCTATTCACGAAAGGTCCAATTCGCGGATAGTCCAACATCTCACCCATACCCCAACGTCTCGCTAGTTCAATTGATTAGTTCAATCATTAAACTAGACGAACAAGTTTTTCCCAGTAGAGTTCAATTGAAGCTGGTTTATGTTAACTATTCAACTACTGGGAATAGCCAGTATAGGTAGTCTCACTAGTAGAATTAATCAAAATTTAAAATATATTAAAGTTTAAAAAATCTATTTGCCAATAATAAAATGTAATTATTATCTAGGTAAGTATAAGAAAAACTCGTTTTATTTTTAACCACTATTTTAAATTTTGTTTGCAAGTTCAACATTTCAAATCGACACCGTTTTAAACCCGTTTGAATATGAGAAAAGCACGAAAAAAATAAGGTGTATATAAATTATAACCCATTTATTAATTAATATAATTATATATAAATGAAGCCTTAGAGTCATCAAGATATGAATATCAAAATAACGACATTGAAATATATATTATTGATAATTAATTGACAATTGAATGTTCAACATTGATATAAATATGTATTATACAAGAAATTATGATAACGGAACAAAATGATCGTTATGTGAACTGACGATGTATGAATATGAATTTTAATTTAATTACGCCACCCTAGACGCTGCATGGCCATTACCTCGCATAACGAATCAGCATCGCGAATCGTGTATAATAATAATGGACTCAACTTATTACTTATTATTACCTATGGTTATAGATATTTTATATATTAACTTTAGCCTTTAATAATTTAGTTTTAAATAGTTTTTCATAAGTTGATTTTATTCTATTAGATTTTTTAATCATGTATATATAGTAAATAAAAGATTTTAACGTATTACGCATTTAGAAGAGATTGTTGGTGTATATTATGCGTAATATCAGAAAGTTGATTAATTATACGAGAAAACGTTAACTTACTCTATTTTTATTATACGTTATTTTTTATACATTAAACTGAAGTACCAATACATTAACTGTAGTTGGGAGTGTAGGAGGCGACTGCCAAGCACAGGACACGCACGACGACACGAAAAGTATTGAAAAATCTCTGGTGTAAAAAATTAACAAAACAGCGTGTCGTCGTGTTTCGAACACTGTGTCGCTACAAGATCAAATAGATTGATTAGACAAGGCTTTTGCGTTACTAAATCCCTTATACCACAATCTTTCCTCTCCCAAGAACCTATAAAAAAATCTTACCAGTAATAGTTCCAATGTAAGTGATGGAAGTCACCCAGGATGCTTGTCCATCTGTTAATTCGTATGGTAAAGGAGTTGAATCAGCATCTTGAAGTTTAACGATCATTGGTGACGACCACACGACAAACACGCCCGCCACAATGTTTCCTATATACACTGAAATATAATATAAGATTTTAATAAGTACCTATTAATCCGAACATTAACCACACAACGCGTCACTGTAATTATGTAAAAAAAAATGTAAAAATGTAAACAAAATAATGTTAAAAAATAAGCAATTTTATTTTATTTTTATATTTTCATATAGGTATGGCAATATAGGTCTGCCATTGTCAAGTTTGCTTCATAATAAATAATTTCAAAGTCTAAAACACATCACGTCAATGTCCAGTCCCGTCGAAGTAAGTCAGGAGTCGCTCAGTAAAGTGGATAGTAGGTTTACTGAGGACAGATGAGGACACCTTGCAAGCACACGAGAAACGCAGTCCTATGCTTTTATTTCATTATCACAAACATTACGTACAAAAAACACTTTTAAGTTTAATAAACTATCGCTTTTATACCACAAAACGCACAATATACAACAATCGAAACAAAAACTTAACTTCACTCCTCGAGTTCCCGCCAAAAAGTCGTTAATTAAATTAAAATATATAAAAAAATTCTGGTAAAAAATAAAATTGTTTTAGAGAAAAAAATCAAAAGTTTACATACATATATGAGGAGTGATCCTGCAAAACCAGACAAGTCACATTTTTTGAAAATTTCAGCTTTAAGCCTATATTCTAATGCATAGCTATCGCTACGTCGTGTAACAGTCATAGAACGTGCAAATTCATACAAGTCCTCATGCTGCGACTACTAGAAAATTAATGAATCATGCAAAATCAAACTTATAAAAATATTTTGTTATTTTTCAAACTTTTTTATTAACCGGACTTGTCTGGTTTTGCAGGATCACTCCTCATATATAAATAAGGTTTACAAACTCTGAACTGGCTAATGACAGGGCGCCGCCGGCAGCGCGCCGCAATGATTGCGTAACTTCGCATAGAATTAAATATATGCTAGAAATTAACAATAAGCTATGGAAAAAAACCTACTTTAAAAACTGTTAGAACCAATTCTACTCTCGATACTACACAATCAAATTTCAGCTTTTGCGCTATTTCCGTGATACATTGTATAGTCATAACAACCCTACCCTTAGTGTTCTGCTTAAAAAAAGACGCTGTGGAGAAAAATGCTGTAAAATTTGTTTATGAGGACAGATCATTTATATAAAAAAAAAATAGGAACAATAATAAAATCATTTGTCAGAGCGGTGATAGCCTAGATGTCTCTACACTCGACTCAGATTCTTGTGATTGAGGGATTTTCTACTTAAGTGCGGATTTTTAAAAATTATCACAAGTTCGGCGGTGAGAGGAAAACATCGTGAGAAAACCCGCCTGTTCCAAAAATAAAAATAGAAATCTGGGAATTACTATAAAATTACTATGGAAGGCCCGCACCCTGCAATGGGACATTATAAGATGATTCATGTTACAAGATTATTTATAAAATTATAATATAAACAGGGGACCCCCGTTAGGAACGAAGATCCTCATTTTTTATTAAACTCCGAATGTAATTCGAAATAAAATCTGTATAGATCATGCATTTTATTTTGTATCATATTTTCAATGCAAATAACTTAAAATAAGGAATCAAATCAAAAATTTGGGTTATACAACCGGCCTAGTATACAACAAATTATACAACGCACTAGTCTGCACGTCTGTTATTCTGCTTGAGTCTCGCTCTCGATACTCGCACGCACACACGCGCAGAGAAAGAGAAAGGCGTATGGAGGGGGTAAAAATCTTACGTGACGTTACATTTTCTTTCGAATCACACCTACCGCAAGCCGCGTAAAGGAACTTCGTTCCAAAATAAGACTTAAAGTAATAATCAATAATGAGAAATAATTAATTAAGCAGCAGGATGATATTGAATGGGCAGCAAATCGATGGCATCAGATTTAAAAGATGGTGTTAATGACGGAATAGGATTAGGGAACTCATGTGAACACATATAGACTTATATATAGTTTATAAGTCGATATTTCTATATTGTTTAACATAATTTCTCCACTAGTTTATAAGTTTGATATTAAAATATTCCCTAGTGTGTCTGTTACTTACCTATTAGGATATAAGTTGGTGTATAGCATAAATTAGGCGTACTAGGGATAGGTTACATAACGCTATGACGTCCGGAGAACAACTGAATTAGCGATGGGTAACTCCGGAGTTAATGAAATAAAAGAGTTGAATCTGCGAGCGGAGTAGAAACCCTTAGTTACTCCACCGAACTGTGACTAATTCCGAGGAGTTATTTAACTCCGAGGACTTACTTATTCTTTTGACGTTTCGATATGGTAAGGGTAACAGAATACGTAACAGAATATGGTAAGGGAAGCCAAAAAAGTATAAAAGGCGGAGCATTTTGGGCTCCTTGTAAGGTCCACGACCGGTGACTCTTGAAAGGCCACTAGGGCCACAAGAATTTAGCCATTTTCCGAAGCGGCATTCCGAAGCGAACTCCGAAAAGAACAACAAGAAGAAAATACCTCTGCGCTACCCGGCTCTATTGAAAAATAGTAATTGTTGTAATCCTATGATACAGTCCACACTCCGGAAACTCAGTTTGGTACGCATCCCGTACTCTGGGTTAAGTAACTCTGATGACAACATAGAAAGTAGTCCAGCGAAGCAAGTCTCCGTCACTTTATAATGACATTCTATGTAATTTATTTTAGTTATTCAAATAATTTGTTTTGTAGATCATAAATTGATGCTCAGTTAGTAGTTTTTGTGGCTCGTTTACATATACACAGATAGATAAACTCTTTAATGCACATCAATACATGTTGCAAAAAGACAATTTAAGTAAGTATAACACGAAAAGTACAATAAGAGATATCTTCCAGATAACCTTTGGGTGGTAAGGGGACAACATAACAATATCAAAAATAGGTAGATGGTAATATAAATCATTACTAAATGAATACAATAATACATTATTAATTTGTACCAGTGGGACAAAATGGTGGGGCCACGGGTAGATCAGGGCTTCTATGTAGTGTTTAAATAAGTGTATTTATTAAATTTGTTTTTTATTATTTACATTAAAATCTATTGTCTAAATTATAATTAGTAACATTTAATTACTATGTTTACTATGTAATGATGAGTTGATTTTTTTTCTTATCACAAATTTCACAATCTCGATATCGCAAAAAAAACGAGACATAGATAAAGACATTCCTAATATTCTGCTGATACCGAATGATTACTACACTACGAAATACAACATTGATTGATGGAAACAATCGAAAACTAACAAAATAGAATATTTTAACGTGACATTTATTGAGAAAAAATTCAGTTTTCCAGATATTGTGCCTAGTGAAATCTTTAAAAATAATATAATTTACATTTAATAACATTTAATGTGTATTTTTTTAAATTCCATGTTTATAAAAATATATGTTATGTTTGAACAGAATTTTGAAACCACGAAATTTTGAGTTAGAAAATCTTAACCAATAAGTATACCTATCCATACCTATAAGTATAAGTCCTTATGGTTGCATAAGGACGGGGTTACTTAGATTTGCCTTTACTCTTGTAGTGCCAATAGCACTACAAGACTTTTGTTGTAGGTAGTTTAGTGTTTCCATAATGCACATCGTGATGTCCTAAATGAGAGGATACTTTGTTAATTATACCTATATTTCTTAGTTTTAAGTGTTTAGTATGTCGTGTCGTTGGAGATCCATTTTAAAAAATAAAATAAATAACTAAATAATTTTAAGTTGCTAAAAAAATTATTACTAAGTCGAAGCGGTACCGCGAAGGCGCCAAATATAGAAGGGAGACTCGCGGTGATTCCATCCTATGTTGAGTAAATTACGAGGCGTATTCGAAAAGTAAGGGCCGTTTCGTCATAAAATAAATTATAATCATATGAAATAGGTTTTATTAGCACATTTAGTTTACTACAAATCTACTTCACTTTTCCACATAATCGCCGTTCACTTCCAAGCATTTTTCGTACCGCTGCACCAGCTTCCTTAACCCCTCTGCATAGAAGCTCACCGCCTGCGAGTTGAACCAGTTTTCAACGGCGTTCTTAATTTCCTTGTCGTTTTCAAAGCGTTGTCCACCGAGCCATTTTTTGAAATGTAAGAAAAGGAAGTAGTCACTGGGTGCAAGGTCGGGACTGTACGGTGGGTGGTTAAAAACTTCCCAACGTAAATCTTGAATTTTCTCTTGGGTCTTGGCTGCGGTGTGAGGACGCGCATTGTCATGAAGGAGGATTACACCGGATGACAGTTTACCACGTCGTCGATTTTGGATCACACGTCTTAGCTTATTGAGCGTTTCACAATACACGCCAGCTGTAATTGTTGTCCCACGTTCCATAAAATCAACCAAAAGAACACCTTTTTCGTCCCAAAAAACGGTAGCCATCATTTTTCGACTCGTGTCCTTAACTCCTTAGTTTGCTTAAATTCTTTTGGTTTTGGTGAAGTTGAGTGGCGCCATTGCATTGATTGCTGTTTTGTTTCTGGATTGATGTAGGATATCCACGTCTCATCACCGGTAACAATGTGGGAAAACAAATCATCTCCATCTTGTCGGTAACAGTTCAAAAACTCTCGTCCACTGGACAGTCTTTGCTCTTTGTGCTGGTCGGTAAGCATTTTTGGTACCCACCTTGCACACAATTTGTGGTATCCAAGTTTTTCCGTGACAATTGTGTAGACAGTAGTGCGTCCAAGATGAGGAAATTCATCAGCCAGGGCACTAATCGTCAACCGACGATCAGATCGCAGTTTTTGGTCCACCAGAGAAACAATTTCATCGGTTTGCATACTGGGCCTACCACTCCGCTCTTCGTCATGAACATTTGTTCGTCCAGTTTTGAAATCACGACACCATTGTCTAACCTTTCCTTCATTCATTACGGTACGTCCATAAACTAGGCATAACTCTCGATGAATTTCAGCAGCTGAAGATCCTTTTGCACACAAAAATCTTATTACAGCGCGAACTTCACAGCTGGCGGTAGCAACGATTATCGCGGACATTGTTTACTGTACGCACAGATAGGCAAATGACTACTGAATCAAAACAACACCTGAAATAGCTGCACGTACAGATATGCACAAGTTTAAACGTGTTACGACTTGTCGATTTTGAAATATAAGCGAACGGCCATTACTTTTCGAATACGCCTCGTACAAGACAACGATTATTCCGTCAGTGTCTCGCCACGACTCGCAGCGACTCGCACATCCGTGAAGATTCGTCGCGACTCACCGCGAGGCGTGAAATAAATTTCGATCATTCTTTGAAGCCAGCTTGTACATTGCTAATTGTACATTGCTCGGCAGCCACACGGCGGCGAGCGCTTGGGGTCTCGTAACACATGGCGAGTCCCTCGTACCCACTAGTTGTATCGCCGCGTTAAAATCTCTGTGTGGAGATTAGGGATGTTACGAATGTCATATTTTTGACATTCGCGAATGCGTATGCGAATGCGAATGTTTAGAATGAGAAAGTACGAATGCGAATGTTCAGGAAAGGCATTAGAAATAATTAGTTTAGTTTTAATCAACTTTATTTAGTCATCATTTTTATTACTTAAAATAGGAAAGTTACGACAAATTATAGTATAATTATATACTATATCCTTACATTATATATATCACATATAACTTATATATAAGCGATTTCTGGGGGACTCATATATAAGGCCGACTGCACTAAATAATTTTATTACCACGACCAGTGACTCTTGAAAGACCACTAGGGCCACAAGAATTTAGCCATTCCGAAAAAAAAAAATTGCTCACTCGGAACGCTGGCTGGTGGAACGCCACTCCACCGGTAATTTCCACTGGGGATTACCTATAGCTCATACAGTTACGTGGCTAGATTTTCACCGCGGGACTCTCATTCCTGTAGGTGACGCCCTATTTCTCTATTGTCACCAGATGAAATCTAAATCTAACCGATCCTTAAATTTACCGGCCTCAATTTGCTGTTCATTCAGTATTTTGTGTTACTTATTTAATTATTTCTCAATAACCGATCAATTCTAGATGCCTAAAACGCTAATTCCGAGTTAATTGATATTTAATTCGTTTACAGATTCGTTTATTGATATTGATTTTACAGTTCGTTCCACAGCCTACATAAAAAAAAAACCTTGATTGATAAAAATAGGTGGATAATTTCTTGTAGCAAAACTGTGTACACGAGAGATGTTCAAACGGTATTAATAAAACGTTACTGTCGTCATTAACGGGTAGTAATAATTACGTTTTTAAGAGGCTTCGATTTATTTGCTTAAAATCAATTACAAAAATACATTTACCGCGAAATATTACGTTATTAATATTACACGTATTTCGGTTTATAACTTAAATAAGTAAATAATAAAGTAATATAAATAAGTGTACTAATATTAAGAAGTTTTGTTTTTCAATTATTTCTTATATTTTTGTTAGCTAACAACCACGGTGACGTCAAAAATATACATACAAAATATTGTAGTGAAAGGCGAAAAAGGATGATAAATCCGCTACCGAAAGCGCTGACACCGCCACCTCAAAGAGTGGACCCGCCAACCCGCTTGGCCAGCGTGACGTTTCAGGGCCATACATCCCTCATGCATAAGACAAGGTACATGACCAGCACTGAACTCTAAAAGGGCTGGTTCCGGATTTACAGTACATGTGAACTCAAAATTATAAACAAAATGTATGGTTCCAGGCTTTCGGAGAGAATCAAACACACCGTGTGAAACTACAGAATGGGTTTATTAATACAGTTTATTAATTAATTTTTTTTTTTATTAATAATTATAATGTCGATGGGCGTTCTCGAATTCAGCTTACCTATCAAATTTCACAAACACAGCTTGAACACAGCAAGCAATACAATGTACTTATTTTATGCAAAAACGTTAGAAAGTAAAGGCCGCGTCAGTTTGTTTGTTTGTTTACAAGTCTCAAGTCCCCATTTAAAGACAAATTGGACTGGAATGAAGTGCCCATAGTTGAAACCATTTCAAGAAATCCAAGCTTAATAAAAATATTCTCATAAATACTTTTTCTAAAATCGATTATATAAATACTCACAGATAAAACACACAATTAATTGTTTGCGTATATCCTCTTCTGTCTTGAAGAACTTCATTTTTAAATCATTAGTGTCGCAGAACTATCACGATATTTTTTATTTTACAGTTTTCGCAAATATAAATATATTTATAATTACAAATATTATTATATCGTGCTCTGCCTGTCACTAACCTAATGCTGTGATTAAAAGGCTACTGATTGTATTAATTTCTTATCATCAAATAATATCAAAAATCGGTATCTAATAATTAATTTTAATAATTTAATTATATTGGTCACAGATGAAAAATATAATTAATCAATATACACGTGCGGTTAGTTTCAAATGTTGATAAACTAAACCAAATCTAGCAATACAACTGATTTATTTTTTTATATAGAAAAAAGGCGGCAGACGAGCATACAGTCCACCTGATGGTAAGTGGATACTGTAGTCCATAGACAAACGTTGGCATGCCCCCGGATGCGCTGCCTACCTTTGCAGATTACAGAATGGATTGGGAAATGGGGAGGGATAGGGTGGGATGGGAATGGGCTCTGGCATATCTCACTCACTACCGAAACACGTACGTACATTGGGGAAATAAGATAAAGTAGGAAAAGCAATACATTTCAAGATAGTCTTCTATGAGAGAGGGGTAATGTGGCCAGTTGAGTGCACCCAGCGGCTGTGGGAATGCAGCATGCACTCTCCTCCATAAACTTCATCTCTTAATAATCTTAACTCTATCAAAAATAACTACTCGTAGGTACCTACTTAGGTATACATAAGTATATGCCAAAAAACAATCTAATTCGATATTATTACCATACCATAAGTGTGTCTCTGAATTTAGGTATCTCCCAAGGACCACTTCCACACACGGTCTTATACTCTTCTCATCCAGTCACTTCTGTCGACTTTCTTGAAGTCGTCAGTTCACCTAATATAATTTTATACTATTGCTGTTTCCTATACTACATTTTTAATTGAAACAATACATAACAATAGATGGTAGCCCAGCGGTCTTTGACATTGATTTCATGAATCAATTTAACAATCTTTGCCTGTACCAGTCACACCACCGTGTGTATATTTATACTCTATACTAATATATAAAGAGGTAAAATTGTGTGTTTGTGGGTATGTTGGGGGTAATCTCTGGAACTACTGAACCGATTTTAAAAATTCTTTCACAAATAGGAATTTAAAATTCATTCTATTTTATTTTAAAAATTAAAAAAAAATATAAATAAAAACTTTTATAGACCGAAGCGAAGCGAGGGCGGGTCGCTAGTATCTAATAAAATACCATACCCTCTCTACTGCTACATATCTCCCAAGGCTCGCAGCAGCGGATACTATATGAAAATGCTACAGATGCAGTGACATCATTTCCTGAATATATCTTATTTTATTACACTCTATTTATTTATTATTCCTTTTATTACACATTTTATTGCACATTGCACAAAAGTCGAGCTTAATGCCTTAGTGTAAACTCTACCTTTAGCCTTTAGGCTGGTCAGAGAGTTCAATTAGGAGCTGCGTGATAGACTCATATGAGATGATGTACTCGTATTACATATTAATCCAATAAGAGATTAATTCAAGCTAAAGAGCTTGTGTAGAGGAAGGAATGACGTTATCTTTGTAAATAATGGAAGCAACGCTACCTATACGAGTACCAATCGAGATCACACAACGAGGAACTGCCCAGAATAATTGATTGACATTTAAACGGATTTACTGCTACATCAATCTAGCAAGTCAAGTCAAGGTTTAGTTCATGTTCTGTTTTCTTTAGATCGTTGACTTCAGCTCGATCGTAAAGCAGCAAATCATCCGCATATGGTACAGATAGTAACAGCACTCTTGATACGGGACCTAATGAGGTTTATGAAAAGAGAAAACAGAAGAGGAGAGACTTTATTAAATCAAATTGAATAAGAGAAGTTTGTAATGCGTAAATATTAATTTAGTTATTAATTTAGTTTAGTTTATTGAGACAGAACATAATGGGTGGTATTTATATATAATAAAAACCGTAATTATATTTGTTTCATATGTTTTTTGCACAATAAATAATTTGATTTAATTCAAACCTACTCACCATACTCACGCAGGTGCCAGCTGTTGATGTCAACAATAGAATTTTCCTCCCACTTTTGTCTAAAAACAGAGGTGCAATCAAAGTTCCGAGAAATTGTGTTCCATCAAATATTATATTTGCTACCTCTGGCGACACTAGAGTACCAGTATTTTGGAATACGGTCAGTGTAAACAGAGATATAGCCATTACACCACCGCATTATTGAATAAGACACAACACAAAACATATCATTAAACCCCTCTTATTGCTTCTTATTGTAAATAATTAATAAAATACCCATTTTTGTTCTCGACTCTGTTTAATATTTTCAGTTATAGCCTCTAATTCTTCTTCAATGTGTCTTCTTCCCAAATTTCGATATGTTTTTTCTACATCCTCGATTCGATCTAAAATTATAAAATAAATTTATGACCTATTAGTAAGAGCGAGAGCGCACAATGTAATCCAGATGGCAGAAAATTCGTCTATTTTCTTATGGAATCCACCCAGCGGGAATTGGATAATGTCGCCCATGTACATCCCCGGATACGCTGCCTGACTTTAGAGAATTAAGAATGGACTTGGAGAAAGGTTTGGGAAAATGGGGAGGGATGGAATAGGATGGGATTGGAATGAACTCTGGCATTAAATTCTAAATACTTCTTCATTTTCTCGAACCACTTTTCACAGCAAGAGGCCCACTCATTTGAGGGCATATCACCTGAGAATTTGAAAGAATATATTGAAACTCATTTAATATATTAAAAGCTACAATATGTTAATGTCAAATCTGTAATAACATCTTTAAAGAAAGAAGTCAAATGGTACAAGGTGTAAACTGAAAGCAGGATGAGTCAAGATTTCTAGAAACCTTTTCAGAGAACAAAAACGTCTTTGTTTTATTCACGCCCTTACAATCTGTAATTGTAAAGCTATTGTAAATTCACCCACTTCGGGATAATTATTTCTGTAATTTTATTTACCTTTCACAACATTAAACACAGGAGATTCTGGTACAAACACGATTCCAATTAAGTAAATCACGTGAATAGCTAATATAAAATATTGAAAAACAGAATATGAAAGGAATGGCCCAATTGCGTATGAAAGTAAACTTCCAAGTGACTGAAAATCCCCTGTCAGTATACACTGACATTCTTCATATACACTGACATAGTCAGTGTAGTCAGTATACAGTATACACTGTATAGTCAGTATACACTGACATTCTTCATATACACTGACATAGGCAGTGTAGTCAGTATACAGTATACACTGTATAGTCAGTATACACTGACACTGAGGAATTCTTCACGAAGAATTCCTCTTATGCTTGGAGACCTGGAAGAAAGAAGGAATATCTTTAAATGGTTAGCGTAAAAAAATAGCATCATCTACTAATATGGGTACGTATATAAATTATACTAAAACTCATCTCATTATTATCAGTAATCATACGATAATCTCCAGGGTTGACTGGGCGAATTTTCCGCCTTTTTGTTCATTTGACTTGCAAGATCTACTCGTATATAGGCAGGCTATTGGAGAAAATGTGAAAATTCAATCTTCTGTTTACTTACGCAACTTAGAACAAGAGTATTAACAGCAATTTCACCAGCAGCAAGACCTATTATAATCCTCCCTGCGCACAACATTGCTATGTTCTTTGCAGCGGCCAAAAGAGATATCCCCAGAATCGATACTAATCCCCCAATTACGATGCCGTATTTTCTTCCAATTAACATTAACATCTGATAACTTCACTGATATGTAAGTACCTGAAATATAATTTAAAAAATAATGTAAAGAAAATCAAATAAACATATATCTGTACCTAAAGAGCAAAATTTATATGTACAGGAAACACTTAAAACAATAAAACTCCCACTAAACCTACATCTAAAGCCATAATTGTAATAAAGTATTTTCGTCAAGCAAATCTCGTCCTCCGGCGGACGTTGATACAATGGAGAACAAAAAAAAGGTCCAAGTTCTTTCGCCTCATTGGTTAAACATTAACTGGACATTACTGACCTATTTTGTCCCACTGCACCTAACTCCCCTTGAAATCACAAGGTCACATACGACTAGGGTTACCAAACCAACTATATAATATAGTATTCTACTATAACAGGACTATAACTATAACAGCTATACTAGAACAGCCCTACTACTATATTTCTATAAAAAATATATAGTAGGCAAAATTATATTTGCATGACAAGCAAATTCATATAAAGGTTGTCCCAGATTGAATGCCGGATTTAATTTAGAAAAAAAATAAAGTCATTGTTTCTCCGGCTGTGTGACATGTGGCATCGTCCTGTTGGAACCACAGTTGATCGAGGTTTATATCTTCCAATTGGTGCCAAAAAAACAATTTTGCTTATTGACGTTTCCGTCAAGGTGGAAGCCTCGTCACTAAAGATAATTTTTTCGCCAAAATGATGGTCCACTTCATACTGCTCTAAAATTCATACTGTGATGCTCTTTCGTGTAGTGTTCCATGTTGACTAATTGCAACTGTCATATGTGATATCTATAATCAAACCAGAGTTGCCAACCGCCAAACAAAACAAACGCGCGAAATTTAAATCCGGCGCTCAATCTGGGACAACCAATATAATTTTAAATATGTATAAAGTAATAAAATATAATTTTGAAACATATTATATATTCTTCCCAATCTACTATATTTTTATGGGTGGTAGGCTTGAAACAACTATATTCGGTCTAAAAAAGGTGGCAATCCTACGATTGATTCCTAAATTATTAAGTATAAAACAAAAAAAGTTTCAAATAAATTTTAGATTGTTTAGAAGGAGGCACTAATAAATATATCTAAATATATAATAAATTTATCAAATAAATTATATGTATATACACTTTTACATTTTTATTTTTTACTTTACATTTGTATCTAGGTATATAAATTCTATATTTTTGTAAACGTGCCCATTAAAACCTTTCTTTGATACTAAACACGATAGTATCGATACTGTGTCATCGAAATGAGGTTTTAATTTTAAAAGAATAAACCTAGCATACTAGCAACCTAGAATAACCGGCCGACTCAAACACCGATACGCCAACAACCAATCAGACTTTATGTCAATGTCCATGCTCGATGTCACCGTAAAACAACTGGCCGAACGTACTCTTTAAAGGCTTTCAACTTCCAACATTGTGGTACAGTCAAATGAGAATACCTGTGCATTGTCCTAAATGGCTCCCAGCCAAGACAAATGCGTCTGTCAACTTCCTTGCTCCTTCCTCCTTGGTGGACGAACCTAGTCATCGAATACGACCGTGTATCGGGAAAAGTAAAGATAAGTAAGCTTGGGGCGTCCTCCGGTCAGATGGACTGATGACATGAATGACGTCATCGGTGGTGACTGATTAAAAAGAGCAGAAGATCATATGTGGTGGCGGACCTTATGAGAAATCTATATCCAGAGATCTTAAGTACCTACTGATAATTACCAAATATGAATTTTTGCTATTGTTTTGCTAATTTTTGCTGTGGCTACCAAATAGCCACGCGTTGCTGTGGCTGCCCAACAGATGGCGCTTACCCAGTTCTTACCTGTTTATGAGTAAAAAGAATTTTTGTTTAAATTTCGATTCGAGTATTTTCTAGATTTTTTTTCTTTTTTTTTCGTGAATTTTTCAGATATTTTAATAGTTATTCTGCTATTCGGTGCGGAGACGAATCCAACAAATCAGAGATCATTAAAATCGGTCCAGCCGTTTTTGAATTATAAGTGGTGTAACTAACCCGACTTTATTTTATATATATAGATTTACTATTCACGTTTCTAACATTACAAAAGTAGATTGCAAGTTCCTGAAAACAATAGGCCGGTTTGTACAGAGACACCATACCATACCATCAGTAGGTACTCGTATGTGTCTCCACTGCTGGGTATAGGCCTCTGCCAAAGATCGCCACCGCACACGGTCTCCCGCTCTTCTCATCCACCCACTACCGACGACTGTCTTCAAGTCGTCACTCCACCTGGCCACAATGTTTTTCAAAATTGTAAATTCTTACAGGGTCGGACTGGACCGGAAGGGCCCGGGTGGCTCCGCCCGGGGCCCGAGACTGGATAACGGTAGATGGGATATTATCGGAAAATTTCTATTTCATTTCTCTCTAATTGTATGAACGAACTATCTGATCTAGTTTACATTTAGGTTGCAAGAGCTGGGACCTAGCCTGCGCGGGCCTCCTATCCTACCTACTGCCTGGCTTGCGGCACCTCGACTATATGGCCAGTCCGACGCTGAATTCTTATAACTATCTGTACACTCACATCTACGAGTATACTTACTATAAACTGTATTTATTCTTTTCGTATTAATGATTCAGTGTTTCTTGATAATATTGTTCTAGATGTTTTGTTTTTATGTGTTATTTTATTTTTACTTCTCGTGGAATATTGATATTGATTATATCATATATTCTGATGTTCCGTTACCATATAAATTACTGACTTATGGTTTTAATAAAAAATCATTGGTTACATTTCTTGTAATGATTTCACGATTAACCTTGTGTTGTATTTCAGAATTTAATAGTCATTCATTTTTGGGTAGGTAGTGTTTTACAGTATTTCAACAGATCTACATCATTGGTTCTTGTAATCTTATTTTATTTGGGACCATTACCTTAGCTAGTAAATCCATATGGTATTATGTTTTCCACTAAAGCTTCGTATATTGTAAGTAATACATCGAAGGATACTTTATTTTTTTATTACGTATAATTGAGCCAATACAGCAAGCATTTTATCACAAACTTTTTCTATCTGTTTTGTATAATTAAGACGGTGATCTATTACTATACTAAGGTGTGTTTGCTTGGTTATTTGCTGTATTATTCCACGCTTGCATTTGATTTTGTTGATTGTTGTGCATACACTCGTGTTCATTTCCGATTGTTTGTATCGTACAATATCGGCATCGGACCTGATGCAAACACATACACGAACACATACAGATGTTATTGAAGTCTTCTTGTAACTTACTCCCTGCAACTTTTATGTCCCCGTCGGTTGATATCAAACACATGTCATCAGAGTATTAGTATGTCTTATAATGATTTATGATATTGTTCAAGTCGTTTACGTACGCTAGATAGTATTGTGATTCTATAACCGACCTCTGTGCTGTTCCTTTCGTAACTATTATACGATCACTATATGCGTCACCTATTTTCACCTATTTTGAAGATAATTTTTACACCCCTATAATAATTTTTATATTATTTAAATAATATACTTTTTTACTTTTTTGTGTTTGATATTATTGATTTGTCACTGTTCCACGATAAAGATCTCTCACAACAATATCAGGTATAGATTATCTATATATCTTATTATTCAATAGATACGCACTTGATGTAGCGAATAATATGACGTCTATATCAAACTGTTATCAAAATGTGACTATCAAAACTATCGGAGTTATCGAATTCGTGACACTCTGACGGGTAAATGATCATGACAAAATTATAAGAAACCACTTACTTTATTCAGAAACCTAAAAATATTGAAGATATGGATTTGCCAGAAGGAAAGATCTATGCCGAGTTATAATTCTCTTGTTATTGGCTTAGATGTGAAACGAGACAAACAACATACCTATAAATGTTAAGCCAAATGAATAGAAAGAGTAAAACCAAGAAGAATAAAACATTAAAGAAGAAGAATTAGAAGAATAAAAGCACGAGTAACAAAATGATTTAACAGGAATATTAATTAATTTAATGGAAATATTAATTATTTTAATGGGAATATTAATTAATGCTAACTTATTAATAATTGGAATGTTAAATATTGATGGAAGTACAAATCATTTAAGAGAATGTGATATGATAAAAAATAAAATAAGTACAATTATGAATCTTAATGTAATTATGCATTTAAATTAGAGAAATTAGACTATGACTTGAAGCAACGTTAGAGCACTTACAAACAACGTGAAATGTCTACCTCACTGCCGCTTATACTAAAATATATCTTACCAACAATAGTTCCAATGTACGTAACAGAGGTGACCCAGGATGCTTGTGCATCTGTTAATGCATATGGTAAAGGAGTCAAATGGACATCTTGTAATTTAACGATCAATGGTGACGACCAAACAATATACACTCCCACCAGAGCGTTTACTATATACACTGAAATTTATATAGGATCTTATTAAGTAGGTACTTATTCGAAACAGTAACAATATAAAAAGTTACTTATATGAGTAAATTTTTAAAAAAATGGAAAGGAATTTTATAAGGAATTAGTAGGCACTTCAAAAACGCGTCTTTATCACGCAAGAACTTGTATTTTGTGTTATAACTTATACCATAAGTAGATACATTTCCATTGTCTCAAAACAGAATCCTTTCATACCGCTTTGCTACAATTTTCACAACTTCTGTGTTAATGTTTTTGTATTTTTCTAATTTTCATTGTATTTTTTTCTTAGATAATAATTTATTATAGATGTGGCCAACACCCCTAGTGATTACTCGGGTAGGCCTGTGGCAAAAAAAAAACATAAATTACGGAAATTTAATAAAATACATTTAATACTTCAATCTTTAAGTTTTCGAATTCAGTTTTTAATCGAGTCCAATTAGACATAAAAAAATATAAGTCTCGGACTCCAATTATACTGAATGGTTTTGTATATATATTTTTTTGTTGTATTTCTAAAGTCAATTACTAAAAAATCACCCTTTAATAATTATCGCCTCTTGTTTTTATTCAGGTTGTTCAATAAGTTTGGTCGTGTGTTCATATCCTACATAATATTTTATTTTTTCAAAGTACCGTTCTTTTCAAATAATACATTTCCCCATGAGTTCAAATCACTCATTAATTAATCCAACCCTGCCATTTTTCATTCATAATTAAATCGAGTTCTTCTTCAAACTCATGACGAAATCTGGATATTCTACTACATTGTGACAACTATGTGGGTGGGCAAGATGTGGGTCTTTAAATATGAGGTTCCACCGACGTTAGTTTGAAAATCGAAGTCCACGACTGTATTTTTTTGAATAAACCCTATATGAAATTATATTAAAACAATATCGTAACATTAAACCCAATACTTTTAAAAAATATTCAATTAATTTACCGAACTAAAACTATTTCTTTAAAATCAAAATCAGATAAAATAGATAATAAAATTATTAATTCTAAATACTCACAGATAAAACACACAATCAATTGTTTCCGTTCATCCTTTTGTATCTTGAAAAGCTTCATTTTTAAATAATTAGGGTCACAAAACTGTTTTTTATTTATTTGTGGCTAATAACTGCATCAAATGAACATCAAAAATCGGTATTTAATCATTTATGTAATTTAAATCATTGTTTACAGATGAAAGATATAATAAATAATTCAACAATTTACAGGAGCCAATGTATACCGTACAGTTAGCTTCAAAGGTCGATAATCAAAATCAAAAATAACTGTGTACCTAAGTATACATAAGAAGTGTTATAAATATTATCTCACAAAACAAACTAATTCGATATTACTACTATACCATACCATCGGCCTTTGTCTCTCCAATCCTCTCCCAAGGATCATCACTACACATGGTTTTCTGCTATTTTCTTCCTACCACCACCGGCGACTTTCTTCGAGTCGTCAGTCCACCCGACCACGCCACATTTCCCGGTATGTGGCCTCCATTCGAAGACTCATTTCCCCCATCAGTAATCGATCCAGCTGCATATAATATGACCCGTGCACTGCCGTTTAGCATGCTGATTCTTTGATTTAATCAACTACTTCAGTTCTTCGTCAAATTGTTTCGCTTCGGATTTCATCCAGAAAAAATACTCCGAGCATAGCACATTTAATCGCTTGCTTTGACTTTGAACTTTGAAATCAAAACGGACACGACGCACTAGAGGAAGACTTTCGTCTGTGTAACATTGTGATATCAGCGACTTGAAGAGGTGACATATTTTGCTGAATACTGCAAAATCGAGCTGAATGCAAGAGCATAGTATTTTCTTTCACAAAGGCTAGTAAAGAGTAATTTTAAATTTATAAATCCTTTTTTTTATAAATTATAAATGCGAATTAACAGGAATAAAGTGTAAATAAAAGATTATTAAAATAAATCTAATAACTAATTACAGTTATAACATAAATGGAAGAAACTAATCATTCCATAATATTTGTTCCTAGCATCATTTTGAAAAAAAGATTCTATAGTCGGATTTTTTTATTCGAGTCAGGGATATGACATGTAGAACTGTCAAACAGAGTAAAATTTGTACGGAGATGACACTATATTGACAGTTCTACATGTCATATCCCTGATTCGAATAAAAAGTCCGACTTTAGTTCGACTCAAGACGCGTTCAAAGTTCAGATTTTTGTTAAAAATGAATGCATTTTTATTACATATATAGGTATACATATACATACATATACACCGATACATACACATTAGATATTTAATTTTTATTAATACTTAATACTAAAGCACAGAACACTAAACATAGATATATCAAAATAACATTCTTCATATGCACATATCTACCATTCCCATCATTTAGACAACATTTCTTGTATCTCGATTAAACTCAAACCCTTCGTCTCGGGAACTGCCAGCGCAATAAAAACTATACCAAGAGCGTTGATGATGGTGAACATAAAGAATGAAATAACAATGCCGATTCCTGACAAGATGTAACCGAAGGTGAGGACGACTAAGAAGCCCGCCAGGAAGCCCAGCGACATGCAGAGGGAGAAACCGATACTGCGGACGTTGGAGCGGAATACTTCCCCCAGCAAAGTACTTGGGATTATAGTTAAACCTGAAAGTAATTGTGAATATTTTTATACTAGAAGTGTTACCTATACTACATATTTACTACAGCTGTAGATGAGAGTAGATGGTAATATCAAAATTGATTCCTGAGTAATTTCGGCATATAATCACGCTAGTGCATAAACAACAAATAAAGCCAACGTTATATATATATATAGAAAATCTTTAAAATGAAGGCGGAGTAGCAGTTGCTTCAATAAAATTTCGTGCTAACGAAATGGTGGTCAAGGGTGCGTTCAGAAATTAATATTGTTCTACTTACCAGCATTATAACTCATCAAAGCTGTGATCATTGCAACAAATGGTAGCCAGCCTATAGATACAACAACCACATGGTCAATATAATCCAAATAAAAGTAGACCGCCAACAGAGCCTGCAAAAGAAATAATAGCCAATTTACACAACCGACCGACAACCGATGATGAAAAAAAGAATTTATTTCAAGAACAGCAGCAGATATTATATGAAAATTCTACCGATGCAGTAATATAATTTTCTGAATGCAACATCTTACACTTCGATAAATTAAATCCACTCACCATACTCACGCAGGTGCCAGCTGTTGATGTCAACAATAAAATTTTCCTCCCACTTTTGTCTACAAACACAGGTGCAATCAAAGTCCCGAGAAATTGCGTTCCACCAAATATTATATTTGCTACCTCTGGTGACATTGGAGTACCAGCATTTTGAAATATAGTCAGTGAAAACAGAGATATAGCCATTACACCACTGAATTGTTGAATAAAATACAATACAAGACATATTATTAAACCCCTCCTATTGCTTCTTATTGTAAATAATTCCTGAAATTCCCATTTTTTATTATGACTGTGTTTGATATTTTCAGCTATGGCCTCTAATTCTCTTTCAATGTGTTTTCTTCCCAAATTTCGATATGTCTTTTCTGCTTTCTCGATTTTATCTGAAATTATAAAATAAAATGTCATATTAGTAAGAGGGAAAGGGCGTACTGTAATCCTTCTCACAGAAGACTCGTGAAATCTTTCTTGTTTACAGAATGAATGCGGCAGACGAGCAGGTAGGCCACCTAGTGATAATTTCGCCCATGGATATCCGCGATACATACCAACATTAGTCTAAAATGAAAACCGTTGAAAGGCCCGCGATAAGCTGCCTAACTTTTGAGACTTAGGAATGGATTCCGAGAATGATTGGAAAAAACGGGGCGGGGTGGGGGGGGGGGGGGGGTATAGAATGGAATGGGAACGGACCCGTCGCAACTGTGGCAAATGAATTGACGATCGTTTTTTATACTAGCTGTGCTATGTGTAAATACTCGTATATTATCAAACATGCGCTCGAGACCTTGCCTATTCATGATTTAGACCACCAAAATTGTTCACAAGAACTGAAATATTTGATATTAAGATTGCAACAACAGAACGACAGCTGTGACGGACCTATCTACCCTTCCTTTTTGCTGTTATCGTGTCAGGTGGTACATATATTTAGCATAACTAATCACCATTTCCTCTTCTAGATCCGTAAATAACAAACCTCTCATGAAATCTTTCATTTTTGGGAAAATAAATAAGTCATAAAATATGGTGCGACGTCTGAACTCTGGGCAGTATTGGTGACGAGCTCTACCTTTGTGAGGTGTGACGAACTGCATTATTATCACAAACTCTTCCTCAGACACTGGGCAGACAAAGTGTACCACTCAGCATTAATCTTGCCATTGAGAGAAACGAGAACACAAATTTTGGGTAGTAATGCAACGTATCGCAGTGTTCAAAAGTGATGTTTCATGCCCAAAAGCAAGAACATGCACTCTTGCAAACTTTTGAATTCGTAAAAATCGAAATTCAAATATTTATGAGAGGCCAGGTGTGCGAAAATTTCACATTATTCAACATTATTCAAATTATATTATTCAAAATTTTCAGCAAAATATATGTCTACCAAATATTTGAAAATGTTTCAATTTATACATAATCATGAAACAATAAAATTTTAAGTTAGAAAATTTAGAACAAACTCAATAAGTCCATTGCGACAATAAGGTCCTTTGCTTCGATAACATCAAATAATATTACACACATTTACATAAGTATACTTGGGAGTGAGTGAAATTGTTTTCATAATCTATCCATAATTATGAATTACATGAGTACTGTACCTTTCATAACATTAAACACAGGAGATTCTGGTACAAACACAATTCCGATTAAGTGGATCACGTGAATAGCTAATATAAAGTATTGAAAAACCGAATATGTAAGGAATGGTCCGATTGCATATGAAAGTAAACTTCCAAAAGCTTGGGCAGCCCCTGTCAGTGTAAGAAGAATTCCTCTTATGCTTGGAGACCTGGAAGGAAGGATTAATATTTTTAAATGGTTAGCGTAAAAAAAATATTATCATATAATAACAATGGGTATCAAAATGTAAAAGTAAATGAGGAATAATTAATTATATGAACAGCTGAAAATATTGAATGAGCGAATATTCGATGCAAATTGATGGTTTCATATTTGAAGGTAGGTTAGATTCCCTGGTGAAAATATGAACACAGAAGTCCCGTAAAGCGAACTTCGTCTGCTTGGTACATCTGTCTGCTTACATTCCTAGTAATTTAAAATTAATTACTTGAGCTCTTCGAAATAAGTTGTATTTTTACTCATTTAGTATCTTTTTGCCGCTCGTTTAAATATAAGCCAAATAAAATGTTCTCAATACTTACGCAATTTCGCTAACCAAAACAAGAGTATTCACAAGAATCATGCCCGAAGCAAAACCTATTATAATCCTCCCTACGTATAACATTGCTATGTTCTTTGCAGCGGCCAAAAGAGATGCCCCAAGCATCGCTATTAATCCCCCTATTACGATGCAGTATTTTCTTCCAATTATATTTGATATCTTTCCTGATACGTATGTTCCTGAAACATAATTAGTTAAGTATGTTAACTGGCCAAACGTACTCTTTGAAGGCTTTTAAACTTCAAACATTGTAGTATAGGTACCGAGAAGAACTGAAGCACTGTCCTAAATGGTGCACAGCGGAGTGCCCAGTCCCTCTTTGCAGAAAATGCACAAGCCTAGTTGCGGTAAACCAGCAATCAAATCTGGCCGGAGGGCATCGCGGTGGTGGTTGAATAAGAAGAACCGGAGATGTTCGGCGAGCACTGGGAGAGGCCTATATCCAGCATTAAAGAAACATAGGCTGATCGTATGGTATAGTCATCGAATGAGACCACAGGAAAGTAAGGATAAGTAATCGCGGACGTCCTCCTACCAGATGGACTCATAACTTGAAGAAAGTTACCGGTGGTGACGGTTGAGAGGAGCAGAAGGTCGTTTATTGTGGCGGACCTTTGGAGAGGCCTATATTGAGCAATGTAAAGATACGAAAGAAAGAGAGTAGAGCATGAAGAACATCCCCAAACCTGAAACCCTCCCAGCAAGGGAAGGTGTGTGTGCAGCGATACGATGTTGTAGATCTATATATCTATTTATTATACTTCAATAGTTATTATACTTGATGTCAAATGTACTGTTATCAAAAAGAAGTGTGACAGGCTAATGGACAGGCGGACATGACAAAATTATAAAAAACCTATTTACTTTTTTCAGAAACCTAAAAAGATTGAAGATAGGGATTGGTCACAAGGAAAAATATTTGTTGAGTCGCAATTCTCCTTTTATTGGCTTAATTGTGAAAGAGACATACAACATATATATTAACGATAACCCAAAGAATTACAAAGATTAAAATGTAACATAATAAAAACATAAGGAACAAAATAATTTAATTAGAATGTTGAATATTGATAGAAATGTAAATTATGCAACAGCATGTGACAAGATAACAAAATGAATAATCATTACAGATAACGAACGCATTTACGGTTATTAGAGATTAGACGGCGACTTGAAGCGACTATGTCTTGAAGTGACTTTTACCACTTACCTCAGCACTTACCTTAAGTGGTGAGTACCTTAAATGGAACACTTACCACTTACCTTTTAAAGCGAATTGTTTACCTCACTCCAGCTTATACCAGAAAATATCTTACCAACAATAGTCCCAATGTAAGTAATAGAAGTCACCCACGATGCTTGTGCATCTGTTAATGTATATGGTAAAGGAGATTTGTCAGCATCTTGTAGTTTAACGATCATTGGTGACGACCAAACAATGTACATACCCACCACAACGACTCCTATATACACTAAAATTAATATAAAATTAACTGTATCTGTCGTCGAAACTGGAACCACATAAAATATTACTCGCATGACATAAAATGTTACTCGTGCGATATAAAATGTTACTCATGCGACATAAAAACACAAACAAAAAAATTAAAAAAAATAGGTTAAAAATATTATAAAGAATTAGTACTTCAAAAAGTGCTGATATTTAATATTAACGCGGATTTTGGATATTAAGTAAATAATATTAATTATATTGAGCTTACATCTGTGGCATAATTATTAGTGTTATAATTTTAAGTATAATAGCAACGACTGGTATTTATATAGAAAAAAGATAGCAGATAAGCATACAGTCCACTTGATGGTAAGTGGATACTGTTGCCCATAGACATCCGCGATACATGCCAACATCAGTTTTCGGTAATCTACTGTGAGTGTGCTGTGATGTCTTCTCGATTCCAGATGCTCAGATGTTTTGTCACTTTGATTAAAGAAACACATGAATCCTTGTAATACATAATCCGGGGTAAATCGAGTACCATATATTAAATATAAACATTAAAACTAATAAATATTAAATATAATTAATTAAGAGTATATTAAAAAAATACACTTAATATTTATCAAAATAAAGAATTTGTTTACCCGAATAAAGTCATTTCAATAAAACTAAGCATTTTAACAAAATTCTCATAGAATATTTTTTCCGAGATCAATTACGAGTGTTACTCAGTTCTACTCACAAATAAAACACGCAGTTAATTGTTTCCGTACATCTTCTTCTGTTTTGAAGAGATTCATTTTCAAATCAATAGAGTCGCAAAACTACCACGCAAATATTATTACAAAAAGACTATGTTATTGTAAATGTTATATTATATCGCGTGATGCTTGTCGTGAACATTGCTGTGACTAAATGGCTAATGACTGTATTTTTTTTATCAAAACTGAATATCACAAATAAAAAATCGGCATCTAATAAATAATTTAAGTGTGTAATTTAATCTTTGTTTACAGTTGATTTTCTATACATATAATAAAATCGTAACAAAGCCATGTCTGTACATAAAACATTTTTTGAAAAAATCTTTGCAGTGTTCAGAACCCAAAACATTTTTGGAATTTTTGTCCGTCTGTTTGGCTGTCTGAACGAAAAGCCACTAGACGGATTTTAGTGAAACTTGTCAAAATTATAGTTTATGTGTCAGGTCAAAATTCAGGGTACCTACTTTTCGTCCTGGACCATTATAGAGATTATGGGATACCATGGGAATCAAGCTAAGCACATACCTATACTTTAACGTCTACACGCACGAAGTCGCGGCCACTGCTAGTAATATAATAATCATAATGTAGTAATATAATATAATAATCTAGTAATATATGGTATATAGGTAAACAAGGAATGTAGATTAAAAATAGCATTTCGGTAAATACATTTTAACTAGAGCGCCTGAGCCATTAATATAGCAAGAAGTGTGTTATAAAATGTTGCTTCAAACAATATCTGGTCAGGCGTTATATATAAAATATTGAAAATGAGAACACATTATCGCGTTAAATTTCTTGCAGATTATGGAGACATTTTGTAGCGGATGGTCGTTGCATTCCCAAAATTAATCAAACAGATGTTTAATATGAGGTATATGTATATGTACCAGACTAGGCTTATGTATTAATTAATTGCTATAAATGTTTCCAGCTTCAACCCAGTACTTTCATTTATACAGGGTTAATTAAAAAAATACCTGCTCCCTTTTAACACTGCAGTATAGTCATTAAAAATAATAAGTACCTACCTACCTAAATTTTGTTCTATGGCTTTTGTCTCAATTTGAAGTTTAGGCTAAAAAAGTTATTTTTTAGCTTCCCGCTTCTTTGTATTATTTATCGTATCTAATACACCGCTTGCTTGCAATTTCTGTGTGTAAACAATTTGACAACTACTAACAACTTTCATAATTTATTTCATTTTGATCATCTGATTATTACAAATGAGCCTTTGCATCTACATGCACCTAAAAGAGATTTTAATGTCATTCATGTTTGTGACAATAACATAGGTAACAAACTAGGTAAAATAAAACATAGGTATGTATTAGATACTTATTTTTTATTATTAGATATTTGAAACTAACATAAATAACAATAAATTCATCGATTTTCGTAGCCTTATACCATTCCATCATCTGGACAACATTTCTTGAATCTCGATTAGACTCAAACCCTTCGTCTCGGGAACTGCCAGCGCAATAAAAACTATACCAAGAGCAGTTGTCAGTTGACTACCGTAGGCAAATCTTTGTTACAGAGAGCACACGGCATCTGTGACACTGACCACCTCGAGGAAGAGCTTCTGCATGTGAAACAAGTACTGCGAAGCAACAATCACAAACTCCCACGAATGCGTCACAGAAGCCGCCCCAAGCCTCCTACAGTTGAGCGACAACCTGCCATCTTACCATACATCAAGGGCATCACTGACAAAATTGGCAATATCTTAAGACGAGCTTCAATTAAAACTTACTTCAAGCCGCACAAGAAGATTAGCCAATTTTTAAGACCGGTCAAGAGCAATATCCCCCTACAAGATGCAGGTGTTTACAAGCTTGATTGTGAATGCGGGTTATCATACATTGGGCAAACAAAGAGGAGCATCGATATCCGGATAAAAGAACACATAGCTGACATGAAGAACAGACGCTCGACCAAGTCTGCAGTTTGTGAACATGCTCTGGACAAACCCAACCATTACATTCGATTTGATAATCCACAAATCCTCGCTAGAGAGACCCGGTACATGCCAAGAATGTTACGCGAGGCTATTGAAATTAAGAAACACCCAAATTTCAATAGAGAAGATGGTTGGCAAGTACCACCGGCTTGGGATCCAGTCATTAAATTAATTAAATCACAAGGCCAACGCCATACTGCAAGACCTCTGGACACCGTGAGCGAATACTGCGTGCATAGGGAATGTTATGATTAAAAAAATTTCAGACGGTAGTTCAAAAAATTTCAGACGGTAGTAATAATTTCTTAATAACTCAAGTGACAAATAAAATCAATTAGTCACCCCGTGACCACGTCCACTGCAAAGTGTTCGAAACGTCGGGATATAAATCATGTCAAATATACGCGATTTAAACCGTTAAAAGTTGTTTAATTGCAATATACCAAGAGCGTTGATGATGGTGAATATGAAGAACGAAATAAAGATGCCCATTCCTGACATGATGTAACCGAAGCCGAGGATGACTCTGAAGCCCGCCACGAGGCCCAGCAATGTGCAGAGGGAGAAACCGATGCTCCGGACGTTGGAGCGAAACACTTCCCCGAGCAACGAATTGGGGATTATGGTTAGACCTGAAGAATAGTAATGAATCAATATAGTACGTACACTTTTATATTAGATACTACACTACAAATATCACCGCTTAAGGTATTAAGAGCTTAAGAGCCAAACGAAGACATTCGCAAAGAACTAAATCCACAGCTAAGTCGTCGCCATAGCTTGTAGATTTGGCTTATTGAAGTGGCAATTGGCATGTCGTATTTGCCGCAAGACCGATGGTCGTTCGGGTATGCGTACGAGTCCTTGAATGGACAATCACGTACCAGGAAGCGCAGTATGGGACGCTCTCCGGCCAGGTGGACCGACGAATTCTAGAAATTCGCCAGCGGTGGTTGGCTGAGAAGAGCCGGGGGTCGTTGGCGGTGGCGAACCTTGGGAGAGGCCTTGAAGCCTACTTTTTTTATTTTGGTCAGTGACAATGATTCTCATGATGGCACAACTCATGTTTTCAGCCTTCGAAAAACGTTTGGTTACACCTTTATGTATAAAAAATGTTTTTTTTTTCAATCCGAGGCTGAGTGTTTATATATTAATTATTATAATTATTCTACTTACCGGCATTAAAACTCATCAATGCTGTGATCATTGCAACAAATGGTAACCAACCTATAGACGCTACTACCACATGGTCAATGAAATCCATATAGAAGTAGATCCCCAATAGAGCCTGCAAAAGAAATCATTTCTGACTCATAGACAATTATACAATGGACCGTAGAATGTAAGACCCAACAATCGCTGAAGAAGAAAAAAATAAATTTCAGGAACAACGGCAGATATAAATTGAAATTCTACAGATGCAGTGATAGAATATTCGAAGTAACAGTTTATAACCTTACAGTTTATAACCCACTCACCATACTCACGCAGGTGCCAGTTGTTGATATCAGCAATAGAATTTTCCGTCCAACCTTGTCTACAAACACAGGTGTAATCAAAGTCCCGAGAAATTGTGTTCCACCAAATACTATATTGGCTACTTCTGGCGACATTGGGGTACCAGCGTTTTGAAATATACTCAGTGAAAACATAGATATAGGTATTATACCACCGCATTGTTGAATAATAAGTAACAAAAGGCATATTATTAAACCCCTTCTATTGCTTCTTATTGTAAATAATTCGTGAAATTCCCATTTTTGATCTCGACTCTGTTTGATATTTTCAGCTATGGCGTCTAATTCTTCTTCAATGTCTTTTCTTCCCAAATTTCTATATGTATTTTCTGCGTTCTCCAAGTGACCTAAAATTATTCAAATTTAAATCATTTGCAATGTGAGTAAATAATTGATGGAAATTAAGTACACGATGTAATACAGGGGGGCGTGTACTGTAATCCCTCTCAAAGAACCCTGTCGTGAGACCTACGGAAGGAATGATAGTTACCAGAGCTCTGTTCCCATCCCATCTCACTCCATTTCATCGAAGAGAGAATATAATAACCGTAACAGTAATCGTAACCAGCCCTTTTATCGTCCGCTGTTGGACATGGACCTTCTCAAGTAGGTACTCGTACATGGGGATCCCATCTTTCTCCTACACAGCTTTTTTAAATCTTGAGGCACCATACCTCATGCCCCCATGTCATATTTTGTGTCCATTTGAACAGTCGTCTACCAAGTGTCTTGAGATATAGATCTATCTCTCTCTCTCTCTCTCTCCTGTTGGTCGCCATTGAAAGGCATTTCTTCAGAATGTAATCGTCAGATCACATCTCGGTCATTTTTACCAGCACTGTTCTTACCTTAAAGCTGATATTTTGATTGTAACTGGTATTTAGAATGTGCCAATCTCAATTCTTTATTTTTATTATTACGGCTGGATGCTATTTTAGACGCTCGCCTTCTACTCGCATTGACACCTATGTCCATAGATTAGGAGTGTCTCAATCAATAGTCTGACCAATCTGACCAATTACCATTACTACCTTAACATTATAAGTCATATGCTTGCGTTAACAAGTAATAATAAAATTTTGACAAATATAATTGTAACATTATCTGAGAAATTGTCGGTTCTATTTCTCTAGGTATTGACTTTGAAGAAATTAAAAAAAAAATTGTTAAAGTTTCTATTTAAACTGAGTCTTGAACAATGAAATTCAACCGAAATAAATGCACCCATGAGTTCATCCAGAAGTGAGTGAATTTGGGCTCCAATCTATTCATAATTTCATACTCAAATTTTATTTCCCGGTAAGCACGGTAAGGGGTACATCCACCGGTCGACTGACGACTGCCGACGAACTTCTTCACGCCGGTAGTGGCCGGATGGGAATAGCCAAGGATCGCGTGCGGTGGCGAGCCAATTGAGAGGTCTAAATTGAGCAGTGGAGAGACTTAGACTGATGCGGTATGGTATGGTATTTTATTTACCTTTGATAACATGAACCACAGGAGATTCTGGTACAAAGACAATTCCGATTAAATAAACCACGTGAATTGCTAATACTAAATATTGAAAAGCAGAATATGAAAGAAATGGTCCCACTGCGTATGAAAGTAAACTTCCAAACGATTGGGAAGCACCTGTAAGTGTAAGAAGAATCCCTCTTATGCTTGGAGATCTGTAACATAGTAGGAATATTTTAAAATCGCCAGCGCAAGAAAATTACCAGTATCATCTACTAATGTTGTAATGTGATGTATGTCACATCACTACTTTTATACACTCTATGCTACTGTCTAGATTATCTATGATCTTATGTCATTCACATTGGAAGTACATAATAAAAATGTATTATTATAATGTTTCTTTTATTTAACTAAATTAGAGATACAACATGGCGCAGCCGATAAAACTAAACATTGAACCGTGAATTTTATAAAGTTTCGACACAAACTTAAGTTTACAAGTTTGCAACAAAAAATTTTTACGAAAATCAAGATCAAAATATCAAGATGGACGCCGGCAAATGTGCATCCCAATTAGAAAATGTCTCGGTTAAACTGCCACCAAACTTAGATATTTCAAGAGAAAATGCAGCTTCAGAATGGAAGTTCTGGTTGTGCAGTTTTGAAGATTACTTGGTCGTTACGGGTAAAAATAAAAGCCCAGATGCGGTAAAATTATCCTTGTTGCGAAACATGATGGGGCCGGAAGCCGCTAGAGTCGTGTCAACAATCCCTATCGCTGAAACCGAGTTGACCTATGAAAATGTTGTCAGTGCAATCACTGCGCATATAAATCCTCGAACAAATATTGTTTTCGAGCGCTTCAAATTTAATGAACGCAAACAACAAGAGGGCGAACCGTTTGATGCATATATGACGGACTGCAGACATTTGATAAAATCGTGTGAATATAAAACTATGGAAACCGAACTGATGAGGGATCACATAGTTCAAACTGTCTATGACAAAGGAACACAGGAAGCCTTACTCAGAGTTGATGAGCTTACACTAGATAAGGCAATAAAATTTTGCCAGACCAAAGAGCAGGCGTCAAGACAAGTATCAGCGATGAATCCTGTGTCCATTGAAGCCGCAAGAATCAATAAGAAACCTTCTAATATATTCAAGTGCAAGAGGTGCCAAACGGAGCATGGTCCACGTTCATGTCCCGCATTTGGTAAAAAGTGTGTGAAATGTGGCTTGTTAAATCATTTTGCAGTGAGTTGCAGGGTCAGCAGTCATAAAAAAGTGCGTGAAGTAAATAAAGAGTCAAATTCTGATAGTGATTGTGAAACTGTTCACTGCAAGGAAGCTAAAAATATAAATAGCTTAAAATCTGAGTGGTTTGAAGTTATCATTATTGAGGACACCACAATAAAATGTAAGCTTGACACGGGTGCCGATGTCAGTATAATGCCTGTTAATTTATTTAACAAAATTAATAAAAATTTAAAATTAAAGCTACTGCCAACAAATATAAAACTTGAGTCGTTTGAGGGCAGCCAGGTTAGACCGTTAGGCATGATCAGTTTGCAGTGTAAATACAGAGACAATAAATGTCTAGAGAATTTTATAATTGTTGACTGTAAATCCATGCTGCTGGGTTTGCCTGGTTGTGTCAGCCTAAAGTTGATAAAAAGGGTGCATAATGTACAGGCAACTGTACCTGATGTCAATAAAGAAAATTTTATTCAAGAAAATGTTGAAGTATTTAAGGGGATTGGCAAGGTGCCTGGTGTTTTTGAAATTCCCACCAGATGTTCTTTAGATCCAATTTGTTATCCTTCGCCTAGAATCCCACACTCCATGTTGGAGCCGTTAAGAACTGAATTAGATAGACTGGAAAAGAGAGAAGCTATTGTAAAAGTAGAGAATATAAGTAACAAAGCATGTGTAAACAGAATTGTATTAGTTGAGCGGCCAAATAAGAAAATTAGATTATGTTTGGACCCATCTGACTTGAACAAAATCATTGTAAAAAAACCCAAGGTGTTACCAACCTTAGATGACATGGCCATTAAACTAAAAAATAAAAAGTTTTTTTCAGTGCTTGATTTATCTGAAGGCTTTCATCATTTAATGCTGAGTGAAGAGTCTTCTTGGAAATGCTGTTTTGCCACACCGTTTGGAGTATACAGGTATCTAGTGTTACCATATGGTCTAATGAATGCACCTGAACTCTTCCAAGAAGTACTGGAGAATCATTTTGGAAGCTTTCCTAATGTCATGGTCTGGGCTGATGACATCTTGGTTATGGGAAGCACAATAGAAGAGCATGATGCTTCTCTTAATAATGTAATGAAGAAAGCAAAAGAACTAGGTATTGTCTTCAATAAAGATAAACTACAATATCGGCAAACTGAGGTCAAATATGTTGGTCAAACATTTAATGCTAATGGCATGTCAATTGATAAATCCAGAGCTGAATCTTTAATTAATCTGGAACCTCCAACTAACAAAGATCAACTAAAAAGTATTATTGGTTCTTTCAGTTATATAAGGCGTTATGTACCAGATATGGGGGAACTAATGTCCCCATTATGCAAAGTTCTCAAAAAGGATGTTGACTTTACATGGTTGCCAATCCATGAGGAGGCTTTCAAAAAACTGAAAATTAAGGTTAGTTCAGCCCCAGCTCTGTCGCCGTTTGACCCTAATAAGAAAATCGTATTACAGTGTGATGCATCAAAAAATGGTCTTGGTTGTTGTTTGTTTCAAAAAGATGACAAAGGTATACCAAGACTTGTCGCATGTGCATCACGCACCATGAACAGCACAGAGCAGAATTATGGACAAACGGAGAAGGAACTCTTAGCCATTTACTTTGGATGTAAAAAATTTCATAAATATATATACGGTGTTGATGTAGATGTGCAGTCTGACCATAAGCCCATAATGGCTATAATGCCAAAACACATAAGCAAGGTGGGATCACCACGGCTTAGGAGACTTAGACTTAAATTATTAATATATAATTTAAATGTATATTATGTACCAGGCAAAGAAGTTCATTTTGCTGATATGTTATCGAGAAACAGTTTGAAAGTAACAGAACATGATAGTGAGATGCTGCAAATGGTTCATTCGGTGTCAAAATATCTACCAATGTCTGATGAGCGTAAAGAAATTTTTAGAAAAGAATCAAATCGTGATCCAGTCCTGAACAAAATTGCAGAATTTTACTATCATGGTTGGCCAAAGTCTTTACCAGCTGAGCTCAAAATTTATGAAAAATTTAGAGATGACATGTACATGCAGGATGGTTTATTATTTGTAGGAAATAGGCTCATAGTACCTATGTCACTGAAGATCTATGTCCTTGATATTCTACATAAAGGTCATTGTGGTATTTCCAAATGTATCTCCAAAGCTAAGCCTTTATTTTATTGGCCAAATATGCGAACTGATATACATAACTATGTACAAAAATGTAGACCGTGTGAGAAGTATAGTTCCAAAAACTATAATGAACCATTGTTACCCCATAAAATACCTAAAGAACGCTATACTAAAGTAGGCTGTGATATACTAGACTTTAATGGAAAATGCTTTTTAGTGATTATTGACTACTTCTCACACTGGATAGAGCTTTTGCCACTGAGAGACAAGTCTACTAAATCTGTAATTAGTGCCATGCAAGAAGCCTTTACTCGTTTTGGTTATCCGGTAGAGCTAATTGCTGATAATGTACCATTTTCTTCATATGAATGTAAATGCTACTTTAAATCTAAAGATATTGTTTTGTCAACCTCAACCCCAAGATACCCTAAGAGTAACGGTTTGGCAGAAAAAGCAGTGCACATCTGCAAACAGATTTTAAAAAAATGTAAAGAGGATGGCTCTGATTATAGAGAAGGTATATTGCACTATAATAACACACCACTGTCTGGTCTAGATATAACACCCTCACAGATGTTAAACAGCAGGAGGTTAAGAATATTACCCTGTAATAGTGATGTACTAAGACCTAAAGTGCAGAATGATGCATTTAATAAACTAGTTTTAAGACAATCTTTGTATAAGAATACTTTTGATAAGACAGCAAGAATGAAGGTCACAGATTATGTGCCTGGAGACAATGTAGTTTTTAGGGAAGGAAAGATGTGGAATAAAGCTAAGATCATATGTAAGTCCAAGGAGCCTCGCTCCTACATTATAATGAAACAAAATGATTGTAAGCCCTTAAGGCGCAATACATCACAAATGAAGAAATCATTTACTACAGTGAATGATAATGCTAACCTAATGATTGATGTTGATGATTACAATGAGACAGTGGATAGGAAAAACAAAACTCATGTAACTGAACAGAGTTTCCCCACAAATATTAATGTACCCTATATGACTAGAAGTGGTAGAACTGTTAAACCTAGACAAGTCCTAGATATTTAGCCGTGTTCCAATTCTAGGGAGGGAGGTGTTGTAATGTGATGTATGTCACATCACTACTTTTATACACTCTATGCTACTGTCTAGATTATCTATGATCTTATGTCATTCACATTGGAAGTACATAATAAAAATGTATTATTATAATGTTTCTTTTATTTAACTAAATTAGAGATACAACAACTAATATCATTTTGTTATTCATTAGATATTTATTAATCTAAGCAAGATAAGTAATTAATGTTGTTATATTAAATTGAATAAATAATTAATCAGAATAATTAATAAGTAAATACTGTTTACAAATTGAATTTTAAGTATTATGTTCTTTAATTTGTAAATTGTTCCTAAATATTGTCTAAATTGTGAATTTGCAGTGAATAAGACTTTCCAAGGCACGGCGGTGGCGTACTCGCATACCACCTGGTATTGCAGGTGTCCATGGGCGGCAGGAACATTTACCATCGCGTGGGATCACTTGGTTGTCCGCTTTAAAAACGACCCATTTAAAAAAAAACTGCTAATATAAATATTGTAAAAAAATCCGATGACAAGCACATATCGGAAAGGACATTTAGCTATTATTCGTACGTTTTAAAAAAATGTGTTTAAACAAAAATTGTTGATTTTTGCAAGTCTTATTGAACAACATATCGTACATACGAGTATGTAACTGTAACCAGCCCTTTAACCACTGCTGGACACGGGCCTCCCCATTCTCATTGTGTTGTGGATGAGGCATGTATGGCCTCAAAATGCCACGCTGGCCAAGCGGGTTGGCAAGTTCACTCGTTCAGAGGTGGTGTTGATAGCGCCTTTGTTACGACACTCACAGGAAGAGCCGGGGTGGTGATGTTTTAAAGTCGGCTGATACTACACAGGCATCATACGAGTATATATGGGTGTTAATATTTTTTAAGACTTATATTTGGAACTAGTGAAGTTACTGAACAGATTTTGCTCATATTTATGTATTATATTAAAAAGAGTCTCAACGCGTACGTTCTCCTTGATTATTTCACTCGACGTTTCTGTTGGGTTCCACCTAGGTTGCTGCTGGATTGGTTTTCGGGTGGTCACGAGCTGAACAACCCAACCGAAACGTCGAGTAAAATAAGGAAAACGTACGCGTTGACACCGGTCTAAATAGATAAATATGTGTGAAAAAAGAGATTTGGCTCATCTAGGAACATAACTGTGAATAGGATTTTGCAAGGTCGGCGGCGCGCCCGCATACCCACTGGTGTTGCAGGTGTCCATGGGCGGCGGTAACACTTACCATCACGTGAGACCGCTTGCTCGTCCGCCCTCTTCTCTATAAAAAAAAAAAACATAAAAACTAAAACAATTTTTTAAAACAAATTTTTTTTTTATTCTGATTGGTGTTTTGGATTAATTTAGTAGTCACAATTTACAACAATATTACCAATACGTTTATTAGTATAATTCATAATAAGGTATTGTTCTTGCAACTCACGAGCGCGCGTCTGTCGTGCTTGTAGTGGTGACTGTATGTACGCTGGAACAGAGACCATTTATATCCTTCACAATATACGAGTACATTTAAATACATTGACGCTAAAGTTACTTTTCGCGTGTGTACTATACACAATATACGCGCACTCGTACTTGCAATATCTAAACTATTGAAGAAAAAGTGTAATCGAATGTTCTGGATACTTACGCAATTTCGCTAATCAAAACAATAGTATTAACAAGAATCATGATAGAAGCAAAACCTATTATTATCCTCCCTGCGTATAAAATTGCTAAATCCTTAGCAGCCGCCAAAAGAGACTACCCAAGAGTCGATACTAATCCTCCTGCTATGATGCAGTATTTTCTTCCAATTGTATTTGATAGTTTCCCTGTTATGAAAAGTCCTGAAATATAACAAAGAATTTATTATAAAGAAAATTCAAAATAACTCTGAAAATGTGAAAAGATATGAAAAGAGTATAACTTATGTGTTAGCTCCCCCGCCGATAGACCAGCGGAAGGAATGAAGCTCGGCTTAGGGCGTTGCTTTGAGAGGGTACCGCGGTATCGCAAGTCGGTGAGAAGCGCCCAGGCACGTGCCGATACCTGGTAAAAGTGTTGGCTGAGGGCCGGTGTGTGTTCACGGCGTAGCGAGGGTGACGTGTCCGTCTCCGCAGGCGTGGACGGTGTATATGTGTAGCCTGTGAGCGTAGTGTAAGAACCGCATTGGCACCAGTTTGGGTCGTCGGGGTCGTTTAGGACGTACTGAGGACGACGACGACGACGGTAACGGTGAGGATAATGGCCGGTTGGGATCGGCTGGCTTTGCAATAGCACCACCATAGTTCCCGCGGGAGTAGTAAGAGGCGACTAAGGGATAAAAAAGCGGCTACCACAAGCACTGAAGAACTACATCACCTCTGATAGACTGGACTCGCCAACCCACTTGGGCGATGTGGCGTTTCAAGGCTATACATTCCACATGCACAAGACGATGTACATAAGAAATGTATAGCATGTATGAATCTTAGTTAGGTACGCATTTAGATCAGATGAGCTGTAAGTGATATAAACAGCCGTAAACCATATACAAATAGATTAAATGGTCTGCCAGATTACCGTTTATACTAGAAACAATCTTACCAACAATAGCTCCAATGTAAGCAATAGACGTCACCCACGATGCTTGTGCATCTGATAATGTATATGGTAACGGAGTTAGATCAGCATCTTGTAGTTTAACGATCATTGGTGACGACCAAACAGCAAGCACACCCGCCAGAATGTTTCCTATATACACTGAAATTAATGTAAGATTAATTTAGTACCTATTCATTTAAACGGTAACCATATAAAAAGTTATTCATATAATTTAAGAACACAAGCAAGAATAAAAGGAAAAGAATATTATAAGGAATTAGCACTTCAAACTTAAGTTTGAGTTCAAACATAACTTAAGTTAATTAAATAATAATATTCATAATTAAATTAATATTCTTAATTAAATAATATTCATATTGTGAAGCTTACTTCGGTAACACGATTACTTGTTGTATAATTTTACTTCACTTTTCCCTCACATTTACTGTAAGTAATCGCCTATTATTCCGTTATAATTATTTTTACATGGCCCTTAAGTATTTTCAAAATTATCCTATGATCTCTATACTAAAACTGTGCAGATAATTCGTGGCACAAGAATAAAGCAGCAAATTTAAAACCTCTTAGGCTGTTAGCACTTATTTAATTAGAAAAACTAATTTAATACTTTAATTTTCTAGTCTAACTTTTAACTTAAATAAATGCAGCAAAATGTGACTCTATAGTCAATAATACTTCATCATATCTTTTCCACCATATAGGTATACGTGCTCTGACTGTATTGAAGACAGTTTTGAGACCACAGGTTTAGGATTTTTTGCAACCTATGCTTCTGGTCTCTGGAATTCTCTTTCCGCCCTGATACGAGACAGACAGTCCATCGATAGCTGTCTTCAAGTCTCGCCTCTAGCAGCACTATCTATCGCTCGCGTGTGAATGAGCACATGTTATCTGTGTTATATTTAATATATATATAATATGTATGTATATGTATATGTTTGTGTGTATTCGTATTATAATATATTATTAGTAGTAATAATCGTATTAAAAAATTTATAGTAGTGAATTTGCACTATGTCTGCCCATTTCATTGCTCACCGATCGTTCTCCCAGGTCTCCAGGGGGATGAGCACGTCCTTTGTATGTATTTTCACTTGTAATTATATTTATCACTTGTGCGTACAATTTAAAGTATATAAATAAAAAAGATTTCCATCAAGACATCTTGGCTTTTTTTAACATAATAATAATATTGTTCAAAACCTTGCATGTTTCAAAACCCTTGCATGTTTTACACCTTGCACAGGCTACCTACAATTTGTTTTTAATATTATGATTTTTTATATTAAAATGTAGGTAATTCTTAATATATATATATGGATAATTCAACTATATTTACTTTTACATCAGTTGCCTTTGCGTTATTTGCTATATTTGTATTATTGCAAATAAAATAAAATTGTTTAATAACTATTAAGAAAACTATTTGTCTTTAATAGAAAAACTGACTTTATACTTATAGCTTGCTCCAAGTATACGCAAAATAATATACCTAACGTTTTTAAAATTTATTAAATATTAGATTTATTTACCTAAATAAGCCCGTTACAATAATTCGCCCATACATTCTATTTTGCATTGTATACATATTTAAATCCATTTTTGGCAATAGGCTTTATGTATATTTATAATAAATTCATATTCTCTTTTGCTGTGGATTTCTTGTTCACAAATAAAACTCAAATTATGTATATGCACTGTAATTGAGTTTTATGTATACTATAATTGAGTTCAAAAATTATGTATACCTACTGTACACCATCCATAATAAAATTTTATTTCCTTTCTATCCAAAGGTTGTTTGGCAGCTATCTCTAATAGATAAGACCGCCTTTCGTGCAATTCATATGTTTCAATGTCTGTTACTGTCTTGTTTTGTTTTGGCGTGCATTCTTACAGAAAAAGCACACAATTAATTTCTTCCGTACATTCTCTTGTGCCTTGAAGAGGTCCATTTTAAAATCGTTAGAGTCGCAAAACTTTCACGCCTTTTTTCATTTATTTCACAGTTTTCACAAATATTATTACAAAAAGATTATGTCATTGCAAATGTTATTATATCGTGCACTGCTTGACATTGAAACATTGCTGTGACCGAATGGTTAATGTCTGCATTCATTTCTTATCAGCAAGTAAACCCCAAAATTCTATATTTAATAACTAGTAATCTAATCATTGTTTACAAATGGAAGATATATGAGTAATAAGTAATTAAACAATAAATACGGGCCAACATACAGGATAAAAACAGTAATGAGCCGCTAAAAGTTTGAAGGGTTTTGAAGCCCTAAAGAAAATGGTTTTAAAATAAATTCTAGGTATATCTATTTTTTTATGGAATAGATGGCAGACGAGCGGGCGGGCCACGTGATGGTAAGTGGCCACCGCCGCCAATGGACACCTGTAACGCCAGGGTCCATGGGTACATGCGAGTGCGCGCCGACCTTGCAGAACCCTGTTCACAGTTCAATTGAAAAGTCCCATATCGTAGTGTAACGGCGACACCTCAGCTGGCAGTTAATTCCCTAACTTTTGGAGTCGCGGTATAAAATGTATTTTTGAGCTCACTGTGAGAGTGGGATCGTCGACAATTCGGATAGCACGTCATTAGACGGATTTAAAAGGGTCCATTTAGTACTGATATTGTATTTATCAATTAAACCTACATTTATTAAGTTTTTGTTAAACATGATTTTTAAAAAGTGGCAACAGACTATATAAATACACCCTAGGGAACCCACTAACTTAGGAGAGTTTACCACCCCCCGTGAATCGTGGGGTATCCTCTGAACCGGAGGGGGTGGTACATACACTGTGACCTAATCTTATCAAAATTAGTACTTAAGTACTTTAATCACTTGAGATAGGGGGCGAGTGCACGCTGCATTCCCACAGCCGCTCACTCGCATTCCCACTCACTCGACTGGCCTCGTTACCTCTCTCTCACAGAAGACTGACTACCTTGAAATGTACTGCATTTCTCACTTTATTGTATTTCCCCAATGTACGTACATGTTTCGATAGTGAGTGATATACGTCAGAGTCCATTTCCATCCCATCCTATCCCTTAATCTGCTAAGGTAGGCAGCGCATCCGGGGGCGCGTCAACGTTTCTCATTCTAGACGACAGTATCCACTTGCCATCAGGTGGATTGTATGCTCGTCTGCCGCCTTTTTTCTATAAAAAAAAGATAAGTCACTACTATTAGTCTTGTTCGGTAGCAATTTCTATAGATTTCTGTAGTATATACATTTATACAGAAATAAGTATAAATATCTACAATATAACGGTAGGTATATACTTGAAGTACAAATTATTTATAACAGTCTCGTTTATTTGCATTTACTCGTAATTTTTTTTTTTACTTATTTGGCAACATCACAGTAGAAATATTTTTAAAAGGTACAACTATAGTCCATAATTCTCGGTTTCATCGGCCTTGTTGCCATTGCGCATCATTAAAGTAAGGAGAAGTCGTCGTCAGCAATATAATGCATGTGTAATATTCGTGGGAGTATAACCGACACATTTAGGTTGACCCCCTCAGGGAGTTGCAGGTGTCCGTGAGCGACGGTGACCACTTGCCACCTCATGGACTACTCGCCCGTCTGCCACCTTTTCAATAAAAAAAAAACAAATATTACATAAAGTTCATTACCATAACAAGCAGCTTGGATATGAGCTTGGATTTTCTTGAAAATTACCTTTCGCAGCACAGTTATCCGAAAGAGATGGGGGACCACAGCATTCATTAGGATGTTGTACAATTTCCTTCTGCGCATCTGTTTCTATATCATCCTGAACTTCTGGTGCTGGTCTGTCAGTCACAATGCTTGGTGATTAATAGATTTCTTAAAAAAATAGTGTCGTCGTAAGGAAAATTGCCACGCTTTTATAATGCTTGTGTAATATTCGACGGGGGTCATAAATTTCAAATATGCTGAACCTGTACATAGCTGGTGATATTATATCAGCTTGCAGCTTGTATCTCTCCACTATAAAACATAAAACTCATAAAACAATATGCTGAGCACTGAAAATGCACTAAAGATGCGCTTATTAATATTTACACTACCCATGTTATTATCAATTTAATCCTAACTTCAGTTCTCAAGGTTGTCTCCAAAATTACTCAATTTACTCCAAGACCTCCTGGTTGTATTTTTACCCACGACACGACGTGGTGGTTTTCGAAATTTACTTGATACCAGATTGGTATGAGAAATGTAGATATGAGTAAATGTAATCGTACCTATCTACATTTCCATGAGAATTTTAACGGAAATTTCTTTAAAATCACGTCAGGGCAGCAATTCTTAAATCGCTATATCCTCGTGCCTACTTGTCCGTAAAGCTGACTTCAGTTGTCACACGACGGATGCCAGTGAAGTGACCAAAGGTAATCCTTTGGTCACATCACTAGCGTTTTGATATAGTTATCACATTCGCTCCTCTACGAATAGCTGACGCTGTTTTCAGTTTACGGTTTTAGCATCGAAGATGTCACTTCACTATTACTTAAAAAAATATTGATGTATAAGACTGTATTCGATGTTCGATTCGCCTATGGCTGTGGAATAAATCAGAATCATTCTATCAGGTTCAAGGTAAAGTTAAAAGTTATCAACATTATCAAAGTTAAATGTTCAATTTGCACATTCAAAAGTATAATTTATTGGAATGCGAAATTCGATAATTCTATGCGTCTAAAGGCACATTATCATTATGAAGTGAGGCATCACAAAGTCGCCTCGTCTTATCTTGTTAATTTGGTATTTTTAACGTCAGCCAGTCAGAAGTCCAGGCTCAGGGTTTACCAGCGAGCAATGGAGCGCAGCATATTAAGTGTAAAGAGAAAGGGTCATATTCGAAAAACTAGCCTGCTCTTCAGAACTCAAATAATCGATGTAGGCATTAAGACGGCTAAACTCAAGTGGGATTGAGCGAGACTTGTGTGCCGATGCATCCAAAGAGATTGGTAAGAATAACTTCTCAGTGGATCCCACTGGACGGACACAGACCTACACGAAGATGGCGCGACGACCTCTACTCTTTTTGCGAAGGATGACCGAAGGTGGCTACAGGGCTTGGAAGAAAACGTGAGACACAATATAGGCTGTTAAAAAAAAGAATCAGAAAGTCGAACGTTCGAATTTACATAACTACAACTCGTTTGCAAAATTATAAATTTATTCAAAGGCGATTAGGTAGTGCCAACTGCAAATAGAACAATGTGGAACAAATTAATTAATTACTTTTAGTTCGATCAAAAAATATAAACGTTAAAGTCCTTAAAATGACTCGTTTTGCAATGCAAAGAAGTTTCTAATCATGTAACATACTCGTAGACTTCTAAACACGTAACGTCGCCTTTCATTGAAGTGACGTAATGAAACTATGCCGAATGTGTGTCAGTACTATACGCGACACACACATACTCGTATATAATACATATTTATATTATACACATATTATTATGTGGTCATACTATGCTGATCGCTTTCATTACAACCCATATCAAAGTTTTTACTCGTAAACACTCTTAAATTCCCTTTCGGCGATGTGGGTCACTTTCTTAGAAGGCCACTTTCTGTGAACGTCACATTCTGATTAGGTCACTTTCTGAGGACGTCACGCACGCTTTAGCACAGTTAGGTCCATTTTCAACCCTGTGTATCTCTGTCATTTTGTATCCGCTGTAACATCAGAAATGTATTCTGTTTTTGTTTTTTTCTGTGGAAACAAGAGTTATAAATTGTAACCTTTACGCAAAGTGCTTTTATTTTAGTAATGGTTTTAAACTAATATATAAGTTACGAATTCAAATTTACTTTGTAGGCAATGTGATCCTAAATCTTTAAATGAGTTATGCCCTCGGATAATAATTTGAATAACATATACTTTAGGGAAGTTTCGCATAAAAATCTAAATGTATAATACGAAATATGTAATTATGTAATACTATACCATAGCATCAGCCTGTGTCTCTCCACTGCCGTATATAGGTCTCTCTAAAGAAGCTCTGCTCTAAGAATAGCCACCACACACCGTCTCCAACTCGTCTCATTCATCCTCAACCGGCGACTTTCTTCAAGTCGTCAGTCCACCTGGCCGCAGTACACATATACATATTGTGTAATATGTAATGTTAATATTTAATAATAACTACCTACTTAACGAATCGAGCGAATGTACAGTGCTAAGGTAAACTATTCAGTTTGATGGCAAAAAGCAACAGATGTATTTCTATTACGGTCTGTAAACGTTGAAATAAATAGCAAAAATGTAATATGGCTGTACAGACGCGTGACCTATTCAGAAAGTGACCTAGTCAGAATGTGACGTTCACAGAAAGTGGCCTTCTAAGAAACTGACATAGAACGCCGAAAGCATACATTCTTACACAAGCAGTTACATGCTTTAGTTCGTTGTACATGACACACCGTTTGTATGCAATGAAACATACATTATTGTATGTATTTTATTGTCTGTGTCATGCAAATTCTCTGTTGATCAATGTTATAGTTGAGACACAGCTTACGTAACAGCTAGTGCATGCCATACAAACGGCCCGTTCTATCGCACACGCACTCTGCGCACATTGCAAATAGCGAAACAGTAGGTAACAATTCGCCAGTATGGGTTTGCGCTTTTCGGGTAGTATAGGCATTATTCGCCGCCAACGTGGTGGAGAGAAGTAGCTGTGGTGGAGATTCAAGACAGAAGAAAGAGATTTTCAGAAAAAGTCCTGTAAATACTAAAATAAAACTGTGAAATATAATTTCCTGTAGAACCGTTATTACAGTTACTGCTCGCAGTCTTTAATATCGGAGTAAACAGAGAACATTTTTATTCTTCGCTATTTCCTCGTTTCGTCGACGTCGAAAGTATTATTTTCAAACGTTTCAATGTGACAAAATTATATTACTACTTGACGCAATACATATTCTCTTGCTTGGAAGTTCGTTAAGTCTAAAATCATAAATTCTGCTTACGCTCATGATTCTAAGTTAATTGAAATATAATGTTACGTATTTTTTGGGAACCGCAACCAGCCCTTTTAAGCATTCACTGCTGGTGGCTGTCTTATGCATGAGGGATGTGGGTCAATTTAAGTTTAAGTCATTTAAGTTTTGACCAAATTATTCACACTTTGCTAAATATAAAGTATAAAAAAAGGATTACCTAGAAAATTAGCCGTATGGTGGCGGTCGGCTTCAGAATAGCTTCACCCCATCTTTTCCCCCGGGTGTGGTAAAAGGCGAATGGGGGATAACAAAGCCGCTATCAACGGTGAAGAATTATACCAAAAGAACCACACAGAAGATCGACACCATCGCTAAAAGAACCGACTCGTCATCCACTGATCCAGCGCGGCATTTTAAGGCCATATATCCCTCGATCACAGAAAAATGTGTATGATTAGGAGGCCCATGTCCAGCAATGGACGATATAGGAGCTGGTTACGCTACGGTTACATTAGTGCGGTTACAAAACAGATATCTCTTAAGTTAAATAACCGTTTTGTGACAGCACATAGAAAAAGTGGGTTCCTAAAATGGAAGTTTTGTATTTAAGGATATCTAAAAAATAATGAAAATAAATGGTTCAAAGTGAAAAACACTACGTCTTTATTGCTCCAGTAAACAATAATAAGAAAGGGTTAATTCATCGTTAAGAGAGACTGAGAATTCAGAGGTGTAAAAGTGAAGGCGACACTTTAGCCAAGCCAACTGATGGAAAATAATTTATGGTGTGTTTCAAATGAGATTTAGTCTGGCATTTATGTTTTTTAGGTCAAAGTATATTGTTTCAAAGTTCCAAAATCGAGATATTTTGCCAATAATTGTGTGGACAGTAGTGTTTCTGTTTCTCAACAGTCACATTGCATTGGACAGTGTCACATTTGCATCTTATCTCTGATGTCATTTTGAGATTAAAGTATGGTTCGCCTAGCGTCAGTGTCGGAATGGAGTCCGCTGATTGGTCACATTACACACAATTTTCATATTAAAGTTGCATGCCTGCATGGGACAGTGTCATTTCAGAATCTATATCCGATTTTCAATCATTTCTATGGGACAGTATCTACTTTGAAAGTCATCTCAAGCAACAGCAATATTAGTTTTAAAAATATCTACAATATTGCTATTGTACATATATAATTTCATTTTGACCCAAAATGGACAGTCTCGGCTTTGCATTTAGACCCCTTAATTATATAACGTACTTAAACAAATATATCATCATACCCATTATCATTTTCTTAACTTCATCTCTTAGATGTTTGGCAAACAAAACGTGCGACTAATTCTAAAATCTTTATTTGGAAATATTTTATGTATAGAGAGTTGAAATTATTGTGTTATAAACATTTTAATACTTGTTGCTTTTGTATCTTGCGATGTTGCAATGTTTACAAATAATAAATGTTGTAATTAAAGTATAAACAACAGAATAATTTAACAGAAAATAAAAATAAACTAATCCTTGTAAATTATATTGAAATAAGAAACAAAAAAAACTGTATTATACGATAAAACAAAAAACTGACTTTAAAGATTTACTAAAAAGTTTACTTGATTCTTTTCTATAGTATATATTTGGAATAAAGGCATTTTAACTACAGAATAAATTAATATAATCTGAAATATTTTCTGGAAAATTAAAATAAACTAAAATTAACGCCAATACACGCATAAAATTTATAAATAATCATTCTTTGTACAAGTAGATGCACTCTTAGATACTCAAATGACTGATGATACTCAATGTAGTATGATAGGTACTTATAACTAATGAAATGATGCTTAAGAGGGGAGGATGAGAGGAAGCGGCATGACCATACATTTGTCCATACAAACGTATTCCCCCTATTTCTCCAGGAATTATGGCAATGGAGCAATTGTTTAGTATTAAGATGATAATTGTTTATTAAGATATCCACCATAAACTTACGTTTCAGTTACCCCGTTTAAACGCTGCCAAAACAAGACTGCAAATTTAGCAACTCTTATTTATAAAAGCAAAACCTACAGACATAGAAAATCTATTTCCTATTGAAGGTGAGAAAAGTAAATTAAAATTGATGCATCTTTGGAGGAGGAAACAAAGGAATACGAAACCTTGATTTTCTCGAATTATTTATAGGTATCTATTATCAGCTCGACGTGCAACTATGCCTTTCTCTCAAAGGAGTTGCATCGCTCGCTGCCGAGTTGTCGCTGCAGCAACAAATTGTAAAAATACCCATTTTTGAAATCCGTTTCTGCCTCTTAGGAGGTGAGGATCCTCTTAAAGAAAACCAAAAAGAAATTAGATAATTATACCTAAATCATAAGACTAATTATTATTTATCTAATTTTATTCTAGTTTCATTTAAGTATCATACTAGTTTTATTACAGAAAATATAAAATATTGAGTTCGTCTTTTGTGACTGAAATGAGTATAAAGCCTAAGATGGTTTTTAAATTCACCACTCTCCTCGTGTCTTGCCTTTCGTTTTTCATCTCTATCAATCTCTTTCCATCATTTTGACAACATCGTCTGTATGTCCATTAAACTCATTCCCTTCGTCTCAGGAACGAAAATTCCAGTAAAAGCAACACCAAAAGCATTGATGACGGAGAACATAAAGAAAGTGGCGAAGATGCCGACCTCTTCCACGATGTAGCCAAAAGAGAGAGTGACTCCGAAGCCTGCCAGGAAGCCGAACGAGGTGCAAAGGGAGGAACCGATGCTTCGGACGTTGGGACGAAACATTTCGCCAACCAGTGTGTTTGGGATTATGTTTAGACCTGAAAGGCAATAAACGCCATTAGTAATGTAGGTACACACGTGTTGGCACAATTTTTTTTGCATATGGACACATTCTCAAGACATTCTTAGTTTATAATGATTTGTGCATTAAAATAACGTAACCCAAACCAAACCCAATTTTTTTTGTTTATGACTGTATTCTGTCTTTTTGAGAATCTGTCCTTATGCGAAACAAACTGATGATACGATGTACACAGAACGTGCACGTTGTTATTCTTTAACAGCAACTTACAGTAAAGCGTCACTAAAACAGCGAGTTTTTTTTTATAGAGAAGGTGGCAGACGAGCGGACATTACACCTGGTGGTAGTTGGATACTTTCACCTTTCGCCATCCATGACGCATGCCAACATCAGTCCAGATTTTTTTTAATGGACGAATGACGGCAGACGAGCATACAGTCAATCTAATGGTAAGTGGATACTGTCGCCCATAGACATCCGCGATACATGCCAATATTAATCCAAACTTTGGCGCATTTGGAAATTTAGAAATGGATTTGTCCAGAGTTAGGAAACTAAGAAGGAATAGGATAGGATGGGAATGGGCTCTGGCATATCTCACACTACCGAAATACGGTCGTACGTAGGATAAAGTGGGAAATGCAGTACATGTTAAGATAGTTTTCTGTCAGAGGGGATAACGTGGCCAGTCGTGTGCACCCGGCGTTTGTAGGATAGCAACGTGCACACACAGCCTCTTAAAATCGCATAACAACAATTTGAAAAGATTTTAATTCAGTTCACACAACTTTGCAAATTTGCTTTCTGAACTACTTGACACCGTTATTATCAACAGTCTCGGAGTAATTTTTCTGAAAATAAAATACAGAAAATTCCATATTTACACCAACTAATCATTTCTTAGTTCTATTTTATTCTTTTGTTTAATTTATCTTAGTTTTTTTTTCTTTAAATAAATTATAAAAGAAATATTCTTAAATTATTATAAATTATAATCCATTTACCAGAATTAAAACTCAACAGGGCTGCGATCATTGCAACAAGAGGTAGCCAACCAATGGATTCAATTCCCATATGATCAATAGCATCAAGATAGAAATACACACCCAATACAGCCTGTAAAAGATATTTAAAAGATATGTAAAAGATGTACAGATTGATACGTTACTTTTAATTTATATAGGTAATTATTTTATTTTTCGTTAGAACTGTTTTCCATATCTTAAATTGGATGACATGTTTCATTTGATATGTGATATTTAGTTATTACTACACGTTGTTAAAAGCAACACTATTTTCTTCAAAAGTTATACTTACCATACTTACGCAGCAACCAGCTGTTGATATCAACAACAGAGTTTTCCTACCACTCTTTTCTATAAAAATAGGTGCAATTAGAGTCCCGAGAAATTGTGTTGTGCCAAATATTATGTTTGCTACTTCTGGAGACATTGCTGTTCCCGCATTTTGAAATATAGTCAAAGAAAACAAGGACACTGCTACTATTCCACCACAATTTTGAATAACGAGCAACAAAAGGCATATTATGAAACCTTTTCTATTACTTCTTATTGTAAACACTTCGCGATATTCTCCTCTTAATTTTTTACCCTGTTCTATATTTTCAGCTATGGCATGTAACTCCTTTTCTATATCTTTTGTTCTTCCCAAACTTTGAAATGATTTTTTGGCATCCTCGATTCGATCTAAAATTAAAAATTCCTTTATTATTTATCAATAATAATTTTGAACAATGTCACTAAGTCGGTTTGCAATGTTAGGTTTGCAAGATCGGCGGTGTACCCGCATATCTTCTGGTGTTGCAGGTATCCATTGGAGGTGGTAGCCACTTATCATCACATGGGCTGACGCCTGCTTTCTTATAAAAAGAGGCAGTTATTTGCAATTTAAAATTATAAAATTTATTACTCATACCTTACTCATTTATTCTTGTCTAGTTTATTTAGTTTACATCAGGCATCAAAGGTCCACATAATATTTATGCTATAAGGGATTTTATTGTTGGGTTTAGCGCGGGAATACCACCCCCTGGCGCCAGAAGTCTGGACTCAGCCACAGCTTATGCTAGGCTAATTTTATTATTGAATCTAAGTATCAAAACAATTTTTCGAACTAATGTTCAGCAAAGAACATGATTTGACACTGCAATAATCTTCCTTCCTTATTTCTTCTGATTTCAGGAACCTGACGACCATCGATTAATGGAAATAGATTAGATGACGCATCATACGTTGTTATCAAAGGAACCTGGTTGGTAAGTTCTAGGGGGTGGGGGGGGGGGGGGGGGGGGGGTGACATAATAACATTGTTCCATTTTAAAAACAAATATGAATTAAATAATTCTAGAGCCACTGTAGATAGAACACTGTATAACATAATATCTAGTATGTATTCTCAAATCGATGCTGACAATCAATACTTTTTACCACAGTCGTGTTAGAGATCAACTAAATAAATAATAAGTAATCAACTAAATAATAATAATAAGTAAATCAATTGCCAGTTCCATTTTCCTGTTAAACTATGCCTCCTAACTTTTTCTAAGTCGTCGATAAATAGTGTATGTTCGCTCAAATTGAGATTTTGAAAACAAAGGATGTGCTAGATTAGTGCTGTTTATTCATATGATTCATTTTTAATTGAAATTCATTTCTTTAATGTTATCTTAACTGATATTTACTGTTGGTAAAATTATTTGTTTATACTTATATGAGGAGATCCCTTGACAACAAGTTTCTATCTATTAATCTGTTTCCACGCCAAAATATCTGTTTCCTAATCCATTATATTATTTATCTTTTTAGCAATTTTGATGTGTCATCGCGTTATCCATTTCAAATGATAAGATCATTCAATATATCTGTATTAATCTAGGTGTATCAGCCAATATTTATATTGATATCTTTGAAATTGTCATTGAAGACAGATATAATTATTGTATTCACGGAACTGACCATAATACAAATGTTAGCTGCTTCAACTAAAAGATATTTTGACAAATGCGTAGAAATATGTGAAAGGTGTTTACCTTTTATAACATAAAACACCGGAGATTCTGGTATAAACATAATTCCAATTAAATATACCACATGAAGAGTTAATATAAGATATTGAAAATTAGAATATGAGAGCAAGGGTCCGATCGTGAAAGAAAGTAGACTTCCAAACGATTGGAAAACCCCTGTTAGTGTAAGAAGAATCCCTCTTATGCTTGGAGACCTGGAAAAAAGTAGGTGTATTTTGATTCAATCAGTAAATTTACTTAAATTATAGAATCTCCTACCGTTACACTACGACACTGGGTTCTTCAAGAAAGCTGTGAATAGGATTCTCCAAGGTCTTCTTGCAGTCTCGCATACCCCCTGGTGTTGCAGGTGTCCGTGGACGGCGGACGTTTGCCCGTCAGCCTATAAAAAAATATTACATATTTAGTAATGAAAAAGTATCGGCATTTAAATATATGCGTGTACAAGTTCTAATGCAAATAGCTCATAGATTTATGTCGTACAGCAGAGCCGTTTTAACTGGAAATAACAAATAATTGAATAAATATAAATAATATAAATAATTGAGAATGGTTGTGTTTAAAATCAATATATCACAATGAATAAAAACTTTATAGGGCACAATAATTTAAAAAATATTGAAAGCATTTGATTGCTTCGATAACAATTTACTATGAAAATAGAACATGGAAATATACTATTCTGGTCACCTACGCAATTTCTCCAATAAGAACTAGATTGGTAACGAGAACCATGCCCAAACCAAAGCCTATTAGAATCCTTCCTGCGTATAACATTGCCAAGTTATTAGCAGCAGCAAACAGGCAGTACCCAAGGGTCGATATTAGGCCCCCTAATATAAGGCAGTATTTTCTTCCAATTATGTTACACAGCTTCCCCGATACGTAAGGTCCTGAAACAAAATTATACAAACAAATTTAACTTTTTATCAAAATCTTAATTTGCTCGTTGTGAGTATAAGAAATGTCACTACCACATTCGATCGTCACATTACCATTCTGGATATGGAAATACTTAATATCATCATATTGTATATATGAATAAAATTAAATAACTGTAACAAATTTGATTTGTGTTTTAACTTTTGTGTTTTAACAATGCGGTTTTAAGTCAATATTAAAAGTACTTTTACTTAGCGTTATCGAGCCAGCAGAGTTCTCATTCTGATGTTTTCACTTCAGAGTACTTTGCGATTAAAATGTGAAATTAAATGTCATTTTCGTTTTAATGAAAATACTTTTTTTGTTTTAATGAGTCTACTGTCTACCTGACACTATAAAGGGTTCTAACTTAGATATATTTAAGAAAAATCTTTTCAATCTTTTCAAATTACTGAATCAGAAATGTTTTTACACTGATGACGAGTTTTTGAACGAATAATAATTAATAATCTGAATCTTTTAATATTCAGTATTTTTTAGTAATTTATTATTTTGAACAATATTTTATGATTAATGATTATTGGTTAGTATTTAATTAGTAATATATTTAATTAGTAAATTATCTAGTTGAGCCTCACGCCTCTTGAGGCAGAACATAAAGGGAATTATCTGTAATGCAATGCCATATTATGCTACCTGTGTTCTTGCAAAATCAATTATTATTATTAAAGCCTGGCTCAATCTTTAGAGCAGGGTTTCTTAACCTTATTGTAGTCACGGACCTCTTTCAAAATTTCAAAAATCTGACGGACCCCTTCCAAACTTAATTGTAGGGAAAGAAAACAAGGCATTTTGAAAAACCTTTTTTTTTATGATCACAGAGAAAATAAAGATTAGCGCGTGACGGTTGCTAGTGACTCCTCCACTGCGTAGCGGTGACAAGCGAGCGCTCAAGCGAGCGCTCAAGCGAGCGAGTGATAAGTACCTATCTATATTTTTAGATGGATCACGCGCAGTATTTATTGTCTTCTTATTTGACATGGACCCCCAGCACTCCTGCCACGGACCCCCCTGGGGTCCATGGATCCCAGGTTAAGAAACCCTGGTTTACGGCATTGATTGACCATTTTATTGGCTACCTGGCTATAGCTGCAAATCAGCGCTGTGACCCTCTTTGATGTTGCAGGTTTGAAGTTGGTATTGGTAACGACAAGAGATTTGAAGAAGTTTGTCGTCAGTGTTGAATGAAAATAGTGGAAGAAGGTGTATGGTCTCGAGTCTTGGGAGAGACCTATATCGAGCAGAGGAGAGTCGCACCCCTCGTGGCAAATATGCTGAACTACAGACCGTTTTGTCGACACAGAACTACAAAACACTATCTTCTATTCATGTTTCTATGTTAAATATTGATTAAATAGTTGATCATTTGTTTTTCTTTCAATTAAAAACTTACCAGTAATGCAACCGGGATAAAAAATGGAAGCCAGCCATGATGCTTGAGGATCTGTTATTGTATATGGTAAGGGGGTGAGATCAGCATCTTGTAGTTTGACAATCACTGGTGATGACCACATGACACTTAAACCCACTAAAATATTTCCTATGTACACTGGAAAATTGAAACAAAGGCATTAGTATTCAGTCTTAATTGATATTCTTACTGCATCATTAAAAAAAAACTAGATGCAACCAGCTCTTTCAGTATCCACTGTTGGACATTGGCTAAATTGTCTTGTACATGAGGGACGTGAGGCCTTAAAAATAAACAACACATTTATTAATAGCTTATTCCATTTATAATCAATATAAAAATAGATCTTTCATTTCTCATACTCTGAAAGTACACCATAGATTATCTAAGGAGCAGGCTGAAAGTTATACGTTTAAGCTTTAGGGCCGAATGTAGTTTAAAAAAAAATTAGTCAATAAATCGTAGTTACACTGGGCAACGGCAGAAACCTATACAGCCACACTTCAATTAATACTATTTAATTCTTAACTTTGTAGAATTTTTGTTTGTAATGTTATTTAAGATACCTAACTTATTTAACTTATCACTAACTAACATAACATAATCACCTAACTTATCACTTATTTAAGATTTAAGTGATGGTTTACCAATTAAACCGCGTCAAAATTAATTTAGATAGATCATTGACATAAATTAGTAATAATCTATAATAATAAGTTCTTTTTATCAAGCTAGCAATAAGTACAACTCAAAAAGACTGGCTGGCATTATGGCGCTTGAAAAATGTTGCGCGTAAGAAATAAAAAAAAGGCGAGATAGCGAGATTAATGCAAATTCTTGGGAAGTTGAAGTAAATTAAATTTCGGAATTAAAATGAGTTCCTCTAGCAATTCTGAAATGAATTTAACGCCTGATTTAATCAGAAAAAAGGCTCAAGCTGTCATGGAAAACCTTTTACCACCCATCTTAAAGGATAGATACTTGAAATCATACAACAATTTAATGAAATGGTGGTCCCAATAAAAAGTGAAATCCTTGCTAGAAAGAGTGTTCCTTACATACTTTAGCGAATTGTCTAAGAAACTTCAACCTTCAACGCTATGGAGCATATTTTCGATGCTGAAAACCACTTTAAATACGAAACACGACATCAATTTGAAGAACTACAGCAAGTTGATATCATTTTTGAAAAGGCAATCAGATGGCTTTAAATGCAAAAAGTCGAAAATTTTCACTGCACAGGATGTGAAAACCTTCTTAAAACAAGCTCCCGATGTTAAAATGTAAAAATCATTATTTTTACTGTATTGCTTAACAAAAAATCTACAACGCTGACAATGTGTGGATTTGATTGATAATAATAAAATTATTACGTTTACAGGTGGCCCTCATTTTTGATATAAGCATTTGATATAATGCAGAAGTATTGAACTTACAAACATCACCATGGAAACATCACGGCCAATTACTGCTAGTAAAATTGCCAAATACCAAAACAAAAATTGACCGAACATTCGTGGTGCGGAAAGAATTCGTTCAATTAGTGAAAAAATATCAAGAACTTCGCCCCGATAATTTGAAAACTAATCGTTTTTTTCTCAACTACCAACGAGGTAGATGTATGAAACAAGTTATCGGGAAAAACAAAATTTCAAACATGCCTAACAAAATAGCAACATACCTGAACTTACCAAATCCAAATCTCTATTCTGGAGAACCAGAATTTCGGAGAACGTCTGCTACGCTTTTAGCCGATTCTGGGGCCGATTTGACAATGCTCAAAAGAGACGGAGGATGGAAGTCGAGCACAGTGACCGAAGGTTACATCGAAGACTCCGTGGAGAATAAGTCAATGATATCCGCCTCGACTCGCCCAGCTACTTTTAAAGACTCAGTTAAATATCGAGAACTACGTGCTGAACAGATGTATATTCCAATCAGGGAGAATCAACCAGCGTTTTCTTCTACCAACGAGAGAATGCCTTCTCCGACATTTACTGATATACCTCTACATGATGCTCAAATTTTACAAACGGTATCTAATATTAATATTCCAGGAAAAAACCTTTCTCTTGCATTGACAAATTGTTCGAATTTCACTATTCATTTTAAGTACCTAACACATTTGTATACCAACACATTTTTTAATAAATATTTTTTGCATATATGGCTTGTGTTTACTTTCCTCATATTCGAAATGAAAAGTAGAGTGTTCAATTAGGGTGAAAGGCACCCATTTCAGACTCGAACTATTAGCGCTTGAATGAAGTGAGAGCGGCAAAATATCTCGTCAGAAATGGATGCCATTCATCCCTCAGTTAACAATCTACTATAAAGGACCTCCTCTTTTAAAATCAGAAAGAAATACACTCACACAAAAAACACACAGACAATTGTTTCCATATAGGTATATCCTGTGGTATCTTAAAAAGTTTCATTTTCACTTTTCACACAAAACATTCAATAATATAAATTTTATTTGTTATTTTTCATTTATTTTATTATATCACAAGATACAAAACACGCGATAACATGTCTCTTCGAGAGCGAATAATTCTAGAATGCGATTATATGCAATATCTGAATAATGCGATTGTTTTATTGTTTTATCAGTTTTATTTTCATGTATTAAGGTATTATAAAACTTTTGTAATTTTTAATCTTAATTATTGTTTATGGATCAAAATGTAATTAAACAATTGTCACGTGAAATCTACCAAGCAAGAGCCTGCTTCCCAACTAGCAAAACTTAGATCACTTATAAATTATGAATAATGTTTTGAATCTATGAAATATTGCATGCCCTAACAGGCTCAATATGGCATATCACTTTAATGTGTGAATATTTTATAACTTGTTGCACTCATATTCTGCAAACACATTATTTGAATTTGAGTATTTAGTTTATGATAACTTTACGTTTAAAACAATATTATGACTATGTTTACAGTGGAAAGAAAATACTTAAATCTTAGTTTGAGTTCAACTTTAATATAATTAAAGATGATTCATGGGAGGGGGAGAGTACACGCTGCAATCCAACAGCCGCTGGACGCGCTCGACTAGCCACAGTACCCCTCTCTCACAGAAGTTTACCTTGAAATGTACTGCATTTCCGACTTTATCTTATTTCGTACGGTACGTGTTTCGGTAGTGAGTGAGATGTGCCAGAGCCCATTCCCATCCTATCCCTCCCCATTTTCCCAAGACTTTCTCCAAATTCATTCCTATATCTCTAAAGGTAGGCAACGCAGCCGGGGGCATGCCAACGTTTGTCATTTTGGACTAATGTTGTCATTTCCTACTTTACCTAATTTCCCTAATGTACCTAAGTGTTTCGGTAATGAATAAGATGTGCCAGAGCCCATTCCCATTTTCCCAACCCTTTCTCCAAATCCATTACTATATCTCCAAAGGGGCAGCAGGCAAGGGAACACTAATAATATGCCTGCTACAAAAACGTTTATTAACAAAAGCGTTGTGCCGCCTCGCCCCCGCTAACGTCTGTACCCCGCAGGTAGCAGTACCAAGCGAGTGTAAAACGTGCGAAGCGAATTAATTTTTGAATGATTTTAAATGCAACGTTGCTTAAAATTATCTATTTGTTACTTACCCAGCTGAGGGGGACGCTACTCACGCCCGTACCTGGCTACGCCCTTGATGTCTGAAATAAATAAATTAAATTATAACATCCCACTGCAGGGTACAAGCCTGCCCTAGTAAATCTCCAGTTTTAATTGAAATAACTAAAAATTCAGTGATAGGTAGATACATACTGGGGTTCGAAAACATGATGAATATGAGCTAAGAATAAATATCCCTAAAGTTACGATTTATCGGGCGTTTTTTTTTATAGGAAGAAGGCTACAGACGAGCTAACACTCCACCTGGTGGTATGTTGATACTGTCGCCTGTGAACATCCGAGATGCATGCCAACTGCAACATTGACCCGCTCTCGGATGCGCTGCCTATCTTTGAAGATGTAGAGACTCACTCACTCTACATCTCTCATCTCATCTCATCTCACTCACTACCGAAACACGTACATTGGAGAATAGGTTAAAGTGGAAAATGCAGTACATTTCAAGGTAGTCTGTGAGGTGTTCAAGGTAGGTAGTTCTGTGAGAGTTCGCACAAATATTACAAGTTTAATGTACTGTCAGCATCACAGTAACGTACCTTAAAGTTATTACTAGAATATTAATGTACCGATGGGTATACGTTAAGCTGTTGCTGACTGTACGTTATCATAGGCTTAATTATGTTGTATGTATTACAATATAATGTGTATGATATATGTTCATTATATGTAGGTATTATCCGTAGCGTTCATTTAAAAGTATCCACAGTACCCGTGCAAACACGGTTACCAACAACAACTCGAATATTAATTATGGAACTTTTCTCGAAAACAAGGGACATTTAAAATGCGGAGCACAGCTTCGATTGCGAGTCGGAAATGTTAATTATTTGAGTTAATCGTATTTACATTTTAGCTTTTCAAGTGTATTGTCAATTTATCTATGTTTAATTTGAACAGTTGCACGTGTAACATTTGATTTTAACAGCAGTGCTGGCCTTAGCAGTTTCGCCGCCCTGTGTAAGATATTCGACTGCGCCCCCTCCTTGTGTCTGAGCCCCTTAATTTATCTCTCTACATAGAAATGTAGAGCGTCTCCAATTCAAGGCGCTTTGCGGGTTTTGGCGCCCCGCATGCCTCGGTGCCATGGGCGTATCGTAATCAATACCGTATCTTTTTTGTTCCTAAAAATTTCTTGATTGTAAAAATACCTTGACACCCCGATATATTAATTTACTTTTTCCATATACCTAATTGCACCCCCTCAAGGCATCCTGCGCTCTGTGCGGCTGCAAGGGTGGCACACCCCTAAATCCTGATTAACACTGTTTAACAGCTAGCATCTGCAACTTCTCGAATTGGCTTAATTTAGCACATAATTATTAGCTGTGATAACCTGTATCTATTTGATAATAGATACAGGTTATCACAGCTAATAATTATTCATGAGGTCCTGAATTGAAATCCTCGGCCCGTAGCACTGCGTTTTAATTTAAGTGCGAATTTACTGGCATACGAGTACCTCTAAATTCACTAACTAAACCGCCATCACCTCGTCAATAAATCTCTTTATGCTTACTCGTATATTGGCGTCAATTTATTTGCAACCTCAATTTATTTCACTGACCTATTTATTTACCTCGATATCTATCAAGGTGACTTGCAGCCGTATTCTGATCCTCATCTGAAAATTAAAAATCATCTAGCAATATTAACAATAGCACAATAACATCGACGCCGTCCACTACCACCTTGAGACGGCAAAGCCGGCCTTACTTTTCTTGACGGAGACACAGATTTCCTGCCCGGCCGATACATCATATCTTCATTACCCCGGTTACAAACTGGAGCACTGTTTTGTGCGACGTGCCGGGGTATGCATGTACGTCAGGGAGGATGTTTGTTGCCGCCGCCTCAGCCATTTTGAAGACGGGGACCTGTCGATTCTCTGGGCGCGTATTGACTACGGACGTTCCACTAAAGTCTACGCTTGCCTTTACAGGTCCAACAGCGGTGATACGGAGACGACTCGTTTTTTTGAGCGTCTACAAGAAACGACTGACAGAGTGCTCGAGCAGTTCCCTTGCGCGGAAGTGGTGATCCTTGGTGATTTCAACGCTCACCACGAAGAGTGGTTGGGATCCCGAACTACCGACCGCGCAGGGAGAGCAGCCTATAACTTTGCACTGGCCTATGGTTTCTCGCAGTTGGTGTCCTCACCTACGAGGATACCTGATATCGAGAGCCATACTCCCTCCTTACTGGACCTCCTGCTGACTACGCGGCCGAATGACTACAATGTTGTTGTTGATGCCCCGTTAGGATCATCCGACCATTGTATCATTCGAACTGCTGTGCCAGCCAAGCAATCCGTGCGGACCCATTCACAGGGAACGCGCAAAGTCTGGCACTACAAGTCAGCAGATTGGGATGGGTTGCGCGAATTTTACGCCTCTTATCCCTGGAGGCAGCTTTGTTTCTCGTCGGGAGATCCGGATACCTGTGCAGACTCCGTTACCGACGTGGTGTTGCGGGGCATGGAATGTTATATTCCTTGCACCGCGATACCGGTAGGCGGACGGAGCCAACCATGGTTCAATCAGTCCTGCAGAGAGGCCCGTCGTAATAAACGGGCCGCATACAGGGCCTGGGCCAGAGCACAGGTGTCCGAAGATCCGAATACCTCCGACTTGAGGAAGAAATTTAACGCTACCTCGAGGTGCAGTAAGAAGATCATTGTCAGAGCAAAGAATGAGCACATCCGCAGAATTGGCGACCGACTAGCTAGCTATCCTTCTGGAAGCCGGGCTTTCTGGTCGCTCGCTAAGGCTGCTGAAGGTAACTTCTGTCAGTCGTCACTCCCTCCACTGCGGAAACTCGATGAGTCACTGGCCCATGGGGCGAAGGAGAAAGCCGATCTCTTGGGCTATCTCTTTGCCTCAAACTCGACACTGGACGATAGAGGTGCCTCACCACAGTCTATCTCAAGGTGCACAAGCTCCATGCCGGAAATCTGTTTCACACAGCGTGAAGTCCGGCGAGCTCTAGCATCTCTTGATGTCCGAAAATCGAGTGGGCCTGATGGTATTCCTGCAGTGGTGCTTAAATTTTGCGCTCCCGAGTTGTCCCCGGTGCTTACGCGACTCTTTAGGCTCTCATACTCTACAAAAAGCTTCCCGTCAACATGGAAGGTAGCTCATGTTCACCCTTTACCTAAAAAGGGTGACCGCACAGACCCGGCCAACTACAGGCCAATAGCGATCACCTCCCTCCTCTCCAAGGTAATGGAGCGTGTCATAAACACACAGCTCCTTGGGTACCTAGAGGATCACCAGCTGATTAGCGACCGTCAATATGGATTTCGCCATAATCGCTCCGCTGGTGATCTTTTAGCGTATTTAACACACCGCTGGGCTGACGCCATTGAGAGTAGAGGCGAGGCTCTGGCTGTAGGCCTAGACATTGCGAAAGCTTTTGACCGGGTATGGCACAAATCGCTGCTTTCCAAGTTACCATCTTTCGGGATACCCGAGGGATTATGCGAATGGGTTGCCAGTTTCCTGACTGGACGGAGCATCAGAGTCGTTATCGATGGTAGCTGCTCCGACACCATGTCTATTAACGCTGGCGTCCCGCAAGGCTCCGTGCTGTCTCCAACTCTGTTCCTTCTGCATATCAACGACCTGTTGCAAATTGGTGACATACGTTGCTATGCAGATGACAGTACTGGAGACGCCTTGTACAAGGGCCGCGCCAACATCCCTCGGGCCGAAGTGGAAGAGAGTCGCGCCAGGCTTGTGTCTGAAATCGAAGACTCTTTACATCTAGTCTCGATTTGGGGTTCTCTAAACCTAGTGGATTTCAACCCCAGTAAGACGCAAGTTTGTGCATTCACCGCTAAAAAAACCCCTTTTGTTGTAGCACCTCGCTTTCAGAGCATACCTCTTAAGATCTTGGAGAGTATCGGGATCCTTGGTATCGACATCTCCAGCAAAGTCGAATTCAGGGGTCATCTGGAAAATAAGGCCAAAATGGCCTCCAAAAAGCTCAGTGTGCTGAACAGAGCGAAGCGGTACTTCAAACCTGGGCAACTCCTTATGCTTTACAAAGCTCAGGTGAGGCCCCATATGGAGTACTGCTCTCATCTCTGGGCCGGCGCACCGAAATACCAATTGGACCCATTTGACTCCATCCAACGACGTGCTGTTCGTATTGTCGACGATCCCACTCTCACGGGCGGTTTAGAGTCCCTCAGCATTCGGAGAGACGTTGCGTCTCTCTGTGTGTTCTACCGCCTGTACAATGGGGAATGCTCTGAAGAATTGTTTAATATAATTCCCACCTCGGGTTTCTACAACCGCACCTCCCGTCACAGAAGTGCGGTCCATCCGCATTTCCTCGATACGGAGGTGTCGCGCACCGTTCGGTCCAAAAATTATTTTATACCGCGAACCCGTAGGTTGTGGAACGAACTGCCTCAAGAGGTCTTTCCATTGAGCTACGATATGGGGCTCTTCAAGAGAGCTGTGAATAGGATTTTGCAAGGTCGGCGGCGCGCCCGCATGCCCCCTGGTGTTGCAGGTGCCCATGGGCGGCGGTAACACTTATCACCACGTGGGACCGCTCGCTCGTCCGCCCACTAATCTATAAAAAAAAAAAAAAAAAAAGCAATATCTAGTAATATTTGTTGAATTTTGGTTCTATTCTATTCCTTTCCATTCCATTCTATTTTACTCTAATAAATTCCAATCCATCCCATTTCATTTCACCTCATTCCGTTCCACTCCATTCTGTTTAGTTCCATTCCATTCCTCTTTTATAGAAAAGAGGTTTTCTGTTTAGTTCCATTCCATTCTGTATTTTATAGATAATAGGTTTTCTGCTTAGCTTCATTCCATCCTGCCCTTTATGGAAAAGTGGTTTTCTGTTGAGTTTCATTCCAGTCTCTTTTATAGAAAAGAGGTTTTCTGTTTACTTCCATTCCATTCCTCTTTTATAGAAAAGAAATTTTATGTTTGATTCCATTCAATCTTATATAGGAGGCACAAACAGTGGTAAACCACGGAATAAATCAGGATGACGAGCAGACAGTCCTCGCCCATTGACATCCGCGATTAAGCTCTGGTTTCCTAGGATAACGGTGCCGTCACTTGACGGACGCAATAAACGGACGCAAAAAGACGACCGTCTTTACGGTGACGACATGTGGAAAGTTCCATCACGGTTACGGCCACCTTTTTTAAAAAAACCTAACCTAAAAACGTATCTGGGAGAGAAAATGAACGACCTTGATTTAGCATTAATAATTTACTTGGAGGATGAGCTATCATCAGAACACGAAAATAGTCGTATGGAGGAAGATGATTTATTCAAAGCTACTTCGTCCGGTCAAAACAATACAATATTTTAAAAAATGGCTTCACCGCTATCGAGAGAAACGTTCGCGACCATTCGACACCGACAAGACGGCCGTCATACAAATGGCGGCACCGCTTTTTGACTTTACGGTGTTAATTACCGCTCTCTAGGAAACCGCGCCATTTTGTTTACATAGACAACGTTCTAGTGACGGCATTCACCGCTGTATTACGGCCGCTATATGACGGTACCGCTATCCTAGGAAACCAGAGCTTTAGTGTTGTCAAAATGAGCACTGAGCGATCAGTTCAACTCCCGTACGCCGAGTGGCTACTAACGAGCCCCTGAGACAGCGTTAAACACCATTGACCAAAACATGACGTGTGGGTTATCAATTATCATATTAACCCACATTTTTTTCTTGCAATTCGTTGACCAAATCTGGTAACATGTATTGTCACATTCTTTACTTAATTGCGAATTTGCGATTTTGTAATTTGCTAGTTGCGAAAGTGACCAACAGGCCATGATGAAATTTTTGCATAGTCGGGTTTTAGGATTTATTTATTAGTCAAGTATCCAATTACTTAAAGTAATCGGAACTTTAAATCTTTGTACCTACCTTCACTTGAAGTTGGAATAAGGACGCCAGCCCTGTTCTACTTTAGGTATACTATAATTGTCTGCTGTTAAAATTTATCGCTTCAATACCCCGAAGACCAAATTAATGCTACCCATGTGTCAGCGCCACCGCTTCGATGTTTTAAGCTCATATTTCTTTGGGGAAGGAATAATATCAAGGTCAGTCTATTTTCAACTCAAGGTCTACCAAAAAGCTCACTTTTTGGTCTAGGTAGTTGCTATGTTTTCACGATTAAACCACTCAACCGATTTCAACGCATATAAGTATAAATTTGGCATATAGGTAGCCTTACCTCAGGAGAAGGGCATACTTTTTATGCCGAATAATTAATTTGTTTTTGTAGAGAGAGACATCTTTCAATAAAGTCTACGTTTTATTTGTGTCTCTACCCTACTACTCTACTGTTACCAGTTTTATGTTTACACAAATAAAATAAAATTGGCTTATCCCAAGTATGTCTTGTTTTTTTCATCAAATAGGTGTAAGTCCATAAAATTTGACAATAGTTTTGACTTGATATAAAAAAAAATCAAAAAGTCACACAAAAATTGCCTGTCTTAAGCATAAATTCAAAATGTCACCAAAAAAATGAAAAACGAAACCGCCAATAAAAATCCGACCATGCGATTTACGTATAGATACAAGAGTTAGAATCCACCATCCACGATGTCAAAAAAATGTGGCAAAACAAGGAACCCTTGTAAAATATGCTTAGGTTCAGTTACACAGAAGAATGGATTGTGCTGTGAAGGTCCGTGCAAAAACTGGGTACATTACAACTGCTTGCAATACACTCCAGGTAAAATAAAGGACATAAAAGCCGGCATCATAAAAGTTACCTGCCCGTGTCCAGATTGTAAGTCTACTTTGCCAAAGGAAACCCGTACAGATTTGCCTTACCGTTGTACTAACAAGGAGTGTCCAGCAAATAAGCCTCCAAGGTGCCACAATACCGAATGTCCAATAAACAGTGTGGGTTATCCACAGCAACAGTCGTCGGCCGCGCCATGTCCGCTGACCCAGTGTGGAACAGACTGCAAGACTAATAGCAGTCCTCAGATCCCTAGCGTGCCGCCGCCTTCTTTTAACACCCCGTGCAACACTCAAATGTCTCCAAACAGTTCATCAAATAGCCTAGTGCAAGGCGATGGGGAAAGAACCAACTCGCCTTCATTAAACGACATGGACAAAATATGTAACACTGTTGGAGAACTGACGAATCAGATTAACCAGTTAATGAGTAAAATGCAGCAGGTTGTCAATAATGGCAAAGGAGTTAATCTTACAAAAACATCCTGCCCTGTACGAGGTCAAAAAGGCGGTTCAAAACCTTGTTATTGTCGAGGCAATCCGTCCCGTTGAGGTCAGTCTGTTATACCAGCAAATAAGCAATTGTCTTAAAAACTTAAGGTTGGACACCTTATGTTGATATTACGTTATGTAGATACATACAATCTTACAATTATATTTATTTATGTAAATAAAGACGACCACTAAATTTCTTTATATTCATTGGAACAACAAAAATGCAGTTTTAATTTATCTCCCTTCTTGGACAGAGACTATACAATATCTTCAGAACCCGAAGTGTATAGGTATACACTTCCGGTGGAAGACTGTTATTATCACTCTGGCACCCAAAAAATGATGAATGACAAACGTCGCCATTTTTTTTATATAGAAGACAGCAGACAAGCGGACGGGCCACGTGATGGAAAGTGCTCACCGCCGCCCATGGACACCTGCAACAAATTTAAAGTCACTGCCACCAAATGACATCCCGCCTCCTGTTCATAAACTGAAATCTATTTTCACTGAAAATGTTGTTACTAGACGAACAAAAGCTGAGAACTAGATGCAACCACTATCGCTGCTGAGCTACATACTCGTAAACATATTTGTTACCGTATTATTTCCGATAGTCTGTCTTATATAGGTTTAAATAATTTTAATATTCATCATCATCATCATCATCTCAGCCTTTGGACGTCCACTGCTGGACATAGGCCTCCCCCATTGTCCGCCATTTAGACCTATCGGCAGCGACCTGCATCCAGCGGGTGCCCGCAACCTTTATGAGGTCGTCTGTCCATCTAGCAGATGGACGTCCTCGGCTTCGTCCGCCGGTACGTGGTCTCCATTCGAGAACCCCTCTGCCCCATCGGCCATCGGTTCTTCGAGCTATGTGCCCTGCCCACTTCACTTCAATATTAGAGTTTAATTAATTAAAAGTGACGTGTGTGTTGAGGGGGCGGGGGGACATACTGCGGCCCTGCGCGGGCTGTCCGTGCGTGAGTCATCGATGCGGCCGCGACTGAATAACAGCGAGACTTTTTTGGAGCATAATATGCTGAGTTACGGCCATTTGGCATAGCAGTAATTGCTTGTAATATTTATATTGATTTTTTATGTATGTATTTATAAATGTAGAGTTGTTATTAAGGCAATAAATGATTTATTCGTGAATTCATTCAACACCTAGGATAAGATGGTGTGTTACCGACCTTGCAGAATATGGCAGAATCCTATTCAGCATCTTATTTCATTCCGCAGGGATGGTGTCTTCATCTAGGGATGGATAATAGCGATCATTTTTATTGAACCCCGTACCGCACGAATGGTGAGGTTTATTACACTACAATCACCTGGATCGGTGCGGAGTATGACGTATAGTTCCTAGAATAACCACTCCTCGGATTGTGCACTCTCAATACGACCATTTCCCAGAAAGTACACTTCCATATAATTATGGTCATATCCCAGAATGTACCTGTACTTCAAAATGCCTATGACGCTGACTTTGCAAAAACGAAATATGACTACCTAGTTACTAAAGAATAAACTAAGACCTGACTTCGAATTAATTTGTTGTGGAAATTCTAGGTATAGGCATAAGAATAGTACCTAGATGGCCATTAGTATTCTTATGGTAAATATATTAGGGATGTTATGAAATGCCGTAACCGAAACTATCGGATATCCTAATTAAAAAAATATTCGAAACAGAAACCAAATCCTAAATCAAAGATTCGGATGTCATTACAAATAATTTTATTCATTCCCGTTAGGGGCGGCATTTAAACGAGGCGAGTTATGACAAGTTCTTACTGCTCGCATTTGATTTGATAGATTTCTCGTTCGTTCTTTGTGAGAGTAAAGTTGCAATTATTCGGTATTTGGTTTTATTTTTCTTTGCTTTCAGTTAGTAATACATTTCTTAACAAGTTAATTAAAAACATCCGTAATCGAAACCGTATCCGAAACCATATCGGAAATAATTCTATATCCATATCTGTAACCGAAACCGCTAAAAGTGTATACAATATATCCGTATCCAGGTCCGAAATATCATATCCTTTACAATCCTAACCGGTATTAGATTTTTTTTTCTTCAAAACTTTAATTCAAGACCTAATAAATATTTAAAAAATTCAGACATTTCGATGTTACTCTTATTTATTTACTAAAAAGAAATTTGCGTCACTAAAATGGTTCTGATCTGTATTTTTGATTTTATGGAAAGAAGGCGGCAGACGAGAATACAGTCCACCTGGTGGACAACGCCACATACCAACATCAGTCCTGAATAACAAACGTAGGTACGCCCCGGGTGCGCTGCATACCTTTGGAGATATAGGAATGGATTTGGAGAAAGGGTTTCATAGAAATTCTGAACTAAAGCCGTTTAGGAAATGAATCATTTTGGGAATAGGTGATTTTGAAATTTGGTTAAATAGGGAGTAAGTACAATTTAGGAATCCGGCAATACAAACCAGAAGCGTAACCGATTTAAGAATAGGGCAATATAGAGCGGAAGCGTCGGTTTGATTTAGGAATCGGGCAATAGAGACCAGAAGTGTCGATTTAATTTAGGAATCGGGCTATACAGACCGTAAACGTCGGTTTGATTTATGAATCGGACAATATAGACCAAACGCGTCGATTTGATTTAGGAATCGGCCAATAGAGACCGGTTTGATTTATTTTAGGGCACTTGCGAAGCCTAGCTGAAGACATTATTTCGGAAGAGGTGCTACAGACGCTTTGACTTGGACGCTTGCCACAATACATACAAGCGTCAGTAATAATCCAAAAAGGTGCGTCCCTAGACTAAGCTGTTGAGATTGTGGATCAAATCGCCGAAAACAATTCGCACCGCTCCACAAAAAATTAGTTCGCTTCGATGGATGATTGATCATCAAATTATCATCCACGAACATTTTGGTTACCCGTAACTTCACCGCCTACATACAATTCTGTCACAGTTATTTTGGAAAGTGTTCGCTTTGAGAAAGTAGTCCTTAAAGTCTTTGTAATCACTTAAAACTGTGTGTGTTGTCACTTTGAAAATGTAATAATTTTGGAAAGTGGTCACTTTGAAAATGTAGTCATTTTGGAAAGTGGTCACTTTGAAAATGTAGTCATTTTGGAAAGTGGTCACTTTGAAAATGTAGTCATTTTGGAAAGTGGTCACTTTGAAAATGTAGTCATTTTGGAAAGTGGTCACTTTGAAAATGTAGTCATTTTGGAAAGTGGTCACTTTAAAAATGTAGTCATTTTGGAAAGTGGTCACTTTGAAAATGTAGTCATTTTGGAAAGTGGTCACTTTGAAAATGTAGTCATTTTGGAAAGTGGAAACTTCGAAAATGTAGTCATTTTGGAAAGTGGAAACTTCGAAAATGTAGTTATTTTGGGAAGTGGTGGTTATTCTAGGAATTAGACGTCATGCTCCAAAGTGCGTTGTTAAGTAAATACTCAGTACTGGCCGAGGATTTGAACTCACGACCTCATGAATAAGATTCGAGTATTATTAGACATACCCAGGCTATCACCGCTGAAGTTAGTTGCTCGTTGTGAATTACGTAATCATACTGCGGGTAATAAATGAGATAAGTGATATTCCGTAATCTTTTTAATCTTGTTTTATTTTCGTCTGTATTTGTATTTTTTTATGATATATTTTAAAGATAATGCGGTGCCTAAACAGTTTCAACGGGTGGCGGATTGATGTAAAATACCATCAAAATATACATTTAAATTTTTAATACTTTCCGGTCTAAATATACTACAGAATAGTGACAACTGAAACAAAATAACGTTTGCTACGATTAGCCCGATGTATAGTGGGTAAGAAGTCGAGTAAGAAGTGGGTAAGAAATCAGGGAGAAATTAGGGGAATACATTTGTATGGACAAGACGCTGCTGTCGACATCCCGCTTCCGTTCATTCTCCCCTCGCGTGTATTAAATAAAAAGATAGTAAATCAAGACGGAAATAATTTTATTTTCAATTTTGAATTAACAGTTTTTCTCCATCTGGTTTAGCATCTGACAAGTGAGGTCTTTAATCTGGTTAGTTAGTTGTCCAACTGTGGCACACATTTGCTCTACAGCAGAAAGTATGGCTTTCCTATTTTCTGTGTACAACTTTGCATCTGATGAACACTTCTGATCCTTTAAGTTTTCAGCTTAAAAAAATAAAAACATAATTAACTCTATTTTATACACGATATACAGACTGTAACCCTGTGTAAAGAAGGCCCCTTTAAGCATCCAGGACCGAGGTTTAGGAGACCCCATAAATCTGTGATGAAAAAATTTTAAATACCTTGATCCTACCCTGATTAATTTTTAATACCTAGCTCTTTGAGTAAGATTTGAAAAAAAAAATTAAAGAACTTATTTTCAAAAAAAATATTTATTAGGAACGTCATATCGACCAAATTTTAATATCGTCTAATTTTCTTCCTGTTTTTTTGTTGTATTTTTACTATGGCAAAAAAGAGATTCAAACACGTAAGGTTAAAACTGTTTTTTTTTTTTAAATCAAAACGTTTACAGCCGCTCAGTAGCGGCTTTCTTTTGTAGCGCGTGATTTTCAATTCCTTACAAGGGCCCCAATTCATAAGTGGCCCAGAGCCCCAAAATCCTCAAAGACTGGCCGTACTTTAACCGCTTCATAACGATAGCCTTAAACCACAGATCTTGTTTATGATTTCGAGTCAATTGAGATGAAAATTATACTATCATTTTTACAAAAAAATATTTTTTTTTAAATTTTACAATATTGTTCATCCTACATGTTTGTTAAAATTCCATTAAACGAATCTTCTGCGAACAGCGAGAAGGGAGTATTACTATTACTATTATAACTATATATTATAGTTCGATCGCTGGCCGATGAGCGAGCGAGCAAGTGATACTCGAATGAGCGAGTAGCCGCTTCGGTCGCCCGGCTATAAACAGATCCACGTAGATCTTATGATATTATATTACAAAGGAGTATGCATGTACAGTCAGCAACGAAAGTCGCTAAACAGATCCAAAATTCCAAAACACTTATGCACGATAACTTTCCGTAGAGTAATGTACCAAAAATATTAACATCAGGGAATTATAAAAGTCGCTGAACACTATTGTGTCATTAACTGCTAAACATTTCTGACTACATCAGTAGATGATCTTCAATAAATCCAAAAGTTACGGAGCAAAACGTCATTGTCAAAGAAATTACAAAACTTGACGAAAATTACCGACTAGCTTACTATTTCTGTCTTTGTCATTTTGTGCATGACGTCAGTGGTGTATCATTGGTGACATACGTTGCCGACCCTGTTCAGCGACATATGAAAGGTGATCGTCTATTTTTATAGACCCGGTTCAGTACAGCGATTTATGAAATGTGTGGTGATTTTTAAAAAAATATTGCGATCTGCGACATTTATTGTTGACTGTACTTATTTACCACGTAGAAACTCTTTTCTATCAAAGAATTTTAAAAATTCAAATTAATTTCTTGTCATTCTGTATTAAGCACGAAATTCATGATCTGCTAGTTTATAGATAGAATAATCTAAACACATTGTATTCTTATCGAAAATAATTTAAATAATAAATAATTATTTAAAGCATCCAATACCTTCTTCGTTGTCGCTTTAAATGTTTCGTTCTTTTTTTCAAAGCTAAGAAAACGCTGTTATAAAATACTTCATCATCGTATTCAGAACTAAATAATAATGTTTGCTGTTACTCAAAATTCATTATAAAATAAATTATAAATACGTCAATCACACGGTTAGACTGACAAACAATATTGTGAACTAATTTGTGATACTGTGACTAAAGCAAGCTACAAATATAAAAAAAGCAAGAGCAGCCGTGTCTCGCGAATCGCTTGGTGAATATTTCGAGAACCTTGAAGAAGTTGTTAAGGATGTTCCCCCTGCTAATATCTTTAATTATGACGAATCCAATATGAGCGACGATCCGGGAAAGAAAATTGGCATCTTTAAGAGGGGAGTTAAGTATCCGGAGAAGGCTATGAACTTTTCCAAAAGTGCAACAACAGTTATGGTCTGTGGATCAGCAGATGGCGTTCTTCTACCCCCATATATTATTTACAAAAGTGCTCATTTATATGATACATGGAAGGAGAGAGCGCCAGCTGGCTCGCCTTGTTGTAATCAGCCTTGTTGTTCACAGGGTTCTCGGTTTAACCGAACAGTTAGTGGCTGGATTGACGGTCCTACGTTCAGAGACTGGTTCAAAACAACATTTTACCTCACGCAAGAAGATTACCCTCCAACTATATAAGTTTATATATAGTTATAACTATATAACTATATAATAAAGAAGATTACTTGGAAAATCCATAATCCCCGACTGGCGACTGTCCCAAAAGATGCCTTTCCACATTTTCTGTGGAAAGCGTTGATTAAAATGGATCAGGTGACACCGAAACCTAATTTCCCCTATTTGAACATCAGTTCCGGACTAAAACGCAATTTAATGAGTGGATTTTGTGCCACTGGCATTTATCCTTTTAATAAGAACAAAGTTTTGGATCCGGCAGTCGAGAAGATGAAGTCAGTGAACGAGAAGTTGAAAGCACATTGACGACTTTTTTGAGAGTCCCGGTATGGTAACAGCTCTAACAAACCTACCCGAAAAAAGAAGCGATTAGATGTCGCACCTGGCAAGAGCATAGCTACTAGAGATGGTAGTGCGACAACTGATTCGCCTCAGGTGCAAACAAATAATCAATATCAAAATGATACGGCATCGACTAGCGATCACCTGCCGGTTGAAGTAAACCAACTGGACCCAATTGAAGAAGATACAAGACAGCTAGAATAAGCTAATAAGAATTATCAAGAAGAGCTGGAAGATGAAAGTAACATTGATGATAATGTTGATGAGAAGGAAGACGAAGAAACTGAATGCACAGAAGGAAGATACGTATTAGTAAAATTTATGACTATACGTGGCAAGCAAATGTATAAATACGTGTGTAAAATTATACAAATAGATCCTTTGCTATTTGAAGGATACAAGTCCTTAGATAAAAAAAGGAATTTTAAGAGAATACACAAAGATATTTCAAAAATTGCATTATTGCATTTTACCTAAGCCTGTGGAAAAAGAAGACTACGTTGAGTTCCCATTTGATATTAGTACTAAAGAATTTTAAATAAGTATTAGTTAAAGTAAACATTAATCATAAATTATTGATCTCCAAAGAAATAATCTTAGACTGTGTTATATTTACTAGTTTACTTATAAGTTAAATTTTGGAAGGTTATGCAAAGAACTGATTGTTATAAATGTTATAATTGTTACCATAAGCTAAGTTTTTGAACTTAATACGAATTTATAATTGTTTAATAACATTTTCTAAATATTTATACTATCGAAGACTGAAAAACGTGTCTGAAAAAGTTACTTTTCATAATAAAGTTCATTATTTCGTAAAATTCCTTTGTTTTTCTTTGTCAAAGTAACCCCAAAGACATAAAAAATGTTATAAATTCTACACCTACGGACAGATTTCAAATTTTTTTTTGTATTTCGTTCCTGTTTGGGGATACTTTCTAATTCCGTAAGAAAAAAGGGAGGTATCAAAGTTACCCCGATCATAGTTTAACATTGATCACCGACATTTTATTTTTTTTCTCGAAAAATAATGAGAAAAATAATATTTTTATTCAAGAAATTGAAAGTATAGACAAAACCGATATTGACATTTTTTTATTATTTTTTCGCTCGCATATTTTAAGAAAAAAATTCGTTTTAATTCTGAAATTATAAGTCACCCCATTCTACGGTAGCTACTTTGTTATCCCTTACTTGACTTTTAGGGCTGGAGCTACCTTTTTGCCTGTTCTGCGCCAGCCCTTATTAGGTCACCCAAAGGAAGAGATAGTGTGGTGCTGTTTTAAAGCTGGCCGACACCATACTGCAACATGTATACATAAATAATCAATGTTAATTTAAACTAACCAATATTAGCCTTTGCTGACGACAAATTTGTATCAGACATGGACTGTTGCTTCGCGACGGATGATTGATGAATGCTTTTCTTCTCTTCACTAACTTTTGGTGGGGAGTCTACCTTCGTCTTAATAGATAGCCGTGTAGATGGTGGTGGTAAATCAGTATGAAGCGATTCAGTTCTCGGAGGCTGAGCTCCAAGACATAATGGAATGGGTTCAGAAGGAGGCGGTGGCTGAGGCAGAAGTACTGTAGGAGACTCTAGACGTGTTGGCGGGATACGTGTGTTTGATGAAAATTGGCTTGTGGGACAATTGGGACAGATGGGACATTTGGAATATTCTGGACAGATGTCAGTCTTCAATACCGGTAAGTTATTCGGAGGAGCTAAAGGTTTTGGGGGAGTAGAATGTTTCGGTGAAAGTGAATCAGCTGGACGTTTCGATAGCAATGACGGTGAAAACTCATTTTTATGCAAGGGTAATTTGGATTCTAACGGCAGCTCATTAGCAGGACATTCATGCGTCTTATGGCCACGTGATGACGGTTTACGTGTATTGGGTGGAGTAGGAGGAGGTCGGTGAGAAGTTTGGCTCGTAGGAACCCTTTTTTGTTTTGTGGGAGATTTGGAATGATGAGGACCGGTCTCTGTCTTAATATCTGGTAATGGTTTAGACGAAGTTGGTGAGCATTGTGGGAAAGTGGAAGATTCCGGAGTACGTGGATTATGTTTAGAAGGATGTGAACGATTTGGAAAAGAAGATTTAGGAGACGCTGATAATTTCGCTAAGGGTAAACTTATTAAAGAACCTGAAGATTCTGAAGTTAGGCTTGGTGACTGTGAATCTGATTGCAGTTTATTAGCGTTACATTCTGGCAATTCGCACTTAGGGAGTTTAGTCGCGGGACATTCTGTATTAGTGCAAGTAAACCCCGGTTTACTAGTAATCATTTCTTTAACATCATCTGTTCTACAGTCTGGACATGGACATTTAACTATTATGTATCCTTTTCTTATATCGTGAATTCTACCAGGTGTGTAGTTCAAACATGAAAAGTGGGCCCATTTCTTGCAGGCTCCTTTACATTGCAAACCAGTTTTATTTGTAACTTTTTCTAAACAAATTCTACATGGATTCTTCGTTATGACACATTTTTTCATTTTTCTGAAATTTTATTTTTTTTACGGTTATTGAAGCAGTTCATATTTAGCCACGGTTTCCTTATTGGTCTTTAAATTATTTGCTTTCTACATTTTGTGTAAAGTATTTTAATGTTAGCTTTCATATACCGTACTTCAATAGGTTTTATCTTCAGTTTTAGATGTTTGGTGACAACAAATGGAGTAATCTGACAATCTGACACTTTGCATTCAATTTGTGTCACGAGCTTAAATCATCATTCATGAAAACCTTATTGAAGTATGTAATATTCATATTTATGGTAATATCAGGTTTCGTTTGTATCTATAATATATATAAAAAAATGTAAGTAAGAAAATCTCCGCTGTGTGAACAATTGTCAAGTTAATTTTTCTGTATAAAGTTATCTGGGCAAGTTTTATCTAAGAAAACAGCTCTACGAATTTTCACTCTGCAACAATAAGCTTCTATATGGTATAAAATTCTCTTATAACCTTTGGATGGGGTAATAATTAAATTTTTTTACTAGCCGCAAAGCCCTACAAAATATGCGAGTGAGAATTCACAGTAGCAAGTCACAATAAATTCACCAATCCAACGGCACGTCATGTTTGAGTTGTCCAATGGCAAAGAATGGGAGACGGATCCCGTCATATATTTGGCTTAATTAGCGGCTGTTTAAACTGTTTTTATCAGTTTAGACCCGATTTACAACATAAAATACGTTATGACATGAGTTATGACGGAATACTAAACGTGCACATTAAACTGAAATACCTGTAGGTACATACACTAGTTAACGTCAACTATTGCTTGCGTCAGATTCTGAAGATCTTCTGGCCGGAAACCGTTGCCAATGTAGACTTGTGGTGATTGTGTCAGATGTATCCTATTTATCTGCAGATAAGACGTCGCAGATTGAACGCAGATGAGCTCTGGATTGGAATCTCCGGGGTAAACTCAAGCGTGGTAGAGCTACGCAAACCCGGCGGCGTACAATGGTATCAGAAGCGCAGGAAATTAGTCTCACCTGTAGTGAAGTGAGACGTGCAGCCGCCCATAAAACTTGATGAATAAGCATTGTGTCTGCCATCTGCCATAAGAATAGTAAATAATACAAGTATAGAAAGGAATCGTGCTTGACTGACGGCTTGTACGATACGATGCGAAACTGTAGGCTATTATCGTGACCTTGAACGCGTTCAGCGCGCAAGTTTTTTTATTTATTATTCTTATGTCTAGGGATGTGAAAAAATAATCGATTTTAATATTAATAGATTATTTTTTCAAATAAATCGATTTTTAAAAATCGATTTTTGAAATAAAAAAATCGATTATAAATTAATCGATTATGTAAAATACATATTTTAATCGATTTTTGTATACAGCGCCATCTATGCGCCGGATGAAAGAAATTGTTCCCGTTCACTTAACGGGAACAAATAAATCGAATTCACTTAACGGGAACAAATAAATCGAACGGCGCTATCTGTATGTATATGTTTGAAATAGGTGGGGTTAGGGGTAGGTACCATCGGTAAAGCGGTACAGACTAGCCAATTACTAAAGTAATTAGTAGTAATTAAACTAAAGTACTAGCCAATTTGCGAACATTTTCATGTATAGATCATTACGAAATATCATGGTTTCGAATTCACAAATCATAATTTTTCAAAAGTTATCGCCTAATTTCTCTACCTGTCGACGCCATTGTGACGTCATCTTTAGGGCTCATACAGACAGGGTAACTAAAGGTACTCCGTTTTCGCTATACATGAAAATGTTCGCAAATAATTACTTTACTCACTTTTCTACATACACAGCACTCGGAATAAATTAAAAATACAACATCTTTTTACTACGTGTTAGTATCAAAGTTAGAGTATGTCGTATTTTGTTACAAAAATATTAAAATCTACGTAACTGATTCTTTTCGTACTTGTTTATACACTTTTTAAAATAAGTATTTTCACTTGTAGTTATCTTTTTGTTGTCCAAGCTAGGGACAAAAATAAAAAATAAAGCGACCAAAATAAACACTGTGAGCTCGAAAACACAATAACTTTCATTAATATAAATAATTCACACAATTAATATCAAACAGCTGGTGTTTGAATGGTGTTGTTAGTTTTGAGGAGAGATGTTTTTTTATTTATTTCGTTTTCGTTTATTTTTATTTTAATAAAGTATTAATATAATTTCTATGTCGTCTATTCCTTAAAACTAACGTTTATAAAACATGACGGCTGAGGCCGATGGTGATTATTTCCTAGTAACCCGTGAGTACTTCTTTGTCCTGGGAAAAAGCTATCATAGATAGGTACCCAACCCAACCCAATTATTGATACCCATATTCCTTCGTCTTAAGACCTTAAGCTTGGTTTTATTATTATATAGTATTTTAAAAAAAATTGATTTTTAAAAAATCGATTTATAAGTAGCGAAGCAAAATCGATTATTAATTAATCGATTTTTTTCATTCATGTCACATCCCTACTTATGACTGCCCCGCTGGAGGGACACACGGAAGCAGAGACATACTAGATAACGAGAAAATACCTAAACATCAATGGGGCGCTGCTGCCACTGAGCATAGCCCTCGCAGCGCCACTTAGAACTTAGAGCTATTTTCCACTAAGCGGCTGGCCGTGCACGATACAATCGCACGTGGTTCTTCCTTACGCCAACTATAACAAACAATGTTCGTAAAAAAAAGGTTATATCAAGACAGTTCGTAAACGTGCAAAAATCGCCTGTTTACTGTTTATAATTTTCTGCTTAAAAACGAGGGCACTATAAAATCAAAGAACGATTTTTTGCACGTTTTCCAAAAGACAACCCAAACTGTCACTATCGAACTGTCAGTATCGCTTCCGAATCTGAATTGAGGTTATATTTTATTACATACACAATATAAATTTACGGCAATACTAAAAAAAGCAACAAAATGCCTTTTATGAAAGGAAGAGCGCCTATTCGACGCACACTTAACTACTTAAACGCAGGTAGGCTGGTTCTCAAAGACAAAGTCAAAATATTTTCAGTGGCGTACAACATAAACGGAAAGAATAATAACGGAGCAAAGGAATTCGTATTTTGGTATTTGCCGCAGATCCAGTATAAAAATCCGGACGTACAAGTAGCTACATTAAAGAATCTAACGCCTTCGCCTTTTATAAAATGTTATTTCGAAGATGGTCGTAGAATTTTGATTGATATTGACAACAAATCTAAGGAGGATATTTTGGAGCATTTATTGAGCACAGTGGGTAAATCTAAAGAGGTCTTAGAGAGAGAGTCAATTATCGCAGAGAAGAAGGATAATCCTGCTAACTTTGGTGTTGGTTGTGAAAAGCCATGTATTTGTGAAATTTATGGACAGGTACCTTGTCCAGGAGTTATTCCATTGCCCAAGTTTATGAGAGGAAAGTACAAGAATGCGAGCGATTAAAATGTGTTGTCTGATTAGATTATAACCTATGTCTGTACAGTTCCCGGCATATAACTTGAACACAAGTCGGCGTAGTGGGGATAAGTTTAAGCATGTACACTTATGGACAAAATAATTTGCACATATTTGTTTTACTTATTTTATCCTGTATTCTCATAAATTTTAAAGTAATTTTTTTTCTCAATAAAAACTAAATAAGACGCAAAATATTTTTAATCCATAACTGGAAATGTTAAGAATATTAGGGTTACAAAATAATTTTAATTATTAAGTAATAAAAATAAAACTTATTAGTCCAGAGTTAATGGCAATATGCAGTACAAGTCAATGTTCAAGTTATTTGCGGGTAGTAATAAACCTGTATAATAATATTTTTAAGATAAAGCCTCGTTATTCTAAAATTTGTTTTAAAAAAATGTTATTGAACAAATTATCAAGATAAGATGCCACATGGATTTCTAAGATTTCTAGTGACTATGACAAAGAACAAGCAAATGCACAGTCTGTTATTATAATCAAGGCTACTATAGATCGCAAACTGTCCAATTAAGATAAAGAAATATTAACATTCAAAAAAGCATTGTTGTTGCAACAAATGTATTAAATTTTCCAATTTACACTTGCATGTAGGATGAACAAACTGACATTTTATATGTAAAACAAGTTAAAATTGGAGCAGCCCACTTCCAAGTGGTCCAATACTTTTTACCCCTGAAATTCGTTTTCATAGTGTGAGCTCACAATGTTTGCAAAACTCACACAAAGCTTACAAAGGTCTTAAATGAAACAATCACATAAGGCTTTTATGAAGGCAATTGCAAATTGCAATTGCAAGGTAAAATCAAGGCAATTGCAACTATAAAGAAAAGAATATATATATTAAATACATACCAATTGTTTAGTTAATGTTAGTGTAATTTAACTCACAAATTTATTTCCTTTCTACTAGAACAAACGGCACCCAAAACACGATACACTCAATATTGCATACTACCCACGGCTGTAACAGAGGGGAAGTTGTAAGCTAATAGCTGGTTTACTGCAAAGCTTCTTTTAAGCTGAATTGAATACCTATGTAATTTCATAACATGAAACTTTAATTAGCTATATACATTTAATTATTGGTGTAGTACAAGCTCCATAATCTGGCATCATAAACTTTTTCCATTGCCGGATTGATGGGAATGCCAGATTATTGGAAGTTATATAGAGAAAACATTATCACATTAAAATTATGTGTATTAATTCAAAATCAGCTGCCAAACTGCTAAATAGAGGGAAGGAGAGTGTGATGGACTGTAGAATATGAATGTATGTAGGTTTATGACGAGTGATAGATTATAGTCATTCTATATGCAACTTAACTGGGTAGCGACTTGTTACCAAAGTGCAAACTATTGGAAGTTTTTTTTTTAATATAGAAAAAAGGCGGCTGACGAGCATACAGTCCACCTTATGGTAAGTGGATACTGTAGTCCATAGACATCCGCGATACATGCCAACATCAGTCCAGAATAACAAACGTTAAGTACCAGATTAGTTAAAGCTGGATTATCCAGCTTTTTGAAATGAAACTTGAAGTATGCAATTAATTTTCTACTCATTGAAATATATAATGTTTCAAATGTATGACCTTAATTTTTAATGAATATAATTATAAATTTTAGGAATGCTCTTTCAGTATATGTTCTTTCTATTCTATTATCCTTATAAACAAGCTTATAATATAGTTTTGTAATTATTGATAGTTTTTCAATTGAATACTGAAATTAATCAGATTCCAATTGCCACATATTAAATCTTTAAAAAATATTTGTTTTTAAGAAATAACAATTAATCTAATCAGTAAACCTAATAGGTATTGTAAAATACTTCTTACTTGTTTAAATGTAATGTAAGATATGTAGATAAATATAACTAAAATAGTTTGTTTTAAAATAAAAAAAAACACTAAATTGACATTCTTTTATTTCTCTCGAAAAACAAAAACATTAGTAACTACATAGAGGACATGTTCGGATAGTATATCCTTTCTTTCCACAGGAAAAACACTCTATATGCCTTCTGGCCGAACAAACAGTGTATATATGCCCTATTTTGCCACATTTGAAACAAGTCTTATTGGCCATACAAGCTATCTCTATATGGCCTTTCTTGCCACATTTGGAACAGGCCTTATTGGCAAAACAAAATATGTTTGTATGCCCTTGTTTGCCACAATTAGAACAAGGATTATTTATTCTGGATAAGTACTGGGTACTGGTACTGGGTTGATCTTTAAACTGTTGTAACATAGTACTGGTACTGGGTTGTTCTTGAACCCGTCGTATCGTAGTACTCGAACTGAGTGGTACTTGAATCTGTCGTAACGTAGTACTGGTGCTGGGTCGTTCTTGAATCTGTTGTAATGTAGTACTGGTACCAGGTCGTTCTCGAATCTGTTGTAAGGTAGTACTGGTACTTTTTTCTTTGTTCTTTTGTGATTTAGATGGTCGTTGATAACCTAATTCTGGATAGTAGCCAACTATAGGCTTAGGAGGCTCTATAAAAGAAGCAGCTCGAGCCATAGCTTCGTTTATTTGCTTACACTTCTGCAGCAAATCATCTACGGAAGTAATTTTTTGAAGAGCTAAAGGCATCGCATAAGTGGGACGAATATTGTTTAATAAAATCTGAATCTTTTCTTTTTCAGACAACGTGTGTCTAAGTTTTGAAAATAAATAAGTAATTTTTGCAAAATAAACGTGTATCGGCTCATCAGATCCTTGGGTTCTTAAACGAATTTTCTCTTGTAATGTGGCGTCATCAAAGGGACGAAATGTTGGTAAATCCTCGTCCATTGTAGTCAGCGTACCTATAACAAAATAGAATCAAATATTTTGGATATCTAGTGCATTACCCCAAAAAATATAATTACCTAATGTCAGAAAATTAAAACATCTTAAGTTAGGTAGGTAATACTAAGATTAAACCAAATTAGAAAAGTGAAATTTATATCACAAAAAATGGTTTAGTAGGTAGGTATAGGTGTCCCCACTGACGTCAGTGGTGACAACGGGAATTAGTTGTGTTTGAATTTCTGTTGTACCCACTATAGTTACGAAAGCCAAATTTAAAAAGCTAATTAAGGCCAAAATTTAAAAAAAAGACATTTTTTCTAGTTGAATCTTTATTTACTAGCACATACAAAAGCCCTAACACACACGAACGCCTTTTTTTTCGGAATTGCTAAATTCTTGTGACCCTAGTGGGCTTTCAAGAGTCACCGGTCTTGTTTAATTTAGAGCGAGTGCAGAAGGCGCTCAGCCAGGAATAAATGTGTGTTGCAACGAACCTAAGGGCTCCCCGCCGGTATTCATTAAAAAACATTTAATTTAATTGATTTATTGTTATTATTGATCATTGTTAGATCATTTTATCATTTAGATCATTGTTGAATGTCATATTATTACATTAAGCTAAATAATTAATCAGTAGGTATAGTTATTAATTAATAAGTAGATATGTTCCGTTTGTTGTTAATGTACGAGTAGGTAGGTACAATATTTCGAGAATGTTTGTCAATGCCCATTTTCCATCCCATCAAGAGAATTCCGTATAATATTACGGAATTCTCTATTGCATTATATTCAGTACCCTCCTTCCCATCCCTTCAAATAGAGAATAGGGAAACTTATTCATTACCTGTAGTCTCCATCCTACCCAAACCTTTGTTCAAATCTATTTCAAAAACACCAAAGGTAGGCGCCGAATCCTGGGTCGTGCCAACGTTTGTCATTATTAATCGAAGCTGGCATGTATCGTAGACATTAAAGGCTGACAGTACCGATGCACTTACCACCAGAAGGACTGTCTGCCACGTTCTTTCCATAAAAAAAATGATACCTTTTATCGTGAAAATGATACATGGGTAAAGAAAAATTAATGGTATTTAGGTAAAATCAAGGCAATTGCAACTATAAAGAAAAGAATATATATATTAAATACATACCAATTGTTTAGTTAATGTTAGTGTAATTTAACTCACAAATTTATTTCCTTTCTACTAGAACAAACGGCACCCAAAACACGATACACTCAATATTGCATACTACCCACGGCTGCACTATTATACAATATACCTACCGAGAAACAAAGTATGGTAAAGCGCGCACCACGAGCGGGAAAAAATTCGGTCATTGACATGACATGAGATCAGCCAAGAATATGAGGGGTCTAGTAAAATAGTCGGTGATCGACGATTTCTAATCTCTAAATTTCAATCTCTTTTACGTCCAGACTTGGCTGACTTCATGTCAATGACCGAAGTTATCCCTGCTCATGGCGCGTGCTTTAATTTGTGTTTGAAGATGCTATAAGGGCCTATGCACGCGACGACTTCGGAGCGCTGCAAAACGTCAATAGAAGGAAATGTACGCACTTGTATGAATACACACGCGAGTAAGCATTATTATGTATTATAACAGCATAATATTATGTAAGTATGCAAATATATATGTACCTATATATGTATACTTGTATAATTATATATGTATACATACATAATTAGTAAGTATACATATGTATATCTTTAATAAATAATATTTTGTGTATATTTCTAAGACCATATGTCCCTTATGCACAAAACAATATATGTACATGAGGAGGCCCATATCCTGCAGTGGATAGGTACTGAAAGGGGTGATTGCATTGCATTGTGTATATTAGCTATTTATACTTATACATATTATATTTATACTGTACTATTTATACTTAGGTAAACCAAAATTTCACTCGCGTTCTATTTCTATTTAACCCGGTGGTTGACTGCTAAAAAAATGTCATTCCTAATTATAGCATTCGTCGTTTGTACAACATTTACTTGCACAATAAAGTTTATTAAATTGATAAGCAGCGATACACTCGCGCGTTTGTTTGTGCATTCAAGCAAACGCACATTAGTAGCGGTACAGACGTGCGTTTATTTTTGTATTGATTTCAACAGCGCGACTGCATCGATTTAAACGTGCGCGAGCATCGCTTACCTAATCATAAGTAGTTATATTCATGTAAAGCATTGGCTATTCGACCGTTCACGTGATTATAAACTTTTGGCCGATATTTTATAAGGCTGTTGCATATATATAGATGCATCACCTTGTGCCCCTGCGCATTTGTAGAGTACGAAACCGCAACTGTATCCATGCCACTGCACCTTTTCAACGCGACTGAAATAAACGGACGGTGACTGCATTGCGCTAACAGCGCGGTCTACTTGCGAGTATATCGTGTTTACTTCAAGTATCATTGGAAAAAAACGCCGTGCACGTAGGCTCTACTCGTAAGCTAAGGCACCTTACAGAAGACAGTGAATAGGTACTGCATCGACTTGATAGATGTTTACGTTTAGAATGCGAATGCAAAATGGCTATAATAACTTCAAGAGAGAAATGTACTAAGATATAAATTGTCTGCCAATGATACGTGGCAGATTAATTTACGCTGCATAAAAAGTAAACAGTAGGTAGTAGGTACCATTTCGATTTACTTCACATTTCTTTTGTAGAAATCTATTGTTTTATTTAATGTACTGATCAGATAATAAACATTTAATTTATTGGAATAACAAGGAATGTAATTAGAGAAATTCATGCTTAATATCAACTTCATTTTATCCTGTTTATAATTAGGGTTGACAGCCCCAAAATTATTCATTATTATTTAAATTATTTCAACCACTGTCCTTTCCTTACTACACGATTCGTAGACCGCTACTTTATTGTATGATAAATATGTAGTAGGTATACGTCAATACTAACAATGTATGTATGTATGCCAATGCCTACTGAAGAGTACCTATTTCAATTCCATTTAATACGACAAAATTATTAAATATTAAAATGGTTCCGAATTCTCGTACGGTTCTCGTCATAGAAATCTAACTTATTATTTAGATTTCTATGGTAGCTACTCCCACACCAATGAACCGTAATTACTTCTCAAATGGTTCTCGTACGTAGGTACCTACCTACGTAAGATGCCGATCCAGTTTTTCCCAACTAAAAATCTTAATCGTGACACATCCGTATACATACCTACTAGAAATCTGTAAATATAAATGTAAGAAAATATAATTATATTTGTCCTGGTCCAAAAGGTCAATAAACAATCTCACTAACCTTGCGACCAATAAATAGAATAGGTAAGTACGAATAGCTCTGCCAGTTTCTATTATGAAAATGTTTAGTTCGAGTCCCTAGGTAAGTGTATAAAACTCTATAGATACCTAATTTAATTCCTAAACCTATCAAAGACGAAATAAAATTGACTATCTGCATTTAATAATAAATTAAGTAAATATTTAATTGACAAATGTTTTTACACACTGCAAGAATATTTCGATGGTAAAAAATAGCAAGTAGGTATACGATAGATATAACAATTAGGTATAATATAAATATAAGTAAGTATAAATAATTAATTAGCGGTTAATAATAATTTAATAATAATTAAATGAACTTAATAGTAACTCTCTTGATAATTTAATTTACCTACTCTTGCCTTGACATGTGTATAACTGAATAATTTGACATTAAAATTAAATTAATAATGAAGCCAATTAATAATTTCTTTTAATAATGTATTTAATACTAGCGACCCTTAGCCCTATGTATTTAATACTATTAGCCCTCGCTTCGCTTCGGTTTATAAGTTTTTTTTTTTCAAAATTTCAAAATAAAATATAGCCTATGTGTTATTCTGATGTATGAGCTATATTATTGTAAAGTTTCATTAAAATCCATTGAGTAGTTTTTGCGTGAAAGAGTAACAAACATCCATACATCCATCCTCACAAACTTTCGCGTTTATAATATTAATAGGATAAGTGTAAAGAAAATATATTTCTTTGATTTGAATTTTGCTGCGCTCCGTGCTGTCGGTAAATCTATAGTGCAGATAAAACAGTGTAGGTTGAGAAAATGGCGTCCAGTTAATAGAACCGTGTTTACTGTCAAATTGTTTATTATAACAATCATAGGCCACAAGAATTTAGCCCTTCCGAAAAAAAAGACTAAATAAGCCTAATCGTTTCTGGGTATGTCAATGTATGAATGTATAAGGGAATGTATGATTTTGTATATAACGTTATTTTTCTATATACTTAGGCATGTTATATTTGTATATACTTAGGCAATTTATATTTGTGTATAACATAAAGATGCTAGGGAAATCCGCCGTTTATTCGTGGTCCCATGATTTTGTCCCATTAATGGGACCATGAAGGAGACTTATTTCTCGTAGTCCCATTGTTTTATACGGTTAAGAAATCTTCCGTCCTGTATATACCTACATAGTACCTCTTTGCATAGGATAAATTATGTATCGCATAGTGAAGTGACACACGATAAATAAATAACATAATATGATGACTTGATATTCACTTGATTTAAGATGCTGGACTGGAAAAAACGTGGAATCAATGTAAACGGTGTTTAAGCCTCAAAACATAAAGGTTGAAAAGTAGTTCTGCAATTTGTTAACAGATGGCGCTGTATCTTAAATTAAAACACGCTATCATTATGTTTTCTTGTTTACTTATAGAATGGTAGTTTTAATGGTAGTTTACTTCGAACCGGACAACTTACTTGGCAAGTTTGACTACGTTGTTGAAATTCGTCCTGAACGAGTAGTGGAGCGCTACTGCGGACGACATCGGAACATTGGAAGTACCGTGTCAGGAGTGAGACGGAGCGAGGTGGACCCAGGACAATATAGGAGGGGCCAGGAGAATACCAGGTGCTTGTGACGTGAACTGTGAGTACTTTTAAATTGTTTTGTGGAACAAATCAAGCTACTTTGAACTTTATTATCAAGAGAAGTTACACTTTGCAGAAACAGTAAATTGAATCCTGGACTTAGAAACATTTCACTATTTTCAACTTAAATAAATTTACACGTGTAGTAGTACACTTAGAATAATTCTAAAGTGAAGAGACGGGAAACCTATGCCGGTTTTCGAACAAGTGTCAAACACTTAGAAAAATTTCGGCAATCATCGACTTGGAAAATTTTGGTGATTAAACTTATGGAGTTTGTTCATTTTTGCTAGTGAATATAGTTACTTAGTAGAATTGTGTAACTGTTTACATCAAATTAATTGTATCAAACTGTACTATCTACAAAATGGATGCATTCAATAGAGTGCAGGAAGATAAACATAATAAAATCTTCAAGGTCTATACAAATTTCAAGAAATCTCCAAGAGAGCGTTTAACACATGCTTATATTGAAAGCCGTTTGGAGATGTTAGAGAAACAGTGGATGTCTTTCGAAGAAACTCATAACCAAATATTATTATTATTATCTACTATAACAATGGATGAATTAAAATTGTCTTCTTATTATGTTAAGGATCTATATGATACTACACAGGAGTTGTATTTAGATTACAAAACTAATATGAAGGAGTGTTTATACAAGCTTAAAGTACCTAGTTAGTAGCGATTCTAAAGTAGGTAATTCGTCAACCCAGAATCAAAGTGCTGTAAAGTTACCAAGGATTTCGATACCTGTATTTTCAGGAAGATAATCAGAGTGGACAACTTTTCGCGATCTATTTAGATCTTTGGTCCATAATTGTCATTCATTAGATGAAGTCCAAAAGTTGCATTATTTGAAAGGTCATTTGGCTGGAGAAGCAGAACAATTCTTGCGACACATTCCCATCACGGCAAGTAATTATGAAGTTTGTTGGTCTAAATTAAAAAGTCGCTATAGTAATCAGAAATATTTAGCCAACTGTATTAGCTGGCAACTGCTTTAGTGAAAGTTAAGTCAGAAGTAGGTTCAAGTATTATTCCAAGAGCTTTGTTAGACCAAGGCTCTGTGTTCGTTTATATCGGAATCTGCCGTGCAATTGTTGAAATTAAATAACTGTTAACACGCGAGCATCATATCTGGGATTGGGAGCGACCAGGGTGCCTCCTTGGCCTTCTTGGCCTCTAAGGCCTCTGTAGTTTCACAACAGTTGTCGTCAGTCTCTGGTGTCTATTTCTTCCCCTTTCTCGCTTTCTTTTAACAAGATCGACCGTTAAAAAATTTTGTTTTAAAAATTGTATTAATTTCTTTTACATACCATATTTTGTTCTTTGTGTTGATTTTGTACTCGTATCACATCCCTAGCTAAAACATGTGATAAACAACAATGGGACTACGAGAAATAGATCTCCTTCATGGTCCCATTAATGGGACAAAATCATGGGACCACGAAAACACGGCCGGGAAATCGCCTATTAATGAAATTCCACAAATTCAAGTCAGTTTACGCTTATATTATAATGATGATAGATGCTTCTTTCTAACCTCGTTTTCTTAGACCATTCCTTTATGCGGTGTGTAACGAAGCCAATGTTTCAGTTTCTATGCTTTACTTTTCTTGAAAGTTTATTAGTTTTCATATTATTTCTGTTGCAGAACAAGAAATGGAAACTATAAAGGAAATTACTGATAAAGGATACTCCCTATTGACCATTACTATGGTCAATAGGGAGAATGATAAAAGTGAACAGGAATGGCGTGTTGGGAGAATCATGTCGAATACTGAAGCGTTTTTTAACATTCAAAACGTTTCACCAGCAATGTCGTCGTAGTAAGTATACTTGCAGTGCCAGCGACTTCGTTCGCGTAAACTTTAAAGTGATTCCCATAGGAACTACTTTAAAGGAACGGAATAAAAAGTAGCCTAAATATTAACTAGTTCCATTAAAATCCGTCCCGTGGTTTTTGAGTGATGCGTGAGACAGACACAAAAATTCCAAAAAAATGTTGTTTTGGTCTCTCCATCAATCGTACTTTATATTGCGATATTTTTTATTCAAAAAATATGCCATGTACGGAATACTTACATGTACAGACACGGCTCTGTTATGATTTTATTATATCTATCTATAGATTATAAAGATGTTTTAAATAATTTTAAATGATTTAGGCCAGTAGCGATGGGGCTTTTTGTAGCCCACCTGTAAAAGATCCCGCTGTGCGTGTTCTAATTTTATTAAATCGCCTTTAACTACGGATCCCCAGGCCATAATACAGTAGGTAATAGTCGATTGACACAAGGCAAAGTTCGCCATTCTCAGGAGGATATCAGGGTTTGCTACAGATCTCAGCCACTAATCAGCTCTTGAATACGAGAGATTACGGAGTTTCTTACTCCGTAATGTGTATAATGTATAATAACTCCGTATAAGAGTGTAGCTCAATTTTGACATCGGATTAGAGTTCAGCAACCTAAAAAATATTTGAACTAATTTTCAAGCCGATTTCTCGTACTTAAAAAAACCAGAATAAAGCAGATAGTTTGCAGAATAAAGGGGTGATTTATTGCTTCTCCCACTTGAAACAACTCATATCGCTCCTTCATCTATGATGCAAAAGCTATCACCATCTCCACAAAAAGCAAGTTGCCACCTGGTAACCTAGTTGCCTTTTGACGGCCTTTTGGGGGTTGATTGTAGTATTATAAGTCGCTAGATATGTCTAATTGAACTGAAACTGAAAACAGATTGTTCAAGAGTAGAATCAATTCTACTAATTTTTTATTATCTTTTAACCTATGAGAAATCAATGTTACGCAATCTATGCAGCGCTCTGCGTCGTTGCGCAGCGCTCGGTCATTCATTACCCAAATGAGTAATGAGCACGACAAATGTTTTAGATAGATGTAAAGCCATCCTTTACGCTGAGAACACCAGCCAGCCGATAAGCCACGTCATCGCTCCACCTGCCTGCCACGTGTCGCCTAGCCAAGTCCCGGAGTGGGGGGTGGCAAGCCAGCCTACATAAGCCAGCCATCCTTTGTTCTCGCATTCATTTTTCTTTACATTAAAAAATTTTAAGTACTAAAGACGCATTCATATTTCGAACCCTTCAGACATCACATAGAACAATAAAATCTCACATATATGTATACGATATATAACTATATAACTTGTAATTTATTCCCCCAAACGCTCCTTTATTTTTATTTTTTTTATTGATCATTTTATTTTTCGCTAGAACGGTTTTTGTATTTTAATTGACGTATTTCAGGGTTTCCGTTATTTCTGTGTCACTTTGTATATATCTTGTATTGTAGGCTAGATCCTTTTATTGCAAACAATTTATTTCGTAGGTCGACAAGATAGTCTTGAACTTTAAAGAAAAGATGGCGATTCTCCTCCCAACAGTCATGGTCGTGTATATTATGATTTGTGTAAAACGTCATACTAGTCGGGGAGAAATAAAAACCAAGTACGGATATGTGAAGAACAGACTATCTAGAAAAGGCGTTTACACAACGAAGGAAATGTCGATAAGAAAGATAAATAATAGATTTTAAAAAGGAATTGACATATTAAAGAATAAACTTTAGATGTCGTTTCTTTGTTTACAGAAGCAACACAATGTAGTTTGTTTCATTTGTCAATCCTTTTGAAGGGAAAATAATAAACCTTATGTATTTTAATTTTTAACTCTGAATTGCTGTGCTTTTCCGGGGTGTTGTACGTCATTAAATGAATCTTAATTAAATAATTACTTATTAGTCCGTGTTTCTCCACTTCTTCTTTAGACAACAGCTATAAGTAATTATTTTTAAAATGTATAGCCATTTATCGCGTGAGCCATCAAGGCAGCCACTATATAGTGCATATTTTCAAAAGCATTGAACGTTCGTGAATGACATGGATCGTGGTTGAAAAGAGAATCGTCAACCTCCTCACCACGGGGACAACTGTGGAAGAATATCCATTTTTTGTTGGTATTTTTTTCTATTTCCTGTAAAGAAAGTACATTACAATTAGGCACCCACAGGATATAATAGCTTTTCACAGTACAGTTAAACCTAACTATAGGTAACCTGTTATCGTCTACTAGATCGTAGACCATCGTCCACCATCCCTATTGTGGACACGGGCCTCCTCAAGCACAGTCTTGTGCAGAGGGGATGTATGCCCTTGAAACGCCACGCTGCTGGCCAAGGACGTTGGCGTGTTGGCGAGATCACTCTTTTAGAGGTGGTATGATTTCTCAGGATTCGTGGTAGCGGCTTTGTTTATCCCTTAATCGCCTTTACGACACCCACGGAAAGAGATGGGGTGGTGCTATTCTGAAGGCAGCCGACACCACACGGACGGTCTATTATTAGTATCTATACAGGTGATAAATTACCAGCCGTTAGGTAGAATTTGTTCGAATGGGTGGTTTCGTAAAACGTTGGCCAACCGATCGTTCGCGCGATTACAAACTTCTTTTGCGTTCAGATACGAGTAATTACGGTAATTTTTAAAGTTCTTATTATTTTGTTATTCTGAATAGGTTTGTTCTAAAATGTTCTTCTAGGTAGCGTCACGTCAACCGCATATACGAGTATATAGGTAAATACGCGCTTGACACCACCTAACCGCCTAATAAGGTGATAATGATCTGCAAAAGTTTGTATTTATGCAAACGCCCGATTGACCTATACTTACTTATTCCTTATCAATTAATAAACTTTTTTTTTTTTATAGATTAGTGGGCGGACGAGCGAGCGGTCCCACGTGATGGTAAGTGTTACCGCCGCCCATGGGCACCTGCAACACCAGGGGGTATGCGGGCGCGCCGGCGACCTTGCAAAATCCTATTCACAGCTCTCTTGAAGAACCCCATATCGTAGCTCAATGGAAAGACCTCTTGAGGCAGTTCATTCCACAGCCTACGGGTTCGCGGTATAAAATAATTTTTGGACCGAACAGTGCGCGATTCCTTTAGCATCACACCACCGCTATTGCCCATTCTTAATCACATTATTTTCAAGTCGTGATTTCGTGCCGCGGTCCTACTAGGTACTTTAAATTGATTTTTTTATTTTCTTTCACTGGCTGATAAAGGATAGCCTTTATCGGTGATAAAGGAATACTTCGTATTTAAGTATGCTCGTATTTAAACAAAGATCTGAAGCATGTTTAACATCCACCAATCCGAGAGGTAGATTATGGGGCCTGCATTTTAATGTCGTCAGCCAATAGGACATTTTCGGGCCTCTGAAATTACGTCAACAAAACTGTGACTTGTATGCCATCTTGTTTTTATAAACAGGTGGAGGCAGATAGATAAGGGACGCAGATGATGGTAAATTCTAAAAAAGGGTTTTGTCTTACATTTCGACGCCGCCAAACAATACCTAAGTGATTTGTTTACGACTGTTACCCTGCTTGCCTGCCTTCCTAGCGGTAAGTCACTTATCATCAGATGGGAGACTGGCTTTAAGGCCACCTTATCATTAAACAAAATATATGTGTGTATTCAAGGGAAGTAATCAGCCTTGTAATGAGTTGTTGCCGAATCCATTTTTTTACGCACTTGCGAAACGATATCGGGCACATAAGTAACGCATTGACCGCAAAAATCGGTAATTCTGAAATGACACTAATACCTACATCAGAAGTCAATTTGAAGATTTTCATCTTCTCTTTATTCTTGTGCGTGGGCCCAGCGATCACCACATTAGCGAGTTGGAACAGATCTTTCGTGGTCTTACATTGCTTTGAAATGGTGTGACTTTGAGCGCACATGGTCTCGCTTGCATTGAACAATAGGGGGCTGACTGGACATTTCTTGGAAGTATAAGAAATTAACTACAATAGTTATCTTATTACTCATTGTAAATACGTAGGTGCGTGTTGCGGTAATGAGTGAGATATGCCAGAGCCCATTCCCATCCCATCCCATTCTATCCGTACCAGTATTCCCAACCTTTCCTCTAAATCCATTCCTACATCTTCAAAGGCCGGTATCGCATCCGGGGGCATGCCAACGTCTGTCATTATGGACTGAAGTTGGCATCTTCGTGAATGGGCGACAGTATTCACTTACTACCACGTGTACTGTATGCTCGTCTGCCACCTTCTTCCTACAAAACGATATAAAGTATAAAACTAAGCAAAACACCTTGAAAACCAAAACCAAAGTGAAACTAAGAAAAAGGTGGGGGTACGATCTTTATGTCTTTCAAAATGGCAGACGAACTGTTTTCAATTTTAGAATCACTTCACCTGATGGTAAACGGTTCAATTTAATTAAAAACTGTTGCACCAACGGATAAGCTCCTGTTATTGTTCCTAAGACTTTCAGTCCATTAAAAACATTTTTTATATAGACACCTGCATAAGGCCATCATCGTTTTTAAAACTTATGCACCCCGTTGAGAGGGTATCTACTATTAAATCATTCATAAACGTGAAACGCAGTTTGTACCCTCAAGTTTCTACTTAAGTAGTACAGATTTTTTTATTAATTGAATTTTCCGGGCTACGTTACCGAGGTCTTCTACATGTCTAGTTCTACGAGGTCTACATGTTGCATGAGCGCAAAAATGTTGCGGTCGAGAAGCCGAAGAGATAACATCTCTCCGAAAGTGAACGCAGCCGCCACTGAAGATGTCAACCGCAGTTGTTGATGAAACGTTTGGAAGAAAGAGAAGAGATTCCAGAAGACCTCGGCCAAGTAGCCCCGGAAAATTAAATTAATAAGGACATCGGCCGAGAAATTCTACATTCCACAGATTTTTTTATTTATTACTATCTCGGCGGTGAAACAAAACATCGGATAGAAACCCTCGCGGCTGAGTATCAACAAGTCTGAGCCACGTGTTATATTGACCAATCCGCACTGAACCAGCGAAAACGTAAAGGATTACAGCCTCAAAATCCCTTGTGATCAAATTACAAGGGAAGATCATGTAGTAGGCTGTTATAGGCTGATATTTATATATCTGCATACCTATGCCTCTCTACTGCTGGATATAGGCCTCTCCCGCAGCTCGCCACCACACACAATCTTTGATTCTTCCCAACCAACCACCTCCGACGAACTTCTTCAAGTCGTCGGTTCACCTGAACGTATCGCGTCCCACACTGTGCTTCTCCTGGTACCTGGCCTCAATTCGAGGATTCGTCTACACCGTCTCATGTCGGTCCTGCGGCAAATATGTCCATTGCCACTTCAGCATGCTAATTCTATCGGTGACTCGTTTTTTGGCGAGTCTTTTGAGAACCACCTACGTATAAATAGATATTGTATATTTGCGAGTGTGCTGCTCACGTATAGGCCCAAAGTTTAGTACTGCTGTGTCAAAGCGGCGCTTAATGTAATAATTAAAACCTACCTCACAACAGCATTTGAACTTGATATTGGCACCGAGCATTGGACATAGCAGTAAATAAGAATTCAAAACTGGAGTAGGAGGTCCCAAATATGATATATTCAAGCACGCCATTTTGCCGAATTCCTCCTGCAATTAGTCAATGTAGGTAAATTAAAATTTGATGAGTGGTATAGTAACATATAAACCTTATGAGAGTTATGCTAAATGCAGGTGTCCATGTCCAGCAGTGGTTAGTTACCATCTTGTAGGCGGCCCGTCTGTCATTCATTCTGCATAGAAAATGCAGGTATGCTAAGGAATATATAGATACTAAACGCATACTATGCAGTACGCTGATAATGAGGATTGAAAACATTTTTATACCTATTATTCTGCGTGCACTCTGTCAGGGGGAGAGTGCACGGTGTAATCCAACAGCCGCTGGGCGCGCTCGACTGGCCATGTTACCCCCCCTTCTCACAGAAGACTACCTTGAAATATGCTGCATTTCCGACTTTATCTTATTTCGTACGGTACCTACATGTTTCGGTAGTGAGTGAGATGCGCCAGAGCCCATTCCCATCCTGTCCCTCCCCATTTTCCCAAGACTTTCTCCAAATCCATTCCTGTATCTCCAAAGGTAGGCAACGAATCTGGGGGCATGCCAACGTTTGTCATTTTGGACTAATGTTGGCATGTATCTCGGATGTCTATGGGCAACAGTAACCACTTACCATCAGGTGGACTGTATGTTCGTCTGCCGCCTTCATACATAAAAATAAAATCTCCGGCACAGCCTAAACTCGTAGGCGCATTATGGGAATAGAAAACTATTAGCAATTCTGATTAGAATAAGCTATGAACCCTAGCGCTTCATTGCAGGGATACTTAAGAGTCTAGCTCTAACGAGACTTCAGGCTCGCTTAGACATTCCTTGATTCGGGCTCTCATATTTTGTATCTGAATTCGCACATTACATACTAAATCATATTAAAAAACACAAGGGTCATTAATAATCTGTAACAGAGTTCCCTAACGTGATCAATACCGCCCTCTTGAACACATTGAAACGACCATAGAATACGAGAGAAACAGTGAAGTTTGGCTGCATATTTTTCTTTATTCATTTAAATTGTATAATCCTGGGCAACATGGAGTATTTGTCCCTATTATATTAACTATGTTTCCTGAAAAAAGGTGGAATAGGCGAAATAAGTTGGAAGCTTATAGTTTAAGAAATATCCGTACTTACAATGATCGCCATTACGGTAGATAGCGCCTGTATGCTGGCGTGTGTCCGCGACCGCATACACAGCACCGGTACAGACGACTGGTTGGCGAACCGCTGCACACACATGTGCGTCATCGTACATACAAATATTACGTCGGCCATCAACGAGAATATCCTGACGAATGTCAAATTAAGTTAGTTACCCTTTCTCCAAATCCATTCCTATATCCAAAGGTAGGCAGCGCATCCGGGGGCGTGTCAACGTTGTCATTTTGGACTAATGTTGGCATGTATCACGGATGTCTATGGGCTACAGTATCCACTTACCATCAGGTGGACTGTATGCTCGTCTGCCACCTTCGTCCATAAAAAAAAAAAAAAGAAGACAAAATAAGGCTTGTTTTTAGTAATAAGTAATCAAAGCATTGGAAATATACTTTGTAAGTTATTTGACTTTTTGAAAACTGGAAATTTGTCTTACAAATGAACCAGTATCTAAGACTAACTAATAGGACTCGGGGCATAAAATGAAGTTGGACCGTAGTATCTTCACCAGTGGAACCAGTTGCCAAAAAATGTTATGGAGGCAGATTCGTTGATCTAGTTCAAGAACCGGCTGGACTGATACTGTGCTAAAAAGATGCACAAGATTGCACAAGATGACCAAAACAAGATTGGGCGCCTACGCTGCATAATCTATTACAGTCACAATAATAATAATCTACTGGTCTTCCATTCAAGGAATCATCTATCCCATCGATCGCCGGTCTTGCTACAGATATGACCTGTTCATTACCACTTCAACATGCCGATTCTATAAGTTATGTCGGTGACTTACGTTCTTTGACGAATCTTTTCGTTTCCGATCTTATCCCACGAAGAAACTCCAAACTTCTCGCCACAAATTGCTCTCCATGGATCAGAAGTTCGCCGGTAGTGGGTGAATCAGAAGAGCCTAAGATCGTGTGTGGTGTCGAGCCTTAGGAGAAGCTGACATCCAGCAGTGGTAAAACATAGGCTATGGTACACAATCAACTTGTTTCCTTTCACTACTGACTATGACCTCCCAAGGTTTCTTGTCTTCTGCTTTACTCCTTTAGCCGTTACTGAGAATTTTGAGTCATCGCTTCATGTCTTCATCGCTTCATCTCAATCGGTTGCAGCTACAACAATTGGAATGAAGAGAATTGGCCTGCCCACTGACACTTAAGCATACTGATTTTTTAAATCATACTTGTCCAGCAGGTGAAGAAAGAACTACAATCCTCAATAAATATCTATAGAACAATCACTCACTTTCCATTATAATCATGATTCCAGATCATCTTATCAATAATATTAACATCATTAGCTCCTAAGAGCGTCGCAGCCTTCGACACGGCCATATTCAGTATCGGCTCGTTCACTTCTTGCAGTATCATCACCTTTGAACCTGATAATACGTCCTAATAAAAATTAAATAATTTCATATATGAACTATTAATAATAATAATAATATAGTCTTTATTTAATTTATTAATAAAGAAAATATAACGCCAAACTAGGTTTCTGCATGTTGTGAATTCCAACGTTTGTCATTCCAGGCTGATGTTAATATTGCGGGCAAGAGAATCCACTTACTACCAGGAACTCTATTCAGAACTACTTATATTACTATTTCAATAATTTCGTAGCGTCGATCGGGATTATAATAAATAAATAAAAGAAATAAAATCTTTTATTTCAAGCTATTAAAAAAAAACAATAGGGTTGGTAAAGACCATTGGTTCATACGCATGAAACTTATGTATATGCAGGTGAAGAGTACTTTGAAAAAATGTAATAAAAGAAAATGGAACGCGTAGAACATATTTTTTCTTTTTCGGAAAACTTTCCGAGATCCTCACGTAACGTGAGGTGGTCAAACGGTGGTCATATTAACGCATCGCTCGGTTCTTACATCATCCAAATATCCCTCAATGCTGGACCAACGAGTAGGTACCTATTGCGAATAACTAACGTTGCAGTAAAAACAACATTTGCAAAGTATTTTGTTTTTTTTATACATTCGTTAATTTATGATATAATTGTTAAATCCTGTAAAATAAATTGGAATACCATATCAATACCATGACTACTTGGAATACCATGACACCAAACAAATACTTAGATGATATAAATAAAGAAAATAATCGAACAGGCACGCACGCATCATACGTGAGTGTATGAGGGTGTGTGCGTAACACCCTCTAACACGCACCCTCCCATAGACACAGTCAGAGAGACGTACGCACATCCTCACACACAGAGAGACACACAAACACATATACCCTCAACCACACACACACAGATGCGCTATGTATCTATGTATTATAATAGGCCTATGAATCTATTTTGTAATCACCCCGTTCACTAATGCGTTCTCTGGAAATGGATAACTTTTTCTCTAAATGGTCCTCACCATATGTGAGTCTATGTCTAGTGTGAGGTCATTTGTTGTTCCTAATTGGAATGGTGGGCAATTATTGTGAATATAGGAACCTCAAATTTTGTGTATTTGCAATTACCTCGTGTATTACCCTGGTCGGTCTTATTTTCTTGGAATATATTAATGTTTGTCTTATATACATACTTATATATGTCAATTATAAGCACACTATTTAAATGTATACATCATTGTAAACACATAGTACAAGTAAAATAGTTTTTTAATTTGAATTCGTCTGTTCGCTGCGACAAAATTATTGAAACGTAATAATGATTCTGAATTGGGGGACAATTGCACCTATCTATTCGTCTGCCACTTTCTGTCTATAAAAAATCCTAACCTCGCGTATTGTCATCAATAGGATCAATTCCATTTGCTTACGCCGTCATTCATGGGAAATTGCACATGGTAGTTGGTACTCGCGGTTAAAGTACTCGTATGTACTTACCAACTGCGATATATTTTACACGAGACATCGTAAGTGAAAGACAATCGACTAATATCGTTTTTGTACAGCACATTTTTTATCATTCCGTCAGAGTTAAATAGATTTATTATATTACGTTTTTACAGGTTTATATACTGAGTACTGTACGTGTAAAAAAAGGCTAAAGTGTGTAATTGACAACCTTGCCGTACTATTAGCCTGTCTTGTAACCTTGTAACAAATTTACAACATGTAACAAACTGTCTTGTAACATCCCTCATTAATAACGAAGACTTTGGAACCCGCGTTTCAATAATCTGCACAAATGCCCATCGAGTATACCTAATGTAATCATTTCGATATAGTTAGAGATATACCTACGCTTGATGCGTAACAACTAGTTTAAGTAAACTAAAACCGTTCTGGGAATCGGGCTCCCGCGGGATTACGATAGTAGATAAATAAACAATATATTATACCATCTTTTTGTTATGCGTGTTTCCGCAACAGCATTTGAGCTTTATTGCACTGTTTATAATGTTCATCACCATTCCTGCTGTCCATTGTTTGAAGCAAATCAAGTGACGAGGTGTTCGGGCATGTCTTAAAAACATAATAATTGATAAGTAATATAATAAAATTGTAACTGTAATAATATTAATATTTTTTTTGAAAATGGTCGTTGCAGTGTTAATTGCAAACAACAATTGTTGTTCTGTCCGAATACGCATTACGCAAAAACTAATGGACCGATTTTAATAAAAAATTCCCATAGTTTTATGTGCCTGGCTAACATTTGGGGTCGGTACTTTTTATCCAGATCACTTCTAAACTTTCCATGGGAATCAGCTAACCTATACTCTAATGATTGCCTACATGCTGGAGCATCAGCGTGTTTGCGAAGAGATTGAAGTTGTGTCATACTACAAATACTTGGGACTGACTGTTAACATTGACATGACATGGAAACTGCAATAAAAATGTGTGTAAGTACTAAATTACGTACCCTCCTAGGTAAATTCTATGAATTGCAATACGTAGTAGGTAAATAGAGGCACTTAGGTTACGCTTAGTACTCGTACATCTATATTATAGATGTCCGAACAGTAAGCGTAACCCGCTTTCGTGAAATGAAAGAAGTATACCTATGTATAATTTGTATGCGTCAGCGTTTTTAGTGCTCAGCGCTTTAGCGGATCGTTAGCGACATTATTACATTTACTCCCTACACAACTTGCTTTTTTTGCTGTAGTGTGTTGAAGCTATACAAAAAAGAAATAACAAATAATACGGCGACCGTCGACGGCACCGGTGGGAGTCAACGCCGTGCCGTCGCCGGTGCCGGCAAGTGGAAAAACATGTCATATAATTTCATACATTTTTACTTCCACAGCTGCCGTGCCGTTGCCGGCGCCGTCGCCGTGCCGGTGCCGTGCCGGCCAGTGGAAAAACGCCCATTGGCGGTATTGATATCTGTTTTGAAGCAAACAGATATTACTGGTCAAATATTTAAACAACTTCATTTTCATTTTCGCTAGAAATTTAGATGTAAGTAACACGGTGAAATTTGAACTTGAAGTAAAACTGAAATGTTTGATGTAAAAAGTTAAATTGTAGTCATACGTCTACGTCACATTTTTGAAGGGTTTTTGCTTTTGTTATAAATAAGAAAGCATAGATGAATAAATAGGTATAGGTTGGACTGATTCCTCTATGGCATAACCATTTAGAATTTCTTTGCTACTCGCAAAGATCTACAAACCGTGCGCAAGCGTAAACTCCAAATTTAGCACGTTTATTATAAAGGCTTGTTCAGATATAAGCGATAATATCTAGGCGAAATCCCACCGTGTATTTTGTGCGTGTACCGCCAGTCGCCTAGGCACGCGTTTGATCGCTTGGAAAAGCCTTACTGTTAACACTGTCTAGACCGCTATACGCGGTATATCACAACCCGAAGCGGTTGACGAATATCGCTTATATCTGAACGAAGGAATTATCGCGTACCCTCGCGAATATCACTACCTCAGGCAGCAGCGAATATCGCTTATATCTATACCAGGCCTTTAGCAAGAGAATCAGAAGCAATTATTGTCAAGTGGCACTAGAAGTTTTTAACCAAAATAACAGATAGGGTTAAATAAAACACCTTCACCTCCTAACATTGATTTTCAATCATTAAAACTAACAACTTTGGTCTTACGAGTATTTTCTGAACTTATATTTTCTCCAAAAATGGTTAATTCTATAAATGAAGTCTCTTACTTTGTTACTCTACTCGTACTACTCACTATACGCTGCAGCGAACGGCAACACCGTACAACACACCATTCTGTTTATATACCAATGAGTTCGTGAACTACATTCACACACTACACATGTAGGTACACCGTCCCAGCCGGCGGATACGAGATCGTCTCCCTCGCTACGCCGTGAACACACACCGGCCTTCAGCCAACACTTTTACCAGGTATCAGCAGGTGCCTGGGCGCTTCTCACCGACTCGCGAAATATAGATAATATAGTCGTATATAGAAATATAGAAGACAAAAATATAGATAAAATACTCGTAAGTTATAGTTGAGGAAAATAAGTATGAAACCTTGTCCTAGTAGAATTTGTACTTGTACGTGGAAAATCACTTTTAAAATTAATACGTGCGATTAGATCACTGCAGATTGTAGCTAGTGGTTCTTCATGGCTGCAACATGGACAACTCTATGTAGAATTAAATGTCAGCATTATTTTTTAATTTTATTTCCAACTTACCAATTAAACATGAAATTGCAACCGCCTTCTTAGAACTGCAGCCGATCTGCTGTGACAGTCGTGTGTACTTTCCAATTTACAGTTTATGATACTCAACCGCTGTTATTAATACATATTAAAATTGTATTGTATTTGGGAATAAATGTTTAGTGAAAAATAATTAGTAATTGAGTTGCTAATAATACCACTGTTATAATACACCTAGTCGCCTACACCCGTATAAATCGGTGCAAGTGTACCTACGCGGTGCGTATGATTGAGTGATCTAAGTGAAAGAACGTAGATAGTGATTTTTTTAAAGTTGTAAAACAAAAATTGTGTTACAAAAAATGAAATGAAATTTCCAGTGGAACCTTCGCAATATCGAAGATTTTTTTTAAAATTCAAACACTAAACTTCGCTATTCCGTTCTGTGCCAATCAAAAGCTCAGGACTCCGCGTAACGATATCCTGTTGGGTGTTTGCAAAATTTGTTAGCCAAATAAAACAACAAACCACACTCGTTCCCTTGTACTCTCAGCCAATCAACAAACTTTACACTGTTAACGAACTGCCACGCGTGATCAAAATAAAAACTGTATTTCAATTCGAAGTTGAAAATCGATTTTTTCCGTTGACATTGGTAACAGGTTTGCCGTAGAAGTTACTAGAAAAAACTTATCGAGTGCTCCAACGCACTAGGGAACCTGGCTGCCGCAGTCAATTCGACGTGCGATGCTCATTGGAGACCGCGCACTAGGCAGCCAAGAATCTCTAATTGCGCCCAGCCACAGAAAGATAGAACAATACGATAGAAACTATAGATGTATATTTTTAACAGAAGAGGTGCTAGGCAAGCGGACGTCCTATACTCTATTCACATTACAGAAAGAAACGCCGCCCACCCAATGTAGCATAATTAATTGACCCGAAATGTATACTTGGTTAGAATAATTGGTCAGATTGATCTCGAAAGAATTACTCTTCCTCCTGGTCGGATTGCCAAGCACGATCTGTGCGAGTATTTAGGTAAATTGTACAATCTCTACAATTTTTTTAATGCAATATTAATTTACACAATTAATTAAGTTGAACAGAGTACGCTGCACCAGAGGGGGCGCTGTCGATCTTGTAGAATCTTATCCTTAAAATGGAAAAGCACAGTAAACGGTTCGTTCCACAACGTTCGTCGAGTTCGCGGTATAAAATATTCTGAAGACCACACTGTACGATTCGTCAAGGAAGTGCGAATGAAACGCCGGTAAAAAAGAATTAAACGTGCGGTCAGGGAACGAAGATCCTCACGCATTTTTTTTATAAACTCCGAATGTAATTCGAAATAAAATCTGTATAGTTTAAGTATTTTTTTTAAATTTTATATCATATTTTCAATGCAAATAATTAAACTTAAGGAATCAAATCAAAAGTTTAGGTTATACAACCGGCCACGCACCAGTCTGCACGTCTGTTATTCTGCTTGAGTCTCGCTCTCGATATTGGCACGCACACACACCCAGAGAAAGAGAAAGGCGTATGGAGGGGGTAAATATCTTACGTGACGTTACATTTTCTCTACCTCACACCTACCGCAAGCCGCGTAAAGGAACTTCGTTCCAAAAGCTAGACATTCATTCACCATTACACAGGCGGTAGAAAACGCGAAGAGCGTTGCCCTAATGTAAAGTACGGTTTCACTCCAATAGATAAGCCTCAAGCACACTGGATACTTTTAGTATCGGCGATCGGCAACTTTTTCGCTTACGAGTAGCTAGTTGAAGCGTCGAACGCTGAACACCGCTTGATTGTAGTACTAGAATAGAAGATTGGCCACTAGAATAAGTTGATACTTATAAATTTTTAAACTTTCGCGTTTTATACACATTTTATACATATTCTAAAACTCATTCAGATCCGATTTAGATTATACAAAGTGGATACTTAAAATATTTTTTTTCGACACTATCAGTTGAATAGAAAATTTAATATTTTTTTCATCGGATACTTTAAAGGATAAAGTAAATTGAATTTAGAACATCGTGTGCACTAAGTTTGTGAATTCAAAACATCATTAAACCTATTTACTTCTACCTCCATGGTGCCGAATTTATCATACAACCTTTTTTAATTTGTTAAAAACTCAGACTCGGAACCTTCTTGGTGTACTTTTTTTTTAATTTGCTTTGCGCGCGCCATTTTCTTTTCACGTCATATTGTTAAAACCTTAGGTTAAAAACAAGAAACTTGACATTTCCTCGCTGAGGTGGGATGAAAAGTTACGTGTTGCACTCGAGTGCAAAGATTTTTCACCTCGTGCTCTTTTGATTCCCTCGCTAACGCTCAGGATTCTAATTTTTGAATCGTTCGCTTGCTCGGTCATCAAAATTGAGCACGCGGTTAAAAAGCAACTTTGCACTCTTGTATAACAAATAACTATTGTATACCATGCTAAAAATCGAAGAAACACTTGAGAGTCAAGGAAAATAAAATAAAAATCAATTTATGAATTAATCAATTTTTACTCTCAATGTATACAAAACGGTTCATTGTAGCAAAAACCGATTTCACCGGTAGAAGGAGCTGAAAATGTTGAATCTTTTCGTATAATTATCTCATTTTTGGAAAAATTGTCGGATAATCGGTTGTGCCCCTGAGGGTACGAAATACAAACTCCTTTGCAGCTCATTATCAGCGTATTCAATAGGCAGCTAGGTAGCGCCAACCGCACATGCAACATTACAGAACAAACTCGTTCGTTCAGTTAAGAACATGAACATTTTAAATTCGTGGTGAATTAAGCATTAAGAATCAACGCATTTAGAACTTTTTATATTTTTTATATTAAGCATATTGTTTTTGTAATTACGCTCGGTTGGCTAATGTGTAAATAAATTTATTTTAACATTTCATTTTATTACAATCAAACAAAATCAAAAACTAAAATGCAAGTCATATTAATTAAAATAGTGGTATATAGTATCGAAATATCATGATAAACGTGCAATACATATAACTTCACTTTACATATAATCTCAGTTCACACTTTACATATAATATTTCTTGAGCTTTACCACATGTACTCCTCCAACTCCTTCAACATGAATAATTACCCTTTTTACACTTCGATATCCAACTTTTTATCGCTCATGTCTGACATGACAATTTCCTTTTTCGACCCTGTCATTCCACCCTCCCTCTACCCTCCCTCCTAATGGTGTTCCCATTTGTGAAAAACCATAAGTATTTTTGATTAACAAACATTATTTAAAATTCTAATAAATAAATTTAATCTAACACTTGTCCATATAACTGTCATGCATGACACGGGATCGCGGAGATAGGCACTGTTCAATCTGTTTCTATCAGGTAACTATCAAATTTAATCTATTTTTAATGTAAACAAATGAGTATCCGCTTCTGTACATACCACTATTTCTCTACGTTTTAATATTTACCTACTTTCTCTTCCCCATCAGACTTCCTACCTCCCAAAACCCTTTGAATCTCAGCAAATGATTTCCCCTTAGTTTCTGGCACACAGAAAAGGATGAATAAACACATAAACATACAATTTATTGCAAAAATCCAATACGTTGCCGCTGGACCTATGGAATTGGTTAATAGAGCAAAGTATTTAGTGGTGAGGAAAATGGAAATTATGGAGGGTAGTAAGCTAATTGATAGGCCGAGAGCGCGCGTCCTTCCGTCGAATAGTTCGGCAGTTAGCGGCCAGCTTAGGGAGCCCAGGCCTGCGGAAAATGAAGGACATATTTTTATTATTTTCTTTTAAACTTCTTAAATATTCAAATGTCCTCCTATTATACGTTTAAGGGAGTATTCAGTCATATTATGTGTAATGTTATGTTTTCTGAGGGAGAGGGGGGTGGGGGTGTACGCTGCAATTCAACAGCCGCTGGGCCACTCAGACTGGCCTCGTTACCCCTCTCTCACAGAAGACTACTTTGAAATATACTGTATTTCCTACATTAACCTATTCCCCAATGTACGTACGTATTTTGGTAGTGAGTGAGATATACCAGAGCCCATTTCCATTCCTTCCTATTGTATCCCTCCCATTTTTTCCCAACCCTTTCTCCAAATCCATTCCTATATCTCCAAAGGCAATCTGGGGGCGTGCCAACGTTTGTCATTTTAGACTGATATTAGCATGTACAGCGGATGTCTATGGGCAACAGTGTCCACTTACCACCAGGTGGATTGGGCGTTCGTCTGTCACCTTCTTTCTACGAAAGAAAAACAAAAAATAAAAATAACACAAGACTAATGAATGATTTGATGGTGATTTTATTTTATTCGAATTTTTCAAGTGATTTTATTCGATTTGAATTAAAAATCATCGGCACCTAAGAAGCTATTTAAAAAATCAGGTTACAAACAAATTAAGCCGCAGGAAAGAAAACAAATAAAAATTACCTGCACTAAAACAGAAAACGACCAGGATAAGTGATACGAGAGGCATATAGTTCATGAATCCTGTTATTTGATCAATGTTTTCCTTTATTTTGAAAAATGTCCCGAGACCGAGCTGAAACAAAGTGAAATACAATGTGAGGAAAATATATTTTGTAGCTATTGTTCACGTAAATCATATATAGACATGTTGTTATTGTATTTGAGTGCTTGTTTCTTGTTTATATGTTCCGCATCTATTGTAACGAGTTTTGCCAAATTGTGACATTATCTGAGGACCTCGTTGACTGTTATCTCATTGTTAGACATTTTCTCGAAAATTGGCACAACAATAAAATCTTTTCATATTTTTTGGTTTAGCTTAAAAAATCAGATGATAGAGCACGTTTCTGATTAAACGTAATCTTCAAAATAAACATTTTAAGTTAGAAAAACTCACGAGTCTGTACGTGCATACTGACAATAACAAGTCAGGGAATAATAAAGCAGTCGCATATTTTTTATTATTGAGCTGCATAACGGCCTTTCGTAAAATAATTCCTGATCTCATCATAAATTATAAAACACTTGTGATTATTATAAATAATTAGTAATTCACACAAAGGACTACCGTAAAATGAACTATGTTTTCCGATTCATATCCTACTCCCTGGAAATCCTAATACCTGGAAGGTAATGGAATAAAACACCTAATTTTTTTTTTTTCATTATATTCTTGACTCACCATCCAACCCCGTCCCTTACAAACAGGATTGGGAGGTATAATGGAATGAGGAAAATTTTTCTTATATTCTTCTTATTCCCTATTTACTCAACACTTTTTCTAAATTCATTCCTAACGTTTGTTATTCTGGACTGATGTTGGCATGTATCGCGGATGTCGTAGGACGACTTAGCACCAGGTTTACTGTCTGACCATCTGCCACCTTCTCGTTGTAAAAAAATAAACTTACCATACCAAAAACCATTCCAACTAGCGTGGTACACAAAATGGGCTTTCTTCCAAACCTGTCTGTAACCACCGTAGTACATAAACTCGCAGTCAATTGTATCAAACCAATCACAACTGATGCTATTTCAGGCCTTACAGTAGTCTGGGTCGACTCCAATACAGTTTGCAAATAAAAAGTAACAGCATTAAAACCTGTAATTTGTAATCCTATCCCTATTAAAATCACTATTCCTAAAGCCTTTAAAAACACACGGTCTTTTAATATTTCTATTTTATTCAGTTTTGTGTCGGTTTCTGTTAGGGAATATTCTTTTAATTCTTCATTAGCTAAAGTTTCAGACCCTCGTAGGAATGTTAGGACTTCAATTGCATCTGCGGTTCGTCCTGAAAAGTAAAAAAATGTGGTTAGTGTACTGCGAATACTTGACACAGTTTAGTGAGTATCGAAATGGGATATCGTATAGCAATTTATGTAGTGTTAATAATACATAATATGTTTTCTGTAAAATCAAATACATATTTAAAAAAATCACAGATTTGGCAATCATTTACAAGAATGTGTGAATTCATAAAGTAGTAAAGAGCATTTATGGAAACTTATTACCGGGGTAGAGAAGTCGGTTTATTGTTTTTAAAACAATTTAATTAATGTGACACATATTTTATAAATGGACATGTTTAGGTTACACATAATTCTAAATAGTTATTATTTTTGTCTCAATTTGTTTGTTTTGTAATTATTTTTCCATATTGTTAAAATATACATTTTATAATCTGCTAAAAATTTAGTAGGATTAGAATAAAACCAGATATTTTAGAATTCTTTGAGTAGGTAGAATGTAGTATTATACTTTGTATTTAGTTATTTTATATATTCATAAATTAAATTTTATAATTATTTTATATATTTATGAATAATTTTGTGGTTTGACCCTCGTGTTTTAAATTTAGATTATGTTGCCTTCATTCATGTCTCTCCACAGTTTAATTAGACATCTCTCATTATTGAAATTAGCTTACAGGATTAACAAATTCATATTGTCTATATAATAAGTATGCGTGTTAATATTTATGATCGATTTATTGTATTGTAGTAAATAAAATAAAATTACCTTTAGAATACAAAAAATATGGACTATCAGGTAAGAACATTATCGGTATAGTGGTGACGATGACCAAACAAGTGTATATCACGTTCAGAGGGACGTATGAGGTGAATGGCCCCATACACAACATGATCACAATTCCAGTAGAACACACGATTTGCAGGATTGTGCCCAGACTGCCTCGCACTTCTTTCTGAAAGTAAATAAAATGGCGTAGAAAATATTATTTCTTATTTTATATTTCTAGATGGCATTCCTTAATCTCCAATCCATTCCTGTATCTCCAAAGGTAGGCAAAGCATTCGGGGTCCTGCCAATGTTCGTCCTTCTATAATTGGTACATGCATACATGCATTTTATACATACAACCTCTGCCGCCGGAAATATTGTGTTTTCCATTCAGTAGACAAAACGTCTTAATTCATGACGTTTTACCATAATTAGAGAACAAACAACAACTCTTTGAAAATAAAACCTTAGGTGTCAGAATTGTTTATTAAAATAATTACGTTGATTAGTTTGAATTATCTCACTTACACCCCAGATCAGACCAAATTGACAATTTCAAAAATTTTGTCGCAGTAAATACGATCGTTTAACACATCGGACTTACCATAGTGTACTAATAATAATAAATCTTTATTGGTAACAGATTTTTGTACACATACATGATATGAAACCCCAACTCCTGAAGTAGGTAAACCTCTATCACAGGAGCTAGTGTCCTTCCATAAAGTGCAATGTATGGAGCAAGTCAATAAGTAGTGAGATAGTTCTGAATTAAGCTCCACGTTAGATGAGAAATGTGTAATCAGTAATCACTAATCATACACATACCTACTACATGGATAAAAAACAAAACGCTCCACAACAAAGAATTAAAATATACAATTATAAATAATTCCAAAACTACATAGGTAATCTAATTATAAATGAAAGGGATTTGAATTAATAATCGAATAAGAGTACGTGCAGGGCCGTCTTTACCAGGGGGTGCAAGGGGTGCGGTGCACCCCGGGCGCTCACCTTTTAAAGGTAATGAAAAAATATAACGCTATAGTAAACAATTACACAATAGGATATTTGACTGTCATAGGATACACAATAGGATATTTGACTGTCATAGGATACACAATAGGATATTTGACTGTCATAGGATACACAATAGGACGTTTGACTGTCTTAGGATACACTCCCGCACCCCGGCGCAGAATAGACTTAAGACGGCCCTGAGTACGTGGTATTGTTTACAGATAGATCTCAAGTTTAAGATGTTATTTTCATGTCATTTCATAAAGTCGTGGTGCATTGGCGTCTACTAGGTACTTATCAATATGAGCCCTTCGGTCAAATGTTGTGTAACAAATCGTCAAGCAAACCTTTCACTATTTACCAAGTTACGCAAGCGACACGATTATCGTGCTATAGTAAAAATTTTAGAAATACATAATGTTAACGAATTGTATATCGACCTGCATAATAATTTACGTAATTTTTAAAAAGACATTTTTTACAATAAGTCTAATTGGCACGATTACACACCTTTTTTACGTTCACAAATACGTAATTGCGGTTACTTTAACGTTCATATTTGTTGCACTAACTGAAAATACATATTTGTTCTGCAACGTTGTATTTATTTTAGACGCCACCTAATCGCCTATTGAATAAGTGGACAATTAACTGCAAAGGATTCGAACTTTGCAGGAACTTTGTAGAATTTATTTGTCCGAACGCCTAATTCGTTACCATACGCATATTACAAACTATTTAAAAATAAAATAATAACTTTTTAAAGATATTTAATAATGCAATTGAAAGTCGGTACGTTCCATAGATAAATTGGGTAATTTGAAAGATTAGCGTTATTATTGATAACATAATTTAAGTAGCGATTACCGCAACAGTTAAATGGACAACAACTATACTATGGTGAAACACCGATATCAGTTCATAATGTCGCCACCATATGCCAACTGTAAATCACTGATCTCCCCTTATAATCTAAAGTTGTTTCATGCCATAATTCAAAACACGGACCCAATGCAAACGTTACACGTCCAACAGATTGTATTTTATTTAATGCTCCAGTATTTCCTCACAATATCTTCACCGCTGATCTAGTGTTAAATGCAAAATCTGTACTAACTCGTAAGTAGAAATTTCATGGTACGGACAGTCTGATTTTTATTCAATATTTATTTAACTACAGAAAATGGACAACAATCAGTTACTTTTCGATTTAAAATTATTGACAATCTTAGAAATTTTCTAAATTTTCTTCTAAGAATTACTCCATTTTGCATATTAAATTTACCCTCTGGACATTCAACAAATGTCCTGAGGTCAATGACCAGAAGATTTGGTCGACACAAAGGATAAAATATGTAAAATTATTCTAGAACACGATTCCTAATTTTCCATTCCTTGTTTCTCAATTTGACGGTCACCCTACAATTTAGCAATGACATTGTACAAATTATTTTCAATTGGATGAGTACATTAAACATATTAATGGGTTTCTATTATTCAAAAATGTACTTGTTTCTGAAAAATATACCGACATAATATGACATTTTTCAATATCATTTTAAACAAACTTGAAATAAAAATATAATAAACACCCGGAAAGTACCGACTCCGTCGGAACATAGTTGTAGTGTAGTATCTATTTAAGAGAGGTTACGGTTACAATCGGTTAAATCAAGCTTGAGTTAAGTTTTATGCAAAACACTAAGATTCATAGAAATACATGATTTTTTTGCATTTATACACACACATGTACACACGTAATCTGTATAATGTGTAATTGTGTGTTCCATCGCTCACTGTTATCGCTGAATATACCATTATTTCCTATAAATGCGTTTCCATTCACATTCCACCCTCAAAGGTCTTCTAATAAATTTTAAAATGTCTAATTTTCTAACTATAAATGTACTCGTATATAGGGAGGGGTGCTGACTTTCATGATACAAATTATGAATTGTATTTGAGAATCAGGTCTCACTCAAAATCTGACATCAGAAGGCTAATCCAAAGATGTCTTTGAAAAGGATGCTTCGAAATGACTATACGAGTCAGTGCAAGTTAGTTAATCACTACTTAGATTTTCTTTTCCAGGTGGACTGTATGCTGGTTTACAGCCTATTTCCTATAAAACAAAAACTTTACGTTAACATTACTTGGCACGATCCTGTAGCATTTCTGTTTAAGCAAAGGTTGACGGGCAGAGAATGCCATTAAGCCAGGCATTAAGTCCGCCTACTGTCCAAATTTAGTGCAGTAAAACTTAAATAAATAAAAAATGAATGTAAAAAAATCGAGAGAAATAAATAATTGCAATTAAATAGTTTAAGTATTTTCTGTAAATCGTAGGTTACAGAAAAGTTTATTTTTTCACGATCGTTTTCAATCAATTTTATCACTACTAATAAGTATCTAGAAATAAACATTAATATGGGAAGTAATAATTTAATACTCGAAGGAAAAAACTACAAATTATATGAACTCATGTTTGGAAAACCTCAAGAACAGTTTTTGCTAGTTTAAAATTTTATTCATTAAAAAAGAGTAAGTACCTATTTACTTGTACCTACCTACCTATATGAAAAAGCCTGCTTACCTATGTTGTAATCACTTGGTTAATACAGGTTGTGTAATATTTTGGGGCTTTACTCAAAAGCTAAAAGCGTTAAAAGTAAATAAAAAAAAACTAATAACATGTATACATATTACGAGTATAATAAAATCGTAAGAAAGCAGTCCGTACAGACACTCCTTTTTACTTGAAATATTTTTTTAAAAAGTAATTGCTATAGATATTATATTCGTATTTTATATACCATAAAACAAGCTGCACCCGGCAGACGTTGTCCTGCCTGTGTATATTTATTTACCTCTGTGTATAAAATCACAAATTATTCTGTTTTACCGCCGATATGATTTTTGCAATCGATTGAACGATATAGAAGTTGATGTGCTGCAGCGCCATTTAGCCACTAAGTCGATAGCATATAACTTTCTCCATGAATAAATACGAGTACATATATGTGCCCACTTTCATGGTGATTGGTCAGACGGTGTCGAAGTCTATTAACATCAGATATACCAACATATATATATATATATATATATATATATATAGATGGATAGATAGATAGATAGATACGAATGATATAGAATCAAAAACAACAATTTATTGTCCGTCTGTGTAAACGCGCACACGCAAAAACCACTTATTTAATATTTAGGTTAATATTTAGGGTACTTTTTATCCAGATTTATTATAGAGTTCCCACGGGAATCAGTCTAAAGTTGACGGGAACTAAGTCGCTGGTGCTCATAGTACTCGTAATTAATAATTGCTGTGTTTTGCTCAGTAAGTAACGTCTTTGTAAAGGATATAATTTCGTCAGAAAACCGAAGGAGGAAAATCAGAAGTTATTGCGTCAAGTCACTCGAACGTGATAAGACATCCGTAAAGTATTTTTTACGAGATCTGTTTGATTTAAAAGTTAGGTCATCTTGAATGAGTAATTTAAAATATATTTTTAGGTATTTCTGTTTGACAATGGATTAGCTCAGTTAGGGACTTTATTTGCTTTGCAAAAGGTCTTGAATTCGACACCCAGTCCGACATTCAAAAGACAAAAATTACTTATTCGGGTCTGGGTGGTGTGTCTGTTTCTGTGTGTAGGTATCTCTGGACGTACGCGTGGGCCATTGAGTGTGGCGTTATTCAAGTCTTCTTTATGGAAAAAAGGTGGCAGACGACCAGACAGTCCATCTGGTAGTAAGTACTTATATACTGTCGCCCATGGAGACCCGCGACACAAGCCAACATCAGTCCAGAATGACAAAAGTTGGCACACCCTCGGATGTGCCTACCATTTTTGAGATATAAGAAATGATTTATGGAAAAGATTGTGGAGGGATGGGATAGGAATGGGCTCCGGCGTTTCTCGCTCACTACGGAAATACGTACGTATAGATAGATACATTACGGAATCATTGGCCATCGACTAATCCGGAAATATCCGAACGCATCATCCACGTCTATGAATTACCGTACCTCTAATTATCGTAATTAAATCCCTTATTGCATAGACGTGGATGATGCGTTCGGATATTTCCGGATTAGCCCATGGCCAGTGTATCTGTACATTAGGGGAATAGGATAAAGTGTAAAATGCAGTACCTACACGTTACAGGAGTCTTCTATGTGACAATAGAGAAACGTGACCAGTTGGTGTAGCAGCTGTGATTTTGCAGCGTGCAGTCTCTCCTAAAATTGACTTGTAGGTATTGCTTAACTAATATTGTTAAACATTGACAGTTAAGCTATGTGTATAAAGCCGAATTTACTAGTGTATGTTCGTGTCCTATACAATGACGCAGAGATGGAAAAAAGTATCATACCGTATGAAATTTATGATATCGCATTCTAAGAGATTCATACAATCTTTTATAATTTATACAATTACTAATGACTCGTCCTTGCTTCATTCAAGGTGGTATAATAAATTCGATTCGCTGCATTTTTGCCAAAAATTATTGTTTCACCCAAATATAGCCCATATTCGATTTTAAAAATCAATGTAATAGTGTCAAATTATTTTTATTAAAAACATGGCAGACGAGCGGACGGGTCACATGATGGTAAGTGGTCACCGCCGCCCATGGACACCTACAATACCAGGGGGCTTGCGAGTATGCTGCCGACTTCGCAGAATCCTGTCCTTGGAGAGCCCCATGTCTTAGTTAGCATAACGGAAAAATTTCAAGCATAATGATAGTTCATTCCACAACTTTCACGCGGTATAAAATGTCTCGATGAGCGCAGTTTACCTCCTACATAAACAAAAAAAAAAGAAACTTACAGTTTCTCTTTTTAATATTAGAATAGATATAGGGTGTAACCAATCAAGTCTCGAAGTCAGAAAACGTGAATTCCACTAATAATTAAAAAAAAAATTGTTATGAAATGTTATTTTTTTAAACATATAAATTATTGAGCCTTTGAGTAAATTTTTATTTAAAAAAATATATATGAATATTTTTTTTGTCAAAAATACGTTCATAAATACGAGGTGTGGTGTAGAACACTAATTCATGCGACTACATTGTAGCGATACAATTTGCTGATAAAAATGTACCTGTTGTGAACGAAACTCATAGTTGTCGTTTTTTTATGTTAACTTATTTTTTGTCAAAATATTCGTATAATGTCCATGTCAATTGACAGCTCAACAACAGAGTCACTAATAACACAATAGAGAATAATTGAAGGTCAAAAAAGGTCATACAGCTTGATAGAAGCCAAAATCATTAACGGATCTATAACTTGTGATAATTAATTGTTGCATTCTGTATGTATACGATCCGCTATAGTAAATCGAATCTTCCATATTAAAGGCCGATCGATTAAAGTACTCTGCAGAATCGATGGTCAGTATTCGCAAGCATTTTTAAATAAAATCAATCATTCATTAAAACATCGATGACTTATTTTTTACTTACACTGGCTATCTCAGAAGCATACATGGGCACCACGGCAAAGGTGAATGAATCTGACCATCCATTGATGACTTTTGCTAACAGAATCATCCAGATTTCTGTGGCGAAAGTTAACAATATGCAACTCACGAGTCTTGGCACGCAGGAGAGGATGAGACAATACTTCCTACCTATGTGGTCCACTAAGAAGGAAACCATGAAGAATGCTGAAATAAGAAGCATTACTTACATTAATAACCTTCATATGTACTACATTTCACATTTTATCTCATTTGCCAGAGTCCATTCCCATCTCATCCTATCCCTCCCCATTTTACCAACCCGTTCTCCAAATACATTCCTAAATCTCCAAAGGTAGGCAGCGCATCCGGGAGCGTGCCAACGTTTGTCATTCTGGACTGATGTTGGCATGTATTGCGGATATCCATGGTTGGATTTACCATTTACCATCAGGTGGAATGTATGCTTGTTGTCTGCCGCCTTCATTCATAAAAAAAACCTCAACTAATTATAATTCACGAGACATACTTATAGGTTCCGTGGTGGGACCTGTGGTGTCGGCTGGCTATAGAATACCATCACCGGCATCACCCTCATCTCTTCCCGTGGGTGTCATGAAAGGCGACTGAGGGATAACAAAGCCGCTACCACAAGCCCTGAGGAACTACACCACATGAGGGGGAGAGTGCACGCTGCAATTCAACAGCCGCTGGGCGCACTCGACTGGCCACGTTACCCCTCGTTCACAGAAGACTACCTTGAAATGTACTGCATTTCCCACTTAATCTTATTTCCCTAATGTACGTACGTGTTTCGGTAGTGAGTGAGATGTGCCAGAGCCCATTCCCATCCTATCCCTCTCCATTTCCCCAATCCTTTCTCCAAATTCAGTCCTATATCCAAAGGTAGGCAGCGCATCCGGGGGCGTGCCAACATTTGTCATTTTGGATTAATGTTGGCATGTATCACGGATGTCTATGGGCTACAGTACCCACTTACCATCAGGTGGACTGTATGCTCGTCAGCCACCTTCTTCCATAAAAAAAAAAAAACCTCTAAAAGAGTGGACTCGCCAATCCGCTTGGCCAGCATGGTGTTTTAACGCCATACATCTCTCATGCACAAGACAATGTGCAAGGAAGCCCATGTCCAACAATGGACACTGAAAAGGCTGGTCGGTTGCTGCTTATAGGTTCACATATAAACTTCGGTAGCTTATGATGACTTACCAAGACAACCGCTTAGAAATCCGATAGAGACAATCCATGACCCTTCCTCTTCAGTTATAGGGCGAGGCAACACTGTCTCCGTTTCATTTCTTAGCTTCACCAGCACTGGTGATGGCCACGCTAAGCCCAGGCCCACGCATAGTACGCTTAGGTTTGCTGGAACAAAAACGTTTATTCTACAATGCTTAATTAATTATTTCAGGCAACTAAAGCCCATACAATATATACCTAACCTAGAATACATTTACCTACTTAATATAATTTAACTACTATAAAAGGGATTTTGTTCTTGTTCGGTCTCGCTACCCTAAAGCGTCGGAACACTACCCCCTCAGACAAAAAGTCGGGACTGAAGAACGGTCCCTGGTACACTGCGGGAATCGCAGGATGAAAGAGCAAGATGATTTTACTTTAGACTTTTTAAAATCTAGCCTGAATAAAGAGTACTCACCTTAAACATTAAAAAATATAATTGTAACATTGATCTAAAAAAAATCTGAGTGAAGATATTCAGAGGGGCTATTTTAATTTTAAGTCTCGTAAATATAGGGTCTTATTTGTGATGGAAGGTGTTCTCAGAATCACAATTTAGGAAATCGGTTCAATGAACTATTTCAGGATAAAATGCACTAGAGATGATACAGCAAGAAAATAATGGCAAAAAATCCATCCACGTATAGATGTGATAGCAAAAAAATCAATATAGCTTGTCAATCGACGATCCTCGAGTGAGTTAGTTACAAGAGCAGAGGTTTACTAATATTTAGTTATATCTTCTCACTAATATGTTTGATGGCGAGCGATATTACAGAAAATCAGTGTTGATAGATATGCTCAAAAGATTGTAGCTACAGCTGACTCTTCAGCCTACATTCGTTGATTCATAGTCTTTGCTTACATTGTATTATCACAACAAATGTCATGATTCAATGAAATCACGATTCCACAGTCTCTGAATAATGGGAAGTACTAAATACAAAATTAATGTAAATGTGTGTGTTTCTTTTTTGCACTTATTTGCATTGTAAAAATCAAGTATCATCTGACAACTCCATGGTTCGGGGTAACGAACTTCATCAATGCCGTCGATATGAATATGTCATGGTCAATGCAAATATTGCTGGCATAATAATATTAATTTGATACCAAAATTTCCTACTGTAGGGTAAGTTTGCCACTTGCCAGGTCTTCGGGATTGTACCAGAATTTGTTGCTGTGTCTCGTGTACGGAAATTTACCATAAGTACCTCCATATTTTGTACCGGAAATTGCTCACTATGATAATAATTATGTAATCATCAATTTTATATTACAATCACACAAAAATGTTGCCGGGTCGGGTCGGGGCAGATCGGCCACTGTTTGCCTAACAGCTCGTTGCCACTGACTCATCACTCTATTTAGTTCCTCGGCTTTTAAGGCAAACCCGCAGAAAATTGTGATAGGTACTTAATTTTGTTAATACATTGTATGTGGTTTTTAGCAGTTTATTCATTTTCAGTAACGTTGCTTCAATGAGGTTTTATCGCAAATTTCTAATCGTGCACGTATAGTAATGTTTCGGAAAATGTGATTTTATATTGGCATACCCTACTGAAAGATTGTTTAATACCGCCTGCATAATAGGAAATAAAGTATTTATGTATAGGTATGCTAACTTGAAGTTATTGGCACCGCACCTCTGGACAATCGCACTTCATCGTAGTATCGCAAACTATGGTGTACAATGTCATCGGAATTTTTATGAAAATACTTCATAAAATGCGGCAGAATGAGGGTTCCCGAACCCAATACTCTCCATTCAGAAAGCAATACACTGCATACCGTATTACTTATGTCTGCCTGGTATACGAGGTACATTGGATAATAAGCTTGTGTTATTGGCAACTTCCTTTCTGGTTCAATTTCGCAACAAAGACAGTAATTTTATAGCCACTTATTGGACAGTCCACTTATCACTTTTTTAGAGTGAGATCTATTTAGGTATAGATGTGGTAAACACCGTATTTTAACTGGTAAAAACGCAGCGTCGATAACGACAAGTTCATAAATCACATTTGAAAAATTTAATGTTGATAATAAACCTTTCTTTTAAAATTCTATATAATTTCTTGTACATAGATTGCGTTTTATTTAGCAAATAGCGACATAATACGGGTATAATACTTGTAGTCTCCCTCGAGCTACCCGTATCTATATGGAGGGTATAAAGTTGATAAAACGGTTCTGGAACTGTAAAGAAAGTACGTCTGCAGTCACAATCCATCGTTATTTAGACAAATGAAACAGGAGTTTTCAACGGCTCTTTCAAACTTAACGTCTTTGATTGAACTAAAATTGCATTTAGTTTAAATATACATCTGGAGCATCCGAACTGAAATCTATTTTTTTTATATTTTTTTATAGACGAAGGTGATAGACGAGCATACAGTCCACCTGGTGATAAGTGGATACGGTCGCCTTGCAATATACGCGATCCATGCCAACGTCAATTCAGTGTTGACATGCTCCCTGATGCGCTGTCTACCTTTACATATTTAACAATGGATTTGGAGAAAGAGTTGGGAAAATGAGGAGGGATATGATGGGATGGGAATGGGCTATGGCATATATCTCACTCACTACCGTATTGGAGCAATAGTTAGGTAGTGTTCTATGAGTGTGGGGTAGATTGCAGCGTACTTTCGCACACTTCCAAATAATATTCTAAAGGGCTGTTTATTAATATTCATTTGCGAATTAAATGTGTTAGTTACCACGGACTATTTGACAGCGACCGAAATCAAAGTTTTAAAACATTCTTACTCTACAGTCTCGATCTCGCTTCATGGCATCGATTTGTTTCCTTATGGGAAAATGTGCATAAAGGGCCACAAATTCTCAACACTTGATGTTGATAGGAGCGTTGGAGGACGAATTCGATTGAATTCCTAATAAAAATGGGAAGATTGGATTAATGAGTGATTTGAGTTTATGGTGAAATGTACGAAGGGTGGGTCCAAAGTTTCCGGCCCGACAAAGAAAAACGACACTCGCAAGTTCAGGAAACTATTTTTATTTTTCAATATAGTCGCCGTCTATTTGAACACACTTTTAGGATCGTTTAATTAGCATTTTTACCCCAGTATAAAAATAGTCGTCGGTCGCTCAGAACATATTCTTCCACTAATTTGATGTTGTTTGGAGTGAGTGCCTCAACGGGTCGACCGGAGCGAGATTCATCGTCGATGGAGTCTCGTCCCAAACGAAATTGCTTACACCAATATTTGATGGTGGAAAATGATGGACAAGAACCCCGTACACATTATCCAACCTTTATTTGATATCGATCGGCTTAACAACTTCCTTTATAAGGAACTTAATCACGGAACGATATACCAGTTTAAACATTTTAAAAATTTTGCGTTTTCCTGCAGTTGTCCTAAGAGTCGAGGAACCACAAATAACGAGAGTTGAACTTTGAAAATTATACATGAATTAGCAAGATAAATGACAATTACAACACTGGTATTATTTGACAAGGACGGCCATGGGCATAGCCACAGTGGGGAAGGTTGGGGCACTGCCCCCCCATATCCTCGGTATAGGGAAGAATTAGTAACAAACTTTCTGCATTACACTACGTCTATTTAAATGATAAGAAAATTGTTTGCTTTTGCCCCACCCTGGATAAAAAAGTGGTAATTTTTAAAGGGTAGTTACACTTTGATTTTAGAAATACAACAGAAAAATATTGGTACAAATCCATTCCATTCCATTCCATTCTCGGCGGCGCGCCCGCATACCCCCTGATGTTGCAGGTGTCCATGGGCGGCGGTAACACTTACCATCACGTGAGACCGCTTCCTCGTCCGCCCTCTTCTCCATAAAAAAAAAAAAATCAGTACCTATAACTGGGTTATAGGTACTGGTACTGGATAGGTACCCAGTTATAGGCTATAACTGGATGTTTATCATTTTTATGTCTAATTGCAATGGACTAAAAAGTCATAAAAATATTTACTAAGAGCAGAGTTTTAAAACTTATGATAATCGCTCTTTGACAATTTATTTCATCCTTTTCTCTAATATAAAAATAAAAATAGAACGAATTTCGAATATTTTTGAACTTTGTCTAAACGCCAAGGATCAAGCAAAAAATACAAATAGCTTTTTAAAATAATAATTTTATTAAAAGATATATATTAAAATAAAAAGAAAAATAAAAAGATTAAAAGATTATTAAAATAAAAAGAAATAAAAAGCACCTACCAATTATAACAACCACATATTGACGAACTATTGGTCCCGCTTGAATTTTTAACATCATCACAACATAAATAAACAATAAAAGTAACTTATATCTGAATACCACAGATAGGTAGGTATCACAGTGACCGATTTTTTTATAAATTTACCACAGACTATACATCTTATAATTACTAACAAATACTTCAAAAATACTGTTTTATATGACAAAAAATTGGGGGTAAAGCACCACAAGCAGCGCGCGGCTCATTCGCGCGAATGATGAACGAGAAACGCAGTGACCACTTGTTATTACTTTCACTGTTATTTTTGCAAACACACGTTCATACATTCCAGTTTTATATCCAGCTCATTTAAATTCTAACTAGCGAAAGTAGCAATGTATGCGAAAACTGCGATATAATCGAATTTACAGGTTTAGTTAATATTATTATGTTACATTTGGTAACCGGTTATTGCGAAGTAAACTCACTTGCGGTCTAAATATATATACTTATTTTCAAATTGATTTTGTAATTCCCTGAGAGTAAGTTTATGTATAAAATGTCAAAGCAATGTATGAAACATCGATCATTTGGTTGATCGATGGTATGACACTATAAGAAAAAAAAATTACGTTGACATGAATATATAATAGTAATAAAAAATTATTTGTAATAGGTATCTAGGTAGATAAAAACAAACTACTCGAATCACGTAGGTACATGTATTTTTATTTTATCTGTAGGTATTTTTATTTTAGCACATATTTTATCTGTAGGTAGGGTACTATTGGTACTAATGACTAGTCGAATAAAAAGGAACAAACGCATACCTAACTTTATTCCACCTGGTCAGAACAATCGTATTAAGTGGACAATAAATTCCATTAGAAGTCTGTATTGGACAATCCCATCAGATCATGGTGTAATCGACCATAAAGTCAATGTACCGTTTGTCAGCTCTCTTCTTTCGTGAGCTTTCTTCTTCTTTTCTTTTCTTCTTCTTCATAGTACATATTTAATTTTAAAATTATTTCACAGTTCACATTCACAAACGGAATTACTTTTCTGTAAAGAATAAAATTTCTGTAATTCATAATAAAAATTGGTAAATATTGTATAAAGAATGTAAATAATGCGAGAATTCAACCCGAATTCTCGAAACATACATTAGATACAACTAATTAGGGTTTAGACCCTAACCCATATAGACCCATATGGTACATATTTTGGTTATATTGGACTCTTGAATTAATTAGCAGCATCAACATCAATCAAGCAATATGAAGTTTTTGCCGGGAACTCAAGAAGTTAATTTGAGTTTATGTTTAATTTCACAAAAATCTAAATAAAGAAGTTTGATTTACTACAAAAAATATGTATTGTGGGTTTCATGGTTTAATAGTATAATAGTACAATTAAACTTTAAAGTGTTTTTGCGTCATGTTTGTGAATCTTATAATAGCAATGTTTGAGTTTTTCGTGTATTGCCAAGGAGTTCCAATACTTCTGTCTTTGATACAGTATGATAGAATATGATTAATATCTATTTCTCTATGGTTCAAAGTTTGTGTTTTAGTCTATGATATATGTAATTGTCACCAAAAGTGAGTGTATTTTTCGTTAATAATTTTAGTTTTAATAAGAATATTGACCTTATAGTTTGGTTATAATTGTTGTTTTATTATAATAACTACATATAAATCAAGATCGAATTAGAAAATAGTACTGTCACGTTACTGAGCGACTGTGGAGCGACTCGTAACTTGCATTGACGCGACTGGATATTGCCGAGCAGCGTTTTGAATTTTGATTTCAATATTTTTAATGGTACTTAATACGGGCACAGTGTGCTAATTGCGCTATTGTCTAAGAAAAGAAAACTTAACTCCTACAATGCGCTATTGTCTTAAGAAGATCAGTTTTGGCGGGAACTTGAGAATTGGGACTTTTTGGCGGGAAGTCTACGAGTGAAGTTGAGTTTTTGTTTGATTGTTGTAAAAATTGTGTATTTTATGGTTTTATATGTACCATATTCCTGATTTACTTCGACGGAACTAGACATTGACAGGATATGTTTAGGACAATAAAATTGTTTATTGTATATGAATAAAACTTTATTACTTAGACAGAATGTGCTTATTGCACCATTGCCATATCTGAAAATAAAAAGTATATAAGAAGAGAAAAATAAAAATCTCTGTCAATGTCATTTGTCAGTTGTCACTCCTCAAGCAATTTTTGTCAACAAATAAACCTATTTTAGGGACCAGTGAATATTATAAATGATATAAGATATTTTTTTCTTTATATTATCCACATATTTTTGACTGTAATCAGAACAGAAGAACAACGAAGAGTTTTTTCAAATATGGATGACGACGATTACTGGAATACGAGCGAAGTTAAAGCCAAAGCATTTAGCTTCGGTGACGATGTGGTAAGATTGTATTTGTATACATTTCTTTAACTTTTGTTTAAATGGTTTTTGTCCTGTATTTTAGTTATTGTCGGGGTTTCCAATAGAGACAGTATCGAATAAAGACGCCGCCGCTTCAGTTATCGAATGGTGTAGTGATGTAGTGTGGTGTGCTGTAGGCTGTAGCTGCAGTGGTCGAATGCGTGCCATGAGTAAGGACATGCCTTGACCCGAGGCAATTTCTGCTCGCACCGAAGCTGTATCTATACTCAAAACATCGACGATACAACATTTTAATCCACCAACGGTGTCTTCTCTATTACTATTATTATTAAAAAAAATGATTTTAAACCTCGCATCCCTCAATAAGCTAAAATGAGGTAGAGACAGTATAACTCCCGGCGGAAGCATAGTGGGCCGGGGTTGTGCACCCTAGGGATCATTATTATTACTATGGCATATGCTTTATCATAATATCTGTTTCAAATCTTAATTTATAAAACAAGTTTATATTATCAGTTTTTTTAGTTTATCACTTGATGAATTTAATACAAAATATCTTTAAATAGTTTGAAAATCCTATTTCAATCACATACCTAATAAAGGGAAAGTAAAATTGACTTAAGACAGTAAGACAGACTTCTGATCATAATTGTACACATAAGTGATTTTCAATAAAATGTATTTCAGGTTAATCTGGTTTTTAGACATAATATTCTCTCTAACTGTAATCAATCTAGAAATGTTATCACAAATACTTATATTTATTTCAGTTGTCACCCCAAGAAATCCTGGCTATAGGTCAGCGACCATATTCCAGCCAAGGAGACGACAGCATTCTGAGTAATACCAATATTAGTAATGTGAAAACAGCTTTACCACTGTCCACTCTTGTGTCTCCAAAAGTATTAGATTTGAGTAGGTTATATAATTTTATCTGTAATTCTAACTACCAACACATATTCTAAAACATATGTCATAGAACAAGATTTATATGTTATTTATTTATTCTTTATTGCACAAAAAAGGTATACTTGCTTAGAAGCATTATCTACCAGCCAAACTTTGGCCTACGCAGAGATGATGCGGTAGGTATTAATGATAGGTAAGTTGAGTAAACTATATTAATAGTGACACATGTTATTTATTATTTTATGTTCTATATTTTATGAATATTATAAAACGTAACATATACCTATATGTTATTGTTTAAGTATATGTTTAAGTATATGTTTAAGTACATGTTTAAGTATATGTTTAAGTATGTAGCGAAACCACGGCGGGTTCTAATATTTATTCATTAAATATTAGAGTTTACCTATGCGCTCGATAGATGGCGTCGATGGCGTTGTGACGTCGAGGTTAGAACTCGCTATGGTTTCGTTACCTCTGTTAGTATAAGTAGTGTAAGGAATATTTTTAAGGTGAATCGTTTCAAAGAATAAACGCTGAGTGCTAGTGAGTTGTACTGAAGTGTTATTATTTCTTGCCTAACGGAGCCCTAAGTTTGTTCATGGTCCTTCGAACCGGATATGGCTGGGCGTGTTTTTTGGTAATCATCGGTGGTGGTAGTGGTTACTACCCGTTTCGTCGCTACTGGGCAGTGGATCGCTGTCCAGATCATCCCCACAGCAAGGCGGCTGGAAAGGCGTCAAGGCAGTGGTGGAGCCGGGTGGCAACATCTGGAGGAGTGGTGAATTCGGGAGGTGAAAAGCAAGTTGCGGAGCGCCAGATGGCGCCACTGGTAGCAGGCGCGTGTCGTCGAAGAAAATCAGTGACAGTGAGTGCGGTGTTCAATCGTGAGTACATTTTCGCTCTTATTTACTAGAAGAAATAAAGTTGAAATTTTGAGAAGTACATGCAAATTTGAACTTTAAAGTCAAGACTAGTGGAACTTAGAAAAAATTCAAGAATCCTGCAAGATAGTCAGATTTAACTTAGAATAATTTAGTTAGTTTGGACTTGTAATAGTTTTAAGTAATAGGGGACGGGGAATCCATGCCCAATTTTTACCAGAATTACTTGCAAAAAGACTTGTAAAATTTTGCCCAATTTGTGTTTTAACTTGGTGTACATTTATTGGAAGTACGGACAAAAAGACTTCTGCTCATTTTTCTGTTTAGCTTTGTTTTTATTTGTTTTGGTATTGTGAGACTATTGTGTTTGAGTGTTTTTAAGTCAATTACAGAGTTTGATAAACAATTTAAAATGGAAGCGTTTAACGATTTACAGGAGGATATTAGAGCAAAAATGCTGAAAGTTAAGACTAATTTTAAAAAGTCTCCTAAAGAGCGTTTGACTGTTCCATATATTGAAACTAGACTAGATAACTTAGAGCAACAGTGGAGTTTATTTACAAGCACTCATACTGAGATTATTAGTCAAGTTAAGCGAAGTGATTTGTATAGTTCGGATTATCATAAAAACAATGTCTATGATGATGTAGAAGAATTGTATGTACAATTTAAGACTGATTTAAAAGAAATGTTATATAATTTAAAAACACCAAAGGCAGAGTTAAATTCAAGTTCAAATAATCAATGTGAAAGTTTAGCCAGACGTTTCAAGTTGCCAGAAATTAAAATACCAACGTTTTCCGGGAAATATACTGAGTGGCAGACGTTCAGAGATCTGTTTTTAGGGCTTGTGCATGAAAACAAGTCTCTGGATGATGCTCAAAGGTTCTACTATCTCAGGGGACATTTAACAGGTGAAGCGGAACAGTTGTTGCGAAACATTAAAGTGACATCTGATAGCTATCAAGTTGCTTGGGAGAAATTGGATAGTATGTACAACAATAAGCGGTTTTTGGCTAATGGCATTTTGAATCGGCTGCTAAATCAAAAAAGTTTGGGGTCTGAATCTGTCTCTGAAATTAAGAAGTTAATTAGTACAACATCAGATTGTTTAGAGTCTATAAGAAATCTAAGTGTAAATATTTCCTCTTGGGATATTTTGATTATCCATCTAATAAGCGCTAAATTAGATAAAGATACCCGAAAAGCATGGGAATTAAAAGTGGCCTCAGATCCAACTGATGAATTTTCAACATTTGTGCAATTTTCTGATTTTTTGATAGGACGTTTTAGAGGTTTAGAAAATTTAGATTCAAAGTCTAACAAAGTAGAGAGCAAAAATACAAAATCTTTTCACATTGTGAAAGAGAATAAAATTGCGTCGTGTGCGTATTGTACTGCAGATCATAAAATAACTACTTGCAAAAAATTCGCCAAAGAACCTAACGACAAACGACGTGATATTGCAATGGAGAAAAGGTTATGTTTTGTGTGTTTGAACAGCAACCACTCTGCTAAATTTTGTAAAAACATGGTCCGATGCCGGGTGTGCAAACGCCGCCACCATTCATTATTGCACCCTAGTGGTGATTCTGGTTCTGTTAGTGCAGAAATTGAGACGGTTCACGAGGGAGCTTCGTCGACGAGTAAAAAGTCGATTGAGGAAAACGCTGCATCAGACAGCAATAAGTTTACCGCGCAAGCGGAGGGGTCTAGTAAGCCACTTGTATCTTGTCTTTCGACAGGGAACTGTTGTAAAACGGTTTTATTAACTACAGCTGTGGTGCAAGCTGAGTCGAAAGACGGGACTTATCTTCAGGTTAGGGCATTATTAGACCAAGGGTCGCAAGGATCTTTTATTACAGAAGCTATGGCTCAGTACTTAGGATTAAAAAAGATTGCGGCCAAACACACTGTAGTAGGTGTAGGGGGTGACAAAAGTGTGACTTCGAAGTCCACGGTCAAAATTAATATAAGGTCGAGAGTAGATCCCCAGTTTCAGGTTAAGGTTGATGCTTATATCTTGAAATCAGTTACGTCCCTTCTCCCAGTTACCAAAGTAACCAGGGTAGAATGGGTAAATCTGTCAGTTGATGATTTGGCTAATCCTGAATATCACAGACCTAATAAGATCGATATCTTATTAGGTGCTGAGGTATACAGCCAAATCATTCAAGAAGGCATTCAAAGAAATCTGGGTGGTTCTCTCTTGGCGCAGGATACTGCGTTTGGGTGGATAATATCAGGGGTCTGTGAGGTAGATAATTCATCCAATATACATTCTCACATCCATGTGATGCACTCAAGTTTTGATGCTGACAACATGCTGAAAAAGTTCTGGGAACTGGAGGCTGAAACATCAGGAACAAAAAGAATGCTCACGGAGGATGAAATTAAATGCGAAAAACTATGCAATAATTAAAAGACCTACATCAAAATTATCGATATTGCCCATAGCAAAATAAGATTTCTGTTTAGCATTACTTACCTTAGACTGTGGCATGGTGGGCGGTTTAAAGGACATTCTGCATTATGTCCTTGGTGGGCGGTATGTTTAAGTATATGTTTAAGTATATGTTTAAGTACATGTTTAAGTATATGTTTAAGTATGTAGCGAAACCACGGCGGGTTCTAATATTTATTCATTAAATATTAGAGTTTACCTATGCGCTCGATAGATGGCGTCGATGGCGTTGTGACGTCGAGGTTAGAACTCGCTATGGTTTCGTTACCTCTGTTAGTATAAGTAGTGTAAGGAATATTTTTAAGGTGAATCGTTTCAAAGAATAAACGCTGAGTGCTAGTGAGTTGTACTGAAGTGTTATTATTTCTTGCCTAACGGAGCCCTAAGTTTGTTCAGTTATATAATAACATGTACGTACACATATAGAACATAAAATAATAATTAACATATGTCACTATATGTGTGTTGTAGGTACCTAACTAAGTTATCATGTTGTAGCCCAGTCATAAATTTAACCAGGCTAGAATAAACAAGACAACTATATTAAGCTTAAATTGACATGTAATATGTAGTTAATTATTATCAATTGATTTTAAAACTGACATCTTAAACTATTCCATACCCTATCTCTTCCTGTGGATGTCATAAAAAGTGACTAAGGTATAACAAGGCGGCTACCACGTCCTGAGGCACTATGAGGATCGTGACCATATGTGATTCGTCTCCATTTGCTTCTGTCCCGTGCCAGTTCAATAGATCGTTGCAGAGTTTTTCCTGTTGCCTTTACAATACTTTTACACCATCGTGGTGTGAGGCACTACACCACCTCTAAAAGAGTGGACTCGCCAACCCTCTTAGTCAGTGTGACGTTTTAAGTCCATATATCCCTCATGCATGAGACAATGTGCGTGGGGAGGCTCATTTACAGCAATGGATGCTGAAAGGGTTGATTGCATTCCATACTTAAAATTTCACTTGCAGTTCTGCTAGCACAATCAGGCAAATACCCAAAAGAAACAAAGCCTACAGAAGAGACAGTACCAGTAACCATACAGAGGTTGATTCTGGGACGAAGCTGCTCGCTACATGTGCACAGAAGTTTGAAGAGCAAAACTGAGTTGTTGAATGCGGCCATTGCTGTTGGTGATGGAAATGCCATATTGACAGTATGTTGATCAAATAATAAAACCAAAGGGCCGGCTAATAAAATTATTGTTCACTCTAAACACGAGGTGTGTGTTGTGTTTGAGAGTTTGCGCAGCTGCAGTCAAGTAGACAATATTTAACACAATTTATTTATATATAACTTTAGTTATTTGTTTGAAACTAAAAGCAACTAAATAAAGGTTCTATTAATTCTATTAATTAATCTATTCTCTATTAATTATTATTTATAAGGTTCTACTAATCTATTAATTAACCAAATTCTATTAATCATTCATGTGCCTTGATATCAATATGTATGCCATCTACGGCTTCTTTCTTCATGAATTTGCGAACTTAATATACCATTTTTCTACGACGTCTACGTTGTCTACGTAAAACGTTATTACGTCTAGGCATTTTATAACATTTAACAACAAAATCAACAATTTTTTATTGTTAATTTTGTTGATGTTGACAAATCAATAACAGTAATAAAAACAATATTTCGACCACAACGAACGTATTTAAAACAACTGCACGAGATTATACTTTCGAAGAGAAGCATTGATGTGTGACACGTGCTGACACTAACACTAATACAGAGCAGCGCTATAAAGCGCAGGCGGCCGCGCGGGGTGCATGCGGGCATGCATCGCCGGTTTCTCTGCTATCACCTCCACTGACACCTGTTTTATGCTAATGCAACGCTACTCGTCTCGTGTTCAGAGCGAACAAGTTTGGTGCGACCTGTACCATAGGCTTAGTTTTGCAGAATTGTTTTATTTATTTTAGTAGTTTTAGTTATTAGTTTAATGAGGATCTGGCAAATTTTTAGTGATTCATTACTTATTAATTTTTCGAAAGAATTAGACATGTACAACATTCGCAAGTTCTTTTTTGGACCAAGCTCTAGAAAATTATACCTAGTGAAAAATAGGCGATGACGTCACTGCTACGGCTGTATGAATTGCTACTTTAATCATAATGTATAAAAAAGTCACCACAGATCAAAATAAACATATCTGTCATCGAGCTAAACAAACAAAAACGTAACCTCCATCTGTGGCCATAATTTCTTTGTTGTGAACTGTATGTGGTTCGTTTTCTTTCTTTCTGAAATTTAATTTCTGATTAATTACGACAACATTGCACAATGAATATCGCTACACCATTTGTACGGGCAAATTCCACTGATTTGTCTAAAATTTATACAGTATGATGTAGAGTACATGAAGACCAGTGACGAGTCTCTCCATGCAGCCGTTACTGTGACGTCACACTACTTTTAATAAATGTTATAATTCTATAATTATGATCTTTCTAACACTGCCACATTGTGGTTCAATCTATATTGGACTACTCTATATAAAAATACACAAAAATCCGGGTGCTAGAAAAATTAGCCCATCCCCATTAGGTTCTCTGGTGATAATAAAGAAAAAGGGTTCTGTGAAATGGGTGAATTATTACTTCTCTTATTGAAAATAAGTTGTTTGTTTGATCATGATTTGCTGCTTCTATAAATATAAGCCATTTTTAATTTCACTATGAAATAGAATTCTGTTTAGGATAAAATCTGACTTCTGATTTCAGTACTTCTGATAAAATATGTTTCTTTTAAATCTAATGTACATTTATTACAAAATAATTTCAGGTGGTGCTATTCCTCATCCAGACTTTGAACAAGAAATTGGTGTATGAACTATTGTCATCGCGCACTTTAGCCCTCAACCATTATATCAGTTTTTTGCATAATGAGGTAAAATTCACAGAACTCGCTGATTTACTCACGTAAGTTGTAAATTCTTAATGATATCTTCCAATAAGCCTGTAATCATTCAAATTAATTTATTTGTGGATGGTGATAGGTCATTTTTTATTTAATAAAAACTCCAGGAAAAGTTAGAAAGAAAGAAACATTTATTTGATATGCACACAGGAAGATAAAATGATAACAGACAGAAAGAATGACAGATAAATAATTAAATAAAAATATATATGAAGGCTTTAGATCTATATTGTACTAGTTCTTGGCCCCGATTTCGCTCACTGCATATTTTAATGTGTTTAATTGTAATACCATACAAATTTTGTGACCTTGGTCAGCCTTTTGACACAATTTTTACAAAAAGAATACCTATACCGAGTTTCAAGCTTTCAAATATTTCTTCCATACAACTTTGATCCATTCCATCCATCCATTTCACCCCGTTAGGGGTTGAATTTCTCCTTATGTCTCCACAAATCTTTCTACAAGTATTTCGGTCATTAAAGGAAGCTGATGTGTAAATTTCATGTCTTCAGCTTTTCCACTGGGCATTGATGAGTCCGTCAGAATATTTCTCTTTATATACTTGTATGTGGATAAAATGATATTCCTACTGAAATAAATTTTTATTATTTTTACAGAATGCTTGGAAGAAGTCCGGAGGCAGCGGTAAGTACAAACAATAATACTTATGAGACATTGAATGAAAATGTATGTTATATGTTACATTTCACTAGAGTTTCGACATTGGGAAATTAGAACCAAAAACAAGATACATTTTCCGGAATAATGTCACACATGTAACCCTTAACCGTACCAGCCCTTTCATTGTCCACTGCTGGACACGGGTCGATGCTCTTGCACATTGTCCTGTGCACGGGGGATGTATGGCCTTAAAACGTGACGCTCTGGCCGCGCGGGTTGGCGAGTCCACTCTTAGAGGTGGTATAGTTCCTCAGCGCTTGTGGTAGCCGCTTTCTTATCGCTGAGTTGCCTTTTACGATACCCACGTGAAGAGATGGGGTAATGCCATTCTAAAGCCAGGTGACACTACACAGTCACACATTAAGTCGAAATCAACTTTATTAATTTTACTTTACTTATGAACAAAAAATCCACAGCAAAACAGTGATATGAACTATGTATACATACAGTTAGGTATCCAATAGAGCGGTGATAACCTAGGGGTATCTATACTCGACTCACATTCGTGTGATCGAGAGTTCAAATCAACGGATACGGACGGACTTTTAATAATTGACAGATGAGGGAAAACATCGTGATGAAACCCACATGCACCAGAAATAAAAAAAAACAATCTGGAGTACGTGATCCACTAATCTACACTGGGCCCGCGTAGTGGTTTACTGCCCAAAACCCCCCTGTGATTTACTAGGGGAGGCCTGTGCCCTACAGAGGGATGTTATAGGCTGATACAAGGGACATACTATATGTGTTATGTATATACATAATGCAAAATACATAATATAGGCGATGAGCTTATACATGAAATATTGCATAAGAGTCAGCTAAATTATGTCTGTGTGTGGATGCGAGTGAGTGCGTGAAAAATTGAAAAGTTGGAAAAGGTCAGTATTCTGTATGCAATAAGGAGTGTGCCTGTGTATGTATGAATATTACTTTGGAAAAAACAGTTAACTTGGGAAAGGACAAAAACCTTACTATCGATCTATGTTTGTTCCCAGGTATATCAACTGCAGCATCATGTAAGAACACAAGGAGACAGTGTAGACGGGTTGCTGAGGAAGATGACCAACCTGGTTGACAATCACTTCCATCAGCCCGGGGTCGATGCTCATCAGGCGAAGATGGTCGCTGATTATGTTAAGCTACTAGGTAATATTACATTTTTATTAATTGAATCTTCCGGGCTACTTGGCCGAGGTCTTCTGGAATCTCTTCTCTTTCTTCCAAACGTTTCGTCAACAACTGCGGTGACATCTTCAGTGGCGACTGCGTTCACTATCGGAGAGATGTTATCTCTTCGGCTTCTCGAGCGCAACTGACTCGACGACTGTGGCGCATCGGTATTTATAGTGGGCGAGGGTAGTTGTGATTGTGTGTGTATTGAGTCCCCCCCCCTCTCGTCTCTCTTCCCCGTGAGCTTGATGTCTTTGGAGTGCTGGATACCAGATATTATGGAGTTTTAAGATTCTCTTCTTTTTTGTTAAAATTGTTGGGATGCTTGTAGATTTCAATAGCTTCCCTATTGAGACGGGAATAATAATGCTTCCCGGTTGACAAGATCTTTGTGTCCCTGAAGCAGATTTCGTGGTCCCCATATGGCATGTTTAGCTACGGCCGACTTCTCAGTCTCTCCTCTTCGACAATTACCTTTATGTTCTTTAATGCGGGTATTGACACTCCGTTTCGTAGTGCCAATATACACTGACCCACAGGAGCATGGTATTTTATATACTCTAGTCGAGGACAACGGATCTCTGGGATCTTTGACTGATCTGATGATATTTCTGAGTTGGCTCGTAGGCTTGAAAATGGTCTTCACGTTTTTCTTTTGTAAGATCTTGCTGATGCGATCTGTTACGCCTTTTAAGTAAGGTAAGAATGCCCTGCTTCTCTCTGGGTTGGTGTCGATATTTTCAGCTTTTTTGGCACCTCTTTTTGGTTTTTGCACCCTCTTGATTTCGGAGACTGTGTATCCGTTGCTTTGAAGGGCTTGGTTTAAATGTATCACTTCCGATTGTAGATGTATCGGTTCGCAGATTCGTTTCGCTCGGTCCATCAGCGTCTTCATTATTGCTCTCTTTTGTTTAGGGTGATGATTGGTATCTTTATGTAGATATCTGTCGGTGTGGGTAGACTTGCGGTAAAATTGATGTCCCAGACTGCCATCTCCATTTCTGCTTACCAGTACATCCAAAAACGGAAGCTTCCCATTGCTTTCTTTTTCCATGGTGAATTGGATTCTTGGATGGATGTTGTTAAGGTGTTTCAGAAAGAGTTCGAGCTCTTCCTCCCCATGACTCAAGATCACAAAGGTGTCATCCACATATCGGAACCAGCACGATGGTTTTTGTAGTGCTGTTTCCAGTGCAGTCTCTTCGAATGACTCCATGTAGTAGTTAGCTACCACAGGACTCAATGGACTGCCCATCGCTACACCGTCAACCTGCTGGTAGAAATTATTGTTCGCCTGGAAGTAAGTGGTGGTTAATACGTGTTCATAAAGAGACACTATATCCTTGGGGAAGTGCTGCCGTAATCTTTCTATTGTCTCCTTCACTGGGACCATTGTGAACAGAGACACCACGTCGAAGCTGATTAATATATTTTCGGGTCTTACATTACATACTTACATTACATGCTTTTCAGCTTCTCGACGAAATGAGCTGAATCCTTTATGTATGAAGTCGTGTTGCCGATGTGTGGCTGAAGTATGTGGGATAAATATTTGGCTAGGTCGTATGTTGGGGCACCGATTGCACTGACAATAGGTCATAAAGGTATTCCGGTCATATGAATCTTCGGCAAACCGTAAAGTCTGGGTGGCAAAGCTTCACCCATAACATAGCGTCGTTTGTCTATAACACAGCGTAACGAACGTTTGGAAGAAAGAGAAGAGATTCCAGAAGACCTCGGCCAAGTAGCCCGGAAGATTCAATTAATATGGACACCGGCCGAGAAAGCCTACACTCCAATATTACATTTTGTTACCATTTATTTTACATTTGTTTATATGCATTTTGTTCTAAACCGGAGCCGCCTAGGCGGGGCACGCCTTCTCGGCTCCAATAACGCGCGTAGAATAAAAGATTACCAGAATTGTACAATGAATCATGAAAAAAACCTATTGGAAAATTGGGTATAATTGATTATACTCTCATCATCATCAGTGATGTATCTGATGTGCATCAACGTGAAAAGAAATTTATGAAAGTGATTATCAGCGAGAAGCGACATGGTCTCTCTCCGACAGCCAGCGAGCGGCGGTATGAGGTCGACAGGCAGATGATGTTTGGACAATAGCGAAGCCGCGAACGTCATATAAATTATTATCAACAAATTAACGAAAAATTCAAGCAACAAAATTAACAATGTTTAAAAAAAAAAAAAATCTAGTAATCAGCTTAAACTATTAAAATATGCACAAGTTGCTGACTCCTTAACTCCTAAAAAAAGGAATCATTCCTTTTGTATTTATATCAGTAGGAAACTGATATGTTGCGGGAACGCCACATGTCGTTTTTCGTGATTTTAATGATCTTTCAATTTTTTTTTTAAAACTTGTTTCAAATCCGGACGTAGTTCAATTCTTTAACTAATCATATAATATTTCTTTCTTCGAAATATTGAAATTTAATGTGTTTAATTAGGAGAACGCGAAAGCCTTAAACGCTCAAACTAATACGTATCTATGTATAAGACAGTATTTTATAATTTTTAGAATGGCAAAAACACGTAAACAAATCAGAATTAAATAACAAATCTCCGCTGCAATGTCTGGCATACTGCTGCACCCATCACTGGCACGAAGGCGCTGGCAACATGATGTCTCCTCTCACACTCTGCCAGAGGCAACAGGTACGTACAGTTAGTGTGTGTATATGTATATTGTATATATGTGTACATATGTATTGTACAACGTGTCATCGAAATAATGCAAACTTGAAACAAGTCAACCAATTTAAAATATATAGAACCGTTTATTTATCTAGTTAAATGGGTCTCAACGCGAATGGTTACCATATTTATTTTACTCAACGTTACGGTTGGGTTACACCACGTCGAGAGTTGCGAGTTTCATGGAGAGTGCATGCTAAAATCCAGCAGAACTGGACGCGCTCGACTGGCCAAGTTACCCCTCTCTCACAGAAAACTACCTTGAAATGTACTGCATTTCCCACTTTGTCCTATTTCCCCAATGTACGTACGTGTTTCGATAGTGACTGCGATATGACAGTGCCCATTCCCAACCCATCATATCCCTCCCAATTTTCCCAACGCTTTCTCCAAATCCATTCCTATATCTCCAAAGGTAGCCAGCGCATCCGGGGGCGTACTAACGTTTGTCATTTTGGATTAATGTTGACATGTATCGCGGATGTCCATGGGCTACAATATCCACTTACATGTGGACTGTAAGTTCGTCTACCGCCTTCATCCTTAAAAAAAATGCGTTGAGACCCATTTAAATAGATAAATATGTATGTAAAATGCGAAAATCTCATATTTTGTGTAGAACCGCTCTAATGAAAGATAAAATTGTATTATTCGTTTATTTATTCATTGTGTATACATCATACAGTTATACATCAAAAGTTACAAACATGTAATGTTTTGTTGTCTGTTCGCACCAAGTCTCGTCATTTTATTTCTACCGCACATTACACACCTTTTCTCACTCCTGCCCGCCAATTAAATGCGTGTATGACCGCCAGTCTATAGCTCAACCTCGTCGCAGCTGGTGTGCCGGTTCACGAGGGATACCACGTGATAGTACACCTTGTCTACGACTGCAATACCGCTTAGTGAAGTCTATAATTGATCCTTGTTGCCGCTGGATCTGTGCTGATGCGCAAGGAAGAACCAGCCAGATCGTAGACCCTGTCTGCGATCTGAATCTCACTTATTGAAGGACCGCAAGAAGTAGTGAGTTTGAAGCATGTGCCTGCCTGCCTAGTGTGTGCTGACCGAGAAGAGAAGGAGAGCTTCTCAGGCCCCACCATGACCGTGGAACGTACAAGTGAGGTCTTTAGATTGGCTCGGTCTCACAGTTTGTTTCCCGCGCTTATTCCACTTTTTCTATATAATAGGTCGGGGAGAATGTCTTTTCGTATTTTGTATGTATGAACTTGTGATCCAATATCTTTGATTGAACTGTTTGTACCTGGCTGGTTATGATACCATGGAAAAGGTAACATTTAAAAGAGAAAAAAAAAACTGTCCCGCCATTTTTTAATTGTTTTTCTGTCCAAGAAAATGAGTTAATCTAATGAAGAAATTCGATACATTTTAAAGTTTTATTACAAAAAAGGGGAAAATGCGACACAAGCCGCGAAAAAAATTTGTGTCGTTTATGGATCTAATGCAGCGTTAGTAAGGTAGCACAAAGTTGGTTTAAGCGGTTTCAGTCAGGAAATCTTAATGTTAAAGATGCAGTTCGCTCCGGTCGCCCTGTAACCGATAAAGTTGATGCCATTTGTGAAAAAGTGCAGCAAGATGAGCATATAAGTAGTTACGACATTGCTGATGAACTGGGCATTGACCACAAAACATTTTGACTCATTTGAAAAATTCTAGATTTACAAAAACCTCGATATTTAGGTACCACACGAGCTCACTGAAAGAAATCTAATGAACTGTATACTCGTTTGCGCTTCTCTATTAAAACGCAATGAAACCAAACCATTTTTGAAAGGATTGATGACTAGTGATGAGAAGTGGATCACTTACGACAAGAACGTGCGGAAAAGATCATGGTGTAAGTGCGGCCAAACTCCACAGACTGTGATGAAACCCGGATTAACGCGCAATAAGGTGATATTGTGCGTATGGTGAGATTGTAAGAGCATCGTTCATTATGAGCTTTTACCGCCGGGCAAAACCATCGATTCGGATCTCTACTGCTAACAGCTGATGAGACTAAAGCAAGAAATTGAGAAAAAACGCCCAGAATTGATCAACAGAAAAGGTGTAGTCTTTCATCGTGATAACGCCAGACCACACACATATTTGGCCACTCAGCAAAAATTGAGAGAGTTTGGTTGGAAAGTGTTGATGCACCCACCATATAGCCCTAACCTTGCGCCCTCAGATTTCCACTTGTTTCGGTCTCTTCAGAATTCTTTAGGTAGTGTAAGGTTAACATCAAGAGAGAACTGTCGAAACTACTTGTCGCAATTTTTTGACCAAAAATCCCAAAATTTCTACGGCAACGGGATCATGTCACTACCTACAAGAAGAACCTACAAGTTATAGAACAAAATCATATATATATATATATATATATATATATATATATATATATATATATATATATATATATATATATTATAATTAAAGGTAATTAAACTTTAAAAAAAAATGTCTTTCTATTTGTATATAAAATACGAAGAAACTTTTTCCCCGACATTACAGATACTAATATCCTAAGATCGTGGCATCCTTCAGATACTTAAGATCGTGGTATACTAGAATTGTACTAGAAACTAGAAATTGTACTAGAAATCATGAAAAATAAAACCTGTTGTAATAACTGTTAGAATCTATTGTACTCTCGATACTGAACAGATATTTTCACCTTTCGCATTATTTCAGTGGCACTTTTTATACTCACGTGTGGTAACTAGTGTCAACATACTCGTATTTCAGATAAGCCCCCTACAATATGATTGGGTCGTACTGAATGTTCACGCGAAATTGAAAAAGTGGGATGTTGTGGAATCACTTTTCACTAAAAAGGTAAGCCAATATGAGGTGTAAGTAGTTAATCTATATATATAAAAGAGGATGTTGGTATATTGGTGATTAAAGACTTCAACACCGTTTGACCGAACACCATGAAAGTTAGCTCATATATGTATCTTTTCATGAAGAAGGTTTATATGTTATCCACTTTGTTGTAACTCGCCACTAGATGGCGCTGCAACACATCAACTTCTATACCGTTCAACCGATCGCCATGAAAATTGGTATACATAGGTATTTGAGCACGGAAAATATTTTCGAGCCATCGACTTTGTTGTAACTCGTCACTAGATGGCCCTGCAGTACATCAACCTTTTCGGCAGGACAACGTCTGCCAGGTTTTGCTAGTATAATATAACGCCACACTCAATGGCCCACGCTAGGATTCGTGTCGTGGGTGCAGAGAATACACACACATGTACAAACATTTGTCTTTAATAATAATGATCAATGAATTTATTTCAGACCCGTATATATAGATAGCTCCATATATATATATACACACAATACACACATACAAAGAAATTATAATACATAATTAGGAAAAACAAATATTCTAATAGATAAAATCACAAAATTGAAATAGTAAAACAATTAATTATAAATGTCTTTAAAAAAATAAACAAAGGGTTGTTTTATTGATCGAAACCAACGTAGGTTATTATCCGGCTATGCGCAGAATTTGTAGACAATATAATTCTTTATCTAAGTGATCTGATTTGGATGTGCGCTCTTCACTCCCACCATACGAATTTAATTTATACAGATACGTTAATTAATTTTACCTTTACCTTCCTCACCACCTCCCGATAAAGTAGTTAACAATATATAAGTTATCTGCCAATGAAACTTAGCTGATACTGATAAGTGGTTAACAGACACTTTATCTGTCACTTGTGAAACAAAACTAAGTATAACAAATATCCTTCGGATAAATGATAGATAGACTATCAGACACCTTATTAGTAGGTGGTGGGAAAGGCTCTTAATCTTGTAGTCATATTAATCAATTTATACATTTTTGTTTTAGTTGATAGTGTCGTCCATTTTCCATTTATGCACGTTGTGTTCTCCTCTAATTGAAAGAATACTTTGTCCTTAGCTTGAAGTACCTCGTGTACCTCGCGTTGGGGATCATTAAATTTTTTTAAATAAAATTGTTTACCGCCCACTTAGCCTTTTTTGCCACTCGTTTAAATACACGCCTTGCGAAAGCGCACGCGGTTAATGCTATAAATAAATATTAAAAATGGCAGGACTGGTTGGGCCGCACCACTGTCTCGTCCCACATACCGATAGAGACGTTACTGTCTCGACTGAGCGAGTTGGGTGCGAGTAACAGGCTGATGGCGACATGTCTCAACAGGATCGCTAACAACGACGACAGGCTTAGACTGGCTCAGACTTATAAGGTAAAGTATAATGACTATAAATCCTTTTATTTAATCATAGAATTGATTGGGTCGCACTGCGGTCTCGTCTCACATACCGACAGAGACGGTACAGTCTCGACTGAGCGAGTTGGTCGCTCGACATTATCACTAGAAATCGCATGTTTTATTGGCCATAAATATACAAAATACCTTAAACTAACCAATACAATTCAAGTGTCCAAACTTATCGCACAATCATGCAGTATTGTTTATGCAAATTTTTCAATGTCCTAAAAATTTATCTGAGTACATTAACTTATTAGACAGACTCACACATAAAAGATAAATGGAAAATAAATAGCCGTTTTCATAATCGATTATTTTTACAGGTCCATTCAGTGGTAATAGAAACTCTAGCAAAACAAAAAGATAGGGCGGCTCTCACTAACTACAAAATGACTCTTAATCCACAGTCCGAGGAATACATATTGGCTGAAAATACTCTTAGAGATACGGTAAGTACTTTTCTCCTATCTTTTTTCAATCAAATACAAACTATTTTGCGTTTATTCGATGAATTCCTAATTGTCAAAATGGTTACCGAATCTCGAAACGCCCACTTCGCTAAAGGACTAATTCGTTGAAGACTAAATTCTTGAAATGCTTAACTGCGCTCAAGAAACTTTTTCGCATAAGGACAAATTCTCAAAAAGGCATATTCTCATAACGACAGAAATGAGAGAAGTTTGGTATTGTTTTGAGAAGGATTTTGGCGATGACTGTATCAAGATAAGTCTTTGGATAGTTTTCGATGGTCATAGAATGGTTTTGAGATGACGATCAAATTGTTTGGATACATGCTAATGGAATTTAATTATATTAATTAGCAGCGATATACATCCTATTTGCTGAAGATACTTTCCCTTCTAATAGTGTATTTTGAACTTTAAGAAATATAAATTAAGTCTATATTAGAGCTGTCCAAGTTGTCTTTAGAATTAGACACTGTTAATTTATAATGATTTATGAATAAAAAATAACGTGATCTAAACTTATCTTGTTTTTTTTTTGTTTATGACTTTGATATAAAATTTTGTCCTAATGCGAACAAAGCCTCAAAGGGACTAATTCTGAAAATGGCTTATGCCGGCCGTCTCCACATAATGACACGCATGATTCAATCTATATTGGAGATTAATCGAGGCGAATAGATGAATCGAGACGCGTCGATTAATCGATGCCTTATTCATTCGATTTTGGTGTTGTCGATCAATCAACATTCGAATGGACTATCGTCGATTAATTTGGTTATTAGTTTATTTCAAATCGCCCATCACTATCGATGGGGGTGGAACAGAGCGTGAATTCATATGGATGTTAAAGGAAAAAGTTTAAAATCACATCGTAATAACAATAATAATTGCAATATTTTGTTCACAATTCAACATTGTAATAACAATAATAATTGCAATATTTTGTTCACAGTTCAACATTGTAATAACAATAATAATTGCAATATTTTGTTCACAGTTCAACATTGTAATAACAATAATAATTGCAATATTTTGTTCACAGTCCATAAAGTGGAAGAACTGAAACTGAAGGAAAACTAGAATCAAAACTAAAATAATGCCTCAATAATATCCCCCGTGTCGTGTATTCAGAGACACACGACTAAATTTATTTTGAACAAATACGTTTTTAATTATAACATTATTAAGGAAAAGAGACCTTATTGTCCTGTGTCTCGGGTATTGAGACTTTAGTAAAATTAAAAAAAAAACATCCATCTAACAAAATACATACTTACATATTTTATAGCTTTATCTTAAACATCTTAAAAGCCATGTGTTTCCATCTTGACGAAATTTTAAGTAAATCTTAACCAAAGTAAACAAGCCCATACCGACAAAAAGGTCCCGTTACTTTATCTAATCTCTACGATATACATAGATTTGTATTTAAAAAAAAAATCATGCGATAACATGAATCAAATGTTATGAGTAATATATTGATAATAATTTGATTTGGCTTCTGATTGGTGGAATACTAAAATAAGTTAATTATCTACTACGAGCAGTATATATTGTTTGTACGAGGCGTATTCGAAAAGTAAGGGCCGTTCGCTTATATTTCAAAATCGACAAGTCGTAACACGTTTAAACTTGTGCATATCTGTACGTGCACTACTCGTGCAGCTATTTCAGGTGTTGTTTTGATTCAGTAGTCATTTGCCTATCTGTGCGTACAGTAAACAATGTCCGCGATAATCGTTGCTCCCGCCAGCTGTGAAGTTCGCGCTGTAATAAGATTTTTGTGTGCAAAAGGATCTTCAGCTGCTGAAATTCATCGAGAGTTATGCCTAGTTTATGGACCTACTGTAATGAATGAAGGAAAGGTTAGACAATGGTGTCGTGATTTCAAAACTGGACGAACAAATGTTCAAGACGGAGTGGTAGGCCCAGTATGCAAACCGATGAAATTGTTTCTCTGGTGGACCAAAAACTGCGATCTGATCATCGGTTGACGATTAGTGCCCTGGCTGATGAATTTCCTCATCTTGGACGCACTACTGTCTACACAATTGTCACGGAAAAACTTGGATACCACAAATTGTGTGCAAGGTGGGTACCAAAATTAAGAACGCCGTTGAAAACTGGTTCAACTCGCAGGCGGTGAGCTTCTATGCAGAGGGGTTAAGGAAGCTGGTGCAGCGGTACGAAAAATGCTTGGAAGTGAACGGCGATTATGTGGAAAAGTGAAGTAGATTTGTAGTAAACTAAATGTGCTAATAAAACCTATTTCATATGATTATAATTTTTTTTATGACGAAACGGCCCTTACTTTTCGAATACGCCTCGTAATTTTAAACAAAAATGAAAATTATAAGTTGACTGTAAAAAAATATTTATATTTAAAAAAATTCCTAGAAACTATCAACTTTGTTTATTTTTTATATACCCCTCTTCTATTTGTAAGAGTGACCGCCCAGTGTATGCGTGCGTGCGTGCGTGCGTCCCGAAATTTCGGCCGATATTTCGGGTGATTCCTACCACGAAAACGTTCACTGCGATGTATGGTCCTTCTTCTATCTTCTATGTTTGTTACATTTATTTTATCCCCTCCCACTTCATGTCCTGCATAGCCCATACGTTCACTGGAAAATATTTATGTAAGGCGTTAAGTCCGCCTTTTGTAATAATTATTATTTCTGAAGCCATGGATTCCATGGAAACACTGAATCATCATTCTTAATTAATTGATATACGTTTTTGTAATAAAATATCGTTTTTCGAATCTTTTGTATTTTCTTCTTACATATTTGTCAGATAAATAAAACAAAAAAAGAAGTTTCTTACAAAAAATATGTATTTCATATCAGTCAACTCGAAATCAATAACAAAATCCAGGGTTGCAGTTTTCAAGAATATATTTTACAACTGGTATACGTGTGAAAAGGGACCTTATTGTCGGCTCTAACTAGATATTGAGACTAGTGAAATCTTAAAAATAACATAAGTTTTTATTTATTGCTTTGTCTTAAAAATCAGATATTAGAGCATGCTTCAATGTAATAGGAATCTTGAAAGGCCGAAAATTTAAATTAATCATCTTCAAAAGTAGTAAGTTCATACCGACAATAAAGTCCCTATGCTCAAATGATGTCATTGAGTACAGATAACAACGTTACTCGCTTTTTTTAATGTTTGATTGAGTCTTTTCTAGTGCGATGACCGTGAGACACCGTGAAGGTCTCCATTGTTTCCCAACTGTGTCGGTAACGCAGGCGTCAATGAAACGAATTAACATGCCGTAAACGTCTCATATACTTATCTGTTTTATAAACTGTTTACAGATGCAATTTGTACCTACATAAAATCTTTTACATAATAAGTACTACTACTAGTTCATGTAATAGGTAACAGTAATAGGTATTCATCAGTTTAACAAAGCGATAAGTCGGCCACTATTTAGAGGAGCATTGACATTGACCAGTTCAAACCACATACTTATACCCAGTTTTTTTCATAATTTTATCACCAAATTTGAGATAATGATTAAAAAAATTACACTGTATCTATCTGACCTATACAGCCTACATTACATGAAATACAATTAATTCTGAACAATTAATGTACCAAACTACATATGGTCATTGCAACTCACGAGAGCGTGTCAGCCTGGCTTGTGAATAACTATACACATACCTATACATGTAAAGTAACATTCGCATCAATGTATTTAAAAGTATATTGTGAAAAACATAAGGTCTATTTTACACGTAGATACAAATAGTGGTGAATAAGCAAGGCAGACGAGCACTCGTGAATTGCAATAATTAAACACTTCGTTAATTTTCGTTGATCTCTAGTCTCCATCGCCCCCACAGCAGCCGTCATCGACTTCCACTCCGCACATTTTGAGCAAAAATACACAGGCTGTAATGCAAAGGAGGCACCTCAATATTTTGCCGCACGTTCCACAGCCACAGGAGCACGAGCAACACATCTTTGAACGATTTAAAAAAAAACAATAATCCGGTCTTTTATCGCAACAAGTTCGGTTTAACCAGTTAATTCGATGAACACACTTTTTCTTTACAACGTTCTAAATTCAAAATCCCCACGCAAGAAAATTAGCGACAATTATTTTCTTCTCGAATTGAATTGTACAGTTTGTTTTTTACATGTTAGTCACACAGCAAATATGTGTGATAACTTTTTTCCTGTTTACTAATGCGCGACACGACAGCTTTACGCGACGTTCTGATATCGTTTATCTGACTCAGTCGTACAGGTGGTTAGCTATGTCAATATTCACCATCACGGAAAACAGCTTACGTTATCATAAAATTAATAACGGTGTTGTAATGAGGAGATAGTTTGACTAGATTAGAATATGTAGAATACTTATTACCTACCTAGGTACATTTATTTTTCTAGGTGGCAGACGAGCTTGATTAGTATAACTGCCGCCCATGTCAAAAATTGGCGAAGGTTGACATGTTCGTAGATGCGCCACCTTTAATGATGGGTACCTAGGTGATGAGAATTAGGGAATCAGAATTAATAAATGTTATGTTTTTATTTGTGTTGCTCAACCACGATAACAAAAGTTTAAAATGTTTTGGCAGACTGTTTGTCATTCCAGCATATCTACCTACTCCCCTTTCGATGGGTTTAGTCCCTATTATTGGGAAAGGATTCTATCTTATTTCCCCGCTACCTTTCAAGAAAGTCTCCTAAGAGAATTCCACACCCACACCCAGTCGACTGTAGAACACAGTATCGCCTCTCCTCCGTTAGATTCTACATAAGAACAACTGTCTGTTTGCATTGATTTAAATATAGGTATAGAGTATGTCTAATGTCCGTCTGTTAATCTCGAGATCTACGGGATCGATTTTATTGCAATATTCTCTGTTGTATATGGTGATAATAATAATAATAAATTCGTAGATAAAGACCTATGATAAAACGGTAGACCATTTGAAATCTAAGCGGTATATAAATATATTTTTTTTATATTGAAAAGGAAGCAACCAATATGTACCGATCTACATACCTACAACCTACATTGTGACGTTGGCATTATCTCTGATTTTACATGGATTTTAGGACAAACGTCTGTAATTGCACCTACACTGTTGTAATGTCATTGATAAAACATTATTTTATCTAGTTAAAGGATTTCGTACGAAAAGTCATGAAGGACATTGCTGATAAGTGTTAATGTAAAAAGGAAAATATACTTACAACATATTATTATTAAAAGATAAAAGAATTAAATAACAATTTTGGTTGATCGACGAATGAAGGTGTGTTATTGTATAAAAAACCATGAGTGACTGTCAAAACGCGATTTTTTTTCCAGTTTGCCAAATAAAACTCGTCCTCTCGTGGCCTCTCAACTGATATTCAGCTACCTTTGCCCAATTTTCGAATGTTTCACCAAGATATTTTATCCGTGCACCAATCAGATAACACCAATGACAAGACAAAGAATATGTTAAGAATTAAATAGAGAAGTTGAAGTTAAGAAGGAAATACAGTTTCAAACTATACCAACAGCCTGTCTATCTAATTAGCTACCTACTCACCGCCAAAAGACGATCTTGCGCTTTTCTCATCGAACCAGTGATTTTCTGAATGTGGCTAATTTTAAAAGACGCTCGTCTTCAATGTGCTGTTGCAATTTCTGCGGCAGTATAAGGTGTATATTCTGCTTTACTCTGTGCGCGTACCTGTTCCATTTGTGCGGTATAGAATGCAACTGCAAGTGTAGTGAATGCACTAAATGTTTCTATGATGGGAATAGATACGATGAGGACATCGTATATAAATGAAATAATTATTTCCGAGCAAAGGGTAGGTAATACCAACCACAGACTCAAGACGATGTTAAAATCAGCATCTTACTTACAGCATATTATTATGTGTGTGCGAACACTGAAGGACCAGTGGATTTGTACAGAATCAATCAATTACCAGGACTTAGTAATACTTCTGAAGTAATTTTAAAACGAATCCTAGAATATGGAAAGAGTATGAAGTTCAGTTTCACAGAAGATTAAATATACGATTCTAAGGCCGTGCTTTGCTTAGACTTAGACCGTGACGTTTGAAACTAACCTCTATGCAAACTACATAAGGTACTATAAAAAATTACTGACTGATTCTAAGACCGAGAATGACCATTCTATTGGGTCTATTAGGTATTATATTCTATAGGTAGGTAATTTTCTGTGAGAAGAGAACCGAGGTTCGGATAAATAGACTTATTTATCCGGACCTCAGTTCTCTTCTCACAAGATATTATTAAACAAACAACTGTTAGTATCTAACAAAAGACGACATATTCACATGAAAATATTTTATACAACGAAGAGAATGAACAAAATAGTTTGTCGGTGTAGAAGCATATGACGTCTTGGCCTATATGTCTGACATTACGAAACCAGTGGACCATCGGCTAATCCTAACGCGTCATCCATGTTTATTTATGAATTACCGTACCTCTAATTCCATAGGTACTTTATTGCATAAACGCGGATGATGCGTTTTGATTTTTCCAGATTAGCCGATAGCTAATGTTTTCGTAATGCATCTATACTTACGGTAGGATGCTAGATGGGTGCGGAAAAAGCGTGAACTGTTGAACGGCCGGCCTCCCGCCGTATTTTTTTTAAAGGCTATTATTTAAACATTAATACATGTGTATCTTTCTAAATATTGTAGAAACAGAGTTTATGCAATATTGGAAACCACTACGCTCGAGGGTTCGACCACAAGCTCCGAAATAGCACGGATATCGTCAATGGCATCGGCCTGGTATTATATTACTTAGATTTTCCTCCAGAAATCACGTGTTTACGTTACGTTGCAGCAAGACAATTCAGTCAAAATATCCAGATATCCAATTTACCTACTCAATACATGCGATCCGCCTATATAACCGAACGCATCGTAAGAATGCCTTGTATTTATTGTGTAGAATGTTTCTATCGCTTGTAAACATTACTACCACGTTCATGGCAATAATTTTCTATATATCTACATATGAGGATTATAAGAAAAAAACCACTAGATGCAAATGAAAGTAAGTTTTAATCAGTTTGCATACGAAAAACCAGAACCTGTGATTAGCCTAATACAGAATATTGGCTAGACGTTCGAGCTCTCTGACTTTACGTGTCACAATATGGCGAGTAGGGCTGCCACCTCTCCGGGTTTGAAGGATGCTTGTCTAGGCTACAGGTTAAGATGGTAAATCTCCGTGCGACAGGCATTAGTAAACATTAATCATTGTTGTGATTAAAGTGGCTTTATTTTTAATTACCTTTATACCTTTAAAAAGCCTTGCTGTTTTTACCAAAGACTGTATAAATTTATTTTGTGTTAATTATTATCAATAATACATATAATATTATCTCGTTGCTGCTAAAAAATGGAAATTTCCTGTTTTGCGTTTTGTCCCAATTTTTTTAATCTGTGAGTTCTACAGTTGACTATTTGCTGGTAAGCCATTTATTTACCAGAACACGAACATCTACATCTCTGGCTCCTATCCTTGCCTTTGGAACGAGCTAAAGTGTTAGGTAGGTAGGTACAGCAAGTTTTTTCTTTGGACGGTCCCTTATAAATATTTGTACAAAGATTACAGTTATTCGTTACTACCTAAGTAATTTAAATTTACTGTAATTTAAATTAAAACCATTCATTTTACTAATTATATTTTATTTTGCTAAAATACATTGAACAGGATCTACGTAAAATATTGTTTATTTAAAGCAGTACCTATTCGTAATATTCACGGCATTTTTATGCGAAAGGGTTTCTATGGTGACGATTGGGATAATCTTACCGCAACAAGCAACTTGTTTAGGACGTGATATAAGTTTTATAATACAGTAGGATAGCGTCATACGAAGACTGTAGTGCATTGAAATTCCAAGACACGTCATTTCCGGATGTGTCTTAAATCTTGTGTTTGTAGGTGATGCCTTCGCAATGCCTACGATGATCGATCGCAAACTGACATGACGGATTGTAATGTATATTAAACGTAATAATGTACATTAGACGGAAATAACTGTACGTCCATCAGTTAATGGGGGTAAATAAACATTGGGTATACTTACCAGCGCCACGTAGTAGGTAGGTACCTACCTACTTATACTTGCCACTATGTACTTTTTAATGTAAACCAATATACGATCGCTGTTGATGTACATTATAATGAAAAACAATGATAATCGAAAGAATTTCTCTTTATTTCAGTTAATGATTTGTATGTCAGAAACGTCTGGATATTTTAGATTCTAAAAATCAAACCGTTGTTGTGCTAACCTAAATCTTTCAGGCGTCCACCCATCAATGTTCATTCTCTCATTAGCTGGTGTAGGTTAATTAACTGTATGCTCGTCTGCTACCTTCTCCTATATAAAAAAAAAACTGGTGTATATATGTACGGTTATTTCCGTCTAATGTACATTATTAACCTTTAATATAATTTGGTGGCGCTGTGAGGGAGTACAACACTAAATCTCTCATTTCACGCCTCTCATTGACTACCAATAAAAGCTCAAAATAGGATCTTGCGTTAAAATCAAGTAAATAAAATTGCTTATGAAAATATATGATAACAAATATAGTATCACAATTATTATAAACAATGAAATTAGTCAACATCGGCGCAATCGTCTACAGCCCTCACTCCAACATATTTCATAACATAAACACAAACGACAACAATAAACACAAACCGTTATACACATTATACACTTGCAAATACGACAAATATCGCCCAAACACATTCTAAGATTCTCCTGTTCGATGTTCCTTTTAATAGGTCCTTTGGTAGGTCAAGAGTGCATGCTGCATTCCCACAGCCGCTGGGCGCACTCGCCCGGCCATTTTACCCTTGTCTCACAGAAGACTACCTTGAAATGTACTGCATTTCCCACTTTATCTTATTTCCCTAATGTACGAACGTGTTTCGGTAGTGAGTGAGATGTGCCAGAGCCCACTCCCATCCCATCCTCTCCCTCCCCATTTTCCTAATCCATTCCTTAATCTGCAAAGGTAGACAGCGAATCAGGGGGCGTGCTTACGTTTGTCATTCTGGACTGATGTTGGCATGTATCGCGAATGTCTATGGACGACAGTATCCACTTACCATCAGGTGGACTGTATGCTCGTCTGCTTTTTTTCTATAAAAAAAACTTTTAGAGAAGGTTTTTTAAATGATGCTTGGTTATCAGATCCTGTCAAATTTTGTGCTGCGTTAGTAAACGTAATTAGTTAGTATTGTAATCTCCATGTACCTAATGACTGCTTAAGCTGCATACACCTATAGGGCTCAAATACACTGCCAGAGCCAAGCACCTGATATTCGAGATAACAAAATGCTACACAAATCGTCCAAATTCCATGCCGCAGAGTAATATGCCTAACTGATAAAAAATCATCATGTAGTGCTAAGCCAAAGAAAAAATATACCTAAACATTTCGAAAATCTGCCATAGAATACCAGCAATCAGAAAAAGTAGTCGCACTTTCCAATCTATGGAAATTGGAAGAGTTGCGATCTGGACGATTTTATTATCTAGACGAGTTGCGATCCAAACGACCTGCGACGAAACGGTTTCTTCGTTGCCCACCAAGATCTACAAGACCTCGCTGTATGAACGAGAGAATCCAATTCAGAAAACGCCTCTATTTGGGGTCCTGCAATAGAAATTATGTGGCTGGACTTCTGACGAGTTGAAATGATGAGAGTAATGTAGGAGGGAGAAGTGTGTACGCCGCAATCCCACAACCGCTGGGCGCAGCGAACTGGCTACGAATCCAATACCTCTCTCACAGAAGACTAGTGTAAAATATACTAATCAATTTATCCTGTCCCCTAAATGTACGTACCTACGTTTTTTTTTTATAGACTAGTGGGCGGTCGAGCAAGCGGTCCCGCGTGATGGTAAGTGTTACCGCCGCCCATGGGCACCTGCAACACCAGGGGGCATGCGGGTGCGCCGCTGACCTTGCAAAATCCTATTCACAGCTCTCTTGAAGAACCCCATATCGTAGCTCAATGGAAAGACCTCTTGAGGCAGTTCGTTCCACAGCCTACGGGTTCGCGGTATAAAATAGTTTTTGGACCGAACAGTGCGCGACACCTCCGTATCGAGGAAATGCGGATGGAACGCACTTCTGTGGCGGGAGGTGCGGTTGTAGAAACTCGAGGTGGGAATTAATTGAGCATTCCCCATTGTACAGGCGGTAGAATACACAGAGAGACGCAACATCTCTCCGAATGCTGAGGGATTCTAAACCGCCCGTGAGAGTGGGATCGTCGACAATACGAACAGCACGTCGTTGAATGGAGTCAAATGGGTCCAATTGGTATTTCGGTGCGCCGGCCCAGAGATGAGAGCAGTACTCCATATGGGGCCTCACCTGAGCTTTGTAAAGCATAAGGAGTTGCCCAGGTTTGAAGTATCGCTTCGCTCTGTTCAGCACACCGAGCTTTTTGGAGGCCATTTTGGCCTTATTTTCCAGATGACCCCTAAATTCGACTTTGCTGGAGATGGCGATACCAAGGATCCCGATACTCTCCAAGATCTTAAGAGGTATGCTCTGAAAGCGAGGTGCTACAACAAAAGGGGTTTTTTTAGCGGTGAATGCACAGACTTGCGTCTTACTGGGCTTGAAATCCACTAGGTTCAGAGAACCCCAAATCGAGACTAGATCTAAAGAGTCTTCGATTTCAGACACAAGCCTGGCGCGACTCTCTTCCACTTCGACCCGAGGGATGTTGGCGCTGCCCCTGTACAAGGCGTCTCCAGTACTGTCATCTGCATAGCAACGTATGTCACCAATTTGCAACAGGTCGTTGATATGCAGAAGGAACAGAGTTGGGGACAGCACGGAGCCTTGCGGGACGCCAGCATTAATAGACGATCGATTCGGTATAATTGGTGTCGGAGCAGATACCATCGATAACGACTCTGATGCTCCGTCCAGTCAGGAAACTGGCAACCCATTCGCATAATCCCTCGGGTATCCCGAAAGATGGTAACTTGGAAAGCAGCGATTTGTGCCATACCCGGTCAAAAGCTTTCGCAATGTCTAGGCCTACAGCCAGAGCCTCGCCTCTACTCTCAATGTCGTCAGCCCAGCGGTGTGTTAAATACGCTAAAAGATCACCAGCCGAGCGATTATGGCGAAATCCATATTGACGGTCGCTAATCAGCTGGTGATCCTCTAGGTACCCAAGGAGCTGTGTGTTTATGACATGCTCCATCACCTTGTAGAGGAGGGAGGTGATCGCTATTGGCCTGTAGTTGGCCGGGTCTGTGCGGTCACCCTTTTTAGGCAAAGGGTGAACATGAGCTACCTTCCATGTTGACGGGAAGCTTTTTGTAGAGTATGAGAGCTTAAAGAGTCGCGTAAGCACCGGGGACAACTCGGGAGCGCAAAATTTAAGCACCACTGCAGGAATACCATCTGGCCCACTCGACTTTCGGATATCAAGAGATGCTAGAGCTCGCCGGACTTCACGCTGTGTGAAGCAGATTTCCGGCATGGAGCTTGTGCACCTTGAGATAGACGGTGGTGAGGCACCTCTATCGTCCAGAGTCGAGTTTGAGTCCTTTGCAGCATCAGTCAAAGCCATATATTCTGCTTCAGCTGTGGACAAGGCAACAGTCCTTTGTTTCCTTGATTCCCAACTAATTGCTGCTCCAGCTTGGACAAAACAATAACCAGTATAGGATCTCCTGTCCATTGTACAGGATGCCCAATCAGCATCAGTATATCCTAAAATGGGTTGACTTGTTCTTCTAAAAGTCAATTTCATATTTTTAGTCCCATTTAAATATCTAAGGACACGCTTAGCTGCACACCAGTGCTCACGCCCATAGCAATTATTGAATTGGCTAAGGTAACTAACAGCATGGCTGATATCAGGTCTAGTAGCAACAGATATATACATTAAAGCTCCAATAAGATTTTGGTAGGGAATTTCCTCCTCGAACTTTTCTTGCTTTTCTAATTTTATGCCTGGTGTCATTGGCGTTGAGACTGATTTTGAATCTAACATATTGTGTTTCTTTAGAACTTCATTAATGTACTTTGTTTGAGACATTGTTATCATGTCCTTTTTGTATTCAAAATCTATACCTAGGCAATTTTTGAGTTGTCTCAAATCTCTCATTTCAAAAGTTTCCATTAAGTTCCATTAAAGGTTTAATGTCCTTTTCTTCTCTTGCAAACATTAAAATGTCATCAACATACACACATACGGTTATAACTTTTTCTCCTTTCGTAGATGTGTATATGCAGGGATCAGCAGTGGAAGGAATAAATTTTAATTCCTTTAGTTTGACATCAAGTTTTTTAAACCACTGCCTTCCAGACTGCTTGAGTCCATAAATAGCTTTGTTTATTTACAGATTGTGTTGTTATTTTCCTTCAAATCTTCAAGCATTTTTCTTGCTTTCAAGAAGAGTGTTCTATTATTTGAACTTTCTTCTAAAACAATCTGACGTAAGTATTTTTCTAAATCTTCAGGTGTGTGAGCGAAAATTTCTTCCTCTATTTGACCATTTAGAAATGCAGTTGTTACATCCAACTGAAATACCTTTAGGTTTTCTTCAACGGATTTTGCAATGAGGCTTCTAATAGAACTTAATTTAGCAACTGGAGCGAATGTTTCGAAATAATCCAATCCAGGTCTTTGACTGAAGCCTCTAGCCACTAGCCTTGCTTTCTTTATTCCGTCGGATTTTTCTTTCAAGACCATTTTAAAGGTAAGTGCATGTACTTTTCCTTTATTCTCGACTATTTTCCAAGTTTCATTTTTTAGGTGAGCCTTTATCTCTTCTTTTATGGCTTCATCCCATGACTCATCTTGATAGTCTTCTTTACACAGGTAAGTACAATCATCCATATTTTCATCTGCATTTAACTCAAAATCTTTTGTCCATTCAGGTACTTTTCTAATACGTTTGGGTCTTCCTGTAGATATAGATTTATTTTCATTTCTTTCAATTGCCTGTACTTCCCCTTAGTTATCTATTTCTTCTTCTATCTCATCATCATTACGATCATGATAGTCATCTTGTATGTCGGGACAAGGGAGGGAAAGATAAGGATCCTGAGAAGGTGAAAAATCTTCCTTATTTCCTTTTCCATCATTCATCAATATTTCAATCTCTTTCCTTTCTTGCACTTTCTTTGTTTTGAAAATTTCATTGTTTTCTTCATAAAACATTTTCTTAAGAATTTTGACATTTCTAGTTACTTCAATTCTTTGGTATTCAGGTATCCATATTCTATATGCTTTAGAGAATTCCGAATATCCCATAAAAATACCATCTATGGTTTTTGGACAAAACTTTCCTTTTCTTTTATTTATAAATATAAATGCTTTTGACCCAAAAACTTGAAGATGTCTTGCCGATGGGGTGCGACCAACCCATTGTTTGAATGGAGTAGTGTCATTGTTTAGACTTTTTGTTGGTACTCTATTCCCAAGGTAATTTGCTGTATGTATAGCCTCTGCCCAAAATATTTCTGGTAGTTTGGCTTCAATGAGTAGACATCGGGCTTTATCAAGTAGTGTTCGATTTTTTCTCTCAGCAACACCATTCTGTTGTGGTGTATACGGCGCTGACAATCGCCTCTGTATGCCACATTTCTTAAGGTATTCAGTAAAATCTTTATTTAAATATTCACCAATTCCATTGTCACTTTGGAGAAACTTTATTCGTTTACCAGTGAAGTTTTGTACCTCATTTTTATATTCTTTAAAATATTTGAATACTTCATTTTTATGACGCATAAAATACACTCTTGTATACTTTGTAAAATCGTCTATAAATGTAACAAAATATTTGGAGCCGCCTGGCGATTCGGTTTTCATGGGACCACACACATCTGTGTGTATAATCTCTAATAGCTCACTGCTTCGTTTCTCTTCAGTAGCTCGAAATTGTGGTTTAGAGAACTTTGCACTTATGCATGTCTCACAATCATTTAGCTTTGTATTAATGTTCAGGTCTAGTCCTGTAAGTAATTCCTTTTTAGCACATAATTTTAAATCAGTTTCATTATATGCCCAAGTTTTTTATGCCATAACTGCAAATTATTATGACTTTTATCTTTTAAATTTTTACCACATGCTTTTGATTCATGTTTGCTTTTATCTGTGACATAATACAAGTTATTTTTTCTGGTGGCTATCAGGATAATTTTTTCTTTAGGGTTTCGTACTACTGCTTTATTTCTAGAAAATGTAACATTCAAACCTTTGTCCGTAAGTTTTGTCACCGATAAAAGGTTTGTCTTTAGTTCTGGTACATGCAGCGTGTTGATGAGATCAATATCACCTGAGTGTGGTATATTAATTCCAACAGTACCTTCACCTCTGATAGATGCTGTTTGGTTATCACAAGCAAGATGCAAAGAACCACTTTTCTCTGTATTTAATTCAATAAACTTTTTCTCATCTGAGCACATGTGAGCAGTACTGCCGCTGTCAAGACACCAATCATTGCTTTTGTTTACATTTGTAGTTAAACAAACATGTTTCATTATATATGATGAATGTTTCTTTTCAGAAGGCTCAGTCTGACGGTTTCTACAATTTGAAGAAGAATGGCCCTTCTTATTACATATTTTACAATAAAAATTAAATTTATTTTTATAATGTTTCTTTTTATTTTTACTGTAGAAAGCATTTTCTGTAGTATGGCCATGTTTGCTGCGGGCTTCACTTTCTTCCAAAATTTTTATTTTTAGTTCATCTAGAGTTGGTAATTTGTCTCTCGACTCTATAGCCACTCGAAAGTTTTCAAAAGATGAACTTAAGGAATAAAGCATCATAATGCTCAACAAGTCTTCATTGATTTCAATGTCCATATCTCGGAGTTTATCGACTGTTTCGCAGAACTTATTTAAATGCATCCTTGTATCATTGCCATCGCGCATCTTTGCTAGTATCAACTGTTTTAATAATGTCGCCTTTCTAGCAGGACCTTGACTGGCAAAAATTTTGTTTAAAGTATCCCACACGTCTTTGGACGTTACGCAGTTTTTTATTTGCTTTAATTCACTTGGATCTATTAATAAGATCAGTTCACTTTTTGCGTAGAGATCGTTGATTTTCCATCGTTTTAGTTCTATGTCTTCGTCATCCGGCTTTGATGCGGATCCATCCACATATTGCCACAATTGTGACTTTATTAACACGGCTTGCGCCTGTAGTCGCCACGTATCATAATTATCCTTTTTTAGAGGTTCAATTCTCAATGATGACGCCATTTTTATTTGGCTCTGCGCGTAGGTTACCTGGGCCCATAACCTGTTGGTTATTGATAATGGTTAGCACAGCTAGCGCAGGGTTCACTGTTTATTTAATATAAACTAAGAAGACATAATAGACAACATATATTAGATATTTATTACAAGGCTAAAACATGTTTTTAGTAGTAAGAGAACAAACGACGGTCAGTCAATAAAAATGTCGTGTAGCCTAGTGATGTGACACAACAACAGTGATGTACCCATCACCAGTCTTATGCGAGGGATTGAGAGATACTCATTTCCAACACAGTGACCCATCGAATTTCCGCAGTGGAGGGAGTGACGACTGACAGAAGTTACCTTCAGTAGCCTTAGCGAGCGACCAGAAAGCCCGGCTTCCAGAAGGACAGCTAGCTAGTCGGTCGCCAATTCTGCGGATGTGCTCATTCTTTGCTCTGACAATGATCTTCTTACTGCACCTCGAGGTAGTGTTAAATTTCTTCCTCAAGTCGGAGGTATTCGGATCTTCGGACACCTGCGCTCTGGCCCAGGCCCTGTATGCGGCTCGTTTATTACGACGGGCCTCTCTGTAGTTCTGATTAAACCATGGTTGGCTCCGTCCGCCTACCGGTATCACGGTGCAAGGAATATAACATTCCATGCTCTGCAACACCACGTCGGCAACGGAGTCTGCACAGGTATCCGGATCTCCCGACGAGAAACAGAGCTGCCCCCAGGGATAAGAGAAGTAAAATTCGCGCAACCTGCTGACTTGTAGTGCCAGACTTTGCGCGTTCCCTGTGAATGGGTCGGCACGGATTGCTTAGCTGGCACAGCAGTTCGAATGACACAATGGTAGGATGATCCTAACGGGGCATCAACAACAACATTGTAGTCATTCGGCCGCGTAGTCAGCAGGAGGTCCAGTAAGGAGGGAGTATGGCTCTCGATATCAGGTATCCTCGTAGGTGAGGACACCAACTGCGAGAAACCATAGGCCAGGGCAAAGTTATAGGCTGCTCTCCCTGCGCGGTCGGTAGTTCGGGATCCCAATCACTCTTCGTGGTGAGCGTTGAAATCACCAAGGACCACCACTTCCGCGCAAGGGAACTGCTCGAGCACGCTGTCAGTCGTCTCTTGTAGATGCTCAAAAAAACGAGTCGTCTCCGTATCACCGCTGTGGGACCTGTAAAGGCAAGCGTAGACTTTAGTGAAACGTCCGTAGTCAATACGCGCCCAGAGAATCGACAGGTCCCCGTCTTCAAAATGGCTGAGGCGGCGGCAACAAATATCCTCCCGGACGTACATGCATACCCCAGCACGTCGCACAAAACAGTGCTCCAGTTTGTAACCGGGGTAATGAAGATATGATGTATCGGCCGGGCAGGAAATGTGTCTCCGTCAAGAAAAGTAAGGCCGGCTTTGCCGTCTTAAGGTGGTAGTGGACGGCGTCGATGTTACTATGCATCCCTCTGATGTTGCAAAAGTTCACTTGTAGTGTGGAACTTACGGGATGGGCCGCTGAGTGAACATTATACTTTTTCTTTTTCTTGGCCATCATAGTGAGTGTGAATAGGGGAAAGATGAAGAAGAAGAAAAGGCGGGACGGAGAGAGAGATGATTGCATGTGGATCAAAGGACAAAGCACGGAGCAGAGAAAAAGCAGGTCACAAAGGTTGTGTGATTTGTTGGCACGGGGTACGGAAGGGCCCCCGGTCCCCCCCTGAGGGCAGCAGTCGGGTTCCACTCCGGTCTCCTCCGGCACAACTTTTACCCCAAGGGATTTATCGCGTGCGGCGGGGCAGCCTCCGGGGTGGAGATTAAAGTAAGATCCCGGGCTCGGGCCTCCAACAACCCGCGGGCGGTCAGCGGACAACCGTTTCACCGGGTCTCCCTGATCCCCGCGCCACCATGTCACACCCATGCACGTACCTACGTATTTCGGTAATGAGTAAGATATGACATCCATTCCATCCATCCATTTTCCCAACCCTTTCTCCAAATCCATTCTAACATCTCTAAAGGTAGGCCAGTGCATTCGGGGGTGTGCCAACGTTTGTCATTCTGGACTGACCTATGTATCACGGATGTATATGAGCTAGAGTATTCACTTACTACCAGGTAGTGGAATATACCGACGCTCGCCTGCCATGCGTCTATAAAAAATTAGGGCTCCAGGAATTAAAGCTTTATTAAGTATAACAGATATTCTTGGGCTAAAAGTGAACCCAAGTACCCAACAGTATCTAACTGAACTCTCTATCAACTTCTTTCTATAAAAAAAAAAACTGCTACAAAAAGACGAGAGTAATTGTGACAGAATGAAAAGAAGGGAAGATCGCATATGGGCCACAATATGAAAATATTATTTGTTATCATCGACACCACTAAACCACTGGTGGTGTCTCTCTGTCCACTTGGTTCCTTTTGTTTGTGAATTTGTTTTCCCAACGACACCAGCAGTGGGCAGCGGTGTGGTTCAGTGGTGCCGTTGATGAAATAAAATTCCCAACAACACCACACTGGTGGTGTTGTTGGGGGTAGCAAACGGAAAATGCGATTAGCAAACATATAATCTAGTTAAAGCATATGTTTAGTTAGCACTGGAGAGACAAAGAATGAGGGCTAGGATTATATACCTAATCTATGATGGTAGTCGTATCAATTCAAAGTGCCGTGTGGTGTCGGCCGGCTATTAAATTGTAGGTATCACCCCAGCTCTTGCCGTGGGTGTCGTAAAAGGTGACTAAGGGATAACAGAGCGACTACCACCAGCTCTGAGGAACTACATCACCTCTGAAAGAGTGGACTCGCCAACCCGTTACGCCAGCGTGGTGTTTTAAGTTCATGTGCATGAGGAAGGCCCATGTTCAGCAGTGGATACTGAAAGAGCTGGTTGCAATCTGTGACGAGGGTATGACTGAAAGATGAAAATAAAACCATCTTATGAATTGACGTCCTTATTGGAGTATTTAATCAGCTTACAACATCTCTTTATCGAAAGTCAAAGCCACAGCTTTCCAGACATTTGTCCATATCGCCCCCGCACGCTTCCTCACAACCACACACCCTAAAACACATTGCACATAGCGGAATGCAACATATAATTCGCAGTATCTCGCAAAAACACGTCATCGTAAGTTTACAACACTCGTTGTCACAACTAAATCATTCTTAGATATTTTCCTTTGCGTTTCTTCTCTTCCTTTCATATTTTAACGATAAATTTACAACAATTTACATAGTTTTACCTACATCTCTATAATGATTTATTTACGGTCTGTCAAATTGACATTGCACCGTCGAAATATGAAAATTCTTTGAAACTTCATATAGCCGGCTCCAGACTCACGCTGTGAAGTCGCAGCTGACGTGAACCTGTGTGCCCCGAGAACACCTTTCTAAACTTAGTCTTTCACGAGCGTTCGCGGTACGCGCCCTTTGACCCTTTGACGAGGACACAGCTTACCGACTTCGACTGGGAAACAAGAGCCATGAACACGCGAGAAGTCCGCGAAAACCATCCACACTATACGCAAGCTCCACGGCGTGAATCTAGAGCTGGCTTATAAAAAAAAATACAGTAGTTACATTATAATATCTGAGAAAAGGAATCTTACTACATGCCGGTTTTAGTCCCAAATATTGACTATAGGGTAGGTAACAGTGAAATCTTAAACAACACAATTTTAACCCTAGAAAGATAGTCTGCGTAAAATTGACCCATGCGTGTTCGAAATATTGCTCTCTCTTTCTAAATAGTGCGAATCCGTCGCCGTGTATTTCGGACATCTCACTCGTCGCTTGGAGCTTCCGTAAGGTGGTCGCGTTACGGAGGTCAGTGTACACACTCACACAGTGTACCTTGTGTGAGTCAAAATGACGCATGATTATCTTTTATGTGACTTAAGATTTTATCTTAGATTATTCGTGATGTTTTTTGATTTGTTAGTTGTTGTTATGTTATTTTGCTATTGCTGTTATATTTTTATAGATATCCTGACACAACAATTAAAATTTTCTTAGGTTTTCGCGATTACTATACATATCAATTAAACAACTTTGAACGGTTTAAATCGCGTATATTTAACATTATTTATATCCCGACGTTTCGAACACTGCAGTGGACGTGGTCACGGGATGACTAATTGATTTTATTTGTCACTTGAGTTATTAAGAAATTATTTGAACTTGAGTTTTAATTATCAGTCACCCCGTGACCACGTCCACTGCAAAGTGTTCGAAACGTCGGGATATAAATAATGTCAAATATACGCGATTTAAACCGTTCAAAGTTGTTTAATTGCTATGTATAGTAATCGCGAAAACCTAAGAAAATAATAAATAAAATTACATAAATTGTGATATTTATTATTTCACCTGTGTGTAGAAAAGTAATACCGATTGGTTTATTAGAATCAATAATAAAAATATAACATTACAGCTAGTTAAAACTCATGCGTCAATTTTACGCATGATTTATCTTTTACGTACATCGCAATATGATTATCTTTCTAGGGTTAAAATTATAAAAGTCGTGCCACTGTATCCACCCCCTTTATCGTCCAGCTGGAAATGGGCTTCCTCGTGTACATTGCCTTGTGCACGAGGGATGTATGACCCGGCCAAGAGGGTTGGGAGTTCACCCTTTTAGAGGTGGTGTAGTACCTCGGAGCGTATAGTATATATAGGCTTTGTTATTCCTTACCTAGTTGCCTGTTACTGACACGCGGGGAAAAACTCTACAAGAGAAAAGGTGCTATTCTAAAATTGGGAGCACACGCACAGCGGAGCATTTTTTTAAAAATGATGAAAATACTACATTTGTTACTACATATTTATTAAACTGTCAATTCATAATTTTATACGTCGTCTACACCCTCCGTACAGTTGGCGCACGTATCGCCACAAAACTCGTCACAGCCGCAGGCTTGAAAACACCAAACACAAATCCATATACATAACAAAAATCGCAGAATGCGACAACAGCACGGACAGCAACAGCACATCACTCCTATTACCGCAACAAGCTCGATTTTTGTTGAAATGTGTTACTTATAACTTTCATCCATTCTATTTCTTGTTTCGTAGTTTTTATTTTATACTGAAGATTGATTTACCAAAAATATATCACTCCAGTCTGTCAAAATGATATTTAGTAACACAGAGATCCACAGACAGAGATCTAATACCACCACGTATTAGATTTCTGTGGTTAGTAACCATAGATATTTTATCTAAACCCACATCCGTCGACATTTATAAAGATATATGCAAGGCCCGTGAAAAAATTAAGTCCAAGCTTATATACTGTCAAAACAATCAAGAACGGATCAAATGGACCGGTTAGCGTCAATGCATACCGTAAAAGATTTTGGAAGGTTTTGGAAGTCAATAAATAAGTCGAACTCTAGGACGAGCCTGTCGGTTAGAGTTGATGGCATTAGTGAATCCTAAGAGATCGCCAGTATGTTCAGGAGTACTTTTAAACTTGTTTCTTCGTTGGGTCAGGGCCCTGCTTCGGGGATGCCCTATGCTGGGAGTCATGCCGCCGTTGAGACGCCTGTTAAAGTTACTGCCTCTGTATGAAGTGACCAAAATAATTAAACAGACGACTCGAGGAGTCGCCGGAACATGAAGGCCTCAGCTTCGAGCACCTTTAGCACGCGGGTGTAGACTTGTCCAGGGATGTAGGTACATGTGCGGAAAACTTGAGAACGTCTCAGTTGGGTTCTAGCCGCAGCAGCACACACTACAACAATTGTACATGTACGAGGACAAGCCGCCTTCGTGAGATGAACGAACTATATATACCTTTGCTAACTTAATGTCGTATTTAGATAAAAAAAAACATTGAATAGGAATTGTAATAATATATTTGTATTTGTCATGATTTTTTCTGATTTCGCCAGTGAATATTGAACCCTGTGTCCTGAAATAATTGATCTAAGTCTTCTTCGTCCAACATCAGGGAAGCCTGTAAGAGACGAATGGTTTTAGGTAGATAGTGAAATAAAGGCTTACCGAGCGACCGATTGGCACAGTTGGTGGTGACCCTGCCTGTTGTGGTAAAAAGTTCGACAGACATTCATTTGTTTAAAGACAGATGTTTGTTCGGGGTCTGGGTGCGTATTTCCCTTTGAGTGTGTCTGAAGCCACGACACAGGTAATCCTAGTGTGACGTTATTTATTTACTACTAATTAACTTGGCCGTGCGGTATGGGTTTTAGAATAACACCATCGATCTCTTTCCGTAGCTGTTGTGTCGTGGCAATTAAAGGATAACAAAGGAGTGGAGTCAGCATCCCACCACCCATCGACAGCGTGAAGTTTTAGCAGTGGAAGGCATAACGGCTGGTTACGATGGTGTTTAATTAAGTGAAATTTAATTATGATTAACTCAACAGTGTAAGAACATAATGAGGAGATATTTAAAAAGAAAAGTCTGCAACATGAAACGCACGTGAGCAAGTTGCGTGAGTGCATCCTAATACATTAATAATAAGATAATTGGTTTTAGGTACATGATTTTCTTGTCTCCTACTATATTACTAGACCGATACCAGTGCAACTTACATACTTACATTCTAATTTAGAAGATCTTTATTATGTTGCCCTCTTAAGAAGAAAAGGTACTAATTATAGTAACATTTTAACGAAAGCATAAGTAGCATTATATTTGAAAACAGCGTTTATTTTATTTGTTTTTATCTTGATTTTAAATTAATGAAAAGTTGTTTGCATTTCTCTCGAATGCCATCGCTTGTATTGCGTTTACACTTGTATCTTTCTTTCTATAGAGGGCGGTATTAGAAACATTACCTGTTTAAATGGACATTATTGTCGGTATGGTTATCTAACTCTAACTAGAGATAATTCTTTAACAAACAGACAATTTAAGTAAGTACCAGAAATACTACAACATATCGGCCTTATCACCAAAGCGATCTCTTTCAGGTAACATTTCAATAGTAAGTAAGTGACACCGACTTTGGTTAAAATTTTCTATTTAAAAATTTCGTTGTGACAAGATTCTTTTATTTAAAAAGAATCTTGTTTCTATTTAGAAACATGCTCTGATATAGTTTTTACATCTCACGAAGGCGGATTACACTTAGTAGTGGCTGTGCTCGTACATTACATTGTTTTAGTGTACGTACACTTGAGAACACTTAGTTGGGTTTCTGACGTCGCGGCGCAAACTAAAACAATGTACCTAAATGTATGTGCGCAACTGCTAGTAAGCGTGGTCCGCCTTCGTGAGATGATAAAACAATATTTTTATTATTTTGAAGATCTCACTAAAGTCTCAATATCGGAGAATTAATACCAACAAGAAGGTCTCTTTTTACAGATAATGTCACAAATAAACTTGAGTGAAATTGAAGTTAAGATTACACTTACAAAAGAAGATCGCTTTGCTGTTTGTTCCATCTGCGGTGTGTTCAAAAGGGCATGTGCGCCTGGCCTGAAATAAGAACAGATTTATTCTTATATTTCAGGTCATAGATGATAGCCCAGGGGTACCTATTCTCGACTCTCATTCACGAGTAAAAACCCATGTTCATACCAATGACTTTCTATTCAAGTACCGATTTTCTCGACGATGAAGAAAAATAATATGTGGAAACGCGCGTATTTTCCACCATCGATGTGTATTATCTCTTATTTGTCCATTTATTTATGCTTTATTGTACAGAGTGACAAGAGGCGGACTTAATGCTTTGCAACATTTTCTTCTAGTTAACCTTCGGACAATTTTTTTTTTATACTAGTGGGCGGACGAGCAAGCTGTCCCACGTGATGGTAAGTGTTACCGCCGCCCATGCAGAGATGGTGCGGTAGCAGCAATTACAGTTAAAATTATGAAAATATATAAAACTAATTGACCCGAACATAATTATTCCAATCATTTTATTTATTTTGAAAAGGTAACAAATAATAAAACATAGGTAACAAATATGGTGTTATTAATAATTATAAACATGACTCATCATGTTCTAATTATAATTATAAACTAATTATAAATAACTATATTATAAACTATAGCAAAAAATAATTATAAACTGAATTAACATGAATACATTAAATGCTTCTCACAATGGGTCTATCGGTATATCGGTAATTAATATATTTATTTATTCATATAAAAATACTATACTTTAATATTAAAATGATAAATATTATGCTTATTTCCTAAGAGGATAAGCAAGCCTTTTGTATGTATTTTCTTTTGTCATTTTTTTTTTTATTTGTGTACACAATAAATCTCGTATATAAATAAAATTACCTTTTGTACATCCTTTCTTTTTCTTTCTTATACTTTATTACGTGTTATGTGTGTACAATACATTGTTAAATAAATACCTAAATACAATTATAATACAATTCTCAAGGGCGGTTTTGAACCCCTCAGCGTTCGGCGAGACGTTGCGTCTCTCTGTGGGTTCTACCGGCTGTACAATGGGGAATGCTGTGGAAAGTTGTTCAATATAATTCCCACCTCGGGCTTCTACAACCACACCTCCCGTCACAGAAGTGCGGTCCATCCGCATTACTTCGATACGGAAGTGTCGCGCACTGTTCGCTCCAAAAATAATTTTACACCACAAATCCGTAGGCTGTGGAACGAACTGACTCAAGAGATCTTTCCATTAAACTACGATATGGGGTTGATTTTGCAAGGTCGACGGCCCACCCGTATACCCTTTGGTGTTGCAGATGTCCATGGGCGGCGGTAACACTTACCGTCACGTGGGACCGTTTGCTCGTCCGCCTACTTCAATATAAAAAAAAATCCTATAGCTTATATACAAGAATAATCTAAAATGTGAACAACAAACGATCAATATGAAATCTAAATAAAATAATATTAAATGATAATAATAATAATGTTATATAACTTATCAAAATATAATGAAAAAGTCAAAATAATAGAAATACTAATAAAAAGAGACATAAAATATAGAATGTCCATTGAATTTTATTTCATCTACCTTACAGGTCGATTCCTTGATTGTTTCCACTTTTGTCTTGCTAGAAGTTCCTGCACGTAAGAAAAATAATTATTGTCTCAAACTTTATAGTTTCAACATTGTGGACTGATATTATGACAACCCTGAGATACAAGACGTACCTAATTCATATTAAAAGTTACAATTTTGACGTAGATTATCTCAATTCCGAGACGTTTCGTAAGATTTTACCGAAGATTACTTTTTGTTTGTCTTCATGTCTTCTATCGATTTATTAAAGTTTGCTTGGTGGCCGTAAAATCGAGAATTTTCAAGATGGCGGAACGTAAGTATGCCAGGCTCCATACAAAAGTGACTGATTATAATTATAGGCTTACATACGGTAACGACTCCTTTCTAACATTATTTCTTTGCTCCACTGCATCTTCTGTTTTTCCTTGCAAGTTCGGCTTACGATTTGTTAGCGCGCTCGTTTCGTCGATGTTTTCATGGTTGACACTACGAAAGAGATATAAGTAAAACAAAGTTTTTCGAAGTAAATAATTATAACATTTAAACAGATCAATGTGCTAGCTACCAGGACTATTCATAGTGTAGAGCACAAGTGGGAACTTGTAATCACGAAACCATTTGTAACCACAAAAGAACAAAGCAAGAAGGGTTTTCTTGTTCTTTTTCTGATTTCTCTTGTTCTATTGCGCCGATCAGCTAAATGCGGTAATAATGGATTGCAAAGTACCGCCCTATTTTTATCAATTTTCCGTAAAAACGCATTTCCACTTTCGCCGTTGACTTTCTAGCTCTTTAGCATCCACTGCTGGACCATGGAATTACAATACAATACTGTTTAATACAAGTTTTTATAACTTTTCACATCTTCAATCATCTGTAAAGAAAAATTAGGAATTTTAAATTTAACCCTAATAAATATGTAGGGCCCATCGAAACGGGCAAAACTAAGGGCAAATGCTAGTTTTTATCGTTGTTTTTTTTGGTTATAAAGGGTAGCCCATGTATTCGTTTACTTTTAAATCAAATTTTCCACGCAAACCGTGACGGCGCACGGAGGGGTCTAATCGCTAGCTTGTTTTCCGGAAATTTACTCTCAATAGATCAGTTCACAGGTCCAACGCGCGTTCTGCGTGAAATATTTTTAATTAAACAATGATACGCTCATTACTGTTAGCGCTTATTTCGGGTGGACTGCAATTTGCATTAAATAAACCAGTGTCCAAGTAGAGTTTTAATTAAGAAATGTGTGCAGAAGTTTGAAGAGACGGATCGACACTAAATTTGAAACAAACCGGAGGCCCGCGGACTTCACGAAATGAGAACATACAGAATGTTTCAGTTTCTGTTCGTGCTCCAGATTACAAGAACCAATTGGTACAGGAATTGTCCTTTGCTAAAACAATGCTGGATCGTTTCAATAACTTTGACAACATGTTGTTTTCCGGTGAAGCTCACTTATATGAAAGGAAACGAGCACGTTAATGAACAGAATTGCAGGTATTACAGCAGCCAAAATTCTAAATTCAAACACTAAAGGCCCTTCATTCTCATAACGGACGACAATTTCGGCTCGAGGAAACATAGGGCAGTATTTCTTTGAGGGCTCTCGCGGTCGCACTGTTACTGTAAGCTCTATTGAGTATGTGAGAATATTACGGCAGCTACCGGCACCACAGTTGCAGGAATTTACTGGTTATAATCGGAACACCTGGATGCAGCAAGACAGAGCGGAGCTACTTCACAAATCTCTAACGAGTCTCTGCCGGTGGTGAAAGAAACCTTTCCGAACACACTGATTTCCACATGAGGGGACATTACGTCGACACCCAGGAGTCTAGATTTGAATGCCGCAGATTTCTTTTTGTAGAAATATTTTAAGAATCGTGTGCACACCCGTGAACCAATTACGCTGCTTCAATTAAAAGCTAATATTTGTGAATTTTAGACTGCAACGTTGCAATCTCACAATGGCTGTGTCGAAGAGTCTTTAGAAATTGGCTTGCTTGTATATAGGAATGCCAAAATCGACACGGTGGTCATTTGGAAGATATTATTTAAAAAAAATATCGAGTGACTCTTTAATTAATAAATAATTATTAGAATCGATCTTTTCGTTTTATTTTAATTAAATATTTAAAAGCAAACGAATTCATGGTCCACCCTTTACCTTGCAGTCACGAGGGGCAATGGTGAATTGTGATTGGTGTTGGTGTTGTGATTGGAATTGTGATTGTGATTGGTGAATGATGGTCATACGTGGTGTAAATACATGATTTTTGGTTATATTTACCGTAACTTTCCAAAGTTAGGTCGTCTTGTCTGCCATTTACGGAAGACTATCTTGTCTGAAATTTTAGGTACTGTTTTAGTACCCTTATTTCTTCTTACTAACTCATCGTGAAGCTGGTCAAGTATGCGCCCGCTCGTCGATTCCTTATAATTATGAATACCTGAAATATTTTAATACCTCCATTTGTAATATCTCTTGTATTTTAATGTGAATTGGCGGTGACAGCGACTTCGCGTGAACTTTAGTGATTTCCGTGAGAACTCTTCAACCGATCGGAATAAAATTGACCTTAAATGTTAACCCAGGTCGTGAGCTATAACTTTGTGAACTATCATTAATTTTTGTCAAGTAGATTTTGAGTGATGCGCGTTCAGACAAACAGACAAAAATCTACAACTAGCTGTTTTGACTTCTACTCGTATATCGTTCACAGAGTACACTGCAATGATTTTTTTTTTCAAAAAATATCTCAGATTTAGACACGGTTTGTTACGATTTTATTATATGTATATTTTAATATATTTTATTTTTTTAATAGATGCCCACATTTGATAAATAATATAATAAATAAATATATATATATATATAGTAATTGATAAAAATATACCAAATAATATATATTTATGACAACAGAAAACCTAGACATTAAGGAAAAGACTGTAGAAATATAAGGGCCCGTGAAGAAATATAGAAATATAAGGGTAAATTCTGCAAGGTCAGCAGCTGGCTTTAGAATAGCACCAACCCATCTCTTGCTGTGGGTGTTATATGTGGGTGTGGGTATGGGTGGGCGATTAAAGATTAAGTACTAAACTCGCCAATTCGCTTGGCCAGCGTGGCCTTTTACCGTCATACATTCTTCGTCAACAAGACGATGTGCGTGAGGAGCGCCATGTCCAGCGGTGGATACTAAAAGGGCTGGCTGTGGTTGCGGTACGGACAGCGGTGATCATGTACCACTAGACGGCATAGGATGGGACGCCAGTTCGTTTGGCAACTCTTTTATAAAAACAATTGTCAGAACCTTTGCCAAAGCCTGAAACTATGGATTCTGGCTCATTATTCTGAGTTAATATTTACATATTTTCATGTGAAAAAAAATTGTTTTTCAATGTATAAAAAAGTATATGGTGAAGGAAAGGTCTTACGCGTATCTACGGACATTTACAAGCGAGGCAAGTTTGAGTTGTTAGGAAATACGAGTATACTCTTGGATTATCACCGTTATCAATGGATAGGTTTTATGAAGCAAATAGACCTGATGGTAAGTGTATAATACTGTTGCCCCTGGACATCCGTGATAAGTACATGCCAACATCAGCCCAGAAAGACAAACATTGGCAGACCCTCGGAAACGCTGCTCACCTTCAATATGGACAAAGGCTAATAATAATGATGATTCAGATACCTTTCTTATAAAGGTATCCGAAACTCACAAGGATACGTATAAACTTACCCGTTGTTACCTTCTCCGTAGATTCAATGCCCATTTCGATGCCAATAACCCCGAGTTCTTTCTGATTATCAACAACATTACCAGTTTCTTGATCGGAGTACGTTTCTCTCGAGTTCACTGAGCTCTCAGAGGAAGTCTGTTTACTGGAATGTCTTTGCTCTTTGAAAAATCTATCTTCGTCACCTCTGGAATCCTCTGTGCTCTTTCGTGGAATTATAAAACCAATAGAAGTGTCTTTATTGAAATGCTTCTGGTTTCCTAAAAATCGATCTTCTATATCTCTGTAGTCTACTGGCTTCTTGCGTGGAATTTTAAAATTCATGTCTATGTAGGTGCCTTTGCTGGAATGTCTTTGGTCTTCAGAAGATTGTTCTTCCTCCAAATAGTCCGATTCGTCTGCGATTTCTTTGTAGTCTTTTATTGAACGTCGAATCTAAAAATTGCGAATTTTAGGTAGATATCGGAATTTCAGATAACACTTCTAAGTAAAGTTGAAATAAGGCAAGCCATTTGCCCGTGCAAATGTGTAATTAGTACCTATATTTACTGTGTATTTCATGAAGGTAAGTAGGTTTTAGGTACAATCTACTACGCAGGAACGTATTTAGGCAAGGGATTTAGGATGAACGTAGGAATGTTCCACACAGGAACATATTGAGAAACCTTTGTCGATTATTCTTAGAGGGCAGTTCATTAAGCGAGATCATTCCGTGTAAATAAGCATTTTACTGGTAGTAATTGTATAAAAGTATTATATTATGCCGACGTATGCAGTATCTTGAAGTACTGCAGCCCAATCCCCAGGGTCACTTACGAAAACAGTGTGGAATGGATGCAAAAAATATTAATAAATTTATACAAGTGGCATGGCCTGCTGACACTGGAAAATAGACGCCCGGTATTATTGGCTTGTCACGACATAATATGCTCTGGTACACTCGACACTCCCGTACTCCTATAAAACATGATGCAATTAAAAAAGAAGCTAAATCGAATGTTATGAAGCTAAAATGGTAAACGACTATTCTGAGTTCTGTAGTTTGGAATATTTCAACTTCCAAAATAAAATTTTAGATACATATTACTACCACGCATATCTTTATTCCCCTAAACATCTAAAACCAACTACTTATGACCAAGAAAGCTAACTCCAAGAGTTGATTGCCATCAAAAGCAAAGTTTACTGAAATTAAAAGTCTCTTACGGGTGCACAAAGCAAAGTATACGAGGTCCTTAATTACTACCACGCATATCTTTATTCCCCTAAACATCTAAAACCAACTACTTATGACCAAGAAAGCTAACTCCAAGAGTTGATTACCATCAAAAGCAAAGTCTACTGAAATTAAGTCTCTTACGGGTGCACAAAGCAAAGGATACGAGGTCCTTAGTCTTCTTGTCGTGTGTATCGGACAGGATGTCAACTTTCCTGTACTGATGGTCCTCTGTCCCAACATGTTGGTGTGTGAATAGTCGCATACAAGCAGCAGACGAGGGTAGTCAGCCCCGTGACGGACTGCGCCACAGCCAACTGCGCGAAGCGACCACACTGCCAGCTGACTGAAGTCACCCCATACTGTACCCCTGTAATAAGTTATGTTTGTGTTGTTGCCCTAAGCAAAGTCAAAGGACGGCAACAATTAGATCCCTGACATGCCGCTAACGCTAGCTGTGAGCCTTAAAGAACTCCAAGTAGAGTGAGTAAATCTAGATAAGTAACTCTAGTTTGCTAGGTTTTATAGCTACCTATCTATTCTCTTATCTTTCAATTCCGAATCATATCGAACTAGTGAGAATTTTTGAGGCTTTTCTGACGCGATATTCTATTTCTAATCGCTGAGATCTCTTGTCTTCTCCTAACCATATCTACTGTACTACTGCTTTCTAAAAATAATATCCATATACTATAAGACATCCGTTAGCCCTAAAAGTGTAATTGAGTAATTTCCCAAAAGACTGATTGTGCATCTTGCCAACCCATCACAATCGCACAGTACCTGGGTGCAAGATGGGCTCTTCCTCCTTATTACAGGCTGTGAAGCTATTGTCATCTGCTAAACGTATCCTTATAAAGGAGAATATTTGTATCAGTGCAAGTGGCTTGTGAACACTAAACATTGAAATTCTTTCGTGAAAACTAATAAGTTTTGATATACGAATTTATAAAATTCAGCACATTTAAACCACTCACTTACTCGCATCGCGTAGATACACTCGCACGGTTCGATTAGTAGCTGTATATGGAGTGTGGCGTTGCCGTTCGTAGTAGCATATTATGGTGAGTAGTAGGTATAGAGAAACAAAGTCAGACTTAATTTTTAAAAATAAGTCTTTTAATTGAAGTTAAATTAGATTAGAATTAAGCCCCAAAAATAAAGAAAAGAGAGAAGAGATCGCTTTAGCTATAAGGCCTACCTTTTTTATACCAATTTACTTAAACTTTGCGTCACTTTCACTGTATACTTTGTTGTGCAGTGAAGTATAATTTGAGAATCAAATTAAGAATAAATGCGAAACAAAAGTTGTTAGTTTTAATGATGGAAATTGACTGTTAATAGGGTGTAGATATTTTTTATTTAACCCTATATACTTTACCTGGAAGTAAGTTTAAAAGGCTGCGTCAGTTGTCGTGGATCCACGCGTCGCTTTTCACCCCACCACGCGTCCAGTATGCGCCGGATCGCGCGCTGCGAGGACTCCTCGTCCGACAAGCCAAGACGTCGCCATCGGACCTCGCCGACCGTCTGACCCGCATAGGGGTAGCGGACTGATGAACAAGGAATAATCTTGGTGAGCAGGAAGGTTTTATGGAAAAACCTAACACGATTGGACTGTTTTGCACAATCCACACGACATCCACATCCACGTTCGGAGTGAATGCTGTCGAACATGGACACATGTCACCAACAGTCCAAAATGATTAACGCTAACACGCGCCCTGATGCGCTGCCCACCTTTGGAGATTTAGAAATAGATTTGAAGATAGGATTGGGAAAATTGGGAGGAAGAGGATGAGATGGAAATGACATACCTAATATGGAAACACGTATATAATATACGTACATTGGGAGAATATGACGTTATGATCTTAAAAAACGAATTCGGGAAAACAAGAATTTGTCAACGAATCTGGTAAATGACGAATTTGGAAAAACCAGTCGAAACGGTTCACGACTTTTAAACGGATGTAAGCGGTACCTACTATCACATAGGGCAATACATGCCAACATAAGTCAAATAATACGAATGTTTGCACGTTCCTTTGACAATTTTGAAATCAGGATTTTGAGTTAGGAAATGGGAAGAATAGGATGGGAAATATATTTTTTTACCTGTTGCTCTGCACTCGTCGTGTACAAAATGACACTGGTCTGCCAATCTTTGCGATAGGAAAGCTAGTTGGCGGTCCCATTCCTAAAAAAAGTCAATTTAGATGATTAAAAAACACCATTTTTATTTCTTTTGGCGGGAACTCGATAAGTGAATTTGAGTTTTTGTTTGATTATTGTAATTGTAATTGTAAAGTGTATTAGGTAGGCGTTTTGTGGTTTAATAGTGACAGTTTATTAAACTGTAAAGTTTTTTTTGTGTGGTGTTTGTGATAATGAAATAAAAGCGTGGGACTGCGTTTTTCGTGTGCTTCCAAGGACTCCTTTTCTGTCCTCAGTAAACCTTCTATCGCTTCACTTAGCGACTCCTTTTTTTTATGGACGAAGGTGGCAGACGAGCATACAGTCCACCTGATGGTAAGTGGATACTGTAGCTCATAGACATCCGTGATACATGCCAACATTAGTCCAAAATGACAAACGTTGGCACGCCCCCGAATGCGCTGCCTACCTTTGGATATACGAATGGATTTGGAGAAAGGGTTGGGGAAATGGGGAGGGATAGGATAGAAATGGGCTCTGGCACATCTCACTTACCACCGAAACACGTACGTACATTAGGGAAATAAGATAAAGTGGGAAATGCAGTACATTTCAAGGTAGTCTTCTGTGAGAGAGGGGTATCGGCGGGTTCAGCGGAACTTTGGATTGGATTGGAGATTTGGATGTCCAAACCGAAATGAACAGAAATGTTTCTTATTTACTTTTTCTTTATTAATTTCTGAAGTAAGCATATTGAAGTCAATTACTTAACAAGAAATATTTGTCCTTATATTTTCCTTTGTAAAGGGCCATTAGGGGATAACAAAGGCGTGGAGTGGATTCGGCAACCAGCTTGGCCAGCGTGGCGTTTTATGGCCATACATTCCTCATGCATATGACAATGTGCAAATGCATGAGGAGGCCCATGTCCAACAGTGGATACTGAAAGGGCCGGTTGCATTGATTGCATGTATGTGTAAGTAATTAAAGTTTAACAAAGATATAAGTAGGTACAGTGAAATCAACCAGACATGAGTTTTGCGTTTGTGTGAGTGCATACCGATAGTGTACAGTGCGGACCATTTCGACGATCGGATTGGACAATTCGGCGTCCACTCACGCAGACGGAAAGCTCGTGTCTCGTTGATTTCACTGTACCTATTTCTTTCGCTTCGTTGTTACAATAGGTACCTATGTGTACCTAATTGTCAAGTATTAGAACTTATTCTGGTAATTTTCGACTTTGTGCAACTTTAAGTTTCCAAAATAAGGAAATTAATAAAAAAAAGGATACATACCACGAGCATCATAACTTGCGGTCTTGGTAAAGCAAGTCCGCCGCGCACTTTCTCTTGGCCGGCCGCTACGCGTTGGCGACGTCTTGGAAAACGACAATACAAAATATGTCGTTATTATTAAGAAAAATGGACCTTATTGCCGATTCTAGATTCCCAGATATTGAGACTTCAGTAAAAGGGAAGTTTCAAACAAATAACATGAATTTTATTGCTTCTTATAAAAGTCAGATGTTAGAGCAAGCTTCTATTTAAACATGCTGTTTGTGTGTCGGTAGTGAGTGGGATATGTCAGAGCCCATTCCCATCCCATAAGATCCTATCTCTCCCCATTTTCCAAATCCTTTCTCCAAATCCATTCCTTAATCTGCAAAGGTAGACAGCGTTGTCATACTGGACTGATGTTGGGACTGTGATATCGTGACTGTATATGGACGACAGTATCCACTGATGGTAAACAGGTGGACTGTATGTTCGTCTGCCGCCTTTTTTTTTATAAAAAAAAACAATCATGACGCAACAAATTTTAAGAATTCAATAAGTCCATATCTAAACACAATAAGGTCCCTTTGCTCAGATAACGTCACAAATAATAATTTGTAAAGAAGTACGAATAAACAGTTCAATTATTGTTGACAGATTTCCCAATGGTTTTGCCCGCTTAAACATCTTAAGATTTTTTTATCTTGACGAATACTTGAGGTACCTACATAGGTTATGTTTACATACCTGTTAATAAAATGTGTAACGAAATGCTGTAGATGACTTGAAAATTTAATCATTGTGTAGTTTTGACACGAAACACCGGGTCCATCCTAAAATCAGGCGCAGTTTATAGGGAAACGTAGGTACCTACTAAACTTAATTTATTTACGTCATAGTTGTCCTGAAGCGGTGAAAAGGATTCGCAAGATCGAAAGCACATCCGCATCCCCCCTGGTGTTGCAGATGTCCACGTGTGGTGGTGACCACTTACCACCATGTGGCCCACCCGCTCGTCTGCCATCGCTTCTATAAAACAAAGACATGCAATCCTAGGGAATAGCGAAAGTTCTGCCCATCTTTGGTATTGGCGTAAGAATAAACAAGTAGTTATTTATTATTATGGTATTACCATAACATTAGTGTGTGTGTCTCATCAATGCTAGATATAGTGTTTCGGTCTTCTCAATCAGCCATTAAAATTAATAATTCTTTTATATTTCCTACAGATAAATGACGAGGACCACGTCATTTCCCCTGACATTCATCAATAACTGTGCAATATTAGCTATCTAAGCTTGGGTCGACATTACTGTTAGATGAAACAGTATTTTACGAACTATATGGGAACTTATACAGATACAATTTAATCCTCAAAACTCATACCAGAGAAGTGACCAGGAACATGTCCTTTCGTCTGACAGTCGTGTCCCTGTAACTATCTGCACAGTATGAATAATTAACAAAACTTGTAGAATACAAAAACTCTTCGATTGTTCTATTATGGTAGCCAAAATAAATATATAATATTCTAAACTCACATCAGAAAAATGACAAGCGACATGTTGTCCCTTCCCCTGGCAAAGTCGTCTGTATCTAATTCCACAGTATGGGTAGTCATCAATGGCTGCCACATGCATGATTGTCAGACATAACACTGCTTGGATGGTGCCATGCAGTAGCATTTTCTATTTGCTAGAATAATAAAAATAGATTTTAGTATCTATCTAGCGATGAGTGCAGCAGACCGTGAGTGATGGCGAGCTTTAGAAAGAGCCATCTCATATCTTATCCACTCATGGAGATAAAATATTTGTCATAATTCATGATATAGAAAAATATAATTGGAAAAATCAAGATGATTTAAATTAGCTTGTCAGAAATTTAGGAGTTTAATTCTCTATTTACCGAAAGATATAAATGAGGTGATTTGCCACCGTGGAGGTTACAAGGATGGGTAATGTTCAGTGCGTTTAGAAGTAGGTAGAGAAACCATATGTCACGACAAAGATCCAAGAACAGGTTTTTGAATAGGATTTTGAAAGTTCCGCAGGGCATCCACATACCTAGCCCCTGGTGTAGCAAGTGTCCATGGGTGACGGTAGCCACTTACAATCACGTGGCCCCATGCCAGTCTGCCTCTTGCAACACAAAAAAAAACAATTCCATTGAAAACCTATGAAACAATAGACAGGACTGCTATGAAATGAGATCACCAATAGGAAAACGCGATTTTATGTAGGTACTTAAGAGTGAATACGAAAATGTCTCGAAAGGTTGCTGCCTCAGATCTCCCCTTTGATAACACAAAGTACTTACATCCGTAAGTTTTGTAAAACGGTTAGGTATTGTAAAATTTACTTACCATTTAACAAACACATCGGTGCATTTGTACGAATGAAATTTAAAAAAGACGGGAAGGAAAAGTCAGTAGGATCGTATAATCTACATAGTTCTCTCATAGATATTGGTAAGAATGTGTAGTGGTAAGACACCACTGTACCGCCACGATGACAGACGTGATGACTGACAATGATGTTTTGATATCAATCATAGACATGAAAAAATCGTGGATCTGCGTACCTACTACATAGGTCATACTGAAAATTTCCGGAACAGGCCACTTACAGAAACAATATTTAAAAAATTATTACAATATTTGAAAATAACCGTGATATGCCAACAAAGTAGATTCTTTATTTACGACTTGGCTTAATCTGATTAACACGTAAATAAAGCTATTTATACTTTTGTACAGCTATATAGGTCACACTGAAAGTTTCCGGAACTGGCCACTTGCATAAACAATATTTAAAAAGTAATTATAACATTTGAAAATGGAACTCTGGTTGTAGAATTAAGTTTGTTTCATCTAACAATCATTTGTTTTTTCATTGTGGCGTTATTTTAAAAATTACGTCTCTGCATTACGATGGATTTAACTCGTGAAAATTTTCGCTGTAAGATTTTCTACGATTTTAAGTGTAATTTCACAGCTCAGCAAAGCCTCGCTCGGCTTCAAACTGCTTTTGACGTACCAGGAAGTACCATGCAAGACGACAATTTATGGCTGGTTTGCAGAATTCAAGCGCAGTCGTATCAATCTCAGTGACGAATTTCGTGAAGGTCGCCCGTCCACCGCTGTCAACAACAAAAACATCGATGCTGTGCGCCATATGATCGAAACAGACAGGGATGTCATCTACCATGAGATTCGGGTATCCTTAGGTCCTTAGGGCACGAGTCAAATACAATCAATCTTACACAAACATTTGGCTGTGCGAAAGCTGTGCTCGCGGTGGATCCCACACAAATTGACTGAGGCTCAAAAAACGGAACGCGCCACTTGGTGCAATGCCATGCTTACCAGATTCAACTATAGGGTGTCAAATTTGCTGTGGAACATAGTAACAGGTGACGAAACATGGATTTACAGCTACAACCCTGAAACAAACCAGCAATCGACCATTTGGGTCTTTAAAGATGAGCCGAACCCCATCAAGGTGGCGCGTGTGCAAAGTGCCGCGAAGTTATTGACGAACTCCCTAAAAACAACCGTAAACGCCGCATAACCTTGTACCATGACAATGCCAGTTCTGACACGGCCAAAACAGACAAATGACTTTTTTAAGGCGAAAAACGTAGAACTCATGAGCCATCCTCCATACAGTCCCGACTTGGCACCTCTATACAGTCAGTGACTTCTTGTTTCCAAAAATTAAGAACCAATTACGCGGTCAACGATTTTCATCGCCAGAAGAGGCTGTCGAAAAGTATGAAAAACACGTTTCCGAGGTCACCACGGAGGAGTGGAATGGATGGATGTCATGGAAATTGGTTTAATCGTATGAAAAATTGTATTGACGCCCACGGAGAATATTTTGAGAAAAAATAAATTGATTTAATTAGCTATTCATGTATGTATTTAAACTAGACCTTCCCATAGTCAGATTTTATAGGTTGATAGGATCCATTTAATTATTTTATATGAACTTAGCAGGTATGTGTAGAGCCTGTAATCAATCCAATAAGTATTCCGTGACGCACATTCTGTGGAAATTTGACTGTTGCTATAGGGTATGAGTCTTCTAAGAAATTCTTCACTTACAGCAGAAGGCTTGTGTGACTGCTGGATATCCTGAAGTATGTGGATATTGTACTAATTAAGTACATCTGCATGTTAGTAGGTATACCCACCCCAACTTGTTGACTTTTTCAACTTTTGTTGCTCAACTAGTTGAGCAGTGGGTCATTATATTGTATATTCGCACTTTTCGTTCCCTACTGCACAACTGCAGTGCTCAACCAGTTGAGCATTAGGACTTTAATGCGATTCCCCACTGCCCAACTATTTAAAATTGAGCACTTCAGTTGAGCAGAGGGGAAGCGGTTCGTGCAACCCAACCGAAACGGCGAGTAAAACAAAATAAGGTAAACGTTCGCCTGCTTCAATAAATAAATATACAATGACTAAAACACTTTGTTGTGATATAGTGCATTCCATTAATATCATTTTCCTATTTGGATAGTTAAATCAAAGGGGAAAGAAAACGATAATTACTGCTCAATGTTTTTATTATGAAATACAATAACTTATGTATCAGAATATTTACAGCGATTCATACACAATTAGGCTTAATTACTATATGCTATAGATTTAACTGACTCATAAACGTTCAATCATGTGAGCATGAGGTGGTCAGAAACGCAAGTCCAATGATTGAATAATTGATAGCAACTGGTCTAAATATCAAATGGTATTAAAACTAAAGACGATATAAACTTAACATACCCAATGCTTTGTTGACCATCTGTAATTTAAATGAATTGATAAATATAACATTAGATTTGATTTTAAGACCAGTTGCCATCATACACCACTCACGTTTCGGACCACCTCATGCTAACCTGTTCAAGGGTTTTAACTTAAAATTCTTTGTCACCGTCTAACCTGTATAAAGTTCTAACTGTTAGAAAAGGACAAGAGCTTTTAAGCAATCTTTAAAAAATATCGTTTATGAGTAAGGCGGTTTAGGTTCTTTTTAGATAAAAATCTAAGGGTAAATGTTATTATAGAAAAATAATATAAAAAATCTAGACGGAATCTCGTTTTTAACATATATTTACCTATTAAACGGGACTTAACGCGTAACTACGATTCCATTTTTTTTGTTCTGTTGACGTCTGACTGGGCAGTGTCGACATAGGCATTAAGATCCGTTTAATCGATAATTATAAATAGAGTATTACTCCAATATGGCAGAAACATTTTGGGAATTGTACATTTTCCAAATATGACATTTAGCAGTAAGTATTGACGATTTGATAATATCTACTTATATCCAATGGAGAAAATGTATAAGCAAAAGATGATTGTTATTTAGAATATCCAAAGGCGAAAATTAAACTAGTTGTCACACAGTAACATAGTTCGGGCGTTGCATCGACATTTTACCAAAAAAGAACCGTTTTTACGGGAAGCTGTTTATACTCGTGTGACTTGGAGTGTTGGTGTACAGGCATTTTATTTTTATACAAGTAATTGAAGAAGTTAAGCGTAATTTTAATTGTAAGCGCGGAAAATCGTATTATACTAAAAGTAATGGAAAACGAGAGGCTTTTTATCTTTTGGGACACAGTTACAAACTATTCAAAATCGTTATCCATATTATAAAACACGCGGTATTTTAAATATTTTTTTATTAAAAAACTAGCCCTTTACCCTCGGTTCTGCTCGCGTTATACACTTTTGTGTATCTTGTATCTATCCCGGAAGAAGTTATAAGCGAAAAAACAGACAAAAGGACAGACAGACATCGCATTTTTATAAATGTAGAGATTTCGGAGCATTCTTGATGATTTTAAAGCTACTCGTATTAGACGCGGAGTTTAAATGCTTTACATAAATATTTTATACATAAATATATACATAACATATATATATACATATTTTATACATAAATATCGTATATAGTTTTATACATAAATTTGGGTATTGGTGAGCCTATACCCAGCATTGGGGAGATGATGGTATGGTATTTGATCACACCCACACTATATATACCTACCAAGGATCACAACTTTTATTTTTAAAAAGTAATTAACATTTTTTAAATGTTGGGAGATCGGAGGCATGCTAGCGTTTGTCATTTTTGATCGATAATGACATATATCACGGATATCGATGGGCGGCAATTTCCATTTACCATAATGTAATCTCTCCACTTATCACATTTATTATGTATTCATTTTTAAATGTTAGCGTTCTGAAAGTGTGTTCCGCGTCGATCAATGAATATAGTAAGTATCCAAATAAATAAAAAAAAACATACAAATATTTAAAGCCTTCCTTGATTTAAGCTTACCTACGGATCATAATTCCATTGGAAATTGAAAAGCAGTTTTTGAAATTAGTGAAGACACAGAAGATAGTGACTTAGAAAGAAAAGTTCTGTAGGTATGTGTCAAAAGTTGTGAGCTTGGTATTACTAATATTTAAAGTACAATGAAATTTACAATCTATTCAGATGTAAATAAAGTTCATATTTAACTAAGTTTCAAAGACGTTTTAGCGATACCACATACAAAAGATTAAAATGTATTGCTTTAAAGAAAATTTTTAATTTTTTAAAGAAAATTCGAGTTAACACGCTTTTTTTACCACGAACATCCCTATTAATGCAAATTGATAGAGTACATATTCCAAAAAATACAATTAAAAAATAACTAATACAATTTACTAGAAATCTAAATATTCTGGAAAAATGATTGAAACAGAGGACCTTATAGAAAAGTCTCAAGTTAGAAAAGGATTGAAATAGTGAGTTAATGATGTCCCTCTTCAGTACCAAATTTCTAAAGTTTCTATATAAGGAAAGTCTCTTATGCCATATTCCCTATGTCATCCCATTCCAAAGAATGTATGTAAAATGTAATTTGACGAGGGAAGACTCCCAATTAGAAAAATGTGGACAATATTTTGAGAAAATTTCCAAAAAGAAGAATATCTCATCCTTCCCAATTCTTTACACTTCTAAAGGTTTAAATTCTAAAGGTAGGTGACACAACCGCGGGAATAGCAACGTTTGTCACCTTTGACTGATGTTGGTATGTATTGCGAATATCCACATGTGACAATATCCACTTACTACCAGTTGGGACTCTACTCGACTTCCAGTTATTATCAAACTTCAAATATGTGTTACAATACATTCTCGTCTTCAGCCTGCAGCGTGCTTCACGGAAGTATTGATTCATTTTATTACTGCAATAACAATTTAAGGCTTGCAAAAACTGGAAAATTATGAACTAACTTTTTGACACTAGGAAATTATATCAATCATACGAAATTGAAGTTAAGTGGCGGCTAAATAGGGATTAATTTCAAAATGAACATACACTTGCAATGAGTGTTGCCAATTCTATCACCTGATAATTGTACAATCAGTTAAATAGATTAAGTTCCAAAACGAATGTTCTCCTGGCATGGACTGTAGAAAAAAGAAGCACCATTGTAATCTTTTTCTACAGCCCATTCCAGAAAGCAAAATACTGACGTCATAATTAGAACAGGGTTCGTAAACATTTTTCCGGTATATTTCAAATATTAATTTGTGTTTATGTCTGTGGTAATAAAACGACTTACACATTTTACGTTTTATTCGCTATCAAGCTAGTACTGAGATCCATATTAAGTTAATATTAGAATCAATGCAATACTGAACGAAATTACCCCCTATTTCAGAGTTACAGATATATTATAAACGAATTTAGGAAACACGAATCTTACCTATTTCTTCAGGATAATATGAAAATTACTACAGAATTTTCGACTCCTTAGAGGTATAAAGAAGTTGATATGGCAACACTGCTAAGTTAAGAAGTGCTTTACTTTGCTACGCCATTGCAACGAGACATATTTTTGATAATCATTATTGTATCTGTACATTAGTACATTATATAAAGTATTTCATGGTTGTCAATGGTAACGTATTCGGAGAAACAGAAAATTACGTCCTATTATAATTTTACGGTAAACCGCTAGCAGTCGATAAAACAAATGTTTGTTATAAAAATGTTGTTAATTGCATTCATATTTAAGAGAAAGAGATTTCTTATGTGGAAGGGCCAGAAACTTTCAAATGGTGGGATCAAATCTACACCCGGTTCGATTGTAATGTTCACATTAGTTCTGAATCTTAACATGCCAACTACGTTTTTTTTTATAAATAAATTGTTTAATTTTTTTTTTTTTTGCATTAAAAGGTTTCTAATTTTTTTATGTCAATGTTATCGGGAATTGATCAGTTAAATTCTGTATAAATTGGAATTTATTTTATTTTGGATTATTGAACACATACATTATACATATTTGAACAAAACAAAATTTGGAAGTTATTCTATTTATACACTAGTTAATTGTCAATAAATGACCGGTAATAATTATTATTGAATAAAATTAATATGGAAAATTTAAAATGTAGGTAATCTTATTTTGATAATAAATATAAAATGTAGAAACAAGCCGCTAGCGTCGTTATTGAAGCTTTAGTTAATGAGATCATATTGATAAGTTATGTTAAATAATAATTCCATATTTTAAGTTCATTTTTTGAAAATAATGTTTCTATTGAAAAAAAAATAGTTAAAAAGAATGTGATTACATATTAGTTGTAAAATAATAAGTAATTAAACTGTAATATGAATATAAAATATAAAAATAGTAGTGGAAGGATTTGGACTAAAGGACGAAAAAATACACGGATAATTGTTTAGCTTCGTCTCTTTAAAACTTTTTAATATCGAATAATTTGAGAATGTTTAAAGTAAATTAATTCATAGAAGGCTTTGAAAGCCATTTATAAAGAAAGCAACTTAAAAAAATCCGAGCTTTGCCTTTAAAATAACAATATATGCTTATACGATTGAAGCATAAAATGGGCAGTAAATGTACTAAAATATTTAATATCATTTTACATAAAAAATAAAAAAAAACAAAGCTAATTTTTTTCTATGAATAATTTATAAAAAAAATATATTGATTATTATACATTTTTTTTATTTATAAACTATAATACATTTACGGCTTAAATCTACTGAGAAAGAGTACATAAGATGTTGTGTCAACAATTTATATTTGTAACTAGCTGAGCCGACACACGTTGTCCTGTCCAAATTTCAATAATATGTACAATAATTTCATACAACAATTCCATAGGAAAATGCACTTTCAGTTTTTCCCGAATTTTCCAATTTTTCTTCCCCTAAAAACCTTATTCGGACTATTACGAACAATTTTTTCAAAATTTCAAAATAAAATATAGTCTAAATTGGACACGGATAATGTTTGAAATCTGTTCAGTAGTTCCAGAGATTACCCCCAACATACAAACACACACAATTTTACCTCTTTATTATATTAGTATAGATTGCCGCTTTTAAAATCATATTTCTTTATTCTTTAGATGACATTATTATTATGCCATACTTTGACTAGGTATTATATTTCAATTCATTAACTCCTATGCCACGATGCAAACTTGAATTCATTATGAAATAAAAATATGAAATTTAAAAAAAATATATAAAAATATTACGTATATTAGTACGATTTGACACAACATCTACGAACTAAATGTTTTCAATCTCGATTTTTACATCAATTACACATCAGTCATAAGAAAAATATTGTAGTCTTGTCAAAGCTGTATTATTTACAATACAATACAATTAGATTTTACATGTAACAGTGACTTTACGTTCAAAAATATTCATTTTTACACACTATATGATAGTAAATGTGATAGCGGCTGGCCAACCGAGGGCTCGAGCGATTACAAACATATTTTTGCGTTCGGAAAAGAGTTATGACGATAAATTTAACGTTCATTCTCGTTGCTCCAACTGAATAGATAGGTTTGTTTTACAAGATTATATTTGCGGTTGGCCTCACCTAGCCGCCTTTTGACTGCAAAGGATTTGTTCAAACGCTCGATTGGCTAATACTATATGTACGCATATAGAATTATATCGTTGTAATTGCTATTAATACCTATTTATCTGTCGGTATTTTCAGAATAAGTTTTTTTTAGAAAGTTACATGGAATCAGAATGAAATTCTGCAAAAACATATACATATTTATAGTCAGGTAAGATTGCCCTATTGCCCTAAGATTGCCTAATTTGGGGACCGCTGATGGAATGTAGTTGGATAATTGTATATAAGTATGTACTTGTACATTTAATTAAAAACATACATCTATTTATTGTACAATTTCATCCAATGTTGTACAAATGTATGCAAGTGATTTAACTAGAGTGCAGTTGGTTGTTCCACAAATTACAAAAATAATAATAAAAATCAATAAAAAATATTTCAATTTGTATATATATTTTATAAAGAAACTAAATTTTAAGATAAATCTATTATAACAAATTATACAATTTTATAATAAATTACATAATTCTTATAATAAATTTTAAGAATAGATACGTGTCTATTATTGGTAAGTTTTATGAATACATTGTATTTTTTTACCAAAAATACCGACAGCTATATAAGCAATAATTGTTATTTCCATTTATTAGACTATTCTGTTACTGGCTACTAAATTTGTATTTTTACAAAAATTCTGTTAATTTATCTATATTTTTTTAAACATTGCAAAATCCATTTTTTCGTACGCAGGCTATTTAACACGAGAACCTCTCTCTACCCCTCGTAAGCAACCATTATTAATAGAAAATAAATAATAATAAACTATGTTAATAATATAAATAACTAGAGAGAATCTGTCTTTTCTCGGAAATAATTAAGGCAAAAAATGTACGGACATTTTATAGTTTGCTCGATTTTCGAAAAATACCGTGACATCCTAGCTACCTACATGTGCACGATTTTTACGTGATATTTATGTATATTTTGGCAACTTCTTATAAGGAAGTCAATTGATTTAAAATATAATAATTATAACATTTCACTGTTGAAGATATGATAACGTTTTTAAGATTCCCATAAAATATCAATATCTGGAAAATTAGAGCCGACAATAACGTCCACTTTCTTCCATATCAATATAAGATATCATTTTAATATTTTATTTCTTCTTTTTTCCTTACAAAACGACTAATGCCACTTCTTCTGAGTCCATTTCAGTAATAATACAAAATCTATACAATACTATTGGATATTTGACTGTTAAAAATTATAAAAATAATATACTGCTGAATATTTTGAGATATAAAGATCATTTCAAGAAATATAAATCAAAATAATAAAGGGTTTAGAAATTACAAGTTAGAAAACGACTGCGATATAGAACAATGGTGTCATAGCTCTATAGCGCTATTACAACCACGCATAACGAACCGCACGGTTGTTCATAAGCGGTAACGATATTTCTTTACTAAATCCCTTATTTATTATATTGAGGGGGAGGAGTGCACGCTTCAATCCAATAGCTGCCGGGCGCGCTCGACTGGCCACGTTACCCCTCTCTCACAGAAAACTACCTTGAAATGTACTGCATTTCCCACTTTATCTTATTTCCCTAATGTAGGTACATATTGCGGTAGTGAGTGAGATGTGCCAGAGCCCATTCCCATCCTATCCCTAACCATTTTCCTAACCCTGTCTCGAAATCCATTCCAATATCTCCAAAGGTAGCCAGCTAATCCGGGGGCGTGCCAACGGCGTGTCATTTTGGACTAATGTTGGCATGTATCGCGGATGTCCATGGGCGACAGTATCCACTTACCATCAGGCTACCTGTATGCTCGTCTGTCGCCTTCGTCCATATAAAAAAAATATATCGCACAAATATTTTAAATATAAGTTATAAATAATATAGGTTTAAATATACATTTAAATAGTTTTGTTTACTTTGCTAGTTGCATAATAAGCCATAAAACATATTAATTTTAAATACAATCAAATATTATAAGAGTGCACGAAACATAATTTTAAATGAATTTTTCGTGCATTTTCTTAATAAAGAAAGTAAAACAAGGTTTTGTTTTCTTCTCTAGTTGTAAACCATGAAATACATTAATTTTAAATACAGTCAAGTATCCTATAGTAAGATCACAAGAATATTAATTTGAAATACTGAAACATTACGAGTATCATACATGTTACAATTTAGTTGCAACACATGTTATATTATATAACCTATAATAAAGGCTATATATGTATGACTTAAATTTGTTTCTGTCCGAAGTCTAGACAATGTATTTTCAGTTTTATGTGTTCACAAATAAGGTTATAAATGAAACACCCTATTATTGTAGGGCACTTGGTTATCCTGAGTATTATTATACATCAAACTATCGTTTGAGCAATGCACTATGTGTCCTATATACACTTATGTATTAAACAGCTATGTACATTGGTGTTACGATCTGTAAAAAAAGGAAATTTTGCAGTTTAATAAACGATTATAATTTTACTCAAGACTATATAAACTGTTCGTATTAAGAATGCAGTAACTGATCGCCTTTGTTCACATTGATTTCCTATATTTCAACATAATAAGATGCTACTATAGTTATTGACATAGGAAGAATGCTGGGGCAATATACCTAGCGTACCTAGGTTTAATGCAGGATACATGTTTTATAAAATAGTACGTTTCTGTCGTGTAATTCTAAATTGCTAAATACATTGCTAATCATGATTATTACATGAGGTTCATTTAACATGCAATTACCCTCTAGTGTTGCAGGTGTCCATGGGCGGCGGTAACACTTACCATCACGTGGGACCGCTTGCTCGTCCGCCCACTAATCTATAAAAAAAAAAAGCGGGCCATACTGACATTTTCTCTTCTCTATAAAAATTAAAGTATGCACTACGCTTTAATGGCCATATGACTGCGATTACATCTACCTCACAGTTAGCGGCATACAATCTGCTGGCATCACGCCAGCTACGTATAGTATAGTAATTAGGACCTTGAATCACATTAAGCAGATAATCGGTCAATACGTTATGCGCAAGAGCAGGTTCCCACTTTGTCGGACCGCCATATTATCAGGCCGATAAAAGTGTCGAATGTAGGGCTTGCAATCCCGCAAAGTAGGATCCCGCATCATTTGAGGGTCTGCGGGATCCCGGAAACTCGTAAAATAATGAGGCGAACGTGTGTCTGTTGTGTAAAGGACCGTTCACAAAGATGACAACAAACTTAGCAATTAACTTTGAACGGTTTAAACCGTTCAAAGTTGTTTAATTGCTATGTATAATAATCGCGAAAACCTAAGAAAATATTATGACAACAAACTTGTTGAAACTGAACTATAACTAAAACTGAAGCTAATACATCTGCCGCAGAAAATAAACAATTCAGATTCTTTGAAAATAAATTTAACATTAAGAAATAAAAAACTACAAAGAAAAGGAAATGACCGCCCATGAACGTGAAGGAGTGAGAGGAAAATACTTACCTTTCATTTATGCTTTGATTTCTTTGATTACCTTTAATTAATACTTGATGATAATTAAACCAACAAGTGCAGAGGCAGAAAGGGCCTTCTCTTCTCGGCCGCTGAGAAGTAGGTTGGCGGACAAAACAATCAATACCTATTTGTTTCTTAAGAGCATTCTTTCAAAAAGAGAAGTGATTGATATATTTATATATCGTTTTTTTTAAATAGTCGTGTTAATTATATTAAGACTCAATGTGATTTACAATTATTGTATGAAAATTAAAGAGTGCTTAAGTATCACATCCAAATTTATGTGACATGAAAACTAGTAACACTGATTTTATTACTTAAGTACTATTACTTGATTAGAATTGATTTATATTTGGGTACAGAACTAAATAACAGACATTTAAAAGTTCATTTCCACAAAGTTATTTTAATGTCGAAGTGATTTATTGTTAAAAGAGGCTTAACATTCGATTCAAATTAACGTTGTTTTGTTAACAAAAATACTGCTTTTGATTTTTATTAAAAAAAATTAAGTTATACAAGTTCCATTTCTTTATTTTCTCGATGACAGCTGACACACAGTGGTCGATATAACTTTGTTCTAGCGTCAACGCCTAAAACTCCGAACAAAAATTAGGCACCAAGACGTCATATTTCATTAACAAGGTCACGTCAGCCAGAAAGCAATTTTAGGGATGTAGTTATCGATAAACGTAACACGATAACAGATCCGATATTTTTTTACAAAATGTAAGAAACTAAACTACTGCCGGATACTTTTGTACAAATTTATTAACTAATATTATATTTCATTACAAGATGTTACACGTATTAATTCTTGATTGATAATGCCAACTTCTTTAAAATTTTCGAAGCTGTTGTAAAATAAGTAGGTATAGGTAGGTACTCGACAATGAAACGAAATAATTATAATGACAGGTAATCTTTATTTATTTATTTTAATCAAAATCTGATGAATCGTCACTGTCACTCGATGAGCTCTCCCCAACATTTATTATAAGTTCCTGTACTTCTATATTATCGAATGCCACATGAATTTCCCAATCCGACGCTATAATGTTTTGGGTTCTTCTCACAATTTTTTCCCAGTTTTCGGCAGTTACTTCCGCACATGCATTTTTTAATAAATCTAACATCTTGTTTGCCGTAAAAGGGGGATGGGTATTGTTTCGAGCGGCGTGTCCTTTGATTTGTGCCCATATTAGTTCTATAGCATTGTACTGGCAATGATACGGCGGAAGTCGAAGAACCCAATGACCACATTCGGCAGCTATTTCGTCGATAACATATCTTTTAGGGATGTTTTTTTTTCGATTTTAAAATATTCACTAATTGTACTTTTAATAAAGTATTATCCACATTTTCGCCATGACGTTGGAGCCAGTCAATTATCTCTTGTTTTTTATTGGCCTGCGTCGGCATTTTATCAATTTGTCTGGAGTGATATGTAGCGTTGTCCATAATAATTATCGACGGTTCTTCCAGAGATTGCACCATTTCTTTAAACCATCCTTCGTAAATCTCCGCGTTCATTTCTTCGTGGTAGTCCACTGTTTTCTTGGATTTAAAGGCCAGTAAAGCATCTGACATGAATCCTTTCGTAGACCCTGCATGGCATATGATGAGGCGTTCACCTTTCCCCATTGGCACTGAACTAGTGGAAGCGACGGTGTCGTCAGTCCAGTTCTTAGATACTGTGTGGTTTGCATTTAACCAAGTCTCGTCTGTGAAAATAACATTTGACCAATCTGATATCTTTTTGGCTTCGCTCAAAAATTCGCAGCGAGCCATAATAGCAACGTCGTGACGCTCCATCAATATTTTACGTTTGTCCGATTTTTTATAACAAAATCCAATTTCTTTCAAAACCAAGCTTAATGACGATTTTTGGAGATGGAGCAAACCACATTCACGTAAAGAAACAACAAGTTTTTTAAGTGTTGGAATTTCTTTGCGCAAGTAATAGTCATATATATGACGGCGAATAGCGTCAGCGTCGAAGTTGTCAACCGATGTCACACGACGTGGTTGGCGTTTTTTCTTCGGCGAACGAAGCTTATTTTCCTGCATGCCGCTTGTACCGTAAGCTTCGGTAGTAATTTTTGAAACAGTAGGTCCACTAATTCCTAATGCGGCCGCAACACGCTCTCGCACTTGCGACAGTGGTAATAGCGGGCCACCATTTTGATACTCTGCTTCAAAGTAATTACGAACCTTGATCACCAGTTCTCTCGCCTGCCTTTTCAGAACAGATCCTTTCGGCATTTTGATATTTGACAGCTGGGCAGCAATCAACACGGAGGAACACAAAATACACAACGTAACGTATGGATAATGTGAAAAAACTCAGCGAACAGAAATGTAGTGACTAGCACGACCGTCTTGTTGCGAGTGACAGATTAAAACAAACACAAAATGGCGGTGGGCCATTGAGTGTTCCCACCTTGAAAAAATATATTTGAATGTTTTTGTTGTATTTGTCTTTGTTCAAAATATAATAAATATATGCGATCGATATCATTACTTATTTGGTCACAACACTACAACTATCAAATTAGAACTGTCATCGAGAAAATAAAGAAATGGAAATACCTTAGTTAAACAATTTACTAAATAATTATTTTATTTCAAATTATGAAATTTTAAAAACCTATGCGGGATCCCGCATGATTAAAACCAATCCCGTAAATGTACTTACTGCGGGATTGCAATCCCTAGTCAAATTACTCGAAGGTTTAACTATTTAATTAGTTAGTCCATGTACATACAGCCATATAAATAGTTACTATTTATATTAGAGGCACGAGCGAGAATATCGCCGCGAGAGACTAGCTTGTGAAGTTGACGCCTTAATTAAAAACTCGAGACAGCCTCTAGTTGCTTACTTTTCCGTCGCTCAGAGAGCCACTTACCATTTACCGCTGCGTATTAGTTCGTGGCATTTAGCATGGCAATAGCGAACATTCACGCCTCCCTATTAATATACTATACTAATATGTGTTTACAATAGCGAGACTTGCCAATGCTCCCCTTAATGAACGAAAATAGCTATCGCCAGCGTATCGTGGTAGCACCCACGTTGACATCGATCCATACTTTAGTAAGGATTTGGCGAGCTGAAAGAGTAAATAATATATTCAGCGGAGGTTAGAAACGTTAGACAATTTCTGGGAGGCGGATTTGTAAAACGATTTGGAGCTGATGAAGGAAGAAGATAGAAGTCACCAATATTTCACGGAGAACATTATTGAGGTGATAAGCGGGAGAGCAAACTCTTGGTCAGGAATGTGAGGGAACTTCATCGGCATCTAACATCCAGTTTAACAGCATCCATTTCAATAAATAAAGGGATCAATTAGTGGCATTGCAATAGTCCACAGAATGACAATTTTAGGGCATTCAAAAGATGTTGTAACAATGTATGCATGGACGAATTAAATGAAAAATGGGAAATCGAAGACTAATTAAAATCATTAGAGTCGCGATGGAATGCAATTGATAAATTGTACTTAAAAATTGACAGCCTATTAGAGGAAAAACTGCAAGTATTATGATGAGGTATTAAGGTATGAACGACAATTTGAAGGTCTGAAGTTTAGTATGTACATACATACATTGCTGTGTGTAGCGCGTGTAGTGTGTATCAGTGAGTGCGGCGCCTGTGGTGCGGCGCATGACGCTGCCATGTATTCGTCTGTGTGTACCTATGTGTATATGTGTGTGTCTTTGTGTATGATTGAGGCTGTGTAGTAGGGGTGTATGAATGCACATGTGTACGGTACGTACCAGAGCGCGCGGCGCTTGTGGTGCGGCGCGTGCTGGCCGAGCGTGACGAGCGCGGAGGCGACGGCGAGCCCGCCGAGCGGCGGCGCGCGGCCCGTGCCGCCCGTCGGTAGCCGCACTAGTAGCGACAGCACCGCCGCGCGACCGCCGCGGCACGGCTCCAGGGCTACTGGCGCTGGTACGCCCGAACCTGGACACATACCGGCTTATATTGTTATGCGGCTTGAATCGATGCCGACATGAAAATTAGTGGCATGCTGGCGGCATGTGTGGATACATCATTATAGCGTTAAGATAGGCACGCCAGGCCGACCACACCTACTTATCTAGCATTCCATTTTCTATTTGAACTTACCGCAACGTACAACCAATAACAATCACAGAATAGAAATAGAAAAAAATAACTTAAAAATGATTAATGATTTTAATCCGAAAATGTGTATGCGTGTTTATTGCGTCTTCACGATTAAACTACCAAACCGATTTCAATGAAATTTAGCAGGAAGTAGCTTGAAGTTCGAAACAGGGCGCTTTGTATTCCGAAAAAAATATTAGTTACTGAGGCAATCCATGCAGACAAAATGTAGAACAATTATAAAGGGTTACCTAATACGAGTAGTACCGAAAGAAACGGTTATTGAAACTTCCCCTGCGACGGGCCTGTGTTGTGTCTTACACGCCCCAGAAAGGATATAAGTTTTAAATAGAGAGAGATAAAAAATAATGTAGAAAGGCAAGATTGTGCACGCAAGAACGGTGCGGACATTGCTGCTCTGCAACATCTGCGATACATGCCGACATCAGTCCAGAATGATAAACGTTGGCACGTCCCCGGATACGCTTCGCATACCTTTGGAGATTTGGGCATTAATGTGGAGAAAGGGTTGGAAAAATGGATAGAATAAAATAGAATGGAAATGGCCTCTGATATATCTCACTCACTATCGAAACACCAAGATACATGGGTATACCAAGAAATCCCTGTGATGCAAGCGCATGTCCGCACTTGCCGGTGGCTATAACAGTACTGACGCTTTACCTCTATCTGACGTTACGCCCCACCAACGAGACAGTCTTGATTATATCGATATAATTTATCGATCTAACTACATACACTACAGACGGTATATTTTACGTAGGTTTTTTGTGAATAATTCATAATGGTGAGCTGAAGATTATGGTGTGGTGGACTCAGGCTGATGGTATAGTATAGTATTGATGGTATGTACTATAAAAGTAATGGTGGTGTGTGGTATGTGTCACTCACCTCCCCCGCCCCTCTCGAGCTCGACGCAAACTTGGCTGAAAGGTCGCGACGCCATCTGTTCCATCTCCACGAACAAACGTTGACGTCTTCTGTATAGGTCGTATTTCTGTTCGGAATAAATAAATAATATTTACTTTTATTATCTATATATTTAGTATAAAAGATAGGGTTTATTTATTAATTCATTCGTTAGCATTATGGCCATACATTCGCATGATTTTTTTTGCGTTTTTATCATGATTTCAATATTCGTTGTTCTAAATGAAAATATAGGTTTTGATCTACAATATTATATTTGCGGTTGAGCTGCGAAAAAGTTTGTATTTGTTCGAACGCTCGATTGGCATTAATCATTTTAGCGTTTGTGTTTTTATAGATAAAAGGCGGCAGACGAGCATACAGTCAACCCGATGGTAAGTGGATACTGTTCGTCCATAGACATCTGCGATACATGCCAAAATCAGTCCAGAATGACAATCGTTATAATAATCATAACATCTGTTTTTATAATAAGCACTTCATTATTTGACACCAACATACATTTAACATATGTTATTTGATAAAACACTTAAAGGGTTCCTAAAAATTTTTTTTTAATTGTTAAATCTTAAAAATCAGTTAGAGCAGGTTTCTATTTAAACAGAATCATGAAATAACCAAATTCAATAAGCCCACACCGCCAATAAAGTTCGTATGCTTAGATAATGTTACAAATTGCTTTTAAACATCGATATGAAATATTATTAGGGATCCAATGCAGATTCATTTTACGATTTCAATAGTTTCATCGTATTAATCAGATTTAAAGTACATTGCTTCTTATTATACTACAATGTATCTAAAATGTATCAATGTAAAAAAAAATGTATCTCCTCTATTAAAGAGTCAATATATTTTACTCGTGTCCACTGCGACAAAACTAAGGAAATGGTTAATAGAGGGCTGGTATTTATAATTAAGAAAATGATATACCTGCTTAATCTTCCACAAGGCAGCGGCAACCAGCAGTAAGAGCAGAAAACACGAAGAGAATGTGATGAAAAACTGTTGGAGATTCAACTTCGGATACTGTGAGAACGATATCTGTATCCACAATGGCGGCTTGAAATCGTACACGTAGACGAAGAACGTGGTTAATGTCACGTTGTCTTCGACACCGAAAGCGTGTTCAGACTTCGCAAACCTGAAAATGGCCATAGGCCTTTGTCATAATTATCTAATGCTTTCGTTTGTTGTATTAGGTTGATTTGTATTGTTGTATAGAATGCCCATTGTGTAGAATATCCGTAACCAGCCATTTTATCGTCAACTGCTGGACATGGGCTTCTACATGCACATTGTCCCATGCATGAGCGTGGCCTTAAAACGCCACGCTGGCTAAGCGAGTTAGCGAGTCCAGTCTTGAGGAGGTGGTGTAGTTCCTCGGGGCTTTTGATAGCGTCTTTGTTATCCCTTAGTCGCCTTTTGTGACACCGACGGGATGACATGAGGTGGTGTTATTCTAGTCGGCCGACACCAGACAGTCAATTCACTGCACGGATGTGAACAATAAATAGAGGAGGTGGTGTAGTTCCTCGGGGCTTTTGATAGCGTCTTTGTTATCCCTTAGTCGCCTTTTGTGACACCGACGGGATGACATGAGGTGGTGTTATTCTAGTCGGCCGACACCAGACAGTCAATTCACTGCACGGATGTGAACAATAAATATGGATCGTGACGTCACACGCTGCTCGACGCACCACCAGAATTTGAAGGACATAGCTTCGCCATTGTTAAAGATATCATACAAGCATTTTTTAGGTACGAAATAAAAAATAGTAAACTTTCATTAGTAATTAGCCTAAACATTATGTAAGTACAAATGAACATTACACACTTATATCTAAAGTTGGTGCAGTTCACATCGCTGAACAACGTTCGCTCCGCAGGTTCGCTTCGAGTGCGCACAGTGAGGTTGATGCGGGCGTGAGCGGAGCAAGTTATGCTGAAGTCCGCGTCCACGTCCGGCTTGCCCGGGCTGTTGCGGAAGTTGATCGCGGTCAAATGCCTGTCTTCCTTCTTGGACAGGTTGAATGTGAATTGGTAGTCTACTGCTAGATCGTCTGGAACAATGGCAGGGAATAGTCAATACTACTAATATATACAGAACGTATTGATTGTTTGTTTACGTCGTCGATGCGGACGGTCTGCGGCGGATGTGTGTCAAAATAACCAAAGTTACAACGAGTCCTTTTTTATCATCCACTGCTGGACTTAGGCTTTCTCATACACATCGTCTATTCTCAAGCCAGCCCCACACCACACGGCCAATTATCAAAATAATCTATCACAATATTAAAGTTAAAAGCCAAAGCTACCTAACACAAAAAAGTAAATTTTCAAATAGTTATTGTTCACAATTCAATTATTTGTGAATATTATTATAGTAATGGTACCCAGATTCGGAATAGTCCGTTTGCCTCTCCGGCGTCCTAAATGTATTATAAAGATAAGGGGGAGGGTTAGGTTTGCGCGTAGGCAAAACTGCCCCTTTCTCACGCTCTTGCCCGGCGGACTTGGCACCCGACGCACGTGCTCCGGTTATCAGGTAATCAACACGCCTTCTTGCCCAACGGGACGTCGACTGAGACGGACATCCCTACGGATGTCGACGGATTCGCGTCGAATTGAGTACTCTCGGGAGGAACTAACGTCGCAAGAAGCGAACGCGTCGCCTGATGAAACGCGCCAGTGAAACCTGGTTAAAGTTTGATAAATTGTGTAAGGCCGAGTTCTTGGTTCGGCCCGTTACCCGTCGGTAGTGAAAATAGACTTTTCCTTGTCATCATTGTGCTTCCTGTGTATCTCCTGTGACTACCTGGACAGCGGCCGGGCCTACCAACAGCCCCCCCCCCCCCCCCCCCCCGCGCAGCAACTATATCAGGTCAGTGCAGAGGATTTCCAATGTATGGCAACTAGGTAGCTATTTGTAAGAATTTTCGTTATAACACGCGTATCGCGCTTGAATGTAGGTAAGAGGCCGGGCCTCATATTAACGCATACAATCATTTCAACCATCGCTTATCGTAAGTGACACCTACATGACCTTCACACTACAATATACAATACTAACAATAGCACGCGCCCTTGTTGTACACGTCGGCGTGGTAGTGGTTGGTGTTGTCGCACTTGTCGCAGCGGTCGCCGGCGAGCCCCTTCGTGCTGCAGAAGCACTTGCCCGTGTCCGGAGCGCACGTTATCGCCTGAGCGTTGCACTCGCACGCTGTAAAAGAACAAAATTTAGAGCCGGATGAATATAAGTTTAATAAATAAGTTTTTATTTCTAGTTGGTACAGTAAACACTACAATAGTACATACTATTGTATTACAATACTACTAGTTGGTACAGTAAACACTACATAGTATTCCTGTATGCCTATGTATAATGTAGTGTGAGAGGGTGTGTATGTGTGTGCATAGGTTTGAGTAAAAGAGGATTTAATAGTTTGTGCATTTGTGCACCTCCCGTGGGTGCCGTAAAAAGCGACTAAAGAATAATAAAGCCGCTATACAAGCCCTGAAATACACTGCCTCTAAAACAGTGGACTCGGCCAGCGTATCATTTTATTCTTTATTTACATGAAAAACTGAGCACTAATAAAACAATATCTAAATAAAGAGTTAAAAAGGATAGACAACTAGAACTGTAAGCTTGAGTAGGTCAATGTCCAGTAGTGGACTTTAAAAGGGCCAGTTACGTACGTAGACATATACTGGCATCTGTACATGTGTTTGTGATCTTGTGCCAACGTTGTGATATTAGCGAGTGTGTATACGTGTATTACGTGTGAATGGGTGTGTGTACCTGATTCCTATGTGTGCGCATACCTACCATACCATCAGTTTATTTCTCTGTCACTACTAGTATAGGTTTCTCCCCCGGCTCGCCACCACACACGATCTTCGGCTCTTTTCATTCCAACCACCACCAGCGAACTTGTAAATGGTCAGTCCACGTATCCACATTAAAGGTTCCACACGGTGCTTCGCTATACGTGGCATCCATTAGAGCAGGGGTGCTCAAACTTGAACTGCTAGCGATCTACCTCAATATTGTTAGACTACGATCGATCGACTCTGAGAGGCTGCAAGTATGTGTGATTCAGGATTGTCGTCTAGGTAGGGTGTATCGTGGCATAGATATTAGTTTTCCGCACAATATGCATTTTTTTAGTCAAGGTAAGTCGGTCGATCGCGATCGACCGTTTGAGCAGCCCTGCATTAGAGGATCATGGCCCCCCCTCGGCTAAATGTCCTGCGACAAATATGATCTGTCTGTTGCCACTTCAGCATGCCAATTCTACGAGAACTATGTCTGTGACTTTAGTTCTTTGGCGAATTTCTTCGTTTCGAATGTTATTTCACAAAGAAACTGCAAAGATAGATGTCTCCATAGCTCGCTGATCGATTATGAACTTATGGAACAGGTTCACCGCCCTACCTAGTGTTGTTAAAAAGCTCGAGCTTTTTCTGTTATTGACTCACGCTGACACACGCCGCCGTTGAGCGGGCTGCCCCAGTGCCCCGCGGCGCACGTGTCGCAGTGCTCGCCGACGGCGCGTCCGCCGCACGGCTGTATGCAGCGGCCCTCGCCCTCGCAGATAGAGTGACCGTTGCACTGGCACAGTGGGCAGCGGGTGAAGTGCCATCTGGACACAAATGTACACGTTCATTTGGTGATTAAAGATTACCGAGCTGTGAGTGGCACTCGCAACTCGACAAATGGCATAGAATAGAAATACGAGTATAAACAGTTGGCGGGGTTGCTGTAATGACTTAATGAGGGAAGATTTTACAGAACGACATTTATTTATCTTTTATTACGTTACCAAGAACTACCATATAAAAAAGTACTATTATTATAAAGTTATAAATAGAGCTTAAAAGCTAATGATAGGTGATCAATATACATACAGTCAATAAATTTATACGATACTTATTTGTCTTATTATGTCATACTTATTTATGTCATATATTTAATATATTGACAATATAGTCAATATTGAATATATTGATATATAAATTTATTGACAATAAAGGTTTTTAAAATCATGTAAAGAGCGCACCGTATTGCGTTTGCTCTTCAAAACGCTCTTTCTTAACCCCCTACAAATCCTGTCGCTCTCCCTTTTCTGACATATTAACAAATGCTCCCTGCTCAGAGAAATTTTACATCCAGCCGCTCCTAAGTTTGTGCTGTCGGTGAACTCTCGTAGTCGCGTGAAAAACTAGTATATGTATATACTGTACGTATACATACTATAGAAGGTGGCAGACGAGCATACAGTCCGCCTGGCGAAAAAGTAGATTTTGTCGCCCTGCGACATCCGTAATACATGCCGATTTCAATTCAGAATGATAAACGTTAGCACGCCTCTTAGTGCGTTGATTACTATGGAAATTTAAGAATGATTTGAAAACAGGGTTGGGAAAATGGGGAAGGATAAGATGGGATGACAATGAGTTCTGGGATATCTCACTCACTACCGAAACAAATACGTACATTGGGGAATAGGATAAAGTGGGAAATGCAATAGATTTCAAAGTTTTGTTTGAGAGAGGGATAAAGAGGCCAGTCGAATGCGCCCAGCGGTTGTTGGGTTTCAACGTGCACCCTCCACCTCCTTATGGTCGTAAACATTAAAAAGAAACTGAATTGTTTACACTGATATGTGTGGTATGTAAACGTGAAGGGCATACAATCACGACATAAACCTAGCGTATCAAGGCTCTAAACACAAGAAAGAGAATTGAATTGATTGAAGTACAAAATGTAAGTCCGGCTTTAAAGTATAAAAAGGCCTGCTGAAAGTAATACACATCGGCCTTTAGAAAGAGACTGTCGGCTAGCTTCAGTTTTTTAGAGCGGGGTCTCTGCCGTGTGCCGTTACGACAGAGACGACGCTCTACAAAACTGAAACTGGCCGATCCTAGTCGATGTGTATTACGTTCGGCTGGGATGTGTAACCTGTGTAGACAACATGGGACCTATGTGGTCACCGCCGCACAACCCTAAACAATGAAAGAAAAAACTGACTTCTTTACCTGTGCTGCACACAGACGTGTGGTGCGTGCGGCCTCCTCGCGCCGCCCGGCAGGCACGCGCCGCGGCCGCCGCCCGCGCCGTCGTCGCACCAACCGCACGCGGGCTCCGCGCGACACGCGCCGCACGACACGTGCGCGCCGCACCCACGCGCCGCACCGCATGCGACCGAACCACTCGTACCGCTCGTAGACCATGCGCGGCACCCGCCCAGCGGGAACGATGCGCCGTATGCGTTCTAACAAATGACATTTAACTTTGACGTTCCAGTTGAGAGCAGTTTTATCAACTATAGTAGAATCGTGTTAATCCGGCACTTCGCTATACCAGCACGTCCAGTAATCCGGTACTAAAACAAGGGGTGCAACTCCGCTGTTGCAATAACGATGCGTTGCAAGTATTGCAAGTCACTCAGTGACTTTGCAAGCATCATTCTTTACGTACGGGGCAAGATTGCAAATCGCAACTGTCGCGAGTTGTTTATATTTTCTTATGATTTCGTACGTGGAATCAAGAAAAATATCTAATTAATAAGCATATTTTTTTAATATGAACTTATTTCAATGAGTTTTCGGCATTGGTGCCCGATTAACGAAATCTCGTATTCCGGCTGATTACTGTAAAATCTAATGTAAGTAAAATCTTACTGTACCCACATTTGGCCTTCATATTCGGAATGGCTGTGAGGTTGCGAGTTGCGACACACCACACTCACAATGTCCAGAGACGTATTCGACGATAAATCGCAAGATTTAAATTGTGATTCATTGGATTCCATATCGAAGACAATTTATATCCATCTTCCCGATTGAATTTTTATATTTCTTAATTTCAATCTTATGCGTATAGATCCGATTTAAAATTTAAAATGACATTTAAAAACTTAAGGCGTTAAAGTATTAGCCAATTGAGAGTTCGCACAAATACAAACTCCTTTGCAGCTAATTATCAACTTATTGTATAAGCGGTTAAGTAGCACTAACCACTAAGATAATGTTGTAGAACAAACTTTAAATTGATTGAAATAAATCTTTTACGAACGCAAAAAAATTGTAATCGTGAGGACAATCGATAGTCAATGCTTTACGTTTAGGTATACACGGAAAAAGTTTGCAGGCAACTGGAATAGCTCACTACGTACAAAAACACATACATAGATAGATAGAGTGTTAAGTGATTCACTGAATGTGTAAAAAAAATTTACAGACTGCTCTCAAAGCTTCCATAGCTCAGTTGGTTGAGCGTTTAGTCTGTGAACAGTCTATTGCGTGCATACTTATCTATTTTGCCGTTTGTAGGTACAAACGGCAAAACTTTAATGTAATACAACTGTAACGTACGTGTGTTAAAGTTACAGTCCAGAAGTCTGACTTGTGGTGCAGAAGAGTGCTAGACTAGAGACCAAGGAACAAAGGAAAAGACTGCAAATTGGGTGGAAAGACAATATTAAAATAGTGGCGGGCAGCAATTAGACCCGCGAATAAACAGCGAAAATATAATAAAAACACACCTTGTCGACGCATCTGCCGGCGCTAGCGCACCAAATGCACTCCTCCGCAGTGCAGTTGGCGCAAGTCTGGAAGGAAGAGCACGAAGCGCTGCAACCGCCCGCAGATGCAACACTTCTGTGAACAAAGAAACAGGTTATCAGGGTAATGTAACATTGGTTAATGTGAATAAAACGAAGACAATTGCTACCAGCATTTAGAATAGGCATTAAGTAACACACAAGTATTCAAAGGGATATGCTAAATATTTAGTAGGCATTTGCTAAGAATATCTAGTACGTATCAAATTATATTCATGTAATGTTAGGGATTTGCTAGGCCTGAATAGCATGTGTTTGGGTTAAAAACATTTGCTCAAAGCAAAAGCAGTTGCTATAAAAAATATTCACATAAAATAGAGCTTTTACTTAGAAAAACGCTACTAAAAGGTTATGCTTGATTTTATTCAAATTACTAATGCCTAGTGGTGTGCCTAGTGTTGTTAAAACGAGCGCTGAACGCTCGTGCCCCTTGTTAGTGCTATTGAACCTTAACCTTAATTAACCGTTATAGACTCGAGCTTTTAAATAGAACGGTTTAAGACCATCAAACATTTAAAAAATGTACAATAACTCTCACTAGCCTTTAACATTAGTTTTAAATCTTCATTAGGGCTCACTCAGCGCTCGAGCGTCGAGCGTTCAACGCTAGTTTTTACAACACGATTTGAGTTGCCAAGTGTCGCAAAGTCCGGTTTCTAGGGAACAGGATAATGCGTCTCGCTTAAAGTGCGTACGCGAAATCTCAAATGTCGAAATCGCGAAAACATGTCTCGCTTGAAATTTCAAATATTAAGTACGCAAGAAGTTCTCATTTCTTTGTAATTATATTAATAATTTAGTTTGATTTGTAAGCGTCACTATCACTGACCAAAATAAAATGAAAATGTTAGTTACAACCGGACTAATGCCAGTTGATCTATTCAAATAAACCTTTCATTGTTGTCGATGCTGTAGAACTTCATTGATATACTTGTTAGAAGTTTCATTGGTGTATCCAGGAAGACAAAGTTTATTTTCAGTCCTGTCTCGCGTTGCCAATTTCCCGGAAATCAGTATTAAGCTGGTAGGTAACTCTACTTATGGCGCAACTTCAACTTCATTAATTTAAGGGAAAAATGTGCATCGAAAGTTTCGTCGCCCCCTAGGGTTATTTCAACACTATCTGGGGATAGTATTGCACACATAAAGGCAAAAGTACAATTTTGATGTCATGAGACACAAATGTAAAAAATATTGGTTGAACTGGTCATTTAATTTAAAAATATGCTTTCTTTAAAAATGTTACAAATGTATGGTATTTGTAGGAGGGCAAGTCTGGTCCCGTTATGATTCACTGACTTAATCGGTCGCTGCCTAAGCCTAGTCAACAGATTGTCGCCTATTTTTTTTTAATGGATCGCCGATAGAATAGGTTTGAGTATCAGTGATCTATGTCATAATCATGTCATGTTATAATAATTGTTATGTAAACGGGTTACTACCCGAAATATGGGCTACAAGAAATAAATAATAAATCCTGAGTGAGCCGTTTACATAACAATTATTATGTTCAACCACGATAACAAGAGTTTAAAATCTTATGTCATGTCATCTGAGCACTCACCTAATGTCATCTGATGAATTAGCCGGTTTGCACTTAATAGTTTCGTAGTCCCAATAACAGAGGCGTTGACTGGACTCTTCTGTAGTCTGTAACAAGTATAACAAATGGTAAAAAAAACAGGAATTATATCAAATCAGTAAATTAAAAATACTGAATAGACTAACTAGAACAACAGAAAATACTCAATAAGCAGCAAATGTCCATTTGCCGCTTATTGAGTATTTTTAGACTTATAGACAGCAAATCTAAAGGTGGATTATCTTCAGGTTCTCCGATGACGACAAACAAATCGGAGTCCGTCGACTTGATGACGTAATTCTTGGTGTTACTTTACCACAAATAAAAAAATGTCTGCACTATTAACTCAGTTATGTGGCATTTTAAAAATTGTAGTTGTTTTTATGAAGAAAAAGTACTTTTGATATTATCAATAAATTCTAAAACTCAATGTAACAAATGGTAAACAAAGGACCAGGAGGCGACGACAAACTTGGTGCTGGCAGAATGTGCTAATTGCACCATTGCCATATATGAAGAAAAAAACTATTGGACCACATTATTTTCATGTAAAGGCAATTCTTTTAGCACAGTTTGCAAGAAATTCCGATTTTTGAAAAGACATATTTCGGGAACTATATGATATATGGAAATCCCGCTGTACTCACTTCGTAGCAAATTTACTCTTGTTTAACTTATGTAAGTATAACTTTTTCCACCAAACACACTGTTTATGAGATATTAAGCAAAAATTAAAACATCGTCGAAAATTTCGTGGTTTTTTCGAGGTGGCAGTGCCCGCGGTTGTATGCCGAGGCCGAAAACTTAGATTTTCAATAGTCTCGGTAGGAATAACATGTCAAAACTACACATACATAGTAGGTACATAGATTATTTCCTTTTCACGTAGTATTTTCAAGCCAAATAAAAAAAAAGAATTAATAAACCCTACTTAATATTTATTTATATAAAAAAGGCGACAGCCGAGCATACAGTCCATCGGATGGTAAATGGATACTGTCGTCCATGGACATCCGGAATACATGCCAACAGTCCAGAATGACAAACGTTGGCGCGCCCCCGGATGTGCTGCCTACCTTTGGATATTAAGGAATGGATTGGGAGAAAGAGTTGGGAAAATGGGGAGGGATAAGATGAGATTGGAATGGGCGCTGGCATATTTCACTACCGAAACAACGTACGTACATTGGGGAAATACGATAAAGTAGCAAATGCAGTACATTTCTAGGTAATCTTCTGTGAGACATAGTGGATAATATTCTTAATTTCATTTCCAGTACCTACTGCTTTTTGGTTTAATTTTGATATACAGGTATGTATCATACTCGTTGCTCCCCGTTTCATACTTTTTATTACTTCACGTACTTCACTCGGTCTTATTTTTTATGGAAATAAGGCGGCAGACGAGGAGACGCCCTACCTGTAGACAGCATATACACTTCCACGTGTATACTGTCGGCTTGCGACATGCGCGACACATATCGACATCGGTAGAGAATGAGATTTAGGGCGAGATAAATAGACGTTTCATTTAGATCGTTCTTAGCTTAAATTTTGGGAGGGTTTGTGGATGCACACTATCCCACAGCCGCTGCAGGTCTTCCTCCTATAAAAAAAAATAGAAAAGCAAATAAAACTCACATGTGGGTGGTGATGTTGGTGCGCGTGGCAGGCTGCGCACGAGTGGTACCGCGCGCAAGCTTCTCGTACTGTATCCTCATTCGTGCCGCACTCTTCCATCGTTAACATTATCTGTAATGTTATAACACAGTTTATTTCGGTTTAGTGGCAAAATGCGCAACTCTCAAAATGACTCATATGACATTTACGAGTACTTTTCGAGTGATATCAAATTCATGGTGACCATGGTGACTCGTAACCATGGTTGGTGCAACCTAACTTAATAACCCAAAACAACGAGTAAAATAAATAAGGTAAACGTACGCGTTGAGACTCGTTTAAATTGATAAATATGTGTGTGCATACCTGGTGCCTATGCCTAGCGCAGGACTGCGGAGGCCTGCATATGCCGCACCAAGCACAACCCGCTACGGTGCAAGTACTACAGCTTTCAGACAAACTGCATCGACGCGAATCTGAAATATGCACGCTAAATTATGGCTATTTATCTTGATAAAATACTGACTATAGCTTGCTATAGTCACTGAGATATACTATAGTCCATTCCCATTCCACACTATCCCTCACAATTTTCCCAACTCTTCCTCTAAATCGATTTCTACATATCCAAAGGTAGGAGCGCATCCGGGGGCGTGCCAACATTTGCCATTGTGGATTGAAGTTGGCATGTATCGTAGATGTCGCAGGGCGACAGTATCCACTTACCTCCAGATGGACTAGCTCGTGACAAACACACTTTCGAATTTATAATATTAGTGTGGAGTTATGGAAGTGTGCATATGTCTTGTGACGTCTTATTTTAACAATTATTGCGTCCACTTTAATAGTGATAAAACCTCCTGAACTAGTTTTATTGAAATTATTTTTATATCCAATAAACAGATAAAAAGCATAATTTCCTCACTTTCTTCCTCAATAAAAATGAGTTATAGTCGTTATAGAACTTAGAACTCACAAGTTAGAAAAGGACAGCACTACTGTATTAATGACGTCACTGGTGAAGTAAAGGAACTAACCGGCAAAGCGACAGTTACATAACTTAATATTCGCAAACAAAGAATTTATAGGTAAAATAAATATTTACATAAACAAACTCATATACATGTATATATATATATAAACTCATATACTTCGCTCATGTATCGTGTCCGCGAGTTCGTGCGCGTGAATTTCAGAGTGATTCCCGTGGAAACTATAACGGACTGGGATAAAATTGCCCTAAATGTAAAACATAAGCTATAATTATGCCAACTTCCCTTAAATCCGTTTTTAAATAATGATTTTTGGGTGATGCGCGTTCAGACAGACAGACAGAAATTGCAAAAATGGCTGTCTTGGATTCTCCCTATCTTCGTAGAGTCGGTCTTGTCTTGTTTCCTATCTTTCATTTTATTATATGTTCTAAATATTCTACATGTTCTGAAATAAATGCTCTTTCTTTCTATATGTATAATTTTTTAATGAATTTGGAAAAGTGTTTGTTTAATTATTCTCGAGTAAATCAAAAACATCTTAATGTCAAAAACAGACAACTACCCTTTAAGATAGGTAGCGCATCCAGAAGTGTGCCAACATTTGTCGTTCTAGACTGATGTTGGTACTTATCTCGGATGTCCATGGGCGACAGTATCCACTTACCATCAGGTTACTTACCACTTACCATACACAAACTTACCCAACTGCGGTTCTATGACGCACGATTTGACAGACTCGCCAAACGATTCGGTCCAGCCGATTTCTTTTAACTGAAACAAAAACGAAATAATTATAATCTAGTTCATTTGATATAAACTAAAAAAAACTACAGCTCTAGAGTGGACTCGCCAACCCGCTTGGCTAGCGTGGCGTTTTGCCATACATCCCTCACGCACAAGTCAATGTGCATGGAGAGACGCGTGTGCAGCAGTTGATACCGAAAGGGCTGGTTGCATTGCACTGCATTATTTGGTGTAGCTCAAATAGGGCGATGTAGCATCCCATAATGAACTGGGCGAGTTACTAAAGTTTACAAGTGTTTCTCTTTCTATTCCATCCTATCCCACCTCACTGAATCCCACCTGATCCAATCCAAACCCATCCGAAGTATAACGATGCGAAGAGTTTCTCTGCCGAAATCCCATGTTTCGCAATCACATTTCCATATCCCGTTTCATAAAGCAACAAAGGTACACAAGAAACATGCTAATATTTGTATCTTATTGCTGACTGTGTGGTGTCGTGTGGTTTTATAATATCTTCTGGCGTGGATGTCGTTTCGTAGCGACTAAGGGACAACAGAGCCGCTACCCATCGATTCCGCTACGCAGTTCCTAGCGATTATACATAAAAGCTGAGAAACCTAGACACATTATTCGAGCAGTGCTTACTATACCTAATATCTGAAAGATCTAGACACGTGACTTAAATGATGCATACCGATAAACAAGTTTTGTCTTGCATCCGCCAGGCACAAGCGAGTCCGCCGTACAGCGCGTTGTTGATACACGCCGCCTCGTTACTGTGCATAGAACAACTCTCTCCGGTTTCTAGTATAAGCGCATCTGAACGGAGTCGACCATCGAAACTGAAATAAAAAATGAAGATTTACTGTTAAAATCGAAAAGCCGATAGCAGGTAAAAATTAATTAGTGAATGTTAAATATTTCAGAATATACAGAATATATTAGAAGTAAAATCACTGGGAAAGATGACACTAGTAACTTATGAATGTGAACAAGTTCTTATTTATACAATACATATATGCGTGTAGGTACTAGCAATGCCCGCGACGTCGTTTGCGTGGCCTTCAGAGTACTTATGGTTAGTCAGTGTAGTCTATGAGGGGGAGAGTGCACGCTGCAATCCAACAGCCGCTGGGCGCACTCGATTGGCCACGTTACCCCTCTCTCACAGAAGACTACCTTGAAATGTACTGCATTTCCCACTTTATCTTATTTCCCTAATGTACGTACGTGTTTCGGTAGTGCGTGAGATGTGCCAGAGTTCATTCCCATCCTATCCCTCCGCATTGTCCCAATTCTTTCTCCAAATCCATTCCTATATCTCCAAAGGTGGGCAACGCATCCAAGGGCATGCCAACGTTTGTTATTTTGGACTAACGTTGGCATTTATCACGGATGTCTATGGGCTACAGTATCCACTTACCATCAGGTGGGTCTGGCGCGCTCGCTCGCGACCAGGGAGGAGGCGCGTGCTAGGAGGCGGGCTATCTGGAGTGAGACAGTGGTCAGCTGGCAGGAAAGGTGGGTTGGCGAGAATAAGGGCAGAGAGCTGTTTAGATTTTTCCCGAACGTGGCGGCTCGACTCAAATCGCGTTGGATCGAGCCGGATTATGAAACATCACAGATACTCACTGGGCATGGCTGCTTTAGAAAGAGACTTCACGATATGAAGTTGTGTGAGAGTAGTTTGTGTGAGTGTGGCATGGCTGACGAGGACTTGCACCATGTTTTATGGTCCTGTCCTCTAAACGAGGAGGAACGACAGAGAATGCTGGAGGGAATCACAAGACAGGAGGAGGGTCCGGTGTTTTACTGCGACCTCGTTTCCTCAGAGGCGAACTTCCGTAGGCTACGAGAATTTGCACACCGATGGCACAAGCTAAGGAGCCCAGGAGAGCTGCTCGGCGTCGAAGTCGCGTGATGTGTACGTAGAAACAGCCCCAGAAAAGGGAGAGTGGGAACGGGACATAGGAAAGGAAATACTTGTAGGGAGGCAGAGCAGATACGCGCCGCAACATAGCTCTCAGCAGGCGAACGGCGCGTACCTCCCGACGATTCGGTCCGTATAACCAAAAAGGTTGGTAGGACCATGGGCGGAGGTGGGTCATTACCATCAGGTGGACTGTATGCTCATCTGCCGCCCTCGTCCATAAAAAAAAATAAAAAAGTCTAACCATATCCCATCTATATTGTAGCATTGTATCCTATATTATCTCGCCCACCCTATTCAATCAATCAATCACTCTCACCTCATTACTTGCAATTCATTTCGTTCAACCTCATCCCATCGAATTAAGTGTATTATAATGGGATTATAGGAACACCTCATCTCATATTTCATAGAATATACAAGTCTTCTAAATTTCATTATAAACCATAAGCATAGTAATAAAAAGGTAAAGAACGGCAAAGAATAAAAGAAACGTCATCAACAATAAAAAGGAGTGACATACATAATAAACTTACCCGCCATAAATAACAGCGGTTCGTCTCGCGCGTAGCGGCAATATGGCGGCCGAGGACGCGGCGCGCGCGGAGCCCGCTGGCGCGGACAGCGATCGCCATGTTGCACATCTACAAGATCAAAACAAGTCAATAAACTCAAAATATATTATTTATTTATAGACTATATTGTACACACACATAGAGTACATAAAACTAAATACATAAAGAGTTCTGAGCAGGTATATTTTTTATAAGGAAAAGAAACTAAAGATCTTTCTGTTGTCCATTTATTTATATCTGATCTTATAAGGATATTCAAAGAACTTTCCGGCCAGTAATTATTTGGCATTCGGGGTTTAATTCGGACAAAAAATCGACTTTAAAAATGTAAGAAAACATCATTACCTGACATCATACAAGAGTGCACTGTCGGAATAGCACCGGGATCCGCCTGGACTGCCGACCGCCGTATCGTTATGAGCATTACCACCAAACACAAGCATTACACCTGCAATTATAATTTTAAGTCAGTGGCAATAGTGTACATTTTCATTCATATATTCATTGGGACAATTAGAGGTGAAGAGATATGTAAAGTACAATGGTATTGCTCCTCTGTAATATACCCCAAGGGAAGCCCCCGAGATATTACACAGGAAAAAGCTACTTTAACAGCTACTTTGTAAAAGCTACTTTCACATCATTTTTCATTGTGGGATCGAAAATGGTGTGTAGCGACACAATTCGTGACAAACGCAAGGTGTCCATGGGCGGCGGTAACACTTACCATCACGTGGAACCGCTTGCTCGTCCGCCTACTTCATTATAAAAAAAACGCGTCAATCAAACTATTTCACATTTACTACGGACGTGCTTATATAAATTTACTTGAATTCAGGAAACATTATTGTATTTAAGCATTTAAATAACCACTAAGTTCCAGCTATTATAATACACTTTTTGTATCATAGGTTCACAGGTTTGTACTACAACGTTTTGTTTAAGGTTTTTGCCACCTAGACGTCTATTAAGTATGTTAATATTAAGGTGTAAAGGAGTTTGTATTTGTTGAATGCTCGATCGGTAAATACTATACATTATAGGCGTGAAAAATAATTTCCTTCTTATATTTTCGTTGTAGTCAGACAAGAATCGATTGAATATGTTATTAAATCTAGCGACAAATAGAACAGAATCACAGTTAAACTAAAAGTATAATTAAGAAGTTATTATTACCTGGTGACACAAAAACAGCTGCATGTAAATATCTAGCGGTGGGTGCGTTTGGTAATGGACGCCATATTTTTGTTTCTACGTCATACTCGTACAACCCCGCCGACGGTGCCTGAAACAAAACAGAGATTATTTAAATATAGACACAATAGCGTATTTGAATATTTTTAAACAATCAAAATCAAAAATTTTGAAAGCTTAATTAGAGCTTACTGCACTAGAGTATGAATGACGTCACTAATACTAGTGTTAATACAACCACGTGTTAGTGACACGTAGCTCTCTGCCTCAAACATTGTGGACGTAGATAAACAACGCAAGTTCGTGAAATTGTATCGAAATCAAGCGTATCACGTCACGAGTAAATTTTAGTTAGGGGAAAGGAAACCACTCGTCGATGAAACGAAACATCTCCCTTGACTCGGTTTACCACTTTTGACGAATATTTACAATTGATGCAATTAGTCATGTTTGTCTTTTGTAACAACGACTTGCTAGAAGACGGAACAGACTGAACGAGCAGCGCGAGAAGTAGATGCTCAGCGCCAACTTCGGGCACGCAGCAACGAACACCTTGTCCGTTGCTGCGTGCCTGAATCTATCCCTCTCTGTGGTTGCACAGGGGCTAATGGCCCCCCCATTAGCCCCTGTACAACCACAGTGGATATTTTTTTGTATATCCTACTGACTGCGCCATGCCAATAAATTAATCAGATTAAAATATCTTATTAACCTGAGGGTCGTGAGGAGCGCGTGAGGAGGTATGGTACTAGCGGGCGTGAGCGCGCTAGTGAAGGAGCGTGAAAGGGCGGAGGGAAATAGATAGACAAAAATCTTTATTGCATTTTAAAACAATAACAAAACATTGTATACACAAAATACACAGAAGTCGGTCTTATCGCTAAAAGCAATCGCTTTGGGTAAATGCCAACTGACTCGTTACAGTTACCTGTGTGGCCTCGGACTCTGAGACGAGTCCGCCGTGCACGTAGACCTTGCGCGAGAGCTCGTCCCAGACGGCCGAGTGCCCGAACCCGGCGCGCGCGGGCCAACCGCGAGTACTGGCCGCCGCCCATGCGTTCTCCTCTATGTAGTATTCCTGGAGTAGTATAGAAATACGCTTATAAGTTGCTACAAACTACTATTCTATACACTATGTAAAACTTCTTCTATGTAAAACTATTCTATACATATAATAAAATCGTAAAGGCGTGTTTTTTGGATCGTAAAGGCGTTTTAATGTTTTTTGGAAATAAATCGTTGCACTATAAATTACGAGTGATACAGAACCTAAAACAACAATGTTTGGATTTTTTGGTACCGGTCTGTCTGAACGCGCATCACACAAACGGATTTAATGGGCCAGGTTTAGGACACTTTTTATTCAGATAAATTATAAAGTTCCCAAGGGAATCAAGCGAACTACATATAATCTACACTAAGCGTTGGGATGTCTCGGATGCGATTAAACAACATTGAATTAATGGATCTGGAGTCAAATATTCTCGTATCGTCGCGCCACAGATCCTAATGGAATAAAATGAAATTACGCACAAAAATTTGGGACATTCGTAATGTTTACAATTGCACATTTGGGCACGTAGTGCATTATGAAACTCCCGCATGTTACTATATCCATACTTATTGTTATTATTAACTAATTAAATGAACATATACTTAATAATATTATAACAATGTGCTTGAAAATAAATACAGTGGTCACTGTCAAAATTATGTTTACCTGTACAACATGCAAATACCCGTAGAGCGGGGAATGTCCAAAAAATACCAACATCACTGGCTTGCGGGATATACCGAGATGTACCAACACGGCGGTATGTCCCGACACGTGGAGTCCTCCTGGCGAGAGAAAAATACATTTATTTAGGGGGCGTTTTAAATATTGAAAGAAGTGCAGCCAAGTCAAGCCCGTTCAGTATTCACTGCTGGACATGGGCCTCCTCATGCGCGTTGCCATTTTTTTTATTTGGCTTGGCTAATAGGCGCTCAGCCAGGACCAAAAAGTGTGTGTAGCAACGAGCCTAAGGCCTCCCCCGCCGGTAGACCGGCGGAAGGATCTCGAGTCGGTGAGAAGCGCCCAGGCACGTGCCGATATCTGGTAAAGATGTTGGCTGAAGGCCGGTGTGTGTTCACGGTGTAGCGACGGGGACATCCTCGTCTCCACCGACGGGGATGGTGTATATGTGTAGTCTGTGAAAGTAGTGTAAGAAGCGCATTGGCAGCAGTAATTGGGTCGTCGGTCTAAGGTGTGTCGAGGACGGCAACGACGACGGTAACGAGGAGGGGCATTGCTGTGGGTGACATAGATTAGGCTGACAACTACGAGGAGGTTGGGATGGTAAGGGACTCTGTCGTAGTAGCGTGGGACATTGTCTTGTGCATGAGGTGTGTATTGCCATAAAACGCTGGCCAAGCGAGTCCACTCTTTCACACAGGTGGTGTCCTCGGCGCTTGTGATAGCGGCTTTATCCCGTAGTCGCCTTTTACGACACCCACGGTGACGTCTCAATAGTGCTGCTATTGTGTAACCATAATTTTTATACCAGAGTTATTTTATATCTTATAAGATAAGACAGTCCCCAAAGGACTACACGTTATTTATTGGATATGAAAATTGAAGCGTTACAGAAGGCTAGCTACTACTAGGATATTTACGCGATAACAGGAAATTCCGATAATTCGAGCATTTAAGTAATAAATATGTTGGCATAATATAAAAAAATGCACCATCTACCTTTAGTTGATAACATCAACTTTTTACTCCTTATCAAAGAAATATTTGATTGATTATTAAATACGAAGCACATAGTTTAATCAAGAAGACGTTTAGGTACCACGTACGCAGGCTGAGGGGGTGGGAAGATTAGAATTTTTATTATTATTATTTATGTACGTCGGTGGTTATATAAGTTTCGAGACAAACAAAAATTAAGCTATAGAATTTTATTTGTATTTAATTTTTCAAAATACTCTCCATCGTGCTCTATACACATTTCCATTCGCTTGAACTAACTCTGAAAATATTTATGCCAGTCTTCTTCCGACAGTTCAAAAATCGCTGCTACGTAGGCTGCTACCGATTCTTCGGGGCTCGAAAAAAATGTCCTTTTATTTTTCCCTTGACTACAGGGAATAAAACGAAATCACAATGAGATAAGTCAGGACTGTGAGGTGGATGAGCCAGGGTTTTGACACCAGATTCTTGAATAAACGTCCTTATTCTTAGGGAAGTGTGCAAAGACGCGTTACCTTGGTGCAGCAAGATCCCTCTCAGCCTTGTCTTTGGTCTCCTCTGCTGAACAGTTCGAAAAACTTTTTGCAATGGTGGTAACCGTTGAATTGACTGATCTACAATTTTCCAGTATAGAAGTTGCGAGACGTCCGCTCTGAGAAAAGAAAAACTAGCCACCATTTTCTTGCCAAAGTTTTTGCAATTTTGTCGGTAACTGTCTATCCCAAAACGCCCACACCGACGAATGCTTCTTACTCTCCATATAATATTGATAGATACATGTTTCGTCGCCAGTTACGATTGCGGAAACACGTCTCGATGTCCCATTTTCAAAACGTTGCTCCATTTCTCGGCAACAATCCACATGAGCTGTTTTTCCGTTTCGGTGAGCAAATGAGGTATCCAACGCCAACATAATTTCCTCAAACGTCCCTCTCTCTTCATGTTCAAGGTGGGCTCTGCCTCTTTTGAATTCATCAAAGCATCTAAAAATGACTGTCCGTGCTGGAGCTAAGTCCCCTAACGCTGATTTTAAGCGTTACAAGCTTAACTCTTCAGTTAAACCAAATATATAATCATAAAAGATCATAGCACGCAAATGTTTAATGAAAAAGCTCCATAGTTGCAAAGAAAAACGCGGGAAGTGTTATCGAAAATGCGAAAAAATATTTTTTTTAGAGTACATAAATGGCCATTTTTGTTCCATTTTCAAATAAATTTATTAGGTATAACGCAAATGTGTTCCATTTTTAAATTTCTAGTATCTTAAATTTATATAGTCACGTATTAGACTATAATTTCGCTGATGCGCTCATATCGATGCACTTGTGCTGCCTTCTTTATCTAAACAGTTTTTGAATTTATTCACTCTTTCTGCTTTAACGGTCTCGCGTGGTAGTTCATTTCTGGAGTTGACCACTCTATTTGATAGGAAGTGCTTGTAGGGATTGAAGGTAGCGATAGTTCGCATCAGTCTTCCAGCAGGCCCTCTCAGATTCTCGTATAGATCATAGTGAATGTTGAAAATCTTGTAAGTTTCGATCAAGTCTTCTCTTTCCTTCCTTTCCTTTAGACCAGCTAAGCAAATTTAATTTTCCCTGGTAGTTTTGTTGCTCTTGTCTGGACTCTCTCGAGCATTTCTGTCCTTGAGAAATATGGGTCTCATATCTGAACTGCATATTCAAGCAGTGGTCTAAAAAAAATTCCATATTTTTACTGACAACCTTTTGTCATTGTCTCAAAAGATTTTTTTGTTTCTCTCCTCACTCCTTAGTGAGGAGAAAAACAAAAAAATCTTGAATCATTAAATAGCAAGCGGAATGTTTGATTAATGGGGCTTTCATGTATTACGAAGGGGGCAGTTAGTTTTCATTTTTACTGACAGAGTACAAAAAAAAAATTTAAAAACTAAGTAAATACTAACCGCAATGTTTAAGGGGTGCGGCGCGATGTGGTGCGCATGCGGTTGGGGTCGCATTGACCCATTGCGGACGGGACGCGCTTTCTAAGTTAACCCGCCACAGTTCATTCGTTACGGTACCACCGCGGCCTTCTAGACCCGCTAGACCGCCTCTGTGCACAAATTATAAATATTATACTATATAATTATGAACTGTTAACAAGTTACAAAAATACAATGTTACATTAAATTTAAATAGGTCAAGAGTCAAACGCAGAAACAAGGTGTAATGTTATAGAAGCCCAAAAAATTATAGTGAATATTATAGAATATTATAAGCCCATAAATATTATAGTGTTCCATAAAACGAATTTTGTTGAAACTGAGGGTAGTTAATAGAATAGTTACATACCCTCTTTCCGGATCATCGTCAGCGACAACACCGCCATAAACAATTAATTCATGATTGTAAATAACAGCTGAATGCATGAAGCGTGGTGCGGGAGGGTTTAAAGTATCCACTGCGTGCCAACGTTTTTCTGATACTTTGTACCTGCAAAAGGTTATAAGTTTATATGCAACCGCAGATACAAAAGGATAGATAACGCAAGCTGTCCGTCGTTGCGTGGTTGAAGTTGGCGCTAAACTCTCATATATCGCGCTGCTCGTACAATCTGTTCCGACCCGTGTCGCTGGCAAGTCGTTGTTACAAAATATATCATCCGTACTTCCTTGACATAGAGTCGCTGCATACAGTGTATCAAAAAGACACTTTAAACAGGGAACCCGAAAGTTGTGAAGTGAACTACTAGCTGAGGTATTTCCGCATGACCTTCAATTTCCACGAGAGCCCCTTACAATTTTTACTTATGCTAATATGTAGAATAAGTAACAATCAAACTAATTCAATGCAAATGTAATTAGTACTGTGTATACATTACCGCTATGTGAAACGCTTATAAATATGCTGTTGATATGATATGGTATGTGGTATGGTATGCAACCTATCAAAGTCTTACCTGTACAAAAACTCAGCTTGCGAGAAAGCTTCCCCTCCAACCCTGAGCAGATCATTGCCATAGTTCAACAGCATGTGACCCGCAGCCGCAGGCGGGTTATTGACCGGAGGTGCCTCCCCTTCCCCCTCCTCGCGCCACGCCCACCCGAACCCCGCAGCCGCGACCTCGCGTGCGCAGTCCGCGCCCGTCCGTGACGGGGTGCAGTCGCATCCGGACGGCGTGCATGTACCGCCGCCGTATGCGTTGTTGCATTCGTCTAGAACATTTTATTTATTTAACCAATGCGACGTCCTGAGGACTCCTGCAGGCCAGCAAACAATAAAAGGTCATAGCGTTTGATTGGTACAACTTCATTGCACAAGTATTTGACAGGTACAAATGGCGGACTTAATGCCTAACGGCATTCTTTAGCAGTCAACCACCAGATCAAACAGAAAATAAAACGCGGGTGTAGTTGTAGTTTAAGGGTGTAGATCGTGAAAATCACCGAAAAGAGTGTTACGATTTTTCATATTTAACCTATTTACATATGATTGATATCAATGATAATTTGTATATATTACAATCAAAGACCAATAAGTATGTTCATGCTTATATTAAACTCTTAAACCTAATAGTTGTTATATAATAAACGTCAACAAACGCACAAAATTGAGTAAAAATGCAAAAACATGACTTCGTATTTTTCAGATTTAACCCCATAAATCAACACAAATTGATAAAAAGAAACACTTTTTGAACACTGAAGAAACCAATAAGTATAGCTGTATACTTCTTTTTATACCTTTACAAACAAAGACTTCCTCTTTTAAAGCCCTAAAATCTAGATATATTTTAAGGTAAATTTTTCATACACAAATGTATGGGATAAAACGTTCGTTTCATTCGTGCAATCTCGGTGGTCTGCAGCGGCAGTTCCTTTCTGTAAGTGAACGCGACACCACGCTTGTCGGCTGCAGACAGCAGAATTACGTATTGTGAATTTGTGTTTTTTGTAAAAAAACTGTAAGTATAACATTTTTATAATTAATTTATTTTCAGTTAGTAGAAAGTATCGATATAATGAATGTCTGAAAGAAAACCATGATGGAACTAGATATAAATCGTAAAAAATACAATATCTACACTAATAGGTATTATAAAGAGGAAAGATTTGGATTTTTGTATGTAACGAATAAACTCAAAAAGTACTGGACTGATTTTAATAATTCTTTTATCATTCGAAAGCTACATTATCACTGAGTAACATAGGCTATTTTTTCGCAGGACTGATTGAATTTGAGTGGCATGCCAGGGAAAAGAAAGTTTTGTACGCATTATAAAAATATGAAAGCCAAAAGATCTCGGAATAAAATGTAAGTTCCTCCCTACTTATTTATTATCGCATTTGAACAGGGTACATTACAAAGCTAATACAATATGTCATATGATTTAGATCGCCCGATTCAGACATATACCTACAATAACATGTAAATATTGGTTTGTATTATCTATATCTATACTGATAAATAAAATTGAAGTATCTGTATGTAATATCAAAACAATAGGATTTTTAAAAAAAAAAAAGGCGATACAGAGTTCGCCGGGTCGGCTAGTATTGTCTAAATATCAAATTGTGGAAGTAGGTAGGCGACAGCGCAACTTTGTCGACATACCTATACCGCCAAACAGACGCGAGGCGCCTAGCGTCTGGCTTAGGGTTGTACAAAATAAATAAAAAGTGGATAATATTGATGAATAATATTTCCAGTATTGAAAATAAAGAAAACCTTGGGGCCGAGACTCTGAGCAACAATGCTACGCGCTGTATAGAGGTAAGTTGTTATACGTAATTCTTGTAGACTTGTTACATAAATAAACAAACTACTTAGTTAGTGATGGGCGAAGACAAAATCTCAATACCTACCTATAGATTTTTCTTGCAATATTTATTATTTTCATCGAGAGACAAACACCTTAGTACCGAAATACTTCTCAATTACTTTCTCAAAAGAAAATTTACGTTCAAATAGGTGACGTCATAAAAAAACAATACCTAATGCGTAAAGAAATTATAATTTCTATTCATCAGGAACCTAATATTGTATTAATTCTTTTGCATTTTTTTAAATTTTTAATTATTTTTTATAAAAAAAATCAAGCCATTATCTTTCTTTACAGGAACTAGTTATTGAAAACGACCAAGAGGGAAAGGTGGATGAAATGGAAGTTGGGCGTAGAGTTGTAGACGTTTCTTTTTTTTTTAAAGCTCTTCAGGCCATAGGGGACCACGGTCCAATGGATTGTAAGTTAAGTTACCTCAGTATAATAGGTGAAGTAAAAGTTGGTCTGGACTCAAAACTCATCATGAAATGTAGTATGTGTAGTATGAAATTTACTGTGTGTTTGATTGAAAAGAAAGAAGATAGAATGGAAGTGAATCATCAAATTGTATCTGGTATCATATCATCTGGTGGGAGCTACTATCAGTTAAAAACATTAACTGCCGCAGTAGCCCTACCAATCATGTCACCTTCATTATACAATGAAATTAATAATACGGTTTGCGATTGGTGGGAAAAGACAGCAGCACATTCCATGGCAGAAGCTGTCAAGGAAGAAGCGGAGTACGCAGTGTCTATAGGTAGTGTTGATAAAAATGGTACACCATTAATATCTGTTGCTGTTGACGGTTGTTGGAGCAAGAGATCTTATGGTAAGAATTTTTCCGCCTTGTCCGGCGCAGCTGCGATAATTGGCATTAAAACTAATAAAGTATTGTTTTTTGGAGTTAAAAATAAATACTGCGTAGTTTGTGCACGAGCCGCAAAGAACGACAGTCAGCCCTCGGAACACCGTTGTTTCAAGAATTATTCGGGATCATCTACCGGTATGGAATCGACCATAATAGTTGAGGGGTTTAAACGTTCCATTGTTGATCACGGTGTAATTTATAATAAATTTGTAGCAGACGGCGATTCCAGTACTTATAAAAAAATATTAGATTCGCGACCGTACGGTAATTTAACAGTAGAGAAAATTGAATGCAAAAATCATCTTTTACGAAACTACTGCAATAGCTTGGAGAAACTGTCGAAAGACACTAAGTATCCTTGCGAATTGCGGAAATTCCTAAAAGAAAGGTATTTGCGTTTAAGAACGGGTGTAAAATGCGCTATTAAATATTGGGGCGATCAAAATCAGTCACTCGAAGAAAAAATAAAAAATCTTAGTGAAGATATCCTAAATGGTCCACAACACGTATTTGGTAATCACCAATATTGCAAGGAGTATTTCTGTAGACCTGATACTCGTCGAATAGAACCTGTTGGGTTGCTTCCAGCAATTGTTGGATGCGGATTAATGGACGCGGTACACATTTTAAGTAAAAGACTGTCATATCATTCTAGAAGTTTAATTCATAATTGTATAATACAAGTAATATATTTGAAAGTTTTAACGCAGTGATTGCCAAATTAGTAGGGGGTAAGCGTGTAAATTATTCTTCCCGTGGTTCTTATGCGGGCCGATGCGCAGCTGCTGTTGTGTCTTTTAATACAGGATCGATTCATAGTAAAACTCATGAAGTAATATTTAAATCTAGTCCTAATCCTTTGATCGCGAAAGTGGAAAATTGTAATCGTAGAATCCGTTTAATTGCTAAACCTAAATTAAGATTGAAAAAGAGCCACAGCGCTGTATCGAAAGACGCTCACTATGGACCAAACTGCGAAAAACCTGATCTGAGTCCAGAATTATATGAGAAAGCCAAGTCATCTTTTTTAGCCGATTTAAAGTTGTCTTGTGCTGAAAGAGAGGAGCTTGAAAGGTCGACCCATTTGCAAAGAAGTAGTTCTGAGTGGATGAGTACAAGGAGAAAATTACTAACCTCATCATCGTTCGGGGAAGTTTGTAAAAAACGAGAGAGCACAAGTTGTGCTGTTCTTGTTCGTAAAATCGTTTATGGTAGTAATATCTCCAGTTTGCCTGCTGTACGGTACGGTATCGAAAACGAAGAAACCGCAATTAAACAGTTAGAAATTCAAGAGAATATTAGTATACAAGGTTGCGGTTTGTTCGTCGACGATCAATATGAATTTCTTGGTACTACACCAGATGGCATTTATGCAAACGGTTTAATTGAAATTAAGTGCCCACATTCTTTAGCTGGCATGACTCTTGATGAAGCAATGGCCAAACATACCTTTTGGGTTAAGGACAAGGCTTCCAAGGGTTATGTCATAAATAAAAATCATAACTGGTATTTCCAAATTCAGGGACAGGTACATATTACTAAAAGAAACGTTTGCATGCTTGGCATCTGGTTTGGTGCTACTGTACCTATGAAAGTTTATATTATAGAAAAGGACGACAAATTTTGGGAGGAGAAAATGGAGATGAAATTAGTTAGGTTTTATTACGATTGCCTACTTCCAGAATTAGTTGATCCTCGGCAGTCACGAAGCATGCCCATTCGTGACGCGCCCAGTATCATAGAGGCTATGAAAGAGAGGAAAGAAAGAGCTTTACGTGTTATGAAAGAGAAGAACGCCTAATGATTTTGAAAGATACAGGTAACTTAACTACCCAGCCAGTCGATTCACGTAAACACGCCAGTCCAAAAGTCGTTTTAACTTAGGAACTTAGAAATCGCCTTTTGGTTTTCTGTTTTAAACGCACTTACTTATCTAGTCTTGGATTGTCATAAATCTTCCAATAGCTCAATTACTATACAATTTCTGAGTTACCTGGTGTAAAGAATCATAAAAATTGGTTCAAAAATACAGCGAATTGAGAATTCTCCTTTTTTTAAGTCGGTTAAAAGGGCTAAATTTGCAAAAAACGAAGTGACGTCACTGCGCTACGGTTTTTATTACTTACGTGAATCGGGCAGCTGGTAACGTTTTCATTCTGATAGGTTTTGTGATAGCCATTGATTTTATCATCAAATTAGCAGAAATCAGAACTTGATCCGTAATCGAATGAAAAACCATTAGAATTTTGAACTCATATTTCGTTATTGTTTAATTACATACTTTTAATTAGTATATTAATAATTTACAAACTTCTGTTAAAATTAGTAAATAAATGAATTATTTACTAATTTTTGTACAACCCTAGCACGCTTTTGAGATAGCGAGTAATGGCGACTCATATTTGTTATTGTGTAGTAAATAAATCATTTTTATACTTGTGTTTCATTTATTGACATTTTTTTTAAAACCCTAGGATTTTTTTTAGATATCGACGAGGTGATCGTAAACAAAAAGTAAGTATTTGAGTTTACGCAATAGGCACATTTCCTTGCGTAGAGATAAACACACTTCCTACTGAATTTGCAATTATTTTATTGAATGAATATTTTACGAATTAGAATAAATTTTGGTAGTGAAATTACAAATAAATAAATAGTTGGAATTTGAGGTAAGTAGAATACAAAAATGTCAGATGTCAAATGATAGAAAAACATAAAAATTGTGTCTCAACTACTCTTATTAATCTATTAAAAAGAATCAACAGCTAGTTTCCAAAAATTCAACGTTATTGTTATGCTGTAAATATTCAAGTTCAATAACAATTTCTCAACGTGGAACGTTTGTTGCAAAACATTTTGAAAATCGCGCTCTCTAGGTCATTCATCCGCCCCGTCGGATGTTACATTAAACTTTGGCGCTGCGGTCGCTCGAAATCGAGATCTCAGGCCAACAATCTACACCCTTAAACAGATAGTAATATCTATAGGTATATATGTACATGCACATGAATACAAACATTATATAGGTACACACATACTTTGTACAGATATACATACTGTTATAATACATAACTGGGCAGAAGTATTTAATTAACATTACTATTTTTCTTTATACAAAGAAAGCGAATAGATAGTTCACACGATGAGAAGTGAATTTTGTCGCTCATAGACATCAATCAAGAATGACAAATGTTGGCACGTTTACCTACCTTTGGCGATTTAGAATTCTGAAAGATAGGGTATAGGAATATACTAGATTCTCCTCATTCCATTACACTTCCCAATCTACCGTTTGGGGTAGAACAGAGAGTAAAGAGTTTCCTTTACCCCAAATTATTCTCACCACTCAATGAGATGCGATACGGATACAGTAAGTATAATGGGATGAAAATCTTATTTTGTTGTATCATACTCTCCACATGATTGTATGAGATATGCATATCTCACACAACCAAGGAACTCGACGCAATTCTTGGAAATGGGTTCTGACTTATTTCACACAATCACGAATTAATTACGTTTGCACCTTTCACTAGTCTTGTGTGAATTGTGTTATTTTAGAAATAAAAATTGATCCAGTAACGAAACTGCGAGAAGTGGTTGTCTTAGTCTCGACAATATTATACAAAAGAACAAGATTTTGACTACTTCTTATCTAGGCAGAACAAATTATAGTTTGAAAGTTCATATGAATGTAGTTAGTGGCACAATTATACGCTTGTTATTCACTCCCTGCAGACAGGGCCATAAATCACAGTAAGTGTTGTGCGTTTCCGGCGCGGGCGCAACCCCATTATCAATAAAAACAAACAAGTCTAAGAATGAAGACCACCATAAGGAAATGAATGCCGAAGACTTCACGGGGTAGTTCACTAGGTTGCTGCACAGTCTTGAAAAGCCATCCGTCATAGTGATGGATAATGCAAGCTACCACTCTGAGCAAATAAATCATGTACCCACATCAGCTAACAGCCAAATACAGGGGCTTCGAGAATATGAGGAGTTGATTTTTAGGTATAATTTTGTATTTTTATTATTATTCAGTTAGGTACTAACATGCTAAATAAGTTGTGTTTTAATTTAATGTACCCGTTTCTAAAAACTCAATATGTAATATTATTAATTCATAATTATTAAATCGTATTAATCGTGTGTAACAAATAAATTACTTATTATTTCCATAATTACTTTTTATTTACTATATCACTAAGTCATATAATAACAACAAAATTAAACACTATCGATATCACGTATCGCCAGCAGTAATGCGCAGCACTGCGCTTGCCCATAAGACCCGTGAGTGGAAAAGAGAGCGAAACATTCGCTGCACCGCTCCCGTGATTTACGGCCCTGTCTGCAGCGAGTGAATAACTATGGTATAGTATTCACTAGTACTAGTACCGATTAATTGGACGGTGTAACATAAACATTATTAGAAATAACACCAATCATACCTGGACAGAGATTCTGATCACACGCTATCCCCGTCCAACCCTGCTCGCATCTGCATGTTCCATCGTCGCATTCTCCGTGACCTGGAGGAAAATAAATTAAACAACTAATAAGTTTCCTTGAATTTTTACAAAACAATCTCTCAGTATAGGACATTAGATAGAAGAGATTTAGAATTCACCTGAGACTTACAAAAGTCCCTAGTTTGTCAAAACCAAACTAATATTACTTGAAATGGAAAACTGTTTTGAATTATTTATAAAAATAGTTCAGAAATAAAATAAAAATAGTTCATTTTTAGCGCGTTGCATAACACCGCGCGTTAATCAAGGGGGACCCCCCTTTTTTGAAATTCAAGTGGACTAACAATTTAGTGACTTTCCTATCGTAATTAATTATATTTAAAGATTTTTTAGGTATTCTTGTAACTATTTAAGTATTTGTGGCAATAAACATTGTTTCTTTCTTTCTTAAAGTAAAAATGATGTACGTTGGGTTATGTTGTTGACTATCGAAAAATAACATTTGTAGGGCTATTTAAAAAAGCGGCTTTCTCGTTGGACAATAACCACTCGTTGCTTCACCCAGTGCTATATCCCATCATACTAAACCTCGAACACAATTTGTCTTCGACGCTAATTGATATGGGAATGAAGAGGATACGGCGATGAGATTTGAACTGGGGTACACCGTTTTGTGGGCTTTACAGGAAACCAATATGTCAAACAGCGAGTTAGATTAAGTCGCGAGTGTTGTATGTAATTGCTTGTCAAAATTAATGTAGCGCCATCTGTTAAATATCTGACAGCTTTGAGCTCGATATATTGCGAAAGAGTAATTCGTTTGTTTTAAGAATATATTGATTTATTTCACAGTTAAATCCATTCTTGTGAATGTTTGTTAACTCATTGGTTGGGATTTTTTTTTAATTCATTGATTTGTGAAAAAGGTGTAATTCATTCAGAAACGGACAAAGACTATAAAAAGTTCTGATCCCAAATAAAGATTTATTTAAAAAAAAAACTTAGATCAGGAGGTGTAGCAGGCAGAGGTAGTACCAACTGTCGCTTGGTTTAATAACCATGTAATAAAGGTTTAATAAAGGCTTAATAGCCTTTAAAAAAAATCAATAACCACTTTGTCTATGAATGAAAGAAAACCATTTATTACATTTCTGGTGCAACTTAAGTTACCTTACGTTTAATGTAAGATAACTTAAGATTTAACCTAAAAACATTATGCGGACTTATTGCTAAAACAAGAGAGGAAGTTACTATACGTTCTTACATTGCGTGAACTGAAAATGGGCGCGGATGCACAACTACATACAAACCAACTCGTACAGCTATAACCGAAGTCACGTTGTACGATACTGAATGACAGAGATAGAGCGATGAGCTTGAACAGCAGCACGAGCGAGACAAGCACTACTTCCCGGACGCGCGCCGCATGGCCGTGCGGCGGTTCAGGCACGTCATGTTTCGTATAGTTTTATCTCGCTCACTCAATAATTGCCGAATCTAAACAGAATTTAAAAACCTTCTACAAAATTATTGCTTTTTGGTGTACTTACGCGTGAAAAGTGATTCCATGTATCTTGTTTTTGCTCCTTGAGTGATTTGTGCACTGAATAAATGCACAGGAAGGCATTTTAAATGTATTTTCCACTACAAAACTGTGTGCAACGTGTAAGCGTATCACGTGCAAGCAAGTCGCTGTTCTATCGGTGACTAAACGAAGCAGGTTCATTGGACTCGATTTTTTAGGACCACGCGCGGTAAGTGAGTAACGTATCTTCTTCGTTTTGATTTAATCAAAGTCCTAAACACACTGAAGCATACTGAATAGCCTTTAGAGTTAAGAGATAATTACCATAGTTGACGTTAAAATAAACATTTGCTACTTACTAGAACAATTAGTCCGATGATCGTCCGACGGGCACGAGTACGCCGCATACGTGACGTTAAACCCCTCCATTGCGTACGCATCATCAGAGAAGAAGTGCAGCAACGCGCTGCCGGAGCGAGCAATTACTTGTCGCGTCCACCCGCTTTCACCGGACTCTAGAACGCCACTGAAAATGACAAGTAAATTATAAGTTTGAAAATGGAGTTAGAAATGTTAAAAAAATGATCTATAAAGAAATATGATTTTTTTTTATAGATGAAGTGGGCAAACGAACAGAAAGTAGTGTAGCGCGACTGCGAATAAAAATAATCGAATTATTCGATTATTGAAGTTTTTTTTTTATAGACTAGTGGGCGGACGAGCAAGCGGTCCCACGTGATGGTAAATGTTACCGCCGCCCATGGACACCTGCAACACCAGGGGGTATGCGGGCGCGCCGCCGACCTTGCAAAATCCTATTCACAGCTCTCTTGAAGAACCCCATATCGTAGCTTAATGGAAAGACCTCTTGAGGCAGTTCGTTCCACAGCCTACGGGTTCGCGGTATAAAATAATTTTTGGACCGAACAGTGCGCGACACCTCCGTATCGAGGAAATGCGGATGGACCGCACTTCTGTGACGGGAGGTGCGGTTGTAGAAACCCGAGGTGAGAATTATATTAAACAATTCTTCAGAGCATTCCCCATTGTACAGGGTAGAACACACACGAGAGACGCAGCGTCTCTCCGAATGCTGTGGGATTCTAAACCGCCCGTGAGAGTGGGATGGGCCCGTGAGAGCCTTATGCTTTATAAAGCATAAGGTGTTGCCCAGGGGTGAAGTACCGCTTCGCTCTATTCAGCACACTAAGCTTATTGGAGGCCATTTTGTTACATAGGAACATGTCTAATATTTTGATGGATAATGGAAATCAATTGCAACAGTTTGTTATTACACATAGGTACTAGTTTCTGTGGACGTGGTATTTTCATATTTTGTTTTATATTCCTATGGGCCTTTATTGTCTGAAGTAAATAAATAAATAATAAAACAACATATAATAACATTATAGTAGATATTGGGCAAGCGAGTGTTCGAACAAGTTCCTTTGCAGTTCATTATTAATTTAGTCAATAAGCTTTAATTTTATATTAATTTAGGCTAGGTAGCGCCAGGCGCAAATACAACGCTGTAGAACAAACCTGGAATCTTCGTTACAGCAACGAATATGAATGGTAAAGTCATTATTAACCCATTGTGTGTTAATAATGTGATTAATCCCAACATTATTGTGATTGATTATCCAAATTCCCACGTTTGGGGGCGAACAACGAAATTGCAACGGCCGGCGTGAGGGCGGATAGATTCCACCAATAAGAACGCAGTGCGCTCAACCCCTCTGCCGTCGCGGACTGCACCGACACCCGGATTCGCCACAAGTATACAATAGATTGTCACGCGTTAATGGGGATCCCGGCATGAAAGTCTCACAAGTAGTATAAGTTGTCATTACGTTACGGTCAGTTGACCTAGTTACATCAGTTACTCAGATCAGCTAGTATTGGTATTAACTAGTGGTATTCATTATCGGTGTGCTTATCACGACGAGAACGTTGCACTTGCTGGTAGGAACCTTCCGCGGGTAAACAATGTAAGTTTGTTTATATAATTATGTCAGTAATAGATATATTGTAGTGGGGGGTAATTTTCTGATATTTTTTCCGAACATCGAAAATTTGAATATGCTTATTCCCTCGTATATAGCCGGAATTTGGGCTAAAGATAGCAGTAAACAACGATCACTGATATGTATTGTAGGGACACAGTGTTGATATAGTGCACGCAGAACGTGCACGGTGTTACACGTTATCAGCAGTATGCGGTACGGCATCCCTGTCCACATTGTTCTCATTAGTAGTCTCTCGCACGCCTCACCAGATGCATGTTTAATTATTTCATTTAATTAAACATGTTAAAGTGGCAATGGACATGTCAGTGTTGCCGCAGGACCGATGGCCGTTGGGGTAGAAGAGTTCTCGAGAGGAGGCCACGTACCGGGAAGTGCAGTGTAAGACTGCCAGGTGGATCTACGACTCATAGAAATTCACCGGTTGTGGTTGGATGAGAAGAGCCGAGGATCGTGTGGTGGCGAGCCGAGAGAGAGGCCTATATCCAACAGTGGAGAGACATAGGCTGATGGTATAGTATGGTATACATACTTAACACACTGTTCGGTAGACAATTGAATATTTTTCTATATTTTAAGGATGCAGATACAGTTGTTATATGATGTTTTCGTCAATGAGTATGCCTTTCAGAAGCCTCAAAATGCCGCACTCCACTGGAGAATCGCCTGCACACCTTCTGTACGTTGATGTTGAACAATTCCTTGCTCAAATCAAGGTAAGTTTCCAGTTGCATTAGCGCTAATTAGCAGTTATCAAAATAAATTCTCCACGGTTAGTCACCACTTTTCAACACGCAGATTTCTTTCATTCTGAATAAATAATAACTTAATTTGTAGATATAATGATGTAAATTTGTAAATAACGATGTAATGTTCAAATCCGTTCTTATCAGTTGATGTGTTGATCAGTCAATTGACCTATCGAAATATTGTAAATCTTTAGATGGCTTAACACTCATGTCACGACATGACTGTATGGATAGTTGGAATTTCAAGTTTACCTTCTCAGTTTCAACATTCAATTATTATTAAACTATAAGTGTCTAATTTCAATTTTCATTCGAATAGGAGCGCCTCCGAGTAATCGAGGGTATTCTTGCCGAATCGTATACTCTCACATTCGACGACGTACCCATCGATGATTACTTTGCCGTCAGGTCGAATTCTGATCGACATCACCGTGCCACAGGCTAGTGGTACACTTCGCAGTTTCTTGGTACGTGGCGCTCAGTAAATAATTATTAAGTAGTCAATTAGCAAAAAATAGTAAAACTTGGTGCTATAGAAGATGCGGATTGGTGGATACTTCAGATTTTTTTTCATTTCTGGTTTCCTCACGTTTTCCCTCACCGCCGAGCTAGTGTCAATATTTAAAAATCCGTACTTAAGTAGAAACTCATTGGAACGGGCCGAGAATTTTAACTCACGATCATACGAATATGAGTCGAGTATAGATGCCCCTAGGCTATCATTGCTTTGTCAATTTGTTGATTGTGATTAAATATCTCTAAATCTTGTTTTGTTATATTCAAAGGTAAGGTAAGGAGACGAACGCCCAAAGTCAAGAATGAGCGAAATAAAAATAGGACTCGCCGTGGCAAGCGCAAGCAGCAAATAAATACGAAAGAGAATAAGTCTGCATTTCACTTTTACGTCGATTAATATATACATTGTATATAAGTGCAATCACACAAATTGACCCATTAGATATTTTGTATGCGAGTTGGGTAGTGACAAAATATATTAATGCAACGTTAACTATTCGTAGAGGATAGAAATTGCTACTGAGAAGGTATGAAAATTCGATATTCAAATATCGATATTGATTCAGTAACATTAACCGCAACCCTTTTCGTTTCGATCATTTGCCCAGAAACTCCTATCCAAAGGATTTTCCAAATGTTTAGGGAATCTTCGAATAAATCACCCGTTGCGGAAGTCACCACTTCGCAACACGCAGATTTCTTTCATTCTGAGTAAACAGTAATATAAATTTGTAAATATAATGATGTAAATGGTAACGTAAATTTGTAAACAACGATGTGATGTTCAAATCCATTCTTATCAGTTGATGTGTACCTATCGAAATATTGTAAAACTATAAATGGCTTAAAATAAAGATTCTTAATTGTTCGTATTTATATCTACTCTAGGTGTAATAAGTGCTAAATTTCCGAAATAAATAAAAAATATAACTATATATTTGTCTTTTCTTTCATTTCAAAATGAGTAGGTTCCCAAACCATACATTTATCCGCAATCGGACATTAAAGTTAAGAGTCCCGGGGCATTTCTGTCGTCTGAGCTCTCAACAACTCATACGCCAGACGGTCAGAGTTGTAACAAGAGGACGTATTGTACTATTAAATCATCAATTTCTAAGCAAGTATAAGCTTTATTATGTCCCTTGTGTTAGTTCGTATTATAAAATTTAAATAAATGTGACGTTATCGGGGTCGATAGGACTTTGGACAATGGTTAAAATTGTCTAACTTAAAAATTCGTTATTTAAGATTCTGTGTAAACATACTCTAACATCTGATGTTTAAGATAAAGCCATAAGCAAAGTTGTTTCTTTAAAGGCTTTTCAATATATTATAGTATAATAAATCTCACACCGGGACCGATAATAACATCCTTTTGATATCGAAAATGAGCCGCATAAAGGGCTTTGTATTTATTGAAAGACTATATTATCCAATAATATACAAAAATAGACTGTGATACGCTCATAATTATTATACATTTATTATTGTAACATTTTTTCGATTATACAGGGGGTCATTTACACATACGGGGTTCGAAATTTCATTCGTCATTCTCTCGTTGACATTCAACGTATTAAAATGAATGCGTATATCAGAACGCATTTTTTTTCTAATGTATATGTTTTATTAATAACACATTCAAAAAATTCGCTTCGTATTATATTAACTAGTATTTTCATGTTCGCCTAAAAAATATTGACTTTCCCGGGACATTATAATATAGCCTACTTATAATATAGTGAATATAGAAAGAATTATTAAAAACTGATGTGCCACCTACCGCACGCATATCCTTTTAGTGTTCTTAAAATGATAATAAAGAAAACAAATCGTAATGATTTCCGAAAAATAAATAATTAACTGCCTACAAAAGTAATTATATTAGTTGCAAATAGTTTGAGTAAGTACGTTTATTATCTTAATGTGTTCATGAGTTTAAACACTATTTGATCTTTGTTTAAGATTTTATCTTTTTCTAATTAAGATATGTATGTATTTTAAGCGATAGTCATACTTAAATAGCGATTATATGTTGTGTTTTAGGTGGTTTTGAATTATGTTCTTTAGTGACTAGATACCTAAAATAAATACACATAATACTGCTATGCATATAAACATCTTCTATAAATAGGCCTTCTCATGGACATTGTCTAGTGCATGAAGCATGTGTGGTCTTAAAACGCCACGCTGACCAAGCGGATTGGTGAGTTCACTCTCAGAGGTGGTGTGGTCTCTAAGCGCTCGTGGGAGCGGCTTCGCTATCGCTGTAGTCTCCTTTCACGGCACCCACAGAAAGAGATAGGTTGTTCTATTATGAAAACACACGACCAATAAGGGCGAGTAGCTACATAGTAAATAAAAATTTAAATTATACAACGATCATGAAAAACTACAAACGCCAAATACTTTAAACCTTCAACAACGCTTAGAATTCAGAAACGTTTCATCTTTTTGTTACCCATTGTTGTGACAAACCGTATCGGATTACAATAACTAGAATTCGAATAATACCAGGTAGTTTTACTGTTGAAGGATGATCTCGGAACCGACAGTACCTAATTAGGTAGGTAAGGTTGTAAATAAAACGGATCTTGGCGGCTTTTATTAGGCATATATTCGTAAAGATAAGCAATTTAACATAAATGTTTCGGTTAAGATTTTAGTTTAGATCTGGCCGATATATATTAGTGGTGGGTAATCAAGACTTCTCGGAATGTTTTAACTCACTTAATCCTGCTCCGCTGGCGGACTCCTCTTAATTACTCCTTAACTATTTTGATTCACCTACTTATTCACCTTCCGTGAGCGTTTCATTCCCATTCCCTAATGGTTGTTGCAAACTCAAAAAAAAAGGTCATGCCATGGTAGCATCTCGATTTTGAGCCCCCGACAAGTGGCGATGTGCGATTACACTCACGATCATGATTGGCGCCGGAATCGGAATGAATAACAATTCGATGGAACAATTAAGGGATTCTGCTCCGCTCGCGGATTCAACTCTTTTGATTTATTAACTTCGGACTTACCCATCATTAATATATAGGTATGGTCGATAGTGTACGAGTAGATTCTCAGAACCAAAGTCGTGGCCTCATGATATTTAATCTGGGGGCACGTTACGATCTTTTAAAACAACAATCAAAGCAAGTTTATTTACAACTTTCGCTTATGCTCAATTACAGTTCTTGCGCTCGTAAGTAAAGGTAAGTATATTGTGGAGGATATAAGGTCTATTATACGCGTACGGACACTCACCACTACAGGCAAGTCGGACACGCGCTCGTGAGTTGCAAGAACTATATATAATTAGATATTATCATTATAAAGCATGGTGGAGTTTTCTAAACATATAATTTTTAATAGTCTTCTATACATATAATAAAACTGTAGAACCAGCGTGTCTGTACATTGAATATATTTACCAAAAACTGATTGGGGGCGATGAAGGTTGGGTATTAGAATACAAAAAGACAATTTTGAAAATTTTTATCTGTCTGCCTCTGTGTTCGAACACGCCTAATCTCAAACTACTGAACGGATTTTCATGAGGTTTCCACAAGTTAATTAAGCTTAGCTTGGTGCTTCAAATACGCTTTGTTTCATCGAAATCGGCTGAAGAGAAGAAAGATATCCCAATTTAGAGTTTAAAAACTAAAATTTCACGCGTACGAAGTCGCGGGCACAGTTAGTCTATAATAAATGCCACGTGACTATTACCGATAATAATTAATAAATTATGTGTTAACCGGACGCATTATCACGTTAAAAATTATAAGAAAACAAACGGTAATGATTTCCGACAATTACTTACCTGCCTACGAAAGTACCTTACTCATTTAAGTTGCTATGTAATAGTTCAAGTATCTACGTTTTAATATTAGCTTGATGTGTATATGAATATAAACGCTGTTTAATCATTGTTAAAGATTCTCTGTTACTTTGTAACCAGTTTGAAGTTCTTTTTTTTTTCTTTATTAAAGAACAGGATATTATCAACCATAGTCATACCTACTTATACTTATAGTCATACCTGGTTATATATTGTATTTTTGGGTGTTTTTTAATTATGTTTTATGTGCCCAGATACCTAACTTACCACATGCCTAGAGTAAATAAAAATGTATAACGACAAATTACCGTGAAAAATATTAAACAGCAAATACAATAAACCTTCGGCTGGGAATTCAGATATGTTTCATCTTCCTTTGCCATTGTTTTCACAAACCGCGTCCGGTTACAATAACTAGAATTTGAATAATACCCCACATAGTTTTACTGGCTGTTAAAAATAGTGATCTCGGAAAGTTCCGAAAAATCCCATTGTGTCGAAATGACCGGGAAACCGATTTTGCACCCCTAATAAGATAAGATATGATTGTAAAATTTGTACATTGTTTAAGGCAGGGGTGCTCAAACTGACTTACCTTGACTAAAAAAAATGCATATTGTGCGGATAACTAATATATATGCTACGATACACCCTACCTAGACGACAATCCTGCATCACACATACTTGCAGCCTCTCAGAGTCGATCGATCGTAGTCTAACAATATTGAGGTAGATCGCCAGCAGTTCAAGTTTGAGCACCCCTGGTCTAGGGTTTTAGAATTACAAAAGAACGCCACTAACTTTCTACCACAACAGAAATTCTAAGTATAAAACAATAGAAATTTTACCAACTATAAAGCTTACTGTTATTATAGATATTTAAATATTCATTATTTGAACTTTAAATACTTTAAAAATTCATTAAAAATACCACGGGAATTTGCAAGTTTGTTAAGGACGTCGAAAACTGAGATAATGACGGAGAATCGTGAGTTTTGAAGTAACCGTTTCAAAAAAATACGAATGTGTTATTAAACGGTTTTGCGTGCAACTTAACAACTTGTAGACATCAAAACTCGTAGGCCTTGTAGGTACCTAATCATGCGCTGTATACCATAAGTACAGAATAAGAATCAAACGTTATCAAATAATATATAGGTATATATATATATATAACAACATATATATATATATATATATATATATATATATATAGTTTTGGTAAAGAAAATGAGAATATATAAAAATAAGTATCACATGTACTTCACATATATGTAAATTTAATGGAAGTATACCACATTCAAACATACTGACTGCTGCTCGCCCGTGCTTTGCTCATGTTGAATAAAGAATTATTAAGTAGTATTTAAATCTAAAGAAGAATCCGTCTAAAGAAGTATGGATGAAATTGCTACGAAATTGCCACGAGGAACGAAATTTCCACGTTTGGGGCGAACAACGAAATTGCAACGGTTAGAGGGCGGATAGATCCCACCAATAAGGAGCCAGTGCGCTCGACCCTTCTCCGCCGCCGCGCACTCCGCCGACACCCACGTTCGCCTCAAGTTCGCTCCTGCTAGCGGGGACTTTAGTGGGGACCCCGGTATGTAAGTCTCACAAGTAGTATGAAATTGTCATTACTTTGCGGTCAGTTCGTTAAGTCAGTTTCTTAGATCAGTCCAGTTACGTGCGTTTGAAATTGTCGATTACAGTTGTTAGCAAGTGTTATTATCAATAGTTTTATTAACGTCGCTCTTAGTGTTTACAGTGTTTAGTTTTGGAGAAGTCTAGTCACCACTTAAGTACATTTCTGAAGGTGAAGTTTTTTTTTATTCAAATTATTAGTAATATGTGGAAAGTGTAATTTTGTGAAATGATGTATTATGGGAGAAATAGTTTATTACAAATTTTTAAAGTTTCTAAAGTCTTTTTATAGTTGGAACTTAGGCTAACCATATAGAAAATAACGATTATAGATATGCATTATCATTTTAAATTGAAATAAATGTAAATAAGAGTAAGAAATTGAGTGATCTAACAACTAAATACAACTATATTTTTTCTGTAGGTTTTGTGCATGTGTAGTCATTTTATTTTGCTATATTTTAAGTCTACAAATCAGGGTTCGTAAAAATCCGATATTTATACTATAATAAATATGAAAATATCCGATATTCTATCAAATAGTATAAAATTCTATACTACTCTATCAAATAAGTACCGGGAATGCTTCAATAAAACAAAAAATATTGGTTCAATCATCAAAATGTATTTTGTCACCTTCAAAACATTCGATACCTTCAAAACCTGCAAAACATTGATGCGATACATTTACGCCAACGAATAATCCAGTAGTTGAAACACTTCTTGGAATTTATGGCTTTTATGGCATCGATAGACTTAAAACATCTTCCACAAAGTGGTAATTATGTTCCGAGAATAAAAGAAGTCACATGGGGCCGTATCTGGAATACGATGCTTGGTCGATGACATTCGTTGAGTTTTTGATCAAAAATTGGCGGTGTTCTTTTTAAATAAATTTCCACTCCTTTGGAACGAGCCGTACCGTGACGGGTTTCATGCCCAAAACAGTAACTAAAATGGTGCGAACAGATTCATCAGACCTGTCCAGGCCCTGGGCTATCTCTTTTAAACTTAAATAACGATTATCAATTACCATTCTTTCATTTTGTTGATGTTCTCGTCAGTTGATGAAGACGTTGAACGTCGACCGGAATGAGGCAAGTCTTTAACCACATCTCTGCCTGCTTTGAATCAGTCGTATGCTAGTGATCTTGACAAAGCAGACTCACCGTAGGCTTTCTCTAACAATTTTAATGATTCAACATAAAAAGTTCATTGGAGAAACAAAATTTAGGGCACTTTTTGTTCGATATTTTTATGCATCATAAACAGGCCCCTCGTTGCCATCGGCCACTCTGGGCAAGTGCCCGGGGCCCCGCGATCGATGGCGCCCCCTAGATCCTGCCGGATCACCAACCGATAACGGATATTACCGATAAATATATTTATTTTGCGAAAATCAAACGATTTATAACAAATAATTACTGACTATAATACCTACTTACTTATTAGCTTTTTTGGTATTCTAATGAACAAGAGTTGGAAATGGTATGTCTGTATTTAACAGAATACTTGAAAATTGTCTAGTCTAGTGGAAATGAAGAAACTCATATTATCTCAGGAATATATCATCTTTTGAAAGAAAACAAAATTGAAGACACATTTCCAAATGTAGAAATTGCATTGAGAATCTTTTTAAGCATGGTGGTAACTATCTGCAGTGGGGAACGCTCCTTCTCCAAATTGAAAAGAATACAAAATGAATTAAGAAGTACAGTGCTTCAAGAAAGATTGTCCAGTTTTTCGCTGATGTCCATAGAATGTGATGTGCTCCAAGATATAGACTTTGAAGAAGTGATTGACGATTTTGCTTATCTCAAAGCTAGAAGGGTACCTCTTCAATCAACATGGATTTTTAAGCACTAACCTGCGTATAGTGAATGCTAAAAGTGTTACTTTTCCGGATTACATTATAATTACCTATTCATTTAATGTGATTGTAAAGAAATAAAAATAACAGTTGAATAAATCTAGAATTTCGCTTATCCGCTCATCTACTCCTTGTGCCTGTTTTAATAAAATAGTCCTCTGCCATAGTCATAGGGGCTCCATTATCCTAGTGCCCAGGGCCTCCAATAGGTTAAAGACGGCCCTGATCATAAAGTTCGCAGAGCACACTTGAAGTCAGCTAACTTAACCAACAGCTGTAAACTAATAGGCCGACAGATCGCGGCAAAACTTTACGTGGCAAATACATACAGTATTACCAACTTATAGCAAAAAAAAAGTACATTCTCATTTTTTGCGACGGCTTTTCTAATGAACAATTCCCGGTATTTATTTGAAAGACGCGAATTTCATTCTGTATATAAAAAAGACGGTTTTAATGTGGCAAAATTGTTAAATGAAACTTAAGAGTTTAATTAATAGACTTATTTATTATAAAACAAAACAACAAATAAGAGTAAAATAGTATCAAAAAATTTGAATATTTGAGATTAATAATCAGTAGGTATACTTAATCAACATTCAACTAAATTATAATCTTTAGTGTTGGATATTTGGCAGTGGCAGTGATGATAATTTTTATTTATGTCACTATAACAATTAAAAAGCGTGGAATCTGCCAAAATTCTAGTTTCGACGATAAATATCATGATATATATCAGCGAACCCTGCTACAAATACAATTATTGTTATCCGGTGTTTGCGCCAATGACCATGCCGTTTTACATTTCAGAATCCTCAAAATGCAGCCCCCCATTGAAGAACAACGTACACATATTCTAGACGTTAATGATAAAGAATTCATTGTTCAAATCAAGGTTAGTTTCCGGTTATATTTTTTATGGGAAAAAGACGGCAGACGAGCATACAGTCCACCCGGTGGTAAATAGATACCAGTCGCCCGTGGACATCCGTGGTACATGGCAACTTCAGTACAGAATGACAAACTTTGGCCCTCGGATGTGCTGCCTACCTTTCAAGACGAAGGAATAGATTTGGAGAAAGAATTGGGAAGGGATAGGACAGAATGGGATGGAAATGGGCGCTGGCACACCTCACTCACTACCGAAACACGTACGTATATTAGGGAATAGGGTAAAGTGGGAAATGCAGTACATTTCAAGGTAGTCTTCTGAGAGAGAGAGAGGGATAATGAAGCCAGTCGGGTGTGCCCAGCGGCTGTTGGATTGCGGCGTGCACGCTCCCCCTCAAAAGAAGTTTATTGGCAGTTTTTTTTAAAGGACGAAGGCGACAGACGAGCATACAGTTCACCTGATGGTAAGTGGATACTGTAGCCCATTGACATCCGCGACACATGCCAACATTAGTCCAAAATGACAAACGTTCGCCCGCCCCCAGAAGCGTTGCCTACCTTTGGAGATTAGGAATGGATTTGGTGAAAGGGTTATATTAGTAGTTATCACAATAACTAATTTAGAATGTTAATCTAAATTACTTTAGATTAGAGTTTAGACAATAACTAATTTAGAGTTTTAATCTAAATTAGTGTAGATTAGACTTTAGACAATAACTAATTTAGAGTTTTAATCTAAATTAGATTAGAGTTTAGACAATAACTAATTTAGAGTTTTAATCTAAATTAGTTTAGATTAGTTTAGACAATAACTAATTTAGAGTTTAAATCTAAATTAGTTTAGATTAGAGTTTAGATAATAACTAATTTAATTACAATAACTAAGTATGACGTGATTGAATGGATAGTTGGGAATGACAGCTTTTCTTCTCAGTAACAGGTAAGAGTACATTAACATTGTGTTGTACCTAACATTGATGAAAATGTGAAGATTAAATAAGAACTTGTTACATAAACAATAATGCATAACACAATATAAATATCAGTAACAAACTTCACCATAGGTTTGCCTATGTAGTCATGCGTAATCATAATCCACTGATGCGATTGAATTCATGCGAAGAAATTCACCTTAATCATTCTATGGTCAGTTTGTGCACTGAAGTACATTTCATAGATTCGTTTATCTCCAACTTGTACTGTAGATTAATCTACATATTAATTCATTAATCTATACGTCTCAAATTTTTAATATTGTTATAGGAGCGCCTCCGAGTCATAGAGGGTATTCTAGCGGATTCGTATAATGTCACATTCCCCGGTGTGCCTGTCGATGAGTGCTCTGTCGTCGAGTCGAAATCTTTCATTAAGGTCGACCTCACACAGCCTGGTGGTATAGTACGCGGCTTCTTGGCGGGTAGCGGTAAGTGGATAATGTTAATATTAAATTGCCAACTAACAAAAATTAGCAAAACTTGGTGCTACAAAGGGTATAAATAACATATCTACATTTGAGCGCAGTTATATTGTAATTTAACGATATACTAACGTTTGTTCCACATATGTTCCATTTCGTTAGTTGTGGTTAAATATCTTTAAATCTTATTTGTTTTCTAGTATGCAGAAGTAAGATAAGATGTCAGATGCCCAAAGTGAAGAAGGAGCGAAAGCAAAAGGCTCGAGGTGCCAAGCGCAGGCAACAAGTACAAAAGACGGTAAGTTTCAATTTCATTTCTACACCGATTAATATGTATGTTAGTGCAGTTATACAGATTGATCCAATAGAAATTTGGTATAAAAGTATAATAGTGCAAAAATATATTAATGGAAACATATGAAAATCCGCTTATTGACATTGATTCAGCGATATCGGTAACAACCCTTTTCGTAGAATCCAAAGAACCTTTCGTAGAAAGGATTTTCCAAAATCTTTGAAGAAATCTACTTAGTGAGGATATAGCACTTTTGAAATTTCAGTAAAACTTCACTACATCCCTTCCCTATCTGTGCCTTTCCATTTTCCCAACCCTTTCTCCAAATCCATTCCTACATTAACAAAGATAGGCAGCGTATCCGCGGGCGTGCCAAACTTTGTCATTCTGGACTGATGTTGGCATGTACCGTGGATGATCCTGAGCGACAGTATCCAATTACCGCCAGATGAACAGTATGCTACTTTGCTGCCTTCTTTCCAAATAAAACTATACCTGTACTAAACGTGACCAGTTGAATCTGAAACACCAATCACATTTCTGAGTTTCAAAGCTTCAATGTCCAATCAGTATCATTCTTGCCTTTAAGGAAGATGTTCCACTTCTGTTGCAACCAGCCCCTTCAATGTCCATTGTTGGACATGGACTTCCTCATGCACATTGTCTTGTGCATGGGGGATGTATGGCCTTGAAACGGCACGCTGGCCAAGTGGATTGGCGAGTCCACTCTTTTAGAGGTGATGCACTTTTCCTCGGGGTAACCTGTGCTAGCCGCTTTCTTATCCTTTAATCGCCTTTTACGCCACCCACGGGAACATATAATATACACCTCTGTTACAAGTATCTAATATAAAATTTACTTTTAGTTACATCGTGTTTTCGTTACAGATTCACAAGCGGTGCAACGTTCAGGGAAGACCACGGACCCAACTCCACAATGCGGATGCAGTTTCTTATTTCTTTTATTCTCGGTAAATAATGCGATGTTGAAGTGATCGGTATCGTAAAGTTGTCATTTGTAAATAGCTTAAATTCTTAGATTAATTATTTTATATTACTTTACTAACAATAAGTGCAATTTGTGTGCAAGTTTAGGAAATAAATTAAATGAAAACATTTTATAATTTGTTTTTTTTTTTTCATTTCGAGATAAATAGGTTCCCGAGTTTTATGAATTTGTTCTGACATTCACACAGTAAATTCAGATCAAACATTTTGAAATTCTGTATTAGTTTTCTACAGTGTTTTATTTGTGTTGGGCGCCACCACCTAGCTGCACGATAATTTGATAATGAGCTGCATAGAGGTTTGTATTTCAACAGAACCGATTTCCATGCTGTTTTTTTTTAATGTTTGTTATTAATAAGTAATAAATAAACACTCTTTATTGCATACAAATAGTTATTACATGTGCACAAATAATAAATGACAGAATACAATAGGCGACCTTATCGCTAAGGCGATCTCTTCCAGCCAACCTTGGGATAGAGAAAAATAAAAGGGATATAGGTGGTGCAAAAGGACCGAAATTCACATAAAAGTGGTTATTATCAATTATTCAAAATCAGAAAGATTGTAGCGGGGGGACATAGTTATTTATATTGTATAAACGATAATAATAAAGGGTGGCCAGTAAATAGTGGCCAAGCTTGTTAATAGGCGATAAACTATCGATAGACCTCAGTTTATTATTTATCGAAAGACCACAATTTGATCTTAGTGAAAGTCGCGCAGTTTACGAGATAGGCCATTTTTCGATTTATTGTAAAATTAGCACCCTTGTTCAGTAATTTACGTACTGAAGATTCACATTCACACTTCACAGATTCACAGAAGTATTGAGACTCTATTTTGAGTATATTATTTTCGAAGAGTTGTTCCGTTAGACGTAAATCAGTATTTTTCATTTACTGTTCACCTTAGTCTACTAATTTGAATTTGATCTTCTGACCTACAGTTATCAAAACAAACAAAAGGTAGCAATGGGTTTGCTACCTTTTGTTTGCAATAGCCAACTATTTTAAAAAAAAATCTAATTAAGGAATACAGTTTCCACTTTCAAAAATGATGATATTGCTATTAAAAAACCAAAGTAGCTATTTTTAACAGATTATAATTTTTAACTAAATTAAATTATTCATTGTCATTAATAAAGTGCACTAAACTGCACCGGCCAAGCGGGTTGGTGAGTCCAATCTTTTAGAGCCTGAGTAACTGTTTTAGACTTACTGCGGTCTTGTGATAGCGGCCACAAATAATATTACATTTCTTATTTAATTGAGATCTTCGAGTAAGATGGTGTATTGCTTGTACACCTCAGCGCTTGCTAAGCTTATACATCTGTATCAAAAATATCAGTATTTCTTTTTTTTATACCACATTCACCTGATGTTCAATGAACCCATGGACTGTCACCACTGTCACCCATGGACATCAGCAACATGATAAAAATTATGAATATTGGAATCAGGAAAAGGAATTTCTAAGCAGTCTGCAAAAAAATCCCACATACCTGTATACAGCAAGAAGTTTCTCAGCACGCACGCTATCCCCATCGTAAACATAAAGGTGGTCCCACCCACATTCTGTAGCAAAGCTCTCGAGTCTCACTCGGAGCGGAGGCGGCGCTGGTCCGTGCCATGGAGGTGAGAGCAGCCAAGAACACTGCGTGCTCACACTGTAGTTACCCGGACCATCTGTTATTATACCAGTTGGTGAGGTCAACCTGAAATGTGCAAAATAACACATGTGAGATTTCTTAGAGGAAGTAACTGTATGTACTGATAGCTTATTTATTTATTTATAGTTTTGTGCTATTTTGTACAGAGGCGGACTTTATGCCTTAAAGCATTCTCTACCAGTCGACCGTTGGTTAAATATGAAAAATTAAAACAGGTGCAGTAGAAGTTAAACAGTAAACGTAATTCATCTGTTAACAGTGAACATAATTTAATAATATTAATGATATATATGTGTGCCACAACCTTCTTGAATATGAAGATGAAATGCGAGTAGTTGATGAAACTGCTCGCAACTCTCGACGTGGACCTCTCATGACCATGGTTGGTGCAACACAACCGAAACGTCTAGTAAAATAAATAAGGTAATCTTTCGTGTTAAGAGCCATTTTAAATAGATAAATATGTATGAAAAACGCGAAATCTAAATGTTATAATTCTAATACAATAATAATGTAATTATGCAACAAAATATATAAATGTAGCTTGCATGGAGTTTCCATAACAGACAAATAAATACATTCATGTATTTATAGAAATCACGACATGATGAATGTATTTGTCGCCCATTTGTAATCTCAAGTCTATTCTATTTTCTCAAGGTATGTACGTGTTTCAGTAGTAAGTGAGGCATGGCAAAGCCCATCCTATTCCTCGTATCCCATTGAGCGGAGAGTATAATGGAATAAAAGAAACACCTTATTCCATTATACTCTTAACTCCTCATCACAACCTAACCCTACCATCTTGGACTGATTGCTCTTTGTTCTTCTGTACAATTTGTAAGATAAATGAACATAATAGTGAACTATATTAAATGAAAAAGTCGTTTTATTCTCGGCTGTTAGTTTTATAATATAGGTACGGTCGGCCAAGAAAGTGGTTTAACACCCTAAGTTCGACAGTATGTTGCATGTCATAGAAAAATAAGGACTATTTTCGCTTGCAAATACAATCTAACATTTACTACTGCTGCCTTTATCATTTATTGTAATGACATCAATGCTTTGCAGAATGTTCCCAGTTGGAATTGATGGAAGGGATAGTAATTTATTTTGAGAAATATTATTTTTCTATGCTAAGATATATCTATTTTATCTTTGAAACTATGTTGATTTCTACTATTGAATCAAGTCACTTGATTAATTGTCATTTTATTATAAACAACAAAATACCCTTTCTCTGTATAAAAACAAAAACTATGTGACTCAATTTAAACCCTAAAAGTCTACAATTGTTCCAAACTGGAACAGCATAATGAAAGAACAGGAAACGCCTTTGAATGTCAATGTAATGACATAAATATCAACGACTTTCGTTTCTATTACAGCTTGTAGACGGTCCCTCACTGACCCTACAAGCTCTGAACAGATATCAGAGCCCCTCATTTCTTCCATATAATCACTATATTTGAAGATTTTCTCATCACAGAATACAATATTAGTCCGTCTCTAAACTCTCTAAACGTAAAAATAAAATAAGTAATAGATAGAGTAACAGCATAAATTCAAAAATAAAAATAAACATTGATATTATGGCACTGCATAAACCTACAGACGTATTTAAATTTCTAAGTATTTCACTAATATACCTCACTATATTGAGCAATTATTTGTCGCGAGAATGGAAAAATCGCAGGGTATTGAAATTATTTTATTTCCCCTTGAAGATGAAAATAAAAACAAAAATATTTCACAATGTCAGTGTGTGTTATTTCACTTTTTAAATCAGGGACTAGAAGATGGAATGAAATTATATTCTTTTCCAAGCTAAATAGGTCATAATGGTTTTCAGTGAAATGTTATATTGTGTTGTAGAAAATAATAAACGAATGCTTAAAATAATATGGAAGTTTAAAATAAAATAACTGGTCTTTTTAGCTTTGCTTGCAGTGGATGCATCTCTTTCAGCATTAAAATATAATTTTAAGGTTCAACCTTAGGGATATTTTTAATAGTTAGAACATTTAATAACATTTAGAACATTTAAAACTTTCTTGGCCGACCTACATAAATTTTCTTCTTTAACAAGACTTTTTTTTATAAAATACAATGGTCTAAAAAATTAAACTTTTTTCTGCCATTTTTTTTCACTAATTTATTACTACTTAACATGTAAAGAAAATTTAAAAATTAGCTCCTTCTTCAAGAAGCCTTTTTAGCCTAGCAATCAAAAACAAAGATTTTGTGAAAAAAAATACAGCATATACAATAACTGACATTATTCAAGGAGTTTGTATATCTACAAGAATCTCTATATACCTTACAGACTATTTTTGTATTGATTGTATTTGGATTGGACTACAAGGAATGAAAAATTCCTCCTGTTCAGATGAATTGGACAAAAAGATCAAACAGATATTCCGATGGTATCACGAGGAACCATATTGTTTCACCTCAACATGAGCCTGTAAAGTCCCACTGAAGGGGACAGATTTTGGTCCATAATCCACCACGCGGGCTCAGTGCAGATTAGTGGAATTTTTTTCAATTTTTCAATTTATAGTATGTTTGATAGCCAAAATATTCAAAACAGTATTTATCCATGATATGATAATCACTAGCCTATACTTAATGGAATAGTAGGGCATTCTGATAGTTTATCAAGAACAAAAATAATTCTATCTTTATTTTTGGGTGATTTATTCAAACTAAATTTAAGGGGAGTCTATTTAGTCTATTAAGAAATAGTTCAATTGATCAGCTTTAGAATAGCACCACCCCATCTTTAACGGAGGGTGGTGGGTGTCCTAAAAGGTAAGTAAGGGATGACGAAGCTGCTACCATAAGTCCTTATTACCATACTCTTTTACTGTAATAAAAGTGTGGACTTGCTAACCCTCTAGACCTGCGTGTCAGTTTAAGGACATACATCCCCATGCACAAGACAATGTGCATGAGGTGGCCCATGTCCTGCAGTGGATACTAAAAAGGCCAGTTATGGTAATTAGGTGTTTAACAATTCACATTTTTCCAAATTAATTAAATTATTTCTAAAAATTGGAAGTACTATCCCAATCATAACATTCTGATTCAAATCATAACACTATTCTGATTCAAAGGGGACATGCCTCATAGCTTTCGTGCTAGTGTCATTAACCCCTATAACAATAACATGACATGAGGAGGTAGATGGTGACAAATGATAACATGTTATTAATGAATAAAATTTGCATAAAAAATGTAAATTAAACAAATTGCCACAGACAAGGTGACATTGAACAAGATAGTTAATTTCTGTCCATGAATGAAAATATTATATGAAAATTTGATATTATTTATTTCTTTATATAAGCTATAGCAGAAGTGATGTACAAGAAGTAGACTTAATGCCTTAGCATTCTCTACCAGTCGACTGCAGTGAAATCGTGGAGCTTTGCATCTGAATGAGTGGGTGCCGATTTGTCCAGTCCGATTGTCGCAACGAGACATGAGCTTTGCATCTGTGTAAGAATGTGCTAAACTCTCCAATCCAATTGTTGAAATGGTTCACGCTGCAGTATCTTTTTTAGAGGTACTGTAGTTCCTCAGTGTTTGTGTAGTGACTTTGTTATCTAGTGGCCTTTTACGACACCTGCGGAAAGAGATGGAGTGGTGCTATACTATAGTCAGCTGACCACACGGCACAACTGGACCATAAATGCCCAAAATAGGAAAAAGTAGAAAAAATGATCAGTTGGTATGGCATTCTTCAGGAATTAATAACAGCCAAGTGAAGCCAATAAAAAAAACACTGAAACAATAAATCATACTTATGAAACTAATTATTAAAAGGTAAATTCTGTGCATGTAAAACTAGTAAAATGTATTAATAAAATGCTTCGAATTAAGGTGTTTTATTTTATATATTAATATGTTACACAAGAAGTTGAGTAGCATGTACAAACAAGCGATCTATGTGATATTCACAAACATATGCCATACTGATACAGAAGGCTTCACTGGATTGCATTAAGTGCAAGATTACAGATAAAAAAATATATAGCATAATGCATTTGATAAAAAATAAATAGCATTTTGACATTAGGAGTGAATTTAGATTTTCATTAGTGGCCAGTTCTTAGGGATTTGATAGCAAGGAGAAATATTAGTTTTATTTTCCAAATGTCCAGTTGGAAATTAAAACTTTTAGTGCTTTATAAAATAATATTTTTTGCTTTATTTTTAAATCAGATGTTAGAATTTATTTCCATTTAGAACCAAGAAGATTTCAAGTTGGAAAATCTTAATCAATAACAAGTCTAACAGAGAAAATCCAGGAAATATTTATTTGATTTCAGCAAAAAGTATAACTAGTATTAATTATCACACTTTCAGTGAGTACCTCTATTCGCCACTATTCACATATTTTATATTTCATTATTTATTTATTATTTATTGCAGTAACAAAAGGGGGACTTAATGCTGTCTCCCAGTCAACCTTTGGGCTATGCAGAGATGGCACCAGTAGGTGTAATGATAGGTAAAATTAAGTAAAACTATAGTTAATAGTGACACATTATATATTATTTTCATTTTATTAGTATTATTTTATTACATAGCCTACCAGTTCTAAGTAATTTCACTGCCTGCTGGTTGCTTAAAAAAGATCACTTATAGGGATAAGGCAGCCTATTCTTCTAAAAAGTATGTCATTATGTTTAATGGAATTAATTAGTTACCATGGAAATACAATAAAGAATTTTAATTCATTCATTCACAGGTATATCAGGTTTTAAGGTAATAAAAAGGAAAGTAGAGATTAAGAAAGTAATAGAAATTAATTAAGTAAAATATAAACTTCGCTGTTAGGATCTGACTTTCTAGAAATATTTGAGAAGTTTCATTATTTCTAAACTGTTAGTCAAGATCCTAAGATAAGATCTATCTAAACTTTATAGCCGCTACAGACTAATGAATCAATTATATCAATAATATAAAAAAACATTCTGATAAGCAGTACCAATGTAAATAGAAACAAACACAACAGGTGTTAAAAATGTGATAGAACAAACAAATAAACAGTTAGTGGGCATGCTATTGGTCCAAATTAGGATTATAAAAACTTCTAACTGTATTTTTGTCATCGCCATACGAGAAGAATTGGATATAATTGACCAATACGTCACACGCCTAGATATTTTTTCATCGTGTCATAACGAAATCGCCTGACCTTCGTCAAATAGATTCAAAGGAGCTAAAGAAGCCAAAGAAGATAATTGGATAATCCGCACAGGCTTTCTTTTGCAAATCTACATGTTTTCAACATGATACGTCGAGCGTCTCGCATCTGTCATATAGGTCACTGAACTGGCGAATTTGACTAGTTTTTGGAAGGTCTACGTCATATAGGATACTTACTTGACTTTCCCTCCGCAGTACTGGCATTCAGGGCCTTGCCAGCCCTCGTAACAAACGCAAGTTTCATTCCTACACACACCATTTATACAGTTTTGATCGCTACACCTAGAGAGAACACTTTGACAGAACAATAACACTATGAGAACTGAACACAGGAAGGGCGAGAGCCATGAGAATTTTCGTCTGTATTTTGATTTGAACAAGAATAAGAACATTTGCAGGGATTCTACCATTTTGATGGATGCATTTTCAGAGTTTTGTTACATAGCTCGGACGATAGAAAAATTCAACGTCGTAAAGTTTTCGTACGGTACTAAATTTAGGGTTGTCATAATAGAAATACAATTACCTCAATAATTTTTACTGTGATACATTTTTTTAGTTATTTCAAAAACGTTCTTGGGTTCTTGCCCACGATCTCATATTTTTTAAATTGACATCATCGAAAGATAGTACTATGAGAAATGTAAATCAAAATGTAATCAAATCAAAATGTTTTAGTGGATGTCCGCTAGAACATGTTTTACAATAATATTTTTTCACCTCTATTTAGAATTAAAATTTAAAATATGTTGTAATCAGTATTAAATGAAAAAAGTTTAAAAGCTAAGGAATATATTATTAAGGCTTTGTACTGCTAGGCTGCTCGTTGCGAGCATTTGGGCGTGGTGCGTTACGTCTGCTATGTGTACCAAAGTCCTATGTGCAAGTTGTTTCATATGACAACACATGAAATTTACCGCTTATTACTAAGTAAAAATATTTACTTTAAAGTATGTATATTTAGTTTAGAAAATAAATCGTAAAAGGACGCGCGTCACACGCCGCAACGCTAGATTAGTAATTGCAATCCTCCAAAGCGGGGTTCCGCAATAGCATGTTACCCTGCAACAACTATACGGATCCGTGCGGATCCCGCAAACTCTTAATAAATAGCGCGAACATGTGTGTGCGTAAAGGAAAATTAATAGAATAACGACAGAAATGTTGAAACTGCACTGAAGCTATTAAAACTCTTCAGTTTTTGTCTGTACATCCACCGTTGAAGATAACCAAGATTTTTTGCAAACCAATTTAACATTAATACAAAGGACAAACGGACAGAGACCAGAAAAGAGAAAGATTTTTGATAAAATATTAAACAACGAAATAACTGCCTATTGATGTAAAGGAGTGATAGGAAGATATTTTTCTTTGATTTAAGTCATACTTGATGACAATTAAACCAACAAGCGTATTATAATAAAATATAGTTCATTGAAAATAAGGTTGACGGCCGAAATGACCGATACTATTTGATACTTAAGGTAATTCTTTCAAAAGCAGAATTGATGATTAATATCAATCCAAAAAAAAAATTAGCTTGTTAATTACGTTTCAATGTGATCTACAATTATTGTATGAAAATTATTGAGACTCTTAAGACATTAAACTTATATAGATAATAACATTACATAAATATTAAATACATGTCTTTTAACTGAAACATCGATCAATCAAATTTTGGTTGATCGATACATTCAAATTACAATTAATAACATTGTATATACATAAAATCTTAGACATAAAAACTGATGAAAGGTATTATGAAAATTAGTACGATCGATGACAAGTATAATTTAGATTTAAGTACAAAACTATATAATTGCTACTTAAAAGTTCATTTAATAAAGTTATTTTAATGTACAGATGTTGATCTATAGATAGTAAATGAGTCTTAACATTTGATTCAAATTAATGATATTTTGTTAACAGAATTAGTGTTGTCGAATTTTATATAAAAAGTTGGTTAAACAATTTACTAAATAAATGTATTTTTTATTTAGAATCATAGATTTTTAAAAACTTATGTGATTTGGACTCCAATCCCGCAAATTTACTGAGGAATTGAAAACACCGCGGGATTGCAATCCTGGATTACAATTGCGACATTAGGTTGAGTTGTCATAATTTCATTGCTACAATATTTACGATAAATATAAATTTGTTATCATTTCTTTCTCAATATCCCCGCCAAAATTGTTAACTTTTACTTAAGGCAATACTATTTGACATTTTGATGTTACCAGTTTAAAAAATATTCTGACCGATAAGAAAATGCGTTCAATATAAAAGATATATATGATTAATTAATTTATAACATTGAAATTAAATAAATTATTTATTATATACGCTAAAAATTTACTAAATATCATAATACATAAATTATGAATTATAAAAATTGATGTTAAAAATGTTATGGCGACATCTTGAGAGAAGAACGAATACTTTATTTTTGTATTAGATTGTGAATATTTTGATAGAGGACGCCACGTGTATTTCCATAAAACTTTATTTTCAACCCTTTCAGCTTTCTCTCCGCTTCGTATTAAAATAAAAAGATGTTTTACTTCACTTATCCATAATACTGACAGTATTTACTTTTTATTAGCGTAGAACTATACTAGAATAGGAATTACCGCCTACCTAATGTTACATCTAATTACAAGGCACTAAATTATGTAGGCTCCTACTATTGTACCTATCTCAAGTTCAAAACAGGTAGAGATAAAATACAGAAGAATATAATTATTATTTAGACTTCTTTTTTCTTTCAAACTACCTCTATTCTAAGAGCTTTATCTTAATTCCAGTACCTACCCTGGGTACATACTAATTATGTAGGTACAAAAATACTTAGGTAGTAGGTACCTACCTACTATATAAAGGAGTAGGAACGGATAAGTAATTTCGTTAGATTTTATTATGACCTTAACAAAAGTCTCTGTGTTTAAAAAAGAATGTTTTTATATTTTATCCCTTCACCGTCATGCGAAAAAAAAAACAAAACAAATGTTTCATTATTTTTACTCGGCTCGTGAAAAAAAGACATTGTTGCAAGGAAAACGAAACTCTCGGAAATGATTCTACTTTCTTTTGTTGCAAAATATCTATCTTTTTTTACCTTGACGATGATTTCTTTGCTTCGCAGTCGGCTCTAGAAATCCCGTTAGTTAATTAAACGTAGCTATTTTACCCATGGTAGATGATAAATTAGATATAAGTACCTATACCTACCGTAAATAGTCTGTTTATCATCTGGACTCATGTCCACCAGTGCATGGGCACTGCTATGACAGTGAACTCCGTTTCAGAACAACCGTAGTTGCACCACTGTCTGTCAATAGGTTCACAGAATCTCAGTCACAGCCACAGAATTCTTCACACCGCCCTCGCAGTAACCCACCGAAGGTATTCCGCTTGTGAAAAGCCACGTGAACGACCAGCGTAGACGGCGACTTGGGAAGCCCTAACAGTTGACGCACCCTCGGGCGCGATCAGGTCTCGCGGAAAGGCCTTGACATCGGGCGGCCGCGCGTGACAGTGAACTTAGGGATTTATGGCCCTAAAACACTACGCTGGCTAAGCGGGTTCAAGAATAAACTCCTTTAGAGGTGATGAAGTACCTCAGGGCTTGTGATAGCGGCTTTGGTATTCTTTATTTGCCTTATTTTTTAGTTGGTATCCTTTGGTAAGGGATGAGATGGTGGTGTTCTGAAGCCAAAGAAATAGAAATAGATTCACCAAGAAATAGTTATGCCACCTGAGTGAAACCTGAACGGAGCGCTTGATTAAGAAATAATTCTTGTAGACAAACAAAGGGTGCACGCTGTAATCTCACAGTCGCTGGGCGCATTTGACTGGCCACGTTACCCCTTTCTCACAGAACACTAGTGAAGTACCATAAAATGTAGGTACCAACTTATTTACCATTTTAAACATCTTATTACAATATAGCTACCTATAGGTACTTATTTCGGTAGGAAGCGACTATGCAACACAATGCAACGCAATGCAATCAGCCCTTTCAGTATCCACTGTTGGATATGAGCCTCCTCATGCATAGTGTTCTGTAGGTACATAAGAGATGAATGGCCTTAAAACGCCACGCTAGCCGAGCGGGTTGGCGAGCCCACACATTGAGAGGTGGTGTAGTTCCTTAGCACTTGTGGTAACGACTTCGTTATCCCTTAGCCGTCTCTTTCGACACCTGTGGGAAGGGATGTGGAGAAATGGGCTGGAAGTGACTACATCTGTACTGAGTCTGTACATTGTATTAATTAAAAAAAATTGGTGGATCTCTTTAGAAACTATCGAAACATATCAGTAGTTTTTAAAATTTTTGTCCGTATCTTTATCTGTATCTTTGTTTGTCTATATGTCTGTTTGCTTGAGTATTTATCTCGTAAAAACTACTAAACGGATTTAGATCGCGTTTTCACTAATGTATAGCTAAGTATCCAGAATGAAAACTGATATATGTGTCATCTTCATATGACACAAGGATGTTAAGTTATAAAACGGAATAAAAAAATACTTTTAATAGAATTAATCAAAAACTACCTACTGGATGGATTTTCATCCGTTTCCTTAGTCCCCGAGAGCGAAGCCGCGTGTAGAAGTTAGTAACTTATAAATAAGCTACAAAATTGCGCCCCTAGAGACAAAAATGATAGATATTTTATAACACTGATGAAATATACCTAGCAATAAATGAAAAATAATACAGGATAACCTAAAAGCTAAGAAATAGTGCACGCGCAGCGCGCATTACCGCCGCTGTCCATCTGTATCACGTATTACGATAAGACGTACCTTCCTAAGTAGGTAGCAATTGTTACGCTATTTTATAAGTAAGGTACCTACTATACTGTGTGACAAATGAATAGTTTTTACGAGAGCTGGATTATCGAAGTTCTTCGATGTTAGCAACAGCATACATTGATCACGGATACATAGATACAGAGATACAGAGACTAGCGATATTCAAACTATTACTATCGGCGATCTAGAACAAAACATTTGAGTGGTAAACGATCGACTAGGCTAGACAGGAAAAAAGACAATTTTTATTATTTTAAAGTAATATTTTTATTATTTCAAATAGTAGCTGGCTATTATGAACTGTCACTACGCGATAAGTAGGTTCAAAATCACATGTTCGGTGAAATTGTAAATGAAGGAGGGAGGTGAATTTATTTTTTTAGTAAATGTACATAGCATAAGAAATGCAGAACAATTTCCGTGATCGACCGGTCAAATGCAATCGACGTTTTGAGCACCTCTGATATAGACGGACTGGCAATGAACAACGAACTGAAACAGCCTGCCTAAGAATGTACGAGTGTTTACACAATTTGCTATTTGCCACTTTTTACAGTAAGAAGGTGATAATCGAGCAGACAGTGCACCTGTCGTCCACGGACATCAAAATCAAAATCAAATTCAGCAAAATCAGTCCAGAATGAAAAACATTGGCACGACCCCGTACCTATGTCCTTCCTACCTTTGAAGATTTACCAATGAATGGGAGAAAAGGTCAAAATGGGGAGGGAGGGACAGGATGGGAATGGGCTCTGGCATATCTCACTCTCTACCGAAACACGTACGTACATTGGGGAAATACGATAAGGTAGGAAATGCAGTACATTTCAAGGTAGTCTTCTGTGAGGGAGGCGTAACGTCGCTAGTCGAGTGCGCTCAGCGGCTGTGGGAATGCAGCATACAATCTCCTCCTAATATCGACTGTGCTCATATTTATCGACCTTTCAGCTAAAATCCGATTCAAAGACAACCGAAATTAGGTATATATTTAAACGCATTTTCTTGCATTTAGTCTAATTAACGAACATAGTTAATAACAGAAACTCGTAGCGCGAATTTGTAGGTTTTCAACGAAAATGCTTACGTTTGGACTAATGTAGTGTATGCATGCGATGACATTAGCGGCGGTTTTGGAGAAACAACGGCAAGCAAGTGAGAGGCGAAAGGTTTCGACTTTGGTTCCGGAGCTAAATATTTTGTACCTTTATTTTCATGGCGGGAAAACGGTGATGCTATGCTGATGTAGGTACATGTATTAGCCTTTAATGTCACACTGCAGGGCACAGGCCTCCCCTAATAAATCATTAGGCGGTTTCAGGCCGGAGATTATCCGCCACCCAGGCCCAGTGCCGATTGGTAAATCACATACTCTAGATTTTTATTTTTATTTCTGGAGCATGGCCTTCCTCAATATGTATTGCCTCACCGCCGAGCTAGTGGCAATTTTTAAAAATCTGTACAATGTAGAAACTCAGTCTTAGTTACGGGCTGACAACTGGAACACACGATCACACTAATGTGAGTACTCCTAGGTCATCTCTATGTTGATGACATTCACCAAATTTAAACAAAGCTCAAAAAATTTATATTCTTACATAAGAAAAGTACCTACATACAAAAATTTGTGTAAAATTCCGAATTATACGCGGAATTAATGGTATGGGAGAGATTCGGATACAAGCCGTATTCAAGGTTAAATAAAAATATCTGCACATTCTTAACAATTTCTTACGTAACCAATCAACGACATTTTCCACGACTTTTTAAACTTCAGCATTTTTTCAGTCACATTTTTCGGCATTTTATATCTGTGTACCTATGTGTGACGATGTCAAAGCGTGATGTGACGTGTTGCAAAGGATACCTTATTGTCGGTGTCAACCAGGGCCGTCTTTACCAGGGGGTGCAAGGGGTGCGGTGCACCCCGGGCGCTCACCTTTTAAAGGTAATGAAAAAATATAACGCTATAGTAAACAATTACACAATAGGATATTTGACTGTCATAGGATACACAATAGGATATTTGACTGTCATAGGATACACAATACGATATTTGACTGTCATAGGATACACAATAGGATGTTTGACTGTCTTAGGATACACTCCCGCACCCCGGCGCAGAATAGACTTAAGACGGCCCTGGTGTCAACATTTCTTTTTAACACTGTTTTAGATAAATTACGTAAATTTTCCATTTCAATAAACATAGAATACTTTATTATTATTATTTTAATTAATTTAAGGCTTTCAAAGAAAAACTGGTATACGTATTGATATAAAATGATTTAGGCATTTAATGTAAAGTAATTCATTATTACTTAGTAAGTAAATTTTAATTTTGTTAATTATTATCGTGTTGTGGTATAACTCTATCAATTTTTAGCGTCGTTTTCTTGGAAGCGTTGCGTCTATAACAATTAATATTTCGCATCGGTGGATTATATGGTTCGTCATATGTCAAATCCGATCAAAATCAAAATCAAAGTCAAATCCGATCTATTAGAACGGCCCAATGTACCTATTATTGAATTGCAGTTTATAATTTAGATGCCAGTATAAAAAAAAACTTGTCGAACTAATTTTTTGTCTACTAATCTACTAATTTTGTCTACGGACTACTAATCTTAATTTTAATTAATTAATTAGTTTTTTGGGTTTGAATTGTAAAAGTGAAGTTTCATTTCATTTCTTTATCACGATAAATTTTATCCGTTTTGATACGAAACCCTGAATTGAAACCAATTCAGCCCTAAAAATTATAGAAATATTTGTGTGTAATTAGTGTAAATTGCTCTGAAGGTGCACGCGAGCGTTCCAATGTAATTCAATGGTGGGCAGGTGACTGTTTCATTTTGGTTTTACCTGACTAGAAAATAGAGGGGTTATTGCGTTAATTGTATCAGCAAGTTGAAGCCGGCTACCACATGCCCTGAAAAATTACATCACCTCTACAAGAGTGGACTCGACAACCCGCTTGGTCAGCGTGGCGTTTTAAGGCCATTCATCCCTCACGCACAGGACAATTGACATCTTCACGCAAAGTTGAAGTGACAATGAGCAGGGCATGTCTGTCGCAAGAGCGATATAATCGTGAGTCGGGTCCTCTAATGGAGAGTACGTGCAAGGAAGCGCAGCGCAGTTTGGGACACGCTCCAGGCAGACGGACTTACAACTTGAAGAAAGTCTCCAGCAGTGACTGGATAAAAAAGCAGAAGATTGTATTAGAAAAAGCCTATACGCAGCGGTGACGAGATAACTGTATTTTTTATAGAAGAGATGACAGAGGACCGGGCGGCCCACATGATGGTAAGTGGTCACTGTCGCCCATACATATCTGCAACATCACGGAGTATGCGGATGAGCTGCTGACCTTGCAGAATCCTGTTCATAGCGGAAAAACGTCAGCTGACAGTTCATTCTACAACTTTTAGAATGCTTTGTCAAGTCAGCATCAGGAAGCAGCTAGTCATCCCAGAGCTGAGCTACTGGAGCGGTTTTTGAATATTTTGTAAGACATCTTTAAGATACAATTCAATATTAATATTTATGTGAGAGTTTTTTAGTGTTTTTTTAATGTTCAAGTTAGTTCTGTCATTAGAAAAAAGATAACAAAAAAATGTCCATTTTCGACGGAGATTTATAATTACAGAGAACGATTATTGATTATACGTTTATGTGTGGGTACTAAAAGATTATAAATACCTGCTCATTTTTATTAATAGAGTCATACCTATTTTTAATATAGATACTTATATAAAAAAAAACAAAAATTAACAATACTTGTTGCAACTTGTATAAAAGTGCTAAGTTTATCAACGCAAATGCAACAAAGAGGGTGAAGAAACAAATAATTAAATCAAGAGTTTGATAATATCCTCCATCTTGTATTTTAGTAACTCAAAATTTCATACCACAACCGAAGTTGGCCGAATCGTCCCCCCACAAAGGCAGCTGCATTACCCAAGGTCAGTGCCATTGTGCTTCGGCGAGTGCATTGCCCAAAGACTGCACGCGGCGAAAAATACACGCACACACACAGACAACAGACCTGTGTAATCACTGGTGCTGCAAGTGTGGTGGTGCACACGCGAACCGCCGACAAAAAGTATCCGAATTACGTGGACATAGAGTAAGTATCGGGAGAGATGCGACAGTGACCATTATTAGGGTAAAACACAAGATCACACAGCACAGTACAATCTAAAATCACCGACATACAGGCCCCTCTTTTCCATTGGCCACTCTGGGCAAGTGCCCAGGGCCCCGCGATCGATGGGGCCCCCTAGTTCCTGCCAGAATACCAATCAATAACCGATATTACTGATAAATAAATTAATTTTACGAAAATCAAACTTACTATTACTAATCAAATTACTGACTATAATACCTACTTACTTATTAGCTTTTTTTACCAACTCTGTCTGGCTGCCTACCTACAAGGTGATTCCTCTAATTTATTTTTAAGTTTTATGTAGCTAATAGTGACGTAAAACTGAACGCGACCCACCCAAGTAAACCGAGTGAACCGTGGCAACATGGCAACAGTCAGAGGCAACAAGTTATTTTCAAATGGTTCAGAAACTGTATAACTTTTTTTCGGGCTCTAGGCTCTTTTTTTCGACGACTCGCTAGGCTCTAGGCGCTAAGCTAGCCACCTGTCAAAGCTGCCTTAGCCATAGACTTTGAAGAAATGATTGACGATTTTGCTTGAGATAAGCTAGAAGGGTACCTCTTCAATCAACATAGATTTTTAAGCACTAACCTGTGTATAGTGAATGTATATTATAATATTATAAATACCTATTCATTTAATGTGACTGTAAAGAAATAAAAATAACAGTTGAACTAATCTACAATTACGCTTATCTACTCCTTTTGTCTGTTTTAATAAAATAGTCCTGTCATAATCATAGGGGCCCCATTATCCTAAAGTGCCCAGGGCCTCCAATAGGTTAAAGACGGCCCTGCCGACATACCATAGTTCACAGAATCAATGAATTGAAGTAGCAACTGATGGAGTATTCACGCCGGATTATGAAAACAAATAATTATGAAGATAATACAGAAAAAATAAAAGGAATCTGCAATTCGTTACAGAGGTAGGTAAAGTTAGTAACAACGCTAAAGTTTAAAGAGATAAGCTCGTTCAATGAAATATTGGACACTTTCAACTTTAGGATTTAGATTATTTCTGTCTAGTCCGTAGTCTTATATATTCCTTTTGTAAAAGAAAAAGATTTAAACTTAATCTAAGATTAAATATTCTATCCCAACACTTTCGTACTGGACCGATGAAAACGTTAAACTTTTTTATTTCGGACGTACCTATTATGTAAGAATAGGATGTAAGAATGTATTATGTACCGGATGTTTCAGTTGTTGATTAAAATATTACGGGAGCGGTACAAGATGATTATCAGATTTCTGTTCCGAGTTTCTAAATTTAAGATTGTTACAAGGATATCAATCTTATAAAATAGACTGCACCGAAAGAAGAATAAGACGTACAGAGCAGAACTCTCGTATGCTTATTCACGTATGCGTATCTGGTATGCGTATGGTATAATTTTTCAAGGCAATAGACCTTAATAGACCTTTTAAAGCGAAGAACAACTGGAAAGACGCAAGTTGTTGTTGTATTTCGTGTTGAACCACTACTTACATGAAATAAATATCGTGCTTGACGTTATTAAATCGGCATAGTTTGTATATTATTACAGACAAGGCCTCTCGCGGTGGAAAATGACGGAAAATTTCTCTACAAAAATAGACGATTCTCTGTCTTATTACAACATATTTAAAGATGTACTTCTTTCATCTCCCGAAGGCGGGTTACTCTTAGTAGTGGTTGTGCTCGTTATGTATATTGATTTAGTGTGCGTCGGGAACCCAATTTACCGTTTTCGAATTTACGCACACAAAAACAATGTACATGTGCGAGCACAATCACTACTATTCGTAACCCGCCTTCTTGAGATGAATGAACTGTATCTATTGTGAATGATGGGAAAATAGAATCGATAAAACGTAAAAAGAAAAATTATTTTCTACTCTTTGACGTGAACGAAAAAAACAAGCAGTCAACCCGAATTGCACACACACAGGCATACAAACACACAAGTCAAGAGCAAGAGAGTAAGGTCATGGCTACTCTTTTGGCGACGCGGATTCGGCTCTTTTCGGTTTCATTCGGTTTGCGCCCGCGCAGGGTCATGGCTGGGCGGTGATTTACGTATTTTTTTTTATTTCAAGCCTTCTTGGGATCCTTTTTTGTAGGTCTGTTATGTTTATTTTTTGTACAATGTACTATTGTATTATTTCTTTGGGCAAATGGGGAGGTAGTTAGGTAGGTAATAAGTTAGGTAATGTTAATTGAACTGTATCGGCGGCCGTGTGGTGTCGGCTCGGTATAGAATAGCACGACCCCATCACTTCCCGTGGATGTCAAAAAAGGCGACTAGGGTATAATAAAACCGATACCACAATGGTAATATTTTAAAGTTTTTCGTTAGAATTGAAGTTTAGTTTTGATACTTTAGCTTTATACATGTGACGTCACGAAGCTTATGACTCGTCCCCCCCCCCCCCGTCACACGATGTCACACTTTGTTGACCCCCTCCCTCCCCCTTAAAGTGTGACGTAATTTATGGATGACCCCTAATGTTCTGGTGATATCGAATCGAATCGGTATGGTATCGTATACGATACCATACCAGTCTACCAGTATGTGATTCTCCACCGCTAGATACAGGTCTCTCCCGTGGACCGCCACCACACACGGTCTCCAGCTCCTCTCATCTAGCCACTATCGGCTTCAAATCATCAATCCACCTGACCAAAGGATGTCCCATGCTACTGAATACGCTAATCGAGTAACTATACAACTTAAAATAGGTAGAATTGACATACTGGTCCCTATTACCTACTGCGTTATAAGCTGAGCAGCGCAGTACGTAGCCAAATATGTATCTTTTTTAAATTGCAATAACCCCGGCCTTGGAACCAAGCGGTATATAGCCGGCGGCTATCTCAACGATATTTTTCAAATTTAGCTGCGGAAATGTGTACCCTATCATTTGTGGTTTTTGTACTGCTACCGTTAAATTTTTCTGTTAAATTCTTCCATTCATTCTTTCTGTATAAGATGCGACATTTGGCGGACGTGTGCTGTCAACTTATAATGGAGCTTACTATGTTGTTTTTTTAAATTTTAAATTGGGTTTTGGGGCTATGTCGAGAAATAATGACCTAATTTATGTATACATGTGGTCATGTATAACTTCTGCAGCTGACTGATTAGCAGTGCGGTGCAAATGGTCCCCATATTTTTGACGTGAATTTTTTACAAAGATATCAGTGAATGTATAAAAATATGTTTGATGTTATCTGAGCAAAATTCCGTCCTTTAATACATGGTCAAACATCAGGTTTTTAAAATAAGTGGTACTTTTTTATTTTTTATCGTTTTATTTATACTTTACTTTGCTGAAGTGTCAATATCTGGAAAACTAGGACCAACTTTTCTCAGATAGTAATCTATAGGTACATATTAAAAGAGATGTCCTGATTGACTGATTGATTTGATCGACTGATTCATCATCGCCGAGCCGGAACTGCTGAAGCTAGAAACATGAAATCTACACAGTAGACGTATACACTAAGACTTTGTGACATACGTATCCACTAAGGAAGGATTTTTAGATTTTTTTCTGAGAAGAGGTTTTCGACGCAAAATTTTACGACTTTTTAAATTGGAAACTTGAAATCTGTTATATAAACCTCTCATATAAAATAATTTAACACGTGTATCGGAGTTTTTTGATATTTGGCTTAGAGGGGGACCCCTCCTTTTTAAGCAACCTATACTTTTAACCTATACATTTTGACGCAAAATGTATAGGTATCTCTTTAACTATTTAAGTTACGGACTTGAAATTTCTCAATTTTTCAAATGAAATTTGAAATTGAAGAATATAGACTTCTCATTTATCTCGACGTTCAACCCCCAAAGGGTGAAACGGTTCTATTATATTATAAATCCGAGTTTGTTTGTTGTCTTCATGTTTGAATTACTGCACTGACTTCAGGATATGCATATCCTGAGGATATGCACACATTTTTCCAGGGCAGTCCGTTACTTTTAAAACAAAATCCATGCGGACGAAGCCGCGGGCAAAAAGCTAGTGGATTAAAAGAGTTTAAAGAGTTTGCTTGTTTTTTTGCTTTTATATAAGAGAATACCTAAACTCAAAAATTACTGAACCGAATAAGCTATGTCCGATTTCCTTAAGACATCGTTATCTATGACATCACTTAACATATATCGATGTGTAACTTTTAGCATGTAATGCGTAATGTAGCATTTAGCATGTAGCATGTTTTAGCGTGTAATGTAAGCAGGTCTATGCGTATCTTTGGACTATCACCGCCCGCCCTACAGTGCATTGATAGATATTTTCGAGTTTCATTCGTGGTGTGTGTAATGTTGTAGAAATGAGTGCTGGCGCTCTACGCTCAAGCGCTGAGTGAATGTTAATGACTGAGCCTTTATAGTTTAAACGCTCGAGTCTGTACTACTTAATTCAAGTTCTTAACTTTTGATGATCTTAAACTCTTGGTTTATAATGCTTAAAGTAAAAAGCTCGAGTCTAAAGTGGTTACGGTTCACAAGATTAATTAGCGCAGACTGCTATAAAACGCCCCGATGGTCAGCGCTATTTTTACAGAACTAGTCGTGCGTGAATCGTGCGTGAACTAGACCTTCGGCGTGAACAAGGGATTTTCAACATAATACAGATTTTGTAAAAAATCACTTATCTACTCGGCGATAAGAAAAAAGCCGTCATGAGGAATGTCGTAAGTAAATTCCGAATTCTAAAAAACTGCTGAACATGTGTATACCTACACCAATATGTATGTGTATACCTACCGCACTGGGCCCGCGTGTAAAATTATGGCCTCAAACTCCAAAATGAAACACCCTTTACTAGAGGAGGCCTTTCAAAAGGGGAACGTTAAAGGGCTGACAACATAGACTGAAATAAAACAAAGAAAATTCAACAAATGAAAGAAATTTATTGTATACAGGTTTTAAATATCCTCGAGCATTCTTACACCTGCCTAACCAGCCACATCATTTAGATATTTAACGTAAAGATATAAAGATCTTATACATATAGGACAATATATGTAGTTATGAAAAAAAATCACCTCAAATGATGCTACGTAAATTACATTATACGTAAGAAACAGTTCGTTTACAAACATTGTCTACAATTCCACAAATTCAAATCAATTTTTTTTTTCATTTTAAAGTCGCCTAGCGACCGTTTTTTGGACGTCATTTTTTTAACAATTTATCAAAAAATTGTCAGTCGAATAATCTTAGTTTTTTTCGAATTTCCTTGCTAAAGATTTGACTAGATATAATACAGTGTTATGCCAATCACATTTTTCCCGCCAGTATTTTTACAAACCTTAACAACTGTGAGTCAATAAAGAAATAAATCTATGAACATCACTGAGGAAGTGAAAAGTATTTATAATATTTATAATAAAAATATTGTATCGCTTAAGTTAACGCGATTCATTTGTTATGATAATTAAACAATAATAATAAAAACTAAAGGAACAAAAATAACAAAAATAAAGAGGCGAGTAAGGTATATTGAAAAAAATATAGTTTTATTAAAACTTGTACTCAATAAGTAAATAACAGTATTATAATTTGATCTTGTTAGCTCCTTTAGCGGTTATATAGGTAGGTATATTATAAAAAAAACATGAGCCTTGTATCATTGAAATAACAGTGTCTCTCCCACACATTGGTCCATGATATAACGGATTTTTTTTATTTTAAAAAATCACAATTAAAACTGATAGGTCTATGCGAAGAAAACATTCTCAAAAACAAGAAATGTTCCTCAGCAGTGTGATGTGATTTGTTATAAGCGTTACTTTTAACAACGATCAACCGAAATTCATAGATGGATGATTCCTTGCGACAAAACTGTGTGCATAAGTTACCACTGCACAGTGGTACAAATAGGCAGATATAATGTTGTTGTTACGATAAAAATTACGTTTTTAAAAATCTTTGCTTCTTTTCTTTAGTTGAAATCAATACGCAAACACATTTATCACGAAATATCATCATAAATATTATTTCGGAGTATATAGAAAAGGTTTTGTTTTTCAATTATTCCTTAATTTATTATATTTCTTTCAATTGGCAACAACGTTACGTCAAAAATATTGCAGATACCATTGTGAAGAAGTTAAACCATTGTACGTTCTTAGTTTTTGCCGCCAAATTTACTGGTCGGTAAATTTGACCGCCTTGCATAGGTCTCACTTTTAGAGCCGTAACGCTCTATCTCTGTATTTTGGTTGATCGATGCTTTTTAATAAATACATCAAGAAAACAATGTCAATTTTACAATATGTTTCAATAAAGTTAAACGTTATAAGTATTTAATATGTCTAAATTAAATGCTTGTTGTTGTACATACTTTTTTAACGAATGTGGGACACATCCGGAATCTGCATTTAGTTAAATTTAAAAAAAAAAACTTTTTGATATCCCGTTTCATGCACGATATCCTAAATGTCAATGATGATAAGTCAATTATTGTATCAATAGTACTTACTACAGTGGCGGACTCTCAAATGTATACACTCTGCATTTTGACAGAATAGAAAACAAAGATCAGAACGCGCAGGAAAGAGATGACAGTACCTATTTGTCGTATTTTGTCTTGAAATATAACAAGACAACGCTGTCTTGTTTAATACGGCGAAGGTCGGTTTACAAATCAAGATTTTCCATCAAAATTTTACTGCGCAAATGCTCATGAACAATCCTCTTGTGATTAGCACGCGAGTACTGTGGCGTCACGTGATCACGGATGAATATCTCTTTCTATCAAAAACTATCAAATTATATCTACTTTCAATATATAAAAATGGGAGTCCTCATCTGTACAATAATTAATTGTTTATAATAAAACATCTAGAAAATACATACAGTTGTAAAAGAAAACGATAAGTGACAATAATAGTTAAACTTACATTTAGAAGGAAACGCATCGACAGATTGTTTTTCTAACTAAAAACACAGAGTTTACTGTGTCAGACACAGCATTGAACACGTAAAAATCGCATAATATATTTTATACACCGAATAATCTTACATTCTCTGTGTGTGTAGTCAAACAACCTTATATACAAAGATACAATCACACAAACAATCAACTTGTGTTTACGAATGCTTAAAAATAAGATCTGGCAATGTCTTTTAAAAGGCTCCCGTAACGAAATCTTCGCTTCATAAAAAAGGAAAAAGAAAATCGAATTCACGTTCGAAATTCAAAAGGTTTAAATTTAAAAATAGCGTTGATTTCATCGATACGGAAACGAGCATAGTGTTAAAGAGATACGATTGCACTCAAAGATATCGAACGCATTTTCAATATCTCGCGGAATTACTAAAGTTCATACATTTAATTTTTTTAAAATGCAACTTCCATTCATTGTCTTTTTGTTCTTGGACCAGTCGAGGACCGTTCAAGACTCTAACCTAACCCTTATGAATTTATTACATTTACGAAAAAAATTAACAAAATATTAAAGAATTACTACCGGCTACCTATAAATTGAAAATTACACTAAATTATCAACTAAAACTATGTGGAAAAATGATTGAACAATATACAATAAAAATGATTTACTAATAAAATCAGTGGTCTCGCCAATAGGTTCAGACATCTGTTGCAATTGCGTAATTAGATATTTTGTAATCACTGTTGCAATGAGGTATTTGAGCAGAGGCATACGAGTTAATGTTTCATTTTTCTTTTATTAGCAGGCATTGACAACAAGCGTCATTACCCTATTTATAAAATAATAACCACAGAAAAGATGCTTTGGAGTTACATATTGTTAAAATTCATGTCCTATTTAATTTCTTTGGTTATGTATTTTAATTAAGAGACCACTGTTAATAACATTTTATGTGTTAAGGCGGCGTATACCATTTGTACAGACCGACCCAGTGCTAAAAAGCACTCGGTTATTTTCTACTACATATCAGTCGCAACTCTCTTTTAACCCGGGAATCGAACCCCAAACACTTTGCACAAAAACAATGACATGTTTATAACATCTCAATATAATATTATAATCATATATAAGGTTATTTAAAATAAGCGGCTTAAAAATAACTAACGTTACGAAATAAGATTAAACAACATAATGATTTGTTCCCAATGCAAAAAAATATTTATATTATAATTAAAAAAAATCTAATAACATTCTAAACGGAATGTTCATTATTAACTAAACTCTCTTTGCAAATTGTCCCATCCTATTTCTGTACAAACTTACACAAAAATAACCTTTTTTAAGCTATCAACAAATGTCAGGCATAACACACAAATCCGTGTACGTATTTTTTTTAAAAGTTGTTCGATATTTAGAATCTTTTTGAACGCATTTTGCGGTCCGAATACTTGACATTGGCACAATGTGCTAATTACGCTATTGCCATATATGAACAGGAAAAAAATGCTGTCCGGTGCGACTGTGACGTGATGGAACACGACGCGAAACAGAAGTGATTATAACATCTTTACTTTCCAATAAGGTACAAAAACTTCCACCACACAGATAAATGCACAAATAACGTTTAATATAGATTTTTAAGGATTAAATGCTAAAAAGACGTCGAAAATTATGCATAGAGAAACAAAGGTCAAAGATGCTATCGACTAGTTTAAAATTTTGAATATAAAAATTTTGTTTTCTTCAGAGAATGATTCCGACATCTCGGCATTTGGGATATGTATACAACTTGGAACCTATATTTTGTCATCGATCAACCACTTCTATATCAACAGTAATACTTACAAGACACGTACGACGTTTTCCCGAAGTTTAAAACCATGATTTATGACCATGATTCCGAGTTAATTGATATATAGGTTATGTAATTTTTATAAAGATAAATATATTTTTGGGCCTTGGATTTGGCAGATTTTTAAGAAAAATTGGGTAAAAAATCAATATAGATATTGATTTTTGCGAAACAGATGTACAATTTCAATAGATGTGTCAATGAACTGAAATTTTGCGGAATCTGCAATATTTTCTAGATTTTTTTATTATTTTTACTAAATTTATGAATTTATCATAATCAGATTTGTACGAAAAATTGAGTAATAACTCAAAATATGTTTTTTTTTTTCCAAAAAAAAAAAGAATCTATTTTGCGAATAAGGTTTTATTATTTTTTGCTAAAGTTAACTTACGCTAAATACAAAGCCCAAGAAAAAACACAATTATACAAAAAAATGCGTAACATTGTATGTCAATTGGGAGCTGAATTTATGGCTTCAGACTTCGGGGAAAGTTCGGAAACATGCTGTATATTAACCGACCGTGGATATAACATATATAGTAAATATTATATAATGTCGCAATGTCGGCTCCAGTCTCATCTAGTAGGTACTATTTCGCACATCGCTCGTGGTCTCCGAAGAAAAATGTACGACATTATAATTTAACTTGTATATAATATATGTATATTTCAATTACATACACAATACAAAGACTTCTTAATTTCCATGAGGCGCACATTTACACATAACTTACAATTAATATCGTATGATAATATTTTTATATATCCAAATAGTTTTACCTAATTTTATTTTGGGAGAGCGTATACATTTTTTTATCTCGTACTTCTTCAATAATATATTTCGATTGAACACCAAAAATTTTCACAAATTTGAAGATATCAATTTTTTTGAGGATTTTTTTGGGCTAATTTTTAAAGTTGACAAGAATATAATAATGATTATCCATATTTTTGTATAGTCGATAAAACATTTAAAACTTGGACCATGAAAAATAAGAATATATCTTCTTAAGATACAATAATAGTACATAAAATATATAAGTTCACTAGATGTATTTAATGTTATGTACGTGTATACAGGAAGTTTCCAAACATTTCCCGAAGCTTAAAGCCCGAAGTTTCTGCTCACGATTCAAAGTTCATTGACATAAGTATAACGTTACGCATTATTTTTGTAAAAAACTGTCAATTTTTGGGCTTTGTATTTAGAGCAAATTTGTTGACACCTCAAAGAAATTGATTATTTGCGAGAAAAGATTCGTAAAATTTCACATCAATGAACTCAGAATTATGAGAAGGAACCTTGGATTAAGGCTAGGGGAAGTGTTCGAACACAGCATGTATATGTTGGGGCCCGCAGAGCCGCTCGCCACACAAACCGCGCTTGTAACACCTAAATATCACATTCAGTAATATGGAAATCCACGTGTTAGTTTAGACACAGTTAAATTACTATTTTATACAAAATAATAATTGCACATAAGTCCGCTCGTCGCTTCGTATACGTCGAAGCTCACCTGACTCTGTCACTCTAAAACTATCGACATCCTTCTCTTCCATCTCTCGCACAAAAGAGACGACACGACAACCGCACTACCCGCCAATAGCTCTAATAATTTCATTCAATATATTACCTATCTAATTATAAAAACACCGCACAAAATCTGCAATAGTTCACTTAAAAATTGATTAACATCTACACTCGTAGCTAGCTTTATAATTAATTTGTTACATTGTTTTTAATTACTTAAACATTATTAAATAGTTAATTTTCATAACGTTAACTTTTGGTTGTCTTTTACTTAAAACAAGGTCAAAAAATGAGGCTCTCCAGATTTGCCAGAATTTTGGACAACCCAATATCATTCGCGGCGTACAGTATCATTCCATAAAGAAAAAAAAAGAATTACATAATTTTTATTTAATAAACACTGAGCATGATTTAGTTTTACAATTAGTTCGTGCTTGTTTATGGTCTGGCCATATATAAATTTCAAATATCGAACGATAAATTCCAGCGTCTAAATTAAAAAATCGACACACGGTTTAAAAAAGTATTCGTGTATAAATTGTTATTATATTAAATCATTTTTAGAATAACACTGCAAGTCACAAACGACTGCAACCGAAACGTCCAAATGTCGTGGAGTTCTAACACTATTGTGATATTGCATTAGTAAAGCTGTGATATATTGAATTGGGTGTGACTGTGGGTAACTATTGTGATATTTGGTGAAGTAACCATTATGTGACGATGTAATTGAGAAGGTAGACCCGCTGGGCTGAGAGGAAGCGGAAACAGAAATATACACTACCAAGGATAATATAGTTATAGATATTGTTAACTGTAAATCAATGAGTAAATGCATAAAATTCAACCCAGTTGATCTCGTATTCTGTACGAATAAAGCCTGTAACTAACGTTATTGTCACTACAACAGTATACACATAAATAATGCATTAATTTTGTATGAAAATCCTTAAGTTATATAGAGGTTCTATTGCACACTAACATGAACATATCAACGTAGAAACATCGGGTGGGTACACCTGAAGGTGACGCCTAGGCACAACGTTACTATTTCCGAATGATAAATGGAGATGGAGCGTAATAAAGGGTTTCGTCACGACACAGATCGGGGCGATACGAGCTTCGCCGATGCAGAACACTCGCCATTGTTATCGGCTGCAGCAAACCTTGACATTTCGGCCGAGGACCCGCGCCCTCTCCCAACGGAATGTACTTTACATAATATTATCACAAAGTCTGAGGAGATCGAACGTCTCGACGCGAGAGTATGCCGTCGCGCGGCTCACGCACTGGAGTCGCGGGCGTCATCACTGAAAACGGTAGAGCGGGAAGCTCGGGAGGCAACACTAGGCGCGGTCGGGCGGCGCGGCGGGCGGCGCGGGCGGAGGCGACAGCGCGCCCGGCGGCGTCGGCGTCCCGTTCCGGGGCCGCATCTTGTCCGCCCGAAGCTTTTGCACCGCCTCGCGCATCTCCGCAGCCAGCCGGAAGCTATCGGTGCGGTCGGTATGATCAGAACTGTCCAATCGAGGCCGTCTTGCTGGCGGGGAGTCCTCCGGAGCGGGCTCGCCAGCAAGCCTTCGGAGTAGACTAGGCGCTTCAGGTGTCAGAGCCATCGGTGGCCGCGGCTCCGCTGTTAACCGCTGCAATAACGCCGCCCCAGGACGTTCTAGGCTTGACCTTATTATACCTTCGAGGAAAGAACCATTCGCCGGCGGGGGTGCATCCTCGCGTAGCCTGCGCATCATTTGAGAAGCGTACAAATCCGGAGCTGGTGGGTGGGCAAAGCCAGCACCTGGCCAGAAATGGTAGCTCGGCGGGTACCCGGATGTTTCAGGTCCATTTAGTCCGTTGGAGAACGGCTTTGTTGGTTTGTTTGGCTGTGGCGGCTTTGGAGGCTGCGGCTTCGTGTCTTGTTGCGGTTTAGGTTCTCGCTTTCTTGGTCGCATTAAATGCCGCTCTTTAACTTTATATTCCAGTGTTGAGTGTGGTACCCCGTAGTACGAACCCGCCCTATGTACAGACATCTCGCCTCTCTGTACCGCCTTCACCGCTTCCACAAGGCTGTCTCGATCGTAATTTCTATACTTCCCTCTCTTTGGCCTCGTCCCTTTACCGCCAGCCGCTGGCTGGCCATTGTTGTTCGTTGTCGTGGCCCTCGAGTTGCTGGGCGTAGGGAATCTCTGATTATCTGGCGGAGTTTTAATCACAGACACGTGTCTATCCGGTGCCCTCATGAAAGATAAGTCTGAGTGCTGGGCATGCCTATCTAGAGGCTGTTGGAATTTCTGACTAATGCTTTTGGCTATGACGTCACTTAAGGACGTAAAAAGATGTTGGGTCGAGGGAGGATCGACAAAGACTGACGGCGGGAGTAGTAATTGAGAGGGCGCGCCTCGAGGCGGTTGCGGGGGAGGAATGATAGGTGTTATTGGAGAAACTGGTGTAGTTCCAGCCGTTGCTGGAGAGGGGCTTTTGTCGTCTGGCGGAGGGAAGGTTGGAATCTTTAGTATGACAGAGGGCGGTGAGTCGGTTCGCTCAGGTTCGCTATCGGGCTCGGAGTCGTGTCCTTGCTCGGAGCTGTGGCCGAATTTGTTTACTTTGTTGCGTAAGGTGGAACGAGGGATTCCGTAGACAACGGCAGCACGACGGGTGCCGAGCCGCCCTGACTGTATGTCCCTGATAGCAGATTGGAGCTCGTCATCGGTATAGGTCCGCTTGGTCGCACTGTTGCCGGCACTCTCTAACGCAGAACGCTTCAATCTGAAACAATATAGCTCTTTAGATCGGTTGCTATGGTTACGATACTTACTCATATGCGCCTTTTAACGAGATGGCGGTTGTAAACGTTTAATGTTAATGACACGTTCATAAACGAGTAACTATGTGTTTGTAGTTAAACAATTTGTTCTTCCTATCAGGGTTAGTACCGATCTTCCAACGCTACGTCAAAACTAGCCAAATTGGATCAGTAATGTAATATTAGCAGCGTAGGACCTCGATGCTAAAATTAAATTACTAATACTAAGCTTCAGTCAAGTTCAGTTACACATTTTGTTTAGATATACGAGTTGTAGATACTCGTGATGGCACGTGATAGCATGAAATTGCAAGTGATTTTAGTTTGTTTCTATAGTTTTATTATCTGTTTTACAAATTAAAATTCAAACAAATCTCATGGTAAGAGGTGTTGTTATTCACATATATTCTTTGAGGGAAACGTAGCGTGGGATGCCATCTAACCAGGTGGACGAACTATTTAAAAAAGAAAGTAGTGGCGATAGTGGCTGGATGAGAAGTACAGAACACCATGTGTGGTAGCGGTCCTTAGGAGAGGCCTATATTCAGCAGTGGGGATACAGAGGCTTATGGTTTGGTATACCTATAGGAGTTTATCATGAGAATATAATACAATTCGAGTTAAAAAATATTTCAACATGAGTAATAAGACAATATGGGTCAAAAAGTGGTCAACAACCGGCAATCGTTGGAATAATCGTCTAAATTCAATATTTCAAAACAACCGTTGCTGTATTAATCCGAGATAAGCGAAATGCGAAATATTTACTCTTGCACTAACCGATAACGGGCTACTATGAATGCATCTTTATCTTTTCCTTTGGGTTTTATTTTATAACACTATCTAAATAAAATCCTCTTTGAAACCCTTTTATTTAGGTTTGAAATCGTTTGCACATTGTGCCTGTCTTCAGTTTCATCTTGAGTCTTACTTTCTTATTTTTCGATATCGTCGGAGAAGTATTTTGAACTTTAGATACGAGTGTCTAGGGTTTGTTTTTGATCGGTGTTGCCAGCGTGTGGTGCGAGGATGCAAGGTCAATGCACCGGGACTATCGGTGCATTTTTATTTGTTTTGGCTCGAGTCATGCGACCCAGATCGTGGTCCCAGCGAATGAATTTATTCAGTTATCGATTCGATATTCTGTATAATATTGGTGCTGAAATCTAGTCATTGCTTTATTCGAATGTTGACATTTTCACCATTCACTAAATTAACTCTGCATTATACTTACAATATTAACAATCTATAATAGTATTTTGAAATTTTGAATTAAAACCGAGAAAAAAAATTGTAATAAAAATTCAGATATGATCATCATCTCAGCCCTTGGACGTCCACTGCTGGACATAGGCCTCCCTATGATAGATGATAGATATGATATCATATAGATATGATATGATAGGCCTCAGATATGATAGATTTACATTTTTATTTGAAAATGTCATTTAATCATTTTATAATGAAACTATAACCGTACAAATGTTTTACTATATGGTAATCCTAGGACATTCCTAAAATCATTAGCCAGACTTAGGTATTGCCAATTAACCAATTTTGAGGGGGAGAGTGCACGCTAAAATCCAACAGGCCCTGGGCGCGCTCGGGTGGCCACGTTACCCCTCTCTCACAGAAGACTACCTTGAAATGTAGGGGAAGAGTGGCATGAAAGAGACAAGTTTTGAAAGAGCCACTATCATTTACGCGGTTGTTTTCGAACGAATGATGAACGAATTATAATTTTTAGATAGCAACACTGGCTATCTGTCACCCACAAACATTTCACAGTTCACCGAAAATAAACGTCGCCGTTGTAACGTATTGAAGATTTGGTCGTTATAAAGTAAATTTTTGAGTTCATTTCATTTGTTTTCTGACGTCTACACGTACAAAATTAACAGCAATATGATTATACTATAATTTTATGGATATATTAGGCCTTCCAATAACATAAAAATATTGCAGGCAAAGCTTTAATTTCATTCTAATTTTCGAGGTCATGTTTCTTGGGAGAATATGTTTTGAAAGAGCTGGGTTACGGTGTAATGAAAAAGCCGGCTCTTTCAAGACCAATATTATAAATATTATTATTATTTATACAATATTATAATACTATAATTTTCATTGCACACTACACAATTATCCTGTCCTCTTCCTCTTATAATAATAATAATAATATAATATATAATAATAATATTTATAATATTGGTCTTGAAAGAGCCGGCTTTTGGTACCAGTGCAAAATTTGTTCCGGTTGGGCACATGAATCTTGTGGTGTAAAAGGGAGATTGCATTATTATTGCCAAAAATGTTTTTAAGTTGCATTCTTTATTTTTGTTATTAATTTTGAATTCTTTATTTTTGTTTTTAAATAACTTTATATGTTCTATACCTGGTTAGTTTGCAATGATTGATCTCAAACGGATGGTTAAGTGAGAATTTCTTAGATTTAAGTAAATACTTTATTCAGAGTTTGCGTTATATAAAACATTTTATATAATAATAAATATTTTCGATAATATCTTCGTTAATTTACAGTTCAAGTCCTGTAATAATAACTTGGCTCTTTCAAAACTTTTGTTGGCTCTTTCAATGCCTATGTGTTATGAAAGAGCCGAGATCTCATTCTTTTTATAAATGGTTAGAAGTCTAAGAATATTGTTGCTTTTGGAAAATGTTTCATGACATTATGTACATAAAGAAATAAACAATAACTTATGATATAAGTTTTATTGTTTATTTATTTCCTTTTGTATTATTTGCTCCATTTTTCAAAACTGGCTCTTTCATGCCACTCTTCCCCTACTGCATTTCCCACTTTATCTTATTTCCCTAATGTAGGTACGTACGTGTTTCGGTAGTGAGTGAGATGTGCCAGAGCCCATTCCCATCCTATCCCTTCCCATTTTCCCAACCCTTACTCCAAATCCATTCCTTTATCTCCAAAGATACGCAGCGCATCCGGGCGCGTGTCAACGTTTGTCATTTTGGACTAATGTTGGCATGTATCGCGGGATGTCTATGGGCGACAGTATCCGCTTACCATCAGATGGACTGTATGCTCGTCTGCCGCTTTCGTCCATAAAAAAAATACTATTGCTAATAATAATGGCAATTTTTTTGTTAGATGCTTCATTCTAATGATAAGAGTCTCAATAAACGCATTGTTTCCTTTAAAGGAATTCTGCATATTGAAAATCTCATTGAATTCACAAAATCAGCAATTCGACATTAATTAACACAATGCACAAATCCGTGCTATTATTGCCACAAAAAAGTAGGTAATTGTCATTTATCGATTGATGAAATGGAAAAAATAAGTAATATTGATTATGAAAATACCATGTAATTATATCTTGAGAAATACATTCAGAATCTTCTTTTGAACAGAAAATATAAGGATCAATTAAGAAATATCAGTCTACAATAGACCAATCGGGAATTTGAACACATTCCTTTTATAGCTCAATATCCACATTTTCAATAGGCGGGCAGGTGGAACCAACCGCAAATACAACGCTGGCTACTAGATCAGGGATGGCGAACCTATGATCTACGTGCCATTTCTTTCTAAAGAAATGTTTAATTAGGCCATGACGTGCCGTCAAACAATCTTGACTTAGTGATTAATGGCGAAAAAAATTAAAACTAAATACTATCAACTTAAAACTCTTCATTTGCAACCAGATATATACATTTTGTAGGTATAGCAATAGTAACATTAACAGTTTTATGTTGATTTAAATGAAAGAAAAAATTAGTGCGACTTCTGCTGTTGCCGTTCCGGCAGCGGTAGCCTTGTTAGCAATGAACTTTGTTACTATGACCTCAAAGTAGACGAAAAAATAAATTGTTTTGATTAGGTACCTAAATTCCATAATTAATGCCGCGCCCAAACTATTTTGTCGCGTGCCACTGGTTCGCCATCGCTGTACTAGATCATCGTTTCTCAAAATGAGGGTCCTAGTCGCATAAACAGGGGATCACAGTTGGTCAGGAAAAAATAAGCACTTATATGTACGAAAAAAATCTCATATTAATTAATGATTTGCAATCAAATGTTAAAGGGTAAAAAATATATTTAGGAGCTAATTTTATTAGTAAGGGGGTCGTGAAGTTATTTACTTTATTTTCGGCCTTTGAAATAGCTCGGTGAAATTAAAAAGTTTGACATACGATGTACCTACTAGATTAACAAGTGTGAACTTTACAGTTAGTCGCTACCGACGCAATTATGGTTCGGTTAGTGTTATTCGTTAACGAACGCATAACAGTTTGTGATCGGGCGGGCGTCCGGTTGGCCAATGCATGTGCGACAAAAGTTCAATACACGATAAAAAGGGTTGAAAATCGTATGGCCCACGAGTCAATGTAAATAATAAGACTCTTTGAGTTTTGTTGGTCTGTGTGCGATAAACTCATTTCTTGTGCAATGTTATTCCTCATAAAATAGTAATGGAGCAATGACACCGCCTCTCAGATATGCGTTCTTTGACTTATAAAGCAGTTACGTAGTTAAAATGGTATGTTAACTTTTTCTTTTATAATGACGTTATCAGTAAACGTATCATAATATAATTCTGTATGTGGAAACATATAGGCACGGAATCCCGCAACCCGAGAACCATGGATTTCATTTATCATTTTAAGGCAAATGACATTATTTTTTAATAATAATAATGAATACTCTTTATTGCATACAAACTGATATTTCATGTGCACATATGTTTAAATGACAGAATACAATAGGCGATCGTATTATTTTTAACGCAATTTTTCCAACAAGTTTTTTTTCTAAATAACTGATCCAAGAGATAAGAATGAAATTTTACAGGAAAGAAGATTTTGTATATAGGTTTGTACTATTGTAGATTATTTTACAAGGCGCTTGGACTAGTACTAAAATATCGTCTAAAATATAAATAAAAACTCTCATTCCAAGTCACACTCCTCATAGTTGACTTCCCTGGGATTCTTAGCACCTTCTGATCATTTAAGGTCTGCTGGGGACTGAGGGCTATTTTTTATATATTCAGCTATTAGGATATTTCCTGGAAAACTATAATGCAGTGATTTTCCATTTGCCTTCTACATAAGTATTATTATTATTATTATAAGCTTAGACTAATTATGTATAATTGTATCCAATTGTTATTTGTTTCATATTTTTGTACTAGGTACAATGTAAGAAACTATGATTTATAAAAAAAATGTGCAACATTTCATGTCAATTAATTTAGTATCATGAGCGGAATCCATGGTCTTCGAGAACACATCTAACACAAATTCGAAATTATTTTTCTACTTTCTTCTGCATTCTACACACCGGACAGGAGTGCCCCTCCCCGCTATCCTCGCCCGCGGCACATCCTGGACGATCCCGACGACCCGATCACCGCTGCCAATGTGGTTCTCACACTGCACTCAAACACAGCACACAGACACCGTCCCCGCCGGCGGAGACGTGGACGTCCCCCTCGTTACACCGTTAACACACACCGGCCCTCAGCCAACACTTTTACTAGGTACCGGCACGTGCCTGGGCGCTTCTCGCCGACTCGCGATTCCGCGGTATCCCCCCAATGCAACGCCCTAAGCCGACGACCGTTCCTTCCGCCGGTTTACCGGCGGGGGAGCCCTTAGACACACATTTTGTTCCTGGCTGAGCGCCTTCTGCGCTCGCCCTAAATCAAACACGACCGGTGACTCTTGAAAGGCTATTAGGGCCACAAGAATTTGGACATTCCGAAAAAAGAAAATCGAGTAGTCTTATACCCGTCTTTTTGTAGGGAACTCGGGAAGTTAAGTTGAGTTTTTGTTTGATTATTGTGGAAATTCTGTTATTTATTAAACTTCAAAGTGTTTTTCGTGCATGGTATTTGTTATAATTAAATAAAAGCACGGGACTGCGCTTATCGTGTGCTCCCAAGGACTCATCTTCTGTCCTCAGTTAATCTACTATCGCTTTACTGAGCGACTCCTGACTTGCTTCGACGGGACTGGATGGACGTTGACAGGATATGTAGATATTGAAATAGAAATTGTTTATTCAGACGAAAACTTGACACTGGCAGAATGTGCTCATTGCACCATTGCCATATTTGAAGGCAAAAAAGCCTTATACCTAACTCTAGACATTCAAAGTTCAAAGAAAGGAACAAAACAACACGTACAAACTCCATTACAACTATAAAAATATTTTGAAAAATGATCATTGCACAAAACATGATAACTTAGGTATATGAAATCGACATCTGCCAATTAAAATAAGTTTCTTATATCACGATCCTATTCAAGATGGCGTCGTTTATCAAAAGTTCGTTGACCCGTCAATCGTAGTTTCGTTTTCATAGCTTAATGGGCGCATTCACATAGCATTGTTTGAGTAATCTGAGCGCCACGTACCAATAGGAAGTGGCATTATGTGAATGCTTCCATGGCAAATGTTATAGAGTTATGGGGTTTGTGACCATGGAGAATTATTAATGGGGTTTTACATGCTAACTTTCAGTTCCTACTTTGTTACATTTGTGTAAGAATATTCAATTCCGCCATTTTTAAGTGAAAAGCAATGTGGTAGTGATGTATGATTGAATGCAATGACGGTATGTGCATAGAAATCCAAAAGCTTGACTTACCTAATAAATCTGAAATCATTGTTATATCATTATCAATCATTAGCCGTGTGGTGGCCGGCTTTACAATAGTACCACCCCATTCCTTCCCGTAAAAGGGAAATGTAAGCCTCTATCACAGGCTCTGAGGAACTACTTCTAAAAGAATGCGCTCGCCAACCCGCTTGGCCAGAGTGCCGTTTTGAGGCCATACATCCCTCATACACGAGACAATGTGCATGAGGAGGCCTGTGACTAGAACTTCCAATATTCTTGATTTGGGTAAGTCAGGATTTTGGGCTTCTACCAAAGCATAGTCGCTGACTGAACGCTATTGAAGGTATAACTGACAAATAAAAGCAAGTTTTGATCCTTGGACGAAATCAGAGGTTAGATATATTAAAGTGAAATCGGGTTGCCAAGATATGTGAGATAGGTATTAAATTTCAATTAATTTGAATCAAGTTAGCCGTTGTTTATTTTCTTTGTTTATTTCTAATTTCCGTATATAATCTTGAAAATAAGTAAGTATATATTGCTTTATTTAAAAATGTTACTATGCCTTTTCTCTTAGGACTGCAGTAGGTATAGAGACATAGATTTATTGGGGATTTTTTTGAAATGTTTACACCATCATAATTTTGAAACTAAGTACCCACTGAACAGATTTGGCTTATATTCGATAAGACACAAACATTTTTTTATACAAATTCCATTTCAATTCGTTATTTACAATGTTCCCGTGGGAATCATTATAAAGTTGACTCGAAGTGACGAAGCAGCTAGTTTCATTTTTAATGAAATCTATTAATTAATTATTTAATATCAATAAGTTATTAACGTGGCAACACTTGTTATTGTTCACACTGACATCGAACAAAGGTAAAGCTTGCTTTAAATACTCGATCGCGATAAAAGTACTGAATGCATTATACATTAACCCGCTGACCTTAATTCGAACTGGCGACCATTCGTTCTGGTCCGCCATATTTTAATTTTCAACTAGTACCAAATTTGCAATATTTTATATTTAAGTTAAGCATAAAACGTTGAAAAGGTATTAAATCTTAAATTCATTACTTAATTCCAAACAATTCATATATTCTTCACTAAAATTTGTCTTACCTAGCATTGTCGAGGATCTTGGCATCAGGCGGCGGCGTGCCGCTGGTGCTGGAGGTGGACTTGGCACTCAGGTCCAGAGGCTGCTCCGTCAGGGATGGCGACGAGCTTGGCGCTGACACCTTCTCCGCCACTTCTGTTGGTAGCCTGATGGATAGAAAAGCTGATATTAGTTGAAAAGTGTGACTATCTGAATGTTTTTTGTAATTTTTTATAGAAGAAGGAGACAGTGTGTTCTATAAGTGCGAGGCAACTTGGCCAGTCGAGTGCACCCAGCATCTGTGGGATTGCAGGTTGCATCCTCTTCTTTCTAATTACGTTATACACGGATGGCATCCAATCTCTATTGGACTAGAATTTGGACTAGTCCAAACTCTAGTTTTTTAATTCTTTTTTATCGTGAAAGTGGCAGATGGCCATGCGGTCCAGGTGATGGTAGGTGGCTATCATTGCCCATGGACACCTGCAACACCAGGAAGTATGCGGGTGCGCTGGCGGCCTTGTAGAATTCTATTCACAGCTTTCTTGAAGAGCCTTATGTTGTAGCGTAGGAGGAAAACCACAGCAGGCAGTTCATTCTACAACCTTCGGGTTCACGGTATAAAGTGTCGTGACGATCACACTGTGCGCAATGACTCTTTGTTAAGGAAGTGTGGAATAACCACACGACGATGTCGGGAGGTGCGATGGTAAAAACTTGAAGTATCAAATTGAACAATTCTTCAGAACATTCCCCGTTATACAGGCGGTAGAACACGCAGAGGGACGCAATGTCTCTTGGCACGCTGAGGGGTTCTAGACCGCCTGTAAGAGTGGGATCGTCGACAATTCGAACAGCACGTCGTTGGATGGAGTCAGATGGGTCCAATTGATATTTCGTTGCCCCGACTCAGAGATGTGAGCAGTGCTCCACCTGGAGTCCTGACCTGCGCTTCGTAAAGCACTAGATGTTGCCTCAGGGTGAAATACCGCTTTGTTCTGTTCAGCACACCGAACTCTTTGGAGGTCAATTTGGCTTTGTTTTTCAAATAACTCCTAAATTCTATATTACTTCGCTAGAATTATCGACACCAAGAATCCCGATAAACTCTAAAACTCTGAAAGCGAAATGCTGCGATAAAGGAACTTTCTTTCAACTAGAGGAAGGAATTTAATAAAAAACAAAACATCTTATGTAAACCTCTGCACTATTAGGTTTCTATAAATGTTGGCGCTATTGTTGAAGTTGTCATAATTCCACAAGAGCATTCACAATGAGTTTCAATTATAGTCAAAGTCTTCTATTGCACAATGTCTCCAACGTGAATTTCCATTTGTTTGCAACTTGCATCCATTTTAACCGGCTCAATAATAATGAATAGAGGAACATTGTCAAACTGAGCAGGTGACGGGTGTTATGTTGGCAGCCGGTAATAAAATGGTGATAGACTATAATAATACAGTAAAACGAGATGGGTAGGTGCTGATGTTCTACGATGGAATAACTCTCAATGAATGTTAAAATAAAAGATGTTTTGTAATCATAAAACGAAATATGTAGTTAAAATGTATAATGATGATAAAATGAAATCAATTACAATAGTAAAGAATAGGGCTTTATTGTTTAATTTTGTTTTACCTCTCAGATAGTGGTAGGTGGGTTTTTATCTTAAAATAATTATTATTATAATTTATAGTCACTATTATTTTTATCTTTGGAAAGAAAAATAATGAAAGGTAATACCATTTAAACGTAAACGATAACTGAGTGCCTCAATACCTATAGTGACTGGCACGAAATATTGAAATTATTTGTTCAATATATTAACGATTTCTTTATTACATTTTCTGTGATTGTTTATGTCCAGTTGGTGCTTGGTGATTGTTAAAATTTACTAAACGCGAAGGCAAATAACCGATTTTGTATTTTATGTAAATTTCGACCATACATTGGTGACTGTTGACACTTGTGATTGACCCGAGAAGAGATGCAATTTATGTGAATACATTTGAATATATTTTGAATCATATTTATACGCTATATGAAGTAATATTCTGAAAGAAAAACGTAGGTATCTGATGTAGATATGCGTGTGCCAAGTATATGAACAAAGTTATTGGTCTCGTTTATCAATTCTGTGCTTAGAAGCACTTAATTATGGAATGTCGATGCTTATCAGCGATATTGTTGAATGGCTAATTGAATTGACAGCCTTTACTGCAAAGTGTCGCACACATTCGGTACTTTTAGGTTGGTACATATTTGGTACATTTTGGATATTTACAGTATCTAATTCGGTACTTTTAGTTTCTTTTTTCTTCTTGGGAATGTTTAAATTCTTGTGGCTCTAATGGCGTTTCAAGAGTCACAGGTCACGTTTAGTTTAAGGCGAATACAGTAGGTCAGGACAAAGAGTGTGGTATAGCAACGAGCCTAAGCAACGGCTCCCTCTCCGGTATATCGGCGGGGGAAGGAACGCACCTTGGCTTGGGTACCGCGGGATCGCGACTCGGTGAGAAGCGCCCAAGCACGTCCCGATACCTGGTAAAAGTGTAGACTGAAGGTCAGTGTGTGCTAATGGTTAAAGAGGGGGACGTCGTCGTCTCTGCCGGTGGGGACGGTGTATATGTGTAGTGTGAGCGAGTAGGGTAAAAACCGCATTGGCAGCGGTAATTGGGGCGTCAGGATCGTCAAGGACGTGACCAAGACGACAATAGCGGGACATTCATATCGAGGACATAAATTTAGGTGACGACTACTAGGGGGTTGGGATGCTCTGTCGTAGTAGCGTCGGACGGAAGGTACTTTCGCTATTGAGGATCCGTACTATGAAACCTAAGAGCAAATTAAAGAATTATTACAATTAGAATACGAGTATCTTCGTAATTATATTTCCACATAACTACAAATACGATAGAATTTGAATATCCGAAAAACCTATTTGTAATGTTAACTCAAATATCGTTTTAAAATCGTCCCTATTGAAAACCACCTAGGAACAGCCGCCTGTGTAAACGAAAAGCGTCTCAATAGCATTTAGCACCATTCTGTCGGACGCGGTGAGGCGACAAAAGGCTGTGTTATTGTGCTGTGCCGATGCCGCTGACGCTTCTCAAGGTGCCCGTGTATTGGTGTGTGGCTTTTGTTTGAATGTTCTTGTTTTGAAGAAGACTTTGTAGTTACTATATATTAAAATTTGATTAAATTGTTTCTAAAATGACAATGCCAAATTCTAATCCACCAAAAATTGGAATAGTTTACATATAAAACCTAAGTAATGTTTTAAATTTGCTTTGGTTTCAATTCCGACTTGCCCAGTTGGTAATGCAACCGCCTGATGTGCAAAAGGTCCCAGGTTCTATTACCGGTTGGACATTCATTTGTTTAAAGACGAAGGTTTGTTCGGATCTGGGTGGGACGTCTGTTATCGTATGTGTCTCTGGACTCACGACATAGGGAATCCTAGTGTGGGCCATTCGAGTGTGAAAAAACAAAACAAAAATATAATTTCTTTAAATTAGGTATACCTACTTTTAATAAATGCGCACGGTGACAAATGAACCTATGCCATAAACCGGTTATAGCTGGTGCGGTGCGAGTCGCTTCTTCTGTACAGGTTGATTCAAAGTTTAGCAATGAATAGGTACCTAATATTAAAGGATACTTTAAAGTAATTGTATGTTTCTTTTATTTTAGAACACTTTGTAACATTAATTTAGGACTACCTACTTGTATTACATAATTTGTTTAATTCCTTTTTTCGCTTTTGTGCGTATAATTTTCTATTAGGTCGGGCGTTATAAAGTAATCACAATAAAAACACAGCCAACTTCTTCCAAGTTATGTTTAGATAATTTATAATTAAGCATCAAAACGGACTTGTCGTTGCATTGCATACCTACACTAACAAACAGCTGTCCGCACTAAGGCTGCATGCATTACAGCCTTAGCGCGGACAGCTGTTTGTTAGTGTATGCAATGCAACGACAAGTCCTTTCAGTATCCACTGCAGGACATGTGTCTGTTAATGCACATTGTCTTCTGCATGAGGGATGTATGGCGTTAAAACGCCACGTTGGCCAAGCGGGTTGGCTTTTATAGGTGGTGTAGTTACTTAGCGCTTGTGGTTGTTGTCCTTTGGTCGCCATTTACGACACCCATCGGAGGAGATAGGGTGGTGCTATTCTATAGATTGCCGACGCCACGCGGTTTGTTAGTGTGGCAAACCTTTATATATTTTTGAGATTTCTCATTTAGGTAATAAATTAGGGGAAAAATACGATCTGAGCTCGTCACTATGGTCAATGCAATTCGATCAAAACCTCAAATAAGAACGCGATTAATAGGTGTATGTGTGTGCAACATATTGTCGCAGGTTGTAGTGGCATTTCTTTGTGTAAAGACATATACTTATTTGTTCGGGTCTAGATGTGTTCGGGACTGGACCCAAGACACAAGAAATCCTAATGTGGTGTTGATATAAAACAAAAATCTAATAAAAGTTATTTTGATGAAATGTTTACTGCTCTATTTTATCGAACGAAATAAATAAATAATAAAACTGAATGTAAGACTTGGAACTCATGATTTTCATGAAGATGTAAAAACAGATAAAAACCCAAGTACAAATCGCAGGAAAAAATGACATGTGTAAACGTGACGAAATTCTTCATCATTTGGAAAGGGACGCGTGAAAACGTATTCTCAGACCAACTAGTGGTGCTTGTGGTATATCATTGCTGTGACATTTTACCAGCTGCAGTCTAGTGCTGGGTTCATTACATGAGTTCTTGGCGTGGGCATAATATGCAGAAGACTGGTACGGAACCTTAATTCTTTTTTTATTTGTTTCTGGTAAAGCGCGAGCGTGCGCCAAGAGCAGGAAGAATTTTGGTCATTGACATGATGTCAGCCAAGATTGGACTCAAAGAGATTTGTATGACATCGTCGCACACCGACCACTTAACTAGACCCTTCATCTAGTAAGTGGCTTGGTAAAACTTCCTTCTCGTGGCGCGCGCTTTAGTAAGAGAATACTGTTGCCTATGGACATCCGCGATAAATGTCAACATCGGTCCAGAATGTTAAATGTTGGATCGTTGGATGGAATATTCAAATGTAGGGGACATTTGAATATTTAGGAATGGATTTGGAGAAATGGTTGGTAAAATGACGAAGGATCGGATGCGATGGTCATGGGCGCATATCTACCGAAATACTTACGTACGTTGGGAGAAAAGGATAAAGTTCTAATTATAATTTAAAATAAAATAATTGAAAAATAACATGAAGAAAGTTGAACACTTGCTTGGTTCAACGTTTGTGGAAGACGCAATTCCGGAGATTCCACACAGGTTACTCACTAGTTTCTCTGTGTATTGTGATATAAAGTTATTTGGTATTTGAATAGTAAAACACATTTTTTTAAAGAACTTTAATCATTTATTGCATAACTAGCTATCTAACCACTTCGTTGCACAATGTAGGCAGAATTTTATTAGCTATCTCTCACATAGGATTGAATACTCTATTCTATGTGCCGTATGTCCGTAGTACAGAACACGATAGACTTGTTCGTTTTTTCAACTGCCCGGGGCATTCGTAGTATGCGTCATTGTGCAAACATTATTCATTATAATGTTAGTAATTTTCGCAATTATAATGTTACATTAGTGCTGTAAAAACGAGCGCTAAGTGCTCGGCGCTCGGGCGCTGAGTGAGCGCTAATTAACATTTAAGAGCTGAGCATTAAATACTATAGTAAGTGTTATACTACAAATGTTTATTAACATTTTGTTATGTTTATTAATGTTCGTGGTTAAAAAAAAACTCGAATCTGAAATGGTTTCGGTTAAGATCAGCGAAGAGTGTAACTTTACCCGTTGCATAAATTTACCCGCTGCATAATTTTTTTTCACTAATTTTGTGAAATAAAATTGTAGTAACATATTACATTTTCCAGAGAAGATTGTGAGTAATTTGAAACAAATAAATTCTTAGGCAAGGACGTAGGTATAATTTGAATTATTGTCCGTAGGCGTATTTGTATGTTCCTCGCGACCTTGTGAGCGACGCGTTACATAAATTGCTAAACGATTCACAGTACGGATAACTCGAAGGTAGGATGCATTATTGAATGGTGTCTTTGTTTATTTATTTATTTATTTTATTTTATTCATAACGGTCTAGTTTTCTTAGCTCAGAAATAAAAAAATATATCTGAAACATGTACACATGTACCTACACACCAATCCGAACTGGGCCCGCGTGGAGGATTATGGCCCGAAACCTCCAGTGATTTACTAGGGGAGGCCTGTGCCCTGCAGTGGGACGATAAAAATAATATAGCCTGATATCGTACGTGAAACTGATTGCCCTCTAATTAGGACTCTGAAATTGTGTTTGTAAAATTAAAACGACATTTATGTAGAATCCAGCACGCAATTGTTCTGTAAACACGTACCAATTATTATTTCCTGATTATTTACTGATCCTGAATACAGCTCTGGTTATATCCATGTAACCATTAACCTGTATTTGTTCACTACTGGATATACCTAAGCCTCTCTCAAGTACCGTCTCCACATATGATCTTCTACTCTTTCAACCGGTCACTATGGGCGAGTTTCTTCAAATTGTCAGACCACTTTTGAGGAAGGTGTCCCATGTTATACGTTCCGCTATATGGTCTCCATTCAAAGGACTCGTCCATCCTGCCACTTTAGCTCGCTGATTCTTTCGGTTATGTCGGCAACTTAAAAATGCGAACCCTTCACGATCTTGCGCAGGGGTCATGATAATCTTCTCTATATTGTTTTAATTTTATCGTACGCATGTGTTGCGGAACGTTGCAGCCATATTAATTTCAAAGTGTCCTTCGTATTGTACCTATAGGATTTCCGATTACTCGACCTTTTCAATTTCTCGGGACTCGAGAATTGTCGTTAGCCTGTTCCCGGAAAATCTCGGGAAATATTAGGAATGTTAGAAAAAACGGTAAGTTTAATTTAAATAATCAATTCAAACACTTCAATATTTATGATAGTATTGCTGGATGTCTGTGAAAATTTTATAATTCATTTGGTTAATCCGATGAATTATAAACGTTAAACGTTAACGTCCCAACGTTAACCCAGCACAAAAACCATAACTATGCGTTGTTTCATTATACATAATCCGTCCATTGGTTTTTGTGTGATGCTCGGTCAGACAGAGTGACAGAAATTCCAAAAACTATCGTTTCGTGGTCGGTATCATTCGTACTGTACAATGTACCTAATGACTTTTTTCAAAGAAATATTAATTATATATACACACGATTATATACTTTATATATACTTTATTTATATATATTAATTATATATACGTAAAAAGAATATTTTTACCCTGTGATATAAAAACACGCGCGTATTCGAATGCAACGTTGTGTCAAAATTTCAAAGCAATCGGTGAAAAACTTTCGGAGATTTAAGATTTTGAACAAACGATCGTTTACTTTTTTATTTATAAAGGGTGATCCAATTTGAGTTTCCTATATTGGCAACACTGTAAATTAGACAGCTGTCAATAATGGCACGTGTTTGAAACATCAAATGTTAATTTGAAACAACACATTTACGAAATGGATCGCTTAACCATCGCTCAACGCGTTAAAATTGTTCAATTGTTCTACAGAAATAACAATTCTGTACGAACTGTGTATCGACGTTTACGGGAAGATTATGGTCAATCTAATCGTCCTACTGAGCGAACAATTCGCAACATAGTGAAAAAATTTGAGGAAACTGGAAGCATTGGAGATAGGGTAAGCCGTGTGCATCATCGTGGCGCACGTTCAGGCGAGAATATTGCTGCTGTGAGTGATAGTATGGCCGAAGACCCAGAATTATCGATTCGTCGCCGTTCGCAGAGTTTGGGCCTTTCTTATGGCTCCCTTTGGCGCATTTTGCATAAGGACTTGCACCTACACCCGTATAAATTCAGTTAACACAAGAACTGAAACCCAGAGATCATGGACAGCGAAGAATTTACGCAGATTGGGTGTTAGAGCAACAGGAAGTTGATGCCGATTTTTCAAATAAAATTTTCTTCTCTGATGAGCCACATTTTCAACACTCTGGGTATGTTAATAAACAAAATTGCCGCATATGGGGTGATGAAAATCCTCACGTGATACACGAGACACTTTTGCATGCCCAAAAAGTAACTGTATGGTGCGCATTGTGGTCAGGCGGCGTAATTGGGCCTTACTTTTTTGAAAACGATGAAGGTCAGACAGTAACAGTCAACGGTGAGCGCTATAGGCGCATGATAACCGATTATTTTTGGCACGAAATCGAAGATATTGATGTGGGAGACATGTGGGTTCAGCAAGACGGCGCAACTTGACACACATCGCGTGCAACGTTAGCTGTTTTGCGTGAAAAGTTCAGAGGTCGCATTATTTCACGTTGCGGTGACGTCAACTGGCCGCCAAGATCATGCGATTTAACGCCGTTGGATTTTTTTTTGTGGGGTTTTCTTAAGAGTCGCGTCTACGCCAACAAACCTGCAACGTTGGAGCACCTAAAAACTAACATCCGCCAAGTTATAGCCGAGATAACCCCCGAAACTTAAGAAAAAGTCATCGAAAATTACCTCGAACGAATCAACTACTGCAGAAGGTCCAGTGACGGCCATTTGCCGGACATCATTTTCCATAATTAATGAATAATACCAAATATTCGATTAATAAAGAAAAAACTAAGATAATGTTACATTTTGTGTGTTTCTTCTTAAATAAAAGTTAAGAAATTGGAATTGGATCACCCTTTATATATAATAATAGAATTGTAATCATAGGTACACAAATGTAAAGATCTTAAATGTTTAATATTAGGCTGGCTATGATTCACCCAGAGGGTGTACAATTCTTTAGTCTCCATTTTTATCCATTATTACATCTATTAATATTTATATAATATACTATTTAAAATTCATGTTCATTTTTATTCAGTTCTTTATATAACAGAAGCCAATTAAAAAAGCAAATATCCTTGAAATTTTTTTTTTTTTTAAATAACATTTTTGTCTCTATTATTTAAAAAAAAAACAAAATATATGAAAAAATAATGGGTTAATCGCGTTATGAGACCGTCGATTTTTGATTTTGGTTACTCTGTATTGGCAGATATTGAGAAAATCCTTTCGAGCTAGAATCCCTAGTTAGTCGTTTGATCATACCTGCGTGTATCACTCTGTTGGGTGTTTTATAAATGTCTCGATGTCTCGGTTTCTCGACAATATTTTTTCTCGGGACGAAAATTAGCAAATTTCCCGGGAAATTGAGATCATGAATTGGCAGGTCAGAAACAACAGTATTGTGGTAAAATCCATTAAACATCAACATTTCCTCGTCGTACTCGAGATAATTTACAAGGTTTTAAGACGCGATATAATGAAATTTGAGCGTCGTTTATCGAATTAACCTGTCACTTGGTGGACAATAAATTTAATTTTTCCTCGAACTATAATTTTCTTGGTATCTCCCTCGTTTTGCATCGAATAAAAGAAACGATAATAGTGATTATTTTGTACCTACTTAAAAAGAAACAAAAGAATTTGTAGTAGCTGAATGATTTGAGAGATATCTATAGCAAGTAGTGAGCTGGAAACTCACTGGAAAACATAATATTTTTAACAAAAACTGCTTAAATCAAAAATCCTACGTATTTCCTATGAAAATTATATATTTATTCTCAAAGTTTGTTGTAGGGTCACACCACACGTATAGACAACCGAAATTCGTTAATTTCATTCATAATCGTAATGTACGAGTATATCACACCTTAGCACTATGTATTATGGCACCTTAGCCTAATATTTTTTGGAAATTAATTAAGACTTAAAAATCCGTTTTTTTAATGTACATTAGCCTATTTAATAGGAACATTTTGTTTTCATTGCACTAGTATGAAACCGATATTGAACCGGATCTGTTAATAACAGTTTTTAAATTCTTGTCGTTTTTCTCTGATACAATACGAAGCTGAATTCTAAACCGATAGGTTTAGAATTCAGCTTCGTATTGATATGCCTTCCTACGCCTTGATATCAAAATGGGGAGGGATAGGACGGGATGGGAACGGGTTCTGGCATATCTCACTCGCTACCGAAACACGTACGCACATTGGGGAAATACGATAAAGTGGGAAATGCAGTACATTTCGAGGTAGTCTTCTGTGAGAGAGGGGTAACGTGGCCAGTCGAGTGCGCCCAGTGGCTGTGAGAATGCAGCATGCACTCTCCCCCTACCATATTTTATATGCAGTTATTTTATATCTTGCAGAATTTATTACACCTGGCGAACTTAGTTCGGGTAGGTAGATACTTAGTTCAGTAATTTTCCACACAATTTATAGTAGCCATTCACGTGACTTTTATTGTATAAAATTATTTACAGACGTTAGCCCACCGTCAGGCTTGGTATTTGGCTTCGTTTCAATGCCATTAGAATGGTGTTTGAAGCGGTGGTTTTGGAATAAACTATAATTTTGTATGGAAATTGTGATGTCATCATCATGGGTGAGGTAGATTGCATGAAGGTCTAAGTCTCTGATCATTGGTGGGAATTTATCTAAACTGAATAGAATTAATGACAGCTGGTTAACATTAACATTAATTTCATATATCTATTAGTTTTATTTGTTAGCACTAATTAGTATGGATAACTAATAGAATGGAACTAATTAGTTTTATTTGTAACTTGTTTCAGGCTTATTTTTTGGACACATCCAGTAACATTTCTAATTTGTATCTCTGTGCTTACAATTGATTCTAATGATTTATCAATTTTTACCAGTTTATTTATCTAATAATTATAATAAAATGTTAACTTTAATTTGTAACAGAATATCGTAATTGTTCCGTTGATCAGAGAATGTGTTTCTAACAGTTTCTAAAATGTCTAACAGTATACAAAAGTGGGGTCATTTATTCTTTCAGAACCTCTCAAAGCGCCTGGTCTACAGTATACTCACGTTCAGATACAAATGGCAAAGTAGATTAGTTTGCATGCGATAGAATTTGTTCACAGGCTAGACGCTCAACCAATCGAGCTATGGAATCTAAGAGAGCCGTCAGTCAAATTTTGTTACACATTACCCATGTGAATCAATTAACACCATCGGATCTATGTGTCCGTATGTTGTTACAGTGAAATCAACGAGACATGAGCTTTGCATCGGTGTGAGTGAGTGCCGAATTGTCCAATATGATTGTCGAAATGGTTTGCACTGCACACTATCGTTGTGCGCTCACGCAAACGCAAAGCTCATGTCTCGTTGATTTCACTATATGTACTTATAAGTACGTAGTGAGCAAAGCCAGTTGTCTGAAAATTTATCTATTTTGTCGTGTGTGAATCAAGACACACCACGCTGAACCAAAAAAGGTAAATAAGAAAAAAGATAGCTGACCTGTCAAGCTGTCTCGTCTGGACCAGCCTCTGCATGAGGAAGGCTGGCGTGAGGGCCGGGGACACCAGCCCCGTGCTCAGCGCCGTCAGCGCCGCGATCATCTGCTGGAACTGACGGGAACACGTTCACATTTCAACATTAGATAACTGATCTTCTTGCTTACATGACTTATAAGATATTGCATTATCTATCTGCTAGAAATAGGCTTCTACTAAGGCTCGCCACCAAATACGGTAGTCTGCTCTTCTTATCCAGTCGCTATCGTCTAACTTTTTCAAGACATAGGACATTGCAAGTCTCTAAATACTATAGAATTTACACACCTTACACGTGACACACCTGGACGCTTTTACTACTTCTTCCAGAACCTTATTAATATTTTCATGAAATAGAATCTGAGCTATTAAGAAGCGTTTCAATGCGCGGAATTTCTCAGAATCACTTCATCCTGGCATTATGGCTTAAACGAATGTCAGATAATTGAACTGTAGTTAATACGACGTCAGCTTATAACAAAGGGTTTCACGCCCCAGATTTGTTTAATTCTCGGTCTCGTGGATTTTCCTTCAATTTTTTTCCGAGCTAGTGATAATTAATAATTTGTACTTAAGCAGAAACTAAACTCCCATAACAGACGTTTCAATAAAAATTTAAAGGTATGCCGAAAAATGAGTAAGTAGATATGTCGAAAGGAGGTTTTTCATACCAATTTACTACTGTTTTTTATTTATTTATTTATTCAGAAATCATAGTCAGTTATCAATCAACAATGTAACAATCAAATAGATTAAAAAAAAACAAGAGATTACCTACTCCGCTAAGAATGAGTAAATAAATCATTATTACTCGTAGGTAGGTACTGCATAATTCTACATAATAATTTAATGCTGTGTTTCTCAACCTTTTTTACAAGCAACAAACTAATGTGGTCCAATGAACTTGAGTCCGAAATAGGTCTACGTTAGTGTTCAACAAAATTATATCTAACCTGTGCAATGGCCTGTGGTGTCTGCGCCTGCAGCTGCACCTGTAACAGGTGTTGCAGCAGGTTGGGAGCGCCTGCCGGGCTTTTCGCGCCCGACACCGAACTGCTGTCCGACTCCGATGCGGGACTCTAAAACAAAATGAAGAATTATGTAATAAGTAAATTGGTCTTGTGCTGTCGACTGACATTCGAATAGCACCATCCCATTTTCTCTCGCGGGTGTCGTTGAGAGCGACTAAGGAACAACAAAGCCGCTACCACAAACGCTGTAGAACTACACCACCTCCCAAGGGCTCATCCATAAAGTACGGTCACACGAATTTCATGATTTATGGAGTCCCCCCCCCCCTCGTCCTTGTCACAGATGGTCACATTTGTGTGACGTCACATATTTTGCAATTTTAAATTTAGAAATTATTAAATTAAAACAACCTTATAATAATATCGATATATTTAGTAATATTTTAAAGTTTTTCGTTAGAGTTGAAGTTTAGTTTTAATACTTTAGATTTATACATGTGACGTCACGAAGCTTATGACTCGTCCCCTCCCCCCTTGTCACACGATGTCACACTTTGTTGACCCCCTCCCCCTTAACGTGTGACGTAATTTATGGATGACCCCCAAAGAGTGAACTCGAAAACTTAGCTAGCGTAGCGTTTTAAGGCCATTCATCTCTCATATACGAGACAATTCGTATGAGAAGGCCCATTTCGAACAGTGGACGATAAAAGGACTGGTTAAATCACGAATTGTCCTTGAGATTAATACATTTTCGGACATAATGCTTTTCTTATCCATAATTATATAAAAATGGAAATAACTGAAGTTTGATTTTGCTAATATTAATAAATTAAAATATTGAGAAACGCTTCAAATAATTCTCCTTAACGTTGGTTTTCGTCGCTTTGTATAATACAGTTGTATAATTTATACAAAAAGGATTTGGCGCTATACACAGTTATACAGCAATTTAGTGACACGTATTATAGTCGTGTGTGGCGACACGTGACAATTGTAGGTACCTACCTAACTACTATGTTGTAACATATTATTGCAGCGATTTTTTTGTGATCATAAATGTCATTTTGGCCAGTTTGGTTGTCAGTAATACATGTACGTACTGTCCAAAGTTTTAATCCTCACGTGAAATTGTCACGTGATTTTTCTAAAATCAAATTGCGTGTAATTTACACATGAGAGTGTAAACGAGTATTTCTAATTGATTTGTTCATGTTCATGGACTCCAATTTACACATTAGCAACTTCGGATCTCATACATAAATAATTTATTACGCTCAAAGTATTTATATACAAAAGGCGCGTGAATTCACGTGTCGACTCCGACCACTAAACAATCCGTTAGTTAATATTCAAGGTGGTCATGATTAGCGAAACGTCAAGGTGAGGCCGACTGGTACAGTCAACGTCGAATACATTTTAGACTCTATTACTAGCTAGTTAAGGCTCATGGGTGTTCGGTGACCTGCTGTTTGTGGTACGGACCGCTTGCCTGCTAAATAACTATTATACTTTTACAAATGTAGGTGTAGATTATTTTTATCACTCAGGTGGGTAAAATAAATTTTTCTGTCGTCGATTAATAGATGTGTGTGGGTAGGTAGGTGCCTAATACATGTGGCCGTGTATGTAGTGGCCGGCTATAGTGTAGTGGCACCACCCTTCCCATGGGTGTTGTAAAAGGCGACTAAGGGATAATAAGGCCGCTACCACAAGCCCTGAAGCAATTAAAAGGCCTCATGTATAAGACAATGTGCACGTGGAAGCTCATTTCCAGAAAAATAGGAAAAAAAAAACATTTGGGCATAATTTGTAGCTTCACGAGTTCTATTCAATAACATGTTATTTGTGTAGGAACATTGACGTTGAATATTTCGATTTTTTTTATAGTTTATACCGTCAGAAAGGAACTAGGTAGGTAGGTACTGATTTGACTCATCCATGAATTTGAATGTGGGTCTACAAGACAAACCAACCGATTTTTGGAACTGGTAAAATTTCCATTTGATAAAATGAGTTTTCTTTGTACGGAAATAAGAACAACTGAGTAATAGACTGAAACTCTATAATCTTTCTAAACCATGGCAAGTAGAATAAATAGATTATTAGGTAATATCGGGTTAGCATTAAATAATCCTGAAATAGGCTGTATTATTTATACCACCCCATCCTCTCCCGTAAAAGTGTGAGTGTTGTAAAAGGTGACTAATAAATAACAAAACTGCTAGGTATACCTAAGCCCGCAGGGCTACACCACCTCTAAAAGTGTCCACACTCCTCGACCGGTCTGGTCAGCGTGGCATTTTAAGGCCATAGCACACGAATAATAAATAATATTATACTTGTAAGTATTAATTTCTATTCTCATTAGAATAGTAAATAATACTTACAAGTAGGTAAATAATACTGGACTATAAAAGAGCTGGTTATGTTTACGGTTAATCATAAAATATGCCCTTGAAATTCATCTAATTATTTGGACTTGATCAACTGATCATAGACTATTTGCTTTAAAATTAAATGATTTTAAATTTTCTATATACTCTTTCCACAAAACTTTGAATTTATACATTTAAAAAACGGAATTGAAATTTCTCATTGAACAATTAAAAATTAGTCGTGGCTCGTGGCCTCACACTATTTAGAACTTTCATTTTTTTACACTTGCTACACAACATCATAATAAAATTACATGTATTTGCGCTGTACATATTTAGATAATTTTAACGCGATAAACTCGGCTCCAGAGACCCAATAGTTAGCTTCATGTTGTTTTGTAAAAAAACACATTATTTAGAATATTAATTAATGGTCATTTTCCTGCAAATGTTAATCAAACGGTCAGCCATTTTGTTTCCTTGACAAACAACTTTATAAAAATGCAAATATAACCGTCTAGCATTAAAAAAACATCAATTCACTCAATAATTGGCTCTATACGGCCGAACCAATCATTGGCTTTTTTCTAATTCCATTGTTATTTTTCTAACGGCTGATGGATAGGGCGCCAATTTGAAAAGCGAACTGTAACAGTTGCTTAGTGGTGGGGTGTATTGTTCACGTGCCTCAACTCCTCTTCTTAACTCATCATCGCCCAAACTTTTTGGCAAGAACTCGAGAAGAGAAGTAGAGTTTTTATTTGATTATTATTAAAATTGTGTATTGTGGGTTTTGTAGTTCAATAATGATAGTTTATTAAAGTTCAAAGTATTTTTTGTGCGAAATGTTAGTAATAAACAAATAAAAACAGGACTGTGTTTTTCGTGTGATTCCAAAGAGTCCTCTTCTATCCTCATTAAACCTACTGTCGCTTTACTGAGCTACTCCTAACTTATTTGGACGGACGATACGTTGACGGGATGCGTTAATTATCTAGAAAATTTGACTCGGCCAATGTGCTAATTGTGATATTGCCATATAAAAAAATAAAAAATATATAATCGCCTTAAAAATGTCAGTGTACTTATAAACGCGTGAGACGGTGTGACGCGAACAAGCGCGTGAAGTAAATACGAGTATATGAAATGAAGCATTTTCGCGTGTCCTCGAGTTCTAGTCACGGCTCGGCTGACATTAAGGACTTCCACCATGTGGATATATTAATGGATGTAGTACCTATTTAATGCACTTTTTTCGGCTTGATACTATTGTCCCCACTGACAATCGCCGTTAACTATAGTTACAGACAGACTGACAGATTATAGTTGTTAAGAAATACTCTAAATAAGGCAGGAATAAAAAACAGTTAAATTTATACTAGTTGCTATTTTAGTAAATAACATCAGATATTCTTTTTCGTTTATTTGCTGATTGAAAAAAAGTTATTTTGGACGTAGGTACCTACCTACTTAGGGTATTTCGTAACAACTATCTACCTACAGCGTTGTGTGGACAACGACACAAAACTCATTACCGTCGTCTCTACTTACTTATGTCAGTGGGATGAACGGTAATATTTTTTTCTCCAATTTCCGTTGTCCCCACCATTTATTTATTCCTAAACCATTATTCATATTAAAATTAGGTCCTCTTTTATGTTTCCCATATTTTATGTTACTTATCAAACGTCTTATTTATAACCCAACGCCACAGACAGAGACCAGCTGCTCCCATTATTTGAACTTGATGAAAAAACTGGCTACATAATTTACCGCTCGCCAAATGGTGGGGTCTACACATTCTAATTCTAAACTCGCGGCCTCGACCAATAGCGGCCGAGGACGAGCTAACATGGCGCTCGTGGGAACCGGTTAATGGGCCGTTTGAATTTAGAATAAGTAGTATTTTTAATAATGCGTTCCTTATGTTCGAGAACAATTACTTTTTTCTAACAACTCCTCTTTTAAACATCGATATACCTGCCTATTTTTCCATGAAATAGTAACATAGATAGGTATTTACATTATAGGTAGAACTTATTTTCTGTAACCCATTTTCTAATTATTATTACGTAGGTTTGACGAGCCCTAAACATTGTTCTATACGGTGTAAATAATCTATACTTACTAATATAATAAAGAAGTAAAATTGTGTGTTTGTAGGTATGTTGGGGGTAATCTCTGGAACTACTGAACCGATTTCAAAAATTCTTTCACAAATAGGAAGCTACATTATCCGTGTCTAATATGGGCTACATTTTATTCTGAAATTTTGAAAAACAATAAAAAAAATCTTATAGGTAAACCGAAGCGAAGTGAGTAATACTGTAGTTAATATAATTAATAGTTAACCGCTAGTAGTTAATATTGACGGATATTAATAATATGCATAATTAATTAATAATAATAACCATAGTTAATAATAACTATGGTTTTTTACTTACTCTTACCTATCTTTTCACCTACCGCGTCATCTCTCCATAGCCCAAAGGTTGATTGGGGGATAATGCTTCTAAAAATTAAGTAGGTACGCCTTTTGGCATTTAGTGTAGGTAATAAAAAATAAATAAATATGAAGACTAAAAAATAAAGATATCTTCTTGTTTATTTTATTTTACTTTGTCCGTTGAAGCCTCTCTTCTAACTTAACCGTGTGTTTCCACTGTCAAAGTATGCAGTTGTGTTAACAGTTGCTATTGTATCTGACGATGGTAGGTATCTATTGCGAACGTCATTGAATGATAGTTATCGCAGTGGCCGTCTGTTTGTTCTTTTACCATTTTCTTGCATCGGAAGTAAGTAGGTACCTGCCCTTATATATTTTGATATTTCGGAGCGACAATTCTTTTTTCTCGAATGCCGTTCCCTTTCAATCTTTTCCATACAAATTACTTAGAAAAGACAATAATTATCACTTACATTATACATTAATCGATTTGTCTTCATTCCTATAGCTCATTTACACAAGGAAAGTTCCTCGGACATCAAATAAAAGCTAGTACCTACCCATAAATAACTGTTACCATCATCTGATCACTGTTATCCTGTTATCATTGAGTTTTATCTACACGTGAACAGTTGTAGGCGTATGTAGAGTAAAAGCAAATTATTTTTCCATTAGTCACACTAGTGTGACAGCTTGATGTGACCATGGGTCCTACCCCGTGGTTTGGTCGCATACGAGAGTCGTATACCTTGATAGGTGCAATATTCTCGTCCTAACCTTTCGAGAGACTCTCCCTGTGTAAACGAGCCTTTATTCCATTAATGCTATCCGCCTTAGATGAAAGGCACAATTGCATTTTGATGCGGTTCGAGAGAAATGCAAAAAAAAAAATGGTAAAATTTTCTTTTCAAGCTGGACACTTGTAGTTTTGGTTAAAACTCAAAGAATAAGCATTGCTTATTGTCTTTGTTTATTTTTGTATACCTATGTATCTGTATTATTTTCTGTACAAGCACAGTGTAGGACGACCTCGCGCCAGGTGGACTGAGTGATGACTTACAGAAGTTCGCAGGAGGTAGTTATATGAGAAGAGTCGAAGATCTTGTGTGCTGGGGAACTTTGGGAGAGCCCTAAGTAAAGGGTGTCTCAACAAGAACTTGAATTTTGAATAAATGGATAAACACCATATTTGAATGAATTTCGTAGAAACGTTTATTTACATAAACAGAACAATTATTGACATTTCACGTGAAATAAAATGTCGGTCAAATGACCACCGCGACTTTGTTGGCAGTCGTGGAGTCTTCCGACATAGGCTGATTGATGGTGTGCTATGGTTAATTTCTGATTGCTTGTGTTTTCATTAAAATGTTACTAATGTCAAGAAGAGCATAACGTTAGTTTCAACGGCATAACCTTCACACAATATCCAAAGCTGCATATTGAGTAGGTAAGGCACAACTACCTATAGTTGTGAAGACCAAAGACAGTTATCACTTACCATCTTTGCAAATTACTAACATGCTAACATAAGTAAAAATGATGATTGTTGCTACCTATAGATACGATGCCTTGAGGAATTAACATATTATGGGCAGAAGATTGGGAAGTATGGGAAATAGGAATGATGATTGAATTAAATTAGGGACAGACTTTTAATTCTCATTCTCTGCTGAATGAATGAATGGATTCATTTGCGTAAAACTTAGTGAAATACATTTAGAACATCTCCCGCCAGTTCTCTGTGAGTGAAGGTTTTTGAGTAAAGTATGTAAGGTTTAGTTAAATAATATTATTGGTATCTGGCTCTATATCTCCTTCCAATCCAATTTGTCCAAAATGTAAAGACACATGGAGGTAACTGACACGACCTAATTAAATAGTGAGGTGATAATTGTATACATATCCATAATTTGATTAATCACGAGTGCAAGTTTGTCCCGGAAGCTAAATTTTGAGATATATCATTGAGTTGGTTTCGTTTTCAGCAAATTGGATTGGAACCGACTATAGGTAGGTACCTACAATAATCCCAAGTACACAATGTAAATATGCAAGCAAAATATGCATTGTAAATGTATTTTGTATAGGTATATACAAAATAAACATTTTTATGTTTTTATGTAGACACTTTTTAGTTAGATATATTAATGTATGTTAATGTATGTATATTAATGTATGTAATGTATGTTTTTAGTTAGATATATTAGATATATAATGGTTGTGCGACAATTGAATATAGATACTACGAGAGTTTCTTTTATAGTTGTACCCTAACATAAGTTTGTAACGAAATGAAATAAACAGAAATAGGATACAACACTTTATATAGGAACTTACAGATAATAAAGTTATAATTAACAAGAGTATTGTATAATTATATCTAATTACGTTTCATTTATTTATAGCTCACAAAATTCAAAATGTACAACCAACAATTACATTCCAATTTCTTCAACTAACCATGAAATAGCTTCATGTTGTGCTCTCTTCCATTTCACAATAAAAAAAAAAACAATGCTCACACAGACTACAAATTATCATTTACCATTTCAACATTTCCGCTACTTGAACATTACACACTAAAAAAAGAAACAAAACGCAACAATGCCAATTACTAAAAAAAATGTCAAAAATTAAAGAAACTACAATTTCGCCCGCCCATTTTCATTTTTTATTTTTTTTTCGCGAGCTGCAATGATTAGTAAAGGCGTTCTTACACTGAGGCTATTTGGCGGCACGTGTTTCGCAGTGAGGGGTGGGCCTTGCACGTGAATTTTCCGAGGTTTCCACCCTCTGCGGACCGCCCCTATAGGCTTTTCTGTCCGGCCTATGCTGTTTAACCGATCGGATATAAAAATATGTGGAGATGCTCGCAATGTATTTTTTTTGGCGGGTGACCAAAACCGTTTTTTTAAGGAAATCCTTATTTCTTTTTATCATTTTTGCGAACAAAAATTTGTATATTTATTGCATTCGTTCATTTGAATGAAGTTGATTTCACATTAATCGAAAAAAATAGAATTAATTTTAATGAATTAGCTTTTTACTCATTCTAAATATTGTCATTAATAATAAAACACGTACTTACAAATAACTATGAATAATTATAAGTATCGTTGAAGATATATATCTAATAATAATTAATTACATAATATGAAATTACTGTCTATTGCATTCTTTTTTTAGTGCCTAGAAATATCAATGCATATGAAAATAAAATGGCAACGTAATTATAACCCACTTTAATTAAAATTTTAAATAAAATGTATAATAAAAGTATCTACAAGGAAATCACGGCGTGTAACGTATAATCTTTTGAGTTACAATCCGAAAAAATTAAGACGGTACAACCATACGTTTGTCTGGGGGAATTTCACGGTCCACGAATTTTGGCCGTGTAATTATTGTCTATACAATTTTTAATGATTAACCATTCAATTGGCAGGTGCAGTGGAAACGATAACGATTAACATTTTGGAGCGCTCTTTCTTTCTTTTCTTGTTTACGTTTTGTTACCTACGGATTTTTTACTGCGCTTTCACTTTTTAAATTGTTTGACAAAACAAAATTTAAATAATTTAGTTTCAAAATTATTGTTGTTAGGGTTACATGATAATTAAAAACATGGGTATGGTAGACGTGTTCGTAGCTCACGGAATGGCCCAAATACTTATCTATCCTGATTTAAATAGCTATAGTTATCAAAACGTATACCTAATCAAAGTAATAGACCTATAATTTTATGCAATTATTATTAGATAATTCTTTGTAAACGTAAAATAAGATAGTAAAGCACTTGCCACTTAAGTACTTTCTGACAGTTTTATTTACATTTTACATAACATTAATTAATTTACCCTTTACGCGATAAATATCTAAAATAAGCATATAATTCAATGCAGCCGATATGCTGTAAGTGACTAATTAATATGAAAAATGGCAAAAGAGAAACAAATATTTGATAAGTCGTTCCAATGGTGTATAATTATTGTGATGATAATAAAGTAGGGTAGATATATGAATAATTAACGCAATTATTAACATGTCCCAGTTTTCATGACAAAATATAATAAAGTGAAGTAGGATAATTAACATGCAACAATAAAGAAATGTGTAATGTTTCGCAATAGCTTTCTCTAACTAGAATATCAGCAAATAAGGTAAGAAATTTTTCTCTAATTATGGCTGGACGAGCCTTGTGACATGTCTGTATTCATTAGTGGAGAGATACAGGCTGTGGACATGGTACCTATATTTAGGGATCCTCAATAAAAAAATGTCTAAAAGTTGAAAACTAAGTAGGTAGGTAGGTATATACTAAACCTAGTATAGTAGGTTAGTGAATAACAAACACAACATATCTGTTCGTATCTACTTATATTTTGAGGTACATTTTTGATTATGTTATGAAAACAAAATTTTAATATACTCGTATACCAATGTCGATCTTGATTAAAACAGAACAGGAATATAAATAGTTATAACCATAGGAATATATAAATACTTACTATGTTCAATTTTTATCGAATAGGTACTTATTTTTATGCAAGCGCTAAACCTTTCCAGCACGTTTAACAAGAAAATTAGTTCACAACAATTTTGTTAAAAAAAAATCTAAATACACTAACTGTTTACTGCTAAGTTACCTAATAAAGCGCAATTAAAAAAAGAAAACAAAACCTCGAAAAATAAAGTCACAATAACCACTCGACGGCTCGCGATGTTCCACTACTGCCTACTTTTCATGCTCTACGCCTACACGCTCACTATTTTAGTAACAACGAGGGCATCAAAGCGAAAACCAACCTTAAAACAAGAAAAACACAGTTCAAAGCCACTTGTATTAAGCCCCCACGCACCCCGTCTCTTTCCTGCGTAGTAATCAAAATAGGAGTTTTCTACTTTGACGTGGAATCGTAGAAAATGGATAAGTCATTGTTTCGTAAATTGAAACTATGGTTGTCGAGCCGCCATTTTAATCTGGCCTTTCCCTCTCCGCTCCCCACTCGGGAAATGAGGCGAACGGAACGTTTTTATATGAAGTGGCACGGACCACTTTAAATTGGACTTGCTAAGCTTAGTTTAGACCAACCAGTATAATTGCTATTGTAGGCTAAGGGGTTTACAATAAAACTGTAATTATGAGCAGACAATGATTAGAAATACGACGTTGATGTGGACGCATCGTCATTAATTGTACGTTACGCATATGTATGGTTATATTAATGTTTCATTATGAGCTCTCGTTGGCTGACTATTAATTGTCGTCTATTGTGTGACTAACCCATGTGTACTCTGCTTAGGTTTTGTTTACTTTAGGTATCTCTATGCAGTTTGAGTTTCATGTTTCAGAGAATTTTAGAAAAACAAGATAACCGATTGTAGTAATTGCATTTGTATTGGAAAACTTAACATCTGTGGTACCTACCACAGATGTTAAGTTTGTAAGAGTAGGTACTCTATCATCAACCTGTGCCTGTCCACTTATGAGCCTCTCCTAAAGCCCGCCAATACACAAGATTTCCTCATCTCATCCAGTGAAACAGTCTATTTCAATTATTTGATCCCTTATAACACGTATTACTCATCAGTGATTTCTGATTTCTGATGAGTCATCACACAGAAAAAATCAGAAATCAATAATATTTGAACCAAAGAATCAGTTTTCAAATCATTTATATATAAAAACAAACTTTAGATTTTATTTCTCCAAAAGAAATGTACCTTTTAAAATGTATGCTTTAATGAACAAAATTTTTGGCGGCAGGCGAGCATACAGTCTACCTGATGGTAAGTGGATACTATCGTCCATCCACGATACATGCGAAAATCAGTCCAGAATGACAAACGTTACCATGCCCCCGGATGCGCTGGCTACCTTTGCAGATTAAGGAATGGATTGGGAAATTGAGGAGGGATAGGATGGGATCGGAATGGGCTCTAGCATATCTCGTTCACTAGTCACTACCGAAACACGTCCATACATTGGGGCAATACGATAAGGTAAGAAACGCAGTACATTTCAAGTTAGTCTTCTGTGAGAGGGGGGTAACGTGGCCAGTCGAGTGCGACCAGCGGCTGTGGGAATGCAGCATGCACTCTCCCCCTAACAAAAAATGGAGAAAGTAGCACTGCGTCCCTCTTGAAAATATAAAATTCATGGTACAGTGGGTATCGAAAGTGATACACGTGGTAACAAAGTGGCGTGTGGTGTCGGCCGGCTATAGTAGGTATAGCACTACCCCATCTCCTACCGTGGGTGTCCTAAAGGGCCACTAAGAGATAACAAAGCGGCTACCACATGCCCCGAGGAACTACACTACCTCTGAAAGAGTGGACTTGTCAACCCGCTTACCAAGCGTGACGTTTTAACTCAATACACCCCTTATACATGTGCACGAGGGGGCTCATGTTCAGGAGCGGATACTGAAACGGCTGGTTGCAATTGTTCGTATCGAGGATGTTAAACAATTACCATACCATCAGCTTATGTCTCTCCATTTCTGAATACAAGGCCACTCGCCGCTCGCCATCATACACGACATTCTGTTCTTTTCATCTAGGTAGGTAGGTACTAACCTAGCGCACTTCTTCGAGTCGTTCGTGTCGATCGGAACTTTTTGGCGGGAACTCGAGGAAGCGGAGTTAAGATTTTGTTTGATTATTTCATTGTGTTTTTTGTTTTGTGATTTCATAGTGATAGTTTATTAAACTTCTTAAATTAATTATTTAGTTTATTAAGTGTTCTTTGTGAGTAATGTTTGTGATAATGAAATAAAAGCGTGGGACTGCGTTTTTCGTGTGCTTCCAAGGAGTCCTCTTCTGTCCTCAGTAAGCATCCTATCACTTTACTGAGCGACTCCTGACTTACTTCGACGGCGGGACTGGACATTGACAAGATACGTATGAGTTGAAAATATTTATTATGAAGAAAACCCGACACTGACAGAATGTGCTAATTGCACCATTGCCATGAAAAGAAAAAAGAAAAGTCGACATGGCTGGAGGATACGCTTCTGTGGTACGTGCTCTCCATTCAAACAATTAAATTCAATTAATAATATAAAGTTAAAAAAATATACTTAAATTTTATTTAGAAATTCCAAAAAAAGACAAGAATTTTGATAAAAGCCTTAAAATACCACATCTCATACCACCACATCATTTATCTCTTACCACAGCAACCAAACAATATTTGGACAATGTCCAACACTGGTCTAACAATATTTCGACTAATTAAATTTGTTAGACGCTAATTAAAACAGGGTTTTAAAGTATGATCTTTAAATGATAAGGAAGCTCCCTTAATTTTCAACATAAAGAAATTAAAAACTGAACGCAACCTGTTCTTTGGTCTTTTGTGACGCTTATGAGGAAAAGCCAAAACTCTGTTAATCTAATAGATACATTTATTTTAAAGTCAATTATGAAGACTATCAATTTTTATTTCTTTTTATAGAAGGAAAGCGGCAGGCAAGTAGACGGTCGATGTGGTGATAAGTGGATACGGTCGTCCATGGACATCCACGATATATGCCGACATCAGTCCAGAATGACACCCGCTCACAAGCTCTGGACGCGCTGCCTGCAACACCGTATATTGACTACCTTTTATCTTTTATAATTCTATTAAGAAACATATTAGATATACCTAAGATTAAACTTTTAAGTGTTTATCTTTCTTTATCCACACATGTGACCTTCAATCAGGCCTGAGAAGACATGTAACTCGCAACGTCTCAAGTATTATTGTGTATTTATGCAATAGATTCTACCACGATTGATCTCTAGGACTAACTGAGCTCACTTTCTTCGACTAATCGGTCAGTAAATTTACAAACGTTTTCTCATCGTTAGTAGATATATAAGAGGATAGATCGGCAGAAGCATCGGTCAGCGTATCATTTGACATTGTCAATTGAAGTCAAGACATTGTTTGTTTTTTTCTTGTTATCTCATCTCTTCGCGATCTCCACTTTATTGCTAGGTGTGAAGTGGTCTCTTGACCCGGCTGCGGATTTCTGGAGTGCCACAGGTATTTTTAGGGTTCTGTAGGTACCAGAAACATATGGAGATCTAGTTAATATATATATGTAGAGATTCGGTTTGCTTTCTTATTTTATGGAGGCTGTATTTAACTGATGTATTTTTATTATAGCAAAAAGGGCAGACAGGAAGTTGTGGAATGAACTGCCAGCTTCCGCGAAGCTACGAAATGGGGTTCTTCAAGAGAACAGGATGCTGCAAGGTCGGCAGCGCAATCGTACGTCTGGTGTTGTAGTATCTATGAGTGGCGGTGACCACTTAGCATTATGTGGTCGGCTTGTCTGCCATCGCTTAATATAAAAATATTGGTAATGTGACCCACGCGGTGGAAAGTGGTTTCTGTAGTTCATGGATACTTGCAACACCAGGTGGGATGTCCCTGTCGAGATTGTTAAGCCCTGTTCACAGTTTTCATGAAGAACTCTATGTCATAACGTAGGGGAAAGACCTCAGGAGGCAGATCGTTCTATAATCTACAGATTCCCAGTACAAAACGGTTCGCGAATATCATAACCTATCATCATAACCTATGTGTCAAAAAAGTAATAAAAGGGTGGATGAACAGTACCGCGGCGATGGTACATGTATTTGTAGCAACCCGAAGCGTTATTTATTTATTTATTTATAACGAACAATTGTTCAGAACACTCATTATTGAACAGATAGGCATAGAAGTGATGTCTCTCTAAATCCTCAGAGGTACTAGCTATTTGTGTGAATGGATCGTCCATTATCGGACGGAGTCAAAAGTGTGGAGTTCAATGCATTGGGCCCGAGGTATGAGCAATATATATCTACTTGATATGGTGCCTAATTGCATTGCTTTATTAAATGAGAATAGAAAGAGGGCGATAGCAACATCAGTTATTCTCGAAATAAGTTTCACGCCAGTCTTCTGTTCACGCCATGTTGAGGATATACGAATAGCCCATTGTTGCGGGACTATCCTTATACTTTCAATTTCCCAATTACCCCGGCCCTTTCAACCCTGTGGTCTATTGGTCACTCTATTATTTAAGGGGGAAGCTGATAAGGGCGTAGAGCTAATTCGGCGCTGACTCGCATCCTCTGAACCCGTAGATAGAGTGCCAGCGACAAGAATTTAGGTCGATGAAGGTCTTCAATGGTTTGAGAGCTTGGGGTGACGCGCAGAGAAGCGAGACGAGCGATACGGAACGAGGTACTACTTGTTAAACTTTGCTTTATAGCTTCTAGCTTGAGGACGTAGGTACCATAACCAAAACCGGCCTTTTTGTCTAGACATGGGCCTTCTGAAGCACATTAAGCGTGAGGGATGTGTGGTTTTAAAAAGCCACGCTGACCAGGCGGATTGGCGAATCCACTCTTTTAGAGATGGTGTAGTTCCTTGTGGTAACGGTTTAGTAGGCTTTTACACTAACGGGAAGAGACACAGTCTATCGGATGTGGGATAGAATAGCCCTCCCAATTCACCACCGCACAATATACGGATGTGACTAACCCGCTAGTTATTTTAATATCCCGTCGACTGTACTGTCAACAATAAAACAGTAGCAATGGAAAGATTTTCCACTTACGGGGACGTAGTTTTTGTTGTAAACCGTCATTTCGTCTTGATTGCCGCTTGTGGGAATCGGCAACAATGCCAACTTCTTCCCATTGTAGAAATTGCACCAAATCAGTATTTTAAAGAAACTAGAAGTTATTTTAACTGTCGCTTGTCTTCGATTGATATATGTGTGTGTGACATAACTGTCATTCGGCTTTGCTTCGCAATAACGTCGTTGAAGTGTCAGATTTGTATTTTACAAATTGAACCGATTCCTTTCGGTATTGATTCCTTTATTCTACATCGATGACACGACGACAATTTGCTTCTAATTTACCATCATTAAAAATTTGTAAATCTCGCGTTTTTTCTGGTCTTCGGCTTTCGCTCTTTGCATAATAATGTTTAATATATAAGTGAATGTAAAGCTTAAAATATATAATTAATGTTTAATTTAACTAAGTGTAATTAAGGCTTTTAAGACTTGCTCCGCAGTGCGAAATAGTTACCTATATTGAGGAAAAACTATCAAACTTACAGATTGAAATATTGGAAAATTTTATTGCATATATGCAGAGATTTTCCAGTTCATTTACTTTTTAAACAAAACATATGTTTTAAAACAATGGTTTGAGGAGCATCTAACGACTCTGGCCGAAAACCTGTTAGTTCTATGATGAACACAGTGTTAAACATACTTTTACTTTTTGTGCTAAAGGGGTTATATTTTAGCGTTGTTGGAAAACCATGTATCTACTTATCTAAATATTCAAGTGAACATTTTACTAAGAAGGTAATTATATTTAATCGTGACCAGATAGGAATCTAACGCAACTCTGACTCAATATTGAATTACGTTTAATAAAGATCAAGGTCCGTTCGCGTCATTCGATTCATTTTGAATCATCTATATTTATTCAACTTTTAAATAGTTTATACTTGACAGGTCATTAAATCAGTTGGCAATTAAAATAATAGTTTTCTCTTACTTACTTACTCTCGTACTTACGAGAGTTATTAAATAGGTTTAGACGCAAAATGGTAGCCTGAAAAAACATATAATTTTGGATATCTATATAAAAATATGTAATTGTCTTTTTAATCTATATAGATAGGTAATGTAATAATAATAATTTTGTTAAACTATTAGTACCTACCTACCTATAATGTAAAGATGTTATAGAGCTCCGTAACCGTAACCGAAATTACCTACCGTATATCCGAAATAAAAGATTCTTTGAAACCGAAACTGAATCGGAAATAATAGTTTCGGGTGTTATTACAAATAATTATGTTTCGATGATAGCAGTAACTGTAATTGTTAATATAATTCCTTGAAAGTAAAGTTTGTTTTATTTTCCTTCGCTTTCAGTAAGTGATACCTACATTTTTAAAAAAAGTTTATTAAAAATATATCCGTAACCGAAACCGTATCCGAAATAAGTTCTTATCCGTATCCGTAACCGAAACGGGTAAAAGAGTATAAATATATCCGTATCGGGATCGGAAATATCATATCCCTAACAAAACAACCCTAAAACTCCTTACATCCCCTAACATACTTAACTTCCCTCCTCGACTTCCCGCCAAAAAGTCCCAGCATGTGGTCACTTATCGCAAATGTCGCAGGACCTACAGCTTCCTCTCATAAAAAAATGGTTTCGCCTTTATCAAATTTTCAGTGAAAAACATTTGCGAATATTTAATTTTGTCAATATGTGAATTGAATAGAATGATTTGAGCATTATTTAGTCCATCAAACGCCATGACCTTTGATTTTCCAGGGAATTCATTGTCTTGTTTATGAGGGTGTATGGCCGTAAAACGCCACGCTCTGGCCAAGCGGGTTGGCGAGTCCATTCTTTTAGAGGTGGTGTACTGATAATACTGATAGGGGAAGGGTTTGGGGGGGGGGGGGCATGACGGGGGCGCAAGGTAAGACGGGGTCATGCACATATACAAGAAACTAGACGTTTTCGAATAGAAAACAACAAGCCAATAGGAAGCCACACTCGATCAACGGTCAGTGCGAGAGAAACAAAGAGTGGCAGTGCACGCGTTTTTTCTTTACAAACGGAAAACTAGTTGAGCGTCTCGTCGATCTAATTTTGTGTAGTTAAAAACGTCTTTATTGTAAGGTAATTATGACTATCCAATGTTTGTCTTTTCTGGTATATTGTTGCTAGTGTTGTTTACTTTGATGTGGTACAATTAAATAAAAATTCAGTTAATCCTTTTATTTTTGAGGAATTATTTTTTTCTAAGTCAGCCTTTGGGGCAAGATGGGGTAATGGGGGTGGGGTATGATGGGGTACCTATAGGGGCAAAATGGGGAAGTGAGTCTAGGTTAATTTATGTTTGTGAATTAGTAACACTATGTTATCACTTTTCAGGTAAAACCATGGTACGTCAATACAAGAAAAATCCAGAACAGGAAAGTGGTCGACAAAAGCTATGAAAATAGCTATATGGTAGACAAAGTATTAAGTAAAGAGATGGGCTACAGAAAAGCTGCTTCTGTATACGCAGTGCCTCAGACTACTGTAGAGCTATATGTTAAGAGAATGAAAGAAGGTGGTGAAGTTACAATTGGTTCACCTTTGGGCCCTAAAAAAACTATATTTACAACAAAAGAAGAAAACGAAATGGTAGCATATCTGAAACATATGGAAGAACGTCTTTTTGGACTGACAACTGTCGATCTGAGACGTCTAGCATATCAACTGGCTGTAAAAAATGGTAAGACACAATTTTAATACTGATAAGGAGATAGCAGGGGTTGATTGGCTCAAAGGTTTCTTAAGGCGTCATCAAGATTTATCCATTCGTAAGCCCGAAGCCACGTCTAGCTTTGAAAATGCATCCCCTAATGATATTGTATTTTGCCAATCCCTTCAGTTCAATGAACTGAAAAGAGGAAGCAATACCGAAGAGAAAAAACGGCCATCATTACCTCAACTCCTTATAAAAATGAGCTGGAAAATTTGAAAAAGCCGAGGAAAGTATCCAATCCTGATGATACTCGTCTAAAAAAAATGCTAAGAATAAACAAAAAACTAAACTTGCAGCCAAAACACAAAAGACCAATGATGAAGATACCATTTGTCTTTATTGTAGTGATATAAATCATACTTTTCTGAAATCTCCGAAGGTTGGGTAGGCTGCCAGCTTTGTGGCGTTGAGCTCACAGTGCTTGTGCCGATGTGGATGATGAAGACGTCGAAGGAATCCACATTTGTGCTTATTGTGATAATAATTAGCTTACCCCATCTTGCCCCATTTTCATTATCCCATCTTACCCCATGGTACGGGGCAAGATGGTTTTTCGCAAGTTCCCTTTTAATTATTCATTATAAAAAAATGTGATAAGTTGATCTCCCAAAGACTATGCCAAATTATAATTAGATTAATAACACATGTGCCATAAATGAATAAGAATAATAAACATAATGGATTATGGCTATATTTTTGTTACTTTCCTTAGCTACCCCTCATGCCCCCCCTTCCCCTAAGCAAATAAAGGCGCGGGACTGCGATTTTCGTGTGCTTCCAAGGAGTCCTCTTCTGTCTTCAGTACCTACCTACCTAAATATATTATCATATCACTTTACTGAGCGACTCCTGATTTACTTCGATGGAACTGGACATAGACAGGATACGTTTTGGACTTTAAAATTGTTAATTACAAAGACATTGGCAGAATCTATTAATTGCACCGTTGCCATATATGAAAACAAAAAAAACTAACCTAAAATCGTTAATTCCTATATTATTTTCTGCTTAATCTCACATTGGCTACCTACTTAACAAAAATTTAACACTACGAAATTATCGAAAATTGGCCTGAGCTCTCCACACTTTCGTGGGCATTCTCCTTTAGCTAAGTAGGTAGGTACTAGGTATACCTACTTATTAATTCTATTTATATTTTATACCGTTTTCCATATTATGTTTTCATTTTAATTAGGTAGTTAGGTACTATAAGTAAACTGTTTACCTAATTTTGTACAATAATTATAAAATTATGACAACGTTAAGTTTTACGCGACTTTTATAAAAAGAAATTATTTATAATAAACATAAAAGAGCAATTTTTAAAAAAGAATCTACCGATTTAAAAATAGAATATCAACCAGCTGCAAATCGAGCGTCCCACGAGCGCGGCTAAATCAATTCTAGCGGCTTGTATCTCCGCCGGAACAAAGTACGCTGCCAAAAATCCTTATCAGAAGGGCGTTACTCACCGTTGCGCCGCCCGCTTGCCGCGCCTCCCCTCCGCCCGCTGCCTCACCCCGCTCTCCGTCCACACAAAAATAGCATTTGTCCGCTGGCTTCCAATCTGTAGGCTCTTCTGCCACCTCTAACTTCGGCTGTGTCGCCGGCCGCTTTATAAGACTTTCTAGAATTGTCTCTGGCCGTCGCGGCGCCTTGTCTTCTTCCTCCTTCCGTTCGACTTTCGGTCTTTCGTCTTCGGGCGCGTTGATCTGCTCGATGGTCTTGATCTTGAGCGCGGGCGGAGGGTCGGTGGCAGGCATTGATTCGTCCTCGCTGGAAGGTTCGGCCTCTGTTCGCTTCGGTAGCAATGCGTCCTGGTATAGTTTCCATTTTCTTCGACCCATCAACTCCTCCGCCACCCGTTCTAGACCTGGAATTGAGAGAGAACATCGATCAGCAACAATAACACTTGGGGCTTTCCTTATCAAGTATTCCTTCCTGATAAAGTAACTCTGTTAACTATCTGATAGATACATTATCTGCTAAATTACCTGCCACTTTTAAATATTTTATTCTTACCTCTGTTCCCTTTCAAGACTACATAATGTAAAAAAATAGTCATTTTATAATTTTATATCAATTTTATCCCCCTATCTATTTTATAAGTAGTAAGTAAGTAAGTAGTTAGATCAGTTGACCACTTGGAATTTCAAAAAGTGGTAAACTCGCCCGCAGACCAGTTTACGAGCGGGCCAGTTGCCACCTAAGCCATTAATTAAATCTAGCTGATACTGACTTTCTGATACCTTCTGGTAGAGTATCAGAAGGTGATGAGAAAGGCTCTAAATGTTTTTAAAAATAATAAGGTTAATTTTATTATCTTACTATAGAAATTATTATAAGTATCTGTCCAGACTTGGCAACACTGAGAGTCGTTAAGGATTCGACCAATCAGCGGTTTACATGAAAAAACTGTCATTGCCTAAAAAGGTTTTTTCTTACTTAGAATCTGCTCCAACGATCGTTACATATACGCTAATGCAATTTAAATTGTTTAAAAGTTAATATAGTGTTTTAAGCGCAACGTATTTATTATTTAAAAACCCAGTATCTAACAGTATCTAATAGGATTTTATTTTTCCTTGAGTACCTATGTCTAGAAAAGAAGTTAGAGACTTCGTCGTGATTACTAAGGGAGGCCTGTACCTAACTTGCAATGAAACGTTACAGGCTGGTATCCATAAAGAGGAAATTAGAAACTTTCTTGAGAGAAATAAGCATATTTAGCTAAATGACAAGCGACAAAATTGTTAAAATATTCAAGGCATTTAACTAAGTTCTTTTTGTATGTTGAAGGTGGCATGCGGTCCATGGGGTGGTAGGTGCTCACCGCCGCCCATGGACTCCTGCAACACCGGAGGGTATTAGTGTAGGTACTGCATACCCATGCGGGTGTACTGGCGGCCCTGTGAAATCCTATTCACAGCTTTCATGTCGTAGCGTAATGGGAAACCCTCAGCTAACTAAATAATAAATAGTATAAATAATGTACGTATAATAAATTAATAGTATAAATAAATGTCTAGACAAATATTTTAAGCCCGAATTGCATTATTTTTATTTGCTGAAATCAAGACTCGGGTATTGACAATCCATAAAATGAAACAGTTGCAACCTGTGTCGTGGGACGGTGGCATTTTGACGACGAATGAAAGTCGAACATCATTATTAGGAATATTGTCAAATTTTGTTTCATTGAATAATTCATGACATTCCAATTTTCTGATTAAATTATTTTCCAATACCTACATTCCAAAATTCTAAAGAGAGATACTTACTTACAGATTTACTGAATTCAAAATATTTTTTCATCAAAAAAACAGATATAGGTAATTACCTACCTACGAGAAACGCCTACCTAAATATGACCATAAACGAACACAAACGACTCATTTGTCTTTTAGGACATCTCTTGTCAAATAGTCATAAAGATCACATGATGGCATGTTGACGACGAATTAAGATCGAACATCATTATTAGAAATACTGTCAGTTTCGTTTCATTGAATAATTCGTGATACCTACGTTCCAACTTTCTGAATTACTATATCTAAATCTAACTAGACTAGAAGGTATACCAGATAGTAGATAGCATCTATATAAAGTTTAATAACAGGTTCAATATATTCATTAGGTGGAGGAGATTCTCTATCTCCTCTGCCTAATTTTCTTTCTTGAGAATAATTCTCTCCCATATTCACTGCGACTTGTTTGATAGGGGAGGGGAGGGCAAGATGGAAGGTCTAACTTTGTATTGTAATAATACAAAAATAGCATATTATAAATCTTTTATTTTAATCAGTTTTGAGAGTAAACCTAAAAAATAATATAATTCTGTAATTAATAATAATTAATATTTGGTCCAAAATCAGTAACGACCCATGAAGTAAAACCCTGGCATATTCCATTTTGCCCTCACACTGAAGGCAAAATGGAAAGCTTATACGGGCAAGATGGAATGTATAGGATAACTTTAAATATTGCAATTGATACATAATAAACAACCATCTTCTGCATCAGTACACAGTTCATGTGCCCAACCACAACAAGACGGACATTGTAACCAATCTTCTGTGGGTGGTTCCACGTATTGTTCTCCACAAAACAGGCAAAACACATCTTCTTTTGAAGCTTTCTCGATTTTCTCGGTTCTTTTTGCTTTTCCCTTACCCTTCTCTTTTCCCTTTCCTTTCCCCTTTCCTTTATACTCATATGTTTCTTTGTTATTATGTTTTTTCTCTATTCCTTTGCTATCTTGCAGAAAATCTAATTTTGGTTTCTTTGTCAGCTCCCTCTCTTCAATTGTAGCTTTGAATGGAGAACTGGTTAGGATCTCTGACTTCTGACATCTAACTTTTCGCTTTTTTATTGTCGGCGTAACTTTAGGTGAAGGAAGTATTTTCTTTTTAAATCATGTATGATGTAGATGGCTGTTCCAAACTAATGTCAATGACACCAGAATCAGAACGCTTTTCTTCATTCTGTGCTACTTTTAATATGTCAGTGTCTGCGTTTTCTTCTTTTTCGAGAACGTCATCTCTTTCGACAGTCATAGCAGCTTCACAGCCTTCTGTTATTGCAACATTGTCACTGTTTATGACTGAATCTTCTATTTTGTCTGTATCTGAATTTTCGTCTCCCGTATTAGTCATAGCAACATTTGCGGTTTCACAGTCTTCTGTCACTGCAGCATTGTCACTGTTTATGATTGAATTCTTTGTTTTATCTGTATCGGCATTTTTGTCTCCCGTATCAGTCACAGCAACATTTCCATTTATTGGAGCGTTTTCATAAACGGAGGCTGGAGCAAAATCTAAATCGGTAAATAAATTTCTGTTATATGGAAAAATTCCAGTCTTCCTAAAACCGCTGGTGGCATTTTGCACAGTAGCACTTTTTTCGTATGCAGTGCAAACAAGGCTGGCAATGTCGAACTGGGTTACTCTTCTCCCAGGATGATTCTTTTGGAATGTGTCAATGGTTTGCTCAAAAGCCACTTTAAATGAACGGTAGACTGACACATCTAGTGGTTGCAGCTTGTGGCTTGTGTGTGGAGGAATGCTGACCATAATCACATGTTTCTCTCGTGCTAAATTTAAAGATTTTAGGTTCTGATGAGTAGTGTGGTTGTCTAGAATCAATAAAACTGGTCTGTCTGCTGATGGTCTCGTTTTTTCGATAAATATTTGTAACCAGTTGTTAAAAGTATTGTTATTTATCCAGCCAGAATCAGAGCACCAAGCTTGGGAGCCGTTGGGGGCTCCGTCCAAAAGGCGTTCATTCATTCTCTTCCTTTGCCCAAATATAAAACAAGGTGGAATAAAGCGACCCGTAGCACTGCAAGTACAGATCACTGTGGTAAGTTGCCCCTTTTCTGCTGTAGCAATAACCCCTACTTGCCTTTTGCCTTTTGTCGAAATTACTCGAGGAGGTCGGGAAGCGCTAGTCTTGACACCAGTCTCGTCCATATTATATATATCGTCCGGTCTTGTCAGAAACTGGTATTGGGAAATAACATCCCATAGGTTATTATAGAAGCGATCCACCTGAGTGCGATTAAAAGCAGAGCAACGAGCTAGGGATGTGGGTTCCGGCGTTCGGAATGTTAGCTGGGGGTGTCTTTCCATGAACCCTTCTATCCATGCCCTCCCAGCCTTTTCACACTTAAAAGGATTAGGAATGTTATTTAATTTTGCCACCTCATAAGCTAATTCCTGAAGACTATCTTTTGATAGGCCATAAAATAGTGCGTCTCGTTCAATGGCAAGGTCACAAATCTTCTGCTCAAGCTCCTTTGAGAAAACAGGCTGAAACCTACCTAGTTTCTTAGAAGCGTCACCTTTTTTGATGTGGCGATGTAAAGTTCCGATCGGAATTCTATATTTCTTTGAAGCTGCACTTATTGTTGTAGCTTTTGCCTCATCCATCGCCTTCTGCATTGTTTCTTCCGTCCAAGACCCCCTCTTAGTTTTTCTTTTATATTTGAAGACCATCTAGAAAGAAAAAATGCGTAATTAAAGAGAGGAAATAAAGTAAAGAAATAAAATAATTTGACTCGGGCAAGATAGAAACTTTTCCATCTTGCCCTAAAATTCAAATTTCCAACTTGCCCATACGCCGGTTTTAATAATAATATACCGACGCATCTGTAACCTTACTTATTTTTCTTATGGTAGATATCAATTCATACAATCGATTCCTAGTAGATATCTACTGTCAAAACAAAATAATAATATTTCTTACCCTTTTTAAACAATTTCACTGCAAAAATCCTAGTTTTTATAATAATACGGCGTCTATTAAACAAAACAATAGTACTCTTCAGTGGCTGGCGCGAACCGGACTGAACTTCGTGTGTAAAGTCAACATGGTCGCGTGTCTTTGTGTGCGTAACGACGCGGACGACATGTCACGTGTTTTGAGTTTATAGGTAGTTTCCATCTTACCCGCTCCTTCCATCTTGCCCTCCCCTCCCCTATTCGCTGCATTGGATTGAACGGACGCTTGCTCTTGAAACAAATCAGCTTTAGATTTGAAATAAATTGATGACGGTTAAAATCGTGAATTGAAAGGGCTCTGTATCGATTTTATAGGTTTCTATTTACCATTTCTATATAATGTAGAATATATTATGCAGTAGGTATAATAAAATTATTAATGTATCTACCTAATAAAATTTTATCGCAAATGAAATCATAAAACCCCGTCAAAATTTCCAAACAATAAAAATATAAAACTTTCTCTTAACAAAAATGTCGTCGAACCCAACTACTTCAATTTATGGCCGTGTTTTCGTATTACGATACTATATAATTAAATTATCGATATTAATTAATGTCGATATTTATTGCGGACAGCGCGATAAATTTTCATGCGTGTTGGCAGCACTGCGTATCTAAATACGCAGGTTTGCGTTGGTGTGCGTGGGGGTTCGTCTATGTACGTCGAGATAGTGCGTCCAAACGACGGCCAAGGTTCGTATTACGATTTGAATGTATTTTTCTCACACTATCGATTGTCAAACAAATAATTTATGGACGCGATATGTGGGTTCACTGGTTTCGTGATTCGTTCGCTAATGATCGGTACATTTAACTTGTGTTTATCAACAACTAGGCGTAAAATATTCCTTTATAAAACTACTAGCAAACCGCCCTGTCTTCACTTAGGTGACTTTACAATTTCTTAGAGAAACCAAACAAGTCCATCGGTATTAAATTATCTTTCTAAAAGTAACAGGATTTTTAAAAGCACTCCTGTATTTTTTACAAAAATTTCAATATTTGACTATCTATTGATGTGATATAAAAAATAATTTAGTTATAATTACAACAATTCCAGGCTAAGTAGGTACCTATAAAGTAATATTTTTATCCTAAGTTGATGCAAGTACTTTGTGTTAAACAAAAACAAGTTAAACAAAGTAGAATATGTTAAATAAGTGTATGAAGAAGGGGTCGTAAACATTTTAGTGGTGTATATGTATATTTTTTAAATATAATGCTGAATTAATTTTAATTTTAATAATGTGTTTATTATATTTCCGTATTTGTATAATTAAAATCAAGTATTCGCTAATAAAATAAAATCTACACTCTAATAAAATCTACACTACACACTCTACAACAAAAACTCATTTAGCGTTAAGTTCTGAATTGCAATAATTAAATCACTAAAATTAGCATAGAGAGTGCAATAAAAAGCTTGCTCATTGTCTATGACTTCCGTTGTGGGATCGTCAATATTTTTTACAAACGCTTGGGAATAGGAATTATTGATAGATAAATTATGACTTTTATGAACTGAGAATTGTTTCCATCTCTTTTTTAACAAAGTTTCCATCTCGATCCACTACTGCCTGCATAATGGACTACTTGAAAATCTCAATTCCTTTCTAACACATTCTGTTTTTTAGTATATTTTCGGAATTTTTAAAGACTTTTGACAAAAAGCTTTCTAGCAGAACCCTCACTTGACCGTTCATCAAAACTATCATTAGTCCAAGTGGTTAACTGAAGCGAGACCCTTTACATGTGAAGTTAGCAATTAATGGGCCAGCGGGCAACTCTCATGGCGTGAAATGATAAAAAAAATCGTATAATTACACATTTGAGTCGCTTCCCAGTAAATCAGGCTAATGTGCCTCGAAACTGAGTAAGTATAATCGCTATACTGGCGAGCTGTACAGCTAATTTGATAGACTAATTACTGCATCACCGCTGAATACTTTTGAGATATTTTTAATGATTAAAAAGATTTAAAATCAGCATTACGTTAGTGCAATGCGTTAATCGAAGTATTTGTATTATTTATATCTATAATAGATATATCTAGACGCTTGTCTTAGTGCAATTAAATTTTATAAGACGCAGTTAAATTTTTTATAATATAAATAACACATTAGAGATAAATATTTATGTTAGAACGACAAGGGTTTATGTATTTTATAAGAAAACCTTCTCATCCAACCACCACCGAATGTCTTTAAGTGGTCGGTCCACGTGGTCGGAGTCCATCACACTGCGCTTCCCGTTACGTAACCTCCATTCGAAGATTCGTCTACTCCATCGGTTGTTGGTCCTGCGACAAATATTTCGGATCTTATCCAGCAAAGAAACTCCAAGCATAGCTCTCCCCATAGCTCTTTGAGTGACCTTGAACTTATGGATCAGGCCCACTGTCAGAGGCCACGTTTCAGCATAGTATGTCATAACCGGCAGGACGCACTGATTAAAAACTTTCGTCTTTAAGCATTTTGGTATAGGCGACGAGAAGAGTCGACGCATTCGATGGTCTGGCAGATGAAAGCCATGTGAACAACTCGAGATGAAAAGAGCCGAGGATCGTGTGTGGTGGTGAGCTTTGGGAGACGTATATATCTAGCAGTGACGAGACATAGGCCGATGGTATGGTATAAAAACCTTCTTTTTACATGGTTAACACTTCAAAATAAATTTTACTTACATGATTAATTGTAACGAATTTTTAAACGCATAGATTTGAAATACCTTTATTTGATTTTGAATAAGAAGCCGCCATTTCAAGAAATAAGGTGACAGACAAGCAAACAGTTCTGAGAAGTAAGCTGATGCTCAAGGATATCTGCTATAGGTACTTGCTTTAGCCAAAAACGACAGTGTTAAAAATTAAATAATTTGGATTTGGTAAACAATTGGAAAGGAAAGGAAATGAAGAGTATCATTATTAGTATCGCCCGCATACCCCCTGGTGTTGCAGGTGTCCATGGGCGGCGGTAACACTTACCATCACGTGGGACCGCTTGCTCGTCCGCCCACTAGTCTATAAAAAAAAAAAAATTCCTACCGCCCCAGTTCCACTGGGTTTGGATTGGATAGACGGAATGAGAAGGGAAGGGAACTCATCCACTCTAGACGTTGGTACTAGACTCGCGTAGAATATTATGTCCCGAAACCTTCTAGTGATGATACACTAGCGGAGGCCTGTGCAGAGCAGTAGGACATTTAAAAGGTTGACATCGCATCAATCAAATCAAGAACCACGAATCAAACAATCGAGGCTCCGTATAAAGATAATTTTGAAAAACAAAATACACATACGTAAGTATAGGTAGCTTCCACAAATTATTTAATGCACTTAGCATTAGGTAAATAATTTCTGGAAGCTTTGAATTTTTGTATTTGCATTTGTTTTCTAACTGAAATATATAAAAAATAACAACGACCTTAGGTAAGTCTTTTAAAGATCAGTTGTTCAAAGAGCGGGTAGTTCAAAATAAATATTTTAAATAATTGGCTTCCTCTATCTATAATAGGTCTTTTTTGAAACGCGTGGTAAATGGTAGCAAACAAAGGATGGTTCGCGTGCGTGGTCCGACTACTGATTGGCTAAAACTGCGATTAGAGTGGTCTGTTTCAAGGTCGACTTGAGTCAGTCTGCATTGGTGTGCGAGTGCATACGTTTGGGTTCAATTCATAGGCAACAGCGGATATAAAACGCTTACCATCAGACTATGTCTCTTCACGGCCCATTTAGAATAGCATCACCCCATCTCTTACCGTGGGCGTCATAAAAAGCGACTAGGGAATAACAAAGCCGCTACTATAAGCCCTGGTTTTGTACATAAGCCATGTACCTACAAGACAAGGAGCACGAAGAGACCCAAAAGGCAGTGAACGAAATAGGACTGGTTACGGTTAGGTCTCTCCAAAGACTCACCACCACAAGTGAACTTCTGCCTTTTTTTATTCAGTTACCACCGGCAAACTTCCTTAAGTCGTAGGTCCACCTGGCCAGAGGTTGTCGCACACTGCGTTTCGTTTTTGAAGTGATTTTTCTTTTTAAACCTCTCACTAATAGGTATCTTACAAATCATAAAGAGTTAATTTTGTTTACTTTCCAATAATTCATTTCCAGTGTTTTTTCTTTAATTGTTTAAACATTTTTTCTAAAAATTCAAAATACAAATTTATTCTAAATCGCGTCATAGGTATAAAACATATATAACGCGTAGTCATTTTTTAATTTCAAAATAAAATACAGTTTAATTAATTTTAGAAATACATCATTAGATTTACATTTAGATACATTTAGACATTTAGAAACAAATACATTTAGAAACATCTTTGGGATTCACTGAAACTAAAAAAATCAGCAGAAATATTAAATCCGCTACACGCCTCAACTTGGCCCCTATATAAGTGATTCAACACGGAAACGTCCCATGTCCTTGTTTGGCACATCGCAAATGTGCGCATTGAATTGCTTAGATTATTTGCCTCTTATTAACATTATTAAATAATATCCATCTACAGAATAACTGCAAGACAGATATTTTTCTAATTGTATGGTCAAACACCATTCTTGTCGGGCTTAAGAAATAAATGTTATTTCCAAGATGTAATATAATAATATATTTTTTAAATAAACTGTTAATATGTCTGACATGATTGCTAGAAAAGAATCTAGGAATAACGAGAACATATGAATTAATGTCACTGAAGGCGCCTTTAGTAAAATATTCAGTGGGCAGACATAGCTAGATAATAATAAAGACAGTTTAAATACACCATGAAGAATAAATAACAAGCATTTATTTGTTTTATTACGTTGGTATATTATTAAGAGAAGTATTTTTAAAAAATTTATCATGAAATTTTCATGCAAAATAATCCGATTATATATTTCCAAAAAAAATTGTTCCGATCTACATTCGGCTGTCGGTTGTCACCGTGTTGGTGGCGTGTACATTGTACAAGCGGCACTGCGCCGACGCCGATGCACCGCAGTAGGTACCATAACAAGAAAGGTACTAATACAAATAAATATATATATATATATATATATATATATATATATATATATATATATATATATATATATATGTAATAAATAACAATATACGTAGGGCTTAATATGTTTTTAATTTTAATCACTTTTCGCTGTTTATACTTGAAATATAAATCCACGACATGAAAGATAATGCTGTAAATTATACCAATGATAATTTAATATTATTAAAGATAAACGCGTTTGATAACCGCATGACTGCTATATAACCTAATTCATAATACGAAATAATAATGTACAGTTATTCAATTATGACGGTAAAAACACAGGCGCGGTTTGACACTATCTGATACAGGTCTTAAATCTCGACACAGACAATGGAGAACCGGATGTCGTACATCTTACGCGACCTCTAAGACAGAACTCGATGTAGGTGAATATATAGAACGTAATGTCACAACCTCGATTGCATTGTGTCGGTGCCCAACTATGAGCAGCAGAAAATATTGAATTGGCAGCAAATTCAAATGTGGGTTATTATTTATTTATCGCGTGTTATAAGTACGTTAAAGTTGCTCAATTAAAGTTAGTTCAATTTTGTATTATTTATTAATTTAAATCTAATTTCAAATTATTCAGTTCTACACATTGACATGTGTGTGACTTGACAGGCAAGAGTAAATTAAATTGTAAAGAGAGTCACAGATATATATATATATATATATATACTTATATTTATATCTATCATATACCTACTTGTTATTCTTTACTAAAGAAAACTTGCAGCGTGTGAAAACATTTATCAATTAAATATTTACTGCATTTATTATTCAACGTTATCAATTTTATTTCGTCTTTTATAGGTTTAGGAATTGAATTATAGATTTTTATATACATTACGTAGGTTAGGTTTAGATTATCTGCTGACCATAAAGAACTAGATCATGATTTGCTGCTTATTTAGTATTTTTGCTGCCTGTAGGTATATCTAAGCAATAAATTGTGACGTCGTCGGAGGAAATGTATACCCGACTATCTATCGATGTCTATGTCTATCGATTGTAACAATTATGTAGATGTAATAATTATTTCAGTATAAAACCAATAAGTCCGCACCGCAGCTTATCTGATAAACTGTGATCTTAACTTTTTATGAGATCAAATAACATCACTGTGATAATGGCTGTTGTAAAGGTACTTAATTATGTATATTGCTTCTAAATGGGACGAGTACCTACTTACCTATAATGCTTAGCTGAGGGAAAAAGGGCAAAATTGTTACTGCTAGTCAATATCTAGATTTAGCTTAAAAATTAAAAAAATCTAGTTTTTAAATAGAGCTGGAAATTATGACGCATATTCTTGCGTCCCGCAACAATTAGTAAAACCGTCCTGAGCTTCAGAACCTGAAACTAATTACAACTTGTTCCAACTGAAATTTCACATCCAAAATCTTTTCACGATTAGAGAGTATCTATTTACTCAATGGAAATTGCTTTGTAATTTAAGACCATTAGGACTTTTATGGGCTATTTACAAGGTGTCGACATTTAATTATAATGAGTACGTAATAATAATAGATACGAGTATATATAGTACCTACATAAATACGTATCTGCTGTTTTTTATGGATGATCCGAACATTCGTGTTGGTGAATACTCGCCAATTTTCAAGTATTGGTACTTGTATTAGTCAATTTCCATACGAATACCTACTCGATTACTAACCGAATAGTAAAAATGCAGCGTGCGTAGTAGGTAAAAGAGGATTTTTACAAAAATAAATATGTACTTAGAGATTAAACCTTCATTTGAAAATCAATTACTAAATGGGCCAAGGGCGTAGCCAGAATTTTACTCAGGCAAAGCAAAGGATTTCCTTATAATTTAAATAAAGATGGTGTAACGCAGAAAGTCTTTTACTTATTCTTCCCTATGCTAGGGGGGAGGGGGGCAAGAACCTCAACCTGCCCCACCGTGGATACGCCTATGAAATGGGCAGCAAATCATGATCAACGAAAGGAACTATTTTTGAATAACTGAAATAAATACTTTTTAATTACTAAGAATGTCAACACAAAGTCGATGAACTCTTATAAAAATTACCAGTATCTTATAAGTATCTTTATTGTTACCAGAGAATCTAAACCTTTAAATTTGCTGCCACTTTCAGTATTTCTGTGCTCATTTAATTATTTCCCCTTAAATAGTGGAACAAGTCCTGTTCAAAATAACTTGTTAGCTGATATATCTATACCGTATTGAACAATACTACAAACTACATTTAAGTTAGTAGTGTACGAGCACTATCAGATAGAACACGGTCTGTCCAAACTGTGAAACTTCTAATTGTTTGGTAGTTTGCCTCCTAATAGCTTGTAATTGTAGACCCGAACCAAATTGTACGAGGACATGCTTTAGCACTTTATGTCAGTTTCTGAAATCGATGTCCATAATCAGCCTAATGTAGTTCTAAATTAAATATGCATCGTAGTAAACGTATAACAAAGCTAAACGCCTCGTTGCGAGCACAGACCTTCCCTAGTACCTACATCACTACGGGGTTTTGAACTATAATCCACAACGCGGTCCCAGTGCCGATTGGTGGATACACGTGCTCCAGTTTATTGTTTAATCCTGGAACATGCGGTTTTCTTTCATCGCCGAATTAGTGTTAAAAACTGTACCTACCTACTTACAGTCTTTTAGATCTAGATGGATTAGATTGATTAATTAGATTGTGCCTAAAAATCATATTAGGTGTTTGCTATGGCAGTAGTGCAATACACTCGGTCAATAAATAAACACATTTCCTCGATTTGATCATTATTGTCCCAGTACTATTCGAGACACTTTGACAGCTGTCATTTCAAGCTAGATTTAAAAGACTGTAAGAACTTCAGGAATTCAGAAGTCCAGAAATACTCTTACGCTATCACCTGATAGGAAAGTTACTTAATGTAAAATAGTAAACAAAGAATGAAAGCAATAAACATATTGGGACAATGAAATGACTTAATTTACAGTTATTTATTTACAATTTCGTCTTTTTGTAATGGTCCATGCTAAGAAGATAAGCATAATGTATTAATATCATGATTAATTAGCTATGTAAATGTTAATTGTAAGGGGTGTCCCAGATTGAGCGCCGAATTTAATTTAGAAAAAAAAAATAAAGTCATTGTTGCTCCGACTGTGTGACATGTGGTATCGTCCTGTTGGAACCACAGGCTGATCGAGGTCCATATTTTCCAATGTGTCAAAAAAAACTTCTGTAGCATGTTCCGATACCTCTCTATGCGTACCTACATATCGATACCTAAAAACAATGACCCTATGATCTCGCCGAACCAAAATCCGCACCAAACTGTAATTCTTTGAAGATGCATCCGTTTTTTATGAATCTTATGAGGATTCTTCAAGCTCCAGATACGATAATTTTGCTTATTGACGTATCTGTCGAGGTGGAAATGGGCCGCGTCACTAAAGATGATTTTTTCGACAAAATGAAGGTCCACTTCATACTGCTCTAAAATTCATACTGCGTAGCTCTTTCGTGTAGCGTTCTATGTTGACTAATTACAACTGTCATATGTGATATCTATAGACAAACCATAGTGGCCAACCGCCAAACAAAAAAATGGCGCGAAATTTAAATCCGGCGCTCAATCTGGGACACTATAGATACTAGCGAAGGAAACTTCATGTTATATAATTTGTTCCAGCTTAGTTGTAGGTATAACGATTATAACTTCATTAAACAAAACAATTAATTGCTAACAAAAAGGGATAAAGTGAGTGTAAAATAAATTAATGTAACATAGGTAACTATAATTGCTGTAAAAAGTATAACAATGTACCATGAAAAGTGTATGTCTATCTCTGCATCACGCCAACAACTCACGCAACTGACCATATCTATGCATTAAAAAAACCTATCCATTATAATCTTTTAAAAAATCGCCGCTAAATTGTCTATCTTATAATTAGGTCGAGTACAATCTAATGCAGTGCAAGACAGTTCAATTATTTTAACGGAACCAATTCCTTCCAGTTAAAACTAAAAAGAAAATTTTAATTTTAATTAAAAATGTTTTAACTGAAGGTTACGTGCCCCTGAAATCGAACGCCAGTCATTTGAATAAGGAATTAGAATAAGATGGCAAAAAATATGAGCATTAGAAAGAGTGAAGCAATTACCGCGCGAAAAGGACAGAAGACCAGGCCGGTCCGTTATTGGCTGACCGCTTTTTATGCCTTAGTTCCCCTAATCTTCATTTCGAATAACATCTGCTTCGCTAATGTTTATTCGAAATAGTTCTTTAAACTTATATTGTTACGTTCTCATTTGCAATTCCCTGGATGCGTTTTCTTATTTATTATTATTTTTTACTATCCAGTGTTCGGTCGTTGAACACAACGTGTATTCAATTTTTAATACATCGGATAGGTTCCTTTTAAGGTCATCGTTTGTTGGAAAAGGGCCATGGTTTGAATTAATTTGTTTTTTCTTTGCGTCCAATCATTGGTTGGCAGATGGATGGCGAAGGCAATAATAGCTTAAGGCTTTTTAAGTTAAGCTCCATTGTAGATTATGTGTGTAAGTGTACAATTATATTGTAAGGGAAGATAATTTATATGTTCTCGTTTCTCGGGCGATGACATTACTCCGAATAGTAAACGGCGGTGGGTTGAAATACTGTCGCTATACATTTTATTATAGGTTTTATTATACCTGTTATTATTTCAATAACAGGCTTAATACGTTTCACAACGCCATAAAAGTTTTAGTTGCAGATACTTTTTATCTCCTGATAGTGTTTATATTTAGTATGCAGTATGGTAATTTAAAGGTATAATATTTTGTGTGAAAATTAAAGTGCGATCTTTTAAATGTAACTTGATTAGAATGACAGCTGCCAATGTGCCTAGAAGAGGGCTCCATAAAAAATAATGAATTTATAAAAAAACCAAAAAATCACAGGTGTTTGCCATCGGTAAAAGGACGTATTTTTTAATTTGTATTGTATAACACTCAGACGATAAATAACCACATTACCTCGATTTGTGCATTATTGTCCTAGTAGGTACTATTTAAGGCACTTTGATACCTGTCATTCTAATCAAGCTATATTTAAAAGACTATTTAAAAAATGTGGCAAAGAAACTAAATCAGAGAACATAAATAATAAAATAAACATAAAAAAAATATTTGTTATATGTTATAGGACTTACACCAAATAAATATAGAGACATACAAAATACAGGTACCTGGGTAATTAGAAGTAATAACCGGAGGCCTTATCGCTAAAGCGACTTTTTCCAGGAAACCTTTGTTTTGTCATGTGTTGACCATAGGCAAATATGTTCATTTTTATTTGTTAATTAAAGTTACGACAAGGATTCTATCTGCATAGGATCTTGGTGCGAATTAACTGGTTAAAACCCAATAAATGAAATCTATTAAATAATATCAAATTTCTTTAATAGATTTCATTTATTGGGTTTATATGATAATAATCTACTACTCAGTAATAATTTTATATGATTGTCCACTCGAAACTAAACAAACAATGTACAGCATGTTTCAAATAAAAAATATAAAAGCCACATATGTAGCTACATACCTAGTTATCACTGACAAAATGCCAACCATTGAACAATGAAATTTTAAACACCAGATACAACAAAGATAAACATTAAATTATCATTAACCAACACAAAAACTATTAAATTTTACCAATAACTACAACTTACTTAATTATCCCGCCAATTGTATTACACTAATGGAGTTCCATTGGTGCATCAACGAACTGGACGCAATGAGAATAAATAAAACATAAGATTATCGATAAGGAGTCCGTATTTATCGATATGAACATTCATCGATACAATTAAGCGATCTACAGGAATGTTGACGAAAAATGTTACTAAGCAACTGGCTGATAGCCTGAAAAAATTAGGCAATTTTGAAAGAAAAAAGGCAATAGTGCGAATGACAAATATTTTTTTCTTAGTAACTTGTTTTTATATGTGTATTTAATTTTAACTTTGACTGCGTTTACTAATTAAGTCATGTTGTCATCGTCTTTAAGTAAAATAATTGCACTTGCATGTACCCAACTCAAACAACTCAAACTCTGTTGGTGACATTTAATAAATAATTTAAAAATATGACCGAAGGTTGTGAACGCAATGCTGTAGAAATGCAGTTTTTATTTCAACCATTGTTTATAGAGGTATTAATTTTATTTGAAACGTTTATGGTTTTAGAAGTGGTGTAGTAAATAAAACAGGTTGACAACTAAAACCTGCTAGACTGGGTACAGTACCGGGCGATATATATGGAACGTCGTAGATGAGAAGTCGATCATCTCCCATGCATCAAGCACGCAAAAATTTTGTTTTCGGGAACAGCTTTTGACACCATTTCGATTGCACTCAAATATTTAGGGAACGTAGCGCGGGACGCCCTCCGGCTAGTTGGACTGGCGACTTCAAGAAAGTCGCCAGTAAGTATTGGCTGGACGAGTTAAACTGAAGACCGTATGTGGTGGCAGTCCTTGGGAGAGGCCTATATCCAGCTGTGGAGAAACACAAGCTGATGATACTTATGATATGGTAATATTCTATTTATACTTACATTGAATTGGTAATGTTCCATGGTTTCGTGGTAGTCTCTCGTGGCTATAGTTAGTGTAACAAAATGTAAAGTTAAAGAAGCGAATGGAATTGACCAATGTTTGTTATATTTCAAATATATTAAATGGTAGGTACTACTGTGGACTCTCCCGATATGCTTCATGAACTCGAGATACGTGTAGTTTTAACACATACCTACTAGAAATCTCGATCTACTTAGTGTACCTACCATTGGCCCATTAGGTATAATAGATAGATATCGGCAAAATTCCTTCTTTTTGCGCGTGTGTGAGGATTATAATAGAATTAGTCATGATGTAGATTTTGATCCTATTTGTAGCAGTGTAACTACACTCAAAAGAAAATATTGTGATCGCTTCTTCTCCACTGTAACACGATTTCCACTGACAACATTTGTTTATTTGAGATGATTTATTAATAATCGTGCAGTTATATATGTGAAAACTTGTAACGCCTTCAGTGTTCAAGTAATTGAATAAAAATGTAGTTATCCGTATGTTTTCCTACGAAAATAAAAATAAAATGAAAATGTAGCCCTGCCGAAACTTTCGAGTTGAATAAAATAAGTAAATATAAGAGTAAATTAAGACCCGTTGAAGATGTTTAATTATATAGGTAAGTAGATAAATGCGTGTTCCGCGAAAGAGATTAATAGATAGGTAATTTAATATGGATTAAGTGTGTGCAACACGTTATGTTGAAATTTAAAAATAATGCAGATAATCGTACCAGTAAGAATTAATAATTCCTCAGAGATTCATTAGTTCGCAATCTTGTCTTAATATCTCAGCTTGTCTTAAAAGAAATAAAATCCAATTCTTTTGTCTCAATCCATTCGCCCGTCTGACGGGGGTGCGGGGGGGGATTCCAAATTTATTGAAAACTAGCTGTTGCCGGCGACTTCGTCCGCGTGGACTTTAGTTTATAAACACTAGTGAAAACCGCACCCAAATCGGTTAAGCCGTTTCTAAGATTAGCGCGCACAAACGCACAGACAAACAGATAAACATAATATTTTCTTAGGTTTTCGCGATTACTATACATAGCTATACATAGTGGTCAGTCACCCCGTGACCACGTCCACTGCAAAGTGTTCGAAACGTCGGGATATAAATAATGTTAAATATACGCGATTTAAACCGTTCAAAGTTGTTTAATTGCTAAACAGATAAACAGACAAACAGACAAAAATTCTAACAATCATTGTTTTGGGTTCTATTGCGTTGATAAAGGCCCCCAATAATAGTTTTTCTCATATATCTTCCATGTACAGACAGCGATCAGTTACATTTTTATTATATGTATATAATATATATAGAAGATAGCAATTAAACAACTTTGAACGGTTTAAATCGCGTATATTTGACATTATTTATATCCCGACGTTTCGAACACTTTGCAGTGGACGTGGTCACGGGGTGACAAATATACGGGATTTAAACCGTTCAAAGTTGTTTAATTGCTATGTATAGAAATCTAGAAAAACCTAAGAAAATAATATATAGAAGATGTTAGATTCTACGTTATTCCGCTATTTTTAATTTAAAGACAAAGACGTGTTTAGACGAAGGTTTACCATAGATGACTTAGAGGGAGATTTAAAGAATTTAAAAAATAAACTGTCATATCTGTATCTAATAAACCATACAGGTTTGTCTAAGATACAAGTTCTCTAAGTTGTCTAAGATACAATCAGTATCCCTCCTTCCCCTGTGACGAGAATAGGCGTAGAATGCGAGCCTTACAAAGGGACGTAAAGCATCGCATCGCTGAATTCAAAAATCACAGCTGGGAATCCCTGCTGTCAGAGATTTCGCCATCACACACAGCCTACTGGCGGATAGTGAAGTTTCTGAAAGCAGACAATACAGCCTCCATGCTCCCACTGACTAGACCGAACGGACCTCTCGCATTTGACGATGCAGAGAAGGCCGAATGCCTAGCTGATAGCTTGGAGGCCCAATGCTCCCTTAGCCGTCAGCCGGTGGAAGAAGCCCACGTCGACTCGGTTGACGGAGATGCGGGGCGTCGAGCCTCCATCCCCCCCTCAGGCTCCCTTCTACCGCTTACGGTAGCAGAAATCCAGGAGATTATCCAAAATCTCAAAATTAAAAAATCTCCTGGAATCGACGGAATACCCAACAAGGTGTTCAACAGCCTCCCGATCCATGTGATCGCCCTGCTCGTGACCATCTTCAATGCTGCCATGCGAAATCATCTCTTTCCAGTCACCTGGAAAGAAGCCGTTGTCATCGTCGTCATCGTGTTTGCCCCCAAACGGGGCAAACACCGCTCGGATCCCTTTAGTTACAGACCCATTAGCATATAGAATATAATGGCTAAAGTCTATGAAAAAGTCCTCCATTCTCGCCTACTGAGTCACATTAACTCAAAAAGGCTTCTCATTGACGAGCAGTTCGGCTTTAGAGCCAAGCACTCGTGCGTCCCACAGGTGCACCGAATAACGGAGCACATACCCCGGGTCTCAACTATAAGAGACCCTTCTGAACCCTAGCTGTCTTCTTCGATGTAGCGAAGGCCTTCGATAAGGTGTGGCACAACGGTTTAATCTATAAACTGTATCAACTGGAGGTGCCAGAAAGTCTCATTCTCATCATCAGAGACTTCCTCACCGATCGCACTTTTCGGTACAGAGTCGAAGGCACTCTGTCCAGCCTAACACTGGCTAAGCTAGTGCTAGGCACTAATTCTAGCACCCACGCTCTATTCCCTCTACACTAATGACATCCCCCTCACCCCAGGAATAGAGCTCGCCCTCTTCGCGGACGACACCGCCCTCTACGCCTCAGATAGGAACCTACGCATGGTCTCTCTACGCCTCCAGTCACCGCCCTAGGCGAGTGGTTTGCGAGGTGGAGGATAGAGATAAACCCGGCGAAAAGTGCAGCCATGTGCTTCCCTTTTCCCAGGGCTGACTGTTGTATTCCTAAGCTCTCCCTTCTCTCGATAACCCTTTTCGGTCAAACAATTCCTCTCAGGAAGACCAAATATCTCGGAGTCACTCTAGACTATAGACTGACTTTCCGAGAACATATTAAAACTGTCCGAAACCGAGCCGCCTTTGTGCTCGGTCGCCTCAACCCCCTCATAGGCGGGAGAAGTAAAATGTCGCTTAGAAATAATACACAACTCTCGTCTAACCCATTATGACCTATGCTAGCGTTGTGTTCGCACACGCAGCTCCCTCCAATATTGAAATTCTTCAGAAACTCCAGAACAGATTCGTGCGCAAGGCCGTGGCTGCACCATGGTACTTGCGTAACATCGACCTCCACAAGGACTTGGAACTTCCCTCCATCGTCAAATACATAAAAGACACCGTCCGACGCTACTATGACGCTATCCTACACCATCCCAACCCTATGATTGTCTCCTCCCTCAGCTACATACCAGACAGGAGTGCCCCTCCCCGCTAACGTCGCCCGCGGCACATCCTGGACGATCCCGACGACCCGATCACCGCTGCCAATGCGGTTCTCACACTGCACTCAAACAGACACCGGCCGGCGGAGACGTGGACGTCCCCCTCGTTACACCGTTAACACACACCGGCCCTCAGCCAACACTTTTACTAGATATCGGCACGTGCCTGGGCGCTTCTCGCTGACTCGCGATCCCGCGGTATCCTCCAAATGTAACGCCCTAAGTCGAGGTCCGTTCCTTCCGCCGGTTTACCGGCGGGGGAGCCTTTAGGCTCGTTGCAACAAACGCTTTGTTCCTGGCTGAGCGCCTTCTGCGCTCGCCCTAAATCAAACACGACCGGTGACTCTTGAAAGGCCACTAGGGCCACAAGAATTTAGATATTCCGAAAAAAAAAAAGTATCTGTATCCAAGACATTATAACCAACATGTGAACAGTGAACAAATTATAATTTAGGCAAGAAACATCTTTTTATTTTATAGTTCTACCGGATTTCTGTTGGTAGAAGCACTATCGTCTTGTTTAAATACAATTACTTACCTATAATATCAGGAGGATTATAAATGAACTATTTAGATAAATTAACGAACTGATGTAATAATAGGGGTTAAAGTATGAAATCGCCGTTTTATAGTAATAGTTATTTTGAATTGACATAAAACCTTCATGGTGTGAGATTTTCGAGTGAAACTTTTTTCACATGATACCTATGAGGTTCTTGTTTTAAAAAATGTGCAACATTCGATTTTCGACTTTCAATTGTTTTTTTTATTCAGTTTAGACGGGAAAGATACTTCGAAAATCCGAGTAATCTTTGAATACGAGTTCCGACGCGGAATTAACGCGGCAGAAACGGCTCGCAATATAAATGCTGCGTTTGGAGAGGAGACTGCTAATGAACGAACCGTGCGTTTTTGGTTTAAACGCTTTCGTAATGGAAACTTCGACTTGAAGAACGAACCACGTGGAAGACAGGTGAATAACGCTGAATTGAAGGAGATGGTGGAAGCCGATCCGAGTCAAACTACCCAGGAATTAGCGGCATGGTTTAACGTTACCTTACCTACAATATTGACTCATTTGCATCAAATCAATAAGATTAAAAAAATATGAAAAATGAGTGCCTCATGATTTGACTGATCTGCAAAAAGAAACGCGTGTTGAAACTTGCGTTGCGAATCGGTACAGAAATGAAGGAATATTGGATCGAATTGTGACATGTGACCAAAAGTGGATTTACGTTAACCGAAAGCGAAAAATGCAATGGCTGACCCCAGGTCAAACGCCGCAACAGTGTCCTAAGGCAAAGCTTACCAATAAAAAGGTAATGGTAACTGTTTGGTGGTCTATTCATTGTGTTATTCACCATAGCTTTCTCATGTCTGGTCAAGCAATAACAGCAGATGTTTACTGTGCCGAACTTCGAACAATGATCGCGAAACTAGCAGTGAAACAGCCCCGACTCGTGAATCAATCTTCACCATTATTGTTCTATGATAACGCAAGACCTCACACTGCACGAGAAACCGTTGTAACTCTATAGGAGCTGCAGTTAGAAACCATACGTCATCCTCGGTACTCGCCAGACCTTGCTCCAACGGACTACCATTTTTTTCCTGATTTGGATAATTTTCTACGTGGTAAAAAATTTTCTTCCCAAGAGGCAGTACAAAATGCTTTCACACAGTTTATCGAATCTACATCCCCAGAGTTCTATCGCAAAGGCATAAATGAACTTCCGATTAGATGGCAACAATGTATAGATAATGAGGGTAAATATTTTGATTAAATAAATATGTTACATTTTAGAAAAAAACTAGTTTTAATTTTTCAGTACAAATCGGCAATTTCAATTTAATATGTAAACACTATAGTTAGTTTTCATCATCATCATCTCTGCCCTTGGACGTCCACTGCTGGACATAGGCCTCCCCCATTGTCCGCCATTTAGACCTATCGGCAGCGACCTGCATCCAGCAACCTTTATGAGGTCGTCTGTCCATCTATTCATCTGTCTTCAACTGGTTAACCATTTTTGTTTGCGAAGACACATCGTGTAAAATAAATCGATTTTTAACCATTCAACGATTCAGCGCACAATCGTAATCAATCACACTTAATTACCGCATTAACTAGGTACGTTTGATTTATTTGTTTCTACAAGCAACACGGATGACTTGTTTTTAAATGGAAATTAAAAGTGACGCAAGAACAACACGTTTTATACCTAATTTATAGGTATTATTTAGTATTTGAAATCGAGTCGAGCTGTTGAAACAAAATGTATTTTTTTTTCAATGACAGAATCAAATTATAACAAAATAGGTAAAGATAAGCGTTTTAGACTTATTTAACGTTGTCTCATTTAAGAGTTGCAAAAATCACTATCCATGAATCTCTAAACATTGTTCAGTTTTACGATAACCTTTATAGGGCAATGCGTTGCGTTGCCTGCGTAACCTATGTTCTAACATAAACTTGACTTACAATCATTACGTAATCTGCCGCTTTAAAAGTTACAAACAAGCCTGCAGGTGTTCAGTCACGCTATTTAAAATATTACTCTAACTATTTTAATATAAGCTTCCATTGTCCGAGTTTATAGACCGTTATGTAACCGCGGCGGTTGTCAACAGAACTACGGGCTATCGGAGTATTTTGATTAAAATTGTTTCGGTTAGCTAGCCAGTATCGATTTTATTTAATATTTATGAAATATGCGATTAGTTATAGCTGTTACGGATGAAGGGATACGCAATAGGCCGATCGACAACCGTATTAATTTGCAATTTCAACAGACATTACATATATATTAGGTATAGTAAGTAAACAACAACCATATAGGTAATAGGTATATAGGTATCTCATAAAATACAAGAAAAATCCCGAATTTGAATAGATTTTTTTTTCGGATATAAGTACTAGTACCTACTTACCTACTAGCCAAGGCTAGCCACCACGCCAGAAAATTAAATCTAGGAGAAAATTAACCTAGCGAGACTTTTTTGTACCAACCGTGTTTGTGCAACCGTTAAAACAAAACTTCAATTGAATTATTGGGAAAAAAGTCTCGCTGGTTCAATAATTGTACTGATCAATTGTAATAGTGGGGCACGATTTTCTTCTTTTCATCTTCTCATTCGTCTACTACGAAACTTCTTCGAGTTGTCAGTCCACGTGGCCTGAGAGCGTCCCACAATGCGCTGCACGGCACATGTGTCCTCCATTTTTGGGCTTGTTTTGAATATTTTAAATAGGTACTAATTTTAACAGTTTGGCGTTTTTCACACATATTTATCTACTTAGCAGTGCCTGCGACTTTGTTAGCGTGGACCTTTGGACTTTACTGTGTAACTAATGAATTACTTTAATGTTTAAGTTAGATCAATAAACCCGTGTAAGCTAGTCGGCGTGGTCACATCTTGCTGGCCCAGTGGTCAAAACTTCTGTGATATCTATCATTATATATCGAGAGTGAGCGAGTATCGCAGAAGTTCATTCACCATCTCTCATACCATCCCATCTCATTTCATATTGTTCACTCAATTTCATCTAATGCCATTATATCACGTTTAAGTTCTAAGTCCTCATTATTATTGCTCGATAGGTCATAATATGCTTGATAACGATTACATTTTGCTTAGTAGCTTAGTCACGTGGGCTGTCCCCTCACTATACTCGAATACTAATGATCCAAAATTAAACGCCTCCATAAAGCCTATACGTGGCTAAAGCTCAACCAAACGGAGCGATAAACATTCCGCAAAATGTTTTTGTCTGTTTTTTAAATATGGTTTTTTTATATGAGATATATGGGGTTCTTCAAGAGAGCTGTGAATAGGATTTTGCAAGGTCGGCGGCGCGCCCGCATGCCCCCTGGTGTTGCAGGTGCCCATGGGCGGCGGTAACACTTACCATCACGTGGGACCTCTTGCTCGTCCGCCCACTAGTCCATAAAAAAAAAATTATTGCTCTATGATTTAATTTTATATGTATAGATATAATTAGATAGAGAATAACAGCTGTCTCTTTCTGTTCCATTAGTATTTGACGTGTACCTAAGTGTCGACCTCAGTCTCTATTTAATCTCAACGGGCTTTGACGCCTAGACAAAATTGTAGCAATGAATAGGAGAGAAAATCGAGTGATGGTAGGAAATGGTACTCACATCTGATAGACGGATGGCCACAGCCCTTGGATTCTTAAGCAATACAGATGACAATTTTTTAAAACACAGGAATACGTAAAGTAAGCATACGTAACTCTAATAAGATTCATGTCAGACTGACAGGACAGTGACAGCGATGACACACACGTATTAATATTGGTGGGTTAAGGTAGGAGGCACTACCCTCGTAGTTGTTTTTTTGTTGTTACTATAACTATATGATCGTATTTGTAACGTCCCACTGCAGGGCACAGGCCTCCCCTATTAAATCACGGGAGAATTTCGGGCCGTAATCCACCACGCGGGCCCAGTACCTACTGACTGGTGGATCATACCTATCTACACTTCCGGTTTTTTTTTATTTCTAGAGAATAAGTTTTTCCTCACGACGTTTTCCCTCACCGCCGAGATAGTTATTTTTAAATCCGTACATACTTAAGTAGAAACTCAGTGATACAGGACTACATATGACTATTATATTTTATTTTTATATTCTACTGTAACTGGTCGTAGCTATCTAGTTGCTTAATTCACCGGGGTCCTCATGCCACTGTAAGGATCCAAAATTAAAACCTCAACGACGCCTTTTATGTTTATAATTCCTCCTTGTACCTATTGCTATTAGCTTCTATCAGGCGCGCATAACGAAAATAATTCCCGAAAGGACTTGTAATAGATCGGAATAACAAGTAAGTATTCTATGAGTTGAACTAGGGCATAAACTATCATTACCTATAGTTAGTTTCATTAAAATCCACTTAGTGGTTTTTATGTAACAGGAGATATTGTATGTGCGTAAGATATACAATACGCAAGATATACCTACGCATATACAATACAATATATATGAGGACCCCAGAGGTCAAGGGGTCTAAGTGACATTTTCGAAAAAATTGAGTTAGATGCAGTAACAGACTGTTAAAATACTATTCTTTTTAGTGGTGAGGTGATTCAAGTGATTTCCCTGACAGGTGCTGCTACCTAGTGTGTTGCCCCTTCACCACTAGTAGTGTATGCTAACACTGCTTAGAGCGCTAAGGTCTAAGCTGTTTGGTCTAAGTACACATTATCTACCTTTTATTACCTATAAATGTAACACAGGTGATTTTAATAATCTATTGTTAGTACTAATTAGAAGCAAATGGCCAAAGTGTTGGCCTAAAATGGTCAAAACAAAAAAAAAAAATTTCCCTCTTACAAAATTTTGTTGACTTTTGGTTCAATTATCTCAAAACATAAATTTTGTCACTTAGACCCCTTTACCTCTGGGGTCCTCATATACAATGCAATACAGTACAATAGAATATGTACAATATACAATACAATACAAGTACGATTAAGCAATCGTAATTGTCTCAGGAATTTTATAACGGATCGGGATAAAATGTACCTACCCTAAATGTTAACCCAGATCATAAGCTATGATTATGTCAAGTTTATTGAAATTTTATAAGGCTTTTGCGTGATGTGCTTTCAGACTGACTGCTAGTAGAAGAAAACTTGAATCTAGGTAAAATATAAGCTATCAAGTTTACGAAAATGTTTTCTAAAACATGTTTCCTAAAATATGTTTTCTAAGTCTACATTTCTATCAAATCCGGAATTCTTCAATGATAGGTCACTGCTGTGGCAATGAGGTCATCAAGATAAATTCCTATTTTGTTCAAATTTAATCAATATTTATGTTTTGTAATAATAATAATCGTTAATTAACAGTAAGGGCTGTTTCATTATTTTCATTTTACTTTTCAAAATAAACCTCCGTTTAATGGCTTTTAAATTGGTGTATTATAGATACAATTATGTAGCACAAAACCACACACGTCTTTAGAACCCATAATTTAATAGTTGAACGCAGCTATACCTAGCAATTTTAGAATGTTGGCATCACTACCTAATGACAGTTGGAAGCGCGCGCAAATTCTAAAATGGCGGTCGCAATAACGAATGATGGCGCGTTTCAAATCACGTATTTATTAAAGTGCTTTTGTTAAAGTGAAAACTGGCTGGACGTATTACTTATTTAAAAAAAAAACAGCCAAGTGTCTCAGAGCAAGAACTCGTATTTTGTGTTTGATAAAAAAAGTTGAAATCTAAACCAGCAGTTGAAGGTCTACGAATAGAGATGAAGAGAGAGAGAGAGAGAGAGTGCGTGAAGATGATGACGATATTATTATACAAAATTACCTACGTTCATATCGTTTTTATACCGTAACCAGCCCTTGTTTTGTCCACTGTTTTGTGCACGAGGGATGTATGCCCTTAAAACGCTGGGCCAGCGTGTTGGCGAGTCCACTCTTTTAAGGAATGTTGAAGTACTTTGTTATCCCCTAGTTGTCTTCTACGAAATCCCACGGAAAGAGAAGGACTCGTGCTATTTTCAAGTCGGTCGACATTACATTGCCTTTTATTCGTATGACGCAAGAGAAAACTATTACATTTTAAATTGAATTTAATAGTTTTCGGTATATAAAAACATTGAGCAGTGAAACAACATTGATTTCAATCTTAACAGATTTTGTGACATGCATTAAAGAAATTAAAGATCATTAAAGAAAATGCATATTAAGAATATATAATGCTTTAGGTAGGTACGCAAACTTGCCAAGATGATTTACCACAGCACAATAATGTGATGGAAACCAGTCAAAGATTAGAGGTCAGAGAGGGCAACTTTCTACCTAAATAGAGAAATTACCCACACCGGTGGATTGTGAAGGCGATGGCGAACATTAGAAAATTTGTGTCGTTCGTCATTACCATTAGCCGTTAATCGTTGCCATTTTTTTCGCCTGTCACGATCTTAAATATAGTCTCTTGTATGTTGGATACTTATTAGACATACTAAAATAGTAGCTGGCTGCTTTTAAATTGATTAAGAAGCTGAGTTCATCCATATAACTATGGGAGAATATGTTTTCTAACAGCGAAAGGATTACACGAAAATATTGATTTATTTAAGTTTGATTGTACATAAATGTCATACAGCAGGGATAATGCCCAGTGACATTCTCTGCCAGTCAAAGTTTATTTAAACAGAAATGCATGAGACTCGTCCATTGCAATGTCCTCGTTTGAACAGAACATAATATAAGTATGTATATCTACATACATATAGATGAATAGATATGTTGATAAACACTATTGTGCACGAATATGACAAGTAAGTAACACGAAAAGTACAATAGGCGGTCTATGGCCAAGGCGACCTCTTCCAGGCAATCTTTGGGTAGTGAGGAGAAAATACATATTTATACATACATAAAAGGTAGATGGTGCATTTTTTACCTACATAATGTTGGCATATAACTGATATAATTAATTAGCTTTTGGTTTAGCTACGTAGTAGATAGGTAGATATCTAGGTGATAGGTAGAGGTAAGTAAGTATATCTAATTGAAAGAACTCCTAACAAGCATTTTTCTACTGCGTTTACTGCCGCCTATAAGTATAATGGGGAATGTTCTGAAGAGCTGTTCAATTTGATGCCGACTTCGGAGTTCAACCGCACTTCCTTGATATAGAGACGCTGCACACAGTGCCGTCATCAAGACATTTTACACCGCGAACCCGAAAATTGTGGAATGAACTGCCAGCTGAGGTTTTTCCGTTTTTGTCATGCTACGAGCTTTTCAAGCTTTTCAAGAGAGCTGTGAACAGGATTCTACAAGGTCGCCAGCGCACCCGCATGGCCCGTGGTGTTGAGGTGTCTATGGGCGGCGGTGACCGCTTACCATCATGTGGCATGACCGCTCGTCTGCATACTCTTCTAAAAAAAAGCAATAAATTGGATTGAACTATAATAGTAAATTAAAGATAAATTTAAGAGTCGTGAAGGAGTGATTTAGGCAGATACTTAGAGAGAATGCGTTTATAATGTATCTTGCGGTAATTTAGTCAGGCAAGTACAGAAAACTTGTATTAAAACGGTTGATTAGTCAGGTGAGACCAATGTCAAGTAGCTTAGTTTAAGTTCACTATATAGATACTTACGATGGAAATGACTATTCTATTTTAGTACAGACAAAACTGGATACGGTATAAATTGAACGCACACACGCGCGAAACACGCATCGTTGAATTGTGTGTCACGGTCAGACCATGCGACCGTGTGCAACGAAATGTTATACCTAATATATGACATATAACATTAGTTATGTAGATATGGGTCTGTGTCGAACGCAGATGATACTAGTTTTATCTATTCGGATGTATGTATGATTTAATACGAGAGGTCAACGGTACGCTGAGTTGCTTCGAGAAAATGATGCGTGTTCAGTAGTGCGGCGAGTCTTGGCGTGGGCACTACCGTGTCACCTGATTGAGGGGACGCGTGATTGAGTGACTATCAGTCATTGACGGTACGCAAGGTTGCAAGAGATGATTGTTCACCCACTAGCTTTTATTCTAAATTTTGTCATGTTTGTTATCATCAATATAGGAATAGACTAAATGACACATCACATCATACGTTCTTATCAAAGATACCCGGTTGACAGCTTCTAGGGGGGAGAGAAGCAGGTGAGGAGGGGGTTCATTAAAAAGTCGCATTTGTAACATAAGTATTACGCAACAAGAATGTTCCATTTTCAAAACACATGATTTAAATAATTTGAGAGTTACCAGAGATAGAACATTATTTTACTCTAACGTGCCTGCGCTAGAGTGCTTGTATACACATATATACTCGTATCTAGTATGTATGTATTCTCAAATCAATGTTTGATATGTATGACTATGACGTGATGTCATTGGTTTTATATATTATGTTGTCAATGTATGTCTAATACTGCCAATAAAGGATAGTGGCTCAACAATTACCTAAATACCTAGGTGTAACTCTAAAATGTTTAAAAAAATTGCGATTAGGTATAGCAGAAATGTTTTTGTTTTTGTACGGTTGGATAATGAAGTTTTAAGTATAAATCAAATATAGCGGATGCAATATTTGATAGTAATGACATTGATTAGTACCTAAGTAGGTACCTACATATCGTTGAGTATTTTAATTTCTGATTTTTATGAATTCCCTCATCAAGTACCTACCTATATATAGGTATATTGCACACTGAATCTAATGCAAAACAAAGAAAAAGTGAATAGCTGAACTTGAAATTCCACCGATGGAGGCTTCTTCCAAGGCTCGTAACTAAACATGATCTTCCATTCTTTTTATCCACTCATTCGTAACCAGTCCACTGGAGTCCACTGTTTTAGAAGCGAAGCAGCTTCTCAAAGTTTTGTTCTCCCTTAGTCGCCTTTTCAGAAACCCACCCAGTCATTATAGTTATTCCAGCATTATAGACGAGTGAAATTTATATTGGAAATTGAATCACGTCAGTCCGTCCACAAAGTCGATGCACTTGTACTTACTATAATACACAATACAATTTTTAATTAACCAACAGACGATATACCTACAACAATAACGGAGATTTTACCAAGCAGATAAGAACTAAGTAATGTTGATATATAGATATATATGCCTACTCTATTGGGCACCAAAAGCATATAAAGTAATTAGAACCTACTCGTACAACCGGCGGACTTATCGCTAAAGCGATTTTCATCCACCTTTGGGTGGTGAGTTAAAAAATCGTGTCTTAGATTGTCGATTGTCATCGATTAGTAGATAACATTCTAGGATAATGTTTGTAAGTAGGTATTGTAAGTAAGTATATGCACTAGATTCGTATTCAGTATTAATCTAACATTTATGCTGACCAAAGTCCAAGGGAGTAGAACAAAAATGCAATATTAAACTGCATTTGATAACAGGAAGTGAAGAGGGAGGAAAACCGCGAATGAAATTCACGGAAAACACTGTTTTATGTTGAAAACGCCATTTTGAAACGGGCGGAGCCAACGTAATCTAATGATTTATTTGTTTGCATGCTTCTAAAAAATAGTTGTATGTTACACATTATGTAGCATCTAAGTAGTTCTATGTTCTAGTTATTCAAAAGATTTTTAACCTGAACGAGTCAAATCGTTTCTGGGTAGGAAAGGTTTTTGGTTACGTTAGGTTATGTGGTTAGGATTTGTTGAATTTCGGATTTTATTCAAGGCTCTCGATAATGCTAGTTTTATTAAGTGTAACATACCTATAGGTATACTAATATTTAACTGCGAATAATTCATTGAATAAGCTCTATCATTTCAATTATATTAATATGTAGGTTATCTTTTTTGTTTAGCCTGACACATGCTTAATCAGCAGGCACTTAATCTATCGAGTGACTAACTAAACCATTACCTATTACATAAATGTAGTTATGTAGCTCTAGAGGTATATGTGTCTAAATAATCGAACTAGGTAAGTACATATTTGAATGACACATGCAATAAAACTGTTTCATGTTTAAAAAAGTTTATCCATCTGTCTGTTTGTTGGAGGTGACCTAGGAAACCACTGGTAAGTTTAGTGTTTCTTCTAGTAATTTAGAAAATACAGGAGGTTATAAATTTTAACTTATTCCCCAGTATATAGGTAGGTATGTACTACATACAATTGAATTGTGTTCTCCGATTATTCTGTCATTTTTCACTAATAATTTGGGAAATAGCTACTACCTAAACTACAAAAAATGGTAACACATTCCCCACTTTTGAATTACGAATTTAAAAAAGTTAATTCGTATATCAAAGTTTGATTTTTGTATGCAAATTTCGTAAAAAGTAGCAAGAAGTTATAAAACTCACGGAAAATACAATATGTATTTATCTATTCAAACGTTTGAATAGTTAAATAGATATGTGTGAAAAACGCTAAAATCTCAAATGTTAAATTCAATATGTAATGTACCTATATACATGTTTAATTTAAAACTTTTATGATCATCTACCTACACAACAAAATATACGAACATAGGAAAAACATAAAAACAAATATAGGTATTTTCATAGCAATTTAGACGCGAAAACGTCTAAACCAGTAAATAACAATTACGTACAACCAGTACCGCCCATTTTATCATACGAAAAACCGACCAATGCCATGTCAAGTAAAAACAAAATTACCTTGATAATCGCGAAATCACTAATAGAACTTTAACACGATCACAAACAGTGCAAAGTCCATCAACAAATGATTTGTGGCGCGCAAATAAAGCTGGTAGCGTTTGCATTAGTACAATAAACACACTCGTGAATGGGCACGCACACACGCGAGCTCGTCGCGAATGTCACGAAATCCAACCAGTTAGTAGGTTAGAATATGCGCGGGCGCACTAGGATGACCATGACAATGGAAAATTAAAATTTAATAAGCGATCTATGTAAACAATTAAATTTATCTAAGTATGTCAACCGAGAAGTGTGTGACACTTTAGTGGTATCACCTCTAACATGCTAACACGGACAGGTCATTGGGTTGGCCCTTTGGGTACGCATTAAGTACCTACGCCTTTTGTAATAATTTACAAAAGAGAGTAAATAAATCTCCTTTTTAAAGTTGTAGAGTCTTTTACAGATTATATATATGCCGTGCGACTTTTCATTAAGATTTGTTGCAGTCATTCAATAGGTCATGAGCTGGGCTATCGACAGTTTCAACCGTGGCCACTATTTCCTAGGCATCCTGTATCTTTTATATTTTAATATAATATAGATACAATTAAGCAGGTTAGCCATTGTCGCATATTATACCTACTTACCTTTGAATGGATTATTATATTGTCTAGTTTTAGTTTCGATTTCTTAGTTTGTACACTAAATTTTATTTTAAATAAGAAATGCGACTACATACGTATAGCATTTTGGAAACATTGTAATAATAAGACAGGGACAAGCTGAAAATCAGCGCTGAGTAGTCAAGTAAGTACCTACCTAAGTGTACTCACAGAATACACTGAGCTTGGGACCTTTTGCGCACTGAGATATTTTAAATTTATAAACTCTGTTTACCACAGCTTTAATTTGTGTAATTTACAATACAGCAGATAAAAAAAGTATTTATTTATTTATACTGTGACGTTATCATCACGAGTGGTACGTTTGAATAGCTATATTTCGGTAATTTCACCATACGTAATAGTCTTTTTCAGATTCAGATTTATTTATTCGTGGTGCTGTTGATACGTCCCACTTTACAGGCATACGAATTTCCCAAAAAAAAAATTATGATATGAAGTTAGTCTTAAATAGGTAATAGATAGGTACGAATTAGTCGTTAATAGAAAATATAAAAATAATACCAAGAACAAAATAATTGGAATTATACCCACAATTATAAATATGGAAATACATTTAAGCGTATATTTTTATTTAAATACGAAAAGTCCCCTAGTTCCAAACCCATTGAACTTCTCCATTGTCTACACATAGTATGAGTCGCATCGTCACCCTACACCGGTGACCTTGTCTCGACTCTGTTGGCGCGCGGCCTAGACCAGCTATTCGCTTATTTCATACAACGGCACCTGTTACTGAGGCTGGCTGGATAGATAAGTACATCGTGGAAACCTATGTTTTCGGAATATTTTATGGAATTCTCTAATCATTATACCGGATTCTGTAATAAAAACTACGCTCTTATTATAGCGTAATAAGTATTGTTAATTTTGAAGAGTTGCTTATGTTTAAGATAAGAAGTTTAAGGTTTATAAATGAACAAAAACATATGAATAATTATATGTAGGTACCTATGTACTCATCTAGTGTATATATGTATGTGTCTAGAATGATACGATAATATATAATAATGACTGATTAAGTATAGTATACCATTTAAGATATACTTGTTTTTATATAAGATTTATTTTATTCTATTTAGATATAAGTATTATTTGGTAGGGAGAGAGTGCACGCTGCATTCCTACAGCCGCTGGGAGCACTCGACTGGCCTCAATAACCTCCTCTGTCTCTATAGTGCATTTCTCACTTTATCGTATTTCCCCCATGTACAGTACGTGTTTCAGTAGTGAGTGAGATATGCCAGAGCTCATTTCCATCCCGTCCTATCCTATCCCTCCCTATTTTCCCAACCCTTTGTCGCAATCCATTCCTTATTATGCAAAGGCAAAGTAGTGCAAAATAGGTGATAAGGCAAAATATCCTCAATCTTAATCGGCAGCGCATCCGGGGGCGTGCCAACGTTTGTCATTTTGGACTGATGTTGGCATGTATCGCGGATGCCTATGGACGACAGTGTCCACTTACCAACAGGAATAGGTTAAAGCGGGGAAAGTTACATTTTACGGTAGTTTTAGCGAGAAGGGTATATATTAATCACACTATTTTATGTGCCTACTTACTTTTAAAACTCCCAATGATATAGCATGATATAGAAAATTTCAAAAAAACACTCTTTTGAATATTTTGTGTTAGTTTTAAAAGTAATGGGCAAGAACTATATTGAGGTTACTAACTAATTACACCCTCAAAAATACACAAAAAGAAACCCACACTATTCAAAACCCGACGTAGCCTTCAAACGGCGCATTATACTCATAAATTGTTTACTGTGATAACAGTCAGTTAGCACATTGTAAAATCATCCAGTAATTGCTGTCGGCGCGCCGTGGCCCGAGGAACGCTGAATTTACACTTGTGTAATTTATACAAAAGGGTGGACATCAGCTATTGAAATAAATTTTGAAATTACAAGCGGTTGACTTAAGAAAGACTGTAAAAAAAAGGAATTTTATCCGGAAGACTCTACGATGTCCTTTCGGTGATGAAACCATCTATATGGGTAGGTATATATGTACATATATATATTAATATATTGCTGTACCTGGGTATTATATGTATATTGTATTACCTGTATGTACTGTTAGTAGTCATTTTTACTGATTGCACGATGCACCGCCCTTCATTTTCTGTTTAACCAAAGGTTGACTGACAGAAAATGCCACTAGGCATTAAGTCCGCCTTTTGTACAATGTTTGTTTGTGCACTAAAGTTTGAATAATTAAAAAAAATTAAATGTCCTGAAGTCAAAGGAGCCCAAAAAGTTTATTATATTGGGTGTACCGGTTAAAAATGTCGTTATTGCAGACAACTTCATATTCATTACTCTGACAAGCATTTTGACTTTGACAGCTATCACCTCATAAACTACGTGTCAAAGCCTAATGATTTCAGTCGTAATAAACAAACATTGGTGAAAACACACAAGTTTTTGTAAAGCCGAAAAATGTCTACTTTCGAACCATCAAAGCAGCATTTGCGGGAAGTTTTAATTTGCTTGTTCCATTTGAAGAAAAAAGCAACCGAAGCGCATCAATTGCTCACCGAAGCTTATCCTGACTATAATATAGACTTGAGAATGTGTCAGCGTTGGTTTGCACGCTTTAGAGATGGTGATTTTGATGTGGAAGACAAGAAACGCCCTGGCCAACCGAAAAAGTTTGAAGATGAATAATTGGAGGCATTGCTCGATGAAGACTCGTCACAAACGCAAGAAGAACTTGCAAAAACACTTGGAGTCGCTCAGCAAACCATTTCCGATCGTTTAAAAGCAATGGGAATGATCCGAAAGGTAGGAAATTGGGTGCCGTATGAATTGAAGCCAAGAGACGTCGAACGTCGTTTTTTCACATGCGAACAACTGCTCCAACGGTATAAAAGAAAGGGTTTTTTGCATCGAATTGTGACAGGTGATGAAAAGTGGGTCCATTACGATAATCCAAAACGTCGGGCAACATATGGATACCCCGGCCATGCCTCATCATCGACGGGCAAGCCGAATATTCATGCCGAGAAGGTCATGCTGTGTATTTGGTGGGACCAGCTCGGCGTAGTGTATTATGAACTGCTGAATCCGAATGAAACGATCACGGGGGAGGTCTACCGACGACAATTGATGCGTTTGAGCCGAGCATTGCGAGAAAAACGGCCACAATACAGCGAAAGGCACGACAAAGTTATTTTGCAACATGACAATGCTCGGCCACATGTTGCAGCGCCCGTTAAAACATACTTAGAAACGCTCAAATGGGAAGTTCTACCCCACCCGCCGTATAGCCCAGACATTGCTCCTTCCGATTACCATCTCTTCCGATCGATAACTCATGGCCTGGCTGACCAGCACTTCTCCAATTATGATGAAGTCAAAAAATGGATCGATTCGTGGATCGCATCAAAAGACGAGCAGTTTTTCCGTGGCGGTATCCGTATGTTGCCAGAAAGATGGGAAAAAGTTGTAGCTAGCGATGGGCAATACTTTGAATATTGAATTTGTAACCATTTTTTCACAATAAAGCATTAATTTTTGAAAAAAAACGACATTTTTAACCGGTACACCCAATAAATTAAGCTCTCAAACCTATAGTTTCAACCTTTCCTTTCGTTTTAAACCACTCAAGCTTTCGTCCTGCATACAAATGACACACTTATCCGAGACTTTGTCATTAACCAACGAAATATGGAAAAGTAATGCCTTCTAATTTGACCCCCGGTTAGTCCATCTGCCTGCTGTGTAAAAGGTCCCGGGTTCAATTCCCGGTCGGATGTTCATTTCTTTAAAGATAAATGTTTGTTCAGGTCTAGGTGGTGTGTTTGTCTTTGTATGTGTCTCTAGACCTATGACTAGGTAGTGTGTGTGTGTGTGAAAAACACTGTGTGAGCTACGGTGAAATCAACGAGACATGAGCTTTGCGTGTTTGTGTGAGTGCACACCGATAGTGTAGATACAGTGCGAACCATTTCCAAAATAGTATAGGGCAATTCGGCACCTACTCATACAGATGCAAAACTCATGTCTCGTTGATTTCACTGTAGATATGTACTTAGTAGCGGGGATAAATATTGAAATTTTGAGAACCATTTATGTGAGACAATTTTTGAAATAAAATACAAAATATCGATTTTATACGAAGAAAACTGAAACGAAACGTCCATAATCCATATGTAGGTCAGAACCGAGTGTTGATTGGAACGTGAAAACATTTATAAAACAGTCCAAATCTCCCTTTTACAATTATGACGACACTAAAATAATAAAGGAACAATAAAATAATAAAGGAGTCATGGTTGTGTATCACTTTATAGCATTAAAATGACGTGATGCGTTTAGGTATAATCACAATAACGAGTTATAATAACTTTATCAACTTTATTATTGTTAGGATGATGATATTACAGCGTCCAAATAAGTTTAGGTACGGCGATTTCAGAAAAGACGGAATGGTATCTCCATTTATTTTGTTATATTCCGTACCACGCCATCAGCTTGCTGGATATAAGCCTCCCCCAAGACCGCCATCACATACGGTACTAGGCTCTTCACATCCATCCCCTACCGGCGACATTCTTCAACTCGTCAGTCCATCTAACTGGAGGGCGTGCCACCATAAGTTTCCCGTGCGGTTAGAAAATATATTTCCGTATGTTTTAGGAAAAAAGTGTTTTCACAAAAGTTGTAGAGGTTTATGAACCCTATCTAAAGACTATCTAAAGACCCTATCCCTATCTATATCTAGTTTGTATGCCATTATTTACTTAACTGAGATAATGGACCTAAATTATTTTTATGTTGAACTCCAATTCAATTTCTTAAGAAGAAACCTCAAAATTTATTTTGAATTCAGCTGGTGAATCTTATTTGAGATCTAGTGGTTTACTTTCCAGTTCTCTCCTGTAATTCCAAGGTCTTTTACAGGTTGTGACTTACGTACCTATCTAAGCATCCGACACGAAGACGAATTTCACATAAATATTGACCCCATTTAACATTCAGTAAGTATTTCCCGGGGCCTAGAAGAGCCGTATTGTGTTATGAATGTTGTGATACAAAATTTTCCTTCAAAATGCGGAAACTTGGAAACCTTGCGACGTAAGAGCCTTGTGTTTGTTCAGAATACTTGATTTTACTATACTTTTCCTGGATATTAAATGTTTCTAAGCGTTCTTGCGTTGTTGAATGACTTATTTATTTACTAGCTTTTGTCCGCGGTTTCGTTCTCGTGCTCACTATCCCACTGACTTGATGAACCATCAACAAGACAATACTATACCATCAGTGTACCTACGTCTCTCCACTGCTCAATACCTATACGGTGTGTTTGGTTATGGTCTGTACAAATTGTAAGAACAAGTAGTACACTCAATTATATTGATAAATGTACTCCCATATGTGGGCCATAGTCCAACCCCCTATGAATGACAAAAAAAATTATTTTTAATTCGGCGTATTCCAGGTGGGTGAGTTCAAAGTGCAATATCTTTGAAAGTTGAAACGTTATCGACTTGAAAAAATGCCATTTAATAGACAAAAGTGTAATTAATCTATTGACTATATAACTTAAACGTACATACTCGTATTATTTGGTTTAACATTTTGGAAAAAAATATGAGCTTAAATTTTAATACTAAAAAAGGTATTCATTCATTCATGGATGCATTTATTCAATAATTTTTGAACCATTCCAAAAAACACACGATCCTCGGCTCGTTTCATCCAACCGCAACCGGCGCACTTCTTTAAGTCATCGGTCCACCTGGCCGTAGGGTGTCCCACACTGCGCTCCCCGGTAGTGTCCATACCATAGTATTTGATTATATTTTTATTGGAACGAAGTTCCTTTACGCGGCTTGCGGTAGGTGTGATTCGAGAGAATATGTAATGTCACGTAAGATTTTTACCCCCTCCATACGCCTTTCTCTTTCTCTGTGTGTGTGTGCGTGCGAGTATCGAGAGCGAGACTAAAGCAGAATAAAAGACGTGCAGACTAGTGCGTGGCCGGTTGTATAACCTAAATTTTTGATCATTGATTTGATTCCTTATTATAAATTATTTGCATTGAAAATATGATACAAAATAAAAAAAAATACATGAACTATAGAGATTTTATTTCGTATAAAATCGAATAATAAAATGCGTGAGGATCTTCGTTCCTGACCGCACACGTTTTTTATATTGTCATTTATTCGGGAACAGTTTATAGCTACGGTACCTACAATTTCAATGAAAAAGTAGGCTTCAAAGCTATTTGTAGGCTATCACAAATATGTAGAAACTGCATTATACTCATATTAGGTATCCATACTTATAATGAAAGTGTTTAACAAATGAATTATCTATACGTATAATACGCGAAGATCTTAAAAGTTGTATATTGTTATTTGTTTAGTAACCTGCAGGGCAACACATCAATGCAGCTAAAACAACGGTGCTGATACTGCCGATCCCGTCTCCACTGGAATAAACCGTTTTGATGAAGGATTCCCAAATCGATTTCGTTCCGAATATAATTATTTTAAACTGATATTAACATCCGTTGTATTTCCGTTCCGATTTGAACATTTTTTTTATAGAAAGAAGGCTGCAGACGAGCATACGGTCCACCTGGTGGTAAGTGGATACTGTCGCACATGGGCATCCGCGGTACATGCCAACTTCAGTCCAGAATGACAAACGCTGGCGTGGCACCGGATGCGCCTGTCTACCTTTCTAGATGTGAGAATGGATTTGGAAAAAGAGGTGGGAAAATGGAGAGGGATAGAACATGCTGGGAGGGGAATGGGCTCTGGCATATCTCACTCACTATCGAAACAAGTTCGTACATTGGGGGATATGATAAATTAAAAAATACAAAACAATCAATTTGAATAAGTTTATTGTAATTTGACTGACACCGCGCTGAGTAATTTTTTTTGTAATTTGACTAATACCGTACTAAGTAAATCTTATTGTAATTTGACTGATACCGTGCTAAGTAAATCTTATTGTAATTTGACTGATACTGTGCTAAGTAAATTTTATTGTAATTTGACTGATACTGTGCTAAGTAAATTTTATTGTAATTTGACTGATACCGTGCTAAGTAAATTTTATTGTAATTTGACTGATACTGTGCTAAGTAAATCTTATTGTAATTTGACTGATACTGTGCTAAGTAAATTTTATTGTAATTTGACCGATACCGTGCTAAGTAAATCTTATTGTAATTTGACTGATACTGTGCTAAGTAAATTCTATTGTAATTTGACTGATATTGTTCTAAGTAAATCTTATTTTAATTTGACTGCTACCGTGCTAAGTAAATCTTATTGTAATTTGACTGCTACCGTGCTAAGTAAATCTTATTGTAATTTGACTGATACCGTGCTAAGTAAATTTTAAAATAAGAGAGCTTATCTAACGAACTGTGCTCACGGTTTGGTGGAACTACGAGTATGTTTAATTTTAGGTAGGAATGTTTATTAGGAAATATGAATAACTGACAAGAAAAGAATATTAAACACAAGTTGCACAAACCTCCATAGCATCACTGAAAACGTACAAATTCCCGGGCATTTTACACAAGGCCGCAATTGGTATTCGAGTAAGTAAATTAGGTAATTACTATCTGTCCGTCATCATCTCTTCAAATCAAGTTAATCTTTAATATTTGCTGCATAAGGTTGTTTTTCCTCTTTTAATTATAAAATCGTTTAACTGAAAGTATTTTCATTTGAAAACATTACATCGCACCACTAATAATGTCAAGGTGAACATGGCGTGCGTTTCCACTATGTCGTTCGTACAGACACACTTAAATATTAGATCTCATGGGTCTGTATCTATACAATAGATATACAAACAGTAGCACCTACCTATGCTAGCATAAAAAGTTGGTAAGATTTCGCTATATTCCCGTACCATTTCAAAAAACTATACTTTAGCAAGAGCTCTAAATTTACGAGCCCTATTGAACAACTTTATTCACTATCTTCTGCCTGTAGCTTCGCTCGCTTGAACTAAGCAGCTGTAAAAGGTTTTTAACATCTGTAGAAGCACCGACATGATGGATTTCACGGATGAAAGTCCATCCAGTAGTTTTTGAGTAATTCTATTAAAAGTCATTTTCCTCTATAACTTCCTTGTGTCATCATGAAGATGACACATAGGTATATTTACCAGTTTTTCTTCTGGATACGATATAGCTATAGATAGCTATGGATTAGTGAAAATCCGGTCAAAATCCGTTCAGTAGTTTGACGTGATGCTCAAACAAAGAGACAAGCATACAGACAAAAATTTTAAATACTACTCTTTCTCTTTCTAGGTTCTGTAGCTTTTAAAGAACCCCCCCCCCCCCCCCCCCCCTTTAAAAAATAATCAATATACAGACTCAACCCTTTAACTGTTTTATTATATCTATACATATAGGTACCTACTTGTCTCAGTCTTACATAGGTAGGGGAGGCCGGGGCCACAATTAACAGAGGTAAGTATTAACAAGCGAATTTCTCTAAAACTATATACACTACAACTATAGCGCGTGCTTTGATATGCCGACTAGACCACGCAGCGTGGCTTGGGACTGGCCAGTTGCGCTCAACGGGCCGTGAGAGTGAGTTGTATACTGAACGACATTTTTGGACAGGTAACGAACATTTTTAACTTTACGATTTTTTGATTCACGCTTGAAATATTCTATATTATGATTATGTTTTTTTTTTTCCTAGAAGCGCATTTTATACTAAATAATGCTACAATACTTAATTAACGTAACTTTTAACCAATATTTTGCTATGTATTTTAATACTAAAAAAGGACCCTTGGGGCTATAATTAACAAATCGGCGGGGTCAGTATTAACGTGTTAATACCTACCCCGGATGTGGGGGCTAGTATTAACAGGATATCTGACTTTTTGTGTATAATATTGTAGTTTGGTATTTTTTTTATGACAGCATGAGAACGTATAAACGAAAAACTACGCGAGGCTCAACATCCTTAGAGGTCTACGAGTTGGCTGCGCTAGAAGTGATGGAGAGAAACAGAAATTACAGGGATGTAGCAAAAGAATTTCAGCTCTGCTACGTTTCACTCTTCAATTTTGTGAAGAAAAAGAAAGCGGGTGCACCAGTAGAAAAGGGCTACAAAAAAACCCGGTTAGTGTTCAATCCCGAACAGGAAGCAATAATAGCAGAGTACTTGTTAAAGTGTGCTAATATTTATTTTGGATTACTACCCAGTGAAGTAAAGAAATTAGCATATCAATGTGCTATTTTTTACAATGTTAAGAAGGTACCAGAATCTTGGAAAGTTAATGAGTTCGCGGGTAATGACTGGTTCACGAATTTTATGAGGAGAAACCCGAGGTTATCGATTCGAAGCCCTGAAGCCACAAGTTTAAGCAGAGCTACTTCCTTCAACAGAACCAACGTGCAAACCTTTTTTGAGAAATATAGATCCGTGCTGGAAAGATACAGCTTTAATGCATCCCAGATTTGGAACATGGACGAAACAGGTGTAACCACCGTTCAAAAGCCGAAGAAGATTGTTGCAGAAAGGGGCATAAAGCAGGTCGGTGCTGTGACATCCGCCGAAAGAGGGGTACTGGTTACACTTGCAGTTGCAACAAATGCTATCGGCAATACCATACCCTGTATGTTTGTCTTCCCTCGTATTCGCTATAATGACATCTTTGTTAGAAACGGACCACCAGAATGCATAGGCGTTGGAAACCAATCGGGATGGATGACTCAAAAAGAGTTTCTAAAATTTATTGATCACTTTATTCGTCATGTGAAGCCGTCAAAAGAGGATCCTGTCTTGCTCTTACTGGATAACCACAGCTCACATGTAAACATGGAAGTGGTCAACAAGGCCAAGAACAACAATATTGTTTTGTTGTCATTTCCACCACATTGCTCTCATCGCTTACAGCCTCTCGATGTCGGGGTCTATGGTCCACTGAAAAATTATATGAATAGAGCACAAACTACTTGGATGACTAGTAACCCGGGAAAAACCATGTCCATATACGATCTCCCTGTAATTGTTAGGGATGCGCTACCGTTGGCATTAAACCCTATGAATGTAATCAACGCATTTAAAAAATCTGGAATCTGACCATGCAACGAAGATGTCTTCCAAGAATCTGACTTTGCGCCATCTTTTGTTACGGACCGTCCAGATCCCAGCGATCAAAACCAATCACTTGTCACTGAACCACCTGTTGAAAATGAAGTTAATGTTGCTGATAATCTGTCATTAAATTTGGAAAATCCTGAAGTTTTAAACGATATGCCCAATTTAGACATAAGCGTAACTGAAGTGATAGCGCAAATGTCTGATGAACCGGTTGCTGGACCTTCAGGCATGCAAAATGATAATGATTTCTTAGTCGAAACCATAAGACCTCTACCAAAAGCTTCACCACGAGCTCAGTCTAATCGTAAACGCATAAAAAAATCTGCCATTCTCACCGATACTCCAGAGAAGAATGCTTTAGAAGAAGAACATCATATGAGAGAACTGAGAAAGAGGAAAACGACAGCAAAAGACCAGAACAAAGGGAACAATGCCAAAAAAGATAAAGGAAAGGGTACAGGTAAGGTTAAAGGAAAAATAAAAACGACAGACGAGAAAGTAGAAAAGGTGAAGAAACGGATATTAGATGAAAGCAGTGACTCTGAAGGAGATGAATATTTTTGTATTGTTTGTGGTGTCTCTTATAATGAAGATACATCAGGTGGTGACTGGATTCAATGTATCTCTTGCAAGCCGTGGGCCCAATCTGGGTGTATCAAAGGTGACACCACATCATTCACTTGCCTGAATTGTGAATCGGATGATGACTATGAATAGATATACCTACTACTACTCTTTTGCCATAATGATATAGTTCCTAATCGTTGACATTTTTTTAATAATTGTTGATTTAATCATAATTAATAATAATTTAATATATATATCGTATATAAAACTACATTTCATCCATGTTGTTAGATTAAAGAAAATACTTATTATAAAGGTAAAAATGTGCCATTTTCTATCTCATCTCGTGATATTGTATAAGTATAAATTAGACATATTTTTATGCCGAATTGTTTGATTCCTATCATAAAAATGATTGCTGATAAGTGTAAGACTGATAAATGTTAAGAAAAAATGACCAAAAAATCGTTGATTCTCTAAAATACTTTAACAAATTTTTAGTTTTTGTTCACGTTAAGAGATTTTTGTTTTTTGTTTAATTTAGTTAATTATTAGAAAAAGTGTTGCATACCACTTCCTCTTTTATTAATAAAAGAAAATAATGACATACCCACATATATTTGTTTTCTTCTATATCAGTTGTCATAACACATAATGTTAATTGTTGCCCCTTCTGTTAATATTTACCTCAGACCTGTTAATTCTAGCCCCAAATACGAGGTAAGAATTAACAACTGACTTTTTTCAGAAAAATTGATTTATTTAAGATATTATTTTTCTTATGTTTGATTTATGTTAATAACATGATACCTAAATAGTTAAAGCATCATATATCATAAAACTCTAGTCTAAATGTTGAAAAATTTCGAAGCTACAACTAAAAATTCATTTTTTGTTAATTGTGGCCCCGGTCTCCCCTATTGGAGGTAAAATTTATTTATTACCTTGTGAATTTTGTCCGAAATACGAAAGTCGCGGCGGATTTTGACTAGATAACCTACGATACCATTATAAATGAATAAGGAGTTAGTATTATTGCATTATACTCTGAATTTGATGGTATAGGATAGGTTAGAATGTGATGGAATGGGAATGGGCTCTAGCATCTCTCATTCATTGGGAGAATATTATACGGTGGGAAATGTAGTGCATTTCACGCTTTAAGCCTTTTTCGTCTTCTTCCATTTGAGACGAATTCGGATTGGGCTATAGTGCCCTTCTTAGAAAAAAAGTACAAGAGGATTGTGATAACATTCCAGAAAAATGCAATAAAATTGATAACTTTTTCATTAATTTAAAATCGAACTAGAAACTTATTATTATTAAACTTATTATGAATAATTATTATTATTTGTTTATTTTTAGTTTCCGAATGTATAGATACCTAATTTTACATAAGCTTACGTTAAAAATGGTATTAATCCTTTAGTTCTTAGGAGGGTAGTAAGTATCTGCCTATATTTAACGGAGTACTGCATTACGCCGAAACCTTATGTGTATACACCCTTATACCAAACAAATTGACCTAAATGCACCGCCACATCAGTCCGCTAACGACCCATTTGGAATGTCACTAGTGGCTATGATTAACGATGACTAATTGTGGCGCGATTAATGAAAATACTCCACTAGGACGAGACCTATTTGGCTTCGGGTCTGATTCTCAGGCCTGACATTGGTAATGTCAAAATGGGAGTTGTTTGTCAAATTGTAAGAAATTTAAACTGTAATGTAAGTTGGCTTTAGATCTGTTCCCGTGTCGTGAAAGGCAACAAATCGGCTATCAAAAGTTCTGAAGCACTACACCGCCTCTAGAAGAGGACTCGCCAACCGGCTTGGCCAGTGTAACGTCTTAAGGTCATACATTCCACGTGCACAAGACAGTTTGTGTGAGGAGATACATATCCAGCAGTGGACGATAAAAGGGACGGTTATGAAATGTCAAAAATACGCGTATGGCAAACGCCAGTCTGAAAGGTAGATTTCGCTATTGTCTGTGTGCTTCACAAAGAAAATGTTGGTACAGCTACCTGAGAAAAGCTCATTGTCTGTATGGACTTATTGAATTTGGTTAAGACTTTCTAATTTAATTTTTCGTTGTTTCAAGATTGTAATTAATAAAAATATTGACGCGTTCCCATGTGGCACACAATACAATAGCACGCTCACAACCTGTGGCTGTGTGCCTGCCACATTTACCTACCTGCAGTATATCGCAGTATAATGGGAAATGCAGTACATTTCAAGGTAGACTTATGTGACTACTTTCAAGGTCAGTCTTTAAGGTCCAGTCAGTCCATCGGGAAAAAACATCCCTATGTTACAACTAGTTGACCATAGCAGTTGTACTTACCGTGGGTAACCGGTCCTAAAATCTCTTAAAGGCTCTTTCGAGGCGTGACAACATTTTTCGCTGATATCCATGAGCGACAGCATCCACTCACCATCAGGTGAACTGTCTGCTCATCTGCCACTGTTACTCAAATACAAAGCCCGACGGTAAAGAAAAACAACTTTAGAAAGGCAAAACAAAATTGCGCATAACATGACTTCTTTAACCTTTACAGTAACTTATAACTTCTCTTTTGGACTATTTACGATCTGCCACATATCACCGGGTACTGTACTAAGCATCATTGTTCCTATCACTCGCAGCTTGCCACAGTTCATTGTACTAGTGTGAAGCAACCCCCACATAGATAGAGACGTGAATCTAACTGGGCCGGTTTGCACAGGAAGCAGGTGCGTTATAATTACATGTCCATACGTACGTAATGTCTATTATATAACTATAGAGTGGTGGTTAGTGACCTTCTCGAGGGGTACGAGGGGTAGGAGTCACTCTCAATGGCTTGTTTACACAAGGAGAGCTTCTCGTACGGTTCGGGTGAGAATATTGTATACGATTCTCGTATGCGACCAAACTACATACAATTGTCGCCACATGATGATAAAAATTGGATGATCTTCGAGAAACTTTGAGAATCTAGTGTAGGTAACAATAGTTAACAATACTTTTTCTAGTACCTATTGTCTTTTCATTATAACAGTCACCAGCTCTTTTATTATCCGCTGCAGGACGTGGGCTTCTTCATACGCATTGTTTTGTGCATAAAGGGTGTACAGCCTTAAAACGCAAGACTGGCGAAGCGGGTTGGCCATTCCACTCTTTTAGAAGTGGTGCAGTTCCTCGTTTTGTCATCCCTTAGTGGCCTATTACCATACCCATGGGAGGAGAAGGGGTCTGTTACTGGACTTTCTTTTTCATTTCTTGAATGGCAATAGCACAATTAGCACATTGTCCCAGTGTCGAAATTTCTTCGTAATTAACAATTTACGAAGTCAAAACAATTCAAAACGTATTTCGTCAACGTCGAAGTAAGTCAGGAGTCGCTCAGTAAAGTGATAGAAGAGGACTCCTTGGAAGCACGCGAATAACGCAGTCTTATGGTTTTATTTGTTTATCATAAATTATCATGCACAAAAACACTTTGCAGTTGAATGAAGTAGGTACCTATCACTAGTAAATCACAAAACCAATACACTTACATATTATATATGTTACGCACAAATATGCATAGTTTGGAACGCAACCACGCGAGTCACTCACGTACTCGTATCTGTCGAACCTACGGGTCGGTGTTGGAGGTTCGCATACGTGAAGGATCATTAATAAACTGCGCATATAGTCATCATTTACCACTCATTTACCACTAATTTCCGCTCCTAAAACACAACAATATAATTATCAAACAAATCTGCTGTTAAGAATTTTACTCCCTCTATTAATATGATTTAATTTGGTACATTGCAATTGCATTTTTATTTCACCTTTGCTTAAAGCAGTTCAAAGTAGGTGTACCTACCTACCTATTTATCAAAAGTATCTATTTTAAGCCCAAAGATTGTATTTTTTGTTAATCCTTTAGTTTTAAAACAGTTCATAATGAAAATAAGAGCTAACCGGTTTCGCTTTGTACGCTGATTAAATATCAATGATCAATCAATAATTTTCGTTTATCAATCTATAATTATTATACACGATCAAAACTCGAATAAAACACTAATCAGTTAAATCATACCCTTTTACTATCTAGGTACCTACCTACTCGTGTAACAGTTACCTATATGTAAGAACATAATGTTTTTAAGTCATATTTTGAATATTACTTTAACACAGAACGGAGCGAGTTGCGACAGGTATTTGAGATTCCCCATAATAATTTAACCAAATTTCAATTTTCGAGTATCTCGTCCTAAAACGGAGCCTAAACCCATTTCAACTATGTATTATCTGTCACTGTTTACATGTTTCTGTATCTGTACAATATGTATGATTAGTTTGATATGTAATTTCATACTTTGGAAGGTATTATTGTCGATTGTCAATTGATAAAGTCAAGTATTGGAACAAGGCTATAACCTTGTCGCATAGATTAGGTTTCTGGCTTAACTCTGCACGCATACTTTAGTATTTCTGTTAACTAATAATCATAAGCTATGGAGGGAGCTGTGCTTATTCCCACAGAACATCTTAAATGTCCTACGCTCGTTTCTTTAAGGGACAAAATCCGAGACGAAATAATTCCGCAGGGAACTAAAGTTACCAACATTACCGTAAAACGTCGCAACTTTACCACAAGTCTTTAACATTGCCTAAAATAGTAATATGCTGATAACTCGCAAAATATTTATGTTGCATCACTGAAACCAATGGTATATTTTGTAAAGATATTCTGACAACACAAAAAATGGTCGCCATAGTACTAATGTCACCTACCTTCACGTCAGTGCCGTTTTGAACGTCAAGAAGGAGACGGGAATTTAAACTGATGCTCAAAACTTTTTCGGTAAGTCGAAATAGAATATTGTTTAAGTTTTGGTAATATAGTTATCTTATCGATTTAGTCTTCTTTAATATAATGCAATTGCTAGATTCGTTTTGTCGTCAAGCGTTCTAAAATAAATTAGACTTAGGCAAAGATGGGATAAGTTTGATAAATAAGTAACCTCAACTTTATCTACGGTAGGGTTGTTGCAGTTATATTTTTGAAATTATATAATTTTATTTTTTTTATCATTTAATTTGCCTTATAATGTAATTTTGTTTAATTGGATATTTTTTTAACAACGAAACGAATACCTAATACATTAGGTAAAGTATTAGGTAAAGTTACTACGTATTACTTTAAAAATTACTTTAATTAAGCAGTTGATATATATTATTTTATTTTTAGGTCCACAATGGAAAAACATAGAAGAAAGCCAGGTGCCAGGCGCTACAAAGATTATGAAGATAGCTTACTAAATTTAGCAGTAGATTTGGTAAAAAACAAAAATTTAAATTCATATGAAGCAGAAAAACAGTTTGGGATACCAAGAAAAACAATTTTAAATAAAGTAAAGCTGAAACATATGCGTAAAGTTGGATGTCCTAATAAATTGTCTGAAGAGGAGGAGTCAAGAATTGTGGAAGCGTTGATTCTTTGCGCCAATTATGGCAGTCCTTTTAACACGTTCAGAATTGAGAATAATCGTTTATGACTACCTTAAAAAAAATGAAAAATCCGCACTTTTTAATAATAAGATGCCAGGCGAAAAATGGATTAGGAATTTTTTAAATAGGCACAAAAATAAATTAACGACGAGATCGACTCAAAATATTAAGCTTGTACGGGCTACAAAAACTTATAGTGAATATAACGAATATTTTGATAACCTAAAAGTAAGTTTAACTAATGCAAAACCAGAGCACATTCTGAACTACGATGAAACTAATTTATCTGATGATCCCGGTAGCCTGAGATGCATTTTTAAAAGAGGTGTTAAGTATCCTAATAAAATTCTCAACAGTACTAAAACTGCAATATCTCTCATGTTCGCGGCCACTGCGTCCGGAAAATTATTTCCTCCATACGTAGTTTATAAGGCAGAAAATCTGTGGAGTAACTGGTGTGAAAAAGGGCCGCCCGGTACAAGATTTAATAAATCGAAATCCGGTTGGTTTGATAATCAAACCTTTGAAGATTGGTTCAATACTATTATAATACCCTGGGCACAATCCTCACCGGAACCCAAAGTAATGATAGGGGACAATTTGTCCTCGCATTTAAACATAAGCATTATTGAGAAATGTCGTGATAACAATATTCGCTTTGTTTTTCTACCACCCAATTCAACTCACGATACCCAACCACTTGATGTCTCATTTTTTAGACCCTTAAAAAGAACGTGGCGCAATATTCTACTCGACTGGAAAGTACGACACCCGTCCAGTAATTCCTTAAACAAAAGTATTTTTCCAGAATTACTAAAATCATTAATTGATGCAATAAAAATTAATCAAATAGAAACAATCAAGAATGGATTCAAGGCCACTGGGATACACCCTTTAAACCCTGAAGAAGTTTTAAGAAAACTACCTGATTACAACGTGGAGAATAGGAAACCAGAGGTTACCTTTAATAATGCTCTTCTCAGTTATTTAAAAGAATCAAGATCTCCCAATAATAACATAAACAGGAAAAGAAATAAAAAAGTCCATATAAAACCAGGGGAATCTGTGTCAACCGAAGACTTTACAACAATACCGAATACAGAAAGATTAGAAGCTAGTTCTTCTTATCAAAATATAAACATTCCTCCAGGTGTGGTTGTGAATTGCGAAGCACCACAGAACTTATACATTTCTAATAACCGCAATTTATTTACAAAGGCATGTGAAAATGACCCTCCAACCTCTTGTGTTCCTGTTGAACCCAGAAAAATATTATCAAATATTTCACTCAGACAACTAGACAAAAGGCAAGGGTCAGATTCAGACAGTATAACTTCATCGTTTTCTTTGCATGATTCTTCAGAAGATGGCCCATTTGTAGACTCACAGAGTGATACTGAAAGTTTTTATGAAGATAATTTAAATTTCATTGAAGAAGATTCCACTGATGACGTTACTGTAGGAAAATATGTACTAGTTAAATTCCTTGCAAGGAAAGTCAATATATACTACATTGGTTTGATTATAAGTCATAATGAAAGCAATGGTACATATTTAACGAAATATCTGAGAAAGAACACCAAGGGAACATTTTCTTGGCCATTAGTGGAAGACATATTCGAGATCACACGTCTAGACATTGAAAAGGTTTTACAAAACCCTAAAGTCGGGCGACGAGGCCAATTAATTTTCAATATAGAGTCTATAATTCCCCTGATAAATATTAAGTAAAATTAGTTAAATTAAATTTTTGCTTACAGCATTTGCCTGTTTATTTGATCATTAAACATTTAAATAAAACCTTTTTCGAACCATTTAGGACAAATTAAGTGGTATTTTTAAAGCCGAGAGCGAAATACTCCGTTTCACCCAAAAATATGGATTGGATGTTTTCTTCATAACTATGTCCATTTCTAAAGAAATGTTACTTATTATAAGTAATAATGTTAATGTTAATAATATTGTTAATGTTAAGTAATAATAATGTATAAGAAATTATTACACTGTGAAAAAAAAAGTCGTTCATTTCTAAATTTGTGACAACCCTATACAAGACTTTGTCAATGTATGAAAATGACCAAAATTTACATCCCAACATTGCCTGGCTTTAATTTAGGCTACTTATGTACATTTTTTTCGATTTTTAAATAAACACTAACATGATATAAGAATATAGTTCAATATAGAGTGGAGAGTTTGTGGATTTGTGTCTTGTAATACTTTTTAACAACGTAGGCAAAGTTGCGATTTTTCAGCCCAACTTTGCCTGGTATTAAATGTCGTTACAGATCTACTCCTTTAGTAATATAATGTAATATCACCATGATATCCCAAAGACAAGATTTTGAACTTTATTTAGTACATAGAAAAGTTGAAAATAGCTTTTAAATTTCGAAGATATCTTTAAAAAAGCGTAAAACTTAGGCAATGTTGCGGCAGTTTACGGTACCTACTTGTTATTGCTATGGCTTTAGATTGCTAATTTTGTAAAGAATTAGCAAGCTGAAACAATACCAGTTGACAATCGATCAGGTAGATGAGTTCTTGGTGATGAGTATGGTATGGTTGGACATAGGCTCATTTCTTTTCACTTTGGATTTTGACCATTTAAAGCTAAGCAAATATTTTGTGTTGAAACAGAACATAACGAAATTTAAAATTTTATGACGGAGGAAACCGTCGTGAGTTGTTACTTAACTTGGTGTCACTGGGTACACCTCCAACTACCAATTTTTAAATTGTATCTTTTTGCTGTACCTTTTAGTGTTTTCGGAGGAAGAGGGTGCACGCTGCAACAGCCGCTGGGTGCACTCGACTAGACTAGGGTGGGATCACCCGCACAGAAGACTCCCTTGAAATGTACTGCATTTCCCTCAATAGTCGGTAGTGGGTGCGATATGTCAGAGTCAATTGCCACGCCGTCCTATTCAACTTTCCCAATCCTTTCTTAAAATCTATTCCTACATCTCTATGGGTATAGGCAGCACATCCAGGGGAGTACCAACATTTGTCATTCTGCCGCCGTCTTTCTGCATATAAAAAAAAATATCTAACCGTAAACATTGTAACCAGCCCTTTTTCTGTCCACTGTTGTGTAAGGGCTTCCTCATGAGGGATGTATGGCCTTAAAACGGCACGCTAGCCAAGCGGGTTGGACAGTCCACTCTTTTAGAGGTGATGCAGTTCCTCATGGCTGGTGGTAGCCACTTTGTTATCCCTTAGTCGCCTTTTACGACACCCACGCCAAGAGATGGGGTGGTGCCATTCTATAGCCTGCCGACAGCACATGGCCGGTTTCTGTAACTACCCACTGAGTAGTAATTTGTTTATCAATTCAAAGTAGGTAGGTAGGTATTTAGAATTCGCAATAGAAAATCTAGTTAACAAAATAACAATTTAATGAGTCTAAACTCATTAATTTAATCTAAACAAATAAGTACCTAACATAGTAACATAATAACTCATAGTAATTAGAACAACGATACTTCCTTAAACAGCGCCATTTTGATTTTCACAAATAACTGTCAAACGTCATCAAAGTTTTGATTGGATATTTCAAAACCTACTCATCACTCATTGGTTCTTTTTTAACCAGGATAATTAGGCTGTATTTGTACATAACCAATAAATAGTTCTGTTATTGGTTTGACTAATTGATACATGAATCATTTAGCGCATTGTATTGCCTTTAAACAACTTTGATATAATTTAAAGCTATTAATAATTAATTGAACTACAGTAGTTAAAACAAAAAAACCCTCATAGAAATAATAAATTTGTATTAAGTAGTTTTCCTTGTTGTTTTTCTATAGTTTTCATTATCTGTTAGAATAGCATTTAAAATAGAAGAATACGTTAGAATAGCATTTGTTCTAAAAGTTCTTAAACTTAGGCCTTCCTTAGGCCAATAGTTTTTAAATATTTTTTGTCCTACTAGACCGCGGGGCCCTGGGCTATGCCATATCACGCATAAAGGGGGATCGCCCCTTAATCCGAAGGTGGCTCCATGTCGGTGCTGAAAAACCTCAGCTGGCAGTTCATTCCATAATTTCGAGCTCGCGGTATAAAGTATCTTGATGTGTCTTTACTAACGCAAATTTGCGTTTTACGAAGGTACCAGGCTACTCACAAAATTTTGTCATAAAGAGTTTTTATCTATGGAACGCTGGCAGGTTTTGATGTCAATTAAAACTATGCCTATGTAGCTGTAATATAAAAACAAAACATTCCAAATTCAAATTTCGCTCCATATTTTTTTACGTGCTGGATCAAAATATCGTAACTCATTTAAAAGTGGAAATTCGTTTCGCGTTATGATTTTGTATAATTTTAAATGTTCTTTAAAACCTGAAGATTCTTTTAATAGACTTTAAACGTTTGCAGATAAGTGCCCTTCTAAGGCAACTGTGTATCTTTGGTACAATGACTTTAAGCGTGGTCGACTGAGTTTGGCTGACGAAGAAAGAAGCAGTCGTCCTTTATAAGAAAACGTAGAAAACGGTAGAAAACGTGGTGGCAGTGAAATGTTTAATTTGTGAGAACAGGTGAATTACATACGAGGAGATTCAGAAGAGATTGTAGATTGGATCGGGAAGTGTGTATAAAATATTCCATGGGCAATTACGAGTCAGGAGGATAGCCCAAATTTCCCAATTTATTTCCCAAAATTAAATCGAAACTAAAACAGAAGCAGTGGATTACGCGCTGGCTACGTTCGAAGAGGCTATGAAAGAGGTATCTATCTACCCTAGGAAGAGTGGAAAAAATGTTTTCAAAATTGGTTCAGGCGCGTGAATCTTTGTATAGATGCAAATGTAATAAAAAAAATTGGAGCCCAGAGAACATTTTTTTTTCTTATTCGCCTAACTTTCTGAGTTCCCCACGTACTCACCTATTTTAAACATTTAGAAGACCCCTTATAGCATTTTGTCTGCCTAAGTCAGAATAGAGAAATGAATTTTCTCCATATTTTTTTGACTTTAGGGCGAGAATTCTAGAAATGAAGTCGAGTTTTTGTTTGATTATTATATGTGTTATTATATGCAATTGTTTATTGTGGGTTTTGTGGTTTAATTGTGATCGTTTATTAAACTTCAAAGTGCCTAATGTTTGTGAGTAATGTTTGAAATAATCAAAGAAAAGTACCTACCTACAAGACGGCGTTTTTTATGTGCTTCCTAGGAGTCCATCTTTTCTGTCCTCACTAGGCAAACCTATTATCATTTTACTGAGCGACTTCGATGGAACTGGACATTGACGAGTTGATAATTACGAATAAAACTTGATACTGGCACAATGCGCTAATTGCGCTATTGCCATACGTAGGTATAGATAAGAAAAGAGGAAGATGTTTTCTCAAAGCAACGTCAAAGATCCTTAATATATTTTTGGGACTCGAGAAGTGATGGTTGAGTTCTTCTATATCTATACTAATATATAAAGAGGTAAAATTGTGTGTTTGTTTGTTGGGGATAATCTCTGGAACTATTGAACCAATTTCAAAAATTGTTTCTCAAATAGGAAGCTACATTATCCGTGTCTAATATAGGTAGACTAGGTATATTTAATTTTGAAATTTTGAAAAAAAGCCTCTTATAAACCGAAGCGAAGCGAGGGTGGGTCGCTAGTGTTTGATAAATTTGAAAATTATGTCAGCATTGTGGGTTTTGTGATTTGAGTTAATTAAACTTTAAAGTGCCTACTGATTGTGCATAATATTTGTGATAAATAAATTAAAAGCGTGACACTGCATTTATCGTGTGCTTCTAAGGAGTCCTTTCCTGTCCGCAGTAAACTTTACTGAGCGATTTCTGACGTCACTAGATATTGACAAAATGTGTTTTAAATTGTTTTGTCTTTAGATAGGAAGAAAACTTGACAATGGCAGAATGTGCTAATTGCACCATTGCCATATAGATATTTATGAAAAGTAAAAAAACATTCATTTTATAAAAGGTTTCTTATCGTCACCAAAAGTCAACATCGTTATGCGGAAAACTTAGATGCAAACCGTTATCTAACCGTGAAAAAAATTACCGCGCCCGCCTACCTTGCCGCTCGCTTACGGTATTTCGATAGTGCGAGAGAGACAACTAGCTATGTTTAAACTTGTTAGAAAGGGTTAGGAATAGTTTTGTGCGTGCGCCCGCGTTAGTTTGTTTGGCCTAAATGAAGGTTTTATTATATTAATTGCTGTTTTCCGCCATGTTTTGTTTGAAAGTGCCTTGTGTATTGATAGAGTGTATTAGTAAAACATTAGTGAGATTAATGTTTACTTAGGTGTATAGTGAAAAGACTCAGGAATATTAAAACGTTTGTCATATTACTAGAATAATATTTGTTGATTATGGATAGAGCTGCCATCTGTAAAATTACTAATGATTAACTAAAAACACTTAACTTAGAAAATAAGGTGCCAACGAGAATATTTATAATGGCGGCTATTCGCAATACGAGTGTGAAGTGTAATGTATGCAGTATGCAACCAGCCCTTTCGGAAGGTACCTATCCAATGTTAGACATGGGCCTCCCCCCCCTGCACCGTGCCTTGTGTATGTTGTATTTTGTGCCTTGTGCCTCTTTTAGAAGTGGTGTAGTTCTCCATGGCTTGTGATAACCGCTTTGTTATGTAATCGGTATGGCCGAAATGCACTAACTAACATCTGATGCACCAGATTTCCACCTGATGCACCTGATGCTGTAATAAATCGTCTGCAGAACAGGCTATCAGTGTTTGAAGTACAATCTTGAACGTCATTATCATCACATTAGTAGGCGAAATAAACAGCAACATGTAAATTAGCGGAACGCAAGGCTGTCCCCTGTTTGGTCAACCAAAGGGAACAGAACGTTTATTATCGACAAACCTATAGACTGCTGTGCATAAATAATCGATTCTAGATTAATAAAGTATATATGTATATATATATATATATATATATATATATATACACACATATATATATATATATCTTTGCATTTCATTATAATAATTATGTTATTATTATATTATTTATATTAATTTCAATATTTTTATGACAAAAGTTGATGTAAGTAGACAAGAAACATTTTACGTTTTATCTCAATCGCTTGTTTAATAGAACCTAAACAAAAATACGCCTTCGAAGCTTCTGACATCTCATGAATGAATGTTCCCAATAAATCCGATATGAAGTCAGCAGTAACCGTCGTCGTAGGCGCAGTTTCAACGCTAGCAATGACCTAGCGCCAACCTAACCTACAGAGCGATTCAAGTTTGCGGGCGAGCGACTCGAACTAGTTGCTGGAACGATGTCAACGCACCGACCTTGTGCCGACCGAGAGGTCTTGATACTTAACGATAAAATGTAGTAAGACGCTAGTCTTACTATATTTACGACCTATCGTTGCTTGAGACTTCGTCTAAAATATTTTTTATATAAGTAGCTACTGGAAGCGACTTGTGTGATCTGAACTTTACTTTTCGGCTTGCGTTTTTAGCGTAATCTATAGTACTTTATAATAAAATCGCAAAGCTGTGTCTGTAGGTAGTAAGAAATAATTCTCAAAAAAAATCATTGCATCATCGAAACAAAAATTACAAACGATACAGAGCTCAAAAAAAAATGTCTGTCTGTCTGTTTAAACGCGCATCACGCAAAAAATATTGAACGGATTTTAATGAAACTTGGCATCACTAATGTTTGAATAAAAGTATTTTGAGCAGTTATATAACCTGAGCTTCAGGTTATAATAAGATACTCTGGATTAATACTTACATTGATTTTGGATTGCCTATATTAATATTAATGTCATGAATGAGAGTAGGTCAACGTAGGTATGATGGGAATGTCATGTCTTAAAAAGACAAAAGTACCAAGAAACATATACAAGACCAAAAGCTAAAATTTTATTTAATTAAGCAACCAGTTTCCTCGTGTCGATACAAAGCAAGCTCGCGAAGCAAATCATCATTTTTTTATATTTGGCGGACGAGCAGGGAGGACTCCCTGCTTGTAGATACGAGTAGAAAGAGATAGAACCTGATAGAAAGAGAATACAGTTGTCATTGGATACCTGTGGCACATGCCAAGATCCACATGACGTATTTTGGCACGTTCAAAGATGCACAGCTTACTTTTGAGGATTTAGAAGTCAGAATTTGGGAAGACTATTTGTAAGAATAGGAATTAAGGATTAAAGCGAATAGAGAAATAAGGTCAGACAAATTCTGTTCAAGTCAGTAGCAGTAGACATTCAATAGGACTACAAATCCATCTTATTTATGTCAAAAGTCAAATATCAGCCCTTGTAATATCCACTGCTGGCCATGGGCCACCTTAAGCACTTTGTGTTGTGCATGGGGGATGTTCTTTTTTCTAAAAGGCTAAATTCTTGCGGCTCTAATGGCCTTTCAAGTTTCACCGGACATGTATGGTTTAGGGCAAGCGCAGAAGGCGCTCAGCCAGGAGCAAAACATATGTAGCAACGAGCCTAAGGGCTCCCACGCCGGTAATCCCAGTAAACCGACGGAAGGAATGGACCTCGGCTTCGGGCGTTGCATTGGGAGGGTACCCTGGGATCGCGAGTTGGTACATGCCGATACCTGGTAAACATGTCGGATGTATGGTTTTAAAACGCCACGCTGCCTAAGCGGGTTGGCGAGTCCAATCTTGTAGAGCTGGTGTAGTACCTCAGAACTTGTGGTAACGACTTTGTTATCCCTAACTCGCTTGGTAACAGGTAACAGTAGACATTTAATAAGACTAAAAATATCTCTTAGGTACTAATATTAAAAGATCCCTAACAACATATATTTAATATATGTAGGTACCTATCTGTGGATTCAACTTGATGACGAAGGCCTTATAGGCAATGCTCTCTTTCGGTAGGAAGCCATTTGTCACCAACAAATGTCTTTATTACTAGGAAATAACTAGATATTATTATCAAAAGGTTAATTTAATATAACTTAATATATAATATAATTGCATTAACATCGTTTCCTCAAGTATTATTACGATAGTTATATTTAATAGGACCCAAGGCTAGAGATAACAAGGTACGCGTCACGATGCACTAAGTGATGTCTCTAATTATGTAGCACTGACATTTGCAAGTGGGTTTGCTTGTGCTCTTTGATTGTGGCGCAATTTATGGGAGAAATTTGTCCGGATGAAGTACGTAATGTTCCTAAGTACGAGTAGGTGGATGCATCTGCCTCGGGAGTCCTTGAGACAATCCATGGGAAATATAGGAACTTCAGGTACCTATATCACTAAGTCTTTTCGCTCATTTCCATTGTATACCTACCTACATCTAGGTGCAATTTTTTTGGAAGTCTTTTTAAAGGATGACAATCAAATGGGATAAACTATGGTGTAGAGGAAAGGGTAAATAGACACGAGTACCGCAACCCTATGACCTATGACACTGACGTATCCGTGTGACTTGTTGTAGGTAAGTGTGTGAGTCCGTGTAACCACAAAAAGTGCGCGAAACTATAGACTTCAATGACGCGTAGAAACAGGTAAACTATACGTGAGCGTTTCATTCGTAGCTATTTAAACATAGAGTTACCTGTGTTAAACAGGGACGGATTAAAGGCTCATGAGGCCTGGGCTATGGTTTGCATCGAGGCCCTTTTAAGGAGGAAAAACTTTTTCGAGGCCTTCAAACATAAGAACCGCCCCCCCCCCCCCCCGCTCCTCTAATCCGATCCAGATGTTAAACATTGAGTCGTTTAAACCTTTTAAAACATACGGTCTATTTGCCAATTCGCACACACGCTGTTTCACACACATGCATGGTACTGTCCGCTTCTACAGCACACAAGTTACTTTGTCCCTTCTGTTGACGGTCACTTATCACGTGTCACTTCTATCTGAATCATACTGACGTGATCGTTAACTCATAAAACTACATAGTTTAATTAAGAACTAGGCCTTTAATAAGCTGGTAATAACAATAAAAATGGAATAACTTTGGGTACAGTTGCGTATTGTATGTCACGCCGCAGGCAAAAGGACATAATTTACATCCTGTAGTTACACTCGTAACACACAAACGTTTAGTAATTAACTCCACAAATAACATACGGTCAGCGGACCAGCGGTTACTTACGTAGTTTCCAGGTTAATAAATGAATTAGATCATAAAATAAAAACACATATTGGTAAAAACAATATAAAATATTTAAGAGATTTCTTGTCTAAATTATAATTTGTTCATTGTTCACAGGTAGGAGGTTATAATGTCTTGTATACTCACCTACTGCAGAACTTGTATCTCAGACGAACCTGTATGATTTACTACGTGGAATTTATGCTAATTTATTTGAAAATTTGGTGATAAATAAAAATAAATCATATAGGTATCTAACTATTGAGTATTGCTATTCGATTAAATGACGAATTTTGAGTGAAAATGTCATTGTGTGCGTGTAATAATTAATAATTTTCATCGTATTCACTTTTACAAATTGAAATTCCACAAACAGATAGGTAGGTACTGAAAATCCTACATATTAATTTTAACAGCCAAAAATTAATTTCAAATCGACGTGCATTTATTCATTGTCTCGTTAGCAACTCAAGCAGCGTTCCAGGAAATCACAATAGCAGAGTAGTCAGTTAAATCAAATACTTGCAGCCTTGGTCACTTGACCTGCGAGTATCGATGCAACAGATGCTAGGCCCTTATCTTATTAGCAATACACAAACATGTAGTTATATAGGTATAAGAATATTTCATTTAATTATTTGTATAATGTTTTGCATGTCAGATTAATATTTGACGTGATAATGACCTATGGAATGAATATCAGTCGATTTAAGCCCTCAAGCGAAATCGCTTTAGAGATATTTAAGTAAATATCGAAAATTATAAATCCGAAATTGTATTCCTTTGATTTTTCTCCAATGTTGTATTTATTGTTTATTAACATTCTTAATTAACACATTTCGATTAGAAATAATATACCACTTTTACATACCATACCATCAGCCTGTGTCTCGTTACTGGCGGATATAAGCCTCTCCCAAGGAGCTCCACAACACATGGTCAGTTCTCCCCATTGAGCCATAACAGGCGACTATGATTTCTTGAAGTAAAATAATTCCAAAGATTTAGTGAAATCTTTTTTGAGTACGGAGTATGCCAAAGGATTATCATCATTATCAAATCCTGTTATTATCAAATTGTTTATCAAATCCTTCCCAATAACTACTGACTACACCCAACTGAGTTAGTTTCACGTTACAACTCTTCATTAACAGACACCCTCATAGGTTTGAAACTATTAAAATTTGTATCCAGTCCTTTTCTAAAAAATGTTTAGGCTTAAGCGGGGAAAATTTCTGGTCACCCTATACATCGCATATTCACCAGCATTCATACATTTTCGGTTTTCACCAAACCTGCACTTGACTCGTGTCGTGTTATCACCAGTTATCACCAGTTGATAACAGCGCTAGTTGCATTAGCGCGATAACGATATGTACCTACTAGTAATATAATAAAACTTTATTATGCGTTAGTAATTATATGTTAGCTAAATGCTATATCATTCATGTCATAGTTTAAATCGAGGCAAATCTTTGCTGTAAAACTTTTATTGGAATAATCTTGATAATTTCGCTCTTATATACAGTCACAGTATTCAATTGTTGAGCCACCATCCTTCATTCTTAATTCGGCTGTATTAAACAAACATCGACAACGTAATACACTCGCGGACATCTGAATCGAGCCACCCCGCATTTTCAGCTTGTAAAAATGTTTGATCGATCAAAAATTATGCAGTTTTGAAGCTGGCATACTAACCCTCATTTCAGTATGCCATCGTTCCAAATATGAATTCAGAGTACCCACTAAAAAAAATGAGTTTAAGTGAAACAATTCGTGTGTCCGCTTTTTTCATGGGGAAAACTTGTATTGGATTTTTGAAGAAAATAATGGGGTACCATACATACAAAATGCTCTCCCTGTCTTTGGTACACCTTTCTCCTTCCATCATTACCATATAGCATAATCTTGGATTCATTAGTGAAGTGTACCTGGCTCCATTGACGTTGAGTCCAATGCAAATATTCGCGCACAAACTGAAGGCTGATTCGGTGAGCTCTTGTCAGTTTGGGCCCATTGGTTGACTTATGTGGCTTTATATCACGTTCTTCGAGCCTCCTTCTAACAGCCCGAGCGCTAACTTTGGAACTGTACTGAGGTCAGGTGACGATTTCGTAAGCTGGTCGTGAAGATAAATCGATCTTGTCTTTGAGTCGTCACTCAATCGTCGTTCTCCTGGACGGCGAACGAAACTGCCAGTCTCTAGGTATCGATGGTACACTCTTTGAACAGCAGAACGGCTTAAATGAAGTTGTGCACTCACATTTCGCTGACTAAGCCCATATTGAAGAAGTGCCACAGCTTGCGCGGCTACCTCAGGCGCAGTATCCATAATTTTAAGATCAAGATCAGTTCAAATCTCAGGAAAACTATTTAACGAAACATATATTGAAAAATAACACAATTAAATAAAAAATACTGCTCCAATTCAAACTTTCTACTTCCTTATTTTTTTCAAAACTATGAACTGATTCCTCTTTTCATCTGTGGTTCAAATAGCACCCCAAAATGATGGTGAATATGCCAGCTTCAAAACTGTACAAAAACTTTTTCTTTAGCCATTATTTTATGTGCAGGCCTTTACATCAAAATGCAGGGTGGCTCGGTTCAGTTATCCGGGAGTGTATATAATTCAATGACATCACGTCATAGTCGTACATATTAAACACGACAAAATTATAACATCTTCCCGCGGAATACCGCGGTTTTCAAGCGGTATTCTCGCCGCTGTAAGCCGTTTAAGAAAGCCACACGTCTGTTTCAAGAAACAGACGCTTTTCAATCATCATTTGTGTGTATACACAAATATACATATTATATTCCATGGATATATACCTACATGTATATTTGTATGTAGTCTATGTAAATGTTAGTTTCTATATATGTTTTACAATAGTCATAAAGATAGATATTATATTATCTTTATATTTTGATATTCACATAAACTATAATAAGTAGTTTTTTTTTTATCTTCTATATTTGTTATATTTATTTACTCTCCTTCCATTTCATAGCATAGTCCTGCATAACACAAAGGTTGACTGGGAAATAATGCCTGCAAGGAATTAAGTACCTACGCCTTTTGTAATAATTTACAAAAAAGACTAAAATAAATAAACACGGCTATTTTAAGAACATGATCAAGGATAGTGGCTCAACAAAATTATTTCTTGCGACCGCACATAGTGTTGGCCAAGTAAGCGTTCATTCAAATACAAACTCATTTGCAGCTTTTATCAACTCATTTAATAGAAGATTAGGTAGTGTCAAGCACAAAAATAACGTTGTATTACAATCTTATTTCATCAGTTTGCAGCACCGAATATACCTACATAAATATTAGTTATCTTAGGTATGTTAGTTTGTGAACTGCAAAAACTTTGTGATCTTTCGAATACATTTTTGGGTTAGTGTTTATATATCTGCGAATATAGAATACGTGACTTACAAAATTATTAGAAGGTGATGATTTCCGGGAACTTACCTGCAAAAGAAATCAAAAATTGCAATTAGACAATCATAGAAACTTAGAAGAGTATTGAAAGAATGTGGCTGATGAACAGTCAGTCATAATAGCTTCGTTCGCGGTAAGGATTCAGAACTGATTCGGAACTATACGCATGCGCAGTTCAAATAATGCCGTTCGCGGAACACACAATTCAGAATTTCTAGTTACAGTTCTGTGTTCGCGGAACCGTCGAACTCGATTCAGGATCGGTTCAGAATTAGTTCTAACAGTTCTATAACTTTGGCAAGAATCGTAGTTCCAGACATGCGCAGTTTTTACCTAACGACATTTGACATACATGCTGCGGCTATATTCAGTTGGTTAGAAACTAATAAACTGGTTAAATAGTTAAATAAAATATAAATTTTATTAATTTATTAAGGGTTAAATAAAATATGGTTAGTTTTGTTTGTTGTTTATATAAATAAGTTTATATAATACTCTAATAAGAGTAATGTGTTTTGGTGGGTCCACTTAAATACTTGCCAACTTAGGGGTTTTCCCCCAAATTTAGGAGGTAAATAAGTGGGATGGTTTTTTTTAGGGGTTTTATATTTTTAGGGGTATTTTTTTTGGGATTTTTGACTCTTCATATATTTTTTTGAATATATATTTTTCATATATTATGTGAAAGTATAGGCCCTGGGACAATCCAAACTATAATAGCTAATCATATTTATTTGTTGACCTAGCGACTTAACGACATCTAGTACAAATATATTACAACTACTCTGTGGTGACTGGTGGTTATTGTGCCTATGCTTACTGGAAATACATATGTACGTTGATTATTGTTTACTTGTTTAATTCGATTTTGTTGTTGTACTGCTGTGCCGACAAGCAATTTGTTAATGATGCCTAAAGAAACTGAAAATAAAAAAATGTACAGTCAGAAGTACACGTAGATTTGGGAAACAGATCCAGATTTAAAAGGTAAAGAAATTTCATTTCATTTTTGTAATTTATATTTTTTCTTTTATTATATATTTTTTTAGGGGGATTTCTGAGTAATTGGGGCGATTTTGACTTAAGCTTTAGGGATAAATATTTTTGAGAGTTGGTAACACTGCCGATGACAGTAGATCGTACGCAGTTTGGTTCCGAAATCGTTCGCGGAAATAAAAATCACGAATCGGTTTATAACCGAGCATGCGCTCTACTACGATTCCAAATTAGTTCAGTACTAGTTCCGAATTAGTTCGGAATCCTTACCGCGAACAAAGCTATTGGTAAGCGGTTACGTCATAGACATATACGATACAAGCCAACATTAGTCAAGAAAGACATTTACTTGATCATTTTCTCAGACAAAGTGATGGTAGATGGGCTTAGGGTATTAACGGAACCTAAGAAACAGTGTTGGCTTGCCATCAGCAAGGTAGAGGTGGTCGCCTGCCGTTGGAGGTTAAGGGTCAAATCGTATCGAAAAGTGAAGTGAAATGGCACGTTATTTGACCCACATATTTAATAAACAAACAAAGATTGGCAGACAAAAACCGTAACGGACAGGACGCATAATGCATAAGGAATGAGAATAAAGCGATTTGACGAAATAACGTTAAGACCGATGCCGTATTAATGAGCTGAGCGATGACGGAAGCGGTTAAAACACAATTAAAAAAATGAAATAACATTCATTAATTAACTTTGAGCTCAAGTCCTTCTCTTCTGTCAAAAATATGAAAGGGTTTTTAGTAGGGATATTATGGAGCTCCGTAGCCGTAACCAAAACTATCGGATATCCGAATTAAAAATATATTCGAAACCGAAACCGAATCCGATATAAAGGATTCGTATGTTATTACAAATAATTATTTTATTTATTACCGTTAGGGACGGAATTTAAATGAGGCGAGTTTTAATAAGGCCTCGCTGATTGCATTTGATTTGGTAGATTTCTCGTTTGTTCTATATGAGGGTAACGTTGCAATTATTCCATATTTGGTTTTATTTTTCTTTGCTTTCGGTTAATAATACATTTCTTAAAAAGTCCATTAAAAACATATCGGTATCCGAAATAATTTCATATCCGTATCTGTAACCGAAACCGGTAAAAGAGTATACAATATACCTATCCATATTTGGATCCGAAATATCATATCTCTAGCAACCCTAATTTTTAGATAGTACCAAGTTAAGTATTATTTATAATTATTTGACGTAATCGGAGCAAAACGGACCTTCTTGTCGGTATGAACTTATTAACTTTAATTAAGATTCGTTGTTTTTAAGATTCTGTTTAAATAGAATCAAGCTCTAATAACTGATTTTAAGGTAAAGGATTAAGAAAAAGGTTAGTTTTTAAGATTTCTCATAAGTACATATCTGGGAAACTATAACCTACAACAATATCACCTATTCAGATCATATCAGATAAATGTTTTATAATAAAATTCATGAAATAACATCTCTTTTCTGTTTTGATTTCAACTGACTCTGTAAAGTTGCCTTTGACAGGAATTACTGGTATAATATGTGGAGTATTTTTTTATATAGAACTAACACACGAGCAGACAGTCACCTGCTGGTAAGTGGATACTGTCGCCAATAAAAATCCGCATTGTATGCGCTTGATGTTTACGAGTATTGTTTACCGGTACTTGTTACGGTATATGGTACTTGTTAAATAATACGGCGGTTTTTGTCTAATTTCAAAATCTTTATTTTGTTGTCTTTAGTATGCAAATTTTTCTTAACTTTAAAAAAGCAACTTTTACTGTAAACTACTTTAAAATGTATGGACTTTAATGTATTGATTAATTGGGGTCGTCGAGTATGGGATGCATCCGGTCTTATTACATCCACTTCTATTTGTCTCATCTAATGGAAGAGTGAAGCGGAATAGAATGAGTGATATTATAATATGAATCGGATAATGACTTTCACAATGCTTCTTATTTTGTTTCAAATTCTGTTTGTTGATTGTCAATAGGTTCATCATATTTAATTGATGTTCCCATATACAGCCATGCCATATCTTCATGGGCAGCAGCGATCCGCTGACCACCAGGCGGATTATTTTTATTCGTAGGTACTCGTTAGTACATTTTTTCTTCTTATAAAAAAATATCCCATAAATCCCAGTAATATATAAAAATGCGATAGCTTGGATCCGTGTTACTAAATCACGTGAAACCGACTAAACCGATTTTGTTCAAACTTGGCAAATAGATAGATTTGTAATAGGAATAACACATAGGCTTATTCATGTAGACCACGGGGACAAAAGATAGTGTAACTCAAATTACATATTAATCAAAAAACCTCTAATCCGCTACCGCTCATCGCTCCGCTCGTCACAACGACGCATCCGGTGAATAATGAGTTAAATCCATGTCCGTGAATTCACAGTGACATTGAGTCAACTGGGTCGCAGGGAACTACAATGCAACTTGCACAATGTAATGTTCAGGCTATTGTCATAGCCAAATACAGGGATTGTTTAGTGTACAACGATTGAATTATATCTGAATATAAAATGGAAGGAAATGGAAATTTTATCGTTAATGTATACTTTATAATACGATTTTCTTGTGAGTAATATGTTGACTACACCGATATTCAAAATCTACGTACAGGTGTGTCCGTTAATTCCTAGAAGACTAATACCCTGGATTCTAAGTAGGTACCTACTCTTGATTCTGAGGTCACTGACATAAAGATTGTGCTATCTTTTGTTGCGAAAAATCCAGTGTTTTAGAGTTTTTAGCAAATTGTTCATATGAGTATAAAGCTAATTAAAAATCCCAAGAATTCGATATTTTTACAACAAACAGAGTTTCACTTTCAGAGGTGGTTTAGAGTCGCTCAGCATCCGTAGTGACGTAGCGCATCTCTGTGCGTTTTTTCACGTCTGTATACCTACAATACATAATTTGGATTATTCAGAAGAGTTGTTCAATCTATACTAACTTCGGGTTTTTATTATCACATCCCTCGTCACCGAAGGGCGGTTCATCTGCACTTCCTTTATAAAGGTTTGCTGCGTACTGTGCGGTCTTCAAATTACTTTATACCGCGAACTCGAAAGTTATGAAACAAACTGTACACTGAGGGTTCTGCAAGGTCGGGAGTGCACCCGCATGGTGCTGCAAGTGTCTATGGGTGGCGGTGGCCACTTACCATCTCGTGGGCCGTCCGTCAGTCTGTCACCTCTTCAATAAAAAAAAGAGTGTGTTCTATAAAATTACTCTTCTAAAAAAAATCTTTAGTATTGTTATTGGTACCTGTAAACTAAATTAGTACCTATCAACTCGTAGATACCAAAGACCTATTTCAGATGGATGTTATATAAAGCTCTATTTTAGATCAAACCAAAGATCGATATTAGGAACGATCGAGCAGAAATGTTCTCGCATTCGTCATTCGATCTAATGGTATTTGGTGTCGTTTACATTATATTCTTTACCGGCACTGTATTCATTTAAATGTCCTCAACGAAAACTGCCTACAATTCTTCATTTTAAAACTAAAAATATAAAACTGTTTTTTTTTTTAAAAAAAGCTAGAATCACTTTTGAAAACAAAGCGCAAAACTCATTTAAGAACCCAGTACCGAGCTCCGAGATTAGGATATACCTAGAGAAATTGCTAGAAAAATGTCTGCGGAGGAAAATGAACTTTCTTAAAAACTAGAAGTCGGACCTACAAAATTACTTCCTTCGGACAGCGCAATAAAACTCTTTGGGGGCAAGGCGTAGTTCCATTGTGAGCGGAAATCGTGAATAATTAATTTAGTAGTTCATCGTTACCAGCTTGTTAGTGATGAAAATTGTTAGTCATGCCTTTCGTTATGGCAAAGAATTAAAAAATCAGATGCCTATAACATACCCACAGCAATCATGCAAAGTTGGTTTCATTTCAATTACCTATTTCTAATGGGGTCGGATTGTTTTAATTTTATTTTATAACGTTTATTTATTTTCAACTTCATTTTTTATTATGTTTTATTGTGGTGAGTTTTTTTCTTTTATTTCCAAACAAATATTCCTACCTCAAATTAAACATTGATCCGTCAAACTGTGAGCACAGTTTGTTTTGGACAGTTTGGACAAGCACTCGTTGCTTACAATTTACTGGTACGCTATCAAATAGATTACAATAAACTCGACAAAAATGTTTTAAAGATATTAAATATTTTCTTTTTATATTTATAATAATCGTTTCTCTTAATATAACTTTATATTTTATGATTCATTGATTTATGTATTCATTGATTATGTAGGTGGGTATACCTTATATGTATTATATTTATTCTTATGTATGTATGTATGTGTGTAAGTTGTTATGTATGCATATGAAATAATGTATATATGTTTATTTTATTACACCATCATGTGTCTTTAATGCACCTCCTAACTGAACTTCTCTGGTCAACCCAAAGGTTGGCTGCTAGAGAATACCTTAAGGCATTAAGCTCGCCTTTTATACGATATTGTGCAATGAAGTGTAAGTGTAAATAAATATAATCGTATTACAGCCATGTTTGTCCATTTAATATTTTTTGAAAAAAGTCTTTGTAATATAATGTACGAACGTTCACAGAGCCCAAAACAACAGTTTTTGGAATTTTTGTCTGTCTGTCTGATCCACTGATGGAATTTGGAATTATGGAAAAACCACTGAAAGGATTTTAATCAAATTTGGCATATTTATATGCCTGATTAACATTTGAACTACCTTTTATCCAGATCAATTATAAAGATCACCATGTAACCATACATACTCTAACGTGTACCCATTATTTGCTAAATACAAAGCCCAAAGAATTGATTTTTATAAAAAATACGTTATATTTTATGTCAATTATCTTAGAATCAAGAGCAGATTTCAGGTTTCGGGATTTGATAAATTACACCCATGTTTAATTAATATAGCTATTTAAAACCTTGTCAGTTTTCCGCTGTCAATCGCACCTGCCTCTCGAGGGGGTGAATAAAGTCGAAGTAGGTGCGAGGGTGGGACAGGGGGTTCACTGGGAAACGTAATTGGGACTTTTTTTGGACCTGACTTTAGACTTTTGTTTTGCGAAGCGTCTTCTCGTCCTCTGCTCACAGAATCTATTGAGGAAATGAAGCTTTTTTTTTTATCTCCAATTGGCGTCGGGAAGTGTTTGGTGGCATCGGTTATCGGTATTGTTATTTGGTTCTATTCGTGATGAGTTGTTGTTTGAGTCATTTGTTCGTTTTACTAGATGGTGTGACAGTTTAATACATCGTAATATAGGTATACCTACACATAGTTTTTCTTGGAAATATCATAGTAAATGTAAGCGTTTTTGCCGATAAGCTGCTAAGCATTTTGATAGAAAAATATGTAGTCTTATTGAAAATAAATTAAAAAATGACATACACTTTCGGATTTATAATATTATTGTGAATTATTTTCAATGTGAACATTACCTACACACAAAATAAATTTAAAATTCAAACAGCCAAGACAGAACTGCAATTAGGTTCAGTATCGAATGGTAACAAACGAAAGGAGACATTATAACTAGACAATTTAAATGCAGTTTTCGTTCGGGACTCAATAATTTAGTTCTACGACTACTACGTGTATCTAGCAGGTCTAGCATGAAAGGATTTTTTTTCTACAAGGATTGTTGGAGGGTATCTATATAGCAAGATTACAAGATAAACGTTATCTAAACGGATTACTCATGATTTATTGTTTATTTTGAATGGCCGATATTTTGATACAGGGCGTCTACTCTGATTTTACGTCTCCGAAATATCGGAAACGACCGAAATTAGAACGAACGAAGTGTTATTATACTCTACTCTGACTTTCCTTCGGTCCGGAGCTCTATAGATCGGGTATCTCCGATTATTTTAAACGAGATATCGTTATCGTGAAATCTCGAAGTATCTCTTGTCAAAATAATATCGATGTCTCGTCCGGGCCGAAGTATCGGTGTGAATGTTTTCGTGGGGTTTGATCGTTCGAAAGTTCGTTTCCCTCCCTATAACCCCTAGTTATACATGAATTGAGTCTGGCGAGACTGCAAAGCGAGACAAGCAAGTGCGTTTTAAAATTCGTAGGGGTGTAGTGATGTCGTTGGTATAGTGTGCCCGTAACTTAATCAACAAAAGACAAGTTCTGCACGGACAGGAGAATCAGAAATCGTTTCTCAATAGCAACAGCACCTTCACCCGCCGTCGCACTATGGTTCACGCGTAGGTAGGGCTGCCACCTCTCCGGGTTTGACCCGGAGTCTCCGGGTTTGGAGGACGCTTGTCCGTCCGGGCTACGGGTTAACATCGTAAATCTCCGGGCGGCACGGCTGTGACCTTGAACATTCAAAAATTTCAGAAAAAATGGAAATCTGATTTTTAAACCGGCTCTAGTAAACATTATCTACTCGTAATACCCACTAAGATAGATTACTTTAAAGATTATTGTTGTGACAAATGCAAAGATACAATATAAAGCGTCGCCGTGTGTATCAAAGACAGTATAAGTTTATTTTGTGGTAATTTTATTCGTAATTTAGTACTAACTAAAGTACTAACTTAAAATTAAAAAAAAACCCTGTTAAATATAAATTAAATTTCACGATTTGTTTTTGTCCCACTTTCTTAAATATCCGGGTTTAGAGCATTCTGAAGGTGGCCGCCCTACGCGTAGGTCATAATTCAAAAACGTGATAACGTCATATCTTATAATTGGCTTTATCACTGCATTTTCTATTTTTTTTATAGACTAGTGGGCGGACGAGCAAGCGGTCCCACGTGATGGTAAGTGTTACCGCCGCCCATGGACACCTGCAACACCAGGGGGTATGCGGGCGCGCCGCCGACCTTGCAAGGTATCCGAAACTGTTATATGATTCTCATCATCTGTAATCCGTGTATTATCAATTATAATGCACAATACACGCACAAGTTTATAATGCTTGGAAAAGCCTGAGTCTGAACTTCAGTGTTTTTGAACGCGTTCCTTTAGCGGCTGAAACATACTGCGGCGCAATCTCGCCGAGACCACGGCTCAAATAAACAATACAAAATAAATAATCAATCGTGAGTAACCCGTTTACGTAACATTTATTATGTTCGACCGCGATAACAAAAGTTCAAAATCTTATGTAAGTTTTATGGCCATACATTCCTCGTGGCCATAATATAGCTTTGTGTCGAACCGGGAATCGAACTCGATACCTTTCGCACAGCAGACAGGTTGTCGGTCGTTATCACTTTACTTATTATGTTCAGTAATAATAATAATACTCGTAATTACTATTTATTAATATTAGATACTATCTTTTCATGCTAGTCTATAGCTGACGAAAACATTTCAGTGCACATATCGAAGTCCCTTTCTTTCTCGTTAAAAGTTAATGTCTATTTCATCCCTGTACGACCAATTATTTATTATGCCGTTCTGATCTAATTAACAAATACCCATTTAGTAAAGGGAGATGGGATAGCGGTGACCGTAGAGAAGGTATGTGAAATTTAATAAAAGAAAAAAATAACAAATCAAATGTGTTATTTTTAATTTTTAAATTGAAAATCTTGTATAATTTTAAGAAATATTAAAAATAATGAGATTTTTAAAATATTTAAATTTATATTTATATGGATTTGTTAAGTGTCCCTGTATCTGTGGAGAATTGTTATTTCTCTTAGTAATGATCTAACAGATTTCTCTAAATGTATCGTCATCTGAACAAAATCATTGTCGGCATGAATTTATTAATTTTGGTTCAGATTTTTAACTCAAAATTTCGTTGTTGCTCTAATATCTACAGATGTTAGGTACTACAGAAATAATGAGTTTTAAAATTTGAAATTTTGTGAAACGGTCGATTCTCGAAGCAACGTTTCGTCGTTGTTGACATCGGTGACGTCACGGATGTAGCATCCATAAGATCGTCGTTGGAGGCGACGTTGGGTTTTTTTTTAATTTTCATTTTAGTCTATATCTGGGACACTAAAATCGATAATAAGGTAATACAGATAATACCTTATTTTATCCTAAGGATAGATAATACCTTATCCCTTTTTGCAGATAATACATGTAATTATCACAAAGTATTGTGCATAGAAAATTAAAAGTATGTAGTGCCAGTGGCGACTCCACACATTCCGTTGACGGAACTCATTAATGTCCTGCTCATATTAGTCGAATTAATTGGATATAGAAAGTAAAATACTATTACAGATAGCCGGGTAGAGTTATGGGGTTCAATTCCAGAGCGGGTAGTTTGAAGATCATATTTTTAATCCGCTGTAGATAATCTTGGAGTATGCAGGCTGTAGTAAATGATCAATCAATTTCCGAAGCTGAAATCATTCTGAGTTAATTGACATGAAAATACATTTATTTTATTTGAAAAAAAAAAGAGTTTTTTAATATTTTGTCATACATATTTGCTGAATAATCGTAACATTAAAAAGTCACGCTGGCCAATCGGGTTGGCGAGTCCATTCTTTAAGAGGTAGTTAGTGTAGTTCCTCAGGGCTTGCGGGGGCGGCTTTTTTATCCCTTGGCTTAACGTGGGTGTACGACACCCACGTTAAGAGATGGCGGTGGTGTTATCAATTCGGTTAAATATTTTATCCTGTCTGTAATCAGGAGCGGTTTAATCAGTGAGATAGTGACCGATCAATTCCAGAAGCCTGGAAATATTAATAGTTAATTGACATTAAAATTATGGGAGTAAGTATATTTTTTACAAAAAAATAATTATAATTGATAATCATGAGCAAAATCCACGGTTTCAAACCTGGGAAAGGTTGGAACCCAGTCTGCATATGAAAGAAGAAAGAAAGAAGGAAAATATATTTATTTATCACAACACGACACACAAAATACAGGAAATGCTTAGTAATAACATTATAATAAGTGTGCATAAACAAAAATAATGTGTGGTGTGTGTCGCGGCGACAAAAAAGGATACCTTACCTAGGTTATCCTTTTTGTCCTAACTAGGTACACTCAGCATAGCGCTGATATTCTGCTAGGGCCACATTAACACACGAAACCCACCCACAAACAACGACAAGGAGTGAATAAAATCAAATAAATATTTGTGAAATCTAAAAATGTTCAAATATGAACGTTTTGTTCTGGCTTCATTTATCTAATATTTAACTAGATATTAATAATTTAAGTAAGTCTGCTCCGACTTCTATTAAAAACATCCATGTCATTTTATTGGTGTCAAAGGTTTTAGGCTCATAAAAGCTTACATCATTAATAACAAAGCCTGCATAATGTGTGTCATAAATTTTGATAACGGGACTCAACATGAAATAATTTATTTACGATTGCAGAATGTCCTATCATCACGGACATGGTGATTCATGAATTAAAACACGTGTAGAATGGAGCTGGACGAATGTTTTAGATAAAGGGCATAGAATCTTTGGTCTTATCCCGGAACTATTTTGTAGGATCGATATTTTCCGAGTGTTTCCACTTAGTTACGATATGGGGCTCTTTAAGAGGGCTGTTAATAGGATTCTGCAAGGTCGGCAGCGAGTTCTCATACACCCCGGTGTTGCAGCTACAACACCTGTCCATGGGCACATTTAACATGGCTAGGGCTGCAACCCGGTTTGACCCGGAGTCTCCAGGTTTCAAGGATGCTTGTCCGGGCTACGGGTTAACATCATAAATCTCCAGGCGACGTGGCTGTGACGTCGTGCATTCAAAAATTTCAGAAAAATGAGTAGTATGATTTTAAAATTGACTCGAGTAAACATTAACACTAATATATTATATTATTTTAAGAATTATTATTGTGGTATAACTAAATGCAAAAGTATAATTTAAAGTGTCGCTGTGTGTATTAAAAAAAGTAAGTACCTACTTATAACTGTTAATTATTATTCGTAATTTAATATCTTATCGAGAATATTAATGTGTTATAGGTAGGGATTGCAATCCCGCAGTGTTTTAAATCCCGCAGTAAATTTGCTGGATTGGAGCCAATCCCGAGGGATCCTTAATCGTGGCCCGTGGCCACCTGTCCATGGGCGGCGGTGACCACTCACAATGTTGTGGGGCGTCTGCTATCATTTCTTCCATAAAAAAAGTCTACGCTTCTTGTAAAATTAAGAAGTATAGTAAAGGCGCTAGGTGATATTATTTAGAAAAGGGACACATTAATTATTACATTATTATTATTTATTATTAACATTATTTATTAACATTCCGCCCACTACAATGTAATAATTGGTATAAACTCTTACGATGTGATAAGAAAACAGTAATATGGAAATGTTTCTTGGTTTGGCTCAACATCATTCAAGAATGATACATGTTGTCACGTCCCCGGAAGCCTAACCGAGTGGATTAGAAAAAAAGATGGGGCTTAGGGATTATGATAGAAGTATATTTATGTTGATTTATTGATACTCGTACTATCTGTTCCCACTGAAACTGGAGTGAATTTGAACCAAAATACGTTTCATTTGCCGCGTGATTTCGTTCCGATTTACATTGTTTTTACACGAACTTAAAAGATTTTGTATTGTTTACGATACGTGCTGTTCCGAGAGTGGTTGAAACGAAATATTTCTCATTAATTTCGCCCATTGTGTTTTATGTATGAGACATGTACAGTAATTTTTAGTTTTTATTATAGCGTAGTATTTGATTTAGTTTTTGGAAAAGGAGACAATTTGATATTTATTACGACATGTATTTATTACGATATGTATTTATTACGACATGTATTTATTACGACATGTATTTATTACGACATGTATTATTACGACATATATTTTGGTGTATTTGTCGAATTAAACAGTATTTTTGTATTTGCTTTTACATAACCGGTGGGGTAGATGAGTCCTTGAATGGAGGCGTATCGGGAAGGGCAGTGTGGGACGCGCTCTGACCAGATAGAGCTGCGACTTGAAGAGGTTCGCCGTGGGTTAGTGGGTGGATGAGTGAGGAGAACGGAAAGTCGTATGTAGTGGCGAGCCTTGAGTGACACCTATATTCAGCAGTGGAAAGAAGTATGTTATGTTGTTTGGTACCTTACTTACCACTACTTTATGGATAACAATTCGCTATTATTTCTAAAAACAATGGAGACCTACAGCCCCAGAAAAAGGGATAATTTACGTTATAGCTTACCGTAGCCAGCTCTTTTATTTTGTCCACTGCTGGACTTGGGATGTATGACTTTAAAACGTTACGCTGGCGAGACCATTCTTTTAAAGGATGTAGTTCCTCAGGGCTCAGCCACCCACCCACAGCACCCACGGGAAGAGTTACGGTCGAATCTTCCTAAGCACAGATATAGAGATTTAGGTAACGAAAGCTGTCCGTTACTGCATGCCCGAAGTTAGCGCTATGCTCCTACTTATCGTGCTGCTCGTTCAGTCTGTTCCGACCCTTGTCTCTAGCAGGTAGTTGTTACAGAATACAAAAATGCCGAATTGCGCTATAATCAATTGTAAAAAATCGTCCAAAATAATGAACCGACCCAAGAGCGTTGTTTCGTTTCATCGATGAGTGGTTTCCCAACACCACCACTAAAATTTACTCACTAAAGTGACACGCTTGGTTTCCATACAATTTCACGAACTTGTGTTGTCTATCTATGTCTCTGTTCCTTAGCATTTCTCATAAAGTTGTCCCACTGTACTATGAAGTTATTAACCCTTACACACAGATATAATACATACACACATTTCAAAATCCAAAACGCACACAAACAGAAACACACATGTAGGTATTGCAGCAACGCATTTTGTGTATGTGATAGTGCACCCTAGCGATTTTTCGCCTAGGTCCCTGTCTAGGTTTGTAACGAGTCTAGGGAATAGGGTGCGCCTAGATCAGGGTAGTGATAGCAAAAAAGTATCATAAAAAGGTAGGCGATATTTCATAGTTATCAGAAATTTAATTTTGTAGTTTTCATACTGAAAAACCCTAAAATATTTATACTGTCCCGCTAAGTCGTACCTCATACGGGAAAATGATTGCAGTTTACAGGATAATTTTATATAAATCAAAATCTTTTCGATGGAATCATAAATGAATCGTTAGCTTCAATGGAATCTTTATTTATTAAGGTTTTAATCAACTTTCCTAAAAATACAAAAACATTTCATCAAATTAGAAATCTTTACGGTTTTAAAAAAAATCTGCTCGGTACGACTAAGGAAATGACTAGCCTAAATCGTATTGAGAATAATATACAACAAGACGAATAACAAGACTAGAATAACAAGACGTTCACTTATTATTAATCAAATGAGAAATGCTTTGTGTAAAATATTCTATAATGAAACAAGATCAGTATTTATTAATTCTACATATTAAATCTTTAGTATTAATTTAGAATTCTTTGGAAATCACAGACATCTTCAGTAAAATCTATGTAGTTTACATACGAGTACTACAATTGAAACAGTGTTAAGTATTTGGAACAAAATTAGTTTAAAAATTAATTAGTTGTCACATATATGTTTCTTTATCTTGCAGTCCACACCAGCACACAGGTCATTTGTCACTTTTATCATCTATCTTTTTTCTTTTTGTAATTTTATGCATTCCTTTATCTTTTTTTACTTTACTTAAATCCAATACAGGTTTCTCTTTTTTATTGTCTTTACACATGTCTTTAGCTTCAATTTCGTTTTTATAGGGACTTGATGTTAATGCCATTATTGGGTTCCTTTCTTCCATTTTTGATAATCGTTATTATAGGTGCCTACATGGGATGGGATGCGATTATTTATTCATTGTCAATTTCTCTCAAAATTAACACGCTCTTTATTGAATCCTTTACTTCTCGCAATCGATGTTGCCTCCGGTCTACACAGGGGCAAAGTGGGATAAACATATAAAACAATATTTATTTATTTCTTTACCTTGTTAAAGCTATGTGCGGTTAATTATGTTTTTCGACAAATTGGAAGTTTCTTAATTCAGTAATAGTTAATCCAAAGAAACTTGACTCCGAAGTAAGTGGGTACACGCTGTACTAATTTATCTTCCATTTTTGCTGTCATTTCATTAGGTGTTCCAAATTTAGTTTTCTCATTTAAACCCTTCCAATGACGTTGTAGTGTCGACTTAGGTATGTTATATCTATTGCTTGCTTCATTAAATTTAATTTCCCCGTTCCAGTACTTTATGTAAGGCTTCGTCCATATCATTCTGCTTCCATTTATTGTATATTCTCGTCGTTATATTAACTGAAAAATAAAATTAACGAATTTTCTAATTTCCTTAATCTAGGATACCTAAGTCGTACTAGTACTAATTACGAGTTCATCACAGGTATGACTTAAGAAGCGAGACCAAATAAAAATTCAAACCTGCACCACTGACATAACATAAAAAACTGCGATCGTTTGGCTATGCTTAAATAAATGCTAGAATACTATGAAAATAGACACTAACCCAAAAAATAGCATCATCGTGACATTCTATACTGCAAGGCAAACGCCTTACAAATGAACCAGATTTTTTAAGAAAACAGTCCGGAATCTTACCTTTTTAATTATTGTCCCAGCAGTGGGTTGCGACCCATACGTTGGGAAACACTGGGCTAGAGAGAGAACGCAAAAAGAACGCGTATGGATTATCAAATGAATGAATTATTATTGTCAGTTACCTTTGTTGCGAGAGAAGTAGCCGTGTGCAGAATAACACCTTTTAGACTTTCGCGTTATGTACATTTTATACTTGTTGCAAATCGGGTCTAAACGCGTAAATTGACTGTCTTTTATTTACCTTTTATTTCTACTCGACGTTTCAGCACGCGTTACACCGACTGTGGTCACGAGTTGACTGAAGTGACGGGTAATCCAGGATAGGAGCTGCGAGCAGTTTTATCAACTACCCACAATTCAGAAAGGCTACTACTACTACTACACTATGCGAATATAATATTTTTTCTGTTAAAACAATTACCTCTATCTTGTGATGTGTAGGTGTAGGTATGTGTAGGTATATGTGTAGGGTAGGTACCCTTAATATAATTAAATCATAACGCAACTAAGCATATTGGTTACCTTATAAAAGTGCGTATTATTATTTGCATAATTACATCCAATTAATTTGCTATCTGTACTGAAACCGAACCCTCTCTACAACGATTTGTTTTAGAGGTCGTCGCCCTCTCGTCGTCCCTCTCTACCATTACGTGACGGACATCTGCACCCTCTTTCGCACAGATACGGAAACACCGGGTACGGAACCCTATCAAAGAAAGGCATTTTTTTTAAATAACCGGAAGTTTGGATTTTGGTCATATCTAATGTTAGTTTGGAGTTTCGTAATTGCATACAGTTATAATTTTTTTTAATTTATTTTAAATAGATTAAATTTATAATTTATATATACTTAGAACTATCAGTGCCCGCGACTTTGTGTTCAAACGTTAGGCTATGTTTGATTAGCTTAATTCTCGTGGGAACTCTATAATTGATCTGGATAAAATATACCCCAAATATTGATCCAAGGCATACCTAAGCTATAGCTAGGTAAAGTTTCATTAAAATCTGTCCAGAGGTTATTGTGATGCGCGTTTCAACAGACAGAAGGACAGGCAGACAGGATCGTACAGAAGTACGAAAAACGGTAGTTTTGAGCTTTATCATTCGCACTTTAAACTGCAATCTTTTTAAAAAAAAATGTTAAGAAATTATGAAGACACGGCTCTGTTATGATTTTATATTAAATATATTAATAAATGGTTATAATATATATTATAAATTATAATTGTACGTGCCGCTTGGTGTCGGCAGGCGATACAACAGCCCCACCCCATTTCTTCACATGAGTGTTGTAAATGGTAACTGAGGAATAACAAAGCGGCTACCGCAAGCGCCCAGGAACTACATACACCATGCTCTAAAAGAGTGGACTAAAAGTTGGCCAGCGTGCTGTTTTAGGACCTTACATTCCTCATGCACGAGTCAATGTGCATGAGGCGGCCCATGTCCAGATACTGAAAGGGCTGATTGCAATTGTTGCAAAAATCTACAAAATAATACCATGGTTATGTTGTTTTTATATGTACCCATGTTATATGTTTTATATGTAGGTAAAGTCAAAAACTACTGAACCGATTTGAAAATCAGTCACGGCTAAGAATCTAAACTAATGCAAAGGGATATATATGGGCTATGTTTGAGTTCTCTAGGAAATAGCAAAATTTGCAAATTAGTAATATCAATTTTTCCGAAAAAGACAGCGGTCAAAAAGGGTCACAAGTCCAGATTAAAAAAAAAACACGCAAATTAACAAAATCAACGAAGTTCAATTTAACAAAAAATATACAACGTATCACGAAATAACGCAAGCCCTGAAATATGTCAACCAATTTAAAATATAAGAAAACCCTTCTAGAAAAAATCAATTAATTTAAGGAATAAATTAAAGTAATAATTAACATTTAAAGTTTTGTTGTCCTGTCTAAAACGTTTGTAGCGTTAATTATTCAGACCGGGCGCCTAAGCAACGCGCGCTCGTAGCTCGGGCGACACGCGTAGAATAAAAGATATAAGTAAGTATTAGAATTGTACAATTATATAAATGATGAAATAAACCTATTGTAGAAACTGGTAGAATCGATTCTACTCTCGATTTTGAAGAATCTATTTTCAGCTTTTGCGTTATATATAACCAATTAAAATAGATATCAAACTGATATAGACAGACTGAGACAAAATAACCCACTCGAACAGGATAGAATTACAGCATATCATTAATTTTTATATTGAAATAACAAATCCGTATCATAATGTTAGACGCATGAAAAGGTTGAAGATTACATTCATAAAATCAAATCGATTCGTTAAAAAGAAAATTGTATTTCGTTTTACGATACTCTTATAGAGATTAAAGGTGGAAATATACCTGCAAGCAATTATATAGACATCTAACAAGCATCTAGAAGTATCATTTGAAATATTCCAAAATTAACTTAAGCCTAACTCCGCACTTTATAGAATCACTAGACAGTACAACAATATTTCAGGAGATGACATTGATATATTTTCAAATATCATACCATGCATACATGTCTGTCTCTCCATTGCTGGATATAGACCTCTCCCAAGACACGTTACCATACACGATCTTCTGCTCTTCTTCTGCAGCCACTGCCGGAGACCCTGTTCGTTATTCCAGGCGACCGGAGGGTGTTCCACGCTACGTTTCCCGGGACTTGGTCTCCATTCGAGGACTCATCTACTCCATCGGTTGTCGGTCCCGCAGTAAGTATACCTGCCCACTGCCACTTCAGTTCTTCATCAACAGGGTTCGTAAAAATCCTATATTTATAATAAATATCAAAGTATCCGATATTTGATATATATCGGATATATATCATGTAGGTATATAAAAAGAAGCGAATTTCATTTGTAAGTGGTTTGTGTCAAAATTGTTAAATGAAACTTTGAGTTTGATAAATAGACTTATTTATTATGAAACAAAACAACAAATAACAGTAATATTAGAGTAACCAAAAATTGAGTATTTGAGATTAATAAATAAAATCAGTCTACTTGATCAACATTCAACTAAATTATAATCTTTAGTGTTGGATCATTGCCAGTGGCAGTGATCATAATTTTTATTTGTCACAGTTAAGCCTGGGATCTGCCAAAATTCTAGTTTTGACGATAAATATCAATTGACATGTATATCAATATAAATATCAATTGATATTTAAATCGTGATATACATCATGATATATATCCGCCGATATATATCAGCGAACCCTGTTCATTAAATTGTTTCGCATTTTAATAAAAAGCATAGCTGCTTCCATTGATCTCATTTACTAAAATCAATACATTTAATAGCTATTATGGTGAAATTTGTGTCCATTCTCGTTACCTTCCAATTTAATATATGCAAGTATTGGGAAATAATTAAATGAGTGTCAAGAAATATTGAATGAGCAGCAAGAAACATTGAATGAGCAACAAGAAATATTGAGTGAGCAGCAAGAAACATTGAATGAGCAACAAGAAATATTGAATGAGCAGCAAGAAACGTTGAATGAGCAGCAAAAATGTTGAATGAGCAGCAAGAAATATTGGATGGGCAGCAAGAAACATTGAATGAGCAGCAAGAAATGTTGAATGAGCAACAAGAAACATTGAATGAGCAGCAAGAAAGTTTGAATGAGCAGCAAGAAACATTGAATGAGCAGCAAGAAACATTGAATGAGCAGCGAGAAATGTTGAATGAGCAGCAAATTTAAAAATGGGTTAGGTTTAGGTTCTCTGATGAAAATAAAGAAATAGGTGTGCGTCGACTTTTTGATGGTATTCTTATTAATTTCTTAGTACCTGCATAATTAGAAACTGAAATAAATATTTTTTGTTATTTCAGTTATTCAGAAATAGTTTGTTTTATTTGATCACGATTTACTGTTCATTTGGTATATTTTTCTGTTCGTTTAAAATACAAGCCATTTCATTTTAATATATGCGCCTTGCAGTTTGTTCACATTTGTGATCATCGCTGTCACATTCCAAATGAAACATTATAGCCTTCAATTGGTAATATATCAGGAAGCATGGGGCGAATTTTGATAAGTTTCGGACTATTTACAGCACATTTAATATTATAATGGCATATCGTCGAGCCCGCACACGTAAGTGTTAAGAAGGAGGTCGAAATATGTGCAAGCACAATGAAAGCTAATGCGTAGGGTTGCGGGAAAAAAAATAAACATATTTAATTTAATTATTACATTCATTATTATTTTATTTTATTAATAAAACAATAATTAAATAAAATGTGAACTTAAAAATACACTAAAGAAATAAAAGTTCCAAATATCCAAAATTTTATCATATAATTGTATATTATTTATAATAAAACACAGTAAGAATATCACAATAGATGTTAAAACTATTTTAAAATAAGATAATTAAGTTTTTATTCGTAAGTACATATACCATACATTTTCTTCCTTATTGACCTCAATAAAGATAAGCGGGTTAAGTTAATATCAGCTCAAAGTGGCTACGGTCCGTAATCTAAGCAACTCAGAGGTACCTATAGATAGATACATAAACTCTTTATTGTACAGCCAATACATGTTGCTAAAAAGGCAATATAATCCATAACCTAAACAACAAAAGACAGATAGCTTTTTTTTTATATATGGCAATAGTGCAATTAGCCCATTCTGCCAGTGTCAAGTTTTCCTAGTAAATTAAAGTCAAAACAATTTAAAACACATTTTGTCAATGTCCAGTTACGTCGAAGCAAGAAAGGAGTCGCTAAGTAAACTGATAGTATTATAGATTTACTGAGGACAAATGAGGATTTCATTGAAAGAATTTATTCGATTATCACAAATATTACGCACAAAATATACTTTGAAGTTTAATAAACTATCACTATTAAACCACAATACCCATAATACATACTTTCACAGTTATCAAACAAAAACTCAACCAATACTTCTCGAGTTCCCTCCAAAAAGAACTTGAACTTGAATTATTGGTCAAATAGTCGTTGTTATGAAGTTCCTATTATTCTTTTCTTAAATGGCAATCGCGCCATTAACACATTGTGCCAGTGGAGTTTTCTTCCTAATTAACAGTTTTTAAATCAGAACAATCCAAAACGCATCTCGTCAATATCCAGTCCCGTCGAAGTAAGTTATATAATATTTTAAAAGAAAACGTGTTGCACGAAAACTGTATCCAATAAAACTCAATCCTTTTTCATTTTAAAAATGGAACCTTCCGTAGGTCAGTAACCTAACGTCATTCATTAAAATTTCCAAGTTGGAATTCCGAGCGAAGAAGGCACCGACACATGCTCGCTCACACACACTATTGCCCGGTTAATTTTGTATTTGTAGTTATGTGGGGCACGCACACGCAAGCGCTCTATATGGGTCGGTTCACGTACACATACGCATGCGTTTGAAAGACCGTCAGTTAATTAGGTTGTATTGGATAAAGATTATTTAAATTCGATTAGTGTTCAGTATTTGACTAACATTATTTATCAAGAGGGGGAGAGTGCATGCATCCTACAGCCGCTGGACGCGCTCGACTGGCCACGTTACCCCTCTCTCACAGAATACTACCTTGAAATGTACTGCATTTCCCACTTTATCATATTCCCCAATGTATATACGTGTTTCGGTAGTGAGTGAGATATGCCAGAGCCCATTCCCATCCCATCCTCTTCCTCCCCATTTTCCCAATCCATTCCTTAATCTGCAAAGGTAGGCAGCGCACTCGGGGGCGTGCCAACGTTTGTCATTCTGGACTGATGTTGGCATGCATCGCGAATGTCTATGGACGACAGTATCCACTTGCCATCAGGTGGACTGTATGTTCGTTTGCCGCCTATTTTCTATAAAAAAAGTGTTGGCGTGAAAGAATTTTGATTAAAGCAATTTTGTCTAAATTTAGGTATTAATTTTTTTTTATTACTCTATGGTTTTCCCAAGTTTCTATGAAATCCGGTCAAAACAATTGCCAGTACGATTGAATGAATTTATTTGCGTGAAACTTGGTAAACCATGTAGATATTATTGAGATAATTTCAATGTCAAAAAGGTGATAATAATACGAGTGGGTATTATTATAAGTATTATTAAATTATTAATTAGTTATAAAGTATAAGTATTACCATATTAATGTATTATTGTGTATGTAGTATACAATATCTAACATGTAGGTATGTCAGAATGATCAGAAATATAATTAGCCAGAAATTGTAATTTTATTTTGGTATAATATATTTATTACGTAAATTTGCATACACTTTTTATATTAATCCTAAAAAAAATCGGTAACCATAAGCACTTATAGGTAATTGCCTAATTATTAATTACAGATTAGTTCATCATATATTTATTATATTCGTAAGAAGTAGGTAAGTTAATTTCAGCTAATTATTTTTGAAAAATTAATTAATTTAATTTTTATAACTGCAATGAGTTTGAGAAACCACATATCTAGAAATTACAGCTATCCGTGTAAAAGTAAATTGTATTTACCTACGTAACTTTCAATACAGGTAATTTTAGACCTATAAACAAAGTCTTACCTATGAACCAAAAACAAAAAAAAAGATGAAAGTGTAAATGTAATGAAAGTGTAACCTTCCATTTTTCCATATAAATGAAACTGGAGAATCTCATATTTCGTAGGTAATTCCCGTTTCCGTTTGTAAACAAAGCCTTTGACTTTTGTAGTCAAGCAAATCATCATCAAGCTTTTGTTTATTAAAGGCTCGGACTTCCTAGTACAATGATTTTTCGAACTTTAGAAGATTTTTGGAGATTATTTTTTTATGACATTGATATCAAAGCTACACCGTAGGTACAATCAGTCTGTCTCTCCACTGCTGGATATAGGCCTTTGCCAACGACCACCACCGCATACGATCTTCAGGTGTTTTCATCCAGCCTCCACCGGCGACTTTCTTCAGGTCGTCAGTCTACCTGGCCAGAGGTCGTCCAACACTACGTTTCCCGGTACAATACTGATCCAGCACAAATCATCTAGAAAATCTCAGTTAAATATGTTAAAGAAGGATGTCGCAGGGTGACAATAACCACTTACCACCACGTGGATCGTCAGCTCAGAATTGTCAGAATAACAAACGGTGTCACGCCCCTGGATGCGCTGTGTACCTTTGCAGATTAATGATTGAATGAATCGGGAGAAAACTTCTATCTATCTACAAAAATCATTTCAATATGTTAAGAACCGAGGATGGGCAAGCTACATTTGTGTTCACTAGAAAAACGCAGAATTTGTTAATGTACTATTTGGATGTTACCCGCGACCGAACAACCAGCCGGTCGCGACTCGACACGACTCGATTGCACGACCAGCCGTCGATTCAGGCGATTCTGAGTAACCACTTTTAAACTACCTTTACAAGTTCTTTTCAATTCTTCAGTCGCCCGGTAGCGAGTCGTTGCGACAAGCGACATCGTATGCCTAACTCGAGTCCTCACTGTTAATAAAAAAAAATCAAATAGATATTTATTTCTTAATACAATTTAATATTTTTTTATTTAAATTTGTACACCGTTATTCGGTTATAACATGAGCTCATTGATTTAATATTATTAAACAACTTGTACCGTGTTATGCAAATAAATATATTATTATTAAAAAATCCATGTAAAACAACGGAAAACCGAACACAACCAACCACAGCTGAATTAAACGTGTCAACACTACAGAAGACATACGAATCTCGTATTATGCACGAACACACGCGCGCGGCGCGTCGACCGCATACATTCGCAATGTGCGTTCGGTTGGGGTAGGTTGTGGCGGAATTGGGGTGGGCCCACCGCGCCAAATGTTGGGCTAGGTTGCGAGCAGTATACTCAGGTGAAGAGAATTGGACATTGATTATTTTTAATTTTTCTTCATATTTTTTTTTTTTGTAAAAAACTATACCTACTTACAACGCTGTGTTATTGTTTATAGTAAAACTATTGATGTTAAAATTAGCGTTCAAAGTTCGAGCTCTCATAGAGGGAACAAGAATCTTTAAGTTAAACTATCTCGAGAGTTATAGTGTAACAGTTGATGATCTTAAACTATTGAGGTTAAAAGCTCGAGTCTTAAACGGTTAAGGTTCTTAAGATTCACTAGTGTTAACTTAGCGCTCGAGTACTCAACGTTCATAATACACGTTTATAATACTAGGTAATACGCATCAGGCAACAAAACCTTTGCCCTTCAATTCTCTTTTATACTTATTAATACGGATAAAAAAGCCGAGCTTCACTGACATCATTTTGAAGTCATTATTTTTTCATTGATTTCGCATTTCAGCTCAAAAGCTTTCAAAGCTATGTTGAACAGAAGTTTAGAATTATTTTAGGTTTTTTTTTGTGAAATATTTAGAATCTATTTAAATTGTTCAAAATTTGAAAGACGTTTATTTATTTTCAATATAATCGATCTTAAAATATAATTTAATAGGACATTATAAACGTGCAAAAATTGCTTATTGACAATTTAATTCACGCTGCATCCTTTTCTGTATTATAAAGGAACAGAAAGATGTACTGGAATTTTCCTATATTCTAGAACTCGGCTTTAGAAAAGAAAATTTAATTGATGCTATGTTTTATATAAAAATAAAAGACCTAACGAATATAATACTTTTAAGGAAAAATCTCTGTATATGTCTTACACGAAAAACTTAATAAAAGTATTCAGCGACTGCGCAATCGAGATGTTATTTTCCGATAGTGACTATCAAAGTTCAGTTACCCCACCGTTTTCATTCTTATTTCGTATTCAGATGTTGAACGCGTTATATTGATACAAGTTAACGGCATTAAAGAAAAAAACAAACTTGTTATTACCGGTTTATTCTAGTTCAAGCAGAGCGTGAGTTGAACTGAAGTACCGGCCAATCGAGTGTTCGTACAAATACAAACTCCTTTGCAGCTCATTATCGACTTATTCAGTAGGCGGTTAGATAGCGCCTACAGCAAATATAACGTTGTAGAACATATTAATTCATTCAATTAGTTAGAGTAACGAAAATGAACTTTAAAATTACAGTGATAATTTGTTTACGGACACAAAAAGTTTGTAACGTGAGAAAGATATTGACGGAAGGTTAGTCTTAATTCAATAAAATAGGCAACAGAAGTAATTTAAATGTAGATACCTACAGGATGTGTACCATACGACAAAAAACAAAATTAGATACCTATATACCGTTGTTTAAAAGGTATTTTTTGAAACCTTATAATCTGTTTGGTGTTTTTAAGTACACGCAAGTCCTGGAAAACATAAAAAAGCAATATAGACATCATACGTGACATTATCATATTTAATAGATACGTATACTTAATTGTAGGTATTTACACCAAAACAAACAAAAAAGAAACACAAAATTAAAGTAATTAGAAAAACAACCACCGGCTCCCTTATCGCTAAAGCCATGTCTTCCAGGCAATCTTTGGGTGGTGAGAAGAAGTCTGTAAATTAATATGAATAGAACCGTCTTTATATCGTATCTACCTACAATCTACATGCTTAAATAAAAGGATTATATAAAAAGATTTAACTTTTGTCCTGTGACTTTTTAAAATTCAGCTAATTTTTTACAGAATAATAGAAACCTTATTATGTTACCTGAAAATTTACCTAATCTACCCTATAAAGCGACACTGCAAGCAGGTGATGTATTGGACAAAGACAAAGAATACAAAAGAATAGCAAATTTAGAGACTTTATTTAAGGAAATTTTGTGGAATCTTAAAAAATAACATTTTTTTTTATATTGATCTGTTTTAAACAGCACATTACATTAAAAAAGAATCTTGAAACAACATTTTAAGTTAGGAAATAAACAAAATCAACAAAAATGACCCAAAAATGAGGTCTATTTTGTCAGATAATGCTATCTATCCTATCAAGTTTCCACAACACAAGCGCGAGTTTCTTCTGACACGAAGTGAACGATCTTCATAAAAAATAAGTAGATAAAAAAATGACTAAACGACCAATACACGACGAGGGCAGTTCGCTTTGCGGCTGCGTTTGCTCGCAAAAAACCGAGGTTAACGACCTCACCGCGTGTCCTTCGAACAAGTCTCTGTGTGCGTGAGTGCGTACGGCACACAGACGCGCCTGTTCGCATTTTTCGTGCGCATGCTTGTAGTGTGCGTAACGCGGATGCTTGTGTGTTGACGCGCGTAAAAAAGCTTGCATGTGTGCGTGTTGCGTGTGGACGGGTTACGCATTTTGCTCTTAATTTTGTCATTACACTGTGGACGAAATTACAGGCATCGGGACGAGATTGCTTGAGTTTTTGCCGGGAATAGGGCCTATTTGTAACGTTCGCGAAAGTACCTTTTATGTGAACGCGAAATTGCATAATCGCTTCTTATTTCACATCTTCTTCTTCTTTCTTCTCAGCCGTTGGACGTCCACTGCTGGACATAGGCCTCCCCCATTGTCCGCCATTTAGATCTATCGGCAGCGACCTGCATCCAGCGTCACATGGATGCATGCTATTTCACATGCTTTGTAATTTTTCACGGCTGCACCCAATCGTTTAATAGAGAGAAAAATATCTAAAATACTTATATTATAATTCTTAGAGTTATTAACTTACTCATAATGTTTATTTTCTAAAACATACAAGTAATTTGTAATTATATTATTTGAGAAAAGGATTATAAAAAAGAAAGCCTAGGAATTGCAATACCGCCCCATTTATGGAAACCGGTATTCACGGTGTTAACATCGAGATTTTCGATATTTTTATATTAAAAAAGGAAATGGAAGGTTTGAAACAATTGACATCAGTGGTTTTGAGGTTAAAAATAGTGTTTGAACTAACAGAAACAGAAGTCCACCTGGTCGAAGGGCATCCTGCACTGTGCTTTCCGGTACGGTGACCACCGTTTGAGGACTCGTCAACCCCACCGGCCATCGGTCCGGCGGCAAATATGTCCTGCCCGTTGCCACTTCAACAGGCCGATTGTACGAGCTATGATGGTGGACCCTATTTCTTTGGTGTTTCGGATCCTGTCCCGCAAAGAAACTCCAAGCATAGCTCTCTCCATAGCTCACTGAGTGACATTGAATTTGTGGTAGTTGTGTATAAGAGTGTAGTTGTGTAGGCAATTACTAAATATAAGTATGTATTTTAAATATCACCAGGTATAAATTACAATGTATCTAACGTTTAATCGCTCAATTCGGAGCGCAGATGTTTACAAAATGAACTGACCTACTAATGAAGACAGCGCTTTAATGATTATAAAATTTAAAAACAGTACGTTTTTGACGTCCCTAAATATCGAGAATATCATAAATATCGGTTTTGATAAATCCAATTTCGGTATTTTATCGTGCAATTTTTGGCCCAATATTTTTGAGGTTCGGGATCCCAATCTTCGACACCTAGATATTATTGCCGTGTTCTAGTTTGCCGTATAATGAGATTTTAGTGAAATCTAAGAAAATAACACAATTTCTTATTGCTTCATCTAAAAAAAGGGTTTTTGAGCATATTCCTATTTCAGAAGAATCACTAAAAAAAATATATAGATAAATATGATCCGAAATCCCCCTACCTAGTGATTAACTAGGGGCGGCCTGTGCCTTGCAGTGGAACATTAAAAAGACTGACATCAATTTATCACTCGGAACAATTTTATCAGTCCTACTAACGTTGTAAACAGAGATTGTCAATTTGTTTTTTGTTTGTTTCAAAAACTACTGAACTGATTTGTGGAACGAAGTTCCTTTACGCGGCTTGCGGTAGCTGTGATTCGAGAGAAAATGTAACGTCACGTAAGATTTTTACCCCCTCCATAAGCCTTTCTCTTTCTCTGTTGTGTGTGCGTGCGAGTATCGAGAGCGAGACTCAAGCAGAATAACAGACGTGCAGACAGACTAGTGCGTGGCCGGTTGTATAACCTAAATACTAAACACAAAATTGAATCTCAAATATAGGTATTTTATTATAGTTACCATAAACCGATAGTTATCATGTTAGAATATAATGATAAGACTTAAAGTATTGTACATATTTTTCAATAAAGAAAATGAATATTTTTCCTAATATATATAATGAAACTTATTGATTTTTGATTTGATTCCTTAGTTTGAATAAAAATACATGAACTATACAGATTTTATTTCGAACTACATTCGGAGTTTAAAGAAAAATGCGTGAGGATCTTCGTTCCTGACGGGGGTCCCCTGATCGCTCATTTTTTTTTCACATTTAGGAAGCTAAACTAATGCAGATGAACATAGGCTAAGTTTCAGTTCTCTAGGAAACCGTTATGCGACCTATGTTGAAATTTTTGCTTAAGTGGTTGGGTTATTCTAGACAGAATACCAGCCAAGCCTCACTTCAGCAATTTAAGTATTGTACTTAGATGTGCAAACAAGCTGAGATAACTTAATACTGCAATATTCACCAATGTAAGTAGAACTACGCAAATAATATAAGTATTAGTGAAGTGAATGATTTAGCGGAGTGCAGTAGCTACCTACTGCACGTGTCTACACACGTCCTTCCGGATCAAACGATAGATAGCTGAATGAGTCAAAGTGCGGGCATTTGACGTTTGGAGCGAATTTAAATTTAGTTTTACATTAGCGGCCTGTAGCGGTTCTTAGGGATTTAGTAGCAAGAAGTTCCGTAAAGGACATTACTTGAAAGAGTAGTTACAAAACGTAATTAAAAAAGTAAATTAAGAAAATCATGTATGCGTATGTGGGAAAAGCGATTTTGTTATTTTCGTTTAGAAAAACGTCGAGCTTCATTAAAAACGTATAAAAATGTATTAGTACCTACTGGCGTTTTAATTTCATTGGGGATTTCTTTGAAAATATTTTCTCATCATATTTGGGATAGGTGCCTATAATATCCCCATGAGCAGGGCCGTCTTAAGTCTATTCTGCGCCGGGGTGCGGGAGTGTATCCTAAGACAGTCAAACATCCTATTGTGTATCCTATGACAGTCAAATATCCTATTGTGTATCCTATGACAGTCAAATATCCTATTGTGTATCCTATGACAGTCAAATATCCTATTGTGTAATTGTTTACTATAGCGTTATATTTTTTCATTACCTTTAAAAGGTGAGCGCCCGGGGTGCACCGCACCCCTTGCACCCCCTGGTAAAGACGGCCCTGCCCATGAGTGAGCTAGTAGCTCACTAGCCTCACTCCTCGTACCTATTTCCAAATGAGTGAATCAGAATACCCTGTTTACTGTTTTTTTTTAAGTACAACTGACAATGGTGCAATTAGTACATTCTGCCAGTATCAAGTTTTCAATTAATGAAATTAATAAAAACATATTTAGTCAATATGCAGTCACTTCGAAGCAAGCTAAGAGTCGCTTGGTAAAGTAATAGTAAGCTTACTGAGGATAGGAAAGGACTCCTTGGAAGTGCACAAAAAATGCAGCCTTATACTTGTATTTGATTATCACAAATATTATGCACAAACAGTAGGCACTTCAAACCATTAGGCAAATGCACAATACATATTTTTTTACAATAAATAATGAAACAAAAACTCAACCGTCACTTCGCCAGTTCTCGCCAAATAAAATACAGTCAATTTATTTTTGCGAATCGTTTAAACAAAAGCGCAATTAATATAAAGGTGCGCGCACACTGAGCGTAAACATTGCGAGCAAATAAAGGTGAGCTCACATGCCGTAATTTGTGGGTGCGCCAGTTGTAGGTGTTAAAACGGTGAGAAGTTTTTAGGTCACGACACGATAACGATTCTATCACGAGATTAGGTACTAGTGATTGACGGGTTTTGATTGTTCTTGTTCTGTCACTGTTTGCACCCTTGTACTTATTGAAAGTATTCTCCTTTTTTCTCTTCCATATCAAATAGTCATGAATGACTTCATGAACAGTAATCTCATTTGCAGTTGAGATTGGACGTGTTAAAAGTTTTTGCGTTCTTGTAGTTTCTGCCTCTTTAAACAGGCAAACGCATATATTGTCATAGTATTATCATCAACATAGTATTATATAGGTTGAGATGATTGTATTTCATTTTAACTTCTGAAATTGGTCAAATTACTATGTTGATAGGTACCTACCTACTTGATAATTTTGCTCCAAACCTACACAAGAAGTAGTTGTTTAATTATTCCAGGCTTTTTTTCTTACAACTGTTGAGATGTATTTGTTTCTGTATGTATATAAGTTATAACTATCTAAGTAGGCCATAACTATATTTATAATGTATATAACTATATTTATAACTATATTTTATTTTATAACTATATTTTCAGTAGGCCATAATTTCGTCGGACCTTAGACTAAGGTCCGATGAAATTATGGCCCACCTTTTGTTAATATTGTTATTGATTCCTAGGCAGATTGAAATATTAATAGACACCTAATTGATAATAAATAATACAGAAATACATAATTAATAGTAAAATAGGCTCAATTTATTTTATTATAGTGTGACAGTAATTTTGTTAATTGATTCCTTCTTTAGAAGTTGATGGCTACTCTGAAGAAAAAATATTTAGATAATACATTAAATCATTTTATTGAATTAAATCAGAAAAATATGGAGTTAATTAATATTGGTTTTATATTGACGTTAGTTTTATATTAATATATATATATTGACGAATCTCGATTATTGTATTAATTATTGTATTTTCACCAAAATTATGTATTTTTTTAAAATTATTACTAAACTTGTTATTATAATTATTTATAAACCATGCAACATGCAACAAAACTGCACTCAGTCTATCAAACGTGTACTGAAAACAGGAAAACTTTGTAATATTTAATAATATCATGTAAATTTATAATCTTTTATGGCATTAACCTAATGCCTATTTTACAATCAAAAATAAACATTCTTAGATTCAAATATGTATATCTATATAGGTAGGTATACCTACTTAATAAATTAATCAGAAAAATGTTGAATGACTAATGAATTTAAAGCAGTTTTTGACATGCCTACGAATAAAAGAATAAGGAAGGACATTTCAACGCGTGAGTTTACCTAATAAACATAATTTGACTGATAGTTATGTTATTTCACTGTTACTAATAATTTTGCCCGTTTTGAGAATTTAAAACGACGCTCGTAGCATTTATATTGCAAAAATAAGATATTTGGTTTTTCATAAATTTACCAAAGATCTCGATTTTCAAATACATTACTACTCGTATGCCAAATGAAGCGATTTGTTGATTTATATTGACGTGTTACTAGGTAATATTTACACTTGAGTGAAAGTGTTTTAAGCGCTTAAAATCATCGCCTATTCCATATAATATCCTTTCATTAATGAAAGGACCAACAAATATTATAAACATCTATTTCTATGATAGGTATATAAATGTAGTGACACTCCTGTCAGTGTTTGAGTTTTCCGTCAAATTGCATATCTTGAAACGTTTTTTATTTAATAGATCTGCAGTGACTGTGATATGAAAACGTGGAAGTTGTACTGTTACCATGGATTATTTCCGATTAATCTTCTGATTATCTTTCATAGTCTTAACTTCTTACATTCTTCAACTTCTACAACTGGATCTATTGTTCAAAAAGGATCAATTTTTCATCGTAGATAGATCTTTGTGTCAGTAGATATGACAGACCAGGCTATGCACGTTAGAACTTAGAGTAGGTAGGTACTTACTTACCTATATAACCAATTTTTTAATTTCTTTATTGTGCCGATTTGATATAAATGAATCCCCATATTGTTTTGGGACTAACGTAAAATTATACTGCTAATTCTAACTGCTAACTGTAGGTTGGGGGTTGCACCACGAAATTTAAAATATACTTAGGTACTTCCTTATTTCTATATTTATTGATAAAGTATAGAATTCTAATGTAGATATTATTAGATAGATAATATATCTAAGCGCGTAGGTAGGCAGGTACTACGTTAGGTAGGGGGAATCCCCCTAGCGCCGGACAGCACTAAGTACCGGACAGATATCGTCTAAACCCGAAATAGCACTATCGTTCGGTCTTGTGTATAGAAAAATATCAAACTCAATGGAAAAAACCCATGCGCGACGCGAGCGACCTCAGTGCCACGCGATACGTTGTACAGGTGACACGTTAGTCATTTTGCGCGGGAATCCTTTGCACCGAGGAACATTGGCAATTACGTAAATTATTATTTAGAGAGAACAGACCATCTGTAGAACTATCTGTTTAAGCATTGGTAAGTATATTTTGTATTGATATGCTTTGATCGCGTATATATGAACTGACTTTATCATAACAAAAATTTTACTAGAGTATAGTGTGCCCCTACGTTCGGACAATTACAGATTCCCTAGTACCGGACAAATTTATTTTGACCGATTAATGTAAATGTTGTGCTTGTCCCATACGATATCATTTTATAAGTAATTTAATTTATCTTTTCAGAATATTCACATAATGGAGAGAAAAAAAAAGGTATTTGGGATTCAAAAAACTTGAAATTAGCAATTGATCTAGATTATTTACCCAGTGATGTCACTGATATTCCTCTTAACAGCAATGAACCAACAAATGAACCAGCCGCAACGAATTCCCATCGTGGGAAATCAATTGATACTGTAGCTAATGATACAGGTTTAAGCCCAATTCTATGGCCTGAGATTACACAAAATAAACATCAAGTGGATGTTACAGCAACTGACTTTGAAACTCATGACACTGTTCAGTCAATACCTATTTTGTCGTCTGAGATAACGCAGAATTTACAACAGTAAACTATTGCTCCGCAATCACCACAGCCTTCAACCAGTAAAGCGTCTCTACAAGCTGTAAGCCTGAACCAAAAGTCGACATCACAGCTGGTCGACATAACAAACATAAGAAAAACCATTCTAAATATCTCACCTTTACCGGATTCTGCTACAAAAAGAGCACAAGCAAGAAAACGAAAGGCTGAAAAGAGTGAAATTTTGACTGATTCGCCATACAAATTACTTTTAGAAGAAAAAAGAGAATGAAAAAAGAAAAAAAAAATAGTTTAAAAGAAGGAAATCTTAAGTTTAAGAAGACAAATGATAAAGGAAAAATAAAGAAAACCCGGAAGGTACCATTGATTGAAAAGCAACAGGAGACTTACTACTGTGTTGTTTGTTGTGAAGACTATAACGAAGACTGGATCCAGTGCGAGTTGTGTAGAGAATGGGCTCATGAAGCCTGTGCGGATATCCCAGAGTGTTCCGACGTTTATGTTTGTGATCGTTGTAAATTTGTCTAATTTATCCCTACCTAAGTTAATTTAAATTGCAAAATTAATGAAACTGTATGGTCATAAGGGTTCGAATTTATACTCGTCCGGTACTATGTGCCACATTTTAATAATCCCAAAATTAAACCAATGATTAGTTCCTCTATAAGTGATTTGAAATTATTTAATTGATGTTTATGTTGATTTATTTGAACGCCTATAATGGTTGTGTATCTCAAAATGTTAATTGCTATAATAAAACACGATTACTCGATTTTTTATTTCGGAAAAACCTTAAGTGTCCGGTACTGGGGGGATTCCCCCTACTATTGTTTATAAAAAAATAATTTTGTGACTTTTGTCATTTGTTATACGGACTACTGTATATATTTATACCTGTGACCCTCATATAGGTATGAATAGTGTAAAATGCCGGCTTGTTTTCTTTAAATTCTCTTGTAATCCAACACTTTGCGAAGGTTATTTCGTGCAGCAGAAACTAAAAAAAAGTTTAGTTTCTTCTTCATCTATAACATGTCGCTTTACTATCTAATTATAATGTACTATCTAATTACTGGTTAATTACTACTATCTGGTTCTAATTACTATCTAATTAAATTATAATGTACTCGTACTTACCTAATAAATTAAATCAATTAAAGAATACGGCGAGAACACATTATTTCCCACCGTAGGTATGTGACCGCGCCTTAAACATTGTTCTAATGTAATTAAAGTAAAAGCGTTCGCAGGTGCGCTGAGTGTGCCGCGCACTTTATGATCGAAAAATCTTTTATTTTTTTAAATTTCATTGCACTACATAGGTATGTGATGCGTAGCTAAACACTATCTTTACCTACCTGCTGCCGAAAGTTATGAAAAAATAAGTAAATTATTACAGTGTAGTAATTTACCAAAATAAATTGGTTGAAATAGTAAATAAACTTTTTAAAAATAATGAACGTTACGTATAATTAACTAGAAACAAAAGGCTTATTTAAATCATGTAGAAACAAACAGACGTGAACAAATGGACCAACGAAACGAGTTTCATAAAGCAAAAAAAGATAAACACGAAAAACAACTCATTGTTGTGACAGACAAAAAAGCAACTCCCGAATGCAGCCACGAAAAAAAACCTTTTTAAATATTCTAACGTTGCAGATCATCGAACGAACTAAAAAAAGTCATTGTCTACATCAAGTCAGTGGAATTGACAGGCCCCGCCCGCGCACGCTATTGGAGGGCCGCAGTTCGAAATTTGAACAAAACCCCCAACCTAGTTCCGCCTTCTAAAATGTTTTTAACGAAGTAAAATGGCGGACCATTCTATTTGTTTATAGGACGCTAGACTGGCATGCTTATTGTTTCGATTTTTTAATTTAAATATAGGTAGAATGTTATATTCGCATTTAAGGATGTTATTGTGCAGGTACATTTAAAATTAAGTTTTTTTTACTGTGTTTAGTTTTATAGTTAGTACCTATAACGCATTTTCTTTTCGGATTTGTGTAAAATTTCTTAACTCTTTGAAATTTTAATATTAGATACCTATTGACGGAACTATTCAGCTATTTAATTGAGGGCTACACTGGTAAAAAAAAGAATTGAAATTTCCGTATTTGATGTTAAAACGGCAAAGACAAAGGATTTATGAGACTATCGTGAAGATTTCTTTGAAAGTTAGATTAAGTATAAAGTATTAAGTATTAGTATTAGTAAGTATTGAGTATCTTACCTAAGTATGAAAGTTAGATTAGATTAAGCCTCTTCATACACATTGTCTTGTGCGTGAGGGAAAACGTCACGTAGGTCAAGCTGGTTGGCTTGTCCACTCTTTTAGGGGTAGGTGGTGTAGTTCCTCAGAACTTGTGGCTGCGGCTTTGTTAGGTATTCCTTAGCCACCTTATCTTTTACGACATCCACGGGAAGAAATGGGGTGATGTTATTCTAAACACACAACATCAAACAGTCCATATAAAAAATCATAAAGAAAGTCCGGTACCCATTGGGAAAATCAAACTGCGGTAAAAGGATTTTAAGTTAAAATAAAGAGATTATTAAACGAAAGCTCAAGCAATAGTCTATAGGTACCTACCTATATCATAGCATATCATCAGACTGTGCCTCTCCGAGCTGGTTATCAGACTTAGGCCCATGATTCACCACATAAGTAGGTACGATAAGTATAGGCTTTTCTTATTTATCTACCAAGTAATAGAATTTTTTCAATTCGTTTTGTCCACACACTAGAGGGACGATTCACACTGTGCTTCCTGGTACGTGGCCTCAATTCGAGGTCGAGGACTCGTCTAGTCCATCGTATACTCGTGTAGTGTGTAGGTACCTACAGATGTAGGTAGGTACCTACCTAGCTAGTAGATAAAAGTTTCGGTGCATATGAAGTGTTAGATAAGGCAAATAGCCTCGCAGTTTCCACCAATCGGTTAGCGATATTCGAGCTCAACTATATTGAGCCACTAGAGTTGAAATGTTACTAAATGTTATCTCTAGATAACAGTTTAGTGTGGAAGATTACGCCATATCTAAAGCCACGCAATGTTCAAAAACATGCATCTAGATACATAGGTACCTACCTATATGCGTAAAAGGTATCCACATGCATTTTTTTATAGAAAGAAGATGGTTAAATCCATCGTAATGCAGATACCTATGCAATTTTTAAATGACGCCACAATGAAAGTACAAATGACTGTTAGATGAAACAAACATTATTCCACAGCCAAAGAGTTCCATATTCAAATATTGTAATTACTTTTTAAATATTGTTTATGTAAGTGGCCAGTTCCGGAAATTTTCAGTGTGACCTATTTATAGGACCGACTTAGTTAAATATGTATTTAGAAAAAAACGACTAACACGAAATAGGCATTATGTTCGATTGTACCTAGACCTAGCCAAATGTTAGACCATATTATATTTTTTTGATTTCAGCGAAAATTGCTAACCATTATTAGCAAACAATTTACACGGTTGGTACCTACTTGTGCCATTATGCGGGCAGTAGTATGGTAGTGAAATTATTACTAAAAATTAAAATTAAAATTTCAAGATCATGCTATACTCGTACACTTATTGCCAGTTCCCTTGTAAGAATCCGTCTCGCATCCATTTGGCTAGATGCCAACTATTGAGCACTATTTGTAACCATTAGGATGTTATTTTTATCTGTTAGTTTCGGATATAGACCGGAAAATTCGAACAGACTAGATAATTTGTATGGTAGGGAGAGAGCGCATGCTGCATTCCCACAGCCGCTGTGTGCACTCGACTGGCCACGTTACCTCTCTCTCACAGAAAACTATCTTGAAATGTAGGTAGGTACTGCATTTCCTACTTTATCATATTTCCCCAATATACGTACGTGTTTCGGTAGGGAGTGAGATATAGAGCCCATTCCCATTCCATCCTATCCCTCCTCATTTTCTCAACCCTTTCTCCCAATCCATTCCTTAATCTGCAAAGGTAGGCAACGCATCCGGGCGCGTGCCAACGTTTGTCATTCTGGACTAATGTTGACATGTATCGCGGATGTCTATGGACGACAGTATTCACTTACCATCAGGCGGACTATATGCTCGTCTGTAACCTTTATCTATAAAAAAAAACAATTCGTTTTTGGAAACATTTAATGTGATCGGTGTAGTTCGAACGAAGGAAATTAGACAATGAAATGTAAATTTTCGATTAATTACCATTACTTACCTTGGCCGGTTACAGAATCACCACCTTATCTCCTCCTGTGGGTATTGTAAAAGGCGACTAAGGAATAGTGAAGTCGCTACCATGAGGAACTGCATTACCTCTAAAAGAGTCGACTTGCCAACCGGCTTGGCCAAAGTGACATTTTAAGGTCACACATCCCTCGTGCACAAGACAATACCTATATGAATAGTCCGCGTCCAGTACTGGACGAAAAATACTGGTTGTTATTGTTTCTTCTTTACCCATTGATAAAAATAGGTAAAAAATCCTCCAATCTATCTACTTACACTTTTTTTTTCTTCATTATATATTATTGCCATATGCAATGGTGCAGTTAGTACATTCTGCCAGTGTCGTGTTTTCTTCGTAATAAACAATTTCAAAGTCTAAAATGTATGCCGTTGATGTCCTGTTCCGTCGACTTAAATCAGGAGTCGCTCAGTAAAGCGATAGAAGGTTTACTGAGGACCGAAGTCCCACACTTATATTTGATTATCACAAACACCCACGCACGAAAAACACTTTCAAGTTTAATAAACTGTCTTTATTAAACCACAAAAAGATACATAATTTTTACAATAATCAAACAAAAACTCAACTTCACTTCTCGAGTTCCCGCCAAAAATTCCTACTTATACTCCATGGTAAATGTTTAATGACATAGATATCGGTGCGTAGCAACGAAAATGTGGTTTGAGTTGTTAAATTCAAGCACCCATAAAATCACTAGAATTACATTCTTAAATATTGTCTACATCGGTAATCGGCATTGTAAAAACAAAACTTAAAAATCAAAATGTCAATTCCTGATCACAGCGTCGTGCCCGCGGGACTTCTTTTGTGGCGCCTACTCTAGTATAGGTACTTGTTGTATCTACGTTACTATGAATATTAATACACTAATAAAATAATTATGGAATATAGTATTGGTATATGACGACCATTTAGTCCAGTTAGTAGTGACCTTGCTGTGCAATAGGTCCCGCGTTCGATTCCCGGTTGAACAAACATTTGTTTATAGACAGGTTTGTACGGGTGAGGGTGTTGCACGTGATGTGTTTGTCTTTGTGTGTGTCTCTGATCTCACGACACGGGGGGCATCTTAACGCGGACCACTGAGTGTGTTGTTATTTATTTACAAGTCTACGCTGGGTCATGAATCGGGGTTTTCTAACAATACTATGAAGTATCTGTCACCGATCACTTAATGAGAATCGTAGTATTTATAATGTAGGTACCTAATAATCAATGATTATCTGTTTACATCTACCGCATAGAAATACCAAAAAGACCTAGGTACATTCCAAGTCCGACGCTGACATAATGAAATAAACCCAAAGACCTAACTAACTTTCATCCCCCCCCCCCCCTCCCCCACTCCACACCACCACCCGCTCTTTGTCTGCGGGTGTAAGAAGCGTTTTTCCAAAGAGATCTTTGACCGTCTACTGTCCAGAGAGGCATAAGTTTTTTGGATGCGGCAAGAATTTCTCATACATTTCATAGGTAGGTATATTAATCATTACAGATCATTTTTCTTTTAAATAATAAAATGAAAATTAGGTAAATTGATGCTTAAAAATGTTAAATTTAAGTTGACATTGATATTAAAATACAAGTCACATCATTTACACAAATTTATGAATTTCCTATCTATCTATGACATCGTATCTTATCGACAGACACGGCATCGTTTCAATCTCAGGTTAAATAAACACTGGCAGGCATGAAGGGTTGGACTCAATACGATTTTGAACCACTTCATCCCATTAGACGAGGAAAGCGGGATGTAACAAAAAAGGATTAATATATGTATGTATTTGCTTGTTTAAACAATCATTACATTAAATAATTTAAGCTTCCTACTATAATTTGATACGTGAAATCATTATCAAAATATTTTGATAAAAATACACAGCTATGGTTTAGATGTCACAAGTTAGAAAAGCATATTGTTATTCTGCCCTGCTTAGGAAAAAGGCACAATTTCGAGAAAAATACAAAAAAAAATGGAAAATTTTCATTGATTTAAAATCAAGCTAGAAATTGGTAGTTTTGGATAAACGAAAAAGAATACACCTATTCTATGTTTGTTTCTATATTTATAGAATATAAATAGGTATAGAAACTCCAAAGGAAGGAATCGCATGTTTACGGGAATATAAGCAATTGCTATAAAGTTTTACAATCAATAATCTATACAATCAGATAATAATAAACAAAATATTAATAAATCTTCTACAATATAACTTATATTGTAGAACCAGCCGCAACCAGCCTTTTTATAGCACCAACTGTACACTGCACATTGTCACAGTGTTTAAATAATATAAAAACCTTAACACAATTGCCTTGTGCATGAGGGATGTAGGTATTGCCTTAAAACGCGGGCCAAGTGGGTTGGCAATTCCATTATTTTAGAGGTAGAGCAGTTCTTCGGGGTGGTAGCGAGCGGCTTTTTATCGTAGCTTGTGGTACCCACGAAAAAAGATGGAGAAGTGCTATTTTAAAACCGGCCAACACCAAACAGTCCATACAGAAACTGCATTAAATTTAGAAAATAAATTATACTGAATTTATTATTGTTATACAAATGATTTAACTAAATATAATCATATTCATAATTTATAAACAGAAATGTGAGCAGGAATCTTTATCTGCCTGTTCTGTAGTGAGCCTATTCATTTAAAATAGGTACTTTAGGTACGTAGGAGGTATCGCTCTAACTGTTTAATACATTGTTAGTGATTTATTATAGTATTAACACATTGTAGTTAAGTTGTGGGCGTGAGTAAAATTCATTGAAGTTACAATATAATTCTTCATGTTCTCTGCCTTCAGTGACCTATAAATAATTTCTTACAGTTTTACAAGAAGCAATTACGAGACAAACAGTTATTGTATTAAAAAATACGTACCTACATATTCAATAAGTAGCAGGTGTATCTTTTTGATGTACAATATATATTATTTACTTACTTATTATAATATATCTACGTCATTCTATAACGTTTCACTAATAGGGCACACGATTTCGTGGTGGATTATGTGCAGTTTGGATAGGTAGGTACCTATGTTACTATGTTAGGTATGCTGGTTTGTAATTAACCGTTATCAATTAACATGTCACCCTCCAAGGAAATTCTCCGTTCATTGAATCCCTATTACTCTATTCACATTAAGAAAAAGTGACGTTATCCGTCCAATGTAGAATAGCACAGCGTTAATTGGTCAATCGAGGAACATTCCCTCTCGTACTAACAACAGGTGAAATCACATGACTATATTTCTTTCTTTTTTAATTTGAACTCAGTATAGGGAATTTAAGTATCTACGAGTAATTTTATATTCGTCGAGCCCTTCGTTGGGTAACCTGATAACTGCATTCAGACTTTTAACTACCGCATCCTAACATTCCTAAACCTTCCACCCATCTTGCAGTTTTATAGGTCGGCCGAATCGCCCACTCGACCGTCTGTATCGATCTACCGAGTTTCATATCTTTGATGTTCGGTAACAATTAACTTTGACATGATTTTTTTTTAAATTCTAAATTAGACTAGTATTTGGTCAAAATGGGCATTTTATTTGGTAACTATCACACCGTATGATAGAAATACACCCTTGTTTGATTTGATCGAGTTTCTTTTGAGATACTGTAATTTTATAGGGGCTCCAAAATTCGGTCTAAAAATCATTCCTTTTATACAGATTTCTAAAAAATCTACCAATTATGTGAATCAGCACTTTCAAATTTCGAAAAAACAAAAATCACTTCATTTCGATTTAGGGCAGTAGCGTGTACCTATCTCATACTAGCAGGCAAGCAAAGCATACAATTTAATTGCTAGGCATGCTAAGTTAGAATTATACTTTATTAACAGAAAATAAAATTTATAGAGAAAACAACTGGGACGAATCTGGGGAACCTTTCACTGCTAATGGGACATGGCAATTTACTAAGCAGGCAGCATGATCTGTTTGCTGAGAGCTTAAAAAATATTAGGCGACCAGAAAAAGTAACGTACCTACTGACATTACGACCCTTTATATAATTAACTTATTCTTATTTGTGGACACAATTTCAATTTTTGTTTGTGTCCTATAAATAGAGTGACATATATATATCTAATTAACTCTTACATATAATTCAAATATTTATACGACGTAGGGATGCTTCATAAATAAACTTTATTATGTTTTGTAAAAGGGCGACTCACCTGTTTAAGCGTTTTGGTGTAAAATTTAAAAAATATTTCAATTTAAACTAACACCTTTAAACCTGGAATTTAAAAGAATCTTAAAAGGTAGGTATTAAGTTCGTACAAATATTTCGTATAAAAATATATATATATATATATATATATTTCGTATATTCGTAGCTGATTTCTTGTTATCTTAAACTTTTCCAGTTATTGCAAAGTAGTTAGAGGGCATTGCTCCCGATTTTAATACGTCAATGTCCAGACAGCGTTTAGTACTTATACAAGCTGGAACAGACATACCAAACAACTCGTATATCTATAGATACCTATAGGATATTGTTTCTTGGGGAAAGAGGAAGATGTAGGTAATAATATTTATATTGAACATAAAGCATGTAAATAATGGATACTTTTTAATCTGTTTAAAATTCTGTTGCATCTTAGTGTAATGTATATAATATTTCCGCCACTAAATTATATCTACTTTTGACAAAATATTTAGTTGAGTTTCTAAACCGTTCCAAACCAATTTATCCGAAATATAAACAAACACGGGGTCTGAGGTAACTGACAGGCCCTTAAATTAAATGATGAGGAGGTAATTGTTTATGTACGAGTAGGTACCTATCCATAATTTGATTAATCAATAGGTACCTACTGCAAGTTCGCCCTAGATTTAAAGCTAAATGTTGAGTTTAGCTTTAAATTTGCTTTTGATTGCAGTAAATTGGACTCGAACAGACTATATAGAGCTCCTTAACAATTTAACTATGGTACGTATATCTTTTTATATCAGAAAGAATCGCAGTGTGAATTCAGTTGTCTACTTTTTCGCACGTTTTGGATCTCAGTTTTGACAAAGAAGAGACGGACGCTTTTAATAAGGCCTTTTAAATTACAATTGGCTCAAGATTTCAATTGTAACAGGATAGTGCACGCTGCATTCCCACAGCCGCTGGGCGCACTCGACTGGCCACGTCACCCCTCTCTCACAGAAGATTACCTTGAAATGTACTGCATTTCCTACTTTATCGTATTTCCCCAATATACGTAGGTACTTACGTGTTTAGGTAGTGAATGAGGTATGCCAGAGTCCATTCCCATCCCATCCTATCCCTCCCCATTTTCCCGATTCATTCATTAATCTGCAAAAATTAATACTTTTCTCACAGTAGGCAGGTAAGTAGGTACACAAACTACACGGGTTTGCAATAAAAAATAATCAAATGACACCTTTTTAGTGGTTATTTGTAAAGGTAGGTCGAGTAATAGAATTTTATTAAGCATTTTATTACAAGTCAAGCGTATTTAAAATTATCTTAGGTACTCATTTTGCTTTACATTTTGCTTCAAAATAGTACAATTCATACAATAGTCGACGTTTGTGACTCACAAAAAGAGTATTGAACTGATAAAACTAACAATATGACCTTAAACAGTCAATATCAGCGGCAAAAACACGTTTATTTGTTTATTAAACGTGGGCCGGAGAGAAAATAAATAATAATTGCTTATTGTTTTGTGGATTATTTATTACATCTGGCATTATATTATAAGACCTTTGCCTGACCTTTAGCAATTATTAAAAAGTAAAATGTCAAAATTCCAGCCAATGTTTTTCGACACTTTCGTTTGAACAAATATAATAGTAGGTACGTATATGATTAATCGATGAAAATAAGAAAAACACGATATACATTGTGCAATTTCATGAGTTTTGCAATCTTTGTAGCGCAGCTTGTGTTAAAATCAAACTTCAACGCATTATATCTTGCAGACGGTTTATTTAACAGAAATGATATAACAAAAATAAACAAACTCAGGCGCGAATGACTTCAACCTAAGCCAATCAAACTCAAAAAAAAAAGAACTCGACGCCCACAATTCAAAAGAGAACGCACCTCAAAAGCTGTCAAACTGCCCGCGCTGACAACGAGCGTTCTGAAACCTGCCCTGTCTCAACCGCGACGGGCTTGCGGTCGTTCACCGACGATTTATTTTGTTTTTTGCTCACATACAAACTAAATGCACACTTATATAGACGTAATAAGTGCGTCTCTGATATAAATATAAAGCATAACTCCAGTATCTGACGTATAAACGGGTCCGTAACTGGATTCTTATGCGGCTGATGTATATTGCGTTCAGTAGCTTTGGGCTGCGCCTGCGATTGCGATTAACGCTAATATTTAGAATTTATTTCGTTTCAACATCTTAATTACTATGCAGTTTGTTCTCATGGTTATTAATTCATAATTACCAGGTAGTTTAAGATATTTTTTACCTAAATAACTTAATATTTCACATTTTTTAATAATAATAAGTAATATAGCTATCTACAAATTAAATACACTAATATATATGGTATATATCGACAAAGGCGGCAGAAGAGCATAGGAAGAGTCTACCTGATGATAAGTGAATACCTACTGTAGCCCATGGACATCCGCGATACATGCCAATATTAGTACAAAATGCCAAACATTGGCACACTCCCAGATGCGCTGCCTACCTTAGGCGATATAGGAATGGATTTGGAGAAAGGGTTGGGAAAATGGGGAGGGATAGAATGGGAATGAGCTCTGGCATATCTGACTCCCTACCGAAACACGTACGTACCTACATTAGGGAAATAAGATAAAGTGGGAAATGCAGTACATTTCAAGGTAGTCTTCTGTGAGAAAGGGGTAACGTGGCCAGTCGAGCGCGCCCAGCGGCTGTTGGATTTCACCGTGCACTCTTCCCCTTAACAAAATAACTAGATATAAAATTATTATAAGTAGGTATTATAAAAATTGGAAACTTGTGACAATGTACCCAGCATACTGGCAGTTTAACCCCATTGAATGGCTATAATAGAAAATAAGGGTAATTAAACAGGATAGGAGTTCCGTGAAACTGGTCTCCATCGACTTTGTAGATGATTTTCTTACAATGGAATTGCAATCAGCGCTTTCAGTATCCACTGCTGGACATGGGCCGCTTCATGCACATTGTATTGAGCATGAGGGATGGCCGCTGGCCAAGCGGGTTGGCGGCCATCTCTATCAGAGGTGGTGTAGTTCTTTCAGCGCTTGTGGTAGCGGCTTTGTTGTTAGATGATTTCCATAGTTATTTATAATTATTTATATTATAGTTTGTTTTATTGATCATGATTTGGTCATTTAGTATTTATTTGCTGTTTTTTTAATACAAGTCTAGGTTCCCAATGTTTAATAAACTATATGAATATTAGTTTAATTAGTATAAATAGTATGAAGAAAATATTAGTGTACGAATTATAAATTAAAAATATCTGTAATTTATTTTTAAACCTTGTTAATTAAGATGTTTTAATTATTACTAAAAAATAAAATTAATAAAGATAACGAATAATTTAATTAAACAGCTATTATAATGAATTAACTTTTTGAACATATCCTTATCTTAAAAGTTGTATATGTAGTTGTATATAGACAAAATGAAATGGCGGTAAAAAAATGATAGCTTGTGTAGTGTATCTCAGCTGGGTAGGTATGGCCGATGGTTTTTGTCATGCCTTACTTCTTGTTTTAAACCACTAGACGGATGAGGTGCATCAGTTTTTACTTGGTGGAATTTATTTTGCTGTCCGGCAGTGCCCGCGATAGATATAACCTGATCTGGTCACGGACGCCTTTTTTATTTTAGCAGTCTGCTACTTGAAATCATTGCTTGCTATTAAGTATAAATTTTTGTTGTAGCTTGGAGTGAAGATTAGTTTTTTTTTGGCAAGTACACGGGTTTGTACATTATGCCATCGTTAAATAAAGATTGTTATTTAATAAAATTCACTGTTGTTTTGTAATCAAACAATGATTAGGTATAGGCAGTTAAAATCTGACCAGAAAAATAAAAAAACTTGCTCTGAGGGCGCTTTTTTCTTTTTTCATGACGTCTGGCTTTGAATGTTTCATCTTCATATTTATAAATAAATTGTTCATTAGGTCTACATTTGTTCAATATATGGCTCTAGACTTTTGGCATATATTTGAAAGATATATTAAAATTAAATATTATTAGGATTAATAATATTTAACTTAAGGAAAGCAGAATGCAATGCCACATTGTCTCAAGAAAAAGACCAACGAAAATTCTGAGAGTATCTGAGAATAAACTCCACAGATGATTGAAAACTAAATTATAAGGTTAATAATGAATAAGATTAGTAATTAATAAATGATTTTAGTTTGTCAATGCCTGCTCACCTAACAAGACAGGCCTCGTTAGGTGAGCAGGTATACAGAGGCGAAGCCATAGGCTAGTTAGTGTATAAAGTAATTGAACAGTTAATCAGCGCTAAATAATTCGTTATTCATTGTTTGAAATTTCGATCAAAAGATACATAGCAACATTGTGTCACAGCTTGCGAATCGCGGAACTAGTAAATATTTTTTTGAAATAGTAAACAAACAAACACACGAAATCATAAGAAAAATATGTGATTACTGATTACAAATAGTAATTAAGTAATACAAAATAAACCGGTTTTGGAATTCATGCCCGCACCTACCCTATTTTCGGCCTGCTGTTCTCCATTAAATGATTATGGCTCTTAAATTAAATGGCTCTGCTAATATGGCAACAAATGCACCAGTGATGCCCTCTCCCACTCCTGGCAAACTCAATTACTAAGTGTCCTCTCGTTCTTGGCACACTCAATTACCAGGTGTCCTCTCGTTCCCGGCATACTCAATTACCAAGTGTCCTCTCGTTCCCAGCACACTCAATTATCAAGTATCCTCTCGTTCCTGGCACACTCAATTACCAAGTGTCCTCTCGTTCCTGGCACACTCAATTACCAAGTGTCCTCTCGTTCCTGGCACACTCAATTACCAAGTGTACTCTCGTTCCTGGCACACTCAATTACCAAGTGTACTCTTCGTTCCTGGCACACTCAATTACCAAGTGTCCTCTCGTTCCCGGCACACTCAATTATCAAGTATCCTCTCGTTCCTGGCACACTCAATTACCAAGTGTTGGACTACTTCCACACTCCCGCAAACTTCACAATTAGGCGTGTCTCCTTTTTTCATTAAATATCCAAACTTCCTAAATGGATAGTGCCCAGATCGTAGTCTAAAAGCTGATTTAATCCTGCATCTATTATTTTCAACTCAGAAAACCAAGATTTTCAAGGAGGTTGACACTGAATAGTCTTATACCATATGTCATTTTCTCTAATGTAAATATTCCTTAAAATTGTTATAACATTTGCCTTTAAATTCCGTGAGTACTTACTTCTGTGTAATCTGACATGATCAATATTTCACTTTCTACCAATACAGCAACTTCTTCAGTCCGTCGATCTCCTCACTACCTATTAGTCCTATATGAGATGGAACCCATTGCAATCTCAGATTTTTGTAGTTACTATTAAGAACATAAATATGTTTTGTAATTTTGTAAGCTATCGATACACCTCTGTACCCTGAGGCCCGGGGACTACCTACATGCTGAAGAGCATTTCTACTATCCTTATATTATTACGAAATTATTTACATTAATCATATTGCTAACATATCCCAGAGCCTCTGAGATTGCAATAAGTTCCATAGTCATAATAGAAATACCATTCGCCAAGTGTTAAATTGTGCGATTAGCAAACAGTGCTACATTTGTGCCTTATATAGATATAAAATTCTGTAGGAAAGATGTGAATTCAAAGTTTCAATAGATACAAATCATAACAATAGATAATACGCGTATTCAGTTTTAAAGTCAGTGAGAATATCGTAGAAATAGAGCGTTTGATCTTTTTCTCACAAGACTAATTTTATATCTTATTCCTTCTTCATTCGTAAAACTGCGAAACGCGCTCTCCACTGTCACTAAAAAAGCTTTCAAACCATTCCAAAAGAATGCTTTGGGAAGATAATATTTTGGAGGGTCTTTGAATGAAAAGTTCCCTGCTAAAATTTAGAAAAAGTTATAGAAAATTTAGACGAATCGGTATTCAGGTGTTTTATGTCCCCAAAGGCAATGTTCTGATCATAGCTGATTATAGAGGCTGCCAGATGGTAGAGTGATTCATGAGTGATCACCAGATGGATTCTGCAGTAAAAAGAATCAAGAGGGAGACTTATGAAAATTTGAATCGATTGCGCTAAATAAGAGCTAAAGCAGATGAGAAAGTTCACAGCATGGAAGAAGACAACGAGGATTAGAGGCTGTTGGAGGAAAATAGTGGAAGACCTACAAAGAGTTGTAGCGTATAATAAAGTAGGTAAGTAAGAAATAAGGGTTTGGTACCGACGTTACATACCTCGGTACTTATTTTCTTTTCTATTTATTCATGACATGACTATTTTAAGGGTAGGTAGATATTTAGAAACAAAAAAATAGTCTAACCGATCAATTTCCGTATCCCGAAACCATGGATTCCGTACATAATTCTGAGTCAATTGACATGAAGATAATTCTTTAAATTTTTATTATTAAATTATATTTTTTCAAAGAAAAATCATGACCTTGTATGACGTGACAGGTTCAGTTATAGCCTGTATAGTTAGTACATAATTTACTCGTATAAATTATGTTATAATAGTAAATAGATAGTAATAAAGTCTCTTTTAAGTACCTACGTATGTATTTTCTATCTAGTAAAATAAACAATGAGAAACATGTCCGTGGCTGCAAGTAGCGAAGTAACTAACTCGTAAAGACATGTAGGTTACAAACATAACCTAGTCCAGAGCACGTGTTACCTAACTGTAGGTACATTTGTTTTACTTAGAAGGTGGTAAATAATCAAATTCTGTATTTAAATTCTGCCTTATCTTAAAAATCAAATTCTGTATTTAAATTCTGCCTTATCTTAAAAATCAAATTCTGTATTTAAATTCTGTCTTATCTTAAAAATCAAATTCTGTATTTAAATACTGCCTTATCTTAAAAATCAAATTCTGTATTTAAATACTGCCTTATCTTAAAAATCAAATTCTGTATTTATATTCTACCTTATCGTAAAAATCAAATTCTGTATTTAAATTCTGCCTTATCTTAAAAATCAAATTCTGTATTTAAATTCTGCCTTATCTTAAAAATCAAATTCTGTATTTAAATCTTTATATATATAAATAGATACTTGACGCTAAAAAAAATAGAAAATCTTAAGATAACTTAAAAATATTTGCTAGTGTGGTCGCGGCAGATTTTAGAATAGCACCCAGCCATCTCTTCCCGTGGATGTCGTAAGAAGCCGTTACCAAAAGCCACATCACCTTTAGAAGAGTGAAGCCGCCAACACACTTGGTCAGGCAGCGTGCCGTTTCTTAAAGCGATGTATGGACTTATCCATACATCGCTCATGCCGAGGCCCATGTCCAGCAGTGAATAAAACAGGGCTATTTTAAAAATCAAATGTTCGGTAGATTATGTTTCTATTTGGAATCGTGTAGCAATGAAATTTTAAATAAGAAAATCTTAACGAAAATCAATAAGTCCAGAACAGCAATAAGATGATCAGATAACGTCACACATTTGTTTAACACACGCAAAACTTAAAAACAACACAGAAATGAGGTCACAAAATTTGGACGGCCCGCGAGCGAAAGCGGACAACTTTTGTTTTTATTTTTTCCGTTTCACTCCTTCATTTAATTTCGTCTGGAGGGCATGGTCAATTCTCATTGTTGAGCCCGTCTGGATGCGGCGGGCAGATGTTTCGACATAAATTCACTTATGACTCAACATTGTCGTTCTCTGTGCGAAATGGAACGCATCTTTGTTTTTCGTTTAAAAATTAAACATGTTTTGTTGTGAGTGAAATTTAATTAGTTGCTATTTTAATACAAAGATGGTAATGGGATTGTAAGGAAATAAATTACATTGTACGGTGTACTGTCCTCATACCTAGTTAGTAAAAATAGTAGATATAATGTAGATGCTAGGTGTTCTTTAAACTTTAGAAATTATTAACTAGCTTCTGCCAGCGGCTTCACCCGCGTGGAATACGGTTATTGCGGTAAATACCCTAAGTCCGTCCCAGAAAAGTACCCTATGTCCGTTCCTGGGTTTCGATCTATCTCCGTACCAAATTTCATCAAAATCAGTTCAGTGGTTTAGCCGTGAAAAGGTAACAGACAGAGTTAATTTTTCGCATTTATAATATTAGTATCGATTATGTGTACGGACTTGTTAAAGAAGTTCGCGGGTGGAGGCAGGATGAGAAGAGCCAAAGATCGTGTGTGTTGGCAAGCTTTGCGAGAATTCTGTATCCAACAGCGGTGGGACATAGGCTAATAGCTAATGGAATACGCACTAAGTCTGTAGCTTCATTGTTAATCTATTTTTATTTCAGGTTTGCTGGCAGCTAGTTAGAATCTCTTCTAAGCGCGCCTCTTGCGTCTTTTCTTTCTAACATTTATGTAATACTTTTTCCTTGTTTAATATAAACTAAATTAGACAATAAATTAAAATTTCATTAATAAGTACGGTTTATTACTGTTAAATATTATAAGGAATAAACTTGATTAAAGATTGATAATCAAATTTTATTGATGATAAAACATTTACACATCAAATTTTAACATTTATAAATACAGCTTTGACAGATCAGCTTAACGGCTCTGAAAATATCTTACATTTAATTTAGCAGCAATTTACTTTATACTCCATTTTTTATATTAGTCATTAGTATAAGGGTTTATACTTACTATTAGTATGTAAATATTATTTAATGGGTTGAAGTTTAGAGTGTGGATTTTTGGAGTTGGATGCAGAGGTTTGAACATTTACTTACGTAGGATATGAAACGCATGTCTTTAAGATAGTACTTACCTAATTAGGTAGTAATGTATTTTTCATATTAATATGCATTTATTAAAAATACTCCACAATTCGTCACTGGACAACTTAGTGTCCTCCACGTTCTAATTATTTTACGTGGACGACAGGCATTTTATTATTAATGTTTGAATATCAAAACAACACAAAATAAACCGAGTTAATAATAAGAAATGTGAAATCGCCGTCAAAATCCGTTCTATTCTTTCGAACAGGTTTTCATACAAATACTTACAATGAAGTGACTGTAAGACAAGAAAATAAATAGGACAATATTTGCACTGGCGCTATCATGGCGTTTCATTGCGAGATAGAACCTATCTATCTAATGTCGGAATAAACAATATGGCGGCCACGTAACTGGTAACATTGACCGTTTGAAACTCCATTTCTGTGTTCGTGTCTGTTGCTTGGGAAGTGATTGATTGTTTCCTTATTATAGAACTTGTTTCTGATACTAATGAAAACTTTTATTGTAGAATAGACGTGACAGTGTCAACATAATAACAACGTGGGAATCTTCCAGCATGTTTAACTTTTTTTTATAGTAAGAAGGCGGCAGACGAGCATACAGTCCACCTGGATACTGGATACAGTAAGTGGATACTGTCGCCCGTGGACACCCACGGTACATGCCAACATCAGTCCAGAATGACAAACGTTGGCACGCCCCCGAATGCACTGCCTAACTTTAGAGAGAAAAGAAAAAAATGCAAACTCTTCAGTTAGTCCGCTTTTATACCTACCTAGATGCAATGAATTTTCTGGTTGATCTATATCTAAGCTAGGCCAATCTAATGTTTTATATTTTCAATTTAATAATTTCTTTATACATTTTGTGTTGAGAATTAGTTAATTAAAATTTGTTATCTCTGTATAAAAGTAGGTACTTATAATTTTCTAGTGTCTTATGTTTATGTATGACACAAAATTGGAACCGAAAAAACTAAACTAGTTTCGATAAGGTACCCACCTATCAAAGGACTTAAGTATTCAGGTGTCATTTCATAAATTGAATACAGCAATTGGTAATCATAAAGATTTGTTGAAGCGTTTTTATCTTCTACTTAATTATAATTAAACAAGACGACATTCACATTCCAATATCTTTCTTCTCACACTTTTTGACACCGTGTTGCCTGTGTTCATTTTTATGTCGTTCATTTCATATGACTTTATTTGAGCCTGTGCGTGTAGTTGGAAAATCGTCACTGCGCGGGAGTTGTGCAAACGACTTTCGCCTTGGCCGAGGCACGGTCGATTTGCCTGGATATCTCTATGTGGTTTAATGCCACGTCTGATCCGCCATGCTGTTTTACATATCTCTCTGATAGCGAATAAGATGTTAAATTCAATTTAGATTTTAATAATATCATTGTTTTATATTTTAAACCGGGTCTGAACGCGTATACCTTTCTGTACCTTTATTATACACGTTCAGACCCAATTTAGAATAGGTACAAAATGTGTACAAAACGCGAAAGTTTTATTAAAAGTTATGTTATTATTGCTGATCTTTGGTGTATCTACTTATGTAGGTACTTAAAATGATTGTTACAATAAGACATTACAGTATTACTGTAAGTACCACATTTGTACCTTAATCCTGGAACGAATCTCTTCCAGTCAATCTTAGAATAACTGAGAGGAATTATATCATTAGAAATCAGGCTGGAACATATAATAAGAAACAGCATATACATACATATTTGTATATTTGTATATATTTGTATATACACACAAATTGTACAGGCAGAAAGCTTAACTTGCAATAGCGGTATTGGAGCATTATAGCCTTTATACAGATAAAGGTAATTATATAAGCTTTATACAGATAAGATTTGATATTGTAATAACTTAAAGACGTAGGTACTCTACTTAGCGATATTTTAGTTAACTTTGCAAATGTTATTTGGCACGTACCTACCTACTTACCTATGTTTCATCGAAAGTAGGCTAATCCTACGATTGTAAATTTATTGCTAAATTTGTTAATATCTAAGTAAAATTTGTGTATTAATTTATAAATATTATCTATAAAACTAATGGTTTCCAGATGAAATATTTAGAAAAGTAATCAATTCTTATCTCTAGTTCTCATATTGATTAATCTCATGTGACAATAGGTATCTGAGAAGATGAGACTTTACTGAAAGTCACGGATTAGTGAAATAAGTGAAAGACTCAAATGAAATCTTAAAAAAAAATCAGTAATTCTTATTGTTTTGTCCTATAAATAGAATGTTAAATAAAGCAAGTTTCTATTTAAACGGAATCGAAACAATGAATTTGAAGTTAAATACGATATCTACCTACATAGATAATTAGATGTAATACACATTACATTTATTTAAAAAAAAAAACAATTAAAGAAAAACTTCAATTAAAATAATTTATTTGCAGAATTTGGGTAGGCAGGTACCTACAAGTTATAAAATATACCTACATACATTAATATAATCTACCATATAAAACAAATAAAAAAAATAACTTCTAAATACATAAAAACTTTAACAGTGATGTTTTTAATGATATAAACTATGTACGGTGCAACCTTCAAACTAATCCTAAATCAAGATGGCGGACGCTGTGAACAGGCAAGCGACTACCTAAGCAGTTGTAGGTTATGTAGTAACATTGACAGTCGCCGCGGGAGTTGTGTAAGCGCTGCCTTGGCCGAGCGCATGCGCGCAATGGGGCCGGGCGCGAACGCGATGCTCGAATTTCGAATTCGAGGATGCGAACTTGAACTGTCCCTTTTATGAATTAAAATTAGTTTAATTCATAAAAGGTTCTTTTCTATTTAATTGAATAACCGATTCCTATTGAACCTACTTAGGCATTATTATTTTTTGTAAAAATTTGGTTGTTCAATTTTACCAATCAATTTTGAAGTTTATTTTGGATTAGTTTTTATCTAATAGATTTCCATAATAATTTGGCATCTATTAAGGGCTAATTTCGATTTAGTTAGGTATCTAGGTAAACATTTTTAATGTTCATTCAGGACATTCCATATCGTTCCATAAAGATTCAGATCGTGTTATAGATAAGTAGGTAGCTATTTGAATAGTTTCAATACCTATTTATTAAAATGTCTTATTTATCTGAGGATAGGGAACTTACTTTCAGTTCTAGATTCTTAGATATTACCTAAGCCCATAGTGAAATTTAAAAAAAATATCATTTTTTTACTGCTTCATATAAAAATTCAGATTTTAGAACGTGTTTTCATTTAACATAATCTTGAAACAATGAAATTTTAATTTAGATTATCACATTAGAAAATCTTTCATCAGATAACATTAGATATGTACCTAGGTACCTACCTATTGGATAGGATTATTTCGGTGATTGGTGGGCATATCATATTAGATAAATGCATTATTAAATATTAGGATTTTATTTTATTTTGCACCTACCTATTTAATAATACTTAACTGTCACTGTCTTAGTAATTGCCAGTAAGTACCTATTTAGAAAATAATAAATTCAATAAAATAATTAATAACTAAACACAAAGTTATTATTATTACCTACGCATTGGAGGATTTATATTATTAGATTTCAAAACTACGTCATTTGTAAGTAAAGAGTAACTACCTATATATTAGGTGTTTCATGTTTAAAACGTAACAAATAGTGCTGTAATTTCAGTTGATAGGTAGGTATCTATTATTTAAAACAAATACCTACGAGACTTTGTAATTTTATAGTGAATCATCAATCGGAATTGAATAAAAATAAATTTTAGGTTGAATCATAACCAGGTTTAATTTATCTCTTGTCCTGAACATGAAGCTGACCTCATTTGATCAAAAATATTTTTACGGATTGTTTTTGCGGTTATATTTTGATAAAACTTAGGGAAATATCGCCGAATTATTATTTTTAGTCGTCAATTCTGATAAATTTTGAATACATTGTTTTATAATGATTAAAGTCGACAATATTTATATATACGTAAGTATATGTATACTCATATATTGTAGGTATACATATACTGGAATGTAAACTCTATATGTAAGCATAAATGAATATAGAAGTGAACGCATGGTTTGGGAAGCTGTAATTTATAAATCTAATTTGATTTAAACACAATCTTCCAACTATGTAAACATTAGAATCTGCAAATAAAAAACAGCAATAATTCAATTAATAATTAAAGATATTAAAATCACTTGGCTCCGTGAAAAATGTTCCGACGGCGATATTTTAGCCTACGATCCCGCGTACACCCACCTAACACAAGTAATAATACTTTTATTATTTAATAAAAACGAATTATTTTAATTAAACCCTAGTCTTGACGATCTATTAACTTGAAACAATCAGTTTTATAAAGATTTCTCCGATTTTTTACCTGTCTTATTTTACTTATTAAAAAGATTCATTGCCGAAATTTGTTTATCCATGAACCAAATCTATTTTTATCTTGGAAAATCTAGAATTTGATAAGAAACTGGTATTTTGGTTAAATAACGAGAAGCAGATTTTGAAAATCGTGTTTTCTCTACTCCGTCATTGGCCTTCGATCAAAATATAGGTTGCAATTTACTAACACACACACGCGTGGTGCACGCACACGGATGCAGGTTGCAACGTAAAACGGTGTAGTCATAGAAAAAGAGTGGGACAGATGAACGATAACAAGTATAGGTGGGGCGCGATGGTGGGGGGATTCGTAAGAAAAATACAAAAAAATGTGCGTGAACCTACGCACACACGGACGCCGTTACGCGTGAGTTAACATATGCAACGCACCCACACCTGGTTAAGTCAAGGAGAACGCAAGATTAAGGACACAGCATGGAGTTTGAAATGCAGGCGTCAAAGGTCTTAGTCACCACGAAATACGTTTTCTAAATAGGTACTTACATGCGTCAGAGGTGGCCTGCCCTTCTTCGGTCCAGTTTGACACTTCGGTGGTAATTTTGTAAAAAAAGAAAAGTTCCAATTTCAAACTCGTGTCACCTTATCATGTAACACAACACAAATCCATTCAACCGTATTTCACAGCGATGACACTGTCACAGCATATAATATTGTAACACATCACTGTAGTCACAATACACAAAATATTTATTTATTATTATTTAGTAAATAAAAAATATAGTTAGGGTCCTAAGTTTCCATGTGATATGTGTCTCGCATCGCAGAGCGAAAAAACCGCACTATACGAGGAAAATTCGGAAAAAACTCACTAAATCCCAAAATATTAATCTCTCCAAACCACTACGCGAATGATATGAATATATTTTTTTTCAATTTTTTTATAAAATATAGTCTGTGGTCAAAATATTTTTTTAATTTCGGTTCCTGTTTTTTCGGAGGTTTTTAGCGGTTATGTCGCGTGTTGTGGTCCTATGGTGTGTTGAAAACGGAAATGCGACTCTCTACCGTTTGTGCATAAGCGGGACTGCACCGGCGGCGCGCTCCGTACTAGACCGCGTGCGTACTTAGCCATTACCTTGTATTTACTGCGACCGAACGAGGCCAACCGACCGATCTTGATACTGGCAGAAATCCAACGAAAAATAAAAGCAAAAATTCATAGTAAAACATTCTTAGAAGCGCAATTAAAATAGCAACAAAGCAAAATAAAATGGCAACGGTTATATTATAATTATATATATATATATATATATTATATAATTTATACGTAAAAATTGATAGATTTATGAAGAAAATAAAAATTTAAGTCGAGAAATCCGACTTAAAAATACTACAAATCAAATAATTACAAAAATAGCAGAATAGTATAACGTGAAACCTATTAAAATATTGATATTCCATAGGAACAAACTTACTGTGAATTTTATATTTTAATCTTAGAGATATTTATCCTTGATTTTCATTCGGGTGTTCAAACGTTTACTGAGTTTCAACTTAAATAAGGATTTTTCACTATCTCGACGACGAAGGAAAACGTTAAGAAACTCACATCTCCGAGAATGTAAAATGTCTATGTGTATCCACTAGTTCACACTGGGTCCGCGTGGTGGGTTATGGCCTGGTTACTAGTAATCTCTAGGGGAAACCTGCACCCTGAAATGGGACTATGTAGGTTGATATCGATATTTTTGTAAAAAAGTCTAGGATTCTTCTGTGATTATTCTAAAAAAGAGATTATTATTATTTATATTTGTAATATTTGAAAAATAAGCTTGAAGATAATGCGCCATTTTGAACGTTATCCCAAAAGATTTCACATAACTTTTCACTTCGAGAAAGATCTTACATTAAACAACAGAAAAATATTCAAAGTATCACGACTACTAAATCGCAGTATTCACCACTACAGACGTGAGGTGCAGTGTCGTTCGTGACACTTGCTTATGTGTGAGTGCCCGCGCTGGTATGAACCTTATAGACTTTGTTCTACTTAATAACTAACTTATTGCACTAAATTAAACGGACATTTTCAACATACTTATTATAGTTTTCATAATCGATAGCAACAACAGCCAAAATTGGGGAAAAAAATTAGGAAGCGCTGTAACTGTCTTAGTTGTGTGAGTTTTTTATCGCTTTTTTTCCCGGCGTGTGGGTGCGTTCGATTGTGTAGACGATGTCTTAGTGTGCGCTGCAACTGCACACGGATTCAACTGTGTGCGTTGTTCTTGGAAGAAATAGTATGGTGAAAAATTTTGTAGGAATCCCTAAAGATGGCGTTACTATGATAAGACTGGAATTATTGCCGATTGCTCCAATCGATTTTCCGTAACACGATGGATAGTAAATAAGGTTGAATTCTATAACAATTTTACATCCGTCTGTTCACGTCCAAAATGTTTCATATAATGCTCGTTGGATGTTTTTCTTAATTACAACGTATTTCCACGATAAGGCAAACATGTGAGATTGAAAACAGTTATTAAATGAAAAGTGCATGCGTATTATAAGTATCCATCAACTAAAAGCTTATAAGGGTGAATGATAGATTATATTATGACAACTCGCCATACTTACTTCGATTCATATTAAGTATACGAAAGCAGTTTTCTGTTATACAAGGAGTGGTTTTTGTTTGGTGTCGGCCGGCTTCAGAACAACACCACTCCACCCTCATCCTGTGGGTGTCGTAAAAGGCTACTAAAGGATAAGGAAGCCGCAGCCACAAGTCCTGAAGAACTTCATAACCTCTAGAACAGTAAATTACCTAACCCGCTTCGCCAGCGTGGCGTTCAAAGTCGCTGCATCCTTCACGCACAAGACAGTGTGCATCAGAGGAGGCCCCTGTCCACTAGTTGACGACTAAACGGCCGGTAACGATTATTAATAGTTATTTAACAATATAAAAAAAGCCAATGGCACGCGTCACTGGAGAATTTTCGTTATTTATCATACATTTTAGAAAAAAAGATTTTGAGATCAAGGTTGTATACCTAATCTAATGATATATCGTTGATTTTTTTTAAAAGTACAGTCATAACCTTGGACTGAACTGATTTGACTCGTATATGAAATTAGCAATTATTATAAAGACCACAATTTTTCTACAAAAATTCATTTCAATCTTAAGATATCTATGTGTCCTGCAGTTTGTCCACACATTTAGTTGCAACTTGCCATCCCTCGTATTTCATTTGTATCCCATTTGTATTTGTACACCTTTACAATAGGTAATCTATTAAAAGCTAAAAATAAGTTTACATTGTAGTATGAGTTATACGCCTCCGCCAAGACAACTTTTGGTTTTGGCTTTTTTGACGAAATTTTGGCTGTCAGTCCAAAGATACACCTAACAATTCTGGACTCAGTTATGTATGATCTAAAGGACGAAAACTTTCATCAGGAGGACATTCTTGACCATACCATGCCATACAATCAGCTTCTAGGCCTCTCCCAAATCTTGTCACCACACACGATCCTTGGCTCTTCTCATCCAACCAACACCGTCGAACTTTTTCAAGTCGGTCGTTCCACTGAAGGAAAACGTGACAAAATCTATGTTAATTGGATTAAACAATTTTATTATTTCATGGTAGTTTTTTACGCTAGAAAGTTCGAATTTCCTCTGTTTTATTTATTTTTATTCACATGGCAACACCGTCGGGTGCTGTACGTAAGTACTTCACAGAATTCAAAAGGACAAGTACCGAATTTCAGAAACTTTTTCACTCTTCTTATTTTCACCCTAGACGGTGAAAACGGAGGGTCGTTGTCAAGTTTAACACTTTTATTTCAATTTGAGCGCACCTTTTTTCGAAAAGATATCATTTTCATTCTAGAATTAACCTTTTAATGATATAACTTGAGGATATAAAGGACAAAATAATAACTGGATAGGTAGGGTACTATTTTTGTCACAATTTAAGCATAACTAGTATTTAGGTGCATGAGGGATATAATATGTATATATATACAGTGGGGAGAGAGTGCACGCTGCATTCCCACAGCCACACTCGACTGCCTACGTTACCCATCTCTCATAGAAGACTACCTTGAAACGTATTGCATTTCCTACTGTATCGTATTTCCTGAATGTACGTACGTGTTTCGGTAGTGAGTGAGATAGGTATGCCAGGGCCCATTCCCATCTCATCCTGTCCTATCCCTCTCTACTTTCCCAACTCTTTCTCCCAATACATTTCTTAATCCGCAAAGGTCGACAAACTGGCACTTCACCGAATGCTCTGCACTTCTGGATTGAAGTTGGCATGTATCACGGATGTCAATGGGCTACAGTATCCATTTACCATCAGGTGGACTGTATGCTCGTATGCTGCCTTTTATTTATATTTTTTTAAAATAAATGTGACACTGAAACGCCACGCTGTATGGATTCGGCGGTATGGAATTGGACGGGACGAGATTGGGTGAAATGGGATACAGTAAACTAATCTAAAGTTAACGTGAACTACGAAGTCGCGGGCACATCTAATAGATATCTATATCTATAAACATACTCAGTCAAATACAGCTTTACTAAGTCTCTCACAGTAGTAACTAGTAATACTACGTGAATAGAAATCGAAAGGTTTCAAGATAATAAATGATGATTCACAGTACTTACCTACTGGCTTGCCAAAACCTTTGAACTGCAATTATCGGTGACCACATCACTCTTAGTTGTCAATTTTCCCGTAGCTACATTTTTTTTACATTTGTCCCCCTTTTCACACATAATAATAATAGTTATTTTTGCAAAAAATGTGAGTACAAAACAGGTGATAATTTTAATCAGACGCTACACATTCTGCTGTAACACAGCGTGCAAAAACTACTAAATTACAATCTAAACAGATATTTAATTATTTCTAAAATAAATATTAAGACACGCTCGCCCTCAGGCCCCAACTTTAATATTATTAATATTTACATCAAGTGGCTATTTACATCAATATTAATCCCGCAAACAATTGACCAACAATAACAGGTCAGAGGTCATAGCTTGATTGATTAATATTAGAAATGTCAAAAATCATATTGTCTCAAATAGCAAAATATCAAATAATAATCTTAAGTAAGTACGTCAGTACTGGAACGGATAGCAGACTAGCGGGCTGGCCACATGATGGTAAGTGGTCACCGCCGCTCATGGACACCTACAACACCAGGGGGCTTGCAGGTGCGCTGCCGACCTTGCAGAATCCTGTTCACAGCTCTTTTGAATTATGTACTTACACATGGTCAGTAAGTAAGTACGTTTGACTTGTGCGTATCAATACAATATTATAGGCTATAGCCTATATAGGCAAATGTTATAGGCTGATTTCAATTCCTGCAATAGTACTTCTACGAAAGCAATAGATATTTTATAATAAACTACAACACATATTCATAATAAAATAATGTTGTTCATATTTATATTACTCATGTGTTTCTCTATTTTTGGATACGTAACAACCTACGCGCCATTATCAAGGATTAATTAAAACAAACAACATCCAAAATGCGACAAAATTTTATGAACATTTGAAGTTTTATTAACATTGTTTCCTTGTTAACAACAATTGTGTACCTACTTATCAAACCGTCTGCAATTTCGGTACAACAAGACACTAATTTTAACATCTATTTTCCTGTCAAATATTAGTTTGGTATTCGTGTACTTATGGAATAAAAAATGTGACCACATAATACCATCAGCCCGGACCTCTCCACTGCTGGATATACACGTCTTCCAAGGCTCACCATCGCTCGTGGTAATCTGCCTTACTCATCCAACCACTACCAGCGACATTCTTCAAGTCGCCTGTCCACCTGGTGGTATCCATTCGAGGACTCGTCTACCACATCAGCAATCGGTTCTGCGACAGAAGTGACCATCCCTGTCAATTCAGCTTTATTAGATTCATTGAGCTGCGGTTTACATGGATGATATCCATGGTATTGGTCCTTTTATGTTTTTTTTTGTTTGATTTGGATCCTCTCTAATGGCTCATTTACACAGGGAAAGTCTCTAGAACGCGAGTTTCTCGAACATCGTTCCAAAGCTAGTATAAACAACTGTTATCATCATTTGATCAACTGTTACCCCTATTACCATCGAGTTTTTATCATTTTGTGAACAGTTGTAGTCGACAAGTGTATGTAGCTTGGTCACATACGAGAATCATATACAATATTCTCGCCCTATAGGTTCGAGAAATTCTCCTTGTGTTAATTAACCATAACAAAGAAACTCTGAGCATAGCTATTTCTATTGCTCACTGAATAACTTTGAAAACTCTAATCAGCTCATTGCAATATGCCCTATTCTGCACCCTTCTTCACAAAACCATGACACACGCGATTGGACGGGGAGGCCTTTGTTCTGTTCTTAAATGTTCCTATCTGTCTCTTAAAAATCTAGTTTGAAAGCACTTTAATTTCCATCATGTTTATACCAGATTGGTATGTATATTTCCCGAATTGAAAGAATTAAAACAACACACCTGTTATAATAAAATTGTTTTTATGATACAGTTAAATCATTTCTTTAACAAACGCTCGATTGCATTATTATTATTCTAGTTATGTAAACATATAATTTTATTTAATAAACCAAATTCCAACAATTAAATACAACTTCCGTGTTAAAACAATCTATGACTGATACATGAATTAGATTAGCTAGATGTGTCTTGGGTGTAGTGTTGAAAGGTAGTCGTATTGTTGTATTGTAACAATTCTCTTTTAGAAATTGTAGTTTACGGGACTTTTTGCTTTTAAATTCCATCTACCTAAGTTAACGTTGTAGTGTCGTGTTAAAAAGCGCATTTTGCATTATATTTCAAATTTTTCTCCCCTAAAATCAGTGTTTATAACTCTGTAAAATAAAGTTGGAAGATAGCCACCTACATATCGGTGGGTACACGTTTAGCCACAACAGAATTTGACCATTTTTTTTTTATAGTAAGAAGGTGGAAAAAGAGCATACAGTCTACCTGATGGTAAGTGGAGACTGTCGCCCATAGATACATGCCTACAGTAGTCCAAAATGACAAACTCCGGCACGACCCCGGATGCGCTGCCTACCTTTGTTGATGAAAGAATGTATTTGGAGAAAGGATTGGGGAAATGGAAATAGTATGGGAATGGGCTCTGGTATATCTCACTCACTATCGAAACACGTACGTACTTACATGATATGATAAAGTGGGCAATGGAGTATTTTTCATGATACATAGTATTCTGTGAGAGAGGCTGTTGGATTTCAGCGTGCAATCTCCGCCTACAAAAATATTTACTTAATAGTAGACTAATAATATTTACTTTAGAGTCTGTAATCGACGGGACTCTGTACCGTACTTGCCACAGGCTATACAAAGAGCTTTTACATTTGTAACTGGAGCAAGAATGCACAAATCAGGTGAAATATCAAGTAAATACATGAGTCTTGAAAACATGACACATGTTACAGTAATTAGTAATAGTTTACATGTAATTAATGCAAGTAACATGCAGAATTTTGTGCTAAACTACTAAGGAAAAGGGCATTAGTAATATTTTTAACGAAAGCTTATACTTTTTTTTCATAAATGGCAATGGTGCAATAATCATCAAGTTTTCTGCCAGTGCCAAGCCAGTGTCAAGTTTTCTTCGTTCAAATTTCAAAGTCTGAAATGTATCCTGTCAATGTCCAATCCCGTCGAAGTAAGTTAGGAGTCACTCAGTAAAGTGATAGTAAATATACTATTGACATTGAATCCTCTTCTGTCCTCAGCAAACCTACCAAGGACAGAAGAGAACTCCTTGGAAGCACTCGGAAAACGCAGTCCTATGGTTTTATTTGATTATTCAAATATTACGCATTAAAAATACTTTGAAGTTTAATAAGCTATCATTATTATGCAACGAAACGCACAAATACACATTTTTTATAATAAATCAAACAAAAACTCAAATTCACTTCTCGAACTCCTGCCAAAAATTAGAGCTCATGCTTTCATTAAAAATATATCAATATATTTGGAAAGTAAAAATAAACATAGAGCACGAATAACGGTTATTCTTTTTGTTTTACCCAAAAATTCAAATTTTCTAGTTTGATTTTAAATTCATGAAAATATTATCATTTTTTTTGCATTTATCTGAAATGACATCACAGTACACTTGTGTTTTCTTTTTTTCTAAGGATGACAAAGTGGGTCATACGGTTTGCATGTGCAAGTTGTCCTTTCATAAACAAATTGTAGAATAACTCCTTACTCAATACATTCCTTAGTTGTTTTCTGAACTTTGAACAATTATACTTGTCATCTTGTTAATTCAAGACATTTATACAATGAATTATGTTTCAGTTTTTAAATAAAAAGGAATTCCTCCGACAGAAAAACTCAGACCTACTTATTATGACAGTTTCATCTTTTTAAAAATACTATATATTTACTGACTCGAATGTGTGGTTTTTCATCGCACCACATGATTACGCCAATAAAGAAAATCCTCAACGGACCTTTTTGAACTCTAAAGGCAAACTAAATTTCTTCAACTCTATTTAATCACGACTATAATACAGTACGCCTGTCGCTACGCCACTGCCACATCTAGTTCCTTTACGTCATTGTAACACTAGAGCAATTATATAATGATTTTCAAGACGCGTACGTTTTCCTGAAGTAGACAGCCAATTAGAGATGTAAACTTTTAATACTAGTTAAGATTGTCATCGAATCGTAGTCGAACCCGGCTATTTATTGATATTTATTGACTAATTATTTACCTATTGATATTCTCTAGAACAGTCGCGGTTATTCATTTTTTATACAAGGAAATTGGTAGTCTCCTTTACGTCATCCACAGAAATCATGGGGATGTATTATTCTGAAGCTGGCCAGAACCACACGGCATTGTGTGAACATTGTGTGGTGTGTGTATAATTAATTAAATCAAGCACTGCGATCGAAATGGCCTTTGCATGGTCTTCTGTCCATCAGATCGATTTGACATTTATTGAAACCTTTTTTTAATAACTCCGGAATTGAACCGCTTGTCAATCGCACGATCAACCCACGTATTTTAGGCACCGACCCGTGAGAGCTTGTCAAAGACATCCCAAAACGTGCCCGACAGATCCGCTCAAATTGTTGACAATGAATAAATATGACGCAATTGCGGAGTACTGAAGACATTGAGATTTTTTATTATAATCATGCCATTTTTGTTTTTGTTTTGTGTAACTGAATTTTCAGAAAAAGTACGGTTACATCCTTCTAGAACTGGAACTGAATTCACTATCTTAATAATTCTATCCAACTATCCAACTATGTAGGAACTGAATTATGTTCATAATTCTGAATTCACTGAAAATTTCATTACTATTTTCTGCAAAAAAAATTATCTTTATTTTATCAAAAAATTTATAGCTAGGGGAATACCCATATTTGTTAAACATAGTTTAACAATACGGTTTTTTTTTTTAATATTTTACTAAAGCTACGTTTTTTTTTCGGAATGCCGGGGATCCGAGTGCGAAACTCTTCCTGGACTTCGGAGTTCACGAGGTATGTGTTCCTAACTAAGAAAGTGACCAAGAAGTCACTTCATTCCCCACTAATAATTCGCTCCCAGACACAGTAGGATCGCGCTACCGGGTTAATGTACAATATGGATGTTGTCCCAATCTACCAATAATGTGTAATTAATGTCTGTCATAGCCTGTCATTATATTTAAAACTAATCTGAATTGTAAATGCAACAGGATTTCTTTTATCGAGTCTCGACGAATCTTGATATTCTAATTTAAAAATGTAAGGTAAAACAGTTTAAACAGTTTTCTATCACAAGCACAGACCTCGAAGAAGTTTATTATTATTATTAATGAATACAATAATCTACCTATAGGTATACCTACATAATCTATGCATATAATAAAACAGTAAAAGGGTTGAGTCTGTACATTGACATAAATTTAAAAAAATAAAATTGGGCTACAATAGAATATCTACAATTGGAAGTTAGATGGTACAGAACCTACACAAAACAGCAGTTATTAAAATTTTTGTTTCAATGTTCATCTGCATATCTGTTTGTTTGAGCATCGCGTAAAACTACTTAACGGATTTTGATCGGGTTTTTTTAATGTATAGCTAAGTATCCAGAAGGAAAACTGGTATATGTGTCATCTTCATATGATACAATGAAGTTGAGTTATGGAGGAAAATAAAAAAGATGACTTATAATAGAATTACTCAAAAATTACTGTATGAATGGATGAAATCCATCATCTCGGTGCTTTTACAGGTGTTAAAAATCTTTTACAGCTGCTAAGTCTACGCAAGCGAAGCCTCGGGTATTGCTAATTATCCGCAAAAGGACGTGACATTTCACGTCCTTTTGCGGATAATTAGCTAAAACTATTCACACACCGCAATAACATCTCATTTGGATCTTTTGACAAGCAGCATCGCTTTATGGATGTCTGAGCGAGCATACCATATATACGTCCACGAATAATCCATATTGGTATTAATAGAAAGCGGTATATATCTTGCTATAGGGTTTTTTATATTCTTTTACACAGGCACGCTGGAACATTGGGTCAGAATAGTAAATAACGACGAAACACCGACTGCGGAACGCAATATTTTTTAATCGGTATTGTAACGGCCATTGCTTTAAACTGTTCTGCAAATAACTGTAGGTGTTTCGGCGGATTATAATAAAAACGATGGTAGCGCCAGTCGGAAGGGAGAGTAAGCTATTTACTGTACTGTACGTGCTAGGATATGCTATAAATTGTCGGCATATGGCTTACGTACAGATTTATAGACTGTATAGGCCTGGAGTTTTTTTTTGGAATTTTTTAAACGTTTTAATACTGTCATAATTTTGTGGCTACTGTAACGAGATGTAGAATGAAATTATTTTTTCTACCTATTTATTAACATATTTATTTAAGACCTTGCGAATTAACGTCCTGTTTACGTTGAAAACAAAACAACATTTGTTGAAATAGATTCAAGAAAAATAAGAGGACTAGTTAAATTTAATTTTTTATTAATAATTTTTTTTTAATGAGATATGAAAGAAGAGGAAATAAGAATAAATAGGATTGGTTGTATTAAAAACTCAATTATATGTACCTACTTACTTAATGGGATATTTCTACTTCAACTGAAGTTCAATAAAATAATGATGAAATTTCTCAAATTTGGAACTACCGTACCGTGTGTAACTTTTTGGCAATTGGAACTAGTTATATAAATTCTTGTAAAGTCTAAAGGCTAGAAGAGATTTTTTTTATAGAATAATAGCAAATAGCCGATTCTTATAGAAATAGTCGATTGTATGGGGATCGACGCCATGACACTTTTTTTTGTCGTGGAGCTAAGATGGCGTGTGACGTCGGAAGCCTTATAAAACAAAAGAAGTTGAATGAGACGCCCCACCCACTTTTCCGCTTAAGAAAAAAAATCACTAAAAATAATTATTTTTGCATTTTTACGGACAGAAAAATTTATGCAAATATTTTTAGAAACAAATGTTGGTGAAACTTTAGCACAGTTTGAAAACTGGGATAGAGCATCAAAACAAACGGGTGTTGAAAATCAACAAACTGGCGAAAATCCCGATTTTTCCGGTTCCCGAGCACGGGACACGTACACAACGCAACATAATCCCGCAAAAGGCATGCAAAGCTGTATAACAGTAGTACATTTACCGGGAAAGGCATCAGTCGACCACTTGTTGCTGCAAGTTCAAACTTCTCTCTCAGCCGCCAAACTTCGGTTTCACCCGACTTCGCCCAATTATTCCTTCCACGCAGACACTTCCCGAGTTAGAATTCCGATGTACCAATTTCAATTTAATTCTAAAGCGATATACTCGTAAATAACGCGCACTACTAGAAGCTTAGCCGATTAATTCCTATACGGAAGTACAACAGGTACTTTATTAAAATATTAAAATACACGCGTAAACTTTCTGTAAATATTTGCTGAACAACATCAATATAAAATATACAATTTAAAGCACCTATTTCAATCTCTCACCTCACATCACTTCACTGCACGTCTTAAAAGTGTCAAGACACTGTCAAGAAATACGCCAATATGTTTTGATTGTCGTTTAATCGAATTTTAACTATTTTAAATTTGTAATTTGGAACGGACCGGAATATTAGTGGCTTGAGTGCGAGCGTTTCGGCTGGGATGCCAGGTTTTTGTGGATTTTAGCTAGTGATTCGCGGCGAGACAAGTTGCATTAGTGCACGCCGGCCTAGTTGCAACAGGTTGTTTGGCGAAGAGGCAGAAGGGCGCATGCGTGGTGACGGATCCGATGCATCGTGCCACAGTGAACGCGGAAATAAAAATATGAGTCTCTTATCGAGCGGCCACTGATAACAACTTTGCGTTGCTGTTTTGGCGGCGCCAAATCTGCTATTTTAAGAGGCATTGCCTTGGAAACCTATATGGACATATCTAACTTTCTGAACCCCTTTCTGACTTGCTTTGATATGGCTTTTCTTTTTAAACTTGTTCTATCTTAGTTTTCTTCTGAAGTTCAACTTGCCTTTTAGACTAATAATTTAGAAGTAGATAGCTATTGTAGATAACAAAATTGATAGATATCCAATTAAATGTCAACTAACAATACAGGTAGGTATCTATGTTTATATTTTGTGTTCTAGTAAGAGAGTAAGAGACTTAGGTCACTGAAGTTAATGTAAACATCATCAAATAATCAAAATTATAGGAAAGTATTTTTATTTAATGTTCAACTTATACCTAAATACATCGTAATTATGGTATGAAGCATTAGAGAACTGTGACGTTTACTCTAATGCTATAATCGGTCACAAATAGTTTATGAAGAACTTTTAAACTTTAATTTGTTTTTATTAGTCGTATATAAAAATTAACTACTTTGTATATATATGGATAGCTTCGTGAAGTCATAGATACACATAATCTCTAGATAAATGAATAAATGCCTTTCTGACTTAAAATATGTGACGGAGAGGTAGAACGTCTAAAAGGATATAATTTCGGTCTTTCGTAACAGGATGAGATATTTGCACCCTGCCCTTTGTATTTCTGTTCAACCAAAGGTTGTAACAGAGAATGCCACTAGGCTTTAAGTCCACCTTTTGTACAATGTTTCTGTGTATATTAAAGTTTAAATAAACGATAAAAGTGGGTATTAATGGCGCCTCAAGAATATAATGTCACGTAGAGGAGAAAAGAAAGAAGTAAGAAAGAAACCCGTCTCTTTGTCATTTTCAATAATTGCAATTGCATTCAGGACGTGGGCCGCCTCGTGCACATTGTATTATGCATAAGGGATATATTCAACATATGTTGTTCACAAAAAATTCCCATTAACTAATATTGAAAATTCCACGACTCGCTACAACTGTGACCATTGTGAAGCGCCCGCGTGCACAGTTCTTGGCGTCTATATTCTCGTATAGAATTAGGTGCAACGAGAACCCCAATGCCTTTTATCTCTTCTGTCTATCCCGAATTATAATCAGTCCGGGGTGGACGGGTGTAATTGCATTGACCCTTTGGTGAATTTTAGGTCGAAACCAAACTTAGAACCATCTATCTATACCAGAATGCAGTAGTTGGATTCTAAAAAAGTTTACGAGTATAACCAAGATAATCAGTGACGTAATTTTACAGGGAAGGAGATTTTTTTGTGACTAATATGAATGATTGGATGAGACATAAGCTATCCCTTTATTATTATTTATTTATGAAAAATTTTAACTAACAAAGATGAGGAGAGCGCAGAGTATAAAAAAAAAAAATTGTGTCTTTGACCGTACCTCTACTTAGCAGTTACATGAACCGTCACGGCGAGACTGAGACATCACTATTCGTTGTCCTGTAATTGGATCTAAATATTGGCCATACAAATATATATAAAAATCGTAAATACCTCTTTATCTTATTCAACCGCATTATTATATTTATTAATACTTTATTGCACAGACAAAATGTATAAAAGGCGAACTTAATGCCGATATTTTCTACCAGTCAACCTTTGGGCAAACAGAGAATCAAGAGAGCCGCACACTTTGTCCACGGCTGGACACAATATACGTCCCCATGTATTTTTTCGCTCTGCCCTTATTAACTGCACATCTGGTCGATACGGTGCCTGTGAATCTCTTCAAGTCGCTGGTGATAGGGCCGGCGACCACCAGTGGGCTCGCGCTTCTTCTACTCGTCTAGGGTCTCCACAAGGAAACGTGTTTGCTTCATCGCTCGTCGTCTCGGCGACATACGAGTACGTGATCGGTTAAATTAGATACTCGTTTTTCGATATCAGTCACCTTGGTGCGTTGTCTGATGACGACATTAGTTGCAGAGCAATATTCCGAGCAAATTCGGCGTCCCATACTCCTTTGGTTGACTTTTATCTTGTGGATCCTTTCGGTAATACAGCCCAAGTTTCACATACATATATAATCGTCGAAGCACGTATGGGGTAATCCGTTTGCATAATACATGAACATTTTCATCCACGACAACAAAAGCTTAAAATCTTTGGTCATATGAGAACAAAAATATGAACTTCTCCAACTCATTATACGTGCAAGGCAAGATCCAGGACAGGAGGAGGCCAGGAAGGCAAGGAACATTCTGGACGAAGAACTTACGTCAGTGGTATGGCAAGAGCACTGGATCGATCACTATTCGGTGCTTCAGTTTCTATAATACAAATAGCCATGATTAGGTACAGCCAATCTTCACTGCAAGTAAATTTATACATTTCTTTATTCATTGTATCAATTACAATTAACAGTTGTAACAAATTATATCCGAATATCTGCCATAAATGTGATTATAGTTTAAAGAATAAAAAAAATAAAACTTATTTTTGAAATTGTCTAATTTTTAGTTAAACAATTGGACTGTAAGCGCGTTTGCCACCTTCTTTCTATTAAAAAAAAAGGTTCCCAAACATTCTTCAAGAGAGTAAACACAACCTGCCAGAAGAAACTTCTTTAATGTGCATTTAATATAATTGGTATTATATAAAGACATTCTGATAATCAGCCAGCAGCTTATTAAAAATTTAAACTGATTGATATTATGAGCAATGCTTCACGACGTTCAGTTTGTTAGCCACTGTGCATCTAAAATATTTTCTATGTAATCCTTCCATGTTTCTTCATTCGTTTCATATTCATAGTTCAAAATAGATCAAAGAAGATCAAAATTATCACTTGTTTGACCTAGGCGCAGATATTAGGTCAAGCGTAGGATATTTATACTCTACGTTCCAAGTTACGTAACCCAATAGGGAAGTTAGGTTACCGACATTTCTAACTATAACTGGATGTAACCGCGCTCCAAGGCCTTAGCCAAGAACAGTTTTAAATCTACACTCATATTATAACCGCAGTAATTGTTTATTGAAATTATTTGAAATTATGTATAAATATGTAATTTTTTCTTGAAATTAATAATAACAGTTATTTACCCATTCTGGGCGTGTAACATTAATTTAGCAAACGTTCAATTTGGAAGCGTTCTTATAAATTATTGCTATTGTTATTTATTAGCGGTGCCAGTTCACGTGAACTTCCAGTGGGTTCACGTGAACTTCCAACATTCCATGATAATCGATCTGGATAAAAAGTAACCTAAACGCTCACGCATATAATGGCGGGCCGCATCGCAGCGCATAGCATTGCAAAAATTCTCCTATATCTTCTTCTTCTTCTTCTCAGCCCTTGGACGTCCACTGCTGGACATAGGCCTCCCCCGTTGTCCGCCATTTAGACCTATCGGCAGCGACCTCCTATATCACCTTTTTGTATACACCATCGTACACTTAAGGCGGGCCGCATCACGCCGCAGCGCAGCGCACTCACGGATCGCTTGCCAGCCATATTTACGGGTCCATGCTAAGCGGCGCGGCGCGCCTCAATGTGCGATTTACAGGCGCAGTTGACGGACGTAATTCGAGAGTTATTCGCTGTGCGATGATGTGAATAATTGAATGTCCACAGCTAACTGATTTAAATTATTGCTTTGACTTCCGCGTATGTAATGTGCGTTGTCGCAATTTTGCGATGCGGCGCGACGCGGCTGTAATATGCGCAAGCTTTAAATGTTAACCTGGCACATAAGCTATAACTATGCCGAATATTATTGAAATCCGTTCGGTAGGCTTTGCGTGATGCGCGCTCAAACAGACAGACAGTTTTAGAAAGGCTGTTTTGGATTCTGTATCGTTCGTAGAGTTTACATAGCTACGATTAATTTCAAAAATATTTCATGTACAGACACTGGTCTAATACGATTTTATTATATGTATAGAGTATTTACTAATTATTCCTTGTCTTGTATTACTCATCTCTCGCTATAAGTTAGAAGATAATTTGTTTATATTTTTAAAATTCTTATATTGTTTATTGGAATTGGAAAAAGGGTTGAGAAAATGGGTAATAAGACCTAAGTATAATGCATTTCGCAATTTTCCGTTAAGAATTGCTTGATTTGTCCAACGTACAAATCTATTATTAATCTGGCGTTGCAAAATAGGAGATAGATTATTGAAAATGGTCATTTCTAATAATCTATCTAGCGTGTTTACGTGCTCTTAGTCGGGAGGTATGCCCACATCCCTAGATACACACTGAATTTTCACGTGAGCTTTCAAAGTTTGTGCAATAACCGCAACCTGCCTCCTTCATATTCGTAGTCTGGATTTGTACCAAAGTTTTGTTTTACTAGAGAACCCTAAAACTCACGTAATAAGGCTGCACTCAGACTTAGCAAACAAACAAGCAAATATGAACGTATCGTTGGCGACCGAAATTTTTTTTTTGTTAGGAATTTTATTGTACAGGAAAAGTTTGTGGAAAACATAGTTGTCGCTCTTCCAAAATAAAATCCAAAATAATAGTTAAGGTTCAGTATCAATAATAATAATAATTATCACCATTAAAGTGCATTAGCATCATTATACATTAGCATTATTATACATTAGCATCATTATTACTATCAAATTGATTATCGTGTCATTATCATGGTCACTTTCAATCACAATCTAGGTACGATATGCAAGTAATCATTAATATTGCAAAAACAGTGCTCTAATGACCACCTGGACAATCTAAGTTAAAAATGGTAAGGTTGTCACTCACCGAGTATGTAGACCATGTTCTTGGTCCACCGCTGCAGTTCCTTGCGTATGGCGCGACGTTCCTGCTGGCAGCGGGCGAACGAGCACTCCGCCATGGCATCTGCGCGGCAACCCTGCAACAAACACACGATTACCCTATAACATACTTTGTACCACACAATTCGCATTCACTATAGACGGAGGTCATTTAACTCTGAACGAACTAATAATAATACTATTAGCAAATACAACGGCTTAGGATTAACAACAGAACAAATAATAAAAGGTCAAAGGTTAATTTGCATACTATATGACAACTGTGGCCAAGAGTTCGCTGAAGACATGGGCCTCCTCACGGACATTGTCCTGTGCATGAGGGATGTACGACCTTGAAGCTACCACTCCGGACAGGCGGGTTAGAATTGATGTAGGCAGTGGTAGGGGCTTTCTTATCCTCCTTTTACGACCTCCATGGGAAGAAATGGGGTAGTGCAAGACAGTCGACACCACACTTTCGCATAGATGTAGTAGTATCTTTAAATCCACACGGAGATCGAGTGGTGGATTATAGCCCGAAACCCCTTGTGATAATAGCAAGGGAAGGCCTATGTTCTTCAGTGGGACATTACAGCCTGATATAGATCCGTTGATACAATACCTAAGGTTTCGTTCACATGGGCTAAAAACATTTGTTCTTTCGGGAGTATTTTAGCACAAACAGTGTCAAACATATTAAACCGCAACACGGCCTCTTGGCATATTGTCTTGTGCTCAAGAAACGTTTGGCCTTAAAACGTCACGCTGGCTGAGCGGGTTAGCGAGTCCACTCTTTAGAATTGATGTAGTTTCTTAGACCTTGTGGTAGCAGATTTATTATTCTTTAGTCGCCTTCTATGACACCCACGGGTAGATGGTACGGCAGATGGAGCGGAGCTGGTCTGAAGCTGGCCGACAATACATCCTCACACATTACATACAAAATTATACACCAGTTAAACTGCCACCAATTACTTAGTACATTCATAAATGTCAACCGGTGGGGTGGATATATAGTAAGATAGATTTTATTACAGAACAGTGAAAGTCTTTAAAATAAAAGGCGTTACAGTAAAGAAAATAACGAGCATTTTTTTTCTTTTTATACTCGTATATGGCAATGGTGCAATTAGCACATTCTGCTAGTGTCAAGTTCTTTTTCCAATAAACCATTTTAAAGTATAAAACGTATTCCGTCACTGTCCAGTCCCGTCGATGTAAGTTAGTAGTCGCTCAGTAAAATGATAGTAGGTTTATTGAGGACAGAAGAGGACTCCTTGGAAGCATAATAAAGACCCAGTCCTGTGATTCTATTTGAGTATCGCTAGGTACATTATGCACAAAAAACACTTTGTAGTTTCATAAACTATCACAAAACGCACAATACACAGTTATTATAGTAATCAAACAAAAACTCAACTTCACTTCTCGAGTTCCCACCAAAAAGTCAAATAGCGAGTACCAGCGCTAACGTTGCTAAAAAGCGCTCAGCGCTAAAAGCAATAATACGGAGCAACCTCTCCGTATTAATGCTCCTCCAGGAATATTTCCAAAAACAACAACGAATTTTCCATCATCTGTACAAAAGGTCCCTTGTTCGATTCTCGCTCTAATTAACATATGTTCAAAGACAACAATTTGTCCGGTTTTGTGTGTACATGCGTTGGTGTGTTTAAGTTCTGTCATAAGTGGATATATTAATCCATTTACCATCATTGAGTGATTTTAATGTCTGTTTCTCTATTAAAAAACGGTTTTTTTTATTATTAAATTTTATTTCAGAATATGATTCCACAGTTTTGTTAGTAATTGAACTTCAAGCTATGTTGGCATACATACGCTGGCACACATCTTGTCGTCTGATAGCGAATAAGTTGTAAGTTCGATAGAAATTGGGAAACCGAGAAGACAAAAGCTTTTCTCAGTCAAGTACAGTCTGTAACACGCTACTATACCCTAAACATTTCGTGTCTAGTCTTTATTACGAACGCATTAACGTTTATATAGGTATAGATGTACCTTTTGCTGACTGTAAAATACCTACTGTCCTCATAAGAGAAAAGGGCGTTATTAATATTTTTAACGAAAACCTAAGTTGTTGCTGTTTCAGCCTATATCGTCCCAATGCAAGGCACGGGCCTTCCCTAGTAAATCAATGGAGGGTTTCGGGCCGTAATCCACCACGCGTGCCACGCCCAGATAACTGTAAACCTAAGTAACTAGTAACATTACTTATATTTAAGCAGTGCCTTTACTTTCGCGTGATTCCCGTGGGATGTATATAACGGTGTAAAAGGTATTCTGTATGTTAACCCGGTACATAAGCTTTAGGTACTTATATCATGTATCATTAAAAATCCTCCAGTGGTTTTTGCGGGTTACCCGTTCAAACAAACAGACATACAAATATTGTAAAAGTGGTTGTTTTGGAGCCTGTATCATTCTGTGTGTGTCTGTTCATGAATTATTTTATTATAAACATGAAGAATAAACGGTTATTATTCATTTTGTATTATCCAAAACTCCAGTTTCTAGTTTGATTGGATATTAATGGAAATTTTACCAAAAGGCACTTGTACCTTTCCTAAGGAGGGCAGGATATACGCATCTATTAATAGAGCATTGCCTAGTTACCGATAAAGCTCTGGTCAAGTTCAATAAGCTTCAGTCATAAGGTTTAATAGGTTTTGCATTAAGGTTAACCCGGAAAACAAAGCTAGGCTTAAAAGTTACTTCTAAGGCCTAGTAGATAAATTACGAGTATGTTTGACTTCAATATTGGAACACGCTATAGTTTGTTTTCAATCCAGTCTGAGATTCAGGGTTCACTATAAATTTGGTTTTTTTATAAAAAGAGGTGGACGGCCCACGGGATGGCAAGTGGTCACCGCCGCCCATAGACACCTGCAACACCAGAGAGAATGCGAGATCACTGTTCATATTGCGGAATCCTATTCACAGCCCTTTTGAAGGGTCCCATGTTAAACCATGTTACGACTAGGTGGGATAATCACAGCTGGCAGTTCGTCCCATAACGTGCTGATGAACCAGCCTTCGGTGACGAGAGGTGGAATGATAAGAATTCGAAGTTGGCATCAGATTGAATAGTTCTTCAGAACATTCCCCATTATAAAGGAGATAGAAAACGCAGAGAAATGTTAGGTCTCTGTAGATACTGGGCGATTTATTTATAGGATTGTAAATATTGAGAATAATAAAGATAATTTCCATTTTAGTTCTCAGCTTGTAATGCAATGCAACCAGCCCTTCCACTGCTGGATATGAGCTTCCTCATGCAACCTTAAAACGTCGCTGACCAAACGGGTTGGTGAGTCCACTGTTTTAGAGGTGGTGTAGTTCCTTAGGGCTTGTAGTAGCCACTCTGTTATCCCTTAGTGGCCCTGTGACGTTACCCACAGGAAGGGATGGAGTGGTACTGTTCTATAGTTGGCCAACACCACACGTCTCAATGTCCTTATAATATCTAACAATCAATTAGCTTTTACATAACTAACGTAAGGAAACTGATATTACGTTAGCAACTACGTTTTTTATGTACGTAACCCAACATAAAGCGCCAATATATTCAGTAACTAGCGGTGCGAGTTAGTGTGGTCAGCTAGATTCCCGTGGGAACTTTATAACCGATATGGTTAAAAGTGCCTACCCCTAATTATTATGCCAAGTTTCATTAAAAATCCGTCCAGAAGTTTTGGCGTTATGCACGTTCAGAAAGACACAAAAATTCCTAAAAATGTTGCTTTGAGCTCTGTATAATTCGTACAGAGCAACAATTTTTTTCAATGATATGTACCGACACGACAATCGATCATTTATCAAAGATATCAATCATCTTTATTACAAAAATCTAACTAGTTAGGACTTTTTGAAATCCCATTTTTATTCCCAACAAATGTACTAACCACTCTCACCGAAGTAAGTCATCTCCAAAAGGTCGTAGCACCTGACAAAGAATACAAACCCGTCCAATTACTATACACTCATCGAAGTATCGACTCGTCGGTCAATGCCCCGGCTGGAGCTAACGAAATTCCTCGAAAAACCTCCATTCTCATCAAGGAACACCCAGCACCCCCCCGAATCTGGCCCCCCGAATTTCCCCCGAATTCTTATTTGAAACTCCAGACGGTGGGGGGTATCGCGAAACTATTCTTATTTTAACATCTCTCTCTCTACGGAATATGGCCCGAAAGAGGTTCGACTAGAGATGCTTTGCGGCTTCGTTTGGTACCAAGTTTACTATCATACCATTTATCAGCATACGTCTATTCAGGCTTAGGTGGCAACTGATCGGCTCAAAATCAGTTTACCATTTTTTGAAATTGCTAGTGGTCAACTGGGCCGGAAGCAATTCAAAACGTGGGCCAGTGTACTTAGTACTTAGAAAACAGATACGAGAAGGAACTAGTCCCAACTCACTTTTACATTTTTAAACAAACTGGGTGCATTACTTAGGAATATAAACAAGTGTGATAATTGAAAAAGTGTAATTGTAAATTGTAATACAAAAATGCTTTAGATCCCATGAACATTCATTCAGACAAACATTTAAATTTAAGGACACTCAAAATAACTACTAGGCTATCCACCTGCCTGCAGAGTATTTTTGAGTACTTCGGTCACATTGTCAGAAATGGAGACAACAATTTGGAGAGACTTATAGTGAGTGGTAAGGTTGGAAGGAAAGAAAGCCCGAGGACGTAACCCGATGCGTTAGTTTGACCAAATTCGCACCACCAACGTATACGATGCCATGAAATACCGCTAAGGACAGAAATAGATGGCGCAATATCGTTCGAGAAAAAGTACTCGTGGTCACAAGGAACAGTCACTGACAAAATATAGACACGAGACGGAACAATTTCGTTTAACTATATAGAAATATCACGCTGAACCGAAATTTTCTTATTTTAAAACTTGTGGGGGTGCGAACGTTCTTATTCCGAAATCCGCCCCCTCCTCCCCGGTGGCCAGTTATGATATTCTTATTTTAGAACCGCTCGAAGCGTTCGGATTTCGTTATTAAGATGTCAGTGTGTGCACGCCTTTATGAGACTGTTGAACGAGGGCGTCTAAAACACAAAGACGGGTACAGTCCTTTCGTATCGGAACAGTTTTAATACTACCTTTAAAGACATTTTCGGCACTTTATTAACTGAAAAATGCTATCATAGCAAAGTGTTATTCCTACATAGCGTTTACAGCATACAAGGTGAACGTAGGTAGATAGTCCGATAGCAATTATCATGTTTTTCTAAAAGAAATTTTATTGAGCCTAAGAACGCTCGAAACTTTCCTCGCATTATTTTATTCAAAATTTAATTTAAATAGGTTTAGTACTTTTCGAAACAATTATAAATATAAATACGTAACATGTATCCAATTGCACAATATATTGAAGATCAATTAATGTACCTACCCTATATAGTTTAAGCCTAATAAATATGAACTATTCTGTGTGAACTAAGTAACTTTTTACCTATATTAAAAGAAAATAAATAAAAACAATTATACTGTCATCACGTATATGTATAACGGAGTATACATAAGTCTCTTCTAAGACTATTTGTACGCGATCTTCCATTTTTAGTAACTACTGATGAGTTTGTATGGATTATCGATATACCATCAATCTTATCAAAGAAACATGGTTGGTAACTTTTAGGGGAAGTGAAGCAGATGTGGAAGGGTTACGCAATAAGAATATTCAATTTTAAAAACACGTATGAATTAAATAATTCTAGAGCATAGAACACTGTTAGACTGTAGCGTGCCCGCCCTACAGTGCTTGTATAACATATCCTAGAAGTCTCAAATCGATGACTCCTACTAATGTGCTGAAATAGTTTTAAAAAGCTGAAAAATCCCTACAGTTCATGTAATTATTATTCATATACCATACCATTAGCCTATTTCTCTCCATTATGACACTTTTATATGAGTGCAAGCTGTATTCTCACAGCCGCTGGAAGCGATTCACTGGCCACGTTACCCCACTCTCACAGAAGACTATGTATCTACTGCGTTTCTCACTTTATCTTATTTCCCCCATGTACGTACGTGTTTCGGTAGTCAGCGAGATATGCCAGAGCCCATTCCCATCCCATCCTATCATATTCCTCCCCAATTACCCAATCCTTTCTCCAAATTCATTCCTGTATTCCACCTCCTCCGGCGTGGAGATAGTACCGCCGAGAAGTACCCCACTGTAGGTTCGCCAGTCCGTTTTAACTCTGGGTGTCCTTGCGGCTGTAAAATCCGCCGCGTGGCCAAGCATGATAAGAATCGGCAAATGTAGCGTATCCAAATCGTAAAATACGTCGACATGGACCGGACAGTGGAGGGCCTGACATAAGGACACATCCAGGATGTCCGGGGAATACCGTGGATTGGTGGGCACATGGGTGGGCACACCCGGGTCCACCACTTCGTACCCTTGGTTTTCGGAATCCTCGATGAGCCACCTTCCCGCAGGATTAATCTCACGGGAACCTAAAGCCACCGCCGAAAAAATACACCACCGCAAGCTCTCAAGCCATTTGAAGAAAAAAAATTAAGACTTTCATTTCAAGACCTCCATCGACGACAGTTCCTCGAACAGGACCCGCCACTCTACGGGTCCTGTGGATGTGAGCTACCCCGACCTACGTGTACAACGTCCTGCTCAGCAGCGCCCTGGGGTGACCACTTACCACTGACCACGAAGAGGGCGCCGTTGAAGGGACCGGACACAAGAAAACATACGGACCGTTCGTGTGTTTTCAAGTCAAAACAAGAGTTTTTGTAAATCATTCGAGCCGAGTGATTCTACATTAATTTGTATATCATTGGGGTCGGATGATTCGAAATATGCACGTAGCGATCGGGCAATCGCGGGTACTCGACAAGTCAAAAGTCGACAAGTCGACAAGTATGGTCAACTCAAAACGCATGGATCTTGAATGACGTCACATTACAACTACCGCGGCTATGTCTAAGTTTGACCTTATACATTGTGTTATCGAAATAACGCAAATTCCGATGAAAATCAACTAATTCAAATTAAATTTATTTGTTTAGAACAGATGACATTCAAATTATAACACAGTAGTACACGCCCATACATTTTGAGTAAAAAGAAAAGAAAAAAAACGGAAGTTACAGCACGCATTACTTATCACTAACTTATTATCTTTGCTACCTTAACCTATAAAAGCCACATGGATATTTTCTAAGAAAATCCTCAATAGAGCAAAAGCTCTCTCGGATTAGCCATTTACGAAGGGCACAATAAAATTACAATAGTACTCGGGAGATCTATTAAACTTTTTGAAATACAATTATATATTAATGACGCTATATAAACGCAATTTTTCCTATATAATTCTAGGCCCGGAGAACTGGCATTTTCAATAGTAAATGCGTATATAAAACCATTCTAGCGAGAAATAAAATTATTTTAAGGAACAAATCACAAGTTACAAACGTTAAGGTTTTGTAGTCCAGTCCAAAACGTTCGTAGTGCTCATTACCCAGACCGCGTGTCATGGTGGCGGGCGCTCGTGGCTCAGACGACGCGCGTAGAAGAAAAGATATGCTAGAATTGTACTATAAATCATGAAAAAATAACCTATTGTAAAACTGGTGGAATAAATTGTATTCTCGATACTGAATAAACGATTTTCAACTTTTGTTATTCCAGTGACACTTTCGTTATTTCAGTATTTTTGTAGGAGTTGTATAAGGGACTACAGAAATAATGTAAAATATTTTAGTATGTCATTCAGTGGGTTATTGATATTATTTATAAAAAAATATCAGTAGTTACTTTAAAAGTGTAATAGAAAATTAGAATCAAAATTGAAGTAACAATTAAAATTCGATTAAAAGTACAATTTACTAAGTGCGCGTAAAAAGGTAAATTTTACTTGTATCGGAGTTTAATGTCCCACTGCATGGTACAGATCTCCCCTAGTAAATCGCTGAGGAGTTTCGGCCGTAATCTACACGCCGGCCCGGTGCGGATTGGTGTATAGGTACACATATTCCAAATTTTTTTAACACTAGGTAATTATTTACTTTTAATTCAATAAAAATATGACTAAATACCTACATGTTAATTTTTAGTTAAATACAGTAGTTTTGGTCTAGTGTTTTATATATTAAATTAGTTTACGCTATATTTTATGAGTGCTGTATACGATCCGCATTCGCCCCGCTTTCTGTGTGACAAAGCCTTAAGTGCGTTACCCTCCCGGTCCCCGACCTTACCCAACCCAGACACAGTGGTTCCTTTACCTCGTTACATTCGTAACCAATTTCAAGGTTGGCGACCCCTGGCTTTATGCTCCAGAAAATGCTGCGAACTTCCGAATAATTTATGAAAATCGTTTCTTAAAAGGTGCGTTTTTGTATTATTTGCAGTTTTACCGTTTCATAAAATAGCAATTCGAATAATCGCTTTTAGAGAAGTATGCGGTGATTACCTTTAATTGATTATGTAAATTTTGGTAGAGGTAATTAAAACGTAATTAATTAAATATAAATTTAAGTAACGAGTTCTAAGAGTTAAGATTCGTGAACAGAGACTGTTTGTTATTATGTAAAAGATTATAGATGGACATAGTTATCTGTATAGATATTTTAAACAAATCAGATTTTTTTGAAGAGACAGGCAACGGGTCGAGCCGTAGAAAAAAAGGCACATGTGCATTCTCGTGACATTCGAGGAAAATGCAAAAAAAAAAAAGAATTAAGCTATTTAAAATCAAGCTTGGACTTGGAATTTACCACTTGGAATAGCCACTGTTTCTTTTTAATTTCTGAATATATGCTTTTGTTAAAAATGTTACTAATGCCTTTTCCTCTTAGGAGGGCAGCGTTAGACAACTGAGCGAAGCCTGAGATCGTTCGCTATAAAGTAATCAAATCACGTTTAAGTCTCATGCACATCACTACGTCGCGTCACAGCGCGTCGCACCGCAAAGCTGCGACAACGCACATTACAGACGCGGTGGACCGGAGCTCAACGCTATAATTTAAGTCAGTTAGCTGTGGACATTCTAATCTACACGTCGTCGCACAGCGAGTAACTCTCGTATTACATCCGGCAACTGCGCCCGTTCAACGCACATTGAGACGGGCCGCGTCGCAGCGCATTATATTTTAAATTAGTTCATATGTTTCAAGCTTTGCGCTATTTCGCTGACACGCTGTTTATTATACAAGTGGACACTTGTTTGTTTCCTTTTATTATAAAAAGTAATTCAAGGAATGGTTGTGAAAAACTGTGACATTACTTTGCACAATTAATGTATATCGTAAAACTCGTGTGTTTCTGGATATAGATAGGTATTATGTAGCAAACGAAAGTCAGAAACCTTTATCCGCGCACTAGACTTTTATCACCAATATACTGATATCACCAGCCCTTTTTATCGTCCACTACTGAACACCGGCCTCCCCAAGCACGAGGAGAGTATGGCCTTAAAAGAATACAATGGTCAATCAGATTGGATATTTCACTCTACCAGAGGTAGTGGTAGTTCCTCAGGGCTTGTGGTAGCCGCTTCGTTATCCTTCAGTCATCCCACGCTGGTGAGATGAGGTGGTGCTATTCTAGAACAGGCTGACACTACACAGCCAACCTTGAGGTGTATTATCTCTCAAAACGCCACCATGTTTGTAAGGAGTGATCTGTGACTTACAGTCGGATGTTATAGAATAATACACAATTTCTTATCGGCGCATAAATACGGCTGGAAGCGATCTAGCATTACGCTGCGCTGCGGCGCGATGCAACCCGTCTCAAGTGTGCGATGGTTAATACAAAATGTATGAGAATGATTCAGGAGGATTTTTATGCATAAGCGCTGCTATTATTATTCTATTATTAATAATTCTATTATTAATATTTTATAATTTCTATTATTAAAACTAATAACTGTTGTTCTACGACTTTATTTTGAACTTGATATTTTCCCCAGAAAAAGAGTTTAAATAAAGTCTCTGACTTTGTTACTCTTTACTATACCGTACTAAGAATGGCAAGGAAACGCCACACGCTCCATTCCTAAACCGCTGCCAATCGAAAACCGCTACTATTATATACCTATATCGATATAAATCGGTGCGAATGTTACTACGCGGCGCGAGTGAGTGGTTTGTGTGAAAGGAAGTGCCGAATTTCAAAAAGTCGAAGAACAAAGGTTATTAGTTTTCATGAAATAAATTCAATATTAAGACGTGGCATGTAGTTTTCTGTACTTATACGTGGATTCATTGGCTATTTCGTTCATTAGAATGGGGTAATTTTTTTAATGATTCATTAGATTTGTGCAACATGTCGTAAAAAAATATTTTTTCTTGGACATCAGACTAGGGAATTTCAGGGGAAGATGAGAAATATAGGCGATGACGTCACAATTACGGCTGTATGGATTGCTACTTTTGTCATAACGTCTAAAAAAAATTAATGTCACCAGAGATCAAATAAACTTCACTGTCAGCTGTCATCGAGCTAAACAAACACAAGCATAACCTCTATTTATGGCAATAATCTCCTTGTTGTGAACTGGATGCGGTTTGTTTTCTTTCTTTCCGACCTTGAATTTCTGGTTATTCACGACAATAAATGCATTCGAAACTGCGCAATGAATGTTACTGCTCCATTTGTACGGGCAATTCTGCTAATTTGCCTAAAATTTATACATGTAGGACTGTAGAGTACATGAAAACCAGTGACAAGTCTCTCCTTGCAACCGTTGTTACTGTGACGTCACGCTACTTTTAATAAATCTTATAACTCTGTGATTATCATCTTTCTAACACGGCCATATTGTGATTCAATCTTAATTTTTCTACTTTATATAAAAATACATAAAAATCAGGGTTGTTAGAAAAATTGCGCCATCCCCATTGTTCGATTGATCGACATCTGTCTCTAACGTCGTACTGCCGGGGAAAGGGTTAACTAATAATTTAATAGGGGAGGCCCTATTAACCGGTTTCAGACCATAATTCAAACATTATAATTGTTATTAATACTTATTATAGACGTGTTATATTTTAACATAATTTTCAATATTAAGTTTTAGCTTAATTGTAAAATGTAATTAGTATACCTAATTAGTTTTCATTTAGTAAACATTGGCTATAGTTATAGTTAAAAATTTAGGATGGATGGATAGAGACGTGATATGATGCAATGGCGTGGAATTACTTAGGGCCCGAATTACTTACTGTCAACATAAAGTCGCGGGCACAGGTAGTACAATTATGAAATTTGGAAACAAAAGTAAATGAGATATGAATATGACAATAACCAAAACTTCAATACAAGTGTAACTGTCAAAAGACAAAATAGCGCTAACGAAACGTTAATCGGGAAATTAAAAAACTCGGGAATAGCGCCAACCAATAATCTTTCCCGCCAATTTCCATCGCTGTCAAATTTGGTGCCGCGTCGCCCCCCCTCGTTCTCTCATCCCCCCAGATCAATTTACGATAACTCGGTTTCAGCCCGTCCCGCTCCACCTTAAGACACCCGGCTATGCCCGTCTCCCCCGGATAACTTCTAGAACTGGGTAGCTGAGCTGGAAAAAAAACGGGTATGTGGCAATATTTTTCTTAACAAATTGATAAGATATTACTTGCTTTACCAGTCTTTTTTAAGAATTTTTCAAAACAAAAGCCAAAATATTTTTTAATACACATGCATACACTTCAACTAGAACTTAAAACCGAAACAGTGTTTAAAATTCTGGTCAACAAATGAAACTTATTTGTGACGTTATGTGAGCGAAGGGACCTTATTGTCGATATTAACTTATTATCATTAGTAATCTTAATAATTGTCCATACAGCAGAGATTAGTAAGCAAAAAAAAATATTGTGTTAGTAGGTATAAGTTAAATATAAAAAAATAGTTATTTAAAAAATAATGAATAATGTGAGCCGAAAAAACCTGAGGCATCTCTAATGCATAACGCCATAATGCAGATTACTCCAGTTCCTCAGGAAAGGGCACTAACATCTATCAACGACGTATTATTATTTATTATTGACTTATTATTATTTCCTAATTAAAAAATTTCGTTGTTACATGATTCTTTTTGAATAGAAACATGGCTCGACGTTTTGCGATAAAGCTATAAAAATATAAGTTTTTAAGATTTGACTAAAGAGTCACCGCATTGGTCATCTCCTTTCCTCATTTGGATTAAGTTTCACCTTTGTGTCAATTTGCTGAGCGAAAATGCTTGATAAAAGAATACCTTTTATATTAAAGTACATTTGAGACATTGAGCACATATACTTTCCAATGAGGTACATTTGAGTTTAATTAAACGTACGTATTTTGAAAATGAGATTCTTTTGCTATTCATTATAGGTGAATAAGTAGTATTTATAGCACTAGAACACGTCAAAAGTACATTCTATGTACATTAGTGTTACAGATACATTTAAGAATGTTATTGTCTTGTCACCATAGTCAGTGAACTGTAGATACATCAAAAGTATAATTTTTCAGATTTTATTACCCAAAAATAATTATTGACGCGAACGCGAACTTGCGATTATTATTCCGTGTTTTGTTTTTACTTTCGTTGCCTACGATAAATGTCAGTTACACTGTTTTGGCGTCCAGCAGTCCGAAGGCCATTCTCTCACGCGGATATGGCCCGGGACTTATTTTTAACTGTTGTGTGCGTGTTGTGTATGTGTGTGTGGGTGGGGGTGGCGGTGCGTGTGTGTGCGTGCGTTTGAAATATTCTCCAGTAGCGCGCGGAATTGATGTTTTTAATTAGTTTCAAATGGTTTTGTGGTGGCCAGTACGTTTTTCATAATATTTATTTATTAATTATTAGGATTATTCGCTTTTTTCAGTAAGTGGTTATTAGGAAGAGTAATAATCTGGTAGGGTCATTACTTATCATTACTTAATTATCTCCATTGCATTATCGAAAATGGAGGACTTTAAGAATTCTTTATGTACATATAAATTATAAACTTATTATACAATTAATTAGTTACATTTGTGTATCATTATTTGTCGAATTTAACCACATCTAGAAGTGTAACCGATATACATATTTCTGAAGATCGAAACTATGGATTCTCTTTGTAATTCTGGGTTAATCGACACGAATGACATGATAAATGATACTTGAATTTTGTGCAAAAAAGTAATGATAAAATTTTATGACAATGGATTCTTTCTTTAATCATGATCGAAATCAATGTTTTCAGGAATGTTTCCACAACCCCCTTAATGCCACAAATAGTGATTATGAGCTATTAAGATAAATATTTTAACGATATTTTTGTTAATTTTAATGTTATTATATTTTTATCAACACTTTTTGCTTGAAACTAAAGTCGATAAATTAAAGTTTCCCTTTTATTTTTTCACGGGGTAGATACATTGTCCCCAAATTCAGTTCCAACGCCCAATGTCACAATGGAACGAGAGGTGGAAGGAGAGTGCACGCTGCGATGCTGTGGGATTGCAGCGTGCCCTCGCCCCCTATAACAGAAAGATACCACCAGTGTGCAGTGTTGTGGTTCAGTGATGTCGTTGGCTATAACAAACGCCAATCCCCCGAGAGTCGCTTTCGGGTCACCTAAATTATTAAACGAAACATTCAAATATTCAAAATTAGTTTCATATTATCCCTGTCAGCCAAATATGATGGTAAAGTACAATAGTAGCATTAAGTAGCAGTCAAATGAGTAGCGATGTCACGTCAAACTTTTCGTAACTTTAATAGAACACAATGCTAGCGTCACACAATTTCGTCAAAGTTACACTTAAATATAAAACGAGACTGCGCTTGAACTAGAGTTGTTCAAGTATCGACAGTTGGGTTATCGACGCTCTGTGATATTTGTAAGTACGACTATGTACACTTCGATAATGATAATGTCGGTCTTTTAAATGTTCAACTGCGGAACATAGGTCTTTTTAGTAAATTAGAAGAGAGTTTCGGACCATACATAATCTACTACGCGGCCCCAGTGCGGATTTTTCGGATGTTTTTTTTATTATTTTTGATCATGCGATTTTCCTCATTATGTTTTTCTTTACCGCCGAATTAGGGGTGATTAAAAAAAGATAATTATTGTACTTTTATATATAGGTACCTACACTTTATTGTATACCAAAAAGATACAGTGAAAGTTATACAACAGTTTAGTAGGTATACAAAAGGGGGCCTTATCGCACAAGCGATCACATCCATGCTACTTTTGTTATGTAAAATTCTTTGTCACTTTCTAACCTGTTTGAAATTTTAAATGTTAGAAAAGGATTTTGAGCAATCGTCAATTTAAATAGCGTTTCTGAGTAAGGCGATTCATCGATCAAACAGTCATTTACCAAATTACGTACAATTGCAACAACAATACGTATTAAAATAAATAATGATCTAATCAGTAGTGAAGCCGTCCATATTATTCGTATTAAAAACCTTATCCATAGTGTTGTGACATAATTGTGGTTAAAACCTTATAGATATTAAAACTTTTCGGAATTTTTCGGAACTATCGATAGATCACTCAACAACACTAGGCCGGTAACCCGGAACGTTTCCTGAAAACTTTTCCTTTGTAGAAAATTCAATAGGCAGGAAAGTCGCTCTCGCAAACCGCTACTCATTGTCGAAAGGTTAAAAAGAACATTGAAAATTAAAAAAAAAAATTAACAAAAAATATTTTACAAAATTCTTAAAAACTAGGGACTTGTTCTGTCTTGTAATAGAGACCTACTTTAGATTGCAAATAAATAAAAAATAAAAAGCAATAACGTATTTAGACAATCTATGAATTTGTCTTCTATGTAAACTACATATTTGAATAATAATAATATAATTTAATTCAGATGAATGTCCATAGAAAACTTTGTATATGTACAGAGTAATTTTAAAATAATATCATAATCCCATAGTAAGACATTGACTTAGCGTATAATGTACATGCCCAACCCATTGCCTCAATATGAAAGTAATTTTTGCAGAAGGCAGTTTTCTTCGAAGTGTAAGGAATAAGATATAAGGTTTTATAAAGGGGAAATGTTAAGTTAAAATGTTGTGGACTCTACCCGACTAAAGTACCGAAAACCTTAAATTATAAATGAATCTACTTTAATGAACTTTAATTTTATGTATTTACTAGGATTTACCCGCGGCTACACCCGCGGCCTCACTATCCCCCGGAAGCCATAGTTCTCACTGTGTCCTCCATTGATATGTTGGTGTATTTTCATGTGTTGCATTTCAAATAAAGAAACAAACAGACATCGATTAACGTACATACACTCATAAACCCAAGCTTAACTTTTTTCATACTCAAGTCCAACATATAAAAGTCGATTATAACTGAATTTTAATTTTTGAAATTCCTTCCGAATCATATATTTATTCTATTACTATTTTTGGACTCCATAGACTAAATTATATCCATGGTAATGTTTCATACGTTGTGTTTCTTTGCAAAATCATTTCCGCCAAGTTTTACTTGTCTTACCGCTTGCAAGTATACTCGTACCTATTCAGTAGAGTTCTCTTCTACTTGATTAAATAGTTGAGTACGTTTGTATGTACATTTAATTCAATATCCACTTGTCCATTTGAAGAAATTTTCTTTACGAACGAGGATTTAAGTCTCAAATTATGACATTGTGAATTCTGTTTCGTATTATAACTTAGTATGTTGCAATACTGTAAATTATTATTTATAATGATGACTCAGTACAAATCAAACGCGGGACTGATTTGCGTGTCGTAGCAGCTCAGCTTATCGTAGCATTGACTAGCGTGATGTACCAGAAATTGCTTAACGTGTAGGGATCTACATAGTCCAGCGTATCATAGCTTTGACTATTTGATGTAACGCAATCTATTTTAGCGCATCGTAGCAATAAATGAGTTATGCAGCACAGGCCAAAGTGGCGTAGCACAAGCCAAAATGCTGCGACAAGCTACACACAGACTCAGACGTAGCGCCGGCTACTAAGAGATCGATTTTAAGTTATCCGTGTGGGCGGACGAAGCCTCATCGCGGCACTAGTGTTTATACGTTCGCATCGTAGGTACCTGTTGCTCGCGCGGCCTTTTGTTTTTGTTGATCGCCTGTACATTCGGCGAGTTGGCAGTCGCTCGGAGTCGAAACAAGTTTATTATGCCACGTGACTGTGCAGTTAGTGCAGTTGTTTTCAGTTTTGATATGACAGTTTTGTTTGAACGTTTTTAGGGAATGAGATTGGAGTTCAACTTTGATATAACTGTTTCATTTTAGCGGCCCCTTTGTGTGAGTGAACAGTTTTATTAAGGCATTGTCACCGGTTGGCATGTTGGAGTCAGTCATTACAAGACTTAAATGGTACACTGTTTTTCTGACACTCGATGTATTTAGTGTGTTAAATAACAATAAGGTATTTGTTTTCATTTTAGGTGGGCAGAGAATGAAGTAACTTATGATATCGGAAATCAATCTTTAAGATCTAGATCAAAATATTTTTAAAAATTAATGTTATAGGGCTTGTAATATAAATCATAAGTAACAAAATACCGCAGTAGGTACTGTTTTAATGACGTCGCTGTTACAGTAATGTCCTTACATCCGCGTATGAGTGGCAAAGATAAGGATAACTACCACATCGAATATTATTATTATTATGATAAAATAAACGAGCAGCTAGTAGGCCTATATCATCATCAGGCATATCATCTTATCATCAGCATAATGCATTATGCTGATGTATGCATTAATCTAACTCCGACATTCATTTGTCTAGTCTCGATTTGGAAATCCCTACCGTTGAGGAATCCTCCATTTAATGTGGCAATTTATTCCAAGTGTTTAACTCTCTGTTGTTCAGTGCGTTATATGCGACTTTTGATGAGGTCAGAGACCTTTCAAATTGTTTGTCATTGCAGTGTCTGGTTCTGTAGACTTCTAAGCTTGAAGATCGACAACAGGTCTGGGTAGAGTGGGCAGTGATACTTGTTAGTTAGAATTTTATATGTCTGTATGAGGTCCCCATGCGTACGACGCTGACTTAAGGACTGGAGCTTAAGAATTTCCAACCTTTCGCTTGTTGTCTTTTTGTTAGAACGGCGGGAATCTTCGTAATTTTCCTCTGCACACTCTCCAATAAGTCAATGCCCTTGGAAAAGTACGGATTCCAAATTTGGAACGCATACCTTTTCCATTTTCTAATTTCTTTTCGAAAACCTCTTCATAATACCTACCTCATAATTTATTTATTTGTCAGTGGAAATCTCTTTGATGCTTTAAACAGTAGTAAGAATGGAACACCTAAGCCATTTACAGTTAAAGACATAAGAAATAGGTAACTACTTAACATACATAGAAATGACTTAATTGAAATAAGTTGATTACAATTTTAAAATAAGCATTATCATTACCATAATACACTATCTCCGAAAAAGTCTTATTCCGTTTATCCCAAGTTCCGTCGCGGGGGTGACTCGCCCCCTCAGGGGGTGGGTTCGCCTCCGCGCCTGTGTGAAAGAATGCTCGAGAATCAATACAGCGGGGCACATTAAATTGGCCAGGGAAGGGGTGCGCTTGACCCCGTTCTTGGGCTATTTTTGGGCATAAATTACACGTGTATGTATGTATGGGAAGATGTATGGGAAGTTATGCGGATTAATGATAGTCGTGTCATATGATTACTTGTTATTGTGGGACTGAATTACAAAACTATGTATGGGTATCTGATTAAGGATATTTTTATCTTATTAGGTTATAAATTATTATTTCAATTAAGAAAATGTTTGTCAGTTAGGTATATGAAAACTTACAGCTATAATTAGGTTATAATATAGTTAGGGGAGAAGTGCACGCTGCATTCCCACAGACACTGGGCGCGCTCGACTGGCCACGTTACCCCTCTCTCACAGAAGACTACCTTGGAATGTGCTGCATTTCCTACTTTATCCTATTTCCCCAATGTACGTACGTGTTTCGGTAGTGAGAGAGATATTATGCTGGAGCTCATTCCCACACCATCCTATCCTAACCCTCCCCATTTTCCCAATCCTTTCTCCCAATCCATTCCTTAATCTACAAATGCAGGCAGTCATGCCAATACGTCAAGGGGCGTGCCAACGTTTGTCATACTGGACTGATCTTGGCATGTATCCCGGATGTCCATGGACGACAGTATCCACTTACCATCAGAAGGATTGTATGCTCGTCTGCTGCCTTTTTACTATAAAAAAAAATTAATAAAGTTAATAGCAATCCATTGAACAGAGCAAGAAGTATCGATACAAATCAGTTTAAATTGAGTAGGTACGTATTTGCAAATAAACCTTTTTATTCTATTTTGTTCTCATATTTATTACTTTATTTCTGTCTATCTTTCTGTATCTACGTATGTTGCCTAAAAAATTCTAACTTCGTGATACGTCAAGCATTATAACTAAATCAGTATAAGACACTTTATACCACGATCACGAAAGTTGTGGAATGAACTGCCAGCTGAGGTATTTCCGTTGCGTCACGATATGGAGCTCTTCAAGAGAGCTGTGAACAGGATTCTGCAAGGTCGCCAGCGCACCCACCCGCAAGCCACCTGATGTTACAGGTGTCCATGTGCAGCGGTGACCCCTTACCATCATGCGGCTCGCCCGCTCGTCTGCATCTACTCTATAAAAAAGGTATATACATTTGTATGTAGGTACAGATTGAAATATGTCTTTATAAAATTACGTATTTGAAAACTTCATTACTTTATACGTTGAATGATTATGCAATTAAATAAATAAATTTAAATTTTATTTATTTCAGTTCATTCAATTCAATTCATTCCACTCCAAACCAATACAGTGCAATGCAAACCAAACGTAGGTAAAATCCAATTCAGTCCAATCATACAATTAAATGCGATTCAGTTCAATTTCAGTCTATTTATTTCACTTATACCATAATTTACCATTCATAAAATATCACCATAAAAAGTCAACCGCGAAAAAATATTTCATTTCAGTTTGAAACACACGATGTTTTAATTAAGTATTTTTACAAAAATAATTAAAATGATTGAAAAAAAATGATTAAAATTAAAGAATTGAAATTAAAATGATACAAAAATGTATTTGAAGTCTAAATCGAGACGATTATTATGTCTCTACAGAATTAGAAGTCTTTCGTATAAACTGCGTAAATTAACTGCAGTACGTTATATCGTAGGGAAGGTCCACGCGAGCCTAGCCACGGCCAATCGCATAAAATAAAACGCTACTGTTGAAACTTAATTATAATACTCCACCGATGAAATTTCGCTTTTTTCTCCAGAAAATTCTCGACCCATTTATTCGGAACAAGGCTTAATTGTCACCACCGCTGAAAATGAAAATGGCGCGAAACCGAAACGTTTTTTAGCGTAGTCGCTTGAAAATCTTAACAAAAACTTGAATAAGTCTCAGACTTAAGGCATCACTATAACAACAATGGTGGGAAAACAGAGGGTAAAATTGGTCATAATGAGTGTCCACCCCGCCCGTCTCAACCCCCTTCGCCTTTAGGTCAAGCGAGGAAATATATTATTTAAAATAAAAGTGGCAAAAGAAAAATGTCTAGACAGTAAAACGTAGGTACAGGATGTTTAATTTCATTAACAACACAAAAAAGCGGTGTGTACTTTTGCACAAAGTTTTTTTGACTGTCTTCCTGTCTGTCTGTCGCCTCTTGTATCCTTAATGAATCGTCGGATTTTCATGCAATATTATTTGTTGGATAGATTATTTTTCTGAGAATGTTTTTATGTATAATATAACTGAAACGCTGCTGAGTAGTAGAAGTTAAAAACTGTTAGTGTCACTGAAGTAACAATCGTGTGGAGGTATTTAATTCTACTGTAATACTTAATTAATCTATTAATTTCTAGTAATTATATTTAGTGTGGTTTAATTGACCTTCAGTATGTTCCTGTTAGTTTTTTTTTAATTCGTTATTTAAATAATTATTTCAGGAGACTTATTTTAATAAATGTTTGCTTTGAGTTGGAAGACAACTTACACGCACACCTATTTATTTATTAAATGTTTTGGTTACACCGAGTAACATCGAGTACCCAAAATAAAATATTTTGGTTACACCGAGTATCATCGAGTAAAATAAAATGTTTTGGTTACACCACATAATATCGAATACCTATAATAAAATGTTTTGGATACACTGAGTATCATCGACTAAAATAAAACGTTTTAGTTACACTCGGTGTAACTAAAACATCATTAACATAACATCGAGTAAAATAAAATGTTTTGATTACACCTAGTAACATCGAGTCAACTAAAGGTGCATCGAGAATACATGCGCTAAAACCCGTTTATTAAATTTATTTTATAATACAAAACAGTAATATGCACAAATGAGCATACATTTACATTACACACAAATACACATTGAGTTGTATTAAGTTTTATATTTAATGCATAATAATATAATAAATAAATAATATATGCAATCATCAGTGAAAAATGAATTGGAGTTTTGGAGATTTAGGAGATCCTAAAATGAGAACCTAGAAGGATTGATATTTCTGACTACTATTGGCATTTATCGTACATATAATATACCTATATATATATATATATATATATATATATATATATATATATACCTATATATATGCCAATGTATATATATAAATGCCAATAGCAGTCAGAAATACCAATCCTTCTAGGTTCTCAATTTAGGATCTTCAATATATATATATATATATATGGGTGATAGTAACCACTTAACGTTAGGAAATAAAATCTAGTTAATAAAAAATGTATCCTTCAAAACATTATAGACCTAGTAGGTATATAACCTAAGGACTATTATGGCATTTCGACATTCCTTCCGTCCACAAATATTTGGAAGGAGAGCGAAGAATGTGAAGAGGAATGCTTTCAGTTCAGACAGACTGCCGATTCTCAAATGCGGTTTATTTCATCGGATTTCTATAAATACTTCTACTATTGTCTATGTATGCCGTAGATATTCCTACAAATGTTCGGGTGCCATCATTATACAATCAATAAATTATCTTCCAACGATTCTGCAATGATGACTATGTCATCGGCTAAACGAAGATGCGAAATGTACTCACCATTTATATTGATTCCACGTCCTTTCCAGTCCAGCATCCTATATGCATCTTACAGAGCGTTTGTGAACAGTTTCGAAGATATTACATCTCCCCGTGTCACTCCTCGACGCAGCTGGATCGGCCTGTGATCTTCGTCGCCTCAATATAAAACTAATTGAGGCGACGACAGAGAGCAATAAAGGCTCTACAGTCTTTGCTCAGCTTCTTGGACGCAGTTATCTGGCGACTCTTAAAAGCTATAGCCGCCTTAACTCTCTCTTCGAGACCAGAGATCGTGAGATCGTGAAGTTTTATGGAAAACTCTACGCCGCGGAAAGACCTGCACCCACATCGCCGAGTAGGAGAATGATCGCTGTGCAAAGTTAATCCGTCACTATCGCCGACTTCAATTCTGGTGAGATTAGTATTGAGCTCGGACAGTATAAGAATGGAAAAGCAGCCGGTGAAAACGGTATAACAATACAGCTTCTGAAAGCCGGAGTACGCTTCTTGTCATTTTATGCAATAAAGAATAAAAAAATGAAATAACCAAATTTATTTATTGTACATAATACGCTCTGCTGGTCTTAGATTTGGACCGCCATGCTCGCAGTGTTAAACAGACATTTCAGCACCTTGATAGATCGCCAATCGACTTAGCACCGCTGTAAAGATTCCAGAATAGCCCAGATCTTTATAGGGTCAAAGGCTTTCTCGTAGCTCACAAAGGCTGATTAACATTATACTCCTCGATCTTCTGTATAATCTACTGCAGTATGTTAATGTGGTCTACGGTGCTGTAGCCTTTTCATCTTCGGCGGCTGTAACTCATCAAGTCTCCTTGTGAGACGATTCGTAATTACCCTCGAGAACAGCTTATATTCGTGGCTCAGGAGAGAAATGTAATGGAGAGAATGGGTTCTTCAATAAGGTCTTGTCTCCTTTCTGGAAGAACAGGATCATCACACTCCTGCTGCACGCCTCCGGTGTTATGCCACCGTGTAAAGAGGTCTTGTCTAAAGATACTGCTTAGAAGTATTATCTCCCAGTCAACCTTTGAGCTATGCAGACATGGCGCGATAAATGACCGTTAAGATTTAATAACACTATAGGGAACAGTGATGATTTCGTTGTAAATGGCAATGTCAAAAGTGTAATGTATGTAACAGCTGTTTGCACTATAAGTACATGTATCATTCTATTGCCGCTACATATATATATTTGTAAATATATAATTGTATAGGTATATGTTTACAATTTATTACTATTATGGAGGGTAACATGACCGTTCTTTAGTTACTATTAGCAATTCAATTATTATTATTTGTGACTAGATTGTGTTGTTCTTTGCGGTTTATATTAATTGTAATTATTTAAAAATGGTAGGTACATCCAAACACTGTCGCGTATTATCGAGTCGTTGTGGAGATGTTATAATTGTTAATAAAATCTTTTAATTCTGCGTAGGTATAACTACTCTTTATTGCGTACAAATAGTTATTATATGTGTACATATATTTTAAGGACAGAATGCAATAGCCGAGCTCTTGTGATTGTTCGCTCTCTCTGAAGCAGTCTCCACAAACAATATCAATCTAAGCCGCTGACGGCTCGCTCAATGCATATTAAAATAACTTTTAGGTTTTATAAAAACACCTGAAATATGTTTTAGGGTTCGATTCATGGCCTACTTTTGTTTTTGGAACACAGATTTATTTTGTTTCTAACATAAATAACATGGTTTGACTTTATAGGCCCAATGGGGCCACTGATATAAAAACTTGGACCCACGAGCGTCATTTCAATGTTGTTTTAAGGCAGCTCTAGACTCACGTCGGGAAGTCGCGGCGTGAGTTTACGCCTCTACACGAATCTGCGAAAACTATACCACACTAGTATTCACGGTTGTTCGCATTGCTTCGCTGTGTGAATGTAGAGTCGCCTATACAAATAATTTAAAATTATCTAAAATTATTTTTTTATAAATCAAATGATTTGTATATGCATATTCTGTCTACTGCTTCATAATTAGGTATATCAATGGCATAAAACACTGGTCATATGCAAGTATATACAAACCTATACTAAAACACTAGCGATCGCCCGTGACTTCGCCCGCGCTAGGTTTAACGTAGATAAGTAAGTAATAATTAAATGGTAAGTTTTGTTTATTTGCTTATACGTGATGTACGCCCCCGACCTGTAAATACTAACTTGCGATTAAAAAATACATGAAAACCTAAGTCAAATGCGTCAACAATTTGCAAAAAAAATAATTCCATAACACCTTCATTACCATAATTAATAAAAACACATACCCCATTCCCCCTCCCAACGATAGACGTTATCTTCGGCTACACACACAAACTAATAATTAATCATCCAGCGTCTTCCCCACTTCTTCCCCCCTCCCCCTGGACCACCCCACCTCCAAGTTTAATTCCTGGTAGAAAACCCCCTTACTTTTTTCCGAACCGTGTTTTCATTTTGTACGTCTGTAGTCTTCTGAACGGAGAAATTGAATTTTGTGGTCACCATGAATATTTTAGTCCGGTATAGAGGATATTGGGTGGTTTTAGCGCGCTCTCCTCCCTTGTGTAATTTATTTTTTCTTAATTTATATTTTCTACGTTGCGAGTTTTGAACGTGTTTAAGTTTAAGCACACTTAAGTTAGTTGCAACATTACTTGATTAGAATCACATCGATTATTACATTTAGGTTAGACCAGTCTAGCGCCCTGCTGGACATGGGCTTCCTCATGTAAATTGTCTTGTGATTAAGGGCTTATGGCCTTAAATCGCCACACCGAATAACACCACCCCATTTCTTCTCGTGGGTGGGTGTATATCAAAGCCGCTACCGCAAGCCTTGAGAAGCTACACAAACTCTAAAAAAGTTGACTCGCCACGGCGTCATGGACTCAATTCGAGCATACTCATTGATGAGTACTTTTAGGTTATCAAATCTCTTATGATGATGAATAAAAAAAATCTAAAAATTTCTTTCTGACAAACATGCCCGTGTTGCTAGCCACATTTCACACCCTTGGCCCAGTTTCAAACATTCGTTTGCGGCAACACGCTAATTCAGTTTCAACATAATAAAAGTTTCAGAAAACTGTTGTATTAGGTACTTGACAACTGATATTTAATGTAGTAGATAGTATGAGCGGTTATTTGAACAAATTGACATTATTGTCGGTATGGAATTAATATTCAAATCTATCAGATCAATAAATAATTTGTTTATCATATCGTAAATTACACAAAACAAAGCAGTGGTGTAGAGTTAATTTTAAAAATATCTCAGAAAACATAACATACACATACACACACGTACACAAACATGCAATCGCGCTCACTCATATCACGCACGCACGCACGCACACATCCTTCCGCTAATGATGTTACTTCGTAAATGGTTTAAAAAATTATTGTATACACTTTATATGTATACCTACGTGTATTTTTTCATGCTGTGAAGTTTGCTAAATAAATAAATACGCTGCGAGTACTTGCCTACACAGCGCTGATTTTCAGATTGCCTCTGTCTTATTACAATGTTTTCAAAATATTATACGTGGGTAGTCGCATCTCTTATTTAAAATAAAATTAAGTGTATGAACTAAAAGAGAGTAGATAATATAATAATCCATTTCATATGAGTAGGTACAATATAGGACAATGGACAATCTGTTTAATTGTATCTATATCATATTAAATTAAATTATTATCCTATTTATTTGGTAAACATGGTTTCCAAGATGTTAGTACAATATATTAAACCTATGAGTTCATGTTTCATAACCGAAAAACGGTGTGCGAATTTTAATCCTAGAAGCTACTGTTGAAACATAATTCCAGCTAATTAAGTCAATCAATCAAGAAGTCGATCATTGTATAATGTCATACATTTATTATCAAAAGTGTGTCACAGTTAACTATAGTCATGTTAGTTGATATACGGAAAAGGAGCCCAAAGTGGACACCCTGGGCAAAACAGGTAGGCTCTTTGATAGCGAAAAGTTGTACTAAACTGATTTTGGACGGCTCGCTGGATAGTTGCCGATCGCTCCCTGACAGTCGAGTGAAAGAGTAGTTGCCGTCCGCTAGCGGAGCGGACGGTCGAGCGAAAGCGGTACGAGTGGACGGACCCCCCGTGATGTGACATATGTGATGTTATCTGAGCAAAGGGATCTTTGGGATATGTGATGTCGGTATAAATTTATTGACCTATTTGTACCTATTCTACATAGGTAATTGTTTTTTTATAGAAAAGATGACAGATAAGCGGGTGGGCCACCTAATTTTCGGAAATCAGATGGTGCATCCGGAGGCATGCCGACGTTTGTTTTTCTTGACTAAGGTTACTTAACCCTCACCGGAGCCGGTGCTCAAACACAACCACGTAAAGCTCTACTGGGACTGGCTTGTCATCACGGACAGCACTATTCCTGCGAATAAGCCTCATATCCTGTTGACGGACCGGGCACAGTCTCGGATGTTTTAGTGGACATCCCCGCCCCGTGTGACGAGGGCCTCGTGAAAGCTGAAACCGAGAAAAGAGTAAAGTATCTCGACCTGGCGCACGAGATCACGAACATGTAAGGCATGACGTCTACTGAAATTATCCCAGTCGTTTTGGGTTAATCCCGACCAGCCTCGAGACCAACTTGAGGCGGTTGGGCTTCCGTAGCGGGTGGCTCTCAGCGAAGATGCAGAAGGCGGTGCTGCTCAATACAGCGTGTATCGTCCGCCGGTTTCTGTGCTTCCGCCTGGAGTTATACCGTCTCTCCCTCATTTTGACTCACCAAGGGAGAGATGAAATGGTTTAGAATCATATTTTAAATAATAAAGATTTACGATTCCTTCATTTTGTGAACTTGTCTATTCTTTCCCCACTTCTCGTCTATTATCGTTATATTATAGTCTATTATCAAGTGGGTCATCGTCTATCAGACGTAATTTAAAAGTTGGATGTAACTTCACAAATATGCGATTTGTTATTCCCACGAGAAATTACGTTTCAACAAGCGGTCTTTTTATTTTTGGCGCGAATGTGCTCTGTCCCGCAAAGTTCCGAGGATATTGTGTTTATTTATAATATTAACTAGGGTTTTGTCCTGACTTCGCTCAGGTGGCATAATGATTCCCTGGGGATTCGAAAAATAGTGTATCTCCATCAACATTTGTTTAAAAGTGAAAGAATTTTGAAAGGAAACCCAATAGTTTTTGAGTTTACCTCTTAAAATAGAAAAACGAAGACTCACTCTATATAACAGTCTCAGTCATTATACTCCATTCACAGTAAGAAAGATGTGACGTCATCCGTCCAATGTAACATAGCGTTAATTGGTCCATCGAGGAACGCTCTCGTAATTCTTAGGTAAATCACGTGACTGATAGTGATGACATTACTTCTTTCTGAACAGAGGATAGTATAGAACGTTCAACCGCTAATGCGTGAAAGCGTTTCTAATAAAGAATCAAACAGACAACAGACATTTTTATATAATATTAAGGATAAGAATGTATGCGACCCGAAGTGGCATTCCCAATTGTGTCTATGGCTCTTGACCAAAAGACTTTGACTACCCCTGACTTTGATAGTAAAGATTTATATTTTGGATAATATAATTGCATCATGGCCGTGCCAAAGAGTATTTTTTTGTGTTTGACAACCTCAATGCCTGAGAAGCTTTGGAGTACAAATTTTACGTAATTAAATATAATTAAGTAAATTAGTAGATAAAATTTGTACTGTAAATAAAAAGCTTTTCATGAATGTGGTCTCGCTAGAAATAATAACACAATATTTTGATTCCTGATGAATAATTCTCAAAATTTAAAGTCTATGCTTCATTAGTGTTATGAAATTAATCGTAATAGTCATAATTTATCATTGATTACTTTAATTACTAAATATTGATCTAACTATTTAACTTGATTCCTACCGAGTTGGATTCTCCACGAGTCTAATACAAAAGAACACCGATAGAAATAATGGCAAAAAATTACCAAAAAAACCTATTAGCCCATCTAATTAACAATTGCACCGACAAAGAATTCTTTGTAACATCTTACGCTCCCATCCGGGGGTTGAAAGAGAGGGACCGCGAGAAAAATGCAACCCCCTCGCCCTGGGTCCCGAGGCGTCCACCCCACACCCTACTACTGGGTGGGTGTATACATTTTTTCTTTTCCTTTTCTTAAGACGAAAATTTGTTACGCTTTTTATACTTATACACTCGGGGTGGTTCGGGCCCCGATCAATAGCTGGGGGTTGCCACCTTATCAACCCCTTCCCTTATCAATTTTTCGTGCTTAGTTTTTTTCTCGTACCTGCCCTGTCCACAATTAATTGTGGATCAGAGCGAAAACCTGTGGCGTTTGCGTCCTTGTGCCTTTCAACGCTTTGCCTTTGCTCCGATTTATCAAACCAGAAATAAACAGACGACTCAATCTAGTTGGCCAAGTGTTTTCTATGTTTACTTAAGTGACAGGAGTCAAAGTGATGCTTGGAAATCTTCTGTCAGGTAACCGCTGATAATTCTTTTATATGTCACTGACATCCACTGACATATCCACTGACATCCGCAGTTTCTTTGCAAGATAAGATCGGAAACGACGAGATTGCCAAAGGACGAAAGTTACCGACACAGCAAATAGAATCAGTTGGCTGAAGTGGCAATTGTCAGGTGATATCTGCCTCAGTACTGACAACCGATGGGGTAGAGGAGTGCTTGAATGGAGACCACGAGATGCGCCCTGTGGGATGCGCTTCCTCGACGTGAACCGAAGACGAGTCGAACAAAGATGTCGGTAGTTGCGGAATAAGATCAGCGGAAGAGAGGTATAAGTATTGGCGCCATATTACTGCAATATAAATGAAGGTCTTACGCATTCATTTTTTAAGGACATCTCAAAGCGCTTGGTCAACAGACAGTACTGGCGACCCTAGAGCTGACCATTATTTCATAAATCGGATCACCATCGCAATCCAGCAAGCTAATAGTGCCAGTAGATATGTTGGGTAACCTACCTTACCACTGGGAACAAATTCATACAACACGCTCAATATATAGGTACGAGTATATATTGAACATGTTGTAAAATAATAGACTGTTTATTTTGATTATTATTGTTCATTATTATAGTTAGGTAGGTATATTTAGGTATAATTTATTTATATTTAAGTTAGTCTTTAATAGTCTAGTTTTAAATTTTTAAGTTTTTTAATATTATAGTCTAATAATTTATTTATATTTAAGTTAGTCTTTAATACCTACTCTAGTTTTAAATATTTAAGTTTTTTAAGGTGATTGTTTAATAGATTTAGTTACTTATTACCTAATTTGAATTGAATGTTTTGAATGATTGTGTTATTGTTGTTATTAAATCGATAAACAGATTTCATTTAATCTTTTATGTAAAGTCACAAAGAGAAGAATGACGTCATAATAATTACGCTCTTTTTCTTAAGTTAGATTTGAATTTTCTAAGATTATTTCATTATTTTTAAAAAATAATCAAATACCTACCCATTTTATTTGATAGCAATAATTACTCTCCATCAAATATTCTCAAGTTCATTTCTACCTAATTAAGTAATTAATTTGAAAAGTTATTTTTAACATGGATTCATTTTCATCTCTATTTGTCGAATAAGTTATGAAATATATAAACTTAAAGAACTGGGGGTATATTACAAACTTAAAAAAACCATCCAAGTATCGAGTGATTAAGATTGCTACATAATAAGAGCTCATAACATAATAGGGTCCAGAGTAAGTATCTACCGTATAAACTTAAATTTATATCAAATCCAACATTGGAGGAATTTATACTAATAGTATGTATATTATAGTATATTGAAAAAAGTCCCCACCTTTTATTTGCTAAAAACAATACTCCTTCGGATTGCCAAATTATTTTAGCATTGAATTAAAAATTGAATTTTTCCAAATAAAATGGCAATATCATACGGTACAGGACCTAATATAAACAAATAAATAGACATTAGTCACGTTAATATTTGCCCTTTCAGTGTGTGATTCCCTTAAATTTTAAAGCGTTTCCCAAATACCGGTATTAAGAATTACGTTAAATTCAACAACCCCTTGGAAGGTCAAGAGGCGTGTCTTTTAAGTCGTTTTTCTCATCCTCTTCAGCTTTTCATATTTAAAACTAAAAGTTTCTGACGTTAATGATTAAGTGATACTTCGTCGGGCCTTAAGACATTTTTTGTAAACTTTCTTTTTGTATATTTTAAATAAACGCTCCCGTTTTAAGGAGAGTTTACGTTTGAAGCTACTCTTGCTGGATTTATAACTGATAGATTTATAACTTTCAAAACTAAAATAGTCAATAGAATGCAATATTTTTCGGAAAGATGGCGACTAACGAGCATTCAATCCGTGTGGTGGTAAGTGGAAACTGTCGCCCATGGACTTCTGTGATACATTCCAATATCAGTCCAGAATGACAAACGTTAGTAAATCCCCGGAAGCGCCGTCTAACTATGGAGATTGAAGGTCCTATCCGCACACATCAGTCACGTCGCAGGTCCGTCAGTGAAAAAATATAGTTTCAGGGCCCCTCCCTGAAACTATATTTTTGGGAAAAATAATTGGTAATCAATACGAATGATCAGTTCCTAAAGATTTATAATCTTCGTATTTCAGCATTATATTATAAATACTTTAGTACCTACTTACTTATTATTGCTAAAATCGTTTTCAAACAAATTAGAAATTAAAATTCAGATAACGGATTCGGAACGACGGAAGGGAAAATAGCAAGTGAATGAGATGGAGGAGACGGGATAAAATGGGATTGAATGAGATGGAATGGGATAACAAAGCTGCCTTGGATTTATCAATTTGGAGTAGGTAATCTATAGAAAAATTTGGTGACGCATACGAAGCTCTCTAGGATTGCGGATTACGCAGCAAGTGGTAATAAAAGCTTGTAAAAATGGTAACACACTTAGGAAGGTAGGTACTATGCTTATCTCTACCACTTATTTCTTAATATTATAGGGAAAATTGTTAAGGTAGAATTGATTTTTTTTAAATTAATTTATTGGGTACTTTATATTTTTATAATAATATAAGTACTGTACCTACTTTACTATTCACGATCGGTATATGGACTTTATTAAATATCATTTGATTATTATCTACGTTTGATGCAATTAGAAAACCAGCTCCGCTGCTGTATCAAGTTTACTATCTTTTTTAATGTGCTTATTGCTTTTGAAGCCTGTTTTCATCTGAGTCTCGTGAACGAAAAATAAACATTTTATTTTGTAATGCATTCATAAAAGATAGATAAGTTAAAATATAGGTACATAGTCACCTATATTTATCTTTCGTTAAGTTACCTTTTAATAAGCTGCCGGCTGATATATAAGTCTTTATACAATACCAACGATTTTAAACGCATATTAAAGAAGTTCCTTTTGGCAGGTTGCTTTCACTCTCTCGAAGACCTAAATTGATCAAATAAAAATTTGCCCAATTTTTTTAACCATAAATTGTCTTTTTTAATTTTACACAATGATGATTGGTCTGATCATTTGTGACATTTACTTATTTATGTAAAATAAAGTAATAAAATAAATGATAATAAATAGGTAGGGGCTTATAATTAGTACCTATGGCAAATTCCCGATGTGCGACCTATGTGCGACAATACCTGTTTGCACCATTAGGTGAGCGGAGGGAACCCGCCAAAAAGTCACCTAGAAACAGCAAAATGTGACCAAGTTGTTCTAATCTTTAGTTTCACCTTTTTCTTATGTTCTTGTGGTCGCGTAATACGAATCTAAAGATATTTTTCAATAAAAAACCTTGAACAAAATAGGGATCAAGTAGGAAATACGTAAACAAAAATTTACTACTTTTTCATGTTCAACTCGCTGTATCTCTGGTAATTATCGAGAGCGATTTTTTTCATAAATGCACCACTCAGGCAAATAAGGGTTTAGAAAGTCTGGATATGTCTTGTTTTCTTTAGAATAGTTTGAAGATTATTAAGTTAATTAGATATAATTGTCAGGTTGAAGTTGAAAAAGTTAATATAATAAATTTCATTAATCGTATTTTTTACTTGGACGCCATTTTATTTAATGTTCCCTTATTTGATATCAAAAACTAACTTCATATTGGTATTCAGTGACCTCGAAAGCAAGAATAATCTTAAACTGAAGTTTAGAACGACATTGGTCACTTTAAGGTTATTTTATGAGGGTTCAAACTCATCTACATCAGGTGGACTGATTGGTAGATTTTTGCAAACTTTTTACTATAAACTAGATATGGTAGTGGTACTGTTTGTGGTTTCTCCTTCTGTAGTTCCAACTGATCACCTTCCTCCCATATCGAAACACAGCTAGTAATTTTTCATAATATTCTTTTTAAAATAACCGTAAAACAGAAAGGAACCTTGAAACGACAAGGCGAAAGCCATCTAATGCGCAGTAAATAAAAATGTAAATGTATATAACAGTGCCAATTTACATTGAACGTTTGAAAAACACACAAAACCGGTCATCTAATTAATAGAAACAATGACACTGCGCCGCGCGGGCGATCAGCCATCTTGGAAATTCGACCAATCACGGAGCTATGTGCCAAGGTCACTCACAATGTCAAAACTGGCTATCGCAACGCTACACGCTTCCTCGTAATTTGTCTAGGCCAATAGTTGTTACTATGACAGATAACAGTTTGGTAGCCATTTTGTATTGATATTGCGCGGTTTATTACGCTTTATCGTAGCTTTAACACCCTTGCTGGCGTCCAGATAAGATTTAATATACTATTATTACTAAATTATTTATGTCGTACTAGTGTGAAACTAGATTTTAACGCTCTAGGTCAAGGAATAATTGTTGTTATTGTGTTGATAAATAAATGTTGTTGATAGTGTCTATTTGGCTTGACTTTTTTTTCTTCATTGGCATTGGTGCTTCATATATGGCTTCACGCAAAAACTACTGAACCAATTTTAATTAAACTAGACATAGTTATAACTTAGGTGCCAAGTAGGCTACTTTTTTATCCAGATCAATTAAATAGTTCCCACGGGAATCACTGAAGTCCACGCGAACAACGTCGCTGGCACCGCTGGGTTTTTTGTGTGCTTTCAAGTAATTCTACTCTTGTCCGCAACACATTAAACCTATTTACACTTTACTCTGCGACCCTTGCACGGAGAAAGCGCTTGATAAAAATTTGTTACGAAAGAAACTTGCACTGGCAGATTGTGCTTATTGCACCATTGCCATATATAAAAAAAGGTAGAAAATAAGTGACACGCTTGGTTAATTTAACAAACTTGCGGAGATTCTTTGGCGGGAGCTCAAGAGGTGGGGTTGAGTTTTTGATTGATTACTATAAAAATTATGTATTGTGGACTTTGTGGTTTAATGGTGATAGTTTATTAAAGTTCAAAGTGTCATGTTTGTGTGTAATGTTTGTGATAATCATATAAAAGCATAAGACTGCGTTTTTCATGTCTTTCCAAGGAGTCCAACCGTTCTCAGTAAACCTACTATCGCTTTACTGAGCGACGCCGTATTTACTTGAATATAATTTACACGTGACATATGACATATGACTATTATTGATTTACATATGACATCAATCCAAAGAGGAAGAACAAGAAATCTATGAAGACGCTAAGAGAAAATCAATAATTTATTACCATATTAAAATTATTGTTATTTTTAAACGTTCCTCTCACAAAACCAACAAGTCTTTGAATGAAGCGAAAGCCTGAACCTGTGGCCTTAAAAAGTTGTCCAGCGATGAATTACTAATACCTGCGTTTGTTTAAGAAACACCTAGACAAATATTTGTGTATGATTATGTAACTACAATTATCCATATACTATATTTCGTTAACACTGCAACGAGGCTGGTACACTTAGACAAATCGTAACTAAAATTATAGTATTATACTAAAGTTACATTACGAACAGACTTTTAAAATTACAAGTTGTATTGTTCTTTCCAAATTGTATTATTAATAATTACTTGTAACCAGTCCTTTCAGTATCCGTTGTTAGACTTGGACCTCCTCGAATGCATTGTCTTGTGCGTGAGGGATGTATGGCCTTAAAACGCCACGTTGGCCAAGCGCGTTCGCGAGTCCACTCTTTTAGAGGTGATGTAAGTTCCTTAGGGCTTGTCGTAGCCATTAGTCGCCTTTTACGACACCCACGCAAAGAGGTCTACATAGCACATTTACATGTATGGATACGAAACACTAAATATAGGACAGTAGGTCAGCTGTGAGCATTTGTCATCCATTCCGATCCCGAAATCCATGCACTATGAATTTGTAACAAAGCGCTCCGGTAGGATTATACAGGCGGCAGTTCACGTTAGCACGGATAAAATGTGCCCGGTTAACCGGATAGTGTTGTGGCTGAAAATTATCGATAAACGTATTGTTGTAGAGAAGAATAATGATATGAGATATCAAGTTATCGATAATATCTAAAAACACTGCGACGTAATATTTCCGATGTACAAATTAAAAACTAGGGAATATTTCGGTGATAAAACATATTATCCATTTTGAATCGACCCTTTAATTGGGTGTTGTAGGATAAACACCAGAAAGCCTTTTAACTAGCTTAGTAGGTAAGTTGCACAAGACAACGCGACAATTTAATGACATGCGATTTAGGTCCTTAATTAATAGTTGTCTGTATCTTAAGGAAAATCTAGAATGCTAATTATATTTTAATAAGCATTACGCTAATAAATAATAAAACGATTTTTTTGAAGACATACGGAAAAGGGCGCTTATGGGTTAATTTTCAATTGCATTGTAATGGACCTTAATTACATACTAATTGTAGGGCTTTTGGACCGTGGTGTACTAACTATATCGTTAATGTTTGGGAAACTATATATTTCATATCGATATAATTTTTATCGACATTTGCAGCAACACTATTTATTTTAAATCGCGTTATATTACAATCAGAGAATACAAGGTGGCGGTGCATTTCCTACCAGCCTGAAACTTTCAGCGAAGGCTAACAAAGAATTTTCAGCCAATCAACTAATAAGCAAAATTAAACTCTAACATTATTTACTTTAAAGTTTAAATTCGCTCGCGCTTGCAAGGACTTTTCTATGTTGTTTTCGGATGCAACTTATTTGTGAAAATAAGAGTAAGCGAGAAGGGTATAATAGTTGTAGTCGGGTGTGAAAGAGACAAATATACATTAAATTTACGAAGCCACAGGTGGTGTACCTCGAGTACAGACGCAGGCTGTGTTGGAACCAGCAGCTTAATAATTTTAAGATGGATTTCATTGTGTTGTGGCGTGTCGTGTCGCATGTATCAATTTTATGTGGTTATAATTACATTTTGGCGTAGCGTGGCGCTTCATACAATTTTTGGGGTGCAATCTCAACATACCCATAACCGGACCTTTCAACAAGGGACACATAAACCGTCTCATGCACATTGTCTTATGTTCGAGGGATGTATGGCCTTAAAACGCTACGCTGGCCAAGCTGGTAGAAGTGGGGGTGTATTTCCTCAGGGTTTGTTATTTGGGGGTGTGTTATTTGTTTGTCATCTTTTAAACTACGTCCTCGGGATGAGATGGGATGCTGCTATTCTAAAGACTAGAATTGTGGAAAAATAGTGTGGTATGTGGTGGTTACACAACATAATAATATAATTCCGGCTTTAGTTTCTCAGATTATATGCCTATTTGATATATAATCTGTTCTAATATACACCTATTCTAATTTTCGAATTATGGAGAGTATAGTGAAATCTTTTAAAAAAAATTTATTTCTTCATACTTTATTTTGAAAATCAGAGAGCACGAGTCAGAGAGAATGTTTCTCTATCAACAGAATCTCGAAACAACGACATTATAAGTTAAAAAATCTTAATCGAAGTCGATAAGTTCATACCGACAATAGGGTCCCGTCACATATTGTCGAGTACTGCAATATTGTATGAATTAACATTTTATTTATTTACAATCGATAGCCGAAAATTGAGGGCGACAGTGTACGCTGCAATCCGACAGCCGCTGGGTGCGCTCAACTGGCCACGTTATCCCTCTCTCACAGAAGCCTACCTTGAAATGTACTGCATTTCCCACTTTATCTTATTTTCCTAATGTACGTACGTGTTTCGGTAGTGAGTGAGATGTGCCAGAGCCCATTCCCATTCTATCCCTCCGCATTTTCCCAACCCTTTCAACAAATCCATTCCTATAGCTCCAAAGGTAGTCAGCGCATCCGGGGGGTGTGCCAGTGTTTGTCATTTTGGACTGATGTTGGCATGCATCGCGGATGCCCATGGGCGACAGTACCACTTACCATCAGGTGGACGGTATGCTCGTCTGCCGCATTCGTGCATAAATATATATATATAAAACATATGTTTTCCATCCCTAACACGTCGGTAAATGTCCTTTGCAATTAAGCTTCGTTGTTCTGTATCGATATCGCCCTATTACGCTGACGTCCCATTTCAGGGAATAAGCCTCTTTTATTATAAGAAGAGAGGTAAATTCATATTTTTTTATAGAAAGATGATAAACGAGCCCACCTGGTGCTACGGGGAATACTGTTGCTCTGCGACATCCGCGATAATTTCCAACATTAGTTCCCGTCCTATATATATACGTCCCAACATAAATAAATATAGTAAACAAAGATTTGTACACCCTTGGGGTAAATCATTGTCAAACTAATGTTCAAATACTTAACGTCGATTACAGTGTATGTACCAAAAATAAAAAATAAATAATTAAAAAAATAATATATAATAATATATTTAATTACAAATAAATTAAATTCCTTAATTCTCTCTATCATTAGATACCTAATTATTTTAATCATGATACATAAGTCCGTACTTTGACTTACTTTCTTCACGACTAGTAGGAATACATGTGTTGGTATGCAAAATATCATTCCTATGCGATTAGACATTTGTGTGGATTCCCATTGGTGGGAATTAGCTGGCGGAAAATGGCTATCTAATCGATTTTTAGAACACATTGCTCTACTTTTGATATAAAAGTGAATTCTACGTTAAGTTTTTTATAGAAAAAACTTTCAGAGAATATGACAATACATATAATGGTTACTGTAGCCTATAAAAATCTGCGATACATGTCAGCATCAGTCAATATTCATGATTGGGTATCAGAAATTAGAAAATTACATTGAAATTATAGGGAACAGGGAGTATCATTATCCAATTTCATGTCACCACATCGTGAAGAACATCCTACATATACATTGTCTTGTGGATTAGGAATGTATGGTCACACTGGCCAAACGGTTTGCCGAGTCTTTCGGAGGAGCTGTAACTACACAAAGCCGCTCCTCAAGCCCCGAGGAACTTCTCAGGGCTTGAGGAGCGGCTTTGTTGTCTCTCGTAGTCGCCTTTTAGGACACCCACAGGAAGAGGCGGGGGGTGGTGGTATACTAAAGCCGGCCGACTCCATACAGCCAATTATGACACGGAATCTTATATTTCAAGGGGAGGCCCGTGAAACGTTAAAGTTACTTATAAACTAGTCCCTTGCCTTGCGTGAAAAGAATACGTAAATTTAATATAATATGTTTTTAGTTCACCAAGGATTCCATTGGGTTGAAGGGACTGTGAATCTGAATCCATGACCACCATAAATAAGTTAATATATGTATGTATGTGTCATATGTAAATCTAACATGTTACGTCTGCTACGCAACAGGTGTTTTTTAGCATTATGTTAAAATGCACACACGTTATTGAATACACTGCCAACAAATGCAACAACCTTGTTAGGTACGGACTTATGTCATTGACAAAATGGTAATGTCGTTACACAAGGGCTAGTTAAATTTCTAACATTGATATTTGTTTTATCGAGGTAACAAATGCCTCCTGAGGTTATAGATAATCAATAATCTCGTAACCAGCCCTTTTAACGTCTACTGTTGGACATGGGCTTCCTCATGTGTACATCGTCTTGTGCACGAGGGATTAATGGCTTTAAAACGCTACGCTAGGCTAGCGGGTTGGCGAGCGTGGACTCGCCAAAGAGTGGTCTTTTAGAGGTGTTGTAGTTTGTAGTTGTAGCGGCTGAGTTGTCCTTTAGTCGCTTTTAACGACACTCATTTGAAGAAATGGGGTAATGCTATTCTAATGCTGGTCGACACCCCTATAGTTATCTCGGTCATTATTCTGTGTTACTACGTTTTTCGTCATTATCATCATTTACACTATATTAACATTTGGGAGGGGAAGAGTGCATCCTGCAATCCAACAGCCGCTGGGCGCGTCTGACTGGCTACGTTACCCCTCTCTCATTGAAGACTACCTTGAAAAGTACTGCATTTTCGACTTCATCTTATTTCCCTAATGGTATGTACCTACATTAGGGAAATAAGATAAAGTAGGAAATGCAGTACATTTCAAGGTAGTCTTCCGAGAGACGTGGAATAGCGGCTTGAAGAAGTTTACCGGTAGTGAATGATAGAAAACAGCAGAACATCATTTATGGTAACCAGCGTTGGGAGAGGCCTGTATTCAACAGTAGAGAGACAATGTAATAGGATAGTCTTTTTTTTATATATCAAACATGACAAACAGGCAAACGGCTCATCATCATGTGTTTAGGTAGTGAGTGAGATGTGACAGAGCCTATTTCCATCCCATCCATCCCCTTTTTCCCAACCTTTTCTCCAAATCCATTCCTATATCTCCAAAGGTAGGCAGCGCATCCGGGGTCGTGCTAACGTTTGTCATTTTGTACCAATGTTGGCATGTATCGCGGATGTTTATGTGCGACAGTATCCACTTACCATTAGGAGGACTGTACGCTCGTCCATAAAAAAAAACATGAATTGTTTAGAGGATGGAATCCGAGTATAAACCACCTTTAAGCTGAAGACCGTGTGTGGTGGTGGTCCTTGGGAGAGGCCTATATCTAGCAGTGAAGAGATACAGGTGTTAAGCTGGTGTTATTTGTTGGGAACACCGACCCACTGAGCTAACGTACCAGCGTTAAGTCACATAAATATAAATTAAAAAATAACAACATTCATCTCATTCCATTTTCGCCTCCGGGTGTGCCCTAACTGTTGCTCCTCGGTTCCGTAGCTATACGTAGCAGTACAGACAGACACGTTAAAAACACTTCTATTGTATTGATTTTGTTCGATTCAGGCTGAGACGACAATATAAGGAAACTTGCCTGTCTGGTTTGTTTACGTATTTATTGAAGGTGTCATGGTAAGACGGGCCAAAAGAGTACTTTTCATTGTGCGAAGGAAGGAAAAATGTGAAACCTTACCACCGCATATTTATGATGACCCATTTAAAGACCAGTTCTTTAAACAGGGTAGGGTTTAAACATTCAAATGTGTAATATACCTATGGCAATAAGCGCTATTCACCATATAAATAAAATATGAGTGATGTATGGCCTTAGAACGCCACGCTGGGTTGGCGAGTTCACTCTGTTAGGGATTATGTTCCTCAGCGCTTGCGGTAGCCGCTTTGTTATCCCTTAGTTCCCTTTTATAACACCCAGGGGAAGGAGATGGGGTGGTGTTATTCTGAAGCTGGCCGACGCCACACGCCAGTTTCAAGGCCATACATCCCTCATGCACAAGAAAACGTGCATGTGTACGCTCACATGAGCACATTTTTTAACGGCATTTGTAATTCTAATATGAAATGTGCTTATATGTAAACCTTAAATCAATCTACACATATAATATAATAGTAACAGAGTCGTGTATTATTATTATTTTTTTGAAAAAGTCATTGCAGTGTAAGTACACTAAATGATAGAGGAACCAAAGCAAGAAATTTTGAGATTTTTATCTGTCTGTCTGAGCGTGCATAACGCTATTAGACAGATTTTAATGGAACTTGCTTCAGTTATAGCTTATCATTTGCCGAGTTAACATTTAAGGCTCGCGGACATTACGGCGGGCCGCAGCGCAACGCATAACATTGCAAAAATCCTCCCGAATCATTTTCATACATTTCGTATAAACTATCGCACACTTCAGGCGGACCGCATCGCGCTGCAGCGCATCGCATTGGATGGCGGGTGATGCCAGCCGTATTTATGCGCCAATGTTATGCGCTGCGACACGGTCCGGCTCAATGTGCGATGGACGGGACAGGTAAAGGACGTAATTCGAGATTTATTCGCTGTACGACGACGTGAAGAAAACAATATCAACAGCAGACTTAAATTATTGCGTTGAGCTGCGTCCCGCCGCGTTGTAATGTGCATTGTCGCAGTTTTACAGTGTGACGCGCTGCGGCGCGGCGAGACGTGACTTTAATATGCGCGGGGATTTTATTTAGTCTAGATCGATTATAAAGTTCCAATCACAAGTTTACGCGAACAAAGCCGCAGGCAGCGCTAGTAAATAAATAAAGAAATACACCTTACTGCGATTATGAGACTAAACCGTAGACTAAAGCAAAATGACCAACAACGATAGATTCTTTGGAAACTTTAATTAAAAAGATTAATTTAGAACTTTAATTATTAGAAGTCATAAAATTACATATACCTACCTAGGTACATGTATGTAATAAAAGCGCAACAGAGCCATGTTTTTTGTAAAAGTCATTGCAGTGTTAAATGTAAAAGTGTGAAAATATGAGTATTACAGACAAAGCCCAAAACAAATAATTATTGGAATTATTATGTGTTTGTTTGTCTGTCTGTTTCTGTCTGAACGCTCGTTACGCAAAAACTACCAGACGGATTTTAAGGAAATTTGACACAGTTATGACATATGTGTCCGGTTAACATTTACGGTATTTTATATCTGGAAAGTACAGAGTTCTCGAGGGAATCACTCTAAAGTTTACGTGAACGAAGTCCCTGGCACCGATTGTAAATAAATAAGACACTGAAATGGGTCACTATTATGAGTTACGAGTAATTAGTCTATTTTCCAAGAATTGCATTTCACCACACTTTTCGTCCATACTTCGTTAGGTAGATTCTTTAGACACACCGATCAATAAGAGTCACACGAAGAAGTCACCGACGTGACGATTCACCAAGAATTGCATTTCACCATATTTTTCGCCCAAACTTCGTCCATTGTCTCGGTGCTTTTAAACCGGTGGTTGAAAGTGGAGCGAACAAAATCAATAGGGGGTGGTAGGGCGGTAGGGGGTTACTAAGTGAGCGAAACAGATCGCCTGGACAAATGTCGAGCTGGACAATGCCCTGTGACATAACACTCACTTTTGTAATGAAATTTTATGAAACATTAGGGTTATACATTTTAGCCGCCTATTTGTGTTAAAACTAGCTCATGTCAGCGGCTTCGCTCGCTTGGAATCCAAATTAAAAAGATTTATGTCAGGCGCCGCTATTTTCTGTTTAAAGCCGGCTCTAGATTTACATCGTGAAATCGCGGCGAGAATTCATGCCGTGAACATCCAAATGGATGTAACAGTAGCTGTGCACCTACTTTCGAATGTATGAACTCCTTTAGCATCTTCATGTATTTCCTATAACTCGATATGGTTTTCATTCCAATTGTGGCTGTTCCAATCTCCAAAAAACTACCTATTCGAACCCACGCATTGTGATTTTTGTTGTAATAGCGGATATTTTGCATCCCATAACATCGGTTCGGCGTGGTAATATTCCAAAAACTTTAATTCTAACTCACTATTCCAACTGTAACTCATTTTGAATAAATAAATTATGTTAGATCTGCATCCGCTCGCAGCTGCTGTTTGCGCCGTACTAAAGACGACCGACGCTAGAATGTGGAGAGCGTTAACGGTACGTGCCCCTGAACTAGCATTGGGTAACTCCAGATTTAATGAATCAAAAGATCCGAAACCATGTCGAAACTCTTAATAGGTATTTTCGGCAAAACGTTATCGACTCCGAACAGTTATTAATTCCTTTCATTTTTGGATTGCTGAGTTACATGAACGAACATGATGCAAAGCGAATGACTCGCTCTCAGGCTCTTATAAAATACATATAAGTACCTAGGTGAATCAAAGGAGTCAAGGTATCATTAAGAGGAGTCGGATCCGCGAGCGGAGCTGAATTAAGTGAGCCGAAACACTCCGAGGAGTCGTGAATACCCACGACTTCCCTGAACCCCTTGTCGCGGACACAGCTTACTGACTCCGACCAGGAAACAAACCGTGAACGCCCGAAACCGTGAAACCATCCACACTCGAGTTCGTGGGGCTTCACGGCGTGAGTCTAGAGCCGGCTTTAGCAAAAACCACTTAGACAAAAGTTGTAGCATACGGGTATTGAATTTTTTGTAAAGTTTGGTTCATGTACAAACCTAACGGAGTTATAGACTTCTGTTCCGTACCGAAACTATTCTGTACCGAAACTATCCTGTACCGAAACTATTCTGTACCGAAACTATCTTGTACCGAAACTATTCTGTACCGAATCTATTGTGTATCGAAACTATCCTGTACCAAACTATCCTGTACCGAAACTATTCTGTACCGAAACTATCCTGTACCGAAACTATTCTGTACCGAAACTATCCTGTATAAAAACTATTCTGTACCGAAACTATCCTGTACCGAAACTATTCTGTACCGAAACTATCCTGTACCGAAACTATTCTGTACCGAATCTATTGTGTATCGAAACTATCCTGTACCAAACTATCCTGTACCGAAACTATTCTGTACCGAAACTATTCTGTACCGAATCTATTGTGTATCGAAACTATCCTGTACCAAACTATCCTGTACCGAAACTATTCTGTACCGAATCTATTGTGTATCGAAACTATCCTGTACCAAACTATCCTGTACCGAAACTATTCTGTACCGAATCTATTGTGTATCGAAACTATCCTGTACCAAACTATTCTGTACCGAAACTATCCTGTACCGAAACTATCCTGTACCGAAACTATTCTGTACTGAAACTGTCCTGTACCGAAACTATTCTGTACCGAAACTATCCTGTACCAAACTATTCTGTACCGAAACTATCCTGTACCGAAACTATTCTGTACCGAATCTATTGTGTATCGAAACTATCCTGTACCAAACTATCCTGTACCGAAACTATTCTGTACCGAATCTATTGTGTATCGAAACTATCCTGTACCAAACTATCCTGTACCGAAACTATTCTGTACCGAATCTATTGTGTATCGAAACTATCCTGTACCAAACTATCCTGTACCGAAACTATTCTGTACCGAATCTATTGTGTATCGAAACTATCCTGTACCAAACTATTCTGTACCGAAACTATCCTGTACCGAAACTATCCTGTACCGAAACTATTCTGTACCGAAACTATCCTGTACCGAAACTATTCTGTACTGAAACTGTCCTGTACCGAAACTAGTCTGTACCGAAACTATTCTGTACCGAAACTATCCTGTACCGAAACTATTCTGTACCGAAACTATTCTGTACCGAAACTATCCTGTACCGAAACTATCCTGTACCGAAACTATTCTGTACCGAAACTACCCGGTACCGAAACTATTCTGTACCGAAACTATGTATTCTGTACTGAAACTATTCTGTATCGAAACTGTCCTGTACCGAAACTATCCTGTACCGAAACTATTCTGTACCGAAACTATCCTGTACCGAAACTATCCTGTACCGAAACTATCCTGTACCAAACTATTCTGTACCGAAACTACCCGGTACCGAAACTATTCTGTACCGAAACTATGTATTCTGTACTGAAACTATTCTGTACCGAAACTATCCTGTACCGAAACTATCCTGTACCGAAACTATCCTGTACCAAACTATTCTGTACCGAAACTATCCTGTACCGAAACTATTCTGTACCGAAACTATTCTGTACCGAAACTATCCTGTACCGAAACTATTCTGTACCGAAACTATCCTGTACCGAAACTATTCTGTACTGAAACTGTCCTGTACCGAAACTAGTCTGTACCGAAACTATTCTGTACCGAAACTATCCTGTACCGAAACTATTCTGTACCGAAACTATTCTGTACCGAAAATATCCTGTACCGAAACTATCCTGTACCGAAACTATTCTGTACCGAAACTACCCGGTACCGAAACTATTCTGTACCGAAACTATGTATTCTGTACTGAAACTATTCTGTATCGAAACTGTCCTGTACCGAAACTATTCTGTACCGAAACTATCCTGTACCGAAACTATGTATTCTGTACCGAAACTACCCGGTACCGAAACTATTCTGTACCGAAACTATGTATTCTGTACCGAAACTATCCTGTACCGAAACTATTCTGTACCGAAACTATCCTGTACCGAAACTATCCTGTACCGAAACTATCCTGTACCGAAACTATCCTGTACCAAACTATTCTGTACCGAAACTACCCGGTACCGAAACTATTCTGTACCGAAACTATGTATTCTGTACTGAAACTATTCTGTATCGAAACTGTCCTGTACCGAAACTATCCTGTACCGAAACTATCCTGTACCGAAACTATCCTGTACCAAACTATTCTGTACCGAAACTATCCTGTACCGAAACTATTCTGTACCGAAACTATCCTGTACCGAAACTATTCTGTACCGAAACTATCCTGTACCGAAACTATCCTGTACCGAAACTATTCTGTACCGAAACTATTCTGTACCGAAACTACCCTGTACCGAAACTATTCTGTACCGAAACTATGTATTCTGTACTGAAACTATTCTGTATCGAAACTGTCCTGTACCGAAACTATTCTGTACCGAAACTACCCTGTACCGAAACTATTCTGTACCGAAACTATGTATTCTGTACTGAAACTATTCTGTATCGAAACTGTCCTGTACCGAAACTATCCTGTACCGAAACTATTCTGTACCGAAACTACCCGGTACCGAAACTATTCTGTACCGAAACTATGTATTCTGTACTGAAACTATTCTGTATCGAAACTGTCCTGTACCGAAACTATCCTGTACCGAAACTATCCTGTACCGAAACTATCCTGTACCGAAACTATCCTGTACCAAACTATTCTGTACCGAAACTACCCGGTACCGAAACTATTCTGTACCGAAACTATGTATTCTGTACTGAAACTATTCTGTACCGAAACTATCCTGTACCGAAACTATCCTGTACCGAAACTATCCTGTACCAAACTATTCTGTACCGAAACTATCCTGTACCGAAACTATTCTGTACCGAAACTATTCTGTACCGAAACTATCCTGTACCGAAACTATTCTGTACCGAAACTATCCTGTACCGAAACTATTCTGTACTGAAACTGTCCTGTACCGAAACTAGTCTGTACCGAAACTATTCTGTACCGAAACTATCCTGTACCGAAACTATCCTGTACCGAAACTATCCTGTACCAAACTATTCTGTACCGAAACTATCCTGTACCGAAACTATTCTGTACCGAAACTATCCTGTACCGAAACTATCCTGTACCGAAACTATTCTGTACCGAAACTACCCGGTACCGAAACTATTCTGTACCGAAACTATGTATTCTGTACTGAAACTATTCTGTATCGAAACTGTCCTGTACCGAAACTATCCTGTACCGAAACTATCCTGTACCGAAACTATCCTGTACCAAACTATTCTGTACCGAAACTATCCTGTACCGAAACTATCCTGTACCGAAACTATTCTGTACCGAAACTATCCTGTACCGAAACTATTCTGTACCGAAACTATCCTGTACCGAAACTATCCTGTACCGAAACTATTCTGTACCGAAACTATTCTGTACCGAAACTACCCTGTACCGAAACTATTCTGTACCGAAACTATGTATTCTGTACTGAAACTATTCTGTATCGAAACTGTCCTGTACCGAAACTATTCTGTACCGAAACTACCCTGTACCGAAACTATTCTGTACCGAAACTATGTATTCTGTACCGAAACTATCCTGTACCGAAACTATCCTGTACCGAAACTATTCTGTACCGAAACTACCCTGTACCGAAACTATCCTGTACCGAAACTATTCTGTACCGAAACTATCCTGTACCGAAACTATCCTGTACCGAAACTATCCTGTACCGAAACTATCCTGTACCAAACTATTCTGTACCGAAACTATCCTGTACCGAAACTATTCTGTACCGAAACTATTCTGTACCGAAACTATCCTGTACCGAAACTATCCTGTACCGAAACTATCCTGTACCGAAACTATTCTGTACCGAAACTATTCTGTACCGAAACTACCCTGTACCGAAACTATTCTGTACCGAAACTATGTATTCTGTACTGAAACTATTCTGTATCGAAACTGTCCTGTACCGAAACTATTCTGTACCGAAACTACCCTGTACCGAAACTATTCTGTACCGAAACTATGTATTCTGTACTGAAACTATTCTGTATCGAAACTGTCCTGTACCGAAACTATCCTGTACCGAAACTATTCTGTACCGAAACTATGTATTCTGTACTGAAACTATTCTGTATCGAAACTGTCCTGTACCGAAACTATTCTGTACCGAAACTATCCTGTACCGAAACTATGTATTCTGTACCGAAACTACCCGGTACCGAAACTATTCTGTACCGAAACTATGTATTCTGTACCGAAACTATCCTGTACCGAAACTATCCTGTACCGAAACTATTCTGTACCGAAACTATTCTGTACCGAAACTATCCTGTACCGAAACTATCCTGTACCGAAACTATTCTGTACCGAAACTATCCTGTACCGAAACTATTCTGTACTGAAACTGTCCTGTACCGAAACTATCCTGTACCGAAACTATGTATTCTGTACCGAAACTACCCGGTACCGAAACTATTCTGTACCGAAACGTATTCTGTACCGAAACTATCCTGTACCGAAACTATCCTGTACCGAAACTATTCTGTACCGAAACTACCCTGTACCGAAACTATCCTGTACCGAAACTATTCTGTACCGAAACTATCCTGTACCGAAACTATCCTGTACCGAAACTATCCTGTACCAAACTATTCTGTACCGAAACTATTCTGTACCGAAACTATCCTGTACCGAAACTATTCTGTACCGAAACTACCCTGTACCGAAACTATTCTGTACCGAAACTATGTATTCTGTACTGAAACTATTCTGTATCGAAACTGTCCTGTACCGAAACTATCCTGTACCGAAACTATTCTGTACCGAAACTATCCTGTACCGAAACTATCCTGTACCGAAACTATCCTGTACCAAACTATTCTGTACCGAAACTATCCTGTACCGAAACTATTCTGTACCGAAACTATTCTGTACCGAAACTATTCTGTACCGAAACTATCCTGTACCGAAACTATCCTGTACCGAAACTATTCTGTACCGAAACTATCCTGTACCGAAACTATTCTGTACTGAAACTGTCCTGTACCGAAACTATCCTGTACCGAAACTATTCTGTACCGAAACTACCCGGTACCGAATCTATTCTGTACCGAAACTATGTATTCTGTACTGAAACTATTCTGTACCGAAACTATCCTGTACCGAAACTATCCTGTACCGAAACTATCCTGTACCAAACTATTCTGTACCGAAACTATCCTGTACCGAAACTATTCTGTACCGAAACTATTCTGTACCGAAACTATCCTGTACCGAAACTATCCTGTACCGAAACTATTCTGTACCGAAACTATCCTGTACCGAAACTATTCTGTACTGAAACTGTCCTGTACCGAAACTATCCTGTACCGAAACTATTCTGTACCGAAACTACCCGGTACCGAAACTATTCTGTACCGAAACTATGTATTCTGTACTGAAACTATTCTGTATCGAAACTGTCCTGTACCGAAACTATTCTGTACCGAAACTATCCTGTACCGAAACTATCCTGTACCGAAACTATCCTGTACCGAAACTATTCTGTACCGAAACTATGTATTCTGTACTGAAACTATTCTGTACCGAAACTATCCGGTACCGAAACTATCCTGTACCGAAACTATTCTGTACCGAAACTATTCTGTACCGAAACTATCCTGTACCGAAACTATCCTGTACCGAAACTATTCTGTACCGAAACTATCCTGTACCGAAACTATTCTGTGCCGAAACTATTCTGTACCGAAACTATCCTGTACCGAAACTATTCTGTACCGAAACTATCCTGTACCGAAACTATTCTGTACCGAAATTATTCTGTACCGAAACTATCCTGTACCGAAACTATTCTGTACCGAAACTATCCTGTACCGAAACTATTCTGTACCGAAACTATTCTGTACCGAAACTATCCTGTACCGAAACTATCCTGTACCGAAACTATCCTGTACCGAAACTATCCTGTACCGAAACTATTCTGTACCGAAACTACCCGGTACCGAAACTAATCTGTACCGAAACTATGTATTCTGTACTGAAACTATTCTGTATCGAAACTGTCCTGTACCGAAACTATTCTGTACCGAAACTATCCTGTACCGAAACTATCCTGTACCGAAACTATCCTGTACCGAAACTATTCTGTACCGAAACTACCCGGTACCGAAACTATTCTGTACCGAAACTATGTATTCTGTACTGAAACTATTCTGTACCGAAACTACCCGGTACCGAAACTATCCTGTACCGAAACTATTCTGTACCGAAACTATTCTGTACTGAAACTATCCTCTACCGAAACTATTCTGTACCGAAACTATCCTGTACCGAAACTATTCTGTACTGAAACTGTCCTGTACCGAAACTATTCTGTACCGAAACTATTCTGTATCGAAACTATCCTGTACCGAAACTATCCTGTACCGAAACTATTCTGTACCGAAACTATCCTGTACCGAAACTATTCTGTACCGAAACTATTCTGTACCGAAACTATCCTGTACCGAAACTATCCTGTACCGAAACTATTCTGTACCGAAACTATCCTGTACCGAAACTATTCTGTACCGAAACTATTCTGTACCGAAACTATCCTGTACCGAAACTATCCTGTACCGAAACTATTCTGTACCGAAACTATCCTGTACCGAAACTATCCTGTACCGAAACTATCCTGTACCGAAACTATCCTGTACCGAAACTATTCTGTACCGAAACTATCCTGTACCGAAACTATTCTGTACCGAAACTATTCTGTACCGAAACTATTCTGTACCGAAACTATCCTGTACCGAAACTATTCTGTACCGAAACTATCCTGTACCGAAACTATTCTGTACTGAAACTGTCCTGTACCGAAACTAGTCTGTACCGAAACTATTCTGTACCGAAACTATTCTGTACCGAAACTATCCTGTACCGAAACTATCCTGTACCGAAATTATTCTGTACCGAAACTATCCTATACCGAAACTATTCTGTACCGAAACTATCCTGTACCGAAACTATCCTGTACCGAAACTATTCTGTACCGAAACTATCCTGTACCGAAACTATTCTGTACTGAAACTGTCCTGTACCGAAACTATCCTGTACCGAAACTATTCTGTACCGAAACTACCCGGTACCGAAACTATTCTGTACCGAAACTATTCTGTACCGAAACTATCCTGTACCGAAACTATTCTGTACCGAAACTATCCTGTACCGAAACTATTCTGTACCGAAACTATCCTGTACCGAAATTATTCTGTACCGAAACTATCCTATACCGAAACTATTCTGTACCGAAACTATCCTGTACCGAAACTATCCTGTACCGAAACTATTCTGTACCGAAACTATCCTGTACCGAAACTATTCTGTACCGAAACTACCCTGTACCGAAACTATCCTGTACCAAACCATTCTGTACCGAAACTATCCTATACCAAACCATTCTGTACCGAAACTATCCTATACCGAAACTATTCTGTACCGAAACTATCCTGTACCAAACCATTCTGTACCGAAACTATCCTGTACCGAAACTATCCTGTACCGAAACTATCCTGTACCGAAACTATTCTGTACCGAAACTGTCCTGTACCGAAACTATCCTGTACCGAAACTATTCTGTACCGAAACTATTCTGTACCGAAACTATCCTGTACCGAAACTATTCTGTACCGAAACTATCCTGTACCGAAACTATCCTGTACCGAAACTATCCTGTACCGAAACTATTCTGTACCGAAACTATCCTGTACCGAAACTATCCTGTACCGAAACTATTCTGTACCGAAACTATTCTGTACCGAAACTATCCTGTACCGAAACTATTCTGTACCGAAACTATCCTGTACCGAAACTATTCTGTACCGAAACTATTCTGTACTGAAACTATTCTGTACTGAAACTATTCTGTATCGAAACTGTCCTGTACCGAAACTATCCTGTACCGAAACTATTCTGTACCAAATTTCATTGTAATCGGTCTGCCGTTTGTCAAAATTTATTTATTTAGGTACTCTTTTTGCACTACATTATACAGAGGCGGACTTAATTCTTCAAGGTATTCTCTACCAGTCGGCCAAACATTTTATATATAGGTGGTGAAACAAAAGTCACTATACCTATATAAACTTTGGTTAGTATAATTCCGATTTTTGGGTGATCGAAAATCCGAGATCGTGGTCTCTAAAATATTTTTTTTATTCAAATGTGGTAGACGAGCAGACTGTTCATCTGGTGGATGTAGACGCCCATGGACATCCTCAATATATGACAACATGAGTCCAGAATGATAACATCGACACAGTCCCGGATGGAGAAAGGCTTGGGAAAATTGGAAGGGATAAGATGGGATGGAAGATATAGACCCGAGCTTTGAATTTATGATATTAGTAAGGAATACATATTTACTGCTAAATAATTAAACAAGCAAGTTATATATTTTTGACATATAAGTATTTCCCACCTCGGGTAGGGTAGATACGAGAAAACCACAGGAAAGAGACAGTATCATAACATAAACTACTTTAGTAAAGCAATGAACAAACAAGAATATAGGTTACATCATAAAATGTTCAAGAAGCCTGAATCAACAAGTTTGAATCTACGTGGAGCCCAAACCATAGACTGATCTCAAATTTTGAAAACTCGTCAATAGCTTGACATGTATGTACCAATGTGGATATTATCTTGAGGGTTGTACGCATAAAACTGTCACTAAATGTAATTATCACTAGTTGTACAATTTATTTTAAATTGATTTTTGCTATCAACTGTATTTTATAAACAAAATTAGGGGGAGACAAAAGGGACTAAAAATGAACTAAGAATAATTATTCAATAGTGTCTTTCGTCATCATCAATTTGGGTATCAAGACCACCTAAGTGTTTTAATTGATTTAATCTATCCCCATGGATGAGCGCCTGGGGAGAAAATAAAATAATCCAAATGATAAACAATGATACACAATATAGTAGCGTATTTAGGCACGCACTATGCCTGCCCATTTCATTGCTCAACTATCGCTCTCACAGGTTTGTCGGTAGAAATCTCCTAGGCGGATAAGCACGCCTTTTGTATGTATTTTCTTTTGTAATTATTTTTATCACTTGTGTGCTTTAAAAAAATAAAGTATAAATATGAATAAATAAATTCACTAACAAAACAATACGCATATGATCAATCGAGCATTCGCACGGTTTACAAACGTTCCTTGCGTTCGTGAATGAGTTATTACGATGGCAATAACATTCATATTCGTAGCTCTAATTCAATGTACAGATTTGTTGTACAATTTTGTATTTGCAGTTGGCGCCACGTAGTCACTTGTTGTACAAATTGATAATGAGCTGCAAAGCAGTTGTATTTTTTCAAACCTTCGATAGGCCAAAGACATAGACATGACTATTCTAAATTCACAATACACGTTCGAAATGACACGCGACTCTGATTATGCCTATGTGGAAAAACCTACAATAACAAAATGTCTGTTTATAGCTGTGTGATTTTGTAGTTCGAGTTTTCTGCTTGAATCAACAAGTTCGAGCCGTGGGCCTAAGTTATAGCCTGAACTCACATCTAAATGTATACATAACCTTGTAACTGTATGTCAAAGCTATGGTAGAAATAATTCAGTTGTGACAGCGACAGAGAAGTAGTCGCAAAATATTTATTTAGACTATTCGAAATTCAGCCATCAACAGAATTTCCAGATAAAATAGTAAATAGCAAAATAATTAAATACTTAGGCTACCAACCACCCGTGGTTGTAGAAAGTATAAGATTACAATAACAAAATAAGGAATAACTTATCATTTGTCGAAACATTAATAGGCACTTTTACGTTGTAATGTATTGTATTGTATTTATTCCAAATTAGCCGCTTTCAAGAGTTCAAGAGTAGGTAGGTACTTGTCAACCAATTAAAAAAATCCATGTCATAATATCGCCTTCCTTCTGTATAAATTTTGTTGGATATTCTTGAATATTTTTAGATTTAATACACAGTAAAGCATAGACGGTGCGTCAATGATCAAATTGATCAACGAACTAAATCAGTCTGCGTAGGAATGTGTCAGTACTTAAATTTTTGCCAATGATCGTAAGAGAAGCGATTGGCATAATTAGAGGTATGTGTGTGTGTCTGTTGCGTGTACTGCCACTCAGTAGGTATAGTTTCAGTACATTACTGCATATAATGTCTATATTTATTTTGAAGTCTACGATTTAATGAAGATCATTATTTGACATGGATTCCTTTTATTAGTTGACATCTAATAAAGTATTTTTTAAACAAGAGAAACTCTTAAAAGAAGAAGTACTTGATTAATTTATTTTTAATTGATTAATTTAACCGGTGCCGAACAAAAGTAACAAAAATAGACAAGAAAACTCTTTTACTATGAATACTGCACCGCACCCTTGGATGTACACGCGCGCAAAATGACACACACACACACGCACACACTTATGCACGCTCAAATAACTATATTGGATTTTGTTTATGCAAAATGGCTTCCCTTTGGAGCGATATGTGTAAGGAGATTAGTAATTAGAAGAGACGGATAATTAGAAAAAAGTACAGGATGGAAAGGGATGGAGATATAGACTTTTTAGTATTGCGATTTCCTTGTGTCTTATTTCTATCCTTCTCTTGAATCCTTGGAGGCAGAATTAAGATGTATTTTGAATACTTACGCAAAGCATTGGCAAGCAGAGCATTCGTACGATTACAAACATCTTTCGTAAACGACTTATTACAGTGATTATAATGTTCGTTTTCGTTGCTGTAACTGAATGAATAAATTTGTTCGACAACGCTATTTTGCGGTTGGGGCTACGTAATCGCTCATTGAATAAGTTGATAATATAAGCTATGTTTGGGTTCCCTAGCAAATCGTTATACCACCTGAGCGAAGCAAAGTCAGATCGCTAGTGCAAGGTTAAGATAAGACACTTAGGAGATCACCGTTTGTCTTTTTTTCATGGTAATTTATTCCAAGTTTACCAGACCTAGGTCAAATAAAACTGCATATCCCCTAAAGAATACATTACAATACGATTGTCCGACATTACGTAATACCATGTGATAAAAATACATGTTGGAATACATCTGTCGCCGAGGATCATAAAGGCGTTGATACAAGAGTATTATACCTTTTACACAACTTCGGAAAATAGATTATTCGGTATCGAGAATAGAATGGATTCTACCCGTTTTTACAATACGTATTTTTTTTCTTTACTTATTGTTCATTTCTAGTATATGTTTTAGTCTAAGCCGACTGGCCGGTCATTGCCCTGTACTGAGTAATAAGCGCTACGAACGTTTTAGATAGAACAACAACACTTTACTTGTTTATAGTTTTTAATCTATTCCCTAAAATAATTTATTTTTTTGCTAAAACAGTTTTATATATTTTAAATTACTTGACTTGTGTTTTAGGTTATGGGTTTTTTGGTGACACGTATATACGGTATTGTTTGGTGTGGTGGCAAGCGGTTATCGCCGTCCATGGACAACACCTGTAACACCAGGTGGCATTGCGCTGCCTACATTTTAAAACCTCTTCACAACATTCTTGAAAACTCCACGGCAAAGCGTAACGAAAAGACCTCAAGGGTAGATCGGCCTATAACTGGGTACGTTCTTTTTTTCAATACCTGCATGTAGAAAAAGTGTAGATGCAGTTTGATGAGGTCCGTTTGTAAAATTGGCAAATAAATCTCTATTCCTGTTTCCTATTCAATCCATATCCATGAGCAACAGTATCCTTTTACCACCAGATGGACTGTCTGCCTATCTGCCATCTTCGTAGTCTGACTCTATTGAAGAATCAGGTTTCCTAACGATGTTTTCCTTCATCGCCGAGTTAGTCATAATTAAAATATCCTATTCCTAACTAACGTTTAAAAAATATATGCTTGTTATAGAAGAGATGGCAGACAAGCGATATCTTGTAAGTGGTCACCGCTACCCATTCAGTGACACGTTGTATAACAGCCTAGCCAATTCGGACTAGACCCGAATGGTGGCTTATGGTCTGAAACTCCCTTGTAATGATAAGGGGAGGCCTTGCAGTGGGACGTCACAGGCTTACATCGATATCGATTGTCCTCTTTCAATTACACGTGTAATAAAATTGCATTGCACAATGAATTTTCATAATGACATCAGATAAAGTGAAAATACGCGGATGTATTATTAATAACATTATTATTTGAAGGCATAACTTTGGATAGAAATCAAAACATAACCTATTCTTACAGCGGCTAGATTTAAAAACAAATCTATTCGTGATATGACCTTCTGAACCTCGATGAATAGGTGTTGTTTAGAATTCTCCGTGCATTGTTAAGGGACACGGAATCGGTTATCTAGGTGATCATCATAATTGATTTCGAAAAGGATGTTATGAATTTGGTGAACGATTCTATGTGTCATTCGTTTACAAAGCATTTTTAACTTTTGTTATCGCGATTGAACATCGTAAATGTTATGTAGAAGGGTTACTGGCAATTTATTATCATGAGCCCTCCTCGTCGTCAAGCCCACGGTTAAAAGGACCGAATCGCGGCAGGTACCTATTGCGTAATCTCTTTTTGGCACGTATCTGCTCTGTCTCTCTACAAATTGTAATCTATGTCCATGTTCTTAAGCCACTCTCTCTCCGGTGCCAAGCAGCTCAATTATTTTCGCAGGGTTCTCATATGGTGCCAGTTGTAATCTATGTCCATGTTCTTAAGCCACTCTCTCTCCGGTGCCAAGCAGCTCAATTATTTTCGCAGGGTTCTCATATGGTGCCAGTGGTATGCGAAATCGCGCAGCCTCCTGAAGATCGCCTCTGAGTAAACCGTAAACCGGTCGCCAATTCTTTAATCAACATTCTTATACTCTTCTCATCCAGTTGCTACAGGCGAGTTTCCCGATACGTGGTTTCTCAGGACTCGTCTCTCCTATCTCTATATCTACCTGACCTAACACAAGTATTGCGCATAACGCGATTTTTACACTAAAAACAGTTATCCATACTGTATTTATGTCCGTCTGAGCATAATGTATGTATATTATTATTCGTCTAGACGAAATCATTTCGACAAGGTCGCTGCATTACCGCACAGCATTAAAAAGATTAAATGTGTGTACATGTATCAGCCTATAATGTCCCACTGCAGGCACAGGCCTCCCCTAGTAAATATTTTGTTTTAATTGTCACTAGCTAGCGGTGAGGGAAAACATCGTGAAGAAAGCCGCATGCTTTGGAAATAAAAAAAAATGGAGTATGTGTTCCACCAATTCGCACTGGGCCCGGGCCACGGGAAACCCCCGGTGAAAGTTTGAATATTTTAGAGATATGCCTTAGACCGCCTAAATAAATATTATGCATGGAGTTTCTATTCGTTTTTTTTTTAAATATAAATAAGGTGGCAGATGAGCAGAGAGACCACCGGGTTGTAAGTGGTTTATACTGCGAACCCGTTGAGGCCTCTTGAGGTAGTTCATTCCACAGCCTACGTGCGGTACGTAACTACGGGAGGTGCGGTTGTAGAAACCCAAGCTGGGAATTATATTGAACAATTCTGCAGAGCATTCCCCATTGTACAGGCGGTAGAACACACAGAGAGACGCAACGTCTCTCCGAACGTTGAGGGGTTCCAAACCGCCCGTGAGAGTGGGATCGTCGACAATTTGAACAGTACGTCGTTGGATGGAGTCAAATTGGTCCAATTGATATTTCGATGCGCCGGCTCAGTGATTTGAGCAGTACTCCATATGGGGCCTAACCTGAGCTTTGTAGAACGTGAGGAGTTGCGCACGGGTGAAGTACCGCTTCGCTCTATTCAGCACACCGAGCTCTTTGGGGACTATTTTGTCTTTATTTTCCCTATCACCCCTAAATTCGACTTTGCTGGAAATGTCAACACCAAGGATCCAGATACTCTCCGAGATCTTAGAGGTATGCTCTAAAAGCGAGGTGCTACGACTAAAGGGGCTTTTTAAAAAGTACGGTACGGTACGGCACGAAAGTACGGTGACGTATGCTCAGGTATACATGGGCAGTAAATAAATATTAGTTTTAAAAACTGCACACTTTACGCAGCAACTTTTGAAACAAGAAGATAAACATTGCATTTCAATAATTTCAGACAACATTTTAGACAAATTTAATTACTTCTCGTAAGCGCTGACTATATAAAAAAAATGTACAAATTATGTAAAAACAAAACTCACGTTCGCTAGTGACACAGATATTTTAACAAAATAAGTCCAAAATTAAGCTGATGATATAAAAAAACACATTAGTGATATTATTTTTATAAGTAAAGTACCTACTCGTATGATTCATATTAAAAACTAGAACTGACCGTGACTACTTGCGCGTATACAGACGTTAGGGTATTTTATTACGTAACCATACACCATACATTTTCATTCCATACAAACATGATAAACATTATAATTCACACATATGTTAGCCTCTTACGGCAGCAACGTTATAATATACACATATAGTAGCCTCTTACAGGAGAAACACTGTAATACACACAAATGGTAGCCTTTTACAGGAGAAACATTATAATATACATACATGGGAGCCTCTTACGAGAAAAGCATTATAATACACAAATATGTTAGCCTTTTACGGGAGAAATATTATATTACACACATATTGTAGCCTCTTACAAGAGAAATATTATAATACACACTTATGGGGTAGTCTCTTACGGGAAAAACATTATAATACACACATATGGTAGCCTCTTACGGGAAAAACTTTATAATACACACATATGGTAGCCTCTTACGGGAAAAACTTTATAATACACACATATGGTAGCCTCTTACGGCAGAAAGATTATAATCGACACATATTGTAACCTCTTACGGGAGAAACCTTATAATACACACCTATGGGGTAGCCTCTTACGGGAAAAACATTATAATACACACATATGGTAACCTCTTACGGGAGAAACCTTATAATACACACATATGGTAGCCTCTTAAGGCAGCAAGATTATAATACACACATATGGTAGCCTCTTACGGGAGAAACATTTTAATACACACATATGGCAGCCGCTTACGGGAGAAACATTACAATACACACATATGGTAGCCTCTTACGATAGAACACAGCATTCATATTGCAACATGTTAAGTGGTCGAAATACAACCCGATAAGCCTAAATGCGTGATAAAATCACTCCAAAGAATTGAAATTAACAATTTAATGTTTCATGTTACCATATTTAAGATTTTAACAGTTAAGATATTCAAGTGAAAGAATAAAAGTAACATAAAAGTAAAATAACAAAAAAAGTGAGTTTTACTTGTCATAATAAAAAAGAATTTGTTCGCGTGTAATCGGGAATATATATGTGTTTGTGTGATTAGCTTAATTCCCGTTGGAACTTTATAATTGACCTGGATAAAAAATATCCTAAGTATAATGACATAAAGTACAATTATGCCAAGTAAGTATAGTACAGTGGTTTTTGCGTGATACGCGTTCAAACAGACAAGCAGACGGACGGTTAAAGAGACAGACAAACAGACAAAAATTCTGAAAATTGTTGGTTTGGACTCTGTATCATTTATAGTGTACACTTCAATGATTTCAAAAAATAATTCATGTATAGACACGGTTCTGTTAGTATTTTATTATTATGTAACTATACACATGTAGTAGTTGCACAATATCAATTGTCATTGGTCATCAGTATAACTAAAGCGAAATATCTAGTCTGTCTGTTTGACGATGCCGTAATAGCCTACGGGTATCTATTCTCATTTGTGAGTTTTTCAGTTCGAACCCAGGCCCGTACCGCAGGGCATCTATTAAGTAACGGCGATGGAAACATCGCCAGCAAAACTTGCCTGTCGGAGAAAATCTGAAGCGTGTGTATTCACCAATCCACTTTGGGCTCTCGTGAAAGATTAAGGCCTGAAAACCCCTTCGTGATTACTAGGAGAGGCTTTCGCCCTGCCGTGACACGTACGTAACAAGTTGATATCGAATCGAAAATCCAAATATATACTCAAACAAAATGTTTAATATTCATGAATAGATAACAGGAATACATAAAATATACAAAATTTTAACTTTTTTACATTCAATATACGAAAACCCGAAATACATTACGGAATAGGCTCTAAAATTGATTTATGAATAGGCAAGTCTATTCGCTTAACGCGTACACTGTAACCACTAAATGATGTTTACCGAAGAAATAACAAACTCGTTTAAGTGCGAAAATTATCACGTAATGAGTGTACTCACTCTACTGAACTTGTGTTTGTTTTCCAACTACATATGTACTGTGTTATTGGATGCTACTTATGTATATTTAAAGAATGCCAGAAGTTTCCAAAACGACTTTTAACTTTATTACATATTTTTCTGTAACTATGAATTATAGAAATGGATACACTGACAACGCAAGTTTGTTGTTCTTCTACTTCGGTTTGATGCGCGACGCGACGACTGTTTTGCCAATGTCACGTGTCAATTATATTCAAGTAAATATGGCGTCGCTCAGTAAAGCGATAGTAGGTTTACTGAGAACGGTTGGACTCCTTGGAAAGACATGAAAAACGCAGTCTTATGCCTTTATTTGATTATCACAAACATTACGCACAAACATGACACTTTGAACTTTAATAAACTATCACTATTAAACCACAAAGTTCAAAATACATAATTTTTATAATAATCAAACAAAAACTCAACCTCACACCTCTCGAGCTCCCGCCAAAGAATCCGCAAGTGTGTTAAATTATATGGAATCAAGCGTGTCACTTATTTTCCACCTGTTTTTATATATGACCTGGAACGAACTGCCTCAAGAGGTCTTTATATTGTGCTACGATATGGGGTTCTTCAAGAGAGATTTTGCAAGGTCGGCGGCGCGCCCGCATACCCTCTGGTGTTGCAGGTGTCCATGGGCGGCGGTAACACTTACCATCACGTGGGACCGCTTGCTCGTCCGCCCACTAGTCTATAAAAAAATAATATGGCAATGGTGCAATTAATATAATCTGCCAGTGTCAATTTTTATCGTAACAAACAATTTCAAAATCTAAAACGTATCCCATCAATGTCCAGTCCCGTCGAAGTAAGTCTGGAGTTGCTCAGAAAAGTGATAGTAGATTTATTGAGGACTGAAGAGGACTCCTTGGAAGCACACGAAAAACGTAGTCTCATGCTTTTGTAAGATTATCACAAACATCACATTGAAGTTTAACTATCGATATTAAACCACAAAACCCACAAATACACAATTTTTATAATAAATCAAACGAAAGACTTAACTTCACTTCTCGATTTCCCGCCTAAAGTATATTTTTCCCCTACAAGTAAATTTTAGTGATGCAAAATCACCCACCGATGAAACGAAACATCGCCATTGACTCGATTCACCCTTCGATGATTTTTTAATAATTATATAGGTAGCGTAATTATTATTTTTTGTGTTTTGTACAAACTTGGGGATACACAGCGACGGACAGCTTGTGTTATCTATCCCTGTATATCTATGAATAAATTCACGGCCTAAGTCACTTGAAAATAATTATTAATGACGAGAAATCTAATTATTTTCCGGCAAAACTATTAGTTAGGTGTCTTGTGACAACGTCCATTATTCCAAATATATTTTGTGTTCAGTTTTTATAAACAAAAAATAGATAGATAATTTGAAACGGTTATGTGGGAAATGTTCCATGAACTTATATCCGAGAGATTTATTACTGTAACCCTCTCCCATCGATATGATCTTTTTATGAATGTCTTTTCTGTTTTATTTCCATACTTCTGCCGTGTAATACCATCAGCTTATATCTCTCCACTATTGGATATTTCGACTTATTTTATTTACTCACTACAAACATGCAAACTTTCGCATTTATATTATTAATGGGATCATATCACACCCTCAATTTCACCACAAGTTTAATAATACAAGTAATCATTTATTCTTATGGCTCAACAAAGCAGTACTTAAGTGGTATTATGTCGAAATTTAGATTTTACCATTATTTGGCCTACCGATTGGCGCAGTTGGTAGTGACCCAGCTTGCTGTGCAAAAGGTTCCGGCTTGGATTCCCGGTCGGACATACATTTGTTAAAAAAAAAGAATACAAAAGTTAGATGTATGTTCGGGACTGGGTGTGTGTTTGTGGTTGTCTTTGTATGTGTCTCTGGACCCACGACACAGGAAATCCTTGTGTGGGCCATTGAGTGTGGCGTTATTTATTTATTTTATTTAAAAGAGCACTTTAAACCTTGGATAATAATTTTTTTCATTATTTTATAGCTAAATTGGAGAAAATGATGGCCAGTTTGTAAGTCATTAATTTTTGAAAAAATAAGTGCCTACTTAATAATAAGCATAAAATTAAATCAATAAATAATACAGTTCATTTTGCTAAGTTATCATTTTCGGGTTATGTCTTTTTTCCGTTGAGGGTGCGACACGGATTGTCCTACAAGTGTATGTAAATCAAACCACGTAGGTACTCTATTTAGTACATAATAAATATTACGATTAATACAGTAATCGCAATTTGTGACGTAATTAATCGTAATCGTAACCCTATTATGATCAATTCCAAAAAATCGTCCTAAAATTGCTCACAAACAAAAAAACATTAATATTAAATTACGTTGTCAAGTCCATTTTACAGCGCAGCTCGTATTGCCTACCTGCGAAATATTTTCGACGCACATTCACACGAATGAAGCGAAATTTGACACTTTTTTATCTATGTTAGTAATAATTGGGGCATATTTATTTACAAACTGTATTTTATGTAACGTTAGCCTCCATTTGTGTTTACTTTTTGATGATTCGCAACAACTATTACTTTTTAATATATCCTGCGAGACTTTGTAACTGATTTGGATTAAAAGGAACCCGTAAAATAAAATTGAATGAGCAGAAAATTGAAATACTGAATGGGCAGCAAATTGATACATTTCGTCGTAATATATTAATTATAAAATAATTCTTTTTATCTACTCGTATTTATGTAGATATATATCAATTCCTATGGCAGCAAACGTGGGACTTTATGGCGGGAACTCGAACAGTGTAATTTACTTTTTTACAAGCTTTTATTTAACTTCACTTGTTAGTTACTATGTTTGGGATAAATCTTGCAAGCCAAATTTGAACTACTTCCTCTAAACTGACGATTTTGAAATTTTGCATGCTTGTTCAATTCTGCTGACAATACACTAAAATGATAGAAATAACCCGATGCTGCAGCCAGGATTGTCTCCTCATGAGGGCTCTCCTCAACGGGTAGCAGCATGCACATGAAACTTTGCAAAACAAAACATGACTTTCTACTGTAATTATGCGTTACTTGAAATGGATAGATTGAGAAATATTTCTAACTAAAAAGATCTAAATAAAATAATATAAAAAAAGCTTTTTACAAGCCATGTACTAAAACGAATAAAATAAGTTTATATTGAATTAATGTTTGTTTGTTTTTAAAAAACTTTTTTTTATATTATTTTTATTTGATTAATTGTAAAATATGTGTACTGTACATTTTGTAGTTTAATAGTGATAGTTTATTAAACTTCAAAGTATTTTTTGTTCCTAATGTTTGTGATCATATAAATTATCTAAAATCATAGGACTGCGTTTTTCGTGTGCTTCCAAGGAGTCCTCTTCTGTCCTCAGTAAACCTACTATAGCTTTACTGAGCGAAAAAGCGTTTTCACGCAAAAAAATTGGGACATTTTTATTTAGAGTGCGCGCCAGCTCCAACGGTATCTTGAGGATGATGGCGGATGAACGTGACTTTCCTATTATTAGATATTTCGTTCGAATGTTCATAGTTTTATAAGTCTTTGTCTGGTTTTATTATGCCAACACTTGATGTCGGTCTGTGTTGTTCAATTCAATAAATAAAATAAATACCTACATCTCTCCTCGCCCAAACCTTTGGGCCTGGAAGAGATCGCTTGAGCGATAAGGCCTACCTTTTGTATTCAATAAAACAATTTTATGACACTATCACTGTAGTTTCTGGTGTGTAATTACTTACTTTCTTAACAGCATTGGAGAGACATAGGTTGCTGGTGTAATACCTATATACCTAACTTAAAAGCATTCAATATATTTTCTCATTATAATATTGCTAATAGACCCTGATAGATCTCCGTCCAATTACATCGAAATGTCCCCAGAACAACATTAGTAAGAGGAACAAGGCCAGTCTCAATGTAGGTCGATAGTTTCGGTACCTAACTAGGGTTGTCACCTTTGCAAGACTGTAAAACTTGCAACTATGAAAGACTGTAAATTTATTGTAAGCTTGAAGAACGCAAAATTAGATTATCTGAAATGACTAAATGTAAAACAAAATGTTTTCAAATATATATTTATTTTTTTTGAAACTATAATCTCAAAATGTAATTTCGGGATCTTACTGGCATTTTCGGATAGCCAATTCAAATACCTAAATTAAAATTTTGTTAATAAAATCATTCCCATTATCTAGGCACAGTATAAGTATGTATTAAGTCTATGAACGCGCTAAATATACAAAGTGAAAATATATCTACTAAACTAAACCGATTTGGCACGGGGTGCTACTGATACGACGATTTTCAAGATAAAAACCACGCTTCCATCACAAACTTTCTTTTTTATCTGTTTTTCGTTTAGACGAACAGATCCGGAGATGGTATTAATAGATGGGTCGCCGCCATCATAGACGCCGTGTCAAAATGGAGGGAGGGACAACCCTACCCTAACTCGTGTTAACTCGTTATCTAGGTTACTCACGCGCTGACTTAGACTTTGTATCAGAAATGCTAATGCAGTTCGATTTTTTGGCATTCTGCAACGATTTCTTTGGGATATTTAAGTAGTGGAGTCAACCATTTGATTGTGTAAATTAGGTAATCTTGAAATTTATCACACGTTAACAACAACGTTATAGTATTGTAAGTGGCTGTCGCAGGTCGCATCATAGAATCTGTTTTTTTTAATTAAAAATATAGCTGTTATTATACGCTGGCAAATAATGAAATTAATAAATTAAATGAAATGATTTTTTTGTTTGAAAAACTGCCTTTATAAAGAATATACTTAACAGACGACATGTTTTTTTACATATTATCCTAATGAGATTAAGCGATTTACCTAACTACGAATTAACCCAGTGTATTAGCTAGCGGCTGTTAATACGAGTTTCACTAGTGAGTGAGATATGACAGAGCCCATACCATCCCATTCTCCCCACTTTCCAACTCTTTTTCTAATTCTATTCCTTTGAATCTCCCAAAGGTAGGCAGCGCATATGGGGGCGTACCAGCGTTTGTCATTCTGGACTTAGGTTGGCACGAAACGCGGATGCCCGTGGGCCTCTTATCACCATTAACTGTCTCCTCGTTTGCCGCCTTTTTTCCATAAATAAAAAATAAAGTGCAAGTAAAATTTTCATATCACTTAACCTAAAATGTTAAAAAAATAACCATTATCTAAAGGTTGGCTGGAAGATATCACTTTAGCGCTAAGGTCGCCGGTTGTACTTCCTTGTACTTTGTATTTCTCTATACTGTTTTGCTGTACATTAAAGTGTATCTATCTATCATTTCAGTCTTATACTCTGTTTGATGACGTCACATAAACTCGAATACTGAACTCTAAAAATCGCACAAAACAACGCCCTCAATAGGGAGAGCCCACTTGCAATGAGGTAAACGAACGCGACACTTCGTTTTTCGTCATCAGTCGTCGTTTTCGTCATTTTTTTTCTCGTTCTCGTCGATTCCCGTGGGCGGCGGCGCGGGGCCGGCGACACTTCGTGTTAGTCCTCAAATTCCATCGGGTTTTCAGTTCGATACATGAAAAAAAAGTTGTTTGAACAGAGTTCATGGTTGAATGGATTTGTTAAGTTTACATTAAAGTGTCCAGTTTTTTTTTATTTTTTAGGTAGATTTCACAGAAATCTACTATTGGGGAGATCAAGACTTTCGAATTTCAAAAACAATAATTACATCTCTACAAAAGGTAAGATGTAATGGATAAGATGTATTGGTCGCTTGGTGCCTGCCGGCTTAAAAATAGCATTACCCCAACTCTTTCCTTGGGTATCGTAAAAGGCTACTGAGGGATAACAAAGCAGCTACCATGAGCCCAGAGGAACTACACCATCTCTAAAAAGATTAAACTCGCTAACGCGCTTGGCCAGGGTGGCGTTTTAAGGCCATATACGCCTCATGCACAGGCTAATGTGCATTAGAAGGCCCCTCGTCCAATAGTGAACGAAAAAAAATCTGGTGACCAGTGGTGACCAAAGGCAGCTCTACGAATTCCTCTGTTCACAGTCCATTTTCGCTAACTATTACAAAAAAAATATTGACAAGCATCGTGCGGTTGAACGCAAACTATCCGCTATTGTTTTTTATTTGACATAGAGGAAATTAAGCGTTCACGCGTGTTTCATACGAGAACTGGTTTTTGTGTTTGGCAGGAATTATCAGGAATTGGCAGGCAGGAAATTAATTGAGATAAAGTTGTGACCGTGTGCTGTCGGCCATCTTTAGACTAATCACCACTCTATCTCTTCCCGTGGCTGGTGTAAAGGGGGTCTGAAGGATATCAGAGCCGCTACCATAAGCTCCGAGGAACTACACCGTTTCTAAAGAGTGGACTCGCAGCGTGGTGTTTTAAATCCGTACGTTCCTCATCCACAATATGATATGCTAGTGAAGGTCCAGACCATCTTATGTCTCCATCAGTGAGCCAAAATGAGGGAGAGATGGTATAACCCCCGGCGGACGCATAGTCGGCTAACGACAGAAACCGACGATTCCCGACTCGCGATTCGGGAAGACGGTAGACAAGCATACAGCCCACCTGATACTAGGTGAATACTGTCGTCCATAGACATCCACGATACATGCCCACATCAGTCCAGAATGACAAACGCTGGCACAACCCCGAATGCGCTGCCTACCCCCGGAGATGTAGGATTTGATTGGGAGAAATGGTTGAGAACTTGGGAAGGGATAGGATAGGATGGCATGTGAATGGGCCCTGGAATATCTCACTCACTACCGACACACGTAGGTACATTGGGAAATAGGATATAGTGGGAAATGCAGTACATTTCAAGACAGTCTTCTGTGATATGCTCTGTATCGAGCATCGTGGCCGGCAGAGAGTCGCCACCCGGTCATTGGTTTCCGTCGAAGTCCCTTAGGGTTTGCGGTAGCGGTTTTGTTATCCCTAAGTCGCCTTCTACGACACCCAACGGCAAGTGATGGGGTGGTGGTATTGTAAAGCCGGCACCACACGGCCCAGCAGGCTTTACAATACCATATATCCTCTACAATATTAATATAAATAAATTATCAAAAAGGTTTTCGTATTCTTAATGACTATTCTCCTTAATAGTAAACTCTATAGTAGATATCTAGTCATATATACAGGCACACTTTTTGTTTCGGTCGCCATTTAGTGAAATTACGCCAGTTCTCTTTTTGGACGAGTTTAAACCGCCATCTTGACTGTGAAATTGCACTATCTGTAATTATGCTGAAAATTTCAGGAAAATCTCGGGTCTGCGCTTAAGATGAGCTACATGAAAATGTAAAAAAGTGTGAAATAGTGTACAATCACAAAGAAAACCTTTTCCCATGTTTTTATAGATTTGGTAGATTTGGTCACCGCCGTCCATGGACACTAGAAAGACCAGGGGGGTTGCGATTGAGCCGCCTACCTTGCAGGATTCTATTTACAGCTCTCTTGAAGAACTCCATGCCGTAGCTCAGTGGTAAAACCTTAGTTGGCAGTTCATTCCACAACTTTCGGGTTCGCGGTATAAAGTGTCTGACTGCGCTGTACGCAACAACTTCTTGTCAAGGAAATGCGATTGCACCACTCTTCGATGACGAGATATGCGATGGTAAAAATCCGAAGTTAGCATTAGATTGAGCAGCTCTTCAGAACATTCCCCATTATATAAGCGGTAGAAGACGTAAAGAGAAACAACATCTCTCCGGACTTTCGGGGACTCCAAACCGCTCGTGAGAGTGGAATCGACGACAATACTGCATATAGTTGACCATCTCATTGAATCCTACACTATGCCGTCCTGTTTCCCTTATCTTATAGACGCGGGATGAAATGGCATGAAATAAATTCAATCTTTTGTCGCGGTCAGATCGCGCGACCTGCTACCCTTACATGCAACTATTTTATACTACCTTTTGAGTCATCCTCTCCTCGTTATTCTTATCCATTCTTCCCAACGCTGTCTATAAATCGATTCTTAAATCTCCAAAGGTAAGCAACGCATTCGGGACGTGAATTTGTATTGTAAAATATTTGTAGCAAGTTTTAAATTAATAGGACTGTCAAATAATTTTTCATACAAACTTTAATACTACCTTTTACCCCTTTAGAGGTTCAATTTTGAGCATTCTTATCTTAGTGAGTGTAGATACTGATATTTTTGAGTGTACTGAAAATGAACTTGTACACAACTATACATAAAATAGTTAAAGTCATTTTAATGATGTAACCATTTTGTTTCTGTTTCTAAAATTACAGTCGTCGCAACATTTGCTATGTAGCCAACTTCTGGGGATTTCGAAAAACGGACATCTTGGGGAATAGGATAAAGGATGTCTCATATTTAATTATTTTATTATACTTTATTGTTTTGAAATATTAGTTTTAAATCAATCCACTCATGACCTATGATTTGTTATTCTCTTCTTTTGTATTAGTTGTTAAATGTTCAAGTAGATACAGGCTTACTTATCCACCTGTAATATGACCTTTGATCTTTTATTGTCTACCTTTGTATTAGTTGTTAAATGTTCAAGTAGGTACAGGCTTACTTATCCACCTGTAATATGACCTTTGATCTTTTATTGTCTACCTTTGTATTAGTTGTTAAATGTTCAAGTAGGTACAGACTTGCCTATCCATCTCTAATATGACCTTTGATCTTTTATTGTCTACCTTTGTATTAGTTGTTAAATGTTCAAGTAGGTACAGACTTGCCTATCCATCTCTAATATGACCTTTGATCTTTTATTGTCTACCTTTGTATTAGTTGTTAAATGTTCAAGTAGGTACAGACTTGCCTATCCATCTCTAATATGACCTTTGATCTTTTATTGTCTACCTTTGTATTAGTTGTTAAATGTTCAAGTAGGTACAGACTTGCCTATCCATCTCTAATATGACCTTTGATCTTTTATTGTCTACCTTTGTATTAGTTGTTAAATGTTCAAGTAGGTACAGGCTTGCCTATCCGCCTCTAATATGATCTTTGACCTTTTATTGTCTACCTTTATACTAGTTGTACACGTTCAAGTACGGAACTGACACAAATAACGACAATATCAGTAAACATGATGGTAACAGGTGCATAGTGGAGCAGTTGTCGTTCAGTTCGGGTTCCATTCCACGTAATCTGGGCAGATTTCGCTGACGGCGCACCGCAGGCGCCGCCTCATTCGACCGGTACCGTTTGCAAATAAACATTTATAATAAAATAAATAATAGTATTTAATATGTATTATTGTTATTTGAAATTTAGTTCTTGGTTTATTGGTGGTATATGATATGTATATAAATGGTGTTATGTAAGGATTTATAATAATTTTAATGTCTAATTGTTAGATAGTGCACGAATAAACTGATTTAATTTGATGTAAATCGTCTGCTTATTGCAAGAACTCATTAAATGACATAAACAAAACTTTGAGAAATCAATTACATAATTACTTTTGATTGCATTTGATGCACTGTATCATCATAATTAATGATAGGTTTAAAAAATGTTAAACACCCTTAAAGAAATAAGTGACTTAATGCATAATATAAAACTCATCGAGACGACGATAATTGTATTTAAAGATTTTTTGTAATTAATGAGTTCTTAATATTTGATTCTTTTACTAATCTTTTAAAAGATTAAAACTAAAGAAAAAAGAAGAGAAAAGATAAAAATAACTTTCCAAAATATTTTCTAATGAATTTTGTCTGCTAACCGTACCCGGCTTCCGGTGAGTCGTTCACGCGATGTTGTGTCTGAGATTCGGTCTCGCAACAGATACTACTTGTTGGCTGACTGTACTTTCGTGCGCTTTTAGAAATCAGCCTACGACTGTACCTTGTATTTTAAGTGCATTTGAACGGGTTTGCGAAAGTATTTTGTTACTTTTGGTGTATTTTTTTCAAGAGATTCTATTTAATAATAATAGTAATCTTTATTTCAGAATAGTGATCGTCCACGTACAGGTTAGTTAGCAGAAAAACTCATATATCTAGCGGTACTTAAAAAAAAACCGTTATTTAGAAAAAAACAAAAACTATGATACGTCACTAGTTATCGTTATTTTTGTTTTTTTCTAAGTAACTGTTTTTTTTTAACTAACACTAGACTAGACTCACTGGTCTCCGAAAAAACCTGAGGCATCTATCTAGCCATATGCTGGGCTTGAATCGATCCATTTATGTATGACTTTGAGCTTAAGACTTTCTAGCATTTGCTAAAGTTGCAATGAACTGCCAGCTGAGATTTTTCCCTACGCTACCACATGTTGCAAGAGCCCGATATATATTAATTGTATATTATTTAATGTTAATAAAAAAAACACAGGAAACTATAAATTAGCACTAATGTACTAAACTATTAAGAGCACTAATATAATAAATCAAATAAATGTGAAACCAATTCGTATATTATTTTGCAGAGTGATTTTGATGAAATTTTGCAAACAAGATAAAATCGCACAGGATTGTAAGGAATGGAATCGCACAGGATTGTAAGGAATGGAATCGCACAGGATTGTAAGGAATGGAATCGCAGGATAGTATTTCAAAGTTTGTATTAATGGTCGGTATTATTCTAAGCAATGTAGAAGCAAAAAGTTCAGTAAGAGATAATATTCAAAAGATTTTTTTTTAGATCTTTTTAATTTTATTGACAGACCCTAAATGAATAAATGCCCACTCGTGTCTTGGAATAGAACGTTTGTCATGTTAATACATGTTCCTTAAATAATATGAATTGAATGGATATTTGCAATTTAAAGCTTGCGGATGTGAAAGCTCGTATAAACGATATAGACGGAAGTTTAATTTCCTAACTGACTAAACCTGGCGTTGGATATGGGGAGAGTGTTGTGTTTTATTTTAATTATTCTCCGTGATGTCAACTGAATGATATTTTTATTCACATCTCCACTACGTTGACAAGCACGTATAATTCAGTGAAACTAGAAATACTAGTAGGTATGTATAGTCCGTTCCAATCCAATTTGGCAAAACAACACCAATTGATGAAATATCTCAAATCTATAGTGGGAGTTTTATTTGAGTCGAGGGATATGACATGTAGAACTGTCGAACAGAGGAAAATTGGTACGGAGATGACACTCTATTGACCGTTCTACATGTCATATCCCTCAATGTATCAAATTATGGATACGTTCAAAACCAATCGATGAAATATCTCAAATCTATAGTGGGAGTTTTATTTGAGTCGAGGGATATGACATGTAGAACTGTCGAACAGAGGAAAATTGGTACGGAGATGACACTCTATTGACCGTTCTACATGTCATATCCCTCAATGTATCAAATTATGGATACGTTCAAAACCAATCGATGAAATATCTCAAATCTATAGTGGGAGTTTTATTTGAGTCGAGGGATATGACATGTAGAACTGTCGAACAGAGGAAAATTGGTACGGAGATGACACTCTATTGACCGTTCTACATGTCATATCCCTCAATGTATCAAATTATGGATACGTTCAAAACCAATCGATGAAATATCTCAAATCTATAGTGGGAGTTTTATTTGAGTCGAGGGATATGACATGTAGAACTGTCGAACAGAGGAAAATTGGTACGGAGATGACACTCTATTGACCGTTCTACATGTCATATCCCTCAATGTATCAAATTATGGATACGTTCAAAACCAATCGATGAAATATCTCAAATCTATAGTGGGAGTTTTATTTGAGTCGAGGGATATGACATGTAGAACTGTCGAACAGAGGAAAATTGGTACGGAGATGACACTCTATTGACCGTTCTACATGTCATATCCCTCAATGTATCAAATTATGGATACGTTCAAAACCAATCGATGAAATATCTCAAATCTATAGTGGGAGTTTTATTTGAGTCGAGGGATATGACATGTAGAACTGTCGAACAGAGGAAAATTGGTACGGAGATGACACTCTATTGACCGTTCTACATGTCATATCCCTCAATGTATCAAATTATGGATACGTTCAAAACCAATCGATGAAATATCTCAAATCTATAGTGGGAGTTTTATTTGAGTCGAGGGATATGACATGTAGAACTGTCGAACAGAGGAAAATTGGTACGGAGATGACACTCTATTGACCGTTCTACATGTCATATCCCTCAATGTATCAAATTATGGATACGTTCAAAACCAATCGATGAAATATCTCAAATCTATAGTGGGAGTTTTATTTGAGTCGAGGGATATGACATGTAGAACTGTCGAACAGAGGAAAATTGGTACGGAGGTGACACTCTATTGACCGTTCTACATGTCATATCTCTCAATGTATCAAATTATGGATACGTTCAAAACCAATCGATGAAATATCTCAAATCTATAGTGGGAGTTTTATTTGAGTCGAGGGATATGACATGTAGAACTGTCGAACAGAGGAAAATTGGTACGGAGATGACACTCTATTGACCGTTCTACATGTCATATCCCTCAATGTATCAAATTATGGATACGTTCAAAACCAATCGATGAAATATCTCAAATCTATAGTGGGAGTTTTATTTGAGTCGAGGGATATGACATGTAGAACTGTCGAACAGAGGAAAATTGGTACGGAGGTGACACTCTATTGACCGTTCTACATGTCATATCCCTCAATGTATCAAATTATGGATACGTTCAAAACCAATCGATGAAATATCTCAAATCTATAGTGGGAGTTTTATTTGAGTGGAGGGATATGACATGTAGAACTGTCGAACAGAGGAAAATTGGTACGGAGATGACACTCTATTGACCGTTCTACATGTCATATCCCTCAATGTATCAAATTATGGATACGTTCAAAACCAATCGATGAAATATCTCAAATCTATAGTGGGAGTTTTATTTGAGTCGAGGGATATGACATGTAGAACTGTCGAACAGAGGAAAATTGGTACGGAGATGACACTCTATTGACCGTTCTACATGTCATATCCCTCAATGTATCAAATTATGGATACGTTCAAAACCAATCGATGAAATATCTCAAATCTATAGTGGGAGTTTTATTTGAGTCGAGGGATATGACATGTAGAACTGTCGAACAGAGGAAAATTGGTACGGAGATGACACTCTATTGACCGTTCTACATGTCATATCCCTCAATGTATCAAATTATGGATACGTTCAAAACCAATCGATGAAATATCTCAAATCTATAGTGGGAGTTTTATTTGAGTCGAGGGATATGACATGTAGAACTGTCGAACAGAGGAAAATTGGTACGGAGATGACACTCTATTGACCGTTCTACATGTCATATCCCTCAATGTATCAAATTATGGATACGTTCAAAACCAATCGATGAAATATCTCAAATCTATAGTGGGAGTTTTATTTGAGTCGAGGGATATGACATGTAGAACTGTCGAACAGAGGAAAATTGGTACGGAGATGACACTCTATTGACCGTTCTACATGTCATATCCCTCAATGTATCAAATTATGGATACGTTCAAAACCAATCGATGAAATATCTCAAATCTATAGTGGGAGTTTTATTTGAGTCGAGGGATATGACATGTAGAACTGTCGAACAGAGGAAAATTGGTACGGAGATGACACTCTATTGACCGTTCTACATGTCATATCCCTCAATGTATCAAATTATGGATACGTTCAAAACCAATCGATGAAATATCTCAAATCTATAGTGGGAGTTTTATTTGAGTCGAGGGATATGACATGTAGAACTGTCGAACAGAGGAAAATTGGTACGGAGGTGACACTCTATTGACCGTTCTACATGTCATATCTCTCAATGTATCAAATTATGGATACGTTCAAAACCAATCGATGAAATATCTCAAATCTATAGTGGGAGTTTTATTTGAGTCGAGGGATATGACATGTAGAACTGTCGAACAGAGGAAAATTGGTACGGAGATGACACTCTATTGACCGTTCTACATGTCATATCCCTCAATGTATCAAATTATGGATACGTTCAAAACCAATCGATGAAATATCTCAAATCTATAGTGGGAGTTTTATTTGAGTCGAGGGATATGACATGTAGAACTGTCGAACAGAGGAAAATTGGTACGGAGGTGACACTCTATTGACCGTTCTACATGTCATATCCCTCAATGTATCATTATGGATACGTTAACAGTTATCACGTCACTGTTTCAGGCACTAATTTCAGGCCTCAGGCCGCCATTTGAGCGGCTTCTTATAATTTATTATACATTTTTATGATAAATATCTACAAGAACAAGCAATTTGTATGAAGAATACATGAGTTAAGCGTATTGAGCTTACTTCTTAGTATTCATTACTTATTTTTTATGAGGAGTAGGTATTTACAACAACCAGCAGTTTTGTTGAAGAATAGGTACATAAGCTAAACGTACCATTAGTATTTTTTATTGCATCAATATACTCATAAAGGCGGAAATGGTGCACAATGTTATATTTGATAATAACTATTCTCTCCACATACGAGTACCATACATACCATATAATCAGCAGTGGCTCTCTAAAAGGGCGAGGGTGTACGCTGCAATCCACCAGCCGCTGGGCGCACTCGACTGGCCACGCTACCCCTCTCTCACAGAAGACTACCTTGGAAAGTATTGCATTTCCTACTTTATCGTATTTCCCCCATGTATCCACCACGTGTTCGGCAGTGAGTAAGATATGCCAGAGCACATTCGCATCCCATCCTATCCTAACCCTCCCCATTCTCCCAACCCCTTCCCTACATCTCCAAGGGTAGCCAGCACTTCCTTGCCAACATTTGTCATTCTGGACTGATGTTGGCGTGTATCGCGGATATCAGGTGGATTGTTTGCTCGTCTGACAAGTTTTCACTAAAAAAAAACACTTTCCACTGCTGGCTGGATATCGCTCTCACGCGATCTTCTGCTCTTCCCATACAACCACTATCAGCGACTCTCTCAAGTGAATTAGAAAAATTAGTTAAAATTCACGGAAAAATACTTTTAAATCCGATTTACTTTTGATTTACCACGCGTCGCGACGTTTGGAAATTTCGACCAAAAATCGACATGAATGGATAATTTTGTATTCCGGAATGTTGATTTTTTTTTTTCAATTTCCAGAAGTTACTACTTAGGATTTGTTCGTATTCATTTAGAAGAAAACTTTCTAAAATATTTTTACTAGATACCTAATCCTATTATACAAATACCCTGTTTCGATATTGTTTCTTTCTATTTGAAACAATGGCATGAACAAAAACTTTATCACCACTTTACCAATAAAAAATAAACATACTATTTTACTAATGTAACAGCCAACCATATTTTTATGACAAATAATAATTGCGAACTGGTTACTAACTTTACGGGTAAAGTGCTTTTTTCAGTTTTCAGTTTACGATTGTTGCAAAAGGCAGTCAATTACAATGGCTGCGGTTCGTTTTCTACTTTTCGACGGAATTATTTGAATGGAATAACCACACAGTGTTAAGAAGGGGCAGTATAGGAGTTTCTTTACAAATATTAAAAATATTGCACACACACAGACGCAACGCTTGACATAAATGGCGAAGCTGTGTCGTTAATATGTCCAGCTATCTTCAACCACTTTACACTTACAGGTGGTTTTAGCTCACACACACTTAGGTACATGAATGTGACCAATCAAGAGCGACTTAGCCCAACGTTTCCACTAATACAAAAGTTCAAAGGTTGAAGGTCATAGCTTATATAGCTTGACAGACTAGTAATTAATTGAAATTACATGATAATACAAATAATAATAGTTTTGTAGTAATATAATATAATAATAATACATCTTTTATTTCCAAATAGTCACATTCATTTTATTTAAAAATGACGATATATTTGTTTATAGGTACATAAATTTAGTTATGCAGCCTAAAAATACTACAATCATGTAAACAGCGTATCTTCGAGATTAGGATAATAATACATATAATATACATATAATACATACAAATGTAATTAAGTACATTATAACTTATTTTATATGAACTACATTTATAAATAAATACATAAATACCTACCGCTACATTCAATCGCCCACACCAGGATTGCCTGGTCGTGGGTCCAGAAACACATACAAAGACGAACACACCACCCTTGAACAAACATTTGTCTTTAAACAAATGAATCTCCGACCAGAAATCGAACCCGGAACCCTCTCCAAAGTAGGTAAGGGTTACCAACTGGGTTACAGTCCTCAAATAACGTTCTTCGTCAATCATCCTTTCGAACTCAATTAATATAGCCTCTGTATAGAGATTCCGTACCAGTTTCTCTGTAAACTGTGATATCCACAAGTTAGATCATGGTTGTCGCTGTTTCACGTCCAACAAATTACAGGTTCACTTTAGTGTTGTACCAAGTTGTTCCATGGTTAGTAGTTTTAAAGAGGAGTTATTTGAGTTGCCTCATTTAAATCCGAATGATAGTCTCATTAATTTTTGCAACCTGTCAATCTATTTGCAGTGTAAAGTACGAGTGATACAGAACCCAAAACATTTCTTTTTGAAATTTTTGGTCTGTCTGTCTGCCTGTCTGTCTGGATGCGCTTTACGCATAAACCAGAGACGGATTTTAATTAAACTTGACGTAGTGTGCCGTGTTAACATTTAGGCTACTTTGTAATACACGTATTAAAAATCACATATTAAAGTGTTAATCACATATTAAAGTATTCTAAAGTCTTCGCGCACGAATTCGTGGGCACAGCTAGTTTACTAAAAGTAGGTATTTTGCTTAATATATGCTACTTTAATATCCTATCCCTATCCCATCCTATCCTATTGCTCCCCGTTTTAATAGAAATAGAAATTCCCCATAGAAATGTAGGCAGCGCATTCGGGGGCGTGCCAACGTTTGTCATTCTAGACTGATCTTGGCATGTGTCGCGGATGTCTATGGACGACAGTATCCATTTACCATCAGGAGACTGTATGCTCGTCTGCCGCCTATATTCTATAAAAAATAAATTTAATATGTGCTTGTTCAATATAACCATGTGAACTAAATTATAATAAGGAGAACAGAAATGCGATAAATTTCATTATTTTCCCAAAATTTCACTTCACTCCATAAGTAGTTGCAAGTTGTCCCAACACTATGTATGTGCGTCAGTCATTACTTGTAATTTGTCGTTTCAAATGTGAAAGCCACTGTCTTCGTACATATAATATGTACCTAAGTAGCTATAATTACTAATTATTATTTATTGTTTTGTTTTACCATTCTAGTTCACAGTTAAACTGGAAACCTATTTTAGGATACGTGGAGACCTAAGGTACAGAAAAATAAACGATTGTTAATCTTACAATGAGAAATAATTGTAAGATCAGTCGAACTTACCAAAGTAAACTCTGAAACAAATTACGCTGTGCTGTGCTACGTTGTGAATTGCAGGTTAGCGTAGTAGCACAAGAAGATATGACTAAGTACATGAAGATGCGACTACATGAAGACTACATGTGACTACATTGTTATATTTATCTATATCACGAGGACGAGGTATGTAATATAATAATTAATGAACGGCAAAAAATACTTGGCAGCAAATCGATGGCAACAAATTTTAAGTTGAGTTAGGAGTAGGTCTTGTGTTAAAAAAGAAATAGAGTTCCCGGGTCAACTTTGTCATAGCATTTTTAGTAATTCAAAAATATTTATTTAAGTTATTCAGTACTTATCAACACTCGTAAAGTAATAGAGAGATATATTCTCGAATTCACTCACAAATATGTATGTACCCTACCATTAACAGTTTATCAAATTAAATCGTACCTATCCAAAGTTCAACATTGAAATAGGGGTATAAATAGTTATTTCGGTAACAGCAAAAATAACTTGGTGTTGGTGATTCGACGAAAGCGTTCTGAATTCAAACAATAGCTCGAGTGTCCTTCCCCGGAATTGGCGCGGAAATTTTTGTTATCTTTTCGTGTTCCTCGAACGAATTTTAAATTGAGACCACAAATACGAGGGTGCCTAAAATGATGCTTTATAAAAAAAAAATTTTTTATTACTTAAACTATAATACAATATCATACAAATCTGCTCGTGTCATTTTCTACAAATTATAGGTAGGTACTAAATATTGCTATACTTCAAGAAACTAAGAAGCATAGCACATTATATACCTAATAAACAAAATTTCAAATTTGTTGGAAGAAAAACATTACTTAAATTGTAATTAAATTATATAAAAAACGTATTTGTTCTTAAATAATTACTTAGTTGATATCCTAAAAGCGGAATACTAACTAAATGTACAATAAAACAAACTACGGATCTATGAAACGAACAATAAAATCCTTTATTTATTTTTTCTATTAGTCGTAGTTATAATAATATACTACACTCCTCAACCATCTTGTGTACCTATTGTTAGGTAATTAAGGAAGAGGGGTAATTTCATTACCTTATTTAATATCATTTTGGTATCTCTAAACCCACCTTTGGCGGGTTCTGAGTTATGCCAACTTTTAGTGCAACCGCCTTAGCGGAACTGGTTTATCTTAAGGATAAAAATTACCTACTTACTAAAAAATACTAAATTATTTAAAAATTACGTTTACATAACTTACATTCCTAGTTATATATTAACTTACGTATTGTAAGTATTTTATTATTCATTCATTATCATCATTATTATTACGTGGGCTATTGTTAATGGTTATTTCATGTCACGCAGTACAATTTAAGTCAACGAATTTTTATGCCATTCAATATTCTTTTTGGCGTGAAAGGTCTTAATTATTGAATAATATTTTGTGCTTAAGAGCAATGCTTAAATAATATTCATGCTTAAATAATCTGCGATAATGAAAACAAAAATATTCACGATATCCAAATTTTTAGGTGTTTCTAATTTCTAAACATTATTATTTGTAAAGCGACTTGAATTAAATTCTATTCTTTCATTCAAGAGCATAATTTTATTTTACATGTCAAACTAAACAATGCAATTGATAATTACTAAACAACTCCTAAAAATCTACATAATTTAGTTATGGAATGGAAAAATGTTAATGGAAAAAATCTACAAACCATACATATTATGTTTTTTTTTTAAAGAAAACTATTACACAAGCGACATTTTAAGGCCCCAGTTTCGTGTTGCCACCATAGCTGGCTTTGATAAGAGTGCATTGTTTTAAACGTTTCGATTTGCGACGTATGCGAACGTGACCGATGGATTTTCGTTCAATCAGTGGATTTAAATAGATTACAGAGTAGAAAATATCAGAATTTTTTTTTGAAAAATAACGTACCTAATACTTTTATCAATCTCTTTAGGATTGGTTCTTTATTTTCGAGTCAGCACCAATCTAACCAATAAGTAGTAGGTATTTCCATAATTTACGTACCTAGGTACTTACGTAACTATCGTAGACATAAATTATTTATGTAACCCGTTAACATAATATTTACTTTATTCAACCACGATAACAAACGTTTAAAATCCTAAAGATTAATTAAAGTTCATAAATGCATCCAATAGCATACGTCCGCATTCGTGGAAAAACATTTATTTTATCGCTTTATATTAAAGATCAAATGTTATTTAGAAAATATTTCTATTTGAAGAAAAACTTAAAATAACGAATTTTAAGTAAGAAAATCTTAACCAAAATTGACAATGGCTTTGCAAAGATATATAAAACTATATAAATCTTTTAAAAAACATAATTTCATTAATAAAAGATATTAGTTTTAACTTCTGTTTAAAATCTCTTCAAATTATTTTACCGAAAGGTTGCAATCAGTGAGAAACTAACTAGAATTTAATTATTCGAAAGCCCGATTAATAAACAGTTCGACGACTTTAAAACACACGCTTTAGTTCCTGACTAGCCCCTTAGTTAACCAACAATAATAGCGAAAACAACGCATCCGTGAGAAATACGCATGCGCCAAACGTATAGTTAAATACGGCAAAACATCGGGAGCCGCAAATTCAATGTAAAGATCAAGACCTTTTATTACGACTAGCGTAAGAAAATGACAACCGACTGCGCGCCATTTGCGTCCATACAGCTAGTGAGACAAAACCAAAGGAAAACAAACGCTATTTCTATACGCATAGAAGTTAGGGGGGAGTTTAATTTAGAACGGTGCTTGTTTAGAACGGTTGGAAATGTCAAACCTTAACCTCAAAACTAGTGACGCTTACGACGCCATATTAGAGGCGCTCGGGAGAGTTCGGCCTGCTTCGGCCGCGTTCGACTATCCAACTTGTCAAGACCTCCCTCGCCGCCCGGCGCAGGAGTCGCTTTATTCATATCTAGGGGTAATTAAGTGATTCAGTGAAGATCAAGATATACTTGTCTATATAAATACTAGTTTGATACCTAGAAGGGTGCCATTGAACAGATAAGGACACCTTGTATCATGAACTATCGGATAGCGTGCAAGATGTTAGAGGTTTCCCAGCATGAATCGAGTTTTTGCCTCTTCGAAATTAATACCATTTGTTTGTTCTCTCTGTTTTACGGACATTTTTACTTTGATATTAATTAGACATGAATGTGAAATGTTTTATGTATGATTACGACGACGTATTGAAACTGGTTACATTTGTAACTGATTATATGTTTTCGCTGCCTTTTTTTCAACTGCCCAGTTTCTGTAAGGCCAGTTATTGTACAGTTAGTTTTAATCATTTCTAGCTTTTACTGAAACTTCATTTGCTTATAATCCGATTAGAAATCTTAAATAACGCTGTTTTTAAAATTGATAAGTAAGTATATTTCCAAAATGGCTTATCGATTTAGTAAGAAGTACCTACCCATACAAAAACGTATCAGGAATAAATATTCTTTACCTATAACATTAAAATTGACTTCAAAATCCGCTAAAGAGATTTAGAGTTCATCGCAAATGAACTCGACTCGTTTCAGAAACTTATTAAGTAGTAATAATACAAAGCCGTAGTTATAATTTTTTATATAAAAGTATTTCAAGAATCATGTTCAATGAAAAATGGTGAATAAAACCTGATCAGCATCGACAATTTCCTTCAAAATGAAGACACTTCCTCATACTTGTAACGTCAAATTTGATATGACAGAAATAAGCTCTTACTCGAGAATGTGTGGTTTGTCCTCCAGGCCTCTCCGACTAGTTAAAAACGTGCGCCATTTGATTGTTAGTTGTGTCTTTTTCTCGCTTATATGAACGTGGTATTATTCAAATTTTCGCTCTACCACTGAGTTCACTTTTACGGTTTACAAAGAGATCTTATATTTGGATAAAGAGAAAGGTGAAATTTGTATAATGCAACAAACAAGAAACATCTGAAAACCTTATTACCTAATGAAAAGGCAATTATTATTTACACACTTCATTGCACATTATCGCACTAAAGGCGAACCTAATGCCTTAACGCTTAAGGCATTCCCTAACTGCCTACCTTTGGGTTGATGTAAGAGGTTCAATTAGAGGATGCTAGAAAGACTCAAATGAGATAGTATGGTAACATACTCTTAAATATAAAATACCTAAATATACTGTTTTATCATATATACATAATAATTTATACACACATATAGGTAGTTACATAATTAGGTACATTAACTTATTTTACTTTTCTTTGGCCCTTTAGGTACTACCTATTTCTTCTATCTCTTTCTATTTTTTCAACTTTCCTGTTTCGACATAGGTACATCACCAATATATGCCTCTTTATAAACAATCACTACTTTTTTGATCTACTACTTTCCATCCATTTTCATAGTAAAATATCATCACTATAAAATGTGAAGACTTTTGCACGATTGTTTGTCGTGCCACTTAGACAGGTGCATACTTAAATAGTCTCTAATTATTGCTTATTGCTTTTTATTGCTTCAAATGGTAGAGCATATTCCTATGCGTAATAATAATAACCATAGATAATCATAGGAGGGGATCTGACGAAAATTCCATTTCCTTTGGCATAAAAAGTATATATCAAACAGTTACATTCTGAAATCAACTTTATGACTTCTGTCATTAAGTAGAAATTCTAGTATGTCGATGGTTAGTAATGGCGGCGGCCGTTCGAAATTTAAAAATGACTAGGCGCGTCTAATGACAAGGTTAAGAGTATGAAACTCAAGAAACTGGTTCTAAGCATTCGCGGCCGTTAGCTCATAGACAAAAAATACGGCAGCCATGTTGTATAGCGATGATGGCTCGCTTTTAATTTCACATGATAAAGTTGTATTTGTCTTGTTTTTAGAAATTGTTATTGTTAGATTTGGAATAATGATCATTAGAACGATAATTGACGCTTTTTAGTTTGTTTTGCTAAGGATGTGCGTTAAAAACATATTTAGAAATGCATATAAAGTAAGGTACCTAGGTAGGTATACATAGATGTGACAAATTCTTTGTGACAAAACTGTATAGTAGGTAGGTACATGAGGGATGCCAGTGGTATAAATAAAATTTTACTGCCACAATAAACGAGTTTACTATTTATTTTTTAAGAGTAGGTATTTGGTTTATATATATTTAGGTATCGAAAATCAATTATGCAAACAAATAAGTACTATTTACATATTTCATCAAAACGTGTAAAAAAGAAATAGTTATAGAATCGTATACCTGTTAATAAGGATTCTACGCACAGTCAAGAAGTCCCTTATCTATTTTAAAATAATGCAATATAGATGTCTAAAAAATCTAAAATTATATTATTATGTCAACATTGAGTCATAGCACTAGATTCTTCTAGATGTTCTGTATAAAAAGATTATTATTACGTAACATAGTGAACATTGTTTTCTTTTTTCGGGGCCATTAGCCTGTATTTCAACGTAAAAAATGCACTAGCGGGTGTAGATGGATATCTAGCCTGAAACCAAGCGAAAAACATTTAACTTCCGTGACAAACCCTAATATCAGGGCGGTGAGTAAAAAAACTAAGTCACACAAATGTACGGCGAGCCCCAAAACGTGGCACCGATAACGTGACGTGGGGCTAGCATGGTGTCCTAGCTATTGTTTTTATAATTTCCACTTATTTTTAATTTGTCAAAAATTAAATAATATAGTAGATATAAGCAACACCAAGTTATATTCTATTTGTAAATCGTTACTTCATTTAAGTAAAAAGACATATGAATGGTAGGTATAGATTTTAGTCTGTCCATTATTAATTCATTCATATGTAGGTATTTAAGTTAATAACAAATGAACTGTATAGTAGGAGATTAACTTTTATTGAATGAAATAATAGGAATTGAGTGTTAAGAAGGGTACAGCCATTTTTATTTAAGCCTGTATATAGGATATATGCCTTAGTCGCCTTTTCCAACACTCACGGGAAGAGATGAGGTAGTGCTGTTCTATAGCCTGTCGACATCACACGGCAACACAAAGCGTTACCACAAGCTCTGAGGAACTACACCACCTCTAAAAGAGTGGACTCGCCAACCCACTTGGCCAGGGTGGCTTTGTGAGGCCATATATCCCTCATGCACAAGACAATGTGCATGAGGGACATGTCCTGCAGTGGATACTGAAAGGGCTGGTTGCATTGAATTGCATATAGGACATATTATTAAAAGTTACAAATAAGGTAGGTACGTATATTGATTGTATTACCTTGTTTACTCTTTATAATAATTATTATAAAGGCTTATCAAGTTATTTAATCTGCTCTTATGACGAGTTGGAGAAGGTAAAGCAATCATGTAAAATGTAATGCGGTAGGTTCGGTATTGAACTGTGAGTTCAATAAACTGGATAAGGAGAAATTTATAGGTAGGTATGTATTTTTTATAACTTATATACATACACGTAGCTATAATATTTTTATTTTTTTAAAACAGAATACGAGAATCTGTTTTCATCTATTTTTTTAGTAGGTGTTATAATAGTAACAAATTAATAAAAAAAATCATTGAGTAAGTAATTCAGTTGAATCCCGTTTTCAGTAAAAACGCGTTTTTTCCTAGTAAAAACCAGTTTTGACTGAATGCCTTCGTTAGAACTAGTTTTCCTAGTGAAACTGACAAACAAATATGAATGTTAGTTGAAACTAGTTTTAACGAAATGGATCAGTCAAAACTGTTTTTGACTGAGGTCAATATTGATCTGGCTTGGAGTGTGTTCATTCCGTCATAAATGAGAGCAATAAATTCTACATTTTGTAATAATAAAGTTACGGGCTAAAGCCGTCTAACGGAATGAACCGATTAAAATCAGTGCCGATGTCACAGCACATCAAGATGTGCCCTGGCAAACCGCGAATCCAGAAACAATTAGGCTTGATCAAGTTAGGAGTTAGATCCGCTACGCTTCGCGATCGCCTCAGGCTTCGTGGTTTTTTAAACAATGCTAAAATTCTTTCTACCAAGCGCATTAATAGTTTGGTCGGGCACATCTTGCTGTGCTGTGACATCGGTACTGATTGGTTTTGTCTGGTTCATTCCATTAGACATAGTTTTCCCTCGTTAAAACTAGTTTTAACTAACATTCAAATTTGTTTGTCAGTAAATTCTAGTTTTTACTACGTAAAACGCGTTTTATCTGTAACATATTTTGACTTAAGTAAAAAAGACAAACGAACGAGGCGGTACGGGAATGAGAAGAAATAGAAGCTTCCCTTGCAGAGCTGTATCGATTTACATAAACGGTCTTTGAACTATTTGAAAGTCGCTGGTAGTGGTTGTATGAGAAGAGTGGAAGTCTTTGGGAGAGGTGTATATCCAACAGTGGGGAGACACAGACTGATGATATGGTAGGATATAAGTATAGTTAAAATTAACAGTTTGTTACACATTAAGTTGACCACACTCGTAGTATATATGTTGCTTTTATCAGCCACCTTCCTGGATGCACGCAACAAACGTGCCCAATAACCAAACCCAAAGATATATCCAAAAACGTGTCTGAGATATATCCAGCCGAAAAAAATCTAATTGTTACAGTCTTTGGCTATTACAAAACACGTGTAGATTGTACATCCAATTTAGATAGGTAACTACGTGATGAAATGACATAGCAACTGAACTAGTAGTACCCGACGGCTTTGCCGATGTATTAACACTAATATCAATCAAAATATTTATAATGCAATGTAATATAATCTAATATTATTTGGCTTACTACAATATAGCCAGTCTTTAGTTTTTGATTTCTTATATCTTTAAGGTCTTTTTAAAGGTGCAAGACATGTTTTATTATTAAAAACGCAAGTCATATCATTCGGAAAATATTATTGTCTTTCTTATAGATATAACTCTGTATCAGATAAACGGAGTTATGCGGAAAATGATGTAATAATTTGTTTGTTTAAATCATTCTTTTAACTGCTTGCTTAACACTTTGGATGATAGTTCGCTCGTGGTGAATAGCAAGTTTTGATGTTATCTGTACAATTTAGAAATATCGGAAGCTTGCTATGGAAGGTATTAAAATCAAGGGATAAGTAAATGCGAGCAAGCAAAAGACTGACAAATGATATGAAACTTTATAAGTTCAAAGGTCAATTCCATGAAAAATCAATACCTAAAAGCTCTTCAGGATATCTTAATTGTTGATTATAGGAGACCTCATCAATTTGAGAATACATATTAGATATGTTTATATTGTAGGGCAGGCACGTTAGAATCTAATGGTGTTCTATGTTCAGTAGCTCTCGAATTCTTTAATTCATATGTGTTTTGGAAAAACTTCCATTTCAATGGAGAATTGTTATTAAGTAGTACTTAAGTTTCAAATTTGACTTTTTAATGAACCCCTCCTCATGTGCTTCACTCTCCCTGAAAGTTGCCAACCGGGTGTCTTTGATAAGAGCGTATCACGTGTCATCTAATTTATTCCTATATCGATGAGGAGACCGAGATATAAAATAATGAAGCAAAAACGAAACCTACAAAAATGAACGAAGACGAACGTAATAAAGTATTTGATGACCATAACAAACTAACTCAGAATCACTACCGATTCATGCTGAGTTGGGTTAAAAAAAATTGCACAGTTTGATTGCTCAATTCTAGCGACTACGCGTTTCGCGTTCAGCCAAAACATGTTGAATATCAGACGCTTGAATTATCATACGCTTATCAAACGTTGAATATAAGTATCCAAATAGAACAAAATTAAGTTTGTAGTACAATATATTTATCTATTAAACAGGTCTTAACGCGTATAATTTCTTTAAACATGATCAGTCTACTTGTGGCGCTGTCGTAAAGGATTTTTCAGGAAGATACAAATCTTTTTTTTTTAAAAAAAACCCTTTGTAACTTCATGTTACAGCTATTGTTTCAATTTTAAATCTTTTAAAAACGCTCTTAATAGCTATATGGTAAAACTGATAAAGTTACCGATATCTAATATTAAACAAAAAAACTAGCAGATTGAATTTGTGCACATAGGCGTTAGATAATGTGTGGGTAGCTGGATTCCCTTGACAACTTTATAATTGATCCGAATAAAAAAGTAACCCAAATGTAAACTCAGTACATAAGCTATAATTGTGCAAAGTTTCTTTAAAATTCGTCAAGTGGTCAAGCGTTTGGACAGACATACAGACCAGAGAAACGGACAGACAGATAAAAAAATAAAAAACATGTTGTTTTGGGTTCTGTATCATTCGTACTTTACACTGGAATGACTTTTTCAAGAAATATTTCATGTGGAGACACGAATCTGTTACATTTTATTATACGATATTTAGATTGGAGATGTTATGGAGATCCGTAACCGTAACCGAAACTATCGGATATCTGAAATAAAAGATTATTCGAGTCCGAAAAAAATGCTAGGATGTTAATATAAATAATTTTGTTTTGATGATAGCAGTAACTGTGATTGTTAATATAATTCCTTGAAAGTAAGTTGCAATTACTCACTATTCGATTTTATTTTCCTTTGCCTTTAGTTAGTGATACATTTCTTAAAGAAGTTCATTAAAAACATTTCTGCGTTTCTGCAAATTTATAATTTATTCCTGACAACAATAAAAAAATAAAAAAAAATTGTCTAAACATTTCTTTTTTCTAACAGGTACGGTGTAAATCGAAATCTTTACGTCGTACCTCTTGTCTTGTACTCGTTGTCTGCGCGCGGAATCGGTTTTTTTTAATCCTCGCGAACAAGAGTCATAGTCATGCTAACCCTACAAAATATCGATCCCAAACAATAATGTCCAAACGGGTTTTTAATATTTCAGCGGACGCAATTCGGGTAGCAACGCCGGACAATCGATACTAACTAGACTGTCATGCACAGACTTAAATTGCACCTTTGCATACAACTGGTTATATTCATTACTTGCATTTTAACTGACAAAGGCTGACATTTTAACTGGCATAGTTTTACAATAGTTTTAACAGTATATTTATTTAACGGGCGCGTGGACATCAAAGTATAATTATAGACATAAAAGTCACACAATTTAAATACCTCGGCCACATTGTCACTGACGACCTGAAAGACGATAACAATATTGAATTGGCAGTGCCCATTGATATGATAGCATATAGATTTGCTCGTTGTACGAAACAGGTTAAGATCACTCTTTTTGAAGCTTTCTGAAAGAGAGTAGCATCCCTGTGGCGCAGGATGCGGGGAAATAGAACTCCGATGGTGGTCACAAATAGGATTGATCGCAAATAGGAGAATTGATAATAAAAGGTATAAATAGTTTTACAGTTTGCTTCTTACTCGTACCTATAGTTTATAAGGTCTCTTATTAATCCCATCTATGAATATTGTTATATTTGAAATAAATAATAGTCATAAAAATTGGTACGGTGGTTTTTGGGTGATGCGCGTTCAAACAGACAGACGCCCAAAAATTCCAAAAATTGTTGGTTTTGGATTCTGTATCATTCGTAGGTACTTTATAACACTGTGACGTCTTTCTTCAAAAAATATCAAATGTACAGACAGTTTTGTTACGGTTTTAGTATATGTATAGATTTTACAGATCTATTTATATAAAATAATTATTATTTTGATTTGTTTGGTATAGGGTTGTTTTTCCTTTGCCTCGCTTGTAAAAACAAAAAATGGTGGCTTTAACAGTTGTCTTTGGTTCGGAGAGGGTAAATAGATACGGTCATTTCAGCGTAATATGTATGTAGGTATGTAAGTAGGTACCTAATATTAGGTCAATACCTATGAAATGTCCGTTTTATATGGAAAAATTCGAATATTTTTTTTGTATGTAAATTATAATTATATATTTAATTAATTAAGTATTATGTATTATTATTAACTGAATCTTCCGGGCTACTTGGCCGAGGTCTTCTGGAATCTCTTCTCTTCTGGACAACTGCGGTTGACATCTTCAGTGGCGACTGCGTTCACGTACGGAGAGATGTTATCTCTTCGGCTTCTCGAGCGCAACTGACTCGACGACTGTGGCGCACCGGTATTTATAGTGGGCGAGGGTAGTTGTGTTTGTGTGGTGTGTATTGAGTCTGTTTTTGTCCCCCCCTCTCGTCTCTCTTCCCCCTGAGTTTGATGTCTTCGGAGTGCTGGATACCAGATATTACGGAGTCTTAGATTTTCTTCTTTTTTGTTAAAATTGTTGGGATGCTTGTAGATTTCAATAGCTTCCCTATTGTGACGGGAATAATAATGATTCCCGGTTGACAAGATCTTTGTGTCCCTGAAGCAGATTTCGTGGTCCCCATCCGACAAGGCATGTTTAGCTACGGCCGACTTCTCAGTCTCTCCTCTTCGGCAATTGCCTTTATGTTCTTTAATGCGGGTATTGACACTTCGTTGTATTGGAAGAAAGAGAAGAAATTCCAGAAGACCTCGGCCAAGTAGTCCGGAAGATTCAGTTAATATGGACACCGGCCGATAAAGCCTACACTCCACTATTATGTATTATTAATCATTATTATTTATTATTGTCCATTATTATGAATGCACTTTTGCCATTTTAATGTAAGTTGATTGATACCTCTGCTATATAAATCCTGGGGACTGGAATCGATGTATTCTTTGAAGGCTTTTTTCACTACCTCATTGGAGTTTTCCCGAAAATAATGGAAATCACTACGGCAAGGTGTGGCGAGTACAGACTGGGTGACGGAGAGTTCCCAGTCAAAGCTCCTGTAACTTTGAGACGGTCTGTCGTGCAGTGTGTGGGCGAGCGTTATCATGAACATTGTTTATCATGGCGTTATCATGGACATGGACATCACATTTGGGACATTGTTTGCCTATGTCTCCTGAGTTCAACTATTGTGACGAACATTTACGATTATCACACGGGATCCACTTCTCATCACAAGTGACAATACGATTCAGAGTCGCTTCATTTTTGTGCCGGTTCAGCAAAGTAAGATAAGCTTCGACGCGTGTTTGCAGCTGACTTTCATTAAGCCGAAGGCTGCTGCTAACACAGACTTGGTTTAAGATGAATCCGATTCCACTATTGCTTTCAATTTGTCATTATCGACTTTAGTGTCCGGTCGTCCACGCGGCTTGTTCTTGAAGTCGAAATTTACAGAGCGATAACGATCAAACGAAAAACGCACCCTGTGTTCGTTCGCGCTGTGTGGTCCCCGTACACATCGTTGCCGTCTGCCGTCTGTGCTGCGTTGCTGCCACGACAGAACTGATTTTCGAAAATAACGCGAATTTTTACCTTTTCCATGGTCGCAAACACAATGATATATAAGCAAAAAGTCGTTTGACGAAAGAACAAGCGAATAACTGATTTTGAAAAGAATATCATAGCTTTAAATTGAAATTAATTTGAATTTGGATTCCAAGCCAAACGCTAGATAACTAAGTTCACAGTGGCCGCTATGAACAAGCGGTAATTTCATAGGTAAGTCCCTAATGTATTAATTTATAAACTTGTTGTTGCCCATGGCTTGGCTCGCGTGGACTTAATTGTTTTTGCTTGTAATTTCCTATAAAATTTGACATCCTGTATTTAAGCCTCCTGGAACAATGTTGAAGAACGGTGAAACACTTATTTAATTATTCAAACTCAACTTCAAAACATTTATTCCGAATATATATACCTATATATTACTTACTTACACTATATAGTAAGTATGAACATCTTAAAATAAGGTGAAGGTTTTTTTTTTGTTTTATATTTGTTGCTATACCTACGCTACAGTTTATGTTAAATAAATATACTCTACATTAAATAAAATAATATAAAAAAAACGTTTTTTTTAAAAACAAGCTTTTATTTATGCAAGCCATGTACTAAAACGAATAAAATAAGTTTATATTGAATTATTTGTTCTCAAAAAGCTTGTCGCGAAAAATTCATAAAAGTAGGTACCATTTACAATTCACGTTCTTTAAAAACAAGCTTTTATTTATGCAAGCCATGTACTAAAACGAATAAAATAAGTTTATATTGAATTATTTGTTCTCAAAAAGCTTGTCGCGAAAAATTCATAAAAGTAGGTACCATTTACAATTCACGTTCTTTTTTTTATATTATTTTATTTACATCTTTTTTGTTAGAATTATTACGGTAGGAAGTCATATTTTGTTTTGCAAAGCTTCATGCGCATGCTACTAACCGTTGAGGAGTGCCCTCATACGGAGACAATCCTGATTGCAGCATTAGTTCATAGTATAAATCATGTTTAGCTATCAAAATTAAACCTACATGCAAAGTTACGTATCTCTGCTACTAATCGTTGAGGAGTGCCCCCATGAGCAGACAATCCTGGCTGCAGCATCAGTTCATGGTGAAGATCTTGTTTAGCTATAAAAATTAAACGTAGGTATGTGTAAAGTTTCGTGTCCGTGCTACTAACAGTTGAGGAGTGCCCTCGTGAGGAGACAATCCTGGCTGCAGCATCAGGTTATTTCTATCATTTTAGTATATTGTCATCAGAACTGAACAAGCATGCAAAATTTCAAAGTCGTATGTTTAGAGGAAGTGGTTCAAATTTGGCTTGCAAGATTTATCCCAAACATAGTAAGTAGCAGGTGAAGTTAAATAAAAAGCTTTTAAAAAAAGAAAATTTTTAGAAACTTGACAGTATATTTGGGCAAAAAAAGGATTTTTGGTTATATTGTTATATAAATTCAACGAGGGTATATTATTTATAATTGTAATAAGGTTTACATTCAATAAAATTAGACCAAATAATGAACTAATTTAGGGTAGTTGCAAGCTACATTGTTTGACAAGCAATAAATTATTCCAGTGATGACTAATAAAGTATTCTTTAAGTACATATTTTACATTTTTTTAATAACTTTTTCTTTATCATCGTTTGGCAAATTATTTCATAGGTACTAAGTATCCAGATACATGTTTGCCATAGACGTTTTCTATTAGTGATCTGACGAGTAATAATTTTATGTTCAATTCTGTGTTGAACTTCATTTCGGAAATATTTTTCTTCTACCATAACAGCACGTATGGTATTTTAGTGTGTATTGGGAGAACCTTGTGGTGTTTAAATAACAGTGAATATTCTCCATTTAAATGTTGTAAAGTGTTGGGTGGTGTGAGCATTTTGAGATGTCTTATTTGTAATTTATAAATATTGTAAAGGTGAGTTTCGACCATAGGCTACTTAATCCGTAATCAATAATAGGGTCAACTAGCGCCTTGTACATCATGAGCAGTGTAATATAGGGTAGTTCATGTCTAATGATGTAAAAGTTAGCAAATATGGTACGTTTGTATTGTAGAATCATTTGTATTGTAGAATATCTAGACCAAGTTTCAAGTTAGAGTAGAACCATCGAATATATAAACTTTGACACCGATCCCTTAATCCCTTCTTACTAAGTCTTTACGTCATAAACAGAGGCTACAGTCCAAATTTCATGTACCTAGCTTCAGTGATTTAGGCTCGCATCAGTAGTCAGTACATGTGTATATCTGTGTACATATATACACAAACACAAATTTCGGGATGTGCCAGAAAGAGACGTATACAAACGTTGTAACATTTCGCCCCTGAATGCATCGCCTATACCTTATGAAGTTTTTGATTTAGAAGGTGCTGTCACCCACATTTGGCATTGGCACCACATTGGCAGTTTTATCTTGTCTTGTTTGTTTATCTATGATTTGTTTTGTCTCGTATGTCTCTGTGTTTATAACTTGTACGTCTTGTGTGGCTATGATTTGACAATTTCAGTCTCCTACAGAAGACTACCTTGAAATGTATTGCATTTCCCACTTTAACGTATTCCCCAATGCACGTACGTGTTGCGGTACTGAGTGAGATATGTCAGTGTCCATTCCCATTCCTTCCTATCCTATCCCTTCCAATTTTCCAACCGTTTCTGCAAATCCATTCCTTCATCTCCAAAAGTAGACAGTGCATCCGGGGGCGTGCCAATGTTTGTCATTTTGGACTGATGTTGGCATGTACCGCAGATATTTATGGACGACAGTGTCCACTTACCACCTGGTGGACTGTATGCTCGTCTGCCACCTTCTTCGTATAAGAAAAAACACAGGCTTTGACATGCCGATGACAGGCGCCAGTAGAAAAAATTTGGCTGTTTTGCGTAAGTTTTAGAAAAAAGGGCATTTAGATCAAACTTGTAAAGCTTTACGAACTCTATCCTTTGAAATTTTTAGTTTTGTAAATAAATAAAAGTTTCACAGAGGAAAAAAAAATCAAGTCAGTTGCTTTTTTTTTTAATTTATAACCTAAAAATATAACAACTTATTTTTATAAATTGTAACTGCCAAACTGCAGTACCTACAGTTTGTCGGCAGTAAACATACTCTCTTTACATAATAAACTTATACTTCAGCTTTAAGGATCGTTGCTTGGAACTAAAGCTTTATGAGTTAAGACTTTATGATTTATATGAGTCATTTACTTGGAAAATATGAACAATCAAGATGAGCGTTCTAAATTAGAAGACTTATAGTCTTATATAGTATTCGACTATATAAGTCTTCACTCTATTACAACACTAGCCGTGCTTCGCCGCCACTCCGACAGTGTGCGCTGAGCCTTAAAATTAGCCTTATAGTAGAATGATTATTAGATCATCACTATATCTTGGTTGTATCTCACGTGGGTATAGAATAAATACTATATAAGTATCTGTTGTATTGATAGAGCTACTGTCTTGTAAATATACATTTCTTTTAATTACATAAATAAACTATTAGGTACCGAATTTTATTACATAGGTACACAAATTTTATATACACAAAAAACAATGTTGACAGCGGTTTGCTACTGACATTTTCTAGATAGTGCTTTGAATAAAGAAACTGAGGATTTTTGGCGGGAACTGAAGAAGTGAGTCAAGATTTTATTTTATTTTAATAATTGTGTATTTGAATAGTTTATTAAACTTCAAAGTAAATAAAAGCATAAGAGTGCGTTTTTCGTGTGCTTCACAATTAGTCCAACTCTTCTGTCTTCAGTAAAACTACTATGATTTTACTGATCGACTCCTAACTCACTTCGACGGAATTAGACATCGATGAGATGAATGTTTTGAATTATATTGATTTTTAAATTGTCAATTACCAAGTAAAGTTAACACCGGCACAATGTGCTAATTGCGCTATTGCTATTTAAGAAAAGAAAATAAATAGAAAGAAAAAGTTGGATTGTCAAACTGCAGCAAGATGTCGGTAACATCAGATGTAGATTAATGTATTTCGAATTGTGATTTTCCGCTATTTTTTGCGCTGGTGTTGGCACCAGCGCAAAAAATAGTATATTAATTATAAAATAGTATTAATTATTGTGAAAGTACGTATGGATTTAAACTAAATTTACAGCGCAGGAGAAATTATTAATTAGCCGTATTCAAAGGTTTACTGAAGTAATTTATGAGTTAGATCAATCTTCTGTTATTCCACACTTACATCAGTAATTATTTAAAAAAATCTGCTGTTGTACCTACTTAAATAACTTCGCAGCTAAAAATAAAGTTGATTTTCATTAAATAATGTAAACTTTATACTAGTTACTCTAGTAGGAAAACCATATCAGTAGCTATAGGTACCTACTACCTATAAATCTAGTGTGTGTGTAGCTAAATGATACCACGAAGGTCATTGTACCTACTAAGTACGTATAACCATATATATGTGTGAATATAGTACAAGGCAAAGGTGCAAAAAGTACACGTATGAGCCTTTTATAGCACAAAAATACCTCAAAACAAGTTCATCAACCCAAAAATGAGACAACAGACGATTTTCATCTATAAAAGTGTAAAATTCGAATTGAATTAGGTCGAATCTTCCCTGCACAGACGCCTAGAGAGCGAAGTTGCAGCTAGTCACATGAGTGAATTTGCAATCGCATGCTGGGAATGCAACAGATACGCGGCCAACTTAACGGCAATGACAATGAAATTCATAGATTAAGATTGGCGTTCCAGTTACAAACTAAAAATACACATAAAATGTCTATGGTACACTAGAGGTTTTAGAAAGTGCAGTAGAAAACTTACCCAGTGAAGTTCACGCAGTATCTTTCCATATGCACTCGATAAAGTGTTCCATTACAATGCAGTCTCCAAAATATAGTCCACTATCACTTTATTTATCCTAGTTTTATCTAATTTTGCACTTTGACATCACAAATTTATTCTTATAAGTTTGTACGGTGAAGGCACTATGTTCTACATCACAAAATTGAGCGAAGTGAATAACGATAAAATAGTTTCACTCTATGAAGTCACCGAACGAAGCAACACTCTGTCGCGTTCGAAAATTTAACGTTTCGTACACATTTACTGGAAAAAGTGAATTCAGCGCCGTCGCCGATTCGGGGTCCATTCGGCAGTTTTTCGTGAATTTTCGTGTGCGGTAGGACGCGAGGCGCGTGCGGGACTACGGGCACAGCTCGCGCGCAACTGAAGATTGTCGTAGGTTAAGTTTGGAAAAAAACACCGCTAGCTCAATTTTCCGGCTCGCGATCCGGCCACGGTTTCACCAAGCCAAAATCGCAGCCCGTCACACATCGTCACGGCAACGTATACGCACTGTAAAATTCATCAACTAAAGGATCCTTCTGTCCAAACACATGCGAGGTTATTCATATTGTTTTGACAGCTCCATGATTTACAACCATGTGTACTATGGAGTAGGAATATAGGACACGTGTAGGGGGCGCCACTGCGCTGCGTAAACGTCTCGAGAGTAAAAAAACTTTGTTTAACTAAATAAACTAGCAACGCGCGTAAACACAACGAAATTACTGAATGCCACTTTTCATTATTATATTTCGCTATGCACCGGCCGACGTCACCGAAATAGAGGACGTTGGGATGTATAGTCGTCTCTTTCCCGCGCGAGTTTGCATCTCGGTTGCGCGGGCATTTCACATCTAATTTCGAACATTTCTAATTCGAATTGGGAATGTCATTTTTGTTTTTTCCATACATTGGGTTCGTTCTAGTGCACGCTTTTGTTCGGATTAATGTGGCGCGCGTTGCATGTAGGTATCGTGCATGCATGCACGGAACCACAGTTGTACTGAGGCTAGATGACATTCACAAAGGCTTAAACTCAAGTTCAGACGGTTGCGGCGTCAATAAACTGGCCAGTGCTATGTTCGTAATGTGCGAGCGATGTAATTTTATATCGCTAATGTGTAACTTGCTATAACTTAACCTTTGGTAGCTAAACTTTGTATTGTTTGACACATGAACGTGTGACATCATGAGTGTGATTATAGCCGCGCAGTTTCTAATCACAATAGGTTATTGTTAAAACAACAGAAATTCCTAAACTTATGTCATTTTACATTAATTCATATTGCATACTACTCGTAAATATGGATTGTGTCATAATATACTAAATTAGAATAGATAAATGCTAGTAGCTAGTTATCATTCAACACCCCATGCTATGCCATTCCCCCACAGAACAATAGAAAGTGTGATGGAACTTAGTTGCCAACCCAATATATTATCTTTCTTAATTTTTTTTCATCGCTTGTTCATATTATATATGTTCATATTATGTTATATGTCCTCTTATTCTAATTATTTTATTACTTATATTTAATTTTATTACTTTATATATACTGTGTATGTATATGTAAGTATGTGTACCATCTATTTGTGATTGAAATATTCATATTCTCTCTACCGAAAGGTTGTCTGGCAGAGATCGCTTTTTAGCGATAAGACCCGCTTTTTGTGCATTTCATAAAATATGTTAATGTCTTGTTTTGTTTTGGTGTGCAATAAAGAGTTTTATCTATCCATCTATCGAGTCTAAATATCATTAGTAAATTTGTTAACGAAAGCATAAGTAATATTATAGACGGCAATTAAAAATGAACACAGAGAATAAACAATGGAATAAAAAATCATGTTGAAAAGTCGTTTTAAATTAATGAAAATATTATCAAATTTTTTGCATTTTTCTCGAATGTCATCAAAATGCATTTATGCGTTTTTTTTTAGGCATCCTATAGAGTCATGCCACCTATGGAGGTGCACCAGGCGGACTGTTTGCAGATCTGCCACAATCTTTATATAAAAAAACATTTAAGTTATATTACTTGTAGGTACTTACTATTGTAATCAATAAGTGATTATGAAAAAAACATTTAATCATTACCATGAAGATCTAACAAAAGAATGCAAGTGCACGAATTTTATTTATACTCACGTGAATTCAATTGATACCTATAGGTACTATAACAGATAGACGAACTATCGATTTCAATGGAAATATCAAACTATGTAGATAATGATAAAATAGATAGCATACAATAGGTAAATACCTACTCATTTATAAGATAAAAATAATTTGAAAAGTAATAACTAGTGAAAACTGTTTGTGTAAATGGAGACCATATGATAACAAATGAGGAAGAATTCCAGCCACACCTCGTTGAATTCCTCCGAGATGAGCAACGAGAAATAATCAGTGGCAACTGTAAAATGATACACGTCTGTGGCTAGTCACAAGCCCTGAGGAACTATATGACCTCTACAACAGTGGATTCGCCAACCCTCTTGGCCCGCATGCCGTTCTAAGGCCGACACATTCCTCGTGCATGAGGACGCCCATGTCCAACAGTGAATACGCCCATGTCCAACAGTGAATACTCAAAGGGCTGGTTGCATAGCATTCATTTAATTTACTTTATTATGGAAGACAATTCACATCCTTCTTCCCGATTCACGACTTTACCTTTCTTTGTTTTTATTTGTTTTATGTACGTACAATCAAGTAGTATAATGTACGGTCTATGAACAAGGTTCTCAAACTATATTTTTTTTTATTATAAGCAGTACAAAACAGAAGGGCAGCAAAACAAAACAGTACCTACACAACAAATCATTTGACAAAAAGCCAGTTGACCCCCCTTAACTATGTACATACCGACATCGAACCCAGATAACAATTTACCAGTAATAGACTACAAAAAATATAATCTGGGAAACAAATAAAATTGGAAACATACATAGTTACTCGTATATAAATCCAAGGTATATGTAGGTATATAAAATGAGGTATCTAAAATAAACTATTTTGACATAAGACAGATAAATTTAAATAAACTGAGCGTAACTATGAGTTGGAGTAGAATATTATTATTTTAGGTCTAATGTCTAAGGCAGGGGTGCTCAAAATTGAATTGCTGGCGATCTACTTCAATATTGTTAGATTACGATCGATCGACTCTGAGAGGCTGCAAGTATGTGTGATGCAGGATTGTCGTCTAGGTAGGGTGTATCGTGGCATAGATATTAGTTTTCCGCACAATATGCATTTTTTTAGTCAAGGTAAGTCGGTCGATCGCGATCGACCGTTTGAGCACCCCTGAGTCTAAGGCAACCAAAATTCTGGTCGAACAAATCAATGGAAGACTCTTTTTAACAATTTCGTCAAATGATCGACACATTCGCTCGTCGACACATTGACCGAGCGATTGGCGCAGTTGGTAGTGACCCTGCTTGCTGTGCAAAAGGTCCCGGATTCGATGCCCGGTGGGACATACATTTTATTAAGAAAAGAGACAAATGTATGTTCAGGTCTGAGTGCAAAAGGTCTCGATTCCCGGTCGTACATACATTTGTATAAAAAAAAAGAGACATATGTAGGTTCGGGTATGGGTGTGTGTTTGTGTTTGTCTTTGTATGTGTCTCTGGACCCACGACAAAGGGAATCCTTGTGGCGTTATTCCTGTGTATGCCGAGTTTGATGTAAGTGTTTGATGTATTACGGATGTAAACGTAACTCCAATTCCTGTGTTAAAATTAAGACGTTCGAGAAGCCGAGGCCAGTCCACGGTAGAATGCACCAACTTGTGCAAATAGATTAATTCGTTGATTTTTCGTCGACACATCAACGTAGAAATCCCGTAATGTTGCCTACGGTTTTCGCAATTAGTAAGTATTTTTTTTATTTTTATAGAGAAGAGGGCGGACGAGCAAGCGGTCTCACGTGATGGTAAGTGTTACCGCCGCCCATGGACACCTGCAACACCAGGGGGTATGTGGGCGCGCAGCCGACCTTGCAAAATCCTATTCACAGCTTTCTTGAAGAACCCCATGTCGTAGTTTAATGGGAAGACCTCTTGAGGCAGTTATATACAATAATACATTCCAGCGATGAGTATATGAATAATATTGGTAAATGCACAATGGTTATGCATTTAAGACCTATTTAAAAAATTGTAGAAAAAGCGAAAAACTTAAAAGTTTTATTTTGTTTCATCACTCTCAGATAAATTGTGTTTTGGAAACAAATTATACAGCACCTTAACTTAATTTTCTGCTATATATCCTATTCCCCACTGTACGTACGTGTTTCGGTAGTGAGAGAGATATATCAGAGCCCATTCCCATCCTATCCTATGCTATTCCTCTCCATTTTCCCAACCTATTGTTCAAATCAATTCCTATATCTCAAAAGGTAGACAACGCATCCGGTGACTTGTCACTGTTTGCCATTTTAGACTGATGTTGGCATGTATTGCGAATGTCTATGGACGACAGTATCCACTCACCACCAGGTGGATTTTATGCTCGTCTGCCGTCTTCTTACTATAAAGAAACACAAACATACATACACTTTAAATTGTTACACTGAAATAAACAAAACGCAAAACCAAAATTGTAACAATCAGATGTCATACATATGTTTTACATTCGAAAACGATTCCACACACGAATTTCATACCGTTTTTAAATTTAAATTTCAAACGCGAAGTTCAAGGTTCCTCGTTCTCATTCAGTGAAAGTTTGTGGTTTGTTTTTAAAAAACAAGTTCTGGCGAATGCAATTTAGTGAGGGAATCGCATCGTGAGGTATTCGTGAGTTACAGCTGAGTAATCTGATGCAAAGCTCAGGACTAGAATGCGATTACACTGTTGTTTCGTCTAGCTACTGAGACACGTAGACGCGTCGTAGCTCCTTCGTAGCAATGACTAGAAATGCCCGTAGCGGTCGTAGCAGTTGCGTATAAAGTAATATTAAAACGCAACGTAATCGTAACGCTACAGTTGCCGTTGTACATAGAGTAATTAGTTCTTTAACGAGTATTCAATTTTAGAGAATAAGTAAAAAGTAAATCCAAGCAGTAAAGACCTAATTATCTCTTCCCGTGTGTGACATAAAGGGCGACGAAGCGATAATAAACCTGCTGCCACTTTTTCAAAGGTTGTGTATCGCTCAGGAACTACATTACCTCTAAAAGAGTTAATAGTTTAATACCATACAACCAATTGCACCACAAGTCCATCCTATTTGTTCCATCGGTACATACAAAGAATGGACATACAACAAGTATCTTCCTTTTCTCTACTTTACAGTATTTACGACAATAATAGACTTCATTTGTTTTACAGTAGGCCCAGTATCCTACACAAGTTTATCGTCACTAAATTCAGTTTGATTAAACGTTGCTTTTGTAACTTCTTCTTCAATTAACTATAGTTACTGCCTAAGTTTTGTCTCAGGTGTTCTTATTATATTTAGCTGCATAATATATTACTCACATTTAGCTTTAAGAAAATCAATATCTTGTGTATGTTATTAAATTTTTAACTACAAGTTCTCCTAAAAATAACAAATAAATAATACATTTTATAAAACTATCCTCATTCACCCGGAGTAAATTTGAGGTGCTCCACGAGTCACGCGTCAAAGGATTCAACACTAAAGTGCATTGCACATTTATTCTGCGGTACCGATGTCAAAGACCCCAAGTATTCGGGCGTCGACGTCCATTCTGTTAAGAAAGGTCAGGTTTTTGTGTACATGTGTTTGTGAGTGCATCTGTGTGAGTATCCTTTTACTTTTAGTGTGTGTTTTCGGACACACACATGAACGATGACTTTAAAAAGTGACGTGGACGGTGCATGGCGACGTGTTTTGGGAGAGGTTGCTGTTTTAACGAGAAGGGGAGGAATATTTGTAGATAGTGTGTTATTGTAATGTGTACGGATGTTTTGAACGATATACGTACATTAATCGTAACCGGCCCTTTTAAAATCCACTGCCAGAGATGGGCCTCCTTTGTACATTGTCTTGTACATGGGGCATGTATGACTTTAAAACGCGATGCTGGTCAAGCCGGCTAGCCTGTTCACTCTTTAAGAGATGCTACACAATTCCTTATGGTCTGTGATAGCCCACGACCTCACGATATGACACTCTTAATTTTTTGTCATACAAAATGTAAAAGCAATAAAAATATTTTACCATACCCACGGGAATAAGTGGAGTGGTAGGCACAGGAATCATGTAAATAACACTTCAATACTCTAGGGATGGAGATTAAAAGATAGAGAAGGAGAGAAATGGCGTCGAAAATGGACGATTTCTTCCAGTCTAAATGTCCTCATACACTGTGCGCAATGCCAAGCTACGAGTACATAATTTTTTTATAAATTGCCGGTTCACTTAAAATGTTTTATATACAAAAAGAATAAAAGGAATATTATGTTTTATTTAAGAGTATAATATTTTATTATTGTATATATTTATACACACTAATATAACAATATATCTAAAAATGATCAAATGAGAGAAGTTGTATCCCTAATGTACGTACGTGTTTCGGTAGTGAATGAGATGTGCCAGAGCCCATTCCCATCCTATCCCTCCCCATTTCCCCAACCCTTTCTCCAAATCCATTCCTTATCCTGCAAAGGTAGGCAGCGTATCCGGGGGCGTGCCAACGTTTGTCATTTTGGACTAATGTTGGCATGTATCACGAATGTCTATGGCCTACAGTTTCCACTTACCACCAGGTGGACTGTATGCTTGTCTGCCACCTTCATCCATAAAAAAAAGATGTACAAAAGGTGAGAAATCTCTTACCTACCAGCAGTACCTACCAACATTTTTACCCATAAGTACCATATCATCAACCTATGTCTCTCCTCTGCTGGATACAGGCCTCTCCCAGGGCTCGCCACCACACACGATCCTCGGCTCTGGTGATCCAACCACCACCGGCAAACTTTAGTTAGTCGCTCATCGGTTCACGCTTATCAGGATAACAACATTTTCAAATCGCACCTTCCTCGCTTGAACATCAAAAGGGTTTTTTGAAAATTCCTTTCTCAATGTGTGACAAATAATAATTGTGATTTATGTATGAATTTACGTCGCGCGGTACGTGGCCTCCATTCGAGGACTCGTGTACCCCCCCCCCCTCCCCCCCCATCGGCTATCGGCCATCCTGCGGCCAATATCACCTCCCTATTGCCACTTTAGCACGCTATGTAAGTTACCTAACATTTCTATGTACTTGCGTATGTTATTACCCACTTAGTAATAAATCATAAATTAAAAAAGTCTTTATTACACAGACAGACAGACAAACAAATACACCATTGACAATATAATCCTCGCTATCAATTCACAAACAACACTCACCCACATTGCAAATACAATGCCACTATTCATATAAATTTCGGCAGATACCTTATCAAAAGAGTTTATCTGTCACTGACCTGGCAATTCGGCGTGACTTGACTAAGGTCATGGTCTGTCTCTGTCTCTCTCACACTTACACAATTTCGTAGTTTTGTCCTCTTCTTATAACGTCTACAGTTTACACAGGTGTTGCGTATTATTAATGTTATTCGAAGTCTTTAATCGGAGTTTTTAAATTAAATATTTGATTAACAATGTTTGCTGTTAATATACGAGTATAGTATGTTTTGTGTTGAACGCGCACTAACATAGTGTGCGAAGGGTCGTTGTATTTAAACTTTACCACACAAAAATTAACGTGTATCGTGGACTTTACGCCTAGTGGCATTCTCTGTCTGTCAAACCTTTGGTTAAACAGACATGCATGAATGATGATTCAAAACAAAGTACTAGCTTAACTAAATACAAAATAGTACACATAAAACACACATACTATTTTTTTTATTTATAGACCAGTGGGCGGACCAATGGGGGAGGCCTATGTCCAGCAGTGGACGTCCAAGGGCTGAGAAAAAAAAAAGGGCGGACGAGCAAGCGGTCCCACGTGATCCCACGTATTTTATATCGCGAACCCGTAGGCTGTGGAACGAACTGCCTCAAGAGGTGTTCCAATTAAACTACGATATGGGGTTCTTCAAGAAAGCTGTGAATAGAATTTTGCAAGGTCGGCGGCGCTCCCTAATAATACCACCTGGTGTTGCAGGTGTCCATGGCTACCGTGTTATCCATATATGGTTATCCATGGTTATCCATATATTAAACGTGGTAAACAGGCAAATGGCTCAATCTGGTGTTACGTGGTTACCGTCGCCTGTGGACGCATGCAATACTCAATACTGCAATATTGCAATACTATTAGATAACCTCATATCATAACGCAAGGGAAAAACCTCAGGAGGTATAAATTCGTTTTTTAAACCTGGAGACTAAATTGAAAATGACAAATTGACGGCCCTTACGTAAATTATTAAATTAGTAAATTATAAATCTATATTTGACATCCCGCTAAGAAATAAAGTCAAAACCTTGTTTATGGCAGAAATTTAATTGGTAAAACATCGAAAGTAACAAACATTTTCGGAGTAGTAATATCATAAGCAAACTTTAAAACACTCTGGTGAAAAGTGTCAAAAATCACTTTCGATGATTTACGTAGTGGCAGCCGAAATGTCAAACTTGAATATAATGTTGCTAATTAATTTGCATAGTGCGGTCCCTATGGTTTCCTTTCTGTTCCGGTTATTTGAATCGTAAAATTTTAAATGTGTTTTTTGTATATTGTGTGTATTGAGGGCATTAATTATTTTATTTAGTTCAATATATTCGAAGATAAACTATTGTCATTACACACAATATTCATATTTTAAATTCACTCTTTTGCTAGATGATAATTTTTAATTGTAATGAATTATTCTATCGATTGTCACAAATTTGCAGAAAATCGTTTTTAAACAATATCGAATATGGTTTTACGATTAGTTTAAACTAATCGTTCATTACTAGGACATCATTATTTTTAAAATTCCAAAAACTAGCAACACATGAAATGTCACTTTAGTCTTCGGGATTAAAAAACGAACACTGATCGTTCGACAATCCTCGAGTTCGCGATAAAAAATGTCTAGTAGCCCTTGATAGCCCGTACCCTATCAAGAAAGTGCAGATGTACTGCGTTTTGATGACTGGAGGTGCAGTAATAAAAACCCGAGGTAGGCATTATATTAAACAGTTCCTCAGAGCACTGCCCATTGTACCAGTAAAGCTGATAGAACACACGCATAGTGGCAACATCTTAACCTTAACTGCTACATTTTAAGTTTGGTTTAAATGGTTTTTTTCCTCATAATTCCATAATTATGTCAACAACAATTTCGGGATTCTGTTTAATTAGAATGACTCAATTGTGGCAAGTGGCTAATGGTATATACAGTATCCGGATATGTATGGCACATTGTGAATTGGATACTTGTATTACCTTTTGTAATAAGTAAGTACCGCATTGTGGCTTGTTTACACAAGGAGAATTTCTCTAACGGTTCCGGCGAGAATATTTTGTACGATCCTCGAAATTTGTGTTGACTAAACTACATACAATTCTCGCCTACAACAGTTCACATGATGATATAAACTCGATGATAACAGAGATAACAGTGATCGGATGATGATAAAAGTTGTTTATACTAGTTTTTTACCGATGTTCGAGAAACTCTCCTTGTGTATCTGAGACATAGAACTTCAATATGAGGGATCTAGTAAAGTGGTCGGTGTGCGACGTTATCATACAAGTCTTGGCTGACATCGTATCAATGTCCGAAATCCTTCCTGGTCGTGGCGCGAGCTTTAGTTGGGTTACCATTATAATAACACCAACTGCAATGCTTTTATGGACGACTGTTAAGCTCCATCCTCTAGAAAGGTGTTAATCGTGAGTGTTTTATCTTGTGCAAAAAAATTAAATACCATCAATCTGTGTCATTCCACTTACTTACTTCTGCTCTTCCTATCCAGCCACTATCAGTGACTTCCCTTAAATTGTCAATCTATCAGCAAGCGATGGAAACAGTTGTGCTCGGAGTTTCTTTGCAAATCCAAAATCCAAAACGAAGAATTAAAATTGCCGACATCAATCAAAGAATCTGCAAGCTGAAGTAGCAGTGGACAGGGCATATTTGTAGCAGGACCGACAACCGATGTGGTAGATGAATTCTCGAATGGAGACTATGTCTTAGGAGTACTGCGTGGTACAGCCACATGGACCAAAGAAGTTTGTCAGTAGTGGCTGGATGAAAAGATTTGTCTTGACCGTGTGCGGTGGCGAGCCTTGTGAGAGGCGTATATACAGGAGAGGGTAGGAGAGGATGGAGGATGAGCTTATGATATAGTATGTTAAGACTATTTATTTCTTCCGTGATATCAGATGTAGAAGAATAATTTTGAAGGTCTTGTGAAGACAGGCTCATTACCCAAAAACTGTAAACTTCAATAGACTAACATAATTTTAGCAGGAAAATATTCCAACAGACCACGAATTAGACTGTTATTTGTTTGGTTGCTTCAGTGACTGTTTTATTACACTAATTAGTCACAGCGATAATTTTTGGGTTTCTGCGTAACATGAATCATGATTTGTGAACCATTATTAAAGTTCGGGATAAACAAACATTAAATATTTCCTCATATTCGTGTGTTTCGCCCGTCAAAATACAAGCCATTTTTTCAAGTGGTGTGTCAAAATAACATATTGATATGTTTTGTTCAGACGATCCTAAAAGTATGAATTAACTCACCTTATCATACTTATACCATATCATTAGCTTGTTTCTCCCCACACATCATAGAGGCCTCTGAAATCTGTCTTCTTTTTTTCACATCGAACCACTACCGGTTCAGCTTGTTAAAATGTATGTATTTTAATTTTTATTCATTATTGCATGTGTGTATTTTTATTATTGTTTAATGCACCGCGTTTGTGATTCTCCGTTGACCCAAGGGTTGACTGTTGAAGAATGCCATAAGGCTTTAAGTCCGCTTTTGTTCAGTGTTCATAAAGTATAAATAAATAAATAAAAACTTTAAACGTACTTATTATTAAAAAAATCTCATGACAAAATATTGTAAAATTATTAGACACATTAAAAATAGGGATTCTAACCTTGTGGGGCGCTTAGACCCTTCACCGAAATTTATCGCTTACCTACACTATACCTTGTATCGAACAACAATTAATTCCGTGTATTATACCTATTTCAACTATTCTGAAACAATAAAAAATAATTTTGAAATTTAAACCTGTTAATGTTTACACCCACACATTTTCATCCAAACATAATGTACAATGAAATAGTGAGTAGTTATATAATATATTATGTATATTGCGATATCTTTTGCCTTCAACTCTATGATTCATAAATATTGACACACGTAAATTATTCGGTTTTAATCACTCTGTTTACTATTTTTAAGTAGTTCACCGTACTTGAATGAAACAATTTATTACGCGATGATAAAATTAATTTGATACTTTTATATACTTACCTACCTACAATTAGTTTTTATTCTTATTTTATTAAAACAACATTGTTACTTTCTCCTGGAAATCAGTTGTTAGATTGAAACAGAATATTGATACAATGAAATTTTAAGTTTAAAATAAGTTAATTTATATAAGTTTAATTTAAAATTAAAACTCAAAGTCAATAAGTTCATCTCTTAGCTCAAATAACATCACATATAATACTACAACATCGTGTATGATTGTTAGTAAACATTATTAATAGTAACCGGACTTCAAATCAATATTTTAGATTGTGAATCGAGACTAAATGCGTACAATTAAGGCTTTTGTTTACTTTATATCTGTGCACGACAGGAATAAATAGATTTTTTTCGTAATGACTATTGGCATGCAATCCTAATGGCCTTTCAAGAGTCACCGGACATGATATGGTTTAGGGTGAGCGCAGAAGGCGCTTAGCCAGGAGCAAAAAGTGTGTGCAGTAACTAGCCTAAGGGCTTCCCCGCCGGTAGAACGTCGGAAGGAACAGACCTAGGTTTAGCGCGTTGCTTTGGGAAGGGTACTGCGGGATCGCGAGTCAGTGCGAAGCGCACAGGCGTCGACACGTCGATACCTGGTAAAAGTGTTGGCTGCAGGCCGGTGTATGTTCACGGTGTAACGAGAGTGAGGTCCTCGTCTCCGCCGGCGGGGAGGAGTAAGTTGATATACCTAAGTATAATGTTAGATATTTGTTTGTATAAATATCAATTTTATAAATATTTCAAAAATTTGGAAATACAAAAATAAGTCAATAAACTTGGAATTCATGGTATCAAATTTCTAGAACGGTTCGGTTACATCCTCTATATATCATACAAACCACATGTTGGAATTACATATAATTACAAATTATGTAATTCTACGTATATCGATCGCTTATTACGTATGTATATTTTTAATGGTGGAAATGTTGCGGTGGAACACTCTCCGGCCACGTGGATTGACCAACTTGAAGAAAGTCGCCGGCGGTGGATGGATGAAGACTGAAGACCGTGTGAAGGTCTTCGGGAGAGGCCTATATCCAGCAGTGGAGAGTCACAGGCTGATGGTACGGTATCTACTATCGATTGTTTTTGTATATGCAACGGTCACAAATTATTCCCTCAATCTCTACATTAAATAGATGTAACCAACCCTTTTAACGCCCACTGGTGGACTGGGCCGCCCCATGAACATTGTCGTATGCATGGTTGTTGTACGGCCCTGAAACGCCACGCTGCCCAAGTCGGTTGGCGAGTTCATTCTTTTAGCGGTGGTCTGAATCCTTCTGAATCCTGAAAGCTTGTGGTAGCTAGCGGCTTTATTTATTTTATTATATTATTTTCAAGGAAAATTCTAAATTTTGTATTATATAAGTATACATCAAAATAATAATACGTAATATACCTACTTTGTAAATGACTAAACTGAATTCACACTAAAATAACTGAATTACTTGCCTCAGAAGTCGATGAAAGACATTTTTTTCCTCCACGCGAGAGTACAGTCCACCAAAAACAAGGAAACCCACAAACTACAATACGCTTGACTAATTTTTAACGATAACAATTTATTGTTTTTTGCCTCATTTGGCTGTTTTTACCTCATTATAAAGTATTAAACAATTTACAAATCTGAAGTACCTACTTACCTAAAACTTTTAATAACAGGATGTTACGTGAATTTAATATTATTGGAAAATACAATATTGATTTTTGGAGGAAACTTGTAAGCACTCGACTGGCCAACGTAACCCCTCTCTCACAGAAGACTACCTTGAAATGTACTGCATTTCCCACTTTATCTTATGTCCCTAATGTACGTATGTGTTTCGGTAGTGAGTGAGATGTGCCAGAGCCCATTCCCATCCTATCCCTCCCCATTTTCTCAACCTTTTCTTCAAATCCATTTTTATATCTCCATAGGTAGGTAGCGCATCCGGGGGCGTGCCGACGTTTCTCATTTTAGATTAATGTTGGCATGTATCGCAGATGTCTATGGGTGACAATATCCATTTACCATCGAGTGGACTCTATGCTCGTCTGCCACCATCGACCATAAAAAAAATTAACTGCCTAGTTATCATTTTGTATTATGTTATAACCATAGCAATTAAGTAATAATTTTGGGAACAATTCCTGTTTAAAGTACATTAAAGTTATTTTGAATAAGTACCTACTATTTACATTGTGTTTTGAAATTTAAAATGTTTTAAAAATAATTCTTCGATTTTATTGACTCCTATTTGTTTGTTGTCACACAAGCCCACGAAAAGCAGTTAGTTGATAAGAGTCTCTCGACTCAGTCGTGCAATTTTGGAAAATTATGAAATTTAGTATTTGTTTTTACTTGAGTTATTAAAAAATACCTAGTTTGTTTTTTAGATCATGATTTGCAGCCCATTTAGTATTTTTTGCAGTTTGTTTAAATACAAGGTTATTTTATTACAATAGAATAAATGGAGGTACCTACATATATTTCAAAAATAAACTCATTTAATGTCAATAGACGAACTTAGGCAATTAGGGTTTTACTGATATGACTAAAACTTTATCTAGGTTCCACGACCGATAGTGCCGTGCCACAGACTGACAAACAGACGGTGCGTCATAGTTCGCAAGTATAGTAAAAGCGCTGATAAAAAAAATAAACTGTGGAATTGTTTTCAAAATTGTGTTTATTTTTTGTTTTTTACTGATCGTTCGTATTCATAGAATGAATGAATGAATATATTGTATACCCGTTTTAACTTCAAGCAAAAAACATTTAAAAACTCGTTGATCGAGACAAGATTCTCAGCAACCGCTATGCTTCCCATTTTTGAACTCTACATACAATACTAAAGCAGACGAGACCCTGAGAGGACATTACTTAAAACTAATGCGAACTATCGCTACCTACAAGCACTTTTTTTTATGGACGATGGTGGCACACGAGCATACAATCCACCTGATGGTAAGTGGATACTGTCGCCCATAGACATCCGCGATACATGCCAACATTAGTCCAAAATGACAGACGTTGGCACGGCCGCGGATGCGCTGCCTACCTTTGGAGATATAGGAATGTATTTGGAGAAAGGGTTGGGAAAATGGAGAGTGATAGGAATGGAGATGGGAATGGGCTCTGGCACATCTCACTCACTACCGAAATACGTACATACATTAGGGAAATAAGATAAAGTGGGAAATGCAGTACATTTCAAGGTAGTCTTCTGTGAGAGAGGGGTAACGTGGCCAGTCGAGCGCGCCCAGCGGCTGTGGGATTGCAGCGTGCACTCTCCCCCTCAAATCGTCTCAAACTTCTGATCAAATGGAGTAGTCAACTCGTGGAATAATCTACCACACAAGACAGTTAAAGCAGAAGAAAACTGTTTAGACAGATAGAAGACAGCACAAGAGTATATAAGCCCAAATATATAAATAAATAAATAAATAATGTATTGCTTTATAATATAAACCCGCTCTAAAATAGCACCACGGGCCTTCTCGTGCGAGTAAGGCAAGCTTAACACACCGCGCTGGCCAAGCTTGATGGCGAGCTGACTCTTTTAGAGGTGGTGTAGTTCCTCGTGGCTTGCGGTAGCCGCTTTGCTGTCCTCCTCAGTCGCCTTGTATGACACTCATGGGAAGGGGAAGGGGAAGGGGAATGGTGATGCTATTCTATCGCTGGCCGACACCACACGGCACATTACTAATAGAATTGAATATTGACTTAAATGTAAAATGATTTGTGTTCATCCAATTTTATTTTGTTTATATTTCATCATACTCGCACGCCTTTTGTTTTGAACTTGTATGCAGCTGTAATAGTATTGCATGTTGAGTTTATGTATTTGTCTTTTGTAGTTTTTGTTTAAATTCTGTTGTAGTATCTTGAAAAATATAAATAGACTTACCTAAATAAAATGTAAACATAATTATTTTGTGAAATATTTCGCTAGAAATGTTAGATCAGAGAGATTTGTTTATTTTTCACAATCTTTATTTATGTACCTATGATCCTTTTAGAATTTGCGACCTTGCAGAATTTAAAACACAAGTTTCACGTTCCCAGGTCTGCTGGAAGAAATCTCGGCAAGAGACAAGCTTGCCTTTTGTACATGTTTTCTCCTGCTTTCTTTCTCATTTTTTTAATGTTATGTGTGTACAATAAATTAATAAATACAAGTTGATGATGGGAAATAATAACGTTGTAATTATAGGGCTTCCACCTTCGGAATATTGTAGACCCGGAGATTTCAAAAATTGAAAACAAGAAATGTCGTGTCATTTTTTTAAAGTTTAAGTTATAATCGAAAACATATTAACGTACTCGACGAGATAATATTAATTTATTAATAATAGAAAACACAAGATAAACTTATACCATATTTAGTACTTACTCACAGCAACGCTTTAAATTTGAATTAAACCTTAGCATTTGAATCACAACAACAATAGGTATATAAGAAAGCCTGTATTAGTATTAATTAATGTTTACTAGAGCTAGCTTGATATTTCAATTCATACTTCTATATTTCCTGTGTATTTTGAATGCTCAGCGTCACTCAATAGCAGCATCGCCTGGATATTTACGATATTAACGAGTAGCTCGGATAAACATCCTTCAAACCCGAAGACTCCGGGTCAAACCCCGAGGGGCAGCCCTAGCTGTAAATACATTCAGCGCTATCAGTACAAACAAACAAACACATTTTCTAGATATATCTAAGTTGAATCCTAATGTAAAGTCAAAAGTTTATTCACACTTTCGAAACAGCTGAATAAACTCTCCATTCAGTTTCGTGTCACAAACAAAATATATTACGTAGATTTACAAATAATAAATCCAGTTTTATTTGACATATATTTGTAAAAGAATCGTTTATCTTTAGAGCTCTTGTTGTATTAGGCAAATTATGTTTGATAACCGAAGGATACATGTGATGAAAAGTTTCGAAAAGAAATTTCTATAATATTGTTCTCCTTTTAATAAACAAAAGAGTGGCAGACTACGTGGTACCACGTAGTTCACCTGGTACCACGTAGTTCACCTGGTGCCACGTAGTTCACCTGGTGTTAAATGGATATTGTCGCCCTGCGACATCCGTGATACGTACCAACATCAGTCCAGAATGACTGATTCCAGAATGATTTTTCCCAAAACGTACGGAAATTAGCAAAATCGATTTTTCCCACTGCGGCGAACCATATGAGTTTTTTTTATAGACGAGACGGCAAATGAGCGGGCGAGCCACATGATGGTAAGTGGTCACCGCTGTGGGTGCACAACCGATCTTGCAGGAATCTCATGAAGATCCCCATGTCGTAGCATAGCAGAAAAACCTCACCTGGCAGTTTTTTCCACAACTTTCGGTTACGCGGTATAAATTATCTTGATATGACGTTTTATTAATCAACGAATTAGAAGTTTCATTATCCTAAATCTCTCTCAGTTCTTACACATGCATAAACACGAATGATAACGTGGTATCTAGCAAACAAAATTATATCAACAGACAAATATGAAAGTAGTACAAAAGCGTGTTTTTTGACATTGAGGCGGAATGCCAACGCCCCGAATTAGATTAGGTATTGATAATCTCATGTTTTTTATCAATTGTCTGTTGCGGTCTATCAATTTAATGGATAATAACTCTGTTGTTTTTGATAACAAAATTTGTATCATACAATCATCTAATCATTTGAATCATCATTCATCATTCACAATATATGTATTTGGTTTGTAATCGCATTAGTTAGCCATAGTAAAAATAAGAAGGAAAATCTGTACATCATGGAAAATGTTGTCACTTCAACCGTGATTCACATGGGGCCCAATTGAAAACCAGAGTCGTAGCCTTCTGCTGCGGCATATGCTGAATCGAATCTCCTTTATACATTACACTGCAGTGTTAATACTGCAGTAAAAATGCATTTCCCTTAGTAACAACTAGTTTGTAGTTTCTGTAAATGCAAATATTTTGTGTAAATGTAAATTTTGTAGTGTTTTGTGTATCTCAAATAAAGTTTTCATTCATTCGTTCGTATATAACGACCTGTACTCAATGACCCACAGTGCAACTCCCTGTCTCTTGGGTCGAGTGATACACACAAAGATGAATACAAAGATAGACATTGTGTGTTTGTCTTTTTTATAGAAAGATGGTGGCAAACGAGCAGATAGATAGTCCTCCTGGTAGTAAGTGGATGCTATCAGACCAGAATGACTAACGTTGGCATGCTACCGGATGCGTTACCTATTGTAACGGAAGGAGAGCAGTGTATTGAATTGGCGGTGCGGAGGAGCGCAGGAAGTTGTGGAGAGAAGAGGAGAGGAGAGGGGAGGGGTGGTGAAGGAGGGAGGCAATATACATCGTCATCTTGATTGAAACTTGGCATATTGATTGAGACTTTGAGAGAGAGAACATGTTGTGTGAAAATTATTTTGTATGTTATAAAAAGTGATTAAAAGAAAAACAGTTGGTATTACTATTTAGTGTTTCCTTTATTAAATAACAGCCTTCTGTAAAACTACCTTTGGAGCGCTCAGTGGCTGTGGGATTGCAGTGTGCACCGTTAGCATGTAAATGTCCTAGTAATTGGCAACCCTATTAAACCACAATACGTTTGTTATTGAGACAGGTTAGTGCCGCATCCAGAGTTACATGTTCGGTAGTGAGTGAGATATGCCAGAGCCCATTCCCATCCCATCCAATCATATGCCTGCCTCCCCATTCTCCCAACCCTTTCCAAAGGTATAGACAGTGCGCTAATGGGATAAAAAGTCCTAAAAAGTCTATACAGAACTGCAGTATAGAACTACTAGGAACAAACGACGCATCGGGGGGCTTGCTAAAGTTTGTCATTCTGGACTGCATTTGGCATATACCTACCGCGGATATCGCAGGGTGACAGTATCCACTTACTACCAAGTGGACTTGTATGCTCGTCTGCCGCCTTCATGGTATTTACTAATCGCTGAATCTTGGTATTGCTTATTACAGTAATTATAGTTTCCTTCCACTCGGTAGCTTCTAACAAACAATTTAGTTATTTAAGCTCTAGCACCGACCATAATCAATTTGGGCAGCTATTGCATTTGCACCGTGTACAGCTTTAGACGAGTTTCATTTAGCTTTCATTTAAGATGTAAAAAATAAACTTTGCATAATAAAATAAATAAATGTCAGCAATAACGAGTTGATTAACAACCCACCGCAACGCGTTTGTCATTGAGTAAGGTCAGTGCCACGCCGATAATGACGTATTGTGTTTACGCCGAAACGCACTGTCGATGTACCCCTATTTAGGTCATTTGAGCTTTATGCGCATTAATGCGGCTGTGCGAACAATTGTTATTTCATATATACTTTTCGTTATACCTAATTAACTAGATAACTGAACTTGATACATAATTCATTGACATATGGTCGAGTAGATATCTATCTTAATATTTTATTTTATGATCAGTAGGATTTATGTTTTTCTTCATTTCTATCATCACCTGTATTACTATTCTTATTCTAATTAACTTACTGCTTCTATAAAATATAACGAAATTATGTGTATTATGTGACCTATAATGTGTTAAGTATGTGTTAAAAATATTTATTTCCTCTCTACACAAAGGTTGTCTGGCAGAGATCGCTTTTACAGATAAGAGCGCGTTTTATTAATTTTGTGTCTACAATGTCTGTTGTTTGTTTTGTCTGTTGTTGTCTACAATATTCTATCTATTGACTAGCAGCAGTGGCTGCGACTTTGTTGGCGTGAAATTTAGAGTGATTCACGTTGCAACTCCATAATCCATCAGGATAAAAGTAACCTAAAAGGTTAACCCGGCACATAAGCTGAAACTGTGTCAAGTTTCATTAAAATACGTCCAGTAGTATATGTGTGATGCGCGTTCAGAAATACAGACAGACAAAAATTCAAAAAAATGTTGTTTTGGGCTCTGTGTTGTTCGTGGAATACACTGCAATGATTTTTCCCAAAAAATATGAATTCATGTACAGACACCCTTACGATTTTATTAAATGTATATAGATTTATCCATTTCTTTAGTACTTAATATTAATCAAACCTTTATGGGGGGTGGGGGGGGGGGGAGGAAATAGTACCGGGATTTGCTCCCTTTCTGTAGTGGCACCTCTGTCCGCCAAATCCACCGGGATGTTCCACTTGTGGAAAGCCCAGAGGGCGACCAGCGTAGGCGGCGACTTAAGAAGCCCCATCGGCTGAAGAGCTCTCGGGGGCGATCGGGTCGCCCGGAAAGGTTTTGCCATCGGGCGGTTGGGCGTGCAAGGGCGCCAACCCTCTAATGCGTAGGAGGCGCGACGCATCAGCGCGGGCGAACGTGGTTGTAGCAAGGCGACTGATGACATTAGCTTGTGTCTCTCCACTGCTGGCTATAAGCCTCACACGCGGCTCGCCACTACACTTGATATCCCGTTCTTCTTATCCAGTCATTTCATCAAGTGATCGGTCCGCGTGGCCGGATCGCGTCTCATACACACCACGCCCCCCAGTACTGTTATCAACAACCCACAAAAAGCCGTCAAAAGACGACTAAGTGGCAACTTGTTTTTTGTGTAAACGATAGCTTTTGCATTAGATGAAGCAACGATATGATTTTTTTCAATTCAAATGGGTTATGTGATTAAAATCGTCTTGAAGATGAGTTCTTGTAGGTTTCTTGGGTTGATAAACTCGAATACACTGACAAAATTAACCTGCACCCTCTTCATTCCTCCGTAAATTGCACTAAACACTCCTTGAATGCAGGGGAATTCCGGCGGATGGAGACGGTGTAGCTTAATTTTGACACCGGATTCGAATCAAGCAACCCAAAAACCTAGTTAAACTAATGGCAGAATAAATAATAGAATATGATAATATATAATAGAACTTCATATCACGCAAGCCGGTGTACACTTGGAGGGGTGATTTACTTTTTCTTACCTCTTGAATCCAAACAACTCATATCGTTCCTTTATATATGATGCAAAAGCTAACATTTTCACAAAAAAAAAAACAAGTTTTCGCCTCGTTGTGGTCACCTAGTCGTCTTTTGACGGCTTTTTTGGGGCTGATTGCAGTACGAAGTACCTACGTATTATTCATTCAAGGACTTGTTCGTCTCCTTCTACGTATTATTCATTCAAGGACTTGTTCATCTCCTTGGATGTCAGTTCTGTAGACAGATATGATCTGATCTGTGTCTAATCAACATTTCATTTAGAAAGATAATATGAACACGAACACAAAAAATTGTGTCCATTTGAATAATATTCCGATGTGTAATGTGTATTTTGACCGGATTACATACGTATCAAATAATATGTACAACGAACATTAACTAAATATAAGCGAGTGCGCATATAGCTTAATTTTAAGCAAAAATAATTGAAATTTGTACATGTGTGCGTCCTATCGTATAACAACGTAACCTTCAAAGGTTTTTCGCCTTTTAAAGGATATTGACATTATATTTATTTTATATAACAATTAAAATAAATTTGCCTGCTATTGTTATTGTTGTTTCAATGGGGTATTAAAAATATGTAGTTAAGTATAACTATGTAGATAACATTATAGACGTTAATAATATAATAAAACTAGCACTGGCTCGCGATTTCGTGAGACATTAGAGTAGGTATGTGTGATTAACTCGATTCCCGTAGGAACTTTAAAATTTATCTGGATAAAAAGTACCTACCATAGATGTTAACATATTTAGGGCACCGGCACATAAGTTAGAACCGTGCCAAATTTTATTAAAATCCGTTGTGTGGTTTTTGCGTGACGCGTCTTCAGACAGACAATAAGATAAAAACTATAAAACTTGTTGTTGTCTTATCTGCGTTATTCATAAGTGTATGTACACGACATTTTTTTTTTAAATATAGTGTTTTTTTTTAAAGAAGTGGTATTGTTGCCATTTTATAGATTATAGGCCGACTTTAGAATAGCACGATCCCATTTCTTCCTCGTGGGTCTCGTAAGAGGCGACCACGGGATAACGAAACCGCTATTACAAGCTATGAGGGACTACTTCGCCTCTAAAAAGTGTGGACTCGCCAACGCTTGGCCAGCGTGGCGTTTTAAGGCCATACGTCCCTCGTCCACGAGGAGGCTCGTGGCCAGCAGTGAACGATAAAAGGGCTGGTCACAGTTACGCTTAGGATTACCGTTACTCCTGGATATTTTCCGATTAATTAATAACATTTTTTACTTGCATACTGTGTACTGGCTTTGCAATGCAATGTAACCAGCCCATTCAGTATCCACTGTTGGACCTCACGCACATTACCTTGGCCTTAAAACGGCGCGTTGAACAAGCGGATTGGCGAGTCCACTCTTTTAGGGGTAGAGTAGGTACTCGTAGTTCCTCAGGGCTTGTGGCAGCGGCTTTGTTGTCCCTTAGTCGCCTCTTACAACACCCACGGGAAGAAATGAGGTGGGCTAGTCTAAAGATTAATTTATTAAAAAAAAATGTCTGGGATCAGTCTGTGTCCCCCTCAAAAGTCGTGGCCCTTAACCAAAAACCAAAGTATCTAACCAGCTACTTTTTCAATCGCAACGACCAATTCAATCACCAACCCACTACATTATCACATTGTCCTTGCCATCCTCACGAAAAAAAACGACATCCAAAAACTTCATTCATAAATGTTGTTTATATATATGTTATACTATAATAATCGAAACTTCGATATCAATTTCCCTTTCACCAAACTTTCACTGAATCAGTATACCTAATTACGTACATACAGACATACCCACAATCGTACTCTATATATGGATGTCAAACAGGTTCAACGCCCCGTGTGATTCACCACTGAATTCGTATCAATCCCTCTCTTTCACTCTTATGTTATCAATATATGTTGTCTTTCTTTGTGAGAAAGGACATCACACCTTCGATTACTGATTGTGATTAGTGATTAATATAGTGAAGTTTAATACATTTTGAATTACATATATCGTAAGGCTTATCTATCAGAATATATAAAAAACGAACTACACTTTGGATTTTTAACAATTCATCAGCCAAATGCTGCTTGGCACAATTTAAATTCAAATTCAAATTATTTATTCGCCCGAACACATGAAAAATAAAATGTTAAGATAATAACCTACATTGCCCTACATGTTCTACCTTAATAGGTAGGTATGCAAAAGTTTTTTGTCAAATTTAAACAACACTGTTTCGTAAAACTTATGCTTTATAATAAGAATGTCAGAAATGAATTATTATATATCCACAATAATCATTTATATAACACTATTTATATAACCTATCTAGATAGGTTATAGCGAAGAGTAGGTATGTATGTAGGTTTTCACACGAAATTAAATAAAATGCTAACAGTAACCACTTACTGCTCGTATGCCACCATATTTCTATAAGAAAAAGATGGTAATGTACCGGGAAGCGCAGCGCGGAACTCCCCCCGCCCGGGTGGAGGGTGGACTGCCGACTCAAAGAAACCCGCCGGTGGTGACTGGATAAGAGGAGCCGAGGATCGTGTGTGGTTTCGTGGCGTGCCTTAGAAGGAGCCTATATCCAGCACTGGACAGACATAGGCTGACGGTATGGTAATGTCTACAAATAGAGGCCTTTCCCAACGATCGCCGCCGCTCATGGTCAACCGCTCTTCTCATCAGCTCTACTCATATTAATTATGTTCATAATTATTAATTTATTCCTTGAAAAATTATAATTAATTAAATTTCCTTGAACCCGTTATATTTTAAAAAAAATAGTTTAATTTAAAATAAATAAGTAGGTACAAGTGAATAATGAACCTTTATCTGAGTTGGTTGAGTCAATGACCCAAAAGTCTGATAAGGTTCCAGGTGTCCGTGTCACTATACATACATTATGTAGGTACCTACACTAATATGAATGTAAAGCTAATTAATGATTATTATTATTATTACCAATATATTCATAATCTACGTCATATTATGAATCTACTAAATACACTAGCTTACTTTATACTAATGTATACCAATACTAATACTTTGTACATTTAAATACTTTATACAATAGCCTATTGTATAAAGTAATTGACGACAAACAAATTATCTAAGGATATAGGCCTCCACTTGGATGTTGTCGTGTACACCGGCTTGTACCTACTATTAGTTATTCTGTGGCATCAGATCCGTCGAATTAAATTAGCTGTCACTGAGTAAAGTGACATTAGGTTTACTGAGCTTTAATGAGAACGAAATCTTATGATTTTATTTGATTGTCACAAAACATTACGCACAATAACACTTATTTTTAATCACTATTAAAACGAATAACCTACACTACCATTATGCCATTATTAAAAAGAATTGCGTAGTTATAAAAATTTGTTCCAAATTCAAATAAATGCAACATTAATTTGAAATTGGAACGTACAGAAAGTCTTCACTTTGTTAAACGCGATGTTCCAAATTCCGTTCTCCTCTCATTAAATGAGAATTATTATTGCGCAGTTCTGAAAACGATTATAATAGCTTTTCTCACCACCTCAAAAGGTATCAGAAAGTCAGTTATACTTTATCAGAAAGTCAGTATCAGCTAGATTTAATTAGCAGGTAATTGACAGATAATTTATCTATCAGATTGTTAATAGTTACTTTACAATATAGGGAGGTAGGTACTTTATCAGAAGTTGGTGAGAAAGATCCAAGACAATATTCGTTCCAATGTTAAAAAAATGTACAACAATTGTTATAACATTAATTTGAAATTCGAACGTACAGTCAGTCGTCACTTTTTAAACAGGACGTACCAAATTTCGTTCCCCTCGTCAACTCAACCGACCGCCTTAAATAAACAGCTAGCCCCAAAATAAGGTCGCTTTGCCGCCGAAATATTTGCCGAACGATCAAGGTCGCCGTGAGGCAGGTCAGTGGCGTGACGTCACAGGCGCCCTCCAAAACGAGGGGTCGATGACTGGCGGCCATTGCGGAAACTGTGTTGTGCGCGTTCGGAATGCGAATTGGGGCCTTTTGTGTATGTGTGCGTGTTTTTGTATTCGACATTGTTAAACTTGTTGTCTGGGTTTGTTTGTGTGCGTGCAATTTGGGGCTTCGTTCTTTTTTGAGGTAGGTACAAACTTGAAACAATGCTGATTTTATTACTGCTTAAGACGTTTCCGTGTTTTGTTTGTTGACCGGTTTTATTTTACTAAAGAAAACATAGTTACCTATTAAATCAAATTTGTTGTGCAAATAAACAACAAAAACATTTAAAAGTAAGTAGTACTTAAACCAGAAAATTAATAGAAACAAACTATGTATCATCAGTAGTATTGACAACGACGCCATCTTCTCTCCCTACTTTTAAAAGTGCAGTTAATTAAAATGCGTATTAGAAACCGGTTCAACAAGTGTTTAAAAGAAAAAAAATATCACAATGGAGTGGAATCAACCAATCGGCTAACAGCATTCAAACAAGTTCCAACGTGGTTCGAATTTTGGTTGCGGGGAAGTGGGGTGTGATGAGGGAAGCATTAGATGCACACACACATAGGTGACTGTGACATATCATATTATCAGTACTATCACACACATACAAAACTTGCTTTTATCAATTTGATTTTTGTATTAAGTATTAGGTACTTTTCATATTTGCTATTAATATAAAATATTCTTAATGAAATTCAGAACATTTTCCCTCATTTTAAAAAGAAATTCATTGAAAAACTATTACCCACCCAATAACATTTCTTTGAAGGTAATTAAAGTGTTTTAAACCGTCGTTACTGTGGTTAAACGTAATTTAGGTATAGAAATAGGTGAAATATTTTTTTTTTTGTTTAATTCCTAATTATTATAACGACCATAAACTTTTAAGTAATATTACATTGAAATATATAATAATTTATAAATTAATATATTTTTTATATTACCTACATATTTTTTAAAAGTAGAAACATGTTTACAACCACGCTATTGAACTTTGGTCTATGCAATGCAACCAGTCCGTTCAGTATCCACTGCTGGTCATGGGTTTCCTTATACACACTATCTTGTAGGTATGGCCTTAAAACGTCTATATACACTAACAAAAAATCGTTAGGTATTCAAATCCACACACACGCAAACAACTAAAATTAGACGTCAGTCACAGCACTAATGCGCAAAAACTATTTACAACGCTACAAAAAATCGACCACTCACCGACAAATAAAAATAACTTCTAATTTTTTCTAACAACGGGCCCACCAATCAGGCGCGCCCAAATTTCAAAGATGCGCCGGAGTGGCCGAATTTCTAAACGAGTTAGATGCACACATGCACGCGATTTAACAGTCGTGTGAGTTATTTGGGCGTGTATGTTTGCATGTGTGCGTGCACGATTAGCATTTAGTGAATAGAGGTGTCAAGAGTTTGCGCTTTGAATTATTTATGAGTTGGTTTTCGGCGGTCTATGCATCCTATATGAAGGTATGCGATGCATACACGATTAAGTAGATACATTGCACTCTTATTCAAACAGTTCATTGACATTGTCTTATACAAGTAGGTACCTATATTATTGTACAGCGGGGCTCAAGAAATTGTTGAGCAGTTTTGCATTTGATTCGTCTGAAAGAACAGACCTTTCTAAAACAAACTTGTTGATGATTATTCGATAAATCATAACTCGAGTTGCAACTCGCATTTGGCCGTCACCGAACCAGTCATTTTATTATCCGCTGGTGGTCATGTGCTTCCGTATACACATTGTGTTCTGTGTATAGCCTTAAAAAGCAACCAGGGCCGTCTTTACCAGGGGGTGCAAGGGGTGCGGTGCACCCCGGGCGCTCACCTTTTAAAGGTAATGAAAAAATATAACGCTATAGTAAACAATTACACAATAGGATATCTGACTGTCATAGGATACACAATAGGATATTTGACTGTCATAGGATACACAATAGGATATTTGACTGTCATAGGATACACAATAGGATGTTTGACTGTCTTAGGATACACTCCCGCACCCCGGCGCAGAATAGATTTAAGACGGCCCTGAAAGCAACGCTACCCAAGTCGGGTTGGTTTGTGGTAGCCACTTTGTTGTCTAGTAGTCGCTTTTTACGACACCCTCAGGATGAGATGGGGACTGATGGGTACTTACTAGGTACCTACTAGGTTACTAGGTAGGTTTCCTAGGTAGCAATTAAACAACTTTGAACGGTTTAAATCGCGTATATTTAACATTATTTATATCCCGACGTTTCGAACACTTTGCAGTGGACGTGGTCACGGGGTGACTAATTGATTTTATTTGTCACTTGAGTTATTAAGAAATTATTTGAACTACCGTCTGAAAATTTTTTTTAATCATAACATACCCTATGCACGCAGTATTCGCTCACGGTGTCCAGAGCTCTTGCAGTATTGCGTTGGCCTAGGAATTTAATTAATTTACTGACTGGATCCCAAGCCGGTGGTACTTGCCAACCATCTTCTCTATTGAAATTTGGGTGTTTCTTGATTTCAATAGCCTCGCGTAACATTCTTGGCATGAACCGGGTCTCTCTAGCGAGGATTTGTGGATTATCAAATCAAACGTAATGGTTGGGTTTGTCCAGAACATGGTCACAAACTGCAGACTTGGTCGAGCGTCTGTTCTTCATGTCAGCTATGTGTTCTTTTATCCGGATACCGATGCTCCTTTTTTTTTTTATGTTAGGAAAGGCAATCAAGGAAAACCCTGCATGGTCACCTGGTACCAGCTAGTCTAGCTAGTCTAGGTGGTACCAGGTAGTGCCGCACTCCTACCGGCTAAAAAACCTTAATTGCCTTAACATCGTGTAAGTCTAAGTTCTTGTGGCCCTGGTGGCCTTTCAAGAGTCAGCGGTCGTATGTTGATATGGGGCGAGCGCAGAAGGCGCTCAGCCAGGAAAAAAGTGTGTGTTGCAACGAGCCTAAGGGCTCCCCCGCCGGTAAACTGGCGGAAGGAACGGACCTCGGCTTAGGGCGTTGCATTGGGGGGATACCGCGGGATCGCGAGTCGGCGAGAAGCGCCCAGGCACGTGCCGATACCTGGTAAAAGTGTTGGCTGAGGGCCGGTGTGTGTTAACGGTGTGACGAGGGGGACGTCCACGTCTCCGCCGGCGGGGACGGTGTCTGTGTGCTGCGTTTGAGTGCAGTGTGAGAACCGCATTCGCAGCGGTGATCGGGTTGTCGGGATCGTCCAAGATGTGCCGCGGGCGACGTTGGCGCGGAGGGGCACTCCTGTCCGGTGTGTAGGTGAGGGAGGAGACAATCAGAGGATTGGGATGGTGTGGGATGGCGTCATAGTAGCGTCGGGCGGTACCGATGCTCCTCTTTGTTTGCCCAATGTATGATAACCCGCATTCACAATCAAGCTTGTAAACACCTGCATCTTGTAGAGGGATATTGCTCTTGACAGGTCTTAAAAATTGGCTAATCTTCTTGTGCGGCTTGAAGTAAGTTTTAATTGAAGCTCGTCTTAAGATATTGCCAATTTTGGCAGTGATGCCCTTGATGTATAGTAAGATGGCAGGTTGTCGCTCAACTGTGGGAGGCTTGGGGCGGCTTTTGTGACGCATTCATGGGAGTTTGTGATTGTTGCTTCGCAGTACTTGTTTCACATGCAGAAGCCCTTCCTCGAGGTGGTCAGTGTCACAGATGCCGTGTGCTCTCTGTAACAAAGATTTGCCTACGGTAGCCAACTGACATGGATGGTGATGGGAGTTACCATTGAGATATTTATCTGTATGTTTGGGTTTCCTATACACAGTATGACCAAGAGAGTTATCAGGATTTGTCAGTTGTCAGGAAATCCTAACAAAATATTAGGTTTACTAGGTACTTACTGGTAGGTAGGTACTTACTATTCTAAAGCCGGCCGTCACCACACATCCATTTGACCAGTTTCTATTTATTATGTCACATTCTCCAAACGACCGCGACGTGATGGAGAACAGAAATATTCCCGAGTTCCAGACCCTATCCTCGTGGATACCAACTTATTTCGCCTCTGCGTTACACGATTAGTGCTTAGCGCCGTAGTTTACATTGCAGGACAAAATTTTAGCCTCGGTTAGATATAAAGAACTGTTACGAGAATTCAATCAGGTATTAACCGATTAGCTGAGATTTTTCAGTTAAGCTACAACATGCGGCTTTGTAAGGACGGCAGCACATCAGCATACTCCGTGGTGTTACAGGTTTCCATGTGCTCCGGTGACCATTTTCCATCATGAAGCCCGCCCGCTCATCTGCCATCTATTCTATATAAAAAAGCTGAGTTAACACTTATTTGTAAATTACTTTTTTATACAGCTCATCTGATAAGTGATTACTGCCGCTCATGGACACCTGCAACACCCGGAGTTGAGGGCTACAGGTACACTGCCATCCTTGCAGAATCCTGTTCATAGCTCTATTGAAGTGCCCTCCAATATTAGAGCTTAATGGAAAAACTGGGCTAGCGGTACAAAATGTCTTAAAGACGGAATGAAGATATCTTCATTAGGCCAGAGGGCATCTCACGATACTCTTCCCGGTACCAACACGGTTTCCATTCAAGGACTCATTTATCCCACCGGTTGTCGGTCCTACAACAGATAATGTGGCTTGCCCATTGCCACTTCAGCTTAGTAATTCTATGAGCCATGTCGGTGACTTTTGTTCTGTTTATAATCTCGTCGTTACGGACCTTATCCTGTAAAGAAACTCCGAGCATACTCGCAGACTTTCTCCATAGCTCGCTGAGCGACTTTAAGCTTATGGTGCAGGCCACTTTCAGGATATAGGCTTTCAGATCAGGACCTCTTCAGGCAGTTCGTTCTACAGCCTACGGGTTCGCGGTATAAAATATTTTTTGGACCGAAGAGTGCGCGACACCTCCGTATCGAGGAAACTTCTGTGACGGGAGGTGCGGTTGTAGAATCCGAGGTGGGAATTATATTAAACAGTTCTTCAGAGCATTCCCCATTGTACAGACGGTAGAACACACAGAGAGTCGCAACGTCTCTCCGAATGCTGAGGGATTCTAAACCGCCCGTGAGAGTGGGATCGTCGACAATACGAACAGCACGTCGTTGGATGGAGTTAAGTGAGTCCAATTGGTATTTCGGTGCGCCGGCCCAGAGATGAGAGCAATACTCCATATGGGGCCTCACCTGAGCTTTGTAAAGCATTAGGAGTTGCCCAGGGGTGAAGTACCGCTTCGCTCTGTTCAGCACACCGAGCTTTTTGGAGGCCATTTTGGCCTTATTTTCCAGACGACCCCTAAATTCGACTTTGCTGGAGATGTCGACACCAAGGATCCCGATACTCTCCGAGATCTTAAGAGGTATGCTCTGAAAGCGAGGTGCTACAACAAAAGGGGTTTTTAAACATTAATATAATGTTTAACATTAATATAAATATTATCAAACAGATTATTTTCAAGCACTTGTCGTTGAGTACTTCAAGGGCTTGCGAGGGGTGTAAGGTGTAAGACAACCACTTACGAGGCAGCCCGCTTGCTTTCCACTAACTATTCTATAAAACAGCCTTTGTGTGCACTTGACACTGCTCGCTAGTGTAAAATACAGTGGGCGCGCAATTTTTAAGACTAATTATCGCCGTCCGTCAGTGTCGTCCGTTGACACAGCGCATTTGTCGAGCTGACTGTACTCGGTGCACTCAAGTGCACTCGCAGTAGAGTTGATTTTTAAAGAAATTATTTTTTATTTGTCAAAGGGTTTTTTACGGTTAAAATAAACAAGAACAAAACATTTTTATTTGTTGTAATTTAGTAGGAGTCAACAATAAAAAGTTGAATATCAGGTAGTGATCACTCGACCTTTCTGGCTTGCCAGACTGACTACTACAAAGCCGTAAAGCTTAAAGCTAATCCCAAAAGGAGTAGACTCGTCTACCCGCATTGGTCCGCGGGGCGGTTTTAAAGTCTTTTATTATTATTCATTTCATTTCATGGTTTTCCGTAATCAATCATACTCGTAATCAGTTTCGTTCTGGTTGCATAACACTAGACATTGATTGGTTACAATGGACATTGTAACCAATACACTAGACATTACTTTGATACAGTAAGATTTTTTTTTATTAACCCTAGAAGTTGCATAATAGACATTATTTACATTTCTTACCTGTACTAGAAATTTCTTATTTTTTTAAAATAATAATATCGCCCCACTCAATGGCCTACATCAGGATTCTCTGTGTCGTGGGTCAAGAGACACACAAACACACTCAGATCCCAACAAACATTTGTCTTTAAACAAATGAATGTCCGACCGGGTGTCGAACCATTAGACTTTAGATATTTCTTGCTTAGCACTAGATCTAGATCTAAACATTAGATCTTGCTTTTTACATTAAACCAGGTGCCGTATCACGATTAAATTGGCCAAACCCCGCAATATTTCAACACTTGATGAAAATTTGAAATCAAAATTGTGTGTAGTAGTTACATAGTAATATACATAAATATAGGTAATTAACAACACACTCGATGGCCCACACAAGGATTCCTTGTGTCGCGGGTCCAGAGACACATACAAAGACGAGTACAACACATGCAGCACCCGAGGCCCGAACACCTGTCTTTAAACAAATGATTGTTCGACCGGGAATCCAACCCGGGACCTGTTGCGCAGCCTGCACTACCAACTGGGCGTTTAACTTTGGTCGTTAATTTTCCATACTTACTAATATTAACTTTCCATACGCGGATACAAGCGACATTAATACAGCCTTCGTCTTCGATCAAAATGTCGTTAATGCTGTCTGTCCCACGACACGTTGTTTATTTTGGCTTGTTCTCATTTATCGTGGCCCCATCTATCTGCGCGTAGCTCCCCCAAGGATGGATGGCACAAGCCATGAGAGATAGCGCGGGTAGCGGTAACTGTTGACGTCGCAAGGTGTTGTGAACCAAACAAATTAGATTTTGATTTTTAGCAAGTATCGAAATAAAGAACCTTGAGAGGTTCCGTTTCATGTGAGAAAGTGAGTTTCCTAACCCATGGTCTTTTCCATGGTCACAGTTATATTTAAGTTGTATTTGTGAACATACGGGGTTTCGAGCCCATGTGAGCTCAATGCAGATTGATTAATTGTTATATATTCCCTAGATACATACATAGTTGTTTTTAAATGTTGGCAACCTTCACGATGTTATTCATTTATTAATCGAAAAAATCATTAAAGATTCAGTGATAGTTATGAGTCAAACTTCGAAGTCAGGACTTCGCAAATATCGCCACACTTGAAGGTACTGAACTTTCTCTGAAGTTGAATACTTACTAACCTTACAGAGGCTACAAGTGCATTACTGTTTATTGTAAAAAATCCACAAACGAACTGCATATTCATTTGGTTAATGACATAAATGTCATATTATTATTTAGTACCATATATTTAATGGCATATTTATGAGTGTATCAGTTGTTTATTTTGTATATATACCAATATTTTATTTTTCTTTCCAAACATTGAAAAGGAGTGTAATAGGTATATGAAGCGACATGACTTAAGAATGTCCTGTAGTTTGTAACTTAGACCATCACAAGGCTTTTAAGCTAATTAAGCTATTTCCAGCGATTCTCTACAGTTCTTTCCGATATTAATTGTTATTTTTACATTGCAACGCTAAAAGCGACTTAATAGTCGCTTAATGGACCCAACTAATTTATTAACATATCTTTCTTTATATAAAGAAGATGTCAGGCGAGCTGTCAGGCTTACTAACCAATCAATCAATAACAGTCTATAATATCCAACACAGAACATAGATCTTCCGTTGTAGTTACGAGGGACTCACAGGCTTTATTACCCAACGCTGGTTAAGCGGGTTGGCGAGACCACTCTTTTAGAGGTGTTGTAGTTCCGCAGGGCCTGTAGTAGCGACTTCGTTATCTCTTAAACTCTTTGCGACACCCACGGGAAGAGATGTGGTGGTGATATTCTAAAGCCCGCCAATACCACACGTCGGATAAATATAGATTTATTCCTGACAGACAGACATACAAAAAAGTTGTGAAGAGAGAAGCTAGGATGAGTTAAGCCTTAGATAGACTAGTATTTATTGCTTAAAGTACAAGGTACCATCATCAAAGTCATTAAAGACACCTTCTATGAGTAATTTATCTTCCCGTTAATAATAATTCAAAGTAATTTAATTGTAAAGTAATTTAATAAGTTATAAACTCATATAAAGCATAAAGCAGTAAATAAGTAAAATGTCCGGCTGGGGTCGCGTTCAGTGTGTCACCAGTTAGGAGTGGGGTGACCATTAATTGGAAATTGGTTAAAATATTTTATTTTTTTATGACCACTTATGTAATTCGGTATGATATACGTGGTCCATATGATGATTAATACCTTAACAACAGCATGTGTCTCTCCACTGTTGGATATAGGCCTCTCCCAAGGTCCATCAACAAACAATAACTTTAGCTCTAACTACACAGTATACTAATTAGTCCGTAATCCGCATTTAGCCACTATTAGTAGCTTTTTGCGGCACTATCATCGCTTCAACAGTGGACCACTCACTATCACTAATTCACTATTCGGATTGACTGATAGTTGAACATCGTTTTCTTTTTAAAGTTCACATTTTAACTTGTACTACAACTTAATTATATCATAATTAAATAAATTTATTGTACATACTGTTACGTTGTAACAAGATTCTAAAATAAAAATATAAAATAAAAATTTTACACACAAACAGACAAAATAACTAATTTTCACAGTAGAACGGAAACCGCGCGCTTTGACTAGTATTAGCGTCAACATGACCAAATAAGGTATTCGTTTGGTGCAGGAAGGAAAATTCCGTCTAGAACATTTAATAACAAACGCCCACAAAAAGAAACATCGAGAAAGAATACAATAGCGAATGTTTACATCTCGCTCTGTTCGAGTAGCAATCTCAGTTCCACAAGAATTTAAACAATAGAATAGGGCGTGACTTGCTTCGGTCAAAATATCTCTAATTCGCCTGATGCAGAAAGTCTAGAAGCCGGAAGTGCGCATGACCGCCTCAGGGAGGAAGTAGCAGTCCCGAAAATATAATAATCAACAGGCGACTAGAAAAAAGAAGAATACCAGGCGGCCATAAAACGTGAGTTCGCGGCAAGGCGAGGAGACAGAGAAATTTTGACGCCGGACGGTTCGCACGACGATTGAAGGCAATTAATATAGTGTTGCTGCCAGTTTATCTTCGACCAGTTTATTTTCTATAACTATAAACTATAAATTAAAATCAGTGCGTTATTTAAATAAGCAAAAAAGTTAAAAGTGCATCATTTTTTCAACCCCCCTTGGTAAGTTGAAAATAATTAATATTGTTAGGTTTGGTTGCCGTTAACTAGTTTTCGTGTCTGTTTTAATTTTATTACTATTCAACAAGTGATTTCTTCAACCTTTAGTAATGTTAAAAATTGCTATGGCTTTATATTTCTTAGTAGTGTTATAACAACGTGACGACGTGTGACAGTGGGTACCTAAATATTAAGGAAGTATAACCCTATCTATTTAATCGTTCCGATAAGTTTTAAATATGTCGCACCGCGGTATTTTTCTTCATTAACATCCTATTTATCATATTAAAAACAGTCTGGCTTCCATAAGAAACCAGGGCAGTAATGGCCGCGATATTAATTCTCACTGTGTATTCCACGCGTGTGTCATTAACATCGGTGGCTTGTAGGTATCTGGAAAAAGCCTGTTTATTTTAAAATATTTAAAATGTTGAGATTCTGTAATGATAAAGTTGATGCTTGTAAATAATAAGCTTTTGGTTTTGTAAATGTAGTCTGTTGAAAGATGCCACCGAGAGATTATCTACGGGATTGTTCTTATGTAAAATCAACTCGTAGAAATATAACTGAAGTTTTGTGTTGACACATATCTTGTTTTCGTTTGGGCTTTAAAGCCAATTGTGTTATATTTAAAGTGTAATTTTTTCTTTTGTGTGTCATGGCGTGGTGGAATGGTGATCGTCCGGCATATGAATAGTTGGGGTAATTCTGGGGTGGGTAATTGTATTTAAATATTTTATTTTATTGTATTTCAACCGGACCTAAATGTCGCCATTCCATCCCGTGTAGTCTTTAATTGTTTCGCGAAAGATGCCGACACCCACTCCGGGTCTCACCTAGTGCCTGGGTATCGGATCTTTCGCGCTTCAAGTGTCATCCCAACGCGTTCCAGAAACTGGGGGTTCTCCGTACGGAGTGAGAAGCAGGGCTGCACGTTCACCGTACGGGACGCACCATGGACCGGCAGGCGGCTCTTCGGCCCGTCGACTCCGGCCGGCCTTTGCGGCCGAGCCCCTTCAGTAATGTCGCCGTGAGCTGCTGTGCGCCTCCGGATTCCCCAATGGGCCGGTGGAGGTTTCCTCGCCGAGGCCCCCCACGCGTCACGGGATGGCGAAGACGAAGCTAAGTTCCCAGTGCGCTTAGGGTTTTTTTTTATTGAGTACCGGAGGGCTTCCCTGTGCCGCGAATCCACACCCCGGGTGTAGTAGTCGAGAGATTAGCGCTCGTTCTTAAAATTTAATTTCGTGACTTATCTAATTCTCTAATTATAAATTATTCATATTCCATTAGTTTTGTTTGATTATTTTTTATTGTTTTTTTTTATTGTTTTTATTATAAATTTTTTGACAATCGTAATTGTGTTTTTTTTATTTGCACCCGCCGTCAGGCGGGCGTAGCAATACATAACATGAAATAAATATGATAAAAAGGAATAAGAACCAAAGATGTACAAAAGACAAGCTTATTTCCTGCGGAGATTTCTTCTAGCAGGCCTGGGGAAGTGAAATATGCTTATATGTATATAACCCACCTTAGTTATTCTCAAAATGAAATATTTAGTAACAAATCATAAATCATGTCAAATAGGGTCATCACCTTTTGAAAGAATCAAAGAAAAAAAAGTAGTAGATTTACCTTATATTTCCTCCCACCTGTGTGCATTAGTACTCGGTAAATAGTATTATATTAAACTAATTCTGTAACACTTAAGTTTGTTACAACCTTAGAGAGACATCGTAAAAAAATAGATATAAAGAACTTTTTACACAGTTATAAACCATGACAGCAAATTAAAGATACCCTTAAAAATAATAAAATGTTTCATCGTAATTTAATTTTTAATTTAGTCTATACTGTTACTTGTGACATGTTTATTCGTCCATATGTTTCACCATGAAGTTCAAATGATTATTCTTGTAAAATCTATTTCGTAAAAACATGCAAACAAGTCACATCTGTCTTCTTCAGAGAAGAAGGCGTTATTCAATTAATATATATGGATTAAAAACAGTGAATATTATAAATAATTGAAACTTTTTTACCTGAAGCTAGCTAAAAAATATTTAAAGGTTATGGGAATGTGACTCGTGGTTGCCTAGCTACGCTTTGTTAGTGAAGTATATTACAATGAATATATTTTAGTGAAATATATTTAAATTTACTTATTAGTTCACTTCTGAGTTGATTGGACCGGCCGGACCACTTGAAGAAGTTATGTAGTAGGAGCTGACTGAATGAGAAGAGTGTAAAATTGAGAGTGGCGATGAGCCTTGAAAAAGGGCTATATAGCAGTGGAGAGACAGGCTGAGTATATAATATGTATGGTATTCTTCCAACATCCGAAATCATACCCACCCTACACCTTACTAGAGAAAGTAGTGATACAACTGCCCAATTAACCGACGCAGCCGCGCGCATGCACGAACGGGCTGTTTCATATTATAGCTATATTAAGACTTGTTTTGGTACGTCTTCGAATCGCCTTCGAAAACTGTAGGTTATTTGTACAAAAGTATGACATCACAGATCCTATGGCGAGAGAAAGGCGAAATTTGTCTGTCTACGAGTAGATCCATGCCAAGGCTCGCGAACGCACCCAGTCTTCCGCTCCTCCCATCCAGACACTATTGCACTACCGGTAAACTTCTTCAAAGTCGTTTCATCTTTCGATAATCATACCAATGGTTATACTAAATTATCATACCAAACCCTCTTTATTAAGTTTATTTGAACGCTGTAAAAATACACTCATCGATATAAGTTTTACAAGACTTTATTTACAGAAGTGGAGGCAGACCGGCGGGTGGGACAGATGATAACTGATCACCACTGACAAGTGATCATAGACACCTGCAACACCAGGGGGCATGCGGATGCGCTGTCAAACTTGCAAAAATCTATTCGCAGCGTTCTTGAAGAACCCCAACAGGACAATGTTGCATAATGATGTACCTACCTACCGTTAGCAACACGCTAATGTACCCAAAACCGATCGATTATTATCCTTATTACAAGCGCATTAACGTATCGAAGGGGTATATATTACCATGTTGCTGACTGTACTTTGGAATTTTGTACTAGAATAAATACATAATTAGTTTACTTTTAGGCCAAAATCCGTTGTTGGGACTGGAATTAATTCAAGGAATGGGATGTATCGTTCACGCATAAATAAATCGGATAAAAGGTAATGTCCAGTCTCTTCGGTTCTGGCAGTAAATAGGCAAGCCATTACTACTACGAGGGCCACACTGAAAATTTCCGGAATGAATAAGAAAAAAATACAACGATAGTCCAAAAATCAATTTATTGTTTCTCAATATATTCCCCGTGAGCGTCAATACAGTTTTTCATACGAATAAACCAATTTCTATAACATTTATTCCACTCCCCCGTGGTGACCTCGGAAACATGTTTTTCATACTCTTCGACACAGCCTCTTCTGGTGATGAAAATCGTTGACCACGTAATTGGTTCTCAATTTTTGGAAACAAGAAGAAGTCACAAGGTGCCAAGTAGGGACTGTATGGAGAATGGTTCATGAGTTCTACGTTTTTGGCCTTCAAAAAATCATTTGTCTGTTTGGCCGTGTGAGAGCTGGCATTGTCGTGGTGCAAGATTATGCGGCGTTTACACGACCGCGCTTGAATTCTGCAAACCAGCTGTAAATTGTCATTAGTGCTTCATCGTCAAAAGCAGTTTGAAGCCGAGCGAGGCTCTGCTGAGCTGTCAAATTACACTAAAAATCGTAGAAAATCATACAGTGAAAATTTTCACGACTTAAATCCATTGTAAAGCAGACACGCTTTTTTTAAAATGACCCCACAATGAAAAAACAGATGACTGTTAGATGAAACAAACTTTACTCTACAGCTAAAGAGTTCCATTTTCAAATATTGTAATTACTTTTTAAATGTTGTTTATGTAAGTAGCCAGTTCCGGAAATTTTCAGTGATCTCTAGGTATGTATAGGACCGACTTAGTTAAATATTTAGAAAAAAACAGACTAACAGGAAATAGGCATTATATTCGATTGTACCTAGACCTAGTTCTCAACTGCGCTTATTGGAAGTATGTGGGCGCCAGACATTCCCGTCCACAAGTCCACATTCCCGCCAAATTGATACGTCTGCACGCGCACTATTTTTAGACGGCAATGATTTCATAAATTGAACGATTGGTACATACTGCTGGAGGAATAAAGGCCTGTTCAGATATAAGCGATATTCGCTGCCGCCTGCGATAATACCTTCATTTAGAAATAGGCTATATTCGCTAAAAGCTTCGGGTAGCGATATACCGCGTATAGCGGTCTGGGTCCAATGTTAACAGTATCGTTTACCCAAGCGGTAACACACGTGCCCAGGCGATATTCGTTCTCGCTGGCGAATTCGCTTGACTTGCGATACTCGTATAAAATAGCGGATATCGCCTAGACATTATCGATAACGTAGACGGCAAACGAATATCGCTTATATCCGAGCGAGCGTATAGTATTTTTTGTTGTATTTTTATATTAATTAATAATTATAAAATTGATGGAAAATTGAGATTAATTTAAGATTGAGACTAAGATTACAACAAAGTAAGTAAAGTGCATTTAGAAGCTAGTATAATTCAAATGCGTTAAACAACCGAGAAATGTTAAATGTTATAAGCTAACTCAAGTATTACTTATAACTGTTAAAATAATTCACTGTAAGCTGCTTGTTAATTACCAGCAGTGTTGATACAAAATAAGTCAATATCATCGATTTGAGAATACGTTATACAAGCACTGTAGGGCAGGCGGGTTACAGTCTAATAGTGTTCTATGTTCAGTAGCTCTACAATTATTTAGTTCATATGTGTTTTGAAAATGGAACATTCCTATTACGTAGTGCTTAAGTTTCAAATTTGACTTTCAAATAAACTCCTCCTCATCTGCTTCACCCCCCTTAAAAGTTGTTAACCAGGTTTTCTTGATAAGAACGTATGATTCTAGTCCATTTCCATATCGATGGTCAATATCTATTAGATACGTTATTGAAATAGTTGCTAGATCTTGTCGAACAGGATTTTTCCTGTAGCTAGCAACAAATGGTACCTACATATAAGTGTGGGTGACCTCCAACCCACCATAAGTTTGAGGTCACCAATGGTGCAACCCATGTTGCATACCCATAGTGCAAGTACGGAGTTGGATTTTACAGTCAAACAGCAAGGGGATGTCCCCTTACTACGTTTGCAAGATAATACACATCCACTACATTAGGTATAGAATCGGCCAATCGAGCGTTCGCACAAATACAAACTCTATTGCAACTCGTTATTAGTTCATGAAATAAGCGGTTAGGTAATGTCAACCGCAAATATAACGTTGTAGAACGTTGTTCACTTATAGCAACGAATGTGAACTTTAAAATCACCGCATTAACCCGTTTATGAACGCACGAATGGCTTGTAATCGTGCGAGCAAAAGTTTTGTAGCCGCACTTGGCCAATGCTTTACGTCTTATACTTCAGTGTAGGAAGTGATGACGTTTACAGCTGTAGGCGGGGGTGAGTGCACGCTACATTCCCGCAGCCGCTGGGCGTGCTCGACTGGCCTCACAGAAGACTACCTTGAAATGTACTGCATTTCCCACTTTATTCTATTTCCTCAATTTACATATGTGTTTCGATAGTGAGTGAGATATGGCCAGAGCCCATTCCCATCCCACCCTATCCTTTAATTACATACTCCAATATCCATATAACATTTGAGATTTTCGCGGTTTTCACACATATTTATCTATTTAAACGGATCTTAAAGCGAATGTTTACCTTATTTATTTTACGCGACGTTTCGGTTGGGTTGCACCAACTGTGGTCATCAGCTGACTGAAGGAACGGGTAGTCCACCAGTTTCATCAAAACCCATTCCTATATCTCCAAAAGTTGTCACTGATGTTGGTCTACTGACGACAGTATCCACCTCAGGTGGATACTGTTTGCTCATCTGCCGTCTTTTTTCTGTAAAAAAATGTAAGTTGAGGGACTTATGTCGAGTTTTGAAGTCAAGCAGAGAGGGAAATCTTGTCTGAGATATAGTCGAATATCTCTTTCTTATTTACAACATGCCACATACATCGCCACATACTGTAGGTACTAAATATTCAGTAGCAACTAGTAAGGTTTACAGTTTATAGTAAACACTGCATATGCGGAGGTGCTCCGTTCGTATTAACGTCACTTGGGCGGCTTCAGTTTCAGCTAAGTTAATTTATTTCGCAACCTACCGAACCTTCGGGTAGCTTCACTGCAACTTAATTGTAGGGTCTGCACTATATGCCTGCAATCATTGATATGAGTATAGATTAGATGCCACATCATACGTTCTTATAAAAGAAACCTAATTGGCAACTTCTGATTGGCAAATGAGGAGAGGTCATATTTGTAACATAAGTTTTTTCTTTATGTATATTACCTAAGACGAATGTTCCATTTTCAAAAAAACTTATGAATTAAATAATTGAAGAGCTACTAAACATAGAACACAATTAGATTAACGTCAGACACGTTTGTATAACATATCTGATAGCCTGCAATAGAGATAAATTTGGGTTAGAGAAGGAAAATCTTATGGTACAGTAGAAGTCAATTACGGTGACTGAGTGGAGTATTTACGGGCCATTTTGGTGCAAAAAGTCTTCTCTGTACAATAAACTATGATATTCTGTACGAGCAGGAAAAGTCCATGATATACAATGCGGATGCACATTCTACACGCACACGAACTCATAAACACACACACACTATCTCTATCTCACACACACAATACTAAGTCTCGTGTAAGAGTCTGTAACACCCGAACCCGCCAAAAGTTTATATAATTTATATAGATATACCTATGAATACATAGTGAAATTCCTTAGCAATGGTTTATGTAGGTTCGTTCTATTCCAGTTGGTTTCCCTTTGGATTTATGTTAATAAATCAATAGATTTGAGTAGATATATATAATAAAATCGTAACGTATCCGTGTCTGTACGTACAAGAAATATGGTTCGAAAAACTGTTTGTAATATAAAGTACGAATGATCTAGAGTCCAAAACAACAATTTTTGAATTTTTTGTCTGTCTGTGTGTCTGTCTGAACACGCGTCACGCAAAATCTACGGAGCGGATTTTAATAATACTTTGTGTAGGTATAGCCTATGTGCCGGGTTCACATTTAGAGTACTTTTTATCCAGATGGATTATAGCGCTCATACGGGAATCATGAGTTCACGCAGCCACCGCTAGCAATTAAATAAATGTGACGGATTGGCCAAATGCAAATGAAATGAAGCCAAATGAAGACTATAGGCTTCCACGACTTAAGGATATCCTGAAATATGAGGGTACCATATTTGGGGAACAAGAGAAGAAAATATTATGGTCATGGGTACACAAGAGTATCCCGTTGAGTTGAAGTGATTGGTGATCCGAATAAATGAAACTTAACGAAGCACATGAGCTGTAACTATTTCATTAAAATATGTCCAGAGGTTTTTGCGTGATGTGCGTTTAAATAGACATTTGGATAGACAGACGTACAGACATACGAGTAGATATAGATGTAGGTAATTTGTAAATTATCCAGCAACGATTTTTATAAAAAATATTTCATGGACAGAGACGGTTTTTTTGCGATTTTAAAATAAATAAAGAGCATGACCTAAAATTGAACCTGCACTCATTACCCTCCCTTGTAACCGCCATGCCGCTTCGACAGCTGAGTTTAGTAGTATTTTGTGCTGCAACAAATCCCATTAGTGAGCATAGAACCAGCACCTAACTGTTACGCGTTACGCAATCCGCCGCCAGGTGTTGAGGTCTTGATTGCTCTATTTAGATGCATTATTTTGGGAGCGCTGTTACGGTAATCACAACTTTAGAATTACGGAAAAATTTCGCCAGCACTCGACTAAGGGTGACCGGCTTGGGGTCGATATCTCGGTTAAGTTTGAAGATGAACCAATTCGTTTAGGCAATTTCAAAAACGGCGTAAACTTTCCAAAAAACATCAAAAATAATGTTGACATCATATACTCGTACGTACATTCAAACTACGAAGTCTAAAGTTACATATTGTAAAGTTTTATGAGTCCCATCTAAAGATATCTTTAGATAAGGCTCGTAAACCTCTACAAATTCTGCATAAGCTTTTTAAAAAAAATCTCACGGAATAACGAAATCACCCTGTCGTCTAGCGCATGCTATCGCCCTTTTTTATTATAATTATGTCGAATTTTTATACAGAAAAGCAAGCAGACAGTTTACCTAGCGGTAGGTGAATACTGTCGTTCATATCCGCGAGAGATGCCAACATAAATGTCATACATTCATGATAATCATCTAAAATCCTCTCATTCCAATGCATGCTCATGGTTGCAACAGTTTTAAACGCTAGAAGTTCTTTCAAGAATATACTACACCATACCATCAACCTGTGTCTCTCCACCTACTGGATATAGGCCTCTCCCGAGGACCGTGACCTGACACGGTCTTTAGCTCTTCTCATCCAGCCACTACTGGCGACTTTCATCAAATCTTCAGTCCACCTGGCCGAAAGACGTCCCACACTACGAAAATATTTACCCACATAACTCCACCAATTACAACTCCACTGAAAGTATAATTTTTTGTTACAAAAACTGTGTGCAGACGAGAATTATCGATATTAAAAATAATATCTGTTTATTAGCCTCCTCCCCTCCTCCCACGCACGGAAACACACGAAGTTTTCCGACGATTTCCGACAGCAGCCGATAGTGTCCAGTGAAAATAGTCGCTGCGAAACTTCGTACTAGGTAATAGGGTGCCACGGATATGATACGTTTGGATTAGTCATCAAATAAATCGGCTCCACAAATGAACTGCACAATGGTCAGTTAACTTGATAAGATGACTGGTCAAAGGTTGGACAAACTTTTGACCTTTAATTGTTATCTTATAAATTAGCAGCCCAATTTGACCAAGACTCACTTTTTTTTTTTTATATACACTTGGGCGGACGAGCAAGCGGTCCCACGTGATGGTAAGTGTTACCGCCGCCCATGGACACCTGCAACACCAGGGGGTATGCGGGCGCGCCACCGACCTTGCAAAATCCTATTCACAGCTCTTTTGAAGAATCCCATATCGTAGCATAATGGAAAGACCTCTTGAGGCCGTTCATTCCACAGCCTATGGGTTCGCGGTATAAAATAATTTTTGACACATAGTGACACATCACACATCACATCACACATTGTGATGACAACATAGCATGCATCACATAATGAATTATAATTAATTAGATATCTTTTATTTATATCAACAGTTACAATCCAGCATTTTCAATTCCATGTTCTTCCTATTCAGCCGATATGTGTTACATTTAAATGAATATCTCTCGACGCGTTTTATTTAATATCGCCACTTGAGCAGAACGGAATGATGAAACTTTTACAGATATTTTGAAAATAATTCCCCTGATGATTGGAAAAATTACATACAACATGGGGCTGTCTGGAGATTATTATCGAAATCTACCGTCAAATAAAGTGATTGTCTTGCAGTGTATTAACGTTATTTTAGGATTCCACATATAAACAATTGTCAAATGAATTTCTAAGGTTTTTATTTATTTATTTAAATAGGTCACCGAAAAATTAAACACTTATATCTAATACGTGTATAGCATTGAATAAATACTTAAACAATTCTTAAAGATCAGGGATTTGAAGTCACAACCTCTCGAATGAGAGTCGAGAATAGATACGGCGAGGCTATATATAGCATTATATATCAGCCTATAATGTCTCATTGTAGGGCACATGGAAGGCCATAGTAAATCAGCGGAAGGTTTTCGGTCCGTAATCCAACACGCGGGCCCAGGATTCGTGGATCACATACTACCTACTTTATATTTTTATTTCTGAATCATGCGGTTTTTCTCACGATGTTTTCCCCCGCCGTCGAGTTAAAGTGTATTTTTTTTTAAATCCGTACTTAATTAGAAACTAAGTGGTACGGGCCGAGGATTTCAACTCACCACCACACGAATGTGAGTCGAGTATAGATTATCCTCTAGGCCACCGCCGCTCTATGTAGCATTATACAGGATTAAATAGAAAACATTATTATCCTCGACTTATATAGTCCCTACCCACGAGGGTAGTCTCATGAAATTTCTGTCATTTGAACTACAACTTTTGATCTAAGACTTTTCTTTGAATTGTCCACTTTTAGTATCCACTGCTGGGATATGAGCCTCCTCAAGGACATTGTCTCGTGTACGCTGGCCATGGGGGTTGACGACTTCACTCTTTTAAAGGTGGTAGAGGTTCTTCAGGGCTTGTGGAAGCGGCTTCGCTATCCCTACGACACTCATCCCTACGACGATGGGGTGGGTCTATTCTATAGCGGGCCGACACCACACGGCACATATATTCCCAAAAATTATGTATTTTTTTTAATAACGTTCCATTTCTTTTGTATTTTTCTAACTAATTTGTAACTTTTTCTAATACACCACCCGCTTGCAATTTCTCTTTCTTAACACTTTGACAACATTTTTAGGGACTTTTTGGCAGGAACAAGAGGAGTAAAAATTATGTTTTGGTTTGATTATTATAAAAATTGTGTATAGTGCATTTTGTGGTTTAATAGTTATAGTTTGTTAAAGTGTTTTTTATGCGTAATGTTTGTGATAATGAAATAAAAGCGTGGGACTGCGTTTTTCATGTGCTTCCAAAAAGTCCTCTTCTGTCAGTAAATCAACTATCCACTTTACTGAGTAACTCCTGACTTACATCGACGGGACTGGACATTGACATGATAAGTTTTAGACTTTGAAATTATTTATTATGAAGAAAACATGGCAGAATGTGATAATTGCACCGTTGCTATATATGATAAGAAAAAAAATATATATTTAGGTTACATAAATGTGAATAATTATTATTGAATAAAAGCGTTGAATCTTAAAAAGCCACAGAATAAAAGTTGTTAAATTCACGAGAGAAATTCACTGTTAAAAGGGTTCAGGATTTTTTATTTCATTCTATATGTGGATACTAAATGTTTTCTTTCGTTCCAGTTAGTCTAGTCTACTCGTTTTGCAGTAAAGTAGGAGTGGTTCGTAAGGGGAATTTTTGTGTAGAAACTTCGATTCTCCAGCCAGCACTACGAATCGAAAATTGAATTTTCGTTGGAAAAGTTTAAAGCGAACATTAAAAATTTAGCACTGGTCACCAAACACCCTGTATACGACATTTTACCACTACTAAGAGAATGTAATATCTATACTGTTATTTTGAAGAGAGTTTATGTTTACCCGATTATTTTATATATTTTGGATGATGTATTAAGTGTGCCAACAAACTTCGATACCTTACTAAAAAACTGCTCTGGAGCTGCCAAGGCCAGACTGAGGACGAAAGGAGTCTGGGTATTGGCTTCAGGTTATTCCTTCAGCAAACGTGGGGATTTACCTGGATTGTAATACCCTTCGCCTGGTGATCAGCCTCTGTCTGGAAGCCAAGGTATGTGTCCAGCATAAATGTTCCTGTGGCAAGGATGTCGACCAGTTAGGACACCAAGGACTGTCTTACCTCTCGAGCTGGCTTCTTCTCACGCCATGCCACACTGAATGACATCATACGTCGTTTTCTTACCACCGTCAAAGAACCGACTTTACTGGAGTCGAACGATATCGCGCGTGACAATGGTAAGAGATCCGACGGGATGTCATTGGTGCCGTGGAGGATGGGTCGTCCCATTGTCTGGGACGCAACGTGCGTCGACACGCTGAACCCGTCTCACCTCCACGGAACTAGTACGAAGTCTGGGGCAGCGGCAGAGAAAACAGAGAAACGTAAGACAGTCATATATAGTAGAGATATCGGTTCCAAATACTGTTTTATTGACTTAGATATTGCGCGATACCCTAGTTCGGTAGGGTCCTAGCGCGCTTTCGTTTTTCAAAGATCTTTCTAAGTGCCTGATCGACAGCACTGGCAACGCTAGGAATGGTCATAGGCAACGCATCAGCCTAGCCACCCAGAGAGGTAACGTCGCCAGCATGCGTGGTACCTTACCACGGGGATCAAATTTGGACAACATGCTCAATATACTCGTATAATTCTATATTTTCAATATTTACAAGTTAGTTTTAAGTTATTTTACAAATAAGTTTGGTTTAGTTTTTAGATTTAAGTATTTTCTTTTGCTTGTGTCATTTGTGTGTACAATAATAAAGTAATGATTATTTTTATTTGATGACTTTTTTTATATAAGGGATTAACTACGGAATCGATTTTTATAGGCCACTTTAATAAACACATTGGTCGAGGAGACGAAAGTAATGATAAAATAACTACGTATTTTATGTAAAACAACAAAAATGTTATTCATTACAAATAACTTCGATTCAGCTGTGGATTGAAGAGGAAAAAGAATTATCTATAAATCCGCCTGTGGATCCAAGAGGAAGAAAAATTATCCATGGATCCACTTGTGGAGCCTGATTGTGGATCCTAGTGAACGGAGCCTACAAAGACGAACACAGGCATGTAACATCCAGACCCGAATAAACAACTTTTTTATGTTTGTCCGACCAGGAATCGAACCCGGGAGCAGTTAGCACAGCAGGCAAGTGAACTTCCAGCTAATCGGTCATCAAATAGTTTAAAAATTCGTAGATAAGTATTTGTACAATATTTCGATAAAAACATGTCATTTTTGTTCCAATAGTCAGTAACATCAATGAAATTGGGCTTCTTGGTTACAATACTGCCATACATACCTCATACTCAAGACAATGTGCGTTATGGTACGGTATTCTAAAGAACGTTTGACATACAATCGAGAACCAATGGTAACACTACGCGGCTAATGTAGGAGGCAGTTACGAGCACTCTCTATTTATGGCGAACATAAACTGAAAACGCTCAGTCACACCTAAGGTGCCACCCGCCACCCGGTCTATCGCGGTGCATCACTTATCAATACATCAACGAGGGCAACAGGAGTGACACGAAATATTGAATATTTTTTCCATATCCACTTTAGAAGGACGGTGGGTGAAAGTGTCCCAACAAAAAACACAACACACTATTGCCTCATAAATATACCTCAAATGAAAGCTTTCATTTCATAGATCATTTAATGTAAAGCAATTTTTGTTAAAATCGTAGGTCAACCAACCGGTTTTCTGTTGTTTTATCTGTTAAGTTTTTGTTCATCTATTTTAAGTGAAACAAAAAACATCGCTTTAATAGTTACAATTGCACATTATGGTAGATTATTATAAAGAATACATTGTCACTAATTTTACGATTCTCGATAGGTTGCGACGACATCTGTACATTTTTTCTAATCGTCCTTTCTAATAAGGTCGTTTTTTCTTTATAGTGAACTGGGTGGACGAGCAAGCGGTCCCACGTGATGGTAAGTGCAACCGCCGCCCATGGACACCTGCAACACCGACTGACATGCGGATGCGTCGCCGACCTTGCAAAATCCTATTCACAGCTTTCTTGAAGAACCCCGTATCGTAGCTTAATGGAAAGACCTCTTGAGGCTGTTCATTCCACAGCCTACAGGTTCGCAGTATAATAATGATTTTTGGGCCGAACAGTGCGCGACACCTCCGTATCTAGGAAATGCGGATGGACCGCACTTCTGTGGCAGGAGGTGCGGTTGTAGAAACTCGAGGTGGGAATTATATTATCTTTAGGTTTCTCAGTTAAATATAAAGATAATATAATTCCCACCTCGAGTTTCTACAACCGCAAAACAGGTAAAACAGGCAAAATCGTCGATACAATTAAATCCAAATAAAATCTTCATCAAATGAATTGTTTAAATGATGATGTTTGCAGTTAAGTCCAGGAACAATAGAATTTTAATGTGTTACTTTCGCCTTTATAGCTCGGATTAGTTCTCAGCTAAACCCCTGTGTACCTTTAGACTGTCTCTTTACAATTAATTAACAACTACGCGGATCCTTTCTGTAAAGCACACGTCACACTGCATGAGCTAAGCGATGCCTAGCTATATAGGGTTACAGTGTGTAACAGATCCATTCCCGAAGCCTGAAACCAAGGAGTCTGATTGTGATTCTGAGTTAATTGAAATGTTACATATATTTTATATATCTATTTATATGTTATCTGAAATGTTACATATTAACTTGAGTAAAAAAAATATTAACTTGAGTAAAAAAACTTGAGTAAAGTAGTAAAAATAAGCGCTTATTATCAGTTATATAAAATAAAAATAGAGGATATTGGTTCAAATAAAATAAAATAAAAATTGGTTCAAATTATAAAATTAAGAACATAATTTAATTTGTTACGTAATCTGTTTTTTATCTCCTACATCTTACAAGTGACAACTTATCGCATAGCTTATATTGGAGGTGCAACTTAAAGATTATGACTGAGACATCTATTAGCCCTAAGTAAACAGCTTTGTAGACGAATGTCTAAGTCCTGATTTTAAGTGTTCAATTTCCTAATGAAGGACTTTATCGAAGAGACATTTTATTTTACCGGAATAAAAACTGCTCTGCTTTACAACTGAAGCGGATTGATCAAAGTAGACAGAACGAAAGAATATACATTTATTTGTGGCCACAGAAAGGAGACATAGATTTATCAAAGTAACGTGTATAATTGTAGGTACAAACCATGTACATACTCTCAATTAAGAATTTTGCTTCACCTGCGCAGGAGAACCGCTCTGATATTCTGTTGAGGCCTGAAGCCCGTTGAGTCATTTTATTCAAATCAATAACTTATTTGTAATATTAGTTACATTTTAGAACGCTTTTAAATTATTCGTATATAAGAAGAAATATGTCCAAAATAATTATAAGTAAAGTATAAATATTCAATAACCCAATTTTATTATGAAATTATAGATAAAAATGAATTATAGATTATGAATATATAGATAAAAAAAATGTTTAAAAAAATGTACTTATGCAGAAAATGTAGGTAAATAACATTATCTACAATACCTTACAAACTAAATATTTTTAAATGAATTGTATTTATTTATTCATATTTGATTATCCTCAATGTAATCTCAAAAACTGACTGAAATGAAAAATATATTATTGTTATTGAAAATATTGACTATAATTTTATTACTACGTAGAACTACTACAATGCTTATAAAAATTGTAATCGGGCTTTTTAAAGCATTTTAATGATTTACAGTCATGACTTGAAATGTAAAATTTATATATTTATTATAATGAAATTGTAAAAAATCTGTGTATACAACTAGGTACATTAAATATTTTTTTTGAAAAGAAATCATAGCTTTGTGCATAGAGATGTAGGTAATAGAGTCCAAAACAACAATTTTCGGAATTTTTCTCTGTCTGCCAGTTCGTCCGTCTGTCTGTCTGAAAGCACTTCACGCATACCACTGGACTGGTTTCAATGAAACAGTTATAACTTAACACTGAAGGTACTTTTTATCCAGATCCATTGTAGCGTTTCCACGGGAATCGTATCAAGGCCGTAATCGTATGTACATTATCAGAGCTCACATAAAAAACACTGCACGATTTTTTGTTAAATTTTATACAATGATAATTTATGGCTTTGGTCGAGATACGGGACACTTTTTATCCCGAATAATTATTAGTCCCCGCGGGAATCATCATCGTTTCTCAACCTTTTTAGTGTCGCGACTCACTGAAAAGGAAAAATAAAGTAAATACGAGTAACTCAAGGAATCCCTTATTAATAAATATTTAAAAACAAACAATATAAGTGAGTCCACGACAGCGCGGTAGTAGGGTTGTGGGGCTGGCCAACGCGGGGATTAAGTTAGGTCCTAATTATGTTTTTATTGTTTAACACTTGATTATAAATCATTAATTAGTTATTAAAAGGTTTTACCGTACATAACTGATTATTTTTTCCTGACCAATTGCGACCTCTTGTATCTGTGATCGCGATTTGTGATTTGTGTCTGTGATACTGTGGGGGTCACGAGTGTGGGGGTAGTAACCACACGTAAGTACCGTAGGGACCATTAAAGTAACCACACGTAAGTACCGTAGGGACCATTAAAGTAACCACACGTAAGTACCGTAGGGACCATTAAAGTAACCACACGTAAGTACCGTAGGGACCATTAAAATAACCACACGTAAGTACTGTAGGGACCATTAAAGTAACCACACGTAAGTACCTTAGGGACCATTAAAGTAACCACACGTAAGTACCGTAGGGACCATTAAAGTAACCACACGTAAATAACTACCGCGAAGACCACGCGAACAAAGTCACGGGCATTTCTAACTACTCAAGTACAACATTTTTATTCACATGTTTTTATTTTGACGATAAAACTTTCCGGTAACTATATATCTATATATATTGTAAAAGGGCCTTGTCTGTAGGTACATGAAATATTTTTTGATAAAAGTCATTGTACCTAGTGTAAATTACGGACCATTCCCTTACCAGATAGTTCTACTCGTACCAGTAACATGTGATACAGAGGCCAACACCACATTTTTTTAAAATTTTTGTGTGTCTGTCGTGATGGACAGATTTTATACTTGGCATAGCTATAACTTATATGCTGGGTACTTTAAGGTACTTTTTATTCAGATAAATTATTAAGTTCCTACGAGAATCACAAGTTTACTGGAATGAAGTCACTGGCACCGCTAGTACCCAATATTTAGAGCATCAAAAACTGGTGCAATTCATTTCAGTTATATTTTTGGTAGATTGAACCGCTCCGATTCAGAATATTTATTTTTTTGCTGTCTCATACTATCTATCCCATATTGTGCACCCGTTTTTATCCTCCATACACCGCCGCACGGCACGCTCAATTTGGTCAGTAGGCTTGCTCTCAAACCAACAGGCATGAACATATGTGAACACTATGATCAGGGGCATAATTGCCCAATCGAGCCTTCCGATTCGATGGACATCAATGTGGGAGGGTTAGAATGAAAATGCGTTTATCAACAGTTCGATAGTTAGAGGCAATCGACTGAGGTCGACGTAGAAAATAAAGCGATTTTGACATACAATTTTATTGGATGGTAAGATAAGTATATGTTGCATAATCAACATAGACTAACGAAGCTATTGTACCTTTACTTTGATTTATTTTTAAAAAATATTAACTTTGCGTCAGGTGGCAATTGGAACTCGAGACGTGAAGTTGACTTTTTATTTGATTATTGTAAAAAATGCGTATCAGGCGTTTTGTACTTTAATAGTGACAGTTTATTAAACTTCAAAGTGTTTTCCGTGGGTGATATTTGTGATAATCAAATAAATGCGTGGGAATGCGTTTTTCATGTGTTTCCAAGGATTCCTCTTCTGTCCTCAGTGAACCTACTATCGCTTTACTGAGCGTCTTATAACTTGCTTCGACGGGACTGGACATTGACAGGATATGTTTTAGACTTTGAAATTGTTTATTACGAAGAAAACTTGACACTGGCAGAATGTGCTAATTGTACCGTTACCATATATAAAAAAAGAGGGTGGAACTGTCACTGTCATTTGATTGAAGTGTGAGTTGGCGGAAAGACATACTCGTAAATAAAAAGATTTGGCGAAATTATTATGGCTGCCACAATAGAAGCCACAATTAAAGTTTTAATTTTGGAATAAAAAAGATTTGGCTTGGAGTGACGGGGTTGATCAGTTGTACGTCGCTCCCTGAGAACTTACCGCGTGACGTTTACGTCTAACTGCATTTAGCATACCTTATTGTTTTTTTGTGATAATTAGTGTTACTAATAAACACGCTTTCGGAAAACGTAACTGCTTATTATTTTGCCATCCACTAACTATAGAAGATGAATGGTTTTAACTCAACAAATAAACCCCCTGATGTCTCTCCGACATATGCCTATATGTCGGATATAAGTCTGTCATACCAATCTGGATATAAGCCTATCCCAAAGCTCGCCACCACACACGATCCTCGGCTCTTCTCATTTAACAACCGCCGGTGAACTTCTTCAAGTTGGCGGTTCACCTGGCCGGAGGTACAGTCTTAGGTCTCCGAATTACAATTAGACTAAATTCAATTGTTTTTTTTTTTATTTTGGCCTTAGGTATTTCGCAACAACTCCAATAAAAGATAAGGAATGTTCAAACATAAAACTGTCCTCACTGATGTCAGCGGATTCAATGATAATAACTTTGTCAAAAATTCCCCTTTCGAACGACTAGATCTAAATCTCAAACATTAGAACGATCTTATCGCGTCCACGCAGTTAAAAGTGTTAGTTCTAATATGTAAGACGTTCTGGTATGTTAACACTAAATAAAATTCACACACTGCTGTTGTAACAGAAAACTCATTTATTCACGGCAACCAGATGCGACTCCACCAACTAGCATGAACGAAACCATAGCGCGATATAGATGGTCGGCGCAGCGCCATCTAGTATTGACTTGTGGAACTTTACTATCGTTTTAGACAGGTATAGAAAAACTGATAGTTTATACTACATATGATGAGTTTTACTGTCATTTTAAACTGTTCAGTCACAAATAACAGTTTGTGTGACGGCCATTAGAAAAGTTTATGCCAGCTTTAGAATTGAAAACTTGCATAGGCACACAATTATATAAATGTGTGTTGTTTGACAGAACCGGTTAGTACCGGTTCATACGAGAGAAACCAAATCAACACATAGTACGTTTATAGTTTGTTTTGTTGTCGGTACACTAGGTAATCCTGAAAACGCGTGTAAGCATGCGCCCCCGAACCAATACACCGCAACGTCCGCAACAGCACATCGGGAAATATATATTTTTTTAACTTTTAAAACTTTTTTTTTTTTTTTTAATAATTAAAATCTTTTTTGTTAACAGATTTTTGTTCACATATAGGTATGATATGAAACCCCAACTCCTGAAGTAGGTAAACCTGTATCACAGGAGCTGGTGTCCTCCCCAATAATATGACAACAGTATGCTTATCCAATAATTACAACTTATATATTAAAATTACAAAGAAAACAATCTTTATAAGAGATTAATTTATAAAAATAAATAAAAATTATATATATATATTTATATACACATATATATGTGTGTATTTGTTGTGCATACGTATGTATATAAGAAATTGTATGTATTTATGTAGACATTAATGTCTGTTTATGTGTGTGTGCGAGTATATATGTATGTACGTATATATATTTATTCGGTTTTTGTATTTGAATGTGTACTTGTTAGTATGTGAGTAAATCTATAGTCTATAATGAAACGTAAGCAATCGAAACTATATTTATGATATGTGTTTTAAAACCCCATCCACAGAGCGAAATCATATGGGAATTTTGTGTCAGAGTGTGTAAAAATGAATGATCGGTGTAGATAATTAAGTACGTACTTATTTGTGTTAAAAGTTTTGAAAAAAACGCTCTTCAGTACTTGTACTCGTATAGTCGAAATTGTCAAGACCACAAATATTTTTTTTGCTTTAATTTGGTTATTATTGAATTTAATAGTTTTCTCTGAGATATTAAATAGGTTATATATTCTAGAAGCCACATAATTGAAATGTCTCTTAGCTAAATTGCTCCTAGCCGTGGACATTGGACACCATAAAACTCTTTATTGGATTTCGGCAGCGCGGGAACAATAAGACATGCTATTTCCTTAAGCTCTGCAAAACATAGAGTTACACAATAATACATAGGGGATCGCATTTTTCTTGCAGCTGACTGACTGTACATAATTAGGGAATTATGGTTATTTAACGATAAACCTTTGTATTAACTGCAATCACCCCCAAAAAGATGTCAAAATACAACTAGGTGACCACGACGAGATGGCAACTTGTTATTTATGGAAATGATAGCTTCTGCATCATAAATGAAGGAACGATGTGAGTTTTTACAATTCAAATGAAGCGGGTAATTTTAAAGGGGTCGTTTACCCCTGTAAACGACCCCTTTAAAATTACCCGCTTTTATTCTCTTATTTATGTGCGAGAAATCCCCCCCCCCCCCTCTTGAATAGAAACTACTAATATCGTTCCATTATCTATGATGCAAAAGTTATCATTTCCACAAAAACAAAACAACAAGGCGCCTTCTCGTCGTGGTCACCAACTCGTCTTTTGACGGTTTTTGGGGGCTAATTGCAGTACTAATGGTTTGTAGCACAATAACTGCTATGTACAGCGGGTTTTTTTATGATTTTCGTGCAGTTACGTGAGTCGTTGTCACAACGAAACTGCGGTGAATGAAGGTGTCTTTGTTACTGACACACTATAGTCATTATATCACACCACGCGCGCGAGATATTTGTATTATCGTTTTTATAAATTCCAAGATATATGAGTACTCACTACCTATATACTTGGAAATTTTATATATTTTGATAGAAATTAACCTAGATTCATAAATCGTTTTGGGGACATTGACATATTGAGGAAGTACAATGAAATCAACGAGACATGAGCTTTGCGTTTGTGTGAGTGCACACCGATAGAGTAGGTACAGTGCAAATCATTTCGACAATCAGTTTGGACAGTTCGACACCCGCTCACACAGATGCGAAGCTCATGTCTCGTTGATTTCATTGATGTCACACTAGGCAAAAAATTTTATCGAGTGATTAAAGCAAAGAGAATAAATAAAATATGATCATTTGAACAAATTATTCACCATAATGCCCTTACAGACGTTAGTACAATAGACTATTTTCAACAACACGAGTATATTACTATTATTGTCGATGGATTACTAACCATGTATTAGTAAGACGCGTTGTGATGAAAAGTCAAAAGTGTATCTACATTATTCACGCACAGATCCTCATTAAAATGTATCTATATCAGATATAGTTATAGTTTTATTGTGCCTATTACAGATGATCATAGAATAAATTTTAATTTCATGAAGTTTATATACGATCGATAGAGTTTATGTGAAGTGTATCACAACAGGTGCCAATGCTAAACACGCATTTAATTATACCCTTTTCAAATGTTTTCACTGACCTTTGTTATTCTAAAGACAGGTACACACTTGAGGAAAACCATAGACTCGGATTTTTTTATTAACTGCAAAGATTAAATCAGCGTGCGAGAGATAAATAAACTCAAATTGTAGCAAAATATACTCAAACAATTTAGTTGCAGAATATGAATATAACAAGTAAGTAAATATGTCTATTAAGTAAATATAAACAAGTAAGTAAGTAAACTAAGTGGTCTTAAGCCATATTCAACCTGTTAAGGTAATCTGTTAAACTTTATTTTTCACTGTTTGGCTACCTACTGGTTATACGTGTATCAATCTATAAGTAGAATCGATTCTATCAGTTTTTAGAATAGGTTTTTTATCGTAACATATTGTTCATTACTAGTATACCTTTTATTCTACGCACGTCAGCTGCGGTATGGCGCCGCGCGCCGCGCCGCCTAGGCGGCCGGTCATTATTCTGAGTACTGAGTGCTAAGAACGTTTTAGATATAACAAGAAAACTTTGTAACATTTATTCCCTTAAATAATTTTATTTTTCGCTAACACGGTTTTAAATACCCGTATTAAATTAGTTGACGTGTCACGTATTGCGTTATTTCGGTAACATGTTGTATATCGAGACATATCACTTGACACAGCTCTAATGTAAACACGGTCTAATAAAAAACGGGTGAGTTAGCCTAACGTTGCCCATGTTTGGCCTGGACCAGTCCTAGACATCTGCCACACCTGTCACAGCTGAATAGCGTTTAGCCTAAGCTGTATTAGACTTGTTACATTTCTAATTCAATGGAATACAATTCAAAATATGCAGTTTAAGGCGCCCTAAAAACGTTCAAGTAATTTGACAATTCTTAAGAGTTTGATAAAAAATTTGGTCGTTGAAGATGACCAGCCCATCTATTCCCGTGAGTGTCATAAAAGGTGACTGAGGGATAACAAAGCCGCTACCACAACTCCTGTGGAATTATACCACTTCTAAAAGAGTGGACTCGCCAACCGTGTCACGCCAAGCGTGACATTTCAGTGCCAGACATCCCTCTTTCACAAGACAATGTGCTTTACAAACACACCATCAGCTTGTGTCTCTCCACTGCTGAATACAAAAATTTAATATAAAGCGACTTTATTAGAATTATATTATAGTGGAGTGTAGGCTTTCTCGGCCGGTGTCCATATTAATTGAATCTTCCGGGCTACTTGGCCGAGGTCTTCTGGAATCTCTTTTCTTTCTTCCAAACGTTTCGTCAACAACTGCGGTTGACTTCTTCAGTGGCGACTGCGTTCACTTTCGGAGAGATGTTATCTCTTCGGCTTCTCGAGTGCAACTGATTAGACGACTGTGGCGCACTGGTATTTATATTGGGCGAGGGTAGTTGTGATTGTGTGTGTACCGAGTCTGTTTTTGTCCCCCCCCCCCCCTCTTAACAAAGTTTTGTCCCACGGAGTCTTAACAAAACAATTTTAACAAAAAAGAAGAGAATCTAAGACTCCGTAATATCTGGTATCCGGCACTCCGAAGACATCAAGCTCACGGGGAAGAGAGATGAGGGGGGGGGGGGACAAAAACAGACTCGGTACACACACAATCACAACTACCCTCGCCCACTATAAATATCGGTGCGTCGGTACACACACAATCACAACTACCCTCGCCCACTATAAATATCGGTGCGTCGGTACACACACAATCACAACTACCCTCGCCCACTATAAATATCGGTGCGCCACAGTCGTCGAGTCAAGATCATTCCGCTCCGGATCGCGCTAGCGATCGGACGTCCCTTGCTCCGCTGCGCTTGCCGTAGCCGCCGCCGTCGTAGCTGCCGTCGTAGCTGCCGCCGTAGCGCCGTAGCGCCGAAGCCCGCGATTTGAAATCAAAAGTTGCCTTTCTCAAGGCGGCGGCTGATTCCGTCAAAACCACTGCAGTTCCGCAACTGCAGTTTTGCCCCTTCTGGGAAAATCCACAGTTTCGTGGTCCTCGGTGGATACCTAACGGAGCCGACGAACCGAGTGGGGTGTTGACCCAATCACACCCGCCGAGCCCCTTCAGGGTGAGGCAGTCAATTGGACGGGAGCTAGTAAACCGGCCTTGGGGGGTCTCCTAGTCGGCCTAGTCTCTGGTTTGCTTCCACAGCTTGCACCTAGTGTCGGTCGGGTGTGTCTACACCCTTCGCACTAGACCCCGTAGGGCTCCGTCGCACAATACGATTGGCGACGGATTACAAGCTTAGGGCTCACAAGTAGGCACTCACCTCCCTGCTTCACCCGCGGGGAGGGTTACACAACCCCGGGCTCACCTACCCGGGGTGACAGAGATAGCGATAAGTACGCTTATCTATATCTCTCTCTCTCTCCCCCCACCCCAGTCAACTCTGGCACCGCCCACTAGCGACGACATAGTTGCGTTCATTATGGCTTCCGATCCGGAGCTCTTTAGAAATATTTGCCTTAAATTGGCCCCCGCCCCCTCAAAACCCGCACCCGCCGCTCTATCCGAGAGCCCTGCGTCCCCCGTCTCTGTCCCCGAGCAGCATGACTCCTGCGACACCTCCCAGGAGGACATGGACATAGTCCAGCCCTCCTCTGACTCCGACAGCGAGTCCGAACCCGCCAACACGATTCAGAACCGCAATGGCTTCACCATTGTTAGCAAAAGGAAGAGGCCTATTAAGACCTCCTCCCCTATCCCCTCCGCACCCCCGAAGGCTGCAAAACCAACCCCCGTAGCCCAGCCCGGCACGGCCTCCTGCTCCCGCCAGAGCACCCCTCCGCCCGCGGTTCCCCGCACCGAGAAGCCCCCTCCCCCTGTCTTCATTCAAGACAAGGCCCGTTGGGGACACGTCCGCGCCGCTATGGAGACGCACAAGATCTCCTTTACAAAGGCCTCCAACTCCGCGGTGGCCATCAAGGTGCAAGTCCCCTCACCAAGTGACTTCAGATCTCTCACCTCTTTTCTCCAAAAGGAAAAAATTTCCTTTCACACGTACGCCTTGGAAGAGGAGCGTCATCTCCGCGTTGTGGTCCGTGGCCTCCCTCCCCAATTGGGAGAAGACGAGATCCAAATCCCAGGAATTCCCGGTGCTAGAAGTGCACCGTCTCTACAAGGGTCGCGACAGGACCCCTTTCAACCTAGTCTTGGTTGTCCTTCCCCTCACCTACGAGGGGAAGAAAATCTTCGACACCCGCACTATCTGCGGGCTCTCCGGTCTCTCTTTTGAGATCCCCCATAGGCGTGGCGGCATCGGGCAATGTCACAATTGCCAACATTATGGCCACGCAGCTCGCAATTGTTACGCGCGACCCCGCTGCGTAAAGTGCCTCGGCGACCACGGCACTAGCAGCTGCACCCGTCCCAAGGGCGCCGAGGACCCCCCTGGCTGTATCCTCTGCGGACAACTGGGGCATCCCGCGAATTATCGCGGATGCCCCAGTGCCTCCAGGGCCTCTAGGAGGGCCCCCGCTATGCCCCCACCCTGGCGCTATTGGCCCCCCTCATGTCGGCGCAAGTGAAAGCACCAACATCCGCGCCTTCCGCGCAACCCATCCCAGCCACAATGCTCACACCCGCGAGCTTCCCCTCGCTTCCACCCAAACCTGCGCAGCAATCTTGGCGCAGGACCACTGCAGCCGCCCCCGCGCCGCAGTCTTGGCGGAGGACCACTCCAGCCACGACTGCGCCGGCCCCCAATCCCGTCCCTAAGACCACCTCCTCCCAAAGCCAGGCTAGTCCTGGTATAGTGGAGGATCTGGCCCTCATCAGAAACTTCCTGGGAGTTGTAAATCTTCAGGACATCAAAGATCTGGCCCAAGCCCTCAGGACCACTGACGGTAACCCTACGGCCCGTCTGGACCTTATAATCAAGTACGAGTCCGTACTTAGCGCCATTGGCCTCTTCAAGGCGTCCCCCTAAACTCAAACACAGCACACAGACACCGTCCCCGCCGGCGGAGACGTGGACGTCCCCATCGTTACACCGATAACACACTGGCCCTCAGCCAACACTTTCACTAGGCATCGGCACATGCCTGGGCGCCTCCCGCCGACACGCGATCCCGCGGTATCCCCCAATGCAACGCCCTAAGCCGAGGTTCGTTCCTTCCGCCGGTTTACCGGCGGGGAAGCCCTTAGGCTCATTGCAACACACACTTTCCTCTTGGCTTGAGCGCCTTCAGCGCTCCCACTACATCAATTACGACCGGTGGATTTTAAGAGGCCACACGGCCACAAGAATTTAGTCACAAAACACGATGTTGAGGCAATCAGGTTTTTTAGCCGGTAGGAGTCCGGCACTACCTGGTACCACCTAGGCTAGCCTTTATAAAGGCTTGACTAGATGGTACCAGGTGACCATGAAGGGTTTTCCTGATTGTCTCTCCTAACACAAAAAAAAAAAAAAACGTCGAGTCAATTGCGCTCGAGAAGCCGAAGAGATAACATCTCTCCGAAAGTGAACGCAGTCGCCACTGAAGATGTCAACCGCAGTTGTTGGCGAAACGTTTGGAAGAAAGAAAAGAGATTCCAGAAGACCTCGGCCAAGTAGCCCGCAAGATTCAATTAATATTTATTAGAATTGTACCAGTAGAAGTAGATGTTTTATTTGTAGTAGTGTTTGAGGGGGAGAGTCCACGCTACAATCCAACAGCTAGCTGCTGGGCGCGCTCAACTGGCCACGTTACCCCCTCTCTCACAGAAAACTATCTTGAAATACTGCATTTCCCACTTTATATTATTTCCCTAATGTACGTACGTGTTTCGGTAGTGAGTGAGATGTGCCAGAGCCCATTCCCATCCCATCCTATCCCTCCTCATTTTGGACTAATATTGGAATGTATCGCGGATGTCAGTAACCACTTACCACCAGGTGGACTGTATGCTCGTCTGCCGGCTTCGTCCATAAAATAAATAAATAAAGAACTTAATCGATTTCTCCACCAACTAATCAAATAAAAAAATCGATAATCTAATTATATTCTACATACCTTGTTAGTTACTAAGAGCTTCATAAGGAATCGTATCACATCGTCTTGCAAACGGTGTACAGTATTGTTTTTAAAGCATATTTTGATGTTTATATCTCGACAGAACATTGAGATCCAACAAACACTTGGTAATTTTATCTATAATCTAGACGTGTGCGTGATACAGTTTGTTTTGAGTTGGTGTTTGATGAGTTAATCGTATATCTTAAGTTGTTTCTGTCATAACAAAAATTATAAATGAAAACAAGATATTGAATTGCGTAAACGTATATCAAGGTTTCATCGACAAGACCCTACTTTAAGGTATTGTTGCTTAGCTAGTAGCGCTTCTTCTCGACCAGGTCAAATCGAACAGTCAGGATAAGCATTTAGCTTCACATGTCTTATTACTGTCCTTTAGCATAATTGGAATACCATAACAGATAGGATAACTCATCGGCTTCCTTGCCAGCAACACTTTCAAGTCGCGCCTCCCGCGTTTAAACATCAAAAGGGTTTTTTGAAAATTCCTTTCTCAAGGTATGATAAATAATAATTGTGATTTATGTATGAATTTATCCGAAGAGAATTCACATTGTCCACAATGGAGAAGTTCACCATTTTTTAAATTCTGATCTAAAAAAGTTTGAAAAATTACAAAAAATCTGGTGATATTTTGTTAAGATATAATATATTTAGAAATGAGGACGCTATTATAGCCTTACAAAATTGTATGTTATAATATCATAGAGAATTGAGAGGGCAAAATAACGAGGGCACGAAAAAAAAAATTAAAATTCAAGATGGTCGTCATACAAATTTCATTCGCCTATTTCTCCGTAACGATAAGAGATATCGGACTTGTAGATATTCAAATGAATATCATTAGGCAAAAAGATGTCCTTCCCCTTAGTGAAATAATAATAAAAAACTAAATAAAATAAAAAAATAAAAATTATTATTCAAAAAGAGACTCAAATTCATAAAGATTCAAAAATCTTACTACACATTAAAGAATTTTCTTTCTGACAAAAATATAATATAATAAATAATTGATCCCAACGATTGACAAGGAGTTTTAAAGGTTTGACTGTCCGATTTGCTTACATGTTTCATGGTTGTGTGATTGATGATTGCACTAATTTGCTTACATGTTTCATGGTTGTGTGATTGATGATTGCACTAATTTGTTAACATGTTTCATGGTTGTGTGATTGATGATTCCACTAATTTGCTTACATGTTTCATGGTTGTGTGATTGATGATTGCACTAATTTGCTTACATGTTTCATGGTTGTGTGATTGATGAATGCACTAATTTGCTTACATGTTTCATGGTTGTGTGATTGATGATTGCACTAATTTGCTTACATGTTTCATGGTTGTGTGATTGATGATTGCACTAATTTGCTTACATGTTTCATGGTTGTGTGATTGATGATTGCACTAATTTGTTAACATGTTTCATTGTTGTGTGATTGATGATTGCACTAATTTGCTTACATGTTTCATGGTTGTGTGATTGATGATTGCACTAATTTGCTTACATGTTTCATGGTTGTGTGATTGATGAATGCACTAATTTGCTTACATGTTTCATGGTTGTGTGATTGATGAATGCACTAATTTGCTTACATGTTTCATGGTTGTGTGATTGATGATTGCACAAGTATAAGGTTCACTTGTGCTTACTCATCCTGTTGGCTGCAGTGTCCTCATGTGTCCTCATTGACATTTTATTCCATAATTTTACTTTTTATTGATGACTATTTAAGATTGATATTGTATAAGGTATTTTTTTTTTTTTGTAAAATGAGCGAGTATGAAAAAAAGTGACAAAAATAACTCAAAATGATTAAAAATGACTGAAGTGGTAAAAAAGCCATAAAATGATAAAAAATTACAATAATTACAATAATGTTTAAAAATGGCAGTAAATGGCACAAATGACAAAAATGCCGAAAGTAGATACAAATAATATGAAAAATTACAAAAAATTACAAATTAATGATGACTAATAATGATTAATAAATGATGACGTTAACGAGATAATTGAGGCATTCGAAGACAACAATGAAGTTCATGCAATATATACAGACTTTTCTAAGGCTTTTGACGTTGTAGACCATGCTATACTCATTCGCAAGCTGGGACACGCTGGTATATGCGGATCTCTCTTAAGATGGTGTGAGTCTTATCTTCTTAATCGTTCGCAGCTAGTTATTGTGCGTGGTTTCAAATCCCCGGCCAGGATGGTTCCTTCAGGAGTACCTCAAGGTTCCCATCTTGGACCCTTATTTTTTCTGTTATTCATAAATGACCTCTGCTCTGCATTAGCATCCAGGTTCAAAATGTTTGCCGACGATTTAAAGATCTATAGAGTTATTCAGTCTAACGAGGATGTTAAAAATTTACAAAAAGATCTCAGTGCTGTCAACATATGGTACATTCAAAACAAAATGATTCTTAATGAGACCAAATGTTACCATATTAAATTTACCCGAAAATTATTCACGCAACATAATGCAACATATTCCATAGATAATAGTGCGGTTAAAGAAGTCTCAAGCATTCGTGACTTGGGGGTTGTTTTAGATCGGAGGTTAGACTTTAGAGAACATATAAACCATATGTCAAATAAAGGAGCTAGATTGGCTGGCTTTGTAATTAGACAAACTAAAACTTTTAAAGATCCTGAAATACCAATTATACTCTTTAATTGTTATGTCCGAACACTGTTGGAATATTTCAGCCAGGTTTGGAGCCCGTCTCATGCGGTTCACGTCACTAGAATTGAGAGGCTCCAAAAACTCTTTTTACATCACCTCACTTACTCCAACAATCGCTGCTGCAGTCTCAAATCATATGAATCTAGACTCAAGCACTATGGGATGATCCCCCTTGACCGCAGACGTAAGATTGCTGATCTTGTTTTCCTCCATAAAATTATTAATGGTATAGTGGATGGCCCTGACCTACTTGAAAACCTAAAGTTTTCCGTCCCACGAATCAGTAGCCGTTTAATTAATCGCAAAACGCTAGTTGTGCCTTTTTGCCGAACTAACTACGGTCAACACTCACCGTTGAACCGAATGTGTTCCTTTTATAACGACATCTGTCTTGAGATCGATATGTTCAATGCATCGGTTAACAGTTTCAAACGATTTTTATATTCTAAATTGTAATCATATTTTATCTTTCCTGCTTCCTTTTTTTTTCCTTATTATTATTTGTTAAAATTTTATTTCTACTGTTATTAAGTGTAAACTATTTTTATGCAAGTTGTGTTCGCATTTAGAAGGCCGTTCAGCCTATCATGATATTATGTTTTGTTGCTGTTATGTTTTATGCTGCTACGTCCAGTTTGTGAACCGTAAATAAAAAAAAAAAAAAAAAAAAAAAATGACAAAAATTATAAAATATCACAAATAAGTGACTAAATGTGACTAAAATTATAAAAATTACAAAAATAAAAATAAATGGCAAAAAATAAGAAAAATGCCAAATAATGGCACAAGTAACTCATAAAAATGGACAAAAAATGAAAAGTGTATAAAAACAACAAAAATGAGTCCAAACTCGACGAGTCCTGTATAAGACATTGAGGAGTTCCACCATCTGCCTTTTGTCTCCATTATAAGACCTTGAACACCATATGTGATAAGTGAAGTCCATCAAATCAAATGAGCCTAATCCCAACGAATCTAATAGTAGTCATTGAGGAGTTCCAGTACCTTCTGGCTCCATCATCTGATATGGTCACCATATGAAATAAATAAAACCCATTGAAACAAATCAAGTACCTAAGCCCAAACTCGACAAGTCTTCTATTAGTCATTGCGGAGTTCCACTACCCACGAGCGTTTTAGTATCGACTCGAGCCCCTTTACAACAGTCTGGTAAGGGCTATATAAGCCTGTCCTACTACGAGAATTCGCCACCCTAAATATACTACGGCATGTTCTACCCCCATGCCAATTATCCCTCGGCATGTTTCTCATCATTATATTGGATTGGGTGCATACAAAGATCCATTTCGTCCTTGACTTCTATTTCATATATGGAAAGTGCCCAAGATTCCGGACATTTTTTGGTTCAGTAGTGCTTCTCTATCTCTCATAGTACAATATCTGGTCCTCCAGACTTCTACATCAGGTTTTGCGAGTCCTCAAACTTCAACACCATAAATTGTATTGTCACCAGACATACGCAAGTTTGAAAAAAATCAAATGCATAAGACATGTGAAAGTGTTTTTTTATTATCCAATTACAGGTCATGTTAATGAAAGCGTGATAATAACAAAAAGAATCGATGACTTTACATACAAAGGATAATTACAAGGATAATACATATCGTTGAATAGTATTCCTGATGCTCTACAACTTGTGTCTAAACACATATTTTCCTAAACTTACGGAAAGTAGCGAAATCTCTCGTTTTAATATTGTAAGATATCTTTTAAGGATTATGGGAACGTGACGTCATCACGAGTAGATACCACGTCGGCTGACGGATCGAAAATTGCAGCGAAACTTTGAAACTATATTATTTCGGTCATTTGAGAACGGATGTTTTAAAGAAGCATCACCTATTTATGGTATATTTTTATTTAAATTTAAATACAAAACAGTCGCTAGTTTTGAACTCAGTGGAATTCTCCATTAATATAGGGTATAATACAAATAATTCATAATTAATCCCTATATTTATTAGTAGCACCACCCCATCTCTTCCCGTGGGTGTGGTAAAAGGGGACTAAGAAATAATAAAGCGACTACCACAAGCGACGATAAATTACCCCGCGTTTCACGTAAAAGAGCACTAACGGTCAACCTACGCAATAAGCGATAGCGACAGATTATCGATCTTCATACAACGATAATAGAATCATTGAAAATAAAGAAAAATGGTTTACAACGTACTCTATATTGTTTTATGAAAAGAGAAGCTGTAATGGCGAGGCGAGGCGAGGTAACAAGGTGCCAAGTCGAGACTATAGGGAGGATGGCCTAAAACTTTAAGCGGGTTTAAGCGCTTCAACAAGGTCCAAAAAGTTCCTTGTGAGCACTGAGTGAGCGGACGCGTTGTCGTGGTGCAGCAGCAATCTGCGGAGGCCTGTGTTTGGACGGTTGCTCTTTTCACTTTGATAGGCGTTGGCTCACTTTGAAATAGCCAAACAGTAGATTAACGCTATCTGGATCATACTGGTAGATCCAAGATTTGTCACAAAAAAGTTGTGATTCGACACGGACTTGTTTATGAGCTCCGATAAGGTTGTGCAGCGCGATACTATCCTCCCGAGTCGTAAATGCCCATGTAATATTTCATACACACTCCCCGATCCAATCTGTAATCTCTCCTGAATCTCCTCGTATGCAATTCGCCTGTATTCACAATTTAAATTTTTCATTGCCACCACGTTTTCTACCGTAACATCAGTTAAAGGGCGACCTCTTCTTTCTTCGTCAGCCACATTTAGTCGCCCACGCTTAAATTTATTGTACCGACACATAGTTGCCTTAGAAGGGCACTTGTCTGCAAACGCCATTTGAAGTTTATTAAAAGAATCTTCAGGTTTTAAAGAACATTTAAAGTCATACAAAATTATAGTGCGGAAATGTTCCCGTCGAATATCCATTTTTTTAATGTCACACGATATTTTGATTAAGCTTGTGAAAAAATATGAGGAGAAATTTGAATTTGGAATGTTTTTTTATTTTTACTTATAGATAGTCATAGTTTTAATTGACACGAAAACCAGAACGTGATTCATAGATAAAAACTCTTTGTCGCAATAGTTTCTCAGTAGCCTAGTGTATTTATTGCCTGCACACTGCCGCTTCAGCTCGCCGATTCTTTTAATTCTTCGTCGAATTTCTTCGTCACTGATTTTGTCCGGAGAAGAGACTGCGAGCAATACATAAAGATAGTAGTTTGATCATTTATCAAAATGTATAAATATCGTAACATATTGCAGATTCAAAAATTAGCAAATCCAAAGATAAATCTTTGTCAAATGTAGGGTTAAAGCCCTCTCACAAGTATTTTAAAGAATCTTCTATGTAATGTTCCATGATATCCTTGTTGGGATAACTTTTTGACTGATGTTAATAATAGAAAATAAGAAATAAAACAGGTTTAAATACAGTATGAATATTGTATATTTATTGTATTGTACAGTAGCATATGTATATTCAGTGTCCCTCATCGATAGTCATGGTCATGGTCTCTGGCTCGTAATTATGGTCGATGATGCGAGTCTTTACCATTTGTTTGTACACGAAAGCTGACTTCCTCGGCGTGCGGGTTCGTGCTGGATCATCCATGTCCACTTCATAGATACCAAAACGTTGGCTGTAAGCGAATGTTCCTTTTTTGTTATTTATTTATGGAAAGAAGGTGGCAGACGAACTGACAGTCCACCTGATGGTAAGTGGATACTGTTGTCCATGAACATCCGTGATACATGCCGACATCAATCCAGACTGACAAACGTAGCCACGTCTCGGGATGCGCTGTCTACCTTTGGAGATTTAGAAGAATGTATTTGGAGGAAGGGTTGGGAAAATGGGGTGAGAGAGGATGGGATGGAAATGGGCTCTGGTATAGAATCAGCAAGCCGAAGTGGCAGTGGGCAGGCCCTATATGCCTCGGGACCGATAGGTATAACAACATAATAACAACATCTATCTATGTATCTCTTCTTGTGGGTGTCAGAAAAGACCCAATAGGGGATAGATAACAAAGCCGCTACCACAAACGATGAGGAACTAGACCACCTCTAAAAGAGTGGACTCATGAACAGGATAATGTGCAAGAAGAAGCCCATGCCCAGCCTTAAAGGGCTATTTATGGTTACTGTATCTATGCTAAGCCATTGTCACTGACAATGGCAACCATTATCATTATCATATTATTTTTTCAACGAGGAATCATCCAATAATCTGTTGTTATAGGTATTACTGAATAGACAGCACTATATATTTGGCACACACACGACATTAACATTAAAAAATGTCAAATCACACTTACGTGTAGCCAGACGACCATTCAAAATTGTCCATTAAACTCCATGCCATGTATCCTTTTAGATTTACTCCCTCGTCCAAGGCATCCAGGAGATTCTCCCAACTCGCTCTGTAGTATCGTATCCTGTCATCATCTATTAACCCAGTGTAAGTAGACCAGCCGTTTTCAGTTACATAGATGACGGGATTGTTGTATTTTTGCGATACGTAAGTCAAAGCATTGTAGATGCTATCAGGAGCTAGCTATGAAGATGAAATTAAAACTAAAAAGGTTGTTCAACCGTTAGACGATCAGTGTAGGATGGCTTCTCTTGTAAAACCACTACTGGTCTTTGTTCCTGGTCAAGTAATAACTATTGAGCTGTCTCATACTGCAGCTAATTAACATGTTAATGTTTCCCTTAACTGCGAGTACCGTTAGCTGAGAGCATATCAGATGAAAATTTTATACCATTTTGGACCGTTGTTGACAACATTTGGCAGAGTGCGGTATACCGCTTGTGACATAATTGTAAAATAAAATGTAGTTCTGTTAATATTGATTTTTATATAATTTAATAAGTAACTTACATATAACCAGCTAGAAGCAGCAGTCGGCCACTCTTCAGGTATATAAGTACCTGCTCCGACGTCATCAAGAATAGAAGGAATGGGATAGTACTCTATATTTTCTGTGGCGGACACTAAATTTGCGGTATAATGGTTCACGCCCAAGAAGTCTGCAGATCCTCGGATAAAAGCTTTTTCTTCTTCAGTGAAATCGGGGAGTCGAGATTTTAAGTAACCTTGTTCAGCGCTCTTCTTAGCTACTTTCTCTAAAAATTCTTGTGGGAAACCGCCCTTTTCTGAGAAGATTGGTTCAATATATATGCCAAACTGCGTAAATACAATAACAAAAATTTAGTGCGTTAATTACTTTTATGAGTATCTATTCGGTTGTGCAAAAATATGATTTTAAACTTTTTATCGTAGTTGAATACAATATATTTATGTAGGACTAGCTGTTGCCGGCGACTTCGTCCGCGTGGACTTTAGTTTATAAACACCGTCTTTATTCGACGTGATTCTTTAAATTGATATAACTTTTTTATTTGTGAACTGATTAAAATATAACAAACACTACATTTTAAGTGAAGCTTACCACAATACATTAGTGAAAACCGCACCCAAATCGGTTAAGCCGTTTCTAAGATTAGCGCGCACAAACGCACAGACGAACAGATAAAAATTTTAACAATCATTGTTTTGGGTTCTATTGCGTTGATATGTAATAGTTTTTCTCATATATCTTCCATATATAGACAGCGATCAGTTACATTTTTTTTTATTATATGTATATAGATAAAAAATAAATAATAATCCCGAGTATAACCGGGTGGTCACAAGACATTTAATGTGTAAATATGTAACCATTGCAAGACCAAAAACTTATTACGTAATAAGAAACGCATACCTCAGCTTGCCTTTTTAATTCAGCAGCTAATGCATCTTCTTCAGAATCAGTTGCAGGTCCGTGCCAATTCACAGTGATAGTGATGCCACAATGTCCACCCTGGGCAGCTTTGAAATCATCATTATACGCATGGTACGACTGGGCGTGAGCTTTAAGCAAATTCCTGCCGCACAGGTAATCGCCAATACCAGTAACGTTTATTGGTGGTGCTACATTTGGTTCAGTATAAATGAAGACACAAGTTTCTCTTGGCTCATTGAAAGTGATCCAATGTTTCACTCTGTCACCGAATAGTGTAAAAACTACACGAGCGTAGTCCTCGAACCAGTCAGAAATTAAAGGGTTCGCGAAACCTCCCAAATCTTGGAGTTTTTGAGGCAAGTCAAAGTGGTAGAGTGTGACCATCGGTGTGATGTTATACTTCAGCATTTCGTTAATATAGTTGTTATAGAAGGCGACACCAGCTTCGTTGATTTCATTCGAGAAGCCAGTGGGGAGTATCCTGGACCAGGAGATTGAGAAACGGTACATGTCAAGTCCCAGTTCTCGGATCATTTCCACATCTCGCTTATAATTGTTATAGCTATTCGCCGCGATGTCGCCATTACTCAGGTCTAATATCGTAGTTGGGTCTTTGTGAACCATGTTATCCCAAACATTTTCACCTTTGCCTGAAAAGGAAATCGTTTAATCGTTTCGAAATTGTACGGGATTAAACATAAAATATCAGCGAATTATTTTTGTTGAAAGTAACTAATTCTGGCTACGACTTTTTAAAATTCAGCAAATTTAATTTTTTTTTTTCTCGCACCGATTTAAATAGACGTAGGTAGGTACCGTGTGGTGTGGGCGGGCTATAGATTAGCACTACCTCCTTTCTTCCGCGGGTGTTGTAAAAAGTGACTAAGGAATAGCAAAGCGGCTACCACAAGCCCTGAGGAAATACACTACCTCTAAAAGAGTAGACTCGTCAACACGCTTGGCCAGCGTAGTGTTTTAAGGCCTTACATCCCTCATGCACATTGTCCAGCAATCTATACTGAAAGGGCCGGTTGCATGGCATCGGTTGCAGGTATCTCTTAGTAGTGGTTCGATGAACTGTGTGCATGAATGTAGTGTGTGCAGCGTTGCCACCAGTAGCAGCTAACATATGTATATAGGTAGACTGAAAGAGTAGGAAGCTGAAAAAAAAAGTCTTAGAATAGAAAGGGCGCAAGTAATATTTATTTAAGCCTATGTACCTAACATCATAGTCATTCTACTTTGCTATGTACAGTTACGTTGTCAATTTTAATTTCAAATAATTTAGAAATATCTCTTTAGTTTAATTCTGCAAATTATTGCTATTGTCAATTCCTACATCTCATAAGGTAGGCATCACATCCGGGGGGGCTTACCGAATTTGGCATTCTGGACTGATGTTGGCATGTATCGCGGATTTCTATGGACGGCAGTATCCACTTACCATGAGGTCGACTGTATGCTCGTCTGCCTCCTTCTTACTATATTTTTTTTTTATGAACTTATCGTTACATAGTAGTTTATTCAATTTTACATATTTTCTGACAATTTTACCATCTGCATCCCAGCCGCCTTCGATTTGATATGCAGCTGTCGCTGCTCCAAACAAGAACCCATCTGGAAATTTTCGGTTATGTCTCGTGGTCACAGCACTGCAGCCCAACGCAAGGAAACTGAAATAAGTTGACATTATGAAACCAGCGAAGATAAGGCAAATAAATTAACACAAGAACGATTGTAGTGTTATGATTATGATGATAAGATATATCCACGGTTTGAACACCAATAAATGTATATATGTATATATATATATATATCTTCGCGGTGCATTATTGTTTTGGCCACGTTTCGGAACGCAGCTTTTTAGTCCATAACAGATGACGACTGAAGCTGTCACCGGGAGAAAATTCACATATCATTATAACCTCTTTTCGCGGCGCGCGGTGATGTTCGTTCAGCACCATCGAAAATAAAGTGCAAACCACTAAAGACAGCAGTGAAGTGGTTACAGAAGTGAGTGACCACATCTTCGCTGGCTGCTGGTTCAGCTGCGCCTGGAATTTCCCGAGAAAGTTGACATTTTCTATGATTAATCACTTTCGTATTTTTCCCTCAATCATTTATCCCCATCAACCTTAATAAATAACCGTATTTTTTCCAATCAACCTCGCGCCATGCCTACTCATTGTAGTCATTTCTCTTTATTTCACATCCCGCGTCGCATACACATTTTGTGTCCGTCCCATCGCGCAATAAAATTATTGGATTGTAATTGATTTTCTGACATTGTTTTATTAAAGCTGATCATAAAGGAAATTATAAATAAATGTTGTACCTTGCTAGCACTATGATCTTCATGAGGATTCGTCTAACTTCGTCTTGCAACTGATGCGAAGTAATCTTGCAATGATTAATTTGCACCGTTATATTTTGTATACTTTATCTTGACAGCAGCGGTGGGGTCGTACGACCACTTGTGGTTTTCATCTATAATCTACATGTGATAAACATAATTCATGTTTTCAAGTTGCCTAAATTTTACGTCAGACGTTTTGACAGTTTCTTTTTACATTTATTTATCTATTGAGCGGATCTTAGAAACATATGTTTATCCACTTATTTTATTTTCCCTAAACGGTTCGGCTGATTTACGCCAACCACGGTGACGAGTTGGACTGGAGAACTGGGTAGATAATCCACGTTGGCCTTATGAAGTTTATTTATATATTTTTTCTATCTTATCATCGCTTGTGTTACCTATTTCTTTCCTCTTATTGCTTATTCTCTTATATTATCGCTTATACTTAATTTGATTGCCTTATTTATATTGTATATAGATTTATGTAATACATATATTATATATGTACACCATCTATTTACCAGTGATTAAAATATTTATTTCCTCTCTACCCAAAGGTTGTCCGGCAGAGATCGTTTCTTAGCGATAAAAACGCCTTTTATGTCTGGCTGTTAAAGTGAAATCAAGTAGACATGAGCTTTGCGTTTGTATGAGTTCACATAGATAGTGTACAGTACAAACCATTTCGACAATCGGATTGGAAATTTCGACACCCACTCACACAGATGCCAAGCTCATGATTTGATTTCACTGTACTATATTGTTTTGTTTAGGTGTGCAATAAAGAGTTTCATCTATCTATCTATTTTTTCATGTTTTGTCTATTTGTTTGTCTATTTGTCGGATTTTAAAGTAACGGGGCATAGTATAGATTATGACCTAGTTCAATATTTAGGGTAATTTTATTCAAATCCGTTACAAAGTTCCGATGAGAATTTAGATCAAAACATTAAAAGATACCTTACCTTGATTTACCTACTCGTATCAATCAAGAACATTACAGCATTTAAAGAAATTAAATGTATACAGAAATATGAAACCGAAAGTACCTACCGATAAATTTATTTATTAATTTTAATAATTAATTAATTTTTTATTTTTTTTATATTAAATTAACTGTACTCGAATGAAATAGATAATAATAATGAATTAAAAGATTTTGGAGGGGAGAGTGCACGCTGAAATTCAACAATCGCTGGGCGTACTCGACTGGCCTCGTTACCCCTCTCTCACAAAATACTACCTTGAAATGTACTGCATTTGTCACTTTATCTTATTTCCCTAATGTACCTACGTACGTGTTTCGGTAGTGAGTGAGATGTGCCAGAGCCCATTCCCATCCTATCCCTTCCCATTTTCCCAACCCGTTCTCCAAATCCATTCCTATATCTCCAAAGCTAGGCAGCGCATCCGGGGACGTGCCAACGTTTGTCATTTTGGTCCAATGTTGGCATGTATCGCGGATGTCTATGGGCAACAGTATCCATTTACCCATCAGGTGGACTGGACAGGTAGATATACTCGTTTGCCACCTTCTTTCTATAAATAAAAGAAAGATTCTTTTTTTAATACCGAAACAATTACAAAATAAAAATAGCATCATTGTCAATTAAATACCCTTCTGCTTCAAAACAATCACTCGAACAGGTCCTGCATGCATGCATCCAAATGCATTTTGGCGCTGCACGTTTAAAAAATTCGTCACGTCCAACCATGACCTATCTCGAAACTCGAAACTGCCGTTGAATTAAGAATCTGTACAGTGTATGTCCTATAAAATACGTCGGGTTCTATCAACGATGAAACCAGCGAATCGTTTAATAACATTTATTAGATTATTTATTCCTTATTGCACAGAGTGATAAAAGTCCGCCTAATGTTTTTGTGAGATAACGAGATAATATGTGTGTATCTATGTATGCAGACATACAATACCTACTTTAGTCAACATATGCTAAATCAATATTTTGTATATTGAACAATCGATTTTTTAAATTTACAGTTAATTTAAAATTTCCATGCCATATCACTCATAAAGAAAGAAGAAAGACTTGAAGAAAGTCGCCGGTAGTAGGTGAGAAGAACGGAAGACGGTATGTGGTGGCATTCCTTAAGAGAGGCCTATATTCAGCAGTGGAGAGACGGTATGGTATGGTATGGTATGGTACCACTCATACAGTGCCGTGTGGTGTTGGCTGACTTTACAATGGTACCAACTTATTTCTTCTCGTAGGCGTTGTAAAGGCACCACAAGCTCTCCGCTTGGCTAGTGTGGCGTTTTAAGACCACACATCCCCCATGTACAAGACAATGTGCATGAAGAGGCATATGTCCCAAACGCTGTTTCCTTCTCGCTGTATATAAGTCTCTCCCGAGGTTCGCCATCACACACAATTTTCACAACTCCAGCAAATACCACTGACTTTGTCAAGTCGTCAGTTCATCTTACAGGAGGATCGGCTCTATATTTCCTGATAAGTAGTCTTTATTGGAGAAGTCGTCTACTGTATCAGCTACCAGTCCAGTGATAGATATGACGTGTCGCCTACCACTTCCAATTTCTGATTTTTTAAACTATGAATTTCATCTATCCGAACGAAAAAGTTTAACGAAGAATGGTGACGTAACAACAGTCCTGATCTATTCAATTATTTACTTTTTCAAATATGTAATCCAAAAATACAACTTAAAAAAGATTTTTTCCACATCCAATTTTTAATTTATATCCCCAAAGGATACAGTACCCACTATAGTGAACCCTAAAAAACAGTGGCAACGAACGCACGCACACATACATATAATCGTACACATACAAATAATCACGCGCAAATACAAATAATCGCATAACTGAAGCAGGATTCAGAATGAGTTGCAGTCGCGCGCGCATTTTTCATTTACATGTATAGGTACTTACTTACAATACAAATTTTGTCATACGTTAATTATTAATAAGTAATTTTTGCTCCCTTCTGTTAAATATAAAATATTTTTTTCAACCATTATAATTAATATAAAACAATACCATTATAGAATAACGTAGACAATTATTATGAACTACAAAATTAGCGTGGTAGGTATATTATTTTCACGGCATGAATGGTCAAAGTTAGTTGATGAATATTTTGAACGCTTGAAAAGAATAATGTTTAGTTTCTAAACTGTAGCAATAAAATGATTTTCTTTTTATTTGTGATTAATAGCGGATTTTTTATAAATGCGTTACATTTTAATCATAAAATATTAAAATTTGTAGTATGTACCTACCTAGGTACTTAATGGTAGGTAGGTACCTAAGTGCAGTGTGGTGTCGGCAGACTATAGGATAGTAGCATCCCATCTCTTACCGAGGATGTCGAAAAAGGGATAATAAAGCGATACCAAAAGCCCTGAGGAAGTACACCGCCACTGAGAATGGACTTGGAAGAGAACGGGTTTGCCGTTAGGCCAACGTTTTAATACATCCCTCATGCACATGGCAATGTACATGAAAATATATGTCCTGCAGTGGATACCGCAAGAGCTGCTTGCATACTTAAAGGTATTCAAAATTTCGGTCCCTCTTTTCAGAAAATGACAATTTTATAATTATTCTATAAAATCCGATTAAACCTCAAAACATCGATAATGAACGAATGAAAAATACGTACCGTATGTCGTCCCAACCCATCTGCAAACATAAAATTAGTGACAACGTATTTATCATGATCTATCATTATCGTTGCAACTGTGACTGTTAAAGCGACGGCGTTTTTTTTTACTAAAAAATATGAAAATGATTTTATGAAATAAAACATAAAAATTGAAAAGTGGTTTATGTCATGATCCACCCACGGTTTTGACTTTAACTGCCTTATAATTTAAAGATCTATAAAATAAAAGTTTTCATTTAAGTTATATCTCAAGTGGGTTGATGGAATGGTTATTACCCATCGTCCTTTGAAACCAAGTCTAATTCAAGCCGTCTCCAAGAAGTTGCAGAAATTATTACAGATATACAATTGTCTATATTGAAGTGCATTACTTTAATCCAGTGTGGTAAATGACGGTTGTGTGTCTCAAAATGTCCCAATGTCGTTGTGTGTAACGAATTCTCATGTCCCACGCTCTCGGCGCATTGCAATCGTGAACATGGCGCGGTGGCAAAATGGCATAACCAATAATTTAAATTTTTCAAAAGAGTACCATTTTTTAAGAATTTCTTCTGTGGTCTATTTTTATTTTTTAAACGTTACGTATTTAATAATAAAAAGACACAAGCAATCGTCAAGATGTTTAATGGAAACCTACATATAAAAGAAGGTGACGGATGAGAAAACAACCTTTTTTTTATAGAGAAGGGGGCGGACGAGCAAGAGACGAGATGAGACGAGAAGAGGTCTCACGTGATGGTAAGTGTTACCGCCGCCCATGGACACCTGCAACACCAGGGGGTATGCGGGCGCGCCGCCGACCTTGCAAAATCCTATTCACAGCTTTCTTGAAGAACCCCATGTCGTAGTTTAATGGGAAGACCACTTGGGGCAGTTGTTCCACAGCCTACGGGTTCGTGGTATAAAATATTTTTTGGACCGAACAGTATTCGACACCTCCGTATCTAGGAAATGCGGATGGACCGCACTTCTGTGACGGGAGGTGCGGTTGTAGAAACCCGAGGTGGGAATTATATTGAACAATTCTTCAGAGCATTTTCATTCAGAGCAGGCCTTATTTTCCAGATGACCCCTAAATTCGACTTTGCTGGAGATGTCGATACCAAGGATCCCGATACTCTCCAAGATCTTAAGAGGTATGCTCTGAAAGCGAGGTGCTACAACAAAAGGGGTTTTTTTAGCGGTGAATGCACAGACTTGCGTCTTACTGGGGTTGAAATCCACTAGGTTCAGAGAACCCCAAATCGAGACTAGATCTAAAGAGTCTTCGATTTCAGACACAAGCCTGGCGCGACTCTCTTCCACTTCGACCCGAGGGATGTTGGCGCGGCCCCTGTACAAGGCGTCTCCAGTACTGTCATCTGCATAGCAACGTATGTCACCACTTTGCAACAGGTCGTTGATATGCAGAAGGAACAGAGTTGGGGACAGCACGGAGCCTTGCGGGACGCCAGCGTTAATAGACATGGTGTCGGAGCAGTTACCATCGATAACGACTCTGATGCTCCGTCCAGTCAGGAAACTGGCAACCCATTCGCATAATCCCTCGGGTATCCCGAAAGATGGTAACTTGGAAAGCAGCGATTTGTGCCATACCCGGTCAAAAGCTTTCGCAATGTCTAGGCCTACAGCCAGAGCCTCGCCTCTACTCTCAATGGCGTCAGCCCAGCGGTGTGTTAAATACGCTAAAAGGTCACCAGCGGAGCGATTATGGCGAAATCCATATTGACGGTCGCTAATCAGCTGGTGATCCTCTAGGTACTTTAGGTTATAGGTATGAGTGTTACATATCATATCACTAACACATGGATCTCTTAACTTGACAATACCTACAGCTAATTGAAGTTGTGAAACGTCGTAAAAACTTAAATTAAATCGTCAATTCAGCCTTTATACACATTTAAAAAAAATCCTGAATTATTAATATTAATAAATATTTTTCTAAAAATAAACATTATTTTACATTAACGATGGATTTAAAAATCATAAAAGTGCCAAATTGACACTATGGCCCATATACATTCGATATTAGTCCCGTTAATATTAATTAAAGAAAGGACTAGAAAAAAAATAGGATTATGAATAAAATATTTAAAGTCGGATTTTTAATTCGAGTCAGGGATATAACATGTAGAACTGTCAATAAAGTGTCATCTCCGTACAAATTTTACTCTGCTTGACAGTTCTACATGTCATATCCCTGACTCGAATAAAAAATCCGACTATAGATATCTCTAGACGCGCCCCTTATAATGTTTGAATTCTCATTTTAATATTTTTGTAAGATATAACATTTTGTCATTCGTTCGTGGTTATAGTCATCGGCCCAAGCGCGAATTCGTCGCGGCCTTCACGCCGGTCGACGACTTGCGCGCAAGTTTTTATCCGCGAAAATAAGACGAATGGCCACCAGAGCGAGATAGAAATACGGTGACTAAATGACAAAAATAATTTGTACGAAATTACTCGTTGCAATGTTAAATTGGTTCGAGGTCATATCGATAGTTTGTGATTTTTATGGTAATGTTTGTGAACTTTAAATTTTAAGAAATGTCAGAAAATTATTATTTTTATGTTATTATTTATTTTTTATTACTTCTGGATCTTATTTTTAATAAAAATCATATTCTACTTTTAAAAAAAAAACTAATTCGCTTTGTGGAGATTCAAACGTGGACGCCATTTCTAATAAATAAAATTTAATAAAACTAAAAAAGCTTGAGTAACCAAACTGACTCCACCCTGAAGGTCAATGGCCTTAGAAGCGTCATTCTTATATCGGCCGCATTTTGGCCGTACGAAACAGAGAAACTATCTCCATCCCTTTCCCACCCACTGGTAGTCCTATTCATTTTCGTGTGCGTGATGAATACCGATTATCTCATTCATAGTGTTCGCTTTTTGAAATTTTATGTTTATGTGTGTAGTTTTTCAATGTGTGCGTCACAAAAATTATCTGTTTTGCGCTTTGTGTCGAATACGAATCGGTTTCAAAAATAGCCCTGTATGAATTTTTATCAGTTTTGAATTCATGTCGTGCAAATTCGCACACATGCGTACTCCTAATTTTATTTTTACGTCCTCTTTTAACGTGTGAGTTAATTTATGTAACATTTTATTGTTCGAAACGCAAAACATGTTGTGGTAGGTCGCGAATTTTATACTTTACGTTCTTGTGTGCGTCAGCGCATACGTGTTTCGGTTTCGGCATTCTAATTCCAAACTGGATCTGACCGGTTTTTAGTTTTTTATTCCTTTTGCCGCTTTATTATTGGCTAAGAATTGGAATCATGTTTTAGACATACCTACCACTTTTTGGGAGTTACGGCTTTTCTATTGGTTAGTTTTTATATGGTTCGGCTTGAGCCATTTAAAACAATGTCCTTACCTTACCAAAAAAAATAGACACGCTTTTTAGTATGTATTAGGTATAACAAATGTGATTTGTCGAGAACTTGTTAAAACAACGTTGAAAACTTTTAAATTTGTGTATAAGTAGGTACCACTGTATATTTAATACAATGTAGATACTATGTATCCAACAGTGGAGAGACATAGGTTGACGGAGTGGTCTGGTATGCGAACAGATGATCTTCCTAGTAGGTACAGAGAACCGAAATTCGTCAGCTTTTACCGAACTTTACAGAGCTGTGAATGGGATTTTGCAAGGTCGGCGGCGCGCCCGCATATCCCCTGGTGTTGCAGGTGTCCATGGGCGGCGGTAACACTTACCATCACGTGGGACCGCTTGCTCGTCCGCCCACTAGTCTATAAAAAAAAAAAACTTTGGCATTCGGCCGAATTTCGGTTCATGTGCCGAACATTCGGTAGCATGAACTAACATTACTGACTACACTAGTAGCCAGTCTAGCCCGTATTCTGCCAGCTAAAATGGTGATATTTTTTTAAATTAACTCAATTTAAGTAAGTACAGCCTTAACTTTTTTACTGTTTTATTATATGTACTTATAGATTAAGTAAATTTAGTGTTTATAATTAATTAAATGTTATTTTTTCATACTTTTTCTTAAAAAAAAAAATAATTGTACTTAATAACAATTTTTAATACAAAAAAGTAAACAAATACATGTGTCGCAATGAGTGATACAAGTGAAATAAGAAGTAGCGGGGGTGGCGCGGATAGCGGGTGGGAAGCGCGCTAGTGAACTGACAAGCCATACCTCAAACATGTCATGTCGGTCGCTCTCATAAAAGCGCGCGAAATTCAACCGAAGTTCAGCCGAATTTCGGCTTCGGCACATGTTTTAACCGAATATTGAATACCGAATACCGAATAACATTCGTTCCATTACTGCTATCTTAGAGCTTAGGTTTTACTTAACAAACCTAACAAAATCTGGACCTAGCAAAAAGGATTCAAGTATAATTTACAGAAGGGTGGGAAAAACTGAAATAGATACGTAACGCAATGAAAATGATCTAAGTTTAGTGAAAAGGGTCCACATTATTCACAAATTATTACCTATTGTAAAATTTGATTCAATGTGTTTACTAGGTTTTTAATTTGCATAGCCAATTTGTGTGCGTCCAAGCAAAAAAGGTCTAGGTGCTTCAAATCAAATAATTTATTGGTCAATTTTTATTTATTATTTTTATTGTTCAGTCAGATCTTGATTTTTAGTTTTTCAGATTTTCACATTAAAATATTTCATTCAAATTAAAATTTTAAAATAATTGATTTAAAATCGACAAATCGAAGGCAGCAAATTTAAGTTTAAATTCTCTGGTGACGAAACAGAAATATGTAATAGTTGCCGTTGACTCAGCAATGACTTTATGAGTTCAAAAATATATTCAAAAATAGGTTCTTCTCTTGATCACGATTTACTGTCCATTTAATACTCCTTTTAGTATTTAATACTCATTTTAGTATTAAATACTTTTTTAATGTTCGTTTAAATATAAGCCTTAAAAAATCAAATAAGTATCCTATGAACACACAAATCAAAATCACCCCGAATCACCGCTATAAAAGATAGGCAATGAAACAAAAACGTATCTAGATGCGTAACAACGACCGTTCTCATGAATAGATATTGTATAAAATGTGAATGGTGTAGTATAAGGTGTTCACACAAGGTGAATGACCGGTGGCAACAATAAGAAGAGCCGGCATCCCGTCACCTGCCACTACAAAAACCTAGTCTCGGGACCGGACTCGACCGGCCGCGCCGGACTGGATCCCTGCTGATTTAATGATAGGCGACGATATTTAGAAATAGACAACCTAATGTTAGATATTTCAAAGCGTTCATATATATATATATATATATATATAATATAGTATATATATATATATATAATATATAGTATATATATTAATATATATATTATATCATATATATATCAAGAGTATATATACAGTGCACTTGTTATAAGAACTTATGGTTTCGAATTTTAACTTTGTCTAAAAAATGGTCCTAAAAATATGCTCCCTCTTTTCCTCTAATAATAAAGTTATAATTCAATATGAACTAGTTTCACGTACCTACACGTGTAATAAGTGTAAAAACATAAGTGTAGTTCAGATGTATAGGTACGTGTACCTACTTGGCGAAAGAGTGTTAAATACGAGTATTACAATGTCAGTACAATCATAAAGGCATTATTGACAGAGACAGAAGCTTCGTAGCTCGTAGCTTCTCAAACTTTTTCGACCTCATAACCACGTATAATTGCAGGGGGAGAGTGCATGCTGCATTCCCACTCGATTAGCCACGTTACCCCTCTCTCACAAAAGACTACCTTGAAATATACTGCAATTCCTACTTTATCGTATTTCCCCAATGTACGTGTTTCGATAGTGAGTGAAATATGCTTTAGCCCATTCCCATCCTATCTCTCCCCATTTTCCCAATCCATTTCTTAACCTGCAAAGGTAAGCAGCGCATCCGGGGGTGTGCCAACATTTGTTATTCTGGAATGATGTTGGCATGTATCATGGATGTCTATGGACGACAGTCTCCACTTACCATCAGGTGGACTGTATGCTCGTCTGCAGCCATTTTACTATAAAAAAAAAATCAAACTTGTGTCCCTGCACTGATGGATATAGACATAGAACAGAAGAAACGATTTTTTAATGTTCTATGGATACAGACCTTTCCCGAGGACCGCTCACGCGAAAATGTACAGAGGAAGGTAGACAAAAAAAAAGATTTATTACAAAAAAAACAACTATATTTAGCTATATGTCGATGTCGGAGGGACACAAAAGAAAGGACCGTCACCGCATACAGTTTTCTCCTCTTCTACCACTATCCAACCACTACCAGCGACCTTCTTCAAATCCACCAGGTCAGAAGGCGTCCGACGCTACGTTGTCAATAGTAAGTGTAACTTAAACATTCTCTCGCTCTGACAAATACCATACTATAAGCTTATGTCTCTTCACTGCTGGATAAAGGTCTCTCCCAAAGGCCGCCACCACACATGGTCTTCCGCTTTCTCATCCAGCCAAAATGTCAAAATTTTTGTACTAAAACTGCAAAGTCATACAAATTTTACTCTACGGTAAATAGCGATGCGATGTAAGTATATGTTGGTAGGTAATAGATACCTTTAGAGAAATATGATTTGCGATTTTTTTACGCTATTGAAATCTTAATTGCCCTTTCATTATTCGAAGCCTGTAAGAATTGTGCCATTATAGCTACCAACACTTTCCAATCATACCAATTCAATCGAATAAAAATCTTAGAGCAACCAATTAAAAATGTACGCAACAAAAATACTGAGCTATTTCCCAGCCATTAGGTAATAATTAATGCCAATACCACGATCCGTAGAGTGTGGAAAATAGAGATTTGTTCCGGTCATTACCCCCTAGAACTAGAACCCTCCTAGATTAGCAGCGGGAAAAAAACACAGAAATGGCGTACTTATTGTTTTGTTTAGCGCCAGTGTTGGCACAAAGGGCGGCACATGATTTTAGTTGGAAAACCAACGTTGGGGTTCCGCCAATGGTCGACGACTTTCCAACGATAGATAGGGGATGAAATTGTAGGAAAAAGCGTAAAGCGCTTCATAGTCGAACTGATGAAGCGCTTTAGAAAAATAAGTATTCTTTATTTGAGATTCTTCTTCATTTGGTAGCATCTCCTAACGGAAGTCGCCGATCAGCATGACTATTCTCACGCGAGTGACTGCTGCTCGGAACAAAGACCTGTTGGTCATCCCGAACTATTTCTTAAATTGACCATATTTTTTTTTTCAATTTTTATCATTTTTATTATATTTTGACAAGTTACATAACATTATTATTATTATTTGGATTGTCATATTTGACGATGATGACTTTTTAGAAATCGATTATGACACGTGTTTTAATGAATTCAGTTTTTATATTTACGATTAATTTCTGCACGCCTGTTGGGGCAGATCATGTCATGTGTCATGTTTGTTATTAACACCATATTTGTTATATATCTATGTTTTCGCAAAATAAACTTTTTGACTTGATTTTTGAGTCAAGATTTTTGAGTCCGTCGCTTGCCATGTTTACGACGATCGTGTATCTTACCCTGCATTACCACTGCGCATGACGTGCCCAAAGTATGATAGTTTTCTTATTTTAACTGTTTTGATGACCTCCAAACCCTTATCCATTCCCTGCGAAACCGTGTCGTTTCTCAGCCGATCCACCCATGGCAATGGTTATCATTTGAGATTATTAGTTAGAAAAGGGCGCAAAATAAAATTAAGAAGTTTGGGTCTTCAGTTTTAGTTTCCGTCCAATATTCTATAGCTTTCTTACTTACGTATATGTATAGCTTTCAGTGCCATAGTACTTATGTGGTTTATGGATCTCGGAAGCAGCGGTGTCCAGTAGACACCCGGTAATCTGGCTTTACTCAAACCGGAGCTAATCTGACCCCGATGTGCGGAAAGTACCCGAAGAAATCCCTTTGATATCGGTCTGCGACCTTTCCTGCCGCAAATCCATTATTTCCGCTTGCAATCAATATTGCTACCGTTGCCCTGCACCTATATCTATTGAGAAGCGTAGAATAAATAGGTACCTACAGATCTTGACACTTATCGGGGCGGATGACCTTCAGGACAGCTAGTAGGTACAGGAAATGCTTTTTTTAATTGTATGGTCATATAATAAATATATATGTGATAAATATATGAAGTATATATTCTTATGTGTGTTTGTATTTATTATATAACTTGTACAGGTATGCACTCGTATATTTATTATATAATATATTATTATTATTATGTAAAACTGCACCCGCGTTGTTTTTTGTTTGATCTGGTGTTTGACTGGTTGAAAATGCCCTTAGGCATTAAGACCTTCTTTTGTACAAGTCAAACACTGGTGTAATTAAATTTAAATAATTAGATAGATAGTTAAAACTCTTTTTTTGCATACGAAAACAAAATAAGACATTAACAGACATTGTACACACATGAAATGCACCTATAGCAGTCTTATCGCTAAGTGATCTCTGCCAGACAAATTTTGGGTAGGTAGAGCAGAAATATAGTAAATATTTTAATCATAGGTAGATGGTGTACCTACTTTATACATTTTTACTTGTACTTGTACTAGACTTTAACGTCCCACTGCAGGGCACAGGTCTCCCCTAGTAAATCACTAGGGGGTTTGGGGCCGTAGTCCTCCACGCGAGCCCAGCGCAGATTGGTGGATACACATACTCGAGACTGTTTTTTTTATTTCTTTAGTTACCAAAAATAATTATTTTCTTTGAATTTTCGGTTTTCTTACGAATGATTTTCTAGCAGCCGCTTTTATCAATTTCTAATTTTTCTATCCAGCGCTGTTCGCTAGCCGTTCACCCTCCCCTAGTCCACTAGTACCATCCCCCGTCTCCGTTTACATTATTACACTTTGATGGATTGCCTGCGTATTGTATGCATTCATATACCGACGGTCATTCAACCTGAGTCCATTATGCCGTTCACTATGCCAGTTCAGTGGGCTATTTAGAAAAGAGGCATATTTTAAGGTAAAAGTGCGATAATTAGGTAGACATAACACATTGGGGTACCTAATCTAGAAAAAAATATACAAAGTCGCCTTTTACGAAACCCGCGAGAAAAGATGAAGTAGTACTATTCTAATGCAGGGGACAATACAAGTAACTTTTATTATTGTATCGTATTGGGAGTAAATTTCTATTATCGCTATTATATTATTCTATTATTCTAGTTCGCGAGATCACGCAACAACTGTAGATCCCGAAAACTCGCAAATAAATAGCATGAACTGTTGCGGAAAGTACCTACAGTTATTAAAGATGACAAATAAAATGTTGAAACAGCACTGGAGTTACTAAAACTGATGCTAATATATCCACCGTGATATATATCCAAATTTATTTGCAAATCAATTTAACATTAAGATTAGGAAATATCAAAGAAGGATTTTTGATAAAAACGACTGCCTATGAATGTGAAGGAGTGAGAGGAAAATACTTATCTTAGATTTATGACTACTCGATGACAATTAAACTCTAGAGGCAGACATGGCCTTCTCGGCTGCTGGATATACATACGAGTACCTACCTACATGCACGCAGTTCTTTGAACATCTGTTTTGACGGACGAAACAATCGATAATATATTTCTTAAGATAATTCAAAATTCATAAATTGAACATGTTTAAAATAAGGGTGTCAATTATATTACAACTCAATGTGATCTACAATTATTGTATGGAAATTAATGAGGCTGCTAAGATATTTTACATACAAATCGATGAAAATTATGAAAACTAGTGATTCTGATTACTTAGCAATACTTGATTAGAATGATTTTTTTTTTTTTCATAGACTAGTGGGCGGACGAGCAAGCGGTCCCACGTGATGGTAAGTGTTACCGCCGCCCATGGGCACCTGCAACACCAGGGGGTATGCGGGCGCGCCGCCGACCTTGCAAAATCCTATTCACAGCTCTCTTGAAGAACCCCATATCGTAGCTCAATGGAAAGACCTCTTGAGGCAGTTCGTTCCACAGCCTACGGGTACAGAACAGAACTAAATAAATGACATTTAAAAGTTCTTTTACATAAAGTTATTTTAATGTACCAATAAGAGATCTTAATTTATTCGTATAGTTAAGAGAATCTTTACATTTGATTCAAATTAGTGTTATTTTTTTAACACAAATAGAGGTACCTACTACTGTAGACTTTTGTTAAAAAAAATAAAGATGATTAAACAATTTACTCAAAATTTTAAAAACCTTTGCGGGATCCCGAGGGATGGACTCAAATCATGCAAATTTATTGCGGGATTGAAACGGGATTATTGGGATAATTTGCATGAGGTGAACGACAAAACGTACGAGTACCTACAATATCTTTTAAATTATATTTTCATTATTAAATTATACCTACTTACAAAGACATACATACTGGAAATGAAAAGGTTGAATGTGGCCTTTGTCAGATAAATGATGATTATTTTGTCAGTTTGCATTTTGTTTGTCATATTATCTAGTTTATCTACAGACGTGTCATAACAAAGTTTCTACACTAATAGTGTCAAGTACTAGGATCACATAGAAGCTCGGCGGTGACTATATATTAGTGAGACATCGTCATCACCCTCTTGGACAAGTTACGACAACGCCTAGTTCCGTGACAGTCAAAATCTAGTGGAGTGTGCGTGCGCCTGTGATGCCGCTTCTGTGAGCTTCCTGGTATTGTCTATCTGCGATTTCACTGTGCGCGAACTTTGTGCTGCTTATTGGGACGTCCAATTAATTGATTTAACGTCGTCTTTCTGAGTTCCTGGTACGTTATTACTACTCTTTAATGCCTCTGAAACGTACTCCGCTGATGGCGTTACCTGCCGGCGAACAGTACGATTCTTCGGAATCGAATATTACCACGGGTAGCGATCGTGAAACACTCCTATCAAAGCATGTCACAAAACGTAAACGAAGTGAAGAGTGTAAAGATGACCTTAATGTTTTTAAAACAGAGTTCATTGATATGTTTTCCTCTTATAAAATCGAACTCGATAAAAAATTTGAGATGATTTTACATTCGATGAGTGAAGTCAAAGAACAAAACACAACAATACAGAAGTCTTTGGAGGTTATGATGCAAAAGTATGATGAAGTTCTGGCCAGACTTGACATTTTAGAAGTTGAGCGAAAAAACAATGAAAATTACATTCAGTTATTGGAGAATAAATTAGAAAATCTAGAGCGGTGCGCGCGATCTTCAAGTCTTGAAATAAGGAATTTACCTAAAAAATCAAAAGAAATGAAAGGTGACTTAGTTGACGTGATTCTAAATGCAGGCAAAGCAGTTGGTGTTAGCTTGCTACCCTCGGACATTAGGGACGTATACCGTTCTTACTCCAAATCTGAAAACAAGCCAGTTCTTGTGGATTTCACTACTACATTTAAGCGGGATACAATTCTAACATCTGTGAAAAAATGTAATAAGGAGAATAAAATGGACAAGTTGAATACGTCCACCCTGCAGTTGGACGGCCCCAGCAAACCGGTATACATAACAGAAGCCCTAACTTCCAAGGCAAGAAAATCCACTGGCTGGCTAGGAACTTTGCTAAAGTAAATGAATATTCGTACTGCTGGACCTCGCGTGGAAAAATCTATTTACGTAAGAATGAAGGTACACCGCAGATTCGTGTTGACACAGAAAGTAACTTAGCAAATCTGTCTAAATTATAACTATACCTACTTTTCAATTCTGTTCGTATAATTAGCTTACGTTTTGGCTTAATTTACTGTATTTAATTTTTTTACATTAACTTTAAGATTTTATTTTAAGTTATATATTCTACACTTTTTTTTATTATTACACACCTAACCAATACAAGTAACAGAAACACATATTATAAAAAGAAGTACCTACACATTTACCATCTACCCACTCATTATCCACATATTTTTACATGTTTAGAATGTGATTTTTACGTGATTTAGAATAATAAATATAGTGTTTACGTGACAGTGAAACATTGTATTGCGCCCACAACTTATTGTCTAATTAAGCATACACATTTAATTTGCGACTAAATTAGATCTAAATCTAAAATCGCTGTGTAGGTATATCCTACATCCTATTTCATAGGTATTTGATATTTCTGTTACTGTTTGCGATTTATTGACGTTTTTGCGTGTTATATATGACTGTTTTGTCACTTGTAACTCAATAAAATGAATATCGAAGTTATTGAAGGACTTGAGAATTCATAGGTTTCCTACTGTTCAAGTATTAGTGATCCTGCTCATTGTGCAGATGTTCAAAATTATAATAAAAATGCTAATGATTCCCTGTGCATAATTACCGTTAATATACGTAGCATTAACCAAAATCTGGACCTATTTACTCGCCTTCGTAATACAAAAACTAAATAAACATATATCCATACATATATACTTACACACACACATAAATAGACATTCATACATACATGTCTACATATATACATGCAATATCTTATATACTCGTACATATGAATACACAACAAATTATTATACATATAAGAGTACATATATCTTTGTTGTTATAATTTATTCTTTGTTTATAAGCTTGTTTTATTTTGTACTTTTAATATTATATAAGTTGTAATTATTGGATAAGCAGACTATTGTCATATTATTGGGGAGGACACCAGCTCCTGTGATACAGGTTTACCTACTTCAGGAGTTGGGGTTTCATATCATGTATGTGAACAAAAATCTGTTATCAATAAAATTTTATTATTAAAAAAAAAAAAAATGTTGGAAATTTAATAAATACTTCATGTACTTCATATGTAATTCATAAATCCTAATATGCTAATATCGTTCATTTACATTAATATTGTAATTTGTATTTTTTTATTATTGTTTATCATAGGAAGGTCGTATGTTACTCATTAATAACATATATTTAGGAAATCATCAATTATCTGACAAAGGTCACGTACATAAATGTAACCAGCCCTTTATCTTACCTTATGTAGGTACATCATCTTGTGCATGAGGGATGTATGGCTTTAAAAGATGGCCAAGCGAGTTGGCGAATTCCTTCTTCTAGAAGTGGTGTAGTTCCTCGGAGCTTCTGCTAGCGGTTCTGTTCGTTATCCCATTCCAACCACAAATACGGTTTTTTTTTTTAAATTATCCCAAAACGTAATCTTTGTGAACTTTTGATTTTTAAAAACTTTATCAAAAGCAGCCGGTTACCAAAATGTAATTGAAGTCATTATACTTTTTGTGCCAATGAACTGAACTTGGCATAACCTACGCCAACGTGTCCTGCCTCGTCCACGCGTCGTGTGCATGTGTGGGTATGATTTGACAGCGTGTGTGCATTTCGTAAGTTCATTCACCTCGCTAGTTGGGGAAGTTGGGAATATAGGATGACGTGGAGTAAGCCTGAGTACTTACATTAAATTTATTTTTATACTTTAAAGAAGTTACAATACTGTATGAAATAAAATAGTTAAACAAAAAACTACCTATTGCAGAAATCACACAGTTCAGTACTAGTTTCACAGTTAAGACACTGTAACTTTTTAAATCATATCTCTAAAATAATTTCAATCGGTAGGCACATTGTTGGATAGGGCTTTCTATAGTTTTTTTTTAATATAAACAGTATTTATTCTAAAACGTACGAAAAATACGTTTAATTTTTAGTGTGCATATTTAGTCTGTAGAAAGCATACAAACTTTATATATCAAAATACTAGTTTATGTTTGCAAGTATACGACAAAGAAATAATCAATTCTTCATTTACGACATGCCCTAAGTTTTGCGGAGTAGGTAGGTACTATAAGACTTATAGAACATTCAACCTATGCGCGTGTAACATTTTTTTAATTTTAAAAATATTCAAATAAGCGTCCTAGTAGGTACTACTAGAAATTAGTGTACTAAGTACAAGAGACTACTTTTTTATCCACGTATTAAAAAATGGCAGATTGCCCACCTGATGGTAAGTGGTTACCGTCAGTTCTTGGACATACCAGGGAATACCTACATAGAGATCTCTTGGAAACTCCATGCCGAAATGGAAAGACCTTAAAAGGTACGACATACTCTTGAATTCGTTGTATGACATGTTTGCTTGCTTAGTAGATCTATATAAATAATAATAAAAAAAATATTCTGGCATCTCTTTCCCACTCCACCCCTCCTTTAACCGTCCGATATTTAACCAAGTCGCGGACTTGCATTTTTGCCACGCATGCACTTAACGCAGCCGTGTATGCGTTTGTATGTATGTGTGTGTGATACACACATATTGCGTAGGTAGATGCGTATTGAGTGCGTATGATGAACGATTTTTTGTACCTAGCGCACACTGGTGATCATTTAGCTTGTTCATTTTGAAACTAAAAGACTGACCCGGCTTTGTTTCAAGACAAGTATTAAACTGAATGTAAGGATTACATTACGGATTACTCGTAATCAGTATATAGGTTTTTTATTGTCCAGGATATGGGCTTCGTCATGCACATCGTCTCGTGCATGAGGGATGTATGACCTTGAAGTGCCACGCTGCCCAAGCGGGTTGGCGAGTTCACTCCTTTTGAGGTGGTGTAGTGCCTCAGGGGTTGTGCTAGCAGCTAAGCTAAGGGTTATTAATTAAAAATTAAATCTAGATATATTTTAGAGGGACTCTTTTATCTCATTGGTTTTAGCTCTAGAGGCCACTTCAACATGCTGATTCTTCTATTCTATCGACTCTAGCTGATTCTATCGGTGACCTTCGTTCTACTACGAACCTCTTCGTTTTGAATCTTATTCCGCAAAGAAACTCCAAGCATAACTCTCTCCATAACTTGCTGAGCGACTTTAAACTTACGGGTCAGGCATACCGTTAGATGCCACGTTTCGGCACCTGGCACTACTACTGGCAGGATGCACTGATTGAAGACTTTCGACTTGGAGCATTGTGGTATAGGCGAGAGTGTTAAATGTACAACGACACAGTGCCGAATATTGAACGGTGATTATCCGAATTCATGGCTTACCGGAATGATTACCACAAGCCTTGGAGGCTAAATAGCCCCTAAAAAAGTGTACTCCCCATCTCGGCTATAACCAGCGCGACATTTTATTATCGCCTTAAACCTCCTATAGCGCAGCGCGGTGATGGCCTACACTATAGAGTATATATCTATACTCTCATTCACGAGGTCGCGAATTCAGTCCTCGGCCCGCACCATTGTATTTCTTCTTAAGGACGTTTTTTTAAAATTATCACTAGCTCAGCGATGAAGGAAAACTTAAAACTGATGGCATGAAAATTTAAAAAAATAATTTGGAGCTTGTGTATCTGCCATTTCGCACAGGGCCGAAACCCTTGCAGAGGGGCGTTATAAGCTGATATCGTGAACCGGCCACGGTAAACATATTTTTACTAATAATATATTAATTACCGTCCTAAAATTGAATAAATACCAATGCCTACAATGTGCACAGCACCTATCATAGTTTCGGCGTGATTTCCGTCCGTCCGTCTGTCTGTTCACATCCGCTCTACGCATTGTGTGAGCTTCGGTCGCATGCATTCGAAGATGCACTTCTCCCTACATTAAAACGACTTATGGAAAGTAGCTAGTCAAATCACTGATTTAAATTTTTTTATTTGTTTTTTCTTTTTTTATAGACTAGTGGGCGGACGAGCAAGCGGTCCCATGTGATGGTAAGTGTTACCGCCGCCCATGGACACCTGCAACACCAGGACCCCCTGGTGCAAAACCTTGCAAAATCCTATTCACAGCTCTCTTGAAGAACCCCATATCGTAGCTTAATGGAAAGACCTCTTGAGGCAGTTCGTTCCACAGGCTACGGGTACGCGATATAAAATAATAGTATATAGTATAATAATAAATAATAATATATAGTTTATCGCATACACGAATGATAAAAATGGTTACAAACGAAAATACATACAAAGGGCGTGCTTATTCCCTTAGGAGATTTCTACCAGAAAACCCGTGAGAGCGATAGTTGAGCAATGAACTGAGCAGACCTAGTGCCTACGAGTACCTAAATACACTAATACCTATAATAGTAAACAAGCCGTGTGATGTCGGGCTGCTTTAGAATGGTGCCATCCCATCTCTTCCCGTGGCTGTGATAAAAGGCGACTACCACGAACCCTGAGGAGTGTAATCTTATAGTAGTAATCTACTATAAGAGTGGATTCACCAGCGTGGCGTTTTAAGGCCGTATATCCCTCATGCACGTTGATTGTCTTGTGGATATGGACCAGCAACCGAGACTAGTCCTAGAATTCCACGTAGTAGGAAGTGGACATGCTCCAGCCACGCGGAGTGACGACCTGAAGAAAGCTGGATAAGAAGAGCGGATGTGCAAGTATGGTTAGGTGCCGTCCGCCTAGACGCCCGTTCATTACCCTGTACTGAGCAATGAGCGTTAAGAACGTTTTAGATAGGCATATATGAGTTTAGTCGGAAATGACGGATAAATTGCTATCTCCCTTACAGAGAAGCTAAATATTTGGGAAGATTATATTCAACATCTTTTTTACGACAACAGACAGGCTAATGTCGATGTCTCCGATGATGGTTCAGGATTTGCGATCACAGATTAAACAGGCGAAGTACGGTAAAGCTGTAGGTCTTGACGAAATATGTACCAACATAAATACTCAAAATAATAGATGAAGACAATGGTTGAAATCGACATTTGTGACTCTACCTAAAATCAACAGTCCAATAAAGTGCAGTAACTCGAATTATATCACTAACTTTTAATCCCTAACAGTTTATAAGTTTTTAGTTTTCATTTTTTTTTTTCAAAATTTCAAAATAAAATATAGCCTATATTAGACACGGATAATGTAGCTTCCTATTTGTGAAAGAATTCTTGGAATTGGTTCAGTAGTTCCAGAGATTACCCCCAACATAAAAACACACAATTTTACCACTTTATTATATTAGTATAGATGAGTCACGTATGGTATTAAAGGTGTTCCTGACAATAATACAAGGAAGAATATACCTACGCTAAATGCGAGGCAAGTCTCTCTCATAACTAATTTGGATTTCGAGCCGGTCTAAGAACACGTGATGCTCTGTTTGCATACCGGGTACTGGTCCAGAGACGTCGGGATGTGAACCGTGAGTTGCACGTACCTATTCTTTATTTATTTTTGATTTTGATTGATTCTCTAAAATAATCTTATTTTTCTCTAGGACGGACGGTTTTTGTATATTTTAAATAATGACATGTTGTATACCTATCTAAAATTAACTAATACTTTGTTAGGGGGAGAGTGTATACTGCATTCCCAAAGCCGCTGGGTTGGCCACGTTACCCTTCTCTCACAGAAGACTACCTTGAAACCTACATTTCCTACCTTATCGTATTTTCCCAACACATGGGTGTTTCGGTAGTGAGTGAGATATGCCAGAGCCCATTCCCAGCCCATCCTATCCCTCTCCATTTTCCCAATTAATTCCTTAGTCTGCAAAGGTAGGCAGCGCATCCAGAAGCGTGCCAACGTTTGTCATTCTGGACTGATGTTGGCATGTATCGCAGATGTCTATGGACGATGGTATCCACTTACCATCAGGTGGACTGTATGCTCGTCTGCTGCCGCGTTGCAATGGTAAAATTGCGCTTCGACTTTATTTTGTTTATTTTCGTATACCTATGTACTTGTTATTCTTTAGTCTCAGTTGTAAATATAGATAGACTTTGGGTAATAGAGATGTCTGCAAATTATCATTTCAAATGATTTCGCGTAACTTCCCAATTTAGTTTCCAAATATAGTTTTGATTACATGTTTATTCATGTTTCTTTTAATTAAAGTAGTGTTTCTGAATAAACTATGACTTAGGACAAAGGTAAAGTCTAAATTAATGCGTATCCTAGGCACTTAGACAATTTGATCAAACAGCTGAGAACTCATTAGCGTTCTGTTAACGCTACAATTATTATGCCTTCTCTAATTGGAGCACCAAAATATAGGGGCGATGGAGATCCAAAATAATGGGGTTCGGTAGCCGAAATAATGGTAGCAAGGCACAAGCGGAAGCGGAAGTGGATGCGAGCGATTTTAGTATTCGCTTTAACGTGGACAATGATATAATCCAGACATTGATAAAACGTATTTAGTTATTTAAGAAACAAAGACAAAGAACAGCAACAAGATAAAAATTGTCAATTAGTAATTAAGTTTAATACATATTAACGAAAACTAAATTTTCGATTAACCATAGGTCGACAATGAATTTTCGACAGATTTAAATCGTCGATATGTCATAAGGTCGAAACGTCAATAAGTCGATGAATCGCTAGGTCTACAGATTAAAACATCGATGGATTAACGTCGAAGGACTGTTGAGTCGATTAATTCATTTGGCGATAGCATAAGAGATCAAAATGTTAACTGGTCGAATTGTCGACAACAAATTGTCGTTATACAATTCAATTTTCTTTTGCTTTTTAGTGAAATTTGTAAGATTTAATTTACTTTGATTAAAATTGATTTGTTTTATACCTCTTAAATGATTTTTAAGTGCAGTATTAGGTATTATGGTAGTTAAAGAATAATTCACAATATTCTTATAATAATAACACCAAAATTTACATACCTACACATTTAATTTTTATTAAAATGTTATTAATATTTATAAGTTTCATTGGCATATAGTTACCATTATATCTATCGACAATTCGTTGTCGACGTATTGATATTTCGACCAGATAATACTGCGACCTCTCAAGTTATCGCCGAATTAATCAATCGATCGATCTAACAGTCCTTCGACCTTTTATATCTTTGATATAATAATAGTAATAATCTATCGACGTCTTAACCTGTCGACCTAACGATTAATCGACATATTGACATTTTCACCTAAGATTGAATCGTTGATAGGTATAGACGATTTCATCATTTCTATGGTTAATAGATCATTTAGTTTGTGGTATTACATAAAACGCGATAAAAGTGACGGAAACTTCATAGGGGATACTATGGATTTCTTTTTGTAGCTGTAAAAATCGACAAAATTCAATCCGTGGTACGTTCACCATAAGCGAGAGAGTCAGGTAAACATTCGCGTTAAGGCCCGTTTAAATAGATAAATATAGATAGCATATGATCTACATTGTTTCAAACTAGTCGTTGAAGGTGAATGTCTTAGTGTACTCGTACATATCTTACGAATACATTATGACAATCACGCTCATTTAAGTAGGTACTTAGAATGCTAGATCTAGATGTGCTAGAATGTAGTGGAATGGGTTTTGGCAAATCTCACTAACTCTCACTCTAGAATGAAAACAGAAAAGAATAAACCGTGTCTCGTTCTGTCATATATTTAGTGTCAATTTATACTGTGAATCGGGTCTAAAAGCGTACAATTAAAGTTTTTCGTATACTTTTTATTTCTCATCAATTCGTGACCACGTGACCACGGCCGGTGTAACCCATGCAGTCGAAACATAAAAGCAGAAATAAAAGCTTTAATTGTTTGTGTTTAAAACCGATTCACGATATAAAACGTGTACGATGTGCAAAAATCTACAAGGTACAGTGTCGGTTTAGCTTTTCTTTCTATTGATTATTCTTATTTGAGTACCAAATCTATTGTTAATTATTCCTTTATGATTTCTAGACGCCATTAGCTTGTAAATTATACTGCAAACCCAGCACAGAAGGCGTATTCATAGGGCTTCCACTTAGCACGTCCTAATTACAAGGGGTAGCGAAATGTATACCGCCGGTGTTTGTAGAGACGTTTAGCTGGTTTTGGGGTAGGTTAGTGATGGGCACAGATTCGGAGGTGGCTCGACCAGGAAGGACACAATTGAATTATATTATTAGATAAGCAAGCGATTTCGTTAAGGACGAGTCCATTGACGATGAACCTCGCTCCGGTCGACTCGTTGAGGCACTCAATCAAAACAACAACAAATTAGTGGAAGAAGTTTTGAGCGACCGACGGCTAAAGATGAAAGAAATAGCAGCAGGGACAGGGCTTTCAGAAACTATAGTCGTTAGGATTCTTCATAAACATCTTCATATGAATAAAGTTAGTGCGAGGTGGGTGGCAAACTTTCAAGTGTGCAGAGAAGTGAGATTTGCGTGCTCTAAGGAACTTTTGGACGCATTTCAAAGAAAGAGAACAGATTTTTTGGAGTCAATTGTTACTGGAGATGAAACTATGGTTCTTTACTATGATACCCTTTCCAAAAGAGAGTCGTTGGAGTGGCGTTGTTCTGGTGAAGTACCGCCTAGTAAGGCAAAGGTGACTCAGTCCACCAAAATGATTATAACTTCGATATTCTGGGATTGTCAAGGAATATTGTTTATAGATATAAAGGATCGCAATACTACGTCGACTGGAAGCTATTATTCTAACCTTATAGAGCAATTACGAGAAGCAATCAAACAGAAGTGCTTAGTTTTTCACTTCGTGAAAAACTAAGCAAAGGTGGCTTCTCCATGACAATGCACCCGTCCACACCGCCGCATTTACGAAAGCTGCTGTTTCAAATTGTGACTTCACGGAAATTCGCCACCCAGACTTGGCTCCCGGTGATTACTATTTGTTCTCAAAACTCAAGGCGGAGTTGTGGAGTAGAAGATTTTCCATTGATGGTGAAGTGATCGCTGCCGTTTTCGCCCATTTTGAAGCCAAATCTTCTATTTTTATGCGGGGATAGAAATGCTAATTAAACGATCCGAAAAGTTTGTTCTAATAGACGGATACTATATTGAAAAATAAAAAAACGTGTGCGGTCAGGGGACCCCCGTCAGGAACTCCAAATGTAATTTGAAATAAAATCTGTATAGTTCATGTATTTTTTTTTATTTTGTTACATATTTTCAATGCAAATAATTTAAAATAAGGAATCAAATCAAAAAGTTTGAGACGCCGAGCTTGTGATTGCACTATTGTCTCTCTATAATGTATATAAATATAGTAAATAGCAAACACTCGAATCACATGTGCAATAAACGTATGTAAACAGTAAGCAATTGCTTCAAGTTATACAATTTTATTAACTTACTTTTCTAAATCTGTATTTTGCATACTTTCTTGAGTTTCCATTTCTCAAAACCTTATTACAATAATGAGACAATATTATAACTCACGTATGATTTAAAACAAACAAAAACAACAAATACATTTTAACGAATTTTTTTTATTTAGGTTATACAACCGGCCACGCACTAGTCTGCACGTCTGTTATACTGTTTGAGTCTCGCTCTCGATAGTCGCACGCACACACACAGTGAGAAAGATAAAGGCGTATGGAGGGGGTAAAAATCTTACGTGACGTTACATTTTCTCTCGAATTACACCTACCGCAAGCCGCGTAAAGGACTTCGTTCCAAAAATAGTTTCATGAACTTGGGTGTCCTTTTTATTTGTCAGTTGGACCTCCCCTCGTATATTATCTTTTATATATATCCTTCATATAAATCCAGCCTCAGATAATATTTTATTCGTGGAGTAAGTATCCATGGTATTTAAATATACCTACTTTTATTTAACTTTTTACAAAACAAAAACATAACTGTCATTCTAAATGTCAAATCTTATACAATAACAATTTAATAAAAGATTTCAACCTGTGTAGTACCGTGTAGTATTTCATATCATCGTTGTTGCTTTTATACGTTCTTTTTTCGAAGAAGACCACATCCTGAAACATGTCTTCACGCAGAACAGAAGATAGCCACATTACGTTACTCCAGAAATTATGGTCCGACATTGGTTTGGTCTGCGTCAGATCTCCTTCAGAGTCGTTGAAGACTGAATCTATACTGGAGGAAGAAGAACAAGGTATGGGTCTTAAATACATAGAAACCCTTTAGGGTGTGGGAGTGCGCGCCGGACGGTGTGGGTGAGTCAGGTGAGTGGAAGACGTGGCGTCGCGATCCGTTGTATTTATAACGTGTCCGCATATAAAGCGATTCACGCCGTGGAAGTCTCTGTTTTGTATAGACAATGTCTCACTAAAAATTTGATTTAGAAGTTTTACTTGAAGGAAGTGCATTTCTTACTTGGGATATTATGAATTATGACATACCTACTCGAAGAACCTCATAACTCTATAGTTTTGACGTTTTTCGAGTTGGTATCTCATTTTTCTCCACATCGGCATTACCTAACTCGCAGTGGAAATCGCAACTTATTTGTACTGTTCGCTTCCGCTGTAAACTGTCGCAAGGGCCGCCGCGGAATCCGTTTCCCGCGCCGCGGTATTGCCGATCAGTCCTCAGCCAATAATGTTTTTGAAAAATTCGCAACGGATTCCTGTCCCGCCCAGCACCTTCTCATCATTCCTTTCAAATTTTCGGTTGCGTTCAAAATGCTCCAGGACCGGGATCCCACTATCCTTATGTCTATTTTATATAGAAGCAAGATAGCAGACAGTCCACCTGATGGTAAGTGGATGCTGTCGCCCATGTCCACTGGTGCCTACCCGCGGTACATGCTGACATTATTTCAGAATGAAAAAAACCTTGGCAGGCCCACGGATGGGCCTTTGAATCTTTGAAGATTCAAAAATGGATTTGGGGAAAGGGTTGGGAATATGAGGAGAGATAAGATAGAATGGGCTCTGGCACATATCACTCATCCTAATAAGTGGGATATGCAGTATTTTTGCGGTAGTCTCTTGTGAGACAGGGGTAATTTGGCCAGTCGACTGCACCCAGTAGCTATGGGATTACAGCATGCGGGAGGTGCAGACATTTTTGTTAGTCTACTACATTTTTTCCATAAAACCTATAACAATGAAATTGTTTCTTAGAACCCGCTGGAAAAGAGGAAGAAGTAAAGTCCGAGGAACAATCAATTGAAGAAGAGAAAGTGGTTGAAACTGAACCTATTGCAGAAGAACAACCAGAAATATTTCCTACTCCTTCACTTCGAAAGGTCTTACCCGATATAGTGAGAGAGACAGAAGGACACAATCGTCTCCACGTTCTTCCTAACGAATTCAACACTGATATAGATCCTACTATGATACCGAAGATAGCAACAACAGCGCAGCAGAAGTGCATAGAGATTCTGGCAGATCTGACCGGTTGTAAGAAGTTTAGAAGCTGTTTGGCCGAGTTCTGGTTTCTAGACACGTTGGCCAATTTGCTGCGGAGGGCACAGGAGGACGAGCTGACTAGGCGTTAGTTTGATTTTAATTCTATACTTATACTTCCATACCGTGTGGTATAGGCCGACTTCGGAATACCACCACCTCATCTCTCCCGATGGGTGTCGTAAAAGTGACTACTGGATAAATAACAAAGTCGCTACCACAATCCCTGAGGACCACCACCTCTAAAAAATCCGCCGTTTTAAAGACATACATCCCTCATGCACCAGACAATGTGCATGAGGAGGCCCATATCCAGCAGTAGACGGTAAAAGGGCTGGTTACGGTTACTTATAGGCACTTCAAGCATTCTTTAATCTCCCCGATGATAACTGAGGACAGGAACTTCATACATTTATATGATTTTCAGATTACATTTTATTTTCATTTTTATCTCAATTTTAACGTAATCAATCACTGATATGACAGTAGTGTTACGTCGACACGTGGCAGACTTCATATTATGCCGAATAGCGAATCGATGTCAGCTTATAACGTCCCACTGTAGGGAGTGCCCACTCACTTACAAGAGGAGGTTAGTAGACATTTCCTATACGAGGAGCTTTTGGTGCATAAATCTACCGCACGGCTCCATTATCAATAAGACCGGGATGTTTTTTTTTTAAATTCTCTTATACGCAAGTTTCCTCACGATGTTTACCTTCATCACCGATGTGGTGATAATTTAAACATCCGTAATCAAGTAGAAATTCAATAGGGGCGAAGTCTTTATTGAATCTACCAATGTTCGCGATCAGATACATTTCTTTATATACCTACTACTACTAATGCACGATTTGTTATTCTCTCACGTAATTTACTTATGTTATAAATATTTAGATCGTTCGCTGGAAGCGTCCGTGACGCAGATGTAAACGGGGCCGCTCTTAGCGGTTTCACCGCCTTGTGCTAAATTTTCGAATTAATCTACACCCCTCAAATTCTAGACGCCTTTTGTGCCCCGGCGCCCTTTCTGTGGGCCAGTGCCTAATTCGTCTCGTAATCGATACTCGTATCTCGTTCACAAAAAAATCTTGATAGCGAAAAATAAAATAATAAAACGTCCACAAGCCAATATCTTACTATCTTACGTGAAAAAGTATTCCCTGGTGCTCATTTGACGGCGAAAAAAAACGTCATTTCAAAATATTTTCTGCGCCCAATATATTTTTGATTGCGTCGGTCTTACTAGAAACGCCTTCAATTAAAAGCGCCCACCGGACCTCCGAGCCCAGTGCGACCGCACGGCTCACACACGCCTAAAGCCGGTCCTGCGTACAAACTTAGGCTCGGGCTGAAAATCAACGTTGTAGCAGACCACAGCAGACTGTAGGCGGTCACAACATTATGCTGTGTCATAATGTCAATGCTGTGTCAATGTTGAGTCATAACCTTCCTCATTACCACTGCACTTTATTTGGTTGTTGGTTCTGTTACTAATTATAAACTATTTTCATAGTGCTATCTATATATTGTTTTGGAAACGAAAATCTAGTTCATTCTAAACTTTGGATTTGTCGTGAGTTTAGAGGCCTGAATTATAGTGAGTGAGCCTAGGGGCTATCATCAAATAATTAATAGGCTAAGGCCAAATAGTTCACATCAATATTGAATAGATACCACATTTTGTAATTAATAATGCAGGGTGAGGTACGCTGTCGCTATAAACCTGGTAGAAGGCGGACATCTTGTATCAGAACGCGTGAGAATAGATATGCCGATCGCCAACCTCCGTGAGGAGATGACACCAAAAGATGAAGAAATATTTGACGTACCTAACCTCTTTAATACAATTCAATAAATACATCTAATACAATTTTGTTACCCAACGCAGCTACTCAAGCACTTCTCATATTGTGGTTCTGCGAATGGATGAAGGAAATGCAACATTTTGATGCGGCTAATCGACGTAGAATGATGAAACGATTTCAAGTAGGTACTTCTTAAAGATTTTGCTGGCACTTGTTCTTTTATAGAAAGAAGGCGGCAGATGAGCATACAGTCCACTTATTTGTAAGTGGATACTGTCGCCCATGGACATCCTTGATACGATACATTTCATAAGTTCAGAAGAACAAAGGCTGGCACGCCCTGCTACCTATCTTTGGAGATTTAAGAAATAAGATTTGGAGAGGTTTGTAAAGATGGAAAGGGATAGGATACGATGGGAATGGACTCTGGCATATACATACACACCGAAATACATACATACATTGGGGGAATAGGATAGGAAATGCATACATTTTAAGGTAGTTTTCTGTGAGGGAGGTGTAAATTTTCTAGTTGAGCACCTTCCTATTTAACGTGCACCCTTCCTATATAACTTCCAGTCAAAATATGTCAGTTCAAATCGCTCATTTCCCGTCTAAAACTTCTTCCAGGACAACATGTTAGCAGCAGCAACATTTGTGGGTGAAGAAAACCAAATACCTTCACCAGCCGAAGTTGGGATTTACTACAAGGCTCAAGAACCCATTCAAGAAGATTCGGAACAACCCACACCGAAGCCGACCGATGCCATGCCTCTGGTCACCTTTGAGGAAATGGAATATAAGTGCGCTTTGCAAGACCTCACGAAGATCATGCATTATATATTTGATCTGTTAGTTGACCGCTTCTAAATAAATACTTACTAAGATTTAATGACTGAACCTCGTCGGAGCTGGCGTGTTCCAGTGCGAGTGGGAAACGCGTAGTAATATGCCCTGTCTGCGATTGTAATTCTAGCAACTTTATTCTAGACTTATAAGCTCAGAAGCTGTTCCTCAATTCTGACTTTTGGCCAGAAGGGTTCCGACACTTTAGGAAGGCGGCACAATTTGAAACTTTGGGCAAGTTCTCAAAACGCCAAAGTCTTAAAACGGCAACAAAAATTTATAAAAAAATACAAAACATTTAAAAAAAAAAATTCAATGTAAAAGATTCCACTTAGGCACTGAATACATTTAACATAATTAAAATCCTTGAATACAGATAACAGTGCAGTGCATATACATCGAAGTACTATCGAAAAATAAATGTTTTGAGAATTGCACATTTTGCTACTAAACCAAATAAGAGTAAGTAGTAGAAGTTTCGCTTATCGGACATAAATTGAAATAAGTCGTAAAATTGCAGGTTCAGCACAGACTACCAATACGACCTGGTCCGCTCAGTTTTCACGTTTACCCCTGAATATATTCTCATCGACGCCCCTTATCAGATACAAAACCCTAAGAGCATGTTCACACCTCTCAAGCTCAAACCGAAGAAAGAGAAGCCAGAAAAGAAAGATACTAAGGCTGCAAAAGGGAAGAAGAAAGATATGGAGACGGCAGAGTTTTTGGCTTTGATGGAAGTATGTATAATGTTAGGTCGAATATTACCAATGCAATGGGCACCACATCAAGTGTCGGACAGAAGCTATATTTCACAGTTCACTGTGAGATGTAGCATCAATGTAGTATGATGTATAGTGATAAACTCTTTTACCTTTGCTTATACCACCCTCCTAAAAAGAAATGGCTAAGTAACATTAACGAAAGTGTAATATTATTTTATATTGAATAGATGACAGACGACCGGGCGCGCCACAGGATGGTAAGTGTTCACCGCCGCCCACGGACCTCTGCAACACCAGGTGACTAGTGCGTACGCTGCCGACCTCGCAGAATTCTGTTCACAGCTCTCTTGAACATATCGTAGTGTAGTGGAAATACCTCAACTGGCAATTCATTCCACAACTTTCGGGTTCGCGATATAGTGTCTTTTTGGCCGCACTCTGTACGCAGCGACTCGTATGTCAACGAAGTGCGGATTAACCACACGACATTATAATCGGAAATTAAAAATAAACAAACAGAATAATCAATTGTTATTGTCCATGTTTACATCCAAACTGTAAGTTTCTAGCTTAATTTTAAATTAATGAAATTAATGATTTACTATTTTTTTTTTAATCGATAACAATCAAAATTCGCTGTTACTACCTGTTGTGTGTTTTAAAAATGCCTTCTAATTGTTCAGCTCAAAGTCAGAGAAGAGAAGGAATTAGAAGAGTTAGCGGAGAGGGAGAGAGAAAACTGGAACTGCAAGAGCCACATACTGCCTCTCTCCTTAGCTACTGACGACGAATTCTTCAACAAGTACTGGCCGCCACCGCCGCCGGAGCCAGAGCCGGAACCAGAACCAGAATTAAAGAGCAAAGCTAAAGGGAAAGGAAAAAAGTAGAAAATATCGTTTGTTAGTAATCACATCACTGTGGTGGTGCCGTTGTGAATTTGCTTTCTCAACGACACCATCAATGTGTAGCGGTGAAGTTCAGTCACGTATTATAAAAACAAGGGCGATATGCCATTATGTACCTACTGCAATTTAGACGAATATCGATGTCGCCATTTTTGTGCTTGTCAAACAGTAGCACGCTTAGAGGTGCTACACATATTTATCATGTTGCACATGTTAAACCAACGCTAAGATTTGCACGCACACAGGGTGAAAAGGAGGCGAGAAACAATACTACACTCACGAGGTAAACTGTGGAAGTGATATAATAATTTTGAGCATATCGAGGCGTCAGGCGTCACGCGCCCATGGCACATCCCACTTGCGTTTATGATGTGTGGGTTCAGTAATGTCGTTGGGAACATTTGTGGAAAGCAAATTGTCGAAATGTCGTGATGTAGTGGGTAATAAACAATTTCCAAGGACAATTTCAACGATTTTAGCAGAGGTTACGAATGGAAAATATTGCAGAAACTTTTAAATAATGTACTACGATATAGCAATGCGCGATTGCGAATGAAAATAGTCGAATTATTCGATTATTAAAATTGTTTGAATGCATATCCGAATAAATAAAATTGATCGATGAATCAAGCGAAGTAGCTCGATAAATATTGAGGGGATGCGATTGATCGAGGTGTGCTGTTTTGTCACAAATTCCTACATTGAAGGCAAGTTCTTCGGTGAAATAGCACTTTGCTCGTCATGGACCATTATTTTTTAAATCGGATCCCCATATAAAGCATTGGCTAATGGAGCGTTCGCAAAAATACAAACTTTTTGCGGTCATAAACGAATTATTACGGTGATTAATTAATTTTCGTTGCTCTAGCTATGTGAATAGGTTTGTTTTGCAGTTATATTTGCCTTTAGGGCCATAACGTTGACTTCTTAAAATGTTGAATTTCCAGAATGTTGAATTATAATTTGCCAAAATGTTGAATTCTCAAAATGTCTATTCCCAAAATGTTGAATTCCCCCAAAATTATAAATCACATAATTATATCATATAAGTCTAAATCAGAAATTGCATTTAGCTAAATTGGAAACAAACGAAACTAAAATTAATTACTATGACTGAAAACCTAGTTTTAATTTAATAAAGTTATTTTTTGAGTCAATCAATGTATTGGTGATATCTCCTGTTTGTTAAAGTCGGTAATGTTCCAAAAGGCTATAAGGTAATAATGTTCCAAAGGCTATTGATGTATATTAAACAAAATATAAACTGACTGACCGGACATAATTCTCACCATTTTAAGAAGTCACCTTTATGGTCCTTAATGTATATATTTGCTATCTAACCGCTTATTGAATAAGTTGATAATAAGCTGCGAAGGGGTTTGTATTTGTGCTAACGTTTAAATGGCCGGTGCTTTACAACGTCTTATTTTCTACTACAATGGGTAGTAATAAAAAAAAGTTCTAAGATTACAATTTTTTATTTTCTAAAATTGGTTTAATATCGTCAGTGAGATAATTGTATTAAACATACAAGAATAATATCTTTTAATTGTTACCTTACTGCAGATTGTGCATGTTGATAATCTACTTACAATTAAATTCATTGAACTAAATTTTGGTGAAACAACGATCTAACAATTAAAGTGCTCGCCACCAAAGAAGTCCTGCGGAATTTAAGGGAACTAAATATGACAGGTCCGTTTATAATTTACTTCCTAATTTAGACACATCTTTATTGGTAGGTGTAAATAAAAATAATTTGATAGAGTAAATTGAAACCAATAAGCCGTGGAGGTCTTATGTGGGCCGATCACAGCGGGACTTCTTTTGTGGCGCCTACTTTACGTTTTTTTTTTGGAAAGAAATTAAACAAGCAACCAACGTTTTATACTCGGTGTTCCAAAACGAAAAAATAAGATTGTATTACAATTTTATTTATGCGGTTGGTTTCACATGTCCGTATATGGAATAAGTTGATAACGAGCTGCAGAGGTTTTTGTAATAGAACGCCAGGTTGACCAATATTTTAATAATGGTCAATCAACATAAAAACAAACAGTTTTTAAATAAGACGAGTCCAACGAATCTAATTGGGCGAGAGTCCTAAAAGTCTGTTTATATTTTTTTGAGAAAGGAGTGTGTTTAAAAGATTTCAATTACTAAAATTTTATAGGGTTGTTTCATTTTATACATATACAGTTGTATGGGGCGTAGGGAGAAGTCAGAAATCCCAAATAGAACTCCTCATATCTTAATTTTTTGGAATTTAATCATTATAATTATTAAAAACGCGATTACTAACTCGTAGTGTCGCTCTCGATACAGCAATCGCTGCAATGTACAGCCAACAGACCTCTGGGAACCAAAATTGTATGGTAATCATTTTCTGCGATGCTACAATAAGCAATCTATGCAGTATTGAAAAAAAAACATGAAACATTTTAAACACTCCCTTTTTGTTAAATACAAAATGGCATTTATAGACTAACATTAAACACTGATATTCACAGGAAGCTATGGCTAATGGGTATGACTTATTACAAAAATAGAGATAAATTAATTCATCTATATTTGGTTATAAAAAAGGCTGTGTTTACACAAAAGGACGCTAGATGGCATTTGACTTGTGTATAGATTTTTTTAAATTCAGCAACGATACAAAACAATTAATATCTCAATCGTGGCAGGTGTCAAAGATTTTATGAGATAGGTTAGTCTTATTCAGAACCATTTTCAATTTCAATATTGTTATTCGTGACGAGAATTAAAATATATTGCAACAGTACATTGACGAACATTAATGTATTTGGGAGCAATGTATGTAAACAAAGGCAGTTGCTAATAATTTTCTATTAGATCTAGCTTAACGCTAAAGTAATAAAAGATGGTTCAATTTTTACAGATTACGGTAATGTATACTAAAGTCAACAGCTGTTTGTTGCTGGGCAAACTTTCATATGTTACGGGCCAAAGGCGATGTCACAGAACATCGACATGTGCGCGGGCAAACAGCGCATGCACTTGTATTGTTTCTGGGTAGAAAGGCTTTACGCATTGTTTAAAAAAAATAACCACGAAGGTGATAGCCTCAGAGTTCTAAAACTAATCAAGGCAGATAGTTTGTGCGTTCACGGTGTGCCCGGGCACATCTCGATGTGCAGTTAATTCGGCTTTAGCCCGAACTCATATATTTTACCGCATTGTTATTTGAAATTCACAATTATAATGTAATTGCATTAAACTGTAATTATAATGTAATTACATTACATTGTAATTATAAATTACATTACATTGTAATTATAAATTACATTACATTGTAATTATAAATTACATTACATTGTAATTATAAATTACATTACATTGTAATTATAAATTACATTACATTGTAATTATAAATTCCATTACACTGTAATTACATCTTCATTACATTTTAATTGAATTTATAGTACGTTGAGTTTATAGATAAATACGAAATTAAAAAAGCGCCAAATAGAGAACCTTTTATGTAAACAATCTATAATAAATAATTTATGGAATGTCAAAGACGCCATGGGCATGGCATACCCTTCAACTATGTCTATGACACCATTCAAGCGTCACAACAGTTAACGATTTTAGTCCATGTGATTGCCACACTGAGATGCAATAGACTGGACTAACCGTAGACATGATGCAATAACATAGTCCAAACTATCTTTGGCTTTCTTATACCACTTGCGACATATATGGGATAAGTGTCGCATAACACATCTTTCTTACAAAATTGGACGCATAAATGCGAAAATATAACCTACGACGGTCTCGCATATAAATTGCTGGCTGAGTGTTGTGTGCCAACGTGTGACTAGCAGGACAAAATGTGTCACACGACATTTGCGTTATCCGTATATGTCATTCTTTAAAGCCATCGCACACTGAAGGTTTCCTATGACACGAAGTAATAGACAAAACGGTTTTTTTTTTATTTTTTTTTTACGTACATTATTAATGGCAGTTAACAATACTTATATTAAATAAACTGGCACTTTTTTACAAATTTCTCGACTTATATTTATATGTAAGAAATATATTGCACATAAAAAAGTAAATTTTAAATACTGCACAAAAGACAGGAAGGTATAACATAAATATCAGTTCTAAAAACCTAGTTCTAACTTGAGAAGAGAGAGAAGATAAGTCTGAACCAGACTCTCAAATAAAATAGAAATTTTGCAGTCATGTTAGTCACTCATAAAATGAAAATTTTGGCAATTTTTTGAAAAAACATTGAGCAAGACAGACATAATATTCTAAACAAAAAAAGCGTTCGATATCACACATCGATTTTGAATCTTATTTCATAAGCTTAAAAGTTCAAATTACACTAACATCTATTTCGTATATAAGAACAATGCATTATTTCAATGGAAAACGAAGAAAGTGGTAGTTCTAATATTATTAGACTTCACGTTACTCAGAAATCCTAATTCAGTTAGTGACTAAATACAGGATGGTGTAACAGCTGTTAAAACCCCAAGCTTGGTAGTGTCGTGGTTGTAGCTAGCTGCACTACAGGTAGTATTGTGGGGAATTTCTTTTGCCTTCTTCACTACTGACCGGTACCCTTAGTGTCGTCGTGGGGAATTTCTTTTTCCTTTTGCACTACTGACCAGTGTCATGGGTAAATTTGGGTCATGGCACAGTTTCTATTAAGACTTGTCAGTAGTGCAGAAGGGGAAAAAATCGCCACGACACTAACGATAGTGCGGCTTGATAGACTCGTGGGCAAGAAGGGGTCTTCTAATCTAGTCACTAAGTGAGTTAGGATTCCTGAAAACGTGAAAGCCATTTGGAAAGGATATTGAATTGTATACAGAATGTAACCGAATAATTCCCGAAATTTGAAACCATACATTCTCCTCATGATTCTGAGAATATTGACATATAATGATACGTATTTTCTTTTTGTAAAAATATTTTGCGACTCTTGTATTTTGCAAATATTTGTGAAAAAAATAGCAAAATGTAAAAGATCCATGAAAAAGAAAAATGTCAACTTGTGACAATTTTCATATCAATTTATCCGGGAATCATAAGCCGTATCCTTGATTTCAGGTTTTAGAAATTAATATCGATATAATAAATGCGGTTATACAAGTCTATGTACACAATACACTTTATATACATGTTGAATATATGTCAAAACAACTTGAAGTAACTTCAGATCCTTGAACATTATAAAAAGATAAAGATTTACCAAACTATTATAAAAAAAGATTAAATTTACAGAAATCTAAGACAGTTCTTACTTCACACAAAATTATAAAAGGAAAGAATAATGTAAAGAAAAGTGTGGAATTGATAAAAAATATCGCCGTTTATTCATGATCTCATGATATTGTCCCATTAATGGGACCATGAAGGAGACTTATTTCTCATAGTCCCATTATTTTATACGGTTATGAAATCTTCCACCTGTATATACCTATATATATAGTACCTCTTTGGATAGGATAAACTTTATACATAAATTTATATAGTATAATACATCGCACAGTGAAGTGACAGACGGTAAATAAATGACATACTTAATGGTATGACTTGATATTCATTTGATATTTATTACTGATGAATATATTTTCAGAGTAATTATTATTTAAGTACGTAGTTAGGTATGGCAGACGAAATTTTGTTTATAAAAAGAAAGGGCGGAACCGTGTTGTTGTTGGAAGGACGACAATATTATAAGCATATGGGGTACCAAAGTGAAAAGTGAAAAGGGTTTGGAAGTGCAGCCAAGCCAAAAAAGTAAAATGCCATGGGTCAGTAACTCTCAAGGTAAAATAGGGATTTTATAACTTGTTAGCATTGATTTAAAAAATCTTGTTAGTCAATTATTACGATAATATAACATCCTAATTCTGTGGGGCAGTTCGCGTAATTGATACTTATCAGATTGATTTTTTGCTATATTTCAGGGTAAAGAAATTATTAAAAGCATATCCATTTGAAATCAAATATGGTAAGAACAAAATCGACGAAGCCATTGCTAAAATGAAAGAAGAAGCCCGTTTAACTGACCTACCAGTCACACAAATTTATAAAAAAGGAATAGCTGCACTGAAAAACGATGGCATTAATGTCGTATCACAATTACCTGCCTTTGAAAACATCCAAACCTCTTTATATACTTGTCGTAATCGTACTAATTTTAAAACGATCAATAATGTTGTGGAAAGTTGGCATTCGCAATTAAACAGGGACATGAAGAAACGGCTGCCTAAATCTATTTTACGCCTATTAAACATTTTAGTTGATAGGGAAAAAGAAAAATCTGAGTCATCAGAAAGACGAAAGGAATTTATCAATCAGGATGACGTCATAATGAATTACCAACTGCAACTGGTAGATCTCAATAGGGCATTTCTTAGAAAAATTGAGATGAAATTTTATTATCAACCTTTTGTAGTTTCACAACAGTTGTCGTCGGTCTCTGGTGTCTATTTCTTCCCCTTTCTCGCTTATTTTTTAACAAAATCGACCGTTAAAAAATTTGGTTTTAAAAATTGTATTAATTTCATTTACATACCATATTTTTTTCTTTGTATTGATTTTGTACTCGTATCACATCCCTAGCTATATAGCCTATTAATGAAATTCCACAAATTCAAGTCAGTTTACGCTTATACTGATAGTTGCTTCGTTCTAACCTCGTTTTCTTAGCCCATTCCATTATGCGGTGTGTAACGAAGCTAATGTTTCAGTTTCTACGCTTTACTTTTCTTGAAAGTTTATTAGTTTTCATTTTATTTCTGTTGCAGAACAAGAAATGGAAACTATAAAGGAAATTACTGTTGAAGGACGCACATTACTATGGTCAATGGGGAGAGTAATAAAAGTGAACAGGAATGGCGTGTTGGGAGAATCATAACGACTACTGGAGCGTTTTTTTGGCTCTAACATTCAAAACTTTAACATATAAAACATAATACATAATAAATAAAAACAAAATAAATAAATATACCTATTACGTTTCAAAACATAATATGATGACTTGATATTCACTTGATTTAAGACGTTGGACTGGAAAGAACGTGGAATCAATGTGAACGGTGTGAGAGGGAAGGGTTTTTGGTGTACCCTTCAGAAGACGTGTTTTGTCTCTTATTTATTACTGATGAATATATTTCTAGAGTAATTATTTAAGACCACTTACCCGACGTGACCAGCTTCTCCAAGCTCCGGTGGTTAGTGCGAAGCACCGCATATGTTTTATTGTTCACAGACAAGCTGAGGAAGAGGGGAACGCAGCTGGGAGCAGGGCACATCGAGCGAGCCACGGCACTGTGGATGACCAGGGCGCAGTCGGACAGCTTCGGGGCAGAGGTGGAAGCCTTGCAGCGAGGCCACTCGATCAAGAGGACGAGTCGCCTATTCACAATAGACCCCTATCTGGAAGAGGACGTACTACGCGTCAGAGGACGGATCGAGGCGGCCGACGTCCCGACGGACGCGAAGTCGCCAATCATCCTGGGCGGGCGACACCCCTTCACCCGTCTACTGGTGGCCAACGCGCATTGTCAGGCGGGCCACGCAAACAACGAGCGCGTGGTCAACGGTACTGCATATTAGGGCTGCGGCCTACAGTGAGGGCCGCCGCACGTAGCTGCCAGTGGTGTCGCGTAAGAAGAGCGACGCCGCGCATCCCAGCGCCGGGCGACTTGCTGCCCGCGCGGGTCACCGTACATCAGCGTCCGTTCACGCACTGTAGCGTGGACTACTTCGGCCCGATGACCGTGACGATTGGGAGGCGCCATGAGAAGAGATGGGGCGCGCTATTCACCTGCATGGCGACGCGCGCCGTGCACCTGGTGTTGGTCGCGAGTCTGACCCTAGACTCGGCGATCATGGCGGTACGACGGATGGCAGCGCGCCGCCGCTGGCCGAGTACCATGTACTCGGACAACGGTACAAACTTCTGCGGCGCCGACACCGAGCTACGTGCGGCTTACAGCGAGTGGGAGTCGCACCTACGAGACTACGCAACCGAACGGGGAGTGCGGTGGATCTTCATCCCACCAGGCGCGCCGCACATGGGTGGCACTTGGGAGCGCCTGGTACGCAGCGTGAAGGTTGCACCACTCCACGATGCACTCAACGAAAGGGCGCCTAAAGAGGAGGCGCTACAGACACTGCTGACGGAGGTCGAACACTCAGTCAACGCCCGGCCTCTGACCCACGTTGCTGTTGGGCCCGACGACGCGGAGGCGCTGACCCCGAACCACTTCCTGTTGGGGTCATCATCGGGCCTACCTCTCACCGGCCCGTGCACAGAAGCGGACAGGTCGACATAACGAAGGATCCAGGCGCTCACCGGCCCGTGTACAGAAGCGGACAGGTCCACATGGCAAAGGACCCAGGCGCTCGCCGACCACTTCTGCCGGCGCTGGGCCACGGAGTATCTGCCCACATTGGTACCACGAATACGAGCAGCGGACGACGTGCGACCACTGCAGCAAGGGGACCTCGTGGTGGTCGTCGACGCACAATTGCCGCGCAACGTGTGGCCGCGCGGCATCGTGGAGAGAGTCTTCCCTGGACGAGACGGGAAGGTGCGGACCGGCGGAGGATCGTTCCTGAGGCCGGTGACGAGACTGGCTGTCCTCCTAGTGGAGCGAGAGGCTGCGACGAGTCTTCGGGGGGAGAATATTGCGGACAGCCAACAGTGACATATGTGAAATAAGTGAAATAGAAATAAGTGTGAAAGTAATATGTGTAGTGATTGCGTAATTGTAGTGATAATTATATTATGTAGTGTGTTTAGAATAAGGATATTATGTAATGTGTATAGGATACGATATGTATATAGTAACATAAGATGTTAAAAATAAAGAGTGTTTGGTAGAAGTTGCTCAATAAAGAGAGATGCGAGGGAGACGTTGTAACTGAGGGCCTAAGTACATATGAGAGATTAGAAATAGCACGCTACCCGAGAAGCCTACACGACCTAAAACCCATACATACAAGTAAACACAGAATATTAGTTATTGATACAGAAAACAAGTCCATGCGGGCGCTTGTCACGCGGGGGGAGCGACGCAGATTAGAACATCTGGCGCATGGCGTTTTCTCGGAATTAGGTCGTGTAGGAAGCAACGCGCTAGAGCGAAAGGCCTGCACGGGCGTTTCCCACGTGGGGGAGCAAGACACATGGGGCCAATCTGACCAAAATTACAGTCGTCAAACAGCAGTCCTACGAGTTTCACTTCAACCACCCAGTACCTCAAGAAAACCCTCCGACTACCCGGCCTCAAGAGAACCCTGCATACAACAAGCACGGCACACAATCATTCAGTTGGGCACTCAGTTGCCCCGTCAGTCGTCATCCGCCGCAACGAGTACTAGCGCGTCTTCCGCTCGTATACAACCGGTCGGCCCGCCGAGCCATTAGTGCGCCGGTCGTCAACAAGCTGGTCCTTCGAGCTGGATTCGGACCCGTTGCACCTCTCGGCGTAACCTTTCACTAACAGGTTGTTTTTATTAAAAGAAATTGTTGTTAGGTGTGGCAGACGAAATTTTGTTTATAAAAAGAAAGGGCGGAACCGTGTTGTTGTTGGAAGGACGACAATATTATAAGCATATGGGGTACCAAAGTGAAAAGTGAAAAGGGTTTGGAAGTGCAGCCAAGCCAAAAAAGTAAAATGCCATGGGTCAGTAACTCTCAAGGTAAAATAGGGATTTTATAACTTGTTAGCATTGATTTAAAAAATCTTGTTAGTCAATTATTACGATAATATAACATCCTAATTCTGTGGGGCAGTTCGCGTAATTGATACTTATCAGATTGATTTTTTGATATATTAGAAGGTAAAGAAATTATTAAAAGGAATATCCATTTATGTGAAATCAAATATGGTAAGAACAAAATCGATGAACCCATTGCTAAAATTAAAGAAAGCAATTAAACAGGGACATGAATAAACGGCTCCCTAAATCTATTTTACATCTATTAAACATTTTAGTTGATAGGGAAAAAGAAAAAAGTCTCAGTCATCAGAAAGATAAAAGGAATTTATCAATTCCTTTTATCTTTTTTTTTTTTTCTTTGTGTTGATTTTGTACTCATATCACATCCCTAGCTATATATACAGGAAGTGGAGAAATAACAATGGGAGTACGAGAAATAGGTCTCCTTCATGGTCCCATTAATGGGACAAAATCATGGGACCACGAAAAAACGGCCAAAAATATGTTTATGGGTATGACTTTTTTTCGCTTTAGAGCCGCGACGCAATTCTGTGTTAAGGAAGTATTATCAATACGTAAGGTCAAGAAAGATATTATACAAAAGGGAACAAAAGTTGGATAAAAAAATTAATGATATTTTAACGAACCGGAACCCCTAGTTACTAGGTCCTAGTAGAAAGGACAGAAGATGACTCCTTGGAAGCGCACGAAAAACGCAGTCGCACGCTTCTATTTGATTATCACAAACACCACGCACGAGAAACACTTTAAAGTTTAATAAACTATCACTGTTAAACCACAAAACTGGGCGTTCTCAACTCTACCCTCTTGAGCTCCCGCCAAAATGTAGCAGCGCGTTACGAGTACTCACTACTTTTCTCGTATTATAAATTTTAATTTTGATACACTTTTTCATGCTCATGTTTTTAATTTGACCTTATGTAGTGATAATAATAATGCTTAATAATAAAGGGGTCGCAGTTCTAAAAGCATTAAAATTTCAGTAAGGTTATTAAAGGGTTGTTTAAAGTTTTTGTAACAGTTAATCTAAATTAAACATATAATTTTGTTCGTTACAAATTAAATAGACTTAAATTTAATTACACCACAGTTATATTATTGACTACAAAACTTAAGTCTATGGAAGTATTGACTGAAACGCTGCGCGTACGCAAAGTAACCAGAATCCAAAAATGCAAAAAACGAAACCCAAACATTACCAAAGCTTCGCTTGATGACCAAACATGCCTATTTTCAAAAGTAAAAAAAAAGACAATTACACTGGCAAGTTTTATCTCATGGCAATTCCTTCATCATTTTTGACCGATTTTTGAGGCGTCATAAATATCATAATCCACTTATCAGGTGAATTGCCATCAGCCTTCGTTCAACTATAATTGCCAATACAAATACCATGTCATGGGATTAGCAATTTTATTTCACATATTCCTATATAATTTTGTAAATTCTTTTAAATAAATATATTGAGTTTTGGCTTATTAAGAAAATATTAGCTTTTTAGACGAATATATTAATCTCTTATGCTAGAGATTTTAACTTCCATTTTTAATCAGTCTATAAACAATAATTACATACAAATTATAAGCTACAGTAATAATTTAGTTACGAACATGTTAATAGAAACATCTAAGTTTAATGCCGTCCCCTCACATGTACACGAAAGTTTTGGCATAGAATTTTTCATCTAAAACAGTTTTTTTTTTATTAATTTAAAGCGTTGACCTGGGCGGCCTGCGATAGATTACTAAGATCGATTTTTTTTTAATAGATCACCATATACGTTCAAAAATTGACAATCAATGTTTTTTAATGATGTCAGTTGTTGTTGTTGTCAAAAGTATGTCATACAAAAAATGACCATACTTGTGACTTCGTACATTTGTGAGGGACCAGGGTTAGAGTTTGCTTTTTCGTTTGGTAGACACCAGTTTAGTGTTTATACAAAAACTAAAAATCTTCATAATATAAAGATAAAAGACATTCTTCGCAAACACTATAAAAGTTCTTTTTGGCGGTCAAACAAAAATATATGATAAAAATAATGTATGAGACAATTAAACTAATTAGAGAAATTGATACATCACTTCCTACAAGACTATAATACGACAACCTATTACAAAAATACACAAAAATGTACATAAATTTCTTTTAATCCTTCAAATATAGATTGAAAAATGTACCATTGTAGATTCTTATCTTTTGAACTGTGAACATACCGATCTCACTAAATCTCTTTCTACAAATAAATGTCGTCAATTTTGTTCAACAATGTAGTTAAATTGACTGCGATTGTCTAGATTACGATGTATCACAGTAGATCAATTAATTGAACTGTATGTTACCGATCTACATAGAAAAGTTACATACTATGTTGAACGCCGATAACGCAGCTCTGAGAGTTGTAGAATGTTTAAGCGTAATTAAATCAACCGGACGTTGCGTAGATACATGTAGATCACGATAGTACCGCATTGTTATTGATAAAACACATAGTAAATCAAAGATTTAGTCCAAAAGAACCGTGTTAGACCCTAATGGCACAGTAATTCAGAGGTGTAATTAAATCAACGAGACCCTGTGGAGATCTGTAGTAATAACACGTTCTTATTCTCAGTATACCAAAACTGTGGTGTACCCAGATGGCACAGCAGTTCAATTCGGTGTAGATCATACAATATATAACCACAGTAGATCCATTTACAAGTAGATCATATTAATAACACGTTCTCATTGATTAAACAAACACATTGTAAATCACATTGTTTAGTTCAAATGTTTACGTCCAAATGTTTTAGTCCAAAAATTGGACCCCAATGGCACAGTGATTTAGAGGTGTAGGATGGATTGATAAAACACGCATATCATCACAAATTATCAATGTTTTGATCTAAAAGTGACTTAACTGTGTTCAGTGGTTCAGAGGTGCAGCACGGGCGCGGGCGCGGCGCCCGCCGGCGGCGGCTACAGGAGCGCGCGCCTACACTCGTCGCGGTAGCCGCCCGCTGAACCCCTGTTTCATGTTTGCCATCTGAAATATAATTAAAATTGTATCAGCCCATAACGTCCCACAGCAGGGCACGGGCCTCCCCTTAGTAAATCACCGCGGGCCCCGTGCACATGGTCCAGACTTTTTTTCCAGGAGCATGTGAGCACGATACATTACCTCACCGCCGAGCTGGTGACAATTTTTAAAAATCCGTTAAGTACAATACATATAGAGCAGTGTCTGCACATAAAGTATTTTTAAAAAGTTGCAACAATTTTTGAAATTTTTGTCAGACGGATTTTTGTCTGTCTGTCTCACGGATCTTAATGAAACTTGGTATAGTTACAGCTTATGTGCAGAGTTAACATTTAGGGTACTTTTTTATCCAGATCGATTATACAGTTCCCACGGGAATCACAGGTTCACGTGAACGAAGTCGCTGGCGCCGCTAGTTGATAATAAAGAAAACTTATTTATTCTTCACCGCTTTTTGTTGTTACGGTACAGTAGGTCTGGATGTAAACCTATTCAACTTTATTATGTGCAAATTACTATGCGACTGGCTTTAGACAGATGAGAGAGATGGCACCACCCCATGCCCTCCCGTGGGAATTGTAAAAGGCGACTAAGGGATAAATAACAAAGCGGCTACCACAAACCCCCAGAAAGTACACCACCTCTGAAAGAGTGAACTGGGCAACTCGCTCGGCCGGCGCGCTGTACATCGAGAGGCATAAAACAATGTGCATGAGGAGGCCCGTGTCCAGTGATGGACAATGAAAAGGCTGGTTACAGTTTATAGACGAGTGGTAGTAATGGTACAATGGTAGTGGTAGTAATACCAGCTGGTAGTAAATGGATACTGTCGCTTATATGATAGCATAATTAGTGACAATGCAATGTTAATTCAAATGGTAGGGGAAAAAAAGTCCAAAAAATAACAGCCGATCTCTAGGAATTTATTAAGGATCTATACTAATATAATAAAGAGAGAGTGAGAATTTTGTCAGTCTGTGTGTATGTGGAGGGTAATCTCCAGAACCACTGCACCTATTTGAAAAATTCACTGAAAGCTTTTGGAGTGCAATAGGCATATCCTTCCGGATCAAACAATAGATAACAAATGAGTAGTGTAAGGAAATTGATGTTTGGAGCGATTTTGGTAATGTAGGCAATTGATATTTGAAGTGAATTTGGTAATGTAGGCAATTGATGATTGGAGCCGATTTGAAATATAGGAAAGATAAGCCTAGCAGGAATTGAATTACAGAATTCCTTTTTAAAGGTTTGCATTAGCAATCAGTTTATAAAAATGTAGAAGCAAGAAATCTAGTTACGGATAATACTGGAAAGAATGTTACAAGATGTCATTATTAGCTGATTTTTTACAGCTTCATTATCTATCTAGGTAACGAACAACTAGAATAGTCACGTCTAGAGCCACAGAAGCAATTGTGTTGAAATTTGTCATTGTGACATTATTTATCATATTTCTTAGTGAAATATAACTTCGTTTTGTGTCATCTCATTACATGGATTTCTGAACATTCATAATGGGAGTGAACGAACATGGCACAATGGTCATTGAGTCTGACTAAGTTCGGAAACCCACCAGTTAAAGGTGAAGATGGATTTCTGTAGCTTGATTGTTCCTCTAGCGTTTTATAAATATGTATAAATCAGCCACTCCTAAATTTACAGAAGCAATTGTATAAAGGTCACAGTTTACACTTATGTCACCGTGACATTATGGCTCTAGTTAAGTATCAAATAGTATTATATCGCCTCGTGTCGTATCACCTAGTAACATTCCCTTGTGTTGTGTCATTTCATTACCTGGATTTCTGCAGCTCAATCTGTCCCTCCAGCGTTTTAGCTAAATAAATAACGAATAGCTGTGACAGAGCCACACCTAGAGCCACAGAAGCAATTGTGTAGAGATTGCGTTCTGCCCACGATCGAACAATCTCTATACAACCACTCGTCCATACACGTTTGCTTGCTTCTGCCACCTGAAATATTAGAAACTTCAAGTTGGTACATGTGATCTAATATTATTTCGAAATATGTAACATTATCTGAGAAAATGGACCTTATTGTCTGTTCTATATATTGACTAGTCGAACGTGAAAAGAAATAACATAATTTATTTATTGATTAGATGTTAGATATATATAAAAGGAATTTATTTTAAGCTAGTCATCGATTATTTTAACTGTCAGCTAGTTACAGTCATCGATGTGACCGCAGCTGATAGACAGTGTTGCGACTTTTGTTGCAGCATATGCTGAGTTATGGCTATTTGGCATAGTAGCAACCGTTTGTTATATTCGTATTGATTTCTAATGTATGTGTAAGGGCAGTGGAGTTGTTATTAAGCAAATAAATGGTTCATTCATTCACATGGTGGAACGAGAGCCGCGTAAGGCTTGTGTCCGAAATCGAGAACTCCTTAAACAGAGTCTCGAATTGGGGTAATCTTAATTTGGTCCAATTTAACTTCAGTAAGACAAGTCAATGCATATCATTGTCAGAGCTATTCCAGGAAAAAAGTGGTAACAAATCAGTAGACAAATACATACATCGCAGGTAAAAATACATTTGACGATTGATTTGCCCAGTTAGTAGGAACCTAAATGCTTACCTTTGTGGAGATTTGGAAAAAGGATAGGGAAAATGCAGAATAGGAAGAATAGAATAGGAGACAAGGAAATAAAAAGTTATTAACAGAAAAAAAATGCGTGAATAATAACTTACAGGGTAATTCTGCACCCCATATCCACACATAATGTTGACTAATCCAGACGATATATCAGTAGCATTGATACAACACGAGAATGGCACTCCGCATCGCTCCACTGAGGGTGATGAGCAGTTGAAGTACTCGTTCTTTGACCAGTCCATATAACCATCTGATGTTAACCCACAGCAATGAAACTGAAATAAAAAGAACTTTTTGATAGGAAAAAGAAAATTGTAAACTTGTTTTGACTAATAGCGTTTCTTTCCTTTCCTAAGCGCTTTCCTAAGTCCGCTTCACAGTAGCAAGCATGTCTCAAATCCACTCGATACTTCGTGCAGGTCAGACATATACGAGTATATTGTTTTGTAAAGTACCACATGTTTTATATAGATTTTTAAAAAATGAACACTTCCACTTAAATGTTATTCTTAAAAACAAACAATTGGAGAAAGGAAATCTATTCATTATATTTTATAAATAATACAGTTAGATTGAGAATCAATTATCATTTACAATTTTACAGAATATTTAACATTTTTATGTTATATATGAACATTTTTTAGTAATAACAATAATATTTATATTTATGTGTAGTTTAACGTTTTCTTTCTATAATAAATATAGATAGCATCTTATTTTCAAATATTGGGAATCAATGTGAACATGTCTTTACTATAGTGATTCAAAATTGCCGCTTATTACTATCACATTCAATTTCATATTCAAGGAAATACTTTTCAGCTTTATTTGCTGTTGTTTATTAAGGAACTAGATGTTTAATATGTATTTTGTACAAAATAATTCATTCAATCAGACATATTCAGTTTCTTTTACTATAAAAAATAATAATCAAAAGAAATAATTTTAACGGTACAACTGTTTTGACAATAGTAAAGAATCAACATCATGAAGATCCGATCTTACTAACAAAATAATCGGATTATACATAAGATCTTGAAAATAACAAATTCTTTCATTAAAGATAATAAATTGATGGAAGACTCACATCACTCTGAGCGAAGTCAATGAAGTTCTGCAAGTCTGGATCATCTCTATAAGCATGGACCACTCGTTCAGTGAAGCTTAGCTCCAGTAGACCATGTAAGGAGCGTGGGAAGACAAACCCGCACACTGCTCCACCCATTTCAACAAGGAATAGAATCAACAGGCAAAGAGAATACTGTAAAAAAACAGACGATGTTTGATTAAATACAGAGTTGTATTTAAAATCATGGTTAATAAAACAAACTATTTTTGAATAAATGAAATGAACAATTTTCAATTACTAAGAATGTCTTTATTGTCACCAGAGAACGTAAACATACCACCTTTCAAATTTGTTGCTCCTTTCAGTGTTTCTGCTGCTCATTTGACGTGGGTTGCACGCTGCAATTCCACAGCCGCTGGGCATACTCAAGTGGACATGGTTTTTTTTTTCAATTCTCTATGTTTTGCCAAATGGCATACAAAATGTTAGAATAATAGTGGCGACATATAGTGTATGAAGTGGGAAATGCATTTTACGGTAGTCTCTTGTAACCTTAATGAACATACGAGTATGTATATACATAGTAGTAAGTGAAATATGCCAGAACCCATTCTCACTCTATACTATCCATCTCCATTTTCCCAATCATTTCTCCAAACCTATTCCTAAACATTATTCATTCTGGACTGACGTTGGCATGTATCACGGAAGTTCACGAGTGACAGTATCCATCCATATATGTATATGTAAACTGATTGGCTTGGAAATATAACGGATAACTTAAAGTTCATAATGTCGATGAACGCACTATCTGCAAACCTATCCGCACTATCTGCCTCGCGGTTCGCGAAAGCAGCCCGAGGTATGTACACTCGGGCCCAACCAAAAATTATTCCATTCAACTAAATCAGTGAGATACTTAATTCAAGATGCAAATATTAAATACAACCAAAATGGGACGCAGTGTTGCTATACCCTAGAACTATTCACAATATTTCTAGAACACAATATTAACAAACAAAGGGTAGGTAGAAAATTATAACAAACAAAGAAAATTATGTTAACCCTATACTAGAAATATTCACGAACAAAGGGTAGATAGAAAATTATAACAAACAAAGAAAATTATAGCAATATCTCAATCTGACTTACCAAGGGTGGTTTCGACCCCAATCGTATAAGTGGAAGTGTACCTACACTGGTCCCTAATAGATATGACCTACGTTAGTGTGAAGATGGAATTATATAAATAAATTTACAATACTTGTACAGTCATCTGGAACTCGGCAACATGGGTCTCGTCCAAGGTGGATGTTGGCACAAAACAAAACACTGCGGTTTGCTATTCACAACACTGGGAATCCATAACGTACCGGCCGCGATGTGTACCCCCAATCAAAATTATAATGTTATACGAAACCACTTCACGTTAATGAGCCGGTGGCGGCTATTATTCCAAACCTAAACGGTAAATCCTACCGAGAAATCAATCCAAGTAAAACAATACGCCCCAAAGATAAATATTTCAATACTTTCAACAGCACTCGCGTGTTACGAGGATGGCGTGAACTGTCAAAGTGAAAAGTCTACCAAAACGACCTGCGTTCGATCGAGGCGCGCGCACGACTCCCTAGGCGCGAATCACGCGCTCCTAAAAAAACCTGCCTTCACCGAGCGCTGACAAGAATATTCGATGCCTAAACTCGCGGCAATTCAAAACACATAATATGCTTCCTATTCAAAGTACTGCAATATTTAGACATGGGTAGTCTCATTCGCGGCGATAACACGTCGAGTATAGCATTAAAAAAAAGTTGATATACTTTAGCATTTAAAAAAAATTACATACAAACTTCAGCAAACAAGTATTCTCTCTCAGTGCTCCTACACAGCCCGCAAAGCTGACAATGAAGACAACTCCTCCAAGCAAAGCTATCAGCAGACTGATGTTCAGCATCACATCATATACTGTGTCCAGCTGTAACATATAAATTACATCTTAAAATAAAGCCTCAGACATTTAGATGGTACCAAAGTAAAATTTACAAGAAAGCAGTTTGAACAAAAAAACCTGACTTCTTTTTTCATTTGCCACTGAATCAAGACTATAGTCTGGTTATTATAGCATGAGCATTTCACTATTCTATTTCACACAAATGAATGAAATGAAAATTTCATTGAAACATATGACACACACATGAATTTTTATGACACATACAAGTTGCAAAATTTTAATAACCAAATGTCAAGTGTTTATTGTTCTTTTGATGTATATATAATGTGCTTTATCAAGCACGAGACAAATCTCGGAATCAAAACTAAATTGTGTTGCTCTGAAAAGAGTGTTTTTATTTTAGTACTTACATAGGTACTTACATACAATAATAATTACACTGTTACTTAAATCCTACTATCCTACCTGAAAAGAGAAACAACATTTAAAGCTATTGATTCTCTCTATCTATCTATCTATGAAGTTTATTTCCACATTAGTAAACAAATCCCTTTATTTGTATTTGTCACTAGATTCACTTGTAAACACTTCCAATAATATTATATTTAAAAAGACCAGCCCTTCTGTCAAACCTCCATTGTCTCAACCATAGAGTAAGTACAGACTTGCACCAACTCCATAGAGCCACCACCATAGTGCATTCGGAATGAACTGCACAGATCTTCATTTACATATATTTTAAGGTAATTTTGCTCCACAATGGATAAATTCATTTTCCTTGATTAATATGAAGAAAATTCACATTATCTGTAATGGAACGTGACTTGTGCTAGTGCTTACAACAGACTTTTTTTTCGATTGTTGATGATTGACTATGTGAACGCGACAGCTAAGCAATATAGCCGTACGCTAATCCACTTGCGGATCCATAGGTTTTTGCTGATAAAATAGCCAAATAGAAAGCCTGACCTTATATGCCGAGAATAGCTGCCTTCCGACCAAGCTTACGGTTGCCTTGTGTTCTTCCCAGCTTCTTCTTGACCTTCCACTTGGTTTAAGCGTCCTTCGGTACTAAGCAGCTATACGGCTTAGAGCGGATATACTCGCGGTATAGAAAGGGCACAGCGTGTGCCAATTCTGGGGTCCAGGAGACCACACAAATACGCGGGTTTCACAATCGACCGGCTACGGGAGGGGTCGATCGCTAGACTGTCGGGTATGGTGCAGTGATATAAAAAGGATCGTGGAGTAATTATTTGAAAATGTGGGTAATAAAATATAATATTACCCTACAAAATAAAAGCACCACTGTTATTGGCGCGAACAGACTATTTAAAGTAATACAATTAAGATTACATATAATATTAATTATATAATTTTATTAAAATATTGTATTTAAAGTCCCATTTTTATTTTGATGCTTTGATCCTGTTTTATTATATTATATTTATATAATCATGCAAATCACTATACACATTTTTATCAATCTATCAATCAGTTCGTATATTTGCATTGTGCATTACAAAAGGTGGTAAACACATAGTCAGATTGACACATTTGCCAATAATGGCATACAAAATTACATATATCTAACATAATAAACACATAAATGTTTACAAATAACACAAAGAAACACAACACCCAACACCATACTTAATACAAAACATCAAATTAGCCCTATTTTTTCTTTCTGTCAGTAACTAGTTCCCAAAAATTCATTAAATGTACAAAATAATTTGGTTGTAAAGCATTTTTTTAAACAACCAATATTTAAATGTTGCGTCCATTTATATTTCTTTATATTACCTGGCTTGTAATTTTCTAGTTTTAGTTTATATTAAGGTTCTATTTATAAATTGAATAGAAAAGATAACTTCCTTGTCACAAATTGATTAAGTAGTCTTGTATTTCATAGTTATAATCAAGAATTAAAAAAAATTGATTAACTAGGCTATCAATTAACAGTCTCATCACTGTGGTTTTTTCAACTGTCAGATGTCAGAACTCATGCTATAATACCCAGAGTATTAATCTATTATCAGGACATCTTAATATTATGATTTATGTACTTCTATTAGATAATTGACATATAATTCTCTTTTTTTACATTTTTCCTCATGAAATTTCACCTACGATTAAAAGGAGTAAAAAGTAGTAATTTGTTCTGCTGCATCTTCATTTCAATTAATTGTTCACATTAATGATTACAGTTCATAGAAAAACATTACCTTTATAAGTCCAGTAGCCTGCCATTTGTCAATAAAAGCATAAAGACCCACTCCTATCAATAAGCCACCGAATAACTGGAAAGTTAAGAAATATGTGTTACATGTGTTATTCTAATGTATGAGCTATATTATTGTAAAGATTCATTAAAATTCATTGAGTAGTTTTTGCGTGAAAGAGTAACAAACATCCATACATCCATCCTCACAAACTTTCGCATTTATAATATTAAATAGGATGTGGTGTATAAAATTAACATTGAGCACTTGTCACTAAGTAATAAGCTAAGTCAAAGTTAATAAGGTAATGAAGACTCGAGCATTAAATACTCACTAAATATTAAATGCTTGTCTTTGAGCATTAATATTCACATTATTAATGTAACGGTAAATATTTAGAATATGACTGCACGATTTAAGGGAATACCTGGTACCACTCTCCTCCCGCGGAGATGCTTAGTTATTGAGAAATATTAATTTGAAGTTTTTTAGAAACTAACCTCAAAATTATGACAAAAGATTTTTATAAAGGCATCACACGAATTGAGGGGGTCATTGCAACTGCTCGGCGCTACAGGAAGTGCAGCCCCTTCACCCTTGCGTAACACAGCACAGAAACCCATGCTCGCCTCCACAGCTTCGGCTTTTTGGTCGCCTTTTGGTTTCTGTGCTGTTACAAGGGGCGAGGGCTGCCCTCCCTTCGCGCCTCCGGCTTATAAAAACACCCTAGGGGTAGGGCAGACAAGAACCACGTGGATTCGGGGTTGACAGATTCGGTTCTGTGACACCCACTAAAGTAATAAAAGATTTTATTTATATTCATTAATTTATTTTATAACTATGCTTTACATTATAACTATGCTTTACAGCCTCTAAAAGTTCAACAAATGGATCTCTTTTATTTTTATTAATTCATCTTCGCCACACAAATTCTACTATTACATCAGCAAAGTTTTCTAGGTGGTTATAATTATCTTTATAAAAGAACCTTTTAACCACCCGCCATTGGGATTCGCTAGGTGTGAGTCCCATCATATGCCACAAACGGGTTCTCGGGGTCGCTGTGGTTAACTTTTTTATGAATGAACCCATGATCTCCTAGGCAATCACACGCCCTCCAGAAATCTGTATGTATGGTGGTGTCCTCCATGACTTTTCTTTATCAAGGGCACCAAAACTTCAGCGGATCTGATGTTGTCGGGGCAGACCTCAAGCCCCATCCTCAATCATTCCGAGGACCCAATACCCCCCTTCGAATCGCCTACCTGCAAGTAAAATTCTAAGTTAAATATGCTACACCAAAATAAACTTCTTAAATTACAATGACAATGGATAAAATAAAACTTTAAATTACCTCTGTTGTACTTTCTCCTCCCAAACTTGCTTTTGTCTATTTGGACAACGTTTCCGGGACCACCAATCTTCCCTATAAACTGCTCTCTTTCCAACTGATATATTACCACTGCTTCCCGACAGTAACTATACCAGTCGGTAATGATGGCACTAGACACACAGTGTTACTTTTCATCCTTTAAAATATCTTCCCATAACACTTTTTCGTGGGGCCAATGGTGGGGAAAACAATACATTAAATAGAATACATGGGACAAGTCAAATTCTTCCCATGGTTCTACAAGTACCCTTGTTGCAAACAAAAGAGCCAACATTGTTATCATGTACCATGTGTATCCTCATTGGTTGTCTGTGCAACTGGCACTCTTTGCTAGTTAACACTAAATTGTGTTGCTCAGCAAAGGCTACACATTGGTGACGCGTGCCTAAATCAATTATTACTTTTTTCAAATTCCATCTGCCAAGCACCTCCGAACTATACATTTGGCGCTTAACGAATGACTCGTCAGTGTCAAAATGACTCGCCGCCGCCGGTCCACGGCTCGTGGACGGTGCACGATCATTTTCTGATGTCATCTTATTCCAAATCGCTAAGCACGCAGAATCCAGTACAAATGCCAAAGTCAAACAGGTCAGGAAGAATCGAAGTCCAGAAGAATTGCCAAAAACGTTAGAAAATCCACTAAAAGTTATTAGGGAGCACATTCACGAGTTATCAGAGAGCACATTCACGAGTTATCAGAGAGCACATTCACGTAACAACGAAATTCACGACAGAAACGAAATGAATGGAATAAAATGGTTACTTGCCATAAAACGGCCGGCATGTATTGGCATGTATTCTGTTTCATGTTAGGTGTTTAGTTTACAATGCAGTTCTTAACAAAAAAAAATGACATTATTTTAACAAACAATATTTTTAATGCATTGTTTGTCGCAACTTTGTTATATCTTTTGCAGAACACAATATTTTGAATATTTTTGTTATATTATTTGTTGAAATGTTGCTCATTACAAAAAAATAATTAAAAAAAAAACACAAATCTCCACTTTTGTGTCGTTTGAAAGGGGAGACCTATCCCTATAAAATGCCACCCTTAACAACCCTAAATTCGTGCAGTCATATTCTAAAGCCAACCCAATGTAACTGTTTAGAAACGCTGCGACTGTTCACATGATGGTAAAAATGGATGATATATGATCACACAATGGTTATTTATACTAGGCAAACATATTCTTGACTGATTTTCTCTCCTGCATGTGTACAAGAAACCTCCTTGTAAAAATGAGCCTTAATTCTAAGATTGGGAATTGTATATTTATCCAGGCTTTATTGACTTGTAAGATATACCAACTTATAATTTCATTGTTTTAAAATTCCGTTGAATAGAAACATGCACTAACATTTGCTTTTTAAGATAAAGTAATAGAAAATTTGTGATTTTCTTTATGATTTTACAAAAGTCTTAAGATTTAGGAAATTAGAACTGACATCACCGTTCCTTTTAGTAGATTACTTCATATATGCAATGCAATGCAACCGGCCCTTTTAGTATCCACTGCTGGAGCCTGGACATGGGCCTCCTCATGCACATTGTCGAGTGCATGAACGAGTTGGCGAGTCCATTCTTTTAGTCAGTCTCTTTTAATATCGTATACGTAGGAACAATGAAGGTAAATTCACCAGAAAATATTAAGTCTATGAGACTTGTTATTTTATAATATTTACCTTATTTTGATTTCTAGTTATTCCTATTTGCAAACAATAACATGAAAGAAATAACAAAGAAATGTTATTGCAATTCACATTACGATAAAATCGTGAACGGATGTGACTAGAGAGCTGCGAAACCGCACTCCAGTTGCTATTCTTACTCAAATTATACGATGGGAACAAAATGATTCATACAATACATACATAACGCCAAGCGCGAACAATGACCACTTTGTTTCACCAAATAAGTTCAAATTAATATTTGTGTAGATTTATAATTAAAAAATAAAATAGGTAATCGCATATAATACCACAAACAGTGTAAATACTCACCCAAAATATAAAATTTAAGACAAATATCATGTACTTTACACATCCACTGACATAGGTAAAGTTTGGGCCCCTACGTCGATGCATCTTGAATTATTATGCCATGAAACCACGAAGAATATAAATTACGTATAGAATACTATATCTAAACACCGAATGGATTAATTAGTACTATTTTACTATAAAAACAATAAATTGAGAGATGAGTAATAAGGGTTAAACGTTAAGTAAACCTGTGGGTACTGTTCTGATCGTTTGCGATTTTCAACTGTCAAATTCTACCATAGACAAATGTGGCTGCCAGATCAAAAACCTCATTCAGCGCTGACAGAGGTCTAAAAAGCGCTAGATACGATGGATTTCCGTGTCAAAAAAGCGCTAGATTCAATTCTAACTTTCAATTTAAACCTATGAAATTGTAAAACGACAAAAATGTATAAAATGAAAACATACGTTTAATTGTACATACATATACATACATACGCGTAAATATTGTACATACGCGGATTGTGCCGGCTGAGGTGCGAGGAGCGGTAAGGAAGAATTTAATGCAGTGATGAACCTAACGCTCACGCAGTTGAGACTCGAAATAATCTTTGCTCATTTCCTTATTGTGTGCATGTTATGCTTATGACATAGGAGAGAAACAGTATTTACATAAAATTAATTAAATACAGAACTGTCAGAGCTCTTCGTATGCTAGCCGGACCATAGGCGCTAAAATTTTCAGATGCTCGTTAGTCATGCCAAGAAATCGCTAGATTTAGCGCCGAAAGCGATAAAATGGCAGTAGACAAAATTATTATTAAGCGGCTCTCAGACATATAAAAGAATATGAAGGTAAGACCCATAGAGTTACAGATATTAGATCTGTGGTATGATTGGGTACACTTATTAGGATTTTTGCTACTATACTAACAGCACCGTACATATCACATGATTCATGACCGTACATTACATTGTTAGTGACGTCTGATAAGTAAAAAAATATTACTATACTTCATTGTTAATAGTAACGTTGACGTGGTTGCGTTTGTACTTTATCGATGGAGTATCGATACCTTTGAAACTAGTGCAATATTATATTTAATATTATGCATTTTATTTTAATAATAGGTAGGTACTAGGAAAAGTTCGCGGCCTTTTTCAACATATATTAGCGTGCTACATTTCTGGCAACACTGATCACCGGGGGGTACGTGATATCTACCGTCGGACAGCTGATTTTTATGTAATGGCGGCAAATTTAAATTACAAATTAAAAGTTTTATCATATTTTTTAACAATTTTAAAATGAAAGTTAATATGGCGAAAATTAGATACGGTATGTATTACATTTTTTTTTTCGACAAGGATATAAATGCTTCTAGTGCACGAAAAGAGATTTGTGGTGTTTACGGAGATGATGTTTCACCGAAAACTAATGGTTCAGTCGATTCAGGTGAAGGTTTTATAAAAAGACATATCAGAATTGTTTAGCTTTATTAAATACCTAAACGAACAGAGGATAGTGTATTTTTTTAGTTTATTTTCATAAAAAATCATAGACAAAAATACCTTCACATAATCTGCAAGTCCATTGAAGCAATAAAGACCTCTGGGATAATAGGTAGGTATATGAAATTGGTTGAGGAGAAATTTTAAAAACCTCGCAGAGGGTGTTAAACGAATCTCCGGAACTTAAGTATCATAAGGTTATTGATAATGTCTGTTGGTGAAATTTTACTTCTTTAATTTGTATCTTGTTTACTTATACTGTGTCCAATAATATTCAGTAGGTAACTATAATATTCGAAGTCGGTACTAATAGTTACTGTCATAAATGTTTGAAATGATATACTTAGATCTCTGTAGAATTAAGTCATCTTCATTCAAATCTCTCAATCTGTCACTATTACTATAACGATTGCTACTCGACTTGGTCTAACTCAACAGTTTTGTGCCTTGAAAGATGCAGCGGCAATTATTCTACAAGCTGCTATTATCAGATCACTATTATTGTCCTTATTTAAATACTATATAATCGATAGCTTCAAACATACAACGTCTCTGGTTCCTCCGGTTCAAAGAGCTGTCGCTAGTACCACGGACTAATTAACGGCGCGGCGATCGGAATCAAAGTTTTAAAACATCCTCTCTACGGTACCGATCTCGTTGCCTGTGACTTGTTTGTTTGTTTTGTTTCCTTATGTGAAAATGTGCATAAAGAGCCGCAAATTGTCAATGGAGGAACACTACTATATTTTTTAATTTGTCACTCTTTTCTTGTTATATTTCATTTGCCAGACTCTACCTAAGTTTACAAAATTAGCTATTGACATAAAATTTTTAATGCCCTTCATCGATTGTCATGTTCAAATTCTTAGGTTCGTAATTGTAATTTATGAGGCGTGTCTTGATTATTTCTTTGTACACGAAAGCAGATTTTCTCGGTTTGCGGTTGCGCTTCGGATGTTCAAAATCAACTTCGTATAAACCAAAGCGTTCTCTGCAAATAAAAAAATGTCGAAAATCAGTATTTTATGGACATCTTCACTCAAAAATAAGACTAAAGTAAATAACTCAAAAATCATCACTCAAAAAAATATTCATTGACAAAACTATCGAATATTTTTTTTACAATAAGAAGGCGATAGACGGCCAGCCAGTTCACCTGGTAGTACTTAAATGGATACTGCTGACTATCCGCAACACATGAAATCATCCGTCCATAATGAATGAGAAACGTTAGCTCCCAAATGCGCTACCTGCTTTTGGAGATTTAGGAATGGAATTGGAGAAAGGCTTGGTAAAAGGGGGAATAGGCGATATAACGGGACTGGGGTTTACAACTTGTATAATAAATAGGGTTGAAACATAAAAACTTACGTGTAACCCAGCATCCATTCGAAATTGTCCATTAAACTCCACGCCATGTACGCTTTGACATTCACACCGTCGTCCAGAGCATCTAGCACATTCTCCAAAGCCGTCCTGTAATATCTGATTCTTCCGTCGTCCTCCAAACCGCTGGTAGAAGACCAGCCGTTCTCAGTTACATAGATGATGGGATTGTTATATTTTTGCTTTAGAAGTGTGAGGACGTTGTAAAGACTGTCAGGTGCCAGCTGTGGGATTTGAAAGGTTCATGTACTTTATAATACTTAATAATAATAGTGTCTATTAGCCAGGCTGACCAAAGTATCAACTGTCACTCACTGGCTTTCGAACTTTAAAAATACAGTATCTGATCTGATAGTTTACATAAAAGCGAAATTACCGTTAGCCACGAAGACACCGAATGTGGCCATTCCTCAGGCACATAGGAACCAACTCCTGCATCATCATATAACGACGGAACGGGATTGTTCTCTTGATATTTAGTCGCAGATACCAGGTAAGTAGTGTAATGGTTTACACCAAAAAAGTCGGAGGAACCTCGTGCCAATTTCTTCTCCTTTTCACTGAATTCTGGAAGCCGAGATCTTGGGTAACCTTGAGCGGCACTCTTCTTAGCTATTCTTTCAGATAGTTCTTTTGGAAATCCACCTTGCTCTGAGAATATTGGGTCAGCATAAAGACCCCACTAAAATATAATGAAATTGTTAGTTATGTGTAATGTTGGCACGACTTAGGATTGTCATCTTTGAAAATCAGTGATACAGCCTATACAGGATTATATTAAAAAAAAAAACTGTACAAGCAATTGTTAACAATAATAAGAATAACAAAGAATTTATTTCAGGCATATGTACCTACATAAAAATAGATACAAGTAAACAATAAGAATACAATACATTAAAAATGAAGTTCATAGTTTAAAATTCAAAAGATACAATATATAAAATTAAATATTAATAATACAATTAATTAATTTATATGGAATTATCTATTTTAAAAAAAATTGAATTTATTATAAACTCATTTAAAAACCTAAAGTATATTATGTATTATATTATATAGACATAAAGAGACACTACACAACGGCACTGATTATGTGCTCCTGGCTAGTATAGGGCAGACTACCCTCGCCGCCAATGTCCAGGATACCATTGGCGCTGTCTCGCACTCGACGCATCATCGAGGCTATTGTACCACGTAGGATGGACTGGAATCCATTCACGTGTATCTTCGCAAACATCTGGGATGCGCTGCAGAAGCGCGACAGCCCCAACAGCTGAGTATCCGTCACCTTTATCCTAAATTCCCCTACAACCCTCAAACATCCATGCTCCGTGGAATGTGTGTGTCGTCGTGGGCAGTTTCATACGCACGTTTGAGGATTGTGCTCGCACCATTGTATAGGTTACCGAGTAATTAGCTACCGTTAATTGGTTACAATTATTGTGCGTTATCAAGACGTGTGATATCTAAATAGTCCCGGGGTTGTGGACACTATCGCCGTTATCAGCTGTAAGTAACTTCTATCCTTACCATCACCCGAATTCTTCCCCTACTCATTGTTAGACAATTAAAAATTGAAACTCGACCATAAATCATTTTTCTTTTTGTATATGAAACAGCGTAATGGTTTTATTTTACCGCTCTAAATAAACTAACAGGATTATTTTACAACGTCGTGAGTATTTGCGGTTGGCATTACGTAGCCGCGTATTGAATAAGTTGATAATAAACTGCAAAATAGTTTGTTTTTGTTCCATATTCGATTTGCTAATACTATACCTTTCATACAATATTAGACTGGTTCACTTACATTTAATACTTACATCAGCTTGTCTTCTTAAAACAGCAGCGAGATCATCCTCTTCTGTATCTGTGGCAGGAGCTAACCAATTAACACTGATAGTTATACCACATTGACCACCTTGTAAAGGCTTGAAATCTTTGTCATAGGCATGGTATGCTTTAGCATGAGCCATTACCAGATTTTTGGCACAAATGTAGTCCCCAATTCCTGGCATATTCAACATGGGAGCCTTGTAAGTTGCTCCATAACCTTGGTAGCAGATTTCTGCGGGCTCGTTCATTGTTATCCAGTGTTTTACTCTGTCACCAAATAGGTTGAAGACTACTCTAGTGTAGTCTTCGAACCAATCTGAGATTAGTGGGTTCATGAAACCACCCATATTTTGAAGTTTCTGAGGCAGGTCCCAGTGATACAATGTGACTATGGGAGTGATGTTGTATTTGAGCATTTCGTTGATATAGTTGTTGTAGAACGCGACGCCAGCTTTGCTGATTTGGTTCGGAAAACCGTTAGGCAGGATTCTTGGCCAGGAAATAGAGAAACGGTACATATCAAGGCCAAGTTCTCTAATCATATCCACGTCACGTTTGTAGTTGTGGTAGCTATCGGCAGCAATATCGCCATTGCTTCTATCTACGATGACAGCCGGGTTGCTGTGGACCAAGTGATCCCAAATACTTTCGCCTTTATCTGTAGAAACAGTTAGGTAACGGTAGGTCGAGACTTAAGTAATAAGTGTCTCAGACATTATCTCTGTCTGACAAATACTTAAAGATAAAGTAAACAACAGATATGGATAGGCACGTAAGTAACTGGGAATGCATTGATCTCATAAAATCGTTATCTGACAAATGTTGACGTACCTACATGGCGTTTTGGGTTAAGAGATCTCAATAAAATGATACTTAGTGAAATTAATGTGAGAGAAGATTAAAGCGATAAAGCAGAAAGTGATGCAGATAAAACACATTGCAGTTAAGAACTTGAATGTTATGTTTTGTGGGTCAAGTAATCCAAGTGATGGCCTTAACAGTTTTATTGATTTGAGTAAATGGGCCAATGATAATACACAAAATAATTAGGTCATGGGTAATTTTACTGGACATTTTACTAATTTTATTAAAATTAGATATATTTTATCGAGTTTTGATAACCTTCGATATTTTCCTTGTCAATGGCAAAATGTCAATTTAAAACAATAGTTTATCTACACTAATGTTATAAGGAGAATGTTTGTTTATTTGTGTTTGTAATACTTGGTAAATTAAAAAAATGCTAGGCAGAATTTGAAAAAAATCATTCAATTTTAATAAATTACACTAATGCTAGTGAACATCTTCTATCTATCTTCTACTTTATTCTATGCTTATAAAAATAAATGTTCCAATTGACTGACTGACTCATCAACGCCGAACTTGAAACTTCTGAAGCTAGAAACATGAAATTTAGAGACTTCCTTTTATGACGTAAAGATATACTAAGAAGGGATTTCTTGAAATTCAATTCCAAAAGCGATGAAACGCGGTGTTAAGTTTGCATGTAAAAATATTCAATGGTACTATGGATTATTGTTGGTTCTTGTTAATTGACTATTGAGTTAACGTGTCCGTAAATTTAATTGAGACACTCAAAGATATCCTCAAAATAGTTTATTTTCCATGTTTAAAATAACCAACTTGAAATAAGATATATGTAAATATTATACAACAAACTATTAAAAACGTGTTTTATTGTGTATTTAAATTGTGTCAGGTTGCTAAAATATAAAGTGTCAGGTGCGAAGTCGCGGACAACAGCTCATATAGGCTAATTTGAGAGGACCAGGAAATGTTTATGCCACATGCAAAGCAAACTAGTTGCTAGCGATAACAAGAAATTTGTTATTTGGATTGGATCTGACTGTGTTTATTAGTTAGTCTTTAGTGAGTGTCGTGTGTAAGTCACTGGGTGCGTTGTGTTTATGTTTTTATATTAAATTGAATATTTACCGTCAGCATTCCAACCTCCTTCGATCTGATAAGCGGCCGTTGATGCACCAAAGAGAATTTTTTTAGGAAATTTTCGTTCCCGCTTTATTTGTAACGCATTGCAACCAGTAGCGATTAAACTGAAACAAAATAATACATTTTTTCAGTAAATAATAATAAATAATATAATAATGATAAACTATAATAATAATAATAATAAAAATAATAATAAACAGTAATAATAAATATACAGTTTTGAGTTGGAAAATTTTAACCAAACTCAATAAGTCAATACCAACAATATTATAGCCCGTTTCCTCAGATAAATTCAAAAACATCGGTCGTATTGCGGGAACTTAACCTGGTGCACGTCCTGTACCTAGATATACCTACATATAGACTAAAAGTTACATTATTAGCAAAGATCGGGGTTAGGTAGTGATGTTTTTGGTACTGATTGGTAATGATAGTGATGCGTTAAGAATGATTAATATGGACATTCCCTTTTTCCGGGAATCATATTCTCGGATGTCATTTTAACATTCCCAAATCTAACAAATCTAGGACTTTAAACTAAGATTATTTTCAATAAGTTTCGAAAGAGTTTCTTAGGTCTTACAATTTTCTAAAATAATCTACATTCCTATCTACCTACCTATTTACAACTTTTTTCTTAAGACATAACATAACGGTTTTACATTATTCTATCAATAGCAAATTATATGGAAATTAACCAAAAGAGATAGGTATTATGAAGAAATTATATTAGTATTTTATAATTTTACACTCATGGTCTCTGCGATAATAATAACATTTCTTGATCGCCTTAGTTACATCGTTCAAGTTAAATTTCCTGCCTAACCCTGCCTTAAAGCATGGGATATATCACAAGTACCAAAATCACACTACCTAACCCCGACCTCTATATATAAGTTATTCTTGATTAATTATTCACAATGAAAAAAGACAACAAAAAATATTACATCCAATGTTTAGTTTTAGGAAAAAGTAGCCGCGTCATATTATTGCAATTACTTATCTACTCGTGAATATTAATTAACCAGTCGTGAATAAGAAATTAGTACATAGAAACTTACACAAACAACAATGTCCACTTCATCGTATACGCCAGACGACTGAAAAAACAAAACATATTGTTTTCCTCTAGAGGCACTTAAGTATCTATATACAATTAATTTGTTTTTATAACTACATACACGTAATTTACACATTTTGTCTTGTTGTACAGCAGTTTTTTTATAGTGAAGTAGGTGGACGAGCCAGCGGTCCCACGTGATGGTCAGTGTTACCGCCGCCCATAGACACCTGCAACACCAGGGGGTTGCACCCCGCCGCTGACCTTGCAAATACCTCTTTTACGATGCAACCACATTTTCAGAATTTTTATATCTTACAGTAGTGGTTCGATTAGCAGCTGTTCATGAATGGAGTGTGTGGCGTTGCCGTTCGTAGTAGCGTATAGTGATTAGTACTTACTAGGGATGTTACGAACAGAAAATAATCACTATTCGCGAATACAAATACAAATAATGTGCTCCACTATTCGCGAATACGATTATTAATAGTACCTAACCTACTACGCACGCACTTGTAAAATAAGTAAGTATGTAATTTGTAATTCAATTTAATTCAATTTAAAGTTAGTGTTATATTTTTTTTTAGTTCAATCAGTTTAATTATTTTTTTTTTGGTTTTATCTAAAGTTAAGTACCTATCTAACTTTAGATTAAACAACACATCACTTAGCAAATAAACTAAAAAATCAGATACGTAACTGATTTTCAAATGAATGTTTACCTACTCTTAAAAGTAGGTGTTTGGGGTTCTGTTTGGGTTCTTGATTAAGACTTTTTAATAGTTTTATTATCACATTTTATTTCGTCACGTCTTACATCGTTTATAGTCATGACACGAGAGGGGCCGGAAAGGGAAGGACATAGACTAAAAGTATTTTTAATAGACAAACAAATCATAGACTACAACATGCCCTTTTTTCTAAAGAAAAAATATTATTTAACACATTGGTTTTACGCTGACGTTTGGAATGACATTGACACCGTGACATAAATTATAACCATATTTTTCAATTCGTCTTTAAGACGATCTTCTAAAGTATAAGGTATTCTACGAACGGGACAAACTTTAGGTGGTATACAACTATCAATGTCTAGATGTGCTTTATATGGTAGACAACCAAGACCTTCGAATGTTTTTGCATATTTAGAAAGAATTTCTTGTACTGACCTTTCTTGAATTCCGAATACTCTTTTGACAATACCCAGTTTCTCACATGAATCCCAACCAATAATTGTATTACAATCACATTCAACCACAACAAAGTAAAGTTTTGTCGATAATCCATTTTCAAATTCACAATTAAGTGAACAAGTACCTAAATTTGGCACTAATTGTCCTGAAAAAGAAAAGATTTTATTATTTGTTCTAAAAATGTTGATTTTCGAGTGCGTGCTGCTCATAATTTTATCTAATACTTTCCTGCTGATGATATTTGTGTCTGCACCTGTATCAATTTGACATTTGAGTTTATAATTATTGCAACAAACATTTATTTGCCAATCTTTAGTCTTAAGGTTACTTTTATCAATTGAGTTTATGACAAAATGATCAGACATATTTTCTGATTCTTCGTGGTAGGATATGTTACTCACTTTACGACTTGGATTTTCCGATTTTCTGTAAAAACAATATTTGGCGAAGTGATTTTTCTTTTTGCAGTTATTGCATGTCTTGCCTTCTGCTGGACACTTATATTTATGAATTTGACCACATTTTGTACAGTTTTTATTTTTGGGTGATTTATTTCTGCAGTATCGATCCGTTGATTGATTTCTGTACGCATGGTAGTTTCTCTGACTTGACCGATTTCTTTGGACAGTTGACGATGACTTTGCTATATGGACAGTTTCTTTAATAGTTTTTGTGTCTTGACTCAATTTGTTTGATCTTTCTTGTGACAATTCCAGACTTTTAGCTATTTTCATGGCAATTTCCGTTGTTAATTTTTCTACTTGCAAAAGTTTTTCCTTGATATGTGTGTTTTTTATACCAATTACTAGCATGTCTTTGATGAGTGCGTCTTTAAGGTCTTGAAATTCACACGTGGCTGCTAAATTATTTAATGTTGTTAAGTATTCATCTAACGATTCGTCATGTTTTTGGTATCGCGTGAAAAAGTTAAATCTTTCTACTGTTACATTTGCATGCGGGCTGAATTTTTCGTCAAATAATTTCAAAATTTCGTCGACATTCGTTTTTGTCCTGTCTACGTTAAAACTATTAAATATGTCGATGCCATCGTCGCCAATTGCATTTAATAATACTGCAGTTTGCTTGGCTTGTGGAAATTTTGCTGTTTCGTTAGCGTCTGCGAAAATTTCGAATCGCAATTTCCATTTTTTCCATTTCTCGGAAGCGTTGTCGCCATTTTGTATGGACAACGACTTAATTTGCGTGACGAATGCTTTGTCGGACATTTTATTCTTAATTTAAAGACTTACTGATCCGAAGACTTGCTGAGACCAGTTCTGACACCATGTTTGGGGTTCTGTTTGGGTTCTTGATTAAGACTTTTTAATAGTTTTATTATCACATTTTATTTCGTCACGTCTTACATCGTTTATAGTCATGACACGAGAGGGGCCGGAAAGGGAAGGACATAGACTAAAAGTATTTTTAATAGACAAACAAATCATAGACTACAACAGTAGGTATTTCTTTTTGTAAGTGAAAATCCAAGTGAAGTTTTGACTTCTGCAAGCGAAGACGTTCAGACTGCATAGTATGCAAAACCCCCACGTTCATCGAAGTGGGAATGTACCGCGCTTCTTTGACGCGAACTAGTACTAAAGACCCGAACCGGATTAACCAGACCCATCGATTGTTTACCGTTGCGTAGTACACTACCTAATGATACGTTTTCCATTATAGTTATTGCAAGTCACGGGTAGTCACGAGTGCGCGTCTGCCTCGCTTGTAGTGGTGAGTGTTCGTAATCGTAATAAGAGACGTTATATCCTTCACGATATATGTTTAAATACAATATAAATAAAATATCGCGAGTAATATATGTATATATATTTTTTTTTATAGACTAGTGGGCGGACGAGCAAGCGGTCCCACGTGATGGTAAGTGTTACCGCCGCCCATAGGCACCTGCAACACCAGGGGGCATGCGGGCGCGCCGCCGACCTTGCAAAATCCTATTCACAGCTCTCTTGAAGAACCCCATATCGTAGCTTAATGGAAAGACCTCTTGAGGCAGTTCGTTCCACAGTATAAAATAATTTTTGGACCGAACAGTGCGCGATACCTCCGTATCGAGGAAATGAGGATGGACCGCACTTCTGTGACGGGAGGTGCGGTTGTAGAAACTCGAGGTGGGAATTATATTAAACAATTCTTCAGACGATATGTGATATATGTGAATATTAAAATTGTAACAGACCTGTGTTTGAAAATAGGTAAGTATATTATTTGAAAAAAGTGATTGCGGTATATAAGACGAATGATATAGAATTCAAAACCAGCATTTTTTGGAATTTTCGTCTGTCTATCTGAACACGCATAGCGCAAAAACCACGGGACAGAATTTAATGAAACTCGGCATAATTATGGCATAGTTTGGGTTAACGTTTATGGTCTGGGTGTTAGACCTCTTGCGTTCGTCTTTGTGTGTCCTAGTGAGGGCCACTGAGTGTGGTGTTATTTATTTATTTTAACCCGATCTGTTATAGAGTTCCCACGGGAATCAGTCTAAGTTCACGCGAACCAAGTCTCTGGTACCGCTAGTTCGTTCAAATATAATTATTACGAAAATTTAAATCTTATAAAACACAGCACTAAATTATGTAAATAAACCTTTTCCGTACAAACAACATTTCAGTTAAATTATACGAGTAGTTGACAATGCAAATTAATTATACAACAATATATGATTAGTTTGCCTTATTGTACCAGTAGAAATATGTACACGTGACCGTGAACTTGACAAGCCTTGGGATAGACCTATATTCAGCAGTGGACACATAAAGTATCAGCCAATCGAGCGTTCGCACAAATATAAACTCCTGTGCAGCTCATTAATCATCAACTTAATAAGCGGCTGGCTAGGTTAACGTCAATCGCAAATACAGCATTGTAGAACAAACGTATCCATTCAGTTAGAGCAATTAAAATCAACTTTAAAATAATGGACTAATTAAAATAATAAATTAATAATAACTAAATAAATAATAACTTTAAAATATTTTTTTATGGACGAAGGTGGCAGACGAGCATACAGTCCACCTGATGGTAAGTGGATACTGTAGCCCATAGACATCCGTGATACATGCCAACATTAGTCCAAAATGACAAACGTTGGCACGCCCCCGGATGCTCTGCCTACCTTAGGATACAGGAATGGATTTGGAGAAAGGGTTGGGGAAATGGGGAGGGATAGGATGGGAATGGGCTCTGGTACATTTCACTCACTACCGAAACACGTACGTACATTAGGGAAATAAGAAAAAATGGGAAATGCAGTACATTTCAAGGTAGTCTTCTGTGAGAGAGGGGTAACGTGGCCAGTCGAGCGCGCCCAGCGGCTGTTGGATTGAAGCGTGCACTCTCCCCTCATACACGTTGAATACGTTGAAACATACATTGAAAATAGTTTATTAAGAAAATAGTAAATGTACATAATTGTAACACTATTTTAAAACGGGTGCGAACCCGTTTTAAAATAGTGTTACAATTATGTAACACTCATTTTTTGTCCTCACGTACCAACCCATGATGGGGAAAAGGTGGGTTGGTGCTGTCCTAAAGCCACACGACACCACCAGTCAATCTCTGGTTAAGATTTTCTTAAATTACGTTGTCTTAAAATTGCTTAAACATAAACCTGATAAGATGAAGCAATATAATGAGTCACAAAAGTTTTAATATCTGGATAACTAGAAGGTTCCTTTTCATAGAGAGAGAAGAATATATAACCTTGTTGTATCGATCAGCTATGTATGCGTGACTAACATTATAGGACTTGTTAAATTTGTAACTGCAGGCAGTCTCCAATAAACATTCAAACAGTAAACACATTCTCTGTCATTTGTCTCCTAATCAAAGGTGAAATGAACCTTAAGCCATCTGTGTAAAGAACATAATGGCCTGCATCGAGCCGGATACCGATTGAATAGGCGCACACCTGCATTGACCGCTAATGGCGAGAAGATAAGAACCCACAGTGAATAAAGTTAATGTTACGTGAAAGTTAAATACGTTTCAATCAATTATTGAACATTTACAGTGCAAACTTGTTTTTAACTTATTAAACCGGGTGAACAATTTAATTATTAATTATTATTAAACAATTTACACAGTGGTACAATTTTCGTGCATAAAAATTAAAATACAATCATGGAAACAGCAGAACAAATTTTAAGCGAATTGGAGGATTTACATGGCTGCATTGTTAAATCACAAGACAACTTTAAGAAATGTCCTAAGGTACGATTAACAAAGGGATACCTAGATTCTAAAATAGAGTGCATTGACGATTACTGGACATCTTTTAGGACGGCACATAGCAGTTTATTGAAAGTTGTAACAAAGGAACAACGAAAACACTTAGAATACTTTAGTAAAGATGTGTTTTATTCGTGTGAAGAACGTTACTTGCAAACAAAGGCCGATATGAAAGATTTAAAAGAAACTTTAACAGTGCCGACCATGAAACAATCTGAATCACATGGCGTCAAATGCCAGCAGTTAGAACCTCAAGTGAAATTGCCTATGATTAGTATCCCGACTTTCTCGGGTAATTATGAAGATTGGCCAATGTTCCAAGATCTGTTCCTTTCGCTTATCCATGGAAACGCCACACTTAGCAGCGTGCAAAAACTACATTATTTAAAGTCCTGCGTCACAGGTGAAGCTGAAGCGTTACTCAAACACGTTCAGGTGACAGAGAGCAATTACAATCAAGCGTGGGAGACTCTAAAAGAACGGTACAGCAACAAACGTGGTATTGTCACATCAATCATGAAACGTCTTTTCAACCAGAAGAAGGCGCTAACTCAAACTGCAACAAATATAAAGTCTTTGCACGACACTACCAAAGAATGTCTTAACAATTTGAAAAACTTAAATGTTGAGACGAGCTCATGTGACTTTTTCGTCATTTTTTTGATTGTACAGAAGCTAGACATAGAATCGCATAAAGAGTGGGAGGAGTATGTCAGCAGAGAAGAAGGCGATGAAGTACCAAACCTATCCACACTGATGAAATTTTTACAAACAAAGTTTCGTACACTTGAGCTTATTGCATCGACTACTTCAACAACCAAGGAAACATCAACTGTACGTTCTTATCACATATCTACTACTCAGAAAGTTTGTTCACTATGCAGCGAAGACCATGCACTTTTCCACTGTAAACAATTTGGTAAAATGAATTCAAAAGATAGAAGTGAATTCGTCAAAAGGAAACCACTATGTTTTAACTGCCTTACTTCCGGACACTCAGTCAAAGCATGCCGATCATCAACCTCATGTAGAAAATGCAACAAACGTCATCACACTCTTCTTCATCAACCATGCACTACGAGCACCCAAGGTCAACCAAGCAATGAAACACAACCAAGGGTATTACATTCCAATGTAGAAGAGATAGAAAATGTACAAATTAACGCAGTAATGACGTCACAAACTTACACATCAAAAAATAGTATAGCACTATTGAGGACGGCAATAATCACAGTTCGAAGTGAGAACGGCAACTCCACAATTTTAAGAGCTCTTATCGACCCTGGTTCGCAAGGTTGTCTCATAAGCGAAAGAGCTGCACAAACACTGAAGGCCAGAAGGTATCCAGCAAGAGGTAACATCGTTGGCGTTGGATCTAATGTTTCCAAAATCAATCAAGTAGTTCAGATAGAAGTTAAATCAGGATATCAAGAGAATTTCAGCCTCAAGGTGAAGGCCTACGTCATTTCAAAACAATTAACTACAAAAATCCCAACAAAAACGATTACGTCACACAACTGGCCCCATATAACGGGACTCACCCTGGCAGATCCGAAATTCCATACACCAGGACCTATCGACATACTACTAGGGGTCGATGAATACGCACAAATTTTACAAAATGACATAATCAAGGGCCCCCCAGGGACCCCTTGCGCTCAAAAAAGTAGCTTAGGGTGGCTTCTATTCGGAAGAGTTCATGACAACTCCGATGAAGAATCTTCAATCATTGTAATGCATCAGCAAATAGAAGTTGAAGATATGTTAAAAACACTGTGGGAAGTAGACACAGATTTCAAACGAAAACTGACAAAAGAAGAAGAAATATGTGAGAATATTTACAACCAAACATACACGAGAAACGAAGAAGGTAAATACGTAGTTAAATTACCTTTTAACACATACAGTCCACAGTCGCCAGATGGTAACACCAGAGAAATGGCTTTGAGAAGATTATTACAGCTAGAAAGAAGATTAGACAAGTTACCAGAACAAAAGAAGGCCTACAGTGAAGTGATTGAAGAATACATGAGTTTAGGACATATGGAAGTAATACCAGACAGCGAAATTAACCAGCGTTCAGTTTATTTGCCTCATCACGCCGTGTTGCGTGCCGACAAAGACACGACAAAAGTGCGTGTTGTATTTGACGCTTCATGCAAAAACTCTAACGGCATATCACTCAATGACGAACTCCTAGTGGGTCCAGTCTTGCAAGAAGACCTAAGAAGCATTATTCTACGATGGCGCATGCACAAGATCTGTTTCGCAAGCGATATAGAGAAAATGTATAGGATGATTCTTCTTCAAAGGGCTGATACAGACTTCCAGAGAATATTATGGCGTCAGCATGCTTCTCACAACAACGAAGTCAAAGACTTTCGTCTTTTAACAGTAACTTTCGGCACCGCATCAGCACCTTACCTCGCTGTAAAAACACTCATGCAGATTGCAAACGACGAAGGTGAGAATTTCCCAGTCGCAGCACGAATGATACAAGAAGACTTTTATGTCGACGATATGATGTCTGGCTGCGACGCCATTGAACAAGCAATCGAAGCCAGTAAACAATTACGAACCATTTTGAGAAAAGGAGGAATGACACTTCTAAAATGGTCTTCCAACAGCACAGAATTCCTAAAATCCATCGAACCTCAGGAAAGATCAGTCAGAGCAAATATTGATTTGAAACTAAACGGCACTGTAAAGGCCTTAGGTCTCTCATGGAATCTAGCAAGTGACGCATTTCAATACAAGTTAACGTTACTACCACTCTCCACCGATGTCACTAAACGATCCATTTTATCGGATTTGCAAAATCTATTTGATCCATTAGGATGGACAGCGCCTGTGGTAGTCAAAGCCAAAATTCTTGTTCAAAAACTATGGTTAGCAGGAGTTCAATGGGACGAGAGCATTGACAACGGATTGAAAGAAGAGTGGATAAAGATTCGCGATGACATGACAAACGTCAGCAATATCAAGTTACCACGATGGGTTAACACACTGAATTCCAACAAAGAAAATATATCTCTGCATGGCTTTTGCGATGCATCCATTCGAGCAATGGCTGCCGTAGTCTATTGTAGAACAAAGGAACCAGACGGGAGAATCAAGACGAACATTGTAGCCGCAAGAACCAAGGTGGCGCCAGTAAAAACAATATCGCTGCCCCGTCTTGAATTGTGCGGCGCAGTTCTCCTCTCAAAACTGTTGCGGCATGTAGCCCAAGCTATGCGGATACCAGCTCAACAAGTTCATGCCTGGACTGATTCGTCTGTGACATTGTCCTGGTTGCTCGGCGAACCACACCGATGGAAGCCATTCATCGCAAATCGTGTTGTTGAGATATCAGAAAACATCAGCAACAGTCGATGGTATCATGTACAATCTGAACATAATCCTGCAGACGTGGCATCCCGAACGTTTCCGAACTGCAAATGAATCACTTGTGGTGGCACGGACCACAATGGCTTTCACGTGAAGAAATAAACTTCACGAGACCCAATCTCGCGCCAACACAGTTAGAACAGCGAAAGACAATGCAAGTGTGTTTAAATATATCGGAGAGAGAGGAAGGAACCATAAGAAACAGTTTTTTCAGTGTTGAAAATTTCGACTCGCTAATAGAACTTCAGAAAATTATAGTATACAGCAAAAGGTTTTTAAACTTTAGAAAACACCGTAGTAATAATGAAAGGGCCATAACAACGGAAGAATTAGACAAGGCATTGAAAATTTGCATTAAAAAGGCACAAAAGGAACATTTTGAACAAGAAATAGTAATGATTACAAGAGAAAAACAAGTGAAAAGAAATAGTGATTTGAAGGCATTAAATCTATATCTCGATAAGGAAAATATACTATAGTCGGAATTATAATTCGATTCCACATTTGACATTAGCTACTGTCATTTTGTAAAATAATGATACCACATATAATAGTGTAGTGATGAACACAAAAATCGATAAACAATCGCGATTTATGTTTATGTAATCATAATATTGGTGTGCCAATTAAAGACTAAATTATTGATTTTTATTTAAATAAATACATAATTATTCATAACAATTATTTATTAATTAGTAACCGCTGCTTTATTTTATAAAAAGTTAATATTTTTGTTTTTTTTTTATATTAAAAACAAAACTTATAATAAAAGAGCCTAGATAGTTTTCTGTATTGGCAACCCGTGCGCGCTCGTGCAGCTATCGCCATTTTGTTTATCTTGTCATTCGGCTTCATTCTCCTAGTCTGACTGCACGAATATCTCGTTTCATTGCGAATCGATATTTTGTTATTTTGTTGGGTTTTTGTTAAAGTTTTGTTACGTTGTGTTTGTTGTTACGTTTATAGTTTTTTGTGAACTTTGAGTGAATCTATTTGTTTTGGTTTTCCATCAAAATGGATCCTCCGCCAAGTACATCACAAAAAGACGTGGATGTTTTCTTGTCTCCAAGAAAAAAACGTCCACGAAAAGCTTTCACTGTTACTGAAAAAGTAATGATCCGCAACGCATATAAGTACGTGAAAAATGAAACTTCTGCGCAATTGGAGACCTTTGAAGTTGTGGAAGAAAATGAATGTATGAACAAAGTTGCTCACATATTGGGAATAACCTCACGCTCTGTTTGTAACGTTTTGAAGGAAGTAAATAAAGGTGCGCCGCCAACTCCCCCTAAAAAAACTGGACCAAAGCGAAGTTTCAAAGAAAAAATTGATGAATTTACATTCTCCGCAATACGACGAATAGTTCATCAGTTCTTTTACCGAAATGAACCTCCAACCATTGCAAAGGTTAGTCAATCAGTCAGACAGTATTATTTTATACCTACATCTTTTATATATAAGTAATGATTCCAAACTATTATAAAATTTACTATTTCAGATTTTACAAGTGATGAACGATGATCCAGAAATGCCCAAGGTTTCCAAAGACACCCTCAGAAAAATTTTGAAGCATCTTAATTTTAAATTTGTTGCACGGTCACGCAAGAGCACACTTATTGATCGAAATGATATAATAACATGGCGCCAGCGTTACTTGCGATCTATATGTCAGTTTCGACGAGAAGGGAGACATATATATTATCAAGATGAAACTTGGGTTAACGCAGGTAAGGCTAACATTTTGAATTAATATACATTTACATTAAATTTAATAGTAATATTGAATGTTCATGTACTATATGTGATTTAAGGGCATACTGTAAAAAAAACTTGGGTGGACAAGCAAGTCACATCATCTCGGCAAGCGTTTTTGGAGGGACTGACCACTGGATTAAAAAACCCATCTGGAAAAGGCAAACGTCTCATAATTAGCCATATAGGTAGTGAAGAAGGCTTCCTGGAAGAGGGGCTCATGATTTTTGAAGCAAAGAAAAATTGTGAAGATTACCATGATGAGATGAATGCAGTTTGTTTTGAGGAGTGGTTCGCTGGAGTCTTACCAAAATTAAGACCAAACTCAATTGTGGTGATGGATAATGCACCTTACCACTCCCGAAAATTGGAAACGGCACCAAAAATGAGCTGGAAAAAAGCTGCCATTCAAGACTGGCTTTTAAATAAAAATATTCATTACGAACCAGATATGGTTAAAGCTACGCTTTTAGAACTGATTCCACATAACGAGTCTTTTAATAAGTACGCTGTAGACGAAATGACAGCACAACATGGGATCACGGTTTTAAGACTGCCCCCTTACCATTGCGAGCTGAACCCTATCGAATTGATATGGGCTCAGGTAAAGGGGCATGTAGCTCAAAATAATAAAACCTTCAAATTGACAGACGTGAGAAATTTATGTGAGGAAGGCATTCAAAAAATTACGGCCACCGAATGGTCTAAATGCGTATCCCATGTTGTCAAAGAAGAGGAAAAAATGAGTAGGCTAGATATGTTAATTGACAATATCACAGACACATTTATAATAAATGTTACAGAAAGTGACAGCGATAGCGATAGCGATGACGGCGACGATTTATAAAATAAAATATTACCATAATACATCTATTTGTTTTATTTCTCATGTTCCTTCATGATCACATTTATTTATTTATTTCACACACAATTATTAAAGAAAACTCTCAGATCCGTAATAAAATTAATCGTCATAACTAAATTATCCGTTCACAAATATTTAATTTCCTGATATACTTAGTTTACGAGAATAAAATTATAAACGAGAAGAATCGATCCGGAAATATTCCATTTCCGTATCGAATAATTTCGCAACGTTACTATTTAGTACTTGTCATAACGTTGCAACACTGAAATTGTCAAATCTGGAATCGAATTAAAATTCCGACTTTAAGAGTAGGTGGAAGATTGCGTCATGCGAACATTTGTGAAGAAAGCAAGTGCCCTATTATTCTGCATCACAAAAATGCACTAACCAATCTAATCGTGGCCGAAGCTCATTTGAAGACGATGCATGGTGGGCTTCAATTAATGTTGTCTTATATTCGGTCCCGGTATTGGATAATAAAGGCCAAGAATACTTGACAAACATCCAGGGCCAGACGGTGCTACACGTGTTTATAGTGTAAAAAACGGTGATAAAATTACAAAACGATGTGTAGCCAAATTGTGTCCATTACCCATGAAACTGATTAAGTAAATTGTTGAATGTAAAAACTAACTTCACAGAGCTATGGTAACAGTAATTTATTTATGTTTCATTCAGTTATTTTTAATTTTTGTCGCATTTGTAACTTGAAATTTAAACTGTGAAGATTTGCTGTTTAAAAAAAGGGCCCATGCCCATTTTGGCGGGCGGCATGTTGTATCGATCAGCTATGTATGCGTGACTAACATTATAGGACTTGTTAAATTTGTAACTGCAGGCAGTCTCCAATAAACATTCAAACAGTAAACACATTCTCTGTCATTTGTCTCCTAATCAAAGGTGAAATGAACCTTAAGCCATCTGTGTAAAGAACAAACCTATTTAATAAGTCAGAGAAAATTATTAAATTCAATAATAACCAAATTAAAGCAAAAATTATTTGTTTGCTTGATGAATTCGACTACACAAGCATTGAAGAGCTTTTTATCAAAACTTTTTAGCACAAATAAGCACGTACCTAATTATCTACACCGGTCATTTATTCTTACACACTGACAAAAAAATCCTATATGATTCTGCAAATAGACATATATACTTACACATACAAATAAACAAACATTCATACATACATGTCTACATACACACATGCAATTTCTTATACACATATGTATTCACAACAAATTATTTGTATACTCGTATATATATTTTGTACTTTTAATATATAAGTTGTAACTATTGGATAAGCATACTATTGTCATATTATTGGGGAGGACACCAGCTCCTGTGATACAGGTTTACTTACTTCAGGAGTTGTGGTTTCTGTTGTAGTCTATGATTTGTTTGTCTATTAAAAATACTTTTAGTCTATGTCCTTCCCTTTCCGGCTCCTGTCGTGTCATGACTAAAAACGATGTAAGACGTGACGAAATAAAATGTGATAATAAAACTATTAAAAAGTCTTAATCAAGAACCCAAACAGAACCCCAAACATGGTGTCAGAACTGGTCTCAGCAAGTCTTCGGATCAGTAAGTCTTTAAATTAAGGATAAAATGTCCGACAAAGCATTCGTCACGCAAATTAAGTCGTTGTCCATACAAAATGGCGACAACGCTTCCGAGAAATGGAAAAAATGGAAATTGCGATTCGAAATTTTCGCAGACGCTAACGAAACAGCAAAATTTCCACAAGCCAAGCAAACTGCAGTATTATTAAATGCAATTGGCGACGATGGCATCGAAATATTTAATAGTTTTAACGTAGACAGGACAAAAACGAATGTCGACGAAATTTTGAAATTATTTGACGAAAAATTCAGCCCGCATGCAAATGTAACAGTAGAAAGATTTAACTTTTTCACGCGATACCAAAAACATGACGAATCGTTAGATGAATACTTAACAACATTAAATAATTTAGCAGCCACGTGTGAATTTCAAGACCTTAAAGACGCACTCATCAAAGACATGCTAGTAATTGGTATAAAAAACACACATATCAAGGAAAAACTTTTGCAAGAAGAAAAATTAACAACGGAAATTGCCATGAAAATAGCTAAAAGTCTGGAATTGTCACAAGAAAGATCAAACAAATTGAGTCAAGACACAAAAACTATTAAAGAAACTGTCCATATAGCAAAGTCATCGTCAACTGTCCAAAGAAATCGGTCAAGTCAGAGAAACTACCATGCGTACAGAAATCAATCAACGGATCGATACTGCAGAAATAAATCACCCAAAAATAAAAACTGTACAAAATGTGGTCAAATTCATAAATATAAGTGTCCAGCAGAAGGCAAGACATGCAATAACTGCAAAAAGAAAAATCACTTCGCCAAATATTGTTTTTACAGAAAATCGGAAAATCCAAGTCGTAAAGTGAGTAACATATCCTACCACGAAGAATCAGAAAATATGTCTGATCATTTTGTCATAAACTCAATTGATAAAAGTAACCTTAGGACTAAAGATTGGCAAATAAATGTTTGTTGCAATAATTATAAACTCAAATGTCAAATTGATACAGGTGCAGACACAAATATCATCAGCAGGAAAGTATTAGATAAAATTATGAGCAGCACGCACTCGAAAATCAACATTTTTAGAACAAATAATAAAATCTTTTCTTTTTCAGGACAATTAGTGCCAAATTTAGGTACTTGTTTACTTAATTGTGAATTTGAAAATGGATTATCGACAAAACTTTACTTTGTTGTGGTTGAATGTGATTGTAATACAATTATTGGTTGGAATTCATGTGAGAAACTGGGTATTGTCAAAAGAGTATTCGAAATTCAAGAAAGGTCAGTACAAGAAATTCTTTCTAAATATGCAAAAACATTCGAAGGTCTTGGTTGTCTACCATATAAAGCTCATCTAGACATTGATAGTTGTATACCACCTAAAGTTTGTCCCGTTCGTAGAATACCTTATACTTTAGAAGATCGTCTTAAAGACGAATTGAAGAGTATGGAACAACTTAAAGTCATAGAAAAAGTAGAAAAGCCAACAAAATGGGTGAATTCTATTGTCTTAGTCGAAAAACCTAACGGAAGGTTAAGAATTTGTCTCGACCCTAGAAACCTAAATGAAGCAATCAAGAGACCTCACTACCCTTACCCTACATTTGATGATTTAAGATCTAAAGTTGCCGGTGCATCAATTTTTTCAAAATTAGATGCTAGTTCAGGTTATTGGGCTATAGGTTTAGACCCTGAGAGTAGTGATCTCTGTACTTTTAATACACCTTACGGTAGATACAAGTTTCTGAGATTGCCTTATGGAATTAACTCTAGTGGTGAAATTTTCCATAGGACTATGAACGAATTGTTCGGTGATTTGTCAGGTATAATAATTTTTGTGGACGACATCCTTGTTTATGGAGCCAATATAGAAGAACACAATAAAAGACTTGAATTACTATTCAAACGTGCTTCTGAAGTCAATCTAAAATTTAATAAGTCTAAATGTCAATTCGGTATGTCTGAAATCCGCTATGTGGGTCATATTTTTAATAAAAATGGTGTGTCACCTGATCAGTCAAAAATAGAAGCCATTTCAAAAATGTCAAGTCCATCTAATGTCAAAGAATTACAAAGATTTCTAGGCATGATCAACTATTTAGGTTCTTACATACAAAATCTAGCAGAAGAAACTTCTCTTCTGAGAGAATTGCTAAAAAAGCAAAATAAATGGCAATGGTTAGACCAACATGAACAACAGTTCAGAAAATTAAAGTCATTACTATGTCAGTCACCCGTATTAGTCCATTATGATATAAAAAAATCTATAAGATTGTCTGTCGACGCATCCCAAAATGCAGTCGGTGCTGTAATCTTACATGATAAGCATCCAATAGCATATGCCTCAAAGTCATTAAATAAAAGTCAAATTAACTATGCTCAAATGGAAAAAGAACTTTACGCTATAGTATTCGGATGTAAGAAATTTCATCAATACTTGTATGGCAAACCAATTTATGTCGAAACAGACCATCAACCATTAGTCACTCTATTCAAAAAACCTTTAGGAGAAGTTCCTACAAGATTGCAAAGAATGATGATAACATTACAAGCTTATCACTTAATTGTCTCATACACAAAAGGCTCAGAAATGTATATCTCAGATACCTTGTCTCGATCACCAGTCAAAGAAACTAACTTAAATCAAGAATTAGTCAGTCTAGAAGACTTAGATTCAAATATTGATATTCATATTAATTTATTGACATCTAATTTAGCAATTTCACCTAAAAAACTTGACAAAATTTTAAGTCATACTAGTCAAGATTTAATTTCTCAAAAACTTAAAGAATATTATAAAAATGGATGGCCCCATTGTAAAGAACGTTGCGACAAATTGGTATTACCTTATTGGAATATCAAAGAAGAAATTCATGTGATAAATGAAATAATTTTCAAAAATAACTCTGTCATCATACCTATGTCAATGAGATCAGAAATATTAAACATTTTACATGAAGGTCACCAAGGTATAGAAAAAACTAAAAACTTAGCTAGACAAGTAGTCTATTGGCCTAACATCTGTCAGGATATTGAGAATAAAGTCAGACAATGCGAAACATGTGCAATTTATTCTTCAAATAAAACAAAACAACCAATGCTGTCTCATGAACAACCTTTATTTCCCTGGCAAAAATTAGCAACAGATTTATTTGAATACAAAGGTAATAAATATTTATTAGTGGTCGATTATTACTCTAACTACATAGAAATCGCAAACTTAAAGAAAGATAGTAGAACGTCTAATGTCATAACACACTTAAAGTCTATTTTTGCATGTCATGGTATTCCGATGCAATTAGTCTCTGATGGAGGTCCACCGTACAACTCCACAGAATTTAAAGACTTCTTACAGGAATGGGATATAGAACATATCGTTTCAAGTCCTCATTTTCCAAGATCAAATGGGCTAGCAGAAGTTTCAGTTAGAGTAGTGAAAAATATACTAAGAAAAAGCAATGAATCGGGATCTGATCCATACATCGGATTGTTGCAATACAGAAATACACCTAGAGGTAATCTTAATTCGCCTGCACAGCTTTTAATGTCTAGAAATTTACGATCAAAACTGCCTAACCAGATAAAAAACTTAAGACCTAAAATTGTTAAGCATTCAGAACACTCAGAAAAGAAAGAAAGCAACTTATTAAGGACTAGAGCATATTATAATAAAAATTGCAAAACCTACCCAGAGTTTCACATAAATGACCAGATTTATTTTAAGAAAAATCCAAGAGATATTATATGGACAAAAGGTATTATTGTGTCTAAAACAAAATATCCAAGATCATTCATTGTCAAAGATCTTAATAATGTAACTTATCGTAGAAATAGTCATCATATTCGCTTCAATTATAAGTCATGTAAGCAAAACTCAAGTCATAATTATGTCTCAAAGTCTAAACAAAAGAAAGTTAAGTTTTGTGAACCTAGTTCAAGTCTACAAACTTATAATGTTGTAAATCCAAGTCAAGAGATTCATAAGTCGGAGTCAGAATCTTTTAAAAAGTCAAAAATTGTAAATGAAGAGGATGATAGTTGTGTATTTATCTTCTTTCATGAGTCAAGTCCAACTTCTAAGTCACAGAGTGAAGATTCTGAATCATTCTTATCGGTAGAATCAGGTCTGGAGTCAGAAAATGTATTAAAATCTCCAATATTTGTCAATGTCGACGAAAGTGTAATGTCTTCCTCGAAGGGTAATAACGACGCTAGTATAGCTGAAAGACAATGCACTGATGGAAAATACAGTTCGAGAGGTAGATTATTAAAGAAAACACAGAAATTTGATTTGTAAAATTAATGTAATTGACGACTATAAACAATTTGTGTACAATTAGTAATAGGAATTAATATAGTAAAATAATTCAGTCTGGACATGCATATAATCACTAATTCACTTTTATTCAATTTAATTTTATTGTTTTACAGTAATTTGTCATTTAATATTGTATTGTTTTAATAACGAAACTTGTTGAAAAATATGGTTATAATTTATGTCACGGTGTCAATGTCATTCCAAACGTCAATGTAAAACCAATGTGTTAAATAATATTTTTTCTTTAGAAAAAAGGGCATGTTGTAGTCTATGATTTGTTTGTCTATTAAAAATACTTTTAGTCTATGTCCTTCCCTTTCCGGCTCCTGTCGTGTCATGACTAAAAACGATGTAAGACGTGACGAAATAAAATGTGATAATAAAACTATTAAAAAGTCTTAATCAAGAACCCAAACAGAACCCCAAACAGTTTCATATCATGTATGTGAACAAATAGTTTAACAATAAATAAATTAAATAGAGAGAGAAGAATATATTCACACAATTTAAATAACCTCGTGATTATTGCAATCTCACAGAAAAGACTACCTTGAAATATACTGCATTTCCCATTTTATGTTATTTCCCTAATGTACGTACGTGTTTCGGTAGTGAGTGAGATGTGCCAGAGCCTATTCCCATCCTATCCCTCCACATTTTCCCAAACCCCAACCCAACAAAGGTAGGCAGCGTATTCGGGGGAGTGCCAACGTTTGTCATTTTGGACTAATGTTGGCATGTATCGCGGATGTCTATGTGCGACAGTATCCACTTACCATCAGATGGACTGCATGCTCGTCTGTGGCCTTCGTCCATAATAAAAAAACAAATTCTTGTACCTACGGAAGAACATTTTATCAAATTAGGTCAGCTAAAATTATCGCACTTATTAAGCTATTCTAAAAATAGATGAATCTTTTTATAATAAATGATCAATATAGATAGGTTATTCCGTCTTATTCAAGACAATAAGTGATGTAGTCACGTGATTGCATTGATTAGGTATTATTAATCTCGAGCTAGACCGTTTGTACAGATTAGACATTATTATTCGCAATAACTTATCTGAAAGTTCAACAAAATTGTGTTTATTTAAAGACTTCATTTGACAAGATTTTAAAATTCCACACTATAAAATATTAACCTAGAAATTCTTGTTTATCTGTACCATATATTGGTTCTAGGTTTAACATCAATTGAAGTATTAATCAGTTATTCGATTAGTAGTTATTTCTTGATATCTAACTGCAAATTAATAATCCTCGCTCATGTTAGAAATATTTAGAACGGCATTTAGAATATACCTACTTGGATAGCACCTGATTTAATCTAATTCAAGATATTAAGATGAGAATCATCTGCCAAGTCCGATATTCTCGATGTTTGTTTACCGAGAACGCTATCATATTGTGTTTGATAATAGATAATCGAAGTGGTCGCTCCACTCCATTTGCTGCCAAGATAAAGCAGTCCCAGCATCTAGACAATTGTATATAAGTAGAGCAGAAAATATTGTGTTTAGTCGTCGTTGATTTGCCATGAAGCTCATAGCGCTAGCAAGGTACGTAAATAGAATTTATGTTTATCTCAAAGTCAGTATTTACAAAAACAAAACTCGATTGAATAATCTGCAAGCTAATTAGTTTTATACAGTTAATTAATAATAGTTAATTGGACTAACTACATTTGCGCTCAAACCGCTTAATATCTATATATTCGTATCGAGCTATATATCTACTTCTATATAATAAAATACCAACAGAACCGTGAAATATTTTTGAAAAAGTCATTGTAGCGTAAAGTACATGTGATACAGAGCCCAAAACAATATTTTTTGTCTGTTTGTCTGTCTGAACGCGAATAACGAAAAACCCCGGGACGGATTTTAATGAAACTTGGCATAGTTATAACTTATATGCTGGGTTAACATTTAGGGTACTTTTTATCCAGATATATGATGAAGTTCCCTCGAGAATCACAAGTTCACACGAACGAAGTCGCTGGCGCCGCGAGTCTTGAATATAATTAAATAATGTAATGCAATCAACTCTATAAATCACCGACATGTTTTAATCTTAATTTATTGCCATTTTCGTGTTGATTTTTTAGGATTATCTTATTTCAGTTTCCTCGTTTTGGGCTGCAGTGCCCTCTCTACGAAACAAAGCCGAAGATTTCCAGATGACTTCCTTTTTGGAACAGCTACAGCTTCATATCAGATCGAAGGCGCCTGGAATGCAGATGGTATATATTCTAAAGCATTTTTACTAAACGGATTTTTGTACTATTCATGTAAAATTATATGACAAACAGTTAAACAAACTTCCTCTATACTTCGTGGAGAATCGGACCAGAATTTTATTTAAACGATTTTCTTTTTCAGACAAAGGCGAAAATATTTGGGATTACATGACTCACAACGACCCAACTGTGATAAAGGACCAAAGCAATGGTGATATCGCGGCCGATTCATACAACAATTATAACCGAGATGTGGAAATGATGCGGGAGTTAGGACTGGATGCATACCGCTTCTCCTTGTCTTGGTCGAGGATCCTGCCCAATGGATTCTCAAACGAAATTAGTGAAGCCGGCGTCACATTCTACAATAACTTCATAAACGAAATGCTCAAATACAACATCACACCCATGGTCACACTGTACCACTGGGACTTGCCTCAGAGACTCCAAGATTTAGGGGGGTTTGCCAACCCACTATTTACAGATTGGTATGAAGACTACGCTCGTGTGGCTTTCACACAATTTGGTGACCGAGTGAAGCTTTGGATTACGTTCAATGAGCCGAGGGAAATTTGTTACGAAGGTTATGGATCTACAACTAAAGCGCCAGCAGTCAACATGACTGGTATTGGTGAATATCTTTGCGCTAAACAGCTGGTGACAGCTCACGCTAAGGCGTACTATGCGTATAATAATGATTTCAAACCAACCCAAGGTGGAAAGTGTGGCATCACCATCAGTGTGAACTGGTTCGGACCATTGAGTGATACTGAAGAAGATGCATTTGCTGCTGAATTAAAAAGGCAAGCCGAGGTAAGATTAATTTTGTCAATTAAAACATTACAATAATAAACTTGACGGCCGGCTTGATGTATAAGTTCAAGGTCCCTCGGCGAGCTATAGAGCAAGTCATGCTCGGACTTTCTTTGCGGGATAAGATTTGAAACGAAGAGATTCGCCAAAGAGGTAAAGTGACCGATGTAGCTCGTGGAATTAGCTTGCTGAAGTGGCGATGGGCAGCTCATATTTGTCGCTGGACCGATAACCATTGGGTAGACGAGTCCTCGAATGGAGACGACGTATAGTGGGGCACAGTGCGGGCCGCCATTCCGCCAGGTGGACCGAACGGCTTGTAAAAGTTCACCGCTGGCGATTGGATGAGAAGAGCCGAGGATCGTGTGTGACGGCGAGCCTTGGGACAGGCCTATATCCAGCAGTGGTGAGACACAGGCTGATCGTATGGTATACTTACTAAATCATATACTTATACATAGAAACGTCGATTACGAATAATATCTCTACTATTTTTTTTATTGTTTTTACACAGTGGGGCCTGTATGCAGAACCAATATTTTCAGAAGAGGGCGGTTTCCCAAAAGAATTAGCAGAGAAAGTAGCTGAGAAGAGCGCCAAACAAGGTTACTCAAAATCTCGACTCCCTGATTTTACTGAGGAAGAAAAGGCTTTTGTCCGAGGAACTGCAGACTTCTTCGGTATTAACCATTACACTGCAATCTTAGTATCAGCAACGGAATATATTGGTACCTTCGCCGTACCCTCTATTCACGATGACATCGGCGTAGGCACTTATATACCCGATGACTGGCCGACGTCTGCCTCTACGTGGTTGTTTGTAAGTTATTGATCAAATACGTTTATTATCCATTTTATAATACGAGTCCTAGTAACCTTCAGCACAATGAGCGGTTTGTAATGTACATACATTAACATAACAAATGTTTAGTGGGCAACATAAACGCCAATGGAACAAGAACATTATAAGCTCGTACTTATTGGAAACGCGGTATTGTACTTATTGGAAACGCTACAGCTATATTCTAAAAGCTCTCGCTCGCATCTAGAAAAAATGATAAAATATAGGTAGTAGATACAAAAAACATCAGGACCACTCTTTTAATATAGACCACTGTGAAGCACTGTATGCATTTGTTTAGAGCAGACAATAATCTAGTAGAATTATTTTTAGTTAGTTAGTTTTTAGTTTTAATTCAATTCATAATCTTATCTCTTACGAAGTTCTTTCACTCTTTCATCGTAAAACATACTGATTGAATGGTATTAATATTATCTTCACAGCAAGCCCCAGACAGCATTTACAACATGCTGAGTCACGTGTCGCAAAAATACAACTATCCAGCAATCTATATTACTGAAAACGGCTGGTCTACTCAAGCTGGGTTGATAGATGAAGGTAGGGTACGATACTACAGGGCAGCTTTGGAGAGCGCCCTGGATGCCTTGGATGCGGGAGTGAATCTCAAAGGATACATGGCATGGAGCTTAATGGACAATTTTGAATGGATGGCTGGCTACACGTAAGTGCATTTATCTTAGCATTTTAAAAACAATACAAGTCGATACCGTTCTGGAGTCCTTCTCGTGTTACAAGGGCTCATGGTGAACAATAAAAATTAAAATTGCCAAGTGGCCTCATTTCTGTTTGCTTTTACCTAAAATATGTACTTGGTAAAAAAAAATTAAATTCAATTTAAAACTGAGTAAATAATAATTGCTGCCTTTTAAGTTACGCAATTTAGCAAGAAGTTTGTGAAGACGGCTTTACAATGCTTTACCTGTATTTCTATCCCCGTTTCCACAATAAGTTCACCCTTGGTATTAGTCCAATCAGATGAAATCATGTCTTATGTTGATAAACGTGTATATGAGTTTTTATCACATTTTTTCTTCACACAACATTCTTTTTTCACACAGCGAACGTTTCGGTATATACGAAGTCGACTTCGAAGATCCAGCGCGAGCCCGCACGCCGAGGAAATCAGCTTTTGTATATAAACAAATAGTAAAGACTCGCGTTATCGACCATGCTTACGAGCCAGACCCGGAGACCTTGACCATGACTATCGATGAGGGACATTGACTATAATTCTATTTAGTGTAATTGTAGAATATAATACAATACAATAATGGTAACTGAAGTTTTTAATTTTAAGCTATTGTAATGAGACTAAATATACGAGTATTTTAAAGTAGATTTGTTTTGTTGTATAAATTCTCAATATGGAGCATATGTATATAAGGACATGACAGTATAAATTTAGGGTAATGTAGAAATAAATAATACTTTTTAAGTTTGCTTTATGTTCTAGATTCAAGGGTTTTAGAGCGTTAGTGTTCCCATAAAAGTTTTACAAGTGAGTGAGATGAGAGTCAGAGCCCCATTCCATTCTACCCATTCTACCATTCTTCGTCCCATTGAGTGGGGCGCACATATAATGAAATAAGTGACAGTAAAGTTAAATATTACTATAGATAAAAAATATGTAGATATTGCAATATGATAGATATTATAAAATAAGTAAATATAGCATTTCTCTACATAATTTCATACACTGTCGCCACTATCACTGTCGCCACTGTCACTGTCGCCGTGTTTGCTGCAAAAAATCAACTAAGGAGATAAGCTTGGAGATATTTTGTAAGTCCATTTTTATGTACCTGCTAAATAAATAAATATAAAGATAATATGAACGAGATTCCACGATCCCATAAGGGCGATTGGCGTTAAAAAAAATATACGCAAAATTGTCGCAGCTCAATCGCCTACTGAAAAAGTTGATACTGCTCCGTGGGCCGTGTGGTGTCTGGTTGGCTTTACCATTACCCCATATCTACTCGTGAGTGTCATACAATGACAAATACAATTGTGCTCAGAACCAATGTGAAGAATCAGATGATTTTGGAGAAACTTCACAAAATCACAATGCCCCGAATTTGATATTAAATAGCTACTTAAAGACATCACAGCAAAGATGAGTTTTGATGTTCGTAAGGGAATCAAATCCATCACTATAAAATCCTACAAAAATAGTGTAAAGTATATTAATATGTCAGTCAGTGACCTGATATTGTGTATAATTAAAAAAGAAACTTTTTTTTATGGACGAAAGCGGCAGACGAGCATACAGTCCACCTGATGGTAAGTGGATATAGTCCAAAATGACAAACGTTGGCACACCCCCGGATCCTCTGCCTACCTTTTTTTTTATATAGACTAGTGGGCGGACGAGCAAGCGGTCCCATGTGATCGTAAGTGTTACCGCCGCCCATGGACACCTGCAACACCAGGGGGTATGTGGATGCGCCGCCGACCTTGCAAAATCCTATTCACAGCTCTCTTGAAGAACCCCATATCGTAGCTTAATGGAAAGACCTCTTGAGGCAGTTCGTTCCACAGCCTACGGGTTCGCGGTATAAAATAATTTTTGGACCGAACAGTGCGCGACACCTCCGTATCGAGGAAATGCGGATGGACCGCACTTCTGTAACGGGAGGTGCGGTTGTAGAAACCCGAGGTGGGAATTATATTAAACAATTCTTCAGAGCATTCCCCATTGGAAATATAGGAATGGATTTGTAGAAAGGGTTGGGAGAATGGGGAGGAATAGGATGGGAATGGGCTCTGGCACATCTCACTCACTACCGAAACACGTACGTACATTGAGGAAATAAGACAAAGTGGGAAATGCAGTATATTTCAAGGTAGTAATCTGTGAAAGACGTGGCCAGTCGAGCGCGCACAGCGGCTGTTGGATTGCAGCATGCACACTCCCCCTCATAAACCTGTTAACCTATTACAGGAGTAACCTGTAGCTATTTCTTAATTTTTTATTACATTTAAATAAAAACAATTCGAAGATTTGCTAGATCACTACGAAAAACATGAAGCAAGAATAAATCAGCTCGAAAACAAAAACACTTTCACAAGTCAGGTAACAAATTATTATCCCTTATTTAGATGGTCCTAAAAATGTAAGACTGAAAGGAACCTGTATATTATGTGCCTACGATATCATGGAATCATCCAGATATACGACAGCGATGACTGCCCATCATTTTCAAAATTATTGGATTTGATTAAACGGCTCACTAAATCTTTCCGAGACAATATGTTACAGAGCAAGTGTTACACGGCTACACAGTACAGAAAATCGCAACTAAATCGGTTTAGTATATCTCAAAATTAGTGCATGCAAACGATACAAACATAGAGAAACACGGACAGACTGGCGCATAAATAAATATAAGGTATGGCAAATCTCGTAAATACTTGGAGCACAAACTTTAATGGATGACGTGCAAATTAGTAGGTACATTTAAAAATGAGAATTTGTACTACAAAGAAAAAACGTTTTCAGACTTTTGACTTTGTGTTCCTGTCAGGAAGTGTGACACTATTATACGGGCTCGGATACCGGCAGTTGATGATTGTCAAAGGCGGTACTTCCATAGAAGTCTAAAAACACAGCTTAATAAATAAAATTTATACTTGCATTTTATACTATTGGTTTGGTTTAAACCAAAATCAATGTCATTGGCTTAAGATTTGTGTAAGCCGGGCCTTTGGACGTTTCTACAAAAGTACCGCCGCTGCCTAAGGGGTCCGTAACTCACGATATTTACTGAGTAGGTATATTATTTTTTCATGATAATAGATAATCATCAAGTGATCTCTCAATTTCCTGTCGAGATAAAGCAACCTAAACATCTAATCAATCGTATATATAAGGAGTGTAAAAAATATTGCGTTTAGTCGTCTGTGATTTGTCATGAAGCTCATAGCGCTAGCAAGGTACGTCAAGTATTCGTATACAAGTCATAATGATGACTATAATCGTTGCTCTGACTGAAAGTACAAGTTTGGTTTACAGCATTATATTTGCTGCTAACAGGCGTTATGTTAGTTCTATTGAGATTGTTTCTGTCAAAATCATCTCTTTCGCTGTAGTAACAATTGCAGGAAATTCAGTGGCAAAATCTATTTAAAAAAAAGAGTTAGTTCTAGGTTGTTCGACGTTTCTAGTATAATTTAATTATTCTAAAACTTTGTAATCTTATTAGTGTTAATTAACTGTATATTTGCTGATTCTATATCGTCATTTTTATTTTAGTTTCCTCGTGTTGGGCTGCAATGCCCTCTCTATGAAACAGAGCCGAAGATTTCCAGATGACTTCCTTTTTGGAACAGCTACAGCTTCATATCAGATCGAAGGCGCCTGGAATGCGGATGGTATATGTTCTAAAGTATTTATTTATTTAAAAAACTTTATTGCACATTATGGTACAAAAGGCGAGCTTAATGCCTTAAGGTATTCTCTACCAGCTAACGTTTGGATTGATCGGTGAGACACACTGTGGGAGAATGACAACGTGATACATGACAATGAATGATACATGCCAACATCAGTCCAGAATGACAAACGTTGACACGCTCCCGGTATGCGCTGCCTACCTTTGCAGACTAAGGAATGGATTGAGAGAAAGAGTTGGGGAAATGTGAATGGATAGGATGGGACTGGGCTCTAGCATATCTCACTCGCTACCGAAACTCGTATATACATTGGAAAGTACGATAAAGTAGGAAATGCATTACATTTCAAGGTAGTCTTCTGTGAGAGAGGGGTAACGTGGCCAGTCGAGTACGCCAAGCGGCTGTGCATTCTCCCCCTACCGTATGTTCCGGAAGCTTCCGTTTAAAAGTAGTTTTGTTCGAAACCTTTAATGTCAGTGGGAATCAAGTTCCAAAGTTTGACTGCCTGCGCGGCGAAAGAGATTGACAGGAGCTTGGTATGATAAGAAGAGACTCGGAGAACAGAATTGTCGGCAGATCGAAGAAAACGGTCATGAATATCACCCAGAAAAAGAAATTGAGATTTCAAATAATTTGGGCAACTCGGATCGTGTAAAATGAAAAGGGGGGCGTAGAGAATTCTTAATTATCTACGTTTTCTGATTTAAGTTGAGAACGATAAAAGAGATGTGGTCAAACTTACGTAAGCCGAAAATAAAGAGAATACAATTATTAAGCAAACGACCCAATTTGTTAAGAAGATCTTGGTTGATGTTGGAACAAGAAACATCAGCATAATATATTATGGGTAACACGAGGGTTTGTACCAACAAGGTTTTAGTACAGGTTGGGAGAAAGTTTTTAAACGGTACAAATTGAGAAGGATGTTAGTACCTCTCCGATATACTCAGTGGTATGAGAGATCTAAGTCAAAGAGTTATCGATGACCAGACCTAGATCCTTTACCCACGAGGAATGTGGTATAACTATATTGTTATAAAAATGGGTGCAACAGTGCTTGATCAATTTTTGCTAAGTGGCGGAAACTGCCAAGTATAATTGATTGATAGTTAGCTGGATTAGCTGCAACTCCAAACTTAGTTGACCACTCAGAGATACGGCATAGGTCATAATTTAACTCATCTGCTGCTTTATTTCATTCACTGACTTCATGGTATTGTATTTTCACTAAATTCACTAAAACTAAAGTACTATGAAAAAATATTTCACAAACAGTTGAACACGCTTGCTATATTCTTTGAGAGAATTTGAGAATGACGTTTTTCTTTTTCAGACAAAAGCGAAAATATTTGGGATTACATGACTCACAATAACCCAGCTGTAATAAAAGACCAAAGCAATGGTGATATAGCGGCCGATTCATACAACAACTATAAGCGCGATGTAGAAATGATGCGAGAGTTGGGACTGGACGCATATCGTTTCTCCTTGTCTTGGACGAGGATAATGCCCACTGGATTTTCGAATGAAATTAGTGAAGCTGGAGTCACGTTCTACAATAACTACATAAATGAAATGCTCAAATACAACATCACTCCCATGGTCACACTTTACCACTGGGACTTGCCTCAGAGACTCCAAGATTTAGGAGGTTTTGCGAACCCACTGTTCTCAGATTGGTATGAAGATTATGCTCGCGTTGCTTTCACACAATTTGGTGACCGAGTGAAACTTTGGATTACATTCAATGAGCCCAGGGAAATTTGTTACCAAGGTTATGGAGCTACACTTAAAGCACCCATATTGAACATCACTGGTATTGGCGAATATCTATGTGCTAAGCATTTGGTAATAGCTAACGCTAAGGCGTACTATGCGTATAATAATGATTTTAAACCTACCCAAGGTGGAAAGTGTGGCATTACTATCAGTGTGAACTGGTTCGGACCATCAACTGATTCTGAAGAAGATGCATTTGCTGCTGAAGTAAAAAGGCAAGCCGAGGTATGCGTTCCTTACTACATAATTAATTTGTCACTTAAGATATAGTTTCACAGTCACATACTTCTTCACAGAAACGTCAATCACGAATATCTCTACTCATTTTTTGTTATTTTACACAGTGGGGCCTGTATGCAGAACCCATATTTTCAGAAGAGGGCGGTTTCCCAAAAGAATTAGCAGAGAAAGTGGCTGAGAAAAGCGCCAAACAGGGTTACTCAAAATCTCGACTTCCTGATTTTACTGAGGAAGAAAAAGCTTTTGTCCGTGGAGCTGCAGACTTTTTCGGTGTTAACCATTATACTGCAACCTTAGTATCAGCAACGGAATACATAGATACCTTTGACGTACCATCTATCCTTGATGATATCGGAGTTGGTAGTTATAAACCTGATGACTGGCCGGCGTCTGTGTCTTACTGGTTGTTCGTAAGTTACCGATTAAATATATATTTATCCATTTATAATACAAGTCATACTAATCTTTAGAACCATAAGCGGTTTGTAAAGTGCCTATATTTATATAATATTGTCAAATGTTGTGTCAGCGTCATACAGGTGAAGATGGTACGAAAATATTATCTACATGCTCGTATTTATAGGAAAGATAACATTAGAGCTTCTCTACTATAGTTGCATTTTCAGAGCTCTTATTGCTTATATGGGGAGTATAGAAATATTATAAAATATACTTAGTAGATAAAAAAACGTTAAGACCGCAATCTCAACAGTGACTACTCTGAAGTACTGTGTGTATTTGCTTATTTAATTTAATATCATTAATACAAAATTGAGTGTATAGAAAAAATACTTTGTTTGACAATTTTACTTTACAAAATAGCATGAATCTAATAAATGGTATTAGCAGTTTATGTTCATAACTCTATCTCTTACCGGCTTCTCTTTCTCTCGTAGAAGACAGTTATAAAATGTATTAATGTATCAATAACGTTCTTAATATATTATTATCTTCACAGCAAGCTCCAAACAGCATTTACAACGTGATGACTCACTTATCACAAAGATACAACTATCCCGATATCTATATAACCGAAAACGGCTGGTCTTCTTATGCTGGGTTGAGAGACGATGATAGGATACGATACTACAGAGCAGCTTTGGAGAGTGTCCTAGATTCCTTGGACGCGGGAGTGAATCTTAAAGGATACATGGCTTGGAGCTTAATGGACAATTTTGAATGGATGTTTGGCTACACGTAAGTGTATTTTTCTTGGTAGTTTAAAAATGTTTAATCCGGCGGAGCTCTGCAGACCTCTTAAGCCCCCTTGTTAACGACACGATTTTCCTACAGTATGACGAGTTAGCCGCGCCGCGCCGTAGAGAAACCGCATATTATTATGCTTTCTCACGTCACCGCGAATCGCCGCTGGAGACACGGAACGGCTAGCGTATTTTAGGTGCGGACTTCATGTGTCATTTTTGAGTGCTAAGCTATGAAAAAGTTATTAAAATAACACAAAACTCGTATCAGCACAGGTAAGCGGTCACGAAACCATGGAAATGTCCGGTGTCTTTTACAAAGTCACCGTGCATTTACCTGGAGCGTCGAAGGACTATACGGCAGGCGGGCCCCGCCGTGAACATTCGCCGTGTGTCATGCAAAACAAGCTCTCATGCAAAACTGACGACTTTAGGTTTTTAAAACGGAAAACCGTGTCGTTAACAAGAGGCCTAAGGCCTCCTGCAGCCCTCTTGCCTCCTCTACAGTATCTAAAAAAACTTAAAATGTTTCTTTGGTATAAAAATAACACAATTCTTTAAAGTACGCAACTCCAGTATTATAAGAATTCAGTAAGAAGGTTGTGAAAAGGGCTTTGCAAGGTTGGTAGCGTACCTCCATCTGTCTCCCTGGTGTTGCACCTGCAACCTATGTCTATGGCCCCTGCCATAGACAGCAGGAGTTATTTATCAGCATTTGGACAGCATGCCGTTCTGTCTTAATGAGTTATGATTTGATTAATAATAATATCAAAGGTATTATTAATCAAATCATAATGTGTCTGAACATTCCGTTTAATTATATGAATAAAAAGCATTCTTTTTTCACATAGCGAACGTTTTGGAATATATGAAGTGGACTTCGAAGATCCAGCGCGAGCCCGCACGCCAAGGAAATCAGCTTTCGTATACAAAGAAATAATAAAAACTCGCGTCATCGACTACGCTTACGAGCCGGACCCGGAGACCTTGACTATGACAATTGATGAGGGACACTGAATAATATATAATGTTATTATTTAGTGTAACTGTACAGTACTGTCTACGTTAATATAATAATGGTAACAGAAGTTATTTAAGATAGTTAAACAGAAGCTAGTAACAGAGTTTAATTAAACTGTAAATATACAAGTATTATAAACTGTAATTGTTATTGTTTTATTTATTACTAGCGATATTTGACTTTATGCACTTAGACGTTTGAGTATGTGTGGTGTAAAAAGTAATCTAAACGTTAACCCAGGTCATGACCTATGCCAAGTGTCATTAAGTTTTGTACAGTGACTTTTACGTAGGTAATGCCCGTTCAGACTGTTCCAGCAAATGGCAAATGTCTGTCCATTTGCTCTGGCAAATGGGCTTCCAAACGACTTCCTGTTCGGAACAGCTACAGCTGTATATCAGATCAAAAGCGCCTGAAATGCAGATATTTTTAGTATAGAAATGAGTTATTTGTGTTTGTCGTAAGCGAATTATAATGAACAGTAAAGCATTTGTGTTTCTCAACTTTAAAAATCTTTAGAAAGAGTGAAGGAGCGACTTAAACAGATGATTCTGTTATTCAGATAAATTTGTTCAGATAAAAACCCAAATTCGATAAAAGCAATGGTGATATCGCGGCCGATTCATACGACAACTAAATATAAGTGCGATTCTATATTAACTATAGTGGAGTTGGGACTAGATGCATACCGCTTCTCCATGTCTTGGCCGAGGATACCGCCTACTCAACTCCTAAATAGACGGAGACTATATTGAAAAATAAAAATAGATTCATGAACTTGAGTGTCCTTTTTCTTCGCGAGGTCGGAAATTTTTGGACCTACCCTAGTATTTTGACGTTTTGTGCGTGGACAAATAAATATTTTTCGTTCTTTCTTTCTTTTCATGGTGATTGCTAATCTTCGTTAGAAGGCGACGTTGCAAGAAGAAGAAGTAACTTCTATAATCCAGTTTCTGTTACCTATATTCTAGATGTTTATGGTTACATTACAAGTAAAGACTTTTAAAAGACTTTAAAAGACTTTGCCATGTAAATAAATCACAATATACCTACAATAGTAACAATGGTGGATCTCCAAAGTGTTGTGTGAGAACGGCCTTGTGTTCATCCCTATATATCCCTATATGTTTCCATATCTTGTCTCTTGCTAATGAGAGCAGCAGCTATGTATAAATCCTGATGTCTCTTTTGATTGCCGCCTAAACCTCGAAAATTTTGAATAATGTTGTATACATTATTTCACAAATAAATTTAATAATTTTTCGATTCCATCGAAATTCGGTACCTATAATGTAAGTCATTTCCTTTGGAATAGTAGTTATGGTCTTCATTTTTTTTCTTATGTTTCTTATTTAAAAATGTTGACAAAAGTTATAAAAATGTAAAATGCAAAAATGCACAGTAAAAATAAAGCACCATAAAACTCGTAAAATATAAATCAAAGACATATAATCATTCAAAAAACATTTCATACAATTCTTTCAGAATTAATTGTGGATTCAAAATTGTAAAAAATGTATAAATTATAATTCAATTCAAAATTCAATGATTCAATTCAATAAATTCAATAATTATTTTTCTTTAAATGTCACCGAATTTTGTGCGATACACAAGAAAATCAGATAAGCGTTATCGGCGAATTTGGGCGAATAACACAACATAATAAACATGGAATAGATAGGGATTTCAATAACGGATTGTAAAAAGGTTTACTTACAGGCCGCCGATCACCATATTCTCCTAGCTCGAATTTGGACAATATTTATTTGGTTCATAGATTGCTGTTAAAACGTTACGTTGAAACAACGCGAGCAGACCGATTTTAGGTCATTATATACCGACTGCCCGACTGCGCCAATCAAGTTTCAGAGTCGAGGGATAGACTTTTTAAAAAGACAACACGTCTTTACACCATGACGGCTCTTTATTAAGTGAATTAAAATATGTCCGCATGCTAAAGCTCCACTCGCAAGAGCCTTAGACATTAAAAAACTTAGACTAAACATCTTAATGCAATGTTGCATTAAATACTGCTAACATGGATATCCTCAATACAATGTTGCATTAGATACTGCTGACACGAATGTTATGCCTAAGTGTAGGGTGCATAACTATTTAGCTTTCCAGTTTGTTTTGTTGCAGTAATGGTACATTGCGTAATTGTACCTATATTTTTTAATACCTACCTTACATTTAATTATTATTAGTAGGTAGGAGCGAAATGACTCGTCGGTTTCAGAGTTTGACCGACAAAGAGTTGGATAAAATACCGGGAAATTGGGAGGATAGTGATGACGGATTAGATTTCTCAAATGTTGATGATGTAGGTGATCCGACATACGCCATCCAGTTAAATGAACATAATGATATGGATGAGGAAGAAGAAGTCGCTCAAAATCATATAGTTGAGGACATTACTCCTACGCAAGCCTGCAGCAGTACGTCTATAGCTGAAGAAGCCTGTACTAGCATCATAACCTCAAAACAGCCCACGTGTGCCAAGGGTACCCTTTTTAGTTTTGTATCATTTTTCATTTTGTTTAATTTGTATTCTTTATTTTTATTTACCTATATGCTGTCCAGATAAACGTTATATGGAAAAACAAAAATTTAGAGCTAAATGAAGACCAAACCAGAATCCGAGGGACTACTACTCTATTGGCCGGTGTACTGGAACTGAACACACCTTTCCAAATATTCAATGACGATATTATTCACCTCATAAGAGATGAGACTAATTTATATAGCGTACAGAGAGACGCGAGCAAACCTGTAAATGTCACAAGTCAAGAAATACGACAATTTATGGGAATGTCGTATAAACACATATACACACATAGAGTTTGTATGTGTGAACTCATGTCTATCATTCGTATGCCATATGTAAAGATGTATTGGTCTAAAAACTTTGGTTTTGCTCCTATAAAGGAGATAATGTCTTCGAAGCGATTTGAACAACTCAGGCAAATGTTGCATTTCAATGACAATAATAAAATTTTACCCTATGAGCATCAGGACTCTGATAGACTGTATAAAATCGGCCCACTGATTGCAAAGCTAAACCAAAATTTTGGGAAAGTTCCATTAGAAGCTCATTTATCTGTAGATGAACAAATGTGTTCCACTAAAGCTCGCAGTGTTCTGAAACACTACAAAAACACATAAATGGACAACCACAAACCACATAAATGGGGTTTCAAGCTATTTGTAATTAGTGGTGTGAGTGTTTTCGCCTATAGATTTGAAGTTTACAGTGGATAGGAGAATAGATGTGCTATGGGTGAACCGCAGCTAGGTGCATCATCCAATGTTGTTGTACAACTTACCAGAGATGCACCTTCAAACAAACATTATCGATTATTCTTCGATAACTATTATACGTCATTACCTCTGATTGAATACTTATCAAAACGTGGAATTCTGAATTTAGGCACCATAAGAAAAAATCGCATTCCTAATTGTAAATAACCAGACGAAAAAATATTTTTTGATGCGTTTTATATTCAGGTCATTAATTTTACTTCTAGTTATATTCAGCTGTTCTTTTGCCATAAAAGATTGTCGCTGCAATTTGAACAGTCTTTTTCTGCGTAATTGGACGCTCAATGTATTTATGATAACTAGAATAGTTTTCTATATGAAGTTGCATTTCTATTTTCCTGTTTGGAAATATATTACATTATCTAAAGAGTTCTTCCATATTGTTATATCTTTGCATAATTTTACTTATCGAATGTTCGAACGTTCAGCGTTTATTTTTACAACACTGACTGTGGGGATTAACTATAATCTAGACGGAGTTCATAATTATCTACTATCATGATAAAAATATAATAATGTCAAAAACTCGCTTTACCTAACAAAACTCAATATATTTATTGGACGGCTTTTTATACTATATTATTGGTTTGGTTTATATAGAGCTGTGAATAGGATTTTGCAAGGTCGGCGGCGCGCCCGCATGCCCCCTGGTGTTGCAAGTGTTCATGGGCGGCGGTAACACTTACCATCACGTGGGACCGCTTGCTCGTCCACCCACTAGTCTATAAATATATATATATATATATATATAAAACAATTTTATTGGTTAGAGAGATATAAAAAAATATGTAAAATATAGATATGTAAGCCGAGATTTTGGACATCTTTAGATGTACCTGCCATCACTCTCTGACAGCTCTCTAACGCACAATATTTACTGAGGACGTTATTATGTCATGATAATAGATAGGTAATCATCAAGTGATCTCTCAATTTGCTGTCAATGATAAATGATAAAGCAATCAAAACATCTAATCAAATGCCTATAAATAGTGCAAAAATTATTGTAGTTAGTCGTCGGTGATTTGCGATGAAGCTCATAGCGCTAGCAAGGTATGTCCAGTATTTCCTAAAAGAGTGTTAACACGTCAAACTTTTTTGGTGATTTAATTTGTTGCTGTAACTGAAGATACAGTTCTACGGCGTTATATTTGTATTCGGTATCACCTAGCTATGTATTGAATATGTTGATAATGAGTTTCAAAGGAGTTTGTATTTGTTCGATGTCTCGATTAATCAGTTTTATTGGCATCATCCGCTATAGTACGTGAAGGAAATTCGATGGCATAATTGATACATCTAGTCAAATAAGGTGTCTAATAATTTCTAGTATTGTAATACTTGTCATTTTCTTGTTGATTCTATACGATTATTATTTCAGTTTTCTCGTGTTGGGCTGTAATGTCCTCTCTGCGGAACAGAGCCGAAGATTTCCCGATAACTTCCTTTTTGGAACGGCTACAGCTTCCTATCAGGTCGAAGGCGCCTGGAATGCAGATGGTACAACAATGTGTTATTTGTGGTTTTTGTAATCAAATTATAATGAGCATTAAAGCAAAGCATTTGTGTTACCAAACTTTTAGAAGTCTTCAGAAGAGTGAAGGAACGACCTAAGTAGATGATTTTGTTTTTCAGACAAAGGCGAAAACATTTGGGATTACATGACCCATACAAATCCAAATTCTATCAGAGACCAAAGCAATGGTGATATAGCGGCCGATTCATACAACAACTATAAACGCGATGTGGAAATGATACGGGAGTTGGGATTAGATGCATACCGCTTTTCTTTGTCTTGGCCAAGGATACTGCCTACTGGATTCCCGAACGAAATTAGTGAAGCCGGTGTCACATACTACAATAACTTCATAGACGAATTGCTCAAATATAATATCACTCCCATGGTCACATTGTACCACTGGGATTTGCCTCAGAGACTTCAAGATCTAGGAGGATTTGCGAGCCCTGTAATTGCGGACTGGTTCGAAGATTATGCTCGAGTTGTTTTTGAGCAATTTGGCGACAGAGTGAAGCTTTGGATCACATTTAATGAGCCTTGGCAAATTTGTTATTTTGGTTACGGAGGTGCAAATTTTGCGCCAGCAGTGAACAGCGCTGGTATTGGCGAATATCTTTGCGCTAAGCATCTGGTAGTAGCTCACGCTAGGGCGTACTATGCGTATATTAATGATTTCAAAACTGAACAGGGTGGACAGTGTGGCATCACCATTAATGTTAGTTGGTTCGGACCCGCGACTGACTCTGCAGAAGATGCATTTGCTGCAGAACTGCAAAGGCAGGCTGAGGTTTGTGTTTCTTATTAAATAATAAATTTTGTTTATTGTAATGATTTTGTGTTACCATAATCAAGAAACAGAAGTGACATATCTGGTACGTAATAAGTTGTTGTTCTTTCTTTCAATAAGAGTCGATATCTTATTACAGATTCTGTAATACCAATACTCCTTTCTTCAGTCCTAGTCTTCAGTCTTCAGTTTCATTAGTTGTAATGCTCTCTCATCTTTCCCTCTTCTGTAATATTACCCGAAGTTTTCTGTATTGTGAACGCTTTTCGATGAATGTTCAGATGTGGGTGTCCTCTAATTAATAGGGTTCTTTATGGTTTCTATTTTAATAGCTCTAAGTAATGATTCTTTTCTTTATGTTAGTCGGAAAGTATTGGTTAGAACAGAATGGAATGGAGTGGAATGGGGTGGAGTATAATAGAATAGAATATACTAGTAGTTTGTTTCGTTTCCAAAACACAATACATCGCACAATGAGAATAATTTATAATCATTACACTATATTAAACTAAATAAAGTGCAGTCTTGATTAAAAAGGTCTCCGAGCCAGTACAATGTGGCCGTCTACGGCAGACTACAACGCGGATTTTCATTCCGGACTTGAATTTGTACGTCACGTACGCCTCCAACGAACAATATAAATATTTAAAACAAGTAAATTACGTGAGATAATGGCAGATTACGTGACGTGAGATAATGGCGTATCGATAAAGAAATGTATTGCTTCGCAAACTACGGTATAGGATCGATTTTTATTTATCTTCCCTGGGTTACTGAAAGTTTCTCTAGCGGGTTATTCCTTGTTGCTGCGTTTAGTAATCAGTTTCTGAGCTCTAAGAAATGTATTCTCGTCGTTTCATACTTATAAAGCGCCACGAAAATTGAGTTCCCACAATAAAATTAGTAGTAGTACCTACACGCCTGTATTTCTGTAGTAGGTAACCTGTATTTCATTTTCCCAGGTCTGCTGAAAGAAATCTCCGCAAGAGTTAAGCTTGCCTTTTGTACATCTTTTCTTTTTTTTTTTCCTTTTTATTCATTTATTTCATGTTATGTGTGTACAATATATAATTAAAAAAGAAACAAAAAAAGCAAATAGAAAAGCAAGGAATATGGTCGAAAATCACTAACGACAAATACAAAAACATATTCATTTCACTAGATGATCTTCAACTGGTTCTTGTTTAGGTGTCTTTGATACCGCAGGGAAATTAGGGTTCACTTCCAGACGTACATTAAAATGTGCAATATTTAAAAGAGGTTACGGGTCAAATTCTTCATGAGACAATCTACGAGTAAGTAAAGTTAAGAATAAAGTAGTATACGAATAAAGTACGAGTACGAGTAAAGAATTTAAGTAAAGTTAAAATTTGCTATTGCAAGCAAATTTTAACTACAAGTAAAATTATATCTACTACAAGTGCAAGTTCGTTTGGATAATAAACTTTGTTGTACGAATTCGTCCGTTAAACGAAAATTAAGAGAAATAAAACAACCAATTATAATAAACTTAATTATAAATTAAAATTTTGAACATTTAAATTGTTTAAAAATTAAAGTTTTTTATAAATGATTATATTTATGAGAAAAATTTAATGGGGGGTTATTTAATTTTTTGACTTAAACACGTGGACATCGAATATACAACTAATTTAATATAATTTTTGGAAATAAATTAAGGGTATATTTTTTTCTGGAAGCATATATTTATTTTTCTGTCTCTATTTCTCCCTTTTCTTTATTTTCTATGATTTCTGTCTTTTTCTGAAAAAATCAATTGATATGTAAATTTCCATAATCACATATTGATAGAAGTGACATCTAATAGATTGTTATTGTCTTTTCACAGTGGGGCCTGTACGCAGAACCCATCTTCTCAGAGGAGGGTGGTTTTCCAAAAGACTTTGCAGAGAGAGTCGCTAAGAAGAGCGTCGAACAAGGCTACCCTAGATCCCGGCTCCCTGATTTTACTGAAGAAGAGAAGGCTTTTGTCCGAGGAACTGCAGACTTCTTTGGCGTTAACCATTATATTGCAAACTTAGTGTCAGCAACGGAATATATAAAATCCTCTGCCGTTCCATCTGTTCATGATGATTTGGGAGTAGGTACTTATGCACCTGATGACTGGCCAGTGTCTGCAGCTTCCTGGTTGGTTGTAAGTTACCGATCTAAAGTACTTTTATCTATTCTATTATGAAACTATATCTTTACAATTATAAATGTCTTGAACAGCATATCAGACTAACCTAACACTGCCAGGGTTGGACGCAACATAAATACGATTAAAAAAGTGGTTTAAAATGTTGCCTGTAATATGCTGCTAAAGTAACTCGCATATGCAGAAAACACAACAAATTACATAAATGGATGCTATGTAGGAACAGTCGGTTTTCCCATAAAGCATATATTATGAGGCATATATGGATCAGAAAAAACCACAAGAAGTTATAGAAGCAACTGTAAACCAATCGTCTTTCGATCGATATTACTCTTAAACGATTCATTATAATCGTCATTATCGTCTTTATGTATCTTGTATCACCTTCACAGCTATCTCCCGACAGCCTCTACAATACTCTGACTCACGTGTCGCAAAAATACAACTATCCAGACATATATGTGACTGAGAACGGCTGGTGTTCTCGTACTGGGTTAATAGATGATGAAAGGATACGATACTACAGAGCAGCTTTGGAGAACGCTCTGGATGCTTTGGACGCGGGAATAAATTTGAAAGGATACATGGCATGGAGTTTAATGGACAATTTTGAATGGATTTCTGGCTACACGTAAGAATAATTTTCTATTTGTATATAAGAGCTATGCTCGGAGTTTCTTTACTGCTTATAATTTCAAACGAAGAGATTCGCCAAAGAACAAAATTCACCGATATAGTTAGTTCGTAGAATCAGCATGCTAATGCGGCAATAGGCGGGTCATATTTCCGATATGATCAATAAGCGATGGGGTAGAAGAGTTCTCAAATGTAGGCCACGTACAGGGAAGCGCAGTGTGAGACGCTCCCAGCCAAGTGGATCGACCACTTGAACAGGTTCGCTAGTGATGGTTGGATGGGAAGAGTCGAAGATCGTGTGTGGTGGCGGTTTTTGGGAGAAGCCTATATCCATCAGTGGAGAGACATAGACTGATGATATGATTTCCCATGATTCCTCGTGAACAGTATAATTTTCTTGGTAAAGTTATCAGTACACAGGCCTCCTCATGTTGCAAACATCCATAGGTACTGCAGTGTTCGACATCGGAAAAGTGCACAAAATAAAAAAAAAAGGTTGTTAACCCTCAACCACTAATCGGTCAAGACAAAATTAGAATTTCAAAAACTAAACTTAACAATTTATTTGCAGAATATGGATACAACTAGTTAATAAATTAGTAATATATTAATGTAATTTTAAGCCAAATTCAGCCTGTGCTCGCGATTTCGTACGCGTGGAATTTTAGTTTTTAAACTCTAAATTGGGATATTTTTTCTTCCCGTCAGCCGATTTCAATGAAACAAAGCCTATTCGAAGCGTCAGGCTAAGCTTAATTAACCCGTGGAAATCTCATGAAAATCCGTTGCGTAGTTTTGGAGATTAGCGTGTTCGAACAGACAAAGAGACAGATTTCAAAATCGTCTTTTTTATTCTGATACTCTTCGTTCATCGCCCTCAATCAGTTTTTGGTAAATATATTCAATGTACAGATACGCTGGTTCTACAGTTTTATTATGTATGTGTAGATTGATCAGTTACCTATTACGTACCCGTGACGAGTCCTTTTATATCCATTGCTGGACAAGGGCCTCAGCATGCACAATGTCTCGTACATGAGGGAGAATGGTCTTAAAAAAGCGCGCTGGTCAAGCGGTGTAATGATTACTCTTTTAAAGGAAGTGTAATTCCTCGGGGCTTTTGGTGGTAGGTCCCCTACCTTTAGTCCTTTAGTCGGCTGAAGTCTTTGAACTATCCTTTAGTCGCCTTTAACGACACTGACGGCAAGAGATGAGGCAGTGCTGTTGTAAAGACTCGTTTACCCTATGTAGAGTTCCTCGAACGATTCGGGCGAGAATATTGTATACGATTCACATGATGCAACTGTTCACATGATGGTAAATAACTCCACGATAACAAGGATAACAGTGATTAGATCTTTATAATAGTTGTTTATACTAGCTTTTTACTGATGTTCGAGAAACTCGCGTTCTAGAAACTCGCGCTCTAGAAACTCGTGTTCTAGAAACTCGCGTTCTAGAAACAGACACTACACAGCTATACGGTTAATTGTCTAGAAGCAGTTATCTACCATTTTCAAATTAATAACAATCATAATTCTTTATATTATCACGCCTCGTTTTGCTACAAGAATAAAATTACCATTTTTTCACACAGCGAACGTTTCGGAATATATGAAGTGGACATGGAAGATCCAGCACGAACCCGCACGCCGAGGAAGTCAGCTTTCGTGTACAAACAGATAGTAAAGACTCGCGTCATCGACCATGATTACGAGCCGGAGACCATGACCATGACAATCGATGAGGGACACTAAATTGTATGTTACTCAATGTAACTTTGAATGAGTTAACATTGAACATTGGTCTGTTAAAATTATACTTTAAATATACGAATATATTGATATACTTATATTTGTTTAATTTTTTACTGGCTGTACCCATGATTTAGTTGATGTTGACTTCAAAATGATTTTTTTATAGAAAGAAGGTGGTTAACGAGCATACAATCCACATGCGCGATACATGCCAACATTAGTCCAAAATAACAAACTTGGTACGCCCCCGGATGCGCTGCCTACCTTTGTTGATGTAAGAATGGATTTGGAAAAAGGGTTGGTGACGTGGGAAGGGATAGGATGGGAATGGACTCTGGCATATCTCACACACTACCGAAACACGTACATACATTGGGGAATATGATAAATTGGGAATTACAACACATTTCAAGGTAGTATTCTATGAGAGAGTGGAAACAAGGCCAGTTTGGTGTGCCCAGCGTCTATTGGATTGCAGCGTGCATTCCCCCCTTCTAAATGTACCCAAATGATACCTGCGGGATAGATCTGTAACAGATATGTCTGGTCATTGTAACAGATCTGAATAAAAAGTAGTCTATGTCCTTTTCTTTGGTTCCCATGTGCAAAAATTTATTGTGATTCATTACTTCGTTCATTCGCGATTGTATAACATGTATACGAACAGGCTTTACAATCTATGCAGTCGCTACCTGAATCATATGTCCTACACATTGAAAACATCCGGATTTAGCTGAATGCGCAAGAACCTCTTAATTAAAATCCTTGCTAGTGTTATAATTATTTTTTGGACTTAACAAGCTTATAATTATCGTCTAGCAAAAAAATTCTTTGTCATGTTAAACCAATTATATTAAATTTCAGTTGTTCCACCTCCGGGTATGGTGGCACAGTCAAATTTTGTATACAAAATTTCTCTACGTCGAGATTTGAATAAGTTTCGAAAGATATTTCGTGCTAAATACCATATCATACCTGTTAGTGTAAACGCTCATAATTAGTGATGTACCTGAGGGTAAATCGACCGATTACGACTTTGTTATGAATGGCAATCACTAGTCGCCCCCTCTCTCGTAACACACTACTCGTTGAAACTGGAGTGATGAACACGCGCTAACTTAGCTATCTCGATAACTAGAAACCAAATAATCGTGATAAGTGTGATTTTGAAGATACAGGGCCCTGGTCAAGGTTGTGGACTATAGGAGGTAAAAGGGGTAAGTGATTTTTGATTTGTTTATGCGCAACCAATACCCTCAGCCTATATCTCTCCACACACGATATTTCGCTCTTCTCATCCAGCCACTACCGGCAAACTTCTACAAGTTGTTGGTCCACTTGTTCAGAGAGCGTCCCATACCACGTTTTGGGTAATGGTCGCTTTTCAATACTTCTTAGTTTAGGGTTATTTGTCGAATATCTTTGTTACATTTTTTATACAGTAGAGAGAGGAGCATAGTTTTTTTGAACTTTACAAGTAATTTCAGAATTATTGTACCAATATGGCCTTTATACACACTTAACCGAGAAATTGTGCCTAATGTACCCAATGTACGTACATGTTTCGGTAGTGAGTGAGATATGCCAGAGCCCATTGACATCCTATCCCATTTTCCCAACCCTTTCTCCAAATCCATTCCTATATCTCCAAAGGTAGGCAGCGCATCCGGGGGTGTGCCAACGTTTGTCATTTTGGACGAATGTTGGCATGTATCGCGGATGTCTATGGGCGACAGTATCCACTTTCCATCAGGTGGACTGCATGCTCGTCTGATGCCATCGTCCATTAAAAAAGAAAATGATGATACTCGTAAATTTAAATTTAAAATCTTATCTGTTGAAGACTGTATCAATTGTGTCATTACAAATGTGTCAAATCATATATTTTTTTATTCAATGGTTAGGGGCATTAAGATAAGATATGCCCCATGTAGTCTCTTAAGTACTTTGTTTGTCTTCCTTATTTTGTACTGTTACATAGTTTTAAAGATTATTTTGTGTATTATGCACGTAGATCTTCAAGTACATGCCGTGTAAACATTTAAAGATTACATGGGATATTTGTTTAAACATTTTAAACTAGGGTGGGGTTTACATGTCTTTGGCTTCAAATAGTTCAGGAACTAAAATTTTGATGGATTGCTAGGTGTTAATTGGTATTGTGTAAACCCAAAAAAATAATAGACAAACATATAGTAATTGTATACAGGTTGCTGCAAGTAGCGTCGTAGCTAGTGGCTGGCGGCAGGGGCGACTGCCAGCTTCTTTGTTAACAAACCTATCAAAATACTTAGCCAAAAATGTTCTTATATGTCAAAAATGTGTTACTAATTATCGAATTTTAAGCATATATTTAGCTCGCCCACTAATTTAATTTTAAACTGATGTCTATTTAAAAATATACAGCACAGATACGGTTAACAGTGTCATTGACAAAATAGCTTCAGAAAAAGCTAGAAAAGTATTATTTTAATATGAATGTATGAATTGACTGATTTCAGTTGTTTTCTTTCATCAATATATTCTTTTTATTGAGGGCGCAAAACTCTAACCTTGGACGCTCATGACCTAAAATACGACACCGATTGCAATGATACCGCAAAACATCCGGCGATCTTGGCAGGAACTCGATCGAAAAAAGGAGAGGTGCTGTTTTTACTAGTTTAACAATTTGATTAATAACAGTTTGAGTTTAAATCTTGATGTATGGTGACTTTTATTGGCCATGGCCACAGAATTCATAACCAAAGTGGCAGATACCTAAAAAGTTAAATTTTATAAGTATTTAATTTCTTATTATATTACTAAGATGGAAACCATCTACAAGCAATGGTGATTCATCCATAGAAGCCCAATAATTTGCCTAAAAATTTCAAACTATTACTATTGAATAGGCTCTTAATACTATTGGTTTGGTTAATATAAAACCAATATTTATACAACAATAAACTCTTACCAATATTACTGATATAAAATTTCTTAAAGTTGGGCTTTTGATCCTCTATGAAAGTACCGCCACTGCCTATAATGTCCCTAACACGAAAGGACTCTGAGAATATTTCCAAGAAGTTCTTATCTCATGATGATAATAAGATAATCTGCCAAGTTAGTGGTCTCTCAATACAATTTGCTGTCAAGATAAAGCAACAAAATCATCTTATCTGATCCATATATATATAGTGTAAAAAATTATGTGTTTAGTCGTCGACAACTTGCCATGAAAATCATAGCACTAGCAAGGTAAAACTTATTCATTCAATCTCCTAGTCTACTGATTTACAAGAGTTGGTGTACTTAAAAACTATGCCTAATGTGATTATTACGGAGCCCGTAGGGACCAGCAATTAGAATAGAAGTGGAATTGAAAAACTATAACGTGATTATTACGGAGCCCGTAGGGAATAACAATTAGAATAGAAGTGGACTTGAAAATTATCCAAATAATTATCATGAATTATGGAACTGGCATGTACTCGTAGTTATTATTACTATTTTGTATAGAATTTAATCATTAATAATTATATTATAATGTATCTTTTAAGTATTAATAGTACATATATTAGCATTCTGTAAGCAATAATTGTTTTATAAAATCTACATACGAAATATCTCATTTATTCTGTTATGTACGTCGTATTCGGATTTTTTTATATGTTTTTCTAGATCTGGCATTTATTTTTTAAATTTATCCTTTTCCTTATTTAGTTTTTCTTTATTGATGTTTATTTGTTCTATATCATTTATCCTCAACTAGCTTCCTTTGAGTAAAGAATTTGTTTTACTTGTAAGGTTAATTACGTTGAAATTTTGTAATAATTATTCAGGTTGTGTGCTAGTTCTCGAAGTATTTTCCTTGCTGATTGTGATCTATGTTTCCTAATGTGCTCAGACCTTCGCAGCTTGAAGAATCTTTGTTACCTCTAACTTTCTTACTTTCTTTAACACTTCACACAATGTTTCTACTCATTGTTGATTATATAATGTTATTTTGTTGCAGTTTCCTCGTGTTGGGCTGCAATGCCCTCTCTACGAAGCAAAGCCGAAGATTTCCAGATGACTTCCTATTTGGAAGCGCTACAGCTTCATATCAAGTCGAAGGAGCTTGGAATTCGGATGGTATGAAAAAGTGTCCTTTGTGTTTCTCGTAATGTATAAAGAACATTAAAATAGAGAACACCTTATTTTTTTTTTTAATCTTCAGAGAAGGGAAAGAATGACCTAGTAGATGATTTTCTTTTTCAGATAAAAGCGAAAACATTTGGGATTACATGACCCATAATAACCCCAACTCGATAATAGACCAAAGCAACGGTGACATCGCAACTGATTCGTACAACAACTATAAGCGCGATGTTGAAATGATGCGGGAGTTGGGACTGGATGCATACCGCTTCTCCTTGTCTTGGCCGAGGATACTGCCCACAGGATTCCCCAACGAAATAAGTGAAGCCGGAGTCACATACTACAATAACTTCATAGACGAAATGCTCAAATATAATATCACTCCCATGGTCACATTATACCACTGGGATTTGCCTCAGAGGCTCCAAGATTTAGGAGGATTTACAAATCCTCTATTTTCAGACTGGTTCGAAGATTACGCTCGGGTTGTTTTTGCACAATTTGGTGACAGAGTAAAGCTTTGGATCACGTTCAATGAACCGAATGAAATTTGTTATTTAGGTTACGGACTAGGAACTTTTGCACCAGCAGTAAAAATGGATGGTGTTGGCGTATATCTTTGCGCTAAACATTTGGTGACAGCTCACGCTAAGGCGTACTATGCGTATAATAATGATTTCAAACCTGCACAGAGTGGACAGTGTGGCATTACCATCAGTGTGAACTGGTTCGGACCATTGAGTGATTCTGAAGAAGATGCATTAGCTGCAGAATTGAAAAGGCAGGCTACCGTACGTTTTTCTTATTACATAATACATTTTTTCTCTGTTAACGATATAACACTTCCATAAGCTCTTTTTCGCGATTTCGATTCCTTTCATCAGTATTCTGTAACGATCTTTTGTCCTACATATTTTCTAATATGCCCTGAAACTTCTCTATTAAGAACACTTTCTTAAGAAATTTTGCTCTAGTTGTCATTTAATTAATAAGCTTTTCTTTTACTGATAATATCTTTTGTGTTAATAATAATTTAGCTTTATCTGTATTTTAGTCGCAAAGTGTTGATTCGTCTTTTTGTTACTTTTTGTCTTTCCATATATTTTTTACTTACTATCTCTTCCTTTTTTTACTCATTAATATTTTTTGTATTCTCTAAAAAAATCGCGCGTCTTATAAAATGCGAAGTGTACTATGCCAATTAAGTAGATACAATAAAATTAGAAAAAATTAATAATTGAATTTGTTAGTAGGTAATAGAAATCAAACAATTTGATTAAGATATAAAATATTAATTATCTTTGTTTAGCATGAAAACGAAAATGAAGTTCACGATGAAACAAAGCAATGAAAAATGAAATTAAATATTGATGATAAAAACGACGAAACACGTCATTTTTTTATTAAGACAATAGAGTCAATAGAGATTTTCTTCAAATGCTTCTTGCGTACAAGATTTTGATACCGCAGGGAAATTAAGATTAAATATTTATAAAAAAAAAAGAATTGAATGAAGATTCGTTCATTTGACTGTCTATATAATAGGTAACTAATCAACTTTATATGATTAAAAGAAATAAAATAATTTATACAACACATAGACCCTAAGAAGAGTTTTCTATACTTTATAGAACGTACGCTACACGAAAATTAGACTTTAAGGTTTCAAAAAGTATCTAAACAATTAATTTAAATAATACCTAATTTAAAAACGTGTTTATCTAGACTGCGAATTAATCTATATAAATAAAAATTAAATTGTGTTCATTGGTAAGCGCATCACTTGCAAAACGGCTGGAACGATTTGGCTGTTTTTTTTTAAATTATCGTAATAGTCGGAATAAGATTTATAGGGAAAGAAAAATTGGAAAATTTGCCCGGAAAATTGGAAAATTCGGGATAAACTGAAAGTGCTTTTTTCTATGGGATTTTTGTATGAACTTATTGCATTGTATGAACAAAACAACGTCTGTCGGGTCAGCTAGTTTAATATAAAATACAAAAAAAAATACAGAAACATTTTCTTGTATGCCTCAATTTTGTTCCTGGCGGCGAATGAAGTTTAATTTGGGGAGTTATTTTAGTTTATTTCATTTGAGAAACAGACAGTATTTACAATATAATTTCGACTAGAAAGAATTAAAAATATCCTAAACAAGTAAAGCTCAGTGAAAGTTAGTGAAATTAAGTGGCATACGTAATATGTCACTTAATATGTATTGCAATGCAATGACATTATATAATTCTAGACTAGACTGCGAAAAAGAAATTGTATGTTATTATTGGACGCTACTGCAAAAGCTTATGATAGTCATATGATTATGAGATTATTTTTTGTTTAAAGAACATAAGCCCCGATTATTAAAATTATTATAATATGTGATATTATCTGAGAATGGGGGGACCTTTTTGTTGCTTGTATTTTCTCAGATATGAAGACGTAACGTCTTAAATTTAATACATTTATAATTAAAAACATAACCACTAAATTGTGAATTTTCTTTACGCAGTGGGGCATATACGCAGATCCCATTTTCTCAGAAGAGGGCGGTTTCCCAAAAGAATTAGCAGAGAAAGTGGCTGAGAAGAGCGCGGAACAAGGCTACTCAAGATCTCGACTTCCTGATTTTACTGAGGAAGAGAAGGCTTTCGTCCGAGGAACTGCAGACTTCTTTGGGATGAACCATTATACTGCAAACTTAATATCAGCGACGGAATATATAGATTCCTATGATGTTCCTTCTCTTGATGATGACATCGGAGTGGGTACTTATATACTCGAAGAGTGGCCGTCATCTGCATCTACCTGGCTGTTTGTAAGTTACATTTTAGTATAAGATAGGTATAGTAAACTCTCTTGGCCTGTCTTGGCTAGCGTGGCGTTTTAGGGCCATACACGCCTCATGCATTAGATAATGTGAATGAGAAGACCCATGTCCTGCAGTACATTCACAGTATGACCATTTTGAACTAATTGTTATATATTACCTTTACAGCAAGCCCCTGATAGTGTTTACAATGCTCTGACTCACGTGTCACAAAAATACAACTATCCTGACATGTACATAACTGAAAATGGCTGGTCTACTCGTACTGGGTTAATAGATGATGATAGAGTACGATACTACAGAGCAGCTTTGGAGAGCGTATTGGATTCCTTGGACGCGGGTGTAAATCTCAAAGGATACATGGCATGGAGCTTATTGGACAATTTTGAATGGACATCTGGCTACACGTAAGTACATTTTCAGTTTGTCATAGTAGTCCTGGTGTTGAAGTTTCAAATGAATAGCTCACAGTTAACATAACTAAGGTGGTCGTTTTCCTTTTTACCAATTTTAATATTATGATAAAAATATATATAATAAAAATTTAGTAATAAATAGTAGAACACCAATATAACACTATCATTTCTGTGACTGAATAGGTAAATGTCAATGTTTGTCACTGTACCTAAATGTCATTGCCGCTCTGAGATACGAATCCACTGATAGCTATATAGTATTCAAAGATTGGTTCAGATTTTGTTGTTGGTTCAGTTAATTATTAAACATGTTTTATTATTCACGTTCATATTGTTATACAAATGAAAAACGTTTTCATTCTTACACAGTCAACGATTCGGATTATATGAAGTGGACATGGAGGATCCAGCGCGAACCCGTACGCCGAGGAAGTCAGCTTTCGTGTACAAACAAATAGTACAGACTCGCGCCATCGACCATGATTTCGAGCCAGAGACCACCATGACGATCGATGAGGGACACTGAACATTTATATTACTTAGTGAAATTGTAAATATATGAATATGTTTAGATATTAATTTTCGTTTCATTTCTTACTGGCTATGCCCATGATTTCGTTTATGCGGACTTTGTAGTGATTACCTGTTGGGGGTTTGTAAAGGTTTTAAATGAAATAAAATAAAATCATTTATTTGCAATATGAGTAGTGACAGATGGTAATCGTGTAATCTGCATCTCGTCACATTCACCAGAATTGGCGTGTAAAAATAATTTTTAATTTATTTTGCACGCCAATTAGTCAATAAAATAACGATGTTTCGGTACTCACGTAAGATATACCAGAGAACATTCCCATCCCATTCTATCCCTCCCAGGGCCGTGCGGTAGATTTTCTCTGTGTGATACAAGTCTTCGAAATGCGCCGAAATGTCTTCGAAATCCTAGATACTTTTTGTTTTCAAATAACATTAGATTGTAACAAAAAAAACAGTTTTTTTGTCACAATGATGTGCAGTTTTTTAAAAACTGCAAATCATAACATAAAATATTTTTAATAATAACATGCAAATAGAAACTAACTTTCACTGTTACTCTAGACACATTTCTAATCAACAAATTTGCTAAAAGCATTAATAATTTACTACAGTTTTACCCTTTTAACTTTAAATTTAGCAAATTCATGGATACGGGATGTGTAGTCTGGAGTGGCAGCCAATGTACACTCGATAGAAATTAATGAAAGATTTCTAAGCTTAGTTTGCCTTATTGAATTGCTTAGGTAGTTTTTTATCAATTTTTATTTGGAAAAACTTCTTCCGCGCTTGCTACAGAGACGGGGAGTGTCAAGTTTGGCGGAACTATGAGTATGTGTAATGTTTAATATTTGTTTGGAAAATAAAATAATTTAAAAAAAAATACATTTTCAATAAACGAATATATAGTATAAGGACCTGTTTTGTTTTATTTCTTTCTAGCTATGCCCAAGACTTTCTTTGGGTGAAAAAGTGCGAATTATCAAGATTGATCGAGTTTAAACGTGATAGTAACGTCTCCTCTCACTTTTATCTACATATTCAGATTTTTTCTTAGGTTGTACTCCAACCTCCATCTTGGTGCCAACGAGCTTCCTAGTACATGTAGAAGTTTATGTATATGATTTATGATGATCAAGTACTCGTAAGTAAGTGAACTGACTCAATTATGATTTTTGTGTTCTTATATCTTTCAAATTGAAAGTGGTAGGATACTTGAAATTTGAGCGTTAATTTAACTTTTAAACTTCGCCTCATTGTATCTTGAACCATCTGAGTGAAGGATGTTGTTTCAGGTAGTGCTGCTGGTCCTGGCGTGGGCATTGCGTGCCCCTTGATTTAATATTTTCAATTCTTAAAAAGTAACTGTTGCAAGAGTTCTGTTGATTCATTAATAAAACATTATAAATATTACATGCAAGTGAATTTCTAAAGTTGCTTCATTTCCAGTTGAATAACTACTGCGTATTGTAAGATAAACATAATCAATAAATATAGTTCTTTAATGAATTGGACCTATCATTCCCAATAAAATCTCTCAAATTCCCAGTGCACCAATTTACAATATCAATTAAATATGAGATTTTATAAAATTTCCATATCATGGAACATGCAATTGTTTCTTTGAACAGGTACCATTAATCGGTACCAAATGCAACTTATTCAGAATCAGTAGGTAATTAAAATAATTTATTTTTGGGACGTTAGGCTGATAACGAACTAATAGGCTATAAATGAAAATAAATTTCATTATTTCGTGACTTGGACGTTTCATTCCATCGAATGTCTGCAGTTCCTAGAGTTTTGATGTTAGATTTTCCAATATTTTCATATTATTTAACTTAAACCTCCAGTTATCGCTATGAATAGCTTACCTCAGTCAGTTGGTAGGTACTTGACTTTTAAAGGTGTACAGTGATATGAAAACCATCACTCAATGTTAATATAAACACTATCATGTTTGAATAATCACTAAGAGGTCGTTTTATCTCATTTGATATCAAGATAAAGTCATCAAAGAATTAAGTCAACTGTATATAAATAATGAAAAAATAGAGTGTTTATTCGTCGATGTTTTACGATGAAGCTCATAGTGATAACAAGGTACGAAGAAATTATGTACATATATCCCAAAGTGCGCTCATTCGATGTAGCAATTTTAAGTAATTCGGTGGAATAATTTGTATATACTCCTGTCTTTTTTGGGAGGGGGTGAGTGCACGCTGGAATCCAACAGCCGCTGGGCGCACTCGACTGGCCACGTTACCCCTCTCTCACAGAAGACTACCTTGAAATGTATTGCGTTTCCCACTTTATCTTATTTCCCCAATGTACGTACGTGTTTCGGTAGTGAGTGAGATGTGCCAGAGCCCATTCCCATCTTATCCCTCCCCATTTCCCCAACCCTTTCTCCAAATCCATTCCTTATTCTGCAAAGGTAGGCAGCGCATCCGGGGGCGTGCCAACATTTGTCATTTTGGACTAATGTTGGCATGTATCACGGATGTCTATGGACTACAGTATCCACTTACCATCAGGTGGACTGTATGCTCGTCTGCCACCTTCGCCCATAAAAAAAAAAAAAAACTGAGTTTAATTGACCCTAGAATCACTAGAGTACTTTGAATATAAAATAACCACTGTAGGTATATTTTTAGACTTCATACGATTCACTGTTATATTTACTTTTTAATTTTATTAGATCACCTTTTTTAGTTTTCTCGTGTTGAGCTACAAGCTTATTTTTAAAGGGAGTCTATCTTTCATGGTAAGGGCTGTGGTAAGGGTTTATGATTCATAGTAAAGGGTAAGGTAATGGTTTATATTTTATGGTAAGGGATGTGCTAAGAGTTTATATTTTTTGGTTTAGGGGTGTGGTAAGTGTTTATGTTTTATGGTAAAGGGTGAGGTAAGGGCTTAAGTTTCATGGTAAGGGGTGAGGTAAGGATTTTTTGTCTTTTATGGTAAGGGGTGTGGTAAGGGTTTGTTTTTTTAGCCTACTACATTGTCCATATCTATCGTTGTCATTTTCTTCTTGATTTTTATGGTCATCTTATTTCAGTATTCTCGTGTTGGGCTGCAATACTTTGTCCACAAAACAAAATCGAAGATTTCCAGATGACTTCATTTTTGGAACAGCCACAGCGGCATACCAGATCGAAGGCGCTTGGAATGAAGATGGTAAAAAGTGTTCTAGTGTGTTTTTGGAATGAATTAAAACTTATACAACAAGCGATTAAAAACGTTAATACGAATGACTTAATTAGATTATTTTCTTTTACAGACAAAAGCGAAAATATTTGGGATTATATGACTCACAAAGATCCAACTGTGATAGAAGACCAAAGTAATGGTGATATCGCTGCCAATTCATATAACAACTATAAGCGCGATGTAGAAATGATGCGGGAGTTGGGACTGGATGCTTATCGCTTTTCAATATCGTGGTCGAGATTATTGCCCACAGGTTTCTCGAATGAAATCAGTGAAGCCGGCGTCGCGTTCTACAATAATTACATAAACGAAATGTTGAAATATAACATCACTCCCATGGCCACACTGTACCACTGGGATTTGCCACAGAGACTCCAAGATTTAGGAGGATTTACGAACCCTCTAATTTCAGACTGGTTTGAAGATTACGCTCGCGTTGCTTTTGCTCAGTTCGGCGACAGAGTGAAGTTTTGGATCACGTTCAATGAGCCGAAAGTAATTTGTTATTTGGGTTACGGAGAAGCAAATTATGCGCCGGGATTGAACATGGGTGGCATTGCCGAATATCTTTGTGCTAAGCATCTAGCAATAGCTCACGCTAAGGCGTACTACGTGTATAATAATGATTTTAAATTTGATCAGGGTGGACAGTGCGGCATCACTATCGATATTAACTGGCACGAACCTGCGACAGATTCTGAAGAAGATGCATTAGCTGCTGAATTAAAAAGGCAAGCTGAGGTATGTGGTCCCTATTAAATGATTAATTGCGTCGTTTAACGATTTTGTACTTCCATAATCAATCATATGAATATAGAAGTGAAGAATAATTGCTATTGTTTCCGTAGTGGGGCCTGTATGCAGAACCTATCTTCTCAGAAGAAGGCGGTTTTCCAAAAGAATTATTGGAGAAAGTGGCTAAGAAGAGCGCGGAACAAGGCTACTCAAGATCTCGACTACCTGATTTTACTGAGGAAGAAAAGGCTTTTGTCCGAGGAACTGCAGACTTCTTTGGCATTAACCATTACACTGCACAGTTAGTGTCAGCAACGGAACATATAGATTCATATACCGTACCTTCTTTGCTTGATGACATTGGAGTAGGTACTTATACACCCGATGAGTGGCCGACATCTGTTTCTAATTGGTTATATGTAAGTTTCTGATTACATTTCTTTTCATCGTTCTTAATAAATGGTCCAGTCCAGTGTATGAGAACAAACACAGCCGTGTGTGGTGGCTGTCCCTGGGAGAGGTTTATATAGGTCTGCTGGATATTCATCAGTGGAGAAGCATGGGCTGATATGATAGCATATTATGGTAGAATCAACAGTTTATCCAGAAAAGTAAACGTAGCATTGTCAAATGTTGCTGCCTCAGCAAGATAAAAGCAACCTGTGAATTATTGAAAAATATACTTAAAATTATATTGTACGAAATATAAAAGTTTAAGCTGCGATATAATAACTGCAGTGCCAGATCATCATTAATTATAAAATTTAACTGAATTAAAATTAAATTTAACTTTATTCTTTAATATATACCACTTTAAACATACAGATCGTCTAAAGAGTATTATTTTCTAATATCATATTTGCAGCAAGCCCCTGATAGCATGTACAACATGCTGACTCACGTATCGCAAAAATACAACAATCCAGTCATCTACATAACTGAAAACGGCTGGTCTACTTACACTGGCTTGATAGATGATGATAGGATACGATACTACAGAGCAGCTTTGGAGAATGTCTTGGACGCCATGGATGCTGGAGTCAATCTCAAAGGATACATGGCATGGAGCTTAATGGACAATTTTGAATGGATATTTGGCTACATGTAAGTACCTATATTTTTCTTAATTCAAAAAGATCGAATTCGGCAATCTCTTCAGTCCTCTTGATATCGGGTCCCTTGAGTACGGTAAAAACCTATCATAGTCAAGTGGGCCCTCCTATTGCCTGCCATCGTTACTATATCTAAAACTAGGTATCTAAATTAAATATGCGGTCAGGGGACCATCGTCAGGAATGAAGATCCTCAAGCATTTTTTTTTAAATTCCGAATGTAATTCGAAATAAAATCTGTATAGTTCATGTATTTTTTTTTATTTTGTATCATACTTTCAATGCAAATAATTTAAAATAAAGAATCAAATCAGAAATCAAAAATTTAGGTTACACAACCGGCCACGCGCTAGTCTGCACGTTTGTTATTCTGCTTGAGTCTCGTTCTCGATAGTCGCACGCACACACACAGAGAGAAAGAGAAAGGCGTATGGAGGGGGTAAAAATCTTACGTGACGTTACATTTTCTCTCGAATCACACCTACCGCTAGCCGCGTAAAGGAACTTCGTTCCAAAAAGGCTCTTAATTAATAAATAATAATTAATTTAATAAAAGGAATGAATTCTATTGATAATTACAGACTTATGACTTAGTAACCCGAGAATTACACATGTTCAACGCACAGCAACCTGTCGTATTAATTATCCAATATGCCATTTATATAGCTATATGAAAGAAAAACGTTTAATGAGATTTCTAAAAAAATCTAAATTTTGCGTATTTTGATCAGGTTTTTCAAATTTTGAAAAATAATTACTACATTCCATTTTTCACACAGTGAACGCTTTGGATTATACGAAGTGGACTTTGAAGATCCAGCGCGAACCCGCGCGCCGAGGAAATCAGCTTTCGTGTACAAACAAATAGTAAAGACTCGCGTCATTGACCATGCCTACGAACCGGAGACCATGACCATGACGATCGATGACGGACGCTGAATATAATATGTTACTCAGGGTGACGATATATTAATTTATAAACTAACAGGATTATTCATTTATTTACAAAGGAATTGTATATACACGTGTATATTTTGACAACACTTGTCCTTGTTTTATTTATAACTGGCGACCTTCCCTGGCTTCACTCAGGTGAACCTACTCGTAAATATGTTTTAGGGAACCTAATATAGTCAATATCAATTTGCATTAGTTTAGCTTCCTAAAAGTGAAAGAATTTTCAAAATCTGTCTAGCATTTTTTGAATAAAGCTCTAACATATAAACAAAAATAAACTTTATAATATTAGTATAGATTTTCTTATATAAATATTACATATTACATTACATGTAAGATATATAAACAAAAATTGCATAACAAGAGTATAATAGAGATTGGTAAAGATATACATATTTAAAATACATTTTAAATCCAATTACAGTTTCCAGATTCGTGACGTGACCATAATAAGACATTTATCTTCAAGGAATTGCTGATGGTTACTCATACTTGAGAGCCTGCCTGCCTCGTGGATAAGAGATGTCCAAAATCTTGTACGGCAATAAAGCCGTCAGAATAAAGTCAGCTTATCTACAATAAGCCAGCTTATCTATAATAAGCCAGCTAATCTACAATAAGCCGGCTTATCTACAATAAAGCCAGCTTATCTAGGGAGGGATAAGTGGATTTTTGTCCAAGGGGGATAGAGATACCAAGGGGGGGTGGTGCGTTATTCGATTTCAATAACTATGAAATATTTAACATTTTTAAAAAAAGGTCTGACATTAATGAATAACGGTTCCTTTGAGTTGTGGAATTTTTACTTAATAGTTTTAGTAATTGAAACTAAGTTAGCGTTTGGTTGATTTTCTCACTGATTTTGAAATGTTAGGCTTCGGCAAAATCAATCGTTAAATGCCTGTTCCCAAATATAAAAAGAAAGTACTAGTAAAAAAGTAAGAATTTTAATCACAACTCTACCATAATCCAATAATTATTGCAATACACTATCATAACAAGGTAGAGTGGAATCGCAATCTACCCTGAGAGGAAGAATATAATAAAAAAACACTCTTCACCACCTGGGGCGATAACTAGAAGATAATTGGGGGATAACTGGAAAATTGCTGAGGGATAACTAGAAGATAACTTGAAGGATAGGTGGACAGCTTCTTTTCGTGGATCCACTATCGTGATTGCAAGGGGAAGTCTGTGGCGTGGGGAAGTCGATAATTATAGATTGATATCGAAATTTTATTGACTGTAAACATTGACAGTCAAACTTTGTTATTTAATGGACTGGATGTTTCATTCCAATACAATCTCTCTAGTATCAATTATATGTTCGATTTTTCAATATCTCCACTTTATTTACATAGATACGAGTAATACCAAGTGGTCTTTTCATGCCGTTTGCTGTCAAGATAACACAATCAGAATATATAGACAATTGCTTCGAAACATTGTAAAATATACGGAATTTAATCATTGGTGATTTGCCATAAAGCTGATAACGCTAGTAAGGTATGTAGAAATTATACTTTTCTCAAAGTACAATCATGCGGTATACTTACTAATTTTATGATACTCAGTGGAATAATTAACATTGTCACTGAGCTTCATTGAGATTCGAATACTATACGAGGTACAAGAAAAACTTATTATCGTAATGAGTATGGCCGTGTTGTTGGCCGGCTTTTAAATAACACCATCCATCTCTTCCGTGGGTGTAGTAAATGGCGACTCGGGGATAACAAAGCCGCTATCACAAGCCCTGAGGAGCTACACCACAACTGAAAGAGTGAACTCTCCAACCCTGATTAAGTACGGTTGCGTTGATAGACTAATATAAACCTCGGGTTTCTACAACCGCATCTCCCGTCACAGAAGTGCGGTCCGAAGGTGTCGCGCACTGTTCGGTCCAAAAATTATTTTATACCGCGAACCCGTAGGCTGTGGAACGAACTGCCTCAAGAGGTCTTTCCATTGAGCTACGATATGGGGATCTTCAAGGGAGCTGTGAATAGGATTTTGCAAGCCCGCATACCCCCTGGTGTTGTAGATGTCCATGGGCAGTGGTAACACTTACCATCACGTGGGAGCGCTTGCTCGTCCGCCCGCTAGTCTATAAAAAAATATATATATAATATAACACACTCTTTTTTTCACAAACACAAAGATATCCTTATAAGTGTTCTACTCTTGGTTAACAAGTTGGCGACCCGTTTATTATTTGCTTTCTAAGCAGTTCTATATTTCTAAAATTTTATTTTTAAGGTAAGTCTATCTTTTGTGGTAACGGGCGTGGCAAGGGTCTATCTTTCATGAACCTTTGTTTAGCCTACAAGATTCTCTATATTGTTCATTGTCACTTTTTTCTTGATTTTTATAGTCATATTATTTCAGTTTTCTCGTGTTCAGTTGCAATGCTTTGTCCACAAAATAAAACCGAACAGTATAGCAGCAGTAAGAGGGGGTGTGACTATACTGTCACACCCCCTTCACGAGGTGGAGTGCTATTCCTGGGTGTATTGCTTATTGTACTGTGGTGTATTGTACTGAAGGAGCATAAGTGAAGTTACATCTGATGTCACATTCGAGGTCGCAACCACGTTGTGTAGAAAGGCTTTGCTATCTGGCGGGGGAGTGTGTAAGGGCGCTAATTACATGTGAGGTATTACATGTTGTTGACACGGCAATCGGTGAGCTATCCTCTATGTGATGGTATTTCAATTATACTGAAGGAAAACAACAAGACGGGTAAGCTAATCTCATCAACCTAGCTATATAGTCTACTATCCAAGCAACGATATCTTGAAATTAATTCTTGCCGATACAAGTCACACTCGTATGCGTTTACGTAATTCATCTTGTTTTCATTCATATTTTTGTTACGACATAAACAACTGAAGATCTTCACATCCGATAAACCCATCAAACACCAACTCAAAATAAACTGTATTACTCTTATCACGTCTTGATAATAGTCGAAAATCATCAAGTGGTTCTTGGATCTCAACGTTCTGTTGAGATAAAACCATCAAACTATTCTTTAAAAATAATACTTTCCATTACACTATCTGTAAGACGGTGTCATTCGATTCCTTATGAAGCTCATAGTGCTAGCAAGGTAAATAAAATACGATACATATTTTTAAATTTTATCTGGCGGAGAAATTAATTAAATTTTCTAATACATTACTTCTAAATTTCTAATGAAATCGCTTTATGTCATTAAGTGATCTGTTCGTGTGTATGTGTGTGTGTGTGTGGAAAAAATAACACCGTGTGAAGTGGTATTTTTTGGAAGTAGTCTATATAGAGGTAAACAGGCTGATGATGTTTTTGTAAATCATCATTTGATCTATCAATCTATATGTCCTTTGGCTCTATCCAAGAAACACTTGCCGGGACAAATTTATTTATTGAATATTCTTGATTAGTTAAAGATGGAATTGAGGTTTTGTGACACTATCGTTCAAAACAAAATTCTTTTAAAAGTGTATCTCTGTAAAGCCCACAATTATTTAAACTGGCTTGATAATATTAAAGAATCTAATTAAATAAATTTTAAAATTTTAATTGTTTATTCTATTAAGTAGTAACAAGTGAACTTTGAGTTCCAGTATCACATAATTTTAATTAAATTGTGCACTAGCACTAAATTGATGAAGAATTAACATCTATAAAAAATATCTAAAAAGTACCCTATTTTTTTGGCGACAAAGAAATAATATATACTTATTTAGATCGATTATACATTGATTGATTGATTTTATTTACATTGATTATTAAGAATACTATTAGAAAAAGTATTCTTACTACGTTTTAGTATGCTTATATGAAAAGAGAAGTTGAGGAGTGATGTGATTAAAAACAGCGCAGGACCAAAAACTAAACTAAATTAACATATCGCTAACCCAGGACCAGGTAAATTTTGAGATACAAAAAAATATTTGAGTTAAAATACATTTTTTATTATAACTTCTCAAAATACTCTCCATTAGTCGTTCTACGGCGATTCATTCGTCTAAACCAAGATTTAAAGCACTGGCGATACTCATCTTTAGCTAGGTCCTCAACAGCTGCCATAAAAGCATTCCGAGCGTCCTCAGGGCAGCCTAAAAGAATGCCTCGGAGTTCAAGCTTCAATATTGGAAACAGAACGAAGTCTCATAGAGCTAAATCAGGGCAATACAATTGGTAATCATACTTGTCGCTAAATGGCCACCCGCAGAAAAGAATGGTGCCATCATCTTTTGCTTTCACTGCGCCCTTATTTGTTCTTCCTGGGAGGCTCTTCGTCTAGAAACACCCAAACCGTTGATTGCTACTTAGTTAGTGAGTCATACTGATAAATGTCGAAACTCTCATCTCCAGTAATAATATTAAATATATTTCGTCCCTGTCCATTTTTGAATTTTACAATAATTTCCCTGCACCATGTCACGCGAGGTTGTTTTTGTTGAACAGTCAGTAAATGAGGAACCCAACGCGAACGAAGCTTCTTGACTTGAAGGTTTTGGTGTAAAATGTCGTGAATGACTGGCGATGAAATCTTAATCTCCTCTATCTGTTTGTAGGTAGTTTTTGGGTACCGCCTCGATGTTTTCATTTGTTACAGAAGTCGCAGGACAGCCACTTCTCTCATCACCTTTTAAGGACTTTTTTTCTTGTTTAAATTGAGAAAACCATCTAAAACTTGTTGCACAGGACGGTGCAAAGTCCTCAGAAACTGATCTTTACACTCATTTTCATTTAAATCAACTTTAAAATCGTATAATATCATTGCACGAAAATGTTCTCATTCGGATTCCAAAGTAAATTTAACATTTTTATTCATTTCGTTTTGACTAAATAGCTTTCGGAATTCGAATTTCAAATAAATGATGTTTTTAAAGCGGTACAGCTCAAATGAGTTCTCTTTCAAAAATTTTAATATCTCAAAATTAACCTAGTCATCCTACGTATATTGGGGCTGTCTTGAATTTGAGTCGTAAACCGGCCGCACGGCGGAGCCGCTTTTGGGCGGTGGCACTGGCGGATATGTCCAAGCCGTCGTTGTGTTTTTTGAGTGTTTAGTTTAGTAAGTGAAATTTTGTTTAGGTTACGATGGGACTGACATGCCAGTGTTGGCCAAAGTCCCAAATTAAGTATATAGAATTAAAAAAAAGAAAAAAAAATCCTACGTATACACTATACATAAGTAGGACAATTTTGATCCTGGTCAATGCGGGTAAAGCCACGTACAATGATATCCAGAACAGTGTTCAACGCTAGTCTAATAGTTTCTGGATCTATCAGATTAGACATTTCTTAGAATATTGTATTAAATCGTGTGTACGTTTTGTGTTCACTTATTTCTAACTTCTTAATATGATTTTCTGATTTCAGTTTTGTCGTGTTGGGCTGTAGTGCCCTGTCCACGAGACAAAATCGGAGATTTCCAGATGACTTCATCTTTGGGGCAGCCACAGCTTCATATCAGATCGAAGGCGGTTGGGATGCAGATGGTAAAATATGTCAAAATTATACATTCTATATTATTTGATTAAATTCGTTGCAAGATTTAATGCAATATCACAATCATAACGCATAAGTTCATGAAAATGTCTTAAGAATAAAATATATAATATAATGTCTATTATCAATGCGATCACTATTTTAAGACGAACACATGATTATCAGTTTCAATAAATATTACATAGATAATTTCCTTACGCAGGCAAAAGCGAAAGTGTTTGGGATTACCTGGTCCACAATAATCCAACTGCGATAAAAGATTTAAGTAATGGCGATATTGCGGCTGACAGTTACAATAACTACAAGCGTGATGTGGAAATGATGAGGGAACTGGGACTGGATGCGTACCGCTTTTCAATCTCCTGGCCCAGGATACTGCCTACTGGCTTCTCTAACGAAATCAACGAAGCTGGCGTCGCTTTCTATAATAACTATATCAACGAAATGCTGAAATACAACATCACACCCATGATTACACTGTTCCACTGGGACTTGCCTCAGAGACTACAAGATCTAGGAGGTTTTATGAACCCACTATTTTCAGAATGGTTCGAAGACTTCGCTCGTGTTGCTTATAAACAATTTGGCGACAGAGTGAAGTTTTGGATCACTTTCAATGAGCCAAATTCAATTTGTTACGGAGGTTATGAAGCTACAATGGCAGCACCGGCGCTGAATATAACTGGTATTGGTCAATATTATTGCGCTAAATATCTAATAATAGCTCACGCTAAGGCGTACCATGCGTATAATAATGATTTCAAACCTACCCAGGGTGGACAATGTGGCATTACTATCAGTGCAAATTGGTTCGAGCCAGCGACTGATTCTGAAGAAGATGCATTAGCTGCTGAGTTACAAAGGCAGGCTGATGTAAGCATTTCGTATTAAATTTTGTCTATTAATTTAATAATATACTTACACGATATTTATAGAAGTAATGTTGTACTAAATTTTTGTTGTTTTTACGCAGTGGGAAATATACGCAGAACCCATTTTCTCAGAAGTTGGTGGTTTCCCAGAAGAATTATTGGAGAGAGTAGCCAAAAAGAGCGCCGAACAAGGCTACTCAAGATCTCGTCTCCCTGACTTTACGGAAGAAGAGAAAGCTTTCGTCCTAGGAACTTCAGACTTCTTTGGCGTTAACCATTACACTGCATCCTTAGTGTCAGCAACGGAACATATAGATTCTTATGCCGTGCCTTCTGTGCTTGATGACATCGGAGTAGGTACTTATACACCCGACGAATGGCCAGTGGCTGCGTCTTCTTGGCTGTATGTAAGTTGTAATAATAGATTTATTTTAATCGTAATAGTATATTTTTATTTTAGTGAATTAGTACAATTATACATTAAACGGCCAAATGCGTAAGCAATATAATTATTGTAATGGCATAAAAATGTTACCGATCTGTGTCGTGCCACCGATTACTTTAGTCTAATTAATTTTTTTGACTAATCTATGACACTACCCAATTACAGTTCATGACGAATTTGAAAATATATCACTTATCTAAGTTGAAAGAACTAACTCACCTCAGCAGAAATGTGTACAGAGAGCGGCAGTAGGTACTTTGCGTTTTTTCTTCCGCCCTTGTAGAGTAAGACCGTAAGACAAGCAACGGTGACACGATAAGTCTACTCCATTTTCCATTATATTGCTTACTCGATGGAATGGAGTGGTATGTGAATGAATGAGATGGGAAGAAATAGGAAACAATCTTTAGCCACTCGTATTTACTCCCGAGACATGTTAATCGGTTTCAGAGTAGTCTTCTGTGAGAATAAAATAACTCGACTAGTCGCATTAGCTAATTCCTGTTCCTCGCTAGGTTATGTGACTATAAAATAAAATAACCACAAATACTATGAAATCCATGCGAACAAGGGCGCGGAGACAGTATATGTGGAATAGAAAAGAAGTTACAAAATGTAGTGCGTAAAGACCTCACTGAACCGATCATCTTAAGTACTAATGTTCTAATGTTATTTTTGCAGCTAGCCCCCGACAGCCTTTTCAATACTTTGATTCACATATCACAAAAGTACAACAATCCAGATATATACGTAACTGAAAATGGATGGTCTACTTATACTGGGTTAATTGATGATGATAGGATACGATACTACAGAGCAGCTTTGGAAAACGTCCTGGATGCCTTGGATGAGGGAGTAAATCTCAAAGGATACATGGCATGGAGTTTAATGGACAATTTTGAATGGACGTCTGGTTACATGTAAGAATTTATTTCTTGACAGATTAAAAGCCGAAAATAGAAGTGCTGTACAAAGCACGTCTTTTTGGCAGTTTTCCATTATTGCCTTCTCCTATCAACAATGATACGATGTGAACTTTGACCATCTGTTGTTCTATTATTTGTATGATTGCACAGAAATGGGCTGGCCGCGCTCGACTGTTCAATATAAGTGTATACTATAAAACTAACAACAAAATATAGGCGACATATCTTATAAAATCTGTATTGTTGACGTGGCAGGTCAGATTTGCCACAGGACTGACAATGAGGACCGATGAAGATATTAGCATGTAGCGGTTTAATGAGAAGAACCGAAGATTATGTGTTGTGGTGAGCCTTGTGAAAAGCATATCTACCTATATCCAGCGGTGAAAAGACATAGGCTATAACGTTACACATTTATCATTATAATTGTAATTGATCAACGATGTCTTGTCATTTTTATTGGCTTACTGCCTTTCATTCCAAATGAACCCTCTGAGATGTTAATAAACTCACTGCTGCAAATATTCATAACCTTCAATTTTAATCTAAAGATTATATTTATTTATTTATATGATTGAAAAGTACTACCTATATTATGTTTTACACAGTGAACGTTTTGGAATATACGAAGTAGACATGGAAGATCCAGCGCGAACCCGCACTCCGAGGAAGTCAGCTTTCGTGTACAAACAGATAGTAAAGACTCGCGTCATCGACCATGATTACGAGCCGGAGACCATGACCATGACCATCGACGAGGGCCGCTGATTTGTTACTAAATGTTGTGTACTGTACATTATAGAGACAATCATGCTAATAATATAAAATATAATGAGATTGTAATAACACTTGAACTGTGACATTCTTTTTTTTTCCTAAAAGTTTACAAGACAGAAATGTTAGTGTTAAGAGCTACGTTTAAAAAGGAAATCTAATCATAGATATGCCGTATACTTAATAAATAAGCTTTATTACATTTATCGTTATTATTTATTTTAAATTACCTAGAAATTTATCTTGAACTTTATTTGTAAAAATAAAACTCGCAATGAAATAAAATAAGTAGACACTTATTTATAAAAAAAAAAATTGTACAACCACATGACACGTTGAATCCACTCTTTGAAATATATGGTAAAATTGGAAATAAATAGTAATTTATTCGAATAGTTGTTTGAAAACATATTCGGAAAATTGTATGTAAGTGGATTTGAGTCAACAAGCAGCAACCCCACTGCACAACTAATATCATTTCTTGAACCGTCAAACTCACCGAGACCACAATTAACTATATATTATACTAGCAAAACCCGGCAGACGTTGTCCTGCCATAAATGTTCCTGTACGGCAGCGCCATCTAGTGGTTGAGTTACAACAAAGTCGATAGCATAAAAATCTTCTCCATGAAAAGATACATATATGGGCCAACTTCCATGGCGTTCGGTCAAACGGTGTCGAAGTCTTTAATCACCAATATACCGACACCCTCTTTTATCTAAGATTTGAAATTTACGTACTTGAGTATGTTTTAGGTACATATTTACAAACACATGACTATGGTAAAAAATGTATGAAGAGTTGGCCCATTAGTAAACGACTGCTCACTATAGCTGTGTGTATTATTTTATTGACGATTTATTATAGGTATATTTACCCGAAACCTGGACTGAAAGAATAAATATTTTAATTATTTATAGCGCCTAATGAAAAATTATTTGCAACTGACTGACTGTCGGAGTAGACCTCCAGTAACGACGGCGCGCGGCGCAGGAACCTCAACTCTGACGGTCGGCCTGATCAATAAATTCAAAGTGCTATGGAGATGCTCGGAGTTTTTATGGGATAAATTCCTAAACGAAGAGATTCGCCAAAGTACTAGTCTCCGATATGGCTCATAGAATGAATTGTGGAAGTGGTAATGGGCAGGTCATTGCAACAAGACTGCTAGATGGGGTACACGACTCCTCAAATGGAGGTCACGGGTTGTTATTCAATCTGTAATCGTATTCCAATTACACTAAAGTAAAATAAAAAGACGTGTAAAACTAAATGATTAGAACTGGTTGCTCCTCTTCACGTTGGCCAATATATGTGCCAATGGTTGTGGCCAATACGTATGGCCATCATGTACAAGGGGGGTTTGTGGTCACCTTGGTAGGTATTGGAGTGTTGGCCCACACGTTGGCGTGAGATCCGAGTGGTGTCAGTTTTTCAACACACATCAATGCGTTTTGGTGAAATGATGGCCGCCGCGTCCACACGTTAAGCCATATGTATGCCATACCATTGGCACATATATTGCCCAACGTGAAGAGGGGCCATATGGAGAAGAAGCACTATTAGCCAAATAAGGATCTGTGTATACATTTATGTAATTTATCTAGTTTTCATCGATCTTTTTTATTATGACTGTAACAAATTGAGATCTTTACATTCGATTAACTTACCTCAAAATAAACATATGCTCACCACGCCACATCTAGATAATAGATAAAAATGTTGAAATGGCTATTCGATCTCAACGTTCTGTCGAGATAAAACCATCAAAGTATGCTTTAAAATGCACATTTTACACCATTTGCAAAACGCTGTGGTACGATTATGAAGCTCATAGTGCTAGCAAGGTACGTAGAACCTTTTTTTAATGTTTTTTTATTTGGACAGTTGTTGGAGAAGTCGATTACGTTTTATGAAGCATATGTTTTTGAAAAGCATCATTGAACTTATAAATCTATATTATGACCTTTATATTTTAGTTGTTCTCTTTTGTATTAGTAACTGCTCCACGGCTTATGTATAAAACGAAAGACGCAAACATAATAATTCCCATTCTTCACCACATTCTACAAATGACCCGTTTTTCTAGGCTAGATGTTTCATTATCGGCAGTTCTGTTATTCTAGTTTTTTCAGTCAATCAAGACGATTAATAACGATGCGTAGAAGTTTATATGCGACACTTCAAACAGTCTTGGATTCAATTATTTTACCTACTCCAGAGCAGTTAATTCTCGAATATGCTTTGTTTCGTCTTTTATAATGGCTAGTAAAGAATCATTTTCTAAATCAGCAAAATTGCCGTTTCCTAAACGTAAATTCGTAAATGACTGGATCAAACTATTTTCCTTTGAACTAGAAATTTGGTAGACAAGATATCGTGCTCAATGTTTACTTGAAGGGTTGTTTTTGTGAGAAATGGTACATACTCAGGGCCGTCTTTACCAGGGGGTGCAAGGGGTGCGGTGCACCCCGGGCGCTCACCTTTTAAAGGTAATGAAAAAATATAACGCTATAGTAAACAATTACACAATAGGATATTTGACTGTCATAGGATACACAATAGGATATTTGACTGTCATAGGATACACAATAGGATATTTGACTGTCATAGGATACACAATAGGATGTTTGACTGTCTTAGGATACACTCCCGCACCCCGGCGCAGAATAGACTTAAGACGGCCCTGTACATACTCGTACATATTTCTACAAATGTGGCTAAAATAGTTATATTACCATGTTGTGTAAATAAAATTGATCTGTACACCGATGTTGGCATGTATCGCGGATGTCTATGGACGACAGTATCCACTTACCAAGCTAATCAGCTTGGTAACCGAAGAACATCTAATTTATCATAAGAAAGTCGTTTTATTTTGACAAGCTCTTGCACTTTATATTTAACCTTTCAAAATCTGCGTAACTCTCGTATGACTAACGATTGTAATAGCTTCGATAGGATTGAAGAAACTATATTTCTTCATTCCTGGCGGTAACTAACTCGCAATATCCGAGCATGTGGGTTCTTTAGGGCTATCAATTAATGATTTTCGTTGGAATCTCTTCCATTCGTAAAACTTTGTGACTTCCTCATATGTAAGTAAAACATCTCTCATTTCACTATTATAACCAAATAAGCGACATTTTAACGAACTATAAGTCTTTTCAACGTTCGTTATCTGTTAAAAATAATTACAACGCCGTAATAATACAAACAAATGACAGTGTGACCTTTCACCTCAATTACAAACATTCACCTTAATTACAAACTTTGACCTGAATTACAAAATTTCACCTTTAATTACAAAAGATGATTGTTGTTGTGAGAAGCGGTGCGCTAGTGGTGCGTTATGCACCGCTAAGCATCCCTAAGCTTCCTTGACTACGCTTTGTTTTAAGTACCTAATTCATGAACAAAGGTTTTTTGTTTGTCTCTTTTGCTAAACGACTATTATTTTGACGTAAAAATACAATATTTGCTTATAAATAACATCTTAAATAATTTTAATACGTCTCCATAGCAAACTCTAAAAATGAGCTTTCTCCAATATTTCAACTACCTTGCGGAGGCTCTTACCTCGAACCTTTAGATATAAAATTCTACATGCTTTGTTTTGAACTACAAACGCATCTTTTTATTGCTATTAGAACTGAGAGAATTGAAAAAGTGATTGTCGCTTCACCCTATTAGTTATACAATTATATTCTATCTAAAAAATAAATACTTAAGAACTGTATAGCCTCAAAATTTACTGAAAAAGTGTTATTTTAATTTATCCCTTATGTTCTTTTCGTTAAGATCTTTTTAAATTGAGGAACCGACTCGTTTATATATCTGGGAACTAGGTAAGAGCCGGTCCGCTTCCCGTATACATTGTTAGCTGAAGTTGTTAATATTTGTTTCTGCGATATACTTCATATATGTATGTTAATCATACCTACAAAAAATGTTTTTGTTTCGCTTTTTGTCCCGGATCGGTATATCAGCCACTCGTCACCTACTGGAGAGGTTCCACCTCGTAATAATCTTCAACATAATGCACCAGTGTCATATGCTTTAAGATACATTAGTGAAATGTTAGCAAGGCGTAATGACATAGATGTTTTCATCTCAAATGTGAGGATTCTGATGCAGTGGAATTTTTAGAGAAATCTTTATAAAGAATGTACGCATTGGTTTTTATAAACTGTAATGTACTTTCTGTTATATTTAAATAAATAAATAAATACATAATACATATTATTAATTATCGTCATAGACGTTTAAATCGTTTTTTCATCTCAAATTTAAATAGACATTCAACTCATACACTTTCTGACCATAAAAAGAAAAGACATCGAGACATCGTTATAATATGTATTCTCATATTGATGTTTTAAACAGTGTTTAGGCTGATCTAACAGGTCCCCGTCCAATCAGATTCATTAGATACTTCTTAAAACACTGTTTTAAGTAGTGTATGTGGTACTGTACATCATGTTTAATTAGTTAACATTAGATGCTTTGATCTAATTTCAGTTTTGTCGTTTTGGGCTGTAACGCCCTGTCCACGAGACAAAGTCGAAGATTTCCAGATGATTTTATCTTTGGGGCAGCCACAGCTTCATATCAGATCGAAGGCGGCTGGGATGCAGATGGTACGAGTAAAATATGTCAAAATTGTACAGCAAGATATTTGTGGGCGTCCAAACAATAAATAGGTGGTTTAAATAGGTGGTATTTAAGTTATGGAAAGGTTTAAAACTATAGAATACATGTCTGTTAATATAACATAAAGGAAACGACAGGTAAAATGAGAATAATTCAGAAAAATAATCCGAATTTGAAGCCAAAAAGTAGGTTGACCGTACCTACTTTTTGGCTTACAATGTATAATCCGTACCAATTACAAATGTATGGCAGTTAAAAATCTTATCACAGCAACCAATATAACCGATTTTGCCCGACACCCAAAGACAACCCCAGTTGTGATAACATTCAAAACAGGCCTACATTTCTAATTGGTTGACCGTACATTTTGAGAAAACCGAACACTCGGCAGTTAAATAGAGAATGATTTATAACGAAAATGAAATACATTTCTTACAAGGGCACTAAGAGCACAAGTATAAGCGATCTAAATATAGTAAAAAATGACCACACTGTTTAGAACAAATCATAAAAAGAAAGCTAGAAACTGAGATCTGGACCCTTTTTGCTTGGACACTCAAAATTATATTAAATGCGTTTCATGTTCTCATGTAGTATCATCACAATCTTATCACAATGATAAGTTTAAAAAAACCTTTTAAAATTAAAATTTATAATACGTATTTTCAAAATTAATCTCTAGAAAAATCAATAACAACAATTGAAAAGTACATAGATTTTCATTTTGCAGGTAAAACCGAAAGCATTTGGGATTACCTGGTCCATAATAATCCGACTGCGGTAAAAGATATTAGTAATGGTGATATCGCGGCGGACAGTTACAACAACTACAAGCGTGATGTGGAAATGATGCGGGAACTGGGACTGGATGCCTACCGTTTTTCAATATCCTGGCCCAGGATACTGCCTACTGGCTTTTCTAACGAAATCAATGAAGCTGGTGTCGCGTTCTACAATAACTATATCAACGAAATGCTGAAATACAACATCACACCCATGATTACACTGTTCCACTGGGACTTGCCTCAGAGACTACAAGATCTAGGAGGTTTTATGAGCCCACTATTTTCGGATTGGTTTGAAGACTTCGCTCGCGTTGCTTATACACAATTCGGTGACAGAGTGAAGTATTGGATTACATTCAATGAGCCAAATTCAATTTGTTCTTTAGGTTACGATGATACTAGGTTAGCGCCAGCATTGAATATGACTGGTATTGGTCAATATACTTGCGCTAAGTATTTAATAATAGCTCACGCTAAGGCGTACCATGTGTATAATAATGATTTCAAGCCTGTCCAGGGTGGGCAATGTGGCATTACTATCAACGTAAGTTCGTACCAACCTGCGACTGATTCTGAAGAAGATGCATCAGCTGCTGAGTTAAAAAAACAGGCTAATGTAAGCATTTTGAATTAAATAATTAAATTTGTCTATTAATATTAATCTCCACCCGCAGGTGACATAAAAGGCTACTAAGCGATAACAAAGCGGCTACCACCAGCTCCGAGGAATTACACCAAGTTTAATAGAGTGGACTCGGCAACCCGCTTGACAAGCGTGGCGTTTCCAAACCTTACATCCCCCATGCACGAGTCAATGTGTATGAGGAGGCCCATGTTCAGCAGTGGATACTGTAAAGCCTGGTTGCACTGCATTGCATTACAATTTTAATATTTTTACAACATATTCATAAAAGTAATAAAACACAAACTGAACTGTTTATGTTTTCACGCAGTGGTGCATATATGCAGAGCCTATTTTCTCAGAAGAAGGCGGTTTTCCAAAAGAATTATCAGAGAAAGTAGCCAAAAAGAGCTCCGAACAAGGCTACTCAAGATCTCGTCTTCCTGACTTTACCGAGGAAGAAAAGGCTTTAGTGAGAGGAACTTCAGACTTCTTTGGCATTAACCATTATACGGAAAGCATAGTGTCAGCAACGGAATATATAGGCTCTTATCCAGTACCTTCTGTGCTTGATGACATCGGAGTAGGTACTTACTCACTTGATGAATGGCCAGTGGCTGCGTCTTCTTGGCTCTATGTAAGTTGTTTTTGGTACATTGTTTTTATTTATATTTATATTTTTATGCTATTTATGTTCTGTATTCTGTTCAGCATAAATGTAAAAATGGCATATAATAAACAAACCACTAATATCGTCTTAAGTATTAATGTTCTCATATTATCTTTTTGCAGTTAGCCCCCGACAGCCTTTTAACAGCCTTGATCGACATATCACAAAAATACAACAATCCAGTCATCTACGTAACTGAAAACGGCTGGTCTACTTACACTGGGTTAATAGATGATGATAGGATAAAATACTACAGAGCGGCTTTAGAGAATGTCCTGGATGCTTTAGATGCGGGAGTTAATCTCAAAGGATACATGGCATGGAGCTTAATGGACAATTTTGAGTGGATGTCTGGCTACACGTAAGAGTTTGTTTCTTAACAATTTAAAAGTCGAAATTGGAAGCGCTCTTCAATTCTCCGCGATGTTGCAAATGTCAACGCACGACGATGAAAACTTACCATGGTCAAGTACCTAGACAGATTTTCTCTACCTTCTCCTATCAAGTGGCATGAATTTCTCTTGGCTTGACAACCTTCTCTTGTTCTATTATTTTTGTTATTGTGTTACTTTTGTTCTATTATACAGGTAGAAGAGCCGCGCTTAAGTGATCAATATATACAATAAGACTAATAATAAACATATATTATACAATAATATATACACATATATTTATATAGTTCCCGACATAGCTTATAGAATCAGTGTTGCTGAAGTGGAAATAGGTCAGGTCATGTTGCCGCAGGACCGATAAATGGGGAGCACATAGCGGGAAGCTTGCGCGTGTGAACCGACAACTTGAAGAAGTTCACCGGTGGTGGCTGAATGGGAGGAACCAAAGATTGTATGTGGTTGTGTCTTGGGATATATCCAGCGGTAGAGAGACGTACGGTATGGTAGATGCTGATAGTATGTTTTATGATATATAACATACAAAAAACATGTATATATAACAAAATAATATGATAATACGAGTATATAAAACAGGTCCTTGGTTAAAAAAATATGTTAGGACAATGAGAACAGCAACTTACAGATACGCAATAAAGTATTCAATTAGAGGTACGGTAATTCATAGACGTGGATGACGTGTTCGGGTATTTACGGATTAGCCGATGGCCAATGTTTTCATAATGTATCTGTACACATATCGTTAACGTTAGGCTGACTTTATGAAACGATTTACTGATTTACTACACTGAATAACCCTTGGTGACAGTTAAACGATGCTTTGTCATTTTTATTGGCTTACTGCCGTTCATTCAAAATGCTGCCCTCCTAGGTATAAATAATCTCACAGTTTCAATTGTTCAAAATCTCTGAATTTATCCTAAAGATTACATAATTGAAAAGTGGTTTCATTTTATACAGTGAACGTTTTGGAATATATGAAGTGGATATGGAAGATCCTGCACGAACCCGCACGCCGAGGAAGTCAGCTTTCGTGTACAAAGAAATAGTAAAGACTCGCGTCATCGACCATGATTACGAGCCAAAGACCATGACCATGACCATCGATGAGGGACACTGATTTGATATTTAAAGTCATCTGCTGTAATAATATTATAATAGGTATAATAAGACTGTAAATATATAATACTCATATTTAGGCTTTGATCTTTTTTATTTATTTTCAAAAAGTTTATTCTAAAAGTAAATCACTTGGGGGGTTTCGGGCCATAGTGCACCACGCGGGCCCAGTGCCGATTGGTGGATCGCATACACCAGATTTTTTTGTTTTATTTCTCGAGCATGCGGGTTTCCTTACGATGTTTCCCATCACCGTCGAGAAAGTGACAATTTTTAAAATCCGTACTTACGTTGTAACTTATTGGTACGGGTCGAGGATTTGAACTCACTATCACACGAATGGTCCAGTATAGATACATCCTAGGCAGTCACCGCTCTCTTTGCAAAAGTTGACACAATAAGAATTTTAATTTAAGTTAAACTAATAAAATTTCAAAATTAGGCCCAATCACAGATATGCTATTTTATTTATTAGAGCCAATTTTAAATGCGTATCTATATTTTTTTTTTATTTTTGTTAATATTATTTAATTTTTATTAATATAGTAAAATAAGTTTCTACCTAGAGAAACTTATTTTACATCGAAAATTAAATAATTGAAAAATATTGAAAATTATTTGAAATCATAGGTATTTGAAAAGTTGTATGTAAAGTGGACTTGTAAGCCAATATGCAGCAACTTTACGACCTAACCATGCCACATCTTAAATCATCTAATTCTACCCCCACTAAACCCTTAATCACTGAAACCTCATTTTTTGGAAAATTATGTCTTATATATTACAAGCACATGACAATAGCAAAAATGCTTAAAGGTCTGCCCCACTATTTTTCTGAAAAATTTATTTATGGAAATACCCGAGCTTTTTCCATTACGCTACGACATGGGGCTCTGCAAGAGAGCTGTGAACAGGATTCTGCAAGGTCGATAGCACACCCGCAAGCCCCCTGGTGTTGCAGGTGTCCATAGGCGGCGGTGACCACTTACCATCCTGTGGCCCGCCCACTCATATGCCATCTATTCTAATCGTATAAAAATAAAAAAAGCAGTTGTTTACACTATAGTTGCGAGTGTCAATTTACTTACAAAATATCTTCCAAAAACTGAAAGAAGTCATCTGTTTGAAGACGAAACCAATAAGTGCATTCTACCAGGTATGGCGTAGGTATTCTTCAAGAGAGCTGTGAATAGGATTTTGCAAGGTCGGCGGCGCGCCCGCATACCCCCTGGTGTTGCAGGTGCCCATGGGCGGCGATAACACTTACCATCACGTGGGACCGCTTGCTCGTCCGCCCACTAATCTATAAAAAAAAAAAAGGTTGTCAAAATGTAGAATCTGACAGTAGGTCTGATCCATAAATTCTAAGTCGCTGAGCGAGCTATGAAGAGAGCTATGCTAGGAGTATCTTCGCAGGATAAGATCTGTTACGAAGAGATTCGCCAAAGAACTAAACTCTACAGCATGAAGTGAAGCAGCATGAAGCAGCTGAAGTGGCAATGAGCTGGTCATATTTATATGTGGTTTACCGCAGGACCGGATAACCCATGGGTAAACGAGTCCTCGAATGGAGCTCGCGTACCGGGAAGCCCAGTGTGGAATGCCCTCGTGCAGTGTGGTGGATGGATAAGAAGAGCTGAAGATCGTGTGTGTAGTGGCGAGGTTGAGAAAATCCTATATCCAGTAGGAGAGACATAGTCTGATGATTTTGTATAATTTCCAGTGCATATAATTATTATTTATTAATCCAGCAACTATTAGTATATCCAGGATCAAACTACATAGTATCTCGTTGATTTTGTTTAGTATGCATTTTCCGAACATAGTAGGGATTTAGATATTATCGGGTCGATTTACGTCAACAGTCTGTCACTAACAAATGTGCTGTCACTAACAAATGTGCTGTCACTAACAAATGTGCTGTCACTAACAAATGTGCTGTCACTAACAAATGTGCTGTCACTAACAAATGTGCTGTCACTAACAAATGTGCTGTCACTAACAAATGTGCTGTCACTAACAAATGTGCTGTCACTAACAAATGTGCTGTCACTAACAAATGTGCTGTCACTAACAAATGTGCTGTCACTAACAAATGTGCTGTCACTAACAAATGTGCTGTCACTAACAAATGTGCTGTCACTAACAAATGTGCTGTCACTAACAAATGCGGCACAGTTGTTAATGCATGTTGATCGACACTCGTCCCGATTTTTAACTTAATCTTAAATATTATAATGACCTAGAGTCCAAAAATTTTGGAAAGGTTTTAAGAAAAGTAAAAAAATAATGGTTCATTTCTTAGATTCTTAATCACTGAGCTGTATGTATGCACACGAAATAGCTCACAGAAAGAGAATAATAAAAGAGAATAATAAGCTCACACTCAAACTCAATAATTCTTCTTTTCTTATTCCTATTAGAACTATTCCAGTTCCTATTCAACAAGATACTGTGCTATACTTTCGTTTATCGACTACACACTGTGTGTGTGTGTGTAAAGAAAAATATAATTTTCTTTATTTTTAATTTGCCGCGTTACAAAGCGCCTTCATGGTGGACCGCGAACATAGATTTATATTTTTGTAAACTATGATTGACGTTTATACTTTAACGTTTAACGTGAACAAATTATTAAATCCGATATTAATATTGTAATATTAGAAATAAGAATCGACATTGCGATTAATAACATTAAATGTCGTTTCTTTTATTCACAGGTAAAGTTTAGTTATAAGGTATGTTAACATATTGTAATTATAAAAAATATATGTAACGTAATAAATTCTTTTATTCACAGAGAAACTCAATTGTGTTTTGATTATCAGTGTCGATCCAAGTAATTAGAAAATATCATTACATATGCATACGAGTATACCTACCATCTTCGTTTCGTCGTGGGTAAATAGCACGTAATAGCAAGAAAAATGCTTGAAACTTTCTGCTCGACTTGCTCTGGTCGACAAGAAGGGCTACAAGGCAAATGGCGTATGCGTTTACGTAATTTCTTTTATTTCATTTATATTTGTTGTTATGATAATAACAATTCAAGATCCTTACATCGGATAACTCAACTCAAACAAACTTACGGCTATTACGATAACCACGTCTAGATAATAGATAAAATCCCCAAGTGGTCGTTCCTAAGCATCGTTCCGTCGAGATAAAACCATCCAAATAGGCCTTAAAAAGAAAACTTAATACCATTTGCAACACTGTGTACTACGAATCCACATGAAGCTCATAGTGCTAGCGACGTACGTAGAACATTTTTTTCTTTTTTATTTTAAAGAGTTTTGATGAATAAAATCGTTTACGTATTCTAATTAAATCGCTTTATATTTATGAAGCCTGTGTTTTTCCAAAGTGTCACTCTAGTTATCAATCTATATTATATGACTTTTATCCATTCAATTACTTATTCTGTATTGTATTAGTAGCACTATTTGGCTCAAACTCAATTAACTAGTCAAATTTGTTTCTTAAACATTCCTGATTGATTAATCAAAGGTAAATTTGACGTTCTGCTGCACTATCCCCGGGAAATCTACAATTGTTCAATCACTTACTAATACGACAGGTCAAACTAAAAGTTCTTAGAACTGGCTATTGTACAATATGATAGAATAAAAAAAAAACAAATTTGAATTTCGAAAATGGAACTCTTTGCTTGTCAAACGCCATTAAATTCTCAAAGCTCTCATTTGATTTTTATTTTTGGCGGCAATTAGAAAATTAAGTGTTTGTGGATAAGTGAATTTAACAAGAGAATATTTTAGTTCCAATAATTTTTTATGACTTTCGTTGCGGTCGTAATCAGATACAAAGTTATAAAAGACCTAAGTTAGGATTTAGTGATAAAGCACCATCCAGTGCCACTGTTTGTAACTGGTTCAGTGAATTTAAACGTGGTCGTACCCACCTCAGTGACAATGTTAGAGAAGGGCGTCCTGTGACTGCGGTGAAGGAGCAAAATATCAAACTGCGGCTTATGATTGAAGCAAACAAACGAACGACATATCAGCAGATACGGGTATAATTAGGTATTGGTATGAGTTAAGTTCAAACTATTTTACAATATCACCTACGGGTAAGTAAGTACCTACGGTAAGCTTTGTGCTAGGCAGCTAGATGGATTCCTCACAATTTGAGCGAAGCTCAAAACACTGCTGCGTGGAATGTTGTATCCAAATGCTTGAAAAATTCGACAATAGACAATCAAATGCTGTTTTTGATATAGTAACACGTGATGAAAGCTGAATCTACTGTTATGAGCCTGCAACTAAGAGGCAATCTGCGCAGTGGGTCTTTCCTTTCGAAGAGTTGTCGAGTTGCCGAAAAGAGAAAATTACCGGCAGGACCACATAAACATCTGTGTTACTTCTTTATGTTTTCATAAGATTATCTAATTTCAGTTTTGTCGTGTTGGGCTGTAACGCCCTGTCCACGAGACAAAGCAGAAGATTTCCAGACGACTTCGTCTTTGGAGCAGCCACAGCTTCATATCAGATTGAGGGCGGCTGGGATACAGATGGTAAAATATGTCTAAATTATACAGCGAATATACAAATACATCTAAATTATACAGCAAGTATACAATACTAATTTGCAGATAGGAAAAGAAGCAGTATTGGACAGATTTGGAAATTAGAATATATGTCCAACCACATACAGTAAATGAAACGACAATTTAGACAAGGGTATTTCACATAAAAAAAATCCAAAAGTAAATAAGTGCATTTCGAGGAAAATTACATTCAAGTTTGATCCGAAAAAGGACAGTGCTACTTAGCATTTATGTTAAACATAATGTGTTATGAAAATTTAACCTATTTCTCACAATTATACCCATGGCTTAATCATAACAATGCAGTCAAATAAAAGCTAAAGACACGAGTATAAACGATAGATAATTTATTGCCGTGTAATTAATTAATTAAAAAAGATATCTAAAAATGTCCACTATCTAGTACAAATTACAAAACCTCTTCACTAAACTTCTAATATAAAAAATAATATGCAATTCAATTCGAGACATGCCATTTTCTCAATAAACTTCGGAAAAATGTGAAAATCTCAAAAATTATAAATCGAGATCTGGACCCTTATGGCGGGCACTTACAATTTAATAAATGCCTCATATATTATATTGGAATGCAATATCAAAATCCAATGCATGATCACGATGATAAGTTTAACAAAATGTATTAAAAAGAAAATTTGTAAAGTTAATTTACAAAAACAACATCAGGAAGGTCGTTATAACTATTCAGAAGTACATAGATTTCTTTTTACAGGCAAATCAGAAAGTATTTGGGATTACCTAGTCCACAATGATCCAACTGCGATATCAGATATTAGTAATGGCGATATTGCGGCCGACAGTTACAACAACTACAAGCGTGATGTAGAAATGATGCGGGAACTGGGACTGGATGCGTACCGTTTTTCAATATCCTGGCCCAGGATACTGCCTACTGGCTTTTCTAACGAAATCAACGAAGCTGGCGTCGCGTTCTACAATAACTATATCAACGAAATGCTGAAATACAACATCACACCCATGATTACACTGTTCCACTGGGACTTGCCTCAGAGACTACAAGAATTAGGAGGTTTTATGAGCCCACTGTTTTCGGATTGGTTCGAAGACTTCGCTCGCGTTGCTTATACACAGTTCGGTGACAGAGTGAAACTTTGGATTACATTCAATGAGCCACATTCAATTTGTTCTCTAGGTTACGATGGAACAGGATTAGCGCCAGTATTGAATATGACTGGTATTGGTCAATATACTTGCGCTAAGTATTTAATAATAGCTCACGCTAAGGCGTACCATGTGTATAATAATGATTTCAAGCCTGTCCAGGGTGGGCAATGTGGCATTACTATCGCTGCAAATTGGTTTCAACCAGCGACTGATTCAGAAGAAGATGCATCAGCTGCTGAGTTGAAAAGACAGACTGAAGTAAGTATATCGAATTAGTTAATCAATTTTATTCAATAATATAATTATATACCTATACATTTCTCAGACATGTCGCAGATCTGTACAATAAAAATGACCTAACATGAATCCCTTTGCTCGCACTTTAGCTAAATACAAATTAGAATTTAAAAGGCTGTTATTTGTTTATTTTGTAGAACAATGAAGCAAGAGTAAATACTAGGCTAATTGTAATGCTGTTAACTAAATGTTGCCTCACTTACAGACTGTCACTGCAAAGTAAAAGTGGAAACACATTAGCGAATAGGGAGATCATCTAACACTGCCTTTTATCTTTATTGATTTCTCCATTAAATCAGTGTGTGTGCTCTCAAACGTGTCGGGCAAAGTATCAAAATGTATACTGAAAACTGAAAACATAATACAAGCTTATTGAAATTTAAATTAGCAGACCCTTTATTTAAAAAATGGCGTTATTGAATATTTAATCTATTTTATAAAATGTGTGCAAAATTTGTTATTTCCGTCTGTAATTTCTGATATCCATATAAAGTCTAATTTAAATTTATATTGGTGGTAAAGAAAGATTGCGACACACTGCACTAGATTATTATGTCGTCATATAATATTTATTCAATTTCAGCGCTGGAAGTTCTTGTTTTTTTTTTAATTTTATGACATCTCATAGTCTGTTACATATTAAAATGCTCACAGTCTATTACATTGCTGATAAGTCACTGTACACATATTATTTCTGAATAATTAAATAAAATAAAACATAAAATTAAAATATAGTTACACGATATTCATAAAATAAATAATGAACACATTTACTAAATTGATTTTGTTCTTTCGCAGTGGGCCATATATTCGGAGCCCATTTTCTCAGAAGATGGCGGCTTCCCAAAAGAATTATTGGAGAAAGTAGCCAAAAAGAGCGCTGAACAAGGCTACTCGAGATCTCGTCTCCCTGACTTTACCGAGGAAGAGAAAATTTTGGTCCGAGGAACTTCAGACTTTTTTGGCGTTAACCATTACACTGATAGCTTAGTGTCAGCAACGGAACACATAGGTTCTTATGCCGTGCCTTCTGTGCTTGATGACATCGGAGTAGGTACTTATACACCTGATGAATGGCCAGTGGCTGAGTCTTCCTGGTTGTTTGTAAGTTGGTGTTTATTTATATTTTATACTATTTTAAATTTTAACGTTTTTGCTATTTGCATAATGCATCAAACAACCACGTCATACCATACCAGTCTATGTCTCTTCAATACTGGATATAATCCTCTCCCTTGGCTCGCTTCCACACCCGATCCTCGGCTTTCCTCATCCAACCACCACCGGCGAATTTCTTTAAGCCCACCTGACCGAAGGGCGTCCCACACTCAGTTTCCCGATACCAGGCCTCCATTCGAGGACTCGTCTACCCCCACCAATTATCAATACTGCGGCAAATATGACCTACCCATTGCCACTGCAACATGCCGATTCTACGATCAATGACGGTGGCTTCAGTTCTTTGGGGAATGTCTTCGTTTCGGATCCTATCCCGCAAAGACACTCCGAGTATAGTCTTCTCCATAGCTCGCTGAGTGACCTTGAACTGATGGATCAGGCCTACCGATAGAACAACTGCTAAGTACGTCATTAACTACGTCACGTAGCGATTTAGACGTGTAAGTACTACATAATAATTTAGCGATCTAGTCAATATGATACTAACCCACTGCTAACCAGCATAAAATTATTACTGATCTGTGATGTACTACCAATTATACCATTATTAATTGAATATTAAATACCTATGAAATTGCCGTTTTATATGAAAAGAAAAACAAATATTAATTTTTTGTATAAAAATTATGTTTATCGAAAATTTATTTAATTAATCCAAGTATTAATTAAATATATATATTTTTAAATTTTCATTAGCTCACGGCGGTGAGGAAAAACATTGTGAGAAAACCCGCATGCTTAAATTAAAAATTAAAAAGACATTAAAAAATAAATCTGGAGTATGTGATCGATCAATCCGCAACTGGGCCCGCATGGTGGGTTACGCCCCGAAAACCACCCGTCATTTACTAGTGAAAGCCTGTGCCCTGCAGTGGACGTTATAAGCTGATACAATAATCGAAGTATTATCCATTATGAGCAATGCACTTTTGTCATTTTAATGGAAGTTGATTGATGACTCTGCTATATATCTGCTATAGGCTATAACTCCCGGTGACAGGAACCGATGAATTCTCTCAAGGCATTTTTCAGTTCTTCATCGGAGTTAGAATTTTTTCCTAGTAAAAGTTATCCAAATTCCGAAAAAAATGGAAATCAGTAGGGAATCATGGTCTGGTGATTACGGAGGGGAGCGACTGATCAGACTTGGTTGTATGATAGTGAGCTAGTCCATCATCGTTTACACTTCTTCACAGTACACATCTGCATTAATTGTTGTGCCAGATCTCAAGAAGCTGTAGTGGGTAATATCGGCGCCAGATCACCATACAGTCATCATGAGCTGCTTTTGACTTAATTTACGTTTGGGACATTATTTGTCTCCTGGGTTCAACCATTGCGATGAACGTTTACGATTATCATACAGGATCCACTTCTCAGCACAGGTGACAATACGATTCAGAATCCCTTTAATTTTGTGCCGGTTCAGCAAAGTAGGGCGAGCTTCGACTCGTGTTTGCAGCTGACTTTCGTTAAGCTCAAACGGTACCCACTTTTCGAGCTTCTTCACTTTCCCGATTTCACGCAAATGAATCAATATTGTTTTGTCACTTACGTCTAAAGCTGCTGCTAAATCAGACGTGGTTTGAGATGAATCCGCATTCATTAATGGTTTCAATTCGTCATTATCAACTATCTCCGGTCGTTCATGAGGCTTGTTCTTGGGGTCGAAATTTCCAGAAAGAAAACCATTAAACCAAAAACGTTTGTGCTGCGCTGCTGCCACGACGGATTTCATATTAGAAAAAAACGCGAAATTTTAACTTTTCCGTGATCGCAAACACAACGATATCTAAGAAAAAGGTCGTTTGATGAAGAAAAAACAAATGAATGACTGATTTTGAGAAAGATTGTCAAAGCTTCAAATTGAAATAAATTTGAATTTGGAATTCCACCCCCAACGCAATATGGCATACAAAATGGCACCATGAACAAACGGCAATTTCATAGGTAAGGCCCTAATAATGTCGACGTTTTATGAAAGGGTTTATTTAGACGGCACACGGCCATACAACCTTGCACACTTTAAATTCATGTGAATGAGGGCGCGGACACAGGAATAGAATAGAAACAAAGTTATAAAATATAGTAGGTTCGTAATAAAGACCGCACTGAACTGATCGTATTGTAGCGACACAGCGACATAGATCGAACTGCTTTAAGCTGACTGAGAGTACGTGGTCGCGCCACTAGTCTCTGGACTGCGACACTGTAAACAGCTATAATTCTTGTTACAATATAATATTTCGAAGTCGATACCATTTTCTATTTTACATAGTCGAGAGAACTGGCACAACCATCAATCTCTACACCACCATCACCACGAAACCCCACAGTCTTCATATTAATGTTTTCATATTATCTTTTCAGCTGGCCCCTAATAGTCTTTACAACATCTTGATTCACATATCGCAAAGGTACAATAATCCAGACATCTACGTAACTGAGAACGGCTGGTCTACTTTAACTGGACTGATAGATGATGATAGGATACGATACTACAGAGCAGCTTTGGAGGACGTCCTGGATGCCTTGGATGCGGGGGTTAATCTCAAGGGATACATGGCGTGGAGCCTAATGGATAATTTTGAGTGGATGTTTGGCTACACGTAAGAATGTATTTCTTGATAGATTTAAAATCAAAATTAGAAGTACTCTGCACTCTTATAGGTGTTGCAAATGTCAATCCACGGCGACAAAACTGCCTATTTGACGATAGTAACGTCATCAAGTAGTTTTTTTTCTGCCTTCTCCTATGAAGAGGCATGACCTTAGGACCTTCTTCTGTTCTATTATTTGTTTTATTATCTGTACACGAGGGGACAAGCAAACAAGGTGAATGGTATATCACTATAATACATATTATAACACTAACGCAAAAATATAGGGTATACAAATATAAATATGTATATTTAAAATCATATACTAATTATTTTCCTTTTTATAGAGAAAAAGGCGGTAGACGAGCATATAGTCACCTGATGATAAGTGGATACTGTCGCCCATAGGCATCCGTGATACATGCCAACATCAGTCCAGAATGACAAATGTCGGCATGCCCCCGGATGCGCGCGCAGCTTTGCAGATTGGGAGAAAGAGTTGGGAAAATGGGAAGGGATAGGATGGGATGGGAATGGGCTCTGGCATATCTCATATATTAGACTTACTTATATTAGCCTAGCGACCCGCCCTGGCTTCGCTTCGGTTTATAAGATTTTTTTGTTTCAAAATTTCATAATAAAATATACCCTATATTAGACACGGATAATGTAGCTTGCTATTTGTGATAGAATTTTTGAATTCGGTTCAGTAGTTACAGAGAATACCCCCAACATACCCACAAACAAACACACAATTTTACCTCTTTATATATTAGTATAGATATAGATAGGTTTATAAAATTTTAGCAGAATGCGAACAATAACTCCGACATTTTCCAAATATTATATGGAAATGGAAATTCCCTGACACTGACGTTGTGGAAATAGCCACGGAAGTCAATTCGTCTACTGAATTACATACTAAATTTGATTAATTGTGGTAACAGTCTTATTATTTTTATGAAATTGTACAATTATTGCCTCTGTCGAAACATCTGATAGTAATTGACTTATTTCATCAATGAAATGAAACTATTGGAGGTGCGAGCATTTACACAATCTCAGAGCTGCAGATGTTCAAAACAGAGCGATCTTAGGTCCACAGATTAAATGATTGAATAGTGCTTTCATTGTCACACAGTCAACGTTTCGGCATATATGAAGTGGACATGGAAGATCCAGCGCGAACCCGCACGCCGAGGAAGTCAGCTTTCGTGTACAAACAGATAGTAAAGACTCGCGTCATCGACCATGATTACGAGCCGGAGACCATGACCATGACAATCGATGAGGGACACTGATTTGATATTCAAAGTTGTCTGCTGTAATAGTATTATAATATCTTTATTTAATTAATTAGTTAAACTCTCTTTATTTAATTTCTAAAAGTTTAAACAACAAGAATTTTAATATAAGTGTAACGTATTTAAGTACAATTACAAAGTAGACAACCACAGATATGCTGTTTTATTTACTTGACCCAATTTTAAATATCTTCTTTTATTTTTGTTGTTTTTATTTTACTTGTGTTACTTTTAAATAATATTGTACAAAAAGTTATATAGAGTAAGGAGGTAGACGAGCATACAGTCCACCTGATGGTAAATGGATACTGTCATGGGTGACTATGTCTATGGATACTGCCTATACTCGTATGTCTATACTGATGTCTATTAATAGACATCTGCGATACATGCCAACATTAGTCCAGAATGACAAACGTTGGCATGCCCTCGGATGCGCTACGCCCCTTTGCAGATCGGGAGAAAGGGTTAGGAAAAATGAGGAGGGATAGGATGGGATGGGAATGGTCTCTGGTCTATCTCACTCACTACCGAACACGTGGTGGGTACATGGGAGAAATACGATAAAGTAGGAAATGCAATACATTTCAAGGTAGTCTTCTGTGAGAGAAGTAACGTGACCAGTCGAGTGCTGCCAGCGGATGTGGAAATGCAGCGTGTACTCTCTCCCTACAATACTACCTAGAGGAACTTATTTCATATTGGAACTTAAATGAGTGACTTCGTCTTGTGGTGCATGATTCAAGACGAAATCTTCAATCAATGCGTCCTGCCGGGTATGACTTAAGGTGCCGAAACATGGCCTCTGGCGATAGGTCTAATCCATAAATTCAAAGTTGCACTGCTATCACTGTTTATCCTTTTTATCGTACGCTACATTTCGGTTGGGTTACACTAACCACAGCCACGAGCTGATGATTAATGTAATACAGTCGAATGCGATAGAAAAGCAGTTAATTGAGTTTATCGTAAAGATAACCGCCTAAAACCAGTTTATTATAAATACAAATAGGTACAATATGTACACATAAGTGTGTCAAGATCGCGAATATTTTTAAAATTATAATTAATCCAGAGCAGAGTTCAAAAATCTGTTTTATGAACAGTAAATAATACCACTTTTTGTTAATTTTTTTAGAAGCTCACTGTGACATTTTTATATAGAGAGAAGGTGACAGAGAGGCATACAGACTTACCTGATGGTAAGTGGAACTGTCGCCGATGGACATACGCGATACATGCCAACATTAGCAGAGAATGGCAAACGTTGGCACGTATCCAGATGCTCTGCTTACCTTCGGAGAAAGGGTTGGGAAAGTGGAGAGATAGGATAGGGTGTAATGGGAATGGCCTCACTTACTACTGAAACACTTATGCTAGAAACTGGCTACTCGATTTGCTGTGATAAAGAAGAAGCGCTATTAGTCAAACAGCGATACCTTGAAATTATTTCTTGTCGATGTAAGCCACATGCGTTTATGTAAGTTATTTTATCAAGATATTTTACTTTAGCAGTAACAACCTAAGATTACCTACCTCATCAAACATCAACTCAATAAGACTGCAAATATATGATATTTACACTTTGTTCTTTTTTTTAATTTCTAAAAATTTACACAACAAGAATTTTAAAGTAAGTTTTTTTTTTTGGTCTAGTGGGCGGACGAGCAAGCAATCCCATCACGTGGGACCGCTTGCTCGTCCGCCCACTTCTCTATAATAAAAAAGAATTGCCAGTGAATATAATTATTGATCCAGAAACTACGAGTATATTCACGACCTTTGTGATTTTATTAATTAAATCTTCCGGGCTACTTGGCCGAGGTCTTCTGGAATCTCTTCTCTTTCTTCCATACGTTTCGTCAACAACTGCGGTTGACATCTTCAGTGGCGACTGCGTTCACTTTCGGAGAGATGTTATCGGTCGGTTTCGAACATATGGCGCACAGCATCGATGTTTTTGTTGTTGACAGCGGTGGACAGGCGACCTTCACGAAATTTGTCACTGATATTGACACGACCGCGCTTGAATTCTGCAAACCAGCTATAAAAATAATCGTCTTGCTTGGTGCTTCATCGCCAAAAGCAGTTTGAAGCCGAGCGAGGCTCTGCTGATTAGACATTAGCTGATATTAGACACGGATAATGTAGCTTCCTATTTGTGAAAGAATTTTTGAAATCGGTTCAGTAGTTCCAGAGATTACCCCCAACATAGAAACACAGAATTTTACCTCTTTATATATTAGTAATATAGATAAGACTATTGTAATGGGTAACTATTGTAAAAACTCCTTCTTTAATAGGAATTGTCATAACAATAATAAATATATTTTCTATAATACTGTATTAATATACAAAAAAAAAAATATCCTCAAACAAAACTAATGTTCTCTTTTTATCTTTTTTTTTAAGGAAATTTTGTGCCTTGGCACATGTCAGTTCTATCGTAGCCTAAACTTACATTCTACAATATTAATATAGGTACCAATATCAATTCCACTAATTTGTACTTTAAACTCTGTGCATTCCACTGAAAATTAATGTTATGTAAAACAAAGATTTAAGTATTACAAACCTAATTTGATACCTTTTAGTCATATTTATTATACTCTTTTTTCGTCACCCGACCTAAAAACTATATAATTTTGTAACATGAGGAAACTTTACTGGCCTGTGTTTTTAATTATATTATTATACAATAGCAAAACCCGGTAGACATTGTGCTGCCTGTGTATATTTATTTACCTCTGTATATAAAATCACAAATTATTCTGTTTTGCCGTCGATATGACTTTTGCGATCGGTTGAACATTATAGAAGTTGGTGTGCTGCAGCGCCATCTAGTGGCGAGTTACAACAAAGTGGATAGCATAAAAACCTTCTCCATGAAAAAATACATATACTGTGCGTTCACAGTTATTTTACCTGTGACATTTGTCTTCGTCTCTGCCCGTTATGTTGGCGTTACTTGCTGTCAAGTAGGTACTACGGTTGTATCGTTAAGCATCTCGGAATTATTGCATTGTATCGTTGATATTAATCTTTAATCATGCCAAAAAGAATACAAGGTAGTATTAAAAAAATTATGCTAGCAGTGTGTAAATTTTGTGAAAGAGAAAATGTAAATAATGGCCCAATAATTCCATTTGGAAATGTTCGTCAATTAGTTACCGCCATGACAGGTCAGTAAAATAGTGTTGCCTGCCATATATATTTTCCCCAATATTTTATGTCGAATGACCACGACTTGGTCGCGTAATACTTATCGTTATAAAAACTACCCAGTGCTATTTTTGGTAATATTTCCAGTATATATATGTAAAATCAGAAATTTAAAAGTTCCTAATAAATTTATTGCGTTATTTTTAAATTTTAGGCATATCTGAAAAAACTGTCAGCACCATAACTAGAGAAGGTGAAGTTGCTGCTTCTACATCACAGAAAATAAGTACTCCTAGGAAAAAACGTAAGCAAGAAAAAATAATAACGTTAGATGATTTTGATTTATATGTAGTCAGAAATAAAATACACGAAATGTATACTGTAACAAAAGAGGTTCCGACTTTGGGAAAACTATTAATAGAACTGAATAATGACTTCAACTATAACTTTATGAAATTATAAAAGAACAAAAATAAACTCCAGCATATGAAGCTGATCAATTGTTTGAAGCTCATGGACACAAAGTGGTAAGATTACCACCATACCACTGCGAGTTTAACGCCATTGAATTTATGTGGAGTCTCTTAAAAAGGCGAGTAGCCAGCAATAGCGTAGGACAGGAAGCGAACAATATAAAAAAAATTAACTGACGAAACCTTTCAACTATCATTGCAGAGGACTGGCAGACGCAATGTGAACATGTACGTTACATTGAAGACACGTTTCACGAAACTGATGGACGTATGGACGCCGAAATGGATAAATTTATTATAGAATTAAATGATAATGAGTCTGATACGGAATCTGACAGCAGTTTTTATGATTCATGTTCGACTGACAGTGATTTTTCATCATTTGTACATTCTGGATTACTTGTATTCTAAAATATAAATAAACTGATTTTATTTTTTTAAAACTCCTTTTGTTCATCAACACGCGTACAGTAATTAATTTTCTTAATCTGTATTGTAATTCATGTGCTACGGATTCTAAACCAATATACTGAATGATTCCGTTCCACGGATCACATCTAAGTCATATCAGTACACAACTAATCTGATCTCCCTTTTCTCATCCGACCTTATCATCATCATAATATACCTTTTTATATTCTACAAAATTATAACTCTGTGAGCAACCACAATGATTTAAGTGCCTTGCCATTTGCTGATAGATTATCTGGCAGACAGTTCAACAACAATTCACAGTTCAGCAAATGGTAAGAAAGACTTTAACCGTTGTAACTATTGTTGGTAATAAAATATATTACAACCCAGTTTAATTATTTTGTGGGGAATGCTACAAACTGAATATGGCAACCCAGTGCACAAGCTTGCAGCTGTTTAGCTAGAGGTAAAATAATTGTGAATGCACAATATGCGCCAACTTTCACGGTGATCGGTCAAACAGTGTCGAAGTCTATTAATTTCAGATATACCAACATCCATTTATATATATATATATATATATATATATATATATATATATATATATAGATAATGGAATATTATATAGATAGCTATAGTTGCTGTATTTGTGCTGTTTGTTTCTATTGAAGATGTAATAAATAAATAAAGACTGCTAATTTATTTCGTTTATCTCCGTTCAACATATATCACCCCGTTCCATCGTGGGTAAAAAATAGCAAGATAAATGCTTGAAACTGTCTGCTCGATTTGCTCGGGTCGAGATGGAAGGAATTTATCTTATTTTCGTTTATATTTTTTTGTTTGGTTAGTAACAATTTAAGATTCCGATCACTCAACTCAAAACAAACTTACACTTATTGCGATTATCACGTCTAGATTATAGATAAAATCCCCAGGTGATCGTTTGATCGCATCGTTCTGTCCAGATAAAACCATCAAAATATCCTTTAAAAAGAAAACTTGATACCATTTGCAACACTGTGTGGTACGATTCCTTATGAAGCTCATTGTGCTAGTAAGGTAAGTAGATCATTATTTTGTTCATTTTCTTTATAAATTCAACAGTTTTGGTGGTAATATCGTTTAAGTCTTCCAATTCAATAGTTTTATATTTATTGTGTTTTTGCAAAGCATCATTATACTTCTAGGTATATCATATGACTCATCGATTCTGTTACTTATTAAATATTGTATTAGTAGTACTATTTGGGTCAAACGCACTTACCTGGTCAAATTTGTTTCTTAAACATTCCTGATTAATCAAAGGTAAATTTAATGTTCTGCCACACTATCCCCGAAAAACAATATTCTTTAAAAAGTTTATTCTGTAAGTATACAATTGTTCAATCACTTAATAATACTAAAGAGTTTAAAATTGTTTATGCTATTGGTAGAAAGTATACTTGAATGTTGATTTTGTTATAAATGTTTATTATGAACGTACTAGAAATGAATATATTTAATTAACACACACGTCATAAAACTATCTTCAATATTTACAGTATTCATAACAAATATTGTTGTTTTAATTAACGAAGTGTGACAGTGAAATCTATTGAGAGTACTTAATAGTACATCATTTATAGCGTGAATTTTCATTATTTATGTGTTCGTAGTGGATTTTTGGAATATATAACTTTATTAAAGATATCAATCCATATAAAAAAGATATCCTGATTGACTGACTGATTCATCATCGCAGAGCCGAAACCATTGAAGATGAAAAACATGATTTTTGCACAGTGGATAGATTTTATGATATACGTATTACCCACGAAAGAAGGATTTTTAGAAATTTTACTGGAAAGAGGGTGAAATAAAAGGAGACAAGATTTTTTATGCAATGCGTGTATCTCAAGAACTATTTAAGCTATTTAAGAGACATGAAATTTAGCATACACACTTCTCATTTAAAATAATTAAACAGGGGTGTCAAAATATGTATGTAATGGAAATATTAATGGTCCTATGAACATGATCTTGCAGACGAAGCCGCGTATATAAAGCTAGTTCTATATAAAATAACATATTCAATAGCTACTCTATGTTCATTTCACTTCTGCTTTCATTCTTCTCAGTCACAGCCTCAGAACTCTCAATATCATTTATTAAAAAACTATCAATGTGATTATCAAAAGAGTCTTCATAGCTGCGGTATTCGTTTTCACATTTTATGGCCATACCTTTTTACATTCATCTATACCAATCATTTTTTCTTTATCCACTAACACATATTTGATGCTTAACATCTTTTTAGCAATGTAACCTTTAAGTTGTGACCATATATTTTCAATCGGATTCAAATCGGGGTGGTGAGGTTGGAATCTCAATACGAAGTGGCCATGTTCTGCAAGAATTTTGTCTACGAAATATTCATATAACTGGAGGATAATTTAATATAGCTGAGGTTTTTTCCAATTGATTTCAAATGAAATATCGTGTTTGTTCGACCAATTTACATTGTTCCCGCGGGCTTTTGGAATTCAGAGGTTTATTATGATATGGAACGTTGTCTATTAATAATACTGATACTTTTGGCAAATTGGGTATTTATTGATTGTGAAGCCATTTTTCATAATTGTCACAATTTTTCTCAGTATGGTAGTCATTCATTTTATCGGAAGATTTATATATTAAATAGGCTCCAGGCACATACCGTTTTGCATTACCGGCAATGCACTATAATTAATATACTTTAATATTTGTTTTCGCACTCCTTTTTTCAAAGGCCCTGTCCAACTTTTATTTTTTGTGTGAATAGTGCGTATATACGATTCATCCATATATACAATATTTTTTCACACCGCTCTATACTTCATTATTTGATCTATTTTTTTTTTAAAACGCGCACCACTTGTCTCCTTTAGCATACTTGGATTATCTTCAATCTTAGTGAACCTAAACCCCATTTGCCGAAGATATTTTCGGCATAAGATATAAATTAATAGCGTCTACTTACTTCATTTTCAAAGATTTGATGGTCGGTAGTTCTTTAAATGGTAATCGTAAATCATTCTTCTTATTATCTCATAATCAAACAAAAAACATTTTTTTTGGCTTGCCCTTTTTGGGTTATTAAATGTAGTAGAATTTTAGTATTTTCTTCAAAGTGCATCTAGAAATAACAGTAGTTTCAATTACACCTTCTTGAACCTTATTAAAATAGGTTCTATCGGTAGTTTTAAACTCAATTAGTTTAAAACACCCAAGACAGAAATATAAGTACACTTTACAAATAACTTTCCGAGCTTGTGAATGAATAATAGTGAAGATGCCAAAAATGTTTATAATTTATGTTATAACTGCTCTATATAAATATTCGAATTGAACGTGAACTACTCCTCTGTCTCAGTGGCAACTAATTAGTCACTGAGTGGCTATTTCATATTCTTACATAAGGTTATCTAATTTCAGTTTCATCGTGTTGGGCTGTAACGCCCTGTCCACGAGACAAAGCCGAAGATTTCCAGACGACTTCGTCTTTGGGGCAGCCACAGCTTCATATCAGATTGAGGGCGGCTGGGATGCAGATGGTAAGATATGTTTAAATTGTCTAATTGGATGAGTGTAAATTCATCCGATGCCAAGGTCTTCCTCTTTCTGCGGCTGCATGACATGCCGAGCTTACACACGCACACACATATACACACAATCACACACGCACACACACACGCACTCCTACGCAACAAACACACAAAATCAAACATACGCTCTTACTTATTTTTATGTTTCGATATTTTCTATATGATGTTGTTACTGTGAAATCTGTAATTAGTTATTCCCCTGTTGTTATTACTTAAATCAAATTTATACTTCAGATAAAGCTGTAGATTTCTGTATATGTAAATAAATTATATACCAAGTGTTTGTGTGCGTCCGAGCAACGAAAATATAGAAATTTTTAAGTTTGATAAATTGCTAAATATAGGTTAGTGATTATCATATCATACTATGGATAAAATACTGTTTTGAATATTTTTGGCTAACAAACATACAATGAATTGAATTCAAACCTTCAAAAATGTTCCCTGAACTGTACTGACCTCGTGTAATGGATAATGACCCAAACCCTGTGCCTTTTGGTGCGACTTCACAGGCTGATATCGAATTTAAAAATAACCGTTATTTCCATTGCTCGTGGTCAGATTGAATGTCCGATTGATCTGACCATGAGCAATCATTATTCTTTATTCTCCGATTCATCTGAATAGGAGAAATTTTCATTCATCGTAGTCCGATCCAAATACAATCAATAAAAAATAATGTATAAGGTATATAGAGATTCTAATAGACATACAAAGTCTTTGAACAATGACAAAGTTATTGTAATTATGTTTTTAGTATAAGTTATTTCAAATTATATCTGCTGTGGTTATGCTGACCAGAGCATTTAGATTCAGAGCACATAAACGAGAAGTAGGTACGACAACAGAAACGAAGAAGAATGGAAAGATCTTGCCTCAAACAGAAGACAATTTACATTAACGCCGCGGGAAATCTACAAATTGAAGGAAACTATATGCTGTATTTTTTCACAATAATCTTAATTCTTGATATCTTTAAAAATACGAGCTATTTTTTTTTTATTTCCTTTACATATTAGTATTCAGCGGCCCAAAATTAGTGAGAAAATATGACACTTACTAAAAGGCAGAATAAAAGTTCAATTTTGTAGACCAGTGTGTTTTATAAAAAAAAGTCTGCAATCGGACCAAAAGGAATAACGATTATTCATGGTCAGATCAATTAGGCAGTCCGATCTGACCACGAGAAATGAACGAAAATTACTGTCCACTAGCAGTGTCACATGGCAGTACTAGTATCTGTGGTGTGTTTGTTGTACTCTTATCCCATCCCATCGCACACCATCCCATTATATAAAATTGAAACATATTGTCCCCTTCGTCTCCATTCCATCTTACTCGAAGACGTTGGGATTCCAAATTGAATTCTGCTCAGAAAAATAAAAAATCTGTATGTGAAGTAAAATGACTTTAAGTCTTACCTATTCAGGTATTCAGGGTCCTACGTTTCGAATCAATAACTGGAGTAATAGTCAAGTTTCTGTTGTTATACTCAACATCACGAGGCATGTAAATACCGAAGTGATCTTTAGGATATCTATTGTAATGCCACTGGGTATTACATTCACAAAGGTCGCATCGGAGGTAATAAGTAACTCTCATGGAAGACATTTGGCTCTTTGGTGTACCTATATGGGGTTACATAACCTTTGAAATTGTTTAAACGGCGCAGAGTCCATTTTAAATTATTTCGCATTCTTTCTTGTCAAGTTATTTATGGGAATAGACTAGATGACAGATCATACGTTCTTACCAAAGACACCTGGTTGGCAACTTCTGGGGAGCACATGAAAAGGGTTCATGAAAAGGTCAAATTTGAAACTTAAGTTTTTATTTTATTTTTAATATAAACAAAGTCACTAACGAACTAAAGAAACTTAAATACTACATAATAATAATGTTCCATTTTCAAAACACATATAAATTAAAGAATTTGAGTGGTCATATAACATATCTAGTATCTATTCTCAAATGGATGGTCCAGCCATATAAAATAAAGGAAAGTTTAGACAAGAATTTTTGACGGAAAAAATATCAAACTTAAAAGTAAATAAGTGCATTACGAGACAATTGACCGTGAAGTTTGATCAGAAAAATATAGTCAAACTTGACAATTATGTTGAAGATAATTTGTTATGAAAATTTAACATATTTCTCACAATTATTATACGCATGACTTATTCATAACAGTCAAATCAAATCTAGAGACAAGTCTAAACGATTATACTCGTGTAATCGTTTAATTTAGAAATTCAGTAAAAAATATCCTCATGCCACACTCTACAATCTTGTTAGAAACGATATAATTATAATATATGTGACCGTAGAATAATATACAATACAATTCAATATTATTATATTCCACATATTCCAATGCAATATCATAATTTGATCAAGATGTAAAGTGTAAGAAAATGTATTAAAAAGAAATATTGTAATGTCTATTTACAAAAACAACTCGGATATAACAATTCAAAAGTACATAGATAATTTCTTTTCACAGGCAAAACAGAAAGCATTTGGGATTACATGGTCCACAATAATCCAACTGCAATATCAGATAGTAGTAATGGCGATATTGCGGCTAACAGTTACAACAACTACAAGCGTGATGTAGAAATGATGCGGGAACTGGGACTGGATGCCTACCGATTTTCAATATCTTGGCCCAGGATACTGCCTACTGGCTTTTCTAACGAAATCAATGAAGCTGGCATCGCGTTCTACAATAACTATATCAACGAAATGCTGAAATACAACATCACACCCATGATTACACTGTTCCACTGGGACCTGCCTCAGAGACTACAAGAATTAGGCGGTCTTATGAACCCACTATTTTCAGACTGGTTTGAAGACTTCGTCCGCGTTGCCTATACACATTTCGGTGACAGAGTGAAGCTTTGGATCACCTTCAATGAGCCAAATTCAATTTGTCACTCGGGTTACGAAAGTACAACAAAAGCGCCGGCATTGAATATCACTGGCATTGGCGAATATCATTGCGCTAAGCATCTAGTAATAGCTCACGCTAAGGCGTACCATGCCTATAATAATGATTTCAAACCTGCCCAGGGTGGACAATGTGGCATTACTATCTATGCCCATTTGTTTCAACCTGCGACTGATTCTGAAGAAGATGCATTAGCTGCTGAGTTAAGAAGACAGACTGATGTAAGTATTTCAAATTAGATGAATATTTTTTCCCAATAATATAATCATATTCGTATATACTTATCTCCGATTTGTCCGATGAACAATAAAAGATGAACTATTGTCGATCCCTTTGCACTCACTTTGCCTAAATATCAATTAGAATTTAAAAGGCAACTATCACAGCAGCGAATAGAGAGGCCACCTAACAATCTTTCTGTTCATTGATTGCTCCATTAGCTTAGTATTTCCTAACATGTTTGTCGCGACATATTTGTGTGTCAACAAAGTATCAATAATTATACTAAAAAAATAATACAAACTAATTAAAATTAGTTTAGTTGCAACGTAAACATCATATTTAAAAATTTAGAGTAATTACATAAATATTTAAAACATACCCGGTTTAGCCATAAATGTTGTTACAAAGAAAACATTGATATTTTTTTACATTATAATTTTATTTGGGGTTATTTTAGAGATAAATATGTAAGCATTTTAAAAACTAACGTTCATTCCAAATGGTTACCATTTGCTTTTGTAGGATCTTTCAAACTTTGTAGCCTTATTTAGATTGACACACGCACCCTTTCCATGGGAAAATTGTCAATTGGAAACTATGGAATTGTCATTTATATGGAATGTTTTAGGTATTCAATATTATCATGGCATGCCATGCTCTCTAAAACAGACCATAAATCATAACCGTGCGGATTAAGATCGGGATTCAGGACTAGATGATGGCCAGTCTTCAGTTCTAATGAAGTCGGGAATATTCCTTTCTAGCCCCGCCTGATGACCCGGTGCTGAGTCTCGCTGAAAGGACCTATCTTGGTTATGGAACAGGGTGCTGTAAAGAGGCTTTACGACCTTTTTTTTTTTTTTTTATAGACTAGGAGGCGGACGAGCAAGCGCTCCCACGTGATGGTAAGTGTTACCGCCGCCCATGGGCACCTGCAACACCAGGGGGCATGCGGGCGCGCCGCCGACCTTGCAAAATCCTATTCACAGCTCTCTTGAAGAACCCCATATCGTAGCTCAGTGGAAAGACCTCTTGAGGCAGTTCGTTCCACAGCCTACGGGTTCGCGGTATAAAATAGTTTTTGGACCGAACAGTGCGCGACACCTCCGTATCGAGGAAATGCGGATGGACCGCACTTCTGTGACGGGAGGTGCGGTTGTAGAAACCCGAGGTGGGAATTATATTAAACAATTCTTCAGAGCATTCCCCATTGTACAGGCGGTAGAACACACAGAGAGACGCAACGTCTCTCCGAATGCTGAGGGATTCTAAACCGCCCGTGAGAGTGGGATCGTCGACAATACGAACAGCACGTCGTTGGATAGAGTCAAATGGGTCCAATTGGTATTTCGGTGCGCCGGCCCAGAGATGAGAGCAGTACTCCATATGGAGCCTCACCTGAGCTTTGTAAAGCATTAAGAGTTGCCCAGGGGTGAAGTACCGCTTCGCTCTGTTCAGCACACCGAGCTTTTTGGAGGCCATTTTGGCCTTATTGTCCAGATGACCCCTAAATTCGACTTTGCTGGAGATGTCGATACCAAGGATCCCGATACTCTCCAAGATCTTAAGAGGTATGCTCTGAAAGCGAGGTGCTACAACAAAAGGTGTTTTTTTAGCGGTGAATGCACAGACTTGCGTCTTACTGGGGTTGAAATCCACTAGGTTCATAGAACCCCAAATCGAGACTAGATCTAAAGAGTCTTCGATTTCAGACACAAGCCTGGCGCGACTCTCTTCCACTTCGACCCGAGGGATGTTGGCGCGGCCCCTGTACAAGGTGTCTCCAGTACTGTCATCTGCATAGCAACGTATGTCACCAATTTGCAATAGGTCGTTGATATGCAGAAGAAACAGAGTTGGGGACAACACGGAGCCTTGCGGGACGCCAGCGTTAATAAACATGGTGTCGGAGCAGCTACCATCGATAACGACTCTGATGCTGCGTCCAGTCAGGAAACTGGCAACCCATTCGCATAATCCCTCGGGTATCCCGAAGGATGGTAACTTGGAAAGCAGCGATTTGTGCCATACCCGGTCAAAAGCTTTCGCAATGTCTAGGCCTACAGCCAGAGCCTCGCCTCTACTCTCAATGGCGTCAGCCCAGCGGTGTGTTAAATACGCTAAAAGATCACCAGCCGAGCGATTATGGCGAAATCCATATTGACGGTCGCTAATCAGCTGGTGATCCTCTAGGTACCCAAGGAGCTGTGTGTTTATAACACGCTCCATCACTTTGGAGAGGAGGGAGGTGATCGCTATTGGCCTGTAGTTGGCCGGGTCGGTGCGGTCACCCTTTTTAGGCAAAGGGTGAACATGAGTTACCTTCCATGCTGACGGGAAGCTTTTTGTGGAATATGAGAGCCTAAAGAGTCGCGTAAGCACCGGAGACAACTCGGGAGCGCAAAATTTGAGCACCACCGTAGGAATACCATCTGGCCCACTCGACTTTCGGATATCAAGAGATGCTAGAGCTCGCCGAACTTCACGCTGGGTGAAGCAGATTTCTGGCATGGAGCTTGTGCACCTCGAGGTGGACGGTGGTGAGGCACCTCTATCGTCCAGAGTCGAGTTTGAGGCGAAGAGACTGCCCAGGAGATCGGCTTTCTCTTTCGCCCCATGGGCCAGTGAGCCATCGAGTTTCCGCAGTGGTGGAAGTGACGACTGACAGAAGTTACCCTCGGCAGCCTTAGCGAGCGACCAGAAAGCCCGACTTCCAGAAGGATAGCTTGCTAGTCGATCGCCAATTCTGCGGATGTGCTCATTCCTTGCCCTGACAGTGATCCTCTTACTGCACCTCGAGGCAGCGTTAAATTTCTTCCTCAAGTCGGTAGTATTCGGATCTTCAGACACCTGCGCTTTGGCCCAGGCCCTGTATGCAGCCCGCTTATTACGGCGGGCCTCTCTACAGGACTGATTAAACCAAGGTTGGCTCCGTCCGCCTACGGGTATCACGGAACAAGGAATATAACATTCCATGCCCTGCAACACCACGTCGGCAACGGAGTCTGCACAGGTATCCGGATCACCCGACGAGAAACAGAGCTGCCCCCAGGGATAAGAAGCGTAAAATTCGTGCAACCCATCCCAATCTGCAGACTTGTAGTGCCAGACGTTGCGCGTTCCCCGAGAATAGGTCGGCGCGGATTGTTTAGCTGGCACAGCAGTTCGAATGATACAATGGTCTGATGATCCTAACGGAGCATCAACAACAACATTGTAGTCATTCGGCCGCGTAGTCAGCAGGAGGTCCAATAAGGAGGGAGTATGGCTCTCGATATCAGGTATCCTCGTGGGTGAGGATACCAACTGCGAGAAACCATAGGTCAGGGCAAAGTTGTAGGCTGCTCTCCCTGCGCGGTCGGTTATTCGGGATCCCAACCACTCTTCGTGGTGAGTGTTGAAATCACCGAGGACCACCACTTCCGCGCAAGGGAACTGCTCGAGCACGCTGTCAGTCGTCTCTTGTAGCCGCTCAAAAAAACGAGTCGTCTCCGTATCACCGCTGTGGGACCTGTAAAGGCAAGCGTAGACTTTAGTGGAACATCCATAGTCAATACGCGCCCAGAGGATCGACAGGTCCCCGTCTTCAAAATGGCTGAGACGGCGGCAACAAACATCCTCCCGGACGTACATGCATACCCCGGCACGTCGCACAAAACAGTGCTCCAGTTTGTAACCGGGGTAATGAAGATATGATGTATCGGCCGGGCAGGAAATCTGTGTCTCCGTCAAGAAAAGTAAGGCCGGCTTTGCCGTCTCAAGGTGGTAGTGGACGGCGTCGATGTTACTATGCATCCCTCTGATGTTGCAAAAGTCCACTTGAAACGTGGAACTTGAGGGGTGGGCCGCTGAGTAAACATTGTACTTTTTCTTTTTCCTGGCCATTGTATGTGAGTAGGTGTGAATAGGGGAAAGAGGAAGAAGAAGAAAAGGGAGGACGGAGAGAGAGATGGCTGCATGCGGATCAAAGGACAAAGCACGGAGTAGAGAAAAAACCAGGTCACAAATGTTGTGTGACTTGCTGGCACGGGGTACGGAAGGGCCCCCGGTCCCCCCCCCGGGGGCAGCAGTCGGGTTCCACTCCGGTCCCCTCCGGCACAACTGCTACCCCAAGGGATTTTTCACGTGCGGCGGGGCAGCCTCCTGGGGTGGAGATTAAAGTAAGATCCCCAGGCTCGGGCCCCCTACAACCCGCGGGCGGTCAGCGGATAACCGTTTCACCGGGTCTCCCTGATCCCCGCGCCACCATGCCACGCCCATGCGCGTCTGTAATTCCCCGCAACCGCTGGTCCTCCTTTCCACACGCAACAATCTCTCTCTCGGGACGGCTTCTTCCGCTCACCGCCGGAACACGATGCGGGCCTCGCGGCTAATAGGGCATCATTATGGCGGCGGACTCCGACGGAAGGGTGGTAGCTATGCCGACGGAGTAACCCTCCCACCGCAAAAAGGGAACGCCATTGCCTCGTTAGTTAACAGCAGGGTGCACCACTAGCAGGTGAGGTTGGCTTAGGCTCCAAAGATGGTAGGTGAGCCTCTTACACCCTTTATGGTACACCTCTTACACCCTTACTTTATGGTAGGTGACCTTCTCAAGAATCGTATTTTGATACACTTGAGCTGACGTTTTAATAACTTTTTCACCAAAATATGGTTCAGTTACTCCTTGATAGCTAACACATCACCAAACTGTCACTGAAGCCGGATAATGGCCGCGTTGCACCCTATTGACCAATTGAGCAGCTTCATACTCGTAGTTATGAGCATAAACTCGACAATTCTGCTTGTTAAAATGTTCCTCAATGGCTAATTCAACGCGTACAGAGCGCATGCGCAATGTTTTGTTTCTCGATCCCGCCACGACATCACGTCACACCTCATTTAAATCAATTTAATTCCTATGAGGTCGAGAAGAAAGTTGCATCTGGCTTGTCTCCTATTTGGCGTCGTTAGATATAAACAACCTGACAAGTTGACGTGGTTAGGGGAACATGCCAAATGAATCAGTCGTCTCTGTACACCTCCACTTTGTGTTCCGCGAAGCAGTTCAGCTGCATTTAGAGGAAGTTTCAAATACACCGCGACCAAGTGTTGGAACAATATTCCCCCACCTATTAGAGAGTCGATTAGTTTAAATTGCTTCAGAGTTAAATTCAAACCTTTTCTCACCGACAATCAAAAAAAATTTTAAAACTATAATACTGGTAACTATTCCATTAAAGCTCGATGTTACCGAACCACTGCGACAACGGTTACTTGTACTATTTGATTAACTAATATTTGACTATTTGAAGTATTACTATATTAAAGCATAAAAGTAAATATATTTGTCTATCTCTATATATTATGTATATCTATATATAGGTGTAATATACAGCTTGTGCTGAGACGGGTACCCTTTCGACACACATGGGACCGCGCAGTTTTATCGCCTTGTTTTAATTTTTTATGTTTTGCGAATATATGTTTTTATGACTTTTAGAATAAGAAATAATCATGTTACGCTATTGCTTATGTGTGTGAAATAAAAGAATCCATCTATCTATAATATTGATTGTAATCATAGCTTGTTTTTCTTTTTTAGAAAATTTAATGAAATCCCAAAGTCTGTTTGTATATCAGACTATTAAACTGATGATAAGTGATTGTACATATAATTTCTGAACAAATAAATAAAATATAGTATACACGACTTTCATAAAAAAACATGAACTAACTTACTAAATTGTTTTTGTTCTTACGCAGTGGGCCATATATTCGGAGCCCATTTTCTCAGAAGAGGGCGGTTTCCCAAAAGAATTATCGGAGATAGTAGCCAAAAAGAGCGCTGAACAAGGCTTCTCGAGATCTCGTCTCCCTGACTTTACAGAGGAAGAGAAGGCTTTCGTCCGAGGAACTTCAGACTTTTTTGGCCTTAACCATTACACTGAGAGATTAGTATCAGCAACGGAAAATATAGAATCTTATGCCGTACCTTCTGTGCTTGATGATATCGGAGTTGGTACTTATACAGACGATGAATGGCTACTGGCTGAGTCGACTTGGTTGTATGTAAGTTTTTTTTTGTGATTTTAATTTATTCATACTTAAATTTTTATACTATTTATATTTACGTCATATGCTATGCTACTTTCATTGTAGATCAAACAACGGCTGTACTATGTCATTTTTCTAAAAAGCGTTTTGTTCATTTGGGGATTTAGACGTGTTCACTACTTGGACATTTTGCGATCTAGTCAATATGATACTAACATACTATCAACCAACATAAATGTGAAAATCATATAAAATCACATAACATCACATAATATCACATATAATCACATATATTCACATATACTCACATATAATCAGATGTAATCACATAAAATCACATGAAATCGCATCAAATCACAGCACATCAAATCACATAAAATCACTTAAAATCCCATAAAATCACTTAAAATCACTTAAAATCACTTAAAATCACATAAAATTACATAAAATCACATAAAATTACACAAAATCACATAAAACTACTTAAACATACGTAAAATAGATCCGCAATGTACTTACTACCAATAACCCTATATGTCGACGTTTTATATAGGGGTTTATATAGGCGGCACGCGGCCATATATACCTATCTTATTCACTTTAAGTCCGTGCGAATGTGTTAAGTTACTGATTTAATGTAGAATAGAAACAAAGTCATAAAATGTAAAAGTTCACAAAAAAGACCACACTGAACTGATTATCTTACGTATCGATATTCTAATATTATCATTTCAGCTGGCCCCTAATAGTCTTTACAACATCATGATTCACATATCGCAAAGATACAATAATCCAGACATCTATGTAACTGAGAATGGCTGGTCTACTTTAACTGGACTGATAGATGATGATAGGATACGATACTACAGAGCAGCTTTGGAGGACGTCCTGGATGCCTTGGATGAGGGAGTAAATCTCAAAGGATACATGGCGTGGAGCCTAATGGATAATTTTGAGTGGATGTTTGGCTACACGTAAGAATGTATTTCCTGATATTTTTAAAACATTGCAACCACTTTGCAATTTTCTTGCTGTTGCAAATGTATCTATCTATTTTGATGATGGTAAAATCGTCAAGTAGTTCTCCTTCCTGCCTTCTCGTATAAAGAGGCATGTCGTTAGATCTTCTATTGTTATATCATGTTCACGGATGGGTAAGCAGAGCTTGAATGGTATATATAATTTATTGCATATTATAAAATTAACAATAAAAATATGTGTATAGTAACAAGCAAATACTACTACTTATATAAAACAGGTTTAAAAAAATATTAGCCGAATACGAAGAACAACTCCGATATTTTCAAAATATTAGTCTAAAGGAAATGGAAATTTCGGAACACTGGCGTTGTAGAAATAATGTCACAAATCAATTCGTCTGCTGAATTATTTACTAAATTGGATCAATTGTGGCCATACTTACAAGACGTTTACTATTTTTACGTAATTACAAAAAGATTATGCCTTTCTAAAATATGTGATAGTAATTGGCTTTCTTCATTCTAAATAAAGCTCTTGGAAGTGCGAGCATTTATACAATCTCAGGGCTGCAAATATTCAAGATTTAGCCATCAACGGGTCTATTAATTACAATAGTGCTTTCTTTGTCACACAGTCAACGTTTTGGATTATATGAAGTGGACATGGAAGATCCAGCGCGAACCCGCACGCCGAGGAAGTCAGCTTTCGTGTACAAAGAAATAATAAATACTCGCGTCATCGACCATGATTACGAGCCGGACCTGGAGACCTTGACCATGAGCATCGATGCGGGACACTAATTTGATACTCAACATTATTGACTTGCTCAACATTGCTCAAAATATTGACAATTATGCTAATAATATAGTGAGACTGTAAATATATAACGTTCACACTTCAATTGTTTTTTTATTTCTTATTTTCTAAAAGATTACACAAGTAAGCGAAGCTGAAATAAATTTAAAAGTAGGCCCGGCCCGGCCCCATCGCACTTCACTCGACCCAATTATAAACAAGCTCCTTTGTTTTTATTGCTACCATGCCGTCAGACTAATGGAGTTTTGTTATTTATTAGTTATTTATTATAAGTTAGTATTAAACAATATTATCAAATTATTTCCATCTAGAGAATTTTAACCGCTTATATTCTACTCTTTAAAAAAGCTAAAAATATAAGCGAATATTATATTATTCAAAATAAATTAAAAATATTGTATTTGATTGATCCAAGATTTGATCCATCAAGCATAAATCTCATTGCCCAACCTAATTACTTCTTGAATCACTGATTTCACTGACAGTAATTTCTAAATCACTGAGACCTTCAAGTAGACTGTGAATAGGATCCTGTAACATTGGTAGCGTTCAATTTAAAGCTTTTTAAAAATATGTTATTCATTTGTTTTTCCAGCAAACGCCTTCTTGCTTAGATATCTTTGTGTTTGCGACCATGGAAAAGTTAAAAATTCGCGTTATTTTGGAATATGAGTTCCATCGTGGCAGCAACGCAGGGCAGACGGCATGCAATATCAACGATGTGTATTGTGTATTTATGGAAAAATAAATATAAAACATATGTAATTTTTTCCTTATTAATTTCCATTTTAAATGTTAAAAATCGTTAAATAACATGAAAAGATGGAATGTTTAATTTATAATTTCAATTCGCCGCTATTCCAACAAAAACAGCTGTCAAACGGTAAATCACTTTCCCGACAGGTGATCAGTGTTGCCAGAACTATGGCACGCTATAGTTCAAAAAGGCCACGAACTTTTCCGACTACTTATTATTACTGATACAAATACAAAGATACAAAGGTGGACTTATCTCTAGAGGGGATCTCTTCCCGTCATCTTCAGAATAACTGAGAGGAATTACAAATGTCATTGAAACGTAGGCTACAACATGTAATTGGAAAATGGAAGATACACATCATACCGTATGGTTTTGCCCGCAAATCTGTAGTCAGTTTTCTATTTATCGTAATGTGATACATATCACTTTTATGATAAATGATGACTTTTGCATTTTGAAGTGTTTGTTTCTGTTTGTGTTTCTTTAAAATCTTATCTGAATAAGCTTCTGTCTATTCTACTTCTATTGGCAAGAAAATGCACTAAGATAAGAGTTATGTTTCATATTATTTCCATAAGTGGTTTGTTTTGTAGTAAGTCCATGTACTGTTGTTACATAATTATGTTAATTTTATTAACTATTGCGCAAGTAGAGAAAAATCGCGACTGACTGGCTGATTCCTCAGTGCCGCGCCGAAACCTCTGAAGCTATAGAACTAATTGACAATAAGAGACTTGACGAACGACGAGATTTTTAATTACTTGTTTAGAGTTCAGTTAACGAATTGTAATCTTGTGCTTATTGAATCTAAAATATTTTGTATTTATCTACATTTAATTATTATTATTTTGTTAAAAGCAGTTTTGCTGTCAATGTACAATAGTTTAATGAAACCAATCAGCGTCTCCGCGCGTAACTAAAGCTTATCGAATGTAAAAGAAACTTTCGTTACGCACGGCCTTCTTACTTAGAGCTTTATAGTTAAGAAACATCCAATCATATCTTATCCACACCATTTCATCTATCAGATCATAATGTGATGAAGGCAACACTATTAACCAGTATGCTGAAAATTTTTCATGCGCCGAGCGTGATGTTCATATTTCCTTATTATCTACATTACATGTTAACATCAGTCAAAAATGACAAAAGTTGACACGTCCGCAGATGCGTTGTCTACGTTTCGAAATTAAGAATAAGGATTTAGAAAGAGTATTGGGAAGAAAGGGGAATGGGACATCTCATATGACCCGGTCCATCTCAGTTTCCTCAATGCACCGGATGACGAAAACGAGTCGGGATGGCATGAGATGCAAAAGGAAGGGTCTAAAGTTTTATCAACTTTCACTCACGTCCGAACACGTTTATACATAGCGGTCTTCTGTGAGAGTGAGAAAGCTCAGCCAGTCAGACACGCCCAGTCTGCTGTAACAAACAGCATCCTCCTCCCTTTTGAACTAGAACTGTTCATCGAAATAAACACTGTCAAAAAATTAGTCCAAACATGACAGTTCTACAGTCAAACAAGGAGTTCCCTTATCCACCTTAGGCTTGGAATTCCATCAGACGGCATCAGACGATGACGGTTATATGTCTAAAGTATCTTTAACTAATAACGGCACAAATAAGCATTCTAACAAATGCATTCATTTAGAAATTATTACCACGTTTGTATACATCGATATTTGTGTTGGAATGAGATAACACGACCAGTTTGACGCACCCAGTCGACTGTGGGATATAGAATCATTCCCCTCTATGTATTAGAACTGTTCATTGAACCAAACAAATGCACAAAATGGGTCCAAACAATACCATTGTAGCTCCAAATTTCAAGGTGTTCCTTACCCACCTTCGGCTTCAGCATCAGATGCTGACGCTTCTGTGTATAATATACACCTCTTTAACTATTCACTTTAGAAAGATGCATTCGAATAATTATACTATTAGAAGTAATAAAACATTACAACTTTTAAAACTTTCGCGTTATCTACACCTTTTATATTCTAAATCGTGTCTGAACGCGTATAATAAAAGTATTTGTTTATCTTTTATTTCTACTCGACGTTTCGGCGCCGGCGCACTGGTTACACCAGCCGTAGTCACGAGTTGACTGAAGAGGCAAGAGGTAGTCGAGGATGGGAGCTGCGAACAGTTTAGGAGTCCCATAGGAGTAAGAGGTAAACAAATACCTTTATTATAGGCGTTCAGAGCAGATTTAAAATATAAAATTACAACTTTTAACTTGATTGAAATAGAACCACAACACTCATCTTCAAACACGCTCCAAGGTATAATGACAAAATACCGCTTCAAAACCGGGCCAACTATTTCAGAGAAAAGCAGTAACAGTATGTTTGTGTAGTACACAAACATATATACATTCTCTTACCCCAAACGCATATAGCATTTGCGTTTCGTTGTGGATAAAAAAATATTGCTAAAATTGATTGCACTTTCTAATAAACTTTATATCAGAGCAATCTGATATAAAATAACTGTTACGTTATTTTTTGCAAAACGGAGCCTTCATTGCTATAGTCAAAATGTCATCAAGACGACCGCCGATGCTGTTCATTACCTCTAAATATCTCGAGAACTACGTAATCAATTGTCACGTGTGAGATATCATTTGAAAGCTATTTAACATTTCAATAAAAGTATTTTAGTGACCAAATAGATTCCGTATTATTGAAACAGAAACATTGAGCTGTGTTACAATTAATGATTCATGCAATGGCAATTGTTATCTTTGACATTCACAAAAGCGCATAATAAGCTCTCACTTAAACTCAATAATTGATTCTAGACATGATGTGGGTTTTTGGCGATGTTAGAACTGTCCAACTTGCTATTCAACAAGATACGGTGCTATGCTGTCTGCGTAGCAAATAGCAAGAAAAATGCTTGAAACTGCCTGCTCGACTCGATTTGCTCAATTCAAGAAGACAGTAGTACGTTTATGGGATTTATCTTGTTTAATTCGTATCTTGTGTTATGAATGACAGTAACAACTTAAGATAATTCCGATAAACTTGCGATAAATTCTAGATAACAAATAAAATCTCCAAGTTCGATCTTAGCGTTCTGTCGAGATAAAACCATCAGAATATTCTTTAAAAATAATACTTCATACCACTTGTAAGACTGTGCGATACGGGTCCCTATGAAGTTCGTAGTGCTAGCAAGGTACGTAGAACATTTATTCAATTCATTATTTTTTTATTTAAATAGTTTTCTTTGATGGAGAAATCGATTAAATTTTCTAATTAAATCGCTTTATATTTATGAAGCTTGTGTTTTTGCAAAGCATCATTCTACTTAAAACAATCTACTTATATATGACCTTGATCTTTAAGGTATTTTCTTTTGTATTAGTAACCGTATTTGGACCAAACGTACTTCACCGTCAAATTTTATACTTAAACGTTCCTTCGATTTGATATTCATTTTTGATGCTGCACTTTCCCCCAACAATAAAATTCTTTCACAAGTGTATTTCTGTGAGTTCGCTTCTGTCAAGTCAGTGTTATAACACTGGCGTGATGACAAGAGTTTGAGAAATTTTAAGAATATGCTTTTGGTGGCCGTGCGGTGTCGGTGAGCTGCAGAATAGCATCACGGCATCTCTTCCCATGGGTGTCGTGAAAGGTGGTGAAGGGATAACAAAGCGGCTACCACAAGCCATGAGGAACTACACCACCTCTAAAGGAGTGGACTCGCCAACCCGCTTGGGCAGCGTGCCGTTTTCAGGCCATACATTCCTTATGCACAAAACAATGCGCATGAAGAGGCCCAACAGTAGATACTGGAAGGGCTGGTGTGCATTTGATAATATTGCACTGAACATACAGAGGGAATTTGACTATATAACTCCTTAAGCTCATGATAACGGAATAATACTGAATGTCACTCTAGTTATAAAAAAATTAGCGAATATGCCTCATAAAAGGACACTCATAAGAGTGCCATAATGGATACTTCAATGTTTAACTGTAATATTGTAGGTATAATTAGTAAACTCTTGCAAATACTTGGGTGATCTCTATACAAAACAGATTAAACTGGGCTTTTCATATTGACCAATTGTCAAAACGATTGAGATTATTACTTAGTAGGGGAAAGTCCTCCAGTACCGGCCGGCATCCAGTACCGGTCAGTTGCAATTTCCGAAATTCTACAATAGCTGGCGCTGAGGCAGTTATCGTCATTTAAGTAATACGGTCTCACAAGTATATGCCTCGCGCGGCGGCGATCTGTCGCGATCGGCTTACTGTCATTGCGAAGATTTGTGTTGCGCGCAGCGAACGTACGATACACAACTAAAGTTCCGTGGGTGATTGCTGGAGTTTAGACGACGAGCTCGAGAGAAGTCAAACCTGGTATGTATTCATTATTTATATAGCTGTTATAAAATATGTTTTACTTCGAACTTTATGCTTACATTCTTGTCTGTGGTCGAACATAATATTTTATTCCGTTCCCTACAGTACCGGCCACAAAATTGTCCTCCAGTTTCGGCCACAGTTTAAGTTAATTTTTGTGTGGTTTTATTTGCTTATAGGTACACAAAGATGCCAGACAATGAAAGTGATGGTGAGATGAAGAAAAAGAAGTGCACCTGGGATCCTGCTAATATGCATAAAGCCGTGGAGAAGGTGCTAAATCATGAAATCAGTGCGCGTCAGGCCGCAGATCGTTATCAGGTACCAAGAACTACTTTAAATGACAGAATTAGTGCTATTAGAAATAATAAAGAGGTATCCATTAAGCCAGCTACTCGTATGTGTCGTTTTCACAAAACTTTCTCAGCTGAACACGAAGAAGTATTGGTAGAACATGTTAAGGACTTGGCAAATAGGCTAATGCTAAAGGCTAAAGACAAACAGGAATTTCTTTATCTTGCTTTCCAACTAGCCGAAAAATTAAAATTGCCTCACCAATTCAATAAACAGAAGATGTCTGCGGAGAAGAACTACTATTATTCTTTTATGAAAAGACATAGCGACTTATCATTGCGGACTGCTGAATCAACGAGTTCTCAGCAATCCGAGTCTCAATCTACCGCTGACATTGACCAATCGGTTGATAATTTTAAAGTAATAATTACAGAATTGTCACCGGTTCCTGATGCTTCGAAAAGAAGAGCTACTGCACGACGTCATAAAGCTGAAAGAAGTGAAATCTACACAAGTTCTCCATCCAAAATGGAACAGAAAAGAGCAGATAAAAGAAGAGTTGAGTCAGCTAAGCGAGGCAAGAGTTTGCTTTCAGGACAAGATGTCAGCAAGAAAGGCAAAAGTTTGCTTTCAGGAAAAGATGTTAGCAAGAAAGGCAAAAAAAACAAAAAAGAAAACCAGAGTCCTCCCCACAGATCGATTCAGGAAGAGACAATTTGTCCTTTGTGCCTTGAATCTCATGAAGAAGATTGGATACAATGTGGAAACTGCAAGATTTGGGTCTATGAGGCTTGTGCAAACATATCAGAGCTGTCAAACCAATATATTTGCGATTATTGCCTCGTATAAATGTTCATATTTTTGCTGGTCGGTACTGGAGGCCAAATTTTTTTAGTTTGAATTTTCTTTGTTTTGGAATTTTATTAATAAAGTTGATTATTTCTAAATATATCGATATTTTATTATTTTTATTTACAGCACAATAGTTCCTTTACTAATATCAGCAGGTATTAAAAATGTAACCTAAGGGATTTTTATTTTATTCTAAATAAACCTTAGGGTGACGGTACTGCCGGACTCTCCCCTATGTTTTATTAACTGCAGTTCTGTGTTCCACCATCACTTACTGATATCATATGCTGTAGTTCCTTTTGGATATGCTCATAAAAGTCATTGAAATTCATAAAACCAACTTCAGTATTTACTTTAGGTAGGTACTATCCATATTTGGCGAATCAAGAAAAATAGATATTTATTTATATTGATTTTAATTTAGTAAAATAGTTTGTTTATACATATAAAATTGTTACATAGTGTTTAAATGTTTGTTACTTCTTGATGATTTCAGTTTTGTCGTGTTGGGCTGTAACGCCCTGTCCACGAGACAAAGCCGAAGATTTCCAGACGACTTCGTCTTTGGGGCAGCCACAGCTTCATATCAGATTGAGGGCGGCTGGGATGCAGATGGTAAGATATGTCTCAATTATACAGCAAGTACTCGTATTTGTATGCGTCTGAGCAAAATAGACGCCAATAGACGGTATTGGACAATAACAAATTGGCTTAGTCTAATTTCCAAATCTGTCCAATACCGTCAACCAACTTTTATGTCCAACCACAGAAAGTAAAGTAAACCAAAGTGTAGATATGGATTATTCAGAGAACAAAATTCTGAAAGTGAAGGTAAGGTAAATATTAGGTAAGGACCTATGAAATTGCTGTTTATTCATAATGGCGACTTTGAACTTAGTTACTTCCAAACTTTAATTAATTTCCATTTAAAGCCATGACATTCTTTTTAAAACTCAGTCGTTCATTGGTTTTCCCTTCAAATTACTTTTTGTTTAGATATCGTTGTTTTTGCGATAATTGAAAAATTAAAAAATCGCTTTATTTTCGATAATGAGTTCGGTCGTGGCAGCAACTTAGCACAGACTGCACGCAATATCAACGACGTGTACGGACCAAACACAGCAACGAACGCGCTGTGCGTTTTTGATTTGATCATTTCCGATCTGGAAATTTCGACCTTAAAAACAAACCCCGTGGGCGATCGGATACTAAAGTCGATAATGACGAATTGAAAGCAATAGTGGAAGCAGATTCATCTCAAATAGCGTCCGAGTTAGAAGCAGCCTTGGGCGTAAGTAACAAAACGATATTGATTCATTTGCGTCAAATAATTGGTTTCATTGCAAAGTGAAGAATCTCAGAAAGTGGGTACCGTCGAAACTTAATGAAAGTCGGCTGCAAATACGCGACAAGGTTTGCCGTGTTTTGCTGAACCGGCACAAAAATTAAGGGATTCTGAATCGTATTGTCACCCAGTATGGATCTAAGTGGACCCAGTATGATAATCGTAAACGTTGGTCACAATGGTTGAACCCAGGAGACACAATCAAACAATGCCTCAAACGTAAACGGAGCTAAAAGAAGCTCATGATATCTATATGGTGGTGCTGTGCCAGTATATCCACTACAGCATCTTGAGATCTGGCACAGCAATAAATGCAATTGTGTACTGTGAAGCACTGCAACCGATGATGGACAAGCTCGCTATCAAACAACCGAGTCTGGTAAATCGCTCTAGTCCACTGCGTCTCCGCGTTAACGCTGGCTCACATTCTGCACGACAGACAGCCTCAAAGTTACAAGACTGGAAACTCTTCATAAGCCACTGTACTGGCCAGACCTTGCCCCTGCTGATTTGCATTTTTCTTGGGATTTAATTAACTTTTTACACGGGAAAAAATTCAACTCCGAGGAAGCAGTGAAAAACGCCTTTAGAGAATTAATCGATTCTCGTCCCCAGGAGTCCAATAGCAGAGGCGCATCAATCAACTTTTATTAAAATGGCAAAAGTACATTAATAATAATGGACGATATTTCGATTAATTAAATACATAATTTTAATACAAAAAAAATATTTGATTTTTTCCTTATAAAACAGTAATTTCATAGGTAAGGACCTAATAATACTTGCTGTATTGTAAAAAAGTGCATTTCAAGAAAATTTATCTACGATTTATTCCTTATAATTCAGTCGAATAAAAACTAGATTTATTATAGTATAAACGATTTAAGTTTAACAAAAAATGACCAGATTTCGGTATTTACAACATATCGCAAGAAAAATTCAGTAAATATCAGTCTAAAATATGTGAGTCAAAACAGTCATAAAATTATAATATACACTGTATGTGTGACTGTAGAATAATATACAATTCAAGAAATGTATTTTTTTACAAAACTTCAGTAAAATGTGGAAAACTCGTAACTTTTTGCTTCGATACCCATAATTTATATGTATTATATGTTCCAATGTAATATCACAATCCCTATCACGTCGATAAGTTTGAAAAAATGTGTTAAAAAGAAAATGTGTGATGTCTGTTTACAAATAGAATATTAAGAAGATCAGATATAACAATTCAAAAGTACATAGATAATTTCCTTTTGCAGGCAGAACCGAAAGTATTTGGGATTACATGGTCCACAATAATCCAACTGCGATACAAGATAGTAGCAATGGTGATATTGCGGCTAACAGTTACAACAACTACAAGCGTGATGTGGAAATGATGCGGGAACTGGGACTGGATGCCTACCGTTTTTCAATATCCTGGCCCAGGATACTGCCTACTGGCTTTTCTAACGAAATCAGTGAAGCTGGCGTCGCGTTCTACAATAACTATATCAACGAAATGCTGAAATACAACATCACACCTATGGTTACACTGTTCCACTGGGACTTGCCTCAGAGACTACAAGAATTAGGAGGTTTTATGAACCCACTATTTTCAGACTGGTTTGAAGACTTCGTTCGAGTTGCCTATACACATTTCGGTGACAGAGTGAAATTTTGGATCACCTTCAATGAGCCAAATTCAATTTGTAACGGAGGTTACGAAACTACAGCAAAAGCGCCGGCTTTGAATATCACTGGCATTGGCGAATATCATTGCGCTAAGCATCTGGTGATAGCTCACGCTAAGGCGTACCATGCCTATAATAATGATTTCAAACCCGCCCAGGGTGGACAATGTGGCATTACTATCTATGCAAGTTGGTTCCAACCTGCGACTGATTCTGAAGAAGATGCATTAGCTGCCGAATTAAAGAGACAGACTGATGTAAGTATTTCGAATTAGATAATTAATACCGATGGCCGATGGGTCAGAAGGGTTCTCGAATGGAGACCACGTACCGGCGGACGAAGCCGAGGACGTCCATCTGCTAGATGGACAGACGACCTCATAAAGGTTGCGGGCACCCGCTGGATGCAGGTCGCTGCCGATAGGTCTAAATGGCGGACAATGGGGGAGGCCTATGTCCAGCAGTGGACGTCCAAGGGCTGAGAAGAAGAAGAAGAAGAAGAAGAAGAATTAATATTATCTATGAATATAATTATAGACTATACATTTATCAGATGTGTCTCATGCTATACAATTTGTACAGTTTGTACTCATTTGTACAATAAAAATGAATTAATGCTGATCTCTTTGCACTTTAGCTAAATACGAATTATAATTTAGGGGATTATTTAACAGCTACGAATAGATTATCCTTACATCCTATCTATTCATTGATTTCTCCATTAGATCAGTGCTTCTTAATGTGTGTGTAAATCTGTCAGAAAAGTATCAAAATTTATACTAAAAAAATAATACAACCTAACAAAAATTTAAATTAATTTAGTTGCAACTTAGGCATGTTATTTGAAAAATTGGAGCTATTTGTTATTTCTTTGTCTGTATTTTTGGTATGCTTATAAAATCTAATTCAAAATTGTGTTTGTGGTAAAGAATGATTGGGAAACATTTCATTAGATTATTATGTCTTCTTTCTTCTTTCTCAGCCCTTGGACGTCCACTGCTGGACATAGGCCTCCCCCATTGTCCGCCATTTAGACCTATCGGCAGCGACCTGCATCCAGCGGGTCCCCGCAACCTTTATGAGGTCGTCCGTCCATCTAGCAGATGGACGTCCTCGGCTTCGTCCGCCGGTACGTGGTCTCCATTCGAGAACCCCTCTGCCCCATCGGCCATCGGTTCTTCGAGCTATGTGCCCTGCCCACTGCCACTTCAGCTTGCTAACCCGAGAGGCTATGTCGGTGACTTTAGTTCGTCTACGGATCTCCTCATTCCTGATTCGATCACGTAGGGAAACCCCGAGCATAGCCCTCTCCATAGCTCGCTGTGCGACAGTGAGCTTATTTATGAGGCCCATAGTCAAAGACCACGTCTCGGTGCCGTAGGTCATCACTGGCAACACACACTGGTCGAAGACCTTCGTCTTCAAGCACTGAGGTATTTTGGACGAGAAGACGCTGCGTAGCTTCCCGAACGCTGCCCAGCCGAGTTGGATTCGTCGATTGACCTCTTTCTCGAAGTTGGACCTACCTAGTTGGACCGTTTGGCCTAGGTAGACGTACTCGTCAACAACTTCGAGAATCGAGCTCCCAACTGAAACTGGGGTAGGCACGACATGGACATTCGACATGATTTTCGTCTTGTCCATGTTCATTTTAAGGTTCCCAACAGGTGGGCACCTGTTGGGAAACTCGATTGAGGTCTCCGAGCATTGTGCTAAGATCCTCCAGCGATTCTGCCATGACCACGATATCGTCGGCAAATCGAAGGTGAGTGATGAATTCGCCATCAACGTTGATGCCGAGTCCTTTCCATTCCAGGAGCTTGAAAGCGTCTTCCATCGCATTGGTGAAGAGCTTCGGAGAGATGACATCTCCTTGTCTCACACCCCTCTGCTTCGGATTTCTGATAACCCCAATATATCCCAGTGCAACTTGCCTATCTCCTCTTCCAGCTCAGCGATCTTCTCGTCTGTCCTCAAAGTGCGCGTGTTGTAAGTCACCAGTGACAACCTACGTCGGTAATCCGTTTTAAAAGCCCTGGTCGTTCGACGGTGGAATCCCGCCCGGAGATTCTTAGCACCCCTGGTTCCAGCGCTCGACCAGCGCCCGTCGTCCACGCCGGTGTTGTGACTGGAGCCGCCGGGAACTTGGGGCCGTTTTACTTTTTCTGCCATATTGGGGGTGGACCGTAACCCGCCGCGCTGGTCCAGTGCGTGGTGGCGGGTCGCCAGAGCCTCGTTCATTGGTCGGCGGGGTGCACCACGAGCCGGTGAGGTTGGCTTGGGTCCCAGAGATGCAGGTTGGGACCCCTTACCCCTACACCCCTGGGGATTATTATGTAGTCATATAATATTTACTAATTTTTAGCTTAAATCGAATTTCTTGTTTTTAAGAAATATTAATGAAATGTCAGTCTGACTATATATCTATTACATTTCTGGTAAGTGACTTTACAGTCACTTATCAGTATTGTAATGTAATATGTATTTCTGAATAAATTAATAAAATAAAATGTAAAAATGAAATATAGTTACACGATATTCATAAAAAAGTAATGAATACACTTACTAAATTGTTTTCATTCTTCCGCAGTGGGCCATATATTCGGAGCCAATTTTCTCAGAAGAGGGCGGTTTTCCTAAACAATTATTGGAGAAAGTAGCCAAAAAGAGCGCTGAACAAGGCTTCTCGAGATCTCGTCTCCCCGACTTTACTGAGGAAGAGAAAGCTTTCGTCCGAGGAACTTCAGACTTTTTTGGCCTTAACCATTACACTGATAGCTTAGTGTCAGCAACGGAATATATAGATTCTTATGCCGTACCTTCTGTGCTTGATGATATCGGAGTAGGTACTTTTACACTTGATGATTGGCCAGTAGCTGTGACTCCATCACTGTTTGTAAGTTATTGTTTATATACACTTTTATACTATTTTAAAGTTACACTCAATGCGACTTGTCCAATTCATCACATAACCATACCATACCATCAGCCAATGTCTCTCCACTGCTGGATATAGGCCTCTCCCAGGGCTCGCCACCACATTCGATTGTCGGCTCTTCACATTCAACCACTACCGGCGAATTTCTTTTAGTCGTTGGTCCTCTTGGCCAGAGGGCATCCCACACTGCGCTTCTCGGTACGTAGCCTCCATTCGAGGACTCGTACACCCCATTGGTTATCGGTCCTGAGGCAAATATGACCCGCCCATTGCCACTACAATATGCCAATTCTACGAGCTATGTCAGTGACTTTACCTCTTTGGTGAATGTCTTCGTTTGGAATCCTATCCCGCAAAGAAACTTCTGGAAACTTCAGCAAGCTATGTAGAGGGCTATGCTGGCATAGCCCTCTACATAGCTCGCTGAGTGACCTTGGACTTATGGACCAGGTCTGCCGATAGAACAACTGCTAGGTTCTTCATTAACTACCTCATATTCAGATTTTATATGTCTAAGTTTTATATAGGCGGCACACGCCCACATTCTTTATACACTTTAAGTCCATGCAAAGGAGGGCATGGACACTGTTAATGTGGAATAGAAACAAAGCTATAAAATGTAGTAGGTTCTTAATAAAGACTACACTGAACTGATCGTCTTACATATTAATGTTCCCATATTATCTTTGCAGCTAGCACCTGACAGTCTTTACAACATTTTGATTCACATATCGCAAAGATACAATAATCCAGACATCTATGTAACTGAGAATGGCTGGTCTACTTCCACTGGACTGATAGATGATGGTAGGATACGATACTACAGAGCAGCTTTGGAGAACGTCCTGGATGCCTTAGATGAGGGAGTTAATCTCAAAGGATACATGGCATGGAGTTTAATGGACAATTTTGAGTGGATGTACGGCTACACGTAAGAATCTTTTAATTCTTGATAGTTTTAAATTCGAAATTGGAAGCACTTTGCAATTTTCCTGGTGTTGTAAATGTCAATGGACGGCGAAAGAAACTGCCTAATTGATGATGATAACATCGTCGAGCAGTTTTCCTTTCCCCCTTCTCCTATAAAGAGACACGACCTTTGATCTTCTATTGTTATATTGTGTGTGTCTGGATAATATTTCTACTGTTGTTATGAAATTATCAATAAAAATATTTTATATTGTAAATTGGGCTTGAACACATAAAATTAAAGGTTTTTGTTTGCCTTTTATTTCTGCTCGACGTTTCGGCACGGGTTACACCAGCCGTGGTTATGAGTTGACTGAACAGGCGGGTAGTCCAGGATGGGAGTTGCGAGCAGTTTTATCAACTACCCACATTTATTGATCTTCACATTCGGAGAGTCATTTTGGAAAGTTAGTGACCTATTTAAATTTTTATATTTCTTAATTTCCATCACTTCACGTACAATCCTGGGATAATAGTGTCGTTCAGTGGATTGACGTTAGTGACGTCAATCCTTTTGCACATATATTTTAGTGACGCTAGTGTCATATTTAAAGTGTATAGCTCTATCCGGCGATTAACTCCAGCATTGAGAATGTGTATCCATTATCCACTTACTATCAGGTGGACTGTATGCTCGGCTGCCGCCTTTTTTTCTATAAAAAATGTGTTCGGCTATTAAAAAATGTACTCGATTGTTATAGAAATGGTAAATTCCATAACAGAGTCTCGGAAGACAATTCGTCTACTGAAATATATACTAAATTTGTTCAATTATGGTGATAGTAACACGACTTCTTATGAAATTATAGAAAGATTGTGCCTATTGAAATATCTGATAGTTATTGGCTTACTTCATTCCAAATGAAGCTCTTAAAGATGCGAGCATTTATACAATCTTCCGGCTGCAAATATTCAAAATACAGCAATCCAACGTCCACGGGTTAAATGATTGAAAAGTGCTTTCTTTGTCACACAGTGCACGTTACGGTATATATGAAGTGGACATGGAGGATCCAGCGCGAACACGCACGCCGAGGAAGTCAGCTTTCGTGTACAAAGAAATCGTAAAGACCCGCGTCATCGATCATGATTACGAGCCGGACCCGGAGACCTTGACCATGACCATTGATGAGGGACACTGATTTGATAGTCAAAGTTGTCTGCTGTACAAAGATCAAAGTGTAAATATAATTATATTTTTTCCAACTTGATCTTTTTTATTTAATTTCTAAAAGTATATCTACATAACAAGAATTTTAATGTAAGTGAAGCTAATAATTTTTTTAATGCGCCCAATCACAGATATAACTACCATATATAGCGTCAACTATTTTTATGTTTTTATTTTATTTAAGTTAATTTTAAATAGTATTGTAAATAAAGTTTCTACCTGAAGGAACTTATTATACAAGAAAAATTGAATAAATGAAAAATTTTCAGAATTACTTGAAAACATATTCGAAAAATCGTATGTACTTAAGTGGATTTGTGGGCCAGCAAGCAGCAACCTCACGGCCCAACCATACGACTTCTTGAACCACCTAACTCTTATAACACTAAACCCTATATCCCTGAAACCATTTTTTTAAATTATGTTTTACACATTTACAAGCACGGGACAATGTCAAAAGTGTATGAAAGTTTGTCCCACTAGTAAAGAGTTGTTTACATAAAAGCTGTCTGTAGCAATTTATGAATAAGTCAGTTTTTTTTTTTAATAAGTTAATATTTGAATGATGATTAAGCATCTAATTGTCGCCATCAGGCCTATATTGTTATTAGATTTATTTTACTGTCTATGAGGATTTTCTGTTCATGTTTGTTTAGATTGAAATAACCACATCTTCCCTGAAAATTACATAAATAAAAAAAAATATGGTAGATAATATTATGTTCTATTTTGGTAATAAATAAATTAAATAACAATATATATAAAAATGCTGTGTTATAGGATTATTTTATTTATTTCAAATATATGTTTAAAATTTGGAAGACGTCAGCTGTTTGAAGACGAAAATCTTCAATCAGTGAGTCCTGCAAGTTATGACATAAGGTGCTGAAACGTGGCCTCTAATGGTAGGTCTTATCCATAAATTCAAAGTCGCTCAGCGGGCTATGGAGAGAGCTATGCTCGGAGTTGCTTTGATGAATAAGATCCGTGGCAAAAAGATTAGGCAAAGAACTAAAGTGACATAGGTCACAGGACCAGCAAGTTAAAGTGGCAATAGACAGGTTATATTTGCAGCAGGACCGATAACCGAGGTAGACGAGTCCTTCAATGGAGCTTTTTTTTTATTTGTTAGGAAAGACAATCAAGGAAAATCCTCGGCTTAGGGTGTTGCATTGGGGGATACCGTGGGTTCGCGAGTCGGCGAGAAGCGCCCAGGCACGTGCTGATACCTAGTAAAAGTGTTGGCTGAGGGCCGGTGTGTGTTAACGGTGTAACGAGGGGGACGTTCACGTACCCGCCGGCGGGGACGGTGTCTGTGTACTGTGTTTGAGTGCAGTGTGAGAACCGCATTGGCAGTGGTGATCGGGTCGTACTTCAATGGAGCATACCAGGAAGCGTAGTGTGGGACAGCCTACGGCCAGATTGAAAAAATTCGCCTGTGGTGGCTGGAGGAGAAGAGCCGAAAATCGGGTGTGGTGACGAGCCCGAGAATGGTCTATATCCAGTAGTAGAGAGACATAGTCTGATGGTATGGTATAATTGTCAGTGAATATAATTATTCCGCCAGCAACTACGAGTATAAGTATCCATGTTCAAATTAGTACTATCTCGATGATTTTGTTTAGTATCTATGCATTTTCAGAATGCATTAGTAGGTTGGTGTTGTTATACATGTATTATTATGTATGTATTATTATGCATGTATTATTATGCATGTATTACTATGCATTTTCAGTAGGTTGGTGTTTTAGATATTAAGGAGCCGATTTACCTCGACAGTTCATCAATAGGCATGATGACAGTATTAAAGAATTAAAGAATAAATTTTCAATAAAATAAAAGTATAAAATACTGCATTCGGCCATGTTAACTAAAACGCCAATCAGAGCGAATGACGTCACGCCTCAGTGAACATCACCGTGTCGCTTAAACTTCGATTGATTTACCTACCTACGTTTACCTAGGTGTAACGTCACAAGCGACGCCATGACACCTGCCAGTGTTTTCGCGCATAATTCAAAGTGGATAGAAAAAAATGCATAATTTGCGTTAAAACTTATGTTATTGCTGAAATAATGTTATTTTCGGAAACAGTAGACGTGAATCTACATTATAGAAGCGGATTTCAAAATCCGTCATCATGCCTATTATAATTAGCAAGTGCCGTCACTATCAAATGCGACACAGTTGCAGATGCATCTTGATCGACACCTATGCAGCCACCGTGCGATATAAGTCTTTCACGATTATTGCGGAAAACAGATTGATGCCAATGGTTGCACATATTGGTAATGGCACACATATTGGCTAACGTGTTGACGCGGCGGCCATCATTTTATCAAAACCCTTTGATCTGTGATGAAAACCGACACCACTCGGATCTCACGCCAACGTGTGGGCCAACACTCCAATACCTACCATGGTGACCACAAACCCCCCTTCTACATGATTGCGATACGTATTGGCCACAAGCATTGGCACATATATTGGCCAACGTGAAGAGGAGCCATCTGTAGGACTCATGGTTGCTCTGAAGTTCTTCCTGTGCTTTACGAGCCCTGCTAATTTTAAGCATCCTAGTTTAATATGTTTCATCAAGTGATCGTGTGTCGCGCAGCTGATGGTTCTTCGAGTTGTGCAGAAAGGTTGTTATTTTAATTATTTAATTTCCCGACTTTAATCATAATGGATCCAATCCACAATCATACTTTTCGTAGATAATAAACAATTTTGTGACAAAAAACTAAAATAATCTTACAATCAAAACGCCTTTAAAACATTTTATGACCGTAGAATTAATATTTGCACCTACTTTATCGTGCTACGTGGGTAAATTAAATTATGGGAACTTGTGGGTTGGATCTATTTTTATTAAAGTCGGTTAATTCGTCCTATAAAAAATTATAGCTCATAATACAAAATTACCCGCAATTAACTTCCCACATCATTGCTATGCCAGTTTTTAAGGCGCTCTATTACAATATGATTACTGTCATGTCATAAAGGGTTGGGAATATGGGGAGGGATAGGATGAGATGGGAATGGGCCCGGGCATATCTCACTCACTACTGAAACATGTACGTACAAGGTTGAGTACGATATAGTGGGAAATGCAGTTCATCTCAAGATAGTCTTCTGTGTGAGAGAGGTAACGTGGCCAGTCCAGTGCGCCCAGCGGCTGTTGGATTGCAGAGTGCACCCTCCCCCTTTGGTGAGCCAATGCTCAATGCTCGTGAGCCAATGACAAGCCACATAACAACACATAACTTCTTTTCTACATGTCTAAGAAGTTAAATACTCATACACCAATATTATGTAAGAGAACTGCTGGTAAAATATATAAGTACAGATATATTACGACAATATTGGCCATCGGTTAATCCGGAAACACCCGAACGCGTCATCCACATCTATGCAATAAAGTATCTCGTAAAATAGTATAGTATAGTGTAGTATAGTGTAGTATAGTGTAGTATAGTGTAGTATAGTGTAGTATAGTGTAGTATAGTGTAGTATAGTGTAGTATAGTGTAGTATAGTGTAGTATAGTGTAGTATAGTGTAGTATAGTGTAGTATAGTGTAGTATAGTGTAGTATAGTGTAGTATAGTGTAGTATAGTGTAGTATAGTGTAGTATAGTGTAGTATAGTGTAGTATAGTGTAGTATAGTGTAGTATAGTGTAGTATAGTGTAGTATAGTGTAGTATAGTGTAGTATAGTGTAGTATAGTGTAGTATAGTGTAGTATAGTGTAGTATAGTATAGTATAGTATGCAATTAAAGGTATGCTAATTATGAAGTTAAAGCAATGGCAATGACATTTAGCCCGTTTCTTTGGTGTTTTCTTCTATTGTAATATTAACAACCTGATACTTAAATTATTTGGGTGTAAAACTAATAAATATAGTGTAAAAAAGTCTTTTAGAAATAAAATTTTATTAAAATGCATTAAATCGTATCAAATAATAGTAATGACGTCTATGTTTATTTTCTTAATTTTAGTGTATTTTAATAAAAGCTTGTTTTAATAAAAGGTTTTTTTACATTTAATTTTTTATTCCCTTTTTAGTGTTCTAAGTAGCAGACGACGTCCATCTCGCCGAAGCAGACCGTCAAGCTCATGTCACTAACTTTTTGTCATCAAAATTGCGAACCCATCAAAACGAGCCCAAACATGACGTGTATACTTTTCGCCGTTAAGGAGTCCCACAGTGTGCTGGTCTTCTTGGCTGCAGTATCAGGACAAGGTCATGCCACCAATGTGTTGTCGTTAAAACTACGGGGCCATTAAAACTAGCTCATATAAAACGTGTCTCCTGTTCGCTGTTGAGGAGTTCCGTGGTGTGCTGGCCTTCTTAGCTGCAGCATCAGGTTAAGGTCAGGACTCTAAGGTGTTGTCATTAAAACTAGGAGCCAAATGAGCCCGAACACAACATGTTTACTATTCGCCGTTGAGGAGTTCCACAGTGCAGCATCAGGTCGAGGTCATCAAATTATTGTATTGTCATAGATTTTATGTACATGTGTAAAGTTCCAAGGCAATTAAAGTACAAGTGAAAGTGGGTCAAAATCGACTTGTAAGATTTGGACCTAAAAAAACAAACATGTGAAGATAAATAAAAGCTTGGAAAAATAAAAATCACCAAATATTTCGTCTCAAAATTTATGCAACTTATAAAAACCATTAATCTGAATTATTCTTATCATCTGATAGATAAGACAAGTGGTCTTTCAATCCCAGAGATGTCGAGATAGTGTTAAGATAGTGATAATGGTGCAAAGTACTGTTTACAAGATTACTTTTCATTTTGTACAATACGGAGTAACCCGACCCCTGATGAAGCTTATAGTATTTGTAAGGTACAGAGAAAAAATTTAATACTTACCTTCGTTTTATAAAGTAATGATAGGACATAATAGAAATCAATTAGGTATATCTAAGAACTTTATCGAAGCGCGCCTGTATCTTGTGTATATTTAGCTTGAATGTGTTTAAAATATATTTATTCGTTGCTTCTTATTGAATTTATAAGGTCACTCTATTTCAGTTTCCTCGGATTAAGTTGTAATGCCCTGTCTACGGGACGAAACCGTAAATTTCCAAATGAGTTCCTATTTGGAGCGTCCACAGCTGCATATCAAATTGAAGGCGCATGGAATACAGATGGTAAAATTATTTCATAATTATATATCTAATAGGGTCCGATTGAAAGTTATGACAATACTTTAAATTCTCGATAGAACTGAATAAAATTCCTGATTTAACCTGAAAAGGTATTTTTAAATTATCTGAAATTAGTAGAATTATTTAGAATTAGAATTATTAGTCACAGAAAATCAATTCCTAATAAGTAAATTCATAATGATTGGCTAATTGCTGATGAAATGTACTGATGTAAACTGAAAAGGTACTTTTGAATTATAGGATTTTTTTAATGAAAATGTCGATTTCTAAAGAAATTGGAGAAATTGGACACCTGGTGTTGCAAGTGTCCATATGCAGCGGTAACACTTACCATCACGCGGACCGCTTGCTCGTCCGCCCACTTATCATAAAACTTCAATAAAAATAAAAAACTAAATCCTCTGACTGCGAGACCAAATCGAGATTCAAGACTGAACAACTTATCTTACTCCTTATTGGCGTATTACAAGCATTGCATTTCATTGCTTATTGGGTTACATTTCAGTAGCTATAAATTATAATATAACCATTCTGTTAACGACGGAATAAATGACAATGTAAAAAGCTAGGGTACTTGCATATGTATAGATAATAGTTTCGCTTGTATAGTTGTTTCTCTTTAGTGTCTTATAAATGTATGAATATCTCTTAATATCGTTAGGTTTACACTATCTGTTTAATGTCCGTTTTATGATTATGTATTGTGTAATTGATATTAAAATGATCCCTAGTGTGTCTTTTATTACCCTATTAGGATAATTATTGGTAAATAGGGTAAGTAGGGCATGCTAGGGATAAGTTGTGGGCGCTATGGCGTTCGGGAAACAACTGAGCGCTCCGCCACCTGGCGGACGAATATAATATTTATAGTCCTGAAGCGGGGGACGGGGTTACGTAAATATGTCGCGCAAACCGCGCACCCCGTCCACTCGAAACCGAACGTTATAGCGTCATGATCTTATTAGATCCCTCTTAGGCTAGTTTACATCTAAGTTTTATCTAATAAGAATCCTATAAGAATCTTGTAAATGTATGAATATGTATAAAATGTGTGTTGTACGAATAAATGATCCCCCGCGGGTAGCGGGAGGGGTACACATGTAGACAAGTAGTGGGGGAAGCCCATTTGGAATAAAAGACGGACCATTTTGGGCTTCCCGGCATTCCGATCAGCGGCACCACTCCGAACACTACAAACGGTCAACCAAGTGACTAGGACAAGTAGTAGAACAACAAGTACCTCTGCCCCCTGCCCCCGGCTCTGCTGATATTATCGAAGACAAGAAATAAGGCGTTATTATTGTTTAACATCCTATATGTATATATAGGACCTATAACCCCCTCCACATCCCCCGGCGACCTATAAGGTTGTAGGACAATACTGTCCTCTATCTATTAAGAGATTGTAGTAGACAAAAGTGTCCTCAACACATTCAAAGATATTTTAATGATTTCTTTTTTTAGGCAAAGGTGAAAGTATTTGGGATTACATGGTCCACAATAATCCAACAGTGATAAAGGACACAAGTAATGGAGATTTTGCTAGTGGTACGTATTATAACTATAAGCGCGATGTAGAAATGTTGCGAGAACTGGGTCTGGATGTTTACCGCTTCTCAATCTCCTGGTCGAGGATACTGCCCAATGGGTTTTCAAACGAAATTAATGAAGACGGCATCACCTTCTACAATAACTATATCAACGAAATGCTGAAGTACAACATCACACCCATAGTCACACTATACCACTTTGACCTGCCTCAAAAACTCCAAGAATTGGGAGGTTTTGCGAACCCTCTAATTTCAGACTGGTTGGAAGACTACGCTCGCGTAGCGTTCACACGATTTGGTGACAGAGTGAAGCATTGGATCACAATCAACGAGCCGAGAGAAACTTGTTACTTAGGTTACGGAGAAGCAAATCTAGCGCCAGCATTAAACATGACTGGTATCGGGGATTATCTTTGCGCTAAGAATCTGATTATAGCTCACGCTAAGGTGTACCGAGCGTATAATAATGATTTTAAAGCAGCCCAGGGCGGACAGTGTGGTATCACTATCAGTGTAAAATGGTTCGGACCCGCGACTGATTCAGAAGAAGATCAATTAGCTGCTGAATTAAAAAGGCAAGCTGAAGTAAGCTTTTCCGTCTAAATAATTAATATGTATAATCATATATACTTCGATAATTACATATCCATAAATGTAACAAATACTAAATTTTTGTTGATTTTACACAGTGGGGCCTGTATGCAGAACCAATCTTCTCAGAAGAGGGTGGTTTCCCAAAAGATTTTTTCGAGAAAGTAATCCAAAAGAGCGCTGAACAAGGCTATTCTCGATCTCGACTACCTGACTTTACCGAGGAAGAGAAAGCCTTCGTGAGAGGAACTTCAGACTTCTTTGGCATTAACCATTATTCGGCAAGCTTAGTGTCAGCAACGGAATATATAGGCTCGTATGCCGTACCTTCTATGCTTGACGACACCGGAGTGGGTACTTATACACCTGACGAGTGGTCATCATCTGCATCCAGTTGGTTGTTTGTAAGTTGTTTGTTTGTAGATTTATATATTAATAAATTAACGAATCTTAAGTAACTAGTATAACACGACTTGTATTTATCAGCTGCATAAAGACAAAAATCTGTTATCAAGATTTTTTTTATGGACGAAGGCGGCAGACGAGCATACAGTCCACCTGATGGTAAGTGGATACTGTCGTCCATAGACATCCGCGGTACAAGCCAACATTAGTCCAAAATGACAAACGTTGGCACGTCTCCGGATGCGCTGCCTACCTTTGGAGTTATAGTAATGGATTTGGAGAAAGGGTTGGGAAAATGGGGAGGGATAGGATGGGAATGGGCTCTGCCACATCTTACTTACTACCGAAACACGTACATACATTAAGGAAATAAGATAAAGTGGGAAATGCAGTACATTTCAAGGTAGTCTTCTGTGAGAGAGGGGTAACGTGGCCAGTCGAGCCCAGCAGCTGTTGGATTGCAGCGTGTACTCTTCCCCTCAATGATATCGAGATGATCTGCTATCAACTATACACATGCTTATAAGAAATTAACATCGTAACACTGTTTTAGGAATATTATAATAGAAAATTTACAAAATATTTTGGATTCACTGATCGACTAAGTATAATATTGTCCTTTACAGCTAGCCCCGGACAGTATGTATAACACCTTAATACATATATCTCAAAAATACAACTATCCAAATATTTACATAACCGAAAACGGCTGGTCTACTCGTGGTGGATTGATAGATGACGATAGGATACGATACTACAGAGCAGCTTTGGAGAACGTCCTGGATGCCTTGGATGAGGGAGTAAATCTCAACGGATACATGGCATGGAGTTTAATGGACAATTTTGAATGGATGTCTGGCTACACGTGAGTGTATATTTCCTTTGAAATTTTAACATGTTATATTTAGCGGTGTTCAGAAGTTGTCTGTCGCAGCCTTTCCGGATACGAGGCTATCCGGAAAGGCTGCGACAGACAACACGACATACACCGAACCCTTACAAATTGTAACTACCAAACTGCAGTACAGTTTGTCGGCAGTAAACATGCCTATGTTATAACATACATACTATGTTATTTAACTATGACTAATATATATTGTGCATTGATTTCTGAGAGTCTCCTCACCAGTATATCTGGTGGGAACACCCTCGGCAATCTGCAGCTTATCTAACCTTGCATAGACCAGTGTCCAGTGTCTACCTCCTTAGAAAATTCATTCAAAACTCGGGGCACTGTGTACTTTCTGGTTATTTTCCCAAAATAATAACCCGATTTTTGAACGACCAGGGCCATATGTTCTCTTTGCCTTGTCGCGTGTGTATGAGAGACAAGATCTTTAAACTCCTCGTTGTCGAACTGCTCCACAGCCAATCCACCTTCATATGTGGAATCAAGTGGAATCACCGGATTCCACGTCGACGACAGTTTATATCCATTTAATGACCTATTTAAATTTTTATATTTCGTAATTTCGATCGCTTCACGTACAATCCTGGGATAATAGTGACGTTCAGTGGAGAAGATTTTAGGAATGCAGAGTTTTAACCAGTGATTAATTCCAGCGTTGAGAATGTGTTTCTGTATTGCTGATTTACTAGTTTGGTGGTATCTTACAGCTGTGATGTGTTCATGTGTACATGACTTAGGAATAGGAATGTACACCTATATAGGAACTGCCACAGCCGCAGTCTATCTTATAGACACCTGGCGTCTGGTTTCGTAAACCTGTACGTAGATTTTCCGCTAGTTTGGAGAACGGAGTATACACAGTCTTAATAATAAATTAATAAGTATTAGAATATAAAATGTGTACTAAACGCAAAAGTTTATTAAGTTATATTTTTGGATGACGGCAGGACTGGCATCATAGAATATCCCTGTCCTCCTGCCTCTATTAATATCCTGGTGTTGCAGCCATCAGTGGGCGACGAAAAAACATGACCACCGTACTGGCGACCACCTACAAAAATTCAATAAAACTTGTTCTTGTTTGATAATATTTATTTACAAAAGCAATGCAACAACACAATGCATTGAACGCTTTCAGTATCCACTAATTGACGTGGGCCTCCTCATGCACGTTGTATTTGAGGGATGTGTGGCCATAAAACGCCACGTTCACGCTGGCCAAGCAGGATGGCGAGTCCACTCTCTCAAAAGGTGTGTAGTTCCTCAGCGCCTGTGGTAGCCGCTTTGTTATTTCTTAGTCGCCTCTTACAACACCCACCGAAAGAGATGGTGTGGTGATATTCTACGCGTATACTCGGCCGACACCACACGGTATTTAGAAAAGGTGGAACACTAATTTCAGTGTTCAGTGGTTGGATGAGAAGAGCGAAAGACTCTTGTGCCGATCCTTAGATTCTGCTAGGTTAAGCTCGCCTATATCCATCAGTGGAGCTACATAGGCTACGATATGGATAAGATAAAATATGGACATACGAACTTAACCCTAACGTTAACGTTATTCTCTGGCTAATGTTATGGAAACTTAGTCAATTCATGATACGGTTTGTAACACGATCTGGGAAATCAAATCGTCTCCTGAATTTCACATCTAAACTAATGATTAATTAAATAGTGTGTGGTAATTTATATCAGATTAAAATTAATCTGACAATCAACAAATCTAAAAGCCATTTGCTTAGTGCCATTTACTAATAGACTAGTTTTAAGTTTTGAGGGGGACAGTACACGCTGCAATCCAACAGCCGCTGGGTGCGCTCGACTGACCACGTTACCCCTCTCTCACAGAAGACTACCTTGAAATGTACTGCATTTCCCACTTTATCTTATTTCCCTAATGTACGTACGTGTTTCGGTAGTGAGTGAGATGTGCCAGAGCCCATTCCCATCCTATCCCTCCCCATTTTCCCAATCCTTTCTCCAAATCCATTCCTATATCTCCAAAGGTAGACAGCGCATCCGGAGGCGTGCCAACGTTTGTCATTTTGGACTAATGTTGGCATATATCGCGGATGTCTATGGGCGACAGTATCCACTTACTATCGGGTGGACTGTATGCTCGTCTGCTGCCTTCGTCCATAAAAAAAGAACTATCTAATAAGACTACTGGGAACGGTTCCATTTATTCACATCTAAACTAACTTATGATAACAGTTAAATAGTGGGTCATAATTTATGAGAGATTAATTGTGATTAATTGCAAAATGGTGAATAATTTGCACGCCCTAATTTATAGGCCGAATATGGTAAATAGTCTATTATATTGTAATTAACATCCTATGTCAACAAAAAAAAGATTTGATTTGATTAAAAAATAATCTGGCATTCAACAAATGTGATAACAATTGGCTAACTGCCATTCATTTCACATGCAGCTATGAATACCTACTTACGCAACGTCAGAACTGCAACCGATGAAACCGCAACTGGTTCATACAAATTACATGATTGAAGTGTTTCTATTTTCTATTTCACACAGCGAACGTTTCGGAATATATGAAGTGGACATGGAAGATCCAGCGCGAACCCGCACGCCGAGGAAGTCAGCTTTCGTGTACAAACAGATAGTAAAGACTCGCGTCATCGACCATGATTACGAGCCGGAGACCATGACCATGACCATCGATGAGGGACACTGATTTGTTACTCAGTAGTTTCTACCGCACTGCCATTATTAATTTGATAATAATATACAATAATATACTAACGACACTGTAAACAAACTGTAATAACGTAAATATGGGCTTTTTTATTTCTTACTAGCTGTTGCCCGTGGCTGTACTCGCCTGGTAATTTGATCCTCTGTATTTTAACACCTTGACAGAATTAAAAAAAACGGTTAAACATGTGTTAATTATTTATCTTGTAGAATATTCATACTAAATTAATTTGACACAACAAAGTTTTCATACAAACTTTGACACAACGTTTTACCCCTTTAGGAGTAGAATTTCGTGAAATCTTAACGAATGTTAGTGTCATAAATGTCAATAGAGCGAAGTACACGCTCTGCGGTTAACCCGAAAACAAATACGTCGTCGCAATCCGTAGCCAGTATTCGACGCCGGTAATTCTTAAAATGTGCGCTCATTTTTGTACAGTCAGAAGCAGTTTTGAAAAATATTATCCAAAAATGAATAACCATTTTGTACCTCATTTTAAAGACTTTTTATTTATTTCTTAGTTAGGTAGTAAACGTTAAATGAGAGAGAACAATGTTTTGTTAAGTGAAATGAAAATAAGAATAAATTATTTTTAAAATAGGCATGGCAATTTTGGCGGTGTTTAAGATTGGACCATTTTCAAATTGCACATTATGCGCCTAAACGTTTAAAAATACTGCAATAATTCTTTTAACAGATTAAGACACTAATAATATACTATTTTTACAGTTAGATATAATACGTCATTTACCGCTTAACTCAAAATAAACCCTATTAATGTTTGTCATGTCTAGATAACAGATAAAATCGACCATCGGTTCCTTTCGGTGCTGTTAAAATAAAATCCGCTAAATATCATTTAATTTATACCATTTGTGAGACAATTCCTTATGAAACTTTAGTGCTAACGAGGTATGTAGGTAGTTATTCAGTAAACTGAATTGATTATAACTACGTCTTCTGATGCCACTTTTTATTGTTTCTGTACTATGAATAGTTCGTATCCGGCTCACACACCCCTCATGAGGGGTGAAGTTCCGCTCCTGGGCGGAAGTTTCTTCGCTGCTCGCTACTGCGGTAAGGTCAGGTGTGGCTTCCCAGTTGGGTTGCCTTTGGACGACTTTTTCTTCACGCGCGCGCCGCCTCCGCGCGATCATACCCACCAAGTGGTTTTCGCTTGCGTTTGCGACTTACGTGACAATGTACTATGATTATAGGCTAGACAACCTTTTATACTATGTATTTTGAAAGTTTTTTTGGATTAAATGCAGGCTTAATTCCAATTGTTTTAATAATTGTAATTGTAAAAAGATGTAACAAATAAAAATTCTTTCTTACTGTGGTCATTCTCTATTTTTCATTTATAATATCACTATTACTATTTTTCCTTTTATTTTAATTACAAATGTGCTAAATGTACCTAATTATGCTCTCTGTATTTTATGTTAGACATATGCAATTAAATAATATATTATACAATATAAATATAGTGTACACCATCTACCCGTTATTGGAATATTTATTTTCTCTCTGCTCAAAGATTGTCTGGCAGGAATTGTTTTTTACTTATGGTTTAAAATCGATATTGCCTATTATTTTATTTTGATATGCACTTTTTATCCACATTTTTTATTTTATCGTGCAAATTACCTCGTGTATGAGGCATGTATGGCCTTACAACGCCACGCTGGCCAATCGGATTGGCGAATCCACTCTTTTAAAAGTGGTGTAGTTCCTGAGGGCTCGTTGTTCAAGACGATGGTAGAGACCCCTCTAGCGGTCCTCGCTAGAGAGACCCGGTTCATGCCAAGAATGTTACGCGAAGCTATTGAAATCAAGAAACACCCAAATTTCAATAGAGAAGATGGTTGGCAAGTACCACCGGCTTGGGATCCAGTCATTAAATTAATTAAATCCCAAGGCCAACGCAATACTGCAAGACCTCTGGACACCGTGAGCGAATACTACGTGCATAGGGAATGTTATGATTAAAAAAATTTCAGACGGTAGTTCAAATAATTTCTTAATAACTCAAGTGACAAATACCTAAAATCAATTAGTCACCCCGTGACCACGTCCATTGCAAAGTGTTCGAAACGTCGGGATATAAATAATGTTAAATATACGCGATTTAAACCGTTCAAAGTTGTTTAATTGCTATGTATAGTAATCGCGAAAACCTAAGAAAATATTATTTCAGTTTAGTTATATTGGGCTGCAATATTTTAGCCACGAATCAAAATCGCCGATTTTTATATGAGCTCGTTCGGGAAGGCGAGGAGTGGAAATTTGATGGATCATAGACGAAGCAGTCCTACCACCTACGAAAGAATAAGAGATGCTGTGAAACTGTTTAATGTGTCAGAATGTATAAATAAAAAAAATAAAGCGAAACTATGTTTCTTTTATCGCGTTCTTCTGTACACTTTATAGATATAGAACTTTACATTAGTTAGATATAAAAGATTATCAGAATACCTCATTCGAAACTTATGTAAAGTAAATATGAAACCATCCATGCCCCCTATCGATCAACGATTAAGTCTAGATAATACAAGATGAGTTGTTATTCCATCCTAGATGTCTCGATATAAAGTCAGCAAAATATGAACAAAAATTAGTTTGGACAATTCGCGAGACGGTGCGTGAAAATTCCTTATGAAGTTCATACTGCTAGCAAGGTAGGTAGAACATTATTTCTTTACCTACTTCATCAAATAATGCCTTGGAACTTTTAGAAGATAAATCAATTAGGACCAGTATAATTATGAACGGGCGTTCATTAATTTATGGCGCAATATATACGATTTTTTTAAATATCGATAGAGTGAATGACTGTTAAAATAATATAATAATAAATTGGAATTTAAATCGGTCTACAAAATTAAAATCAAGATGGCATGAGCCGGGCTCAAAGGCATTATTTCGTTGTTATTTCAACGTTTTAGGAAAATATAGGCATAAGTCATAGTGCTTTATGAGTCCTATCCAATAAATATACACAATAGTGATTTTCGTTTTTCATAGTTTTATTCATTGACCTTGATACTCGAATTACTACTACATCTTCAGTCTAATACTTACTATACATAAAAAAATATACGACAGTTAATTTTATTGATTTGAAATACCTACCTGGTTTATTGATTTTTTTCTAATTTATACATAAGTACGTGTTTATCACGTTTGTTATTGTTTGTTTATTTCATGAAGTCATGTACTTTCAGTTTTCTCGTGTTGGGCTGTAATGCCCTATCCACGAAACAAAGTCGAAGATTTCCAGATGACTTCCTGTTCGGGACAGCCACGGCTTCGTATCAGATCGAAGGCGGCTGGGATGCAGATGGTATTCTAAATTATGCAGCGATATTTGTTTTTTTTAATTACTCAATAATTCCAATCTGAGTTTAAAAATATTTTATGGGTTAGTTTGTGGAACAGAGTTTTAATTTAAACGAAGAGATAGTTTTGGAGAATTCTTGCCATATTGTGAAGTCTTTGATACAGATATACGATTACTTAATATTTTTAACTATGTGGCTATAATTTTTAACAATTTTTCTTTTCCAGGCAAAGGCTAAAATATTTGGGATCGTCTGGTTCATACCAATCCTACTGTAATAGCTGACGTAACCAATGGTGATATCGCAGACGATACGTACAACAACTACAAGCGTGATGTGGAAATGATGCGGGAACTGGGGCTGGATGCGTACCGCTTCTCTATCTCCTGGGCGAGGATACTGCCCACTGGATTCTCAAACGAAATCAACGAAGCCGGCGTCGCGTTCTACAATAACTATATCAACGAAATGCTGAAATACAACATCACACCGATAGTCACATTATATCACTGGGACTTGCCTCAGAAACTCCAAGATTTAGGAGGTTTTGCAAACCCTCTATTTATAGAATGGTATGAAGATTACGCTCGCCTTCTTTTTACGTTATTTGGTGATAGAATTAAGCTTTGGATCACGTTCAATGAGCCGAGCGTAATCTGCTATGAAGGATACGGAGCAACAACTAAGGCTCCAGCATTGAACATGAATGGTATTGGTGAATATCTTTGCGCTAAACATTTGGTAACAGCTCACGCTAAGGCGTACCATGCGTATAATAATGACTTCAAACCTACTCAGGGTGGACAGTGTGGTATTACTCTTAGTATTAACTGGTTCGGACCTGAAACTGATTCTGAAGAAGATTTATTAGCGGCTGAAGTTGAAAGACAGAAACAGGTATGTGTTTATTTTTTAAAAGCATTTAGCTTTTTTAGTTAAAAAATAAGTAACAACTAATACAATCATTAGATGGACAAATAATGGACGCAGATATTAAATTGTTGTTTTTACGCAGTGGGGCCTGTACGCAGAACCCATTTTCTCGGAAGAGGGCGGTTTCCCAAAAAAATTGTCAGATAGAATAGCCATAAAGAGTGCTGAGCAAGGCTACCCCAGATTTCGACTCCCTGAGTTTACCGATGAAGAGAAAACTTTCATCCGAGACGCTTCAGATTTCCTTGGTATCAATCACTACAGTGGGGCTTTAGTATCAGCTGATAGATTTGTGCCAGGCTCATATCCAGTACCTTCTATTTATGATGATGCCGGAGTAGATATTTATGTACCTGAAGATTATGTGATTTCGGCGTCTAGCTGGTTGAACGTAAGTTATTGATATATCATACATAATAATTGTCATGAAATCATACCCTCAGAAAACATTAAGTAACTTGTATAAGTAACATATGGCTTGTGTCTAACGCAGCTTGCAATGCGGCGGCACGCATCCCAGCGTTGCACATCTATAGAGAATATTACAAAACATCGAATATTTTATCAGAATTACTTTAAGGGCCTAAAATTAAGCATTAGTATTTATTTACTGTCTCAAATCAACCTTATTAATTATTATAATATTAATGTACCTACCATAATAATTTTCACAGCTAGCCCCTAACAGCATGTACAACGCCCTGACACATGTGTCGCAAAAATACAACTACCCAACCATCTACATAACTGAGAACGGCTGGTCTACTCTTACTGGGTTGATAGATGACGACAGGATACGATACTACAGAGCAGCTTTGGAGAGCGCTCTGGATGCTTTGGACGCGGGAGTGAAACTCAAAGGGTACATGGCATGGACCTTGATGGACAATTTTGAATGGATGGTTGGCTACAGGTAAGTGTTTTTACTGGGTAGTTATATAACCTTTGACCTCGATTTAAATGATAGTTAACCTTAAATTGTACTCTTTTGTATTAGTGGCCTCGATGAGCTAAGCAGCGCTTGACTCGTCAAATAATATTGGCCAACCCAACGTACATTCTAGATGTGCGGCTATTCGATGTGTAGCTAGGTGACGCCAAATGCAAATACATCATTATAGAACACACCAGTTCATTCAGTTACGAACTGATTCATTCAGAGCAACGTATTTAAACGTTAAAGTGACTGAAATAAGTCGTTTAGAAACACAAAATAAGTTTGAAATCGTGCGAGCGGTGGACTTACCAATTTATACTTTTTTTATTAGCCTGTTTGTGTCCCACTGTTGAGCAAAGGCCTCCTCTCTTTTATGCCCAACCAATCTGCTTGATGCCACCTTCTGCCAAGTCCTGTGATATGCATCTAAGTCGTCCTGCCATCTCCTCCTCGGTCTGCCTCTACGTCAGTGTCCATTTTGTGTCATCCACTTGGTAACAATTTTCGTATACCTTTCTGGATGCATGCGACAGACATATCCAGCCCAGTCCCATTTCAGCATAGCAGCCTTAGCAGTAAAATGTTGTTAGCTTGTATGTCGTTAAACAAGTAATAAAAAGTTTTCTTTTTCACACAGCGAACGTCTCGGGATATACGAAGTGGACACAGACGATCCAGCGCGAACCCGCACACCGAGAAAATCAGCGTTCGTATACAAACAAATAATAAAGACTCGCATCATCGACCATAATTACGAGCCAGAGACCTTGACCATGACCATCGACGAGGGACACTGAAGCTTACGTTTTATGCTACAGAAAATTATTAGAATTTAATATTATACACTGTATTCTACATTCCACTCATTTTGCGTTACTAAAGAGAATTATTTGATATTATTACAATATAAATATGTAGATTAGGGTGTCCCAAAAAATTTAAAGTATTTTTTTAACGCATACTTACCCACTTTTTTGTCTGATATCAAAACACACGTAAATCAAGTTTTATGACCTTTGGACTACGGCAAACCGTGCCGACTTGCATCGAAACCGACTTGACTGAAATAAAAAAAATATGTAAAAATAAAAAGTATAAAAAAGTATCTAGTTAAATACAATATAATATGTAAGGGCTATTTTGAACCCAACTCGTACTTGATTAAAACAACTAGGTAAATAGAGCCAAATACATACCTGTGGACTCTGTAAATCCTTGATTAAAACAACAAGATATCTATACTTTGGTAAAATCAAACAGAATTAATTAAATCGCTCCACTTTCCATCTACAAAATTATTTACATCCGATAAGCAAGCACGAGCAGTTGTGTTGCGGTGAGCGACTCAACTGGACTGGCGTCGCCCGGCGTTGTTAACACAGAAATATGTAACTGGACAGGAATGCCCGAGGGGAATCCCCGTGCGGGCATCCCCGTACGTTAAAGCGCAAACTAATAAACACTATGCAGTGGCGGTAATTCACCCAATCAGTGTTGTCAAGAAATTACTATAATACGTAATACTCATTATGTAGGGTAATATTCCAAAGAGGCTAAAATATGCTAAAAATGGTCACACTGCCGTCCGCGCGTTGTTGACTAGAAGACCTAACTAATTGCTTACGCCGACTACTTGCGCGGGTTGGTACTGATAAGCGCCGGTAAATCGGCGTCGGCTGCCTGGTTCTTGCAACACGCCCGCGCCCTAACTCTCGGAACCCCTGTGACGGAACGGAACCCCAGAGTTCCACCATACTTAGAACATGACTTTGTTCGGAGTGAGGCCTGGCTTTGATACTATTTGTGATGGCTCAAATCGCTTAGACCTAGATCGTTTTCGAATGTCGTTATCGTAGGTGATCCACTTCTCATCGCCTATTACCAATCTCCTCAGAAATGGATCGATTTCATTTCGTTTTAGCAACATCTCGCAAATGGAAATTCTATTAACCAAGTTTCTGTCATTTAAATAATGCGGCAGCCAAACATCTAGCTTTTTTACAAAATTCAGTTTATGGGGGTGATCCAAATCTGTTAAATAGTGAATGCTAAACTCTTTCACAATTTTATGACTGCTTATGTGTCGATCTGCTTCGATTTTTTCAATGATAACATCAACATTTACCTTAATAGGACGAACACAATGAGGAAACATCATTCACTTCAAAATTACTAGACCTGAATCGACTGAACAATTTTTTGCAGTAGGTTTAGATAAAGCATCTTCTCCGTAAACACCACAAATCTCTTTTCGAGCACTAGAAGCATTCATACCCTTGTTGAAAAAAATTGTAAAACATATGTAATTTTCTCTTTATTAACTTCTATTTTAAAATTGTTAAAAAATATTAAAAGATAAAACTTTTAACTTGTAATTTCAATTTGGCGTCATTACAAAAAAGTCAGCTATCAAACGGTATATAACTTTTCCGCCAGTGATCAGTGTTGCCAGAAATATGGCACGCTATAGTCATACGTTCAAAAAGGCCGCGATCTTTTCCGACTACCTATTATAATAGAAAAAAAATAACAAAGAAATACGTATACTTATATAACACCATGTTTAGCTACACAAAATCTTCGATTAACATATCGGAGGAACACTAGTAAAACATTTAAAAAAATACAGTCTATGTAATTCTAGTAAATGTTTTCTTGTCTGTCACCTTTTTTGTTAAGAAAGTAGGCAACAGGCGATCGTATAGTTCACTTGGTAGTGAGTGGAACTGTCTCCCATTGACATCCTCGATACATGCCAACATCATTATAGAATGATAAACATTGGCAAGGCCTCAGATTCGAAGCTCTGGTATATCTCACTCACTACCAAAACACGTACATATACATATCACAAAGAGGGAAATACAGCAGTCTGTTTGTCTGTTCGAACACACTAATCTCAAAATGGATTTTCATGAAGTTTCCACAGGTTAATTAAGCTTAGTTTGGCGATTCGAATAGGCTTTGTTTCATCGAAATCGGCTGACGGGAAGAAAAGATATAACAATTTAGAGTTTAAAAACTAAAATTCCACGGCTACGAAGTCGCGAGCACAGCTAGTTCTAAATAATTATAAATATTGTATACTCAACAACTTCCAGTGTCACGCCTTCGGCGTCTGTCAGTCCCGGAAGAACACCGTAACACAAGAAATTCGCCAATGGTGTTTGGGTGAGAAGAGCCGAGAATCGTGTGTGATGGCGAGCCCTGGGAGAGGCACCACTGCTCTCCCAGCAGTGGAGAGACATAGACTGATGGTATGGTATTGTATACTCAATCCGAAATATCCGAAAAATATTTTTATCGCAAACAGCCAACGTTTTGTATTATATAAAGTGGACACGGAGGATTCAGCGCGGGCTCGCACGTCGAGGTTATTCAAATTTCTAATAGATTCGCGTTATCGACCATGCTTACGAGCACACCATGGCTTATCGAGACCATGCCTGTGACTACCGATGAGGGATATCTATCTTACTATGTGTATAGATACACTAATAAAATAAATTATTAAAATAACAATAATTATTAGTAAATATTTATATTATATACTATCTGACCCGACAGACGTTGTCCTGTCCAAATTTCAATAGATTTAATACAATTTCAAATTTAAATATTTTTTTTCCGGGATCATAACGAACAAAACAAAAAAGAATTACGCATATCCATCGTTCGAATCGTGAGTTATGGTCTTGAGTTCATACAAAAATCCCATAGAAAAAAGCACTTTCAGTTTTTCCCGAATTTTCCAATTTATCGGGCAACTTTTCCAATTTTTCTTTCCCTAAAAACCTTATTCGGACTATTACAAACATTTAAAAAAAAAATATCAAGTCATGCGCTTAGCAACGAACAGCATTCAATTTTAATTTTTATATATACAGTGTAAATTCTATATAGCGACACTGAAGGGACTGCGCATTCTATGGGGTTATTGAGAGTTGTCGTTAAATGAAGAGAAGAAAAATCAATATTATTTTACTATTATAATATTATGTATTTACTAATAAAGTATATATAACATTTACAAACAACAAACATTAATAGTGATACAAATAACAATGCTTGCGTATAGTCTGTTATCTTCGTCTGTCGTTTTTTGTGCGAGTGCGAGTTTTTTTGCGTTTTTAGAGCGACTGAATCCAAAGCGTCTTCCAACATCACTTATCTTTTCTCCCGCCTCTATTGCGCGTATTAATAAAACCTTTTCGTTAACACAAAGATTTTCTCTTACTCCCCATGTTCACAGTTTGAAAGTTTGTGAGCAACTAAGAATATTGTAATGTACAGATAATGCATAACAACCTAACGACAGTCTAGTAGCCGAGGTAAACACGTGCAAGGTAATCACAACAAACAAAAGAACGGATTTCTTAGAATCTTCGATACGTATGATGCCGACAGTCGAGGTAAATACGGGCTAGACAATAAAGCAACAAAAAACAAACAAAAGAACGTACACAGCTGCAGTTCTTATTTCGCCAACTTAGAAAGTACTGTTTATTGTTTAATAATGACAGTATAGCAACTAACTAAATAACCTATTTAGGTACATCCATGCCCGTCTGTATTAGTTCAGCTGGCCAGTAAAGTTGGTCACGTGGTGTCGTGTGGCTAACACCAGGCGGGTTGGCGTGTTCATTATTTTAGAACTTATGTAGTTCCTCAGTACTTGTGTTAGCGGCTGTCATCCAATACTCACGTTTTGCGACACCCACGGGTGGACCAGTACGGGTTGTGCTATTCTAAAACCGGCCGACACCCCACAGTCAATTTATCATATCTTATCACATTATTTTTATGATAAATGATGACTTTTATATTTTGAAGTGTTTATTATTGTTGGTTTTTCTTTAAAATCTTATCTATTCTATCGTTGAGATATATGTACAAAATGATATTTCATATAATTTCCATAAGTGGTTTGTTATTTAGTAGGTACTTTTACTGTTATAGTATTTAATGTTATACTCTTTGTTGTACTATTTTAATAATTATCTTAACTATTGCGTAAGTAAATTTTTAAATACATATAAATATCTTCTATACATCTATATCTATACTGATACTCGTAGGTATATAAAAAGGTAAAATTGTGTTTAGAGATTACCCCCAACATACCTCCTATATGTTGGGGGTAATCTCTGGAACTACTGAACCGATTTCAAAACTTCTTTCACAAATAAGAAGGCTACATTATCCGTGTCTAATATAGGCTATACTTTATTTAGAAAATATGAACGAAAAATTTGAAAAATAAAGATATCGCTGTGCGATCTCGGCGATCGCTGTCAATGGCAAAAACCGGTTGGTTGCACGTACATTATAATACAATTTCTCGAAAATTTCCACTTTCTTCTCACGGTGTTTGCATAATCTATTGTAATTACCTCAATCTGGTTTTAAATGTGACTTTTGTTTATGTTGTGTTAACTTTTATATAACCAGAGAGATGTAGTCTTATAGATGGATATATACAAATGAAAACAACTAATAATAAAAACAAAACACAGAACTATAATTAAATTTTTAGTAGTAAGTAATAATATCAAACAGTTTTCTGTAGTGACGTAAAATTAGTGGAATGTAGAATACACTGTGTAATATTAAATTTAAATATTTTTCTGTAGTAACAACATAAAACATAAGCTTCAGTGTCCCTCGTCGATGGTCATGGTCAAGGTTTCCGGCTCGTAATCATGGTCGATGACGCGAGTCTTTACTATCTGTTTGTACACGAACGCTGATTTCCTCGGTGTGCGGGTTCGCGCTGGATCTTCGTAGTCCACTTCATATATTCCGAGACGTTCGCTATGTGAAAAGGAAAAGTTTTTACTACTTGTTTAACGAGTGTACAGTCAGAATAACAAATGAGACATCGCTTTATATAAGTAACTTCTGATCCACTCTGAGTTCGCTCAGGTGGTATTAACATTTTCTAGCGCACCCAAATATAGACTATATCCACCTGCTTTTAAAATTCGTTCAATTAATTGTGAATTTAAGAAACAAAAAACATAAATGGTTATATTTCTGAGTCCTCTGGCGTACAGGCTGCCCGGCTCTGGAACGACCTACCCGTCAGTAATAGAAAGGCACAGTCGCGTGAAGGGTTTGAGAAAGGACTCGGGGACATTTACTCAAAGTGGAGAATATTGCTCAGACACAAGGCAATTAAGGGAGGTATTATTAATCGTATATTATAGTTAAGTTATATATGTATGTACGTACGCATGTATGTTCATTTATATTATGGTATTTAATTAATATACGTCATTATTAACTATAGATTTACTTAATCTTAACTATCATTGCACCCACCGCGCCATCTCTGCATAGGCCAAAGGTTGACTGCGGGACAATGTTTCTCAGCATTAAATCCGTCTTTTGTCACTTTGTCCAATAAAGAAAAAATAGTTAAAAAGAATAGTATAGATTGGTTAGGCGACTGTTCGTACGATTACAAACTTATTTTGTGTTTGTAAACGACTTATTTGAGTCATTTTAATGTTCATATTCGTTCCTCTAACTGAACGAACGGGTTTGTTTTATAATGATATACATATTTGCGGTTGACGTCACCTAGCTGCACATCTACAATGAACATTGGGTTGGCCAGTATTATTCGACGAGTTAAGTGCTGCTTGGTTCAATAGGGCTATTAATGCAAAAGAGAACAATTTAAAGTTAAATGTCATTTAAATCAAGGTCAAAGGTTATATAACTACCCAGAAATAACACTTACCTGTAGCCAGCAATCCATTCAAAATTGTCCATCAAGGTCCATGCCATGTACCCTTTGAGTTTCACTCCCGCGTCCAAAGCGTCCAGAGCGCTCTCCAAAGCTGCTCTGTAGTATCGAATCCTATCATCATCTATCAACCCAGTAAGAGTAGACCAGCCGTTCTCAGTTATGTAGATGGTTGGGTAGTTATATTTTTGCGATACGTGGGTCAGGGCGTTGTAAATACTGTTAGGGGATAGCTGTGAAAATTATTATGCTACATTAATATTATAATAATTAATAAGGTTGATTTGAGACAGTAAATAAATACAAATGCTTAATTTTAGTCCTTTAAAGTAATTCTGATAAAATATTCGATATTAGTAATATTCTCTATAGATATGCAATGCTGGGATACGTACCGCCGCATTGCAAGCTGCGCTAGGCACAAGTCGGGATGCCATATGTTACTTATACAAGTTACTTAATATTTTCTGAGGGTATGATTTTATGACAATTATTATGTATGATATATCAATAACTTACGTACAACCAGCTAGACGCCGAAGGCACATAATCTTCAGGTACATAAATATCTACTTCGGCATCATCATAAAGAGAGGGTACTGGATATGAGCCTGGGACAAATCTATCAGCTGATACTAAAAGTCCACTGTAGTGATTGATGCCAAGGAAATCATAAGCGCCTCGGATGAACTCTTTCTCTTCGTCGGTAAACTCAGGGAGTCGAGATCTGGGGTAGCCTTGCTCAGCACTCTTTATGGCTATTCTATCTGATAATTCTTTTGGGAAACCGCCCTCTTCCGAGAAAATGGGTTCTGCATACAGGCCCCACTGCGTAAAAACAACAATTTAATATCTGCGTCCATTATTTGTCCATCTAATGGTTGTATTAGTTGTTACTAATTTTTTAACTAAAAAAGCTAAATGCTTTTAAAAAAATAAACACATACCTGTTTCTGTCTTTCAACTTCAGCCGCTAATAAATCTTCTTCAGAATCAGTTTCAGGTCCGAACCAGTTAATACTGATAGTAATACCACATTGTCCACCCTGAGTAGGTTTGAAATCATTATTATACGCATAGTACGCCTTAGCGTGAGCTGTTACCAAATGTTTAGCGCAAAGATATTCAGCAATACCGTTCATGTTCAATGCTGGCGCCTTAGTTTTCGCTCCGTATCCTTCATAGCAGATCTCCCTCGGCTCATTGAACGTGATCCAAAGCTTAACTCTATCACCAAATAGCGTAAAAAGAAGGCGAGCGTAATCTTCATACCATTCTGTAAATAGAGGGTTTGTAAAACCTCCTAAATCTTGGAGTTTCTGAGGCAAGTCCCAGTGATATAATGTGACCATCGGTGTGATGTTGTATTTCAGCATTTCGTTGATATAGTTATTGTAGAACGCGACGCCAGCTTCGTTGATTTCGTTTGAGAATCCAGTGGGCAGTATCCTCGCCCAGGAGATTGAGAAGCGGTACGCATCCAGCCCCAGTTCCCGCATCATTTCCACATCACGCTTGTAGTTGTTGTACGTATCGGCTGCGATGTCACCATTGTTTACGTCAGCTATTATAGTAGGATTGGTGTGAACCAGACGATCCCAAATATTTTCGCCTTTACCTGGAAAAGAAAAATTGTTAAAAATTATAGCCATATACTTAATATTATATAGTTAAGAATATTAAGTAATCGTATATCTGTATCAAACACTTCAGAATATGGTGAAAATTTCTCCAAAACTATCTCTTCAGTTTCATTTAAAACGAAACAAAATAGCCTATGAAATATGTTTAAACTCAGATTGGAATTATTAAGTAACTAAAAAAAAAATATGGCTGTATAATTTAGAATACCATCTGCATCCCAGCCGCCTTCGATCTGATACGAAGCCGTGGCTGTCCCGAACAGGAAGTCATCTGGAAATCTTCGACTTTGTTTCGTGGATAGGGCATTACAGCCCAACACGAGAAAACTGAAAGTACATGACTTCATGAAATAAACAAGCAATAACAAACATGATAAACATGTACTTATGTATAAATTAGAAAAGAATCAATAAACCAGGTAGGTATTTCAAACCAATAATAAAATTAACTATCATATATTTGTTATGTATGGTAAGGTAAGTATTACGAGTAGACTGGAGATGTAGTAGTAATTCGAGTATCAAGGTCGATAAATAAAACTGTGAAAAACGAAATTCACTATTTATTGCATATATTTATTAGATAGGACTCATAAAGCACTATGACTTTGTGTCTATGTTTTCCTAAAACGTTAAAATTACAACGAAATAATACCTTTGGGCCCGGCTCATCCCATTTTGATTTTAATTTTGCACACCGATTTAAATTACATTTTATTATAATATATATTATTTTAACAGTCAATCAGTCTATCGATACTTAAAAAAATCGTATATATTGCGCCATAAATTAATGAACGCCCGTTCATAAATATACTGATCCTAATTGATTTATCTTCTAAAAATTCCAAGGCATTATTTGATGAAGTAGATAAAGAAATAATGTTCTACCTACCTTGCTAGCAGTATAAACTTCATGAGGAATTTACACGCACCGTCTCGCGAATTGTCCAAACTAATCTTTGTTCATATTTTGCTGACTTTATATCGAGACACCTAGGATGGAACAACCACTCAATGGTATCTCACATCTTGTATTATCTAGACGTAATCGATGATCGATAAGGGGCATGGATGGTCTCAATTTTACTTTAAATAAGCTTCGAGTGGGGTATTATAATAACCTTCTATATCTAACTGGTGTAAAGACAATGTATAGAAGAACGCGATAAAAGAGATATAGTTTTTTTTATTTTTATTTATTTATTCATTAAACACACATTAAACATTTATACATGAATTATAAATTCATTTCATCTTCTAGTTCTTAATTTAAAAAGGAAAATAACATTGGAATTTGTCAAATAATTTTGCAATTTCAATTTTCTTCTCCAAGGGAAAATAAATTTAATTGCAATTTGTCATTTCTCGAGAGGGCACAAATTATTGTTCAATATAAATAGGGTATTTTTTTCATTTATTGGGAAAAACGAACAATTGTACATAACAATTGTACATTCCACATTAAAGTAGATGTATGTGTATAATGATGGTTTGATGACTTCCAGCCTCCCGAACAAGCCGGTTTCCGAAAAGGCTATAGTACCATAGACCACATCCATACGCTGCGGCAAGTTATACAGAAGACCGAGGAGTATAACTTGCCATTATGCTTAGCGTTTGTGGACTATGAGAAAGCCTTTGATTCGATCGAGACTTGGGCAGTGCTACAGTCCCTCCAGCGGTGCCATATTGACTATCGGTATATCGAAGTGTTGAAGTGTTTGTATAACAACGCCACCATGTCAGTCCGAGTACAGGAAGGGAGCACGGAGCCGATTCCATCGCATTGGGGTGTGAGACAAGGAGATGTAATCTCTCCGAAGCTCTTCACCAATGCGATGGAAGACGCTTTCAAGCTCCTGGAATGGAAAGGACTCGGCATCAACGTTGATGGCGAATGCATCACTCACCTTCGATTTGCCGACGATATCGTGGTCATGGCAGAATCGCTGGAGGATCTTAGCACAATGCTCGGAGACCTCAATCGAGTTTCCCAACAGGTGGGCCTTAAAATGAACATGGACAAGACGAAAATCATGTCGAATGTCCATGTCGTGCCCACCCCAGTTTCAGTTGGGAGCTCGATTCTCGAAGTTGTTGACGAGTACGTCTACCTAGGCCAAACGGTCCAACTAGGTAGGTCCAACTTCGAGAAAGAGGTCAATCGACGAATCCAACTCGGCTGGGCAGCGTTCGGGAAGCTACGCAGCGCAGCGTCTTCTCGTCCAAAATACCTCAGTGCTTGAAGACGAAGGTCTTCGACCAGTGTGTGTTGCCAGTGATGACCTACGGCACCGAGACGTGGTCTCTGACTATGGGCCTCATAAATAAGCTCACTGTCGCACAGCGAGCTATGGAGAGGGCTATGCTCGGGGTTTCCCTACGTGATCGAATCAGGAATGAGGAGATCCGTAGACGAACTAAAGTCACCGACATAGCCTCTCGGGTTAGCAAGCTGAAGTGGCAGTGGGCAGGGCACATAGCTCGAAGAACCGATGGCCGATGGGGCAGAAGGGTTCTCGAATGGAGACCACGTACCGGCGGACGAAGCCGAGGACGTCCATCTGCTAGATGGACAGACGACCTCATAAAGGTTGCGGGCACCCGCTGGATGCAGGTCGCTGCCGATAGGTCTAAATGGCGGACAATGGGGGAGGCCTATGTCCAGCAGTGGACGTCCAAGGGCTGAGAAGAAGAAGAAGAAGATGTGTATAATTAATATGTTTTTTTTTTTTTTTATAGACTAGGGGGCGGACGAGCAAGCGGTCCCACGTGATGGTAAGTGTTACCGCCGCCCATGGGCACCTGCAACACCAGGGGGCATGCGGGCGCGCCGCCGACCTTGCAATATCCTATTCACAGCTCTCTTGAAGAACCCCATATCGTAGCTCAATGGAAAGACCTCTTGAGGCAGTTCGTTCCACAGCCTGCGGGTTCGCGGTATAAAATAGTTTTTGGACCGCATAGTGCGCGACACCTCCGTATCGAGGAAATGCGGATGGACCGCACTTCTGTGACGGGAGGTGCGGTTGTAGAAACCCGAGGTGGGAATTATATTAAACAATTCTTCAGAGCATTCCCCATTGTACAGGCGGTAGAACACACAGACAGACGCAACGTCTCTCCGAATGCTGAGGGATTCTAAACCGCCCGTGAGAGTGGGATCGTCGACAATACGAACAGCACGTCGTTGGATAGAGTCAAATGGGTCCAATAGGTAATTCGGTGCGCCGGCCCAGAGATGAGAGCAGTACTCCATATGGGGCCTCACCTGAGCTTTGTAAAGCATAAGGAGTTGCCCAGGTTTGAAGTACCGCTTCGCTCTATTCAGCACACCGAGTTTTTTGGAGGCCATTTTGGCCTTATTGTCCAGATGACCCCTAAATTCGACTTTGCTGGAGATGTCGATACCAAGGATCCCGATACTCTCCAAGATCTTAAGAGGTATGCTCTGAAAGCGAGGTGCTACAACAAAAGGGGTTTTTTTAGCGGTGAATGCACAGACTTGCGTCTTACTGGGGTTGAAATCCACTAGGTTCATAGACCAGGTTCAAACCACTCGAGACTAGATCAAAAGAGTCTTCTATTTCAGACACAAGCCTGGCGCGACTCTATTCCACTTCGATATGTGTATAATCCACAGTTTTTCACGAATGGGTTATAAGAAACAGAAACAATAATTCAGTAAGCACATTGGAAACATCAAGACGGATCTACTGGTATAGAAATGTGGAAAAAAAATCCAGTGGGGATCGGCTGGTAGGGATAGATGGTATAGGCGAAGATTTCAAATGTGCTAACGTTAATAAGAATAAGAATTTACTTTAACTGTATTTTATACATTATATTATATATATGTATAATCTACTTTTTTTTAACAAATTTGCTACCAATTTTTTGTACTTAGCTGTTGACGTATCAAATATATCAAAATGATTTAGTTTATTATTGTGGAGCTCTAATGAACGCCTTAGAGGCGCTCCCGCACCAGGCCCAGCTTAAATTTAAATATGTATATATGTTATATGTATTATTAAAATATTTAATATTTAAATATGTTAAATAGTTTTATGTACAGATACAGACATACTTACATAAATTACACACACCACATGTTAGATATGTACGTGTATACACAATAATTATCGCCAGGTTAAACTGTTTCTTAAATAGCTGTAACTTTGTGATGAAATCTGAGGAGAGTGCTCTATCTGTTTGTAAGTAGTTTTTGGGTCTTCGTGGAACATTTTCTTTACCGCCTCGATGTTTTCATTAGTTACAGAAGTCGCACGACGGCTACTTCTCTCATCATCTTTCAAGGAAAATTTTGCTTGTTTAAATTGAGTAAACCATCTAAAAATTGTTGCAGAGCCAAATACATACCTGTGGACTCTGTTAATCCTTGATTAAAACAACAAGATATACTTTGGTAAAATCAAACAGAATTAATTAAATCGCTCCAAATTATATCCGATAAGCAAGCACGAGCAGTTGTGTCGCGGTGAGCGACTCAATTGGACTGGCGTCGGCCGGCGTTGTTAACACAGAAATATGTAACTGGACAGGAATGCCCGAGGGGATCCCCGTGCGGGCATCCCCGTACGTTAAAGCGCAAACTAATAAACACTATGCAGTGGCGGTAATTCACCGAATCAGTGTCGTCAAGAAATTACTATAATACATAATATTCATTATGTAGGGTAATATTCCAAAGAGGCCAAAATATGCTAAACATGGTCACACTGCCGTCGGCGCGTTGTTGACTAGAAGACCTAACTAATTGCTTACGCCGACTACTTGCGCGGGTTGGTACTGATAAGCGCCGGTAAATCGGCGTCGGCTGCCTGGTTCTTGCAACACGCCCGCGCCCTAACTCTCGGAACCCCTGTGACCCTTCAACGGAACGGAACCCCAGAGTTCCACCATACTTAGAACATGACTTTGTTCGGAGTGAGGCCTGGCTTTGATACTATTTGTGATGGCTCACCTCGCTTAGACCTAGATCGTTTCCGAATGTCGTTATCGTAGGTGATCCACTTCTCATCGCCTATTACCCAGTGAGCTTCTAAATACTAGAGTAGCAACGTCTTACAAACAGTTCTCAGAAATGTGTAACCACTTGCGACTTCAAAAGACGTAGCTTTGAAACCGATGCATATTCCAAAGTAAACTATGTTTGTCTCGTTTCTTCTACACAACTTCTTCGTTCAAACTAATCACGTCGAAGTGAAACAAGACATGGTTATCGGAAAAAACGCCCAGAGTTGCCAGTGGTCAGAAATAATTTCCCCAGAATGAATGAATGAAGTAATTTAATAAATTACTTGGGTATGATAAAGGCTCTGTATTCTTAACAGATTTTAATGAAACTTTCAATAGATCATATAGATCTAAAGAAATTGACAAGGATTAGGATAGGACAAGGATAGGAAGAAAAAATATTTAGGTGCGTAAACGTAAATATTATATTTTAAGAATATTTACATTGTGTCAAATTATTATTGTTTAAAATGTTTTTTTTTTTTTTTTTAATATTTTAAAGAATTTAAAATATTGTTTTTTTATGTTTATGACAATCATTTTAACAAAATAAATTTCAATTGTAAATTAATTAAATTGTAAATGTATTTTAAACTTAAAAATTATTATATTGATTAAACACCACTGTGTAACATGAGTTTGTTATATAATTGCCTTTTACTATCTTTTTGGTTATTTAAAGTAAACATTTTACTTTCGTGGTATATTCTCCATTAATCTTGTTATACCAATTCAGCAACGTTCTTGGGTGAGGCAAACAATTGTTCAAGGGTGAACGAACATATTTATATGTTGCAGGTGAGTAAAAATTAAGTGATAACGCGAACTTTCTCAGTGCAAGAGGAATTTTTTTAAATGACCTTTTATTTTGAAATGCGTTCATTAAAACGCACAATTCATCATTAACATTTAACTGCATTTCTTCTTCTTCACTTAAGTAACGCTTATTTTTTATTTCTTTTATTACGCCTGACAACTGTTTGTTCTTTAACTTCAAGTCTATTGCTTTTTTGTCTTAATTTTTTTATACATTTCAATCTTTCCGATAACACAAACTTCAAACGCTTAATGGTTTTTCTCATTTTATGTTTTCGTGGTGTTTCTAATATTTCAATAATTTCTTCATCAGTTTCCACATTCAAATCCACTTCCATTTCCATTGGTGATTCGGTTTCATCCTAAAAAATGACAAAAATTAGCCTATGACAAACACGGACCGACGGACAGACAACAACTTCCATTCCATTAAATAAATAAATATTGTAATGAATGCTAAATTGAGTACATAATGAAATAGGTACTTACAATGACCATTGGAACTGCTTTGTTTGACAATCGAATACGACCTTTATCATGCTTAGGTAGAACCTTATCTCGATCTTCGAAGTGTTTCGAGCATATCACGGTTGCTCTAGATGGTAACCAGTCGGTTTCTTTACGTAACAGTCTTATATTTTTTATCAACTCCTCCCTGCGCTTCTGTTCTTTACGTACCCTGGAAAATAAATAAGAGATCATTCTACCTACTACTGTACCTACTACTGACTATTTGATGATGATTACAGATTATGATGAAATAACATAAATTACTATTAATACTTTTGACTTACAGGCACATACGTTCATCATTCACAAAACTCCCAACAGTGTGGGAAAATCAAAATCGTTTTCACTGGCAACATTGATGGCAAAAACAATGCGTGATAAATTTATTTCGTTTTGTAATGTTATTTTGGATAATCTGAACAAAATTGAGCAAACTTACTTGTGAAAAGTAACACCACTTGCTTTATCATCCTTTTCGGACCGTGACATACAAATTTTAACGCCACATTTCACCATTTTGGTAACTTTATCGTTACGTCGCAGATACGTTCGCGGTCACTGACGTCAAGCTAGCAACTGAAGTCAGATATGCCTGCAGGCATATACGAAGTGGTAACGCTAACTAATGAACTGCTAACTGCTAATCTAGTCATATGTACCTACATCAATGCTATTACCAATCTCCTCAGAAATGGATCGATTTCATTTCGTTTTAGCAACATCTCGCAAATGCAAATTCTATTAACCAAGTTTCTGTCATTTAAATAATGCGGCAGCCAAACATCTAGTTTTTACAAAATTCAGTTTATGCGGGTGATCCAAAACTGTTAAATAGTGAATGCTAAACTCTTCCGCAATTTTATGACTGCTTATGGGTCGATCTGCTTCGATTTTTTCAATGATAACATCAACATTTACCTTAATAGGACGACCACAATAAGGAACATCATTCACATCAAAATTACTAGACCTGAATCGACTGAACAATTTTTTGCAGTAGGTTTAGACAAAGCATCTTCTCCGTAAACACCACAAATCTCTTTTCGAGCACTAGAAGCATTCATACCCTTGTTGAAAAAAATTGTAAAACATATGTAATTTTCTCTTTATTAATTTCCATTTTAAAATTGTTAAAAAATATTAAAAGATAAAACTTTTAACTTGTAATTTCAATTTGCCGTCATTACAAAAAAGTCAGCTATCAAACGGTATATCACTTTTCGGCCAGTGATCAGTGTTGCCAGAAATATGGCACGCTATAGTCATACGTTCAAAAGGCCGCAAACTTTTCCAACTACCTATAATAATAGAAAAAAAACAACAAAGAAATACGTATACTTATATAACACCATGTTTAGCTACACAAAATCTCCGATTAACATATCGGAGGAACACTAGCAAAACATTTAAAAAAATACAGTCTATATATTTCTAGTAAATGTTTTCTTGTCTGCCACCTTTTTTGTTAAGAAAGTAGGCAGCAAGCGATCGTATAGTTCACTTGGTAGTGAGTGGATACTGTCTCCCATTGACATCCTCGATACATGCCAACATCATTATAGAATGATAAACATTGGCAAGGCCTCAGATTCGCAGCCTACTTTTGGAGATTTCAGAATGAATTGGGAGAAAAGATTGGGAAAATGTGGATGGATAGGATAGGCTCTGGTATATCTCACTCACTACCAAAACACGTACATATACATAGGACAAAGAGGGAAATACAGCAGTCTGTTTGTCTGTTCGAACACACTAATCGCCAAAACTACGAAATGGATTTTCATGAAGTTTCCACAAGTTAATTAAGCTTAGTTTAGCGATTCGAATAGGCTTTGTTTCATCGAAATCGGCTGACGGGAAGAAAATATATAACAATTTAGAGTTTAACAACTAAAATTCCACGGCTACAAAGTCGCGGGCACAGCTAGTTCTAAATAATTATAAATATTGTATACTCAACAACTTCCAGTGTCACGCCTTCGGCGTCTGTCAGTCCCGGAAGAACACCGTAACACAAGAAATTCGCCAATGGTGTTTGGGTGAGGATCATTCCACACGCCATCACGCCACAGTGCACGTTACGGTATATATGAAGTGGATATGGACGATCCAGCGCGAACACGCACGCCGAGGAAGTCAGCTTTCGTGTACAAAGCAATCGTAAAGACCCGCGTCATCGACCATGATTACGAGCCGGACCCGGAGACCTTGACCATGACCATCGATGAGGGACACTGATTTGATAGTCAAAGTTGTCTGCTGTACAAAGATCAAAGTGTAAATATAATTATAATTTTTCCACCTTGATCTTTTTTATTTAATTTCTAAAAGTATATCTACATAACAAGAATTTTTATTGTAAGTGTAACTAATAATTTTTTTAATGCGCCCCATCACAGATATAACTACCATATATAGCGCCAACTATTTTTATGTTTTTATTTTATTTAAGTTAATTTTAAATAATATTGTAAATAAAAGTTTCTACCTCAAGGAACTTATTATACAAGAAAAATTGAATGAATGAAAAATTCTCAGAATTACTTCAAAACATATTCGAAAAATCGTATGTACTTAAGTGGATTTGTGGGCCAGCAAGCAGCAACCTCACGGCCCAACCATACGACCTCTTGAACCACCTAACTCTTATAACACTAAACCCTAAATCCTTGAAACCATTTTTTTTAATTATGTTTTACACATTTACAAGCACAGGACAATGTTAAAAGTGTATGAAAGTTTGTCCCACTAGTAAAGAGTTGTTTACATAAAAGTTGTCTGTAGCAATTTATGAATGTCAGTTTTTTTTAATAAGTTAATATTTGAATGATGATTAAGCATCTAATTGTCGCCATCAGGCCTATATTGTTATTAGATTTATTTTACTGTTTATGAGGATTTTCTGTTTATGTTTGTTTACATTGAAATAACCACATCTTCCCTGAAAATTCGATAAATAAAAAAAAATTAAATGGTAGATAATATTATGTTCTATTTTGGTAATAAATAAATTGAATAACAATATATATAAAAATGCTATGTTATAGGATTATTTTATTTATTTCAAATATATGTTTAAAATTTGGAAGAGGTTGGCTGTTTGAAGACGAAAATCTTCAATCAGTGAGTCCTGCAAGTTATGACGTAAGGTGCTGAAACGTGGCCTCTAATGGTAGGTCTTATCCATAAATTCAAAGTCGCTCCGCGGGCTATGGCCAGAGCTATGCTCGGAGTTGCTTTGCTGTATTCAGCAAAGCAACGGATCTTATTAGATCTTTTTGCCACGGATCTTATTAGATCCGTGGTAAAAAGATTCGCCAAAGAACTAAATTGACATAGGTCACAGGACCAGCAAGTTAAAGTGGCAATAGACAGGTTATATTTGCAGCAGGACCGATAACCGAGGTAGACGAATCCTTCAATGGAGCTCTTTTTTTTTTGTTAGGAAAGACAATCAAGGAAAATCCTCATGGACACCTGGGAATGGGGCCCAGGTAGTGCCGGAATCTTACCGGCTAAAAAACCTTGATTTGTCTTAACATCGTGAATGTCTAAATTCTTGTGGCCCTATTGGCCTTTCAAGAGTCACCGGTCGTGTTTGATGTGGGGCGAGCGCAGAAGGCGCTCAGCCAGGAACAAAGTGTGTGTTGCAACGAGCCTAAGGGCTCCCCCACCGGTAAACCAGCGGAAGGAACGGACCTCGGCTTAGGGCGTTGCATTGGGGGGATACCGCGGGTTCGCGAGTCGGCGAGAAGCGCCCAGGCACGTGCTGATATCTAGTAAAAGTGTTGGCTGAGGGCCGGTGTGTGTTAACGGTGTAACGAGGGGGACGTCCACGTCTCCGCCGGCGGGGGCGGTGTCTGTGTGCTGTGTTTGAGTGCAGTGTGAGAACCGCATTGGCAGCGGTGATCGGGTCGTACTTCAATGGAGCATACCAGGAAGCGTAGTGTGGGACATCCTACGGCCAGATTGAAAAAATTCGCCCGTTAAGGGTGTAGATTGTTGGCCTGAGATCTCGATTTCGAGCGACCGCAGCGCCAAAGTTTAATGTAACATCCGACGGGGCGGATGAATGACCTAGAGAGCGCGATTTTCAAAATGTTTTGCAACAAACGTTCCACGTTGAGAAATTGTTATTGAACTTGAATATTTACAGCATAACAATAACGTTGAATTTTTGGAAACTAGCTGTTGATTCTTTTTAATAGATTAATAAGAATAGTTGAGACACAATTTTTATGTTTTTCTATCATTTGACATCTGACATTTTTGTATTCTACTTACCTAAAATTCCAACTATTCATTTATTTGTAATTTCACTAGCAAAATTTATTCTAATTCGTAAAATATTCATTCAATAAAATAATTGCAAATTCAGTAGGAAGTGTGTTTATCTCTACGCAAGGAAATGTGCCTATTGCGTAAACTCAAATACTTACTTTTTGTTTACGATCACCTCGTCGATATCTAAAAAAAATCCTAGGGTTTTAAAAAAAATGTCAATAAATGAAACACAAATATAAAAATGATTTATTTACTACACAATAACAAATATGAGTCGCCATTACTCGCTATCTCAAAAGCGTGCTAGGGTTGTACAAAAATTAGTAAATAATTCATTTATTTACTAATTTTAACAGAAGTTTGTAAATTATTAATATACTAATTAAAAGTATGTAATTAAACAATAACGAAATATGAGTTCAAAATTCTAATGGTTTTTCATTCGATTACGGATCAAGTTCTGATTTCTGCTAATTTGATGATAAAATCAATGGCTATCACAAAACCTATCAGAATGAAAACGTTACCAGCTGCCCGATTCACGTAAGTAATAAAAACCGTAGCGCAGTGACGTCACTTCGTTTTTTGCAAATTTAGCCCTTTTAACCGACTTAAAAAAAGGAGAATTCTCAATTCGCTGTATTTTTGAACCAATTTTTATGATTCTTTACACCAGGTAACTCAGAAATTGTATAGTAATTGAGCTATTGGAAGATTTATGACAATCCAAGACTAGATAAGTAAGTGCGTTTAACACAGAAAACCAAAAGGCGATTTCTAAGTTCCTAAGTTAAAACGACTTTTGGACTGGCGTGTTTACGTGAATCGACTGGCTGGGTAGTTAAGTTACCTGTATCTTTCAAAATCATTAGGCGTTCTTCTCTTTCATAACACGTAAAGCTCTTTCTTTCCTCTCTTTCATAGCCTCTATGATACTGGGCGCGTCACGAATGGGCATGCTTCGTGACTGCCGAGGATCAACTAATTCTGGAAGTAGGCAATCGTAATAAAACCTAACTAATTTCATCTCCATTTTCTCCTCCCAAAATTTGTCGTCCTTTTCTATAATATAAACTTTCATAGGTACAGTAGCACCAAACCAGATGCCAAGCATGCAAACGTTTCTTTTAGTAATATGTACCTGTCCCTGAATTTGGAAATACCAGTTATGATTTTTATTTATGACATAACCCTTGGAAGCCTTGTCCTTAACCCAAAAGGTATGTTTGGCCATTGCTTCATCAAGAGTCATGCCAGCTAAAGAATGTGGGCACTTAATTTCAATTAAACCGTTTGCATAAATGCCATCTGGTGTAGTACCAAGAAATTCATATTGATCGTCGACGAACAAACCGCAACCTTGTATACTAATATTCTCTTGAATTTCTAACTGTTTAATTGCGGTTTCTTCGTTTTCGATACCGTACCGTACAGCAGGCAAACTGGAGATATTACTACCATAAACGATTTTACGAACAAGAACAGCACAACTTGTGCTCTCTCGTTTTTTACAAACTTCCCCGAACGATGATGAGGTTAGTAATTTTCTCCTTGTACTCATCCACTCAGAACTACTTCTTTGCAAATGGGTCGACCTTTCAAGCTCCTCTCTTTCAGCACAAGACAACTTTAAATCGGCTAAAAAAGATGACTTGGCTTTCTCATATAATTCTGGACTCAGATCAGGTTTTTCGCAGTTTGGTCCATAGTGAGCGTCTTTCGATACAGCGCTGTGGCTCTTTTTCAATCTTAATTTAGGTTTAGCAATTAAACGGATTCTACGATTACAATTTTCCACTTTCGCGATCAAAGGATTAGGACTAGAATTAAATATTACTTCATGAGTTTTACTATGAATCGATCCTGTATTAAAAGACACAACAGCAGCTGCGCATCGGCCCGCATAAGAACCACGGGAAGAATAATTTACACGCTTACCCCCTACTAATTTGGCAATCACTGCGTTAAAACTTTCAACTATATTACTTGTACAATTATGAATTAAACTTCTAGAATGATATGACAGTCTTTTACTTAAAATGTGTACCGCGTCCATTAATCCGCATCCAACAATTGCTGGAAGCAACCCAACAGGTTCTATTCGACGAGTATCAGGTCTACAGAAATACTCCTTGCAATATTGGTGATTACCAAATACGTGTTGTGGACCATTTAGGATATCTTCACTAAGATTTTTTATTTTTTCTTCGAGTGACTGATTTTGATCGCCCCAATATTTAATAGCGCATTTTACACCCGTTCTTAAACGCAAATACCTTTCTTTTAGGAATTTCCGCAATTCGCAAGGATACTTAGTGTCTTTCGACAGTTTCTCCAAGCTATTGCAGTAGTTTCGTAAAAGATGATTTTTGCATTCAATTTTCTCTACTGTTAAATTACCGTACGGTCGCGAATCTAATATTTTTTTATAAGTACTGGAATCGCCGTCTGCTACAAATTTATTATAAATTACACCGTGATCAACAATGGAACGTTTAAACCCCTCAACTATTATGGTCGATTCCATACCGGTAGATGATCCCGAATAATTCTTGAAACAACGGTGTTCCGAGGGCTGACTGGACAGGGCTTCTTTGCGGCTCGTGCACAAACTACGCAGTATTTATTTTTAACTCCAAAAAACAATACTTTATTAGTTTTAATGCCAATTATCGCAGCTGCGCCGGACAAGGCGGAAAAATTCTTACCATAAGATCTCTTGCTCCAACAACCGTCAACAGCAACAGATATTAATGGTGTACCATTTTTATCAACACTACCTATAGTATAGACACTGCGTACTCCGCTTCTTCCTTGACAGCTTCTGCCATGGAATGTGCTGCTGTCTTTTCCCACCAATCGCAAACCGTATTATTAATTTCATTGTATAATGAAGGTGACATGATTGGTAGGGCTACTGCGGCAGTTAATGTTTTTAACTGATAGTAGCTCCCACCAGATGATATGATACCAGATACAATTTGATGATTCACTTCCATTCTATCTTCTTTCTTTTCAATCAAACACACAGTAAATTTCATACTACACATACTACATTTCATGATGAGTTTTGAGTCCAGACCAACTTTTACTTCACCTATTATACTGAGGTAACTTAACTTACAATCCATTGGACCGTGGTCCCCTATGGCCTGAAGAGCTTTAAAAAAAAAAGAAACGTCTACAACTCTACGCCCAACTTCCATTTCATCCACCTTTCCCTCTTGGTCGTTTTCAATAACTAGTTCCTGTAAAGAAAGATAATGGCTTGATTTTTTTTATAAAAAATAATTAAAAATTTAAAAAAATGCAAAAGAATTAATACAATATTAGGTTCCTGATGAATAGAAATTATAATTTCTTTACGCATTAGGTATTGTTTTTTTATGACGTCACCTATTTGAACGTAAATTTTCTTTTGAGAAAGTAATTGAGAAGTATTTCGGTACTAAGGTGTTTGTCTCTCGATGAAAATAATAAATATTGCAAGAAAAATCTATAGGTAGGTATTGAGATTTTGTCTTCGCCCATCACTAACTAAGTAGTTTGTTTATTTATGTAACAAGTCTACAAGAATTACGTATAACAACTTACCTCTATACAGCGCGTAGCATTGTTGCTCAGAGTCTCGGCCCCAAGGTTTTCTTTATTTTCAATACTGGAAATATTATTCATCAATATTATCCACTTTTTATTTATTTTGTACAACCCTAAGCCAGACGCTAGGCGCCTCGCGTCTGTTTGGCGGTATAGGTATGTCGACAAAGTTGCGCTGTCGCCTACCTACTTCCACAATTTGATATTTAGACAATACTAGCCGACCCGGCGAACTCCGTATCGCCTTTTTTTTTTTTAAAAATCCTATTATTTTGATATTACATACAGATACTTCAATTTTATTTATCAGTATAGATATAGATAATACAAACCAATATTTACATGTTATTGTAGGTATATGTCTGAATCGGGCGATCTAAATCATATGACATATTGTATTAGCTTTGTAATGTACCCTGTTCAAATGCGATAATAAATAAGTAGGGAGGAACTTACATTTTATTCCGAGATCTTTTGGCTTTCATATTTTTATAATGCGTACAAAACTTTCTTTTCCCTGGCATGCCACTCAAATTCAATCAGTCCTGCGAAAAAAATAGCCTATGTTACTCAGTGATAATGTAGCTTTCGAATGATAAAAGAATTATTAAAATCAGTCCAGTACTTTTTGAGTTTATTCGTTACATACAAAAATCCAAATCTTTCCTCTTTATAATACCTATTAGTGTAGATATTGTATTTTTTACGATTTATATCTAGTTCCATCATGGTTTTCTTTCAGACATTCATTATATCGATACTTTCTACTAACTGAAAATAAATTAATTATAAAAATGTTATACTTACAGTTTTTTACAAAAAACACAAATTCACAATACGTAATTCTGCTGTCTGCAGCCGACAAGCGTGGTGTCGCGTTCACTTACAGAAAGGAACTGCCGCTGCAGACCACCGAGATTGCACGAATGAAACGAACGTTTTATCCCATACATTTGTGTATGAAAAATTTACCTTAAAATATATCTAGATTTTAGGGCTTTAAAAGAGGAAGTCTTTGTTTGTAAAGGTATAAAAAGAAGTATACAGCTATACTTATTGGTTTCTTCAGTGTTCAAAAAGTGTTTCTTTTTATCAATTTGTGTTGATTTATGGGGTTAAATCTGAAAAATACGAAGTCATGTTTTTGCATTTTTACTCAATTTTGTGCGTTTGTTGACGTTTATTATATAACAACTATTAGGTTTAAGAGTTTAATATAAGCATGAACATACTTATTGGTCTTTGATTGTAATATATACAAATTATCATTGATATCAATCATATGTAAATAGGTTAAATATGAAAAATCGTAACACTCTTTTCGGTGATTTTCACGATCTACACCCTTAATTATTCCGCCAGCAACTACGAGTATAAGTATCCATGTTCAAATTAGTACTATCTTGATGATTTTGTTTAGTATCTATGCATTTTCAGATTGTATTAGTAGGTTGGTATTATTATACATGTGTTATTATGTATGTATTATTATGCATGTATTATTATCTCGCCAATGGTGTTTGGGTGAGAAGAGCCGAGGATCGTGTGTGGTGGCGAGCCCTGGGAGAGGCACCACTGCTCTCCCAGCAGTGTAGAGACATAGACTGATGGTATGGTATTGTATACTCAATCCGAAATATCCGAAAAATATTTTTATCGCAAACAGCCAACGTTTTGTATTACGAGTATATAAAGTGGACACGGAGGATTCAGCGCGGGCTCGCACGTCGAGGTTATTCAGATTTCTAATAAAGATTCGCGTTATCGACCATGCTTACGAGCACACCATGGCTTATCGAGACCATGCCTATGACTACCGATGAGGGATATCTTACTATGTGTATAGATACACTAATAAAAAAAAAATATTAAAATAACAATAATTATTAGTAAATATTTATATTATATACTATCTGACCCGACAGACGTTGTCCTGTCCAAATTTCAATAGATTTCAATAAAAAAAATCCATAATTTCAAATTTCAATATTTTTTCCGGGACCATAACAAACAAAACAATAAAGAATTACGCATATCCATCGTTCGAATCGTGAGTTATGGTCTTGAGTTCATACAAAAATCCCATAGAAAAAATCACTTTCAGTTTTTCCCGAATTTTCCAATTTTACGCGCAACTTTTCCAATTTTTCTTTCCATAAAAACCTTATTCGGACTATTACGAACATTAAAAAAAAAATATCCAAATCGGTCCAGCCGTTCTCAAGTCGCATGTTTAGCAACGAACAGCATTTAATTTTAATTTTTATATATACTCGTATATATATATAGATAAAATAATTGTTTTTATTTTATTGCTCACTACCAACCCGTTCTAGTTTCGCATCGTCAGCAGAGCAACTAACTAAATAACCTATTTAGGTACATCCATGCCCGTCTGTATTAGTTCAGCTGGCCAGTAAAGTGGGTCACGTGGTGTCGTGTGGCTAACACCAGGCGGGTTGGCGAGTTCATTATTTTAGAACTTATGTAGTTCCTCAGTACTTGTGTTAGCGGCTGTGTCATCCATTAGTCACCTTTTGCGACACCCGCGGGTAGACCAGCACGGGTGGGCTATTCTAAAACCGGCCGCCACCCCACAGTCAATTTATCATATCTTATCACATCATTTTTATGATAAATGATGACTTTTATATTTTGAAGTGTCTATTTTTGTTTGTTATTCTTTAAAATCTTATCTATTCTATCGTTGAGATATATGTACAAAATGATATTTCATATAATTTCCATAAGAGGTTTGTTATTTAGTAGATACTTGTACTGTTATACTATTTACTATTTTAATAATTATCTTAACTATTGCGTAAGTAAATGTTTAAATACATATAAATATCTTCTATACATCTATATCTATACTGATAGGTATATAAAGAGGTAAAATTGTGTGTTTGTAGATATATTGGGGATAATCTCTGGAACTATTGAACCGATTTCAAAAATTCTTTCACAAATAAGAAGGCTACATTATCCGTGTCTAATATAGGCTATACTTTATATGAGAAAATTTGAACGAAAAATTAAAAAAATAAAGATATCGCTGTGCGATCTCGGCGATCGCTGTCAATGGCAAAAACCGGTTGGTTGCACGTACATTATAATACAATTTCTCGAAAATTTCCACTTTCTTCTCACGGTGTTTGCATAATCTATTGTAATTACCTTAATCTGGTTTTAAATGTGACTTTTGTTTATGTTGTGTTAACTTTTAAATAACCAGACAGATGTAGTCTTATAGATGGATATATAAAAATGAAAACAACTAAGAATAAAAACAAAACACAGAACTATAATTAAATTTTTTAGTAGTAAGTAATAATATCAAACAGTTTTCTATAGTGACGTAAAATTAGTGGAATGTAGAATACACTGTGTAATATTAAATTTAAATATTTTTCTGTAGTAACAACATAAAACGTAAGCTTCAGTGTCCCTCGTCGATGGTCATGGTCAAGGTTTCCGGCTCGTAATCATGGTCGATGACGCGAGTCTTTACTATCTGTTTGTACACGAACGCTGATTTCCTCGGTGTGCGGGTTCGCGCTGGATCTTCGTAGTCCACTTCATATATTCCGAGACGTTCGCTGTGTGAAAAGGAAAAGTTTTTACTACTTGTTTAACGAGTGTACAGTCAGAATAACAAATGAGACATCGCTTTATATAAGTAACTTCTGATCCACTCTGAGTTCGCTCAGGTGGTATTAACATTTTCTAGCGCACCCAAATATAGACTATATCCACCTGCTTTTAAAATTCGTTCAATTAATTGTGAATTTAAGAAACAAAAAACATAAATGGTTATATTTCTGAGTCCTCTGGCGTACAGGCTGCCCGGCTCTGGAACGACCTACCCGTCAGTAATAGAAAGGCACAGTCGCGTGAAGGGTTTGAGAAAGGACTCGGGGACATTTACTCAAAGTGGAGAATATTGCTCAGACACAAGGCAATTAAGGGAGGTATTATTAATCGTATATTATAGTTAAGTTATATATGTATGTACGTACGCATGTATGTTCATTTATATTATGGTATTTAATTAATATACGTCATTATTAACTATAGATTTACTTAATCTTAACTATCATTGCACCCACCGCGCCATCTCTGCATAGGCCAAAGGTTGACTGCGGGACAATGTTTCTCAGCATTAAATCCGTCTTTTGTCACTTTGTCCAATAAAGAAAAAATAGTTAAAAAGAATAGTATAGATTGGTTAGGCGACTGTTCGTACGATTACAAACTTATTTTGTGTTTGTAAACGACTTATTTGAGTCATTTTAATGTTCATATTCGTTCCTCTAACTGAACGAACGGGTTTGTTTTATAATGATATACATATTTGCGGTTGACGTCACCTAGCTGCACATCTACAATGAACATTGGGTTGGCCAGTATTATTCGACGAGTTAAGTGCTGCTTGGTTCAATAGGGCTATTAATGCAAAAGAGAACAATTTAAAGTTAAATGTCATTTAAATCAAGGTCAAAGGTTATATAACTACCCAGAAATAACACTTACCTGTAGCCAGCAATCCATTCAAAATTGTCCATCAAGGTCCATGCCATGTACCCTTTGAGTTTCACTCCCGCGTCCAAAGCGTCCAGAGCGCTCTCCAAAGCTGCTCTGTAGTATCGAATCCTATCATCATCTATCAACCCAGTAAGAGTAGACCAGCCGTTCTCAGTTATGTAGATGGTTGGGTAGTTATATTTTTGCGATACGTGGGTCAGGGCGTTGTAAATACTGTTAGGGGATAGCTGTGAAAATTATTATGCTACATTAATATTATAATAATTAATAAGGTTGATTTGAGACAGTAAATAAATACAAATGCTTAATTTTAGTCCTTTAAAGTAATTCTGATAAAATATTCGATATTAGTAATATTCTCTATAGATATGCAATGCTGGGATACGTACCGCCGCATTGCAAGCTGCGCTAGGCACAAGTCGGGATGCCATATGTTACTTATACAAGTTACTTAATATTTTCTGAGGGTATGATTTTATGACAATTATTATGTATGATATATCAATAACTTACGTACAACCAGCTAGACGCCGAAGGCACATAATCTTCAGGTACATAAATATCTACTTCGGCATCATCATAAAGAGAGGGTACTGGATATGAGCCTGGGACAAATCTATCAGCTGATACTAAAAGTCCACTGTAGTGATTGATGCCAAGGAAATCATAAGCGCCTCGGATGAACTCTTTCTCTTCGTCGGTAAACTCAGGGAGTCGAGATCTGGGGTAGCCTTGCTCAGCACTCTTTATGGCTATTCTATCTGATAATTCTTTTGGGAAACCGCCCTCTTCCGAGAAAATGGGTTCTGCATACAGGCCCCACTGCGTAAAAACAACAATTTAATATCTGCGTCCATTATTTGTCCATCTAATGGTTGTATTAGTTGTTACTAATTTTTTAACTAAAAAAGCTAAATGCTTTTAAAAAAATAAACACATACCTGTTTCTGTCTTTCAACTTCAGCCGCTAATAAATCTTCTTCAGAATCAGTTTCAGGTCCGAACCAGTTAATACTGATAGTAATACCACATTGTCCACCCTGAGTAGGTTTGAAATCATTATTATACGCATAGTACGCCTTAGCGTGAGCTGTTACCAAATGTTTAGCGCAAAGATATTCAGCAATACCGTTCATGTTCAATGCTGGCGCCTTAGTTTTCGCTCCGTATCCTTCATAGCAGATCTCCCTCGGCTCATTGAACGTGATCCAAAGCTTAACTCTATCACCAAATAGCGTAAAAAGAAGGCGAGCGTAATCTTCATACCATTCTGTAAATAGAGGGTTTGTAAAACCTCCTAAATCTTGGAGTTTCTGAGGCAAGTCCCAGTGATATAATGTGACCATCGGTGTGATGTTGTATTTCAGCATTTCGTTGATATAGTTATTGTAGAACGCGACGCCAGCTTCGTTGATTTCGTTTGAGAATCCAGTGGGCAGTATCCTCGCCCAGGAGATTGAGAAGCGGTACGCATCCAGCCCCAGTTCCCGCATCATTTCCACATCACGCTTGTAGTTGTTGTACGTATCGGCTGCGATGTCACCATTGTTTACGTCAGCTATTATAGTAGGATTGGTGTGAACCAGACGATCCCAAATATTTTCGCCTTTACCTGGAAAAGAAAAATTGTTAAAAATTATAGCCATATACTTAATATTATATAGTTAAGAATATTAAGTAATCGTATATCTGTATCAAACACTTCAGAATATGGTGAAAATTTCTCCAAAACTATCTCTTCAGTTTCATTTAAAACGAAACAAAATAGCCTATGAAATATGTTTAAACTCAGATTGGAATTATTAAGTAACTAAAAAAAAAATATGGCTGTATAATTTAGAATACCATCTGCATCCCAGCCGCCTTCGATCTGATACGAAGCCGTGGCTGTCCCGAACAGGAAGTCATCTGGAAATCTTCGACTTTGTTTCGTGGATAGGGCATTACAGCCCAACACGAGAAAACTGAAAGTACATGACTTCATGAAATAAACAAGCAATAACAAACATGATAAACATGTACTTATGTATAAATTAGAAAAGAATCAATAAACCAGGTAGGTATTTCAAACCAATAATAAAATTAACTATCATATATTTGTTATGTATGGTAAGGTAAGTATTACGAGTAGACTGGAGATGTAGTAGTAATTCGAGTATCAAGGTCGATAAATAAAACTGTGAAAAACGAAATTCACTATTTATTGCATATATTTATTAGATAGGACTCATAAAGCACTATGACTTTGTGTCTATGTTTTCCTAAAACGTTAAAATTACAACGAAATAATACCTTTGGGCCCGGCTCATCCCATTTTGATTTTAATTTTGCACACCGATTTAAATTACATTTTATTATAATATATATTATTTTAACAGTCAATCAGTCTATCGATACTTAAAAAAATCGTATATATTGCGCCATAAATTAATGAACGCCCGTTCATAAATATACTGATCCTAATTGATTTATCTTCTAAAAATTCCAAGGCATTATTTGATGAAGTAGATAAAGAAATAATGTTCTACCTACCTTGCTAGCAGTATAAACTTCATGAGGAATTTACACGCACCGTCTCGCGAATTGTCCAAACTAATCTTTGTTCATATTTTGCTGACTTTATATCGAGACACCTAGGATGGAACAACCACTCAATGGTATCTCACATCTTGTATTATCTAGACGTAATCGATGATCGATAAGGGGCATGGATGGTCTCAATTTTACTTTAAATAAGCTTCGAGTGGGGTATTATAATAACCTTCTATATCTAACTGGTGTAAAGACAATGTATAGAAGAACGCGATAAAAGAGATATAGTTTTTTTTATTTTTATTTATTTATTCATTAAACACACATTAAACATTTATACATGAATTATAAATTCATTTCATCTTCTAGTTCTTAATTTAAAAAGGAAAATAACATTGGAATTTGTCAAATAATTTTGCAATTTCAATTTTCTTCTCCAAGGGAAAATAAATTTAATTGCAATTTGTCATTTCTCGAGAGGGCACAAATTATTGTTCAATATAAATAGGGTATTTTTTTCATTTATTGGGAAAAACGAACAATTGTACATAACAATTGTACATTCCACATTAAAGTAGATGTATGTGTATAATGATGGTTTGATGACTTCCAGCCTCCCGAACAAGCCGGTTTCCGAAAAGGCTATAGTACCATAGACCACATCCATACGCTGCGGCAAGTTATACAGAAGACCGAGGAGTATAACTTGCCATTATGCTTAGCGTTTGTGGACTATGAGAAAGCCTTTGATTCGATCGAGACTTGGGCAGTGCTACAGTCCCTCCAGCGGTGCCATATTGACTATCGGTATATCGAAGTGTTGAAGTGTTTGTATAACAACGCCACCATGTCAGTCCGAGTACAGGAAGGGAGCACGGAGCCGATTCCATTGCAGTGGGGTGTGAGACAAGGAGATGTAATCTCTCCGAAGCTCTTCACCAATGCGATGGAAGACGCTTTCAAGCTCCTGGAATGGAAAGGACTCGGCATCAACGTTGATGGCGAATGCATCACTCACCTTCGATTTGCCGACGATATCGTGGTCATGGCAGAATCGCTGGAGGATCTTAGCACAATGCTCGGAGACCTCAATCGAGTTTCCCAACAGGTGGGCCTTAAAATGAACATGGACAAGACGAAAATCATGTCGAATGTCCATGTCGTGCCCACCCCAGTTTCAGTTGGGAGCTCGATTCTCGAAGTTGTTGACGAGTACGTCTACCTAGGCCAAACGGTCCAACTAGGTAGGTCCAACTTCGAGAAAGAGGTCAATCGACGAATCCAACTCGGCTGGGCAGCGTTCGGGAAGCTACGCAGCGCAGCGTCTTCTCGTCCAAAATACCTCAGTGCTTGAAGACGAAGGTCTTCGACCAGTGTGTGTTGCCAGTGATGACCTACGGCACCGAGACGTGGTCTCTGACTATGGGCCTCATAAATAAGCTCACTGTCGCACAGCGAGCTATGGAGAGGGCTATGCTCGGGGTTTCCCTACGTGATCGAATCAGGAATGAGGAGATCCGTAGACGAACTAAAGTCACCGACATAGCCTCTCGGGTTAGCAAGCTGAAGTGGCAGTGGGCAGGGCACATAGCTCGAAGAACCGATGGCCGATGGGGCAGAAGGGTTCTCGAATGGAGACCACGTACCGGCGGACGAAGCCGAGGACGTCCATCTGCTAGATGGACAGACGACCTCATAAAGGTTGCGGGCACCCGCTGGATGCAGGTCGCTGCCGATAGGTCTAAATGGCGGACAATGGGGGAGGCCTATGTCCAGCAGTGGACGTCCAAGGGCTGAGAAGAAGAAGAAGAAGATGTGTATAATTAATATGTTTTTTTTTTTTTTATAGACTAGGGGGCGGACGAGCAAGCGGTCCCACGTGATGGTAAGTGTTACCGCCGCCCATGGGCACCTGCAACACCAGGGGGCATGCGGGCGCGCCGCCGACCTTGCAATATCCTATTCACAGCTCTCTTGAAGAACCCCATATCGTAGCTCAATGGAAAGACCTCTTGAGGCAGTTCGTTCCACAGCCTGCGGGTTCGCGGTATAAAATAGTTTTTGGACCGCATAGTGCGCGACACCTCCGTATCGAGGAAATGCGGATGGACCGCACTTCTGTGACGGGAGGTGCGGTTGTAGAAACCCGAGGTGGGAATTATATTAAACAATTCTTCAGAGCATTCCCCATTGTACAGGCGGTAGAACACACAGACAGACGCAACGTCTCTCCGAATGCTGAGGGATTCTAAACCGCCCGTGAGAGTGGGATCGTCGACAATACGAACAGCACGTCGTTGGATAGAGTCAAATGGGTCCAATAGGTAATTCGGTGCGCCGGCCCAGAGATGAGAGCAGTACTCCATATGGGGCCTCACCTGAGCTTTGTAAAGCATAAGGAGTTGCCCAGGTTTGAAGTACCGCTTCGCTCTATTCAGCACACCGAGTTTTTTGGAGGCCATTTTGGCCTTATTGTCCAGATGACCCCTAAATTCGACTTTGCTGGAGATGTCGATACCAAGGATCCCGATACTCTCCAAGATCTTAAGAGGTATGCTCTGAAAGCGAGGTGCTACAACAAAAGGGGTTTTTTTAGCGGTGAATGCACAGACTTGCGTCTTACTGGGGTTGAAATCCACTAGGTTCATAGACCAGGTTCAAACCACTCGAGACTAGATCAAAAGAGTCTTCTATTTCAGACACAAGCCTGGCGCGACTCTATTCCACTTCGATATGTGTATAATCCACAGTTTTTCACGAATGGGTTATAAGAAACAGAAACAATAATTCAGTAAGCACATTGGAAACATCAAGACGGATCTACTGGTATAGAAATGTGGAAAAAAAATCCAGTGGGGATCGGCTGGTAGGGATAGATGGTATAGGCGAAGATTTCAAATGTGCTAACGTTAATAAGAATAAGAATTTACTTTAACTGTATTTTATACATTATATTATATATATGTATAATCTACTTTTTTTTAACAAATTTGCTACCAATTTTTTGTACTTAGCTGTTGACGTATCAAATATATCAAAATGATTTAGTTTATTATTGTGGAGCTCTAATGAACGCCTTAGAGGCGCTCCCGCACCAGGCCCAGCTTAAATTTAAATATGTATATATGTTATATGTATTATTAAAATATTTAATATTTAAATATGTTAAATAGTTTTATGTACAGATACAGACATACTTACATAAATTACACACACCACATGTTAGATATGTACGTGTATACACAATAATTATCGCCAGGTTAAACTGTTTCTTAAATAGCTGTAACTTTGTGATGAAATCTGAGGAGAGTGCTCTATCTGTTTGTAAGTAGTTTTTGGGTCTTCGTGGAACATTTTCTTTACCGCCTCGATGTTTTCATTAGTTACAGAAGTCGCACGACGGCTACTTCTCTCATCATCTTTCAAGGAAAATTTTGCTTGTTTAAATTGAGTAAACCATCTAAAAATTGTTGCAGAGCCAAATACATACCTGTGGACTCTGTTAATCCTTGATTAAAACAACAAGATATACTTTGGTAAAATCAAACAGAATTAATTAAATCGCTCCAAATTATATCCGATAAGCAAGCACGAGCAGTTGTGTCGCGGTGAGCGACTCAATTGGACTGGCGTCGGCCGGCGTTGTTAACACAGAAATATGTAACTGGACAGGAATGCCCGAGGGGATCCCCGTGCGGGCATCCCCGTACGTTAAAGCGCAAACTAATAAACACTATGCAGTGGCGGTAATTCACCGAATCAGTGTCGTCAAGAAATTACTATAATACATAATATTCATTATGTAGGGTAATATTCCAAAGAGGCCAAAATATGCTAAACATGGTCACACTGCCGTCGGCGCGTTGTTGACTAGAAGACCTAACTAATTGCTTACGCCGACTACTTGCGCGGGTTGGTACTGATAAGCGCCGGTAAATCGGCGTCGGCTGCCTGGTTCTTGCAACACGCCCGCGCCCTAACTCTCGGAACCCCTGTGACCCTTCAACGGAACGGAACCCCAGAGTTCCACCATACTTAGAACATGACTTTGTTCGGAGTGAGGCCTGGCTTTGATACTATTTGTGATGGCTCACCTCGCTTAGACCTAGATCGTTTCCGAATGTCGTTATCGTAGGTGATCCACTTCTCATCGCCTATTACCCAGTGAGCTTCTAAATACTAGAGTAGCAACGTCTTACAAACAGTTCTCAGAAATGTGTAACCACTTGCGACTTCAAAAGACGTAGCTTTGAAACCGATGCATATTCCAAAGTAAACTATGTTTGTCTCGTTTCTTCTACACAACTTCTTCGTTCAAACTAATCACGTCGAAGTGAAACAAGACATGGTTATCGGAAAAAACGCCCAGAGTTGCCAGTGGTCAGAAATAATTTCCCCAGAATGAATGAATGAAGTAATTTAATAAATTACTTGGGTATGATAAAGGCTCTGTATTCTTAACAGATTTTAATGAAACTTTCAATAGATCATATAGATCTAAAGAAATTGACAAGGATTAGGATAGGACAAGGATAGGAAGAAAAAATATTTAGGTGCGTAAACGTAAATATTATATTTTAAGAATATTTACATTGTGTCAAATTATTATTGTTTAAAATGTTTTTTTTTTTTTTTTTTAATATTTTAAAGAATTTAAAATATTGTTTTTTTATGTTTATGACAATCATTTTAACAAAATAAATTTCAATTGTAAATTAATTAAATTGTAAATGTATTTTAAACTTAAAAATTATTATATTGATTAAACACCACTGTGTAACATGAGTTTGTTATATAATTGCCTTTTACTATCTTTTTGGTTATTTAAAGTAAACATTTTACTTTCGTGGTATATTCTCCATTAATCTTGTTATACCAATTCAGCAACGTTCTTGGGTGAGGCAAACAATTGTTCAAGGGTGAACGAACATATTTATATGTTGCAGGTGAGTAAAAATTAAGTGATAACGCGAACTTTCTCAGTGCAAGAGGAATTTTTTTAAATGACCTTTTATTTTGAAATGCGTTCATTAAAACGCACAATTCATCATTAACATTTAACTGCATTTCTTCTTCTTCACTTAAGTAACGCTTATTTTTTATTTCTTTTATTACGCCTGACAACTGTTTGTTCTTTAACTTCAAGTCTATTGCTTTTTTGTCTTAATTTTTTTATACATTTCAATCTTTCCGATAACACAAACTTCAAACGCTTAATGGTTTTTCTCATTTTATGTTTTCGTGGTGTTTCTAATATTTCAATAATTTCTTCATCAGTTTCCACATTCAAATCCACTTCCATTTCCATTGGTGATTCGGTTTCATCCTAAAAAATGACAAAAATTAGCCTATGACAAACACGGACCGACGGACAGACAACAACTTCCATTCCATTAAATAAATAAATATTGTAATGAATGCTAAATTGAGTACATAATGAAATAGGTACTTACAATGACCATTGGAACTGCTTTGTTTGACAATCGAATACGACCTTTATCATGCTTAGGTAGAACCTTATCTCGATCTTCGAAGTGTTTCGAGCATATCACGGTTGCTCTAGATGGTAACCAGTCGGTTTCTTTACGTAACAGTCTTATATTTTTTATCAACTCCTCCCTGCGCTTCTGTTCTTTACGTACCCTGGAAAATAAATAAGAGATCATTCTACCTACTACTGTACCTACTACTGACTATTTGATGATGATTACAGATTATGATGAAATAACATAAATTACTATTAATACTTTTGACTTACAGGCACATACGTTCATCATTCACAAAACTCCCAACAGTGTGGGAAAATCAAAATCGTTTTCACTGGCAACATTGATGGCAAAAACAATGCGTGATAAATTTATTTCGTTTTGTAATGTTATTTTGGATAATCTGAACAAAATTGAGCAAACTTACTTGTGAAAAGTAACACCACTTGCTTTATCATCCTTTTCGGACCGTGACATACAAATTTTAACGCCACATTTCACCATTTTGGTAACTTTATCGTTACGTCGCAGATACGTTCGCGGTCACTGACGTCAAGCTAGCAACTGAAGTCAGATATGCCTGCAGGCATATACGAAGTGGTAACGCTAACTAATGAACTGCTAACTGCTAATCTAGTCATATGTACCTACATCAATGCTATTACCAATCTCCTCAGAAATGGATCGATTTCATTTCGTTTTAGCAACATCTCGCAAATGCAAATTCTATTAACCAAGTTTCTGTCATTTAAATAATGCGGCAGCCAAACATCTAGTTTTTACAAAATTCAGTTTATGCGGGTGATCCAAAACTGTTAAATAGTGAATGCTAAACTCTTCCGCAATTTTATGACTGCTTATGGGTCGATCTGCTTCGATTTTTTCAATGATAACATCAACATTTACCTTAATAGGACGACCACAATAAGGAACATCATTCACATCAAAATTACTAGACCTGAATCGACTGAACAATTTTTTGCAGTAGGTTTAGACAAAGCATCTTCTCCGTAAACACCACAAATCTCTTTTCGAGCACTAGAAGCATTCATACCCTTGTTGAAAAAAATTGTAAAACATATGTAATTTTCTCTTTATTAATTTCCATTTTAAAATTGTTAAAAAATATTAAAAGATAAAACTTTTAACTTGTAATTTCAATTTGCCGTCATTACAAAAAAGTCAGCTATCAAACGGTATATCACTTTTCGGCCAGTGATCAGTGTTGCCAGAAATATGGCACGCTATAGTCATACGTTCAAAAGGCCGCAAACTTTTCCAACTACCTATAATAATAGAAAAAAAACAACAAAGAAATACGTATACTTATATAACACCATGTTTAGCTACACAAAATCTCCGATTAACATATCGGAGGAACACTAGCAAAACATTTAAAAAAATACAGTCTATATATTTCTAGTAAATGTTTTCTTGTCTGCCACCTTTTTTGTTAAGAAAGTAGGCAGCAAGCGATCGTATAGTTCACTTGGTAGTGAGTGGATACTGTCTCCCATTGACATCCTCGATACATGCCAACATCATTATAGAATGATAAACATTGGCAAGGCCTCAGATTCGCAGCCTACTTTTGGAGATTTCAGAATGAATTGGGAGAAAAGATTGGGAAAATGTGGATGGATAGGATAGGCTCTGGTATATCTCACTCACTACCAAAACACGTACATATACATAGGACAAAGAGGGAAATACAGCAGTCTGTTTGTCTGTTCGAACACACTAATCGCCAAAACTACGAAATGGATTTTCATGAAGTTTCCACAAGTTAATTAAGCTTAGTTTAGCGATTCGAATAGGCTTTGTTTCATCGAAATCGGCTGACGGGAAGAAAATATATAACAATTTAGAGTTTAACAACTAAAATTCCACGGCTACAAAGTCGCGGGCACAGCTAGTTCTAAATAATTATAAATATTGTATACTCAACAACTTCCAGTGTCACGCCTTCGGCGTCTGTCAGTCCCGGAAGAACACCGTAACACAAGAAATTCGCCAATGGTGTTTGGGTGAGGATCATTCCACACGCCATCACGCCACAGTGCACGTTACGGTATATATGAAGTGGATATGGACGATCCAGCGCGAACACGCACGCCGAGGAAGTCAGCTTTCGTGTACAAAGCAATCGTAAAGACCCGCGTCATCGACCATGATTACGAGCCGGACCCGGAGACCTTGACCATGACCATCGATGAGGGACACTGATTTGATAGTCAAAGTTGTCTGCTGTACAAAGATCAAAGTGTAAATATAATTATAATTTTTCCACCTTGATCTTTTTTATTTAATTTCTAAAAGTATATCTACATAACAAGAATTTTTATTGTAAGTGTAACTAATAATTTTTTTAATGCGCCCCATCACAGATATAACTACCATATATAGCGCCAACTATTTTTATGTTTTTATTTTATTTAAGTTAATTTTAAATAATATTGTAAATAAAAGTTTCTACCTCAAGGAACTTATTATACAAGAAAAATTGAATGAATGAAAAATTCTCAGAATTACTTCAAAACATATTCGAAAAATCGTATGTACTTAAGTGGATTTGTGGGCCAGCAAGCAGCAACCTCACGGCCCAACCATACGACCTCTTGAACCACCTAACTCTTATAACACTAAACCCTAAATCCTTGAAACCATTTTTTTTAATTATGTTTTACACATTTACAAGCACAGGACAATGTTAAAAGTGTATGAAAGTTTGTCCCACTAGTAAAGAGTTGTTTACATAAAAGTTGTCTGTAGCAATTTATGAATGTCAGTTTTTTTTAATAAGTTAATATTTGAATGATGATTAAGCATCTAATTGTCGCCATCAGGCCTATATTGTTATTAGATTTATTTTACTGTTTATGAGGATTTTCTGTTTATGTTTGTTTACATTGAAATAACCACATCTTCCCTGAAAATTCGATAAATAAAAAAAAATTAAATGGTAGATAATATTATGTTCTATTTTGGTAATAAATAAATTGAATAACAATATATATAAAAATGCTATGTTATAGGATTATTTTATTTATTTCAAATATATGTTTAAAATTTGGAAGAGGTTGGCTGTTTGAAGACGAAAATCTTCAATCAGTGAGTCCTGCAAGTTATGACGTAAGGTGCTGAAACGTGGCCTCTAATGGTAGGTCTTATCCATAAATTCAAAGTCGCTCCGCGGGCTATGGCCAGAGCTATGCTCGGAGTTGCTTTGCTGTATTCAGCAAAGCAACGGATCTTATTAGATCTTTTTGCCACGGATCTTATTAGATCCGTGGTAAAAAGATTCGCCAAAGAACTAAATTGACATAGGTCACAGGACCAGCAAGTTAAAGTGGCAATAGACAGGTTATATTTGCAGCAGGACCGATAACCGAGGTAGACGAATCCTTCAATGGAGCTCTTTTTTTTTTGTTAGGAAAGACAATCAAGGAAAATCCTCATGGACACCTGGGAATGGGGCCCAGGTAGTGCCGGAATCTTACCGGCTAAAAAACCTTGATTTGTCTTAACATCGTGAATGTCTAAATTCTTGTGGCCCTATTGGCCTTTCAAGAGTCACCGGTCGTGTTTGATGTGGGGCGAGCGCAGAAGGCGCTCAGCCAGGAACAAAGTGTGTGTTGCAACGAGCCTAAGGGCTCCCCCACCGGTAAACCAGCGGAAGGAACGGACCTCGGCTTAGGGCGTTGCATTGGGGGGATACCGCGGGTTCGCGAGTCGGCGAGAAGCGCCCAGGCACGTGCTGATATCTAGTAAAAGTGTTGGCTGAGGGCCGGTGTGTGTTAACGGTGTAACGAGGGGGACGTCCACGTCTCCGCCGGCGGGGGCGGTGTCTGTGTGCTGTGTTTGAGTGCAGTGTGAGAACCGCATTGGCAGCGGTGATCGGGTCGTACTTCAATGGAGCATACCAGGAAGCGTAGTGTGGGACATCCTACGGCCAGATTGAAAAAATTCGCCCGTTAAGGGTGTAGATTGTTGGCCTGAGATCTCGATTTCGAGCGACCGCAGCGCCAAAGTTTAATGTAACATCCGACGGGGCGGATGAATGACCTAGAGAGCGCGATTTTCAAAATGTTTTGCAACAAACGTTCCACGTTGAGAAATTGTTATTGAACTTGAATATTTACAGCATAACAATAACGTTGAATTTTTGGAAACTAGCTGTTGATTCTTTTTAATAGATTAATAAGAATAGTTGAGACACAATTTTTATGTTTTTCTATCATTTGACATCTGACATTTTTGTATTCTACTTACCTAAAATTCCAACTATTCATTTATTTGTAATTTCACTAGCAAAATTTATTCTAATTCGTAAAATATTCATTCAATAAAATAATTGCAAATTCAGTAGGAAGTGTGTTTATCTCTACGCAAGGAAATGTGCCTATTGCGTAAACTCAAATACTTACTTTTTGTTTACGATCACCTCGTCGATATCTAAAAAAAATCCTAGGGTTTTAAAAAAAATGTCAATAAATGAAACACAAATATAAAAATGATTTATTTACTACACAATAACAAATATGAGTCGCCATTACTCGCTATCTCAAAAGCGTGCTAGGGTTGTACAAAAATTAGTAAATAATTCATTTATTTACTAATTTTAACAGAAGTTTGTAAATTATTAATATACTAATTAAAAGTATGTAATTAAACAATAACGAAATATGAGTTCAAAATTCTAATGGTTTTTCATTCGATTACGGATCAAGTTCTGATTTCTGCTAATTTGATGATAAAATCAATGGCTATCACAAAACCTATCAGAATGAAAACGTTACCAGCTGCCCGATTCACGTAAGTAATAAAAACCGTAGCGCAGTGACGTCACTTCGTTTTTTGCAAATTTAGCCCTTTTAACCGACTTAAAAAAAGGAGAATTCTCAATTCGCTGTATTTTTGAACCAATTTTTATGATTCTTTACACCAGGTAACTCAGAAATTGTATAGTAATTGAGCTATTGGAAGATTTATGACAATCCAAGACTAGATAAGTAAGTGCGTTTAACACAGAAAACCAAAAGGCGATTTCTAAGTTCCTAAGTTAAAACGACTTTTGGACTGGCGTGTTTACGTGAATCGACTGGCTGGGTAGTTAAGTTACCTGTATCTTTCAAAATCATTAGGCGTTCTTCTCTTTCATAACACGTAAAGCTCTTTCTTTCCTCTCTTTCATAGCCTCTATGATACTGGGCGCGTCACGAATGGGCATGCTTCGTGACTGCCGAGGATCAACTAATTCTGGAAGTAGGCAATCGTAATAAAACCTAACTAATTTCATCTCCATTTTCTCCTCCCAAAATTTGTCGTCCTTTTCTATAATATAAACTTTCATAGGTACAGTAGCACCAAACCAGATGCCAAGCATGCAAACGTTTCTTTTAGTAATATGTACCTGTCCCTGAATTTGGAAATACCAGTTATGATTTTTATTTATGACATAACCCTTGGAAGCCTTGTCCTTAACCCAAAAGGTATGTTTGGCCATTGCTTCATCAAGAGTCATGCCAGCTAAAGAATGTGGGCACTTAATTTCAATTAAACCGTTTGCATAAATGCCATCTGGTGTAGTACCAAGAAATTCATATTGATCGTCGACGAACAAACCGCAACCTTGTATACTAATATTCTCTTGAATTTCTAACTGTTTAATTGCGGTTTCTTCGTTTTCGATACCGTACCGTACAGCAGGCAAACTGGAGATATTACTACCATAAACGATTTTACGAACAAGAACAGCACAACTTGTGCTCTCTCGTTTTTTACAAACTTCCCCGAACGATGATGAGGTTAGTAATTTTCTCCTTGTACTCATCCACTCAGAACTACTTCTTTGCAAATGGGTCGACCTTTCAAGCTCCTCTCTTTCAGCACAAGACAACTTTAAATCGGCTAAAAAAGATGACTTGGCTTTCTCATATAATTCTGGACTCAGATCAGGTTTTTCGCAGTTTGGTCCATAGTGAGCGTCTTTCGATACAGCGCTGTGGCTCTTTTTCAATCTTAATTTAGGTTTAGCAATTAAACGGATTCTACGATTACAATTTTCCACTTTCGCGATCAAAGGATTAGGACTAGAATTAAATATTACTTCATGAGTTTTACTATGAATCGATCCTGTATTAAAAGACACAACAGCAGCTGCGCATCGGCCCGCATAAGAACCACGGGAAGAATAATTTACACGCTTACCCCCTACTAATTTGGCAATCACTGCGTTAAAACTTTCAACTATATTACTTGTACAATTATGAATTAAACTTCTAGAATGATATGACAGTCTTTTACTTAAAATGTGTACCGCGTCCATTAATCCGCATCCAACAATTGCTGGAAGCAACCCAACAGGTTCTATTCGACGAGTATCAGGTCTACAGAAATACTCCTTGCAATATTGGTGATTACCAAATACGTGTTGTGGACCATTTAGGATATCTTCACTAAGATTTTTTATTTTTTCTTCGAGTGACTGATTTTGATCGCCCCAATATTTAATAGCGCATTTTACACCCGTTCTTAAACGCAAATACCTTTCTTTTAGGAATTTCCGCAATTCGCAAGGATACTTAGTGTCTTTCGACAGTTTCTCCAAGCTATTGCAGTAGTTTCGTAAAAGATGATTTTTGCATTCAATTTTCTCTACTGTTAAATTACCGTACGGTCGCGAATCTAATATTTTTTTATAAGTACTGGAATCGCCGTCTGCTACAAATTTATTATAAATTACACCGTGATCAACAATGGAACGTTTAAACCCCTCAACTATTATGGTCGATTCCATACCGGTAGATGATCCCGAATAATTCTTGAAACAACGGTGTTCCGAGGGCTGACTGGACAGGGCTTCTTTGCGGCTCGTGCACAAACTACGCAGTATTTATTTTTAACTCCAAAAAACAATACTTTATTAGTTTTAATGCCAATTATCGCAGCTGCGCCGGACAAGGCGGAAAAATTCTTACCATAAGATCTCTTGCTCCAACAACCGTCAACAGCAACAGATATTAATGGTGTACCATTTTTATCAACACTACCTATAGTATAGACACTGCGTACTCCGCTTCTTCCTTGACAGCTTCTGCCATGGAATGTGCTGCTGTCTTTTCCCACCAATCGCAAACCGTATTATTAATTTCATTGTATAATGAAGGTGACATGATTGGTAGGGCTACTGCGGCAGTTAATGTTTTTAACTGATAGTAGCTCCCACCAGATGATATGATACCAGATACAATTTGATGATTCACTTCCATTCTATCTTCTTTCTTTTCAATCAAACACACAGTAAATTTCATACTACACATACTACATTTCATGATGAGTTTTGAGTCCAGACCAACTTTTACTTCACCTATTATACTGAGGTAACTTAACTTACAATCCATTGGACCGTGGTCCCCTATGGCCTGAAGAGCTTTAAAAAAAAAAGAAACGTCTACAACTCTACGCCCAACTTCCATTTCATCCACCTTTCCCTCTTGGTCGTTTTCAATAACTAGTTCCTGTAAAGAAAGATAATGGCTTGATTTTTTTTATAAAAAATAATTAAAAATTTAAAAAAATGCAAAAGAATTAATACAATATTAGGTTCCTGATGAATAGAAATTATAATTTCTTTACGCATTAGGTATTGTTTTTTTATGACGTCACCTATTTGAACGTAAATTTTCTTTTGAGAAAGTAATTGAGAAGTATTTCGGTACTAAGGTGTTTGTCTCTCGATGAAAATAATAAATATTGCAAGAAAAATCTATAGGTAGGTATTGAGATTTTGTCTTCGCCCATCACTAACTAAGTAGTTTGTTTATTTATGTAACAAGTCTACAAGAATTACGTATAACAACTTACCTCTATACAGCGCGTAGCATTGTTGCTCAGAGTCTCGGCCCCAAGGTTTTCTTTATTTTCAATACTGGAAATATTATTCATCAATATTATCCACTTTTTATTTATTTTGTACAACCCTAAGCCAGACGCTAGGCGCCTCGCGTCTGTTTGGCGGTATAGGTATGTCGACAAAGTTGCGCTGTCGCCTACCTACTTCCACAATTTGATATTTAGACAATACTAGCCGACCCGGCGAACTCCGTATCGCCTTTTTTTTTTTTAAAAATCCTATTATTTTGATATTACATACAGATACTTCAATTTTATTTATCAGTATAGATATAGATAATACAAACCAATATTTACATGTTATTGTAGGTATATGTCTGAATCGGGCGATCTAAATCATATGACATATTGTATTAGCTTTGTAATGTACCCTGTTCAAATGCGATAATAAATAAGTAGGGAGGAACTTACATTTTATTCCGAGATCTTTTGGCTTTCATATTTTTATAATGCGTACAAAACTTTCTTTTCCCTGGCATGCCACTCAAATTCAATCAGTCCTGCGAAAAAAATAGCCTATGTTACTCAGTGATAATGTAGCTTTCGAATGATAAAAGAATTATTAAAATCAGTCCAGTACTTTTTGAGTTTATTCGTTACATACAAAAATCCAAATCTTTCCTCTTTATAATACCTATTAGTGTAGATATTGTATTTTTTACGATTTATATCTAGTTCCATCATGGTTTTCTTTCAGACATTCATTATATCGATACTTTCTACTAACTGAAAATAAATTAATTATAAAAATGTTATACTTACAGTTTTTTACAAAAAACACAAATTCACAATACGTAATTCTGCTGTCTGCAGCCGACAAGCGTGGTGTCGCGTTCACTTACAGAAAGGAACTGCCGCTGCAGACCACCGAGATTGCACGAATGAAACGAACGTTTTATCCCATACATTTGTGTATGAAAAATTTACCTTAAAATATATCTAGATTTTAGGGCTTTAAAAGAGGAAGTCTTTGTTTGTAAAGGTATAAAAAGAAGTATACAGCTATACTTATTGGTTTCTTCAGTGTTCAAAAAGTGTTTCTTTTTATCAATTTGTGTTGATTTATGGGGTTAAATCTGAAAAATACGAAGTCATGTTTTTGCATTTTTACTCAATTTTGTGCGTTTGTTGACGTTTATTATATAACAACTATTAGGTTTAAGAGTTTAATATAAGCATGAACATACTTATTGGTCTTTGATTGTAATATATACAAATTATCATTGATATCAATCATATGTAAATAGGTTAAATATGAAAAATCGTAACACTCTTTTCGGTGATTTTCACGATCTACACCCTTAATTATTCCGCCAGCAACTACGAGTATAAGTATCCATGTTCAAATTAGTACTATCTTGATGATTTTGTTTAGTATCTATGCATTTTCAGATTGTATTAGTAGGTTGGTATTATTATACATGTGTTATTATGTATGTATTATTATGCATGTATTATTATCTCGCCAATGGTGTTTGGGTGAGAAGAGCCGAGGATCGTGTGTGGTGGCGAGCCCTGGGAGAGGCACCACTGCTCTCCCAGCAGTGTAGAGACATAGACTGATGGTATGGTATTGTATACTCAATCCGAAATATCCGAAAAATATTTTTATCGCAAACAGCCAACGTTTTGTATTACGAGTATATAAAGTGGACACGGAGGATTCAGCGCGGGCTCGCACGTCGAGGTTATTCAGATTTCTAATAAAGATTCGCGTTATCGACCATGCTTACGAGCACACCATGGCTTATCGAGACCATGCCTATGACTACCGATGAGGGATATCTTACTATGTGTATAGATACACTAATAAAAAAAAAATATTAAAATAACAATAATTATTAGTAAATATTTATATTATATACTATCTGACCCGACAGACGTTGTCCTGTCCAAATTTCAATAGATTTCAATAAAAAAAATCCATAATTTCAAATTTCAATATTTTTTCCGGGACCATAACAAACAAAACAATAAAGAATTACGCATATCCATCGTTCGAATCGTGAGTTATGGTCTTGAGTTCATACAAAAATCCCATAGAAAAAATCACTTTCAGTTTTTCCCGAATTTTCCAATTTTACGCGCAACTTTTCCAATTTTTCTTTCCATAAAAACCTTATTCGGACTATTACGAACATTAAAAAAAAAATATCCAAATCGGTCCAGCCGTTCTCAAGTCGCATGTTTAGCAACGAACAGCATTTAATTTTAATTTTTATATATACTCGTATATATATATAGATAAAATAATTGTTTTTATTTTATTGCTCACTACCAACCCGTTCTAGTTTCGCATCGTCAGCAGAGCAACTAACTAAATAACCTATTTAGGTACATCCATGCCCGTCTGTATTAGTTCAGCTGGCCAGTAAAGTGGGTCACGTGGTGTCGTGTGGCTAACACCAGGCGGGTTGGCGAGTTCATTATTTTAGAACTTATGTAGTTCCTCAGTACTTGTGTTAGCGGCTGTGTCATCCATTAGTCACCTTTTGCGACACCCGCGGGTAGACCAGCACGGGTGGGCTATTCTAAAACCGGCCGCCACCCCACAGTCAATTTATCATATCTTATCACATCATTTTTATGATAAATGATGACTTTTATATTTTGAAGTGTCTATTTTTGTTTGTTATTCTTTAAAATCTTATCTATTCTATCGTTGAGATATATGTACAAAATGATATTTCATATAATTTCCATAAGAGGTTTGTTATTTAGTAGATACTTGTACTGTTATACTATTTACTATTTTAATAATTATCTTAACTATTGCGTAAGTAAATGTTTAAATACATATAAATATCTTCTATACATCTATATCTATACTGATAGGTATATAAAGAGGTAAAATTGTGTGTTTGTAGATATATTGGGGATAATCTCTGGAACTATTGAACCGATTTCAAAAATTCTTTCACAAATAAGAAGGCTACATTATCCGTGTCTAATATAGGCTATACTTTATATGAGAAAATTTGAACGAAAAATTAAAAAAATAAAGATATCGCTGTGCGATCTCGGCGATCGCTGTCAATGGCAAAAACCGGTTGGTTGCACGTACATTATAATACAATTTCTCGAAAATTTCCACTTTCTTCTCACGGTGTTTGCATAATCTATTGTAATTACCTTAATCTGGTTTTAAATGTGACTTTTGTTTATGTTGTGTTAACTTTTAAATAACCAGACAGATGTAGTCTTATAGATGGATATATAAAAATGAAAACAACTAAGAATAAAAACAAAACACAGAACTATAATTAAATTTTTTAGTAGTAAGTAATAATATCAAACAGTTTTCTATAGTGACGTAAAATTAGTGGAATGTAGAATACACTGTGTAATATTAAATTTAAATATTTTTCTGTAGTAACAACATAAAACGTAAGCTTCAGTGTCCCTCGTCGATGGTCATGGTCAAGGTTTCCGGCTCGTAATCATGGTCGATGACGCGAGTCTTTACTATCTGTTTGTACACGAACGCTGATTTCCTCGGTGTGCGGGTTCGCGCTGGATCTTCGTAGTCCACTTCATATATTCCGAGACGTTCGCTGTGTGAAAAGGAAAAGTTTTTACTACTTGTTTAACGACTGTACAGTCAGAATAACAAATGAGACATCGCTTTATATAAGTAACTTCTGATCCACTCTGAGTTCGCTCAGGTGGTATTAACATTTTCTAGCGCACCCAAATATAGACTATATCCACCTGCTTTTAAAATTCATTCAATTAATTGTGAATTTAAGAAACAAAAAACATAAATGGTTATATTTCTGAGTCCTCTGGCGTACAGGCTGCCCGGCTCTGGAACGACCTACCCGTCAGTAATAGAAAGGCACAGTCGCGTGAAGGGTTTGAGAAAGGACTCGGGGACATTTACTCAAAGTGGAGAATATTGCTCAGACACAAGGCAATTAAGGGAGGTATTATTAATCGTATATTATAGTTAAGTTATATATGTATGTACGTACGCATGTATGTTCATTTATATTATGGTATTTAATTAATATACGTCATTATTAACTATAGATTTACTTAATCTTAACTATCATTGCACCCACCGCGCCATCTCTGCATAGGCCAAAGGTTGACTGCGGGACAATGTTTCTCAGCATTAAATCCGTCTTTTGTCACTTTGTCCAATAAAGAAAAAATAGTTAAAAAGAATAGTATAGATTGGTTAGGCGACTGTTCGTACGATTACAAACTTATTTTGTGTTTGTAAACGACTTATTTGAGTCATTTTAATGTTCATATTCGTTCCTCTAACTGAACGAACGGGTTTGTTTTATAATGATATACATATTTGCGGTTGACGTCACCTAGCTGCACATCTACAATGAACATTGGGTTGGCCAGTATTATTCGACGAGTTAAGTGCTGCTTGGTTCAATAGGGCTATTAATGCAAAAGAGAACAATTTAAAGTTAAATGTCATTTAAATCAAGGTCAAAGGTTATATAACTACCCAGAAATAACACTTACCTGTAGCCAGCAATCCATTCAAAATTGTCCATCAAGGTCCATGCCATGTACCCTTTGAGTTTCACTCCCGCGTCCAAAGCGTCCAGAGCGCTCTCCAAAGCTGCTCTGTAGTATCGAATCCTATCATCATCTATCAACCCAGTAAGAGTAGACCAGCCGTTCTCAGTTATGTAGATGGTTGGGTAGTTATATTTTTGCGATACGTGGGTCAGGGCGTTGTAAATACTGTTAGGGGATAGCTGTGAAAATTATTATACTACATTAATATTATAATAATTAATAAGGTTGATTTGAGACAGTAAATAAATACAAATGCTTAATTTTAGTCCTTTAAAGTAATTCTGATAAAATATTCGATATTAGTAATATTCTCTATAGATATGCAATGCTGGGATACGTACCGCCGCATTGCAAGCTGCGCTAGGCACAAGTCGGGATGCCATATGTTACTTATACAAGTTACTTAATATTTTCTGAGGGTATGATTTTATGACAATTATTATGTATGATATATCAATAACTTACGTACAACCAGCTAGACGCCGAAGGCACATAATCTTCAGGTACATAAATATCTACTTCGGCATCATCATAAAGAGAGGGTACTGGATATGAGCCTGGGACAAATCTATCAGCTGATACTAAAAGTCCACTGTAGTGATTGATGCCAAGGAAATCATAAGCGCCTCGGATGAACTCTTTCTCTTCGTCGGTAAACTCAGGGAGTCGAGATCTGGGGTAGCCTTGCTCAGCACTCTTTATGGCTATTCTATCTGATAATTCTTTTGGGAAACCGCCCTCTTCCGAGAAAATGGGTTCTGCATACAGGCCCCACTGCGTAAAAACAACAATTTAATATCTGCGTCCATTATTTGTCCATCTAATGGTTGTATTAGTTGTTACTAATTTTTTAACTAAAAAAGCTAAATGCTTTTAAAAAAATAAACACATACCTGTTTCTGTCTTTCAACTTCAGCCGCTAATAAATCTTCTTCAGAATCAGTTTCAGGTCCGAACCAGTTAATACTGATAGTAATACCACATTGTCCACCCTGAGTAGGTTTGAAATCATTATTATACGCATAGTACGCCTTAGCGTGAGCTGTTACCAAATGTTTAGCGCAAAGATATTCAGCAATACCGTTCATGTTCAATGCTGGCGCCTTAGTTTTCGCTCCGTATCCTTCATAGCAGATCTCCCTCGGCTCATTGAACGTGATCCAAAGCTTAACTCTATCACCAAATAGCGTAAAAAGAAGGCGAGCGTAATCTTCATACCATTCTGTAAATAGAGGGTTTGTAAAACCTCCTAAATCTTGGAGTTTCTGAGGCAAGTCCCAGTGATATAATGTGACCATCGGTGTGATGTTGTATTTCAGCATTTCGTTGATATAGTTATTGTAGAACGCGACGCCAGCTTCGTTGATTTCGTTTGAGAATCCAGTGGGCAGTATCCTCGCCCAGGAGATTGAGAAGCGGTACGCATCCAGCCCCAGTTCCCGCATCATTTCCACATCACGCTTGTAGTTGTTGTACGTATCGGCTGCGATGTCACCATTGTTTACGTCAGCTATTATAGTAGGATTGGTGTGAACCAGACGATCCCAAATATTTTCGCCTTTACCTGGAAAAGAAAAATTGTTAAAAATTATAGCCATATAGTTAAAAATATTAAGTAATCGTATATCTGTATCAAACACTTCAGAATATGGTGAAAATTTCTCCAAAACTATCTCTTCAGTTTCATTTAAAACGAAACAAAATAGCCTATGAAATATGTTTAAACTCAGATTGGAATTATTAAGTAACTAAAAAAAAAATATGGCTGTATAATTTAGAATACCATCTGCATCCCAGCCGCCTTCGATCTGATACGAAGCCGTGGCTGTCCCGAACAGGAAGTCATCTGGAAATCTTCGACTTTGTTTCGTGGACAGGGCATTACAGCCCAACACGAGAAAACTGAAAGTACATGACTTCATGAAATAAACAAGCAATAACAAACATGATAAACATGTACTTATGTATAAATTAGAAAAGAATCAATAAACCAGGTAGGTATTTCAAACCAATAATAAAATTAACTATCATATATTTGTTATGTATGGTAAGTATTACGAGTAGACTGGAGATGTAGTAGTAATTCGAGTATCAAGGTCGATAAATAAAACTGTGAAAAACGAAATTCACTATTTATTGCATATATTTATTAGATAGGACTCATAAAGCACTATGACTTTGTGTCTATGTTTTCCTAAAACGTTAAAATTACAACGAAATAATACCTTTGGGCCCGGCTCATCCCATTTTGATTTTAATTTTGCACACCGATTTAAATTACATTTTATTATAATATATATTATTTTAACAGTCAATCAGTCTATCGATACTTAAAAAAATCGTATATATTGCGCCATAAATTAATGAACGCGCGTTCATAAATATACTGATCCTAATTGATTTATCTTCTAAAAATTCCAAGGCATTATTTGATGAAGTAGATAAAGAAATAATGTTCTACCTACCTTGCTAGCAGTATAAACTTCATGAGGAATTTACACGCACCGTCTCGCGAATTGTCCAAACTAATCTTTGTTCATATTTTGCTGACTTTATATCGAGACACCTAGGATGGAACAACCACTCAATGGTATCTCACATCTTGTATTATCTAGACGTAATCAATGATCGATAAGGGGCATGGATGGTCTCAATTTTACTTTAAATAAGCTTCGAGTGGGGTATTATAATAACCTTCTATATCTAACTGGTGTAAAGACAATGTATAGAAGAACGCGATAAAAGAGATATAGTTTTTTTTATTTTTATTTATTTATTCATTAAACACACATTAAACATTTATACATGAATTATAAATTCATTTCATCTTCTAGTTCTTAATTTAAAAAGGAAAATAACACTGGAAAATGTCAAATAATTTTGCAATTTCAATTTTCTTCTCCAAGGGAAAATAAATTTAATTGCAATTTGTCATTTCTCGAGAGGGCACAAATTATTGTTCAATATAAATAGGGTATTTTTTTCATTTATTGGGAAAAACGAACAATTGTACATAACAATTGTACATTCCACATTAAAGTAGATGTATGTGTATAATGATGGTTTGATGACTTCCAGCCTCCCGAACAAGCCGGTTTCCGAAAAGGCTATAGTACCATAGACCACATCCATACGCTGCGGCAAGTTATACAGAAGACCGAGGAGTATAACTTGCCATTATGCTTAGCGTTTGTGGACTATGAGAAAGCCTTTGATTCGATCGAGACTTGGGCAGTGCTACAGTCCCTCCAGCGGTGCCATATTGACTATCGGTATATCGAAGTGTTGAAGTGTTTGTATAACAACGCCACCATGTCAGTCCGAGTACAGGAAGGGAGCACGGAGCCGATTCCATCGCATTGGGGTGTGAGACAAGGAGATGTAATCTCTCCGAAGCTCTTCACCAATGCGATGGAAGACGCTTTCAAGCTCCTGGAATGGAAAGGACTCGGCATCAACGTTGATGGCGAATGCATCACTCACCTTCGATTTGCCGACGATATCGTGGTCATGGCAGAATCGCTGGAGGATCTTAGCACAATGCTCGGAGACCTCAATCGAGTTTCCCAACAGGTGGGCCTTAAAATGAACATGGACAAGACGAAAATCATGTCGAATGTCCATGTCGTGCCCACCCCAGTTTCAGTTGGGAGCTCGATTCTCGAAGTTGTTGACGAGTACGTCTACCTAGGCCAAACGGTCCAACTAGGTAGGTCCAACTTCGAGAAAGAGGTCAATCGACGAATCCAACTCGGCTGGGCAGCGTTCGGGAAGCTACGCAGCGCAGCGTCTTCTCGTCCAAAATACCTCAGTGCTTGAAGACGAAGGTCTTCGACCAGTGTGTGTTGCCAGTGATGACCTACGGCACCGAGACGTGGTCTCTGACTATGGGCCTCATAAATAAGCTCACTGTCGCACAGCGAGCTATGGAGAGGGCTATGCTCGGGGTTTCCCTACGTGATCGAATCAGGAATGAGGAGATCCGTAGACGAACTAAAGTCACCGACATAGCCTCTCGGGTTAGCAAGCTGAAGTGGCAGTGGGCAGGGCACATAGCTCGAAGAACCGATGGCCGATGGGGCAGAAGGGTTCTCGAATGGAGACCACGTACCGGCGGACGAAGCCGAGGACGTCCATCTGCTAGATGGACAGACGACCTCATAAAGGTTGCGGGCACCCGCTGGATGCAGGTCGCTGCCGATAGGTCTAAATGGCGGACAATGGGGGAGGCCTATGTCCAGCAGTGGACGTCCAAGGGCTGAGAAGAAGAAGAAGAAGATGTGTATAATTAATATGTTTTTTTTTTTTTTTATAGACTAGGGGGCGGACGAGCAAGCGGTCCCACGTGATGGTAAGTGTTACCGCCGCCCATGGGCACCTGCAACACCAGGGGGCATGCGGGCGCGCCGCCGACCTTGCAATATCCTATTCACAGCTCTCTTGAAGAACCCCATATCGTAGCTCAATGGAAAGACCTCTTGAGGCAGTTCGTTCCACAGCCTGCGGGTTCGCGGTATAAAATAGTTTTTGGACCGCATAGTGCGCGACACCTCCGTATCGAGGAAATGCGGATGGACCGCACTTCTGTGACGGGAGGTGCGGTTGTAGAAACCCGAGGTGGGAATTATATTAAACAATTCTTCAGAGCATTCCCCATTGTACAGGCGGTAGAACACACAGACAGACGCAACGTCTCTCCGAATGCTGAGGGATTCTAAACCGCCCGTGAGAGTGGGATCGTCGACAATACGAACAGCACGTCGTTGGATAGAGTCAAATGGGTCCAATAGGTAATTCGGTGCGCCGGCCCAGAGATGAGAGCAGTACTCCATATGGGGCCTCACCTGAGCTTTGTAAAGCATAAGGAGTTGCCCAGGTTTGAAGTACCGCTTCGCTCTGTTCAGCACACCGAGCTTTTTGGAGGCCATTTTGGCCTTATTGTCCAGATGACCCCTAAATTCGACTTTGCTGGAGATGTCGATACCAAGGATCCCGATACTCTCCAAGATCTTAAGAGGTATGCTCTGAAAGCGAGGTGCTACAACAAAAGGGGTTTTTTTAGCGGTGAATGCACAGACTTGCGTCTTACTGGGGTTGAAATCCACTAGGTTCATAGACCAGGTTCAAACCACTCGAGACTAGATCAAAAGAGTCTTCTATTTCAGACACAAGCCTGGCGCGACTCTATTCCACTTCGATATGTGTATAATCCACAGTTTTTCACGAATGGGTTATAAGAAACAGAAACAATAATTCAGTAAGCACATTGGAAACATCAAGACGTATTACTGGTGGAAATGTGGAAAAAAAATCCAGTGGGGATCGGCTGGTAGGGATAGATGGTATAGGCGAAGATTTCAAATGTGCTAACGTTAATAAGAATAAGAATTTACTTTAACTGTATTTTATACATTATATTATATATATGTATAATCTACTTTTTTTTAACAAATTTGCTACCAATTTTTTGTACTTAGCTGTTGACGTATCAAATATATCAAAATGATTTAGTTTATTATTGTGGAGCTCTAATGAACGCCTTAGAGGCGCTCCCGCACCAGGCCCAGCTTAAATTTAAATATGTATATATGTTATATGTATTATTAAAATATTTAATATTTAAATATGTTAAATAGTTTTATGTACAGATACAGACATACTTACATAAATTACACACACCACATGTTACATATGTACGTGTATACACAATAATTACCGCCAGGTTAAACTGTTTCTTAAATAGCTGTAACTTTGTGATGAAATCTGAGGAGAGTGCTCTATCTGTTTGTAAGTAGTTTTTGGGTCTTCGTGGAACATTTTCTTTACCGCCTCGATGTTTTCATTAGTTACAGAAGTCGCACGACGGCCACTTCTCTCATCATCTTTCACGGAAAATTTTGCTTGTTTAAATGGAGAAAACCATCTAAAAATTGTTGCAAGGGAACGGTCCGAGATCCCCAAAAGCAGATACTAATCTATCTATAAACTTACATTAATTTATACCAACTTTAAAATCGTTTATCATCATTGCAGAAAAATCTTCTCTTTGGAAATCCATTGTTGCAAAGAAAAGCGCGCGAAATGCAATAAAAAAGTGAATATGTGCAACATTTTTATTTTTTTTGTTTTGATTAAATGATTATCGAAATTCGAATTTCAAATAAATGATGCTTTATTTTAAAAACGGTACAGCTCCTGAATTTGAAATTTTCTTTTTCTGAAATTTGAATATCTCAAAATTTACCTAGTCACCCTATGGAAAAATACTGTTGTTACACCCGTTATTAATAAGGTAAATGTGGGATAGATGCCGTAGACCAGGGGGGTTGATGCCTCGGTAATCGTGTGGCGGCATGTACGAATAATACGCTTCTTGTGTCTTATTAAAAGGGAAGCTTGACCCCACCCTCCCGCCAGTCGGTGCAGTGCTCTACGCTGTACATGACGTCTTACGAAGTAGGTGGAAAAAAATTTCTTACGCGTCGACAGATTGCTGGATTTGGGTTTCGTGTTTTTTTGTTGCGCTCGCAACTTTTGATGTGATAAAGTAAGTGTTAATATTTTTGTACTTATAATCAGTATATATATCAAATACAAACATTATAATGCTATTTAAGTATTTATTAATGTGATTTATTTATTTAAATGGAGGGCGTCTATCCTCGCAATAAAGGATAGATTGCCCAGTTTTTGTGAGTATACATGCCCTTTGGGGCATCTATCCCATATAATTAATTTAACTTTTTTTCATTTTCTAGTTATGCCACGGCGGTATGTACGCAAAGCAGGGGCACGGCCCAGGGCCTTGTGGACCGAAGACGCTCTAAAAAGCGCATTTGAAGAGCTAAGGGAAAATAGACCTATAAATGAAATATCTCGTCGTTATGGCATTCCACCCAGAACTCTAAGGAGACGTTTTACGAAAAATGATACTGAAAAATTAACATTAGGTTGGTGCTCATTTTAAATTATCTCCTTATATTATTGTTGAAAGTAATGTTTTATTTATTTATTAATTCACTTTTTATATTTTTAGGAAAACATCCAGTTTTGGACTTTAACAATGAAAATCGACTTGTCAAACATGTTCAAAAACTAGAGACAGCAGGGTTTCCTGTTAGCCTTTGAATTTGCTGAAAAACTTGGCATCAATCATAATTTTAACAAAGAAACTTGCAAAACTGGACCTCATTGGCTACAATCTTTTATGGAACGCCACCCAGAACTGAGCGTTCGACAGGCTGAAGGTTTGTCCCTTGCTCGAGCTCAAGGACTTAATCGAGAAGAAGTCAACAAGATGTTTCAGCTTTTTCTTAAGGTTTTGACAGAGCATGATTTACTGGACAAGCCAGATCGTATCTTTAATATCGACGAAACTGGTGTGCAATTAAATAATAAGCCAGGTAAAGTCATAGCGACGAGGGGTTCGAAATCAGTCCACTCAGTCACATCTGGAGAAAAAGGTGAAACAATGTCAATTATAGCCTGCTGCAATGCCGTTGGAAATTTTCTCTCTCCAGTTGTTATTATAAAGGGAGTAAACAAAAAACCAGAATTTCAGGAAGGACTTCCCACTGGTTCAAATGTCTACATGAGTAAGAAATCCGCCTACGTCAATGCGCAGTTATTTCAGAAATGGCTGCTAGAGCATTTTATACCTCGAAAGCCTCAGGGGAAAGTTATTCTGCTTTTAGATGGGCATTCTTCCCACACAAATTCTGCTGACATGTTAGAGACTGCAGAAGAAAATAATATAATACTTTTTTGTTTGCCAAGTCACAGTACCCAAGCATTACAGCCATTAGACCGTGGCTTTTTCAAACCATTTAAAATGTTTTATGCGGCCGAAACAAGGAATTGGATGGTTTTAAACAAAAACAAAAAAAAATGTCGTTCAGTAATTGTTAAATTAATTGGAAATGCATGGATTCGATCAGCTACACCATCTAATGCTGTTTCTGGCTTTAAAGCTTGCGGTATTTACCCATATAATCCGACTGCTATTCCAGAAAGCTTTTTTGCAATCTCGGACTTATCTTCAAGTACTCAAGCCTCTACTGAACACGCACGAGTTTCACTGGTGAGCATGATGCATCACCTGGTACCTCAATTAGTAATCAGAACTTGCCAAATGTACGCGATGAAATTCAAGTTAGTCCGTCTTTAGTTCAAACCCGAAGTTCTTCACCAAATACAGATGCAATGGACAATATACCTGATAGCCCAAATTCATTGGAACGGGTTCGCCCCGGTGCGTCGGAACAGATTCCTCTAAATTCTCCATTTATTCTTTTACACTAGCCTTCGGGCAGAGGTTCAGAAGTCGAAAAGGAAACGCCTGGCGAATACTTGCATGAATGTTCTCCCGTCCCAAAAATCGCAGTTCCATTTAACCAGAGAAGAAAACAGTCAGCTGCAGTATTGACTTCGAAACAAAGCATTGCTTCTAAGAAAAATAAAGGCAAAATTACCCCAAACATACCATGCAAGAATAGCAAACCATCTAAAAACGTGACAAAGAAAAGGACTAGAGCAGCTTCAGAAGAGACAGAAGGAAGTTTGACCTGTGCTTCTGAAGAACAAGAAAATGAACCTGTTGCGGCCAAGAAGAAGAAAGAAAAGAGAGCTAAGAGAGGAAAGAAAGAAATAAAACCAGAAGTACCCAAAATGCAATTCGCCCTGGTCGTAAAGTTAAGACAACAAAGCCGAAGGCCAAAACGTCTCATGAAATTGATGAAACTCTTTCAAATGGGTCAGATTCTTTATCATTGAACGCTACAAATGACTATGAATGTGTGGAATTTTTCGAAGAATACGAACAAACAAAATCTAAGGTAGATTGGATTCAGTGCATTATGTGCAAGAAATGGCTCCACGAGAACTGCACTATGTACGGGGATTATTGCAATCAATGTCAACGAACAAAACTTCTTCATCAAAAAAGAAATAAATTAACAAATTAACTATTTTGAATTTGAATGTTGTTGAGATAAATTAAGTAAAGTACCAAAGATGACATACATAATTTTTAATTATTATATAGATAATAATAAATAATATAAAAAATTTAAAAAAAAAATTAAAAATAGAAGATAACTATGGAGATTTTTGATTTAATTTTAATTGAGGATTAAAATTTGATATAAGTGGTACCGAAGCCAACGATAATTGTGTCTTACGTTATATGATTTATATACGTTAATTAAAGAAGTAAAAATATAAATATTCTTTCACTAATTCCTTAGGGCAATTATCCCACAAGTCCAAATATCATTGGGGCATCTAACCCACACAATAGGCATCTATCCTCATTTATAAGGGTTGTAAATTTCGTTTATAACTAAAAAAATTAAACAAATAGTGTACTACTTTTTTAAGCATTTCCTTTATCGATAGTACCACAAAGCATCACAAAAGTATCTGGTCACTAAATGCTTATCATTTCTTTGTAAAACGCCCATTTCATAAAGTGGGGCAACTATCCCACATTTACCCTATCGTTATGTTCACATGTGATATTTATGTCATTACAATTGACATTCAAGGGCGTTTCCTGTTCTTTCATTATGCTAGTCCAGTTTGAAACAATTGTAGACTTTTAGGTTTTAGATCGAGTCATATAATGTAACGTTACCTACGTTACATTATGTGACTTACATTATCACGTGGTTTGTGTTTTTTTATAGAACACATATATTTTGGTATTCATTATAATAAAATGAAAATTAATCGAGTGCCTTGTTTTATAGTAGAACATAGTTTTACAGATAAAATAGATTTTACTTAGCATAGTAGGCACTAGAAGATATTCTTTTTTTTTTTTTTTATGGACGAAGGTGGCAGACGAGCATACAGTCCACCTGATGGTAAGTGGATACTGTAGCCCATAGACATCCGTGATACATGCCAACATTAGTCCAAAATGACAAACGTTGGCACGCCCCCGGATGCGCTGCCTACCTTTGGACATAGAAATGCATTTGGAGAAAGGGTTGGGGAAATGGGGAGGGATAGGATGGGAATGGACTCTGGCACATCTCACTCACTACCGAAACACGTACGTACATTAGGGAAATAAGATAAAGTGGGAAATGCAGTACATTTCAAGGTAGTCTTCTGTGAGAGAGGGGTAACGTGGCCAGTCGAGTGCGTCCAGCGGCTGTTGGATTGCAGCGTGCACTCTCCCCCTCATAATTTCACAATATTCAAATTTCACAAAATGACTATCATGACTGATGACGTCAACTATCAGTTGACGTCATTGCAATAAATGATAGAGACAGTTTACATATTTATTCGTTTATGTGTAGCTATCGACAGCGTAAAAACATATATGAAAAAAAAAATTCACTACTATTTCTCCCCTGGGAAAAGCCGTATGTACAAAATATAATTATTGGGACTGGTAGATCGAAATTAAAGGTTTCCCCTTTAGTTTGGGAAGTTCTTGATAAGGTTGGGATTCCATGGTTTTCAAGTGCAAATACACTAAAACTGAAAAGTGTGATTCGATCGAACATAGGAAAAGATACATCCTCGGTACCGATGTCTAAAAAGCAATACAAGGAAAACTGAATAGTTTCGGCCCAAATAAACCTGGTCAAAGTCAGATAAACAAAATCGACTAAAAAAATTCAAACTTCAATATTTTGCAACCGTTTGTTCCTTGGCGAATGTCTTCATGTCGGATTTTATTCCGCAAGAGAGCCTGGCTCTCTCCATAGTTCGATGGGCGACTTCAAACTTATGGATTAGACCAACCGTTAGAAAGCACAGTTCTGCACCGTATTTCATACCTGACAGGATGCATTGATTGAAGATCTTCTACCTCAAACATTGACATATGTGTCCAGCGGATAGCACTTGAGAAAATACGTAAGCTTTTCTTATCACTCATACCACAGTCTCCTTGCTGAAATTAACTTGCATAGGTGGTTGCATAAGTGGCACATATTCGTCGGTGATCAGTCCGGGAAGAACGTGTTCATTTAACACGATTATTGAACTTTTCATGTATCGGAGTGTGTCCGAAACCAACCGTTACGATTTTGCGCTGAGACTGTTCAGCATACAATTCAAATTTTCTAGCTATTCTGCCATATGGCATATTCATCAAACAATGGCGAAACTAAAGTGTGAGATGTCTCATATTTTAAATATGAAGCTTTTAACGCGTTACCGGAAATGCAATAACATATTAATAGCACATTATTTAAAAAAAGAGGTTACAGTTACATATTGTACTAACTTTCGAGCCGTTAGCAAGCAAACAGACATCGTTTCATTTTCAACACACCAAGTGAATTGCACAATATTGTACGTGCACGTGAAGTGGACAAAGCCGCACTCTATACTACCGCCATCTAGTGCCAATGCGAGTTAACAGAATGTCGGAGTGTGACCGTCGCGTTTTCATTGAGAGAATTGCTGAATTTTTAGTCCTAACATGGGTGTATTCGACGACATCGAGTGTTTCCTTAAGCTATACACAGATGGCGCCATACACAATTCTATCGCGATATCGTCGTGGTTTTAGCAAATAATCCCACTGTACATATTATGTTTGTTATATCGGGTAGTCCAAGCACCCATGAGTGATTTATTATAAATAAAACATTCTATGGAGGTGGACGTTCTTTTTTGAATAACCTAACTCCAGTAGTTTACATGACCCGTATCGAGCCAATGTAATGAACCAGTGTGTGTGTTATGTGGATTAGAAGTGCGATATTAATGAAAGCAAAAACTAGCGTAAGAACAGTGACATTGAAAACTGTAAGTAATTTTGAATTTTATTAACTTGGAAGAAATAATATTAAAATTTGGACTAAAAATGTAAGTGATCGGTTTGGATAATCAAGTGAATAACACTGGACAACAAATTTTAGTTTGTTTGTTATATCTTGTATGAAAAGTGCATTTTTTTGTTAATTTTGGGGCGGTGAATACAAAAATGACAATGAAATTAAAAACTTAGTTGCAGTTTTCAAGAACAAGTTTTTTTATTTTATTTTTAACAAAATAATAAAAAATAGATACTTTTACACTTTTAGAGTCACAAATGCGCTGTCTTTTTGCTATTCTTTTCTGAAATGTTTCTGGAGCATGTCTATCAAGAGTCCAACAGTAGTCGGCAAGCATGGAAGCATTCCAGTTTCCCTGGAACCTTTTCTCCATTGTTGATATATCGATATATCGTTCGCCGTGCTCCGCAATTGTCAGGAAAAAAGTCCAGGTGTGAGTGGAGGAAATGGATCTTTAGAGACATATGGCAACCCATTTTTTGATACGATGACAGCATATTTTCAACAAGAGTAACGTAATTGTCAGCTTTTTTATTCCCAAGAAATTAGTGACCACGAGGCGAAAGTCATTCCAAGCATTTTTTTCAATATCTGTTAGAGTGCTGTCTCAATGTTCGTTTTTCAGCATATTTTGATTCTGTGGCCCAACAAAAATACCTTCTTTAATTTTTGCTTCACTTAGCCTTGGGAATTTCTGACGCAGGTAGTGAAAAGCTGGCCCATCTCTATTCAGTGCCTCAACAATATGGGGCACAGGTCTTATGGTAGATGGTATATTTGGATAGTTGATAACTGACTTTTTCTTCTTAGATTGCCCTGTGCCTTGCCCAACACGAGGTATCATGCAGAAATAGCAATCACTAACATGATTTGTGGGCTCTCTCCGGACGATTGGGACAGCAAACCGCATAGATCGTTTTTTACGATTTAACCAGTTTCTCAGACTTGAAGCGTATGCATTACAGCAGATATGTGGCGCCCAATGTTTGTCTTGATCCCCTATTTTGCAACCGAAATAAAGCTGATATGCCTATTTTATCAATGGAGTAATAGACGCTTCTGAGCCGCAAAAGTAACCTCAACACAAACATAACAGAAGTGATCTTGATGGTTTACACACTTTCGAGACATCTTACAATCTCAACTATTCGATTCAACTCACTAACTTCGACCGACTAACCTCCCCGCTTTGTAGCTGTAGAAAATCTAGAAGTCGTATTTGGGTATATAACTAACGTGACCATTCGTCCCGTTTTGAACGGGACTGTCCCGTTTTACGGTACTCCGTCCCGGTGTCCCCGAGGAAGGCTTCGGGACGCAGAATTGTCCCGTTTTCAGTTAATAGGCTGGTTGACATCTTTAAAAACGTGTTTAATCATGATTCTGCGAATTAAAATATGAGCGAGGGCTCATTCGATTCGGAACGTTACAATTGCAAAAGTTAGAAACAAAGATTTAAAAAGGGGGTCTAGTTTTTTTTGCAAATAACTCAAAAACTATAAGCGTTAGAGTGATTTTGAAAAAGATTATGAAAGGGAAAGAAATTTCCAATAAAAAAAATCATCTCCCGGAACTCTATCATAATTATTAATAATAATGAAAATAGCACTCCGCGCGGTGACGCAGCGGTTGTTTTTAATTTTACTTAATGGTAATTTAAAAAATTTGAAGAAATTATCTATTAATGTATTTATCTAGATACTTCAACAAAAAAAAATGTTGAAAAAATGTTTTTTTCATTTATTTTATAATATACTCTAACGCTTATAGTTTTTGAGTTATTTGCAAAAAACTAGACCCCTCGTTTAAATCTTTATTTGCTTATAACTTTTGCAATTGTTTCTGTGCATGTTGAATTGTTTCGCACAATTTTCTAGAGGCCATTGCGAATCGAATGAGCCCTCGCTCATATTTTAATTTTCAAAATCACGATTAAACACAATTTGGAAGATGTCAACCAGCCTATTAACTGATAACGAATGATAACTGATAGCCTATTGATAACGATGGTGAATATTAAAAAAACCTGCCAACAATTTTATTCTTATTTAAAATCATCACCAGCTATATTAAAACAAATTTGTTCATCAGACAAATATAAAAATAATCAGCTTTTCCTACTTTTTGATTCATTACCTAGGTATCATTTGATTGTAATTATTGTTTTCTTCAATAAATGTTCTCAACATATAAAATTAGTTTTTTTTTATTGTGACACTATTACTGTCGCGGTAATTTTGACAATGTCCCGTTTTGAGTAAAAATAGAAATGGTCACGTTATATATAACCCAAATACGACTTCTAGATTTTTAGAGAACATTAGAGAAGATACGAGAATTTTCTTTTCAATTCCATAATATTCGCGATAGTGGCGTTTGTCATTTGTTTGTATACAGGGTTTGTATATTATTGTTGTTATTATTGTTGTTGGGTATTGTTTGTATTGATTGGGGAAAACGTAGATTTAGCAACGCCGCACCCCTCTATTGTTATGAAAATACAAATATACCACATGCGTTCTTGGGGTTACAGTGTTAATATATAGGGACACATGACATCACGTATCTCTAAAACTTGGACTAATATTAAAAAGATAAGTTTATTTTCGGTTTTAGCACACCAAAAATAGTAAGATTTAGTCGATTTTATTTTAGATACATTTTGGCTGTTGTCCAGTGTAATCAGCGAAAATGTGTTAATACGAGAAATCCATGCCCTATTGTCTGAGTTTATTAAAATGCATGATTAATTTTAGAGTGCTCTCATCAACGAATTAGAAAAATAATCATAATTTTACACTTAGTGCGATATTTGAATTACGAACTTTGAACATTTTTTTTAAATTTTTATTTTTTTATTTGGTCCACAAGCAGTTGTACCACTAACTAATGAACTCACAAGAGTACATAACAAAAGACTATCTTATACGCAAGAGACTATCTTAACTAAATGCGCAAAATAATAAGTGGACTCGGCATGCATTGAAGGAGTATGTGTATTTACTATAAATATAACAACAATTTTAATGTTTTTTTAAGACAATTTTTAAGACCTTAGTATGACCCAATTAGTTTAAGTATAAACCAGTTAGCTTCCACTACAACAAAACACGTATCTTTTTTTTAAATGCGGCCAAACAGTCCCCAAAAATGTCTACAGAGTCGTTGTAGCTATTCATTAATTTCGATAGACGCAATACGGGAGAATTAAAGCCAAGCAAAGTTCGTAATGTTTCACAGTGTTAATCGTACTCACTAATTAGGGACTTAAAGCCCCTACTCGCCATTCAATTTAATATTCAATCTGTTGATTCAATTTGTTGAAGTCGAATTTGACCGTACTCTACTCACGACTCAACCCAGCTCACAATTTCATTTCGATACCGTTAGCTGCAGTGCAAGCACGCGTCGAGAGCACCATGATTCTTTCAAAGTACCAAGAAGCGGAAATCGCCTTAGTTGTTGCATCAATAATACAAAAAAAAGAAAGCAAGAAAAAAACATATTGGATGAAAAGTGGCCGTAAAACATTGGTGAAATGTTTTACGGGAAAAACATTTGTCAGGTGAATTTAATGTTCCACACACTCTTTTCACATTTGTTCATTTTTAAGTAAGTAATTAACGATGACGAGTACCTACAAATGTACGACAAGCAACGCCCCCTAAGCGCAAGTCACAATTGACAGCAAATTGAATCAACCGCTCTATTCACCATCCAGCACACTTTCAATATGTTGATTCAACTTGTCGATTGCTAGGACGGTCGACTCTACATTCAACATGTTGAAAGTAGGCGTCAACATGCCTCTTCACAGCGCGATTTGTGAACTCTCAACAAATTGAATTAACAGATTGAATATGAAATTTAATGGTGAGTAGGAGCTTTTATACATATCATCGAACTTGCGACTAGTTATCTGTTATTTTTGGCAAATCTAACATGCCAATCATTGTGGAAAGTGCCACCAGCTTTACTTATATTTTATACTATGACAATGGAGTATCTTATAGCGATTCAAGACGACTTGCATACAAAAAAACGGCGGTCTTTCGAATTTTAAGAAGACACCGAAGACCGGAATTACAGTAACCTACGTAGAAACTAGATTAGATATAGCTGAGAGCTACTGGACGAAGTTCGAAGCAGGCCATCATTCTATTCTTAAGCAAGTCCTTCAACGTTTGTAATTCATCTGATTGGTCACTTAATTTGTACCTATTCCCACTGTTTTCTTGTCCCATTACCAACTTCATGCTTATTAAATGTATGATTAAATTCTATGTGTCTGTATTTACACCTATGTTGGATAACGCATCTAAGTAGTCGTTAGTTGTATCTAAAAGTTGCTTAATTCCGTTAGATGATAATCAATGGTTTTTGACCCACTAATCGCGTAAGAATACTGTTAGCAATAAATGTTAGCTGTTTGCTATTAAAAATCCGTTTTAACAGTTGCCGACATCATTATAATTTGCATCAATGATCGGTTTATGATACACCAACTGTTCAACTTCAGTAACATGCGTTTTTAGGTAATGCAGCGTCTGTACCCCTGGGATTGATTTTGGTGCATGGGTGAGTCAAATAAATCATGGAAAGCACGCTTGGTATGGTTTCATGGTTTCATATGGTACGTATGGTTCCGTGAACCTTAGTGGTTGCATCTCGAGAATTACAATATTCCTCGAGATGAGATTCCATCCATACACATTGATTCCATCTGTCAAAAATCTGCATTTTATAACTTACTTCGACGGGACTGGACACTGACGTGGTGTCATTGTCTTTTGAAATGTTCTGATTTTAAAATTCTTAATTACGAAGCATATTTGACACTGCCACAATGTCCTAATTGAGCGATTGCCATAGAAAGAAAAGAAAAAAAGTTTAGAATTTCGCGCGTTGATAAAATTATTAGAACTTTTTGGCGGAACTCGAGAAGTGAAGTAGAGTTTCTGTTTGATTATTGTAAAAATTTTGTAGGTATTAGGCGTTCGTGGTTCAATGATGATAATTTATTAAACTTCAAAGTGTTTTTCGTGCGTGGTGTTTGTGATAATCAAATATAAGCGTGGGACTGCATTTTTCGTGTGTTTCCAAGGAGTCCTCTTCTATTATCGTTTTACTGAGCGACACCTGACATACTTTTTCTTTTTTTATAGATTAGTGGGCGGACGAGCAAGCGGCCCCACGTGATGGTAAGTGTTACCGCCGCCCATGGACACCTGCAACACCAGGGGGCATGCGGGCGCACAGCCGACCTTGCAAAATCCTATTCACAGCTCTCTTGAAGATCCCCATATCGTAGCTTAATGGAAAGACCTCTTCAGGCAGTTCGTTCCACAGCCTACGTGTTCGCGGTATAAAATATTTTTTGGACCGAACAGTGCGCGACACCTCCGTATCGAGGAAATGCGGATGGACCGCACTTCTGTGACGGGAGGTGCGGTTGTAGAAACTCGAGGTGGGAATTATATTAAACAGTTCTTCAGAGCATTCCCCATTGTACAGGCGGTAGAACACACAGAGAGACGCAACGTCTTTCCGAATGCTGAGGGATTCTAAACCGCCCGTGAGAGTGGGATCGTCGACAATACGAACAGCACGTCGTTGGATAGAGTCAAGTGGGTCCAATTGGTATTTCGGTGCGCCGGCCCAGAGATGAGAGCAATACTCCATATGGGGCCTCACCTGAGCTTTGTAAAGGATTAGGAGTTGCCCAGGGGTGAAGTACCGCTTCGCTCTGTTCAGCACACCGAGCTTTTTGGAGGCCATTTTGGCCTTATTTTCCAGATGACCTCTAAATTCGACTTTGCTGGAGATGTCGACACCAAGGATCCCGATACTCTCCGAGACCTTAAGAGGTATGATCTTAAAGCGAGAAAAGGGGTGCTACAATACTTCGATGAAATTGGACATTTATACGGTAAGTTTTAGACTTCGAAATTGTTTATTACGAAAGTAACTTGACACTGGCATATATGAAGAAAAAAAATATCACTTACCTTTTGGCGGGAACTCTAGAAATGACGTTAAATTTTTGTTTGATTATGATTATATAAATTGTGTATAGTGCGTCATTTTTTTAAACGCAATTTTTTAATAGTGATAGTTTATTAAACTTCAAAGTATTTTTTGTGCGTTATGTTTGTGATAATGAAATAAAAGCATAGACTGCATTTATCATGTGCTTCCAAGGAGTTCTCTTCTGTCCTCAATAAACCTACTATCACTTTACTGAGCGACTCCTGACTTACTTCGACGGGATTGGACATTGACATGATGCGTTTTTAGACTTTAAAATTATTAAGAAGAAAACTTGACACTGGCAGAATGTGTTAATTACACCATTGCCATATATGAAAAGAAAAAATAATATCACTTGTATCGGTGAGTTTTATCTCAGGAATTATAGATAAATACAATAGATTGTAGGTATTACATATTACATTTAATTGTGTACTACGGCATACGTGGATTAAATATAGATTAGTGTCGTCTAACCTATATTTTCAAAATGAAGTTATTACACGTGTTAATTTTCAGTTTGAGGTAAGTAATACCTAATAGTTCCTAATTTTAATTCATACACATGAAAATTATTATACATTTTGAGGAGTAACTAAAAATAAATACCTATTAGTGTTAAAATTATAATAAACCGTCTATTTTTTCTTACAAAATAAAATGGTTGCCATTAATTATGCATAATGATCCAAGCGGCAAATTTGAAATTTTATAGGGAGCGACGATTTTGTATTTATACTAGATTATTCAATAGATATGGGTACTTTGATTAAAAATGTATCAATATATGGTAATTATACTCGTATAAATATTACATATTAAAAAGAAAATATAAAACTGTAGAATTATTAGGTATTAATCACATTTTTTGTACATGGACTCTCTAGCAAAATCGCCTGTTATACGTGCATTTATAGCCTATGCTCCCAGTTTTTGTCGTATACACTAGGAATGTTTATCGGAAAGTCACCTTAATTGTAAAATATTGGTGAATATTTTTTTCATAGAAAACGTCCTAGACAGGCTAGATTTCAAGAGGTCATGATTATGACACATGGACACCTGCAACACCAGGGAGATGCAGTGCATTGCTGGGCTTGAAGAATTCCTTTAATAATTCTCTTGAAAAGCCCTATGTTGTACGTTAGAACAGACACCTAAGTAGGCAGTTCATTCCACTACTTGCTAGTTCGCTGTATAAGTATCTGTATAGTATCTTGAAGACCATACAGTGACCCATTAGCTCAGGCGTGTGTCAGTAGGAAAATAAATTCAATAGGAATTTATTTTACAAAATAACTGGTTTCAAAATTTTGAATCATTACATTACTTAACGAAGAAATCATTATTCATTTATCTATTTAACAAAATTCCTCTTTTCAGTTTGTTAAAAGGTTCTAAATGTTGGTCAGATAACAGAATAAGAAGGTTCAGTGATGATTTTCTGTTTGGTGCTGCTACATCAGCTTACCAGGTGGAAGGAGGCTGGGATATAGATGGTAGATTTATAAAATTTTATTTTTCTAACTCCTAATCTCTTGTTTAAAATTGGGTAAATAAGTAATAATAACTTTCATTAATGGCTGCGTTATCAAAAACCAAAAAGTCAAAATGAAAGAAGGACCGCATTCTGTATTAGTGATGTCACTTCATTATAATCATGTATGAGTGACAGAGTTAGTAATAGACAGACAATAGACAACAATAGCTCCGTACCTCAAATATATCTACCTCATTTAGTAATGAATTTAATATTTTTATTATGTTTGTTTTCTTGATTGTCTGGTGTCTGTTGGCTTTCGAATACATTTCTTCCCACGGGTGTCGTAAACGGCGACTGAGAGACACAAAGCCGCTACCACAAGCCTCTAGGAACTTCAAAACCTCGAAATGAGTGAACTCATCTCATTACCAACTTGGCCAGCGTGGCATTTCAAGGGTATACATCTTTTATAAAATGTGCAAGAGGACAGCAGCAGTGGACGAAAAAAGGGCCAGTTAATTTCTCGAACACTCAACTACTGCAACCGCAACCAGCCCTTTTAGTAGGTACCCGCTGCTGAATACTGGGCCTTCTCATGCACATTGTCCTGTACACGACGGCTATATACAACGTTTATAGTCGACTATAATTTTGGTGAAATTCTTTTATAAAATTGCGAGATTTTGAAAAATATTTCAAAATCTTCCAGGATAACAATCCATAGCGTTTATTCCCAATTCTACAGATTCCCAATTTTACAGAAGTACAGTATAACACAAGTCGTCTATGATAGCAACTGATCTAAGATGCAAATTGTCTAATGTTGTATTTATCAATTCACTAGCAGTGTCCGCGAATTCATGCGCGTGCGTGAATAACTTGAATCCCGAGCACCAAAATCGGACACGTAATTGTTTTAAATTATTGCAAACAAACAGAGAAACATAATATGTAAACGGACATAATAATAACTTGTATTTGTTTTTAATTAAGTATATCAATTTATTATTTCAGGTAAAGGCGAGAGTATTTGGGACAGATTCCTCCATGAGAATCCAGGGATTATAACTGATCGTAGAAACGGTGATGTTGCCAGCGACTCTTACCATCAGTACGTGAGGGATGTGGAAATGCTGAGAGAGCTCGGTGTTGACTTCTACAGATTCTCTATATCCTGGTCTAGAGTTTTGCCTAAAGGTATCATTGATACCAACCAACTTGGTTTTTAAGTTTCTTTTTCTCGTGCTTAAGTCTGTTCTTTTATTGTATTTAATACAGTCAAACATCTATTCTAATTTATAAATCTGCCCATAACCCAATAGGGGAAGGGGGGGGGGGGGGCACAACGGGGTCGCGAGGCACGGCGGGGCCATCAATACATACGAGGCGTATTCGAAAAGTAAGGGCCGTTCGCTTATATTTCAAAATCGACAAGTCGTAACACGTTTAAACTTGTGCATATCTGTACGTTTGCAGTTTGCAGTACGTTTGCTGTACGTTTTGAGTGGAGTGGTTTGCATACTGGGCCTACCACTCCGCTCTTCGTCATGAACATTTGTTCGTCCAGTTTTGAAATCACGACACCATTGTCTAACCTTTCCTTCATTCATTACAGTAGGTCCATAAACTAGGCATAACTCTCGATGAATTTCAGCAGCTGAAGATCCTTTTGCACACAAAAACCTTATTACAGCGCGAACTTCACAGCTGGCGGGAGCAACGATTATCGCGGACATTGTTTACTGTACGCACAGATAAGCAAATGACTACTGAATCAAAACAACACCTGAAATAGCTGCACGAGTAGTGCACGTACAGATATGCACAAGTTTAAACGTGTTACGACTTGTCGATTTTGAAATATAAGCGAACGGCCCTTACTTTTCGAATACGCCTCGTACAAGTAACTACACGCACTCGTCGTGTGTTGTTGACGCTAATAGGCGGCCATTTTGCATTAGTCTTCAGTCTGAGAGTGACCGGCGATTAGACTGTGCGCGTTTTTTTCTCGACAAAAAACATTTTTTCAATTTCATTTCATGTAATATAAAAGATTACGAAAATTAGAGTGATTACGAAAACGCACGTAAAAAGGTAAGTGTTTAGATTACTACTACCGTTTTTTTATTGTGTTTTTCTAGCCACATTACTTATTGATATATATTGAACAAAATCACTCTAACTACATATATTCTCGCGATTTCAACAGTCGAACGGAGAAACCAAATGAGAAAAAACTATCGCAGAGGGAAAACTGTTGTTCTTACTTCAACCCCCTGCAAAAAAGAGTTAGAAGAACGAGAACAACTGAAACGAACGAAGAAGTGTTCAAACCCAAATGATCTCAGGTTGTAGAAAAACTCCAAGAAACAGAAGACCCAAAAAGCTCACTCTGATGTAGAAAATGTAGATGAGGATACGTTGTGTCTGTATTGCGTTGACGTAAACCACACTTAATTGAAGTCTTCGGAGCGTTGGGTGGCCTGCCAGCTATGTGGACGTTGGGCTCATACAGCCTGTGCTGATGTTGACGACGAAAATACAGAAGAAATCCACATCTGCTTATTCTGTGACGCAAAATAACCATGTACCCTGTACTGCCCCGAATTGGGTACCCTATACTGCCCCTACCCTGGGGCACGATGAGGTTTTCATGAGGGTTTCGTAAAATTAAAACATTATTTGATTAGTTACTTCACCAAATTCTATGCCAAATGATAATTTAATATGTAACCTAAGTGTTGTGATTAGTTTTAATTAATAAATATATTCTGTTTATTCTTTTATTGTTTATTTCCCTTAACGTCCCCGTTATGCCCCCCCCCCCCCCTACTCTCTTCGTTAGAAAATGGGTAGAAGTGCATTTTGATTACATTCGGGAAAATTAATTAGAATAAAATTTGGTAATTGTTTTATAAATTTTAAAATCAAACTAGATATTTAGAGTTGGATAAAACGAAAACAATTACTTTGGAGGTTCGTGTTTTAAGTGTATGGTGTATGATGTATCTTCAGAAGGTGCGATAAATAACTTTGATTGTACTTAATGCTATTTCATTAAATGAACACAAGAATTAATTAAAACCTATATGTACAAACCTACATGTCGTTGTGCGTGCGGGAGACGACTGGCGAGAATAGGGTGAATAGTGACCCTATACAACAAATTGCTGTCACTCGTGCGTGTGCGAGCACTGTGTCCCTTCAATTAAAAATAACGCAAAATTTCTTGGGCCCTAGTGATATCACGTAACAAACCTGCGCAGTAGCTTATTTTTAGGTCGGTTTGATGGTGGGGGCTGGAATGCGAGAGGAAAATTTACAAAACAATATGTTGGCAAGTTCGAGCGAGACGCACCAATAACTTCCTAGTCGCATACTCACCTTATTGAGTGTTGTTTGAAATTGTGGGAGGGACATGTGTAGACTGTGGACGCCCATTCAAGGTCAAAGCCCAAGAAGTTTTGCGAGGACCATTGTTTATCTTCTTTGTTTAATTTTAATTTGAGACTAATAATGTAATGTTCTCTGTAGAAGAAGAAAGGATTAGTAAATCCTTTCTTCATCTGAGGGCAGAATATCTCAACTTATGGTCCCCTTTTGCTTGAAAGCCTATAATTGACTTTGTGGCGGGAACTGGAGAAGAGTAATCAAGTTTCTATTTGATTATTATAAAAATTGTGTATTGCTGGTTTTCTGAATAAATAGTGATAATTTCTTAAACTTCAAAGTGATTTTTGTGCGCACGATTTGTAATTACCAAATGAAAGCATAAGACTGCTGCTTCCAAGGTGTCCTCTTCTGTTCTCAGCAAACCTGCTATCACTTAACTGAGTCACTCCTGACTTACTTCGAAGGAATACATTTTTGACATTGAATTTGTTAATTACGAACAAAACTTAACACTGGCACAATGTGCTAATTGCGTTATTACCGAATAAGAAAGGTAAATTGCCCATAGTAAGTTAAAATTTAAAACTGAGATACTCTTTCCAGGTTTCACCAGCATTCAAAATGAAAAAGGCTTCAACTACTACGACAAATTCATCGACGAACTACTCAAATACAACATAGAACCTATGATCGTATTATACTATTTTGACTTACCCCAGCACCTTCAAGATTTAGGGGGCTGGACTAATTCCTTCTCTCCATACTGGTTTGAAGACTATGCAAAGATTATATTTGACCGATACGGGGACAAAGTCAAATATTGGACCACTTTCAACCAACCTAATACAATTTGTTTAGAAGGGTATGGAAATGGCATTATGGCTCCTGGTGTAAGTGTGAAAGGGATAGCAGATTACATGTGTGTCAAAAATGTGTTGTTAGCCCACGCCAGGGCTTATAGATTGTACGAGAAGGAATATAAGAGGAAATATAAAGGTATGTTCTCTTTACAGTACTTTAATTAAATTACACTCGTCGGCTATGCGACAGTGAACGAATGCGGAGAGATATTGTATATATAATATAGAGTGGTTACAATGTAGCGAAGCCTGAAAGTGTTTAAGAAGGTTAAGTGGAAATGCAGTGGTACAAGTCGAAGATTTGAACTCACGCTGGACTGATGTTGTCATGTATCGCGGATGTCTATGGACTACAGTGTCCACTTACCATCTGGTGAACTGTATGCTCGTCTGCCGTCTTTTTCTATAAAAAAAAAAAAAAAAACTAATAAAGTCTAGGTAAACGAGTGCATTGACCTCTGGCTACTACTTGTTCTAGATAATTGAAAATAAAATGAAAAAAATTTATTTGTACTTAATTTTTCCTTGTATATCTATCTTCCCTGACATTACGTATTGATGGTACTTCCTTCACAGAGTAAGTATCTACGTCACGGTTTAAAATCGTAAAAAAAAAACAGCGTGTATATTATTTAACATCATACTAATTACTGTACACGGTACATTTATGGAGTATAAGTTCTTACTTACAAACTTATGTAACTTTGGAATTAAAAAGACCATTCTTTCCACTGAAGGCAAATGAGCAAGTGGCTCATGGAGTGCTTCATATAATAATAAGTTTAATACTTTCATATTTAATTTGACATTATTTTTGTTATAATTCAGGCAATGTCGGTATATCATTAGCACTGAACTGGGTGGATCCAGTCAATAACAAGACAGAAAATGTGCAAGCTGTAGAGGAATTCAGAGAATTTACTGTAAGTTATATATTTTTTTTATAGAGAAGTGGGCGGACGAGCAAGCGGTCCCACGTGGTGGTAAGTGTTACCGCCGCCCATGCACACCTGCAACACCAGGGGGTATGCGGGTGGGCCGCCGACTTTTGAAAATCCTATTCACAACTTTCTTGAAGAACCCCATATCGTAGCATAATGGAAAGACCTATTGAGGCAGTTCGTTCCACAGCCTACAGTACATGTTTCGCTTCAGTGAGATATGCCAGAGCGCGTACCTATACCATCCTATCCTATTCCTCCCTATTATCCCAACCCTTTCTCCAAATCAATTCCTACATCTCAAAAGACAGGCAGCGCATCTGGGAGCGTGCCAACGTTTCTCATTCGGGACTGATGTTGGCATGTATCGCGGATATTGGACGACAGTATTCACTTACCACCAGATGGACTGTATGCCTGTCTGCCGCCTTCACACTATTTGTGGGGATAAGCGGGGATTATATATTCTTCTCAATATAAAATTGGGTGGAATCAAAAGTGAAAAAAAAATAATAATAATAAGATGAAAGACTTCCTTATGCGATCCCTTATGGGATGTGCGATACGTGCGAACATCAGTCAGAAATAACAAACGTTTACAGGTGTTTTATCTACTTACCAAAATTAGGATTCAGGATTTGAACAGAGATTGAGGAGTAGGGTATAATCTTTCTTTTATTAGACTTCCACTCAATGGAGTAAGAATTATATGGGAGGGGAAGGAATAACATAAATATTTTTCAGATAGGCCTATACATGAACCCGATATGGTCAAAAGAGGGCGACTTTCCCCACGTAGTAAAAGATATAGTGGCAAAGAAGAGCAAGCAACAAGGCTTCCCCAGATCTAGACTACCCAAATTGAGCGCTGATGAAGTTAAATTGCTGAAAGGTAATATCCCCTTGATTATCGCCAGCAAATTTTAGAAAGTTGTTTATTAGTGTTTTTCTAATAATAAAACACAATTAATTCATAAAATATATGAAATAGGAAATTGTTGGACACTCCCCTTGAATGGGGGATAAAATTCTGATCAGGTTTCCACAGACTAGGTTGGATTAGGTTTACTTATTTGTATAGGTACAATGTACAAATATGGTCCATCAAGCTATTATTATTGTGTATCGCATACATCTCCTCCCGGCCAAAGGTTGCTTGGAAGCGAACGCTTACCTTTTCACCTACCTGTTTATTTAAATTTATGTGTCCCTTTCACTATATTCTTTGCTGTGCGTTAAAGTATACTTCCTTACTTACTTTTATTTCAAGTCAGTTCTCTATGTTTGGCAATAAGTAGATAGTCGAGCTTGGTTACAATAAACATGCTATTTCCTAAAGAAATGTAGTCGTTTTTTGTTGCTTTCAAATGTATGAGAACTGTCAAGAGCTGGGCGTATTTACTCCTAGATTGTCTATGGTACTTGTTTACATTTTACCTGTTTACCTGTTTACTGTTCTTACCATTTTACTTGTTTTACCTATTCATTTTACCTGTTCTTCTTTAGGTGCATCAGATTTTCTAGGCATGAGTCATTATACAACAACACTAGTGAAGCGATCGGATGGTCCTTTTGAATCGCCCTCGTTTCAAGATGACGTCAGCGTGGATGTTTCTCATGGAGAAAAGTGGGAGAGTGCTGCTTCGCCTTGGTTGAAAGTAAAACCACCGAATTTGACTGTGAATTGATTGATTTTATAATTTTGGAAATAAATCACCACACCCCTCCCTCATGAGGTGTAGTGATTTATATCCACCGACTTTGTACACGCCTCCCCGACCATTGTCCGAGAGGCGGTGTACAAAATGCTTAATCGTTGTTCAAAAACACTAAAATAAATAAATACTCTTTATTTTTTAATGATCATATTTTACACTTTTTTTGTCAGCGTATTGTTTAATAATACAACAAATGACATATTATTATGGTTATCTTTTAACTGCAAATTCAAGATGGCGGTCTTCTACGCCATCCTTCCTCTCCGTCTCTTCTCTCCTCTTCTCAATTTTCTGCACATCCACACCACAAACCCAATAGCAATTTATTATGGAAGGACCGTTGCAAGCTTTCAGAGCAGTTTTCAGAGCATTTTTGAAGTGTTGCTTTGTCGCTTAACTCTTACTAAATTTGAAAACATGCTTCCCATTCGCCATCTTCCCAAACCTCTTTATCCAAATCCACTCATATTTCTGTGCCCTGTGAAAGTCAGTACACCTGAAAAGAATGCAACTTTTTGGGAGAGCGGTTTAAAGGTTTGAAAAATTCTAGATAGCAGAAAACAATGCTTTTACGAGAAATATGTATGACATGGGATTAATTTATCATTGTTCTAATATATTATTATCCTATAACAATATTTTGAAATTATTGCCTCTATTGTAAATAATATTTGCCAACATTTGTCATTTGTATTAATTAGCATGATACACGGAGTATTATGTATATTTGCCAACATTTGTCCATTGTATTAATTTGCACGATACACGGAGTTGTGTGTGTATTTGCCAACATTTGTCATTTGTACTAATTTGCACGATACACGGAGTTGTGTGTATTTGCCAGCATTTGCCATTTGTATTAATTTGTACGATACACGGAGTTATGTGTATTTGCCAACATTTGTCATTTGTACTAATTTGCACGATACACGGAGTTGTGTGTATTATATATTATTTTTTACGAAAGAAAAGTCACCCGTGATAAATGTTACTGCTATATATTTACGAAGCTTCTTCTCAGCCCTTGGACGTCCACTGCTGGACATAGGCCTCCCCCATTGTCCGCCATTTAGACCTATCGGCAGCGACCTGCATCCAGCTGGTGCCCGCAACCTTTATGAGGTCGTCTGTCCATCTAGCAGATGGACGTCCTCGGCTTCGTCCGCCGGTACGTGGTCTCTATTCGAGAACCCTTCTGCCCCATCGGCCATCGGTTCTTCGAGCTATGTGCCCTGCCCACTGCCACTTCAGCTTGCTAACCCGAGAGGCTATGTCGGTGACTTTAGTTCGTCTACGGATCTCCTCATTCCTGATTCGATCACGTAGGGAAACCCCGAGCATAGCCCTCTCCATAGCTCGCTGTGCGACAGTGAGCTTATTTATGAGGCCCATAGTCAGAGACCACGTCTCGGTGCCGTAGGTCATCACCGGCAACACACACTGGTCGAAGACCTTCGTCTTCAAGCACTGAGGTATTTTGGACGAGAAGACGCTGCATAGCTTCCCGAACGCTGCCCAGCCGAGTTGGATTCGTCGATTGACCTCTTTCTCGAAGTTGGACCTACCTAGTTGGACCGTTTGGCCTAGGTAGACGTACTCGTCAACAACTTCGAGAATCGAGCTCCCGACTGAAACTGGGGTGGGCACGACATGGACATTCGACATGATTTTCGTCTTGTCCATGTTCATTTTAAGGCCCACCTGCTGGGAAACTCGATTGAGGTCTCCGAGCATTGTGCTAAGATCCTCCAGCGATTCTGCCATGACCACGATATCGTCGGCAAATCGAAGGTGAGTGATGTATTCGCCATCAACGTTGATGCCGAGTCCTTTCCATTCCAGGAGCTTGAAAGCGTCTTCCATCGCATTGGTGAAGAGCTTCGGAGAGATGACATCTCCTTGTCTCACACCCCTCTGCAATGGAATCGGCTCCGTGCTCCCTTCCTGTACTCGGACTGACATGGTGGCGTTGTTATACAAACACTTCAACACTTCGTTATACCGATAGTCAATATGGCACCGCTGGAGTGACTGTAGCACTGCCCAAGTCTCGATCGAATCAAAGGCTTTCTCATAGTCCACAAACGCTAAGCATAATGGCAAGTTATACTCCTCGGTCTTCTGTATAACTTGCCGCAGCGTATGGATGTGGTCTATGGTACTATAGCCTTTTCGGAAACCGGCTTGTTCGGAAGGCTGGAAGTCATCAAACCTGCGCTCGAGACGATTCGTGATAACCCTCGAAAACAGCTTATAAACATGGCTCAGAAGCGAGATGGGCCTATAGTTCTTCAACAAGGTCTTGTCGCCTTTCTTGAAGAAGAGCACCACCACGCTTCTGTTCCATGCCTCCGGCGTAATACCTTCGAGCAAGACGGAATTAAAGAGCTTCTGAAGGACTTTCAGTACCGGTGTTCCACCCGCTTTCAGAAGCTCTGAAGTGATTCCGTCTTCGCCCGGCGCCTTGTTGTTTCTAAGCTGTTTGAGGGCCATCCTAATCTCGTACAGGCTGATGTCCGGGATGTCTTCGGTATAGTGTCGGGTCAACTTGGCTCTTGGGTCTTTGGCCAAGTTGCCAACAGGTTTAGCGACCGAGGTATACAACTGTCCATAGAACTCCTCGATCTCCCTCAGTACCTCTTGTTTGTCGGAAGTGACACTGCTGTCCTCCCTCTTCAGCTTCGTCAACTGGCTCTGCCCAATAGATAAGTCTCTTGCGAACACTTTGGAGCCTTCATTCCGCTCTATCGTCTCCTTAATACGATTAGTATTAAAGAGACGAATGTCGTGTCGCAAGGACTGGTGAATCCGTCTATTGAGCTGCCGATATGCTTCCGCGTCATCAGGAGTCTGCAGTGCCATCGAACGTCGTTCCGCCAAGAGGTCGAGGGTGTGGTCGGTGAGCTTTTGGGGTCCATCTCTTCGACGGTGTCTGAAGAATTTAGACCCCACCGTATGGACAGTTTCTACCAACCTGTTGTTGATATCGTCCACTGCAACGCAATCCTCTAGGCAATCGAAGCGATTTGACAATTCAAGCTGAAAGCTTTCGGGGTTTTGTATGTGGGCAGCAGTAGGTCGGAGCGTAGACTTCATCAGGCGGGACCTTTCCAACTTGACGTTTATATTTAATGTGCCTCTAACCATTCGGTGATCACTACCGGTTTTCACCCTGTGGATCACGGAGACATCATTGAATATTTGTCTCTTTGTGGCCATAATGAAGTCTATCTCATTTTTAACGGAACCGTCGGGGCTCATCCAGGTCCACTTCCTATGAGGCGGCTTCTTGAAGAAAGAGTTCATCATAAAGAGTCCCTCTTTCTCAAGAAAGTCGGCCAGCCTCTGGCCCCTCTGGTTCCGGTGCCCACATCCAAATTGCCCCACTCTCAACTCATCGTCGCCTCTTTTGCCCAGTTTCGCGTTGAAATCCCCCATAACAATATTGTAGTGTGTTTTCGAAGCATGTATGGCTCTACTAATGTCCTCATACATTGCTTCCACTTCGTTATCCGGGTGTGCCGAGGTCGGTGCGTAGACCTGTATGACCTTCAACGAATATCTCTTGGATATTCTGAGTATAAGGTACGCGACCCTGCTCGACACACTCGTGATGGCTACAACATTATTTACGAGGGACTTGTGGACGATAAACCCGACACCACCTTGGGACTGCTGGTCGCCCTCCCGGTAATAGAACAAGTTGCCGGATTTCAGGGTTATCGTGTCCTCCCCCTCTCTTCGGATTTCTGATAACCCCAAGATATCCCAGTGCAACTTGCCTATCTCCTCTTCCACCTCAGCGATCTTCTCGTCTGTCCTCAAAGTGCGCGTGTTGTAAGTCACCAGTGACAACCTACGTCGGTAATCCGTTTTCAAAGCCCTGGTCGTTCGACGGTGGAATCCCGCCCGGAGATTCTTAGCACCCCTGGCTCCAGCGCTCGACCAGCGCCCGTCGTTCACGCCGGTGTTGCGACTGGAGCCGCCGGGAACTTGGGGCCGTTTTACTTTCTCTGCCATAGGGGGGGGGGGGGGGGTGGACCGTTACCCGCCGCGCTGGTCCAGTGCGTGGTGGCGGGTCGTCAGAGCCTCGTTCGTTGGTCGGCAGGGTGCACCACGAGCCGGTAAGGTTGGCTTGGGTCCCAGAGATGTAGGTTGGGACCCCTTACACCCCCTTTACGAAGCTATAACATATAAAATATTCTAAGCTCATTATTTTGATTATTTGATTATTATTTTGAATATGCTCTGCATAAAATTGTTGTCGGGTGAAATTACATCAAAAAACACAATATTTTATAACATATGTTTACGTATAAAGCAATATTACATCACAAGTATTTTGTTACACTTCATGAATGTTTTGAAAATATATAATAATTTCTTTGTGATGAGTTTAATTGCATCATTTTAAACGCAGAGCTTAAGCTCTTAAACATAAAGACGATAACTCTTAACATGTTTAAGGGTGTAGATCGTGAAAATCACCGAAAAGAGTGTTACGATTTTTCATATTTAACCTATTTACATATGATTGATATCAATGATAATTTGTATATATTACAATCAAAGACCAATAAGTATGTTCATGCTTATATTAAACTCTTAAACCTAATAGTTGTTATATAATAAACGTCAACAAACGCACAAAATTGAGTAAAAATGCAAAAACATGACTTCGTATTTTTCAGATTTAACCCCATAAATCAACACAAATTGATAAAAAGAAACACTTTTTGAACACTGAAGAAACCAATAAGTATAGCTGTATACTTCTTTTTATACCTTTACAAACAAAGACTTCCTCTTTTAAAGCCCTAAAATCTAGATATATTTTAAGGTAAATTTTTCATACACAAATGTATGGGATAAAACGTTCGTTTCATTCGTGCAATCTCGGTGGTCTGCAGCGGCAGTTCCTTTCTGTAAGTGAACGCGACACCACGCTTGTCGGCTGCAGACAGCAGAATTACGTATTGTGAATTTGTGTTTTTTGTAAAAAACTGTAAGTATAACATTTTTATAATTAATTTATTTTCAGTTAGTAGAAAGTATCGATATAATGAATGTCTGAAAGAAAACCATGATGGAACTAGATATAAATCGTAAAAAATACAATATCTACACTAATAGGTATTATAAAGAGGAAAGATTTGGATTTTTGTATGTAACGAATAAACTCAAAAAGTACTGGACTGATTTTAATAATTCTTTTATCATTCGAAAGCTACATTATCACTGAGTAACATAGGCTATTTTTTTCGCAGGACTGATTGAATTTGAGTGGCATGCCAGGGAAAAGAAAGTTTTGTACGCATTATAAAAATATGAAAGCCAAAAGATCTCGGAATAAAATGTAAGTTCCTCCCTACTTATTTATTATCGCATTTGAACAGGGTACATTACAAAGCTAATACAATATGTCATATGATTTAGATCGCCCGATTCAGACATATACCTACAATAACATGTAAATTTTGGTTTGTATTATCTATATCTATACTGATAAATAAAATTGAAGTATCTGTATGTAATATCAAAATAATAGGATTTTTAAAAAAAAAAAAAGGCGATACGGAGTTCGCCGGGTCGGCTAGTATTGTCTAAATATCAAATTGTGGAAGTAGGTAGGCGACAGCGCAACTTTGTCGACATACCTATACCGCCAAACAGACGCGAGGCGCCTAGCGTCTGGCTTAGGGTTGTACAAAATAAATAAAAAGTGGATAATATTGATGAATAATATTTCCAGTATTGAAAATAAAGAAAACCTTGGGGCCGAGACTCTGAGCAACAATGCTACGCGCTGTATAGAGGTAAGTTGTTATACGTAATTCTTGTAGACTTGTTACATAAATAAACAAACTACTTAGTTAGTGATGGGCGAAGACAAAATCTCAATACCTACCTATAGATTTTTCTTGCAATATTTATTATTTTCATCGAGAGACAAACACCTTAGTACCGAAATACTTCTCAATTACTTTCTCAAAAGAAAATTTACGTTCAAATAGGTGACGTCATAAAAAAACAATACCTAATGCGTAAAGAAATTATAATTTCTATTCATCAGGAACCTAATATTGTATTAATTCTTTTGCATTTTTTTAAATTTTTAATTATTTTTTATAAAAAAAATCAAGCCATTATCTTTCTTTACAGGAACTAGTTATTGAAAACGACCAAGAGGGAAAGGTGGATGAAATGGAAGTTGGGCGTAGAGTTGTAGACGTTTCTTTTTTTTTTAAAGCTCTTCAGGCCATAGGGGACCACGGTCCAATGGATTGTAAGTTAAGTTACCTCAGTATAATAGGTGAAGTAAAAGTTGGTCTGGACTCAAAACTCATCATGAAATGTAGTATGTGTAGTATGAAATTTACTGTGTGTTTGATTGAAAAGAAAGAAGATAGAATGGAAGTGAATCATCAAATTGTATCTGGTATCATATCATCTGGTGGGAGCTACTATCAGTTAAAAACATTAACTGCCGCAGTAGCCCTACCAATCATGTCACCTTCATTATACAATGAAATTAATAATACGGTTTGCGATTGGTGGGAAAAGACAGCAGCACATTCCATGGCAGAAGCTGTCAAGGAAGAAGCGGAGTACGCAGTGTCTATAGGTAGTGTTGATAAAAATGGTACACCATTAATATCTGTTGCTGTTGACGGTTGTTGGAGCAAGAGATCTTATGGTAAGAATTTTTCCGCCTTGTCCGGCGCAGCTGCGATAATTGGCATTAAAACTAATAAAGTATTGTTTTTTGGAGTTAAAAATAAATACTGCGTAGTTTGTGCACGAGCCGCAAAGAACGACAGTCAGCCCTCGGAACACCGTTGTTTCAAGAATTATTCGGGATCATCTACCGGTATGGAATCGACCATAATAGTTGAGGGGTTTAAACGTTCCATTGTTGATCACGGTGTAATTTATAATAAATTTGTAGCAGACGGCGATTCCAGTACTTATAAAAAAATATTAGATTCGCGACCGTACGGTAATTTAACAGTAGAGAAAATTGAATGCAAAAATCATCTTTTACGAAACTACTGCAATAGCTTGGAGAAACTGTCGAAAGACACTAAGTATCCTTGCGAATTGCGGAAATTCCTAAAAGAAAGGTATTTGCGTTTAAGAACGGGTGTAAAATGCGCTATTAAATATTGGGGCGATCAAAATCAGTCACTCGAAGAAAAAATAAAAAATCTTAGTGAAGATATCCTAAATGGTCCACAACACGTATTTGGTAATCACCAATATTGCAAGGAGTATTTCTGTAGACCTGATACTCGTCGAATAGAACCTGTTGGGTTGCTTCCAGCAATTGTTGGATGCGGATTAATGGACGCGGTACACATTTTAAGTAAAAGACTGTCATATCATTCTAGAAGTTTAATTCATAATTGTACAAGTAATATAGTTGAAAGTTTTAACGCAGTGATTGCCAAATTAGTAGGGGGTAAGCGTGTAAATTATTCTTCCCGTGGTTCTTATGCGGGCCGATGCGCAGCTGCTGTTGTGTCTTTTAATACAGGATCGATTCATAGTAAAACTCATGAAGTAATATTTAAATCTAGTCCTAATCCTTTGATCGCGAAAGTGGAAAATTGTAATCGTAGAATCCGTTTAATTGCTAAACCTAAATTAAGATTGAAAAAGAGCCACAGCGCTGTATCGAAAGACGCTCACTATGGACCAAACTGCGAAAAACCTGATCTGAGTCCAGAATTATATGAGAAAGCCAAGTCATCTTTTTTAGCCGATTTAAAGTTGTCTTGTGCTGAAAGAGAGGAGCTTGAAAGGTCGACCCATTTGCAAAGAAGTAGTTCTGAGTGGATGAGTACAAGGAGAAAATTACTAACCTCATCATCGTTCGGGGAAGTTTGTAAAAAACGAGAGAGCACAAGTTGTGCTGTTCTTGTTCGTAAAATCGTTTATGGTAGTAATATCTCCAGTTTGCCTGCTGTACGGTACGGTATCGAAAACGAAGAAACCGCAATTAAACAGTTAGAAATTCAAGAGAATATTAGTATACAAGGTTGCGGTTTGTTCGTCGACGATCAATATGAATTTCTTGGTACTACACCAGATGGCATTTATGCAAACGGTTTAATTGAAATTAAGTGCCCACATTCTTTAGCTGGCATGACTCTTGATGAAGCAATGGCCAAACATACCTTTTGGGTTAAGGACAAGGCTTCCAAGGGTTATGTCAAAAATAAAAATCATAACTGGTATTTCCAAATTCAGGGACAGGTACATATTACTAAAAGAAACGTTTGCATGCTTGGCATCTGGTTTGGTGCTACTGTACCTATGAAAGTTTATATTATAGAAAAGGACGACAAATTTTGGGAGGAGAAAATGGAGATGAAATTAGTTAGGTTTTATTACGATTGCCTACTTCCAGAATTAGTTGATCCTCGGCAGTCACGAAGCATGCCCATTCGTGACGCGCCCAGTATCATAGAGGCTATGAAAGAGAGGAAAGAAAGAGCTTTACGTGTTATGAAAGAGAAGAACGCCTAATGATTTTGAAAGATACAGGTAACTTAACTACCCAGCCAGTCGATTCACGTAAACACGCCAGTCCAAAAGTCGTTTTAACTTAGGAACTTAGAAATCGCCTTTTGGTTTTCTGTGTTAAACGCACTTACTTATCTAGTCTTGGATTGTCATAAATCTTCCAATAGCTCAATTACTATACAATTTCTGAGTTACCTGGTGTAAAGAATCATAAAAATTGGTTCAAAAATACAGCGAATTGAGAATTCTCCTTTTTTTAAGTCGGTTAAAAGGGCTAAATTTGCAAAAAACGAAGTGACGTCACTGCGCTACGGTTTTTATTACTTACGTGAATCGGGCAGCTGGTAACGTTTTCATTCTGATAGGTTTTGTGATAGCCATTGATTTTATCATCAAATTAGCAGAAATCAGAACTTGATCCGTAATCGAATGAAAAACCATTAGAATTTTGAACTCATATTTCGTTATTGTTTAATTACATACTTTTAATTAGTATATTAATAATTTACAAACTTCTGTTAAAATTAGTAAATAAATGAATTATTTACTAATTTTTGTACAACCCTAGCACGCTTTTGAGATAGCGAGTAATGGCGACTCATATTTGTTATTGTGTAGTAAATAAATCATTTTTATACTTGTGTTTCATTTATTGACATTTTTTTTAAAACCCTAGGATTTTTTTTAGATATCGACGAGGTGATCGTAAACAAAAAGTAAGTATTTGAGTTTACGCAATAGGCACATTTCCTTGCGTAGAGATAAACACACTTCCTACTGAATTTGCAATTATTTTATTGAATGAATATTTTACGAATTAGAATAAATTTTGGTAGTGAAATTACAAATAAATAAATAGTTGGAATTTTAGGTAAGTAGAATACAAAAATGTCAGATGTCAAATGATAGAAAAACATAAAAATTGTGTCTCAACTACTCTTATTAATCTATTAAAAAGAATCAACAGCTAGTTTCCAAAAATTCAACGTTATTGTTATGCTGTAAATATTCAAGTTCAATAACAATTTCTCAACGTGGAACGTTTGTTGCAAAACATTTTGAAAATCGCGCTCTCTAGGTCATTCATCCGCCCCGTCGGATGTTACATTAAACTTTGGCGCTGCGGTCGCTCGAAATCGAGATCTCAGGCCAACAATCTACACCCTTAAACATAAAGTGCGTTTTCGTGCAGTTGTACCATTTGACACAAACTGTATCTCAGGATCAATAATAGCTCGTATCGCAATGTGGATTAGACAAAAAGAAATTCTAATTTCTCTGTCTAAAATTTCTATTTCTTCTCTTCTTCTAAAATTGTTCTCTAAGTCGGGCTTAAAATACGGTAAGTGATATAAGTCGAGTTGTACTGGTTTTCACAAGACACACAGAAATCCCTAAAGATGGCAGCACATTTGTCTTTACCTCATGAGTTATGTTGGCATATATCCACTTACCATCAGGTGGACTGTATGCTCATTTGCCTATTTCTTGATTTACCCTAAGTATAAAAGTATTATTCGTTATTATGTATGGTAATAATATGTATTGTTATTTGAAATGTATTACATGGTTTATTGTTATATAGTCTGCATATAAAATATAATTTATTACATATATGTTTGTAGTAATTGTAATATTATGTGTACCACTTACCAATTATCCTTATGTTTGTATACATCCCCTCCCGCCCAAAGGTTGTCTGGAAGAGATCGCTCTAGCGATAAGGCCCGCCTTTTGTATATATTCCATTCCAATCCAATTTGTTAAAAATGTGAACAAACATGGCGGCCCGAGGTAATTAATACAGGTTTAAATTAAATAGTGAGGTTATAATCGTTTACATATCTATAATATTATTCATCGATACTGCAAGTTTGGAGTAGATTTATAGCTAAATTTTGAAATCTATATCCTATAAAAATGGATGTTGGTATATCTGTTTGAGATTAATAAACTTCGACACCGTTTGACCGATCACCATGAAAGTTGTCACATATATGTCCTTTTTCATGGAGAAAGTTTTTATGCTATCTACTTTGTTGTAACTTGCCACTAGGTGGCGCTGCAGCACATCAACTTATACACCATTCAATCGTTCGCAAAAATCATATCAACGCCAAAACAGAATAATTTGTGATTTTATATACAGAGGTAAATAAATATACACAGACAGGACAACGTATGCCGGATGCAGCTAGTATTTCTATAAAGTAAGGCCGTGTCAGTTACCTCAGGTCGCCATGTTTGATTACTTTTTTGACAAATTGAATTGGAATGGAATATACCTACCTATTTATATACCAATATACTACTTTCACTTTTGTGTGCAATAAAGTGTTATTTATTATTTACTTTTTTCTATAAAGAAATATCCATTTCTTTTTTACAGAGCGTACCTTACGGTATCTACAAAGCTTGCATCTATTTAAACAAAAAATATGACTACCCTACAATTATTGTTACCGGACACGGTTGGTCGACGACCCCGGGTCTAAGAGATCAGTCCCGTGTGGACAACTTGAGGGGTTATCTGTCCGCTTTGTTATTAGCCATTGAAGACGGCACTGAGTTGAAGGGTTATACTGCGTGGAGTCTCATGGACAATGTGGAATGGGTCGCTGGGACCAGGTAACTAATCTGACATTAATAATAAAAAATATATAAAGTTATATATATAGATATAGTAAGTATATATACAATATAAGATCTTACAAAAATAATTGAATTCTAGTATGTCATTCAGTGGGTTATAAATAATGGTAATATTTAAAAAAAAAAGTGATAACTTTGAAAAATAATTGGGTGACTAAAATTATCATCTTATAAATTTTAGTTCAAAACTTACAGCATAATACATCCACGCGCACAAATGGGTACGAACTATGTAAATAGAAACGCACGCGCTCAAAGGTCAAAAACCTAAATGAGCGAGTGTGGATAGAGTCATGCAAATACTAGTAAATTATTTGCAAATTATTTATTTTTAATGTAATAAAAAAATCATGAAATACGTATTGATTTATTAGTTAGATAAAATAGTTTAGTATACTGTTTGATATACATACTCGTATTAAAATATTGTACACTAATTTTGAAGGACCTTATATATCTTGTCTAGGGGACCCAAGAAGTATTGTGTTCTTTATCCAAAAAAGATATACAATGTATAATAAATGAGATGAGAGATAACAATGTATAAGATGAGAAGAGAGAGGATAGGAGAAATATGAATTGTAGGTACAAATACAATTTTTTTCGAATCTCTAGGGGTGGGGGGGGGGGACAACTGCCCTCCCCTGGCCCCCTTGGCCTTGCCCCTGCCAAGCCCCTGGTGTTGCAGGTGTCCATGGGCGGTGGTAACGCTTACCATCACGTGGGACCACTTGCTCGTCCGCCCACTTGTCTATAGAAAAAAAATATTTTTAGAAATAAGAGAATGCAGAATAAAGTACGAATGACATAGAACCCAAAACAAATCTACTTTCAATGACAATTGCTATAGTTATAGCTTAATTGCCGGGTAGATTTTATAGCGTTCCCACGGGAATCACAATTTCACGCGAACCAAGTCTAAAACCGAAACCATTAAAATTTCTGAGTGTACTAATAATAATTAAATAATCATTTTTTAAGTTTTAACTTGTTACAGCGAACGTTTCGGCCTCTACGAAGTAGATTTCGAATCTACGAACAAAACAAGGACGGCGCGATTATCTGCACTCGTCTACAAGCGCATTATTGAGAAGAGAATCGTTGAGAATGACTGGGAACCAAAGAATTTGAACATAAAAATATCTGATAGGAAAATAAAGAAGAATATGAAAGTTGAATTATAAAAGTTTATAACTACCCTCAATGTTGAATAATAGATCATACTTACGAGTTATACCGGCTTATACTTAAACGAACAGTAATAGAGTAATAAATGAACAGCAAACACAACTTATTTTTGAATAATTGTTATAAATAATTACTAAGAAAGCAGTCGACGGAGCCCTATGTCTTTATTGTCACCAGAGAGCCTAAACTTAACCAATCTTTAAATTTGCTGCAACACTATGTTTAGTAGGGGGAGAGTGCACGCTGCATTCCCACAGCCGCTGGGGGCACTCGACTGGCCACATTACCCCCTCTCTCAGAAGACTACCTTGAAATGTCCCACTTTACCATATTTCCCCAACGCACGTACGTGTTCCGGTAGTGAGTGAGATATGCCAGAGCCTATATCCGTTTCATCCTATCCCTCCCGGTTTTCTCAACCCTTTCTCCAAATCCATTACTTAATCTGCAAAGGTAGGCAGCGCGTTTGGGGGCGTGCCAACGTTTGTCATTCTGAATTGATGTTGGCATGTATCGCCGCTATCTATGGACGACAGTAGCTACTTACCATCAGACGGACTGTATGCTCGTCTGGCGCTTTATTCTATAAAAAAAACTCTTTCCAAAGAAATTATCATAATATTACATTTTTGCGGTCATAATTATAGTAGATAATATAAATAGTAAAATATATTTCGTATTAATATTGTTTTCTTATTAATATTACGCTTTTCGATGTATTTGATGTACTCGTAATAGTATTTTTACCTTGTTCTCAATTTTACGCAGAGTTCTATGCGCATTCAAAATATTAATCAAAATAATGATCATAGATCAATCACATTTACAGTGACATTTTTCACCAGTGAGTTTTCTGCTCTGAAAATTAATAGAATATGTAAATTAATATGAATACACACAGGTCTGTATTCTGCGCACAGAAGAATATAATGAATATAAGAATATTTTACTGCCATCTATTGTGCGTACATTGAACAAAATTCTATTAGTTTACTAGGAAAAACTATTTAAAAAATGTAACTGTAGATGGCACTGTGATAGCATTGTTTAAATGTTTCGTTTTTGTATAGACAATGTCGTGACTCTCGTGAAGTGTTGGATTTCCTTTTTAGTTGATAGATGGCGACAGTGATGATCGAAATGCAAGTTTCACATGATGTACCGTAAACTGCCGCAACATTGCCTAAGTTTTACGCTTTTTTAAAGATATCTTCGAAATTTAAAAGCTATTTTCAACTTTTCTATGTACTAAATAAAGTTCAAAATCTTGTCTTTGGGATATCATGGTGATATTACATTATATTACTAAAGGAGTAGATCTGTAACGACATTTAATATCAGGCAAAGTTGGGCTGAAAAATTGCAACTTTGCCTACGTTGTTAAAAAGTATTACAAGACACAAATCCACAAACTCTCCACTCTATATTGAACTATATTCTTATATCATGTTAGTGTTTATTTAAAAATCGAAAAAATGTATATAAGTAGCCTAAATTAAAGCCAGGCAATGTTGGGATGTAAATTTTGGTCATTTTCATACATTGACAAAGTCTTGTATAGGGTTGTCACAAATTTAGAAATGAACGACTTTTTTTTTCACACTGTAATAATTTCTTATACATTATTATTACTTAACATTAACAATATTATTAACATTAACATTATTACTTATAATAAGTAACATTTCTTTAGAAATGGACATAGTTATGAAGAAAACATCTAATCCATATTTTTGGGTGAAACGGAGTATTTCGCTCTCGGCTTTAAAAATACCACTTAATTTGTCCTAAATGGTTCGAAAAAGGTTTTATTTAAATGTTTAATGATCAAATAAATAGGCAAATGCTGTAAGCAAAAATTTAATATAACTAATTTTACTTAATATTTATCAGGGGAATTATAGACTTTATATTGAAAATTAATTGGCCTCGTCGCCCGACTTTAGGGTTTTGTAAAACCTTTTCAATGTCTAGACGTGTGATCTCGGATATGTCTTCCACTAATGGCCAAGAAAATGTTCCCTTGGTGTTCTTTCTCAGATATTTCGTTAAATATGTACCATTGCTTTCATTATGACTTATAATCAAATCAATGTAGTATATATTGACTTTCCTTGCAAGGAATTTAACTAGTACATATTTTCCTACAGTAACGTCATCAGTGGAATCTTCTTCAGTGAAATTTAAATTATCTTCATAAAAACTTTCAGTACCTATCACTCTGTGAGTCTACAAATGGGCCATCTTCTGAAGAATCATGCAAAGAAAACGATGAAGTTATACTGTCTGAATCTGACCCTTGGCTTTTGTCTAGTTGTCTGAGTGAAATATTTGATAATATTTTTGTGGGTTCAACAGGAACACAAGAGGTTGGAGGGTCATTTTCACATGCCTTTGTAAATAAAGTGCGGTTATTAGAAATGTATAAGTTCTGTGGTGCTTCGCAATTCACAACCACACCTGGAGGAATGTTTATATTTTGATAAGAAGAACTAGCTTCTAATCTTTCTGTATTCGGTATTGTTGTAAAGTCTTCGGTTGACACAGATTCCCCTGGTTTTATATGGACTTTATTATTTCTTTTCCTGTTTATGTTATTATTGGGAGATCTTGATTCTTTTAAATAACTGAGAAGAGCATTATTACAGGTAACCTCTGGTTTCCTATTCTCCACGTTGTAATCAGGTAGTTTTCTTAAAACTTCTTCAGGGTTTAAAGGGTGTATCCCAGTGGCCTTGAATCCATTCTTGATTGTTTCTAAATATTTGATTAATTTTTATTGCATCAATTAATGATTTTAGTAATCCTGGAAAAATACTTTTGTTTAAAGAATTACTGGACGGGTGTCGTACTTTCCAGTCGAGTAGAATATTGCGCCACGTTCTTTTTAAGGGTCTAAAAAATGAGACATCAAGTGGTTGGGTATCGTGAGTTGAATTGGGTGGTAGAAAAACAAAGCGAATATTGTTATCACGACATTTCTCTATAATGCTTATGTTTAAATGCGAGGACAAATTGTCCCCTATCATTACTTTGGGTTCCGGTGAGGTTTGTGCCCAGGGTATTATAATAGTATTGAACCAATCTTCAAAGGTTTGATTATCAAACCAACCGGATTTCGATTTATTAAATCTTGTACCGGGCGGCCCTTTTTCACACCAGTTACTCCACAGATTTTCTGCCTTATAAACTACGTATGGAGGAAATAATTTTCCGGACGCAGTGGCCGCGAACATGAGAGATATTGCAGTTTTAGTACTGTTGAGAATTTTATTAGGATACTTAACACCTCTTTTAAAAATGCATCTCAGGCTACCGGGATCATCAGATAAATTAGTTTCATCGTAGTTCAGAATGTGCTCTGGTTTTGCATTAGTTAAACTTACTTTTAGGTTATCAAAATATTCGTTATATTCACTATAAGTTTTTGTAGCCCGTACAAGCTTAATATTTTGAGTCGATCTCGTCGTTAATTTATTTTTGTGCCTATTTAAAAAAATCCTAATCCATTTTTCGCCTGGCATCTTATTATTAAAAAGTGCGGATTTTTCATTTTTTTTAAGGTAGTCATAAACGATTATTCTCAATTCTGAACGTGTTAAAGGACTGCCATAATTGGCGCAAAGAATCAACGCTTCAACAATTCTTGACTCCTCCTCTTCAGACAATTTATTAGGACATCCAACTTTACGCATATGTTTCAGCTTTACTTTATTTAAAATTGTTTTTCTTGGTATCCCAAACTGTTTTTCTGCTTCATATGAATTTAAATTTTTGTTTTTTACCAAATCTACTGCTAAATTTAGTAAGCTATCTTCATAATCTTTGTAGCGCCTGGCACCTGGCTTTCTTCTATGTTTTTCCATTGTGGACCTAAAAATAAAATAATATATATCAACTGCTTAATTAAAGTAATTTTTAAAGTAATACGTAGTAACTTTACCTAATACTTTACCTAATGCATTAGGTATTCGTTTCGTTGTTAAAAAAATATCCAATTAAACAAAATTACATTATAAGGCAAATTAAATGATAAAAAAAATAAAATTATATAATTTCAAAAATATAACTGTAACAACCCTACCGTAGATAAAGTTGAGGTTACTTATTTATCAAACTTATCCCATCTTTGCCTAAGTCTAATTTATTTTAGAACGCTTGACGACAAAACGAATCTAGCAATTGCATTATATTAAAGAAGACTAAATCGATAAGATAACTATATTACCAAAACTTAAACAATATTCTATTTCGACTTACCGAAAAAGTTTTGAGCATCAGTATAAATTCCCGTCTCCTTCTTGACGTTCAAAACGGCACTGACGTGAAGGTAGGTGACATTAGTACTATGGCGACCATTTTTTGTGTTGTCTGAATATCTTTACAAAATATACCATTGGTTTCAGTGATGCAACATAAATATTTTGCGAGTTATCAGCATATTACTATTTTAGGCAATGTTAAAGACTTGTGGTAAAGTTGCGACGTTTTACGGTAACAAGAAAATTATCTAAGGTGAGTGAGGTTTACAATTGTATTTATAAATGTACATCGTCCGAGCTGCTAACTACATATGCGGTTCACCCTTACAGCAGGCAAGCGCATAATAACCGTAAGTTTAAAATTAACTCTTCTTGTATTTTGCCTGTCTGTTGGTTTGTTGAGCTTTATATATACACGAGTAGCTAACCGATAGCTAATTTTTACTGTGTGGTGGTTTCGCAGCCGACCTACTAACCGTCGCCGATGGACCTCTGCAATACCACCAGGCAGGATTACAGGCGCGTTGCTTAGATTGAAAATACTATTTGGAATGCAGCTCAGAGCACGCTCGTGCAGGCTCCTAGTCGCCGCGCACACTAGGCGAATCGGACAACGGTACTTTTTACGCGAGAATGCGCGAATATGCGCGTAGGTAGGTACTACAAAATACCCGCTGCAGATGCCGGCGACAGAAAACGGAGTATCGCGAAGCAGCGAGCACCTACATCCGCTTTAACGCTCTCGAAGACTGGTCGATGCGTTGGGGAATTTTTGATCTTATTCCAATATGCACAAAGTTTATTGTTATTTTGGTAATGAAAACCACGCTGCACCAGCCCTTATAGGTATCATTACTGTATTTTCCTATCTACATATTATGTGATGTTATCAGAATAAAGGGACCTTGTTATCTATATGGACCTTATTGACTTTTAGATTTCTGCCTCAATCAAATAGATTGTGTTAAATAAAAACATAATATAAAGTAAAAAGCATTTAGAAACTTTAAAAATACTTAGTATTTTTAAAGTTTCTGATAGACCTCCATCAAAACTCATTCTTTACAAGTAGACATTTGTTCTTGAATTTAACAAATGCTAAATTACTGACAAAACAAAACATTATTCTCTTGACATGACTTTCTTAGCTCCTAGGTCCACCTCTGCCGGTTGTCATAAGATACCCATACTTTTAATTGCATACGGACAAACAATTTATTGTCTACAGACTTTAATATATAACGGTTTCAATTTGGAAATAAATGTATCTTTATAAGCACGATACCAAATTTAAATTGTGTATAATAAAAAACTTACCAGCCAAAATCTATGATCCGATTTCAAAACACATTCTTACTTTTCAACAACACTTAACAACAATCATTTAGGTAGCTTTCACGATTCATTGATTCTGAAAAGCTTTAAAACAACCCGTAAAAGGAAAGTAACCCCTCAACGTAGTACAAATAAGGTTTATAATGCTTTAGTTGGAAATATAACGCCTAAATACAGTGGGTAAACAAATTGTTTATTATATTTTGCCACCCGCGGAGTTTGTTTGAAGATACGCCGCGTTTTTGTTGTTCGCGATCCTTGTTGTAATTTTTTTTTCTATTGTACAACATAACTAAATACCGGACATAATGAGAGTAAAAATTGGATAAAGCACTGTATTGTATACGGCTGTCATATTATTTTTTATTTTGCGTTTACTGTGTAAGTCTATTCTGGAAGGTTGCGTGCGATGATATAAAAGTATAAGGTCCTACAAATATAGTGTAGAAAACACAACATGTATTTCATGTTATTTTCTTAGGTTTTCGCGATTACTATACATAGCAATTAAACAACTGCATTAATTAAGCGACTGCAGTCACCCCGTGACCACGTCCACTGCAAAGTGTTCGAAACGTCGGGATATAAATAATGTTAAATATACCTACGCGATTTAAACCGTTCAAAGTTGTTTAATTGCTATGTATTTCATGTGTTTTTTTATTACAATAAAAATAACTAATTGATGATTAATTTATTCATATATGCATAACACTACACACAATCGCTCGCTTAGATCTTTGACAATTGAATACTCACACATATTTGAATATTATATCTTAGTAGATACCTAAGTACGAGTAAGTACGTGTTATGCACACACGCGTAAATTAATCACAAATTATTCATTTTATTTTGTTTAATAATTTATTGTACACACATAACAAAGAAAAAGAAAAGATGTACTTACATAACGCAAGCTTACCTCCTGCGGAGATTTCTTCCAGCAGACCTGGGAAAGTGAAATATATATATCTATAGGTATAGGTCAAGACAGAAAGGCATGTGTATATAATAATTTAATTTAATAGTAAGTTAAGCGTGGTCACAGCGTAGGATGCAAAAAAATATAAATTTGTTAGTGTTGCAGGTGTCCATGGGCGGCGGTAACACTTACCATCACGTGGGACCGCTTGCTCGTCCGCCAACTAGTTTATAAAAAAAAATATAAAATTTACTTTAATATAATAATTATGACAATAAATTTTAATCTATAAGTATATGTAAAGAGAGTGCTGCTTCTGCCGATGTTAGGCATAAAGAGGAATTTGAATTGAAGCGGTGGCGGCGACATCGCCTCGGCTGTGACGTCAAGCGCCACGTTGGTGCAGTGTCAGCACCTCCTGCCTCGTGTTGCAATGGTGTGACCAAATGAGGTCGGTGCATACGCAGCGATCTTCCTAAATTAGGCATGCGTAACAAGTACAAAAATATTGACAATATACATAAATATATATTTATATACATATACAATACATGTTTAATTTTAATGTAATAAAAATATCTTGAAATACATGTTAAGTTTTTCTTATAATAGTTCCAGTGTACTGATTGATATTTTAAAATACTTTACACTATTTCGTAGAATCTTATATACAGATATATATAGAGGGATAGATTACGCAAGCTGCGTGCCTAAATTTGGCGCTAGCCGCCTAATTTCTCGCGCTACTCTTTCAGTTTGTACCTACAGGGTTCCAACCCGTGCGCTAGCAAGCGTTGTTACAAAATACAAAAAAATGAGTACAGTTGTGCCCGAAGAGCTGGGTGAAAGGGTGAAGAGCTCTTATGTAAATACCAGCGGTGCCCACGACTTCGAGTGAACTTTAAAATGATTCCCGTGGGCACTTTATAATGGCTCTGGATAAAATGTGTCTACCCTAAATATTAAGCCGGCACGTGAGTTATTATTATAACAGTATCCACTCAACACCAGGTGGACTGTAAGTTCTGTGTAAGTGCGGTCCATCCGCATTTCCTAGATACGGAGGTGTCGCATACTGTTCGGTCCAAAAATTATTTTATATCGCGAACCCGTCGGCTGTGGAACGAACAGCCTCAAGAGGTCTTCCCATTAAACTACGACATCGGGTTCTTCAAGAAAGCTGTGAATAGGATTTTGCAAGGTCGGCGGCGCGCCCGCATACCGCCTGGTGTTGCAGGTGTCCATGGGCGGCGGTAACACTTACCATCACGTGAGACCGCTTGCTCGTCCTCTTCTCTATAAAAAAAAATCTCTTCTGCCGCCTTCTTCCTATAAAGAAAAACGTCTCATTAAAATCTACCCAGTAGTTTCTGCGTGATATGCTTTCAGACAGACAAACAAAAATTCCAAACATTATTGATTTTGAACTGTAAATAATTCGTAGGTACTTTATATAGCAATGACATTTTTACCCGACTGCTGACCGGATATATTTTTCACCGTTATGTATGTATCTATGTATGTCCGTTTCTTTATTCCATCGCAGGATGGAGTGGAGTTAAATGGAGTGACCGATTTTAATGAGCGAGGTGTATAGCTTCGTCTCGGTGTCGTGAGTGCTGCTACTGGCTTATGATTTCTTGATAATTCAAAATGGCGGATTTCAGGCGCCTTATTGTTTGCTTCAGAAAATTAAAGCATATGAAACTCATTTTATGAAAAGGAAAGACGATTTCTTAAATTAAATATATATAACACTAGAATTTCAACCGAATTCTCCAGTGAAATTTAACATAACTTATCTCAATGTTGTAGGTACACGGCAGACAGACACGGCTTTGTTACGATTTTTCTATATGTATAGATAGATGTATTCGTATGTGAAAATACCTCTGAAGGGGAAATCTAGAAGCTTTTATTATATTTCCAAGTTTGTGTAAAATATGAAAGAGATGATGTGGCTAAGACTGTGCGGTATATGAGGTGAGAATCTATGGAGAGAGAAATTAGTTGAAAATGTATGCCTCTTTGCGACATTAGCTAGGATAGTTGGGGGACTTTTCTCACTACCTTTACCTTTTTAATAGTTACAAGGATATGATAATTTATTCTAGATATGTGACATACTAACCAATTCAAATAATAGTTAGTTTTCCTACAATTAGAAAAAAAAAATTGGAGAGAAAAATATAGAATATAGTATAGTATAGAGAGAAAGAGTATAGTAGGTAACATATCGCGAAATGCTCGTAAAGAAAAAATACCTACTCGTATATACGACTGCACCAAATGTACGTAACTATTATGGAGAAAGGATTCATCAGTTTCTGATATAGATGATACTCAATGAATTACCAGAAAACTATGTGTTCTCGGCTATGATTAAATCTATAGATTCGCTATCTATCTATCTTTCACTAACTTAAGAGATATTGCTTCATCAATACTTCAGTATTTATTAACAGTTTATTATTTACTTATTAAACTACTTAAATACCTATACTGAGTCATACAGTTTATAACGGAGTACGGAGGGTAGAATGACTTTTAGTATCTTTAATATGGAAGAGATAAATATTAGAAATTTATGTAGATAGATAAGAATATATATTTATTGGTTTTGTGTCTTATCGACTATACAATAAAGGTCATCATAGTTCCTTGTATTAATTATTCAATTACAGCTAATTTTTTCACAAAAACTGTCGCTTGTTTTCTCGAAATTGACTTTTTGTGGGTTGATACACAAACGCAGATAAATAATAAATATGAGAACGCAGATAACGTCCACATAATATAATTAGGAGCAAAAAATGTATAAACCAATGCGATAATTAAATGAGAACACTTGGATAACTAGTCCAGCCAACAACCTACCTACCGTGTAGTGCGATGCCAGAAGAAATGAGTTAATCTTTAGTTTGTATAATTTGTGCTATAAATAAGATAAAGAAAAAAAATGTTTCCGTGTTTTATTTTATTTTATTCACATTTACGGCCAAAATGACGCATCTTTACTCCTAAAATATAAAAGTCTCTCTCCATTACAACTAGCCACTTCCTTACCGTCTATGATGCAATGATATATCCCGTTTATGCCTACATCTCGCCCTCTGACAATCCCTCAAAACTTCAACCCCCAAGAAATCCGCTAAGTACAATGATCTGTGATAAAATGATGCGCTCGTTTGTTTGTTTGTAGATGTTAGTCGGTTTTAGAAAAACGTTTAGAAATCTTATAAAATCTGAGATTATTGTAATTTTTTATTAATTTTAATTTTTATTCATTTGCAAAGTTCACGGCTACAATTTAAGTAACAGAAATTTAACAATGTTCTTAAGTTTTAGGCCAATTACGAACTAATATTATAAAAATAACTATTAATACAGATTAATTATGTCTATGTGTGGTGTTTCTATGGTCGTACGTGTTGTTTGAGCAATGTGTAGTGGTAGTGGTTATGTGTATATGTGTATGGTTAATTTGTAGGCTTAAAGTCTGTTGTGTGTGTCTTTAATTCATTATGATTACAGTTTGAGAGATTTTTTTTTAAAGAAGCCTTTCAAAGGCAAAAGGGATCGGTGTCAACTTCAAATTCGTATTAAACATCAACTTCTGTGTAAACTTGGTATTTTGGTTACAAAAATATCATAGGTACTAATGATGGTGATTTGTTGGTATTATGCTATGATGAATACAACGAGGAACTTTTAGAACATTTTTCTCTAAGTAATTACCTAAATACAAACGCACTTTGGAAGATGGAAATTGAGGTGCACGCTGCAATCTCAGAGCCGCTGGGTACACTCGACTGACCAAGTTACATATTACGTTAGAGAACACTGCCGTAAAATGTACTGTATTTCCCTCCTTATCCTATTCCCCCAATGCATGTATCTACCTACAAGTTTCAGTAGTGAGAGAGTTATGCCAGAGCCCATTCCTGTGCCATCCTATCTCTCCCCATTTTCCCAATCCTTTCTCCAAATCTCCAAAGGTCAGCAACACATTCGGGGCGGGTGGTGTATCTACGTTTGTTATTCTGGACTGATTTTTGTCATGTAGGTACCCCGGATGACTTACTACGAGCTGGAGTGTCAACAGGCCTGCCGCATTCGTTTTAATAAAAAAGAAAACATTACAATAATATATTTTGTAATATCAAATGAGGAGTTACTCTCATCTCATTATACCCCATATTCGATTACTTATTTTTTTTTCGGAATGTCTAATTTCTTGTGGCCCAAATGGCCTTTCAAGAGCCACCGGTCGTGTTTGATTTAGGGCGAGCGCAGAAGGCACTCAGCCAGGAACAAAATGTGTGTTGCAACGAGCCTAAGGGCTCCCCCGCCGGTAAACCGGCGGAAGGAACGGACCTCGGCTTAGGGCGTTGCATTGGGGATTCGATTGCTCGGAGTGGAATTGGACTATGGATGGGATAGCATGTGATAGTCATAACTCACCAAGCTGATTCCAGCTGATAATAACGATAATTAATTAGATGGCTTGATTTAATTTGAAGAGATAGTAAGGGACACTTTTTTATTTATTTATTTATGAAACTTTATTGCATTCAGTCGTGCAAAAGACGAATTTAATGTCTTTTCAAAGAATCCTGGTTAACAAATTCTAGACTTGTAAATCAGATGAGGCGTTCATTAAAAAGTCAAATTTTAAATTATGGTAAGTACTACATAATAATAATGTTTCATTTTCAAAACATATAGGAATTGAAGAAATATATATTGAACATGGAACACTATTAGATTGCAATTAAACAACTTTTAACGGTTTAAATCGCGTATATTTGACATGATTTATATCCCGACGTTTCGAACACTTTGCAGTGGACGTGGTCACGGGGTGACTAATTGATTTTATTTGTCACTTGAGTTATTAAGAAATTATTACTACCGTCTGAAATTTTTTGAACTACCGTCTGAATTTTTTAATCATAACATTCCCTATGCACGCAGTATTCGCTCACGGTGTCCAGAGGTCTTGCAGTATGGCGTTGGCCTTGTGATTTAATTAATTTAATGACTGGATCCCAAGCCGGTGGTACTTGCCAACCATCTTCTCTATTGAAATTTGGGTGTTTCTTAATTTCAATAGCCTCGCGTAACATTCTTGGCATGTACCGGGTCTCTCTAGCGAGGATTTGTGGATTTCTGATGACTGAAATGTCAAGACAACTCCTTGGTCAGAAAAAATCAGAAATCCTGACAACTCTCTTGGTCATACTGTGTATAGGAAACCCACCCATACAGATAAATATCTCAATGGTAACTCCCATCACCATCCATGTCAGTTGACTACCGTAGGCAAATCTTTGTTACAGAGAGCACACGGCATCTGTGACACTGACCACCTCGACGAAGAGCTTCTGCATGTGAAACAAGTACTGCGAAGCAACAATCACAAACTCCCACGAATGCGTCACAGAAGCCGCCCCAAGCCTCCTACAGTTGAGCGACAACCTGCCATCTTACCATACATCAAGGGCATCACTGACAAAATTGCCAATATCTTAAGACGAGCTTCAATTAAAACTTACTTCAAGCCGCACAAGAAGATTAGCCAATTTTTAAGACCGGTCAAGAGCAATATCCCCCTACAAGATGCAGGTGTTTACAAGCTTGATTGTGAATGCGGGTTATCATACATTGGGCAAACAAAGAGGAGCATCGGTATCCGGATAAAAGAACACATAGCTGACATGAAGAACAGACGCTCGACCAAGTCTGCAGTTTGTGAACATGCTCTGGACAAACCCAACCATTACATTCGATTTGATAATCCACAAATCCTCGCTAGAGAGACCCGGTACATGCCAAGAATGTTACGCGAGGCTATTGAAATTAAGAAACACCCAAATTTCAATAGAGAAGATGGTTGGCAAGTACCACCGGCTTGGGATCCAGTCATTAAATTAATTAAATCACAAGGCCAACGCCATACTGCAAGACCTCTGGACACCGTGAGCGAATACTGCGTGCATAGGGAATGTTATGATTAAAAAATTCAGACGGTAGTTCAAAAAATTTCAGACGGTAGTAATAATTTCTTAATAACTCAAGTGACAAATAAAATCAATTAGTCACCCCGTGACCACGTCCACTGCAAAGTGTTCGAAACGTCGGGATATAAATCATGTCAAATATACGCGATTTAAACCGTTAAAAGTTGTTTAATTGCAATGTATAGTAATCGCGAAAACCTAAGAAAATATTACACTATTAGATTGTAACGTGGCTGCCCTACAGTGCTTGTATAACATATATCTAGTACCTGTATATTCTCAAATCGAGCGATGAAACGTATAAATATAACTTAAACAATGATTAGTAAATATTTTATACAAATACATATCTACTTATAACAGATATAGTCTAGTGATGACAGGTTTTATGTACATTTTAAAATATTTCTCATGAAAATCGAACAAAATTATAATAAAACGTACCGAGTGCGATCGCGTGCGAACCCTAGTCTCACATAACAGGCAAATCCAATTTTCGAATAGCCGTATTATTAGACTGGTGGAAGTGCTCCTCCCTTGATCATATTTTTATTTCTCTTTGAATTTACCTATTTCGGCGCAGCTTTTAGCCTCTTTTGTGAGTGATTGGTGCTTTTTACGCCTTACAGGCGCTGGCATAATACAGTGATTTCATTTGTATTTTCTTATTTGTTATAGATAATAAATAAATAATTAATGCTGAGTATACGTGCCATCAGCCTGTCTCTCCACAGCTGGATATAGGCCTCTCCGCCACCACACAAGGTCTTTAGCTCTTCTGATCTAGCCACTACCGGCGGCTTTCTTCAAGTCGTCAAGCTGTTTATGACTGTAATCGAATTTTAAACACGCCTCGTTATTTCATGTAAGCGTTATTATTTATGCATTCCATGTCTTCAACTTACAGTTGTACCATGCCATACCATCAGCATATGTCTTTCCACTGTTGGATATAGACCTCTCCCAATGCTCGGCCACCACACACGATCTGCGGCTCGTCTCATGCAACTACCACCGGCGAACGTCTTCAAGTGGTCGGTCTCATGCTGCGTTTGCCAGTACGTAGCCTCCATTCGAGGTCTTGTCTATCCTATCGATTGTATCGATCCTACGCCAAATGTAATATTACGCAGATAACTGCCACTTTAGCATCGCGGATGTCTATGGACGACAGTATCCACTTACCATCGGATGGACTGTATGCTCGTCTGCCGCCTTTTTTCTATAAAAAAACATTCTGATTCTACTAATTATATCAGTTACTTTGTTCTTTGGTGAATCTCTTCGTTTCGGATCATATTTTCAATGGTGTTTTTTTTTTTATAGATGAAGGCGGCAGACGAGCATACAGTCCACCTGATGGTAAGTGGATACTGTCGCCCATAGACATACACGATACATGCCGACATTATTAATATAAAATGACAAACGACGGCACGACCCTGGTTGCGCTGCCTACCTTTGGAGATATAGGAATGGATTCTCCAGAGAAAGGGTTCAAAAAATTAAGAGGGATAGGATGGGAATGATTCTGACACATCTCACGTACATTGGCACATCCTAATGTACGTACCGAAACACGTAAGTACATTAGGGAAATAAGATAAAGTGGGAAATGCAGTACATTTCAAGGTAGTCTTCTGTGAGAGAAGGGTAACGTGGCCAGTAGAGCGCGCCCAGCGGCTATTGGACTGCAGCGTGCACTCTCCCCCTCCCATCAACTCACACTCACTCAAATAAAAACACAACATTTAGCTTTATCCGTCGGCCCCTCAAAGTCTCGTCAAGCCACAATAAGTTCACAAGTAGCTACTTAACATTGTTGCCTTTGGCGGCGGTCACCATTCTTCAGAATATAATAGCATATATAAAAGCTGTAAGTGTTGTACGTATGTCCGTCTAATCCTTAGTAGCCGGTAATCTTATTGATAGTTTTTTTTACTTTTAATTCTCGTGCACCTTTCAGACGGGGTGCTGCGATACGCAGCGATTAGCTTTCGTTTTTGTGTGTCGTATTAAGTACGTAGATGAAGATACTGTTTTAATGTTGGGTAGAGAATTCAACATGAAAGTTTTATGTTAAATAATTTATGTTTAATTGTGTGATGTTGGCCGGCTTTAGAATAGAACCACCATATCTCTTCCCGTGAGTGACGTAAGAGGTGATTAAGGGATGACAAGAATTCAGTATGAAAAATGTGATGTAATTTGAACCTTTTTTTCCTCTTTACCTTCCCCTTTACAAGTCAATGAACGTGGTTAGTATTCTTACGAGTCAACTTACGAGATGACATCTATATTTTACAACATACCAGCAGCAAATGACAGTCAACTGCTCTCATCAAGTCACAACTCAGTCGAATTGCATCGACCGTAGTCTTGTGACTAACTTATACACTACTGGCTTCTGCCTGCGGATTCGCTCGCGTAAACTAAGCAGCTGTAAAATATTTTTTACACCTAAAAAATCGCCGACATCGTGGATTTCACGGATAAAAATCCGTCCAGTACTTTTTGAGTAATTCTATTAAAAGTATTTTTTCTATTTTCCTCTATAACTCCTTGTGTCATGTGAAGATGACACATATACCAGTTTTCCTTCTAGATACTTAGCTATACATTAGTGAAATCCCGATCAAAACCCATTCAGTAGTTTTTACGTGATGTCCAAACAAACAAACATACAGACAACAAAACTACTGTTATAGGTTCTGTAGCTTCTTAAGAGCTCTATTTTTTTCTTTTATTAAGTCAATATAAAGACTCGACCCTTTTACTGTTTTATTATATGTATAGATAATACATTATATACTTGACTATAATATACTTATATACTATAAAATATTATATACATTATATACTTATATGTTTGACTATAAATTTATAATTTATATGTCAAAATGTTCAAATATAAACAGTTCTTTTGTGATCCCCCCAATTATACCGCAACAGCCGACATAAAGATATCTCGTGTGAAGCATCCCATTTATACTATAAGCACCAAGAATTACGCAAGTTGAAAAGTATTGTGTTGGCTTCTCTTTGTTATATTTAAATATAAGTATCCAGTCGAGTGTGATTTTAATGCGATAAAGGTACTTAAGATTAATATTATTGGACGAATTCTGTTTGGGACCGATTTTACCACCTTTGAATAAAATAGGCCGAAATGCGAGCCTTGGACGGCTTAAAGTAAAAAGTATTTTTAAAAAATAATTCTGATTAACTAAATTTTACTATAGATATTGTTTTTGTTCAGGAAAAAAGGTTTAGAATGAATCTAAACCTTTTTTCCTGAAAAGTTAATGAAGTGATACAGTGATAAGAAACTATTTCAACTAATACGTACATGTAGACAGCGCCTACCTTTTTTTTCTTTTCCTACATGGCAATAGCGCAATTATTTAGCACATTGTGCCAGTGTCGAGCGCTTTCTTCGTAATTAACAATTTCAAAGTCAAAACAATTCAAAATGTATCCTGTTAATGTCTAGTCCTCGTCGAAGTATGTTAGGAGTCGCTCAATAAAGTAATAGTAAGTTTACTGAGGGAGAAGAGTTAGGTGCGACACAAACACTACGCACAAAAAGCAATAAGTTTAATAAATAATCACCATTAAACGACAAAACCTCAAAACACACGAGTTCCCAACCTACCTACTGAATGTAATTGTAACTTCAATTTTTTTTTAAATTGAAACAGTCAAATCTCAACAAATTTATTCATTAAGAAAATCACAGATAATAGAAATTGGAAAAGGTAGTTTAGTGCAACATAAAGGCACATAGTGATACATTCATTTAAGTAAACACGAATAACTCTTACAAAAATACATTATAACTGTACATTATTTAAAATTTGTATTATCATTACGCAATCAGATACTGCTAGATGCTTCCAAAAGAGATTACGAAAACTTCTTTGGAATTGTGACAGAAGGACACTTTCGCGCCAATGCTTTTTTTTTAAATCACTGCACTTCTGCAAAGGTTCCAAAACATGATGCCGTTCTAACGCACATACACAAAACATGCACAAATTTAAATTCCCTTGATATATATTTTTTTAATGGTTTCCATTGTTGATGGTTAGGTCATTATTCGTTATCGAATTGGATCGGTGTTACGAGAAACACTTTCGGCGCCATTATTTTGGTAACATTAGAACTGTGTTTGTGGGACGACGAGTGGATGTTTTTGTTGGAATTAAGAGGATTCCTCACAATTTTGGGACAATCGTGAGATATTTTAGCTACTTATTTTTTTTCTGGGATTAAGTCTTTATGTTGATAGTAAAAGTGTTTAAGTCTTAAGTTGCTTGTGCACGATGTTTAAAAGATAAAATGCTTTTGAATTGTCTCGATTTGCACGGAATTTATATTTTAAAATAAAAAAGTGTTCTATATCTATCGTGCAATAACATTAAACTTTAATAATGTACCTAACTCATGGCAAATGAAAATTGAGACTAGAAAAACGCGACAAATTAAAAACAATAGATTATCATTAAAGATAGTTAGAAAAATAACTGTATTACTTAAATTAAATACCTAATATAATTAGCTGAATTCAAGTACCAAAATAATAAAAATTATTTTAAAAACAAACTATTATTCTGATTGGAATAAGTACACACTTAAAATAGGGATAACACTTGAAATAGATACAATAATTGTTCTCTCTGTACCCCTTTAGAGAGTATACGAGAATAGGGGTTGCTACAGAATGATGATTTATTATAGATCATTTTTCAGAATAACATTTACAGGTAGGTACCTATAAATTAGTGAGCAAATAAGTGCATAAAAGTGGTCCCAATAAGGGTTTAGAAGAAAAATATTTTATTTATTTTTTGTTTAATTTTATTTATCAATATAAATTCACAGCGAAACCAATTAAAACAGAACTTACATCAATATGAACTATCAATATGACCTTATTGTGGGTAGCATATTTCCGTTTAAACAGAATCTAGAAACAATAAAATTTTTGAAATACTTGGTCCAAAGGTAATAAGTCACAGAAGACTACCTTGAAATGTACTGCATTTCCCGTTTTATCATATTTCCCCAATGTACGTACGTGTTTCGGTAGTAAGTGAGATATGCCAGAGCCCATTCCCATCCTATCTCTCCTCATTTTCTCAACCCTTTCTCAATCCATTCTTATATATCTCCAAAGGCAGGCAGCGCAGCGCGTCAGGGTACGTGCCAGCGTTTGTCATTCTGGACTGATATTGGCATGATTCGCGGATGTGGACGACAGTATCCAGTATCACATATAAATCCATACCAACAATGTCCCTTTAGTCAAATTACGTCACATATTAGTTTTACATAGAATATAGGTATATATATATATATATATACATATATATATATATATATATATATATATGTAAAGAAATTTATATTTCTTTAATTCGTACAGCGCTCTTCTATCTGTAAACAGTGACCATGTACTGTACTCTATAGATGGCGCTGTGAGTAATGGCGGCCCTCACGGTTGGAAGAGCAGCTGATGTTTAGTTTTGACAGAAGTCACTCATCATTAATTATATTGTTAGATTTAAGTATAAAAAGTGAATAAAAAGGAATTGGCAATTTAAATAATAAACTTTAAATGTCGTTTCTTTGTTTTCAGAGCAACACAATTGTTTATTAGTTTCCAATTCCTAATAAGATTAGAGGTATTGCACTATAAAACGACATTTAAAGTTTATTATTTAAATTGCCAATTCCTTTTTATTCACTTTTTATACTTAAATCTAACAATGTAATGAATGATGAGTGACTTCTGTCAAAACTAAACATCAGCTGCTCTTAAAACCGTGAGGGCCGCCATTACTCACAGCGCCATCTATAGAGTACAGTACATGGTCACTGTTTACAGATAGAAGAGCGCTGTACGAATTAAAGAAATATAAATTTCTTTACATATATATATATATATATATATTCAAGTAATACTTTATTTCACAATTTTAACTGTTATTGGACATTCAGCTACTTTGTGTGAAAAATTTGGTACAAATGTATACACCAATTTTTGCATAGACCTACGATTCACTGGAAGATAATGACATTTTTTCATTCTCCTTAATATAGTTTTATTAAAATCTACTGGAGTCACTCATGATATCCATGATTGTATCTCAAGTATGATATGTACAATAAGTGTATCTCATTGTGTGTTATAAGCCTACAGTATGTATATATATTCATGTTGGCTTCCTGAGAAATGAATAAATAACGCTCACGCAAAATTTATTTTGTCGCAATGAAAGTATAAGTGCTCCAATGTAAATTTAAATTTCTACTTATTGCAGCAATAAACCCTATTATTATTATTTTTATAATAATTTAAATACCTCTTTTGTCACTCTGTACAACACAGAATAAATAAATCTGTTAATTATTATACTTTTAATATCTCTTACATTTAAATGCTCGTAACTTACGCACACAAACACAACGAACATAAATTTACCTGCATACAATCAATAATGTACACACACACACATATTATTTACTTACACGTTCCACACATCTTACTCTATAATGACATTGGCTTTATCATAAAATGTGTGTACGAGATCATATGTTTATATTGTCACACATTGCTCGCGTGGAAATATCAAAGCAAAATTTATATAAATATAAATAACTTAAAAATGACAATTAATAAGATTATTTATGTATAAGATTATGTCAATTAAGAAAAATATTAAATACACAATATTATGCTATATATTAAGGCGCAAGTTATAAATATTCTTGTTCGGAATAAAACATATTTCCAAAAATCGACCCATTATTTCATATTCTTAGATCATAAGATAATAATAATAATTCCTAAAATATAAATACATGTTATAAAATACTTTGTATTATTTTATGCGGGATTTATATGACTGAGTGTAGATATTATAATAATAAAAGAAAAAGAAATAAATAAATAGTGAAATATAAACCAATTTAACACATATTCCTATTTCTAATCACAAACTCGAAAAAAAACATAATAATTATATTTTCCTAAGCCCACTCAACGGCTCTTTTGGCCCACTCGTGTGTAGTGGCATTAGGGCGTTAAGAGCGGCCGACACGCGCGGCCCATTACCGGTTTAATTAAATAAAACGCACAAATATGCGACCGTGTGATACACCCCTAATGCGCGGGCGACTACATACAATACTAGAGGCGGACAAAAAATAAGAAAACTTACATTAATTATATTAAGTACATACAAACAATACATACATTTTTTACACTTACAGTTCTAGATACGTAGATAGATATTTACAGTATGTATATATAATTTAATATTTAATGTAGGCATGTATATAAATATGTATTTTATTAAATAAATAACGCCATACTCAATGACCCACACTAGGATTCCGTGTGTTGTGGGTTCAGAGAGAAAGACGAACACAGCACTTACAACACCCAAACCCGAACAAACACCTGTCTTTAAACAAATGATTGTCCGACTGGGAATCGAACCCGGGACCTTTTGCACAGCAGGCACTATCAACTAGGCCAATTTGGTCGTTAAATGTTAATTTTGTATGTATTTACGCATTTTTTCATTTCTTATTATAAATATAGTACATAATAATTAATAGTTTTTTTTTTATATAGGGAAGTAGGCGGATGAGGGACCCCACGTGATGGTAAGTGTTACCGCCGCCCATGGACACCTGCAACACCAGGAGGTATGCGGGTACACCGCCGACCTTGCGAAATCCTATTTACAGCTTTCTTGAAGTACCTTGCTTTATTGATCGTAGCGTAATGGAAAGACTTCATGAGGCAGTTCGTTCTACAGCCCACGGGTTCGCCGTAGAAAATAGTTTTTGGACCGAACAGTACGTGACACTTCCGTATCGAGGAAATTTGAATGGACCGCACTTCTGTGACGCGAGGTGCGGTAGTAGAAACTCGAGGTGGGAATTATATTGAACTATTCTTCAGAGCATTCACCATTGCACAGACGGTAGAACATAGAGAGACGCAACGTCTCTCCGAACGCTGAGGGGTTTTAAACCGCTCGTGAGAGTGCGATCGTCGTGCTGTTGATATTTCGATCCGCCGGTTCAGAAATGTGAACAGTACTCCATATGGGGCCTAACCTGAGTTTTGTAGTGTTAGGAGTTGCAAAGGGGTCAAGTACCGCTTCGCTCGGTTCAACACACCGAGCTTTTTGGAGGCCATTTTGGCTTTATTTTCCAGATGACCACTGAATTCGACTTTGCTGGAAATGTCGACACCAAGGATACCGACACTCTCCGAGATCTTATCTCTTGAGAGGTATGCTCTGAAAGCGAGGTGCTACGACAAAAGCGGCTTTTTAACGGTGTATTATATATGTTACAATATGAAATACATGAAATAATAGACGCCTGATCACTGTCACTTGGATTACTGGAAGAAATCTCCTATGGAGATAAGCTAGCCTGTTGTAGATACATCATTTTGTTAATGCCTTTTTGTGTACTATATGTGTGTGAACAACAAAGTATGTGATGATGAAAACTGAATCAAAATCTGAACTTAAAAGGCTTAAAAGTTAGTCCCAAAACAGAAGCTAAATGATTAGTGTTATTAATTACCCTTTACCTTAAAAAAGTCTTGTCTACGCACGTTACTAACTCCCGCCAACCCACTATGGGAATATCGTAGTGGCCGCGCGCCACATCGATACACCACTTGAAGCCTTTGTGTTGCCTTTCACTTTTGATCATACCCTTTAAATTGTTGCTTTACTATGTAAAATAATCTATAAACTAAGAGTTTTAATTAATGAAGTTAAAAACGAAATATTTTGGCTGTTTTTCTCAGAAGTTCAATATGTATTTACTTATAATAGACGTTCCAAAAAATTGTTTATTTTTTACAATTTACTTTTTGATTTTTATTAATATTTTCTTATTAATTATAACTTACATAACTAACTAAAGTACAAAGTATGTGCTAATAAATAGAGGTGATAAATGTTAATAGCTCAGCGCGTGAGCTATCACGCTAGGCCAGGCTACTAGGAGTCTCTATACTCGTCTCCCATTCGTGTGATCGTGTGAGTTGAAATCCTCGGGCCGTACCACTGAGTAAGTAAAGATTTTTAAAATCGTCGCGAGGAAACCTGCATGTTAAAGAAATAAAAAAAACATTTGGAATATGTGATCCACCAATACGCACTGGGTCAGCGTGGTGGATTACGGCTCGAAACCCCCAGTGATACAATAAATGATAATAATGAAGATGCGGGAATAATAGGTTAGGCTATTTTTTTATTTTAGTTTTAGAAATTGGCTTCTTGGAAGCTTAAAATAAATAACCGATGAATTATAAATAACCGAATTGATTGTGCATCTCTGTTATCTCTCGTTGACATCAATGTATCTTCAGCAATATTTTAAACCATTTTGTATTAGTCATCGTAAAAATAATTATGGTAAAAATACCCCACAATGATAACTGTTTTGCGTAAATATAACGAAATACATTATAGATGTGAGGTAGACATTTCTTCTAATATAATAGGACTATTCAAAAAAATAATACCTCAATGTAATAAGAAATTGATATATTATGTATATATTGTTAAAGGTGTACGCCGATTTGGCGATCGGGTGTTGGCTCAGCAATCTGGCTCTGAGAACCAAATGTTAAAGTTACACGCCGATGGCTATCGAAGGCCAATGTTGCAGGCCACACGCCTTAGCTTTAACGAGGGGGTGTAGGGATTTAGGCTTGCCGGTCTTGATGTTACAGGGATCTCGGCAGATCAGGTGTTGGGGTGAATACGGAAATAAAACGCCGCTCTGGTTTACATAAACACAGGGGTCCGGAGGGAGCGGCGACGGGCAGCAAGCTCACTTTTCTTCTATATGTTAATTACTACTCAAGTGCTGAGGACGAACTGGCTTGCTGGCTGTTAGGCCTTTGTCTTTTTATAGGGGTTTGCTGCCCTAGCGATCCCCACGTTCCCTGAGGAAATTTTAATGCTATTAGCTCTCCACTTTTGTACATAATATCTAGGTTACAAGTCTTATTTATCTGGGCCGGTCCTCTTATTGCACGGAGGATAAAGACTATTTTCGGTGGCGAAGTTTAGGTATTTTCCTTTTAATTTCCTTTTTCTCTTATTGTCCCTCCCCCCCTCTGTGAGTAGCAAGAGGTGTGGGAGGACCGGGGGTGCACTGCTTTCCAGTGGCGCCGATACCGGAACTACGCCACCTAGCCCGCAACTTTTGTTCTAGAATTTATCCTAAATGAAACACACTGCGAGCGGTAGTCTTTATTTTAAACCTTATTCTAATTCCCTGACTTATAACCTAGGTATCCTAGTACTTTGGAGAGCGAGAATAAGACATACAAAACATAAGACAACACAATAAACATAAGTAAATGAGATGTTGTAAATACGTAAAAACAATAGTATATCATAATCCTTAACATTTTACATTATATCAATACCTTATCTAATCATTTTATATAATATCGACATCTTATGATAACGTGTTATGTATGTGTTAACATTTAGTATTCCGGAGGAAGGGCACGTGAATTTCATTCTTGACCAAAATCGTGCCGCTTAAATTCTGCTACTTGCGGAACTCTGTTTAGACGGCCCTCTTTTCCTCCGAAATGTGTGATGTTAGCACATACATATTTCGCGCACTGATTCTATATTGTACACATAGGTATATAGGCACCGCACTTTCACTATTCTGTCGTGCACATATATATTTCTCGGAAGTTGATTTCTTTTATTCCTTTTCATTAAATTACATGAAAACCGTATGTGATCTAATATATATATATATATATTTAAGTCAAGATATCATGATTAACTCATAATATATCATTTATTTGTCTGTATGAAAATGTTGGCATATCTGTAATTTAAATGCATATATAAAATTATATTTTGAATGTACTAACAATGTCCTGTATGTATCTAGTAGATAGGTAAGCCTTATAAATAAATCAAATGTTATCACTTTAATTGAATGAATGGCTCTCTCTGTATAACATACAGATTATATATAATAAAATCGTAACAGAACCGTTCCCGTACGTGAAATATGTTTGTATGTTTAAAATACATAAAGTATGTTTAAACAAGTTGATTGTAAAAGTATGTAAGAGCGATATAGAGTCCAAAAAAGCATTTTTTAGAATGTTTGTCTGTACGCAGATCACGCAAAACCTACTGGACGGATTATAATAAAACTTGGTATAGTTATAGCTTACGTGGCGGGTTAACATTTAGAGTACTTTTTATCCAGGTCGATTATAGAGTTTCCACAGAAACTACAAGTTCACACGAACGAAGTCGCAGCCGCTGCTAGTTGATTATATGTATCTAGAATTCGTTCTGGAACACATACATAGTAGGTACATGCCAACACTAGCCAAAAATGACAAATCAAGAACTCAATCTGTTAATACATATAAATTGAATATCTACCTCATTTTGTTCTCAATTAAATTTTAGAGATCATAGATCATTTTGGAAATAAAGCATGTGGAACAAAAGGGCTTTTTTCACATTGGCCCATTGAAACGAACATAAAAAGCACTAACAATGTCGTTTTTTGAGAGTTTTTGAAGGACTGTTATTGTAAACGATGTTATACGGACTTTTTATGTTTTATGAAATTATAAATGCAACAACTCGTGGGAACAAAGATTACTCGTTGCATTTTTAATGTATGTACACTGTACAGTGTACAGGCCTAGAAACATAACTTTGTATATACAAACATACATAGGTACTTTTGCAGAAACTCAGAGGTACGCACCGCGGGCAAAAGCTAGTATTTTCATAAAATTACACAACGTCTAAAAAAATGTTACCACCCGAATGGCGCGAATTACCCCGATTTCGTCGGCAAATTACCGCGCGGGCGCGCAATTTTCCCTTAAACCCTTATAGCGACTTGAATTACGCCGAGCCGGGTTCCAATTTAGTCCGTAATGTGCCAGGTTTTAAGGTAAATCAGAGGTGTTATTTCCAAGGGCGGTGCTCTTACACAGTAAGCGGTTTTTTTTGGAGAATAGCCGATTTAATATTTTTTTACTCGTAATATAAAGGGCCTAGTAATTTTGAAATAGGACAACTGAAGTTCTTCGATTATAAATATTAGGAAAGACCTAGATAAAAGTTGTATATTATTGATGTTATTCAGAGCACGATGAAACACCAATGTACCTGTTTTGTGAATGTGGCTCTTTGATGTACAAGCGATACGTACCTACGTAAGTATACGGGCGCTCATTTAAAACCCGACGAAGGTCAACAACTCGCTGCTAAAACTAAACTGCGATATCTGCAGGCCGTAGACATTTACTGGGAACTACAAAAAGGGTGGTGATCACAATGCATCAGTACCTAATGGTCGCATTGATACGAGACTGCCCTAATCCTCAATTATAATAATACTTATGCGACTGGTCGTAGGCGGTATGCTACTATATATGTAACATTTAGGAGTGCGACTATATTGATATTCAATGGTTCTTAACATCGAATACGGAAATTATGAAAAGCATCAAAATCAAAATAATATCTCCTAAAACCCATTTTCCCACAAATATTTTAATCTTTTAAAGCTCACCTTAAATAAATAAACACGCATGTGTGTGTGTGTGTGACACACCGGACACACCAATGCAAACACAAATCTACCGACAATCTATTACATACTGTTTTTAAATGTCAGTGTAATCTGTATTTGGCCATTAGCACTAGCAATATATTTGTTAAATAAGGTATCTACATAAAAGACAGTACATATATTAATTATTTCAATAAATACAGTGTAAATCACGAGGTTTTTAGTAAGTGACAGGAACCGTATTATACTGAACGATATAGGTATTAATAAATAAATAACGCCACACTCAATGGCCCACAGTAGGATTTCCTGTGTCGTGGGTCCAGAGACACATACAAAGACAAACACAAACACACACAGGTATTAAAAGTTCTGTTTATAGAAATACTGAAATAGAAAAAGTAATCGCTCGGTTTGGTATCCGTGCCACAAGACATTGGGTTGCATTATGAGACCGTTTCACTAAAATACTATAGATGATGATAATACGTGTAGTTTGAATTTTTTTCGTGTATATGTTTTTATACTCTTAATATGCACCTATATACCTACTTATTAAGCTTGTAGCAACGAATAACACAATGTTTATCGACCAAAATTTTTTTAAGACTTATCTTAAGAAGATGGGTAAGAGAAAAAATGACTCTCCTCGTGGTAGACACCTTAAACATTGACACACCTTATACGCTACCTACGTTTAGAGATTTAGGTATGGATTTGGAAAAAAGGTTCGAAAAATGCGAAGGGATAGGAAAGGGTGGGATGGGATTGGGCTCTGGCATATCTCACTCACTACCGAAACACGTACGTACATTGGGGGAATAGGAAAAGAGGGAAATGCAGTACATTTCAGAAGTAGTGTTTCGAGAGAGAGAGGTAATGTGACCGGTCAAATACGCCAAGCGGCTGTGGGATTACACCGTGCACCCACACTCTCCAAAAACCAAAACCCCACATGGCTATGCTCCTGGCTATCTGTGCTTCTCGTAGTTCTATTAACTCCTCCAAAGTACGCAATTGTAAGTTTTTTAAATGTTTTAACTATGTAAAAATAATTCACAATTTTAACTAAATGTGAACATGAAGAAGTGAACTGCGGGCCAGAAGTGGTGTGAGTAAATAGTTTTATTCCATATATATGTGTGTGTACACTCGGATTCTGCCACGTTCTCATAATATGGAATACGAATTTGTTTGTCTTTAATAACGGTAATGAGAATTTTGTTCTGTACAAGTTCTGTCTGTTGATACAAGTGGTAGTGTACCACCACTTGTATCATACTTGTATCATCTTGTATCACCACTTGTGGTATTCTATAATTATTAACTGAAATGATTACATAGTTGTCTTGATTACCTACTCAACACATTAAAAACTTTGAAGGTATTTAAGATATTTATAACTTTTGTAATCAACTGTAGTACCTAACCATTTATCAAACATTCTTGTGTTCGCTTACATTCCCGGTCGATAGGTTGGCTGGAAGAAATCGCTTTTGCCACAACTTATTAAGCGGTCCTTTAGCGATTAAACCGTACCTTTTGTATGCCTATCTACTTAATTAAACTTTCGTATATCTTTCACTGTATTCTTTGGTGTGCATTAAAGTGTACTTACTCACTTACTGATGAGTCTACTTTTTAAAAAGAAATTGAAATTACACTCACAATTCAGTAAAAATATGCAAAACCTTTTGAAAAATAAAGGCAACGCAATATCATTTCCACACTTTCCGCACACCTAATAAAATGTGAATGAAATAAATAAATTCACGGCTAACTGGCAAACGCGGAGACAGTGAAAGTTAATTTGAAAATGGAATAAACAGCTGCCAGCCAATGGGATGAGGGCCCGGGGGACCGCCGGCCAATCGCGGCACGGGGATTTTCGCGCGCTGAATTTTTATTAGCCCAGATAATAACGCCATTTTGTGACAGGTTTCCTTTTTCGTTTTTACGCCATCGTCGTGTTGCCATACGCGAGATGGGACGCGACGCAAATGGGGTATTACCGTGATACGTGACCGATTTTAAGGATTTGCTTTTCGATTTTCTCTGTTAATACGTTTTCGTGATTGTGGGGGACCTTTGTTTCTATGTATCGCGTGTTTATTTGTAATAGAGAACAAATAATTGACGGTATTTCTACCATCGCTTACAACTGTCACGATAGTAGCAATAAACACCACTATATTATGTCCCTGACTTTTAGTGAGTAGTTAATGATCATTAAAAACTGTACTTAAGTTTTTTAAAGAAACCTCGCTAACGTTGATGCAGGCCATGCCAAGCCACGCCATCAGCCTGTATCTCTCCACTGCTGGATATCGACCTCTCCCAAGGATCGTCACCACACACGACCTTCTGCTCTTCTCATCCAGCTACTACCGGCGACTTTCTTCAAATCGTCAGTCCACCTGACCCGAGCGCATTTTACGCTACGTTTCTCCGTGCGTGGTCTCCATTGGCTCCATTAGGCACGTGAAGGATAGGGTAACGAGTCCTTGACGACTCGTTTCGATTTACATCGAAAATAAACTCAGCATGGGCGATTTTTTGCCGCGCGATTTCGGCCGGCTTTATAATAACACCACTCCATCTCTTCCCGCGGGTGTCGTAAAAGACCAATAAAGGACACTTCTGAAACAGTGGAGACGCTAACCTACTTGGCCGGCGTGGTGTTTTAAAGTCATGCATCGCTCATGCACAAGACAATGTGCATGAGGTGGACGATGAAAGGGTTGGTTACGGTACGGGCGATTTTATTTAATATCGACGCTCCCCAAAATAACACTGAATCCTTAGCATACAACGTCTTGCATCCAAACGAACATAACAAAACATATAAAAATGTACATTCATTCAAACTAATTCAGTTGTTCAGTTCAGTTGCCTGAATTAGTGGATTTTTTTGCGAACTAATTCAGTTGACTGAACTAATGAGATTCGTTTTCTCACTTGTTCAGTTGATTGAAAGTCGACAGACAAAAAAACAGACATAATATGTATTATTATATTTATTTTTTATATTTATCGTGATCTTCTATTGTGGATTGTATATTACTACTATACTCTTCAATTTACTGTCCATCTTGAGTACCTAATGTCCTCTTTACATAGGTTACATTACATTATATATATTATAGGTAATTATAAGGAAAATCCGACTATAGTCATAAGCTTTCATATACATCCACGTCTTTCATGTTTTATAGTTTAAAAAATATCAATACAAAACCTATGTAAAAGCTAGTTTTATTTTAAACTGAAGTAGTGGGAATAAACAAAAATGTTAGCGACAACTTCTATAGTTAATCTTCACTACTTTGACGCCTGTCCTCAGGAGCCACATTCTATTTTTAAATTATTCACGAAATAAGGTTACTTCTTCTTTCTTATATGGCAATAGCGCAATTATCACATTGTGCCGGTGTCGAGTTTTCTTCGTAATTAACAATTTTAAAATCAAAACTATTCAAAACACATATCGTCAATGTCCAATCCAGTCTAAGTTATTGAGTCGCTCAATAAAGTAATAGTAGGTTTACTGAATACTGAAGAGTTGGACTGTCTTTATTGATTATCACAAACATTATGTATTTATGTACATATATTTATGTAACAGTATGTAGATTACGCACAATAAACACATTGAAGTTTACTAAACTGTCACTATTAAACCACAAAACCCACAATACTCTCGAGATCCCGCGATAAAGTCCTCAAATAAGATTATATTATCAAAAAAAACTTAATCTAACACAATTTTTATCGATAAGCAAGAAGTTCTTCGTATTCCAAAAAGTTTTGTAATGGAATAACTTTAAGGTTAACTTATTAAAATTGTTAAAACTTGAAAGAGCAAAGTTATTATCCGTTTCCCGTAGGCTGAGTTTCAAAACAAAACAGAAATCTAACCTTAGATCGAATAGAATAATTGGCTAGAAGGGTTCTTTCAAGCTAAAAGAGTGTAGTTTAAAATAATCTAGGACCTATTTGCGTTATTATTTGTTTTTTGAAAGCTGTTATCGTTATTCTTTCCGTTTTGAAATGTAAAATTTGAGAATAATATATCGTATAGGTACCTACCTACAGTATTTACCTGGCGGCATACAAATATACAGCACGTCGTAAGATAATGCCGTAAGATAAAGATAGAAAAAGATAATGCCAATAATTGATTATTTTCGGATTTTTATATCATACGCGTGATTAATAATCGTTTGCAAAAACGAAAATTGTATCTCGTATTTACGACATGCTATTGTATTATATCGTATGATAAATTATAGGTAGTAGATATTTAACATAAATAAAGGTAATCTTAAAGAATTTATAAATGTTACTAAACCGCAAAGAGATATACTAACTTTAAAGAAAAATGAAATATTAAATATGTATATTTTATTCTTTTTATTTCTAATATAACTATAAAACTTTGTAAAACTAAAACCTATGAATCATAAAGAAAATTTTCATTCTTTTTGATTCTTAATCAAAACTAACTTTTAGTAAAAATAAAAAAGTATTTTTCTCTTCGTATCTACTCGTATCCCAACTACAATTGATAATAATTTCAATTTAAAAAAATCACGCGTTACAAAAAATTCTCGGCTACTGGTTAGAAATAAAAAAAAATAGACGCGAAATCCTCAACCCGTTCAAAAGCAAATCCGAGTTTTACACTTTGGCTGTATGGCGAGTTTCCTTTGCCCGCGGCTGAATAGCATGGGGCGGGACGGGCGGCTAATTAGATACTTCCCGCCTTTCCGTTTCCGTTCTGCGAGCCCGATCAACGGTGGTTCCGAGAGAGCGTTCTGAATTTAAATTTAAAAACGACGCCTCCAGCTATTCGATGGAACTTGAGCTAATTTTATTCAGATACTTCAATGTATATGGTTTATTAACTTTATTATTACCAATTGTTTTTTTTATTTATTAAAAATATATATAGAAACTTTATTTATTATTATTATCATTTATTATTATTAGTAATTTTATTGTTTGGCTTTGCTCCAGCTAAAGCGCCGCAACACTACCCAGACGTTTGGCGTCCGGATTTAGGTCCGGTGAACAGCTTCTGATCACTACAGCAACCTGGAACATATAGATCTTAAAATTGTTAGACATTTAGCGGCCCTTCTTCTAAATTGTAACACTGCCGAGTTATACCTACATATAATAAAATACATAATATATTAAAATGACACAGAATCTAAAAGATTCTGTGTTTGTCTGTCTGTCGCCAAGTGTGCCGTGGCCGAGAAGAAGTACTATAATTATAATTATGGGCTTGAATGCTGGGGACGTGTCAGTGAAGCATAAAAGGACAGTCTACCCTGTTTCCTATCATCCTTAAGGTATAATGTACACTAATAAATACTCGTAAATGAATTTAGAACGAAAACCAATTGTTATCATCAAATAACAATACTAAATTTCGAAGGAACAAAGGCCAAATTCGAAATCCGAGAGAGACACGTGATTAAAATCTGAAAACTTGGAAGTGGAACTCATCACGACACGTCTAACACATGCCCTATTGTTCCTACTGTCGATAACCATTATGAACGGTTAAAATAGGGATAGACTACATGGCGATATTTATTTATTTCAGACATAGTCCATATTTTGTTAATATAAGAAGTCTTACAAGCTATCTAAGTACCTAATTAATTAATTACATATGAAAACAAATACATATAACAATATAATTAATTAATCAGTAAAATACACAACGACCAACACATACAACAACATAGTGTCATTAGAACAAGGCAAAAGATGAAAATCGATTATACCAATTTATACTTTTTATTATTAATTAGTAAGCGTTTAAAATGAATATTTTGCACATTATCCTCTTATAAATTTTTGGCAAAGGCATTAAAACTCTATGCGTATCTCCTTGCATCTTCACAGTAACAAACTCCTTAATGCCAGCATTACTTCTAACGATATCCAAGTGAATAAAACGCGAATATACACAGTGAGCGTATACCTACGTCGTAATTAACGAGTCTCTCTCGTCACACAACTTTACTTATTTCGGTGGCTCGCCTTCATTTAAGAGATCTGAATTGTATGACCGACGCTGTTTGATACTTGTATTTTTATTTTATCTTTGTCGTGTACTGTCGTGTTACCCTAAGAGATATTGTTAAAAGGGGGTAATCAACTTCTACTAGAGTGGAAAGAGGTAAGGTTTGTTTCAATAGCTCCTTATAATTTAAAGAAAACCTAATACAAAATTTTAGAAAGAGGAAAACTAGTACGACACTTAAAGAGTCTGTAAATGTTTGTTTCTAAATTCACGGGCATCAAATACTCACGGACGCAGGCGCACGCCCAGAGTGATGAAGAGCGGGCACTACCGTCGACTGGAAACAGCGGTCGGACGGGGCGATGGCGGCCAGGCGCAAGAAGCGGCACCCAGGTACAGTACCAGCACCCAAAGAGCGACGGACCAGAGCTGCGGCGGCCGGCGAGAGTAGTGGCCCAGATGTGATGTCCAGGATAGCTCAGTCCCCGGAACAGGCGTGTGACTTTTTCCAAAACGTCTTCACTGATCGCTCTCCAAACAAAAACTATTCGTGCGGCGCCTTAGATTTTTCACTCTTTCTTTTTCCTGACAGAATTCTCATCGGATTTATGAATTTTTAAATTTTATGATCTCGAAAAGTTTCCAGCCCGTGCTATTCTTCGTGTAGATGGGTAATGTGTTACAGACGTTATAAATATTGAATTAGAATACAGATATCAAAATACATAGTAAAAAATACAGAGTACAAAATTGAGCTATTGCAATAAGTGTTACAGTATGTACTTTTATTCTTATATTTATAGTGTTGATGATAGCGCTGAGCTGACAGTGATGGAAAATTCAAATTTCCGCAAGTAGACTATCTATCTATCGTTGATTTTCAACTGAAAACGCAATTGAAATATTTGAATTGAACTTTATACATAACAACATACATAAAAATACATAAATCTTTACTATATACTACTATACATATATACTTTATACATAAAAAGTAAAAAAGGAAGAAGAAGAAAATATGTACACAAGGCAAATTTATCTCCTGCGGAGAATTCTTCTAACATACCTAAGAAAGTGAAATACGTCAAGAGAGAGATTATATGGATTGTTTTGGATGATTATAGTGTGATTTTTGATTATTGTTTGTTTTTATTACGAATTTTGTGGACATACGCGAAGGGCATTTCTTAACTGCAATCTTAACTGCATTTCAATAAATGAAATTTGAGAAAAAAATAGTTTGACATGTACATCGGTTAAGTTTGAAGATACGCCAATTAACCGATTGGTTAAACCGATATCGGTTCAGTACTGAATTACAGATTTTGGCTTAAAAAAATTGACTTAAAACTATAACAAAATAAAAAAATTCAACCTATTAGATGGATTTTTGGCGGGAACTCGAGCAGTTATTGTTTGATTTGCAAATGTTTGTAAAAATTGTGTATTGTGGTTTGATAGTGATAGTTTATTAGGTTTCAAAATGTCTTTTGTGCGTAAAGTTTGTGATAATCAAATAAAAGCGTAGGATTGCGTTTTTCGTGTGCTTCCAAGGAGTCCACTTCGGTCTTCAGTATTGCTCCTGACTTCGACGAGACTGGACATTGACATAATACGTTTTAATAATTGTAATGTAAAGGGTTACTTATGGTTTATTATCGGCGATACTTCGGCCAGTTACATGAGCCGTGGTCGCGGGGAGACTGCGGGGGCAGGTGAAGGTGTCGTCGCTATTGACAGACAAATCTGTCTACCAACCGTCGTGTTCGTTTTTGATTCACTTGTTCACACTGAACTTGTTTTCGTTGATTAAGTTTTTTGCCCACTATATTAACAATATCACTATCATCATTAGGTATATTACTAATAATTATTATGTTCAACCACAATAACAAAAGTTTAAAATCTTGGTGTTAAATTGGTTAAATTGTTCAACCAATTATGTTCAACCACGATAACAAAAGTTTAAAACCTTATGATATGTTTTATACTTTGCAATTGTTTATTACGAAGAAAAACTTGACACGGGCAGAAAGTGCTTTTTTTTGGGAAGCAGGCGGACGAGCAAGCCGTCCCACGTGATGGTAAGTGTTACCGCCGCCCATAGACACCTGCAACACCAGGGGGTATGCGGGTACGCCACCGACCTTGCAAAATCCTATTCACAGCTTTCTTGTAGAACCCCATATTGTAGCGTTATGGAAAGACCTCTTGAGGCAGTTCGTTGCACAACCTACGGGTCCGTTGTATAAAATGGGTTTTGGATCGAACAGTACGCGACAGCTCCGTATCGAGGAAATGTGGATGCACGGCACTTCTGTAACGGAAGGTGCGCTTCATTGTACCCATTCCCCGTAGTACGGGCGACAGAAGACGCATAGAGACGCTAAGGGGTTCTAGACCACCCATGAGAGTGGGATCGTCGACATGGCATGGGAATGGGATGGCAGTTGCCATAAATAAAAAGAAAGCATACCTATTACACAAACGATATGTCATTATATAGGGCTTATGAAACTACAAATATAGCCTTATCATTTTTTTTTTCTAAAACGTACGAAAAATAGCTACTTTTTCCCCCTGACTAGTGCTGCAATCGGAAAGAACTGAGAACTAGGAGCTGTGTATCTATAACTGTTTTTATATCAATACCAAGAAAATTAGTGATTAAGTCATCGTCGCAAGTATTCAACCAGCCGAGTCGGTGTGTAAGAGTTTATTTCGTGCTCTTTAGAAGAATATCTCAAAGGTGTAGCCAAGTTACAATGTGCTGTACAGGCGTGAACTAAATGATTAAATAATTATCTGTATTTAGTGAAAGTTAGAATAAAGTGACGCATATTTTATGTGTAATTATTTTTGCATCGCATCCGATGCATAATGAATCACACAAAACATGATTCCATAAATTAAATTAGTTATTTATTTAAACTTTTATGCATAAACAAACATTGCTCAGAAAGCGGACTTAATGCTTAGTGGCATTCTCTGGCAGTCAACCTTTGGTTAAACAGATACACTTAAAAATACCAATTACCTACATAATATTTTTGCAAGTGAATAGCACAAGATCGAATAAAAAATCATATAGATTTTATAAAGCATGTTTAGAATTGCACTTTTATCTATATTAGTAATCCTACATATCTGTACAGTGGCTTTAATGTCCTAAAAGCTAATGAACCTATGAAAGATTAACTACATTATTATTTTTTTTAAATATATTCTCCATCTTTCCACCGGTGCATGCGACTGTACGAGAGTGTATTCACTAAGATGTTGTCTCCCGCAAATTTGGCCGGGCGTTGCTTAACATTTAAATGTTGAATCATACTCAGTTTCTCCTTGCAAAATCTCCCCATGGGGATGGAGTAGTGAGGATAAGACATTTCCTATATTTTCTATAATATATTGGCTTATTACAAATTGCTTTGCAGCTCGACTAACTTACTTAAAATTCTACCGAGACTAAACGCTTTATACAGCTTTATGCCTACATTGAAGCTTTTGCGTGTGAGTTCGTTCGCGTGGTCTACATAAATAGTAGTCTATATATGAATCCAGTTTACAATCCACCTATTTGTCAAATTTCAACTAAATCGGTACAGCCATTTCAACGTAATTGAGTAACAAACATTTAAACTTTCGCATTTATACCTAATATGGTACTTATTTGATATTATACCGCGATGTTATGATGACGTTTCTCTAATGACATAAGTAGAAATGTGAAAGTAATTAAATCGAAATATGAAATGATCGATTCTTTCCGATTAATTTCATAGAGATCCGATCCTTTCGTATATCTTAGAAAATCTTATAAATCGTATATAATTAATGAATATATATAATAATCTTATAATTGTATCGTAAATAAATGAAAACTATAACATTTAATATTTATTTTTATTCATTTAGATATTTAATTAAAGGTAGTGTTCTGCAACCTGTTCTGTTTCAGCAAAATTAGTGATATCAAAAACATAAAAACTATTGGCTCATTTCAGACTTTTATTTCAGTTATGTGACAGAGTAAAAAGGATATAGTTTCATAACTCATTAGGATAAAGATATTACAGATGTATTTTATTTCAAATTTTATCATTTAAAGCAAGTTTTGTTTTATTAACGAATTATTCATAACGATTCCAAGAAATGTTTTCGATTATGATTCCGTTTTTGTCTATGGTCGTTGTCCCAGCGCTAGCTCTGAATGAGGGCTAAATTAACCTTGTTTTTGCTTTCGAAATTTATTCACTGTGTTTTAAAATATCGAATCAAATTTAACATATCGAAATATAAAATTTTATGTTGTAATATATCTTGAAAATACGAATTAATTCATATAAATTAATTTAATTACTGTGAAGCTAATATAAAGTCATTTCCATTGAAAAATCATAAACTGCCATAGGATTCATAAGATTGCAGCCCGAGTATAGTGGCATTCAAATAGAACGTTTCCTAACTGTATCTTCCCATTATAATGATACACACAAGGTATCATTATAATACAGTTACACAGTGTAACAGTATGTCGTTATGTGTATTGCAATGAAAATCATCTATAAGGAAGCATGTACATCATAGAGTTTACAAGTCTGGTAGTCAACCTCCAAAGTACTGACTTCGTACTAGTTGGTTCTAAATCCGTCGACTTGGTGATGACATTCTTAGAAATTTGAATTTATTTACTTTAGTTGTTGTGAATTTGTTACTTTAGTTTAGTTTTGAAATACAAGCATACTTTGATAATATATTATCTCCCAACAACAGAATAGGCATAATATGTCTTTAATTTAACGGGGATATCCACACTATTCCCATCCCTTTCTTGAACCCTAAAAGCGTCCCAAGAAAGCTGAGACAAGTATATTTTAAGTAATTATAAAGGTCTGCTAATCAGGATGGCTAATCACAATTTATCTTCCGAGCCGTCCCGCTGGAAGGGTATCACTGTACCTACAAGACGAATTAAAAATAATGAAGATTATTATGTAGATGCGACAAACAAATAATGGGTGATAATGAATGATTAATCAATCGCTTGATCAATCAATCAATGAATGATTAATGATCGGGACTTCGTGCGCGTAAATGTAAGAGTATGTGTTAGATTGATTCCCGTGGGAACTTAATAATTGATTTGGATAAAATGTTAGCCCAGCATATAAAATATAATTATGACAAGTTTCAATAAAATCTAACGAACGAATTAGACGAGTCCCGAAATTAGACGAGTAACGAATGTGACACTAGTTCCGAATTTGGCAACCACCTAAACATCCACGGTAAGCATAGTACTGGATGTCGCATCTACACAATTTTCTAATCAGTGCAAATGAAGAAGTTATCCTCACGATTTGAAAATTTGAATTAAGAAATTGGAAATCGTGTCCCCTGGTTAAAAGGACCGAAGAGTGGGGACAAGTTACAGATGTCACGATAATTTATCTCTGGCCCTTGACTTCTGTTTATACTATTTAGTTAAGACCCCTTACTTAGATGACGATTTTGAGAGAGTAAAAACTTTTTATGGTATTCTATGAAGAAATCCTATAGAAATAAGAAAGGCGATAGTCATTGTGTCGTTGATGCAAATCGCGGCCTGCACCACTGTGTTTTTATTTAAATAAAGATTTTTTAATTATCATTAAGGACTTTTTGGCGGGAACTCGAGAAGTGAAGTAGAGCTTTTGTTTGATTATTATAAAAATTCTGTATTGTGGGTGTAATAGTGATAGTTTATTAAACTTCAAAGTGCCTAATGTTTGTGTGTAATATTTGTGATAATGAAATAAAGGCATAGCATTGCGCTTTTCTTGTGCTTCTCTTCTGTCGTCCATAAACCTACTACCTATCACTTTACCGAGTGACTTCTAACTTACTTCGACGGCATTGGACATAGTCGAGTTGTTAATTACAAAGAAAACTTGACATTTGCACTGGCACAATGCGCTAATTGCGCAATTGCCTTAAAAAATAAGAATAATTCATTAGCTCAGCGGAGAAGGAAAACATCATGAAGAAACAAGCGTGCTAAAAAATTTAAAAATAAATAAAAGTCACGCACATAGTGACATCAACCTTTTTGCATTGAAACGTCGCGCGTCGTATGCTCGATAAACATATTACGGGTAGTGAGTGAAAGGTAATATATGGTGTAATATATAGTGTAATATATCAGAGCTCCTGCCCATCCCATCCCAGCCCATGGTGGGAACCCTATCCGATCCTATTGAATGGAGAATCTAATGGAATAAAAGTAACCATTATTCCATTATATTCTACTCCCCTTACATACCACCCCCAAGGTGGACTGGGAGGTGTAATGGGATTACGAAAATTCGTCATCCCGTTGTACTTATTATTGCTCAATTTCCCAACCCTTTCGTGCGTACGCGCGTGTGCACGCACACAGACGCGCGGTAGCGATAAGGCCGCCCGCTTCTAATTATTTTATATTTTCTCTGTATCTTCTGGTGTACAATAAATAATATTGTGGTGTTTTATGGTGGTGTTGTAGTTATCGTGTAGGGATGATTGAGTAGCCTCTATGATAGATGTGCGTGTCCTCTCGACAATGTGAAATAAAAAATGGTATCGAATCTATCGTTGTCACTAATTAAATATGTATACAGTTTCGCGGTTCGGAGGCTACTGGCACGCCCGATTAATATACTCGTATGTCACTGTGTCGCTACATATATTTATTTTTTTCTGAAACAGTATTCCATTTAGGCAAATAACAAGGAAAAATCACACGTAACTGGATTATTAATAATAAATGGCACGTAGGTACTCTTATCTATTCGTGTGTACGCTCCTTCTACTTCACAATTTTCAGCTGTCGATACATCACTCCATTCTCTTCTCGAGCCATTCAGATGTATTTGGAAATGGGATTCGGTATCAATTACTTGACGACACAGAGACGTATTCGTATACACGAAAATTCCATCACGTATGAAACACCTTTACTTAGGAGACTACATTAGGCAGAGTTACATGAGAATACACTTTAATATTAAAATAAAATAAATATTAGGAATTTTTGATGGAAATATTATTAATATTTTCGCGTCGCTTTTTGGGGCGTTCTGTTTGACAGCTTTTAAAAAGTTGCTCTAAAATGAATAGTCTGCAAATGAAAATTGAGACCGTAAAAGGGCGGCAAATTCAAAAAAACTTTAATAGGTTATCACTAAACTATTTTTTTCTTTTCATATATGGCAATGTTACAATTAGCACATTCTGCAAGTGTTATGTTTTCTTAGTAATTAAGTCTAAACAATTAAAAAACACATCTTGTCAATGTCCAGTTACGAAGCAAGTCTGGAGTTGCTCAATAAAGTGAGGACAGAGTTTAACTACTTGGTAGCACACGAGAAATGCAGTCTCATGCTTTTATTTGATTATCACAAACATTATACACAAACAATGGGCCTTTTGAAATTGAATAAACCAGAATACATACACCATTTTTACATTAATTCAAACTTATTGTATTTTTGACGTTTACTTAGTATTTTAGTATCAATTTTGTCAAATCCGATCATTTAAATGGAATGTGTTATAGTAACTTCGAATAGTCAGCAGTATAAACTCCCCTTAAGCTTATAGATGTAATTTCGTCGCAACGCTTTCATGCTCTATTTGAAACGTCCGTGCAACGGAACGCAATGCTGTACAGTCTTTGAGCCGTTTGAAAATCGAAACCGTGCGCATCAATCAGCCAAATTGGGGGTTAGCAAAGAACGGAACGCAGCAGTCCGGCCGCCTCGTTCTCAAAATTCTAATAGGGAACGTGTTCGCTGTTCGAAATTCGAATTCAAATGAATAGGTGTAATGGACTGTATGAGCCTTGTGTTCCATGTTCTCTGAGTTTTTATCGACCTATTTACGGTTCTAGTTCTTTCGTCTATGAGATTGATATGAATATTGAAAACATTATTTCCAGATTTAAAACCGAGCACACAGCTATACTGTCTTTTCAGACCGGAATTCTGACCGACATTATTGCTGTATTGGTAATTCTTTTATTTATTGTATACTGTCATGGACACCTGAATAAAACACCGACCGACTTGCCTCTTGCAGCATTCAGATAGAGAGGTATTGTGAGTTACGGTATCTGTAATTTTACTACATGATGAACTACATGAAAGTGTTCCCCTATTGCGCGGTTTTTGTGATAATACCTATTGAAGATTTCATACGCTTGATTATGGAGTACAGTCACGTAGAAAAGGTTCGACGTGGTTACTTGTTGCAAAACATTTATTGTAGCGCAAGTTTAATATTCAACGTGTCACCAAAACATCGCAAACGTGAAACCAATTTAAAATATATAAAACCGTTCTAGCGAAAAATAAAATTGACTATTTTAAGAATTAAATTTAAAGTTCCAAACATCTAAGATTTTGTTGTCCTTTCTAAAACCTTCGTATCGCTCATTACTCAGACAGGGCGCCAAGGCGGCGTACGCGACGCTGCCTGGGCGATGCGCATAGAATAAAAGATATATAAAGATATAATTGTACTATCAATCATTAAAAAATATGTATTGTAAAAACTGGTAGAATCGATTCTACTCTCGATACTAAACAATCTATTTTCAGTTAACCTTCAGATTAAGAGTTAACTGACGGAAGAAAAGATTGTAACGAGCATCGCTATGAGACTAGCTATGTCGGTTAAGCCGAATGAAGCCTCAAAAAAAACAAAAAATAATAAACTCTTAATAAACTAACATCTCATAAGTAGGCGATATAGAAAAGTATATAGATAAAACTATTGCACACCAAAACAAAATAAGACAGTAGCAGACATCGTAACACATGAAATGCACAAAACTATTATCGGTACTAACAAAGTGTATAATGTATCGTAAAGTATAGGCAAGCAAAGCAGGTTACAGCAACTTTCAACAAGTAACAATGAAAAGCAAAAAGCAATTAATCAGCCACACATGCGCTTACTTACCTCCTTTCCAATTACAACCCCAGTTTATTTCAATCGGGCAACACTAAATTACCGAATAACATGTTGACGACAAAACGCTTTTCAATCTCTTCACTAACAATATTCCCCTAAAAGGAGCGCCCTTTTTTGTGCGTTGGCTCCCAAATGCCAATCTGAGGAGATTGCTTTTTTCTTTTGTTAGTTTTGAATACCGTATGTAGCTTGGAATCGCGCAATACGACTCGGCGAGGCCCTTTGTACGTGATTAAATACTCGACAGCCGTAGCTTTGCCGCCAAAACTCAACGTGGGCGCCACTTTGTCAAAACCATAGAGTCGAGAGTTTGACGTTTGACGTTCGCGTGGCGGGAAAAAAGATTCGATTGCGTCCATAAGTAAGGATTGGTTATTTAATGGTTTCTTGATTCTCCCGATTTGTATGGTGATTAATTTTGTCGTGTGTGTACTCTTTTTGAATTGGGATGAGTTTGGCGAGTATTGAAGATTAATCTTTTAGGGGTGAGTTCACATTATATTGTATTGATGTCTCAATATTTACCTAGAAAACAAAATTTTTAGTGTATCTCTGTCACACGAGATAACTGTGAATGCGAGTAGTTTAATGATAAAAAAACATATAATTTGCTCTCTGTGAAGGACAAATCTTTCTCAATAATTCTTTCACATAGTTAATGCAAGAATCCAAAATATCCAATATTGGAGGGGGAGAATGCATGCTGCATTCCCACAGCCACTGGGCACATTTGACTTTGGCCACGTTACCCCTCCCTCATAGAAAAATACCTTGAAATGTACTTACTGCATTTCCCACTTTATCCTATTTCCCCAATGTAAGTACATGTTTCGGTAGTGAGTGAGATATGCCAGAGCCCATTCCCATCCCATCCTATCCCATCCCTCCCTATATTCCCAACCCTCTCTTCCAATCTATTTCTTAATCTGCAAAGGTAAGCAAGGCAGTGCATCCGGGGGCGTCAACATTTGTTATTCTGGACTGTAGTATGGCATGTAGATACTGCGAAGTTTCATGGTCGACAGTGTCAACTTACTATCAGGTGAACTGTATGCTCGTCTGCCACTTTTTTCCATAAAAGAAAAAAGTCCCATAAATACTACATACTTACTACAAAAAACTCAAGAAATTTAAAAAGATTGGTAACAAGCCGGTTTTAAAATATCTCTTCCCGTGGATGTAGTAAAAGGCGACTAAGGGATAACAAGTCGCTACCACAAGCCCAGAGAGACCACACCACCTCCAAAAGAACTCGCCAAAAGAACTGGACTCGCCAACCCGCTTGGCCAGCGTGCCGTTTGAAGACCATACACGAGACACCTCGAGCATAAGACAATCTGCATAAGGAGGTCCAGCAATGGATGATACAAAGGCTATGTGATTTATGGTAACTAATGTGCAAATTTAAAGATAAGACTTGATGTAGTGGAAAAAAAATATATTTAATCCATAACTAATCCCAAATCCCTATTTGAAGGAAATAAGTTGAAAGGAGGGAGCTATTATGTAAATCGAATATTTGAACATATACCCAAATAATAGAAATCCCGCCTTAATATTCTCCAATAGCAACCACTGGGGAATATAGTGTGAAAATTCCTCGAACAACTTTTAATATGAAAAATGCTATTATATCAAAGACCAATTCCTTAGCGTCCCTTCAAGAGCAATTTCATGCAAAAATCACCCGAATGTTTTAGTTATAAGAGTGAAAGTTACACAACTTGAAATGAAACCATAATTTTGTTAAAAGATCGCTTGACAAAATTACTTCTGTGGTTGAATTCGCACCTTTTTCGCTTGCTTTAGTTCAGTTTGAAATGTAAATATAAATTTGCAAAGTATCGTATCTTGTCTACCTTTTGACATTTTCTTTATAGAACAATGTTTAGCATTCAATGCGAAGCTGTTTTTTCAATAAATATTAATGAATTTTGTTATTTGATTATTTTCTTTTGTTTCTGTTTGATTAAAAAAGTTTTATTATATTCAGCCAGTTGTATATTCATTCAAATATGAGTTTTATGTCTATAACATAGACTATAAAGTTTTCAACACAAACGCTTGTGACGGTTACCACTATATAAACCAAATAAACTATTTCGTTTTACGAGGCTCAATCGAGAGTGTAGTGTAGTACACAGTGTCCAATCAAATCTGAGAATATGTAGTTTCTTTAGTGAAACCTACCTCAGTCAGTACTTATAAATGTACTAATGCTTACTTTTAACATTAAATTTATTGTATATTAAAGACTTTTTTACTTCTCAATACATATTTTAAATAACATCAATCAGATAAGGTACTTTTTTAAATAGCTCTTAACACAAAATTGTGGCCTGGACTAATTGTAAAAATACAAGACAACGATAACATGATTTATAAAACAAATAATAAAACTTAACAATATTTTATATGACGTGAAAAGAACACGCGATCCCGAAACTTCAATCAAAAATGGAACGTCCCATTTTTTTTCACTTCACTGTGACAAAAGCAGAGCCGTCAAATGCCATTGCTTAAATGAGAACGCAGTCATTCGCGAGTGTGGTGAAATGGAAAAATCATCGAGTGAAATGTCATCGCGTTTTCCCGCTAAAATGTGAAATAGTTGCTTAGCAGAAAACTTGGTACCCGCACATTACAAACAAAATAAATAGAATAAACAAAATAAAAATAGATAATAAGTAAACAGATAGAATAAATATTAGTATTGTTGATACTGAAAATAATCCCGTCTAAAAGGTCCGTCTGCTCTTTTAAAATAAACCTTATATTTAATTTAATAATATACCAAACTGATAATAAAATTTATTAGATTTTTTTATAGAAAGAAGGCGGCATACGAGCATAGAGTCCACCTGGTTCTAAGTGGATACTGTCGTCCAAAGACATCCGCAGTACATTTCAACTTCAGTCCAGGAACTTCAACTTCAGGAAATAACATAGACAATGAAATAGTTAGTTATTTTCTAAAAAATTTTTGGTGTGACAACTGTAACTAAACTTATCTGAAAAACGACCACCCTTCTAAATAACATGTGAAGATGTTGAAACCAGCTTATGGGACAAGCTTTTCAATTGTATTACTGTAGAAATGTTAGAAAAATCAGTTAGGAGTTTAAGAAGTCAAGTAGCTAGTAGTTAATTAAATATTTGTGTCTACTTATGTGACAAATGACCCAAAATGTTTAAAATATCTTAGTAGTTACTTGTGTATTTTAATAATAGTGCTTCTAATATAATGTTGCCAGATACTATGTTTTAAGCTACAGCAACCTTCATCTATAGAGTATAGAATTTTTCTCGGATTAAACGGGCATTAAAGGTGAAACGAGTGATAGCGATGAAAAGAGACAGACTATATAATACATGAGGGATACGTGATAATGTTTTTATTAATATTAAATAATGCTAGATACGCGACTATTGTCTCTAAATCGTAGAGATAAGAGTTATTATAGATGTATTGTGATCTTAAATCGAATTTCAAGATGTTTTGACGTATCGTTTCATGGTTGGTTGAATCAACTACTAATAATGGATATATTTTAGTCAACTCCTAGAGGAATAGAAATATATTTTGTTAAGTTATTACTACAGTAGTAGTTGACTCAGGAGTGAGGGAAAGGGAACATATATTTTTCCGTATAAAACTCTTACAAAAACTAATTGGGACGTTCATGAGAGAACAGAATGAGAAAAGAACCCAGAAGTGATATCCTGAAGGAATTACCACCGACCTTCGCAATTTACCATACTGTCAGCATTTTTTGTTTTAGGTTAATCTCCTTAATTTACTCTTTTTGCACTATATTGCACAGAGAAGACTTAATGCCATAAGGCATTATCTACCATTTCACCGTTGGTTAAATGTGAAAAATTAAAGCGTGTGTAGTAGAAATTACACAGTGAACTTAATTCATCTGTATCATCGATATGGTATTAGACTAGATGACACATCATACGTTCTTATCAAAGAAACCTGGTTGGCAACTTCTAGGGGGGGTGAAACAGATGAGGAGGGGTTCATTACAAAGTCAAATCTGTAACTTAAGTCCTACGTAATAAGGATATTCAAAATACATATAAATTAAATAATTCGGGAGCTATTGAACACAGAATATGATTTAGTCTTAATCTTAATCTTTCGCCTTGTCCTGTTCTATTCTGACCCTACAAGCACTCTTTAATCTGAAGGCATGTATAAATTTTGCATATTAACTCAGTACTAATGTTCAACCAGTATTCTGATGAAGACGCTTTAGATAATATCCCTTTAAAATTGGTCGGCGAGCTTCGTCAGCGAAGACGGCTAGTGTTTAAGGTGTGCAAGGTGGAGTTTTGATTAGGGAGGTGAGCCGAGGTGTTAGGTAGGGTTAGGGTTGTCAACGTTAACTTCTATTTAGTCTTTATATAGATAAACTCTTTATTGTACACCAACAAATGTTTCAAAAAGATAATATAGTGACTAACACGAAAAATACAACAGACGGTCTTATCGCCAAAGCGATTTCTTTCAGGCAACCTTTGGGTGGTAAGGAGAACAGATTTTTTTAATCGCGGACACTAAATTGACAAGTACAAATGTCAATTTTGAAAATAATATTGTAAATTAATTTCCATAGTGTGGTCCTTATGGTTTCCTTGTGTTTCCGGTTATTTGAATTGTAAAATTTTAAATGTGTCTCTTCGTTGCTGGATATAGGCCTCTCCCCCGGACCGCTGCCACACACGGTCTTCATTTCTTCTCATCCAGCCACTACCGGCGATATTCTTCAAGTTGTCAGTCCACCGGGCGGAGGGTGGCTCCCGCTACGTTTCTCGATACTTGGTCTCTAGTCTAGGACTCGTTTCCCCCATCGGTTATCAGTTCTGCGGCATATGTGGCCTGCCCACTGCATAAAAATAAAATAAGCAATGTCCAATGAACACATTCTTCCTGGATCAGTGAACGTCGAAGGCGTGTCACTTAAAATTGTTGACTATTATGTACATCTTGGGCAGTGAATTCAACTTATTTTAATTATGTGTATTCAACTAAAACAAAATCTCCGTTACTGTAATCTCACCTGGTAAGTGCCAGCCCTACATACGCGGGTGCGCGGGGTGGGGCGAGAGTACCTCGCTCTGATTGGAGCGGAGCGCGTCACGTGCCTCTGGGAAATCAGTTTCGGTCGCGCGTCGTCGACTGTATTTATTCGTCGCCTTGTCAGTGCGGTCACAGAGTAATGACTACAGTGAGTACATTATTTATACAGCCATGAAACTGATACATGGAACATTTCATTGAGTTCTATATGACTTGAAAGAAATAATGTACAATAAATGTCAAAATGTCCTGCTAGTAAACCGATAAAAACTGTATTCAAGAAAATTTTGTTTATTTGTTGCTATTTAAAAATCAATGCGATTTGCCTTATAATGAAGTTTTATTGTAACTAAAATAGTTATACAATACCATTGGCCTGTGTCTCTCCACAGCTGGTGTTAGGTCTTGGGAGAGGCCTAATAGATTTAGTTTCTCATCATCTATTTTAAGTTATATGCCTGTATCGATTTGAAATTCAATCAGATTGATATATTCAGCTGTAGGTATATTTAGCGCTGTATTTTATGCCAAGTTTCATATAATAAAAATGTTTCATATTACATAAATCCGTTGTGTAATTGGCATCCACTATATTAATGTGCTACGTAGTCGCTACGTTGCGTAGCATCCCTCGTAGCGTATCGTAGCCGTGCTACGAACACGTTACTACGTGTAAATTAGAAATATTTTTTTTAAAGTTTAATTGTTAAAACGATAATTGCGACTGACAACTAGATTTACAAAATGCACCATACCACACCTATATCATCAGCGTATGTCACGCGCAAGGCTTACCACTCTCCATACGATCTAACCTGGCCTAAATGGTAAAATTAAATATGTAAACACACAAATTTGAAACCCGTTTAACCCTTAAAATTCATGTAGTTGTAATAATATTAATATAATCTTTATTTCAAATAACTAAGACTCATGTGCCAAATTTAAAAATATAATATATATATATATTACACAATTAATGTACCTACCTATACATTATTACAGGACACATATACATATTTTATAACATAATGACCAGTGCGACATTTTATGGTCAAAAATCCTTTAAAATTCCCATACTTTTTGGTAGGATCTCGAGAATTGAGGTAGAGTTTTGTGATTATTTAAACTTCAGAGTGTATAATGTTCGTGGGTAATGTTTGTGATAATCAAATAATAACATAAGGCTGCGTTTTCCTTGTGCTTCCAAGGAATCCCAACTCTTCTGTCCTATCGCAGGGTTATATAATTTGTGCTCAGTGACTCCTAATTTACTCTTAACATTGGCATAGTGCATTAATTGAGCTATTGCCATATTAAAAAAGAAGAAAATTCCCAGGTAAAAGTGCATATAAAGTTTAAATTAGGAATACGCCAACCCAATGTTTTTTGTGGGACTTTTTGGCGGGAACTCGAGAAGTAGTAAGGTAAAAATTGTGTATTAGGCACTTTGTGGTTTAATATTGATAGTTTATTAAACTTCAAAGTGTTTTTTGTGCGTTGTGTTTGTAAGAATCAAATAGAAGCGTGGGCCAGCGTTTTTCGTATGCTTCCAAGGAGTTCTCTTCTGCCCGCAGTAAACTTACTATCGCTATACTGACCGACTCCTGACTTACTTCGACAGAACTGGACATTGACAGGATACGTTTTAGACTTTTAAATTGTTTATTACGAAGATAACTTGACACTGGCAGAATGTGCTAATTACACCATTGCCATTGTATGAAAAAAAAGCCCTCTGTCATCGTTCAGTATCCTCGATCGCCGCAAGCGAGGCCGCGCTCAGTCGCCGTCGGTACAATGTTCACTTCCCACTGAATTCGTTTTGGAACACTCTCCGCTAATGGTGAGCGACGCGTTTTCGAACGCCTCCCGAATGTTTTTCATTTATTAAACGAAGTGAAATTAGATTTCTTACCTATTACGGCTTGCGATTAACATTCACAATTATATTTGAATTATGAGTAATTATTTTTACTAACTATTAAACGGAGCTAAAATGCCTAATATTTACTTATTTTATTTTTTATTATTATTATTATTTATTTATGTATTAGGCTAGCAGCTTTCGCTGATGAACCTACACCAATTAGGTATATTACACGAGTTGGCAGTGATATTACTTATATTATACATATATTTTATAAATAACATAGGTAAAAATTAAATAGTAATGTTTAATACTTGTTAATAATTTTAATTTTAAAGTTTAATGTGTAGTTTAATAATTTGTTTAATGTTTAATAATATGTTTAATACTTATATGTGAGTTCTAAACACGATTTTGTCCTTTTCCTTTGTAACTGTCACTTTCACGAGCCCTTTTATTACCCACTGCTGTACATGGGTCTTCTCAAGCATATTGTCTTGTGCATGGGACATGTATGACCTTAAAACACCACGATGACCAAGCGTTTATTCGAATTCACTCTTATATATAGGTGGTATATTCCTCAGGGTTTGTGGTAGCAACTTTGTTATCCGTTAGTCGCATTTTACTACACCCTTGAGAAGTAACTATAGTGTTCTGTAACTATAATCTGATTTTATTTTTTATGTACGAAGGCGGCAGACGAGCATACAGTCCACCTGATGGTAAGTGGATACTGTCGCCCATAGACATCAGCGATACATGCCAACATCAGTCCAAAATGTCAAACGCTGGCACGCCCCCGGATGCGCTGCCTCCTTCCTTTGGAGTTATAGAAATGGATTTGGAGATAGGGTTGAGAAAATGGGGAGGGATAGGATGGGAATGGGCTCTGGCACATCTCACTCACTACCGAAACACGTACGTACATTAGGGAAATAACATAAAGTGGGAAATGCAGTACATTTCAAGGTAGTCTTCTGTGAGTAGCCTGATTATAAGTAGCCAGTAGTCGATTGCAGTCAATATAACCAGTATAATCAATATTTAAAAAATAAATTGGACTCCTATGTTAGTAATGCTTAAAAATAATTTGATAATGAAAACATCAGACACCCTCAAATCAACAAATATGTTCTCTGTTACAACTAAACACAATTACATCTCTACAAATAAATTACGGCTAAAATCATTCGCTACCCTCCAAATCACTATCAAATAGACTGCCAACATTTCTATTTACACTTGCAATTTAATTTATTAAATAAAAATAGACTTTATATTAACAGCAATAAAAGACAGACTAGATTTTCGAGGCATATAAAATGTTTGTAGAAACTATACAATCACAAAAATGAACGCGCCCAATACCAAATGAAAAAGGTGTCAAAGATCGAATTTACGATTCATTATACGTAATCCCAATAAAAACGGGGGTGGATTCTAAATCGTAGCCAATCAAAACCGAGCTCTAAACACTTCCTTTAAAGTTGAATTTTGAATGTGAATAACGCAAATACATTTTCAAAAAAAGAATTCCAAATGCGCACGCATGTAAGTGCCCATTGTGGCGGCAGATGGTCCGTTCGAATTCCGAATTCGAAACGTCGGAACTCACATTCTAAAATACGAAATGTCGTATAAACCGCGGAAAAGGAGCAGTTACCCGCCGTTTTTGTTTTGGAAAACACACGCTATCTTTTTAATGGCGACCTTTTTACTAAAGCTCGTATGAAGATGAATCGGCGAGTGCTTAAAAAAGTAATTCGTTGTTAAAACGTGGGGCGACGAGGGTGGCTCGTGTAATTAAGTCTATATGAATCAGTTTTCGTGTCAATTAGTGTTTATGAATAAAATTACTACTGTTTTCGTGATGTGGCCAGGGCGTGGCGCGTATATTTTTTTAAAATTTTAATGACCTTATTAATGGCTTGAGTTTTAATTTACGACTTATTGTCACAACAGTTATCATCATTCTAAAATATATTAAAAGATCATGAAAGATATTGAGTCATGAAACCTTTCATATAACCTTATAGGTTATAACAACAGTTTCCTTTTCTTAAGTAAAATATATTTTTTGTCTGACTGTTCAGAAACCACTTCAGAAACTGTTGTCATTGCATGCATAATTGGTGTTAGTATTTTCCAGGGTACAACAATAGACCATATTGACAGACTGTCAATGAACAACAAAGTATAGGTCTATACAACTAAAGGTTTAAACTATACAACCTGGCCCATCGACTTTTTACGGAAATTGAGAAGTGAAGGTAGAATTTATGTTTAATTATTATAAAAAATTTGTAGTTCTAATTCTGTGGTTTAATAGTAATAGATTATTAAACTTCAAAGCTGTGTTTGTGCTTAATGTTTGTGATAATTAAAAAAAAAACAATTCGAGTTCTTCCAAGGAGTCGCGTCCAACTCTTCCATCCTCAGTAAACCACTTTACTGAGTAGATGAGCTTCGGCGAGACTGGATATTAACGAGATTTCCGAATTTTGATTTCGAAATTGTTAATTACGAAGAAATCTTAACACTGGCATAATTGCCATATGTATAAGAAACGAAAACTTGACACAGACACAATGTGTTAACTGCGCTATTGCCATATATGGAAAAAAAACATCCGGCCCATCACCGATAATGCCATACGTGGCTACAACGTCATTCGCATGGTCATATGTGGTGACAACGTCATTCGCATGATCATATGTGGTGACAACGTCATTCGCGTGATCCTACGCGGCGATAACGTCACCCACAAGATCATACATGGCGCCAACGTTATTCGCATGATCATACGCGGCAACAACGTCATTCGTCGCTATCTTTGTTCAACTGATTTCATCGTCTAATGTGATTGCAATTGTTATCTAATCTTCTTCCGTAAACTTGATCATTGCACGGGAATCTTACAATACTTTTATCGAAAACAAACAAATTGCCTACATTCCCACTAGTAATCACAAGTTTAATTGTAATCACCCTGATTACCCACTAGTAATCAGTTCAACCATTGAGTTAGTCGGAATTATTTTCCCCAGTAGTTCAATTGAAGCTGTTTTATGTTAACAATTGAACCACGGGGAATAGCCCGAAAAAGAATTCTTAGTAGTTCAATTTTCTTCTAAATTAATTGAACAAAACTTAAAATAGCTAGTAATATTTAAAAGTAAAACAACTTTTGCTTTTACCTATTACAGCAATCTGTGTGAGAATGTATGAGTGAACTGTAGCTGTGGAAGCTCACATTGAGCAAACCAAGCGAACCATAGCAAGCCGTGCAAAGGAACACATAACCGCCGTGAAAAATAATAACGCACCCAAGTCGGCAGAAGTAGAGCACCTATTAGAAGCAGGACCCAATCATTGGATTGAATTACACAAACCAATAGTAATTTCAACTGAACGCCAAACATTCAGAGTTTGGTCCGAGAGGCAATAGAAATTAAAAAATGACGAAATATCAATCGCGAGAATGGATTTAATTTGGCACGTACATGGGACGCAGTGATTGGACTTAGCAAACCCAGAAAAGTAGATACGTTTTCAAACTGGCGTGTGTGTGGTGATATTGTTAGTATAACTTAATCAACGAAACCAAGTTCAGTGTGAACAGGTCAATCAAAAACGAACACGACGGAGGGTAGACAGATTTGTCTGTCAATAGCGACAACACCTTCACCCGCCATCGCAGTCTCCCCGCGACCACGGCTCATGAAACTGAACCCAAATATCGGCTATAACAAATAAATAATAAATCGTGAGTAACCCGTTTACATAACCATTATTATATATGAGTGCCTAATAACTTTGCTATTGGTCCTAATGGGAACGATCGGCATAGTATAATTACACAGACGTATGTGTACCCGTGTACTGGTATCCAGTCGGCATAGTTTCAGTATGTCACTTCATCGACAGGCGACGTTCCGTCTTTACTATTCTTAACTCTATGGATATGACTTTGTTCACTACAATTTAGAGACAAGACATATACATGAATATATTCGACTGTTATTGAAATTATAAAAAGATAACTGGTTTAAAAGTCTGGCTAGAAAATCAGATAAATATTTGCTAGTGATGAGAAGCTATGAGAGACTATTGGAACGAAGTTCCTTTACGCGGCTTGCGGTAGGTATGATTCGAGAAAAAATGTAACGTCACGTAAGATTTTTACCCCTTCCATACGCCTTTATCTTTCTCTCTGTGTGTGTGAGAGCGAGACTCAAGAGCGAGCTTATTTGAGTCCTTATTTTAAATTATTTGCATTGAAAATATGATACAAAATAAAAAAAAAATACATGAACTATACAGATTTTATTTCGAATTACATTCGGAGTTTAAAAAAAATGCGTGAGGATCATCGTTCCTGACGGGGGTCCCCTGATCTCACACGTTTTTTTTTTTCCATAGAAGGAACTTGGCAGTTCAGCAGACAGTCCATCTGATGGTCTGGTAGCGGAAAAATAGGAAGGATACTCTCGCCCTTGGACACCTGCAATACATGCCAACATCAATCCAGAATGACAAACGTTGGCACGTACTTTTGTACCGTTGTACCTTTTATATATTGTAGAGTGATCTATCTCACTTGACCTAAAATATCAGGTACCTAAACTACAGGCATAATTAGGTACATATAGTACCTATATTAAGTCATAATTGTTCCAATATCACACCGTAATGTTAATAGACGTAGAAATGAATTGAAAATATGTGTCGGTGCCATTAGTAGACCGGTCATTATTCCGTCCCGCGGGCGCACTAGCGCGAGGGCCTAATGCTAAAACAAAGATAAACTGTCGTAGACATGACACTTCTTTCAAGGAAAAAAATGTTTTTATCTAAACACGTAACCGTAACCAGTCCACTGTTGGACATGGGCCTCTTAATGCACATTGAGAAATGTGCATGATGATCTTATAACAGCACGTTGTCCGTTAGTCGCCTCTTACGACATCCCACGGGAAGAAATGGGATGGTGCTACTCTGAAAGCGGCCGTCACCACACGGCCCACACAATCGTATTTATGACGTTAATACATTTTACGATTTTATTTCTCAATATAAAATTCGTGTATCCAAACGTGATTTTTTTTATTTATTATTTATTTCAACTCAACAGAAGGTACATTACAGTTTATAAAAACCAATGCGTACATTCTTTATAACGATTTCTCTAAGAATTCCACCGCTCAGAACCCGCACATATGAGAAGAAAACACTATGTCATTACGCCTCGCTAATATTTTATTAATAATATTTTAAGAGTTTATTATTATTTTTTTAAATATCGCAGTGAGAGCTGTCTCCGCATACCGTCTTAATCTATGGCCACGCCCGCCCCAGTGTTTTAGGTATGGCCGAGAGGGTCGGGTTTCGCGCCATTTGGCCAACAAGTCGTGTAATAGCTTGGTTATAAACAACGCACACTGAAATCATAAATTAATTTTAATTGAGAATTATTTCATAAATTTAACTTTTTTTTTTCAAAACGTGCACATTGCCAGATTATTCGAAAATTGATTTAAAAAATATTCACTAATATAATGGAGACGATGTATAATAGAATGAAAAACGCATTACAATGAAAACTAATATTAAAAACAAGTAAGTAATAAATTTTAAATATAAATAAATAACACATGGTATATCTATCTTCTATATAAATAAAAATGTAAACGTTCGTTTGTTCAAAATCTTAAATCTCCGAAAGTTCTTCACCAGTTGCTTTAAAATTTTGACACAATGTTGCATTTGAATACGCGCGTGTTTTATATACCTATCATAGGGTAAAACATGCTTTTTACCCAAAAACAGGGTAAGCGCCATCTGTTGGGCAGCCACAAATTGTATCTACGAAATAACGTTTCCAACACGACATAGTATAACAACAAAATTTGTGTATAAAACAATTCTTTTACTTACCTGTAGTGTATAAAGATATTTTTATTAAGTAGCATACACAAGGTTTGTAATAAATGCTATTATACAAGTGACTGACAAAGAAATATAGAATTTTATGATGTAAATAATTGCTTATAATAAATCTAAACTATTAAATTAATTAATAAATGAATAATATAATAATCTCACTGTAGTTTGTGTATGTAATGTTTAAATATATTAAGTGTATTTATTCAATTGTATTTATAAGTTATATGTTACTAACTGTTGCCCGCGACTTGGTTCGCGTGGTCTTCAAGTAGATACTAATTCAGAAACGTTCACGGGCGCGCGCACAACAACTCACCAAAGTTTCATCGCAATCAGATGAATGGTATAGGAACGCATACGGGACAAACAAAGAAACATTCATTTCTATATACTCGTATATAGCTAGATTGACATTTGCTCGATTGCTGTATATTATTATAGTAAGTATTCGAATAAATGCTACACCCTGACAGTTGGGTACATGTAATAAATTACTATTATCACGTATGTAATTCAAACATATTTGAATTTTATATATATATATATAAATGAATAAATAACTAAAAACATGTGAAATTAAATTTCCCAGTGTAAGTTGCGGCCACAAATCCCTAAGCTTCCTCTCCAGTCAGCATTGTCTATTCAAATTTAGAACAAGCCCGTTCTGAACTCTGATATTTCGCTTTCGATTCGCCGCATTTGATTCATGGAAGCTGTTAGCGAAACAACGGGTACATCCGCTTATTGATAGATAAATTCGCTGTTATTTGTGTTCGATTTTTGATTAATCCAATTAGGGGCTAGTCGACGGTGATAACTGAGGGTAGATTTTTAGAATAGAGAAAGTTTTACAGATCTATCAGTAGATAGATAGTATTTAGATAAATAAATAGTAGGTAGTTAGTATTTAATAGATAGATGTTTGAAAAAACCGGGTGTCTTACATAGCACCTCATTTTATAGATTACTGGTAATTTTAAATATATGTTTTCGTTTAGTTTTACTCATAGTCATAGATGGACAACACAAGTTCATGAATTTGTATGGAAATTAAACGTGTGACGTCAAGAGTAGGTTGTAAAGAAACCAAGCGTGAGAGTTCACGAGTAAATTGTATGGAAACCACGCGTGTTACGTCAAGAGTAGATGGAATAGAAACCAAGAGTGTGACGTTACGAGTAAAATGGTATGGAAACCAAGCGTGTTACGTCAAGAGTAGATGGAATAGAAACCAAGAGTGTGACGTTACGAGTAAATTGTATGGAAACCAAGCGTGTTACGTCAAGAGTAGATGAAATAGAAACCATGAGTGTGACGTTACGACTAAATTGTATGGAAACCAAGCGTGTTACGTCAAGAGTAGATGAAATAGAGACCAGGAGTGTGACGTTACGACTAAATTGTATGGAAACCAAGCGTGTTACGTCAAGAGTAGATTTTATGGAAACCAAGAGTGTAAATTGTATTGATGAGAAACCAGTCAACGATGAAACGAAACACCTCCCTTGACTCAGTTCACCACTAGCACAATTAGTCATTTTTGTGTTTTGTTCAATGACTTGCTAGCGACACCGGTCGGGACAGACTATACGAGCAGCTGGAGAAGTCGGAGCTTAGCGCCAAACTCAAGCACGCAGCAAGGAACAGCTTGCTTTATCTATCCTTCTATATCTGTTTAACCCAAATAACTTCAAATATCTTGTTCTCGTGATATTTTCGTGGAAGAATAAAAGCATTCCACAAATAGGTATTTGGTATTAAGTGTAGGTATTCCACTTTAGGTATTTGGTATTAAGTATAGGTATTCCACTTTAGGTAAAGTATTTAGATTAACAACATTAACATTAACAAATACATCAAAAAGCCAAACATCAAAAGTATTAAGGGCCATTTATCACGTATGATATCTTTAACAAGGCCTCCCTCACACTACACACATTTAGGGTGCAGTTTTGTTGCACGCGACCTGTCGTATTATTTCGTATTATTCGTATTGTTGTATTATTTCGATTGTAGTAGTTGCTTGTAGAGGGAGAGTGTACGCTGCATTCCCACAGCCGCTGCTGGGCGTACTCGACTGGCCACGTTACACCTCTCTCACAGAAACCTTGAAGTGGACGGCATTTCCTACTTTATAGTATTTCCCCATTAATTGTATTAATAGTATTAATGATTGATATTATTAATAGTATTATTCTTCTCTTGGAAGAAATAGAAGAGATTCCAGAAGATCTCGGCCAAGTAGCCCGGAAGATTCGATTAATATGGACACCGGCCGAGAAAGCCTGCACTCCACTATATTTCCACAATGTAAGTACGTGTTACGGTAGTGAGTGAGATATACTAGAGCCTATTTCCATCCCATCCTATCCTATCCCTCCCCATTTTCCCAACTTTTTCTCCCAATCCATTTCTTAATACGGGGCTGTGCCAACGTTTGGCATTCTGGAATGAAGTTGGCATGTGTCGTGGATGTCCATAAATGGATAGCCATTTACCATCAGGTGGACTGTATACACGTATGCCTTTTCTCTCTAATACTTTTAATATAATTTAAATCAATTTCAATCCATTACTACAATTTGCTAATTTACAAAAAAATGCTGTCGGTTGAAAAAACTATCTGAAAATACTCAATTGACTGCAGGAATGGAAATACTCAGTCACTAGCATTGTCTCGTGGGCGAGGGATGTGTGATCTCAAAACACCTCGCTGGCCATCAGATTGGCGATTCCACTCCACTCGTATTCTCTATTATTTCTCCCTAAAGCGGTCATCCTATCCACACCGAGACAACGGTGTGGATAGGATGACATATGGCTCATTTTCACAAAGTCAAAAACTAGTATAAACAAATGTTATCATCATCTGATCCCTGTTATCATCAGAGTTGTTATCATGATGATCGTGTAAACAGTTATAAGCGAGCATTGTATGTAGTTTCGTCGCATACGAGAATTATTTACAACTAGCTGTTGCCCGCGACTTCGTCCGCGTGGACTAGTTTATAAACACCGTCTTTACCTTCTTAGGGGTTGGTATTTTCAAAAACGATCACACACATTATTTCTTGTAGCTGCTGCCCGCGATGTCGGTCGCGTGACCTTCAGTTTTTGGCTTTCCCTAGAATTTCTAACAGCAAAAAGTTCTCATGTATGCCTATCTTTAATTTATAAGAAAATAGAAAGTAGAAGGTGCCAGAAATAAGTTACTATTTAATTTATTATCTATAATGCTTCTCTAGCTCACTGTCGCACAGCGAGCTATGGAGAGGGCTATGCTCGGGGTTTCCCTACGTGATCGAATCAGGAACGAGGAGATCCGTAGACGAACTAAAGTCACCGACATAGCCTCTCGGGTTAGCAAGCTGAAGTGGCAGTGGGCAGGGCACATAGCTCGAAGAACCGATGGCCGATGGGGCAGAAGGGTTCTCGAATGGAGACCACGTACCGGCGGACGAAGCCGAGGACGTCCATCTGCTAGATGGACAGACGACCTCATAAAGGTTGCGGGCACCCGCTGGATGCAGGTCGCTGCCGATAGGTCTAAATGGCGGACAATGGGGGAGGCCTATGTCCAGCAGTGGACGTCCAAGGGCTGAGAAGAAGAAGAAGAAGAATGCTTCTCTGTACACGATATTAGGCGTATAGCCGTCGGGGATCAAAGCAAAAAGTTTCCTAGGATTGCTAACAGGCGACAGAGCCACATAAAGCTGACCGTGCGAAAAACTGCTAATACTTAGATCCACACCCGCAACTTTCAGCGTCTGACCCTGGGCTTTATTAATTGTCATTGCGTAACATAGGCTCACTGGAAACTGGACTCGTTTAAAACTAAACGGAAAATTGTTTGGAATGAGAGGAATCTGGGGTATAAAAACACTATCACCTGCTCCGCACCCTGTTAAAATCTCTGCTTCTATCACGTTTCGTTGTAAATTGGTCACTTTTACATAGTTTTGGTGGGCTTAGATTTCTAAGGAGCATTATAGGTACGCCGACTTTTAAATTTATCTTATGAGCTCGCAATCCACGAGCACTGAGAGACCTTAAAAAATCTACTGGATAGTTGGTAGATTCTTCTTTTTCCATAACTCTGTTAATGGAGATATACTCTACATTATCCCCCGAAACAAAGCTCATAATTTCAGCGTTTATTGCTGCCGCTTGGTCGTTTCGTGCTGTCAAAATAGCTCTTTCGCAAAGCCAGTAATTTTCGTAAGTTGCTATTTGCGTTGCGTTCCCATACACGAATGATATGAGGTCTCGCATCAATGAAACTTTGCAACACAGGTTTTCATGTAGAACAACTTTTCCTTGTTCCTGCGGATATACACCGTTACCAATCTCAAGTAGCAAATCAGAAAACTCCTGTGCATTTTCGTTGCCTCCGATTGCGCGCGCATATTTATTGTCAAATGCATAGGGATAATGTAGTGCCACAGTCTAGAACTCTTTAGACAGGCTGTAACTTCATCAGCCCTTGTTCCATGTGGTATAACAGGCAGAGTCTGACAAAAGTCGTCACAAAAAAGGACTGTAATACCACCCATGGGTTGGTCATTTTGCTTGATATCACGTAATGTTCTATCTACTGCTTCAACCGCTTTACGGTTTGCCATTGTGCATTCATCCCATATAATAAGATGACAACCACGTAAAACCTTAGCTTTATCGCTGTTTCTAGAAATATTACAAACAGAGCTCTCTGTGCGGTCAAGTCGATCGGAATTTTAAATATAGTATGGGCAGTTTTTTCTCCTGGTAACAAAGTGGCTGCTATGCCCGATGAAGCGACAGCAAGTGCAATTTTACTTTGGCTTCGTACCTTCGCCAAAATCACTTTGGTAAGAAAAGTCTTTCCCGTTCCACCGGGAGCATCTACAAACAGCATTTCTCCCAAAGCACTGTCTACGCTGCGATACACACGATCGAATATTAAACGCTGTTCTTCAGTTAGTCTCGAGACATCAGTTTGTAAAGTTTCGGCCAGTTCTACTGGATCATAGTTTATTTCCATCGCGTAATCTCTGTTAATGCGTTCACCGTTCACTATCTATAGCTGTTCCACGTCTTCTGCGGTTAAAAACACCCTGTTGTTTATTATAGGTATAATATGATGGAACTTCGTTGTATAAGAGTAACTTAGCAAATGCATCTGTTTCCCAAAGTTTAATTAAAGAATGCGAGCAGAGTGGTTCGTCTTGGGTTTTCTAAACGCTCCGTCACATTTTCAGGGTTAAAGTACACCCTTTGTCCACCTTCAAGATGTACGTCAAGATGGATAACGGGTGGATGTCTTTGATGAATCGGAAAACTTAAAATACGCCAAACTGCCTCAGAAGCGCTAATATATCGGCCAGACTGAAACCTCGTAACCTCATCGTTATTATTATTTGTGAACCCCACTGTTGCTTGGTCACTGCCCTTGTTCACATATTTACATATATATTTTATGGATTCGACACTGTTACATACTTCGACGTTGATATGAGCTTGAAATGTTCTCGATAAGTGCTCGAGGGTATTTTTTAGAGCAATGACGTTCTTGCATACAGGGAGAATTCCTGTTTAAAGTATCGCATGGTCCGTGAACCATGTGAGTCTTTACAATCTCGTATATCTCGTATGGGATCATTGTTCTGATCAGGAAATTCAGCACTTATTACCAGGGAGCGCCGTGCGTCTCCGAAATACGTGCGTTCGCTGCGACTAACTCAATGCTACAGGGAGCGGAGCTTTTTTTTTTTATTTTTATGTCTAAATTCTTGTGGCCCTAGTGGCCTTTCAAGAGTCACCGGTCGTGAAGGGAGCGGAGCGGCACTCGGCGCGCTTTATAATACACGCGTAGTCGTGTCCAACCGACGAGTGTCCAGCCTAAGCTGAACCCTATTTAACATTATTGATCATATAGGTCTGAGGTCAACTTACATTGGATGTGTCAAAATCTCCGAAACTGTCCATTTTTTAACTTTATATAAACTTTCAATCATCATCATTTTACAGTCCATAACTAAAGTTTCAGCCGATTCAACTGAACAGTTATTTTATAGATTTTTATCGAACAAATGTTCGACGGGATTCTTTAAATTGATATAACTTTTTTATTTATGAACTGATTGAAATAAAACAAACACTAAATTTTAAGTGAAGCTTACCACAATACATTAGTGAAAACCGCACCCAAATCGGTTAAGCCGTTTCTAAGATTAGCGCGCACAAACGCACAGACAAATAGACAAACACACAAAAATTCTAACAATCATTGTTTTGGGTTCTATTGCGTTGATAAAGGCCCCCAATAATAGTTTTTCTCATATATCTTCCATGTACAGACAGCGATCAGTTACATTTTTATTATATGTATAGGTTTTGTTTATAATAAATGCCAGCCTTATTGATATCCCGTTGCAAGGCAACCTCCCAAAATATGTACAGACCCAATTAAATTACTGGGGGGTTACAGGTTTTCAATTTACTACGCAGTAATAATGTGGATTGGTGGAAATATATGTTCCAGATTTTTATATACATACATATCTTTATACTAATAAATAATTAATATACAATATAAAGTATATTGTTTACAAATAAACTGGAGTAAATTAAATATGAGAAAAATACTGAAAAATTGCTAAAATTTTATGAAAAATAAAATATTGCCATGATTTTTCCTCGTTGTTTTTTATTTTTATTATTCATATATAGTATTTTTAGGCCGCTATCAAAGTGATCTACGAAATAAATATAAAGAATCATTTCCAAAAAAATACTGGATACTATATTGACCAGTTTTTTTTACTCCAAAATCATTTTGAGGCCCAAGTTAATTGTTAAACGTTTACAACCCTTAATAATTGGTTTACTGGCACCTCGTTAGTGTGTCCATCGTATATAGGGAGGCTTGTTAAGGAGACTATGTGTTGAGACTGGAAAAGCGCAGCAAATAAAAAAATACGTTACCGCAAAATGTAGTTGGAAAAATAGTTTTGGTACTTGAATTTAATAATAATAATTCCTTTATTACTGACAATGTCCATAGATGTTGTTAGTAAGTTACAACTTAAACGAATGTTAGTACTTAATATTAAAGTATATATCTAAAACCAGCTTCATCCAGTGCGTCTGGAAGGGACATGAGTAACTCAAACATAAATTATAAAGCGAGGCCAGCACGCGAGGCAAGTGGACCCCTGCATACTGTAGGCACTCGATACTCGATACTATCGTGTCCTGGTGACTTGTCATGTTAATTATATGAATGCGAGTTTAATTATAATATTGTAAACAAATATCAAAATCGTTTCCTTTAATTTTGTGTCATTTACCAACTTTTCTTCGCGCCGTTATCCCCACTGCTAACGGTCGTGATCAAGTACATTAATTACTTTTTCTCGGACGATATTGCGCCATCTGTTTCTGTTCTTGGCGGTACACCATGGCATCGTGAATGTTGGTGTTGAGAGTGGTGCGGATCTGCTCAGAAAAATGGATCGGACTATGTTCTCGGGGTCTCTTTCCTTCCATCTTGCCAGTCACAATGAGCCTCTGTGACCATGTGACCGAAGTACTCAAGAATTCTCTGGAGGCTAGGGGCATTTATTAACTAACCCGCCTTAACTATAGGTGCGTTGAACTTAGTTGCAAGGCGCTATACACGCTTTAACTTGGTGATTCAACTTCGAGTATCAATCAGTTTGTGTAGTGTGTTTGTACTTTGTAATCCTTTTATGTTTTGTATTTATTTTTATGTTATGCTTTAACAACTAAAATGCGTTGTGGATATTTTCTTTATTCTCTTTTGAGAAACAACTATTTTAAATATCATTCACTAATGAACTATCTACAATTACACAGTAGTGTCAGATTTTTGTTGCATTTTTTGCGTCTTTCTCTTAGTTGCAATTCTTTTATTTTGTTTCCTTCTTCAACAGTAGACTTTTGAGACTCACTTTAATACACGACAGTCTTCTGTATATTATAGGTACATATATATTATATGTATATGTACAGATATTCTCACTCAAACTGTCCGACAAACTCTCCTTGTGTAAATGAGTCTTTGGATGCGTCAGTTTTAGGAATATAAGAATATTTTTATTCAGTACAATGTTGAGGGCATAATTGGAACTAGGCTAAGGACCCTTACCTAGTGCACCGGGCACTTAGCGGCAGAAGAATCTAATCATTGGACTAGTTTCATTGGTCCTCAAAGTTTTTTAATTGCTATGAATCGAAATATTGCTAAATCTTTTTATGTGAATATAAAGAATAAGACAGATAGTAGAGAATTATAGAAAAAGCACTCATCAAAGAACAGAAGAGTCCGACAATAAGAACATGGGTCAAAAAAGTTGACCAAACTTTTTCAATAGATTTGATTTATGTAAAGTGCGTAAAGAGAATAGCACCAACCCGTCTCTTCCCATGGGTCTCGTAAAAGGCGACTAAGGAATAGCAACGCGGCTACCACCAGCCCTGAGGAACTATACCGGCTCTAAAGGAGTGGACTCGCCAACCGTGGACTCGTCATGTCTAGGCCCATGTGCACCAATCCAATGCAATGCAATCCAACAGCCAGTGGGCGTGCTCGACTGGCCATGTTACCCCTCTCTCACAGAAGACTACCTTGAAATGTACTGCATTTCACACTTTATGTTATTTCCCTAATGTACGTACGTGTTTCGGTAGTGAGTGAGATGTGCCAGAGCCCATTCCCATCCTATCCCTCCCCATTTTCTCAACCCTATCTCTAAATCCATTCCTATAACTCCAAAGGAAGGAGGCAGCGCATCTGGGGGCGTGCCAGCGTTTGTCATTTTGGACTGATGTTGGCATGTATCGCGGATGTATGCTACCATCAGTAGCACTTACCATCAGGTGGACTGTATGCTCGTCTGCCGCCTTCGTACAAAAAAAAATGTCCATATTATATCCCTTTCAGTGGATACTGAAAGGGCTGGTTACATTGCATTGTAGTGATTAGTTACATTGTATGTAACTAATCACTCACATTCCTGTAAATAATTTATGAACACACGCTTTAATAAAATAATTTTTTAAAAAATATGAATTCTTAAAGGGCGTAAAAATTGCAACCAATGCGACCGGCCCGTTCAATATCCACTGCTGGACATGAGCGTCCTCATGTACCTACATTGTTTGGTGCATAAGGGATGTACGACCTTGAAACGCCACATTGACCGAGTGGGTTGGCGAGTCCACTCTTTTAAAGGTGGTGCAGTTCGGCTACGCTCATGGTAGCCGCTGTATTATTCCATAGTTGCCGTTTGCGCCACCCACGGAAAAAGATGGGGTGGTATTAAGTACTCTATAGTCAGCCGACACCACACGGCACAGCTTATGAATTATCTATACTAAATCCAACCGTGTTATTCATACTGTGAACACACACAAAATAACTAACTTCATTTAGAGATAAAAACGACCCCAAAGCTATCTCCATAAAAAACCACAAGTAATATCGGCCTCATAAAAAGATTGTCTAAACAACTGGCAAAACACTGCAATTTTATGGACATACCCTGGGGTCTCCAGAGACCTCGATGAGTCACTGGAGACCCGGACAAAGGGACGGGGAAACTAAATACGAGTGAGGGTACTTAATGGGTATAAACACTAGTTAAATGATCGAATGAGTGCAGATTTTTGAGGGGACCAACTTAGTTGGTGCATAGAGACAAATTGTGACAAGTGATGTGTGTTTATATAGGTAGAGATCAACTAGATCTCTTTCATATAAATTAATTCTAGCATTGACTGGGAAATATAAATAACCAATCCGAACATTCATAGGTACATGATAGTCAAACGTTAGGATTAAATTGATATTGCTTGATATTTGCATTTAATAATTCAGACTTGAGCTAATGAATATTCCTTTTAAATACATTTGTGTTTACATTGTATTAATTTCTGCACGCTGCTTTACAGTATGACATCTCCGTGAAATTATCATCTTCATTTTACTTACATTTTTCCAATATAAATCTATCGCCTGTCCCTAAAAATAAAGAAATCTTTTAATCCCGATGTCATAAGAGTCATAACTTAATAACCAAACCAACACAAACAAAACTAATACAATATACACATATTACCACTAAGGCCCTCGGGCTGTGAGGGTACATGATTTGGCAATTATCCGCCCCCACGATCGGGACATGAAGCTATGAACGGAGTGTCATATGGAACGTTTGTTTAAAGTGTAAAGTCTAAACTGCAAGATGATATATTGAAGAGTGTTAATCCACATTGACTATATTAAGAAGAAAAGATACTAATAACATTTTTAACGAAAACGTAACAGTATATTCGGAAATTAAAATAAACAGGGATTAATTAGTACTGTATATGTCTGGCAAACTTACGAGTATGCCTTGTCGAGATATTTGCACGCCTTTCATGGCAAAACATAGGAGTAGGTACCTCCATTGTAAGCGTATTTCAACATAATCACGTCTACCGCCTATGTTTACAACTAAATAATTTCATTTCATTAATCTTTTTGCTTTATTAAAGCTCCAAGTTTCTACTTTGACTGATTAATGAAAAGTTTTATCAATTTTTTTGCAGTTTTCTCGTATGTCATCAAAATTCACTTGTACCTTTTTTTCTGAGGAGGATAGCATTTAATATATTTTATTATTGACTGCACTTTTAGCTACTCCACTATACTTGATTAACCTGATCTATTTTTGTAAAGAAAGAAGATGACATACAAGCAGACAATCCACCTGGTGGTCAGTCAAGGACGATCAACACAGACACGACACTTACCTGTATGCGCCGCTTACCTTTGTGGTTAAGGAGTGAATTATTTGTAAAAGGAATATTTACTGGAAGGGAAACATAATATTGGATTTGGAAAGTTACATTTTTTTATAGAATAGATAGCAGACGAGCTGGCGGGCCACATGATGGTAAGTGGTCACTGCCGCCCATAGACACCTGCAACACCACCTGCAGTGCAAAAACAGTGGATAACCATCTAAACTAGAGTTGTTAAAACGAGCGCTGAACGGTTCAGCGCTATCTTAGTGCTATTGAACTTTAATCTTAACCTTTTTAGGCTCCAACTTTTAACTACAACGGTTTAAGACGATCAAATATTAATCATTTGGAGTATAACACTTACTAGCCTTTAAGATAGAGCCTTAAAAGTGCTTACTCAGCGTTCGACGCTCATTTTTACCCTATATTACTTATTTTTACGCTTATCCCTCATTTATTCTATAAAAGAAAAAAACATAATGATCTACTTTAACTTCACGTATTTTATGTCTCCGACAATTACCAAACCATTATTATATACTTATGGCGAAATACCTATTTACGGAAACGTACCTAGCGGAGCGGCTGCCTCGGATTTGTTTACAATTACTGCAATAACACAATTACCTAAACTTCATAGTTTCGGTAACGTTACGTTTCGACAGAACACAATATGAACAAAGCCCACACACATTAGGTAAGTACTCTAACCCGAGGGTAACTCACGTGTAACCCAAGCCGTATGATAATTAACGATCACTTCAAAGGGTGTTTAGCCGCGCTTGTTACCCGCTCGTTATGGTGCCTCTTTATATTAATTATTTTTTTTAATGTGTGCAGTAACATTTGATATAGAGTTATGAAAAAAAATGGCAGACAGCTAAATTCAGTTGCTGGTAGGTAGATACCTAATACCATGCCATCGTATAAAAATTTAGAATTTAATGTTTGTCCCGTCACCTCTCATTTATTAATGAAATAAGGCAAAAGCTGAAAACAGATTATTCTGTATAGAGACTAGAATCGATTCTACCAGTTTTTACAATAGGTTTGTTTTTTTATAACTTATTATTCATTTCTAATATTTTAATCTAAGCGCCGTGTCTACTCGTCGTCGTCTAGGCGCCCGGTCATTACAATAATACAAGTCTTTTAAATCCAGCTCGATTAGAATGACAGCTGTCAAATTGAGTCGAATAATGCTCTATAAAAATAATAAATCTACAAAAACGTAAAAATCACGGAAGGCTTTTGCCATAGGTACACGCACTTATTTTTTTAATTACAGTGCACAACACTCAGTCGATAAATAAACACATTACCTTGATTTGTCATTATTGTCCCAGTACTATTCGAGGCAGTTTGACAGATGTCATTCTAATCAAGCTAGATTTAAAATACTGTACTTTAGTAAATTTACAAAAATAATCTAATTACATGTGTGTATTATAGGATAGGATAGTTTTGGAACGAAAATACCGTTTCTGTCGGAACAATTATTACACTACAGTAAATAACAAAGAAATTGTCATCAAATCGACCAAAAAGCAAATTACCGCCATCTGGCTGCCGTTTGACAGATCCCAAAGGGTTTGGCGCGCTTTGCATCTGTCATGCGGCCATCTTGCGCTACCACAGACAAATTTTGCGATTTTCCGCGCCATTGATTGTTGTTTTGTTAAATTAACCGCTCACAATCCGTTTATTACACTGTCTGGTGGATTCACATTTTTTCATATTTCTATACTTATAGGGTGGTGTCTGTATTTATACTTAAAATAAGTACCTAAATACTTTAATTTTTTTCACACAAGCTTTCTAAAAAGACAGGCCATTGCATGGTCATTGTTAATTAAAAGTTTAGCGTATGTACGAGTATATATTGGGGGATAATTATCACTTGCAATATAAAAAAAATATGATTTTTTCTATTATAATAGAAACCAATTTAATTCTAATATAGTTTAATATTATCATGAAATATATCATGAATCATGAAATATTATCATAGATTTACTTATATTATTATGTCTATGTATATTATACAAACATAATGTAAAAAGGTAATAAACATACCTGATACCTATATGAAATTAAACTTTTTTTAATGTTTCATGATTTCTTTGCATTGAGATAACAACTATCGTATTTTGTCACTATTTATTGAACTTAAACTAAAAATGACTGTTTTTTACCTAAGTTATTAAAATTAGTGATCAAATGATCACGGAAATCATTATAAAAACCCCTAAAGAATTAACTTCGAGCATTCTATGTAAATGAAAGCACTCATAAACTGAAACACGATAATTGGTGCCTTCAGCAACCAGCAAACCATATATATTGGCCATTAAACCATAACAATAACATATTCAAACAAAGAGCACTCCCACACGGGCCGTCTCCACCGAACCGTGAAATATAGATGCACTCAACAATAGAGCTAATAACTCGTATGAAGTACCCTTAACTCGACCAGTTGTAAGTTACAAACGACGAGTGGTAGCGGAGATTTTAACATTTATTTATTTCAGTTTAAAAATGACAGCCTGACTTTGATAAATTTTAGTTCTGGATCCTAAAGAACTACTTAGATAGGGTGTAGACACGAATTGATGACGAATCAGTCCCATTACCATACTACCATCAACCTTATTCATAGTTAACCTCAATTAACCTCACCTTAACCTCAATTCCATAGTTTTATTATAATTATAGGCCGTTAAGTACAAATAGGTTGAGTTTCGCAAAATTAGCGATAGATGGCGCTATAGCTTATTTAAAAGCAGCTATTAAGATTTCCCGAGATAATATAAATGTGGGAGCGGATGTCCATAGATTTCATTCCGAGCTGTACAGTGATATAAGAAAACCAAAAAATAGAAGAAATATTGGCATCCTGAAGAAAAACCAGCATATACAGCAAGCAACAACCGTACCGGCGACCACATCGTTACATACAGTCCGCTAATAGGAAGCCGGTGCGGTACAATAATAATAAAAAAATATTAAATAAGAAAGTATAATGAATATATATACGTACTGCTAATTTGTTTAGGATGCAGTTTCCTTTAAGAATTAATATTTTTTTTACTATTTTTAGTAACATTTGGATCTGGTAGAAAAATATGTTGTTTAAAGGAGCCGATATATAGAAAAATAATAACATGTCGATAAATACGGGTAGGTACAATGCATACGCAATAAAGAAACGCTAGCGCTTTTAACTTTGCTGCAATCATAGAGTTTGAAAAATAATATTTATCTATGGTTCGATCAGCATCTTTGTCGGGGTGAAGGCGGTAGCAAAGGCTATTGTTTAGCATAGACAAGGATATTTTTTTTAATGGCGTCTGCCATTTTTTGCAGTTGTTTGTTTGCTGCCGCTCTGAGAAGAGTCAGTACTTAGATAATGATTTTTTGCATTAGGAATCCACATCAAATAGATAATTGTGAATTATGAAGATATTGTCATTATCATTCTTTTATTAGGTATCAATATTTTTTTATTGATTTATATCGGAAACTTCACAGCATAAAAATATATAGCATAAAGTTTTTTTATAGGTGACAGTCTTGCAGACAGACCCACCTGTTAAGTGGATGCTGTCCCCCTGCGACATCCGCGATGCGTCCAAAATGACAAATAGCGCGCCCCCGGATGCGCTGCTAAGAGTTGGAAGGGATTTTTTGGAGAAAGGGTTGAGAAAATGGGAAGGGCTAGGATGGGAATGGTCTCTGGTATATCTCACTCACTACCGAAATACGTACATTTCCGATAAAGCCATTTCCGAAGTTACCATACAATTGAATCTTAAAAGGTTCGTTAAGTATATTATAATATATCTAAGACATATTGTACACTTTCTGTTTAATTTTCACATTATCTTAGTTATTGAAGTTCCGTCCAGAGCACAGTTATCCACTGCATTTTAAAATCGCATAGCCATGAGCTATGCCCATTCGGTGATGACGTAACTCAGCTAATAAGTCTCCCCTCAAAGCGAACTCGTTAATCACCTTACTTCACATTTCGGCATCGTTGTCGATTTTTTTCATCCCATTTGGAGTGTGGGTACTTTTTAATTCTTTTGACGCTCTGGCTCAAAGATAACTGGCTCAAAGATAAACCTTCATACAGACTGAACTTATGGAAAATTCATTTGACCATAAAAAATAAAGAAACCAAGGAAATCCTTTTAACAATTTTTAAATTTAACAATATTTAATTACAAATATGTATTACCTCGGGGTGTAGGTCGGGTGTAGAATAGTACCACGCCATCTCTTCATGTGGGTGTCGTAAAATGCGACTAAGCTCGGCTACCACGAGTCCTGAGGAATTACACCGCCTCAAAAATAGTGGACTCGCCAACCCGCTTGCACAGTTTGCATGACGAAGCCCGTGTACAGCAGTATAAGGACTGGTTACGGCTACAGATAATACTGAAGATGACGGGTGTTTAGGAGCAAATTTAACAACTACCGCGCTGATATTCTGTCAATAACTCATGTGACAGTACGAGTACATGCCATGGTTTAACTGTTGGGTGTAATTGGCATTTATACCCACCTTTTGTTGGCGACTCCACCCTTTAATTATAATCCCTTCATCTTACAAAAATGGCTATATTTTCAAAGTTCCTAGACCGATAAAAGTAACGACATTGGAAGTAAATAATTTCCTAGAACAATAGTAAAAACTGGAAGATAGTTACTACCGTAAATCTCTAGCACAAACAAACAGAGAGACAGAAGTTGAAGGTCTGCCCTTGCAGTTTTTGAAAAAGGTTGTATTCAGCCAATAATAATAGTGTAATGAACCTCTAATTATTCTAGTTGAACCTCTTTAATGTATTTTTACAAAACTTAAAGTTCAAGTATGGTGAGTTTGCAACCTAATGTTACTTACGTATATGGTAGGGATGTGCGTAGAATATATATCGATATAAATGTCAATATTTAGTTTAGTAATCACTGTAATATTTCAAGGAAATTTATGATTACATGGAATTTATTATACGATTATGTACTAAAACAATATTTAAGATATATAGGCGAGTAGCACAACAAGAAAATATTTTTTATATCTTTCTATTTTAAACATACGTATTATGAAATAGTAGACTATAAAAAATTAACATATGTAAAGTACATAAGATCGTACGTAGAGTATCCTACTAATAATAATCAATAGAGAACAAGTTCTATTCTATTAATTTGGTTTTATATAGTAACAAAGAGTTATTCAACAATACTTTTAAATCTATTTATATATTCGTATTTAAATTGGCTCGTATTATATAAGCCTCTTAAAACCTTTCACCGCTGATGAGAAAATCCCAAAAATCAGCTTCATCACATCGATAATATAGTATCGCAATCCACGGAAGGTTTCCCATCACTATAAGCCGCTCACACACATACTCATATCAGACCCGAGCACAGCCATCATATTTCATTTTTATTTTGCCCAATCCTTTGCTGAAACCATACTTTTAGAAGGCCAGGCTTTTTTAATTCGTTTTACTATGATAACTACAGAGTGAAAAAAACTTTTTTTTTATTGTTCGACGAATATTACTTTTCAGTGTAACCGTACGGCTTCGTTGGAGATTTGTATTCGCAGTGATGACCTTGTATTTGATACTGCGTATACGTATTTTGGAGGTGCTCGGAAGGTAGGAGATAAGTGATAGTCTTGAATGAGATTAACTGTACTTAATACTGAATAATTTATTTGAAATCCTACATCATTTTAACCGCGGTTGCTCCAAACGCGCGATGCCAGTGGTTGGGTTTGCACCAACTGTGGTACCAGCCGTAACGTCTAATAAAATAAAACAGGAAAAGAAACGAGATCAGTTTAATATACGAGTATAAAGATGTGTACAAATAGTGAAATCTTACTTTGACGTAAAAAGTTTTAAGAATTTATTTTTAATAATTTTAATTAATTTATATTATTTTTTTATTTTAATTTTCTTCGACGCGATAATATTGATAAAATTGTAACAGTTTCTGGTTTTAACCCTATGTTAATGGAAATTTTGGTGGTATCCATTCAATTGCAAAGTGCACATGGCTGCTGGACTTCTTCTGGACTGCTGGACACAGTGGCCATAATATAAAAAAAGGAATATCTTTAATGGGCAGAAGAGATTCGAGAAAATGTGATAATTTTACGGAAATGTACCTAAAAAATTTTACGAGAATGTTCCTAAAAATTTCTCCGAAAACCTGTAAGTAAAAGCCTATAATGTAAGTAAAACCTCTAAATCGAAAACCCAAGAACCTCGACATCATGATTCATTAGGCGGTCATCTTAAGGACAACAGTTCGTGTACACCTACATTTATCCATACGCCGGTAAATTTACTACAAACGGTAAATTCAAATTTACTTCAAACTCTTCGTATCGGTTACATTCATTCTGCTGTCTAATTTTCGATTTGTAAAGACTGTGCCGTGCCTATTATACCTACTTCGGTAACGCCTTTTATATCTCTGTATGTTTGTGAATATCTCATAAAACGCTTATACTGGTAATTGCGCATACTACTGTTATCCTGTTGTATAACAATACATTTCTAAAAATACACCACGATAGTTTTTAATAGTTCGTTTTTATATACACAGTTTACTTTTATACTCGTACAATCAGATTCTCAAGCGCCTTGCATTTGTTTCGGTGTATTTGTACTATACTTATTACTGATAAATTGCTGGAGTGAAGACTAGGTGTCATTTATTTACTAAGAACTCCTCTACCAACTGAGCAAACATCACATTATCAGCACTTAATAAAAAATCCACTAAGATGATGGAAAATCATCAATAAATAATAATAAATATTCATTCAGTGTCCAACGCTCCCGCCGTACTTAGAGTACCGCCGGTCTCTCTGTGAGGCGCGTAAATATCAGTTATGCAGTCATTAGTGGGACGGTGTGTGGACGGCTTTATTTTATTTATGGCCGTTTCTGTACGCGTTGCGTCCACGTTGCGTCCACGTTGCGTTCGCGTAATGGACGGGACGATTCTTTTATTGTAATTTTGGGTCAAAAATCTTATTTACTGTAAAATATTGTCTTTTTATATATTGTTCCTTTAGTATTTTCGATATCAACCTATAATGAGAGGGGGAGAGTGCACACTGAATCCCACAGCAGCTGGGCGCACTCGATTGGCCACGTTACCCCTCTCTAACAGAAGACTACCGTGAATTGTGCTAAATTTCCCTATTTATCCTATTTCCCCAATGTACATACGCGTTTCAGTAGTGAGTTAGGTATGCCATAGCCCATTCCCATCCCCTCTTATGGGGGGGCCCATTTTCCCAGCTCGTCCTCAAAATCTATTCCTTTGATTCTCCTAAGGTAGGCGGCGCATCCGGGAGCGTGCCAACGTTTGTCATTCTGTACTGATGTTCTCATGTATCGAGGAGGTCTATGGACGGCAGTATCCACTTACCACCGGGTGAACTGTCTGCTCGTCTGCTGCGCTCTTTCCTTAAAGAAAAAAATATTGTCCCGTATACGTATTTGAACGAATGAGAGTCGAGTATAGATGTCAGTAGGCTATCACCATACCATGTCCTTCGTATTTGAACGAATGAGAGTCGAGTATAGATGTCAGTAGGCTATCACCATACCATGTCCTACCATCAGCCTATGTCTCTCCACTGCTGGGTATAGGCCTCTCCCGCGGCTCGCCACCACACACGATCCTCGGCCCTTCTCATCCAACCACCACCGGCGATTATTTTGACTATTTTTTGTTTTCTAAAACGTACAAAAAATATCAATATCTACATTTTTTCAACTGACGCGTGCTATTTAACTTCTAATGCCCTAATGCGCGCCACCCGTCCGTTATCTGTGGCATCGTTTGACATTTAAATAAAAACACAATTACACATTAGTTCGAGCCATGTTGTGACGGGGTGCGTTAGATTAATTTTGTTTTAACTGATAGGTGGATGGTCAAGCCACAAGGAATGTGAACTTAAGACAACTTTTTATTTTAAATAGCGAATCATTATATTTGATTTGCATGCCAACCACAATAGCTTTTCAAGCTGAGTGGCGCTTAACGTATCTATTAGGTAAATAATACTAAATATAATAGGGGTTAAAGTAAGAAATTGCCGATTTATAGTAATAGATACTTTGAATTGACATAAAAACTTCATGGTGTGAGATTTTCGAGTGAAACTTTTTTCACATGATACCTATGAGGTTCTTGTTTTAAAAGATGTGCAACATTCGATTTTCGACTTTCAATTGTTTTTTTTTTATTCAGCATAGACGGGAAAGATGGATACTTCTTAAATCCGAGTAATGTTTGAATACGAGTTCCGACGCGGAACTAACGCGGCAGAAACGGCTCTCAATATCAATGCTGCGTTTGGAGAGGAGACTGCTAATGAACGAACCGGCGTTTTTGGTTTAAACGCTTTCGTAATGGAAACCTCGACTTGAAGAACGAACCACGTGGAAGACCGCCCACACAGGTGAATAACGCTGAATTGAAGGAGATGGTGGAAGCCGATCCGAGTCAAACTACCCAGGAATTAGCGGCATGGTTTAACGTTACCTTACCTACAATATTGACTCATTTGCATCAAATCAATAAGAATATGGGTATGAAAAATATGAAAAATGGGTGCCTCATGATTTGACTGATCTGCAGAAAGAAACGCGTGTTGAAACCAGCGTTGCCTTGTTGAATCGGTACAGAAATGAAGGAATATCGGATCGAATTGTGACATGTGACGAAAAGTGGATTCTTTACGATAACCGAAAGCGAAAAATGCAATGGCTGACCCCAGGTCAAACGCCGCAACAGTGCCCTAAGGCAAAGCTTACCAATAAAAAGGTAATGGTAACTGTTTGGTGGTCTATTCATGGTGTTATTCACTATAGCTTTCTCAGGTCTGGTCAAGCAATGACAGCATATATTTACTGTGCCGAACTTCGAACAATGATGGCGAAACTAGCAGTGAAACAGCCCCGACTCGTGAATCGATCTTCACCATTGTTGCTCCATGATAAGTTATGATAACGCAAGACCTCACACTGCACGAGAAACCGTTGTAACTCTACAGGAGCTGCAGTTAGAAACCATACGTCATCCTCCGTACTCGCCAGACCTTCCTCCAACGGACTACCATTTTTTTCGTGATTTGGACAATTTTCTACGTGGTAAAAAATTTTCGAGACGTGGTAAAAAAGACGCAAGAGGCAGTACAAAATGCTTTCACACAGTTTGTCGAATCTACATCCCCAGAGTTCTATCGCAAAGGCATGAATGAACTTCCGATTAGATGACAACAATGTATAGATAATGAGGGTAAATATTTTGATTAAATACATATGTTACATTTTAGAAAAAAACTAGTTATAATTTTTCAGTACAAATCGGTAATTTCATACTTTAACCCCTAATAATAAAGGATAAAAAAGTGGACAACCCTAAGGGGTTAACCCTAGGGTAAGCCCTAAAACCGAAAAATTTCCAACAAATCGCGGCTAAAACCACCCTGCGATATCTACACTGCCCTCCTTAGATAAAATGCTTTCATTAAAAATTTTAATAATGCCTTTTCTTCTTAGGATGGTAGTGCATGCAGGTCATAGACATTGGTAGCAAACTATAAGAAGGGTTGCAATCACAATAGATCAGGAATGGACGCAGTTTTTTTTCTGAAAGGCTAAATTCTTGTGGCCCTAGTGGCCTTTCAAGAGTCACCGGTCATGTTTAATTTAGGGCGAGCACAGAAGGCGCTCAGCCAGGAACACAATGTGTGTTGCAACGAGCCTTAGGGCTCCCCCGCCGGTAAGTGGTTGAACGGACTGTATTAACGCGCGGGGGACCATTGAGGAATGGGGGTTCCCATTCCTCAATAATAATACTCAGTGTATTATAATGGATTATGATATTAGTTATCTCGTGATTATGGCTGGTATTTTAACTGAAAAATTAATTTACAAATTAAGTTATTGCTTATAAAAAGTTTTAATTCTTCCTTTATTCAATAGCAATTGTTCTTAAAAAATGTCCGCCTACCAACGGTATTGATATTGTTGCACTGTTACTGGGTTTTTAAGTAGGTCACCCTTTTTTGGAGGGGGAGAGTGCACGCAGCAATCCAACAGCCGCTGGGCGTACTGGACTGGCTTCGTTATCCCTCTCTCACAGAATATTACCTTGAAACGTACTGCATTTCCCACTTTATCATATTCCCCAATGTATGTACGTGTTTCGGTAGTGAGTGAGATATGCCAGAGCCCATTCCCATCCTATCCCTTCCTACGTCCCCAACCCTTTTTCCAAATCCATTCTTTCATCAACAAAGGTAGGCAGCACATCCGGGAGTGTCCCGAAGTTTGTCATTTTGGACTAATGTTGGCATGTATCGCGGATGTCTATGGGCTACAGTATCCACTTACCACCAGGTGGACTGCATGCTCGTTTGCCACCTGCTTTCTATACAAAAACAAAGTCCTACTGCAAAGTACAGGCCTAGGGGGTTTCGGATCATATTGACCACGCGTGCCCAGGGCGGATTAATGGATTTTTAGTCCTGGATCACAAGAGCGAGTGATAATTTTCAAAAATGTGTAGGTAGGGACCGGCCGAGGTTTTGATCTCACAACCTTACGAATGAAAGTTGGGAATAGATACCCCGAGGCTATCTATGAAAAAGACAATTACTTAAGCCCATTAACCAATTGAACGAAGTTCACAGTTTAATTAGTCGCGCTGTAACATAATACGCGCGAGGACCTTCAAAATTTATGTGCGATGTTATTTTCGTAAATAAATTAATTGTTTTACAACTGACCACTCGTGCTGTGTGACCGCACAATATATTAATTCATATTAATTAATTAAAATTCATTAACTTGCGTTTCTTCAAGAGACAAAAAGAAACGTAAATTTAGATAAAACCTGTGTAATGTTAGAACAGTTAGTGGTTAGGACCACTGTTACTGCAACTTTAATAGAGTAATTGTTGATGATAAAAATTTTAGTTTTTTTTTTGATAACATAGGATTCATTAATTATTAAGGTAGATTTTTTTAAAAATGTCTATTGTAGAGGTCGCAACTTTCGAATTTAGGATAATGTACAATGCAATGCAATCAGCCCTTTCTGTATCCACTGCAGGACACGGATCCCCTCACGCACCTCATGTCTTAAAACGCCCGCTGGTCAAGTGGGTTGGCGAGTCCACTCTTTTAGAGGTGATGTGGGAGCGCGTGTGGGTGCGACTTTGTTAGCCCTTAGTCGCCTTTTACGACGCCCACGGGAATAGATGGGCCGGTGCTGTTCTAGAGCCGGCCCACACCACAAACGAGCTTACAATTCACCTCACGGTAAGTGAACATTGTTATCCATGCACAACCGGGCTATATGCCAGCAACAAACGTTCCAACGTTGGCGAGCCAACGTTTGTCATTCTAGCCTAGATGTCGGCATTTATCCCGGATGTCTATGAACGACACTATCCACTTACCACCAGGTGGACTGTATGTCCATCTACCACCTTCTAAGTTTAAAAAAAAATAATTCTAATTTTGCAGTAAGTAACTTATAAAACTATTATTAACTAACTTTATGCCGAGTTTCATTGAAATTTGTTCAATGGTTTTTTGCGTGAGCGCGTTCAGACAGACAGACGGACAGATAGATAGTCCAAAAATTACAAAACTGCTTCTTTCGGACGTAAAAAAAAATAAAAATATAAGAAATGTACAGACACGGCAGCTTTGTTAGCACGCATGTATGCTCCTACAGATAATGTAATAGCATGCTAAAGTGGCAATGGGCAGGTCATTATTGCCGATAGCCGATAGTAGACGAGTCCTCGAATGGAAGTCGTGTACCGGAAACGCAGTGTGCGACGCCCACCAGCCGACGACGTGAACCGACGACGACTTCAAAACGTTCGCCGGTGGTGGGTAGATGAGATAGATGAGCGGTAGATGAGCTGAAGACCGTGTATAGTGGCGAGTCTGAGCAGAGGCGTATATCCAGCAGTGAAGAGACATAGGCTGATGATATGGTATGTATAGATGTTAAGAACACTTAACCACCCTATCTTTGGTCTTCGAACTTTGTTCTCGGTACCTTTGTTCCTTGTTGACAGTAACAAATGCCACCATCACTACAACAATAGTAACATGTTAATTTCTATTTCCGTTGCTCGATAATCAACGACATTAATTTGTTATAATACATTAACTCGGCAATTAAATGGAGCGGGGTCAGTTTGTCGCCTCTAAATTTTAGACACATTTAAACATCTGCCTTAATGGAACTAAAATGAATTAATTGAAGCTTGAAGTGGCATTTTTCATTTTAGTATATTGAGACTGAGTATATGTTTTTTTATGAGAAATAAATAAGCAACAAAATGGGCGGCAATGATAGCAAATTTAAAATAAGCAACAAAATGAGCGCAAATGATAATAAATTTAAAATAAGCAACAAAATGAGCGGAAATGGTAGGAAATTTAAAATAAGCAACAAAATGAGCGGAAATGGTAGCAAATTTAAAATAAGCAACAAAATGGGCGGCAATGGTAGCAAATCTAAAATAAGCAGCAAAATGAGCGGCAATAGTAGCAAATTTAAAATAAGCAGCAAAATGAGCGGAAATGGTAGCAAATTTAAAATAAGCAACAAAATGAGCGGAAATGGTAGCAAATTTAAAATAAGCAACAAAATGAGCGGAAATGGTAGCAAATTTAAAATAAGCAACAAAATGGGCGGCAATGGTAGCAAATTTAAAATAAGCAGCAAAATGAGCGGCAATAGTAGCAAATTTAAAATAAGCAACAAAATGGGCGGCAATGGTAGCAAATTTAAAATAAGCAACAAAATGGGCGGCAATGGTAGCAAATTTAAAATAAGCAGCAAAATGAGCGGCAATAGTAGCAAATTTAAAATAAGCAACAAAATGGGCGGCAATGGTAGCAAATTTAAAATAAGCAACAAAATGGGCGGCAATGGTAGCAAATTTAAAATAAGCAACAAAATGGGCGGCAATGGTAGCAAATTTAAAATAAGCAACAAAATGAGCGGAAATGGTAGCAAATTTAAAATAAGCAACAAAATGGGCGGCAATAGTAGCAAATTTAAAATAAGCAACAAAATGGGCGGCAATGGTAGCAAGTTTAAAATAAGCAGCAAAATGAGCGGCAATAGTAGCAAATTTAAAATAAGCAACAAAATGGGCGGCAATGGTAGCAAATTTAAAATAAGCAGCAAAATGAGCGGAAATGGTAGCAAATTTAAAATAAGCAACAAAATGAGCGGAAATGGTAGCAAATTTAAAATAAGCAACAAAATGAGCGGAAATGGTAGCAAATTTAAAATAAGCAGCAAAATGAGCGGAAATGGTAGCAAATTTAAAATAAGCAACAAAATGAGCGGAAATGGTAGCAAATTTAAAATAAGCAACAAAATGAGCGGAAATGGTAGCAAATTTAAAATAAGCAACAAAATGAGCGGAAATGGTAGCAAATTTAAAATAAGCAACAAAATGGGCGGCAATGGTAGCAAATTTAAAATAAGCAGCAAAATGAGCGGCAATTGTAGCAAATTTAAAATAAGCACCAAAATGAGCGGCAATGGTAGCAAATTTAAAATAAGCAGCAAAATGAGCGGAAATGGTAGCAAATTTAAAATAAGCAACAAAATGGGCGGCAATGGTAGCAAATTTAAAATAAGCAGCAAAATGAGCGGCAATAGTAGCAAATTTAAAATAAGCAACCAAATGGGCGGCAATGGTAGCAAATTTAAAATAAGCAGCAAAATGAGCGGAAATGGTAGCAAATTTAAAATAAGCAACAAAATGGGCGGCAATGGTAGCAAATTTAAAATAAGCAGCAAAATGAGCGGAAATGGTAATAAATTTAAAATAAGCAACATAATGAGTGACAATGGTAGCAAATTTAAAATAAGCAACATAATGAGTGACAATGGTAGCAAATTTAAAATAAGCAACATAATGAGTGACAATGGTAGCAAATTTAAAATAAGCAACATAATGAGTGACAATGGTAGCAAATTTAAAATAAGCAACATAATGAGTGACAATGGTAGCAAATTTAAAATAAGCAACATAATGAGTGACAATGGTAGCAAATTTAAAATAAGCAACATAATGAGTGACAATGGTATTTAAAATCAGGGTAGGTTTTAGTTCTCTGGTGACAACAGAACGACCGATTAGTCTAGTTGGTAGTGCCGGGTTTATTTCCCTATCGGATTCTTTATCGTCGTTATTTATATTCTGTAGGGAGAGAGTGCATGCTGCAGTCAAACAGCCGCTGAGCCCACTCGAGTGGCCACATCACCTCTCTCACAGAAGACTACTTCGAAATCTACACTATTTCCTAACTTATCGTATTTCTCCAATGTACGTACGTATTTCGGTAATGAGTGAGATATGCCAGAGGCCATTCCCAACCCATTCCATCTCTCCCCATTTTCCCAATCCATTTCTTAATCTGTAAAGGTAAGCAGCGCATCCGGGGAAGTGCCAACGTTTGTCATTCTGGCTGATGTGGGCATGTATCGCGGATGTCTATGGACAGTATCCATTTATAATCATGTGGACTGTATGCTCGTCTGCCGACTTTTTTCAATTAAAAAAAATCTGAATTGGCTGATGGTTTCATCTTCGTATGTGTCTCTGAACCCTCGACTGACATCCTAGTGTGCGCTATTGAGTGTGTCGTTATTTATATTTATCATATTAATAAAAATGCAGTAGCCAGGACTCCGTCGTCTTAATGATGACATCCTTAGTAATTTAAAATTATTTACTTTATATATTAAATAATAATAGTTTTTATGATGATTAGCACATTCGTATTTTTTTCTATTCGTTTAAATAGAAGCCTTTTTCAAACAAACTATGTATATTTATTGATACATAATTTAATAATAAAATCTCATTCTATGAATAAAATTCACAATTTATTTGTATAATTAAAATCATATTACCAATGATTTATGCAAAAATCATCTTTAAAAGTAGGAAATTAGATTCTTTTTGTGTTTTAAATTTGGGTCTTTTAACATTCAACATTCGAATACTTTGCAACATGACCCCGCTACTATTTACCTATTCATTTTAAAAAAGGAACTTAACGCCCAAATCGACGCTTTAATACTGTAAAATACTGGACAAAGAGAAAAATAAACGGCTTTGTATAATTCGACCAACCCAACTATCCGCTCGAACACTAAAGTTACATTTCTAATTATAACGCAATAAAGACTAATTTCCAATAGAAACTTCCAAATAAACGGTACGAAAGATACTGGTGACTAACAAAAGCAAAAATAAGAAAAAAAAACTCCCTTCTTTTTGAAATTGTAATTCGTAGGTTCGAATTGCAAATGCGGCGTTGTTATTTCAAAACATCAGCGAGGTGTCATTGGACACTCCCTCTCAAGTACAGCTGTAAGAAAGTACGCTCCTTGTCCTATTGTGCACTATTGGAAGACGCAATATTGTAAAAATTACCTAAAACAAAAGATGAAACAAAAAGCAAGGTTAATTTTATTATAAGTTTTTTACCGTAAACTACAGTACAATTCTTTAGGTAGGTATCTAAGGTAGGTTAGTTAGGTAGGAAATATAAAGAAATATAATATGATTTTTTTTAAAGAAAGAAGGCGGCGGGTGATCATACAGTCCACCTGGTGGTAAGTGGATACTGTCGCCCATAGACATATACGTACATGCCAACTTCAGTTCACAATGACAAACGTTGACATGCTCCCGGATGCCTTTGAAGGTGTAGGAATGGATTTAGAGGAAGGATTGGGAAAATGGAGGGGAATAGGGTAGGATGGGATGGGAAAGGGGCTCTGGCATATCTCACTTACTACCGAAACATATATATGGTATATGACATACTATATATATGGCATATATATATATGGCAAATTACTATATATATGTATACTTCTTAAAATTGTTATTTGTCTCCCGTGTCTCAAACAAAATTAGCCCTTAAACAAAGTTTTTGTATAAGTTTAAGATATACATTCATTTAATAATAAACTTTTACTTTACTTCAAGTAAGTACTTTTGAGTCAAACTAACCGCTTACCTACCTCTGAGTAAGTTATAGCCTTTTTATATCACAGTATAACTACTTAGCAACATTTTTTCTACAAAGTATTTTTGAAACTGGTTTATGGACCACTTTATCGCGGTTATAGTTGCACAATTGCAATTCAGAGGATTCTGATGCATTCTAAATAACTATAGTCTTTTTAGAAAAATGAAAAGGTGTTGGCCACAAAAAAGTTCTGAAAACACACCAAAGCAAAAGGGCGTATTTCGACGTAAAGGCTTTTCAAAATAACATAGTTAACATTTGAGCTTAACGGACTTAAGTATTAATAGTTGTTGCCCGCGGTTTAACCCTTGCCATTCTGAATAAAAGCTCCTCTATATTTTAATCCATCCTAGGAAATGCAAAATTTAGTAGCGATTGATTTGTTGCAGATTTATTGGGTAACATACAATCAAACTTTCATAATTGTCATATCAGTTACGTATAGACTATTATAACATATTATGTACCCTTCTGTGTCAACATAAATGTTTATAATTACAGATTTTAGTAAAAACATATGTTTAACATATTCTTTGAGCATTTTATAAACACATATTTATAATTAAAACATTACACTTTAAACTTATTGATTACATTCGCTTCAGTAAACGCAATCAATTAATTATCTATCTATCACACGAATAATTAAGTTAAAATGATCAAATTGAATATATGGACTTGTCAATAATCTGCAGTTTTAATCCCCATATTAATTAATTACATAAAAGCGTTCGTTAAAAGTGTGTTAAATGTTAAAGAGCTCTAAATTATTAATGTAATTGTTTAATGAACAAAATATATAGTAATGAGTTTAAAAATTGTATAACTTTAAAAATTGTCTGTGGTTAAGATTTTGTAACTTATAATTTTGGTGTTTCAAGATTCTGTTTAATCAAACGACGTGAACTTTGACCTTCTATTATTCGATATTGTTTTATTGTCCTCGGGTGTGCAAGCTGCACCTGAGTGGTCGAATAGAAATATGCTCTATGAAATTAGTTATTTTTTAAGATATCACTAAAATTCATCTAGATTTCATCTGGGAAGCTAGAACTGACAATACTGCACTGACCCTTTTCTGAGACAATATCGCAAATAAACTTTCCGATACATCTGTAATTCGTATCGTACTAATGCTTTGATTACATGTTAACAAACTTATATGAGTAGTGTAACTACACTTTTGCATTTACATTATACCATAAAATATACCAAGCAGGTAGGTACATACAACCTTAATTATTGAGTGTAATCGTATTATTTTTTGTATTAAATGGTATTAATAAAAAATAAATCACAGTACTTAGCTTTATAACAGTACTTAGCATAAGTACTGTGCTAACAGTACTTAGCACAGTACTTAGCATATGTTTATCAATGCTGTGAATGTATTTAAAACTGGACAACCAAATCAGATCGTATACTATGACTTTTTTTAATCCCGTAATTTCGTCCGACCGTACCCAAATCCGAGCATTTAGAAATTCGAATCGAATGTTTTTAAACGCGTAAACGGTGTTCGAATTGTCATACCTTTGACACCTCGTGTTTCTAAGCGTATTATATTTTACCAAATTATATTTGCCACCGTTAAAATTTCATGACATAGTTAAAGCTTTAAATCTTGGTATATTTACAATGTTTCTTATATTTGTCGGACTTTTTCTACATTAGTTTATCTTTTGAGTAAAAGTTTAGATAAAGGCGTAGATAAAACTTAGTTTAGTAAAGAATATGGACAAAGTTCACTTACAATAAAACGTGTACGAGTACTTATCAAATGTAGGTAGGTATATCAAAGATGCATTATTCTATTCATATTTAATAATATTTAATATTTAATAATATTCATATTCATATCTAATACTGACTGACTGACAAACAACGCACAACCTAAACCGGTGGGTCTAGAAGCATGGAATTTCGCACACGAGTTCCTTATATACCGTAGGTGAGCAATAAGAAAGGATTTTTGAAAATTCATCCTTTTACTGATGTAAAATAAGGGTGTAAAAGTTCCTGAGATGTTGCCGATGAGATTTCTCATCGGCCCACGGCTAGTATTTTGTAAAAAGCCAGCAAAGATCTTGTGGTGGAGTAATATATACAAGGTAGAATCGCTCGGCGCTCATGGTTAGACCGCCGCGCGTGCGGCGGCCGTCTCGATGCGCAGGAGTTCTACGCATGCGCCGCGCCGCCGTATTTGCACGTTTGCCTAACGTTTAACCTAACCTAAGGTTAGGTGCCCAACCTAACCTAACATTTGCACGAACTTAAGCTCTGGACATTACGCTCTCTTTATACTTCAATACAAGTTCCGTCGTACTTACATATTAAATGTATAACCACAATACGTGAAATGTGTATTAAGTAAATAGTGACAATAACAAGCATTTAAATATAAACTCGATAAAGTGATTTATTATCTAAACATCTCACCTTAGCCCCATAATCTATTGTTCGTATTGTAATAAATTACAAAAATAAATAAATAACTTTGCCAAACCAGATATGATATAACTCAGTTAATTCTGTAATAAAAACATTTTCTGATGTAGCTGTTAATATTTTAATGCTTACTAGTCTTTTAACACCTTAAAAGCCTCCTGTGTCAATATCACTTTACCTATAGCCCCTTTAATCTATGAATCTGTCTATCCAATGCTGGATATAGGCCTTTCCTAAAGCTCGCCATCTTCATCTCTCCAAACCTTCACATCAACATATTATTATGACCTTCAGCTCTTGTTATCCAGCCATTATCAGCGAATTTCTTCAAGTCGTCGAACCACCTCCAGTCCTCCACCTATAAAAAATACAATAGACAACAATATAATATACCCAAAACCATTGGTTTCCATCAGTAAGCTGTCCAGGCGTACAAGTTAACATGTCGCCGTCTGTACCTACCTAAAATAGGTTAAAAACTACATATCACTAATTGGTTAATCTAACCAGGGTTACAGTGTGTAAGCGTAAATTGGTTTTGCCTAATACCGGTGCGTCTGCGCGCTTTACATAATATAAACATTAGTTGTGAACACGCCGTATCTAAAATGCATACGCTAGATTACGGTGCGATCTGAAGAATGTTATTTTTTCTTACACATGCACTTAAGAGCAGAAGCGGTTAGTCATGCTAAATATGACACCTTTTTATTTTTCTCATAACTTATAGATCTTTACCCCTAAATGTGACGCCAATGAATGATTGAATTAATATATTTACGTATAAAACTTAGTTAAAGGGTTGTAGAAATTTAAAATAACTGACGTCCTACAAGATTTTATCACATTATCATTATGATTATGATAATATCAGCTATTTTAACGTCCCGCTGCGGGCCATTGGGGGAGGCCCAATAAATTATTAAGAGTTTTATGCCATAATCGCGAGACCAATGTGGATTGGTGGATATACGCTGGGTTATTTTTTTATTCTGGAACATGCGAGTTTCCGCTCGATGTTTTCCTTTACCGTAGAGCTAATGTTATTTTTCAAATCGGTATTCAAGTTGAAAATCAGTGGTGCGGCCCGAGGATTTGAACTAACGACATTAGGAATGAGAGTCAGGAATACCTATCTATCCCTGGGGCTATCCCTAGGTTATCACCGGTCTATTTTCAAGCAGATCAAGTCATAGAGTTCTTGAGGAACACCGTTGATATAAAAGATACATCGGAACTAAATAAAATATTTTTATTGGTTTCTGAATTGATACACATCCGTCATCCTTGTGTCAGAATGATTCGTATGCATAGTTTTTTTTTGGAAAGGTACACAAAAATACAGGTAAGTTTCATTATACCTATACATAATTTTTTCAATGCTCTGCGGTACATCCGCCATAATGACATTCGCATGAAAAACTTAAACGCACATCTGCATTTTACATGCGTATTTTACTCCACGCCACGCGCTCGTATATCTGCCACTCTCATCGCTCATAAGGAATTTAATTTATTGCCTAATTACATGTATATCTGTCTGCCTGTCCGGCATATAGCATATAGCTATGCAAATGTATGCAGATGCCCAAAACATGCACAAATTAAATTGTGTAACGAATATTAATTGTTTATTAACTAATGCGGTAAATTGGGTTAACCGTATTTTTATTAATTTGGACGATTGTTAAGATAACTCGCCGTAGTGACAGTTTATTGTGAAACAAGCGACTGTCGAATAAATTTGTGATGTCACCTGAGCACATCAGGACCTTATTGTCGGAGACTTATTGACTTTGGGTTAAGTTTTCTAACTTAAAATTGATCGAGTTATACCACCACACGATACTAATATAACTCGATTAATTTTAAGCGTCGTTTTCTTGGAAGCGTTGCGTCTATGACAATTAATATTTCACATCGGTGGATTATATGGTTCGTCAAATTCGACCTATTAGAACGAACCCAATTATAGGTGCTATTCTAAAGCCCGCCAACACCACACGAGCCAAACCTGTTTAGGATGAAATAAGTATATCTGAGACGACGTTAATTTTCCACAGTCTCCACGGATATACGAGCTGTCGTTACTGAGTTATCTTATCAATCAGCAGTTACATCCAAACATCATGTTGTTATTATAACTCCCAATAATTATCAAGTTAGCACCAAACATGTGACAATCTACTCATCCTGCTTAACCAATAGCGTGTTGATACCGCATAAATTACAAAATGTAAAACGTTTTTGATACATCTTGTTCTGGGTCTAATTAAAAATTTCGCCAGAGACCATAATAATGGCTGTTTTTGCGGACCGCGAACACAGTACAGGATATGAACAGAAAGCAACAAGTATTCACTTGAAAACTTCACAACAAATAAAATAAACTTTATACCTAATTAACACAATTTTCATATAAAAAGTAAAATTCTGATGAAATTGCACGCAAAATATACGCAAATTATCGGAATTATAGATTCTCAGATTTAATTTTTAGTCTCAATACGTGAGTGTAAAATAAATCTGAAGAAATTTTTTGAAATTGGTAAATATCATAATTTTCAGTCTTTGCATAAATAATGACGCCGTTACATGGATTGAAAGATATCAACTAACGTTCAATCCCTGTAACTAATCAACGTAGGTCTCCGAATTTTAATATAGCACATAGATTTTTAAATGATAGATGTGACTACCCACATTATAGTATTTTATAGGCAGGGGCAGGATGATAATAGCGTTGTGTAGGCGAGCACTCAAAGCAGTCTGCGCAATGAGCTGTACATATTTTAATTTCTTTATGTTCCATTTGTATTTTTGAGTGCCTATTGTACTTTTGTATTTTTGAGTTTTTTTACGTACCGATGCAGCAAATAATGAATTCATTTATTCACAACTGAGAGTGGTGAATTAAATCATTATAGTCCAAGATATTAATTATTGTATCATTTTACACCCACATTCTTACAAAGAACTGCTTATAGGTATTCTGTAGTTCTTCCCCCAATGTTACCCGCAGCGTCTGTAAATATTTGCGTCTGTGTGCGTTGCTTTTCATCCATTTGTATAAGCATACCGTTGTGCGGTTATATTGTGCCTCAAACCCCAAATTTCGTCCACGTTTGGACATTATCGGTTCATCGCTGAATTAGCGATCTAACCTCGAGATAACCGCGTCCTGCCGTAATAACGGACCTTTGTCTGTTTGTATTATTAATTGAACAGAAAGTGTTCATAAATTACTATGAAAAGTCACTTTAAATAGGTACTATCTAGGGTGCAGCATTAAGTTTCATTCACTTTAAAAAAGTCGGGTGGGGCTATGTCGGGGCACACGGCCGTTGGTTTAACGTGAAACGTCTATGTCTTCGAGTCGCTTTTATTTCGCTGGTATCTTCACTCGTTATGTCTATTGGTACAGGTACAGCAGAGGTAGAGATGCTCACGGAGTCGGCGTCGTTCACTAAGCGTGCCGTGGCAGCTTTGCGACGCTCCCGAAACCGCCTCGCTCGCTCGGCGCCCGAAATTGGGACACCTTTGCGTGGTCATAACCTCCTCTTTGCAACGATAGGCGTGATTTATACTTTCGACTGGCTCTTGCACGGGCTGAGGTCGACATATTGTATTTCAATACTTTTTTATAGACTTACTTGTTATTTTTAAGTATAAATATTGTTCAAATTACACTAATTTTTGCTTAAATCAATCGACCTAGATAAACTCTATACACACACGCACGAATCACAGCGCTATCACGTCTGAGTCGTGAGCTACACTGAATAGAAAGGAGCGAGAGCGCCGGTTTCGGCCATTCTGCGCGGTGCCCTTTCCCCGCCAACCCACCCGGCCCTGATGCAAACTCAAAGTCGTAACAGCGAGCTGACTATATAAGCTAAATAATGACATTAGATTTATGTCTCTAAGACTAATAGTTTTGTAATTATTAAGGTAAGACGATATAGACCTTTTCGTTACGGTTCATTTTTCTGACCTGGTACTCGTATGTTTCGGTGTGATTAGATGTTTCACGTCAAAAAATGTCTATACGTCATATGACTATATATTAAAATAACGTAAACGTAACGTAACTATAGTTTTGTAGTAAGTTTCATTTTATTTATTTACTCTATTATAGTAGTTTCGTTCACTATATGTACCGAACATATTTGCACGCCATATGTAAAAGCAGAATGTATATGTCATATTATATTTTACTATCTATACTGTACACACATAAATGAATAATTTGATATTGACTTTGTACACATAGGCGAAATAAATTATAATTAAATACGACAAAGTCAAAAAGCCTCCCATAAAATCCAATAGCTCACAATTGACCCGCGACGAGTCAATAACGAGCAGTCAATAGCCATATTATCGTACCACGGAATGCTATCGAAACCACTCCGAGTTATTAGAAGTGGGTGAAAATTACCTACTAGAAATTAAGGGGAGAACAGCATATATATTTTTTTTAATTTGGTGTTTATGTGTTTGGTAGTTTGTATTCCTATTTGCATGTTTCTCTAAGCGATAGAGAAATATCGTATAGACAATTACTTAGTATGTGTGTATTAATTTTACATACTGTGTTCAGATAAGCTAGGGCTTTGCTTTGCACCACTCTCATGCATTTCTATGGACATTGAACTGAAATAAATTTTATTATTTCTGTTTAACCAAAGATTGACGGGCAGAGAATGCCACGAGGCATTAAGTCCGCCTACTGTAAAATTTCTGTGAGGTTTAAAAATAACTAAATTACTTAAGTGTGGAGCTTAAGCTTATTCCTTTTATTTATTTTAAAATTGGCTTGCTCTCTGCTTCTGTTTGATATAGCAGAGAATTGTGCTTGATACCTAAACTATCAAGCACAATCCTTTAAATAATATCAACATGAAAACACTTCTTTCCCATGGGAAGGGCGAGAAATAACGTATTGCTTAGGGAATAAAAGTACCTACTAATGTCGTGAAGGTTCCGCTTTAGCGTAGTAATGTTTTGTTGTGTTATTTACATAAGGAGAGTTTCTCGAATGCAAGTTTCTCGAACATCGGTCAAAAGCTAGTATAAACCACTTTTATCATTATCTGATAACTGTTATTCCTGTTATCATAGAGTTTTTATCATAATCTTTTTTTTTATAGTGAAGTAGGCAGACGAGAATGCGGTCCCACGTGATGGTAAGTGTTACCGCCGCCCATGGACACCTGCAACACCAGGGGATATGCGGATGCGCCGCAGACCTTGCAAAATCCTATTCACAGCTTTCTTGAAGAACCCCACATCGTACCTTAATGGACAGACCTCTTAGGCAGTTCGTTCCACAGCCTACAAGTTCGCGATATAAAATGTATTTTGAACCGAACAGTACGCGACACCCCCGTATAGAGAAAATGCGGATGGATCGTACTTCTGTGACAGGAGATGCGGTTCTAGAAACCCGAAGTGGGAATTATATTGAACAATTCTTCGGAGCATTCCCCATTGTACAGGTGGTAGAACACACAGAGAAACGCAACGTCTCTCCGAATGCTGAGAGGTTCTAAACCACCCGTGAGAAATGGGATCCACAATTCGAACAGCACGTCGTCGGATGGAGTCAAATGGGTCCAATTGATATTTCGGGCCGCCGGCCCAGAGATGTGAGCAGTACTCCTTATGGGGCCTAACCTGAGCTTTATCCCGATACTCTTCGAGATCTTAAGAGGTACGCTCTGAAAACGAGGTGCTACCACAAAAGGGGCTACTTTAGAAAAAAAACTATTTAAAAATGCCACTGCAAGGAATCCACAACTGCTATGTCGCAAGCGGATAACGTGTGGACAACAGTTTATCGCGATGCCATTATTTATATATATATATATATATATATATATATTTATTCAACTCTTTGCTGTTTGTTTGTTACGGACAGTAGGTCTGTACTCGTATGTAAATCTATTTTACTTCATTATGTTACAACTAAGAATAAGTGACTGTTTGTTCGTAAATAGATAAATATCTGGGGTGTATCTTCCCCTTAAGTATCCACAAAAGTACCGATTGTAAACACAAAGTTAGCACGGCATACGGTCGTTAAAACTTACCTAATGTGGTAGGTATATATACCATCCTTACGTCATAATATCACACGACATGCGAGCATCAGTTAGTGGCGAATTAAGTTATTAAAATTAAGCGAAATTTAATTTGTAACTGGTAACAGATTATGTTTGTCACAGAGTTAAATTAGAGGAGAGTGCACGCTGCATTCCTGCAGCCGTTGGGCGCCCTCGACTGGCCACGTTACACCTCTCTCACAGAAGACTACCTTGCATTTCCTATTTTATCCTATTTCCCCAATGTACGTACGTGTTTCGGTAGTGAGTGAGATATGCCAGAGCCCATTCCCTTCCTATCCCTCCGCATTTTCTCAACCCTTTCTCCAAATCTATTCCTATATCTCCAAAGGCAGGCGGCGCATCAGGGCGCGTGTCAACGTTTGTCATTCTGAACTGATGTTGACATGTATCGCGGGTATATATGGACGACAGTATCCACTTACCATCAGATGGACTGTATGCACGTCTGCCGTCTTTTTCCAATAAATAAATTAAAAAAAATATATGGGCAATAAATCTTTAAAATTACCTTTTGCTATCATCGAACCGGAACCCGTGTATTTCTGGAATAGGGTTATTTTCCTTTTGCCTCGCAGTTAAAAAAGAAGCCTTTCGTTATTAGTTCAGAGAGATTGGATACAATAGATTCGGAGTAAATATTAACGTAATATACCTATTGTAAATTAACACAAACACAAATTTCTAGATGTGGCAGAAACAAGAACGAACAACGAAAGAAGAAAGGGTAACTTTCTCCCTGTATAATTACAGTGTATGTGTAATCAATCCCACACATTATACTATAATTATACCTATTTTATTTAAATTCAAGTGTCCCAGGCTCCGCATACCGAAGGCAGTGTATCGACGTAGTCAGTGCTCTGGTTAACTCAATGTGGACATACTATCCTCAAATTAATTCCGTATGTTAAGATTCAAATAAAAGAATAATATTATTGGAAATATGAAGATAACGATGACTATACTATAATCTGAGATGGCACAAGCCGATCGGAAAGGCACAAATGATAAAATACAAATAACCTAAAGCACTGAAAGTTACTTCACCGAGCCGCTTGGTAGCGCCGTTGCATGGTGTGCAAAAGATCCTGGGTTCGATTAATGGTCCGACATTCATTTATCTATAATTAAATATTTGTTCCCGTCTGGATGGTATATTCGCCTTTGTGCAATAGGTCAAACTAAAAGTTTTTGGAAATGGCTAAATATGATAGGAAAAAAACAAATTCGAATTTTGAAAATGGAACTCTTTGTTTGTCATACGAAATTATTATTATTATTTGTTTTTTATTTCTGGCAGCAATTTGAAATTTAAGTGTTGCGGATAAATGAATTTTACAAGAAAACATTGTCGTTCAATGATTTTTTATGACTTTCATTGCGGTCTAAACCAGAAACAAAATTATGCAGGACTTAAGTTAGCATTTAGTGTTGAAGCCCCATCCAGTGTCACTGTTTATAACTGGTTCTGTGAATTTAAACGGCGTCCTGCGAGAGCGGTGACGGAGGAAAACATCAAAACTGTGAGAGTCATGGTTGAAGCAGACAAACGAACGACACATCAGCAGATACGTGCATCATTAGGTATTGGTATGAGTCAAGTTCAAACTATTTTACACGATCACCTACGGGTAAGGAAACTTTGTGCTAGATGGAGTCCTCACAATTCGAGCGAAGCTCAAAAACACTGCCGCATGGAATGGTGTCTCCAAATGTTTGAAAAAATCGACAATAGTCAATCAAATGCTGTTTTTGATTAACAGGTGATGAAACTTGAATCTACTGCTGTAAGCCTGAAACTAAGAGGCAATCTGCGCAGTGGGTCTTTTTTCCTTTCGAAAAGTGGCCGACGAAAGCGAAGAAAGAACGGAGTGCTGAAAAGAATATGATTGCCTCCGTCTTTGCCAGATCGGGCCACTTTGCTACTATAACTTTAGAAAATAAAAGAACAATTTAGATTCTATTTTAGAGAAAGTCAACGAAGCAGAATGATCCTCCATCACGATAATGCCCATCTTACTCCGCCAGACAAACGAAGCGATCTTTGAGTAGTGGAATGAATGGGTTATCCGCCATACAGTCTCGACCTTGCGCTCTGTGACTTTTATTTATTCCCTAAAATTATGGATAAACTGAGAAGAATATATTTTATGAATGCAGAAGAGGCAGTGACTGCCTTCCAAATAGCTGTTGAAGAGGTTCCTAGAGAAGGGTCGGCCGAATGCTTCACACAATGATTTCATCGCATGAAAAGAAATAAAACCACTTCCATCTTTATATCTGATTTCTTTTTGAGATTCTAAAAACTTTCATTGTCACCCACATATGTCTCTGGACTCACGACACAGGGAATCCTAGCGTGGACCATTGAGTGTGGAGTTATTTATCATTAAAGTGTAGTGCGTTATTCACGTGTCATTAACACACTTAATTGTTAATAATTAACACGAAACAATAATTAAACGGATCATTAACCGCCCGAAAACGATACCGACATTAACCCTAAAAAATATTTTTAAATTAATTACTTTTACTTGACATATTGCTTAATATGCTTACGGGGAATGGTTCAGTTTAAAAGTTAACGATTGCCCGCGCCACGGACACGGCGCTTTGTAATTTTGAAGCAGTAATGTTTAGTTGGTTATTTTAGGATGATCCGTCTCGATCCTACCATGTTGTAAGTTTGTGTCACATCTTATAGGTGAGCTCTAGTGTTCACTTTGTTTGACAGGATCTCACTGCCTGTGTGTAAAAGTCCTAACTTTTTTGAGGGGGAGAGTGCACGCTGCAATCAAACAGCCGCTGGGCGCGATCGACTGGCCACGTTAACCCTCTCTCACAGCTTGACTTTGAAATGTACTGTGTTTCCCCCTTTATCTTATCTCCCTAACATAGGTACGTACGTGTTTCGGTAGTGAGTGAGATGTGCCAGAGCCCATTCCCACCCTATCCCTCCCCATTTTCCCAACCCTTTCTCCAAATCCATTCTTATATCTCCAAAGGCAGGCAGCGCATCCGGGGGCGTGCCAACGTTTGTCATTTTGGACTAATGTTGGCATGTATCGCGGATGTCTATGGGCTGTATGCTCGTCTGCCGCCTTCGTACATAAAAAAAAAGCCTACAACCCTACAGCAGTGAGGGATATGTATAAAAAATTAGGATTTTAAATTAACAAATTAGGTATACAATTAAGTATACTATACAATTAGATACGATTCGTTGATTTATTAAAAAATTACAACGAACAAATCAACTTTGGCACTTATATAGTAAAATAAGGTTAATTAATTACAGAGGGCTTAGTAGTATTTAATTCACTTTGAAATTGGCTTGGGCTTGGCTACCGCTTATGGTAGATAGAAATACCTAGTGATCTACCTAAGTAATAAAAAAAATATAATCTAGCTATCGACATAGCTATTGTTTTTATTGATTCGACTTAAGTAGATACCTATTCATTTTTGATATTTTTTTTGACTTTTAGATTTTACTAATTTAAATTAGAATGAAAATTATTATCGTTGCATGTATACTGCGAACCTAGAAAAAGTCAAAGAACGACGCCCACGAAGCAGAATGATCCTCCATCACGACAATGCCCCATCTCACTCCGCCAGACAAACGGAGCATGTAGCTTTCATTTTCTCCAAAAATTAAAGCATGAACTTCCGTGTTTAAAATTGCATGATACAAAATCGATTACGTTCCTGAACGCATCTGCCGCTTGAATTTTAAATAATTACAAGTTTTAAAAACAAACATGGTGGAAATTGAGCTTGCCATTAGCTCTTGTTATCTGTTACAAAATTTGACAGTTCCCGTAAATTATCTCTTAACATGTTATTAATGATGTTATTTCGTTTTTTAACAGCAATTACGTTTGTTTTTTGTATTTAATTGGGTTATTTATTTCATTTTATCGTTGTGTGAATAAATATAAATTGAGTTATTATAACCAATAATTTAATTGCAATAGATATTATTTCGTTTTCGCTGTGATTCGCACAAGAGTAACTCGTCTGTACAACGCTGCAAACAGAGGTCCATAATCTTATGCCGGCTCACTCACGCCGTGAAGTCGGCCAGGATTCACGCCGTGAACCTGCGTGCCACGAGAACCCCTCTCTAAACACTACAATTGCTCATAGTCATTTGCGAGTGTTGCGTGAGCGTACGCAGTAAATGCCCGCGAACCCTTTGACGTGGACACAGCATACTGACTCCGACCGGGAAACAAGTGGCGATAACCATCCACCCTCGCGTTCACGGCTGTTCGCGGGACTTCACGGCGTGAGTGTGGAGCCGGCTTTAAGTTTTCTTTTTTTTCTTAATAGCACAATTTTGTTCGTAATTAACAGTTATAAAATCAAGACAATTCAAAAGGTATCTCGTCAATATCCAGTCCTATCGAAGTAACTAAGAGTTGCGCAGTAAAGTGATAGTAGATAGGTTTACTGAGGACAGAAGAGTTAGACTTCTTAGAAGTATACGAAAAACACATTCTTATACTTTTATTTGATTGTCACAAACATTACGCAAAAAACACTTTGAAGTTTAATAAATCATTGTCACTATGAAACCACAAAACCAACAATACACCATTTTTATAATAATTAAACAAAAACTTAATTTCATTCCTCGCATTCCCGCCAAAAAATCGATTCTTAAGTTACTTATTTATAGTGGTCATTTTACTAACATAACGAATGCATAAATTTTATATTTCAATTACATTAACAATTAACTTTTAAATTAAACAATTTATTAGCTAAACAAACAGTTGCACAATAAAAAACCTAAACGCACGTTCTGTACACTTTGGATAATTAAGCGGCAGTTGATAACATGAGAACGAAATCCTGCCAACGGAACGCGACGAATCGGAGCGTGGCAACACTTCGGGACACGCGCAATTGTGCGATAAAAACAATTTTAATTAAATTAAGATTCCGGGGCTCCCCGTCGTGATCTGACAAACCGATAGATGTCGTTGTAATCAATTTAATTTAAATATGAACTTTACACTGCGTGGCAATAAAGTTGATTTCAAAGAAGTTCGTATTTCGTACGTAATGTTTTAGTGCACTGTATTAAGGTTTATTTTTGTTTGTAACAGTACTATAGCGTGCAATTCCAGGAATGCATGGCAGTAATTAGAGAATTGTCGTGATAAACAAATGTAATCTGTATTACTTAGCGATAAAATCCAAATTGCTTTATGATAATGGCGCGCGGTTCGTGATGCCACGTCGTTTGCGCGATAAAACGTCTGTTTTGTAACTTTTTACGAGGAGTAATAATCGAATTAATATCGCGAATCGCTTAATTAAATAGATAACTTTATGAGAAGGACAGTTTACGTTACGTTTAGAAATTAAATTAATATTATTGAAAAAGTAATTGATATTTACTTCGGCGAGTGTAGTAGGCAGGTATTAAGTAATATAAGTATATAAATAATATTTATTTATCTCCTTTAAATTGCTTTATATTAATGAGTGTGTTATATTCGTCGTTTCTAATTGCACGAATTTAAATCATTTATTTTTAAATTCGTTCAATAATCACCATAATGTGTATCTTCATTTTTATTTATCTTTATTTTTCATAATCGCTATTTATTTGATGAATTTTGGATTTTTTGTTTATCTCTGTCACGCAGAAACCACGGGACGGGTTTCAATGAAACATGGCACAGTTAGAACTTATATACTGGGTTAACATTTAGAGTAATTTTAATCCACGTCAATTATAAAATTTCTACGGAAATCAAGCTAACCACACATACATAAGGTTTACGAGAACGAAGTGGCAGGCACGGCTATAATATTATAGTTATTATAGCTATATTATAGTTGATAATACTTTATGTTCATAAAAACATAAAAATTCCATTGGTTTCGTACCTCGTACGTAAATCAACCCCCGACATCCTGACCGGAAGCGGGCGCTTGTCTGCCGGAAGCGGCGGGAGTGGTTGGTTTCCGACGGCACCTGTACGTGTGCCAACATTTAGTCGCGTTACCGTTTTTGGGGTTATTTATTAGATAATCGTCAGATAAGCTGCCTTGTTTGCTTTTATCACGCAATAGACTATAATTGAGATAGACGTTAGATTGGTTAGACTTTGTCAAACAGACACAATCTATTGAGTGCTCTAGATTGTGTGATAATTTTGTCATTGCTATTCGAATCAGTGCTCACATTCACTCAGTGATAAGCACTATAGATCGTATTGTATTGTTTAGTAAGTTCTTGAAAATTGTCTTTAGCTACTTTTTCCTAGCGGTTCATTCGCGTGAACTTTTAAGTGATTCCCGTGGGAACGTTATAATTGATCTGCATAAATATTCACTGGTTAATAAATATTATTCTGGATAAATACATTATTATTCTATTAATGTAAATAAATAATATTTACCACAATAAATACATATTGTTAATATTATTAACTGGTGGATAAATATTACTATCTTTCTGTAAATATTAACTCGGCACAGTTCAGTCCAATTCAATCCAGTGATTCTTCCGAGACCCGCGTTCAGACTAAACAAAAAATCTAAAAATTGTTGTTGCTGTATCTTTACCAGTCCTACTTTACTTGTCCATGATTTTTTTCAAAAATATTTCATTTCAGAAATAGCTTTGTTACGATTTTATTATGTCGTAGAATTAAATCGTACACAAAGCAATATAACTTAAATGTATAAATATAGAAATGTATATTATATGTGTAGATATACATATAACTGATTAATTGTTGGAGATTTTCTTAGATATGTAGGTATCGATGTCAACCTATAAAAACCTGTAGCAAGGCATAAGCCTTCCTTGTAATTTTGAGGAGTCTTGAAACGCCTCACTGACCATTGCCATTGGCCAGTTCAGTCTTTTTGCAATTGTTTAGGTCTTACAGTTTGTAGTACCTTGTCGCCGCCACTTTGGCTTGTACCTATATATAATTAGACGGGTTTTAATAAAATATCGATACTGCAAAAATATCATTTTCACTATATTAATTTATGCAGATTAACTATTTATGCAACAGCATAAATAGTTAATCTGCATAAATTAATATAGTTAATGCATAATAGTTAATCTGAATCTGCAAATATGTTTACAGACCATAACATAGCATCAGCCAGTGCCTCTCCACTGCTGAATATAGACTTATCAGGACCACTACCGGTCTTCAGCTCTTGTCATCCACCCACTACTGGCTACTTTTTTCAAGTCGTTCATCCACCTGGCCGAAGTACGACCCATGCTAAGGTTTTCTTTACGCGGTCTCCATTCGGCGACTCGTCTCTCACATCGATTATGCGACTGCCACAGAATAACTAATATGACCTGCCCACTGCCACAGAATAACTACTAACTACCACTGCAGCATGCGATTTTTTTACAGAAATTTAGTTTTTATCTAAGTAGTAAAAATTAAGTAGGTATTAAAAGTACCTATGTAATTCAATATTTTAGTTGACAGCCCTCGAATGTATTCAATATTTTAGTTGGCAACCGTCGAATGTATTCAATATTTTAGTTGACAGCCGTCGAATGTATTCAATATTTTAGTTGGCAGCCCTCCAAAGTATTCAATATTTTAGTTGGCAGCCCTCGCATGTATTCGTCACAATAATGAATTAAAAAAAATAAATAAAGGAAACAATACAAGTAGGTATGGTTCTAGCATAATTGTATGTTGTGAATTATTTACATTTATGTTAAGGTAGGTACGTGAAAAGTTAGAGACACATTTACGTGAGAAATAAGAACTTAAGTAGAAACAAAAGAAATGATTAGACAAAAAAATATCGCATATTTCATTTTATTTCTCACCTCACCCCAGCATTTATTATTACAATGTAATGACAAGATCTCTCAACTACTATCAATAAATAACATTAATATTTAGAATTAAGCATCTTTATTTTGGCTAGCAACATTACAGAATTACATATAAGCAACATGGCAACACATTTTATACATTCTATTTTTAAATTGTAACGTATAGGGAATAATATATACCAAACAAGAGGCCAGCTGTATTGTTTGTGTCAGTTGCGGATCAAAAGTGAGTCAAGACTACAGTTTGAAAAAAACTTTCAAAAAATTTGGCTACTATGAACTATAGCTAACTGAACTTACTCGTAAAAAGTTAAGCTGTGCTATACATTTAAGTTTTCAAAAACATTGCATTAAATAATTAAAGTGTATATGTAACCACGATTATTAATCGATATTTCGGTATAGTTACACAAACACAAGTCATGGTTACACTGAGGCTGTGGTGCTAAAATCGATTTTGATGCAAATAATAATTTTGACTAACCCGTTTACACAACAATTAAAACAATAAAAGTAGAATATATCGAATTGATATTCGTTTAAATATATCGATTTAGATAGTTTTGTCTGTTACAACTTGTAACAGACAAAAAAGGTTTGATGTTAGTTACAAAATAATTAATGTTCATATTATGTAAAAAAAAAGAAACCCGTTGAATATTCTTGTCTATTGTTAAATAAATGTGGAAAAAACTGTTTATAGGATTAAGCTGTAAGTATCAACCAACACATTTTTAAGTTATAGCCTTAGATTAAATCAAAAGGAGGAAGATACGTTTCTCACTTACCGCGCGTGGTCCTGCAAAACTGAGTCCAACGGACCTGCTTCATTTAGTCACCGATAGGACAGCGACTTGCTTACACGTGATACGCTCACACGATGAACAGTTTTGTATTAGAAAATACATTTAAAAATGTCTTTCTGTGCATTTATTCAGTACACAAATTACTCAACGAGCAAAACCAGACACACGGAATCACTTTTCACGCGTAAGTACACCAAAAAGTAACAATTTGTAAAAGTTTCTTAAAATTATTAGTTTACATTAAAACTATACGACACATGCGTCAGTTTTAGCTTGTCTCTTGCTACTGTCCAAAATCATTGCTCTATCCTCTGTCTTCCGGCAGTTTGTGTGTACGAGTATGTACGAGTAGTTGTGCATTGAAGCCTACGAGTATTTGCAGTTGACGCAATGTACCGTATCTTCCCCTTTTGCTATGATCTAAGATTATAAACATACATTTCAATGGCGAATGTGTTTTTTTCTAAAATAGTAGCATATATAGATAAATCATTACTTATTCATCAGAATTAAGATATTAAAGTTTTGTTATATTTGTTTATATTTAACTGTGTTGGCTTTATTTTAGTCTAAAAAAGTTTTCAATTTAGCCTCAGTTTAAAAATAAACATTATAAAAGTTAAGATAAAATGGCGTTCAAATAGAATTTGTTGTTTCTAAAAGTAATAATTACGTAAATTATAACTAAGTAGGTATATTTCAAAAATAAATACATTGGATTTATGTTTAGTTTATAAATCATAAATGTGTCTATACAAATTTGGCCTCATTTGTAATCTTTATCAACTTTACTGCTACTGAAGTGCGTAAGTAAATATAAAGTATCTATTTAAAATTAAAGAAAAATATTTACAACAGCTTATTTACAAATAAAATAAGTAGGTAACAATGATAGTGCGCTTTCTTGGCGGGAAAAATCACATTACTGTAAAAAGCATGAAAGTAACTTTATTGAAAACATTAGGTAGATATACATTTACAACGAACTATGACTCTCAGTTCTTTGAATATACATTTAACATATCTTTACAAATTACAACTATCACTTACAAAGGAATAAATACAAGAGATTTTTTGCTAAAACATTTTTATGTACAGTAATTTACAATATGGAATGACGATGATTTTTGTACGTTACAACACCCGACCATCAAATCTTACTCGAATTAAATAGGTATTTAATAATACTAAATCTTAACCTTACATTTTTCAATGATTTGGCATTTGACATGATATGACTAGTCCTTTCAAATTTAAAAAAGGAATCACGGAACACTACCACATTCTGTTTTTGAAATTTTAAAACTGTTCATCCGCGACGCTGCCAGTTCTGCGCACGGATTCAAACGAACACTACACTAAACTCGAAAGCGGTGCTCTAGAAGTAACAGGGGAAGGTGGTAGCGCTTGCAGCTGCTGAGGCGCTTGAGAGGGGAAATATACGCCGGGTTCGTTCGAGAATTGCGGATGTAACGGCATCGGCGTGTGTGGCATCGAAGTTGGTCTCGATTCGTGGTACAAAATTGGTACACGAACCAGTCTCTGTGCCGCGTGGGCCATATTCGCGGCTTCCAATTCCGCCGCCAACTGCCTCTTCCATTTATTTCGTCTGTTCTGAAACCAGATTTTCACTTGCGTTTCTGTCAGGTGTAAGCTGGCAGCTAGGCCGGCTCGTTCGGAGCTGCTCAGGTATCTCTTCATGTCGAAAGTGGATTCTAGTTGGAACACTTGAGAGCGGGAGAAGACAGTACGTGTTTTCTTTTTTCGTTTTCCTAAACTGGAATTTGGGTCGCGTTTTTCGTCTTTGTCGAAGTCGTCGCTTTCATCGATGTCTGGATCGGAGTCTTGAGTGTCTTGCTGTTGAGGATAGAGCGCGGGGTGTAAGCGGGGTGACCGGGGGGATGAACGGGACGGTGAGGGGGGTGTTGGCGCTCGAGGAGGACTACGGGGACGCGGTGAGCCTCCAGCTGATCCTTCCTCGTTAGTCGTAGAGTCCTCTGTAACAAAATGAGAATTGTTATTCGTTTTATTTTGACTTTTTTACTCTCAATGGTCCACTTTAGGACGCAAAGATAAACCAAAGTTATCCAAAGACACACAGAAAGACGAACACAAACCACCTAAAAGCAAAGAAACATTCGTCTACAGTTACGTATAAATGTACGTATTATCTATTTCCTCCAAGTGAGATGTGCCAGAGCACATTTCCCATCCCATCCAATCTCATCTTATCCTATCTCGTCCTATCCCCTCGAATGGAGAGTATAATGGAACAAAAGAAACTCCTTATTTTATTATACCCAGGATTTCCCGTCACACCACGCGTCCAAGAAAGATTGTTAAGTGTATTGGGGTGATGAAAACTCCTCGTGGCGTTATACCTGCTCTATTATTTAATTATTTTTACTAATCCATTACTAAATCTCCGGAGGCGTGCCAACATATTACATTCTGGACTGATGTTGTGGCATGAATCGCGGATGTCTATGGACGACAGTATCCACTTACAATCAGGTGGACTGTATGCTCGTCTGCCATCTTTATTTCTTTAAAAATATTCTTTGAATAACTTATGTAAATTTTTTTTTTTTTAAAGTAGTAATACATATTCAAAAATAGTGGTGCCCGCGTCTTCCGTTGATTCCCCTGAGAACGCTACAGTGAATCTGGATAAAAAGTACCCTTAACGTTAATACGGTACATGAGCTATAACTGTGCCAAGTTTCATTAAAACCCATCCAGTGGTTCTTGCGTGATGCTCAGTTGTTTCAGCTTTATATCATTCGTACTCTGCAATCACTTTTATAAAAAATATATTTCATGTACTCACACCGCTCTGTTACGACTTTATATATCTTATTATATATATAGATGATATTTGTTATACATAGATATATAATGATACAAAGTCGATCTAGTTTTATCTAGAACGAATCACAGTGGATTACGGTTGAAAGGTTTCCAGATATTGGATAAATCAACACATTTCTAACTTCGGATCTTCCGATCCAATTATCTACTATTCCACAATCCGCGTTTAATTCCGACGGGTGATTCACTGAATTTATTAAAATTTCGTTAAATTAGGGGAAACATCATAACAATAATGAATAATAATGATACATGAAAATATACAAAATGATTAATCCATGTTTACACAATTATTTATGGGAAATATGGTGTTGAAGAAAATTTTGAAATGGTGGAATTGACAAATGAATTAAAAAAAAACTATTAAACTAAATGATGTTTTCGCATATAATTGGCAGTATATACTTACTCGTATATATTTTTTCATTTTATTCTAGTAAAATAGATTATAATAAGCAATTCGCCAAAGCGTGTTTATACAAACACAATGACCTATACACAAATTAAAAGTAAACTTCATGAAAGAAATAAATCAAGAAGATAAATTACGAATTAAACATAAGTCTGTTTCTGATAAACTCTTTCAACCGACGAGCGGTCGGTATACGATAATTATTGAATAAAATTGAATATTTTTTGCAATGAAACCTAAGATATTTTTTTTCTAGTTGAACTACAATCAGAAAGAAATATACAACAAGCAAAATTATTGGTTTTATTTATTTATGTAATCTACAGCCTTTTATGTAACTTTTATGTTGTTATGTTGCCAATGCTAATGGCCAATACAGATTACACTGACGTTAAGTACAGTATTTAATAGATTGTGGGCAAGTAAAGGATGATTCTTTATTATTAATAATGTTTGCGTTGGTGTGTCCGTTTGTGTGTGTTGTGTGTGTGTGTGGACCCAGTGTGAGGGTGTGTAGTGTGTGTGTGTATTTGTTTAAGATGAACTTTAAAATATTTGTGAGGAAATGGGTTTCAGGAGATATTATAATGATTTTGATGCTTTTTTATGATTTCCGATTTTAATTTTTTCTTACTAAATAAAAATATATTAGAACTTATAATGTGCTAGAAAAATATTTTCTTATCTCATCGAATTTTCAATCACGTCCACATACCGTAACCCAGCCCTTTCATCGTCTCTTGCTGGACACGGGTCTCCTCATGTGCATGTGCATGTGCATGGGGGATGTATGACCTTAAAACACTACGCTGACTAAGCGCGTTGACAAGCTCATTCTTTTAGAGGTGGTGTGCTTCCCGAGGGCTTGTGATAGCGATTTGTATCCCTTTAACTACACCCACAACAAGTGATGGTTTGGTGCTAATCTAAAATCGGCCGACACCACACGGCATCACTTCGATTATGGACCATTTACACGATACTGGTTGTTAAGACAATCGACTAAGCCAAGACATGCCAAAGTTGAAGTCAGTCCAACGAGAAATGCAAGTTATTGTTTACACGTAGGCCAGTATCAACCAGTTTCACAAACATAAGGGTTGTGGACGGACGCTACAATCGCTTTTAGCAGAATGGATAGATGTAAAATGGCTATGAGAGCTAATTTAAAAAATGCCTCAATTTTGTTGCAAATGGCTAATAATTTAAAAAATTCCCGTGTTCACATTATGCCAATATTGGATTGGCTTCGTCGATTGTCTTCACAATTGGCCTTGTTTAAATGGTCCATTATGAGTTTTTTTTATGTTTCTTAAACCTCATTCCCTATTTCTGTTTCACTCCTTATATAATACTGAGCAAATCCTATCACAGGTAATTAGGGTTTATCTCTGACATATTTAACTATTTTAAAAATACCGCGCTATAAATACTGCACTATAAATAGTTACGTGACCGCGCGAGAAGGTCCCCTTTTTCGCGCGGTCACGTAACTTGCACGTAATTTGAGAATTGTCCATTTACGCCCATGCGTGGACAATTTGTCGGATTCCTCGTTAAATCTTTAACATTCGACCCTTAAACTGTTTTTTGGAGTATTCTTCTACCTTTAATGTGTAAAGACACCCCGTGGAAACTCTATAATGGGTGTGGATAAAAAGTAACCTAAATATTAACCATTCACAATATGAGCTATAACTGAGCCAAGTTTCATTAAAATCGGTCCAGTATTTTTTACGTCATATGTGATATATCTATGTGACAGACAGACGGACAAACAAAAATTCCAAAAATTGTTTTCTTATGCTGTATGTCATTCGTACTTTACACTGCAATCATTTTACGAGTATATTGCAATATTTCATAACATAGGTACTCGCCTTTGTTACCATTTTATTATATGTAGGTATAAGATGATAGAAATAATTCCTCAAAATAATTACTTATTGCTTAAATATTTTTATGTACAGATACATTACGAAAACATTGACCATCGGCTAATCCGGAAACACCCGAACGCGTCATTCACGTCTCTATGAATTACCGTACATACCACTAATTGGCTACTACTTGGAGATAGTTGATTACTTATTGCATTGACGTGGATGACGCGTTCGGGTGTTTCCGGATTAGCCGATGGCCAATGTTTTCGTAATATATCTGTAACGTCACGCCATCTGACCAGAGGGACCTTATTTTCAGTATGAACTCATTGAATTTCTAACTTCAAATTTCATTGTTTCAGGATTCTGTTTAAATAGAAACACTCTAACATCTTATTATTTAAGACTAGCTGTGCCCGCCACTTCGTACGGAGTGGAATTTTAGTTTGATTTATAAAGCTTTGTATACAGTATCTTTTCTTCCCGTCAGCCGATTTCGATGAAAATAAGCCTATTCTAACAAAGTTAAGCCTAATTAACCCGTGGACACCCCATGAAAATCCGCTCAGTAGTATTAGAGATTAGCGTGTTCGAACAGACAAACGGACAGACAAAAAATTTCAAAATCGTCTTTTTGTATTCTGATACTTATCGCCTCAATCGTTCTTGGTAAATATATTCAATGTACAGACACGCTGGTTCTACAGTTTTATTATATGTATACTCGTAGATAATGTTAGCGAGGCGTAGTGACATAGATGTTTTCTTCTCAAATGAGCGGGTTCTGAGCAGCTATACTGTGGAATCCTTACGGAAATCATTATAAAGAATATAAACATTGGTTTCTATAACTGTAATGTATCTTTTGTTATGTTTAAAATAAACAAATAATCAATGAAAATGATATCATTATATTAAGATTTTCATAACATAATTAAGTCATAATACTTCACTTTTAAATACTTATTGCATCATAAACTAAAACTACTTAACTCCTAATCGTTTGTAAACAGCGAAGCAACGTACCTAACAAAGGATTTGCCGCGTACGGTTTCTAAAATCAATTAGAATCACTGCGTCAATTTATGAAGACCCCTTGACTCCGCTTCCTAATAAAGAAATAACAGTTCTTCTTACACTAGTCAGTTATCTCTGAACTAACTTAAATACCGATGCATGTGCAAATGAGTTTGAACTCTAAATTGATGACTTTAAAATCGATGATGGTTCGAAATCTGAAATTGCAGACAGCGTTCCCAATTCGATTGTAGTGATTCATTCGTTCAACAGCGGCAATGACATGCTTCGCGCGTTTTGTACGCTTGTTGTGATTTGTGACTGTGATCACGTGATGTTCGAAAATTAAATTCTGCAGTTCATAGATTTGTATTGGCCAAATCGAACGTTCAAACTATACAAACTCCTTTGCAGCTCATTAATGAACTTACTCAATAGGTGTCTAGGTGGCTCCAACCGCAAATAGAATGCGGTAGAAAGAAGTTTACCGTAGTGACTTGATGAGAAGAGCACAAGACCTTGTGTGGTAGCGAGCCCTGTGAGAGGCCTCCACTGCATGGAGAGACATGGGCTAATGGAATGGATGCTATATAACGACTACTCTATATATGTTAATGTGGCAGTGCTTCAAGTTATTCACAAAATTGTGAATTTTATAAGCGCGGTCTCAATGCGCGGCTAGCATATGCTGACAAGAAGCATATACCAATTTACATATGCGAAGCTAAACTTTAATAGTCAAATACTTTAATATAATACGTCTGTGTCACTGTATAATGCTGATAGTTTGTCTAAATATATAAATAAATTATATTTGCATTGTAAATTTACTTTCAGTATTAAAGGGTGTCCCAGATTGAACGCCGGATATAATCTAGAAAAAAATAAAGTCATTGTTTCTCCGGCTGTGTTACACGTGGTACAGTCCTGTTGGAACCACAGTTGATCGAGGTCCATATCTTCCAATTGGTGCCAAAAAAACTCCTGTAGCAATTTCCGATACCTCTCTATGCCTACCTAAATACCGATACTCGTACCTAAAGAAATGGCCCTATGATCCCGCCGAACCAAAAGCCGCACCAAACTGTAACTCTTTGGGGATGCATCCGTTTTACATGAATCCCATGAGAGTTCTCTAATCCCCAGTTAGTTGTCTTATTTATGAATACCATGGATATTTATTTACTTAGCCAAGCTGTAAATGTATGTGATACCTACATAAAATTTAAAAAAGGCCAACAAATCACTCACAAAACAATAGCAATCCCAACAAACCGCATTCGAAAATTAAAACAACCACACGAGACATGTTTCCAAACGCAAGTACGCGGCAACACCGCTTTTGGCGCGAAGAGCTTCGTTACAGGGATGTGAACAAGTGTGAGCGAGACAGATATAACTTTGACGTTTCGTGGGTGTTGTTATACGTATATCTGTAGGTTGGCAGCATTGTTCGGTCGGTTTGGACCGCGTGAAATGGCGTTGCTTTTGTTTCGTGTAGAGATGGGTTTTGGAAAATTAAAGCGAAATGAGCGGGGTTGAAAGAGCGGAGATGTGAAATGAGGATTGCTTGCTTAGAAATGTGTATGTTTCATGTACGGCCAGGTTAATTTAGGTGGTTATTGGGGCGACTTTAAGTTTGCCGACGGTATATACCTACATACATATTTGTGAAGTAAACTGAAAGTGATTTAAAAATCGACAATTTGTTATTAAAGATTTTGGAATTGTTTCCAGGGTTTGGACAATAAAATAATGATGATATTTACAAATCCTTTGTAATAGTTATATAAACCATAAATAAACTGATATACCTACGAATATACGTAGAGCCGGAGAAAAACCAAGAAATACAAATGGTACAATGACATAACAGACAAGGGCTTACCCAGGATTTTATCCAGGGTGGGGCAAAAGCACACAATTTTGTTATAATTTAAATAGAGGTAGTGTAATGCAGGAAGTCTTCCCTATGCTAGGGGTGGGAGGGGGGGGGGGGGTCAAGCGCCTCAACCTGCCCCACCGTGGCTACGCCAGAGATAACAGACATTCTTATTTATCAACTTCAAAATTATTATTTTTATCTGGATTAATTTTATTTTTATTTATATGTATTGTTCTAGGAATCTCACAGAAGACTACCTTGAAATGTACTGCATTTCCCACTTTATCTTATTTCCCTAATGTTCGGTTCCCTAGTGTTTCGGTAGTGAGTGAGATGTGCCAGAGCCCATTCCCATCCTACCCCTCCCCATTTTCCCAACCCTTTCTCCAAATCCATTCCTATATCTCCAAAGGTAGGCAGCGCATCCGGGGGCGTGCCAACGTTTGTCATTTTGGACCAATGTTGGCATGTATCGCGGATGTTTATGGGCGACAGTATCCACTTACCATCAGATGGACTGTATGCTCGTCTGCCATCTCAGTCCATAAAAAAAAATCTGAGCCAATGTTAATGTCGATTCCATTTTCCCATATACCTATTGGGATTGTAATAGAATTTTAAAACATTCAATGAGTCCATATCGATAATAAGGTCCTTTTACCTAGTTGACGTCATATATATTAACTGACATACCCTGTTTGTTGTATTAATTTTACTTAAAATCTCTGAAGAATTGACATAGAGTATTGACCCACTGTAAAACTGTTAACTGCATTACCACTTTATCCTTTCGCCCCAATGTAGGTACGTGTTTCGGGTAATGAAAGAGATATGCCTATTTACCCAACCCATTCTTCATTTCATCTCTAAATCTCCAATGATCGACAATGCATCCTGGGGCACACCAACGTTTGTCATTCTGGACTGATGTCAGCATGTATCACGGGTACCTATGGACGACAGTGTCCAGTTACCATCAGGTGGACTGTATGCTCGTCGGCCGCCGTCTTTCTATATACAAAAATATTAACCCAAGAGTGGTATTATAAAGTTAAGACATTACGTTAACGTTTTTTTTATTTATTAATGAAATGTTGTTATATTCGAGCGAACGATAATAAATTTGATAAAAATAACGGAACGATGTCACAAACACAAAGATTTGTGCACTACTAAGGTGTCTAAGTGTCAGCTTGCAGTAATCGATTGTGCATCGATTCATATCGAGTTACTGTCGTGATTACCTGGTAAGGGTGTCCGAGTTCAACGATGCGATAGGTTTAATTATATTGACAAATAGTGTTGTACGAGCGTTGAGCGCTCGACGCTCGAACGCTGAATTGTTAAGCGTATTGAGCGTTATCGATTAAGGTTAAGGTTCAATGGTGCTAACTTAGCACGCCAGCGTTCGTTTTAAGAACATTATTGACAACTGGTTCGAAGAAAAGTACGTTTTTATGATAACCGTACCCCCGTATGTACGCGAACAACGCCACGCTAGCCAAGCGACTTGGCGAGTCCACTGTTTATGAGGTGCAGTAGTTCATCAGGGTGTGTGGTAGCGACTTTGTTATCCCTTATTTGCCTTTCATGACACACACAGTAAGAGCTGTGGTGGTGTTATTCTTCCCTAAGCCGAGGTCCGTTCCTTCTGTCGGTCTACCGGCGGGGGAGCCCTTAGGCTAGTTGCTGCACACACTTTTTGCTCCTGGTTGAGCGCCTTCTACGCTCGCCCTAAACCATACATGTCTGATGACTCTTGAAAGGCCATCAGGGCCACAAGAATTTAGCTATTCCGAAAAAAAAAGTGTTTTCTTAAGCTGGCCGCCATCACGCAGCTGGCTGTATACTAACACTATTGGATGTTTGCTATCTGAATAAAAGTATTATTATTAATAAACTTGTCCAACTTCGACCTTATAAACTACTTTTAACTGAGCATGATCAGTGGAAAGCACTCTTAACACTGCGAAAAATTAAACATTATTCTCTTATATTCATAACAAAAAAAGGGAAGCGTTATGCTTTTAACTTTTATTTTTGTAAAACTCAAAGAAATGTAAAGTAGGTAGGTAGTACCTAATTGCAGTGAAACATAATTCCATGAAATCATTCCTACATAGATATGTGTGGAATTCTTTTTAATGTTGCAGAATATTTTCATTATCTCTTTCCTTTTTTTGATATAAAATGCTCTGTAATGTAATAACAAAATAGGTTAATTACTCGTAATTGTGTAACAGTGGATACTACAAGGGCTCGTTATGTTTATTTACTTTAAAATCATTGTGAATGAATCATTGTCGCGGGCAGATCCAGTTATAACATAAAGGTGTAATGTTGTAATGTAATGGTGTAAGGTGTCAACTGACCTCTAGGTGGGGTTGTCCTCTCCTGTGGTCGCTGCCAATACCATGGGGCTGGTACTAAACCACCGTACCGTCCTGCCAACGCACTCCACTGGGATATTAAGCCCAATCTGAAACAATAGGACTAGAATTAGTTCTCTCCAGTAATTCTTAGTCGTAGAAATGTATTATGCGCTTTCAGGCAGAAGATTATCCATCGGTGGGTTAGTAAGTAAAATAAACTTTCAATATACGAGGGCGTGATGATAAGTACCTGGCCTAGGAAAGAAATACTCAGTTTAACGTAACGAAGTGGTTTTTATTTTTCGACATAGTCTCCTTTAAGCTCTACGCACTTAGGCCATCTTCGCTCCAAAGCAGTTATGCCCTCCATAAAATGCGTTTCTTCAAGGCCGGCAAAATACTCCTCTACAGCAGTTATAACGGCATCATTCGTCTCAAATTTCCGTCCGCCTAAAAAAGTTTTGAACTTAGGGAACAGGTGGAAGTCCGACGGTGCTAGGTCACGCGAATACGGTGGATGGGCCAACAATTCTTAGTGTAATTCGTTGATTTTTGCCATTGCCTTAACGCATGTGTGAACCCTTGCGTTGTCTTGGTGAAAGATTATTTTTTTTTGAGTCAAACCTGGTCTTTTTGCTGAATACATTCCTGTAACTTGTGTAACAGATCAGCGTAGTAGTCGCCGGTAATAGTTTGACCCTTCCCAAGGTAATCTGTCATCAAAATTCCCTTCGCATCCCAAAATACAGATGTTCCCAAAATACTTTCCCTGCTGATTTCACAGCTTTGGCTTTCTTTGGAGCCGAACACCCGGCTTCTGTTTTGATTGAATTTTGGATTCAGGTGTATAGTGGTGGACCCATGTTTCATCTGTTGTTACAAATCTTCGCAAAAATCCAGTTTATTACTCTTAAAACGATTCAAACAGTGTTGGGAGTTTCGCATACGAATTCGTTTTTGATCGAGAGTTTTTGATTGTTTTTCATCGAGCAAGCGCGACACCCAACGGGCGGATAGCTTTTTCATATGCAATTCTTCACTCAGGATGTGATGTACCCGTTCTTTCGAGATGCTTACACTGTCAGCTATTTCGGATAATTTCAATCTTCGATCGTCCAAGACCATCTCATGGACTTTGGAGATCATTTCTGGGGTGGTGACGCTTTTTGGACGTCCGGATCGGGATTCATCTTGGACGCTTGTACGGCCGCGCTTAAATTCGGCAACCCAGTTCTTGACTGTGGCATATGAAAGAGCACTTTCACCTAAAACATTTTTTAACTCGTCACAAATTGTTGATCCCTTTAAACCCTTCATATGAAAAAACTTTATCACTGCTCGTTGTTCAATTTTATCCGTTTTGTGAAAAATTCAACACAAAATTTTCTAAAATGTCAGATTATTAAAAAGTATTGGAGCCGTCGATTTCGAGTTTAGAATATGGATAGCTAGAAATCTTCTTTTGTGAAATGAGATATTTTATTATATATACATATGTTCTTTTTAAATAGTTTAGGTCAGATACTTATCATCTCGCCTACGTACATATATGTATGTTAAAACAATTGTGGTAAATTCATAGAATTTCTTTAACGTCACCATGTGAAATAATGTTGCCAAATAAAAAATAAATATCAAACAAGAAAGTGTATCTGGCAATACTCTCAATTGTATAAAAAGGGAATCTATATTTATGGCTCAAAAAGGATGCACTAGAGCATTAGCTAACTTAAGCCGTACCGATAGTTATAAACAATTGTTCAGGAAACTTAAATTACTGACTCCCGCCTCTACGTACATATACCAAACATGTACCATACATATATTTATAGAAAGTAATCTCCATCTTTTACTTTCCTTAAGACGAGTCGCAATCATGACAAACTATCTTCGCTAACCGCAAGCACTTTCAAATAAAAGTTTTTTTCTGCAATTGCATTACGTAACATTAACAACATTGAGAAATTCAAACATAATTTAAAAAGTTTCCAGTTGACAGGACCTTATTTCTAACTGACAAGAGCTTTTAAGCGCTGCTTTTGGCACTATCTTGATTTATTGGTCCACTTATGTTGGGTTGGGTAGCTGTTTTGTGGTTTGTTGAATTGCTTTGTAAAATTACTGTTATATTAATTAACCTATAAAATAGTAATTGGAATAAGAAATTTAATTAATATTAAACTTAAATTGATATTATACACTATATTTAATATGTAAGTAATTATATTTATTATAAAACTGACATCTTATTTCTTATAATTTAATTAATTTGAAACATGAAATTTGAAATCTAACGAATCGAATGTTCCATATTAATTGTATATATATTATTTTGCAGGCCAATTCTGGCAAATATAACAAGATGACCACCTGTTTCTACTCACATTACAAATAAATGATATGTTTTGATTATAAAAGAAATAAAAAAAGATACCCCAAAGTTTAGACACGCCCACTTCTCACCCTTTTTGATTAACGTTGTTGCCTAGAATTTTGTGAGATCTGTGAGAGCTGACTGCTCGTCATCTTCTTACAATAAAAATGTATTAACCCTTTTAGGGATCACTATCCTGTAAACCACTAAACGTAAACTAGCAACGGTGACATACCATACCATCACTCCATGTCTCTCCACTGCTAGATAGGCCACCATAGTCCTGTCCAAAGGCTCGCTAACACACACGATCTTCGTCTCTTCTCGTGCAATCACCACCGGTGAACTTCTTCAAGTCGCCGACCCACGTGGCCGAAAGCCGTCCCACACCGCACTTCCTGGTACATATTAGCCTCCATTCGAGCACATGTCTACCCAGAAAACCCAAAAAGTTCTCAAACAAATATTTTTATTTGTTTAAGAAAGTTTAATGGGTGTTTTTATACTCTATAAACTTTCCTTTTCTCTATATCTTCCATATTGACAGCAATTTCTCCAAACTCCAAAGTGGAAAGGAACTAAATCGAAAGTAATAAATCAATTTATAACTTTCGCTAAAATGTCCGTCATTTTTATATAAACTCCACAAGCCTTCTCACTTACTGGCTCGATCGTATCGACGCACGAGTATCGATTGTTGGAAACAAAGGAGATTGCAGCACTACGCTCGTGGGAGCGCCCGTTGTGGCCTGTGCTGAGATAATGTCGATAGATTTTATCGATATTTCAGTAAACGCAGATGAAATATAAGTAAGTTTACGTTGTTATATCAATTTTTGTTCTTTTTTAGGAACATCCAAAAGACGTTGTCACTAACATTAAAAACGTCTTATAGAGTTTCTTTATAAATATAAAAAAGTATAAAACTGCGAATTTACAAATACATATTAGCTATTTTTAAGAGCATCATCGTTCATTGATAGTTCAATTTTGTATAATCATAGTAAATTCAGACTCTGTATATAAGAAAGTATACACAAATACACATATTATTCATGAAATAGTACCTACTTACGTATGTATTTTGGCGTATACATTGAATAACTATAGGTATAATATAAATAGTTATACACAAGTCATTAATATAAGATTATATATTTCTAATTTTTGTAATTAATAAAAAATAATAAGAGGTAAATAGAAGTTCGTAGACAGTTCGTAGCAGCCGCGTAGGCGCGCGTGGCACTTGTCGTAGCTCCGTAGCACACTCGTAGACACAGTATTTCTTAATAAAACATACTCAATTATAAGAATTTATAATTAAGCATGTTTATTTTTTTGCTACTATTGCTTAAAAAATAGATCGGAGCTAAAAAACTTGTATTATTTTAAAATCTTTGAGCAAAATGTAGGTGTATCACAGCGATTCAAATGTCTGCTCATATTAAGCATTTTTCGAATTTTATCATTGCCATTTTATCGCTTAGCCCGTACTGTGTATGAATATAGATATATAAGTTTATAAAATAAAGTTTATATATTTATTGTGTAACAATTTTAACAGTGTCAATTAATATAAGTAGTTAATCTTATCGATACCTCGCTAACACTATGCGCTACGCCTTCCGTGTATTTCAAGCTAGAATCGTGCTTTATTTTCTATCGACATTCCAAATAACAATAACGATTGCAGCCTTTTATCGACAATATCTTCGTATCTAAAGAGGACGCGGGAGATGAAAGTTATTGTGAGAAATTGCAAAATTGGAAATATTTCAATAAACATTACAAATTTAATAAGTAAAAGGTTATTAACATACCATCAGCCTGTGTTTCTATAGGCACTGCTGGATATAGGCCTCTCCCAAAGACCTTTAAAAGAAAACAGCAGAAGACCGTGGGTGATGCTGATGACGGTATTTGGGAAAAGATTATTTTTATATCAGAAAAAAGTACAATACAAAAAATACAATGTATTTTATGTAAATTGTACTCTTGACGTTATCTGAGCAAAAGGACCTCATTGTCGGTACGAACTTCACCTAAGATTTAATGTATTGAACATTGCAAATTTAAAATTTAACTTAAAATTATCTAACATTAATGTCTAAATTAAAATTTCTTCGTCTTAATTCTGGGTATAATAGAAACATATGACTTTTCTCAAATAATGATATATTTAGTTTGTACCTATATAGTATTACCTATATTAGAATTATTTATTTAAACTTAATTTCACAGTTCAAAACAGATCTCCACAATCGGTAGTTACGGTTAGTTTTAATCTGCATAAACAATAACTTATAACTATACAATAAATAGGTGAGGTTCGTTGGCGCTCGTGCTAGAAGAACCGTGTTAGAGATGCCAATGATGTTGCGGAGAGAAAACAAAAATATTTACTCTAAGAACTACTTATTCCAAACATTATTACTAGTTTTAATATATTACTTTCATCGATTACATATAAACATACCTTACTTCGCAAAAATGTGCATTATTGTATGACACTTATGACAGTTTTTAGCGATATGTTCCTTATTTAAGGTGGATTTCTAATATTGAAAATTATTTTCGTAATTAAAGGTTTTTGTGTCATTATTCTGTCTAATTAGTGTCCATATTCTATCTGTAATAAATATTTACCTAATATGTGCAATTAAATGTATCTATTTTTATGGTATTTATATAACCAAGTCACATAATATGCTACACTTTGGGTAAAGAGAACTAATGTTAAATTATGTAACATGTTTTGTATTTGTATCTATAATAACAAAAACTTATGTAGGTACCTATGTTAATTCATTCGTTCAATCGTATTTAAAATGACTTTTGATCTTATAAAAAGCAAAATATTCCACACACACTTAACCGGTTACTATACAATTTTATTACGGAAGAATTGAACCTCTCTGAATGTCATCCGACTCGAAGATCTATTACACATCCAGTAAAAACACCACTCTCCTCCTAATCAAGGAAAGAGATACAATGATTAGGTACCTACATACAATTTTATACGATTCTACTGTTTTACAAATAAACAATTATATATAAAATTAAACTTTCATAACTACACAAGTTGTTGACAGACCGCGCTGTTCAGACGATACTCCTTTCTATTTAAAAAGTAGATCATTAGCCTTTCTCCGCCCCGGGCCTACAAACATCAAACTTTCGAGCCCTTCCTAAACAAAAACGCCAAATAATTAAAAAAAAAGACTTCTCAATAGTCCCACAAAAATCAATACGGAACTCTGAAAAAGATCACAGTATAACCAATTTGCATTGATTCCACGGTTAATCTCAGTCGCCGTCCAGGGAACTTCCAAACGAAAATTCCATTACACAATAAAGTACTACTTCCTTTAAAAGCGGAAAGGAAGGAGCCGCGTGATTGGTCGGTTCACCGCGCTCTGATTGGCTCGCTCCGTAACCCCGCCTCCCTCGAGGGGTATAAAAATCGATGCGCGGCTGAGAAATTCTCTTTTTGCCGCGGCGCGTCGGTCGACACTTCTCACTTGTTACTAATAATGGCGTTTGTACTTTCTTTTATGGTTTAAAGTGTTTAGTTGTATCCGTTGTCCGTGCAGGCAACACGGGAGTCTTTTGTTGGTCTAACAGATAGGGAAGTATTCTCGGATGCGTTTAAAAGCTTCTCACAGATATCTTTTCAGTTTTGTCGTGTTTCAAGCTGACGCTAAGGCTAAGGTGTAATGGCTATTTTTCTGAACTCTATTTGAAACTTTTCACAACAATGCACTATTTTAATATCAAATACCCAAAATAATTTTTCGACAACAACATTTTGATAATTAATTATTGCTTTACGTATTACCTAAAGTATATTAAGCTAGATTTCTTGGTAGATACATTCTAGGCTGATCCTTATGATAGAAAATAATAAGTAGGTACAAAATACCAGCATTTTATGTTAATTATAAGTCAAATTATCTTCATATTTTCTCTTCAAATATACCTATTTATAAAAAAGCGAACCTGACACATTCCTTTAAAAGCAATATCAAAGACCCTTATATCAAGTCGTCTAAACCGATAAGTAAGTAAGTACCTCCCCTAACTTGAACACGTATATAGACATAATAAGATATATGTCTATCTGTGGTACAAGGAAGAAGCTAAGAGCGATCCCTAACCGGTTAAACATATTGTAGTGAATAATTGGTGGTTGCAATAATATAATCAATAACCATTATGGGACAATTATTTTAGTTATCTAAGCTATAGTTATACTTATAGCAAATATAGCAGACTGTACCTAAATTTTCCTAAGAATGCGTTTATTTAGATTGAACCGCGAAAAATTTACGAGCAGATTCACCTACTGTCCGCACATGAGGTCCGTGTGATCGGGACATGAGGAAACGGGACGCCGCCACCCGCCTTACAGCCGTCGATTACACCCGCTTTCGCCCCAGTCGAAATGTCGATCTCATTGGGCCACCACGCTTATCGATAATTACGTCTGTTAATTTTTCTTATTGATTTTTTATATTGTACATTTTTGTTGCATTCTGTTGACTTTAATTGTTGTATTGTTTTTGTTTTCTTTTATAATTACATTTTATAATAACTGTTTCGTGTAGTATCGTGTTGTGTTATTTTGTATATTATCAAAATCAAACGAAAGTGCAAGCGCTTCTCAAGAAAAATATCTTTTATTATTCATCGCCAAGCGCGGGAAATGACCAGACTTAGGTATTAGTGAAATATGTAAAGAGGAAACGAAGCAACTTTAATTCACAACTAACCGAACTCTTGACCGAGCAGCTCATTACACCGGGTTATCAAAAATACGTTGTTGAAAATGTATTTTTTTACAATATATGTTCTTTTGTTTCAATTCATAGCGAATGAAGTGCATTAAAATAATGACAATAAATATCGACATTTATCGTTCACTGCACTAGTGGTTTACGTCAACATTCCTCACAATCACATGGAGCTCGTGCGTGGAGAATACATGACATGAAGGTATGACCTATGAACTAATGCTAAAAAGATTTTAGGAACTGTTAATATACATTAGTGTGCTAATAATATTTTTGGTTTATTCTGTATTTGATTCTTTTTTTTTTTTAATTATCTTATAGACGTTTCATATAGTAAATTGTGGATAACGTAGGTACATTTTGTACAATAATTGAAATGTATCTACTCGTATGTTATATTAAAATGTAATGTATCATTTATTTTTCCAAAATGAAATGAAATAAAAAACTAATAAGCAAGAGTAAATGCAAGAACATGTAATATAACTGATGTAGAATACTCACTTAAAGTTAGAATAATTATGTAATTGCAGGCGGGATGGTATGCTGTGGTAGGGCAATGTTGCGTACCGAGGATGGAGGTTATGGTGCGGCGCCCGCTCGCTGCGCTCTGCGCAAGCGCCTTCTACAAGCGGCCGCGCGTAACGGTCCAAAGCAAATTTAGCATCGGCCGGCGGGTTCGCTTGCCTCATTAAATTAATTGCAGTGTAGGCAAGGTTCCTACACTTGTATGCGTATGTTCAGCGCCAAGACAAACCTTTATTGTTTATATGGCACCAAGTAACATTAATTATGTGTTTCTTCTTTGTGTGTTTAAACAAAAAATCAAAACGGTTGTGCTTCGATATATACTTAATAAAAATCTAACACTGACTGACTGACAGACAACGCACAACCTAAACCGGTGGGTCTAGAAGCATGGAATTTTGCTCAGGAATTCCTTATATAACGTAGGTGAGCACCAAGAAAGGATTTTTGAATATTCATCCTTTAAGGATGTAAAATAAGGGTGTAAATGTTCCTGAGATGTTGCCGATAAGATTTCTCTTCGGGCACATAGCTAGTCAGTTTATAAAATGTTGCTGCAACAGGAGTCTCCTTGCATTCACAGGTTTCTGGTCCACTACCATGCGGACCCAATATGGATTGGTAGATGTAAAAACTCCGAAGAAATACAGATGAAGTATAAATGTACCTAATGTAAGTAAAGATGTAAAAAACTGGTAGATCAGTAAAAAAACATTTTGAAACATGTATGTTATATTGAGAAACATGTTCTTTGGCTCTGGTTGTATTTTGAATGGAATTGTTATCATCACGAAAGAATCTTTAATTTTACCTATATTTTTTTTATATATTTTTATTTTACCTATATGTGGAGTAATCCACAATGAAAAAATAAAATTGCCTTCTTTACGAAACTCAATAACCCCATACTAAACATAAGGTCCCTTCACTCAAATAACATAAAAAATAATCGCTATCGCTTATGCATTGCTCTCCACTCCAAGACGTTAAAATATTTATATTTACGAGCGGGTAGCAGTAGATCGCGACGCCCCTCAGGACTGTTAGCCAAGATTTCGGCCCGATTTACTTGCTTATTGTTGTTTATTATTATTAGTTTGTTCAATGAAAGGGGTAACGTATAATGAAACGTATGAAATTAATTTATATGCCTCACTAAATATGGAAAATAAATGTATTATTATATATGTATATTCATTTTAGCTTTTTAAACTTTGTACACATTGTATATTGTAAATCGGGCCTGAATACGTGAAATGAATGGTTTTTGCTTAGGTACCTTTTATTTCTACTCGACGTTTCGACTCGGTTACACCAGCCTAGGTCACGAGTTGACCCGATAACAATATAATATATTGATTTTATTATGACTATTAAATCAATATAAAAAAGAAAGATATCGCTACTTTTCTATTCGTTTTTGAAAATAATGTTTAGACCAAAGTTGTAATGGACCTTATAAACTCTATTTAAACCCTCTATTTAAACTCTATCTCTATCCTTATAAACTGTATTCAACGTGGCCAACTTACTCTCTGCTAGTAAACCACCGGATCAAACGGAAAATAAAACGATTCTGCAGTTTTAGTTTAAATAGTTATAGTAATATACGTATATATATATATATTATATATATATATAACATACATATGTAATACAGTGAATACAAAATAAACAAAAAGAACAAAATCATATCTCTTTATAATATTTGTAAATTAAAAACACCCATCTTTTAATACTTACCTACTATTGAAAAATGCATTCTTTTGCAGAACAACTGCAGAATTCAATGCACTCTGTGAGCAATGTTCAGATCTTGGTTTGTTTTGCTATAAACCTACTGTGGTAAGAAATGTACTTTCTACTGTACCTACTTTTCCAATTTTCCACCTATACTCTCACTAATCATATTTTCTATCTGCTTTTTCTTTCTCTGACTGTTGTCTGCAAACTTAGATAGGTATGAAATAACCAAAGCATTTATGAAATAACCTCTGACTGTACTTCTCAGCTCTTTTTTAGATATCATTTTATCATAGTTTAGTTTCCATTTAAACATAAATAAAACAATTAATAAAACCACTTCTCTATAAAATAATTGTGACGTCATCTAAGCAAAGGCTTTATTGTGGATATGGACTAATTGATTTGATGATTATTTTCCAACTTAAAATTTAATTATTTAAAGATTTTATTTAAATAGAAGCATGCTTTAATAACCGACTTTTAAGATACAGTGATAAAAAATGTTAATGTCGTTATATATTATATGTAATCGTCGTTAATATCTGGGAAAATAAATCCATCGACAATCGACCTTTTATAACATTTGAGATTTTCGCGTTTTTTACACATATCTGTCTATTTAAACGGGTCTTAACACGAATGTTTACCTTATTTATTTTAAACGTTTCGGATGGGTTGCACCAACCGTGGTCACGATCTGACTCTTGTAAAATAAATAAGGTAAACATTCTCGTTAAGACCCGTTTAAATAAATACTTAAAGTCCCTTTTATCACATAATGACGCAATTGTAGGAATATATTCGTGATTTAGTTTTTTTCTCTTAAAAATAACCTTACCTACACTTTACCTACGCAACACAAAGTAAAAATCAATAGCAAGTGAACTGGTACCTCCCCCGGCGTACGTACACGGATCGTAAATAACAGCACTAACACATAATATGGGATCAACCTACTCGGCAGAGCTCTCGGCGCTTTAAGACATCGACTGACTGACTTTATGTCGACATATGGATGTGGAAAAATCCATTTCGACTCCGTGAAAATCTCGCAATATATACACTAACTGATATATAATTGGTTAAATCATTAATTTTAAAACCCACACACCGAATATGAAAAGTAGAAAATACTTTTACGTAATTATTACTTCAGGAACACCTTTATGTAACATTTTTAACGAAAGCATGAGTTACCTATTACCTATATTCAGTAATTGAAAATAAACACAGAGAATGAACAATAGTTATTCATTTTGTTTTATAGAAAACTTCAAGTTTTCTAGCTTCATTATAAATTGATTTTTATTTTTCATTTTTCTCGAATATCATTAAAATACACTTGTGCCTTTTTATTTATGGACTGCCGCCAATACTGCCTGTCTTGCCGACAATACTGCCTGTATTGTCAGCAAACTAAAGTTGTAACACACCATTTCACTCTTTCCAGCAAACAAAATTAAAATGAATATTCTACCATCCATTAGAGATACGAGACCAGAAACACATAGAAAGTCAAAGAGAGATAAACATTATTTTCGTGTGGGGGTTAAAAAAAGCAATTTATGATTTATTCAGTACATTATTTGTACAAATGTAATTTGAAAAAAAAAAATAGTGTAGATAGAACATGGACCCATGATTAGGTAATACATATTAACATTTTAACAATACTTTTATCATTTTTACATTTTTTTTTGAGGGGGATAGGTCACGCTACAATGCAACAGCTGCTGGGCACGCTCGACTGGCCACGTTACCCCTCTCACAGAAGACTACCTTGCATTTCCCATTTTATGTTATTTCCCTAATGTACGTACGTGTTTCAGTAGTGAGTGAGATGTGCCAGAACCCATTCCCATCCTATCCCTTCCCATTTTCCCTACCCTTTTTATATCTCCAAAAGTAGACAACGCATCCGGGGGCGTGCTAACGTTTGTCATATTGGACTAATGTTGACATGTATTGCGGATGTCTATGGGCGACAGTATCCACTCACCACCTGATGGTGAGTGGATACACTCTATTCTCGTCTGCCGCCTTCGTCCATAAAAAAAAATCTGTAGACTAATATTATGTTTTAGGTAGGTATATAACTGTTTAAGAGTTATTTTTATAGAAATTTCTTTAAAATTGGATACTTTTTCTAAAATTTAAAATTCTAAAGCTAAAATTCCAACAAAAACATAATACCTACTGCAAAACCGTTAAAAGATCAAAGATTTAAAAAAATGAATAAACATTGACCTGTTTTAGTGTATTGTCCGTTCCAATCTAGTTTACCAAAAACAAAAACAAATCAATGAAATATTTCAACATTTAGTTTTAAAAAGGCAATCTTGCAGTCCTATGAATCAAATTTTGGATATGTAAACAATTAATCATTATTTAATTTAAGGCCGTGTCAGTTATCTCAGGCCCGCTGTGTTTGTTTGCATGTTGAACAAAATGGATTAAAATCACTGTAATAAAGAGTTATGTTCAACAAACCACTAAAAAAAATACTGTAGCAAAGATAATCAGAATTTTCGAGTCGCTGAAAGATCTTTCAGTAAATATAAATTACAATCAAAATATAAATTAAAATCGAAATAATTCTATAAAATTATTATAGAGCAAAAACGTTACTCATTATCTTTTGAACGCCACGATCAACAACTTCGTTTATTTTCAAAACTTCAAATAAGCTGCTAATTAAAACAAAAGAAAAACATGCTCAATTTCCTCGAACTTCTTTAAAACGTTTCTTTTTAATTAAAGACCGTCTATTTTATTTTAATTCCGAAATTACTCTATTAGCTGGCTGAAAAGTAAACGGCTCAAACACCACGCGGAATTAAAAAAAAGAAACTCAAGATAAAAAAGGCAGATGAAAAAAATGGCGCGAACAATGACAGATCGTTTACACTGGTTTACAAAATGTCGCGTCACCGTGGACATAATTAAGAAGGGGACAGACGGAAATACATCTTAAAGTATTATTTAGGGAGATAAAACAAAGTTTTGGGAGATTTATGGATGTTTTGCAGTGGATGCCCGATCCTTCTTTGTAATGACAACAAGACAATATGCCTACTATTTTACGTATTAAAGTGATCCTCTATGAGCTACTGGTCTTGTAAGTAGCTCTATAATAATTGTAGATGCTTTATTTGATTTTACATTACTATTATTATTAAAATATGAATGTTAAACAATTGATTAATAAATAATAACACAATGTTATTAATGTAAATACTTATTTACTTATTATTATAGAAAGAAGTGGCAGAAGTCAATTTGGTGGTAAGAGGATACTTTTGCTCATCCATGCTACATGCCAACATCAGTCTAGAATGACAAACGTTGGCAGTTGGCACGCCTCCGGGTGATCTGCTGCGTACCTTTGGAGATTTAGGAATTGATTGGGAGAAAGGATTGGGAAAACGGGGAGGAAAATGGGGGGACTCTAGGAATTATTTTTTGATTATTTCACAAATTAAATCCGTAGCACAAATTCGTTAAGTTTATGCTTTGTATCAATGTTTACGTTCTACTCCGTAATGCAATGCAACCAGCCCTTTCAGTATCCACGGCTGGACAAGGGCCTCCTCAAGCACATTATCTTTTGCATAATGGCCACACTGGCCAAGCGAGTTGGTGAGTCCGCTCTTCTAGAGGTGCTGTAGTTCCTCAGTGGTGGCGATTTCGCCTTTTACGGCACCCGCGGGAAGACATAGGGTGGTAATGTTCTATAGCCGGCTAACATCATAACGCACCGTATTCTATCTATTCCGTAATAAAAGGTAAACATATTAAAGTCTCAAACTGCAAACAATAAAAGGAAAGTAAATGATCTATATTCTACCAATGACTAAATGAATAACAACTAATCACGCCCCAAACTGACAGTCAACAAAAGAAAATGTCGGATCACGTCTACCAAAATACCGAGTGGCATGTTAACAAGACGGTTGAGTCCACCCTAATTCGTTGGCAAATAGACATTTACCCCATTCCACCCCATTTACACCCCATGTTGCCAGATAAAGGGGTCGTAGAAACCCTAGTAAAAGGAAAACTACTTCTTGTATCCTCACTCGATTAGATGTTTGTTCTCTTTACGCATTAGGATTAAGTCCTTTGCTTTTATTATGTTTGTTTGGATAAGAAAGTTAAGACTTTTTCTTTCGATCAATCTGGAATGTAATTGGATCGACCTTTATCATAGTCGCAAGGGCATGCTTTTTTTTTCATATCACTCATTTTGACTTGTAACAGATCATAAAAAATCACTGCTCAAAATCGCAGGTTTTACAAAACCGATACATGAGCTAATTTAAATCACATTTAACTGATTCTCTAAATATACTTTCAAAGCATGAAAATTATTTATTTATTTTTGCATTACAAAGCAACATATCAAAGCAAAATTTAATATAGTGTATATACAGCAGTGTTAATACAGCATGATTGACATTTTAGCAAGAAATTTAAATAAATAAGTTAGTGGTTAAAAGTAAATAGAAAAAAAGGTCAGGAAAGTGAGGTTCTTTATTCTAAATGTGTTGATTACAATAAAATTTTATTTTTCTATATTGTATGGCGCTGAGGAAGCCGACGAGAAGTGAATGCAAAAAGACTGATGGTTACAGTTGCGGATGGCGAATGTATTATTGTGTACAAACTTAAAATAAATAATATTCCTATGTCAATATGCGTACTCTTAAAAATTATAAAATTTTAAAATTGTTTGGAAACGGGAGTGAATATCCCGCGACATTATCCAATGACACAATCTATGTTTGGTCAATATAACAGGATAATTTGAACTGGTGTTAAATAGATATGTACGTAATAAATTGTTTAATTAATTATTTAAAAGGTGAAGATGAGATTACAAAGCCGCTGCCAGAAGTCCTGAGAAACTACAGCATCTCTAAGGCCATACATCCCTCGTGCACAATGTTCATGAGAGGGCCCATGTCCAGCTGTTGAATTAATACTTAATTGTACTTTATAATTATATTGACCGCTTTGGAGTTTAGAAGAGAATGATATTGAGGAAAAACTTAGCGGCGCATTGAACGAATAAATTGCACATTATTTTTAGAGTAGCTGTAAATTGTAAAAAATCTAATAGCTAATTTTGTGAAACCCTCTGTGGGTTTCACAAAATTAGCTATTAGATTTTTGGGCTATTAGCCTTGGGTCTGAAGCAGTCGATCTTACATCGATCAGAGATGCCGCATTCACACGCTACTCGACTCTATTTCCATTAAATAAATGTTTAAGTACAATAGATCCATTATACATAGTTTAGGTACATTATACACTTACAGTGGAGAAACTACGATGCGAATTGTGGGATCACGAAGGAAACCACCGGGGGCTTAATTCTGATCATTTTATTGTAGATTACGTTTTTTTTCACACAACCTAATACACGACTTTTATTTCGTCTTACCTATACTCTATCTCTCTCCTCCATCGTCCTTTCACACCGATTACGTATACAAGTATTCACACCACAACATATACATATACAGTAAATAATAACAACATGAATATTTTAATGTAGTTAAATTCTACTATGTAATTCTACATTGAATGTGATTTTCTACAATATAGAACATCTATCTCCCCTCACTAAATTTCCGTCGCGATAGAAGCTAGCAAAGAGAAAGTATATTTAAATTTTCGACTTAACAAATAATTTGCACCTTTTTAATTAATTACCACTAATTATGGAACTAAAACAATACAACACTAATCTTACAAAGTTTGTTAGCACAAACTTTTGCACTAAATTATTCTTTTAAAATTATAAGACACTTGAAATCCAAATATTTAATATAAATAGATACACACCAACCAAACAATGTTTCGTATTTTGAACTTAAATTACGATACAAATATTTTCACAAAATACACCACCTTTATCCCGATGACAACAATCTGATAAAAACACTAGGTCAGTAACTCTAATATTAACACACAATGGTTAAAAGTAACTATCCCGTTCAAACGCAGCACAACCGGTCTCGCAGATTGAGTTTCTATAATGGCCGGTGCGGCCAGATGCTAATCGATCCCAAGCATTATACCGACCGCGGCTTGTAACAAGTGGCTAGTTACACTAGTTGGTGGAGTTAAAACTGGTTGCCAGGATATGAGTATAACTGGGCAACTAAATGGGCATTTACTTCCTGTGAAAGCAGAAAAATAAAAGAGATACTAGGCGTGTTTTATCCCGTATTAATTTGCATGGGATTCTTCATAACGCAATTGTTAATTGCGTTATTGCCATATAAGAATTCTCATCCTTACTGATTCTTTGAGCTTGTCTTCAAGTACGTGACTATACACGCGCCGAGCTAGGTAAGCGGGGAGGGGAAATTGTGTATTACACGATAATAGTAATTATGAGATTTATCTGAAGATATCTTCAATCCGTCTACTATGACAATTGAAACAGTCACAGAATAACGCCAAGACAAATAAAATTAAACAAGTGTTTAACACCGCTCGGTGTTGAAGACAGTCAGATGTTGAAGACGAACTATGTCAACAACAACCTCGAGCTATCAGAAAAAAACTTAAATGGATACTGTACATACCTTGAAAGCATAGCATCATTGGCGTTCCCAAAATGATTCGCAGCTAGCGCAGCTTCCAGAACATTGGATTCTCTTCTCGGCTCTGCTCTGTTCAAAATGGAGCTGATGGAAAAGCTGGTATACGGCGCACTGCCCGTTGCCTTTTCCTCTTTATCTTTCTTGAGCTCATAAAAAGGGCTTTTCTGGTCTTTCCTAGAAGGGGACGAGGTGATGTCAGGACTGCTCGCCCCGGAGACCACGTTGACTTCGATGTCGCGGTCGTCTTGGGACGAAACCGGGGAATCCATGTTGGGTTTTCACAGCCTTTTGATTTTCATTTTATAGCAAACTGAAACAAAGATATATATATATATATATATATGTATATATATTTACTTAGTCGCACAAACGGAATGATACATTTTATAACACCTTACTCAATATTTAAACTAAAACACGGTGTGAGTAACCTGAGTAACGTACCAAAACAGGCAACATAACACAATTCTTATACAAGATGTACCTTAAACACTCAATATATGTATTTTATAATAAATAATCAAACAAAAACTCGACCTTGTCTGGTGGCTAGATGTGAACAGCCGAAAACCGTGTGTGGTGGTGAGCTTTGGGAGAGGCATATCCAGCACAGGAGAAACGTAGGCTGACGGTATAGTATAAAAACATGTTTAAACTTAGTGTGTTCCGCTATGTAGGCGAAATAACTAGATATCCAGACGTATTGTAACAATACTCTTTCGAGTATTGTCCCTTACCGCTCTTTCTGCTGAATCCTCACCGCTGGCCGCTAATGAAAAACCTAAATTCAAATCTACTTCTAAACTCTTTGACTCTATTGCTTTTTGATTCATTTTGCTGTTTAATTTTCTATCTGTAAAGACGTGTCAATTATACCTACTTCGGTAAAGCCTTGTGTATCTGTTTGTTTATGAATCTATACTAATATAATAAAGAGAGAGTGCGAATTTTGCGAGTTTGTGTGTATATGGAGGGTAATCTCCGGAACCACGGCACTTATTTGAAAAATCCTTTCACCATTTGAAAGGTACATTATTCCAGACGGACATAGGCTATACATTATGTATATATATTATGTGCAAAGAAATTGCCGGTTATGCAACGCATGCCGGGCACAGCTGGTATCTCATAAAACGCTTATAATTGGGCAAGTTATTGCAATCCGACGACTGTACCTATAACAATATATTTGTAAAAAATACACCTTATTAGGGTAAGTATTTTTAATGGTCTGTTTTATATACACAATTTGTTTTTATAAAATCAGTGTATTAAGTGTCTTTCATTTGTTTTAGTGTTTTTTTACCACTTTAATGCTGATTACTGATCAATAAGCTGTTGGAGCGAAGGCTGGCTGTTATTTATTTACTAAGAACCCCTCTACCGATTGAGCAATCGTCACAATATTTGCTCGTGGCTGCTCGTACACATTATCTTCAAAATAAAAGAAAATAATTACAAGACATTAATACAGGACAAATTTTACAAGATCAATAGAATAATATTTAGATATACAAGAGTATTATGCAAAAATATTTTTACATAGCAAATTGATTTTTATGAAACGTAATTTTTATGGTCCACGGCCAATGTTAGTTTCGAATGAACAGTTTAAATTGACAATTAAAACTGACCTTCCTCGTATAAAAAATTGACCGTTTTCATACTACACACGGTCAGTTGTAACAGATCAGTCAAAATTGACGGTTTTCACTGATCGCATGTGGCGTTCTTTATCTAATGGCCACAACTGGGAATAAGGAAAACGTTAAAAAGAGGCCGTTTTCCTGAGAACACTACTTGTTAATTCCATGAGACGGGAGGTTTTCAAAGAACGATTCACTACTCTACAGATCTCGTACTAAGACGTTTAACATTATTTATTATTCACGGCCCTTAAGTACATTATTGCCTTATTGTTCTTAGCTTTATTTAGGGGTGTCCCTTAGGCATTAGGCTAATATTGGGGGTGCGCAACTCCCCTCCATTATTCTCAGCTTTGAATAAATAATAAGGAATTATAGATAATGTTTCTAAGAAAGTGTCATTGGTTTGGGTAAACGAGCTTTTCTTTGTGGTTTTTGCGAATCTTTCTAATAATAGGATTTGTTTCGATATAAGGATTTCGGACAATTTAGCCTCATTGGTGCCGTGCAAAACGGTACGTATCCTGGACCGAAAAATATTTATTTAAAGACAATATTTCTAGGAGATTACACACATACACTCTCACACACGCATCCACACACGCATTCATACACGCGCCTACGCACACTTACACTACATACACTTATTACTGGCATACATTACATTAGTGACATAAGCTTCAGTTTAGAATATTAAAATTAACATGGGAACTTTGTATGCAAATATGGTGTGTATATTTGCATGTATGTATGCATATTCAATAACACTATTTACTTTAAGATTTAGTATACCTCGTGTATTTTGTGTTTAATTTAAAATAATAATAATAATATAATGTAATGTACCGGGATACGTAGCGTGGGATACCCTCCGGCCGGGTGTAATGACGACTTAAAGAAAGTCGCCTCCGATAGTGGCTGGATGAGAGGTATGGTATACTGGATGTATGGTGACGGTCTTTGGGAAAGGCCTATATCCAGCAGTGAAGGGAAAATGACTGATGATATTTTATGGTATATATGTATTTTAAATAAATAAATTATAATTGTGTTTATCTGCGTATGACATTAAATGCAGCATTATTTTATTACTATTATTAAAATCAATAATTAACAGAAGTACTCATCTCATCTGTTTAAATCTCAATTTAAACAACCAACATTTAAACTTTATCCAATATGCACTCACATGTTTATCGTTGCATTTAATTCAGAATAGCAGTATCCATTACGAAATTACATAAACCGATGGCCATCGGTTTATTGTACGTTTAAACAGGAATTTATCAAAAGGCTGGAGGCGATCAAACGAGCAGTTCGTGTGGAAAAGCGTGTTTTACTAGCGAAATACGAATTTCACAGTTATGCAGTTTTGCCTGCCGGCCGTACGATAAATTTACACGGAAAATAGTAGCATTAATTGAAATTGAATTTCTTAATTTTAAATTATGACCATCGTGTATCTGAGAAACCTCTTGAAATGACATTCAATGACGACATCTGCCATACATGCCAACAATCAGTCCAGAATGACAAATGTTGCGGCGCCCTCTATTGGGCTGTCTACTTGGAGGATTAAGAATGGATTTGGAGAAAGGGTTGGTAAAATGTGAAGGGAGAGACTGGAACAAGATGGGAATGGGCTCTGGCATATCTCACCCACTGTCGAAAGACGTATGTAATTATATATTCAAAATCATGTTCAAAGCATTTAAAGTGAGAAAAATGCAATACATTTTACAGTAGTCCTCTGTGAGAGAGGGATAACTTGGCCAGTCGAGTGCGCCCAGCGGTTGTGAGATTGCAGCGTGCACCCTCCCCCTCCCATGTTTTGTAACTAGGTAAACGGTATATTAACCCCATTTAAAAATTACGAAAATCGATGAAAATAAACGCCACATGTCGCACATTAACATAATTTATTTCCAACATGGTGACGTGTAACAAAGTAGTTATAATAAACAATTTAATATTAACCGGCACGTGAGGCCACGCCCAAAGTGATAAAACTTCAGTTTTATAACGCTACAGTTAAAAATATACCTGGGAGGGTTAGCACTAAACTAGAACATGGGTATGTGAACAGCTAAAACAATGGATGAATATATAAAAAGTATTCTTTAATGTCTCATGTTTGTATTTTGATTGTATACCTTTGTGTACCTTTGATTGTATTTTGATTTGATTTGATTTGATTGACACCTGCAATCCGTCGTCGCTACATTAAACGACAGAGCGCGTGACCTCTGTGACCCTGAACATATAAAGTACGAATTATTACATGTTTAGGAGAGGTACTCAAACGGAATGGGTACAAAGCTAGTGGAAGGTAACCAACGCGCAATCGGAGGAAGAAACACCCCGAGGTTAACAGACAGCCAGCATTTATGCCATACGTAACAGGAGTGACTGACAAAGTTGAATCAGTATTGAGAATATTATATTAAGACTCCATTAAGACTGTATATTAGTGTATATACTCCATCCTCCAAACTAGCGGAAAATCTACGCACACCCAAGGATGTTATACCTTACCAGGTGCCAGGTGTTTATAAGATAGACTGCAGCTGTGGTTGGTCCTATATAGGCTAAACTAAGCGTTCAGTTGCAGAAAGGGTCAAGGAACACATCGCAGCAGAAACCGCCAAAATAGGAAATCAGGAAATCAGCAATAGCCGAACACATTCACAACGCTGGAATTAATCATTGAATATAACTCTGCACACCCAAAATCCTCTCCACCGGACGTCACTATTATCCCGGGATTGTACGTGAAGCGATTGAAATTAAGAAATATAAAAATTTCAATCGGGAAGTCGACAAGTCGTCGACATGGAATCCAGTGATTAACAAATTGAAACCTTGCGATTTACCGTCGAAAACCGTGTCGAAACCGTGCGATTTACCGTGTCGCAGCCTTTCCAAATGTGAAAATCAAATGAGGGTAGTTGATGAAACTGCTCGCAGCTGCCATCCTAGACTAACCACCTCTTCAGTCAACTCGTGACCACGGCTGGTGTACGCCGTGCCGGCGCCGAAACGTCAAGTAGGAATAAAAGGTAAACAAATACCTTTATTATACGCGTTCAGACCCGATTTAGAATATAAAATTGTATTCGGTTGTTGTTTCTATACAAGATATGAGTGGTGTGTTCAATATTGTACGTGTTTCTGGACTCACGGCACAGGGCATCCTAGTGTGGGCCACTGAGTGTGACGTTAAAAAAAATAAGACCGCCTGATTGTAGTCTCTTCTTAAAACGTTGTTCCTTAATTTTTCATAATATAATAAACGTAAATATCGTGTCGTTCTGTCTTTTATATGATTGTAGAACAACAAAAATATGAGTAAAATTGATTTTGGTTCTAAAACTAGAAATGTTATCCGAAACTCCTTTGAATTTTCAAAAAAAGTATTACTATTATTAAATTTCCATTATTATTATATAGGACAGTATTTATTTTCCTGTATAAATACCACATCCATCTTTTCGTTTCTTTATATTTTTTAATTAGTTTGCAATGTTTATACGAGGCGTGTTTTTTAAGTAAGTACCGTTTTGCCACACCGCGGCGGCAGCGCTGCGGTCGGCGTTCTGCGCATGCGCACTGGGTACCTACATCTGTTGTCTACGCACTGACGCCATTACAATCTGATTCTTCCTTGTTTACGTTGTGTACTGAGTGTTTAAGATGCCTCCGATAATCGTGAGTCCCGCCGACTGTGAAGTACGGGCTGTTATAAGATTTCTTAGTGCTAAAGGCCTAAAAGCGATCGATATTCATCGTGAGATCTGTGCAGTTTACGGAGAAAACATTATGAGTGATGGAATGGTAAGAAAGTGGGTGAGAGCATTTAAAGATGGCCGCACAAATGTGCAAGACAATGCCCGTCCGCATGTGGCTAATCAGACCAAAGATCTCATCACATCTTTTCGATGGGAAACTCTAGATCATCCTCCGTACAGCCCTGATCTGGCGCCCAGTGACTACCATCTGTTCCTGCACTTGAAGAAACACCTGGGCGGTCAGCGTCTTCAAGACGATGACGAAGTCAAAACAGTTGTGATGCAGTGGTTAAGGGTGTAGATCGTGAAAATCACCGAAAAGAGTGTTACGATTTTTCATATTTAACCTATTTACATATGATTGATATCAATGATAATTTGTATATATTACAATCAAAGACCAATAAGTATGTTCATGCTTATATTAAACTCTTAAACCTAATAGTTGTTATATAATAAACGTCAACAAACGCACAAAATTGAGTAAAAATGCAAAAAACATGACTTCGTATTTTTCAGATTTAACCCCATAAATCAACACAAATTGATAAAAAGAAACACTTTTTGAACACTGAAGAAACCAATAAGTATAGCTGTATACTTCTTTTTATACCTTTACAAACAAAGACTTCCTCTTTTAAAGCCCTAAAATCTAGATATATTTTAAGGTAAATTTTTCATACACAAATGTATGGGATAAAACGTTCGTTTCATTCGTGCAATCTCGGTGGTCTGCAGCGGCAGTTCCTTTCTGTAAGTGAACGCGACACCACGCTTGTCGGCTGCAGACAGCAGAATTACGTATTGTGAATTTGTGTTTTTTGTAAAAAACTGTAAGTATAACATTTTTATAATTAATTTATTTTCAGTTAGTAGAAAGTATCGATATAATGAATGTCTGAAAGAAAACCATGATGGAACTAGATATAAATCGTAAAAAATACAATATCTACACTAATAGGTATTATAAAGAGGAAAGATTTGGATTTTTGTATGTAACGAATAAACTCAAAAAGTACTGGACTGATTTTAATAATTCTTTTATCATTCGAAAGCTACATTATCACTGAGTAACATAGGCTATTTTTTTCGCAGGACTGATTGAATTTGAGTGGCATGCCAGGGAAAAGAAAGTTTTGTACGCATTATAAAAATATGAAAGCCAAAAGATCTCGGAATAAAATGTAAGTTCCTCCCTACTTATTTATTATCGCATTTGAACAGGGTACATTACAAAGCTAATACAATATGTCATATGATTTAGATCGCCCGATTCAGACATATACCTACAATAACATGTAAATATTGGTTTGTATTATCTATATCTATACTGATAAATAAAATTGAAGTATCTGTATGTAATATCAAAATAATAGGATTTAAAAAAAAAAAAAAGGCGATACGGAGTTCGCCGGGTCGGCTAGTATTGTCTAAATATCAAATTGTGGAAGTAGGTAGGCGACAGCGCAACTTTGTCGACATACCTATACCGCCAAACAGACGCGAGGCGCCTAGCGTCTGGCTTAGGGTTGTACAAAATAAATAAAAAGTGGATAATATTGATGAATAATATTTCCAGTATTGAAAATAAAGAAAACCTTGGGGCCGAGACTCTGAGCAACAATGCTACGCGCTGTATAGAGGTAAGTTGTTATACGTAATTCTTGTAGACTTGTTACATAAATAAACAAACTACTTAGTTAGTGATGGGCGAAGACAAAATCTCAATACCTACCTATAGATTTTTCTTGCAATATTTATTATTTTCATCGAGAGACAAACACCTTAGTACCGAAATACTTCTCAATTACTTTCTCAAAAGAAAATTTACGTTCAAATAGGTGACGTCATAAAAAAACAATACCTAATGCGTAAAGAAATTATAATTTCTATTCATCAGGAACCTAATATTGTATTAATTCTTTTGCATTTTTTTAAATTTTTAATTATTTTTTATAAAAAAAATCAAGCCATTATCTTTCTTTACAGGAACTAGTTATTGAAAACGACCAAGAGGGAAAGGTGGATGAAATGGAAGTTGGGCGTAGAGTTGTAGACGTTTCTTTTTTTTTTAAAGCTCTTCAGGCCATAGGGGACCACGGTCCAATGGATTGTAAGTTAAGTTACCTCAGTATAATAGGTGAAGTAAAAGTTGGTCTGGACTCAAAACTCATCATGAAATGTAGTATGTGTAGTATGAAATTTACTGTGTGTTTGATTGAAAAGAAAGAAGATAGAATGGAAGTGAATCATCAAATTGTATCTGGTATCATATCATCTGGTGGGAGCTACTATCAGTTAAAAACATTAACTGCCGCAGTAGCCCTACCAATCATGTCACCTTCATTATACAATGAAATTAATAATACGGTTTGCGATTGGTGGGAAAAGACAGCAGCACATTCCATGGCAGAAGCTGTCAAGGAAGAAGCGGAGTACGCAGTGTCTATAGGTAGTGTTGATAAAAATGGTACACCATTAATATCTGTTGCTGTTGACGGTTGTTGGAGCAAGAGATTTTTCCGCCTTGTCCGGCGCAGCTGCGATAATTGGCATTAAAACTAATAAAGTATTGTTTTTTGGAGTTAAAAATAAATACTGCGTAGTTTGTGCACGAGCCGCAAAGAACGACAGTCAGCCCTCGGAACACCGTTGTTTCAAGAATTATTCGGGATCATCTACCGGTATGGAATCGACCATAATAGTTGAGGGGTTTAAACGTTCCATTGTTGATCACGGTGTAATTTATAATAAATTTGTAGCAGACGGCGATTCCAGTACTTATAAAAAAATATTAGATTCGCGACCGTACGGTAATTTAACAGTAGAGAAAATTGAATGCAAAAATCATCTTTTACGAAACTACTGCAATAGCTTGGAGAAACTGTCGAAAGACACTAAGTATCCTTGCGAATTGCGGAAATTCCTAAAAGAAAGGTATTTGCGTTTAAGAACGGGTGTAAAATGCGCTATTAAATATTGGGGCGATCAAAATCAGTCACTCGAAGAAAAAATAAAAAATCTTAGTGAAGATATCCTAAATGGTCCACAACACGTATTTGGTAATCACCAATATTGCAAGGAGTATTTCTGTAGACCTGATACTCGTCGAATAGAACCTGTTGGGTTGCTTCCAGCAATTGTTGGATGCGGATTAATGGACGCGGTACACATTTTAAGTAAAAGACTGTCATATCATTCTAGAAGTTTAATTCATAATTGTACAAGTAATATAGTTGAAAGTTTTAACGCAGTGATTGCCAAATTAGTAGGGGGTAAGCGTGTAAATTATTCTTCCCGTGGTTCTTATGCGGGCCGATGCGCAGCTGCTGTTGTGTCTTTTAATACAGGATCGATTCATAGTAAAACTCATGAAGTAATATTTAAATCTAGTCCTAATCCTTTGATCGCGAAAGTGGAAAATTGTAATCGTAGAATCCGTTTAATTGCTAAACCTAAATTAAGATTGAAAAAGAGCCACAGCGCTGTATCGAAAGACGCTCACTATGGACCAAACTGCGAAAAACCTGATCTGAGTCCAGAATTATATGAGAAAGCCAAGTCATCTTTTTTAGCCGATTTAAAGTTCTCTTGTGCTGAAAGAGATAAGCTTGAAAGGTCGACCCATTTGCAAAGAAGTAGTTCTGAGTGGATGAGTACAAGGAGAAAATTACTAACCTCATCATCGTTCGGGGAAGTTTGTAAAAAACGAGAGAGCACAAGTTGTGCTGTTCTTGTTCGTAAAATCGTTTATGGTAGTAATATCTCCAGTTTGCCTGCTGTACGGTACGGTATCGAAAACGAAGAAACCGCAATTAAACAGTTAGAAATTCAAGAGAATATTAGTATACAAGGTTGCGGTTTGTTCGTCGACGATCAATATGAATTTCTTGGTACTACACCAGATGGCATTTATGCAAACGGTTTAATTGAAATTAAGTGCCCACATTCTTTAGCTGGCATGACTCTTGATGAAGCAATGGCCAAACATACCTTTTGGGTTAAGGACAAGGCTTCCAAGGGTTATGTCATAAATAAAAGTCATAACTGGTATTTCCAAATTCAGGGACAGGTACATATTACTAAAAGAAACGTTTGCATGCTTGGCATCTGGTTTGGTGCTACTGTACCTATGAAAGTTTATATTATAGAAAAGGACGACAAATTTTGGGAGGAGAAAATGGAGATGAAATTAGTTAGGTTTTATTACGATTGCCTACTTCCAGAATTAGTTGATCCTCGGCAGTCACGAAGCATGCCCATTCGTGACGCGCCCAGTATCATAGAGGCTATGAAAGAGAGGAAAGAAAGAGCTTTACGTGTTATGAAAGAGAAGAACGCCTAATGATTTTGAAAGATACAGGTAACTTAACTACCCAGCCAGTCGATTCACGTAAACACGCCAGTCCAAAAGTCGTTTTAACTTAGGAACTTAGAAATCGCCTTTTGGTTTTCTGTTTTAAACGCACTTACTTATCTAGTCTTGGATTGTCATAAATCTTCCAATAGCTCAATTACTATACAATTTCTGAGTTACCTGGTGTAAAGAATCATAAAAATTGGTTCAAAAATACAGCGAATTGAGAATTCTCCTTTTTTTAAGTCGGTTAAAAGGGCTAAATTTGCAAAAAACGAAGTGACGTCACTGCGCTACGGTTTTTATTACTTACGTGAATCGGGCAGCTGGTAACGTTTTCATTCTGATAGGTTTTGTGATAGCCATTGATTTTATCATCAAATTAGCAGAAATCAGAACTTGATCCGTAATCGAATGAAAAACCATTAGAATTTTGAACTCATATTTCGTTATTGTTTAATTACATACTTTTAATTAGTATATTAATAATTTACAAACTTCTGTTAAAATTAGTAAATAAATGAATTATTTACTAATTTTTGTACAACCCTAGCACGCTTTTGAGATAGCGAGTAATGGCGACTCATATTTGTTATTGTGTAGTAAATAAATCATTTTTATACTTGTGTTTCATTTATTGACATTTTTTTTAAAACCCTAGGATTTTTTTTAGATATCGACGAGGTGATCGTAAACAAAAAGTAAGTATTTGAGTTTACGCAATAGGCACATTTCCTTGCGTAGAGATAAACACACTTCCTACTGAATTTGCAATTATTTTATTGAATGAATATTTTACGAATTAGAATAAATTTTGGTAGTGAAATTACAAATAAATAAATAGTTGGAATTTTAGGTAAGTAGAATACAAAAATGTCAGATGTCAAATGATAGAAAAACATAAAAAATGTGTCTCAACTACTCTTATTAATCTATTAAAAAGAATCAACAGCTAGTTTCCAAAAATTCAACGTTATTGTTATGCTGTAAATATTCAAGTTCAATAACAATTTCTCAACGTGGAACGTTTGTTGCAAAACATTTTGAAAATCGCGCTCTCTAGGTCATTCATCCGCCCCGTCGGATGTTACATTAAACTTTGGCGCTGCGGTCGCTCGAAATCGAGATCTCAGGCCAACAATGTACACCCTTAACAAGTCAGGCGACAGACTTCTATGAGGAGGGTATTCAAAAACTGGTACAACGTTATGACAAGTGCCTCAAAATTGACGGAAATTATGTAGAAAAGTAGATTAAGGTACAGGCTTTCATGTAAAAATAAAATTATTGAGATATCTTAGCAAGTCTTTTTTTAATTTCAAAACGGTACTTACTTAAAAAACACGCCTCGTATATATATAGGTATGTACGAGTATGTAGGTTGGTATATACATATTTCAAAATTAAACTGCGATAATAAAATGGTCCTGTTTTTAAAAGATTATTATTTTGTAACTATCTGTGGCTTCAAATGCTTGAACGTATTATTAATGTAGACATAAGTAATGACTGTCCACCTGATGGTAAGTGGATACTGTCGTCCATAGACATCCGCGGTACATGCCAACATTAGTCCAAAATGACAAACGTTGGCACACCTTCAGATGCGCTGTCTACCTTTGCAGATTAAGGAATGGATTGGAAGAAAGGGTTGGGTAAACGGGGAGGGATAGGATGGGATGGGAATGGGAATGGGCTCTGGCATATCTTACTCACTATCGAAACACGTAGTTACGTACATAGGGGAAATAAAAAATAAATATAAATAAAATGGGAATATAAAGTGGGAAATGCAGTATATTTCATGACTGACTTGACGTTTCGGTTTGGTTGCGCTAATCATGGTCACGAGGTGACTGACCCGTTTAAATACGTGTGAAAAACGTGAACGAAAAACTTGGCCTCCATTCAAGGACTCTTCTATCTTATCAGTTGTCGGTCCCGCTTCAGATATGGTCTGTCCATTGCCAATTCAGCTTGTTAATTCTGCGAGCTAAGTCGGTGAGTTTAACTACACCACCTCTAAAATAGTGGACTCGCCAACCCGCTTGGCCAACGTAGCGTTTTAAAGCCATACCTTCCTCATGCAAAAGACATTGTACATTAAGAATGTTCAGCAGTTGCCGATAACACATCTGGTGAAGATGACTAGATAGTTATACAGATCCTGATCCTGTACCAACAAATAGGTATTGGAGGACAGTTCACAAAACAAACTGATAAATGATTTATAAAAATTGCGACGTTTTCTCTTAGGAAATAAATGTCATCCAGCCTTCGCTCCAGCAATTTATTTATCAGTAAAAGTATAAAAACACTTTTTTTTTACAAATATATTGTTACAAGCGTTTTATGAGATCTTCACAAGGCTTTACCGAAGTGCAATAGGCACGGCTCGTCTTTACAGATCGATAATTAGACAGCAGAATGAATCAAAAAGCAATCGATTCAAAGTTTGATTTAGCTTTTCTTTAACGGCCAGTCCTTAGGAATTTAGTGGCAAGAAGAAGTGGCAAGAACTAGTATTGTTACTTCAAAATCAGGAATTTCTGAAACTAGGACCCTCTATCAAAGGAAGAAACAAAAATAAACATTTAAGCATAACACATTGTGGTAACACAAAACTTGCACAGATAAAATCATTGAAATAAGACCGGTGCTATCGATTCATCGATGTGTAATCTATGTGTAATCGATACTTTTGGGTTCGCTATTAACTTTTTATTATACTTTACGTGTTGGTTTCACATACGGAGCCTGCATTAAACCATCAATGAAATTATTCTTTTCTACACGTCGTTGTCAAAATATGATTTGGTAAATGTCTATAAAAACCAGTATTTTTTCTGGAACTTTGTGTAACATTGGCCGGGTGATAATAATATTTTTCCGGAATATTTCTCCCCTTGGGGTTTTACAAGATTTTCAAACACACACATTTCAAAAGATTCCATTAGTAGCCTAAATATTTATTTATTCAAATACGTATTTTTATCGGCCGTATTTGAATTGTGATGCTGTGTGATTGCTGCTATTTGTAAACTCATAAGAGGAATGTGCAGGATCCGTACAAACCAGTGCTGGTTTATGGATCCCAAGTGATTTATAACTAATGTTGTATACTTATGTGTTTATAATGATAAGAAGAACAAAACGTTATCTGTAGTGGTACAGACAACGTTTTTCGGAAGAAATAAGCCTGTCCACTAACTGAATTTCACACGAATAAATATACCACTATCAACTTGATGTATCAGCCTGTAACATCCCACTGCAGGGCGCAGGCCTCCCCTTGATCAATCCCCCCGCCTAAATCTAAATTCCCCCGTGATTTAGGCACAGGCCTAAATCACACAAGGCCCGTTATCCACCATGCGGTGGATAACATATACTCCAGATATTTTTGAATATTTGGAGCATACGGCTTTCCTCACAATGTTTTCCTTCACTGCCGAGCTAGTGTAATTTTTTTAAAAGTCCGTATTTAAGAAGAAACTCACGTGGTACGGGCCGCGGATTTGAACTCAGGATAACATGAATGTGAGTCAAGTATAGGCCTACCACCGCTGTATGAACTTAAAAAAGTGGTACCTATATTTGTCTGCGAATGAGATGAGTTGCCTCCTACGCTAACTTAAATCGTCAATACAAAAAAATAAGCCTTCGTAATTTAACCATATAGTAATAGTAGTTTTGATAGGCAACACAGATAAGGATAAATTCCCTCAAAACTGACCGTGGAGCGTCGCAACAAGATTGCCTAGCAGATGTCCACTTGCTGATAGCATCTCGGCCTGGGTTGTTAACTTTACTACACCGTAAAACGGAACTAACCCTTTGCATGCTAATCGGAACTAGACTGTTTATTACATAGTATAGTAATCTTATCTTTATTTAATACGAAAAATAATTTAATAACCAGCAAATATATGAGCAACAAATCGATGGTAGCAAATTTCTTTACTTTTTCTTCTCATAAAATGGCAATGGTGCAATTTGCACATTACGCCAATGTCAAGTTTCTTCATAATACACATTATTGAAGGGTCATCCTATTCCCCAGCCTACTAAATCCTTTTCCCAAATATGTTTCTTTCTTTAAGTTTCTATGCAGCTCTAATATTTTTGTTGTAGGTATATTATAGTACATATTTTTTGTATTTCATTTACTTTTTACTTTTAATATCTTTTAGAGTACATTTTCATTTTGAGATGTCTTCTTCTCTGGCTGTTTGTGGGCATATATTAGGGGTTAAAGTATGAAATTGCCGATTTGTACTGAAAAATTATAACTCGTTTTTTTCTAAAATGTAACATATTTATTTAATCATAATATTTACCCTCATTATCTATACATTGTTGCCATCTAATCGGAAGTTCATTTATTCCTTTGCGATAGAACTCTGGGGATGTAGATTCGACAAACTGTGTGAAATCATTTTGTACTGCCTCTTGGGAAGAAAATTTTTACCACGTAGAAAATTGTCCAAATCACGAAAAAAATGGTAGTCCGTTGGAGCAAGGTCTGGCGAGTACGGAGGATGACGTATGGTTTCTAACTGCAGCTCCTGTAGAGTTACAACGGTTTCTCGTGCAGTGTGAGGTCTTGCGTTATCATGGAGTAATAATGGTGAAGATCGATTCACGAGTCGGGGCTGTTTCACTGCTAGTTTCGCCATCATTGTTCGAAGTTCCGCACAGCAAACATCTGCTGTTATTGCTTGACCAGACCCGAGAAAGCTATAGTGAATAACACCATGAATAGACCACCAAACAGTTACCATTACCTTCTTATTGGTAAGCTTTGCCTTAGGGCACTGTTGCGGCGTTTGATCTGGGGTCAGCCATTGCATTTTTCGCTTTCGGTTATCGTAAAGAATCCACTTTTCGTCACATGTCACAATTCGATCCAATATTCCTTCATTTCTGTACCGATTCAACAAGGCAACGCAAGTTTCAACACGCGTTTCTTTCTGCAGATCAGTCAAATCATGAGGCACCCATTTTTCATATTTTTTTATCTTATTGATTTGATGCAAATGAGTCAATATTGTAGGTAAGGTAACGTTAAACCATGCCGCTAATTCCTGGGTAGTTTGACTCGGATCGGCTTCCACCATCTCCTTCAATTCAGCGTTATTCACCTGTGTGAATAACGGGCGGTCTTCCACGTGGTTCGTTCTTCAAGTCGAAGTTTCCATTACGAAAGCATTTAAACCAAAAACGCACGGTTCGTTCATTAGCAGTCTCCTCTCCAAACGCAGCATTGATATTGCGAGCCGTTTCTGCCGCGTTAGTTCCGCGTCGGAACTCGTATTCAAAGATTACTCGGATTTTCGAAGTATCCATCTTTCCCGTCTAAGCTGATAAAAAAAACAATTGAAAGTCGAAAATCGAATGTTGCACATTTTTTAAAACAAGAACCTCACAGGTACATGTGAAAAAAGTTTTACTCGAAAATCTCACACCATGAAGGTTTTATGTCACTTCAAAGTATCTATTACTATAAAACGGCAATTTCATACTTTAACCCCTATTACATAAGTGCTGACAGAATATCAGAGTCGTGGATTATGCAGTTTCATTTTTCTTTCGCGGCACAATTTACTTACATACGAGTATATCTTTATTTAATGTATTGTACATACATAATTGTGATGTTGTGACACTTTTTTCTTTCCTACCAATCAGTAGGCAGTTCAACGAAGGACATGCCAACGTTCCTTATTTTTGACAAACGTTCATAATCGTGCGAACACTCGGCTAGTAAATTGCGCAACGGTGTAACATGCGGTCGTGCATGATACTTTAAAGGCAAAAGCGCATCTTAGCACTAAAGGGTTATGAAATTTGACTTTATAATTCTACTTTACGACCTAGCATTGAAGTGTTAAAAGTTCGTTCAAAAAGTAAGTCATTATAAACTAATTGTAAATATTAGAGGTATAGTACATATCGATGGAAAATTACCTTTGTTGTATGGCGATAAAGATCATAATGGCCTATAAAGAGACACATGTGGTGTTTTAACAATGTAGATATGCACTTTAATATCTTAGTCTTTATCGTAAAAATACATTTATTAATCTAACAATTAAGTTATTAAATAAACATGTTTGCCAAACGATAGAAAATCGATCGATTGATCGATAACATGCGCCTATGGGACGAGCAGGGTGCACCCTGCAATTCCGCAGCCGCTGGGTCCACGTTATCCCTCTCTCACAGAACACTACCGTTAAATGTACTGCCTTTCCCACTTTATTCTATGTACGTACATGTTTCAGTAGTCAGTGAGATATTATTCCAGAACTTATTCCCATTCCATCCTATCCTATCCCTCCCCATTTTCCTAACCGTTTCTCCAAATCCCTTGCTAAATTTCCAAAGGTAAGCTGAACATCCGGGAGCGTGCCAACGTTTGTCATTCTGGACTGATATTGGCATGTGTTGGGATGTAATAAGAATCTTTATACAGATACAGGTAAAACTTGATACAGGTTACAGGTGTTATTTAATTACAATGTCTCAAGCTACTTACAAATATTTTGTTAAAATTACAATAGTTTCAGTACACAACAATCTATATCAAACGTCATTTCATTCAATTGAAATAACATTAACATGTGAAGGATATATTTTAAATTTTACATACTTAGTAACACTTTAATTGAATTAAATTTATTTATATCAGACACGGTCCATATTTTTTATTCTTTGTTATTACAGGGTGTCCCAGATTGAGCGCCGGACTTAAATTTCGTATCGGTATCGGAAAATGCTACAGCAGTTTTTTTGGCACCAATTGGAAGATTGGTCATCTTGATCAACTGTGGTTCCAACAGGACGGTGCCACATGTCACACAGCCCGAAAAACATTGACCTTAATTGCAGAGAAATTTCCAGATCGTTTAATCTCAATACGGTCAGAGGTTAATTGGCCGGCCAGATCTTGCAATTTAACTGTGACATCTTTTTGTGGAGATATCTTAAAATGAAGGTCTATGCCAACAAGCGGAATTCAATTGTTGAACTGAAAAATGAAATCCGTCGCGTCATCGGTCAAATTGATCAGACGATCTGCAAAGACGTCACTGAAAATTTCGTCAAAAGAACCAAATCCTGCAGCCTTAGCATGGGCGGTCATTTGACCGACATCATTCTCCATTTTTAACCGCATATTATCTACTTTAATATTTAAGAATACATATTTCAATTAAATGCCGAAACAGATGTTTTTATTCTAAATTAAATCCGGCGCTCAATCTGGGACAACCTTTACATTATTACATAATAGAACAACAAATACATCATCATCATCATCATCTCAGCCCTTGGACGTCCACTGCTGGATATAGGCCTCCCCCATTGTCCGCCATTTAGACCTATCGGCAGCGACCTGCATCCAGCGGGTGCCCGCAACCTTTATGAGGTCGTCTGTCCATCTAGCAGATGGACGTCCTCGGCTTCGTCCGCCGGTACGTGGTCTCCATTCGAGAACCCTTCTGCCCCATCGGCCATCGGTTCTTCAGAGCTATGTGCCCTGCCCACTGCCACTTCAGCTTGCTAACCCGAGAGGCTATGTCGGTGACTTTAGTTCGTCTACGGATCTCCTCATTCCTGATTCGATCACGTAGGGAAACCCCGAGCATAGCCCTCTCCATAGCTCGCTGTGCGACAGTGAGCTTATTTATGAGGCCCATAGTCAGAGACCACGTCTCGGTGCCGTAGGCCATCACTGGCAACACACACTGGTCGAAGACCTTCGTCTTCAAGCACTGAGGTATTTTGGACGAGAAGACGCTGCGTAGCTTCCCGAACGCTGCCCAGCCGAGTTGGATTCGTCGATTGACCTCTTTCTCGAAGTTGGACCTAATTAGTTGGACCGTTTGGCCTAGGTAGACGTACTCGTCAACAACTTCGAGAATCGAGCTCCCAACTGAAACTGGGGTGGGCACGACATGGACATTCGACATGATTTTCGTCTTGTCCATGTTCATTTTAAGGCCCACCTGTTGGGAAACTCGATTGAGGTCTCCGAGCATTGTATACATATAACAATACATATAACAACGTAATAGATAACATAATAGGTGGGTAGTTGGGTACATAAAACAATACACAATATATAGGTACACGTACACACATAATATAATATCATTTATTAAATGTACATAAATACACATTTTTAACACACTGAATAATAAAATTATCATTTATCTAAATTACCTACCACCTTTTAGCAATACGTCAAGTGGTTGAATTCTGTTGGCATAAAACAAGTTACGTAAATTGCTATAAATACGAATATAGTTTCAAACATGATGTTATTAATAAAATAGCATTGATTTGTAAATAGTCAAAAAGTTTGAATTTATTAAAGAAAATTCGTCAATTGTAAAAGACAACATCAGTAGTAGTTGAAATAATTGTTTTTTTTAAACGCCTTTAAAACGTTTTGTTTGTATAGGCGTTGACTTTTTTTCAGTTATTTGAAAAGTTGAAACTTTCATAAATTTTAAACTACCGAACCGATTTCGCTCATCTACGAACCGATATTTAAACCCAAACTAATTTTGTACCGAATTTAATTTCAATCGGTTAAGGGTAACTATACATAGCACTGATATGGGAATAGACTAGATTACACATCATACGTTCTTATTAAAGAAACCTGGTTGGGTTTCTTTTCTTTGACGAAAGAAACCATGTGGCAAAAGCGCGTAATACACAATGCCTTTCCAGTCCCACCATACACATAACATGACTTTGTTCGGAGTGAGGTCTGACTTTGGGACTATCTAACTTCTAAGGGGATGAAGTAGATGAGGAGGGGTTCATTACAAAGTACCTAATATGTGATGAGAATGTTCCATTTTCGAAATGCATACGAATTAAAGTATTTGAGAGCTACTGAATATAGAGAACACTATTAGACTCTAACGTGCCTGCCCTACAGTGCTTGTATATTTACACATGTATATTTATACATATAGTCACATCAGATAGATATCAGACATCAAAATTAATCGTGTGGACATGTGGCAAAAGCTCGTAATACACAATGCCTTTCCAGTCCCACCATACACATAACATGACTTTGTTCGGAGTGAGACCTGACTTTGGGACTATTTGTGATGGCTCACCTCGCTTATACCAAGTTCGTTTTCGAACATTGTTATCGTAGGTGATCCACTTCTCAACGCCTGTTACCAATCTCTTCGGAAATAGATCGTTTAATCGTTTTAGCTACATCTCGCATATGGAAATTCTATTCACCAAATTTCTGTCATATAAATCATGCTTTATACAAATGATCCAAAACTGTTGAGTGGTGAATGCGATTCCGCAATTTGATGACTGCTTATGTGTCGATCTGCTTCAATATTATCAAATGATTTTCAAAGTATGAGTATCAAGAATGCGATACATCGAAATACCAATGCGTTATATATTAAATCCGTCAGGATAATATATAAGTATGGATTATTCATGGCTAAAACGGCTTTAAAATTATTTTTATTTGTATTAATTTAAAAATATGTAGATGCTTATTTAATGTTGTAGCCAATAAAGAATAACATGTCGTCGGAAACAAGGCGTCGCTTCGGAAGGCAGTTTTACTATTTAAATACAAATAGCTTCGGAGGACCGATTGGCGCAGTTGGTAGTGCTCCTGCCCGATATGCAAACAGTACCGAGTTCGATAACCGGTCGAATATTAATCTTTTTAAAGACAAATTTTCGTTCGGGTTTGGGTGTGTGTTTGTCTTTGCGGTGTGTCTCTGGACCCACGATACAGGGAATCCTAGTGTGGGCCATTCAGTGGCGCGTTACTTATTTATTACTTTTAGGGATGTATTTAAAACTAGTTCGCTCGCGGGAACCTTAGTTTCGTAGCCTGTGTATGTCCTTTCCGTGGTCATTTCGTGTTTTTTTCGTGGACCTTATTATATATCAAAGATTTTTGAAACGCGTAACTGTAAAAGTGTTAATTAAAAGAAACTGGCATTTACTTCTTATTTAACACAAACAAAATAAAAAATGTCTATATACTATATCTACAGATTTGTAAAGAGGTGTTAAATGAATTAATAATCAATAGAAGATTTTATAAAAGACAATTTAGATTATTATTAAATATAAATAGTACTCAGTTATTGACAGTAACTTATTATACAGCACTGAATAGTCAAATATAATTTTGTAATTTGAGATATATTATGTATATAATATAATATATATGTTATATTAGATATATAACAACAATGTTGTTAGTTCTGTTAAATATATCAGATAAATATATTGTTTTAAGTCAACCTCTTTGCCAAAATCTGCGAGTACATAATATATCTCAAATTACAAAATTATATTTGACTATTCAGTGCTGTATAATAAGTTACTGTCAATAACTGAGTACTATTTATATTTAAAAATAATCTAAATTGTCTTTTATAAAATCTTCTATTGATTATTTCATTTAACACCGCTTTACAAATCTGTAGATATATAGACATTTTTTATTTTGTTTGTGTTAAATAAGAAGTAAATGCCAGTTTCCTTTAATTAACACTTTTACGATGAATCCAGTGATTTGATAAGTTTTAAGCTGGATGTGAAGAGCCGAAGGTCGTGTGTGATGACGAGGCATGAAATTACAGCCTACTTTAACCAACACTGATAGTACGATATTGATAAATTTTAACTCATAAATAGGTATTTCAGATACAGAAGTAAAAACTTTTAATATCAACCTATTTGAATGTTTAATCGCAATCCAAGTAATTCCTAAAACATGTTCATTAAAACGACCCAAAACCACTCCGTCTAACAGCAGACATTTGTAATACCATCTTTATCAGTAATTAAATTAAAATGGAGTCGAATTAATTAGCTAAATGCCACTCTACAAACAGTATAAACACCACCACTTATTAATTTTTTAGGTGATAATCCACCCCTGTTCGTTTTAATCTATTTCAAACCGTAATGTGGTAGGTATTATAAGTACAAAAGGGACAGCACGACATCTGCGCGATTCGCCAAAGTGAACAATCACTGAATTTTTCAATATCGCGTCACGGGACGTTAAATAAGTTAATTAATGAGGTGGTAATCAACAGTGAAATCAACGACACAAGCTTTGCATCTGTGTGAGTGGGTGCCGAATTGTCCAATACAATCGTCGAAATGTTTCGCACCGTACACTATCGGTGTGCACTCACACAAACGCAAAGCTCATGTCTCGATGATTTTTCTGTAACCGAAAGGTAAGTATATCCCGCTTCTTCGCATGATGCGTGTAACGGATCGTGGTTGCTTGTTTATAAATTCTAGTAGAGCGCCGTGTGGTGTCGGCCGGCTTTGGAACAGCACCACTCCATCTCTTCCCGCGGGTGTCGTAAATGGCGACTAAGGCATAACAGAGTCGCTACCGCAAGCGCTGAGGCACTACACTACTAAAAGAATGGACTCGCCAATCCGCCTGGCCAGCCTGCCGTTATAAATACATCACGCACAAGACAATGTGCGTGAGAAAACCCATGTTCAGAGGTGGACTGGTGACGGTGATGTGGCATAGAGATAGGGTTGAAGTTACGAGAGACATCGTCGCAAAATTAAGGCTTTTCAAATCAAATAATTTATTTTGCGAAACCATAGATAACAAATATGGTTTTAATTATGTTCTGCCCCAAGCAACAGGCGTGCATAAATTAATTGTAAATACATATACTTAATTTATTAAATACTTAGCAATTATACAACTTTGAACGGTTTAAATCGCGTATATTTAACTTTATTTATATCCCGACGTTTTGAACACTTTGCAGTGGACGTGGTCACGGGGTGACTGTATCACAATCTCATCGAAACGTCGGGATATAAATAATGTTAAATATACGCGATTTAAACCGTTCAAAGTTGTTTAATTGCTATGTATAGTAATCGCGAAAACCTAAGAAAATATTATTAAACACTTGCCATAATCAATTTCTAAAACGTCAACAACAATCGATAAATATGACAATGTAAATAATAATATGATAATAATAATAGTCCGTTCCGGCTGTTCGTCTCTTTCCAACACTGAGTATTTGCTCGGACATAACCAAGGGGCCAGAATCACTCAGAATTACAGTCACTACAGTTCTACAGTCACTTAGAACAGAAAGGGCCTAACTATAACTATACACCGGTGCTCGAAAACGAACGCGCAAAGCTCAAGGTAGTGGCCCGTCCTCGCAGACGGGACCACTCTCGCTAATAAGCTTGATACCATGTTGACGGACCGGGCACAGTCCCGTTTTGTTTTTAGTGGACATCGCCGCTCCGCATGGTGAGAGCCCCGTGAAAGCCGAAACCGAGAAAAGAAGAAGTGCGCCGAAACCTGACGCACGAGATCACCGACATGTGGGGCGTAACGTCAACTAACTGAAATCATTCCAGTCGTCTTGTCCGCAAACGGGTTAATCAATCCCCACCAGCCTCGAGAGCAATCTGAGGCGGTTGGGCTTCCGGGGTGGCTAGCTTTCAGCGAAGATGCAGAAAGCGATACTGCTCGATACCACACGTATCGTCCGACGGTTTCTCTCCCTGCCGGTTCTGAACCCGACTGTGCTTCCGCCGGGGGTTATACCGGGATTGATTGATTCCATTATTAATCTTCACTGAAGAATAAAATGGAAAGCAAAAGAAAGAATTGTTTCTGACGAACACATGTTTTTTATCTGTTATAAATAATTGAAGTAAATCGAGCGTTGATCGTGCGCCGGCGGCAAAACATTATTATAGGTACGTGTCCCACCTACATTACTCCACTAAATCGCAACATCAACCTCAGGATCGAGCTGGTGGAGTCGCGCCAAAACCTCAATTTTAAGTTATTTGTGGTGCGAGTTCCGCCGCACGATCTGGAGACGTACACCGGCGAAGACTTCTGACCGAAGGGTGTAGTCTTCCGACGCTTCCGAGGTACAACAGATAGCGCATATAATTAATTATTTAATGTCTTTGTTGTGTATTCTTTAGGCCTTTGTTGATTGAAGTAAATAAATAAATATACTAAAATAAAAAACAGGCTGGTGGCTTCAAGCTGATCGCAAGAGGACTGTCTCGACACAGGTCTTTTACCTAATATTTAACTTACCTCTCAGATAAACGAGATAAAATTGAATGTGACAGAGCTCGGTGTAACTGCAGAGCCACTGCGCGCGCTCGACTGGCCACGTTACCCCTCTCTCACAGAAGACTACCTTGAAATGTACTGTATTTGCCACTTTATCGTATTTTCCCAATGTACGTCGGTAGTGAGTGAGATATGCCAAAGCCGATTCCCATCCCATCCTCTCCCTCCCCATTTTCCCAATCCGTTCCTTAATCTGCAAAGGTAGGCAGTGCATCCGGAGGCGTGTCAACGTTTGTCATTATGGACTGATGTTAACATGTATCGCGGATGTCTATGGACGACAGTATTCACTTACCATCAGGTGGACTGTATGAGTATGCTCGTCTGCCGCCTTTTTTTCTATAAAAAAAATAAAAGCCTAACATTAATTAGAGATGAGTGGTTGTAATATCCACCAAATACTTATATGCAATCACCACTCAACGTCAGATCGTTCCATATTACTCGGAAACTTACGACTACGATTTTGGCACTTAATACCTTTTAGATGTAACTGAATCACTTATTAAATAAATCCTCAGAAATATTGTGTTACATACCTATCAAAGATTAAGTATTCCTATGCAGAAACGTCACGTAAAAACATTTTTACCTAAACACTTCACTACAACTATTGTCCTTGGCACGTTAGTCTTACACTAAATTACAAACTTCTGACTTCTTAGTCTTTTTCAGATACCTACCGTATTAAACGTATCGACAGTTCACATGAGACAAGTAACACAAACGCGTCTGTTTTACCGCGTCATAACGCGTAGACTAGCGTTTAACAACTGACAACTACCCTTATAATATTGGGGCGTCACTCTTCAAGAGATACACCCCTGGTGGACCGCACAACCCTCTGTATCCATCCCTTTCCCACATAAATACAACGATAAACCGTCACAAAATGTAATGAAAAACGACACTTAAAGCGAGAGAATAGAGTCTAAGTCATGTGTTAGAATATGTTGGTATTGTATTTGAAGAGTAAATAATCGATCGTCAAAGGAAGAGCCAAACAATATTAAGGGTAGGTCCGTACTCACGAATCGTTGAAACTATTTTCGTGTTAAGGGAATGAACTTACGTTTCATTATACGCGGCTTAACGGTCATAATTCGAGCTACGCTGTTGCACTTAATTCTCTTATCATTATCATACATAAGTATATGTATACCATACTAATCTTTGCAGTCTTTAGATGCAATTTCATAAGTCATTGATTTTTTTAATGACGCATAGACTCAGTAAAGAAAATGTAATAATATTAATTACCGAATAAAATGGAATTTAACAGGGAGAATAGAATTGGACCTTATTGTCTAGTTTTCCAAATATTTTGTCAAATGGAATCAAACGTTATCCCTCTCTCACAGAAAACTACCTTGAAATGTAGTTAATGCATTACCCATTTTATCCTATTTCCCCAATGTACGTACGTGTTTCGGTAGTGAGCGTGATGTGCCAGAACCCATTCCCATCCCATCCTATCCCTCCCCATTTCCCTAACCCTTTCTCCAAATTCACTCCTATATGTTTAAAAATAAGCAGCGCATCCGGGAGCGTGGCGACGTTTGTCATTCTGGACTGATATCGGCATGTATCGCGGGTGTCCATGGACAACAGTATCCACTTACCACCAAGTGGACTGTTCCTTTGCCGCCTTTTTCCGTAAAAAACTTTAAAAATATCTTTTTATACTTTATTTTAAAAATCAGATGTTAGAGCATGATTCTATTTAAATATAGGTTTTTTTGTATATGAATATTAAAGTTCATACTAGGTAGGTACTTATCACTTGTTGTTTCCATCAACGCTCTGGTAACTAATTGTAAATATAAATTTTAGTAGGTATTAGCAGTATTTTATTTTAGTATATGTTTATGTAGTTTGTACTTATTTTATAATGTTACAGGTGGTCGGTATCTGTGTATTGTTAGTGTGTAGTAGGTATATTGTATATTAATATTCATATAGGTATATACTTATTTATTTTGTTCAATCTATTTATAAGCTAGGTATATCTATTCAAACTGCTTGCTGTACCTTTATTTCTTCAATTATCTCTGTGTCCTATGGGTACCTGGAAGAGATAGCTTAAGCGATAAGGCCGCCAATTATGTCTTTAGTATTTGTATATTTTGTTTTTATTTGTTGCGTAAGCACGCAATAAATAGTAGTATTATTATTATTTTTAATACGTAGTTCTAAACCATCTCGTCTCTCCTAGGGTAACACAAAATGAGGGAGAGACGGCACAGCCCCCCGGAGGGAACACAGTCGGCCAGTGTGCAGGAGCACGGAGAGAGATACCGGCGGATGATACGCGCGGTATTGAGCAGCACCGCCTTCTGCATCTTCGCTGAGAGCCAGCCACCACGGAAGCCCAACCGCCTCAGGTTGGTCTCGAGGCCGATGGGAATTAACCCGTTTACAGATAAGATGGCGTTTTTTAAAAACTACACAAAATATTTTTAATCCGGCTCTAAACTCACGCCGTGAAGCCCGGCAAACAGCCGTGAATGGGAGTGTGGTTGGTCTGTGTGGACTTCTCGCGCGTTCGCGGCTTGTTTCGCCGTAAGCTGTGTCCACAACAACGCTCTCCACATTCACGCGTTGTCCTCAGTGCGGATCGAGAAGCAGCTGCAAGCGTATGTATCTACGTCTTGCATGATTTATTTTTCAAAATGAGTTCGAGTAATGAGTTAGATTAATGTTTTTAGAATATTAGCAAGCTATTCGGTCAAGATATTATGGAATGCAAAATATCCGCTATACAACAAAAATCACAATGCATGAGTTCGAATAAGTGTTTTTTTCAAGATTTCAGAACCAGAATTGGAATGAAAACCATATCGAGTTATAAGAAATACCTACATGAAGATATTTCATACAATCGAGAGTACATCAACAGCTACTGTGGCGTCAATTTTGAACAAGTGCGTGAATACGACTGTAAATAATTGTGAGTGTAGAGATGTGTTCTCGGAACGCTAAGGTTCACGGCGTGAATTCACGCCGTGAGTCTAGAGCCGACTTTAGAAGTAGATAACCAGCACTTTCGGAGTCGGGATTTATTTAAATTAAAGAAAGAGTGATCGGTCTAATAATTTATTTATTCGATATCAGCTACGAGATTTCGGGCCAGAAACCACCATGCGGGCCCAGTGAGGACTGGTGGATACACATATTTTTTTTAAATTCTGGTACAAGCTGTTTTTCTCGCGATGCTTTCCTGGACCGGCGAGATACTTAAATACGTAAATAGAAACTCAATGGTACGAGGCGAGGATTTGAACTCACCACCTAACCAATGAGAGTAGAGAATGGATACCTTTAGAGATAGGTAATGTTTAAGAGCGGTGGTAGATTTATTACTGCCCTAAGATTACTTACTATAATCAATACCTATAATGTAAATTCGATTTCAGAGAGCTGTCTATATGCAAAGGGTTTTTGTATTACAAATGGCGCTTTATATCGCTTAGTTAACAGTCAAGTCATTAAAACAAATTATTTTGAAAACTGTATCGATTTTGATAAAAAATACTAATTACGTAAGTAATGAATGTTATTTATTTAATTTGTATATACCTACGTAATAAAAAATAAAATCTGATAGGATTAGATTAAGATCTGATAATTATAGAATCCCGGTACAGACTGTGAAAATTCGATAATACCAGGGGCCTTACCACAAGTCCTTATAGCAGTATTATTTTAACCTTATTTCTCAATTTCGTACCACGGCGTCCTTAATGTAAGCTTATATTAGTAATGTTTTACTAAGAAGTTTTGGTGACGTCACGTAGCTTACTGTAGTGCAAATTGGAACGTTGTATGAAAGAAATGGCGTTATACAGTTCATATAGCGTTATCTCGTTTTGTTTTTTTAGCAGGGAATAGACAAATAATTAAAATCATTCGTTCTTTCGCAGCACTAAGCATTAATATTTTGGTGGAGGTCATGGTACGAATATGAGTAATGTTATTTTAGGCCTGAAATAAAACGTTCCTGCAACAATATTGTTTTGTAAAAGATGGTGGTAAGGCCCCAGGATTAACAAAATAGGAATTATACCTATATTCTCTAGTTACAAGGCTAGTTACTAATAACTTTGTCAAAATTATCAGAATTCTCACAATTATATAGAATTACCATATTTATTTCTAACACTAATATTTATTTGACATTTTATATTTGGATAAACACATCACAAAATCGACTAATCGTAGTCCGCGATGTAATTACAAATAATGTATTCTACGTTAATTTTATGTACTTACTAAATCTGTACAATTTTCATTGCTTACAATTCACTACATTAAATAGTTTATAATAACTATGGATATGGAAACAACACGAGAACACTTGGTCTCGACGCGAGTATACCTACTTATATACATATTAAATTACTTACATATTTGTAAGTAACTAGTTATCATGTATTTTTTATCTATAATTCTGGAGGATCGTCATTATATCTACTCCCATCACACATCGACTGACAAGTTACCCCTTCTTCACAGAAGGCTACCGTGAATTGTACCAATACATTTCAGGAGTGAATGCGACATGAACAAGTATACCACGTGGTATACGTGTTTTATCTTCTTATCTGAAGTAGCCTTAATTATACAGCTATAAAGACTTCAGGCTCGTTTTACACAAGGAGAGTTTCTCGTGCGGTTCGGGCGAGAATATTTACAATATTCCACTACATACAATTCTCGTTTACAACTGTTCACACGATGATAACAGTTGTTTATATTATAGCTATTATTATAGCTATTTATTATAGCTTATGATTGATGTTAGAGAAACTGACGTTTGAGAAAGTGTCCTTGTTTAAATGAGCCATTACCCTTGTACTCATTAGGTACCTCTTTACCCTTTTTACATTACCTCTTTACCCTTTTTAGGTCTTGTATTACAAGAATATTTGAAAGTTACATTCCAATTCGTAAAGCAGAAAAACTTCTGTTTAAACTCTCACAAACTGGAACTCCGCGTATCTACACCAACCCCTTTCAAACCGTTATATGTTGTAACCCACCCAACCCACACAAAGCGACCTAAGCCAAGATTCCTACAAGGGCAATTATGGGGTAAATTAGTCATTAGGTCGCTTCCACACGGCGGAAACGCCCGCGGCAAGCGCGGATTTCCGTCTGGTGCCTCCGGGCAGGGGACGGTACAAATCATTCGAGCCGAGTTGGGTTGCAAAGAAATGATGCGAGAAATGTACAGTCGCAACACGTAATAATGGTGAGCTAGTAATAAGGAATGGAATAGTTTTGGAAATATTAAATGAAAGTTCTTTATTTCAAGCCTATTTTAACTTAGGAAGCTACCACCACCACCACACCCCTTCGCGTGGGTGTGGTGAAAGGCGAAGGGATTACAAAGTCGCTACCACCAGCCCTGAGGAACTAAATCACCTCTAAAAGGGTAGACTCTTCAACCTGCTCGGCCAGCGTGGCGTTATCTGTCCAATCTATACATTCCTCATGCACAAACCAAAGAGCGTGAGGAACCCCGTATCCAGCAGTAGACGATAGATGGTGCTGCTGACAATGACTAATTAATACAGTAAACACAATATACAGTACTTAATATAAATTATAATTATATCTACAACAAATTGGACAGTGGACTACAGTTGGGCCTCCAACCATCAAACTACATTTTTTTTAATATATTCAAACCCAAAAACATACACTGAACCATTATAAATTATAACTGCCAAGCTACAGTACAGTTTGTTTGCAGTATCTATATAAATCTATATCTTAAATGCCAGCGTAGGTATTCCTTAATTATTTGTTAAAAATGATTTGTTTTGTAGCAAATGTTTGTACAGTACGACACGACTTAGAGGTGCCATCGGCTAACCTCGTCAAACCGAACTGCATCGATGTGTAATCAATGTATGGCGTAGGTACGTGGGAACATCTGACGCGCTCCGCTCGCTCGAATACGACGTTGAGGCGGGAAATAAATCGATTTTGATTGTTCGGGCGAATAGGTACATCGTTGGAACCTCTGAGTCGTGTCGTACTGTATGTGCCTGTGTTAGATGCATACAAATAGACACATGTCTAATAGCCAAAAATTACTATTCTGTGAATACAAATACGAATTTGCATCACCTTTTGTGAATACAAATACAAACAGTAGTTAACTTACCACGCACACACTTGTAAAATTAGTAGCGTAAGCTAGGGGTAAGTTATAGACAAACAAGATAAAAATGTCCTCGCCTGCATGTTTGCAAGGCTGCGGGGGCAGGGTGACGTTGTAGAGCGACGTATGGTACATCCACTGGGAATTGACAACATCTCACCATCTTCTGATAAGGTATCGGGAGCTTATGCGAAAAGCCCTTGTGATAGATAAAATTATCTGCCAATTAAATCTAGCTCATCCAGTATAACTGACTTTATGATACCTCCTTCAATAAATTTCATCAAAATTGAAAGTAAATTTTAGACAAAGTAACGGTTCTTGATAAAATTATACAGAATCATAAAAGTATTTTTTTATAGACCAAATTGCGGGAGGATCGCATGATGATAAGTGGTCACCACCACAGAACAGTGATAGTAAAAATAGCATGATGACTTATTTTGTATGAAAACCAGTGTAACCAAAGTAACACATTCACACACATCTAAACTTACACAATAAGAACAAGAAATTATAATTGGTCAAAGGGATAATTGAGAAAGAATTTATAACACAAAATTTATCAATCGAAATGCAACCTTATTAAATTTAAACACGATCCAACAAATCATTTAATCCGAAAACGCTATCTCGTGTACTACTTGAGAACGAAAAAGTTCTAACCCTTATTCGTTTGCAAGTAGTACTGCTATCGCACACAAGGTAGCTCTCGCTACTCGATACATATCGCTACTCGGTTAGAGCTGGGGCACTACACAATTCAAGTATCAATATTTTTATTATCGATTGTGATATTTTTATTTTTGCGTACCATTTGAAGATTGTCATTGACCTTGAAAGAGCACATATCTAAAAGTTGTCGTTTTGATAGTTTCACGTTGATTTTCAGTAAATGATGTAATGTAATTGAGCATCGGTTCTACGCGCCTTACCCACTGCCACTTCAACTGGCTAACTAAAACAATTCTCATATAACTACTTGGAAATATAATTTGTTTTTCAGGTAAGTATAACTGTATCAGTTAAGTACTTGCAACCACTTTTTTTAATAATAAAATATTTTTCTTGAAAATGGTCTGAGCATATGGTTTTTGTAGGAAACCAATTTTGCCTTCCAGTAGCTTCAATTCACTTCGTTTTCAAATCTGGATGTTTAGGAAAACTGAAATCATGATATTTAAATCTAAATCAAGTTTTTCATGCTTTATAATAAACCTTATTTCTTTTGTGTACGTGATTTGTGTGTATATATAATATCATGATTTTTAATGCTTGATATATATGTATATAAATATCTAAAATATTTTACTCAATATTTTTAACGAAATTCACAAATTAATGAATAAAATTGTAGACTCCTGTTAGACAATTCTTTGTTTCCTTTTTACTTAGTTAAATCTTAATTTATTATCTTTATATCTATCTAATGTTACCTCGATTTTAAAGATCAAGACTAAAAAGATTAATGACTTTTTTATTATGAAAGTGGCATTCGTGTAGGTATTAAGATTTAATTTTTAATGAATAAAAATCGCTATTTACTGTTATTATTTACGCACAAGTAAGTGAGAAATTATTTAAATCGAGCTTATCCACAGAGATGGATCGGTCGTCTGGGTCCCATTCTATGGCCTCCCCAGTCTCCGGATTTAAATCTTTTAGATTTTTTTACTGGGGTTGATATAAAGAGAAGGTTTATGCAAAACCAGTAAATAACATAGATGAATTATAGTAAAACACCGTATTAATGAATGCGCGCGCATAACAAATAAATGTCGCTGGCAGTGCGAGACAGATATAAAGATCTTTTATAAAAAGACGCCACCCTTGCAACTACATTGGTGGCAGACAATTTGTACACATTCCTTGATTTTTACTAATTTAATTCTAAATAAATACCTATACTTTATTAACAAGTGTTTTCATTCAAATTCCTGATCATTGAAATATTTTCACAATGAACTCCTTTTGCAGTAAAATAATAATATCTTTTTTTCTACAATAAAACATGGCAAATGTTATACTCTAAAGGAGCAATATTTTAAAATAACTTGCCAGGTTAGCATGGTACATTTTTATTTTCAGTATGAAGAGTCGAAGTTAGCTAATAAAAAAAACAATAACTCGTGAATGAGGGAAAAATGATTTTTTACAAAGGTATTAGGACTATTAGTTTTATTTTGGACTGTGATCAATAGCGGGGTTATTCAGAGCTGCGTAACATAAATTATAATCTTAGAATATCCAATTTTGTAGCTGTGGCACACAAGGAACTAATGTAAGCTGTCGATTTTCTCAAAATTCATAAAAGTACCATTATCTCGAAAACTAATTATTTTTTTACTAAGTCATATTGTGTTATTATGTCAGTTATGAGCTGGTCTATCAACCCCCCAAGGGATGACGTTGACTTTTGGGACACCTGTATATTATATCGAATAATATCAAATAATCCGATTTTTTTATTTTTATTATAAAAATCCGGCCACCACATATTATACTTATCGATAACATGATTTTGACTTATTGATAGTGAATTGATGTGACACATCACTAGTCACTACCTAATTGTTGTAGAACAGCCGGAAATTTAGAGAAAAAGTCTGTTGTGTTCGTTGAAAAGTCAACCTTAACGTCACAGGAATAAAATTGCTTTCTGATGGTATTTTTTTTTTTAAATTTCTGAATTCACATTTATATTATTTTAATGAAAATTCTGTGAAATTCTACTTACCGATGATATAATATGTCACCATTAGTCACATTTTTTGTGCGGCTATCGTGCTTGCACTCCGATATAGCACAATATGGCATTTTTGTAATTTTTTATTTTATTTTTTTTATTTACGTAGGTAACAGTACTAAAAGGCAACTGAAGAGCGCGGTGATCAAACGTGCGGAGCTACGCTTATTCGTGTCACGCGGGTACCGCCCCTTTGCTCCTTCTACTCTATTCACTGTTCTGTGGTCACCAGCGTCCATGGACACCTGCAACACCAGGAGGCATATATGAGAAAATATACTCATAGTATCGACGATATAAAGTTTATTTAAATTTTATCCATGAAGCGACATCTAACGAGCTACATTTAATAGTACTAAAGTAAGAAGCTAGGCCTTTGTAAAAGAAAATCTGTTCAAACATTCATCACGAATTAGGGAAATGGTATCAAAGAGAAAAGAGAGATGGCGCCACTCGTCTTAGTTTGTAAAAATTATACCTAAGCATGTATATTGAATTTTGCGTGCGTAAACTACAGTTAATATAAAACTAGATAGGTTACTTGGACTGTGGTCCACCCTATAGTAAGTGGATACCGTCGCCCATGAACATCCGCGATACAGTCCAGGCTTGACAGCCGTTGGCACGCACACTAATGCGCTGCGTACCTTTGGAGATTTAGAGGAATGGATTGGGAAAATGGGGTGGGATGGGATACTAATGGGCTCTGGCATATCTCACTCACTACCGAAAAAACACGTGCTTACATTGGGGGAAGTTGGTTGAAGTGGAAAATGTAATATATTCCAAGGTAGTCTTCTGTTAGAAGGGTAACGTGGCCAGTCGAGTGCACCCAGCGGCTGTGGGATGCAGCGTGCACCCAGCGGCTGTGGGATGTAGCGTGCACCCAGCGGCTGTGGGATGCAGCGTGCACCCTCGCCCTTCCATTTAAAATTTATATTCGTTAATCTAATTGAATTAAGTATATATTTTTATCAATTTATATTTATATATATATTTTGTATTATTGTACCTAGGTATTATATGTGTATTGTATTATATGTACTGTTAGTAGTCATTTTTAATGATTCCACGATGCACCGCCCTTCATATTTCTGTTTCACCAAAGGTTGAGAATGTCAGTAGGCATTTAGTTCCGCCTTTTGTAGAAGGTTTGATTGTGCACTAAAATTAAAATAAATAATTAAATAAGTTCGCTCGACAACGTTACGTTTGCGGTTGGCGATATTTAGTCACTTATTCAATAAGTTGCTAATGAGCTGCAGTTTGTATATGTGGAAACGGTCAATCGGCCGATAATTCAAGCTTTTTGTTTATCTAGGAAATCGTTAGGACCTCTGAGCGAAGCCCGGGCAAGTGGCTAACAATAATATTGTAGTTAATATTGGAAGAATTGACTAAAACTAAATAGGTACTTTTATTTTTAGTTTAGGTAAAGATCTACTTACGCATTTTTTAATCCAAAAAGGTGGCAGACGCACGGACGGGTCACATGAAGGTAAGTGGTCACCGTTGCTCATAGACACCTGCAACACCAGTGGAGATGCGGGTGCTACCTCCCAAACCTGTTCCTTCCGCCGGTCTAACGACGGGGTAGCCCTTAGGCTCATTGCTGAACACTTTTTGCTCCAGGACGAGCACCTTCTGTGTTCGGCCTAAACCATGCATATCCGGTGACTCTTGAAAGGCCGGCCATTAGGGTCAAAGGAATATAGGCATTCGGGAAAAAATCGGATGCAACCTTGCAGAACCACAACACTTATAAAGAGCCCCCTGTCGTAGCGGAAATACTTCAGCGGGTAGATCATTCCACGACTTTCGGGTAGCGGTAGTGTCTTGAAGAGCGCACTGTATGCAGTGCTTTCTGCCCATAAAGTACAGATGAACTTCCGTTGAGGAGAGGTGCGATAATAAAAACCCGAAGTAGACAACGGATACAGTGAAATCAAGGAGACACGAGCTTTGCGTTTTACTGACTGCACCCTGATAGTTAGTGTACAGTGCGAACCATTTCCACAATCGGATTGGACAATTCGGCGCCCACTCATACAGATGTATGCCTGGTCGATTTCACTGTAACATAAATATTGTAATAAAAAAAAACCCGTTATTTGAAAATACTTTATTCTGAACAATATTATGTAAAAAAAAAAACTCTTAGTCTATGTAAGTTACATAAGTGTGCTAGAAGCTATAAATACTAAGGCATTGGACTCGTAAACCTGTACACAAGTACAAATTACATTTATTACACATTAATTTACAATGTAATATTTTCTTGTAATTGAACTTATAACATTCCTAAAATGAGTTTTATCCTAAAGCATTGGCCAAACGATCGTTCGCACGATTATAAACGTTATGCGTTCGAGAGTTATTCGGGTGATTTTAAGGTTCATATCGTCGTTGCGCGTGCAAAATCGCGGAAGAGCAGTTTGTAAATACCGCGTAACAGCAAAAGGTGCAAAATTGAAATTTCGCGGCTACAGATCCTTATCGCTGATTCGCTTATACTACTTAAAACACAATTTGAATTAGCCAATAAGAAACCTCATATTTCAATCAAAACAATACCGCGGAACAGTACTTGTATCTGAAGTAGGCGGCAAGTCCGCGTATTTACGGAATAACATGTTACTGGTTCGACTAGACGGTATGCGACTTAAAAGCTACTACATACGCATCATTTCTTCTAGATTATTTAACTAAATTACTGGAATATGATCCCAAGGATGTAGTACTGTTCACAGATGGCTGCACACAGCCCAGAATAGGAACAATATTGTGTCAAATGCTTTGTTGCGTTTGGCCATGGCCAAGAACATAGTTATAACTCAAAAATACTTGGAAAAGGGCCACACGCAGATGGAAGTCGATTCGGTGCACTCGGTGATAGAAAGAAAATTGAAAAATCGAGAAATATTTCTACTCTCACAATACGCAACAATCACGAAGGAGGCCAGAAAAGTGCCGAGTCCTTACCAGGTTATTACTCCTCATCTACATTTTTCAAAAACTTTGCTCATAAAGATTACCTCATTTATGAGTCAATATAAGACCTGGTCGTGGGGCGGGCGATCGTGTCGTCGTGGACATAAGGGCCCTAAGGTACAATCCAAGTGGGACAATCGATTTTAAACTCCACTTTGGAGACGATTTTGTTCCATTGCCTAGGAGACCAAAAAAGATATCATCTGACTATTATTCCATTGACAGCGTAAGCTGCAAGTAGCAAAGAAGCTGCTACAAGGTTCAGTCGGTAATATAATTATAAATTCCCAAGTTATTAAGTTTTTTCTTCTTCCTGTAAAATTCTAAAAGTGTAGATACGCGGTATTTACAAACTGCTCTTCCGCGGTTTTGCGCGCGCAACGACGATATTCGTTGCTCTAATTGAATTAATAGGTTTGTTTTACAAACGTTATAGGTATTAGCGGCTGGCGGTATCTAACCGCTTATTGATTAAGTGCATACATAACGAGCTGCAAAAGTATTTGTTTTTATTTGAGGGAACGCTCAATTGGCCAATGCTTTACACTTGGATACTTGGACTTATTGGATACGGTAAGAGAGTATAGTCAGTTCTTTATGATGTATACATACAAGACGGCATAAAAATCTGTTTGGTAATTCCATGGGCGCATAATTAGTCGCTAAATAAAAACGAGAGAAGGAGAAAACTTATTTTAGTCCAAAAATGGCATGAGGTTACATACAAGATTTACAGTCAGGTAAGGAACACAATAAACGCAAGGGAAAACGTGACAATCAAGGGTTACCAGTTAATTTAGGAGAAACAAATATGTATTTGATATAAACATAAATTTTATGACTGATGAAAATGAACGTGAACAAATGTTAAATTCCCGTTTAAAGAATATACTGGAAATATACAGAAACATGCAGTTATTTTAACTACCAAAAAAACAGAAGCATTTAGAACACACTCATCTGTCAGTTGCAATGACATTTTAAAATGGCCGCCATTGAATACTTTTTTCCTTGTTGCTTTTCTGTTCCTAGTTTTACATGTTAAATCAGGAACTTAATTCAAGACCATTTCAGCAATTTTATCGCGCCATTCTAGATTAAATAAATATATTGCTCTACAGTACGCATGTAATGTGCATGTTCACTAAAGATTCAATATATTTTAATGCTTAGAGGTATTAAAAAGTTACTGAAGTCGTTCTACGGTTTTGTATGCTAAAGATTATTTACCAGAGCCCCTAATACAAAAAATAACAATTAAAGGCTTTCTAGTCATATATGTAGCTTATATTGTAAAAGCTGTTTGTCGTTTTTATGCGAGAGTATTAATAAAATAGAGAAATGGTTCTGAATTAAACTTATGTAGAGGACTTCGAGTGCGTTGATAAAATTTAACAAATTTATTTACATTTCACTGCTTTATCTAGTAAATGTTTTGATATTTTTTTTTACTAAACAAACCATACAGTAAATCATATCAACATACTAGTTGCTCTTACATGTGGTTAATAAATGCTGATCTGTAGTCTTAATAAATCTCTGAAAAGGACTATCTTCACCTATTAGATTTATAATTTTCAAAATATGTGACAAGGGACCTTATTGACGGTTCTATTTTCCTAGATATTGAGACTAGTAAAATCTTCAAAAAAAAGAAAAACAAGATTGTTATTGCCTCGTCTTAAAAATCAGATCTTAGAGCATGTTTCTATAAGAAAACCTTAACGAAAGCACCGACAATAATATCCCTTCGCTCAGATATGAGATAACTCACATTTGGTCTTTTAGTGGAGTGCATTTCCAATTCCAAACCATAACCCGTTCAAGTTAAGAAAAACTTGAGGTCATCGGTTCAATGTAGCATAAAGAGTTAATTGATCAATAATAAAATGACCAAATCAGTCCTCGAGGTCATATAGACCGTTCCAAACCAATCTGCCGAAAATAAAACGAAATCAATGAAATATTTGAGCTTAAAATCTAGGATAAACTAGATTTAAGTCATATGTCTAGATTAATAGTGTCGGTGAATCAGATTTTGGATATGTAAAAAATTATCACGTTATTATTTAAGGCTGTGTCAGTTACTTGAGCCCATCATGTCTGTTTACATTTTGGACAAATTGGACTGAAACGAGGTATAGCAGAATATCAGAGCTGTGGTTCATTTTCTCTTGTAACACAGCGATATGTTGAGCTACGAGTAAGTTGCTTTTTGCTACCCGACCTTTTTTGCTACGGTCGGGTAGCAAAACAGGTCGGGTAGCAAAAAGCTTATTGAATAAGTTGATAATTGAGATGCAAAGGAATTTGTATTTGTTCAAACCATCACTGAGCCGATAGTATATGTATGTTCTGCGTGTTAATTTTGCTGTTAAAAGAACCAATTTTTGTATATATGTGTCGTGTTGCGTGATAAACTGATGAAGAAATATATATAATTTTTCTTTCTTTGTTTCCTGGCGGTGTATAATTACCTGTTTTTTTCTTAACTTGAACAAACTATATTTATCTTGGCTTGTATTGAAACGAGCAACAAAAAAATCTAAATAAACAGCAAATCATAATTAACAAAACAACTTATTTTTTAATAACTGAAGTGAATAATTTAAGAATGCTAGAACAAAATCGATGAAGTCCAGCTTCGTTACGCTGGACTCCTGTATCTTTATTGTCACCGGAGAACCTAATCCACCTTTAAAGTTGCCCCCGATTTGCTGCTCATTCAATAGATCTTTGCTGCTCATCTAATATTTTGCCTTTTACTGATAAATTGCATAATCAATGATATACAATGATATCAATCAATGACCCTGATATAATCAAGGTTAGAAATACGTGTCTACAGGAACAGCCAACCAAGCGTTCGCACAAGCTTTCGCGCTCGTGAATTACTTATTACAGTGGCATTAAGGTTCACAATCGTTGCTTTAACTGAAAGAAACGTTTGTTTTATAACGTTACATTTGCATTTGGCGCCACCTTGATGTATATTGAATAAGTCGAATGCTGGATTAGCGTCTACAAAGGTCAATTCAAATATGTACTCTTACAAATACTGGACAAGTACTCTGTCCAGTGGCAGATTTCAAACTTTGACCGCATTTAGTTTCTGTACGCGGCAAGGGAGAGGGAGAGGGGCGGGGGTGGCGTCGTTTGAAGCGCAAGAGTTGCAGATTTTTAGTAGCTATAGAGAATTGGAGCGGAGAGCCACGCGCTTTTGCCGTTGAGATTTACATTTCGAATGGTTTACATTGTCTGAGGCCCGTCGTCGTTTTAACAATCCGATACGGTATTCGTCGTTTACGTGATGGACAGTCAATTAAACTCACCCAGTGTTGGGTAGCGAGGTTTAGTAGTACTCGCACCTTGTACTCGCCATTTAGAAAATGTCGTTTATAAAAAATAAAATACGCATTTATTGTTTGTAAACTACAATAAACATATTTTATGTAACTGGTGTAGTTTTTTTTATGATTATTCAAAGTTTGAAATCTACCGCTGGACACCCATTATTTAAAGTTTAAAATCATTTGTATTATCGATGGTACATCTAGTTATATTGTATTGTAACAGTGATATTAAAAATTGTATAATCCAAATTGTCTAAAAATCTATAACTCACTTTGACTAATACAACTAAAAAGCCATTTTATTTCTTTAACAATGAGTATTTGCAAAATTCAGTGCATTTATTAATACAACTTAAAATTTTACGTATGGTCACTGTGCGATATATCAAAGTCAATAATTCTATTATGCCAATGTTTTTAAGGGCAAAAAGGTTTTTTTGGATTTATAAATGTTTCAGGGCGGATTTATAAATGTTTCAGGGCTGATTCATATTATACTCATACATTGATATTTGACAGCTATCGAAAACGTAATCTTTGATATGTTTTACAGTAGTGGCAATTATTTTCATAAGAATATTCTCCAAATTGTGTAATATTTAATACAATAAATTGAACACAATATCTTTAAATCGTACAATCAGTGCGAAAAACACCTATAGGCTTTAACAGATATTTATCTATAGATTGCAATCATAGTATCACTTTGATTTAAAAAAAATATTTGACGTTAAATTTCAGCATTTTTTGTAAGAAAAAGAAATCAATTTTTGTGTAATGTATTTAGCAAATTTGTTAAAATAATTAGGAAAAAATTAAATTGAACTTATTTTAAAAAATACCACATAAATTAACACAAAATTATAAACGGAATCCATGATCTTAGTGTTTAGGAATACAAATATTCACACTGTATAAACAACATATAAAAATAAGATTCAGCTGGAGATAAATAAAACCAAACTAAATCCCACCTTCATAAGATTATAATAAGAAAAAAAGCGTATTTTTCGAAACCATTTAATGGTTTTCACACATTTTTTTACCAAATCAAAAGTTTCCATTTGATTTTTCGCCCCGACTGTACTTTCAAAACTACCTCTTACTATTTCGATAAATAAATCACAACGGAAATAACAAAGCATCGAGCTCCGCAACGTTGACTAGGCTTTTAATTCAAAACAACAGTAGAACCAAGTAGTTGTTTATAAACGATTTATTGTATTTATTCAAAATATAAAAAGGATTATATAACTGAAAGTTTCTATAGTTCAGAGCCGTGACATAATTATGACATAACTATATTAGGGAACTACTATTAATACGTAGTCTATAAAGATATACATGGTAAAAATAACGTTGGATAAAATAAGAATTATTTTTATTGAACTAGAACAGGTAGTAGCTCACAAAGTCAATGCACTCGTTTAGCTAGACTGAACGCGGGGTGTCGCGCGTTGCGGTGGGGGGGGGGCTACACTCCGGCCGCGTCGCCACCGCTCGCGCCAGGAGACAATTCTCATTATTGCCTTCGTATTATACTGCTTTAATTTTAGTAAAATTTTTTTTATCCTCATCTTTTGAATTTGATCTTCTGTATTGATACTACTAATGCTTAATAATAAAGGGGTCACGGCTCTACAACCATAAGTGTTTCTATTCGTAACGTTTGTAAGATTCACGAAATGAAATCAATTTGCAAGAACATAGGTAACCTAGAGTCCACGCCTTTAGACATTTATTTGCCCAATACACCACAAATCTACCGTGTAACTGGGACACTACATTGTTCTGTGGCTTCTAATCTTCTGTCACGTTCTGTTGTGAGATTTTTTATTGTACAAAGAGGCGAAGAATAGTTTAAATGCCACAAAAGCAACTAACAGTTTCTGATAAACGGTACAATAAAAGAAAAGCGAAAAGTACGTTTTTAATAAATCTGTCTTGTATTTTAAATATACAGAAAAAAGAACCCAATTTAGACTTTCTTCGTTCTTTTCAGGACAGTATTACTATTTTTATAGCAGTTTAATACGTCTTAAATATATAAAGTATATGATAGGAACACAACTTTATACTTCTAGTTTGGCACGCACAATCTTGGGAGATATATAGTTTCTACAAATATTTACAGTAGATTGGCCCTTATTGAAATGCAGTAGCATAGCTAGGATGGCAATTGTACAATGTACGGAGGCTTCAAGGTTCAGGGGGCCTACTCAGAAAACACGAAAATCGAAGTTTGGGTCGATATTTCGATAGATTCCCACTAGGATATAACATAATATATCGACCTGAACCAAGTTCATTTGAGATTTGAAACTATTCTGATCGCAAGACAACGATCGAAATATAGATTTTGACAAGAGATACTTGGCGATCAAGCGTCAAAGGGCATGTGACCTAAGTGGCATACCTATTCTCCGCCGCTGCAGCCACCAGCCAAACCTAAAAAAATCGATAGACGCGAGCAAAACAAACAAATATCCAAGTTGATCAAAGTCAAATTTATAATTTTTAATTTTATCTCAGTTTGTAGTCGTTTTAGAAGTTTTTACCTAACATTTATTCTTTATTTTGATGTCTTTTATCGACTTATTACATCTAATTGAGACAAGAGAATATTTCGTCGCCAGCACACACACAGTCGTTATATCACTCTTTGATTTACGCCGTTTAACGAAGTTTCGTATTTTTCGAAACATCTCGTTCCAAAATATTTCATTAGGTCCAAATGGGATGTGATAGATCGGCAGAAGACATCAAAATAAACAAAAAAATATCTAAAATATAAAATTTCTAAAAGTTCTTGAAACCGAGACAGTATTGAAAGTTATAACTTGTACTTTGATTATCTCACTTCCGAGACGTTTTAGGAAATTTTACCTAAGGACATTTTTTGTTTGTTTTGACGTCTTCTATCGATTTATTAGGGTTTGGTTGGCGGCCGTAAATTAGAGATTTTTTTCAAAATGGCGGAATGTAGGTATGCCAGGCTTCATACAAAATTGTCGCTATCCTTTTCACGATAACAATATCTCACCATTGAAACAATCGGTGATACCCGATATATAGAGGTCCGAACGAAGGAAAGTCAGTAGAGCTATACTTATAGCACTTATTTTGTTCGAACTTCGGTCGGGCCCGAAACTTCTCAAGCGTAAAATCAGAGTAGACCACCAGAGACCCTGTACAATCAACAAAGTCTGAACCTTCTCCCATGCGAAATATTTAACCTTCATAGTTCTAGTCTAACAGAACACCCTGGCCGGTGACTTGTAAGTATTTTTATGTATATACGAGGCGTGTTTTTTAAGTAAGTACCGTTTTGAAATTAAAAAAAAACTTGCTAAGATATCTCAATAATTTTATTTTTACATGAAAGCCTATACCTTAATCTACTTTTCTACATAATTTCCGTCAATTTTGAGGCACTTGTCATAACGTTGTACCAGTTTTTGAATACCCTCCTCATAGAAGTCTGCCGCCTGACTTGTTAACCACTGCATCACAACTATTTTGACTTCGTCATCGTCTTGAAGACGCTGACCGCCCAGGTGTTTCTTCAAGTGCAGGAACAGATGGTAGTCCCGCAAGGAAGAAATCGTAAAGCGTCTGTTTTCTCTCACCTTATTGTCCACTTCCTGCACCAAACTTTCATTAACGACCGAAGGACGCCCACTCCGTTGTTCATCATGCACATTTGTGCGGCCATCTTTAAATGCTCTCACCCACTTTCTTACCATTCCATCACTCATAATGTTTTCTCCGTAAACTGCACAGATCTCACGATGAATATCGATCGCTTTTAGGCCTTTAGCACTAAGAAATCTTATAACAGCCCGTACTTCACAGTCGGCGGGACTCACGATTATCGGAGGCATCTTAAACACTCAGTACACAACGTAAACAAGGAAGAATCAGATTGTAATGGCGACGACAGATGTAGGTACCCAGTGCGCATGCGCAGAACGCCGACCGCAGCGCTGCCGCCGCGGTGTGGCAAAACGGTACTTACTTAAAAAACACGCCTCGTAATTTTATATTAATAAAATACTAATCTAAATAATACTTAATAACCTAAAATGAAACAGAGGTAGAGATATATTATATAATAAAAATTAAGTGGATATATAAAAAATATAATTAAAGTGAAATGGGCGTTCTAAGGGCATCTTCTACTCTGTTACCTGGGCGTAGTCACGGTGGGGCTGGTTGAGGCGCGTGTCCCCAACCAACATAGGGAAGAATAAGGCCACATAGCTATGCCACTGAAGAAGTATGAAGCAATTTCGATGAAATCGTCAATAATTAAGTATATTATTGACGTCATCGAATTATTAACCTTATTACTTCTTTATAGTAGCCGACAGAAAAGCAGACACATGTCGACAATATCGAAATGTCATAAAGAAATATTCGGAATTCTCTAGCTATACAGTTGAATTTTCGTAATACATTTTGATACTTGCGCATTTCCTAGTTTGCCTATTTTTGTATCTACTGTTATTGTTTCTATCTATTGTTACTGCTCATTATGTATGATTTTTTTTTGCAATAAAACAAACTTACTTATTTAAAAACCAGACTGATTTTGTAGAAGGGAATATCTTAGTAACTATTGTACTTAATGCTATACAAAAATTTAAAAAGTTTCTGATCTAAAACAACATAGATTCTGCTACATGGAAAGTTATACTTAACACTTTAAACACTATAACCATATTTATTCATTTAGCTTTCTAATCAAAAGGGTGTGGCAGGTACGAGAAAGAAAAAGGATTTTATTTTCAAAATATCTTAATAACAAAGTACTTTTAATTACACAAATTGACATTTTCATGCAAAATAAAAAAAAAATCGCTATTTCAATTAGAACACACGTTTTAAGAATTTATATTATTTACTATAAAAAAAAATCTTAACGTGTGGACTGTTCCTATACAAATATTTACAAGATTACAACATTACAAACATAATGTTGCAACATTTATACTTATTTAATTATTCAAAAAATAGATACCTACCTATCTAATGAAGATAAATTGGTTCTGTTAGGTAACATTGAGTTTTAGAGAAAAATGTTTTAGTAAAACTAAGATATATTATAGCTTTAGCTGTCATTATATTAAAAATATAATATAATCACATGAAAACTATATAGTATGTATTCATATATACATGGTGTGTACACATACAATACAACATAATTATAAGTAATATACACGGCAGAAATAAGTAGAATAATCGAGATATATAAAATTTTAAATAAGAAACTCTAACTTTAAATTTATTATAAAAATAAAATCTTTCAATACTTGATAGCTTTAGAGAAATTGATTTTAACATTAAAATGATATCTCTATATACAAAGCGAAAACACAAACTAAACTTTTGAACAGTGGCCTTGAAAAATCGTTGATTTTGACTTATCAACTTATTCCCACCATACACAAATACAGTGTTTCATAATCAAATGTTAAGCTCTTCATAAACTAATACTAATGACTAAAAACTTAAAAGCCTCTATCTAAATGAGGATTTATTCTTTACGTTTTTATACACTAACATGTTATGGACATTTTAACTAATATACAAAAAAGGTAATATCCAAAAAAAAATCTAATCTGTACTTAGACAAGGCTAGAAACAAATGTACTAAATGTTTAAAACTAAAAGGTACAAAGTGAGCAATCTATACAATATGTCTTTTGACGATTGCACAGTCAACGACAACTGTCATTTTGACAGTTATTAAAGTGTTATTGGACACGCCCAACAAAGCGTGTGATTGGGCGACGCGAACTATCACTCTAACAGTTGGAACGAAAATGGCGGCCGCGGTTTTAATATTTTGACTAGTTCGAAGTAAATGTCAAGGTTTTGCGTCATCGGCACGATTTTTGTCGTTTTTCCGTTGGCTGAGTTGCTTTTTCCAATCTAATAACATTTGCTGATACGACATGTCGTCGTTACGTCGCGGGGGCAACGCCAGTTGCCCGTGGAAGGAATTCTCTGTATATTTTGCTTCTAATCCGTCTGTAGGGGTGATACCATTTGCTATTAAACATTTACAGTCTTTCTCACAAACGCTATAATGTGATATTAGCTTAGCTTAGCGTAGCTTTGTAGTGAAATCTTAAAAAAAAACTCAATTTCTTTATCATAAAAATCAGATGTTACAGCGTATCTCTATCGTATTTAACAGTATTGTGGAAACAACGAGATTTTAAGTTAGAAAAGTTGGTCAATAAGTCCAGGTCCCTTTACAAAGGTAATATCACATATAAAAATGTGTTAGTTATAATTTCTTCGTTTTCTAACAATTAGATCTTTTAACAAGTCAGAAAGTGACATAAATCTATTTTAACCACAAACGAGTACATGTCATAGCAAAGTAATTCTTAGCAAATTATCTCGCTGCTTTTCAAACTGTCTTTAAATCGCTAAATTAGATGGAAAATTACATTAAGCGTTAGTTAGCTAGTTGAGAAAAATCCCTAAATGAACTTAAGAGGACTTTTTTTAAGAACTGTTTTAGAAGGACTTTTTAAAAACTTTTTAGAGGACCTTTCAAGAACTTTTTAGAGAACTTTAAGAACTTTTTGGAGGACTTTTAAGAACTTGTTAGCAGACTTTTTTAAGAACTTTTTCAGTAACTTACCAAGATCAGCATAGCTTTGTCTGCAGAAAGCTCGTCTCCCACCAAAGCCCACGTCGTATTGCGGGAACTGATTTGCGGATTCCACGGCGGTCCACGCATCGTGGGCGCGTTGGAACGTTACGAACCCGTAGCGAGTGCTATCGAATTGAACAAACCCGTTTTGTAATAAAATATAAAAACTATATATATATATATATACGGAGAAGGGGAGAGTAACACTACCGTAAAATATAGCATTTGCAATTATTACCCTAATGTACATAATGTATGTATGTATGTATTCTATTCTATCCCTCTCCATTTTCCCAATCCTTTCTCTAAATTCATTCACCTCCAAAGGTAGGCGGCGCATCCGGACCGTATTTACATTTGTCATTCTGGACTGATGTTGTCATGTATCGCAGGACGACAGTATCCACTTGTCACCAAGTGACTTGTCCGCCCTTCTGCTACAAAATGTATATGTACACTGTACACTTCTGTACAAAATGTACACTTCTTTCTATGTATAAAAAATACGGAATATACTCATTTTTAATACAAATTTAAAATATCGAATTTAGTATAATTAAATACGTACAATACATAAAACGGTACATGGCGAAAGATACAACAAAATAACGTCTGTCATTGCTGTACTAATGTAACAACCAAATATAACGTAACCTATTGCAACGTAAAATACAATTGCACCTGCACAACTAAAAAAACCTAATTTTTGTGAAAAATCATTTCTACTTTCTTGACACCATCACATAATTATTGTTATAAGTAAGATAGCCGTATCATGGAATATAAGATACGGGTATGATAGTATGGTCTTACAATTACTTTGTGTAACTCTAACAAAACATGGATCCTCCGGTAAAAAATTGGTTCAATGCTTCAATGTCTTTAATATGTAAAGCTTTGTAACTAATTGTAGCTTTTGGAATCAGCTAATTGTATATTATTTCCACGGTTGTAAAATGTTTTCTAAATAATAAATATGTATATTTAATTTCTTCAAAATGTGCAATAAATACTTTCATTTTTGCATAAATTCTCATAATTTTGATTTTTTTTTTTGTATAATGTACTTAGAGTCTGGCACACGAAAGTTGAACCTGGGGTAAATCGAAACTTTTCAAATGTTAACATTTAACAAATGTCACTTACTTAGCCTTGTATACAAACTATTTGAATTTTGATACTTTTATACCACATTTATTATTATTAAAAAGTGTCATATTTATCTAATTCATATAATTATGTAAATAATTCAAAATTAATTTAATTATAAATGGTTTGTTGAGAGACAATTTGAATATCGAAGATAGTTCGATTAAGGAAGCTGTTGAAAAATTAACTGCTTTGGAGGAAAGACCGCTATTAAAAATCCAGAGCCAGTTCTTGGAAGAAGTTGCTTCAATCACTAGTATGTACATATTACTGAATTGTTAAGAAGCGCATGCAGTAGTTCATTCATTGTTAAGAAGTTTTATGTATGGTACCTACTTTATGTTTATATTTTTTTGTTATGGGAGTTAGCGTTGCAACTTTGTAACTAATAAAAAAGGAAGGACAAGAGAACGAAGACATTTGGAGTACTCCTGAGAGAAAACGGCCTCATAAGCTCACAGTGTCTAACTTGGATAGCTTTGATATAAATGCTATAAGAAATAAGATTAATGAATTTTACTTAATGAAAAAATGAGTTCCTACTTTCTGATGCTTATTCACCGAACTGAGAGAATGTATTGAATTCACTAGCTCCCGGGAAACTTTGCATTGCATATTGCATAAAAATGGATATGAATTTAAGAAAACTAAAAACGAACGTGCTTTGCTTTATAAACATTTCACCTTGCAGCTTGGAGATACAGGTTTTTAAGAACTATATCTTCCATACGCGCAGTAGGGAACCCAATTAATTTATGTTGATGAGACGTATGTTCATCGGAATTATAGACCCAAGAAGTCATGGCCTTCAACAAGTGGCGTCATAAAAAACAAATCTGCAGGTAAAAAATACATAATTGTTCATGCCGGTTCAGAAGGAGGCTTTGTGCCAAATGCACTTTCAGTGTATAGCACAAAATAAAAAATGGCAGACCATGATATGAATTTCCAAAATTTTAACAAGTGGTTAGTGGAAAATTTTATATTTCATTTTAATTTTAAAATAACGTGGATTCCTATTTGCATCAGCTATATATACCATATATTCATGTACCCCTATCTTATCTAGTGAAAAATAGGCCGGGATCGTTTACTTATAATTTATAGTACCTATTCTTCAAGTATCAAAATTATTTATTGCTACTAACCTTGATGATACCATATGAATATTTTTAAAATTTTCCACGCTTTTTCAGGCTCAACTTTCGTGTGCCAGACTAGCATTTTTGGCCTAAAAACAGATTTTTCACTTACCCATCCTCTTTGCTATGAAGTCGCACCTCCATAATGAAACCAAATTTGGAGAACTTTGATCGCAAGGTCGCTTTGTTTATTGTCTTCTCTAATTTGCCCACAAACACTATCCGTCTCTCTTCCACTGGGGTGTTGCTCTTTCTGTAATAAAACAGTATTTAATTTATTTAGATATAAAACATAGTTAACTGTTTTATATCTAAAATTTGACCACCAAAAACATACAGCAGAGCACACGACTATAGGACTAATATCAATATTTTTTTCTTTTATTATTTCGATTTCTATGGTTTTGCTATAGCAACCCTTATAGACCGCGGTTTGTGCAAGTGCTTACTACTGGTGACCATATTTGAAAAGTCAAATGAATTTATAGTCAGTCGAGCACAGTCAGAAACAGCAAATTGTAACAAGCGTGAAATATATGCATAATAAATAAATATACATATAAAGAGTAGCGTAATTATTAAAAAGAAATACATGAGTACATATATTTTATATAATACAATACAATAAGAATTATTTATTTGCAAAATTTACGATCTAAAGTATATTACATAGTTACTGAAATATAAAGATTATAGATAAATTTAAAAGTTTTCAAATAATACAGTAATTTGATTGTACAGGCAAGCAAAATTAATAAGTACTTATTTAAAAAACTTCATATGCATTATTATTGATAATTTTATAATTGGATTTCGATATCAGTCTACAAAATCCCACTTCCGACACAGGTTTTTCCTAGTAATAATAAGAGATACAACATTAAATAATTATTAACTACTTTCTGAAATCGCGAATGTTTGTTCGTATTCTTTACTTGGCTTGTTGGCTGTATTTTACACAAATTTTACAACACAAACAACTAAATTAACTCTGAATCAGGACTTTAGGTGGGAACTCGAGAAGTTGAGTTGGTGTTTGATTAATATAAAAATTGTGTATTGTGTGTCTTTTGGTTTACCGTCCTTTATACTGAGCGACTCCTGACTTTTTTCAACGGAACTTGACATTGACAAGATTCATAAGACTTTGAAATTATTTATTGAAATATTTATACGAATTTGACACTGGCAGAATGTGCTAATTACACCATTGTCATACCTATATGAAAAGAAAAATCTGAATCATGGGCAGGACTTACCTATCCTCAGAGCCATAATAATTCCTGTACCCTTTTCCCTGTACGGGATCATTTCTGTACATAGTCGATCTTCTAGACGTTTGCGATTCCTGAGACGTCGACGAACTCGAGGACGAACTCGAAGACGTGCTTGTTGATGAGGAACTAATGAACAAACAAATAAATTAGTACGAAAATATTATATAAAGTCGGATTTTTTATTCGAGTCAGGGATATAACATATAGAACTGTCATAGAAGTGTCATCTCCATACAAATTTCACTCTGTTTGACAGTTCTACATGTCATATCCCTGACGACAAAAAATCCGACTATAATTGCATTATGACAGTGTCATTGCAATAGATACTCTCTATCTTTAACATAATATTTTTGTTAAATAGCACAATCCATAAATAACATTTAAGTTGTGATTTTGATAAAAAACTTTGTAAATTTGTAATAAATATTATTTACCAAAAAAACAATACATGACAATATGTGTACCCTCAATCCTTTTCCCTTAATTTTATGCAGTAAATTTTAAGCAACTTTTAATTTTCTAATAATTGTTGAACTTACTATGATGTTGATGAAGAACTTTCCGACACAGTAGGTTTCCTCAAAGGTGGTGTAAAGGAGGTCCTTAATGGAGAAACCTTCTTTTCTGTACCATTATATGGACTAGATTTTTCTTTCTTAGAAACTGGACTCTTGGACTTTTCTCTAATTTTATCGGTATGTCTAGATTTTGACCTAGATCTACTAGAACGATAGTCGCGTTTAACTGGAGGGGATCGACGTGATCGATAAGGCGAGCGCGATCTACGATTTCGCTTATATGGCGACTTGGATCGTTTATAGCGGTTGTAGAAATCGATCGATCTGGAACGACGAGATCTGGTGTGCGATCTTCTCCTTCTACTCCTAGATCGCGACCTCGAACGGCGTCTATAACGTTCTCTCGAACGAGATCTCCTCTCTTTAGAACGAGATCTCTTCTCTTTAGAACGCGATCTCTTCTCTTTAGAACGTGATCTCTTCTCTTTTGAACATGATCGCTTCTCTTTTGACCGCGATCTCTTCTCTTGGGAACACGATCGCTTTTCTTTTGAACGAGATTCCTTTTCTGGCACCTTTTTCTCTGTTGCATTAATTTCTGTCTTCATTGACTTTAATTCTGCATGGACAGGACTGATGTCACTTGAAAGAGACATATCACTATCATTTCTCTTTCTATTTGTTCGAAGCTCTTTTACATGTTTTGTTTCTGATGTTTTTTCTGTCAAAGGCTGTAAATAGTCTGAATCAGTTTGTACAATGATGTTTGACGCATCTGGTTTGATTCTTTTTTTATCCAAGTGAAGAATAATTTTATCTTCACCATGCTCAGCGTTTACATCATATTCACGAATAATTTTTGTTTTAACGTAACTAATGGAATCGCGTTTTTCAGCTGGAGAACCGGATTTTGATCGCCGTTCAACATTTTCAGGTTTCTGAACCTTCTCTGGAGCCTTCTTCATGACCACATCTTGGATACTAGCAAACAAAGTATTGCTAGAGATCTTTGTATCAACTTGCTTCCCAAATCTTTTGAGTGTTGCAGTGATATCTTTGTATCTTTCCTTATCGATCTTAATTTCAGGTTTTTTATCATTAACTGGACTCTTCTTGTCCCTTTTCATTGAATCAAAGACATTCTGCTTAAGTACATGGTCAGATTTCTTGATTTTAAAATTGATGACAGCTTTGGAATCTACCGGAGGCGACGTGGACTTACGTTTATCAACTGATTTTTCCATTTGTTTGAACACATTCCCATCTGTATTAGTACCAATACTGATTAAAGTAATTTCTTCATAATTTACTGATAGTTTAGGCTTTTCTGTTTTGATGGGAACTGGCAGAGTTTCTACAGGAGCTATTCCAACCATATTCAACATTTTATCGCTCATTAGAGCTTGGAGCTGCGAAAGTTCAATTTTTGGTATCTTGCTCATAACAATATCTTCATCTCTCATTCTCATAGCTTTTTGCTTCTTTGATTGCATTAGGATCTTTCTAGATGCTTCTCTGATTGGATCAAAAATTTTCGTACGGACTTCTACGGGCTTTTGTTCAATTGATGAACCATTTGGTGGTGTTTTGTTAACAATCGGATGTTTGTCAAATAGATTATTTACATCTGGGAATATTGCCTCTGGACTTACAGTTGGTGAACTATTATTTGAACTGCACCCTCGCCTCATTTTATACTCTTGAAGATTTAATTTCCTTTTCTTTGTTGGATGCTCAATTTCCTTCTTTATTGGTGTGTCTATTATTGTCCTCATTTCCTCTTCAAATGACCTTTTACCTGATTTTGATTGGATCGGCTGAGGCATTTGAACATCTTGCTTGTTTGTAAACAGAGCAGTATAAAAATTGTCAGCTTTATAATCATCCGGTTTAGAGTCTTCTTTAGGATATTCCTCTTTTATACTTACACTATTACTAACATTGTCTTTACTATTTACAATCTTACATTTGTTACTATTTAACACTTTTATAGATTTTTCAGTTTTACTTTTAACACTACTACCTGTTTTAACATTTACACTACTTGATTTAGACTTTTCGTTATTCTTAGAAATCTTTTGAGAGTCTTTGTCATCACAGTTAAGTATAACTTCAGATTTATTTTTAATGGTTAATTTAATGCTACCATTAGAGGGCTGACTACATTTATCACTTGCTTTGAAAGCATTCTTAGCAATCACAGAACTGTTATCTTTACTTGAGTCCATTACACAATGTGGGGGTGAAAGCTTTTTGCAGCACAATTGAATAAATTTGCTAGATTGTTCTTTACTTGTATCTATAACACTGTGTGAGGGCGAGAGTTTTTTGCCACACATTTGTACAGATTTACCAGACTGTTCTTTACTTGAATCTATTACACTGTGTGAGGGCGAGAGTTTTTTGCCACACATTTGTACAGATTTACCAGACTGTTCTTTACTTGTATCTATTACACTGTGTGAGGGCGAGAGTTTTTTCCCACACATTTGTACAGATTTACCAGACTGTTTTTTACTTGTATCTATTACACTGTGTGAGGGCGAGAGTTTTTTGCCACACATTTGTACAGATTTACCAGACTGTTCTTTACTTGTATCTATTACACTGTGTGAGGGCGAGAGTTTTTTACCACACATTTGTACAGATTTACCAGGCTGTTCTTTACATGTATCTATTACACTGTATGAGGGCGAAAACTTTTTCCGGGATATTTGTACAGATTTACCAGATTGTACTTTACTTGTATCTATTACACTGTGTGAGGGCGAAAGTTTTTTGCGGCAAATCTGTATAGGTTTATTAGACTGTTTAAGTTTTTTAGATTTAACGTCACTGTCGTCACTACGGTTGCCACTCTTTTTGTTTTGGCATATTTCACTTTCTTCATCACTACTCAGTTGATAGACCACTTTTTTATTTTTACATGACCTATGTCTAGAGTTTAGTATTCTGTTATTGCTTGACAACACTTCTGGTTTCAGAAGACTCTGTCCTCCCTTTAAATTAGGGACATTATATCGTTTTTTGGGCGAACAGTAGTCATGGTCAGAATGAATGGGACTGGGCGATCTCCTGATCACTGAGTTTGTGGTTGGCATCTGCAAATAATATATTATTATAATAATGTGCCTGACATGAATATGAGATTTAAAAATATACAATTTTAAGAATTGGAATGCAGTGCTAAAGGTGAATACAAAATACATTTTCCCATTGCAATCTCTTCTTCATTTATCCTTTCAAGTAATTTTATGAGACCTGGAGATTCAATTCTACAACTCTAAAATTCACCAAAATCACAATGTTCTTTTGGTGAATAAATAATTTCAATAAATTTGGGTATTATAAACTAACTCCAAACTATATACATTTTATTTAAAATATACATACAAAACTTTTTAAAATATTTGGAACTCACCAAAATCTTACGCATCTTATTCTTGTTTAACTGGACACCAGCATCTTGAAGTCGCATACCATTTGTTAGGCCATTTTTCTTTTGGTCTTCTACTTTTATTTCTGATCGTTTTGTTTTTTTCGTATTAAGTTTTTCTGTTGCCTCAAATTGTTCCAAAAGTGAATGAACATTGTTAGCTTCCAGCACATGTACAGCTGTATCATTACACGATTCCACATCAACAAAATCATCAACTTCTGTTTTAAAATCAATTGCTTTTTTTACAGGTTTTTCTATGCAGAAACCTAGAACATTTGATTTTACTATTGGTGTAGATGTGCGTTGGTTATCTAGACAAATAGGTGATTCGACTGGTTTTTCAAAATCCATATCTTGTGGAGTTAAATCATCGCCATGTACATTTGTAGATTGCAAAATCGATTTTTTGTCTGTGATTAGAAAACTATTCACATCTTCATCTGTCAAAGCAAGGGGAATATCATCATTTTTGTTGTCTATGCTATACGACTTTTCTTTGTCATTTTCAAATGTCAAGTCCGATAGATCTATATTCAAATCTTCAAAAGTAAGGCTTGATTTCATATCAATATCCATTGGAGAAAAGCTACGCATAGGTGACGGTGGAAACGAACAAGATCTTTGTGCCTTTGTCTTAGATGATGTTTCGGGCGGATCTTCTAAAAGGAACCGTTTAATGTCTTCTATTATTTTTTGCCTCTGTGCTTCAATAGCAGTCTCTTGTAAAATATCAGCTACATTTTCTGCAGGTTTAACGGTAACTGTAGTTGGTTGTACAAAGAACTCATCAACATTTGGAACTGACTTTATAACATTAGCTACATTTTCTTGGGGTTTAACAATAACTTCGGATGGTTGTACAAAAAACTCATCAACAATAGGCACTGACTTTATATTCAAAGGTAACTCATTCACATTTGATTTAGGTTTGTTGAAAAAATCGTCAACATTAATTGGGATTGGATCTATAGACTTTGCAGAAGTGCTTTGTATAAAATATTCATTCACGTCATTCACTACAGGCCCATCTTTTATCTGCAAAATTTGTTCAGTATTATTCTCCTTCATAAAATATTCATCGACATTTGAAATCACTGGAGAATCTATATTTAAATTGAAGTTATTCGGAGTTTTATTTATATTATGATTATGTTGAATTCTAACTACATCTATTTCATCAGTATTTGAAGAAATTTGTTCTTCTTCCTCATCTGATGAGCCTTCTACATTCAAATTTGGATCAATTTTATATACATGTATAATTTCGTAATCTGTGCCTTCTATTAAAGATGTGTCCTCCATTTCTGACAACAAATTATTTACAGTTGTCTCCGTAGTTTGATCTTCGGATATCTCTGTATCTTCAGCATCACTTAAGTTATTGTATCCCAAAGTACCATTAATTAAACAATGATTTTGTATGATCCCAAATTGCGTTTCTTCGTCTGAGCTCACTTCGTGTTCATTTTTAGTTGGAGTTATTGACTGAAATATTGAAATAAATCTTAATTGATGAATGAACAGAATAACTACTAAACTAAAAGTGAAAAACTATTAAAGCTAGGAATGGAATTTAAGATACTAATGACATCGAACTTTGTTATGAACTTACAACAATTTCTACATCACTATCATCCTCATCACTGTTGTCGAAGCTGTCTTGTTGATTATGGTTCCAATATTGACCAGTTTCTTTTAGAACATAAGGCTGTCGTATACTACAATGCAAATTCCGTGCATAGACTGGCTGATTCCGAGCATACTCAGGACTATTTTGGTTACAACTACTTTCAGAAGCAGATGAATCACTAATGGATTTCACCCTCTTGTGTCCAATATTCCGGAAGCGTGCCTGATGGTAGGTGTTCAGAACATGTGACTCCATCTAGAACAAAATATATATTTGTGTTACGTACATAGAAATTAAATAAGTCAGTCAAAGAGGATGTGAAATGCACTACATTTCCCACTTTATCCTATTTCCCCAATGTACATAACTATGTGTTTCAGGTGAAAATACCAGATCCCATTCCCATGCCATCCTATCCTTACACATTTTCGCAACCCTTTCTCCAAATCCATTCTCAAATCTCCAAAGGTAGGCAGCGTATTCAAGGACATGCCAACATTTGTCATTCTGGACTGATGTTGGCATGTACTGCAGATGTCAATGAGATGTCGTCTGCCGCCTTCTTTCTACAAAAAAGTAAGTAAGTAAATATTTTTATGACGCACCAAAGACAGAAACACAATGTAACATGAAAGTTAGGCTGTCACAAAAAACTCAAAGAATTTTTTTTAATGCATACCCCCTTAATTTTGTCTTATATGAAAACACACGTAAATCAAATTTCATGATCTTTGGACTACGGCAAACCGTGCCGACTTGCATCGAAACATGTCCGTACTTGCATTCTTAGGCGAGCGTGCGCTTACGCGTCGACGTGCACGTGATTTCCAGTTGTATTGTCAGTCAATAAACATGTCAGTGGAATTGCGCAGTTCTAGAAGCGTATATTTTTTAGTAGGGGATGTAAAATAATCAAATAACGGAGTCAAAACGTCCCCCCACCCCGCTTCTTAATTATTTGATTTCGATGTGTGAGAGCAAATACCAATTACGCCACTTTATTTATGTGGCTGCGGCGACTGTACTGTGAACATAATCACTGTATCGGTCGACACGACGGTCGACCGTCGCTGGATAAATCTGAGAACTTCACAGTATGGCGCAGCACTTGTGCTTTTTATGTTTGCTCTCCTGTGCGGACACATTAATTGGGCAACTAGTTGGGCAACAAATCCGACGACAAGCAGTGCTTAGCAAGTACAATCAATATAAAAATAGGGCACAAAGAAATTAAAGGAGTATTAGAAGATATTTTTTATTTAATCCATTTATACCTTTTTAAGTTAACATTTTAAGATTATATTGGAAGTAAAAGTAAATTCTGCATAAAAAATAATTTAATGGGCAATAGGTTTATTAAATTAAATTATTATATAGGTATAAGTATATAGGTTTATTGTATGTCAGTCAGCAAGAAGCAGTAATATAGAAGTATTATATATTATTATTAGGTATGCATACAGGTTTAACAAAAAAAAAACATGGGTCGTGTTTATATGTCTTTATTTTAATATTAATTTGAACGTTGATATTTTTGATACAGATTATTACAATTATTAAAAAGTATTTTTATTCACTCATGTCGCTTTAATCGTTTTCATCTGAATCAGAGTTAGTAAGGAATGTTAATTCATGAACTGTCAAATTAGTAATTTTTCGATGATGTACCTATCAGTGTGTGAAAAGTTCTCTTTATTTTTCCTTTTTTTAATTATGAGTATTTAGTTTGTATATACAGCCTGTATAGCATTGTAAAACCCGCTATAGCGAAACTCAATATTACGAAAAACTCACTTTAACATCAATATCACGTGCATTTGTTTGGTTTGATATTTGTTTCATACATTGATTATTCGCTATAACACATTTTTGAATGAATTGACACCTGTGTAATATCAACAATTAATCTGGTAATCTGACAAACAGACTGTTTTATTGCACTTTACACTGGAAACAAGCCAATGGGTACATAAAGCTGAATGAATAGGGTTACTTAAGATTATATTCTAAACACATTATCAGTCGTAACTCTGCAGTCTAAGAGAGAAGTGTAAATGGCTTGTAAAAGAAAGTCTGTGTGTTAATCAAAAAGTAGCTTTGATACGTGCCATAGAACAGGGAGAAAAGAAAAGTGATGTTGGTAAACGCTTTGGCCTTAGTGCATCTATCAAGGCTAGTGTGGAAGTGTAAAAAAAAGATTCTGCAGACTGAAATGGAAGGAAGCTCTTGCAAGGAAGAGAAAGGAAGAAAACCGAAATTTGAAGATTTGGACAAGGTAATGCTGGCGTGATTTTAAAAACAACGCTCTAATAATGTGCCAGTGAGTGGGCCGATTGTGAAGCTCAGGCTGAGAAATTTGCTGGACAACTTGGTATCATGGATTTCAAAGCTTCAGAGAAATGGGCTGATTTAAAAATCAGCACTACATAAACTATGGTCAAAGAATGGAGAAGCATGAGATGTGGTTAAAAATGTCGGTAATGGTTGGCTAGATAAAGTGTGGCCAAGATTTAAGGAAAAGTACTCTCCAAATGACATTTTCAATTACAAAATGACGTCAGACAAAACTGAAGTTTAAAGAAGAGAAATGCGTGGTAGGTAAACAATCCAAAGAAGGAATCATCCTGCTTGTAAGCTGCCAATATCCGCCACTCAATAACTGCCATATGAGTGGCACGGTTTGAATTAGAAATACGAAAATGGGATGCAGAGTTGAAGGGGTGAATAATTTTGCTGCACATGGACAACTGTCCTGTTCACCCTTCTCTGTACAACCTCCGGAATATTGAGTTAGCATTTTTCCCAGCTAACACCACATGTATCTTAGCGTGATAAACCATATATTGATAAACAAGTGGACCAGAGTGTGATAAAAAGTCTGAAAGGCCACTATAGGAGGAAAATGTTGTTGTCAATAATCAAATTGGATGGCAAAGTTTCCATTAATATGTAAGATGCAGTTAATATTTTAATAAGGCCTGGAAAGAGGTAACATCAGCAACATTACAGCATTGCTTTCGTAATGCGGGACTTTGTGGAAGTTCTGGTGACGCCTCTGCAGCAGCTAAAGAGCAATCAGAGAGTTAAATTTTTAATGAGTGAATTAAAAATTTACCTCACCTCACTGATACTCTTACACTGATACACTGAGGCTCTACAAAGTAGCAGACGTGTAGTTGTATAGAAGTAGACAAGGTCGTGGTTACAGCAGAGACCCTAACCAATGAGGAAATCCTCGATTCAATGACGAAAAGCAAGGAGTAAGAAAAGGAAGAGGATAATCAATCCGAAGACCCTGAGATTTCTGCACCAGCGAGTTTACAACAAGTATTTGAAGCAGTGAGATTGATAGAATTGATAGACATATTGTTCCAAGACCCTAGCCTTTTCCAAAGCAATATACAACACACACTATACAAAAAAATACAAGCTACACTATACTATAAATACATTATAGAATAAAATATTAGCACAGCAAAAAATTTTCAAACTAAGAAGACTGATTATTTTAAGTGATTGTTTTGTAAGTTTTTATTTAACATTAGTATTAATGTGTAAATACTACATAATTTACTTTTTAAATTAAACAAGTAAATATTGCGAAAAATGTTTTGTTTTTTGCCTCTACCTGAATAAGGTAATGAAACAAATTGTTTGGTCCTTTGAGATTCACTATAGAGTTTTGACTGTACCATAAATGCCAAATTAATTTTAAATTTATTTATCATTTTAATTAATTTATTATTTATTTAAAAAATTCAAAATATACCACAGATTGAATATTTCGTGAATATAAAAATCATTCAAGCTTTAACACATACTGGTCATAAAGTAATAAATAACTGTTTTTTCTAAAAAAAAAATAACATTACTGTCAACATGACAATTACTACATGAAAAAGGACACCACCAGTCCACCTCCCAAGCAAGTACATACTTACAATCATAATTAAACAAAAAATATAGGAAAGTTGGGATACAAATATAATCCCTTTAATTTCTGAACACTTTAAAATTGTACAGGAGGAATATCTAGTCAAAGGTATATAAGGGTTATTATGACTTTAAAAATAAATTAATTATAGAAATATTATATAATTACATATACACTTCTTGTAATTGTTTCTATACAATGTTATTCTTTTTTGTAAAGAGAACTAACAAAATCAATTATCTATACTAATTTCCTTGAATTTTATAGGTTATGAATGAGAACAATAGCATTTTCCAAAACTTTAAAAATATGTTCCCATGTTATCAGATAATGCTACAATTGTTTTGAGGTACTTCACGTAATTTTATAAGTAAATCACACGATACTGTCACACCACGGGAGATAAAAAGCTAAAATAACATTTTGCGCCTATAACCTGTCAACACGCGAAAACAATATTGAGTCACGTGACTGAAAAATACGGTTGAAAACGCGTTAGATGTAGTTTATAGCTGTTAATTACACGTGCACTCGCGAAAGATAACGGTATCCTATCGGTTTTGTTGCAAAAAAAAAACCGTGCAACGATCACGACCGCGACTAGGTTAGGTTCAACAATCGGAACATTTTTTTTTCGTCTCATACAAATATAATTACAGGAAAATTCTTTCCAAACACAGATTTAGGGTCACTTTGAATTAATAACTAGTTGATGTTATCACACGAGTAAAATAAACAAATATACGATGACATAAAACTCACGCGCTCCAAGACATAACCTTGATAAAGAAAAAAGGTTGGTTACAGATTTCTAGTTCAAGGTCCCATGAAAAAACTGAAAAGTCACATGAAAGCGTTACACAAACAAAACTGAAATATCATTGAGTTTGCGACCCGCACAGAGATCTATTTTAAGACAAACAACAGACGAAAAAAGCACTAACCTTTTACAATTCAGGTGACGGCTATATCCATGTAATTTTTTGTCCAAGATTTATACGATTATAAAACATTTCACACACTCATAACACCACCAAAAAACTTTTCATGGGCCTTTTATACACTTTATATCCATGTAATTTATTGTTTTCACTAAAAAATTAACACTTGAAATATCACATGTTACAAACTTCACGACAGCACAATTTCGATGTTGCCATTTTATAATCCGATAACATGACTGTTGTGATGTGTACATGGCCAACACCTGTTTGCGAAACCTATGAAGCGCCTCTTTTTATTTTATAAAAATGAATATTACTTTGTTTGTCGCGTATGCGTTCCTAAACCATTCATCCAATTGGGTTGAAACTTTGGTGAATTGTTAAGCGCAGTGCGCACGCCCGCGAATGTTTCTATATAAATTGAAGACCATGCGGACGAAGTCGCGGACAACGGCTAGTTAAATATAATAACTAAAATTAGGTCGGTAATAGTTGACGAAAGCAAATATATACGTATAAAATTTATTATATAGTGAAAAAAATGTGTTGGAGATATTAGTAGCTCTATATATTTATGAATTCGACGTTTTCCGAAGATACGCGATTTTTCCGGAAGGCCAATGTTTTCGTGCAAGATCTGTACTTATTGCCGTACAAAAATTAAATTCAAATGTATCTTAACTATTTTTAGAACTGTTTTATAATCAAAAACCATGGTAAATGATTTACGACATACAAAACGTCAACGGCAATGATATTATGTCAAAGGACAAAGTTAAGTTTAGAAATTTTTTTTAAATTTAATTAGACACTGGCATAGCTATTGGTCTCTAGACATCAAATTTTATAAAACATAATTATTGTTTTTATCACGTCATTGTCCAGTCCCGTCGAATTAGGAGCAACAACACCTACTACTCTTAGTCTTACTCTTAGTAGTAGATGTTGGAGTCGCTCAATAAAGTGATAGTAGGATTACTAAGGGCAGAGTTGGAGTTGAAAGAACACGAAAAACGAAATTTAATGTTTTTTATTTAATTATCACAAATAATGCACTAACACTAGGCACTTTGAAATTTAATAAACCACAAATCTCACAATACTCATTTTTTACAATAATCAAACGAAAACTTGACTATACTTCACGGGTTCCCGCCAAAAAGTCCTTTAGAAATTCAAACATGTTTATCTTCCATAATATATCAATTAAAAATGTATTGTTATGATCGGCAAATTATTGTGGTGTTTCAAAGTGGTTCCTGTCGGACGGAAGTTTGAATTGGCACAAAAGATGGCGCTGCAAGCACTTCAATTTAATTTAATTTACAATAAATCGGTAATAATTATTCAATAAGCGATTTCTTAATTTATTTCTTATTTATTAAAGCATATTAGCAAACAATCCAAGCCAAATAACTTTGCAATAGAAATAAAGTGACTTTGAAACGCCACAATAATTTGTTGATCAAAACAACGCATGATTACTTAACAATTTGAAACAATCACAACACAATGAATTCACTAGATGTTTAAATAATAATTCACGATTTTAGTTACGGATGCGGCGACATAAATAATAGATGGCACATGAGCGGGCGCGCCACTATAAGTGCACACCACCCGCCCATATAGACACCTGCAACACCAGCATTATTTGTCATGCGAAAATTAAGACGCTTTATGAATATTCGTTGAATACGTTCAATTGGGTGCTCACTGCATATAGCTAAGTCACTTAATGCGGGTTCCCAATTTGGTTACAGTATTTTAGTATAGGTACTTCTTTCTTACGTAGGCGCAATATAATATTTTAATGCATCTAACATCAAAGGTTTACTAACTCCTAAAAGGAAGCCTAGGTTTTTGGAAGCTCTTTTGGCGAGAGATTCAATGTGGTTCTGAAAAGTAAGCTTGGAAACCAAAAAAACATCAAAGATCGCGGACTAATAGAACTCTACTTAATTTATTATTGTTCATATAGTACTCATTCGAAAAATATGGGTTTGGGAACCTTGTTGAACACCCGGGGGCACAGCTTACGACAATCTGACTACGATTGCACATATAGGACTCGATCCATCGTAAAAAATAAGAACAGAATAGCGCTTCTTTATCAGGATGACAAAATGTACAAATCATGCGCTTATACTAACAATAAGTAATTATATTGTTATCAAATAACTATTTTGTTTACTTTTATACCTTTGCATAACAATAAAACAAATATTTAAACGCTAACTCACAATTTATTTGTATTTTTTATTTTTTACATAACATTGGTAGGTATATATAATATTAAACAGCTGTTGACGGATTCATACGAGTACAATGTTCCGCCGTTTATAGGCGTGCAAATATGTAGGTAGGTTTTTTCGTAAAATATATGAAAAAAGTTATCTCAGTTTTACATTTCCCAAATAATTAGAGGGAATGTAAAGGTCGCTATACTATCTGTTTTTTTATATAGATAAAATGCGGCAGACGAGCATACAGTTCACCTGATGGTAAGTGGATACTATCGTTCATAGACATCCGCGATACATGCCAACATCAGTCCAGAATGACAAACCTTGGCACGACCCCGAATGCGCTGCTTACCTTTGCAGATGGGAAAATGGGGAGGGATAGGATGGGATGGAAATGGGCTCTGGCATATCTCACTCACTACCGAAACACGTACGTACATTGGGGAAATACGATAAAGTAGGAAATACAGTACATTTCAAAGTAGACTTCTGTGAGAGAGGGGTAACGTGGCCAGTCGAGTGCGCCCAGCGGCTGTGGGAATGTAGCATGCACTCTCCCCCTACATAAATATATTTATAAGTACATAAGTATCTTTCTTTTAAAAAAGGTTATCATGCATTTGCAAATTCAAAATACAACGTACCTACTTATTCTTTACAAATAGCTTCATCGAAATGTTTTCCGTCATTATCATAGACATTTTATTTAAATTTACCTACTGTTTAAATTCAATTTCTCATCCCAAATTTTCGAATAATATTCATTTGAATTCTTTGTAATAATATTTTATGCACCACAATAAACTTACGTTAGTGGCAAAACCGATTATTTGACGATAATATCATGATTTTAAGAAAACGATTTGAAAGTTTTGCATTTAGAACAAGTAGGTAGGTACTTAAAATATTTTTTTCAACACTACTAATCTGTTTGAACGCAACTTTTAATATTTTTTTGTATGCCGTGATAAAATTGAAAAACAAAATTTTAAATCAAATGGAAAAATAATATTGAACATTATTGTAATTTAATCGATTATGTTTAATTAATATACCCAATGGCATTAATGTTTGCATAATTAATGATTATACATTTCGTTTACTATTTTGTTTTTTATTAACAGATGTTTCGACATTCAAACATCGACAAAACAGTCACCATCGATGATACAGCAGAAGTTTTAGAAATTATACGAGAAGATCAAAATTCTCCAGCAACATCTCACAACATCATAGATCCTTCATATAATGTGGAATCATTGAAAGAAAATAAAAACGAAATTGCAAAATGTACTGATTGTTTATGTAAAGGTAAAAAGCCAGAAACAGATATAATGGCTGAAGAAATAGATAAGATAATTAAAGAAAAAGAGAACCAGTTACGTGCCGAATTTCAGGCTCAAATAGAAAAAGAAATGAACGGTCTAAAGGAAAGATTTGATTATATATTACAGTAAGTAAATGAAATAAAGTTTTGCGGCACAAGTAAAAAGCGGAAATTAGAAAAATTAGCTGAATTTTTTCCTGAATTCACTCATTTACAGTGTCATACTAGCTTTAGCACAATAAGAAATATCAAATTCATTTTTTCCGATTCGAGTTACAGCCTAATTTCTTTTCTAATCTTTTTTCGTTAATTTGCCACTCTTTTTGGACGATATTTCAAAGATTCGACTATAAAATAAGTATTCATGAGAAAAAATCTTTGTAGAAATAGGAATGCCAGGTTTTATTAAACGTCTTAACACTATTTCAAAGACAATGGGTAAAATTATAATCGGATTGACAAGGAATGACTAATATTCCTATTTCTGAATATAAAAATTGTCATAATTAACCGAACGGAGCCTCTGTAAATACAGCAATTAAAGGAGCGATGAAAATATGTTTAGGTATTTATAATGTATTTTTTTACATTTCTTCAACTATCTACGTTTTAAATGATTTCAATTTTATTCATAGAAACGAACAAGTACGCACAAGCTATATGCTTCGACAGGCTCATAGTGAGAGACAGGAAAAAATAACAGCACTGCAAACACAGTTGGAATGTAAAAATTTAGCTGGATTGATGTACGTAATGTGCTCAGAAAGAAGAAGAAATAAACTGGAAAAAATAAGGCTCAATGAAGGTATTCGAATCTAGAACATTTCGATGTTTGCGTCAAGTATAAAAATCAATGTCTGCTCTCTGATTGTTTCTCTGTCTACCTGGTTATTTCCGCTAATGTGTAATTTACAGAATTGATTTTTATTGGGATTTTTAATTTCATTTATCCCGAAGAGCCCTTTTATTATTCGTGCTCCTCAGTAGGGTCGGTGCAAAATTTCAGCGCAATTCGTCTCGTTGATGCGTGAAAGCGTTTCAATTAAACAGATATTGTTTTATTTTTATATATTAACTAGCTGTTGCCCGCGACTTGGTTCGCGTGGTCTTCAAGTACTTAATTTACAAACCTTCGCGGGCGTGAGCACAACAACTCATCAAAGTTAATCGGATGAATGGTATAGGAACGCATACGGGACACACAAAGAAACATTCATTTTTATATATACTTATAGATAATAAGGATAGGGATGTATGCAGCCCGAGATGCCATCTCCCTTTGTCTCTATTGGCCCTTGTTTAACGACCACTGCCCTACCTACGCTATTGGAGTTTTTTTTGTACAATACGTGTAAGGGTACCTATGTATTTTGACAAAATGATAAATATTACAGATTAAATTGATTTTTATACTGCGCAGTATATTATATAGACAAGTGATCTAATATATGTAATACCTATATCTAATGTATCTACTCGTATGTATATATAATGACATTATTGCACCAACTACCTATATTTCGCCTAGATTTTTCCTTATCGGCCCAAGTTTGCCTGTAAGTAATAAGGGCGCCTCGCTACGATTTTACTTAGGTACTACTTCTAACCAACAAGCACCCCAACCTGTCCCACCGTGGCTGCAAAGTGCCATGTATTAACTTGTGTAAATTTAAGTAAAGATTAAAAATATTAAATATAACGGCAATGTCCGATTATTAAGTAAAGAATTTTCTGACATTTTACCTAATTGTTCATATATACATATTTGCTAAAAGCAAGGCCTAAAATCATGAGCAGGACACGAGATTTCACCTTGGATATATAGAGAATCAAACCGATATATGTGTTTCCGACACCTTTTTTATACAGGTAGTTACACAAACTAAATCTAAAGTTAATCATTTCCGACCAACTGGCAATATGGCAGTTTGTCGACATGAAATCATGGCTTCTATTCATAAATTCGAGTTAGTTGATTTGAAATTTTATATTATGTAAGATAAAAATCAATTTTAATACTTTGTATTTAGCGATATTTAAGTACCTACATGGAAAAAACATGTTGGAAATTAAAAAAAATATTTTATAAAAAAGGTTTAAGTACCTATAACTTTGTCATGTCAAGTAACTACATTATATTTAGGAATAGGTATGTATATATATCCGTACACGGCAGGAATAAGTTGAATAACTCGAAGTTAATAAAATTTTCATTAAAAAAGTCTTAGCACATTGTATAACTTTGGATTTACAATAAATATTTAAATCTTTCTGTATTCGATAGTTTCAGAGAAATTGATTTTAGCATTACACTGATATCTCGATATTCAAAGCGAAAATACAAAAAATAAAGTTTTAAACTGTCAAAAGACAATCGATACTCGAATATATAATACCAACGTAACACAATAAAAGTAAAAAAATATAAGTACTTACTAAGCAATTCATGATGCAGTCTCAATTAGTCTTAGTCTCAACTTAGTCTCAATCCACGTGGAAATCGATCGTCACCAGCCGTGACCAAAAGATACCGCCATCACACCATGTCACTGGGAAAAATCACAAGTTAAAAGTTTCCAAGATTTCCAAGTCACAAATTTTGAAATTTAACACACGTCACTCTAGGTCGGATGTCAAAAACATACTGATCGACTGATTCTAATTTTGCTAATTCAACCAACCCCTTACAGTAAGCGTCTCAGTCGACCAATTTAATTAAATATTTGTTTACCTGCTAGCGGCCTATTGTCTAGTTAGGCTTTGTCACCCAAAAACGATACCGGTACCCGACTACTTAAGCTCTTTATTACACTATTTTTTTTTCTTTTGTCTAAGTTCAAAGGAATCTGTTATCTCTGTCCACCAAATGACTTCTTAGTATGCGTTTTTGAAAATCGAAGCGTTACGGCTACTAATAATATTAACAACTGTATGTAATAACAACATAACTTATTAAACTTTCGCGTTTTGTATACATTCTATATTGTAAATCGGATCTGAACGTGTATAATTAAAGATTTATGCTTACCTTTTATTTCAACTGTATGTTTCGGCACCGGATTACACCAGCCGTGGACACGAGTTAACCGTAGAAACGAATAGGCCAGGATGAGACCTGCAAGCAGTTTTATCTACCTACCCTCATTGATCTTCACATTTGGAAAGGTTGCGACACACTATACCAACAATATCCGTGAACATATTCGACGGTAAATCGCATAGTTCAAATTGGTTAATGACTGGATTCCACATCGACGACAGTTTATATTCATCTTACCGATTGAAATTTTTACGAGGGCAGGTCGAAAAGTTTCCGGCCTGATAAACAAAAAGGACACTCAAGTTCATGAAACTATTTTTATTTTTTAATATAGTCTCCGTCTAATTCTACAACACACTTCGGGTCGTTTAATTAGCATTTCTATCCCAGTATTAAAATAGTTAGAAGTTTTGTCTTCAAAATGGGCGAAAACCGTAGCGGTCACTTCACCGTCAGTAGAAAATATTCTATCCCTTAAGTCCGCCTTAAGTTTTGAGAACAAATAGTAATCACTGGGAGCCAAGTCAGGACTATAGGGTGGGTGGCGAATTTCCGTGAAGGCACACTTTGAAACAGCAGCTTTGGCAACTGCGGCGGCATGGAAAATAATGGAGAAGAATCCCCGTACAAATTATCCAACCTGTGTTTGATATCGGTCGGGCTAACACCCTTCCTTTGTAAAGAACTTAATCACAGAATGATATTCCATTTTAAACATTATAGAGAATTTGCAACTTCCTGTTGTTATAAGAGTCGATAAATCAAACGTAACGAGGGTTGAACTCTAAAAGTTATACACGAATTAGCAGGATAAAATATGTTAATTACAGTGACGTATAATATGTTTTTTCTTAGACACCTAGAAATATGTCACACGCCAGAAAGAAACTCTTGGACTTCACTGGTATACTTCTTAATTTCAATCGCTTCACGTACAATCCTGGAATAATAGTGAGTTTCAGTGGAGAGGATTTTTGGAGTGCATAGTTCTATTCAGTGACTAATGCCAGCGTTGTGAATGTATTCGGCTATTGCTGATTTACTCCTATGGCGGTATCTTACAACTACGATTAACAAAATATAGTTTTAGAGCTTAAAATAATTTTGATAAGTATACTTTGAACTGCAGATAATTTTTTTTAGATCAGTTCTTATGAAATTATGCTTAAAAGTAAAGCAATACAACACCACGGACGTGATAAAAATACTAAACGATAAAAATGCAAACTAAAATATAATCTTAAAAATGCATTAGTTATGATCACAGTTTGCCATGGTAACAAATGCGAAAAAAAAAAGTTATCATTTTGACAAATAATTATTTTTATTATTTACTTATTATATTTTGAAGTGAAGTTACTAATTAGTCAGAACAATCTAAATTCCAACAATCCATCTAATATGTAGAAGACTGTACCTAAATCTTCCTAAGGAATGCGCTTGTTTACATTGAAACGTGAAAAATGTACAAATACCTACATGTATGTAAGCAACAGTACTTAAATTAAGAATATATGATAAGATTAAATTAATTATATGTATATTTTAGTTGCAAGCGAATTGGCAGTGCCAAGATAAACCTCTATTGTTTATATGGCACGAAGCAACATTCATTATGTATACCTAATTATATTTTGTATGTCTACCTACAAATAAAAAAGAAACATTAAAATATGTAACATTAAACATTAAAAAATTTTGATCATTTATAATGGAAAATATCTGAAAACTTTGCTATAAGTATGTAATTTAGGTAGGTAAGTAATTGTAAAACAAAAAAATTAAAATGAAAAGTAATCAGAACAAAATTCTTAACTCCAATAGTTACCCACGTCATCGATATGTTCTCTTATATCGATTATCCACATTCAACATCATTAGTATCTTCAATAAATCGACCTATCAGGAAATTGTCAGTATAGTGAGAATTGCTTTAATAACCAATCAAATAATTTACGTCTAGTCAATGTTTTGATGTGTCTGATCAATGAAATATTCGTTCGGTAAAATGATTAAATTGCATGCATACTAGATTAGATTATCGAATAATAAACGCAGTTTATTTGGCTGTGAATAAAAAAAATATTTTGGGCCTTCCTCACCATGGTAAGGTATCAGGAAATGTCAGAAAGTCAGTTATACTAGGTCAAATTATTGGCTCCCATTCTTTTTACCTCTTTATGAATCGTAAAGATAAAATGACTTTTATGTATCTAAATTACTGAATTTACCAATCTAATTATTGGAGTGACGTCTCTGGGGCCTATGTGGTACTTTTGGTGCGATAATGGATTCCCGGACTGGCTTTTCAATAAATAATAATTAACTAAAACTACTTTCTATGAATATCTTTTAATTTAAAAAAAGATCAATAATTGCCCAATCTAAAGTTTGAAGTGTGTTACACACATTTTTACGAACCTTGGTATATACACACTGTGTGTATATACCAAGGTTCGTAAAAATCCGATATTTATAATAAATATCATAATATCCGATATTTGATATAAATATATCCGATTTAACATGTACATAATGATATTTAAAAAAGACGCGGTTCATTCTGTGAGTGGTTTTAATGTGTCAAAATTGTTAAATGAAACTTTGAATTTGATTAATAAACTTGTTTTTATTATAAAACAAAACAAAAAATAACAGTAAAATTAGAGTAACAAAAATTAGAGTCTAAGATTAATGATCAGTCCACTTAATTTACATTCAACTAAATTATAATTATAATCTTTAGTGTTGGATTACTGGCAGTGGCAGTGATCGTAATTTTTATTTGTCAGTAGGTATAACGATTTAAAATCGTGGTAGGTACCTGCCAAAATTCTTGTTTTTGCCAATAAATATCAATTGATATATATCGTGATACATATAATGAGCATGATATATCCGCTGATATATAGTATATCAGCGAACCCTGGTTATATACTATCTATGTTTAAAACAGCGTTTCATGTGAGTTATTTATAAAACGTTAGTTTACTTTTTTTGCAGTTGTACTCGTAATAAGGAATCTGTGTTTTCACTTTACTATTTTTCTATTTCATGTCACTTGTCAAACAATGAATAAAATTAAATGAAATAACCTCTGAAGGTATTTTAGTGTACAAGAAGATTGCTTTACACCCTATTTTATTCAAGTCTTTTCTGCACTGTTTTATTTTAGGATTGTGTATGCTCAATGTCCATTGTGCATCGTATTTGATTTTATTATAATTTACAAGGGCAGTGTCCGAGACTTAGTTCGCGTGCTCTTTAAAGTTATTTTACGATTCCCGCGAGAACTTAGAACGGTTAGAGATAAAATTATACAACCGGCGACGTTATCGCTAAAGCGATTTCTTCCAGCCAACCTTTGGGTGGTGACGAGAAGTCAGTAGACGAAATAAAGGTAGTTGGTGTAGATCAATATTAGTTATTTATAAATGATAAACTCCGCTTATTTGCTTATCTGAGATACCTACATGCTCCTGTTTAGTACATAATTATGTGTATATACCTACGCATTTTAATACATCGTGTACCTATAATAAAAATTAAAATAATTCCCCGTGTGGTGACGGTGACATAAGGCCACTGAGGGATAACAAAGCTGTTGCCACAAGCCCTGAGGAACTACACCACTTTTAAAAGAGCGGACTCGCAAACCCGCTTGGCCAGGCGTGACAATCAGGCTGCCAAATTTTATTGAAATCACTTCAATAGTTTAGTCGTGAAGACACAACAAACAAACATGCTCGGGTTTATAGTATTAGTGTGGAGTGAGGATGTGGATGTAGATTTTGACTTTTTCCGTCTTTTTTACCAATGGAACCTGAGAATCGTACCCGAATACCATCAGCACATTACAGCAAGCAGGTTCTACCGACTGTACCAATCGGTAATCTCAACATTTCTCATCAACTGTTTGTATGGTATCAAATAAATTGAGCGTCCGCACAAATACAAACTCTTTTGCAATTAATTATCAATTTATTGCAAAGGCAGCGTGATAGCGCCAACCGCAAATATAACGTTGAAGAGAAACGTTGTATCTATTCAGTAGAACAACGAGATCTTTAAATTGGCATAATAACACAGATATACAATGTCCTACAATTAATTGTAATAATTGAGTGATTTCCCATTACTAAAATTAACTTTACAAAAATAATTGATTCGCTCAGTTTCCATACAATTTCACGAACTCGCGTTGCCTATCTATGTACAATATATGCATAAGAATTATTATACGAACGCAAAATAACTTTGTAATCATGCGAACCACCCGGTTGGCCAATACTTTATATTCATCACCAGAATATACAACATATATCCGCGCCCTGCAATCCATTCTGTCGGAGAGTCAGGCACTGATCCTCAACCTATCCAGGGGATACAAGACCGCTGCCAGAGTCGACCACGAGTGGCGGGAGAAGATTAAGAAAATTTTGAGAGAGGTGCTTCACATTTTATTGTCTGTAGGTATTAGGGGGTAAGTATAATTTGGGAAACAGGAAATACAGACCGAAGGGAATCAGTATGTATAGTCCACAGCTGTGTGATGTGGCCGGCTTTAGTACCTATAGCACCACCGCCACCTCTTCACATGAGTACCGTAAAGGGGACTAAGGGATAACAAAGCTGCTACCGCGAGTCCTATGGAACTACATCACCTTTAAAAAAGTGGACTTGCCAACCCGCTTGACTTCTTGAAAAGCTACTTGAAAAACTCTTCCTTTATTATTGAGCTAGATTCAATTGGAAACATCCTTAATTAAAATATAATTCTTAATTTAAATTCTGCTACGTATGAACCGAAGTTAAGAATAGCCAAGAAGTGTTCCATTGAAAATCTCAGCTCTGGTACCGTGACTGACACTCTGTCACAGCATATGCTGAGTTGGGGACCATTTCCGGCATCGCAACACACATATTTACGAATTAGCAACTTGGCATTCTTTTGTTAATATGCTTTTTGTTACTTTTAGTAATTTTCTCTTGTTTCTTTCCTACCTACATTGTTTATTTTGGTTATTTGTTTTTGTATAATTATTTGTTATATGTATATGGGTTACAATGTCTGCTTTTGTCTTATTTTGTTTTGGTGTGCAATAAAGAATTTTATCTATCTATATTTTGTGTGTTTGTGTATGTGCCTGTTGTTGGCTCTGAACGTAGTTCACCTTCTAATTATTAATTAAAATTACTTCCAAAATCAGTTTCAAATTTTTGTCCACGACTTCGCGAAAGGCACTTCTGTTTCGGACCAGTTTTTCTTCAACGTGCCAGCGTTGTTGAAGACCGAAACGCCAATCCATGACAACCCTGACGAGGATCCTTGCGAGAAATTGGAGGAGGAAGAGCTAGTGCAAGGTTAGGACCGTGTCTGATTGCATGGCCAAACGAGCAATCGTCCTTATTACAATATTTTTTGTCTACGTAAATGCATTATTAAGTTGATTTAGAAATTCATTTTCGTTGATCTAACTGAATAATTACGTCTGTTCTACTGCGTTATATTTGCTATTGGTGCTACTTAGCCGCATCTATGCATATAATAAAAATGTAACTGATCGCTGTCTGTACATGGAAGATATATGAGAAAAACCATTATTGGGAGCCTTTATCAACGCAATAGAACCCAAAACAATGATTGTTAGAATTTTTGTCTGTTTGTCTGTGCGTTTGTGTGCGCTAATCTTAGAAACAGCTTAACCGATTTGGGTGCGGTTTTCACTAATGTATTGTGGTAAGCTTCACTTAAAATTTAGTTTGTTTTATTTCAATCAGTTCATAAATAAAAAAGTTATATCAATTTAAAGAATCACGTCGAATAAAGACGGTGTTTATAAACTAAAGTCCACGCGGACGAAGTCGCGGGCAACAGCTATATTGAATAAGTTGATAATTCGCTGCAATGGAGTTTGTATTTGTGAAACTCTCCATTGGCCGATAATTTTACATAGTACCTACATGTTATGGCAGTCTCTCTGAGATACCAATTTAAAGAGATCTAAATGTCACCTAAGTCATAGAATTCTTACAAAAAAATGTAACACATGGATATATTGCATAATAGAAACAAATGTCTCATTGACTTCTTTAATTGAGTAAATAATTTGAAATGTTTTAAGACAATGAAACCAATCCATCTTTGCATCAAAATTCCTTGGAACGTTAATCATATGACTGAATTATCGAGTTTAAAAGTAATAAGTTAGAAAACGACCTCATCACTGTCTTAATGACGTCATTAACACAATAGTATTCGCTTAACGAGTTAGCGACAGTTAAGATAGCCATAAATTCCCACCTGAATTATTTTCAAGTATGAATTTAATTTTCTTATGAATTTGTTAAATTAGTTAACATGCGTTTGAATTATTTATTAATTCTGGAATAATCTGAAAAACATTAATTTCCAGAATAGTCGACCCTATTCTAGCAATAAATATGATTTCCATAATGATAAAATTGAAAAGGTAGTAAAAAAATACTAAATGAGCAGCGAAAGAAAGTGTTTTTGAATAACTGAAATAATCAATTTTGAATTACCAAGAATGTCAACAGAAAGTCGACGGAGTTCCCCGGAACTATGGTTATTGTCACCAGAGAACCTAAATTGTCACCATTTGCTGTCACTGAAGTATTTCTGGTGCTTAATTAATTATTTCCCAATTGAAAATATGCTTCCTAATTTTTTTCTTTACTGGTGCCGCGTTAGCGTTAGCGATCAATATAGGTACTTAGTTATTCTCACGCGAGAAACTTTTGTAAGGAATAAAAACCCCGTGTTCATTCTCAACCACTCCCTATGATTTCTCTGAGCCAAGATGTCCAACGCTTTGTGTTATACTATAACTATAACTAGCTATACTATAACTATACTATAGCTATACTATAGCTATAATTATACTATAACTAGCTATACTATAACTAGCTATACTATAACTAGCTATACTATAACTAGCTATACTATAACTAGCTATACTATAACTATACTATAGCTATACTATAGCTATACTATAGCTATAATTATACTATAACTAGCTATACTATAACTAGCTATACTATAACTAGCTATACTATAACTATACTATAGCTATACTATAGCTATAATTATACTATAACTAGCTATACTACAACTAGCTATACTATAACTAGCTATACTATAACTAGCTATACTATAACTAGCTATACTATAACTATACTATAGCTATACTATAGCTATAATTATACTATAACTAGCTCTGCCCGCGACTTCGTACGCGTGGAATTTTAGTTTTTAACCTCTAAATTAGGATATCTTTTCTTTCCGTCCGCCGATTTCGATGAAACAAAGCCTATTCGAAGTGCCAAGCTAAGCTTGATTAACCTGTGGAAACCTCATGAAAATCCGTTCAGTAGTTTTGGAGATTAGCTTGTTCAAACAGACAAACAGTAATACAAAAATTTTCAAAATCGTCTGTATTCTGATAATCTTCCTTCATCGCCTCCAATCGTTTTTCGTAAATATATTCAATGTACAGACACGCTGGTTCTACAGTTTTATTATATGTAGATATAGATCGGTAGGTATACGAACTTATTTGACAGTGTAATGTCGACCGGCTTTAGAATACTACACCATTTTTTTTCTCATGGATGTCGTAATAGGCGTCTAAAGGATAACAAAGCCGTTATCAACTGAGGAACTAAACCACCTCTAAATGAGTAGACTCGCCAACGCGCTTGGCCAGCGTGCCGTTTTGAAGCCATACTTTCCTCATTAACAAAGACGAGTCCACGAGGCCCGTGTCCAGCAATGGACGAAAAAAGGGCTGGTTGCCGTTTACGTTATACAAAATTGTAGCACACTCTCAATTATCCCTATTAGCAATATTTAGTTCTAATGACATGTCGCTTCCAGAACCAGAACGTGAGAAGCAATGGTGGGAGATGACAGAAGGCGACTGCCGCCCGTTCATCATGTTTGGTGACATGGCGAACTCCAAGCCGCAGGAGCGAAGACAAGTGTTGAAAGCTGTAAAGGCTGCTAAAACTGCACCGCCCCGATGGAAGGAGTATGGTAAGGGTTATATAAGTCAAGAATTGTTCGCTTCAACTCGTCTCCAGCTTGTTTCTATTTGTATATAAATACTAGCTGTGCCCGGCATGCATAGCAATGCGTTAGATTTTTTAGCAGAAATCTTCACGGGCGCGTGCGCAACAACTCACTAAAGTTTCATCGAAATCGGATGAATGGTTTAGGAACGCATAGAAGACGAACAAACAAACATGTAAAAATAGTTCTAGTAATATCTTTATACTCTATCTAGTTATTAACAATAGCTCATTAATAATAATAATAATTTCTTTATTTCGAACCATATACCTACATAGATTTGTTAGTATGAGATACTCACACTAATGTTGGTAGCTACTTAAAATTAACTTATACCCAAGACCAGCTTCATCTTCTGCGTCTATAAGGCACAGTCTGTCTTGGCCACGGTCGTCCTGATAGCATGCTTCATTATTAATAGCATGTTTCTTGATTTATTAGCATACTTTAATGCCACTAAAGAACAGTGTATATTAAGGACCTTAAATATTGTGAGGAAGATAAAGAAAAACTTGACAGTTATGAATGCTAGCGTCTTAAACAAGATATATTTTCAGAAGATATATTCTTCAGATTCGTGAATATCGTCAATGAAGTGACTTACTTATGTGGGCCTTCTCGTGCATATTGTCTTGTGAATGGGGGATGTATAGCCTTGAACCATCACGCTGAGTCCACTCTTTTAGAGTTGGTATAGTTCTTTAGGGCTTGTGATAGCGGCTTTGTTATCTTTTAGTCGCCTTTTCCGACACGCACGGCAGGAAATGGGATGTTTTTTTTTTATGGACGAAGGTGGCAGACGAGCATACAGTCCACCTGATGGTAAGTGGGTACTGTAGCCCATAGACATCCGTGATACATGCCAACATTAATCCAAAATGACAAACGTTGGCACGCCCCCGGATGCGCTGCCTACCTTTGGATATAGGACTGGATTTGGAGAAAGGATTGGGGAAATGGAGAGGGATAGGATGGGAATGGGCACTGGCACATCTCACTCACTACCGAAACACGTACGTACATTAGGGAAATAAGATTAAGTGGGAAATGCAGTACATTTCAAGGTAGTCTTCTGTGAGCGAGGGGTAACGTGGCCAGTCGAGTGCGCCCAGCAGCTGTTGGGTTGCAGCGTGCACTCTCCCCCTCATAATGATGCTATTAAAAAGCCGATCAATGCTGTTCCAATCCCCTTTTGCTTTCATCTAAAGTTCTGATGGCATATGTATTCCTATTCACGCATTTATTTCAGTGTTCAACGACATGTTGCTCAAGTCTGAGTGCGCAAACGCAGACGTCATAAAGGACGAGTATCCGAAGCGCCGCAATATGACCAAGTGGGAGTGCCACGGAGTCCAAACGCTGGACATACGGAACTCATCCGTGGAAGTAAGGACTTTTGGACATAGGATTGCCAATTTCTAAAAATATGCACGTTATCTTGTTTTTTGTGGGATGTATGGCATTAAAGCGCCACGCTGTCCAAGCAGGTCAGTAAGTCCACTCTTTTGAAAGTGGTTTATTTCCTCCAGACTTGTTATCCCTTAGTTGGCTTTTACTACACCGTTGGGAAGGGATGTGGTGGCGATGTTCTAAAGTCGTTCGACACTATAGTCCGATTATTATAGCATGAGCTGTGACAGATTGGGGCGTTGTCTATTTCACGCAAAACATTTTTATTCCGTAATGCACCAATCGAAAATTAAAAAAAAATATATTTTATGAGTTATTGAGTCGAAAAATTATATTAATCATATGTCAAATGTTTATTTTTCTTTTAATGTATATTTTGTTCGTCACAGCGGATAAATTCATTTTCCTCGATTAATATGTAAATTCACATTATCGTGTATCACCTGAAGGTAAGTGGATACTGTCGCCCATATACATCCGCGATACATGCCAACATTAGTACAAAATGACAAACGTTGGCACGCCCCCGGATGCGCTGCCTACCTTTGGAGATATAGGAATGGATTTGAAGAAAGGGTTGGGAAAATGGGGAGGGATAGGATGGTAATGGGCTCTGGCATATCTCGCTCACTACCGAAACACGTACGTACATTAGGGAAATAAGATAAAGTGGGAAATGCAGTACATTTCAAGGGTCTTCTGTAGTCTATATAAATGGGTGACGATGATATATTGGTCAATTTTCATTAAATTGACGTAGCCCAATGTGTCACGACATATAATTTAAAATATATGAAACCGTTCTAGAACGGTTTCTCTCATAAGGTCTCTCTCAAATCATACATAAGGTACAAACATGTATGTATGTTATTCTATCTAAAACGTTCGTTGGTCTTGTACAGGATAATGACGACGGCAGCGCGCCGCATTGTTTCGCGTAACAAAGATATGCTAAAAATCTGTTACTAATAAAACTGTGGAACCAGCGTGTCTGTGAATTTAATATATTTACCAAAAACTCATTGAGGAAAAACTGAAGAATGAAGAGTATCAGAATATAAAAAGACGATTTTGTAAATTTTTGTCTGTCTGTTCGAACACGCTAATATCCAATACTACTAAACAGATTTTCATGGGGTTTCCACAGGTTAATAAAGCTTAGCTTGGCGCTTCGAATAGGCTTTCATCGATTCGATTGTTTCATCGAAATCGGCTGACGGGAAGTACCTAAAGATATCCCAATTTAAAATTCCACGCTTACAAAGTAGGGGTTACATAGCTACATAGCTTACATAGCTAGTGATATGTCATGAGAAAAAACATCTACTTGTAAATTGGTAGAATCGATTTAACTCTTGATACTGAATAACATGTTGTAATAGCTTGTTGTTGTAATTTTATACAATTGTTTTTTTCCCGTGAATAATTTCACTGCACTACATTAGCCCTATAAAAAGTACATGTACGTTTAAAAATACACCTCTGTTAATTCATTATAGAAGTTGTCTCTGTGGGTTGTAAATTCAATTTTCATTACTTTTTGTAATTTATTTTTCAGTTCGAGGACCGTCGTCGTTACATGGAGCAGCATGGCAACATGGGATCTATATTAAAACTTATGTAATAATAACGTATTTTATTTTTGTTTATTTTTTCCTATGTCAATGTAAATACGAGTAAGTATGACCCCCGACTTATTTCTAAGGTAGCGTAACCGGGAACGTGCCAAGGTTCATCATTTTTTGTTGATGTTTGCATATATTGAAGATGTTCCACTTACCATTCGCTTACCATCTGATGAATTGTCCGCCCACCTGTCACTTTCTTTCTATTTAAAAAAACTTACTTTATTTATAAAGCTTCTTACTTCGACTTATCTCGCTTTGAAACCGATTTCGCCGCATTCGCTGATTTCGCTGTCTTGCAAAATCAATTCCTGAATGAATTTTTGAAACTGTCAACAATAAATGCCTCATACAATGTTGCAAACATCAAAATCAGTCCATAAGATCCTTTTGTTAACGAAAACAAACAGAGACAGATAAAGATAATGGGCTGCAAAAATGTTTATACAAGAGTGTATTTGTCCCAACGCTAAATTGGCATAAATACCACAGAGTATACAGGATTAAATTAAATATAATTCTGCACATTAATACTGAAGTTCTTTAGTGAAAAATAACAATTCTTGTCCTACGACTTTTCAATTCATAATTAATATTCGTAATACTTTATTTGTATTAATGTGAGTGCTACTAGACGGTAGGTAATTAAATAATTAGTTACATTAGCTTAGATTACATTAGCTTACATTAGTTACATTAGCTTACATTAATTAGTAACATTAGCTAAACATTAAATACATTAAATTAACACTATATACAAAATTAGTCAATTATACAAATTATCGGTCAAATTGTAGGTCTATATCGTTAAATTAAATTACCTAACAGTAATTAGATATAATTACAACAAAAATATTGGTAAAAATATATATATATTTGTCAAAACAACAAGTCAAGGAGACAATTGAGTAATCCACTTGCAAACACTGCTATTTAACTATTTTTACCCGATTAAGTTTACGCGGGAATTTCAATTACTTATTGATAAAAAGACTATAGAAAAATGAACAATTGTTATTTGATTCCTGAACTTGTAACATAGCAAGCAACTTGACTACATAGCAAGTGGACTTCTCAATTGGTCAATACTCACTCCAACCAACGCCTATCAATAAAATAAACATTCTTCAAAAGAAAAAACACTTATCTATTAAGATTAAGATTAAGTGAAGATTAAGAGAGATTAATTTTGGTACATTTTTTCATGTAAAGCACTCACTCTCACCGCATAGATTGTATCTAATGTTTAGTCACAGTTCGATTAGCGGCTGTTTATGAATGTGCGGCGTTGCAGCCAGTAGCAGTAGTAAGTTGTAGCAAAGTAGTAAGTAACAGAGTAAAAACGCCAAAGATTGGGAAATTTAAATTATCATTTTATCAAGTTATATGTGAGTGGTAATTCGCCTATAGTCAGAATGTGTTCTAATCAAAATATTTTAAATAGCAAAGTAAAAGATTTGGATAAATTTTCTTACTCTTTACACACATTTAGGAGGTGGAATTTACTGGATTCTTTTTTGAGGTGGATTTAATTTTAGAGGTGGAATAGTTCATCGGGGTTTGTGGTAGCGACTAAGGTGTTATCCCTTAGTCGTTTTTGTGACACACGTAGTAAGAGCTGTGGCGGTATTATTCTTCCCTAAGCCAAGGTCCGTTCCTTCTGTCGGTCTACCGGCGGGGGAGCCCTTAGGCTCGTTGCTGCACACACTCTTTGCTCCAGGCTGACCGCCTTCTGCGCGCAGAACTATACATATAGCCCTAAACTATACATGTCCGGTGACTCTGAAAGGCCATTAGGGTCACAAGTATTTAGCTATTCCGAAAAAAAATGTAATTACAGAAATTCAGTGTTAAGAAGATAATGCGGGTATTTTTTATTTAAGCCTGTATATTATAGTATATTAAATTGTATCAGCCTATAAAGTCCGAAAGGCACCTGCCCTACTAAATTACTTTGGGGTTTCAGGCCGTAATTCATCATGCGGGCCCTGAGCGGATTGGTGGATTACATACAATAGATTTTTTTACAATTTCTGAAGCTAGCGGGTTTCCTGACGCTTTCCCTCACCGTCGAGCTAGTGTCAATTTAAAAAAATCCGTACTAAATATAAACTCAATGGTAGGATATCAGTTATAATTATTATAACCCTATATAATACTAACCTATATTATTAATATTACATAAGGTCTATTATTGCAGTACAGCAAGCGCCTTAGATCAAGTTCGGCAAGACACAAACACCGCCATACTTGGGGCCAGGGACTCTATGGAGATCACATCTGTTACTAAATTGGTAAATAAAGATAGAGAGAGAGATATATATGGCGGTTATATTCGTAAATGATTGAAATTGCACAAAATTGCACTTTTCATAAATTCAAAAAAAAAACATTAACGTCTTTGTATCATACATACATAACAGCACAACATAATATATGCCATACGGGTCGGTATCAGATCGTCTAGATCTGAAGATGATCAAATCTACAAAAAGTCCACATCTGTGAATGTCCAGGTGGCAGAAAGACTGGATATCAAAATGACTAAATCGTGCATTGACTAGATCTCAATGTGAGTAAATAGCAAAATTACTGGATTGTATAATGTTTTTGAAAGTAGATATCTACAGTTGGGTTAGGTTAGGTTGGGTATCATGCCAAATGAAAATGCTTTGAAACTGTTAAAATAACATGCATTACAAAATAATAGAGATCTAGTGAAATCGAGATCTAGTCATATCTAGATAATAATTAGTCATAATGGTTACCTAAGAGTCATTTCGAGAGAGAGACTTTATATACCAATCCATGTATACAATGCCAGGGAATCGATTGGTACCAATATTTTAAGGGAACGCACTTATTTCTATCGAAAAAAACACATTTCTATCTACTTCTAGCTATCCTTGATTTTTTTTAGTCGGCTAGATAAGATATGTATATAGGTATATAGGTCTTTTTCATATATAGGATAGTATTTTTATAGTAAGTATAGGGATATTATTTCCGTATAGATACTTATTAAGTTAGTTAAATTATATAGTTATTAATGAAAACGTTTAATTATTTTTTGATTAGAGACTAAGGTGAAAATTGCTCAGGTCATATGTACAGCGATCTTTCAATCGTAATAAACGTGACAGTAGGTCTTAACGTAACTTAACATTTTTTGTTCGTCTATGCGTCCTGTACCAATATATTATTATGGAGGCCCCATCGTGCGTCGCAGTTTGGAAAAAAAAAACTGCAGTTTTGTTTTGGCTCGTGACTATTCCAACCTCTGAAGTAAAATGTTCGATCCCCATTCCAAAGAAGTTTTTTTTTCTAGCGCGGAAAGAACAAAGATAAATATGCGGAGTCAGAAAAAAGCGCAGTCCATGAAAACAAAAGAAAGGTACGGGGAATATTTGTTTCATTATTTAAGGCCTTTCAATCAAAAAGAGTCCAGATCTCGGCTTCTATATATAGTTTCCGAGTTATCGACATTTTGAAGTTAGATGAAAAGTGTCATTTTTTCATTTGAATTGTATGTTATTCTACGATTACGTTTACCTATAATTTCATGCCACAAATATACGAGTATGTCACATATTTGAGAGACAGTAATATTTAGTAAATGTCTTTTTTATGATTTATAAAAACCGAAATCTGGACCTTTTTTAATAAAATTAGTTTATTTATACTTGTTTCTAATTTTTAATTTCATTGTATTTATCTATGAATATGTCATGGATAAATCTGTGAGAAATATATTAAATTTATCATAGTACAATTATTTATTGCTTAACAAATAAATATTTTTTGCGTAAGATAATTATCTTAATATTAATTAATAATTATTTATTTTTTATAAGTAAGTATAATAAAAAGTCATGTAATACATAATGTTTTTAATGTACTGATTAACATATTAAAATAGTGTAGGTACTATACTTTTGTAGTATCCACCTTACATTTATGTTTAATTCAGAGAGACAAGAAAGTATCTACATCCACATCGGAACGGCTAAAATAAATTTAGCTTCAGCTGTTCTGTAAACCTTTGATACTTGTAGGTACACGTCCAGCCCTTGATAGTTTTATGATCCCGCATATCTCTATCTCAACCCAATAAGTATATATTCAATTACATAATATGCAATCTCAAAAAAAAGTTATCATAAAGCATATTGCAGATTGCATCTGTGTATTGAAACCATATAAGGAAACTATTTGCGTGGTATTTTCAGTCATCGGCCCTTGAAAACGTATATCAGAAGATACAAGAAGAGAATGACAATAATTTAGAGGACAGGTAATTATTGTTTTTACAAATATACGAATTGGCAATTTAATTTTAATAGTTCTCAGTAGCGGCTGGTTGAAAAGAGAGGGAGATCATCTCCGTCCTAAGGCGGATACAATTTTTTTCTAAGGAAAAAAACGGCACTAGTGCACTTTGATGGCATGCGACAAATATGCAAACAAAATTGCTAATATGTATTTCCATATTTCATTCAAGCTGGAAACTTGGATAAAACAAAATGAAATAAACATTGTTTATAGAATAATAAAGAATAATGTTCGCGACGACTGGCTCATGAACAGACAAAGGACGAGAAAGCGCATCCCAAACTAACGGTTTGGGCATCTCCGTTATTGACAGGCAAAGGAAGAGAAATCGCAATCTCGTCGAACGGCTTGCATGTGCCTGCTATAGTACCTACATATGTGTGTACCATAGCAGGCACGTAAGCCAAAATCACGTAGGACGGCGCGCTATTGGTCATATAAAATCGGTAACTATAAGCCGAATTTCAGGGTCTCTCATTATAGTAACTAGGGCCGATAATAAGGCTATAAATAAGGGCCGATCCCGGTACAAGCCACCGGTGACTCTTGAAAGGCCACGGGGCCACAATAATTTAGCCATTCCGGAAAAAAAGCACAAGCCAGTCAACTCGCAGTCACTACAGTGAACACAAGTCAAATAGTTAAGTCTGTACTGAATACAGTCTCAAGAGTAGTTCACTGGGTTTTTTCTTCTTAACAATCCCAGCACACACAACACGGTGCGATTAATACAGGTCCGCACAAATAACTTTAACTTTAATAAAATAGAAAATAACGCAATTTTTTAACTTTTCCAAGGTCGCAAACACAGCGATATCTAAACAAATCGCAGTCAAAGTCGTTTGACGGAAAAACAAATGATAAGTGATTTTGAGAAATAATGTCATAGTTTTAAATTTAAATTGATTTGAATTTGTAATTCCATGCCAAGATAAGATAGCTACAGATAGCGAAACGCAAGATAGCTAAGTTCTCATGATTTGCTTCTCATTTAGTATTTTTTACTGCTCGTGTAAAATACAAGCCTATAATATAAAAATAGTCTTCTGAGTAGATAAAAACACATGAATAAATCTAATGTTTGCTGCTTTTAACACATGAATAAATCTAATGTTTGCTGCATTTAACACATGAATAAATCTAATGTTTGCTGCATTTAACACATGAATAAATCTAATGTTTGCTGCATTTAACACATGAATAAATCTAATGTTTGCTGCATTTAACACATGAATAAATCTAATGTTTGCTGCATTTAACACATGAATAAATCTAATGTTTGCTGCATTTAACACATGAATAAATCTAATGTTTGCTGCATTTAACACATGAATAAATCTAATGTTTGCTGTATTTAACCCTCAGCTGCCCGTGGGTGGAACAAGTGGACAGTCAAATAAGAGATGAAGATGAGTTCATTGGGTCGTCGCATCTTGGGTAAAAATATAAATTATTTTTTTAATGATGTTTACTTAAGGAGAGTTTCTTTTTTTTTTATAGTCTAGTGGGCGGACGAGCAAGCGGTCCCACGTGATGGTAAGTGTTTCTCGAATATCGGTCAAAAGCTGCTATAAACAACTGTTATAAACTGCTATAAACAACAACAATAATCATCTGATCACTGTTATCATCTAGTTTTCATCATCATACGCATACGAGAATCGTATACAATATTCTCGCCCGAACCGTTTGAATATCTCTTCTTGTGTAAACGAGCCATTAGTCTGGCAAATTGAAGTGGAGAGACTGGTAAAGTGCGGCAAATTAATAAAAAGTAATAGATTGTCTAAAAGAGTGGACTCGCCAACCCGCTTGGTGAACGTGACGTTTCAAGACCTTAAATGCCTCATACAGAAGACAATGTACATCGGGAGTCCGTGTCCGACAGTGGATACTAAAACGGCTGGCTGCATTGCAATAGGTTTATCACTTATCTCTGAAAATAAGTGAAAATAATGTTGATACTTGAAATCAATGCTATTATTATTGAATTCAAATATCAAAACTATTTCTCAAACTATTTTTAGTGATAACCTATTTTTTTCACCGGGTAGTCACCCCGTGACCACGTCCACTGCAAAGTGTTCGAAACGTCGGGATATAAATCATGTCAAATATACGCGATTTAAACCGTTAAAAGTTGTTTAATTGCAATTAAAAATTAGTTTTCACAAAAGATAGGGGGGCCTATGATATTTTTATCTAACTATATAGTTAGTCTCGAAAATTACTTCGTCAGCTTCTATTACTGTCTACAGATCTCAAGTTGCAAACAGTTTGGAGGTGATGCAGTCGCATGTTCCTGAAACAGACCACAAGATCAACTACGAGAAGGTATGCAAAGAACCCCTTTTGTGTTTCTGTTGTGTGTTTGTGTGCATGTTCCTTTTGTGTGCGTGCCCTTTTGTCGGGTTTAAGTTCTTTTGTGTGCGAAATTTTGTAGCGATTTACAATAGGGAGAATTTAGAACATAGCCGTTTTATGTCGGCCGTTGTTAGCACCGCACGGTCTCTTCTCGTGGGTGTCATAAAAAGGACGACTGAGCCCTAAGGAACACCACCTAAAATAATGGACTAGCCAACCCGTTTGGCCAGCGTCGTATTTTAAGGCCATCTGTCCCTCGCGCACGAAACATTGTACTTGAGGAGGCCCGTGTGGACAAAAAAGTGTTTGTTTACAGTTATAATAATCAATGAAACGGAAGTACTTACACCAAAATCAAATATAAAACGAACGAAAAAAAATATTTTTCATCCCCCTATCTCGGAAAGAGTATTTTTGCTCTTCGATATCTGAGTGCAAAAGCCGTTTTTATCCGCTAGAGGATAAAGTAAATTGAATTTAGAACATCGTGTGCACTAAGTTTGTGAATTCAAAACATCATTAAACCTATTTACTTCTACCTCCATGGTGCCGAATTTATCATACAACCTTTTTTAATTTGTTAAAAACTCAGACTCGGAACCTTCTTGGTGTACTTTTTTTTTTTTGCATTTAATCATTTCCTCGTTGAGGTGGGATGAAAAGTTACGTGTTGCACTCGAGTGCAAAGATTTTTCACCTCGTGCTCTTTTGATTCCCTCGCTAACGCTCAGGATTCTAATTTTAGAATCCTTCGCTTGCTCGGTCATCAAAATTGAGCACGCGGTTAAAAAGCAACTTTGCACTCTTGTATAACAAATAACTATTCTGAAAGCGAAAGTGGATCCCAAAAGAAGGCAAAAAATATGTTAAATAATATTATTAGAACGTCAATTTGTTTTTACAATATTAGTAACAAGTGAAAATATTCAATTTATTGAATAATTGGGAATGAAGGTTTTTGTTTGTTTTTAGCATAGGTTTACCAACATAATCTTTTAAGTTTTATACTGACAGAGTTATTATTATGTATCATTTGTTCTCCGGAATAAAAATGCTTAAATTAGGTACATTAAATTATTAAAACGTAGAAGAGTAATACAAAATTTTCAACACGGTTAATAATGTTAGCAATCGTAGCAAATATTGTTCTAAGTTCCATATAAAATTAGCAAAAATATTTGCCAAAATGAAATGGAAGATTACATGATATTTTTATTGAAATCGATTGGGTAGTTTTTAAGATACGTTTTGTAAGAGGTTTGCAGGAACAATGTCAGAAAATTTTGCAATTTGTTTTGTAATTTTTACAAATTGTCAGATTCGCAGAATACCAGATACTCATAATGGCAGATACGGAGAACATCAGAGAAGCAAAATATGACCTCATATTTTGCTAGGAATAATAATAAAATTTAGAGATTTTTTTAAAAAGGTTAAAGATGAGCTTACTGTCTGCTTGGTGATAAACTGAGCAGGGGGATTAAGAACCCACTGTTGCTCATAAACGGCTGATATACGATACAAGCTAATACAAGCTTTAACGTTTCCTACCTGACATTTTGCGTTTCTGACGTTTTCAGTATCTCTCATTATAAGTATCTGACATTCTGCAAAAATTTACAACCTTGGTGGGTACTCGAAGAGGGAAGCATGAGTTTTCATTTGATTACTATACAAAATATGTACTGTGGTTTAATAATGATAGTTTATCAAAGTGATAGTTTATTAAACTTCAAAGTGTGTCATGTTTGTGATAATCATATAAAAACATAAGTTTGCCTTTTACGTGTGCTTCCACTGTTCCAGACGGAGGTCAGAGGTCAGCTGTCCTCATTGAACTTACTATCACTTTACTGAGAGACGCCTAACTTACTTTAAATTCATTTTCATGTGACATTGGCGGTAGTCGACGCACTTGAATTGGCAACTGACAGCCATCAAACCCAGGAAGAAGACAATTTGCGTTTCTGATCTTTTGTTTTAATGAGAGGTTAATTTCCGATTTGGAGCGTCTCGATCTAAGATACAGAAACGTTTATGCTGTTAGAAACGTTCTATGCCTCGATGATTACAGATATGTCCAATGGAAGAGTGTAAGCGCATGCAAGTGGACTCAATCATACGGTCACTACCTCCGTACATGCAAGCGAATCCATTCACTCACTTTGAACAGACTTACGAAGAATATGAAACTTGTTCTCCAGGTAAAAAGACTTCCTTGAAGCGTGGGTAGTTCTCGTAATGGGACAAACTGTGTCACTCGTGACTGTACGCTATAGAAAAAAGTGACGTCATCCGTCCAATGTAAGCATAATGCAGTTTTTTTTATAGACAGATCACGGCAGACGAGAATACAGTCCACTTAATGGTAAGTAAATACTGTGGTCCATAGATATCCGCGATACATGCCAACATCAGTCCAGAATGACAAACGTTGGCACGACCCCGGATGCGCTGCCTATCTATGGTGATGTAGGAATGGATATGGAAAAAGAATTGGGAAAATGGGGAGGGATAGTATAGGATGGGATGAGAATGAGCTCTGGCATATTATTTCACCTACTACCGAAACATGTACCATGTACATGTACATGTACTATATATTGGAGAAATATGGTAAAGTGAGAGATGTAGTACATTTTGTGGTAGTCATCTGTGTTAATTGGTTAATCGAGGAATGGTAATTAGTCAATAAGTGAAATCACACGACTGTCAGTGATGGCATCACTTTTTTCTTAACTTAAACAGAGTATAGGGTGGCCAATTGTCCCGAATTTAATCGAGATGTCCGTATTTCGAGCTTTGGGGTCCCGCAGTTGCTGGCGGGACGCAACCCATTTTAATTCTACTAATTTTTGTTACATGCATCTGTGAGATTATTTTTGAAGATTAATTAATTAGTTTGTTGGATACGGTCATGCTGTTTACACGAAATCTATTTATGGAGATTTCTACCTGTTGCTGAAATCACGAATTTCGGAACAAAAATGCAATTTAACCGATTCAAATGAAATTCGGCACAAAATGGGTTTATATGTCGGTTACCTGCGTACATTGGTGAAATCGTACATTGGTACTTTTGACAATTACGACAACGTAAACTTTCCAAAAAACAAAAAATAAAATTGAGCGTCAATATACATATAAGGACAAATTAGATTGGAATGGGATATACGCACAATATACGAAACCTGGTCTTTGACTGACGACAGGCCTCGTTCACAAGTTCAAAGTCGCTCAGCGAGCGATGGAAAGGGTTTCTTTGCTGAACAAAAACCTTAACGAAAAAAATCGACAAAGAACTAAAGTTGGCCACACAGCTCAAAGAATCAGCAAGCTGAAGTCACAGTGAACTCCCGCGGGACCGATAAGCGATGCCCCCATCGCGACTCCTAGAATGGAGACCACGGACTGGAAAACGTAGTGTGAGACCGCCTATATACAGCAGTGGAGAAACACAAAGGCCCAGCCCCGACCAGTTACCTCCACCCTCGTGAGGGGTGTGTGAGAAGGCCTACAGGCGAAGCTGATGGTATGGTATGGCGGAAGCATAAACGATTTGTTGTTGAATAGTGTCAATCAAGCTCTATATCTCTCATCGTAACATACCTACTTTTCTAAAAGAAAATATAAACATTCACCTTTCGATCTAGTTGTCATCGACCTTGTTTGTTATTTGATGGAATTGTGATTGCAATCGGTGAATGGTATTCTGGAATGTCCTACTTCCCAGCGGTGACACTGCAACGTACGGACTGATATGAAAACAATTTGCTAGAAATGTAGTAAAGTGTACTACTATCAATTGTATCACTGATACTGTACTGTATCAACCAAAATAAATGTACTAAAAGAGAATACTAAAAATCAGTGTCCGAAATGCCACCTCCGGAAGTGTACTTCTTCGCAGGCACAATGTATTCCCATAACAAGCGGTCCAGTTTGTGAGTAGGTATGTATTTTTAAAGGTTCGAAAAATGTACGAAAAATTTTAAATAGTTTTTTTTTTTTGTTTATAATATTAGATAGCTACGTTAATATGAGAAAAACATTGTTGGGATTTTTAGTATTACTTTTTTAGTAGATACCTGCATTTATTTTGGTTGATAGTACAATCTAGTACCTACATTTCTGGTACATTTTTTCATACCAATTTGGAGTCCGTACATTGCCATGTCGCCGCTAGGAAGTAGGAAATATTCTGGAATATGAATCGCAAAATCATAGTTAAAATAGAATACAATAAAATAAAACAAAATCAATCGTAGGATATTTACGGATATTTTTTAATCTGTTTTCTTCTTGTAATGCATATTATAAATAATATAAACATAACTTATAATTTTATTTCAATTAAAATAAATAATTAAATAGTGTAATTCGTTGATATTAATAATTGCGACTGTCTAATGAATTTTTTTATTTATTTTTTGTTATACTCGTAAACCAATTCTGAAAAGTTTTAATAGATGCAAGTTATGTTTAATAAATGCAAATTTCCAATTTTTAATTTTCCAACATTCTGTTGCCGTATTCAAGTAAATAAAAAAATAATTATTATTTATGTGAACAGAGCAGCTAGAGATGTTAAGGAAGCGTATAGAGGATAAGAGGAAGTCGGATGTATTGGAAGAGTCTCCGACGGCAGAGTGGGTGCCCAGTTGCGAGGGGATCGGAGTTCAGACATCGGAATTGTCCTTGTCTTTACCGCCTTGCACCTGTTTAGTGCCGAACCCTTCCACTGTCTCCAGCATTGGAGTCGTATACAAAAGTAAGCAGTATGTACAGGGTGTGTCCAAACGGTTCCCGAAACATGAAACTCGATTCTGCTCATGATTCCGAGTTAATTGGCATATGGTGTTACGTATTCTTGTGAAAATATCAATTTTGTTTGTATTTAGCAATGGACGAGATGAGATAGATACCAATACACTTGAGATACCTAAGCCTCAAGTGAAAGCTTTTATTTCATAGATCTTATAATAATCAAAAAGCGGGCGAACCATATCATACTTATTAACCTATTGTCAATTGTAATCTATCACGTATTTGTTGAAACCTTTTTCAATACTTTTTTTTGTTAAAATTACCCCAACTCTTTAACATTTACAATTGTTTATAAAAATTTTAGATCATAACAAATACATGTTCACTATTTATATTTGTTGGTGGGTAGGGACCACATCCATACATTTTTTTACCATTGTTCTTTCTATGAAATATTTGATAAAAACTCGAAATTTTAATTTTTATAAACAAAAATTCATAGGCTTCAGGAAAGGTTCGGACACGCCCTATATTATTATAATATATTAGCAAAACCAGCAGACGTTGTTCTGCCTGTGTATATTTATTTATTTCTGTATATAAAATCACAAATTATTCTGTTTTGCCGTCGATATGATTTTTGCGATCGATTGCACGGTATAGAAGTTGATGTGCTGCAGCGCCATCTAGTGGCGAGTTACAATAAAGTCGATAGCATAAGAACCTTCTCCATAAAAAAATACATATATGTACCAACTTTCATGGTGATCGGTCAAGCGGTGTCGAAGTCTATTAACATCAGATATACCAATATCCATTTTTATATATATAGATTAATGTAAATAATAATATTTCATTGTATCTTTAACGCTAGTTAGTAATTGGCTTGTTACTTACTAAAGATTATACTAGGTATATCTTGTATTATAATAATAAAATAAGCTGTGAAACATTCGTTAAATAAAGAAATTGTTAATACAACGTGATACATCGATGTTTTCGCAGTTTTTAACATAGCAACATTTTTTTAAATAATAAATTGTAGTGTTCTATTGATACTTCAACGTACCTATTTATTGATTTTTTTTGTATCCATTGTGTACGGATTGTTGAAAATAATTAGATATAAATAATGGAGTATTTTTTTATAATAGAATAGATGGCAGACGAACGGGCGGTCCACATGATAGTAACTGGTCATCGCCGCCCATGGACACCAGGGGGCTTGCGAGCGCGCTGCCGACCTTGCAGAATTATGTTCACAGCTCTCTTAAAGCGTAGCGTAATGGAAAAACCTCGGCTGGCAGTTCATTGTACAACTTACGTATTCGCCGTATAAAGTGTCTTTTTGACCGTACCGTATGCAGCGACTGTCTGTCGAGGAAGTGCGGATGGATCGCACGACGATGACGAGCGGTGCGATCGTAAAAACCCGAAATTGGCATCAAATTGAACAGTTCTTCAGCGCTTTCCCCATTATATAGGCGATAGAAAACTCAGTGGGACGCAACATATCTTCGCTTCTATATATAACAATATAGAAGCTGAGCGATTCTAAATCACCTGTGACAGAGGGATCGTCGATAATTCGAACATCACGTCGTTGGAAAGAGTCAAAAGGGTCCAGCTGATATTTCGGTGCACCGGCCCAGCAGAGGTGTGAGCGGTACTCCGTGCGAGGTCTAACTTGAGCTAGGTATAAAGCGACAAACGTTGCTCCGAAGTGAAGTACTGCTTCGCTCTGTTCAGTATCGAAGTAACTCGACTGGTATGTTTTATCTTGCTCTCCAGATGACTCCGTAACTCTATTGCTCGAAATATCGACGCCAAGGATCCCAAAACTCTCGGAGATCTTAAGAGCAATGTTCTGAAATCGAGGTACCACGGCAAATGGAGCTATCTTAGTGGTGAATGCACAGACTTGTCTTACTGGGGTTAAATTGGACCAAATTAAGATTACCCTAAGTCGAGACTCGGTCTAAGGAGTTCTTGATTCCGGACACAAGCTTTACGTGACTCTCTTCCAACTCGGCCCTGGGGATATTTGCACAGCCTTTGTACAAAGCTTCCTCAGTGCTGTCGTCTACATAGCAACGCATGTTACCGACTTGAACAGGTCTTTTATATGCAGAAGAAACAGAGTTGAAGAGAAAGAACCTTAATAGCCATAATTTAAACAGTTTAGGCATATAACGTGCAATTCACAAAATATGCAATCAGTTTCGTACAATCAGAAGCAGTTTTGTAAAATTTTATTCAAAAGTGAATAACCATTTTTAGCTCATTTTAAAACTTTATTTTTTGTTTGATTAGTTAAAGGATTTTTTGTTAAGAGAAGTAAAATTTTGTTAATATTCTAATTGCACATTATGCGCTAAAACAGTTTAAACATTCTTAAGCTTGATTAAATTTTCTAGTGAATTGAAAAATGTTTTTTCGTACCACAGCCAGGGACCTGGTGCCTGTAAAGGAAGCGCTGGACACCATCAACAGGGAGTGCCTTTACGACAGCACCATTCAGTTCGACAGGTTCCAGCTTGTCGGGCAAGAAAGCCAGCAGGAAATCGGGTATGTAGTTGGGATCTTTCGAATATTAGTATTTGTTTTGGCGTTTACTCGCCAATTTTCAAGTATTCATATTAGTACCTACTAGTATTCTTTATTTTCTAAACGAATACACGAACACTAATCGAATAGTAAAGTCCAATGTGAATCGTAGGTGAAAGAGGTTTTCTACAAAAATATATTTTAAGAGCAAACGTTCATTAGAAAAACTGTTCTTTTAGTTTATTATTAAGTAATTTTTAGTTTAATTTAAATGTAGGTAGACACCTAACTTCGGATAAAACTTAAAAGGTGCAAATTACCTACTTCGGTACTAATTATACAAGTGCATGTGTAGTAGCTTAGGTACTACGCTTAATCTTATTCGTAACGAATAGTAAAGTATGTAGATATGAATTATTAGTACTGTTCAAAATAGGCATGATGACAGTATTAAAGATTTAAAGAAGAAATGATTTTAGAGAAAAAAATGTGTTGAAAGAATTCTAATAAATTAACCAGTTTTAATGTAAACATTGAGATTAATAATACGTATTTTCAATAAAATAAAAGTATAAAATACTGCATTCGGCCATGTTAACTAAAACGCCAATCAGAGCGAATGACGTCACGCCTCAGTAAACATCACCGTGTCGCTTGAATTTCGATTGATTTACCTACCTACGTTTACCTGGGTGTAACGTCACAAGCGACGCCATGACACCTGTGAGTGTTTTCGCGCATAATTCAAAGTAGATAGAAAAAAAATGCATAATTTGCGTTAAAACTTATTTTATTGCTGAAATAATGTTATTTTCGGAAACAGGAGACGTGAATCTACATTATAGAAGCGGATTTCAAAATCCGTCATCATGCCTATTCTGTTTTATGCTAATTATATCACTAAAACGTATATTATTTAAACACACTTTAGGGGATGGATGTTTTTTAGTACAGTCGCTGGGCGCGCCCGAATGACCGAGATTCCGCACACTCACAGTAGCTGTAGAAGTCTATTGTACGGTAATCCGTATAATGCACCTACCTACATTTCATACCATCGCATCACATCCCATCCTATTCCCTCATATTCCGTCGAGTGGAGAGCATAATGGAACAAAAGAAACTCCTTATATATTTATAATGTACGAGTATAATGGAATACCATTGAAAATTATACAGCCTCCATTCGATGGGGTGGGAATGGAAAAAAACGAAAAACAATTTTTTTTTTTTTATAATGTTAGGAGAGACAATCAGGAAAATCCTGCATGGACACCTGGCACCGCATGCAGGAAAAGAAACGAAAAGCGGCGGCCGATTAGCACAGTTTGTAGTAACGCACGAAAAACAATCTCAAGCAATTCTTTTTTTATAGAATATAGGAGCGGGCGCCGGACGGGCCAGTTCGAATTCAATCTTGAAACACATTGGCAAATTTCAAGGCGATCTTCTATGAGAGTGGCCCGAGCCAGTCAGATCCAGCATGGCTGTCCGAGGGCTAATTTAATTCTCGAGTTATTAGCGGCCGGTACATTTAGCGTTTGGTCCAAATCGCAGTTCGTCCGAATATAACACGTCTATATTCGCGGTAAGTCCAATATGATCGACCGTGGTGGCATATGAGAGACGAAAAACAAGTTTTAAAAATATATAATTTTTTGTTTAAGAACATAAAATGTTTAATTAATTTTTTTTTTTTATTTTCACCTGAGCTGTACTTAAAAAAATACATATTTGATTTACTGCGAATATAGGTAGACCTACTGCGTCTGGACGAACTGCAATTTGAACCAAACGCTAGATAAATGTTCAATTCGAATTCGCGGTAGATCCATTTTCCCTTCTCATCAATTACAGATTAATAGATATCCCTCATCAATATTTATTAGTTGTTTATTGGAATGTTTGTTAGTTGTTACCTTTTAATCAATTAACCTTTTGTTCTAGAATACAAGAAGAGATAAAGGAAACTGCCATCCGGTCGAGGTTCTATGAAATAACAAAGATACTAAACCAACATCCCAGCTTATGTGAAATATTACAGGGGAACACGCAGTGCTGAAGAAAACACTCGAGTTTTTGTTCATTTTATTTCTAAACAACAAGTAACAAACTAAAACCTAATAAAAATATTGAAAAAATGCATCGACTTTTAATTCTAACAAGAGATAAAATTGTGTATAGCAGACTCGAAATTTTTTAAAATTATCCAAAAGCTCCACATTACATTTTACACAATAAATTATTAAATATAAAATAGACAGATAGTTTTTACTTGTAAGCAACGACTGAATTCCTCACTATCTTCAAAAACTGAAGTAATTTTAATTCAACGTTAAGTATTTTTACAACCAAACAAACATACTGTCCCAAACATTTTTACAAACGTGACTTCAGAACTTATCACCAATTTAACTTTTCCTCTTGATTGAAATTTTCCATTGGATTTGTAATTTCTTTAATTTCCTTTTGTATTGAATCCTCTATAGTCAAAATACCATCTTGTAAGCTGTCTTTAAAATCTTCACTGTCTTGATATCCCTCAGATTTATCTTCAATTATCTCCAATGCCGTCTTTTCAACTCCTTCATCTTTATCTTCTATTATTTCTATTATCTTTAAAGCTTCAGGTGGTTTTACTTTTTCAGTTTTAGTTTCTTTAAATGCCGTGAAGGATACTTCGGTAATGCTAGGTTTAGACAGCGTTTTATATTCGATTGGAACTGGAATTTTTGACTCCTCAAATTTAGTTTTAGGAGAAGAGTCCATTGCTTTTATTGGTGTTGCTTTGTTTTGTTGGGCTACTATTATTTCATTTGGAAAGAAAGGTGGTTCAATTGGAGAAACAGTGGGGTCAAAAGAAACTGACAGACTGTTCTGTAAAGCTTCAACTTCTTTGCGTCTCATTTGTTTCCTTTCAAGCTGTTTCTGCAACTCTTCTATTCTTTCTTCCTTTAGTTTTAATATGTTGTCTAGATGCTCGACCTGGGGTATAAATTATATTGATGAAGTAAACTAGTGGAATATTCCTTGCACTCATCTATTATATGTAGACTGAGAGCTATCGACACGACGAAGTCTGATCTTATGAAACACTGGTATAGTATAGAACTTGGGATTCTAGGTATAAGGTGTGTTAAGACGATGTTAAGACATCATCCACCCCCCGCGTTTGCGGGGGTAGGGCAGTTTTTTTATTGAAAAAAGGCGGCAGACGAGCATACAGTCCACCTGATTGTAAGTGGATACTGTCGTCCATAGACATCCGCGATATATGACATCAATCCAGAATGACAAACATTGGCACAACCCAGGATGCAATGTCTACCTTCGCAGATTAAGATTAGATTAACAAACAGAATAATAACTGGGAGCATCGATATGGGAATAGTCTAGATGACTCATCATAAGTTCTTATCAAAGAAACTAGTCTAGTCCAATATTAATGTATCTAGTACCTATGCATTCTGCCTACAACATACTACTCATGGCACCTCCCAATGTATCTCTCTAATCAACCCACACGTTAGCTGCTAGAGAATGTCCGGCATTAAGCTTATCTTTTGTACAACAATGTGCAATAAAATAAATAAACATACCTTTTGCTTGAGCAAATCTGAAGCATCCTTTGCATCCTTCAGTTCTTCCTTCAGCGTCAGGTACGACTCGTAGTTGATTACTTTCTGCTGTATATTCTCCAGCACCCCGTTTACTCTTGTCTTCACGGGAATAACCAATACATGTTCTGTGAACGTCATCATTGATTAGAAATAGCAGACTCAAATAGTAGTGGGTAGCGAATACCTTGAGTGTGTACAGGATGTTGTTGGACTATTTCCAAAGCCTGAAACAATGGATTCTGCTCAAGATTCTGAGTTCATTGATAAATTACATAATGTTGTAACTATTTTGTTTCTAAAAATAACTAGTTTTTGAGCCTTATATCTGTCAAATTTGTATGAAAAATTGGGTAATAACTCAAAATTTCACTATTTTTTACGTCAATGAATGGACTGTGGAATCCTTGATTTCAGGTTTCAGAAATGATCCGGACTCATCTTGTATAGTCCATCCATTTATGCACCAGTGACATCATCTGAGATAAGGAACCTTATTGTCGATTCTAGTATCCCAGATCTTGAGACTTTATGAGAATGTAGTTGTTTTGTAATGTATAAGGTATTATAAATGTATGTATGTATGAAAAATCACTTTTCAACAAATCGACTTACTCCAAAGAATTGCCAAAGATAAAAGCTAATTTAGTAATGAATAATGTAAATAATGTAATGTCGACAGAACGATTGGCGCAGTTGGTAGCGACCCTGCTTACTGTGCAAAAGGTCCCCGGTTAGATTCCCAGTCGGACATATATTTGTTTTCTTTTTCAAAAAAGGCAAATGTATGTTCGGATTTGGTTGTGTGTCTGTTTTTGTATGTGTCTCTGGACCCACGACACGGGGAATCCTAGTGTAGGCCATTGAATGTGGCGTTATTTATGTACCTATTTCATAATATCTATGGTTGAGATATGTTTATGGATCAAGTTATTAACGACTTATGAAACTCATAATAAATATTCTATTAATAAATTCAAGTATTCTGATTATAATTTCTAATGATAATAATAGGCATATCAAACTATAGTAAAATGATCCGAGATATTTCTTTGAAATGCAAAGATGATACCTACTTTTATAATTTGTAAATACATTGCCTAGTTATAAGTTAAAACGAAATGAAATTTGAAATTAAATGATATCTTCAAAATCAAATCTTAGATATTATATACAGGCATGTTTCTATACCGAATTGCATAAAAAATATCTGCACCATGCAATACTGGAAACTAATAACTGATGCCCTGCAACTATTTTAATTAATTAAAACAAGTTAATTGTTTAACTGAAGTTATTTTAGGTGACAACGCCACGCCCCGCTCTGCATAAAAATATACCTACATATAATAAAACTGTAGAACCAGCGTGTCTGTACATTGAATAGGTATATTTACCAAAAACTGTTTGGGGGAGATGAAGGAAGAGTATCAGAATACAAAAAGACGATTTTGAAAATTTTTGTCTATCTGTCTGTCTGTTTGAACACGCTAATCTCCAAAAATACGAAACGGATTTTCATGGGGTTTCCTCCGGTTAATTAAGCGTAACTTGGCGCGTCGAATAGACTTTCTTTCATCGAAATCGACTGAGACGGAAAGAAAAGATATTCCAAGTTAGAGTTTAAAAACGTAAATTCCACGCGTGCGAAGACGCGAGCTCAGCTATAGTAGCTATATATCTATCTGTGCAGCTGCTAATCAAACCGCCACTATTAATATTAGATAACTACATTTATTTATGTAAATCGGTGTAATAGGTGAGTGGTGTGTGAAAAAAAAGTGCTGATTTTCAAAAAGTCTTAGAACAAAATAAATTAGTTCACAAGGAAGAAAAATTTAATAGTTAAAGAGACTGCATGTACTTTTTTTTATTTAACCCCCTGTTTAAACAGAATCTTATGCCGTGTGGTGTCGTCGGCTGGCTATAGAATAGCACCACCACCTCATCTTTTCCTGTGGGCGCCGTAAGAAGCGATAGAGGGATAAGCAAGCCGCTACCACAAGCGCTTAGGAGCTACATACACCTCTGAATGAGTGGACTCGCCAACCTGTTTGGCCAGCGTGACGCTTTAAGGCCATATATCCCTTATGCACATGACAATGTGCACGAGACCCATGTCCTGCAGTGGATTCTAAAATGGCTGATTGCAATCCTGTATAAACAGAATCTTGAAACAACAAAAATATTAAGTTGGAAAATTTTGACGCTCGCGGCTTCGCTCTCGTGGCATTAAAACCTGTCCTATATTTTAATCTTTCCTAGACATGACGTATCTTACACCTCTTAATGTTCCTAGGTAACATCGGGTTCTTCAAGAAAGCTGTGAATAGGATTTTGCAAGATCGGCGGCGCGCCCGCATACCCCCTGGTGTTGCAGGTGTCCATGGGCGGCGGTAACACTTACCATCACGTGAGACCGCTTGCTCGTCTGCCCTCTTCTCTATAAAAAAATAATAAAAAAAAACAATCAAACCTTGTTATAATATTAGTAAAAATAAGAATTATGAGCAGGCATGTATCCAAAGTTTAGTTTCGGGACTGAGTGGATCCAAACATAGTGTCCTAATACTATGGAAACGTCAAATTATACTTTTCGAACTCGCAAGGATTAAAATTTATCATTAAAGATCATTATGACCTTTTCCGTCTTCTGAAAATCATTTCCTTTTCATTAAAACTTTCCAAAAGTAGTATTCAAAGGCGTTTAATAGGAGTATTCGTATTTAATAGGAGTTCAAAGGGTTTCGGAAGAGGTTCTGACCTTCTGGGTATACGTCATCTTCATCTTCTACGAGCAGGTTTCTGCACTTAGTCGAGCTCGGCAATTATGCTAGGGCTGGACTCGTCATCGGATTCGTCATTATTAACGGCATAAAAAATATTTAGCAATCTTGACGATAAAATACTTATTGCTATTCCAATTCGGTAGGCAATTTTTAAATACTTATAAGTGATCTATATTCAAAAAGCCCAGGATAAAAACTATTTAGGTGCTATCAGTAACCAAACATAAATTATATAGTGTTATAAAATTATATAGTGTTCACGTTATACACTAAGTGTTAAGATAATGTGAACAAAACGGACACGTGGGTAGTACCTATCTAAAAAAAATTGGGACCTCGGTAAAAAAGAGGGATTTATGACTAAAACATATCGACACTGAAAATTTTAATAGATGTAAAGGACAAACTTTTCAAGACAAACTTGTAAAGACTTTTCAGGGACGAAACAAAAAACGATTGTTTTCTAAAAAATCCTCTGTAACTTTATCAATTTTACAACTATTGTTTTAATTTTAAAACTTATGTGGCTAGAATGTAGCCATATAAAACTATTAATAAAAGCAATAGAGAACTTTTGTAAAAGATCGTTTTTTACTAGTCTTTAAAAAATAGGTATTAGTTTGTTCATTACGTCAATTAAAATTTTCTTAAGCGATATTCATTAAAATTTGTATTGAACGACATATTGTAACTTAACAATGGACCGAATGAATTTAATGGAATTAACAAAAATTGAATGGCCTCGTTTCATTCATTTAGGTACTAAGGTCTTCGTTAGGCCAAAATTAAAGGGACTTTTGGCCGCGTCCCACTCGAGTGTTGTGCGAGTCAAATCGTTAGACTGTTTGAAAATCAGGAGGATAAGTACCTACCGATATCCTGAAAACATTGCAAACCAGCCCTCTTTAATAGGATCATCTTACCATCATCACCAACAGCCTCGTAGTAGCTGCCACCGCTGGAAACGTTCTGATCGCCCTCCTTGCTTCTGTTCAGCTCCTCATCGCGACGGATCTTGTCGCGGACTGAAAATATAAGGATGGTACTTTTATTTAAAAAGAAGATGACACAGGGAGAGCATCTTTAAAGCATTAATAAACCAAGCGTTCACGCACACAGATAATTATTTGCGTTCGCAAACGGATTAATATGGTTGCCTCTTTTACCTTGAGTACACTGTACAGCAGGGATAAATAGCGTGTTATAAATAACGCAGCGAGAGTCGAGACATAAGAACGAATACCGTACCGTAACAGTAACCAGCCCCTATCGTTCACTGATGGACGCGGGCCTCGTCGTGCACATTGTTTTGTGCATGAGGAATGTGTGGCCTTAAAACGCCACGCTGACCAAGCGGATAGGCGAGTCCATTCTTTTAGACATGATACAAGTTCCTCGAGTTATTATTATAAGTATATCTTTATTTGTGTGTAGGTAAATTGTTTATACTAAATTAATAAATAGCAATAATTATTCTCTGGTCGAAGTTTGTAATTTAACTATCGAAAATGAGAAAAAAACACGCTGTACAAAATCTGGTGTAATCTAGTAATCGCTTTGCTTTCCTAGTTTCGCTAAATATAATTATGGTGATCAAGCAAAATGGAGAGCTTTCTTCGATTACGCTTCGCAACGAGATCAGCCTAAATTCGAAGCCTGTAGTCAATTCCGAACCAATTTTCCGAAAACAAAACTAAATCAATGAAATATCTCAACATTTAGCTTTAAATCTGTGGCAAAGCAGTCCTGATGAATCAAATAATGGATATGTAAACAAATTATCACCCCGCTAGTTAAAGCTAGTTTAAGTCCGTGTCAGTGACCTCAGGCCGCCATGTTTGTTACATTTTGGACAAATTGGATTGTATGCGTGTGTTTTTCGTCTCCACTATCGCGGCGTTACTTAGACCCAACTGTACCATACCTACTTACATGTTACAGATAGTTACTTACTGCTGCCAGGACTGTAGAGCTATCTCAATGAAGTTAAAGACTTACCCATAACCAAAACACGCTCTATAACCCCCGAGTTACTGTTAGCCAGCTGTTCCATAGTGTAAACGCAAAGGTTAAGCCTGAGCTTCTTCAGGACCTTGCGGTTGAGCGTCATCCAGTTGTTCAGTTTCAGTGAGTGGCTGTTACGAGGTGGATAGTTGTGCATCTCCACTAACTTGGGATAGTGAACGCCGAGGATCTCTGCTAGTAGAACTGCAAAAAACATGCACGTTCAGCGTCGGACTGGCCATATAGTCGAGGTGGCGTTTGCCTGCGCGGGGCCCCCCACGGGCCTGGCTTGCTGGGCCCCCCACGGGCTTGGCTTGCGGGGCTTGCCGCAAGCCAGGCGGTAGGTAGTATAGGAGGCCCGCGCAGGCTAGGTCCCAGCTCTTGCAACCTAAATGTAAACTAGATCAGATAGTTCGTACATACAATTAGAGAGAAATGAAATAGATATTTTCCGATAGTATCCCATCTACCATTATCCAGTCTCGGGCCCCGGGCGGAGCCACCCGGGCCCTTCCGGCCCAGTCCGACCCTGTGCACGTTATAGGGATTTTAACTAGCAGTATCCGCGACTTCGTGCGCGTAATGGATAGTTTGATTCCCGTGAGAAATCTACATTGGATCTGGATAAAAATTACTCTAAATGTTAAACCGGCACATAGGTTATTATAACTTTTATAACTATAATACCTATGTCAAGTTTCATCAAAACCCATTAATTAATTGCAGTGCACGCTGCATTCCCACAGCCGCTGGGAGCACTCGACTGGCCAAGTTACTCCTTTCTCACATAAGACTACCTTCAAATGTACTGCGTTTCCTACTTTATCGTATTTCTATGTATGTGTATGCCAGAGGCATATCTCACTCACTACCGTCCCATCATATTCTAGCCCACACAAGCCCACTCCAACTTATCCTATCCATCCTATCCCTCCCCATTTTCCCAACCCATTCTACCAATCCATCCCTTAAACTACAAAGGTGGGCAGCGCATCCGGGGGCGTGCCATCGTTTGTCATTCTGGACTGATGTTGGCATGTATCGCGGATGTCTATGGACGACAGTATCCACTTACCATCAGGTGGACTGTATGCTGGTCTGCCGCCTTTCTATATAAAAAAAGCCGTCCAGTGGATTTTGCGTAATGCACCTTTAGACAGACCGACACAAAAATTGCAAAAAAGGTTTTTGACTATGTCATTCATAGTGTACTGCATTTTTTTATGTGTACCTACCTACTGTACAGACATATGTATAGATATACAAAGGATTAGACATGCCATTAAATGACACTCTCGAAAAAACAATGCACAAAACACACAATACACACTATTAACAATAATAAGTGAACTATATAGCTGAGTTAACATAAAGGTGACTATCCTGTATCTTGGGATATTTACATAATGAGAACACGGAATATATGTTACACGTTTAATTGTCGGCCACAGACTGCTCTCGTACGCTACCCACATCTCGGATAGTGACAATATGCGCCTACATACACTACAGTGACTTAACATGTATTGCCACTCGTCTAACAGGCCATAACTCAGCGTGGACTACAGCAAAAGCTGCAGCTCTGATTCTTAATTGTATCTGTCTGCAGTGACTCGCCTACGTGTTCTGGACCTCGGTTAATGAATTATCTCCCATCAACTTATTGTTTCTCCAATTCCAAATCCGTATTTGATCGTGTGGTGTCACCCAAGCTCGTCCCGTTGGTATCGTAAAACGCGACTAGGATAACCAAGCCAGAGGAACTCTAAAAGAATGGCCTCGACAAACCCGCTTTGGCCAGCGTGGCGTTTTAGGGCCATATATCCCTCAAATACAAAACAATGTGCATGAGGGCGCTGAATCAGCCAGTCGTCTGCGCATCTTTATTGATACACATTCGAGACCTGTCATCCAACCGTGCCGACTACTGACTCAACGTTCTTTAAAGTACACACCAATCACATCACACATATTCATATTGACGAAGTGCTAATAATGTGATATATGCATAAGAAAGACATTACTTTCATCGTTATATTCGAGTATTGCTGTGGTACAAGACATACAGATATTAACGAAACTTAAAGAATACTTATAAGGTAAATAAAAGTATTTTAATTATTGTAATGAATACTCATCAGACAAGAAAGAGCATCTTTTTTTATAGAAATAAGGCGGCAGACGAGCATACAGTCCACCTGATTATGGATATCCACGTCATCCGCATCCACGATACATGCCAACATCAGTCCAGAATGACAAATGTTGGTACGCCCCCAGATGCGCTGCCTACCTTTGCAGATGAAGGAATGGATTGGGAAAATACGGAGAGATAGGATGGGATGGGAATGGGCTCTGGCATATCTCACTCACTATCGAAACACGTACGTACATTAGAGAAATACGATAAGGTAGGAAATGCAGTACATCTCAAGGTAGTCTGTGACGTTCAAGGTAACGTGACCAGTCGAGTGCACCCAGCGGCTGTGGGAATGTAGCATGCACTCTTCCCCTACATAAATGTATTTATCAAAGTTATCACAAGAAAGTAACTGCCTACCCTATCAATCTACATCAACCATTAGGCAAGGAGCTTCGACTATAGCCTACTTAGGCAAAATATTTCCGTGCACGACAAGATACTAACTCAAAAGAGACTTGTGTTTGATAAAAAGAATAAATACAATATACAAGTTGGTATATTAAATAATAATAATAAACACTTAAAATATACATACATACATGCATACATATTGATAAGGACAGGAGAGGCTCCTTAACCTTATAGATCGCCGGGGGTGTAGACTGTATATAGGTTTTGACAATAATAAAACGCCTTGTTTTTCTTAATACAGAGCCGGGGTAGCGCAGAGGTACTTCTTCTTGTAGTTCTTGTCGGAGTGGTGCCGCTAGCCGGAATGATGGAAGCCCCAAATGTTCCTACTTTTATTCAGTTTGGGCTTCCCCCACCACTTATGTTTATATGTGTACCCCTCCCGCTACCCTCGGGGAATCATTTATTCGTTATACATGTTTCAACAAGAATCTTACATTATAAACTTCTTATATCCTAATTAAAACCATTGTAAACTACTGTCTAGGTGGATCTAATAAGATCCTGACGCTATGACGTTCGGTTGCCAGTGGACGGGACGCGCGGTTGCGCGACATTTTTACGTTACCCCGCCTCAGGAGTATAAATATAAAATTCGTCCGCCAGGCGGCGGGCTTACGACCGGTGACTCTTGAAAGGCCACAAGAAGAAGAACGTAGACCTACACGATGTTGAGGCAATCAAGGTTTTTTAGCCGGTAGGAGTCCGGCACTACCTGGTACCACCTAGACTAACTAGACTAGATGGTACCAGGTGACCATGCAGGGTTTTCCTTGATTGTCTTTCCAGACATAAAAAAAAAGGCAGCGGGCCATCAGTTGCTCTCCGGACGCCATAGCGTCCATTTACATTACACAACTTGTCCCTAGCATGCCTTACCTAAGCTTTATCCTACATTTATCCTTGTAGAGAAGTAAAAGACACACTAGGGAATATTTTAATATCAAAGCACATTACATTTCATACATATTTTACACTTAACATTAATGAGAAACTTACATATACACTTATACATATACACACATACACATACACAAACACATATACACTCGCTTTTAATCATATCCGCTCCCGCCCGCACCACATACATGCTCAAAAATCAACCGAGGCGGTTAGCGTGCCATTCACAAGCAGCAAGCATGTTTGTGTTGAGCATGCTATTTTCACAGTAACAATTGCTCATTAATCCTAGATCACTAACCTTCGTCATAACGACGACGCGGACTCAAAAAAAGTCGTATAAATTTTGAGTTAGTAGTAGTACGCATTTCAGATTCCGGCTAATCTCAGTCGACCCGCAGCTCGTGCGGCGCACGGTTGTGTTTTTTGTGTAGGGGCCCTGTGTGCGCCGTTCCAGCCACTATGAGTCGTCGAATCGACGAAGGTTAGTATTAACGTTATTCTTGCAGAGTTATTTTTCATTCTTTTTTGGTGTTGTAATTATTTCGGTGTTTTGTAAACTTTGTACTTAATATGCCTACATTGAAATAAGAACCTACATTATTTTTATGTGAATATTTATTTATTTATTTTTATTTTAGATACGATTCGTCAGCTGTTATTAGATGATATTAGTGACGAAGAAAACTGCTCTGAGAGTGAGAAAGAAGACCATCTTGAGGCTGATCCGGCTTATGAAACAGATGGTGAGGAAGATATTTCTTCTGTGACAGAACAACCACCTTCAACTGAAGACATCCAGGCCAGTACATCCTCATCAATTGAAGACCCGTTACCTAGTACTTCAGGTCAGCCACACGAATTAATTATTATACCAACAAGTAATATTCTTCGCGGGAAAGACACAAATGGTCATCAGTACAACCGAGTTCACGAAGCCGAACACCCTCAAGAAATATTGTTCATATTAGACCTGGGCCCACACGTAATTGTAAAAACGGGACGCGGGACTCAATTACAGCGATTTTGAATATGCCAGGAACTAGTAGTTCTACTTCTACACATGAGACTGATCAAAGAGAAGATGCAGTTAGTCTTCCTATAGACAAAAAAAGAAAAATTTGTGCAATTTGCCCCTCCAAAAAGCGAAGAATGACAAAGAGTAGTTGCACCGAGTGCAACAAATCCTTGTGTGGCGAACACAAACTTGACATTTGTCACAAATGTATTAATTAATAGTTTTTTTCTAAAATGTTTCTTTTCTTGGTTGATTTTATTACTTAATTTTAATATTTTAATACTTTGTAAGTATTTGTTTTTTTAAGTTTATAAACTTTAAGCATTTAAAAAACCAAAAATGTTCTACTGAGTAAAAACTCTGGTCTCAATTATAAGACTGTTAAAGTAACTAAAATGTGATTTTAGTAAATAACAAAACTTATAAACATGTTGACAAATGATTATTGTAATAAATAAGTATAACACATATAAATATTTTATTTCATAAACCCTTAGATGCCTCCCTTTTATACGGCGTAGCCGAAACGACGAAGGTTAGTAATAAGCGTTGTAAAATAAGGTTAGTGATCTAGGGTTAATAGCAGATACTAATAATGAGCATGTGTATCTGTACCTTTACCGTGACGCCAAATTCTCCTTATGACGCTAACTAGCTTTTGCCCTGGACTTCGTTCGCGTAATTTACATTAAGTAACCTATGTGTTAATTCCGATTACAATCTACCTATTTGTCAAGTTTCAACGGAATCGCTTCAGTCATTTCGAGGTGATTGAGTAACAAACATCCAAACATCTAAACTTCAAACTTTCGCATTTATAATATTAATGGTACCTATGTCTGTGTTTGCCAATTACAGGTACTAAAATCATCAAAGAATTACCTGCATCAGAAAAATCCCTATGAATCTTCTTTGTAGGCCGTGTCAATTTGTAGGTGTCAACCCAGGACAAAACTGATTCAATCTCCGACAGCGGCATGGGCGAGTCGATCGTAGACATTTTTGTACAATATTCTTTTACTTATCTTCTATTTTCTATTTCTATTATTATATTTTACTTTATTTTCTCCGTATTTAGTGCAGATTGACAATGTGAATTTCGCAAGTTTGTTACAAACGTCAGCTATTATATTTTCTTTTTTATCGTGGGTAGTTATTTATGGCCAGACAAATTAATTAAACCTTGATAAGTGTTTTTTCTTTTACCCACTAAAAAGTTTTGTTTATATACCTCTGATATTTAATTGCGAAATATATGACGAAGATATTAATTGATACCTACTGATTAATATACCGTGTTGGTTATGGAAGGCCAGAGCAGAGTATATTTTTTTTTACATACTCAATAATGGTGTTTTATTTAAATCACTAGTAATAATTAATACTAATAATTACTACTACTTAATAATTAATAATAATAGTAGTTCGCATGCATCGTATCCACCAATCCGCACTGGGCCCGTGTGGTGGATTATGGCCCGAATTCCTAGTGATTTACTAGGAGAGACCTGTGCCTTCCGACGTAAAAAGACTGAGACCAGATGAATAAATAAATCTATCTATGCGAATAAGACATGTCTATAGTATTTGGTTCAGTCAATAATTAGTCATCAGCTCATCACAATTTAAAGACACTTATCCACAAGTATGTACACAAATGTATGATGTATGATGCAATGTATGGGTCTCTTGTCGCAAGAGCAAGTCACTTTCTATTATTAATTTATGCAGTTGCAATACCACTGATTCATGACCCACCTCGTCCCTCCCTTCTCTCCAATATACTGTGATCTTAAGCGGGCATTACATTATCCAATTTGCAGAGCGCTAGATTAGTGCTGCAGTGCGAGTTAAAAAAGAGCTCTTCATTTACACTGCACTAGCTAGCGAAGCTAGTTAGTGAAACTTCCTTTCATTTCGGTAGTGATCGTCGTTCGAACCGCACCTTCCGAAGAGCGCTAAACGAAAAAATATACCTAAATGACACCATCAAAATTAAGTTGGTATTGTTTTAGCATTGGTGTCGAGTTCAATCGTGATGAATAAAAAGAGACGCAGAAAATGCTGGGTCAAACAATATTTATTGCTGAGAAAAAAAATGTCCAGCATGAACATTTTGAACGCACTGGAGCCGTCAGATGCCAGAATTTTTTTAAGGTTGGGATCTTCACAGTTTGAAGAATTGCTGACATTGGTTACACCATATATACAAAAGGAAGATACGCTTCTTAGAGAAAGTATCAGTGCAAGGAAACGATTAGTCGTTACTTTACGATTTCTAGCCACAGGAAATACATATGAAGATTTAAAGTTCAGCTTCTTAATCTCAGCATCTCTTCTTACTAAAATCGTGCCGGAAACATGTAGAGCTATTTATAAATGCCTTAAACACTATATACCTTGATTGCCTTAACATCGTGTAAGTCTAAGTTCTTGTGGCCCTGGTGGCCTTTCAAGAGTCACCGGTCGTATGTTGATGTGAGGCGAGCGCAGAAGGCGCTCAGCCAGGAAAAAAGTGTGTGTTGCAACGAGCCTAAGGGCTCCCCCGCCGGTAAACCGGCGGAAAGAACGGACCTCGGCTTAGGGCGTTGCATTGGGGGGATACCGCGGTATCGCGAGTCGACGAGAAGAGCCCAGGCACCTGCCGATACCTGGTAAAAGTGTTGGCTGAGGGCCGGTGTGTGTTAACAGTGTGACGAGGAGGACGTCCACGTCTCTGCCGGCGGGGACGGTGTCTGTGTGCTGCGTTTGAGTGCAGTGTGAGAACCGCATTGGCAGCGGTGATCGGGTCGTCGGGATCGTCCAGGATGTGCCGCGGGCGACGATGGCGCGGAGGGGCACTCCTGTCCGGTATGATATTGTTTGAGAACTATAGGGCATTTGAGCTCTTCAATTTAGAACTCCTGTTGATGATGTCTGGATACCATGTGATGGGGATAGTCCTCATTGTACCTGTGATGATTGGGACGGAGAATATGTTTGAATGAGGTCATTTTCTGATGGGTGAGGTGACTGAATAATTATTTGTTGTGGCAATGATGGTGGGGATGAATGAATAATGACTGAATGATGACTTGTTTTGGGGATGGGGATGGCGACGGTATGGCGAAAGATGACTGAGAATCAGAATTAATGTAATATTTTGGGGATGATGATGAACCAGATAGTACTGATTGAGTATCCTGTCTACGGACTGATGATGAGGAAAATGATCGTTGATATCTTTGTGTGGTTCTATGATTACCAATTGTTGATTCGTATGGTATAGTATACTGTGATTGGGTATGTTCAAGTCCAGTGACAGACGAATGTTCAGTCAATAATCCCATTTGGGCGTAATAATTAGTGTCATGTATTATTTTCTGAGCTATAAAAAACTGTCTTTTATTTAGATCCTTCAGTTGCAAGCCTATAATACCCTTTCCTATGATTTCCCATTGCTCCTCTTTCATATGCAAAAGTTTTCCAGTTGTATCTATAAGTGACTCATGCTTTTGCAGTAATCTAGCTTTTGTGAACCTCTTTTTCTTTTGTGGAGATGTAGACGCCGACCCAGATCTTCGTACGCTTTCCGTTTCTGAAGATGAAGTCAAAACATCCCGTAACAAAATCATTATAACAGTTTTGATTTATTTTCAGATGCCCGAAACAGAAGCAGAGTGTAAAAATACCGCAAGATCCTTTAAAAATAAGTGGAACTTTGACAATTGCGTCGGTGCATTTGACGGAAAACATGTTACTATTGACAAATCCCCGGGAAGTGGGTCTTTGTATTACAATTATAAAGGATTTTTCAGTGTTGTACTATTTGCTGTCGTAAACGCTAATTACGAATTTATGTATGTACATACAGGAACTAATGGATCTGTGGCTGATGGAGCGATTTTGAAATTAACGAAATTTTACGAAAGACTTCAAAATTATAGTTTGAACTTGCCTTCAGCAAGCATATTACTGAACACAAATATTGCTGTACCATATGTTTTTTTAGGCGACAGTGCTTTTGGTATCAAAAGAAACGTAATGAAATCATTTCCTTTCAAAGGGATAAGTTACGAAAAAAGAATATTCAACTACCGCTTATCTAGAGCTAGAAGAGTAGTGCAGAATGCGTTCGGCATATTAGCCGCCCGTTTCAGAGTTTTACGAAGAAATCTGAATGTAAAAATCGATAGAGTGAATTATATTGTACTAGCGTGTTGTGTTTTGCACAATTTTTTACAGAGAAAAGCACCACAATATATAACTAAAAATTCTGTTGATCTAGAAAATACAACATGTACATTCCATCGACGAGGTTGGCGTCAACAGATACCCGATGGCTTGATATTGTCAAACCATGTAAGTGAAAACCAGCATAACGCAGAAGGGATTGCAGTTCGAAATAAGTTTACGGACTATTTTAATTCAGAAGAAGGTAGAGTTTCTTTTCAGGACAGAATGATCAATGTTATACCAACACAAAATTGAATATTAAATAAACACATTACATAAACATATCTCTGTTTCTGAACGACAAGGCTCAATACTGGACCCAAGAAAACTCATAGGATCAAAGTACCACAATGTAGATACATATACTTCGTCAGCTCCAGCTCCAGTGCGGCTCGACTCCTTGACCTAAAACGTCACAAATAAATATGAGTAATGTTTAAATCTAAAATCTAACTACGACCAAGCTGTTAATTTAAACAAGTGGAATTAATTCAAAAAACAAAAACACGCGACTGCTTTTTTTGAGTTCTGACAAGTATTGTATACCTACTATGAATAGCCGCTTTAATTCAATACAACCACAGAATACTTAACTGTAATAATTATAACATAAATTAGTTTAATAATAGATTGTTACATGCCTTTTTTAATTCCTTTAAGTAACCAGTTCTTAAATTTTGAATTTTTTTTACTAATGTTTTCAATGACGCGTTGCTGTCGAATCCTTTGTAAATTTCGAGGAGCACTTTGTTTCCATCATTTCTTACGTCTTTGTTTTTATAATTTTTATGTTTTTTATCCTATAAAAATGGCATATCTTTGTATAGTTCTATTATATTCATTATCACTTCTTTTTCCTTCGTCTGCGGCTGCGTCATTTTGGATTTACAAGGACGTATCCTTCCGCTCGAGCGTGCGCCGACTGATTGACCTTGCACAGTTAACGTTAAGCACGCTAGATTTGTTTACACGATGCGATCTAGTGCGCTAGCTAGTGCACTAGATGAGCGAGCGTGGCAGAGCCCATACGATCGCACTAGATTGGATCACTAACTGTCTAACTGTCTTAACACAATACAAAATTAGCACGCTAGCTCACCTAGCGCTCTGCAAATTGGATAATGTAATGCTCGCTTTAGAGAGAGTAACGGCGGTTTTAGAGGTCTCATTTAAATGGATTGCAGTAACGGTATAAGCTTTACAATTTTCAATAGAAAACACTTTCTATCGTTAGGTTGTTCAGTGAAGTTGAATTGTTGAAGATGTATAATTTATTGAAGCTAAGAGCTGTGATAAATATGAACACTAGCTTACGTTTATACGGTGAGTTTGAATCAGCGCTACCAAATTTATTAGATTTTGAACTCGAATTTTACCAGTGGCGAAGCAAGATTAAATTGAAAGTGGACAAGATGAATTTTGTAATAATCCCTTTGATTGCAGATCGCATTTTGTTTACAGCGATAGAAAAGCTACTCTCACACGACAACTTATTAATGGGTGAGCGAGATAAAAAAAGTGCGGGATAAAGTGGTGTTTGTCTCGCTCTTGCTACTATCCAATCTCTCTGTATTTCGGTGTCGTACAACGTGACTTCAATTATAGCTGTCAAGTGTCAAATTGTGCATTCGCGCCTATTTTCAATTGACGCAATGTAACCATATCTTCCCTTTTGCTTTAATCTAAGGCCTTAAGTAATAATTTACAAAACAGAAGTAAATAAATACAATATTATAATATGCGGTGTTTCTCAACTTTTCTTTCCCAGCATGCATTTAAGTTCGATTTTATCGATACATCAAAATTACAGACCAAGAAATAAAAAAACTACACATATATAAAAAAATATATATTTTAAACTCCAAACTTTTTAATAAAACAACTAAATAGCAACTAAATTGAATTTTAATAAGTTTGTATTATTATTTAATTATGGAGATAAGGTAGCAGACGAGCATACAGTCCACCTGATTGTAAGTGGATACTGTCGTCCATAGACATCCGCGATACATGCCAATATCAGTCCAGAATGACAAACGTTGGCACACCTCAGGATGCGCTGCCTACCTTTGCAGATTAAGATATGGATTGGGAAAATGGAGAGGGATAGGATGGAATGGGAATGGGCTCTGATATCAAAACATCAAAACTTACTCAAACTTATCTCAAAAAACTTATCTCACTCACTATCAAAACATGTAGGTACATTGGGAAAATACGATAAAGTAGGAAATGCAGTACATTTCAAGGTAGTCTTCTATGAGAGGGGGATACCGTGACCAGTCGAGTGCGCCCAACGGATGTGGGATAGAAATATCAAAAAACGGATTTTGCAGATATATCCAACCTCAAACTGGAATTCACCTCGACGAAAAGCGTTTGTCGAATTTTATGCGACGATATGGAAATAATTTTCAAATCGATGTCATATAGCATTTTTTGAATTGCAGTGCTATCGTTGGCTATGGTTGGCGCACCTTAACAATTTAACCCGCCAAGCAATGACCAATAACCTTTCTATTGTTTGTCTATTGTTCGCTGGGATGTATAAATCCCTATAAGTGCGGAAAGGTTAATTAGATTCTCCACTCAGGCAAGTCGATAACTAAATAGAAGTTGTTGGTAGTGGCTGGTTAAGAAGAGTAAAAATTTGCATGCTTGTGGCGACCCTTAGAACAAGTCTAGTAGGTAGGTATGTCTCTCCAGCATTGTACTGACACAGGATATTATAATTGTAATTTCAATTCAATTTTATTTTTGGCATAATTTAGGATACAAGCCTTGAGGGAAACTACACCACCTCTAAAATAGTGGACTCGTCAACCAGCTTGATCAGCGTGGCATTTTAAGGTCATACTAGTACCTACATCTCTCATGCACAACTTGCACAAGATAATGTGCAGCAGTGGACGATAGAAGTGCTGGCAACTCGTAACAGATTTAAGTTATTAACCGTCATACCGCTATACCTAACAAATGCTCAAAATTACTTTTTGGCGGGAACTCGAGAAGTGAAGATGAGTTTTTGTTTGATTATTGTAAAAAATGTGTATTAGGCGCTTCGTGGTTTAATAGTGATAGTTATTTAAAAAATAAAGGGTTTTTCGTGCGTGGTGTTTGTGATAATCAAATAAAAGCGAGGGACTGCGTTTTTCGTGTGCTTCCAAGGAGTCTTCTTCTGTCAACTCATCAGTAAACCTACTATCGCTTTACTGAGTGACTTATTTCGACGGGACTGGACATTGATAAGATACGTTTTACACTTTGAAATTGTTTACTACGAAGAAGGTTTGACTCTGACAGAATGTGCTAACTGCACCATTGCCATATACGAGTAGGAAGAAAAAGAAATGCTTAAATATCTTATCAATTTTTAAAAATAGAATTTTAGAGAGAACGTGATAAAAAATTGAATCTATGATTAAATTTAAATAGCATAAACAATTACTTTTATTATTTGTCTAATTTTAATTAAGGGAAATATATATGAATTGGATGTGTAAATATTGAAAATAATAAAATGACACAAATGTATTGACATAAATGACTTGTCACGTCGACTTGCACCTTTCTCCAGCACACAATGACCATCGTATCTGCAAACGTATAGATACAAAAGATGAAGCCGGGCAAGAGAAAAGAAAAGGCCGTGTTCACATAGAATCATAATATCTTTATAAGAAATGTGTGTGGAAATATACCATGGCGGAATGAATTGGATACTTATTTATCCAGTATTCAGGTAATTTCTACTAAGTTACACCCCGTCTCTACCCGCGGGTGTGGTAACAGACGACTAAGGGATAACAGAGTGGCTACCACAAGCGCTAACACAACTACACCACCTCTGAAGAAGTGTACGCGTCAACCAGTTTGGCCAGCGTGATATTTTAAGGCTATATGTCCCTTATGCACAAGACAATGAACATAAGGAGGCTCATGGCCTGCAGTGGATACTGAAAGGCCCGACTGCATTGCATTGCAATACACCTATGGCAATGTATTCCCATCCCATCCTCCCTATTTTCCCGACCTTTCTTCTAGATCCATTCCTACATCTTCAAAGGCAGACAGCGCATCCGGGAGCGTGGTAATTGTCATTGTAAACTTGGTAGGGGGAGAGTGCATGCTGCATTCCCACAGCCGCTGGTCGCACTCGATTGGCCACGTTACCCCTCTCTCACAGAAGACTACCTTGAAATGTACTGCATTTCCTACTTTATCGTATTTCCCCAACGGACGTACGTGTTTCGGTAGTGAGTGAGATATGCCAGAGCCCATCCCCATCCCATTCTCTCTCTCCCCATTTTCCCAATCCATTCCTTAATCTGCAAAGGTAGGCAGCGCATCCGGGGGTGTGCCAACGTTTGTCATTCTGGACTGATGTTGGCATGTATCGCGGATGTCTATGGATGACAGTATCCACTTACCACCAGGTGGACTGTATGCTCGTCTGCCGTCTTCTTCCTATAAAAGCAAATATTCAAATAGCTTTAAATCAAAATTTTAGATAATAACAGTAACCAGCACTTTTATCGTCTACCGCTGAACATGGATGGGCCTCCTCATTCACAATGTTTTGTGGCCTTAAAACGGCACGCTGCTGCCCAAGCGGGTTGGCGAGTCTACTCTTTCAGAGGTGGTGCAGTTCCTCAGGGCTTGTGGCAGCGGCTTCGTCATCCTTTAGTCGCCTTTTACGACATCCACAGGAAGAGGGGAGGTAGGAGGGGAGGTGTCTACAAGCGGCCGACACCAAACGGACACAATTAGATTCTATTCATCAAAGAAACTCCGAACGCAACGACTTGGCGAAATTCAATCCCTCACTGAGCGATTTAACATACCTACCATACCTTATAATATAATTCCAAAATTATTATCGTCATTATAAACGCGTCCCAATGTCCGTTTGTGTGTCACGCCGCAAACTCAGTTCCATTCAATAGTGAAACTCTACATCAAGTGCCGTTAACATTTCGAATTATTTATATTTATAATGCTCTTAAAGTGAAGTTCGTACAAGTACAAAAAGACCCTAACAAGACATGTATAGGTAATATAGGTACTGTCTAACTCTTCAAAGTTGGCGTACAGGAGTTATTTTGTAGGAAGACCTTTTGACCTTAGATTTGATAAAAGCTATCAAACACAGGTATAAACACGTATTTCTGTGGAATGAGTTCTCGATGAGTCCTTGAGTGGAGACCGCATACCAGAAAGCGCAGTCTAGGACGCCATCCACCCAGGTGGACTGACGATTTATAGAAAGTCGCCGGTGGCGAACCTTGGGAGTAGGGTCTGCATCCAATTGGGAGTATCCAATAGGCTCTGGCATATCTCACTCCCTACTAAAACACGTACATTGGGGTCATACATTACGCATACATACATTGGAGGAGAAGGGCAAAGTGGGAAATGAAGTACATCTTACGGTGGTCTTCTGTTATACGTACGTCTTATAAAAACATGGAATATAATTAATTGATGATGATTTGATGGTCCTAATTCAGCTCGGGGCATGGAGTATGGAAAACGTGGTCCCCTCTCCTGATAATTTCGTTTTAGGGAATACTTCACACAATAAATCCTTTTGTATCTAACTAAAGTAAATGATTTCTTTCGGGAAAAAAAAATATTCCTTATGGAAACAAGGTAGATAGGATCTAGCTGATAATTCACAATCGCGAAGGAAGTTGCTACACATGTCAGTGACCTCATGCGCCAGGTCGAGATAGAGACTTCCTTTTTCTTAAGTTTCTAATGGTATTTTCCGCTTTTGCTCTCAAAAACATTTGAGATAATGTCCAGTTTATCAACACAAAACGACTGTCCATTAATACTGTGATCGTATCCAGCCCCTTCATCCTCCACTGGTCGATACGTGTTTCCTAATGCAGAATGTCTTATGCACGAGGGAGTATGGTCTCAAAATGGCACGCTGATCAAGCGGATTGGTTGCTTACATTTCAATCCGTTACGAAATGCCCCTGCGGTCAATCTGTGACAAATTGTCCACTAATTTCGCTGTATGCCATATACATACATATATTTAGCTATAGATATGTATATAAACTGCGACAAGAATTGGTGTTTTGGAGTTACCCATAGTTGAAGTATCAATTTCTCTACATTTAAACTACCTACGGTCACATGATTGGGATGTATTGAATTTTTTTCGAGTCATGATCTCAGCTACATATAGATTTTTCGAAATCTCCCTAAAAATCTACCATTAATCCATCCACTTGTCGCTTATCTCAAAAATCTATAGGTGAACCCCGTACATCATCATTTCAACAATCTTTTCACTGCCATTCTTACCACACGTACGTCGTTCTAATACGATTCATTTTCTCGAACGCTAACAGTTACAGCGTCTTGGTTCTTGGTACAGGGTTCCGAGTATTAAGTACACTTAGTTATAAAGCAAACGCTGTATCTCTTAACGTTATAATCACATAGGTTAGTTTTCCTTACGTTTACAGTAGCGGTAACTTTGTAGAAGATGATATAGTGTACGTACAGTTTCGATATCGTTATTCAGTTGGCAGAATATCTTACAAGACGCAAGACGTGTGTTAGACTGATAGTGGAGTGCTGGTGGACATCGTAAATCGTAGCTTCAATTAAATTAGAAGGTAAGTGTAATTTAAATAACAGTTTTGTATGTGATATTATCCATTAGATACTCGTAGGTTTCTATTTAAAGAAAATCTTGATACAACTAAATTTTAAATTAGAAAATCTTAACCAAAGCCAATATGTCAGTACCGACAATAAGGTTAATTTTTAAATGGATACCATTCTGCACAACTGATCCAAGCTACAAAAATGTGATTTTACAGGATGCAAAATTTTGCATTTGTGTTTGTACTAAATTATTTTATAATGTGCTTGAACTACTAAATACTAAAATATCGTCTATACATATAATAAAAATGTAACTGATCGCTGTCTGTACATGGAAGATATATGAGAAAAACTATTATTGGGGGCCTTTATCAACGCAATAGAACCCAAAACAATGATTGTTAGAATTTTTGTCTGTTTAATTTTGTTAGAATTAACAATTCAAAAATCTTTTTATGGCTTGCAGATTCTGAATTGAGTCAAATGTCGCAAAATAAAACAAAAATATCAAATTTGACACTTAGATGATTGTATCCAAATATTGATTGATTTATTGTCCAAATATTGGTTAATTGAGTAAGCAAAAGGTTTGTTTCACTATTTCCCGGCGTTTTAGAAACCTACCTATTTAGAGGTTGAAATTGGACAAATGATGCTTGTTTATTGTAATATAAATCCATTTTCAACTCCATGGACACCATTTGAGAGTTGAAACTGGACGCCTGTGTAGGTATGTTATTTGAGGATCGAAACTTTGGAGGTTGAATATGAAGTAACTACCTAACCCTTTTTGATAGGTCGTTTAATAATTTATATTATAACGTCGTTGTCATTTTAACCGGCGGCGCGTGTGATGGACTTATAAGTACATAATATATTACCATACTATACCGTCAGCCCGTTGCTCTCTACCACTGGATAAGGCCTATACCAAGGACCGCCACCGCTCACGGTTCTCTTCAAGTCATTAGACTTTCTAGACATTAGATTGACTTGACATTGACATTGACTTTCTTCAAGTCATTAGTCCATCTGGTCTATGACCGTAGCGTGGGACATAATTTATTGCATCGTTTCTCAACCTGGCGGCGATCGCGACCTCCATGGCGGTCGCGATCACATATACATATGTAAGAAAAAACCTTTTATTAATTATATGACATAGGTGGGACTTAATTATTAGTAAGGGGGTCGTGAGGTTATTTATTTTATTTCTGAAATTTTCAAGGGGTCGCGACTCCAAAAAATGTAAGAAACGATTATTTATTACATAAAAATAATTAGGACATACTAACAGTACCTACCTACCTACTTAATTTTAATTACTTAAATACAAATACAATTTGAAAAATGGAAATTTACGTGAAAATACCCGAGAATTAAAAGAAATATGAGGCATGCATGGGGCATATCTAATATCTGACCACCCGTATTGGGCCCATGTCATGTATTATAGCCCGAAGCAGCAAAGGATTCGAGCAGTGGGACGTTCTAGATGTATATTGACTGTTTGATTGAATATCTATAGATCAATCAAAAGAAGATAAAATGTAGATGTAACCCACTTAATGCAGTGTAGGCAGGTACACAATATTTATGCGTATTTTTTAATAAGTGATGTAGCCTTTATTTAATTTACTTTCATTTGTTTTACGATTGTGTGTACCTAGATGTAGTAGTGAAGCTTGAAGCCTAGCCAAATGCATTAAATCCTAGATTCAAAACCGAGGTCGTACCATGGAGTTTATACATATCACTTTATGATTTTTCTGAATTTTAATAACTGTAAGGAAACAATATATCAGTTGGTCAATGAAATGAAAATTACATAATATACTTCGCCATTTCAGAAATTTAGGTTTCTTAACTGAAACAAGAATTAAATATTACAAAATTTTGTTGAATTACGGACCTTTTCCTAATAAACGGAACTTAATAAAAATCGCGTAAAGATATTTTTGATATCACAACACACGTAACTGCAAATTCGCTTAGAAAACTCACATAATAAGAGGTTTGGTGTAGTGTGGTTATTTTAACCAACGGTGGACTGGTAAAGAAAGAATGCTTTCTTTAAATTACTAAATACGTAAAGAGTAAATACGTAAATTACTAAAAGGAAAGAACATCTCAATAATGATCACCGACATCCGACAAGAGAGGCTATCATAATAATTACCAGCGTAATGGAATGTTATAATATAACCCAAATCTGAACTAGGCTTGTTAATGGCCCAAAAATCCCTTCATAATTATATAGAAATATTTGTGCCCAACGATGTTAAGAGAAAGTACAAGGGTATAACAGTACTTGTGAAAGCAACCTCTGTAGTATTATATGTACAGTTAATTTTACAACATGCACCTTTGTGCAGAACCGGTTTCGAAGAGAAAATAAAGTGCATTGCAACATAATTGCACGGGCAGAATCAAGACAGGTTTAGCGATATTTTGGCCACAGGATATGAACTTTAAAAAACCCATTCGAGTAACTTATGCAAGTGAGTTTAAGTACAACTGCAAATTCAATCTATCTATACATCTCATCATCTAAAATCGTCGAGATCTAATAGGCTCGTTTTGACACCTATCATTATGACGTAATTAGAGATGTCCGAGCTTTGGGAGTCTTACCTCTCCCAAAGCTCGCCACTACACACGATCTTCGGCTCTTCTCATAAAACCATACAATAACACGTTTATTCCCACCGGTTTAACGGTCCAAACTAGTACTGTTGGCAGTACTAGTGGGGTATTTTTTAGCGATAATTCTGTCAACTGAACTAATGGGAAAAAAATCCCAGTAGTTCTGTCAACAGACCAGGTGCGAATAAACGGATTACTATTGAACAGAACGGGTGGGGGAATAAACTACTCAACAGAATACCATAAACGAAATAATCGAAATACTTTGCTCTTGCTCAGTCTCGCTTCCCTAAAACGTCTGAACTCTGGGTAGCTACCCCCCCCCCTCTGGCCAAAAGTCCGGACTGAGGAATAGCTTTTGGTGGATTGCCGTTACAAAATTTCGCGAACCATTTCCAGCAAAAATAAGTAGATACCTACGATAATATAGCAACAATAACACTATTTTTCCTTAACATTTAAAACCGGTAGTCAATTGTGTTGTTAAGGTAATGTAATGTCATAAAAATGCTGTTCATTGAAATCAGTGCGCATCTTGATTTCACAATACAAAGTTGTGCTATTGTCGGAATAATAAAATGCGTGGTCTCCTTTGTTTTTGAATTGTAAGTATTTCTGACAACTTTTATTTATTTTCATTTAACAAACTTCACAATTAAATATAAATAACATGATTGGATAATTCTGAAGCCATTTATGAACTAGATAATATTTTAAACACTAATCTTATGAATTTTCACAGTAAATACTATGTAATGAAATCAACATTATGTAAATCCATAGTGCTCATGTTTTTATTCCCATGGATTTTATGATAATTCCCGATGGAACTTAATAATGTCTATAACTATAATAGGTATACCTAATTATAATGTCATCTAGATAAGTTATTCAGGAAATATAAAAATCATACGGCTTCAAGAAAGCCGGCTGTTGGGGAATAATTGCCTGTAGTGGCTGGATGAGATGAGTGAAGAAAGAACTTTTTAGAAGTCTAAGTCTGAACTTTCAAGATTTAAAGTCTAGATGGTAAGGACTTTGTTCCCGCAACGCTGGCTTGTCATGTGTTATCGTATGCTGTGCGAAGGTCGTGTGTTCATTTGTCCAATTTTCAATGAATACTTGAATGTTTTCGTGTTTTCTGAATTCACGACACAAGAAACAATAAGCACAGTGCACATGCATGCAATGGATAATTATGTGGTCTATAGGTAAATACTAGGATTAGCTCGTGGCTTCATTTAAAAATCATAAATAATACATAGATAATTCGCCAGTTTTAGGATAGCATCGCCCATTTCTTCCTGTGGGTGGATAACAAAAGGCGACTGAGAGATAACAAGGCGGCTACCACGAGCCCTGAGGAACTACATCACCTCTAAAAGAGTGGACTCGCCAATTCGCTTGGCCAGCGTGCACAAGACAATGCGATTGAGGAGGCCCGTGTCCAGCAGTGGATAGGTACTAAAAGGGCTGGTGCCGGTACATACATACATAATCGTGGCTACATTAATTAAAAAAAAAAAACGTTATATTTTCAAAAAATCTTATAAATGAGTAATTAATGTTTTAACTATTACCAGTATAGGCCTTATCGCTAAAAGCGATCTCTTCCAGGCAACCAACAAGTGTATAAACTAAACATTGACTAATTAATAGATACTTGTACTTGCTAAACTCATCAATGCATCGGGCACGCAAAATGGGCTCACCATTACCAATGACCCAAATACTTTCAAATCATTTTGCGTAACGCGAGCACAATGACGTGACTACTAACTTATTGCAAAATTTATGTATTGTTTGGTAGGGGAGACCGACGAGAGTTAAAACGATTTTTACGTTACCTGGCATATCTCAGCTTAAAGAAGTCCTAAATAAATTAGGTAATCTTATTGTGTTACATACCTGGTTCTAGACACTATTTAGTCCAAACATAAAAATAAGTAAAACTAATCACCAACTAGGAAATATTCCATGAAAACCGGCAACTACTCCACGTGTTTCAACTTTCCTAGTACCAGGGTAAGTTAACACAGCCGTCAAGGTAAGTTGAAACGGGTAAGAGTTTGGGGGTTTTAACGAAGGGAAGTAAACTTAAATACTGTTTTTAACTACAAGTTAAAAAAGCACTTTATTATTAATAAAACATACAAAATGGCGTAAATATTAAAGTTGTCTAGTCCGACAAACAATTGTGGCATACCTCCAGACCATACCTTACATTTAAGCCATTGAATCCATTTTTCAGTAAGTTACTACTTATTAAAATATGGTTCCAGACAACATAAGTAGGTATTATGTAGAAACGGTTTTCTTCGTGATCATCGTCATCAAATTCTTTATCTTTTCTTTTGGACTCTAATTTTAGTTTTCTTTTCACTTTCTTCTTACTCTTTTCTTCACCAAATAGGTACTAGTTTCTTTACATTTTTAACCTGTTTATTAGCTTCTATGGCAGTTAGTTCGTCCTCAATAGGAGTGTCAGTTAGCACAGTAGATTTTATCTTGCGTCTATTAGTAGATACCTATATCTATTAGTCCTCGGCGGAGCGTTGGATCCTTTGGATTTAAACCCACAATTATCCTTTAGTCGCCTTTTACTACACCAACGGGAAGATATGGGGTGGTGCGATCCTATAGTCCGCTGACACCACTATAATCGGCTAGGTACCATACTAAATTTATAAGAAGACAATTAAAACCTCATGATAAATACGAGTAGGTACTTACCTATTTATAAAGATGGGTAAAACAAAAATATTCGATTAATCTTGTGGTTATAATAATAATCTGAATAGATGCAAAGAAACATGCGTGTTTGCGGTCAAGATGAATATTAATTGGTGTTAGCGAATTTTTCCAGTAAACATATGACGTAGACTTAATTCTAGATTAGCAAATGGCAGACGACTTTAACTGTTGACAAATTACCATGAAAATGACAATAATCAAATTTGAGGGGGAGAATGCACGCTGCAATCCAACAGCCGCCGTGCGCGCTTCCCTCACAGAAGACTACCTTGATATGTACTGCATTTCCCACTTATTTAATTTTCCACAATTTTCGTACTGTTTCGGTAGTGATATATGACAACACCCACACATCCCACATCATCCTATCCCTCCCCATTTTTCCAACCCCTACTACTCCAATTACATTCCTATATCTACAAAGGTAGACAGTGCGTCCGTGGGAGTGCCAACGTGTCATTTTGGACTAATGTTGGCATGTATCATGGATGTCCATGCACTATAGTATCCACTTACCATCAGGTGGATTGTATGCTCCTCTGCCGCCTACTTCCATAAAAAAACCTAAGTACCATCAACTAAGGTAGCATTTATCACAGAAAGTGCTGCTATAAATTATTACAAATTGAACCATACAGGCTGTGTCCAATTTGGTGACATATGAGAGCTGAAGTCATGGCTTCCATTCTCATTAAAGGAATTAATGGTGTTTCTTAGTTAATTGACAAGAAAAATGCGAATATTTTTTGGAAAAGAATCTTTTTTTTGTTTGCTATTTTTTTTATATCGTGTACAAAAATACGACTGTTTATATTAATTAATTAAAAATTATAAGTAGAATCAATGGGTTCATTCTCCAAAAATACGTCTGTACCCACCCTATATAAAGAGTGGCAGACAGTCCACCTGGTGGTAAGTGGACATCGGCAAACATCTGTAAAAGCTTTTACCTAATGTCTGTGGGCCTATAGCAAACATAACTCTGAACTGTAGCTGATTTAAGAACACTTAAATATTGTATTAATTTAAGAGGACTTCATTTACCTCGATGTTATTTCTATCGGGTTAATTAAGTTCACACTTTAGTAGACTTTATTCACCCAGGGCGAATAAGTGTAATAATCCACACCACTTACGCTTACAGGTAAACGAGGTATAAGTTGACACTTACGTTTATGGACTACTTGCCAGTCTGCCTTCATTTCCATAAAACTACCAAAATAGGATTTCAAAATCCTGTTTTGACACAATTAGTTGTCATATTATGATTTTGAAAAAGCACTAATTTTATTTCTGGTCTACCATCAAGTAATTTCTTATCTCTTACTCTTTTTCCAGAAATGCTCGTCGTAGAAGCTTGGAGGGCTGACTACCTCTACTGGGTTTTCCCGGTTCTCATTATCCTTGGTGTACTCGCTGCCCTTGGAGTTTTAGGTCTCCTCTTCGCCCTTCGCCTTTACGCTCAGTATACCTGCGGGAGATATCGCGAGAAGACCAGAATGGATGGAAAGACCGTGATTGTTACTGGATGCACACGAGGGATAGGCAAGGAGACGGCAAGAGAGCTGGCAAAGAGAGGCGCCAGAGTCATTATGGCTTGTAGGGACTTGGAGAGAGCGGAGAAAATTAAAGGTAAGAAGGAAGATTGATGTTTTAACACCACCACCTAATGTTCAACCTGCGGCTCGCGACCAAATGAGACTCAAAAGATTATAATAAAAATTTTCAAAATGCGCGGTATCAAAAGAAGGGTTGAGTTGGAGCAGTCGTTGAAGATGTCCATAAAGTCACATATAAGATTTAGATAAATCAGATAAGTAGGTACTGATAGATATTGTGTAGTCGGATTTTTTATTGGTCAGGGATATCACATGTAGCTGTCAAATAGAGTGAAATTTGTATGGAGATGACACTTTATTGACAGTTCTAACATGTCATATCCCTGACTTTAATAAAAAATCCGAGTAGGTACATTGTTGTGGTGCATCCAGATGTCTTGATGTTTCACTACGCCAGCGTAGTGAATACTTCTAAGAGTATACTGCCTTCCTGAGAAGATCCTTCTCCTGCCTATGCATTAGCAACATTTTTAACGAAAGCATAAGTAACATTACGTTCGAAAATTAAAAATAAACAATGGTTATTCTTTTTGTTTTATCCAAAACTCCACGTTTCTATTTTGATATTAAATTGATGAAAATTTTCTTCTTCGATTTGATGGCAGTATTAGTCGCCGACTCGAGCGCGACGACTATTTTGCCAATGTCACGTGTAAATCACGTGTAATTTCACGTAAACATGGCGTCGCTCAGTAAAACGATAGTAAAACTTGCAAGGTTTACTGAGGACAGTTGGATTCCTTGGAACGACACGAAAAACGCAGTCTTGTGCTTTTATTTGATTATCACAAACATTACGCACAAAATGATACTTTGAACTTTAATAAACTACCTATCATTATTAAACCATAAAGTTCACATATTTTTTATAGTGATCAAAAATCCTCCATGAAAACTTACCAATTTTTTTCATTTTTTTCTAATGTCATCAAAATGCACTTGTGCCCTTTTTTCTATGGCGCAGGTATTTCTAAGGTATATGTGGCTTGAGAAAGAAAAAGGTTGAGTATGGGTAGAGATTAGTGCGATGTTGATCTGAAATTAGAATTCCGTTCTTTTGGTACCAGTAAACACCAAAAACATCGATGCAAAACGTACAAAAGTAAACATCGATATTGCAGCCCAGATTCCATAAACCATTCATGATCGTTAAGCAGGTATCGCATTTAGCCATTACATATTTCTATCTACTTAGGTAAAAAAGTTGAAAATCAAAGCTTTTCAGAAATTTATTTAGTGGTTTCCCCAAAGCGATTTACTTTTGTGGTTAAATAATAATTGTTAGTTCAATATCCGCCAGAAAACACTAGGAGATAGGAGAAAATTACAAAACCTCTATTACTTTTTCAGACGAAATCATCGAGTCAACGCAGAATCCTAAGGTTCTCGCGAAGAAACTCGACTTGAGCTCCTTCGCTTCCGTTCGTACCTTCGCCGAAGATATTAACAAGACCGAAGACAGGTTGGACGTGCTCATCCACAACGCAGGCTACGCAGAGACCTTCAAGAAGAACAAATCTGAAGACGACATCGAAATGACTGTCGCTACCAACCACTACGGTCCATTCTTGCTGACCCATTTACTGATAGATTTGTTAAAGAAAAGCGCACCTTCTAGAATCGTCGTCGTTGCATCTTCTCTATACCGCCTCGCATCTTTCAACCTAGAAAATCCCAACCCAGTCCACACCATCCCTGGATATTTATACTACGTTTCAAAAGAAGCCAATATACTTTTTACTAAAGAACTGGCACGAAGACTGGAAGGTACTGGTGTAACAGCGAACTGTCTGCATCCAGGAATGATTGACACCGGAATTTGGCGATCTGTTCCGGTGCCTTTGAGCTGGGGTTTGACTTTGATCAGCAAATGCTTCTTTAAGACTCCACAGCAGGGTTGCCAAACGTCGGTCATGTTGGCAGTGGACGAGAAATTAGAGAAAGTCACTGGCAAATACTTTTCTGACTGTAGCGAAGCATCAGTTTCCAGATCAGCTGGAGATTTGAGCAAGGCAAGGAAATTGTGGGAGATATCTGAGAAGATGGTGAAACTGGAGGAGAATGATCCCAGAATTTAAGAAACTTGTCCAGATGATCGCTTGCATTCAAGATTGTTCGTCTGTTTTTGAACTGATAAGCTTGATGTACTTTTATGACTATTTAAACCAATTTAATATTTCCTATTTTTATTTTAATAAACTTATTTAAAAAATAACGTTTTCTTCTAATCCTCATTGTGACTACACATCTACTTTGAATATATAGGGTATAACTTATTTGGACATTAAAGGTAGTTCCTATGGGCAACAGATCAAACTTCAATAGATACACAAATTGATTCTTTTATACACTTTCTATAAAAAATAATATATTGCATTAAATCTGGTTATTTTTTTTATTATAGTAAAAAGTATACATAGAAAAACAACATCAATAATTGTTTACAATTTAGTAATAAAAAGGAAGTGTAGATTATATTTGTCATACAAATTATAAAATGTAAACAAAGAGAACACATTTTCGCCATTGCTCGTCTCTTATAGGAAAGTGGCTTTCTATAGAAACAGATGCCACTTTTAGTGTCTGAACAAGTTCTGAAGTACTTATTCAGATACGATGGAATCCGCGGTAATGTAAATTGCATGGATCAACCACATAAAGTATATTTATGTAGTAGCATCTTCATATCTATTTAAACTTGTTGGTTTAATGTACCTACCATATTTTGGTAAATTGTGAAAATATACCAGTAATTGTGAAAATAAAAAAAAAAAACATCCACCGGATTCCCCCGTATCTGAAGAAGCACTAAATGTGTACTTAGATTGCGGTCGATCGATGTCAATCAATGACATTGACCGTTCAAATCGATTTTATAAGTGTGGTACACGCCACACCGAATTATATCTGCGACCGATATTACAACTCGACTATTTTCAATCGACGTTGATCTATATTGATTAATAATTATGGTCCTGTATTACAGGAAGAACTCTGATAGCCGACATAAATCTTTATTTAATATATAGTAACAATAATTTTACAACTGGATAGTCCTTTAAGAATGTTCAATGTAGTCATGGATTTATTGGTTAAGTCATTGGACAGTCCTATTTCATTGTACATATTATGTTATGATGACTTAAGAAACGGTATTTATATAAAATGAATTAAATACAGAACTGTCAGTGCTCTTCCTATGATAACCGGACCATAACGATGAATGGATAGATAGATGAATGGATGATGATGCATGCATTCATAGACATTGTCAATCGATAATCCATCGATAATAGATTAGCCTATGCTATGGACTGGTAGATTAACCAATATCATCGATTGTATGTTTAATGTCGACGTCGATGCAATCTAAGTGCACCTTTGCACTATTGACTGTCAATGGATGTAAATTAAAGAGTTTTGCCTAATTTTAGTATCTCTATATTATTCAACGTTAGTATTACAAATAAATATCAGTCTATCAAATCAAATTCATCCAGGAAGGTCTTATCTACGCCCAGGGTCGCCCCGAGGCTTTCCCGAGGTCTCCTGTGATCTTTCCTATCCATCTCCATACACAATTGGTCCAAATAGTCATTTGACTTTACGGATATTGCACTGCAACTTGGACTTAACAGGTCTGGCAATAAAATCTTATTTGCAGTGACTACAACTGAGTTGGAATTCTCTTTTTCTTCTATTATGGTTCGAAAATCAAATTCTTCATCCTTTTTATCCATTGGTATAACACTAGCACGGACTTTCTTGAATCTGTTAATAATTTTTTCTATAGAAGAAGTCTTTTTGATAGGCTGTTGACTGTTTTTAGGTGTCTCTGTTTTTGTTTCCTGCATCTCTACACTTTTCCTTCCTTTTATTGTGTTCACTTCATTTTCAACTTTCAAGTTTTTGTTAAAACCTAATTCTATTTTTCCAAACCTAACTTCTGTTTCAGTTACAATGACTGTACTAGATAAGTTTCCATCATCTATCTGTTTTCTAGTACTTTCCAAATTGGCAACTTTTGGGGAGCCAAAGTTGCTATCTAATGCAGTAATTCCAGAAACTTCCAACAAAATTGGACTGTTTTCTTTCATAATAGACAGTTCTCTTCTCGTCAATCTAGAGGAATACCTCATCTTTCTATTCTCATACAAATTTGGTGATGAATTACTTCGGAATAGTAAGTTACTTTCATTAGATGCACTTGATTCATTGAACAAGCTACCTTTCTTGGCGATTTCAGGTCTTTCCAATTTGTGCTTTAACTTTTTAGAACTACTTGACTTTTTCTTGGTTGATAGGAGTCTCAAAACTTGCTGTTTTGTAAATCCAGAATACTCTGCTATGGTCTCATTTCCTTTATTTACTTGAGATACAGATAAATTGTGTTTATTTTGAGTAGCATTTAGATAATCATATGTGCTGACTCTGCAAGAAATTAGGTTCTTCAAGAAGTCTTCTTTCGGTCTTTGGTGGAAGGGAGTTATAAGTAGAGATCTAGGATGTGGTTTTATAAAGGAACTGGCATAGGTCTTTCTATGCAAATTGAATTTGTGTTTGGATATCCCCAATGGTGTAAATGTGTTAAATGAGATCTGTGGTAACAAATCTCTGTTGGATTTAAGGTCTGAGAGGTCAGGTAAAGGAGGTATTTCAAAAAAGTCTTTCAGTGATATGGATTGGTTGAATGTTGCTGATGATGGCTGTAACAAATGAAATACTGTGGTTAAAGAAAACCGGTAAAATGGAGCAATTCTCTAATTTTTCTTCTCCAGTTTCAACAATCATCAATAAATATATAAATAAATAATACCACACTCAGTAGGCCACACTAGGAATCCCTGTATCGTGGATCCAGAGACACATACAAAGATGAACACACCACCCAGAATAAACATTTGTTTTTAAACAAAAGAATGTCTTATGAATTTACAGATGCACTATCAACTGGGCTAATGGATCGCCATTAGCTTATTAGACCAATAATTAAATGCAAGAATTGTAGAAAAATAAAACAAAATTACTCTGTGTTACAATGTTGTCCTTCTCTACTGAACTAGTGATAATTCTAAAAAACATATTTAAGTAGAAACTTAAGTATTAATTATAAATATTTAAGTAGAACAGAGTTACCACTTAAATGTTTTTTTAGAATATTAGGTATAAGTATTTAAGTATAAAAGAGTTTCTACTTAAATATGTTTTTTTAGAATTGTCACTACTTCAATAGTGAAGGACATTGTGTGGAAACCCATTGTTGAATAATTAAACAAAAAATCTAGAACATGTGTATCCACCAATCTGCACTGTACCTATGTGGTGGATTATGGCCTAAAACTTTGTACTGATTTACTTGGGGAGGCCTGTGTCCTGCAGTAGGATGTTATAGGCTGATATCAAATTAAACTTATTTTGAAGGCTATGGTGGTTAATGTGCACACCTCTTAAGATCTTGGAGAGTATCAGAATTTAGGAGTCATTTGAAAAACAAAGCCAAATTGGCATGCAAAAAATTTAGTGTGTTAAACAGAACAAATCAGTACTTCACCCTGGGGCAATGTCTAATGCTTTACAAAGTGCAGGTTAGGCCCCATAAGGAGTACTGCTCATATCTCTGGGGCGGTGCAATGAAGTATCAATTGGACCCATTTGACTCCATCCATCGATGAGCTGTTTGAACTGTTGATAATCCCACTCTTACAGGTGACCTAGAACTGCTGATAGTCCAGAGATATGTTGCATCCTTCTGGTTGTTGGTCCCCCGTATAATGGGGAATGTTCTGAAGAATTGTTCACTTTGGGTTCTTTACCATCGCACCTCCGTCATCATCATGTGGTTAATCCACACTTCCTTGACAAAGAGTTGCTGCACACAGTGTGGTTGTCAAGACACTTTATACCACAAACCTGAAAGTTGTGGAATGAATTGCCTGCTGAGGTTTTCCCGCTACACTATGACATGGGGTTCTTCAAGAAAGCTGTGAATAAGATTTTACAATGCCAGCAGTACACCTGAATACCTCTTATGCATACCATCATGTAAACCTCATGCACGTCAAGCACATTCATCAAAAAAGAAATGTTGCTATTCCACAAACATTTGACTGCCACTGTTACCCTTCTCTCACAGAACCCATTTCATCCCATTCTACCACTCTTCATATTGCCAACCGATTCTCCAAATCCTAAAACCTCTAAGATAGGCAATCTCTAAAGGTGTCAATGTTTGTTATTTTGGACTAATGGTCTGTGATAGGCCTCATTGAGAGACAATATCCACTTACCACCAGGTGGACTGTCTGCTCACATGACACCTTCTTTCCACAATAATGCAGAGTTTTCCTTCAGTTTATGAATTGCAATATGAAAGAAATGTTTTAAAATTAATGTAGCAGCAAAGGAGATGTAAGTAATAAATAAGTAATATTAATGAATTAGTAACAAATTAATAAAACTTAAGGATGAAGCTCATGGGCTTTATGAATAAGTGTAAGGTTAAAAATTAAATTAAATATTACCTCCAATCTACCTTCTGTATTCATGACTCTATCAAGAAGAGCCTTCATTGCTTTCACCATTTCTTTATATTTCCTGCATCCCCCCTCTGCATACTCATTGAACTTGTATATCTCATCACCAACATCAATATTTCTCAATATAAAACATACTGAAATCACAAAACCTCTAACCAAATTTGGGAAACATAATTTTTCATTTCGCACAATGTTTTTCAGTATAAACTTCTGTTCACTATTAACTTGACTCTCTAATTCATTAGTACAGATGTCATCTATTGTCGGGTTATACTCTATTGTGTAATAACTTTTGTTACCTGTAGCAGTATGCCTGGCTATTAAAGCTTCCGATAACTCCATTGTATGTTGCGATTTTTTCAGAATTGGCAACACTTTGCCATTCCATTCATTCTCTAATCTGTCTATTTCTTTATCGGTTTCTTTTAGACATTCATTGAAAAATTCTGGTTTTGCACATACATCTTTGATATGTAGAACATCAGCTTTTGTAGCATCATCCAATGTGTTTTGCTTGATGTAGGAATCTATTAGGTCATCAATGTAATTTTGTGCTTTTGTCGAAGTCAAAGTCTCCTCCATTAACAATATTTTATTACGAAGTAATTCTGCAATTTTCTCGACAGCTCTTCTCTTACGTAAATAATTGGAAAATTTACTTAACATAATCAACATCTCCTTTTCTATATTTTCTACAAAATAACATTTTTTATGACATTTATAGTGTTCTGTCATTTCATTGTATATTTTTTTCTGATTGTCCTTCATTTTGGCCTTCAAAGTGCGTTGGACAGCAAGCTGTGATAGTTGGAAAACTAAAATTGTCACTTTAAAGCATCCTGGATTGACTAAATACGAAGACATGATTGGTGATAGGAAACTTTTGCTGCTGTACTCAGATATAAAACTGTATAAGTCATTTCTGTACGCTCTCTCAGTTACCGTGTCGTACAAGGGCCACGGTAACTTTGCCGCCTTTTGTGGATCAATTATTGAGAGCAAATAATATGAAAGATTGTTAAACACGTTCTGTGTAAGCTTTTCCAGCGCGTTCTCTTTCAATATCTGTCTGTATAAATCGCCTGGCATCAAGTGAACCTTGCTCAGTACACTAACATTTAGGAATGATTCCTTTTTATATTTTATCACAAGATCCTTTTGCATCGCAATAGACGTCATGCTTACAAGTTGTTTTTACACTGTCAGAACATTTTGGAATCTTCAAAAATTCAATACAATATATGAATTTTAAACACTTTTTAGCACAAATTAAAAATGACAAACAAGGAAAGTCACCATTTTGACGGTTAAAGAAGCTTCATTTTAAAATCGTATGTCAAATATCATAGTCCTTCCGTTTCCGGTATAGACAAACTTTTTGATGTTCAGAAATCAAATTACAGAAGATAAGCCATTATTATTTTCGCTACGAACATTGCTTGATAGAATACGTATTAGTGGGATAGTCTCGAAATTTAGTTTTCTTTAAATTTGTGACCTAAAATAAGTAAAATATATTGTTTTTAATTAAGTCTAGTGGTGGTGGATATTAAATTGGTGTAATATTTATTGAATAGTAAATGTTTACAGTAGTAAATATACCTCCGGATCCAAAACCTCCCGATCCTCCCAGTAGTAGACGATTCCAAGATGGATCTCTCTGTGTCTGTGGAAGAGGTCTCACAGGAAGCCAATATATCAAAAAGTACCAGTGACGATTGTATTTCTACCAAAGAAAACGCCGCTTAATGTTCTAGTTATCTGAGGTTACAATATGCAGTAAAAGATCAGTCCCTGAACCTTGAATTCCGCTGGTGTACATGCATACCAATTTGAACGAAGATCCTATAGTTTACAATAACAACTACCAGGAACCTTACATTGTCCATTTTTCTCAGAAGAAGGAGGATCCTTCGGCAGGAACCGTACTGTGGCCGATTAAATTTGTTAAATTCAGGTTAAATAAAAATTTGTTAAATAAAAATTAAATTCAGGAACATAATAAAAGAAGACGGAGTGAAGAGAGTTGGTCGCAACAGGATCTCCTCTGCGGAAGCAGCGAACAAATTCCTAGAAAGTCCCATTTTAGACATACTGTAAAAATACCCACATTCAATTTTACAAGAATATACCTCGTCAGGGGGGTTGATACTGTTCTTTCAATGGAGTAGTTTGCAGAGTCTGTAACATTCCCCATTGGTTGTGGTATCATCCTTAAAGCTCGTAGGATAAACAGGAAGAGAATTGTAGAAGGAATTGCCAACTGGGTACCTACACAATCCGTTGCCGTAACATTTAGAGGACCTAGATCTTTATCTAGATTTAGATCTTTGCCGAATCATATATATTCATACTACACTTCTCTTCCTGTAGAAGCATACCAGTATCCAATAATACAATGTCTAGATTGTTGTAGATTTGGACATGTAAAGGCACAATGTTGATCAAAATCCCGATGGTTTAGATGCTCACAACCTCATACCGGGGATTCATGTAAGATAGAAGAAATGTCTGCTAGCTGTTTGTATTGTGCAGGGAAACACTTTGTCACCAGCAAGGATTTCCCCGAACAGACCATCCAGGAGAATGATATTCTCCTGGCGATGTCTCAGGAGAGTATCTCCTATTTCGAAACTGAATCGCGTTTCCTTCGTATTCGCAGATCTTTTGCTGAAGTGTCTAGAGCAGTGTTCTCCCCAATATCTTCTATATGAGGTTATCAGGCAGCTCCTGCTCCTTCCTCTTGACCTCTTATTTCCTACAAGAAAACTGTTTCTGTTCCTCGTCGTCCTAGGGCTCCTAGTCAAACAGACTATGACAAACGGGCCCTTCAATCTATAATTAGAGATACTAATTCATCTCCTTCCTCCGATGGTTGTGCTTTAATTCAATCCCTACAGTCTCAATCCTCAATCACACCTAATGATAATCTTATTGACCTTTTATTAGCTGCTATTATCAACATAATTAGCAAATATGATGAGAGCTTACCGTCCAATGTTGCCAGCAAACTCAAAGCCTTTTCTCTATCGTCCACAATGGCTTCATTGACAATACGGAAGTTCAATGGAACATAAAGAGCCTGAGACATAAAAAGCATGAGTTATGCAACTTGATAAACGAATATCATCCCGGCGTCATTGCCATCTCGGAGACATGGTTTGTACCTGGTTCCCATTTTCGGGTATCTGGCTTCGCATGCCTCCGGGATGACGGGTATGCGGGAATCGCCTTACTTGTAAGGCGCTCCCTCAGTTATTCTTAAATCCCCTTACCTCCCCACACGGGCAGGAATTTAATGCTGTTACAGTTAGTGTAGCAAACGTTTCTTTCTTGTCTGTGTGTATCCCTCCTTTATCCTTGGCCTACTTTTGGTTATTTCCTCACTCCCCCCTCCTGTTATAAAACTTGGTGATTTTAACGGTTACCATATCTCTTGAAGTTGAACATTCCCCCTCAATGAGAACTTCAAAGTATTGTAGACTTGTTAGCGGGAACTCGAGGAATGATAAGTTTTTGATTTAATTGTTAAAATTCTGTATAAAACTTTTAAAATTTCTATGTTTTGTGATTTAATAGGGATAGTTTATTAAGATTCAGTGTTTTTATGCGTAATATTTGAGACAATCAAATAAAAGTACAGGACTGCGTTTTTCTGTGTGCTTCCAAGAAGTCCTCTTCTGTCTTCAGAGTAAACCATAAACTTAACTCCTAGAAGAAGACTCGGTGCCAAATAACTCTGTGCGCGGCCGTAATCGGAACTACAAAAGTCGAATTTGTTATAATTGTTATTCGAATCCGACTTTATTCCATCTCACGCAGATTGTTATATAATGCTTGCGTCTTATTCAATACATATAAGATGAATATTATGTAAAAATTAAATTGAATGATCCGTTATTTTATTGATCCTGTAAATTTTGTTTAAAACTTTTTGTATGTATAAAATTTAATTATATTTTTATATAATATTCCCGTGCGTATTCATTCTCCGTGCATAAAATGAAACAGCATTTTCTAACCTCAAATTTTACTTTCATGTATTAAACCAAGAAGAGGGGGAGTAATGCGAGGAAAACACGTGTGAATTTGTTTGTCCCTTTCATAAACTTTAGTAATGTATAAATAATTGAAAGACAAATAAAATAAAAATGGTGTGTTTGCGTGTATATTGTGCTTAATTCCCTGTAATTCGTAATGCTTTTATACTATGCTTTTAAATTGCAGAGTAAGTTGTATGTTCTCTATGAGCATAGTGCGGGCTTTGCCCTGTTCCTTGTGAAGGAGTTCGAAGAATTGGCCACATTGTTGCCTCAAGTTGAGGAATCGGTGACCGATATACAGCGATTCAACTCTGTTTTGACCCTGATTGCATTCCAACCGTTCAAGTCTGCAGTTTTAGCTTTGGAAAACATAAATGCGGTTTCTGAAGGTTAGTTTACGGACGTTTTTTTTTATTTGAAATTGAAACTATTTACTTTTGTAGTCTTAATCTTTATTCAATGGACTCTGTTGCGGATGGTGTGCCCCCTGAAAATAAATGTTGTTTTAACTGCAGCTTCTTTAGAAGCTGCAGCTGTGTCACTATAATTTTGTTTATTAAAAATTCGACAGTTATGATGACCAAAGTTTGATTTGTTTAACTCTGTTTCAATAATTATCATATTGCTTCATTTTATCTTGATAGCAATTTCTAAAATCTTAGTGTATAGTATATGAATTTTATTAAATTAACTGTTTACTAATTGTGACTATTGTTATTATTATATAAATGATAATAACATTATTCTTAATACAATCAAAACCCACTATAGTAAAACTCAATATTATGAAAAACCCACTTTTACATCAATATCACATGCATTTGTTTGGTTTGCTATTTGTTTCATGTATTGATTATTATACAATATAATGCATTGGTCACCCATTTTAACAAAAAAATATCACATTTTTGAACATACCTGTATAATATCAGCAACTATTTGCTTTCGGTAAGTTCAAACTTGTCTCTGTATGCCCAGCCTAAAGCAGACAATGCATTTGTGAACATCTCTGTTTGTTTTGTCTATTTTGTGATTTAATATTTACTGGAGGATGGAAAGGCTGACAAATGTTGTTTTATTGCACGACATGGAAACTAAGCCAATAGGTACATAAAACTGAATTAATAGGCTTACTTAGGATTAGATTCCAAACAATTTATTATTATAAATTGTTTGAGTTTAACTTATGCATGCTAGGTACAAATTCTTAGGAATTTTGGCTAATGGTTAACCAATTTATTGATTACTTTATTCACATTTATTGCCTAAATTCTGCCATGTGTGCTAACTTTGGGGGTGTAGGTGGCCTACGCGTAGAACTATGTGCCTTGTTGAATCATGTCGCTGGCTAGATGCTCAATCCTTTACTGCTTCCAATATATATATTTTTTCTACCTTAACTCTCTAATATTCCATAGGCATACCAGAACTTAATCTGATTGGTTCCTATGTATTCTACCAGAAATAACATGACAGAAATATTTCAATCATTTTCTATACATCCTGAACAGTCTCTATTAGTCTCCTTGTTTTGATAAACAACCTATTAAAAATTTGAAATAATAAATCTGTTTATAATAAACCTGATATGAGTGTTTTAAATGTAAATTCAAGTGTGCCTTTGTTTGGTTATTTGGATTATGATTATTAAACATTATGTTTTTGTGTAGAAAAGTGATTTAGACAATAAGTTGTCATGAATAATAATATTATAACGATTTTTTGTACATTAATAAATACAAAGTTAATGAATAAATATGTATAAATATAAAAGCCGAACAGGAAGAAAAAAAATTGCCATAAATAGTTACCAAAATGACATAAAGTTAGCTTCTTGTTAAAATATACACATATATTTGCCATTTACAACAGTTAGGATGAGTTCTTTCCAAATCGGATCAAATTTTTATATTAATAGAACACAATATTCACAGGTATTTTACCTGAAGACCTGAATCTGTTTCTTGAGGGTGCTCTCCCAAACCGTAAGAAGAGAGGCAAATACACTCTTGGTGTTGCCGATCCCAAACTGGGTGCTGCCATCAGTGAGGCACTTGAGATACCATGTTTGCATACTGGAGCAATACCCGAAATCTTAAGGGGTGAGTCCTATATTTTTATAATGGAAAAGTAGATTCTTTATTGTATAAAATTGCATTAACATGAAAATCATTAATGTTTACAGAAGAAAATACAACCAGACAATTTTATTTATTTATATACTTTATTGTACACACAAATGATAAAAATACTTCTTTATAAGTAATATCTTCCAGACAACCTCGAGAAAGAGGTAAAATGTACTTCATTTCCCACCTTATTCTATTCCCCCAATGTATACTCAGCATGCGACTAGTAGAGCTCCAGAAGGAATGTGATAAGTGAGCATTGGGCCTGGGCATTTAAGCAAATTCTGTTGATATCGATTGACATTATAGAATATGAAAAAATACACAGATATATTTGATCAGGCAGTTAGCGTTGATTAGATGGGCATCCTCCTCTCCTCCTGCAAAGCTCGACTGCTCCGGCGTAGTGTATTTATGTGCTTTGGTAATAAGTAAAATATGCCAGAGCCCATTCCCATCCTATCCCTCCCTGTTTTCCAACCCTTTCCCCAAATCTATTCTTAAATTTCCAAAGGTGGGCAGAGAATTTGAGGTCATGGCAATGTTGGTTATTCTGGACTGATGTTGGAATATGTCGTGGACATTCATGGGCAACAGTACCTACTTACCATCAGGTGGACTTTTTACTTGTCTTTCTATAAAAAAAAAAGTGTTAGTGTACAATAAAGTTCTATATCTATCTACCCTTTACTTCTCATATATATTATTTACTTTTTTTTTATTTATATAAATTTGAATGCAGACAGAATCATTGAATAAAAGGCGGTCTTAATGCTTAGTGGCATTCTCTGTCTGTCAACTTTTGATTAAATATATTATTCTTAAAAACGTTTTTTATGACTTTCCCATTTGCACTCTTTGATCTATCACAGGTGTAGTATATCCACTTGTGGTAATAACAGTAGTGCAACAGTAAAAACAATGTGAAATTTTGCTTACTCTCTTGCTTGAGTATGCAACTTGAACTATTGTGACATACACAAAACATGAACTGGTCTTTAGTGTTTTACTTTACATGAACTATCTAAGATAAATGATATCTAAGCAAAGTTTCATGGTACTTTTTCCAAATATGCAATGCTTCAATTTTAAAAAGACATCTTTTACACAGGCATCCGCTTCCATTTCCACTCCCTTATCAAAGGTCTTACTCTGAAGGCCTGCAGTGTGGCCCAGCTGGGTCTTGGCCATTCATACTCCCGAGCACGAGTCAAGTTCAATGTTCATCGAGTGGACAACATGATTATACAGTCCATAGCATTACTGGATCAGTTGGATAAAGACATTAACACTTTCTCTATGAGGATCAGGTGAGTTGCAATTTTGAAATATACTGAGCAGTTTTAATGTTCTCAGTATATTTCTGTCCTGTGTATAGTGTGGTTCTGGATCCAAATGCACAACCGTAACTGGATCTTGTAAACTATTTGTTTTTTTAAAATTAATATTTAGTGCGTAGGACTTTTCATATAGCAGATCAAGACATGGAATTGGTTTAAAATAGCAGTTAACGTTAACTGGTGTAGAAGAGTGCAATATAATGTTAATACTAGTTTATTAGAGTTGATATAGCTTCGGAGTTATCCATTCTCGGATTAATCGTAATGGGTAATAGATTTTGAGGTGGATAGCTTTTTGAAAAATATTGCATCTGTCAAAAGTGCATTTCTTCAAACGTGCATTCTCCAAGGAGGTGTTAATAAATATTTTGCATTAAAAGGAGATTAATTTCTCTTGAGGAATTGACCGTAATTTCTCTTGAGGAATTAACCGTAATTTCTCTTGAGGAGTTGACTGTAATTTTTCTTGAGGAATTGACCGTATAATTTCTCTTGAGGAAATGACCGTTTGGTCTTGGCTAAAACCAAGCACCTTTGGCTAAAAAGGTTTGATGAATTTGGCAAATAATTTTTTAACGAAATGCACCTTTGACGAATATACTATTTGTCAAAATATCCAGCTATCCACTCCAAATTCTGCATTACATTTCCGTTACAGTACTACGCCTTCTGTCAGTGTATCCTATGATACACGGACAGCAGGCTACACTACTTTACTGTCAATTCATATTCATTCACTGTCTTCAAATTATTTTGCTGTTATGTGTCTAAATATGTTTTTTTTATAGAAAAGATGGCACACAAGCGGGCGAGTTACATGATGGTAAGTAGTCACCGCCGCCCATGGACACCTGCAACACCGGGGGGCTTGCGGATGCGCTGCCGATCTTTCCGAATCCTGTTCACAACTTTCGAGTTTGCTGTATAAAGTGTCTTTTTGACCGCACTGTATGTAGCAACTCTCTGTCATGGAAATGGGTATGAGCTTCACGACGATGACGAGCAGTGCGATGGTAAAAACTCGAAGTTGGCATCAAATTGAGCAGTTCTTCAGAACATTCCCCATTATATAGGCAGTAGAAAATGCAGAGAGACACAAAATCTCTTTGGATGCTGAGCGATTCTAAATAACCTGTGAGAGTGAGATCGTCGACAATTATGACAACACGTCATTGGACGGATTCAAAAGGGTGAAGCTGGTATTTCGGTGCATCAGCCCAGAGAATGTGAGCAGTACTCCATGTGGGGTCTGACTTGAGCTATATAAAATGACAAGCATTGCCCTGGAGTGAAGTACTGCTTCGCTCTGGTCAGTACTCTGAGCTTTTTGTAACTGTTGTGCCGTGTCGTCACTGTAACCTGAATAAACATGTTTGATATCTATATTGTCAAATCAAGATTTTAAATATCCATATTACATCGTTTTCAGAGAATGGTACTCTTACCATTTCCCGGAGCTTGTAAGCATAGTGCCAGAGAATTATCTCTACAGTCAATGCGCTGAATACATCAAAGATCGTAAATCATTATCGGAAGAGTCTCTTGAGCCTCTTACCGACATCTTAGGGGATTCTGAAAAGGCTCAGGCCATATTGGACGCATCTAAAATGTCTATGGGCATGGATATATCGCCGGTTGACTTGATAAATATACAGATGTTTGCTGGCAGAGTCGTGGGATTGAGTAATTATAGGTGAGTATATTTTGTTTTTATTTCACCTTTTTTTTTTTTCAATATAAATTTGTTAATTTTTAGATTGTATACAAGATGCTACAATCCACTCCAATCCAATTTGTTCAAAACGTAAACAAACGTGGTGTCCTGAGGTAACTGACGGGTGATCATTACGTGATAAATACGGGTGTGAGGTGATAATCCACCGAAACTGCAAGTTTGCCCTGGGTTTAAAGCTGAGATATTTCATTGATTTGGTTTTGTTTTCTGAGAATTGGATTGGAGCAGACAACATATACTTAATTGACATAACAAAAATTTAACATGAGTTTTAAGGCCATACATCCCTCATGCACAAGGTAATGATCATGAGGAGACCCATATCCAGCAGTGGATAATGAAAGGGCTGGTTGCTTTGCATTATATGAGGAGATTATTACTGAGGGATTATTTATTGCGTGTGAATCTGGATAAATATACAAACCGGTTACAAAAAGAAGTATTATGACGGTCTTTTTTTTTTAAATCTACATAACTTGCGTTATAATCAATTTTTGACGTTTTAGGAAGCAAATTGCAGAATATCTACACACAAAGATGACATCGGTAGCTCCAAATTTGACACAATTAATCGGAGACCTGGTCGGAGCCAGACTTATATCGAAGGCTGGATCATTGACTAGTCTCGCTAAATATCCAGCTTCTACTGTACAGATTCTAGGTGAGTGAAATATGAATTTGATTTTTTTTCGTAAAAATACGTATAACTTGAAAGGTCTCCGACTTCATCAATGTCGCAGCGCACTGAACAACAGAGTTTTAAACTACTTGGAATAGATTCCCTCAAGAAGTGGCGAATTCCTTCACAGTGGGGGTTTTTCAAATGGAAACTATACAAATGGATGTCGGAGCAAGATCATGACTAACATAAGCCACAGGCACATTAGCTGCTAACTGCACGCCTATTATACACTTCCTGAACCTGAATCGAGCCACCCTGCATTTTTATGTATAAAGGCTTGAAACAAAAATCATGTTTTTATAATGTCAATGAAAAAGGTTTTATGCAGTTTTGAAGTTGGCATATTCACCATCATTTTGGTGTACTATTGTTCCAAATTTTAATTCACGAATTTGAACTAAAAAAGAAAAGCAGTCAGTTCATTGTTTTGAAAGAAATAGGAAGCAGAAAGTTTGAATTGAAGCAGTTTTTTTTTTATTTAATGGTGTTGTTTTTCAATAAAGGTTTCGTTAAATTGTTTTTTTACTGATATTTGAACCAATTTTGACCTTAAAATTACGGATACTGCGCCTGAAGTAGCCGTGCAAGTCAGCGATGTTTCATGGAATCTTTTCATTGTAGGAAATTCGTTTGTCGATAACGTGAAAGTTATGAATTATTCTTCGGATAACATTGTTATTAAAACACAACAATAATTTTGTTTTTTCTGCATTTACTCATCGTTTTTTCGGAGATTTAATTTTTTTTAGTATCCGAAGCACGTTTGCCTTCTAATAAAACTACTTTTAGCGATGACAGCGGCATTCCCCTCGATTACGCCACTAACTATGTTAATGTAGTAACAGTTGACCTTGTCATTATTGGTGACTTCTTTGAAACTTTGACTTCTAGATGCTTATTGCAAAAACGAATGAAAATATTAACAAAACAAGACAATTGAAATTAAGAAAATACATCTGACTGCTATGGGTACCGAAGGTGAAATGCGATGAGTGCGGGGCAGGACGGGGGGATGCGCCGTGCTTCAATCCGATTGTAAATCCTGTACAAACCTGTTTAATGAGCACGCGCGGATGCACTGCGCTACAGGCCGGTTCGCACTGTACACTATCGGTGTGCACTGCACAATGGCAAAGCTCATGTCTCGTTGAGTGAACTATACCAATTTACTGAGCGGTTCCTGACATATTTCAACGAGACTGGACATTGACGAAATGCGTTATGAATTGTTTTGACTTTAAAATTGTTAATTACAAAAACACTTGAGAGTGATTTAGTAAGTTTATGTTAAAAGTGCTGAATTTTAAAAAGTAGAAAAAATGTTAGTTTACCACGAAAGACATGTGTTTGAGAGTACAAGAATGTTTTATTTAACCCTGTAGCACTTTATTATTCTAATACTTTATTTTGTTCCTCAGGTGCAGAAAAAGCCCTATTTAGGGCTTTAAAGACTCGTTCAAATACTCCAAAGTATGGTCTTCTCTACCACTCTACATTTATAGGTCGTGCAGGACTTAAGAATAAAGGCCGAATTAGTCGTTATTTGGCTAATAAGTGCTCTATCGCTTCAAGAATCGACTGTTTCTCCGGTAAGTTTGCAAAAGACAATTTGATTTTATTGTTATAAGTTGTGCATTTGTAAATTTGTTTATTAGTGAAATCGCCAATCTAATTTTTAAATTCTGATTAAAGTTTTGGATAAAATAAGATTGATGATTTTGATTAAATATTGTTACGTTTTAAAGGAATGATAGTTAAGAATATTTGAGTAATAATGAAGCTAAATCGTCTAAATAATTACTAAATAATTAAATTCATCGATTTTTATTTACATATTAGGACATTAGTATACAAAATTACACAAGATAGTAAAAGTAACGCACTATTTTTTAATATTAGAATTTTGTCCTAATAAGAAAGGATACGAGAGAAAAAAATCATGAAATAATTAATATTTTGGTTTTTAACAAGGCTCTAGGAGGCTCAAATTTCTTTTAAAAATTGAAGTATCAATGGGACTTTGAGGCTATAATTTCTTTTCTATAAGCATCACAGAATTAAGGTATTAGTTATCACATTAAGGTATTAATTAAGGTAAATTTTTAGTATAAAAAAATCCGAAATCTTATTATTTTTTTTCAACTAAAATTACTTAAATTAAATAACTAAAAAACTAAACCAAACTTTCGCCACACGGGAGTTTTGTTCTAGCATTGAAAACCATAAAATCTAACAAGTTTTCGAATAAAAAGGGAATGTCCGAAAAAACGGGATGTAATCACACTGTGCGCCGTCGTACCGCGTAGCAGACTGTCGCAAGCCGAGCTGCGCGGAGGCGCTTCCGCTTGTACTTTGTTATCGATTACATTACCATTTACCACATTAAATGCAAAAAACGTGACAACACGACGCGGTACAGTTTAAAAAGTTATATTGTCAACCATCAATTTTATCTTTGCAGAGGCCCAAACATCAGTCTTCGGTGAAAAACTCCGTCAGCAAGTCGAAGATCGATTAAAGTTCTATGAAACAGGTGATATTCCTAAGAAAAATATCGAAGTTATGAAGGAAGCCATTGAGGAAATTGTACAACAGACTCCAGAAAATTCCAGTGGCAAGAAAAAGAAGAAAAAAAAGAAGAATAAAGAAAAGACCGAGCCGATGGAAGAAGATTAATTAATTAATACTTATTTGAATTATATTGAATAATAAAACATTTCGGAAAAACTATATTTGTATATTCTTAAACAACGTGTAATAAAAATAACGCTAAAGCCGAATGAATAGCTTGTTCAGTATCGAGAGAAGAATAAATTCTACCAGTTTTTACAATGTTTTTTTTTCATAACTTATTGTTCATTTCTAGCATATCTTTTATTCTACTCGCAATTAGCCAAAATATCTAGGGGCGGCGCGCCGGTCACTACCCTGTATTTAGCTTTAGATAGAGCAACAAAACTACGTTTGTAATTTTTACTATATTCCCTAAAATCAATAAATTTTTTGAAAGAACGGTTTATTTTGGTGGCACGTTGCATAGTTTAAAGCTTTAAAAGAAGTAACGAAAATAGGAATGGCGACCATCTTGAAACATCACTCTCCACGAATCTTGTTATGTATTATTTTTCTACTCTGAGTTCTGGGCCCTTTGAGCCAATCTTTTACTCATCCATCTGAAATCTTACAATCACTAACTAAAACATTAGTAGTGTGTTAGTGTTGAAAATTGCCGGTATATTTTCAAAAACATTGTAGTCATAATCTAGATGTAAAATGTCTATTGATTAGTGGACTTTTAGTGGTCTATTGACTTTTAGTGGGTAAATTATTTAAAAAAAGCAAACCCAAATCCTATATGAACACACTACGTATATTGAAATAAACTAAAATGCAAAAAAAAAAACAAGTAATTTTGCATGTTTACTGCATTTTAGATAGATAAACTCTCTATTGTACCCCAATACATGTTGCAAAAAGACAATTTAAGTAACCTGTAAAGTACAACATGCGCCCTTACCGCCAAAGCGATCACTTCTAGGCAACCTTTGAGTGGTAAGGAGAAAACTGATAATATCAAAAATAGATGGTACAATTTACCATAATATCAAATCAACATAATTGTAACTGGTCCCGAAATAGAGTAATTCACAAAGCAAAACAAATAAACCAGTTAGTGTATGCAATAAATATGCAAAATTACTTGATTTTTGAATTTTAATTTATTTTAATATACGTACTGTGTTCATATAGGATTTGGACACATGTGGGTTTTTAAATAATCACTTATTTTTAGCATTGTAGTTATTGCAAATCCGGAATTACATTTTTCTGAATTACAATAACTCAATTTCTGAGGCCGAATTAAATAAAAATCCAGTTACAATAATGAACATTTTTATTTATGTAAAAAAAATATGTATATATCTTTCATATGAATTTTGCCGCGCTCCGATAGCATTGTATCATAGTGTCGGTAAACAGTGTAGACGTCAAGTGAAGAGAATCGTGCTGACTGTCAAATTGTAGGTAAACATAAAGAATAGTATTGTAAATAAGCTGAGTTAAATAAAACTAATCAAAAAAACGAATAGTGACACCATTAATAAATGTCAAACTACTATTAAATGATAAAGTAGAAGTAAATGGAATTTATGATTCAGGTTCAAACGTTTCTCTGATAAATTCTAAATTATTGAAACTAAAAGGAGAAGGAAACAATTTGAATGAAGCAGATTTAGTAACGATTAATGGTGTTAAAAAAACAAGTGGTTTGACGAATTTAAAAGTAAAAATATTTGAAATTGAAAAAGTGTTGGTGTACATTATTAATGAACAAAATTTCAAATATGATTTTTTGATAGGATTAGACTTGATAAAAACATTCAAACTAATCCAAAATGAAGACTTGAAAATAACTCAGAAACAGTCCCAGAATATTGAAAGTACAAAAAAAGTGGAAGAAGTTTCTACAAATAAAAGAACAAATACGAAATTAAAAAGTAAAGAGAACAAAAATAACACTACAAAAGAATATGAAATAAATTTTAATGAACATGTGAAAGAAGATTTTGAAATAAAAATAAATCATTTAAATGAGTATGAAAAATCAGAAATAAATAAACTGATTAACAAATACAGATCAGTTTTTGCAAAAAATAAATACGATGTTGGAACTGTTAATGGATATGAAGCGAGAATCTACTTATTAATAGACAAATATTGTAGCAAAAGGCCTTACAAATGTACTGTAGAAGATAAAAAAGAAATAGAAGAACAAATAGCAAAATTACTAGATAATAAACTGATAGAAGAATCCTACAGTCCATTTGGTGCACCTGTTCCTTTAGCATTTAAAAAAGAAGAAAATAAAAAATCAAGATTATGTATAGACTTCAGAGACTTGAATAAAATAGTAGTACCTCAAGCCCAACCATTTCCGTTAACTGAAGACCTAATGATAAAGACCGGGAATTGCAATTTTTTACAACTCTGGACATAAACTCTGCTTTTTGGTCTATTCCATTACGAATTGAAGACAGGAAAAAGAAAAAGACGGGATTTGTAACACAGGAAGGACATTTTCAATGGACCTGCCTACCATTTGGACTAAAGACCTCACCGGCAATTTTCCAGAGGATATTAAGTAATATTTTGAGAAAGTATAAACTTACCAATTTTACCGTTAATTATATAGATGATATTTTACTATTTTCTAAAACTTTTGCTGAACACAAAACATCTGGCACTATTACTGGAAGCAATCAAAACAGAAGGTTTCCGATTAAAATTTACAAAGTGCACATTTGCATCAGATTCAGTAAAATACCTGGGTCATATAATACAAAATAATTCTATTAAACCAGTGAAGGATAACTTGATTTCAATAAGGAATTTTCCTGTTCCAAAAACGCAGAAGAATGTAAGACAATATGGTATATACCAATATATAAAAAAATACCAGTAAAAAGGCTATAAAACTATGTAATAATCTAATAATATATCACAATGCATTAAACTCCAGGGATCCCTAAACTTTTATCATTACACAATATCTTCACATTTATATTGACGGCGGCTAACTGTGTCACGAAGAATTTGAATACATAAGGTATGGCGATGGACACGAGGTGGCCCTCTTGACAAATTTTACAAGTTTCTTTCACCCCATCCATTTTACCCGTAATCGGGCCAAGGAGTGTCCCACATTTGGTGCAAAGTACTGCCTGAAAGAGGAAAATTAATCTTGAATAAACAAGGCAGTACAAAATACTAAGTGGGAAGCAAATCTTGATCTATAAAACTACTACATATTTTTGAACTAGCGTTGCCAGCGACTTCGTTCGCGTGAACTTGATTCCCGTAGGAACTTCATAATTCATCTGGATAAGAAGTACCCCAAATGTTGACCCACCATATAAGTTAGAACTGTGCGTTTCATTAAAATCCGTCCAGCGATTATTGCGTGATGTGCGGACAGACATACAGACGGACTGGCAAACAAATTTGCAAAAAATGTTGTTTTAGACATGACAATTTGTATCACGACTTGAAAAAAAAAATATTTCATGTAAAGCCTGACCAGAAAAATAAAAAACTTACTGTGGGGGCGCCACATTTGCTTTTTTCCATAGCTAGTTAGTGTTGCCAGTAGAAGATATTAGTTCTATTAGTTTTACGCATCGTGGCGAGGTTTTTTATTTTCTTGGTTTTTGTTGTTGCATTGGTTGTTGTTTTGTTTGTTGGTTTTGGTCTTGGTTGTTGTTGTTGCACCATACAACAACGGTTCATGTACTGACAGTCAAACCTGTTCGAAAACATTCCCAGGATGCCATTGGCGCTGGAGCGGACCCTGCGCATCAGGGATGCACACCGTTCATTATGAGTATGTTCATTCATTATATTCATTAGGCAGGAGGACGCGTGGCAGGTTGGCAATTCGCAATTGCAGATTGTCTTTGTAACCAATTAATGGTGTGAGTTTTTCAAAATTTGGTTGTCATTTTGTCTCTTTTTTACAATAGGGTTTTATTTTCAGGATTTACAGTACAATTCTTGTATAACTTTTATTCTACTCGCGTCGCCGCCGCCCGCTCACTACCCTGTACTGAGGCAATGAGCGCTAAAAACGTTTAAAATGGAGCGATAAAACTTTACATGTTTGTAACTTTTGATTTATTCCCTAAAATTAATTTTGTGTTTCAAGTTTTGCGTTGTTACAGCGACATGTTGTATATGTATGTGTGGGTGTATGTATGGATTGCAAATTACCTCGCTTTTATCCGAGCAGTGGAACAGTCGATCTTGTAATAGGAAGGCCGCTCCGTGTGACAGTAAAGCGTCCCGTTCCATCTCTCCCAAACGGATGCCGCCGCCGTGACGACGACCTTTGACCGGCTGACGAGTTATTACGTCCACTGCGCCCGTTGTGCGCACCTGAGACGGATATATACGTTTAATGGAAAATTAATTACAATTGTCAATACAAATGACCCCAATAGTATCAAAATTACTCTCAATGTGACGATACTGGACTTCATGCCAGTATTGACGTATTGACTTAATTAAGATATAAATATAAATTAAATGCAAGCATGTTGAGGAGACAGAGCGGACTGCCTTGTTAGGTTTTATTACACTAAACGTCACAAGTACCTTCATGACATTATTATACAGGTAAACGATAGATGGCGTTTCTAGTATCTAATTTTGATATAAAACTAACACCCCCACTTATCAAAATAATATAGATACACAGCCATTTACACAGAATCTAAACTAAATACAAATATTACTAATTTGTTACATTCTGTATGCCTAACAACTGCATAAAATAATAATGCTTAGCATTACTCAAACTTTTTGTAAACAGGTCTGCTGGCATTTCAGCTGTTTCCAAATATTTCAGTTCTACAATTCCATCATTAACACATTCTTTACAAAAATGATGGCGTACATCTATATGCTTAGTTCTTTTATTAAAATTATTATTTGAAGACAGCTTAAGTGCACCCTGGTTATCATTAAATAAAGTTATGGTATATGACTCATCAGTTATTTCCTTTGACAAATTAAGCAAATAAATAGCTTCCCTACAGGCTTCGGTTATACCCATGTATTCAGCTTCTGTGCTTGAGAGTGCAACTGTCTTCTGCTTTCTTGCCTCCCATGAAACAATACTTCCAGCTAACGTAAAACATAGGCCTGTATAAGACCTTCTGTCTATGACATTATTCCCCCAATCTGCATCAACAAACCCTTCTAATTTTGAATTACCACATCTACTATATTTCAAACCAAAATGTTTAGTTTTTTTAAGATATTTCAAAATTCGTTTAGCATATGCCCAAGTTTCATGATTACAGCAATTGTTAAATTGACTCAGAAAACTTACTGAAAATGCTATGTCGGGTCTAGTTAAGACTGCTAAATACATAAGTCTGCCAATGAGTTGCTGGTAAGGGTATCGACCTTCACAATTTCCATTTGCTGAGTTAATGTTTAATTTAGTCTCTAAAGGTGTATTAACTACTTTACAATCTGCCACGTTGAACCTATTTAACAACTGATTCACATAATTCTCTTGGCTTAATGTAACTGTGCCATTAACTTTATCAATATTAACAGTCATTCCCAAACAATTTTTAACCTGTCCTAGATCTTTTATTTTGAATTTTGAAGCTAATACCTTCTTCAAATTATTACATTCAATATTATCATTTGTAAACACAAAAAAATCATCGACATACAAGGTTACTATTGTCTTTTTATCATTCTTATTTTTGGTGTACAAACATGGTTCCAATTTGGAGCGTTTATAACCAATACCAATAAGGCATTCATCAACTTTCCTGTACCAGGCCCTTGAGGATTGCTTGAGACCATAAATTGCTCTATTCAATTTAAGTACTTTATTATTAAGATTATTTTGAGAATCTAATAAGCATTCCGGTGTTTGCATGTAAATTGTCTCCTCGAGGTCCCCATTCAAGAATGCTGCAGTGACATCAAGATGTGTAACATCTAAACCAAGTTTAACAGATAATGCGAACAACAATCTTAAAGTTGAATGTTTAACCACAGGTGAAAAAATATCTGAATAGTCCACATTTTTCTTCTGCATATAGCCCTTGGCTACCAAACGAGCACGGTAACGAACATTATTATCATAGTTCAGTTTTTTACGCAGTACCCACTTACACTTCACTACAGTTTTATTGTCCTTTGGCATATCCACTAGCTCCCATGCATTGTTGTCCTCAAAACACTGAAGTTCCTGCTTTACTCCCAATAACCACTGTTCTTTTTCTGCTCCTTGTAAAGCTTCTTCTAGAGATAGCCCACTAGCATCATCAAACACTTCCTCAGAAATACACATATTTGACATCCCATACCGTTCTGGCTTTTTTCTGATTCTACTGGATCTAACACGCTGCTCAGGTAAGTCATAAGCATCTTCATATTCATTAGGAATATAAGAGTCATCTGATGTTTCTTCAACTAGTGTATCCTCATCTCTGGTTACTTCTCTTGAACTTGATTTATCCTTGTCAGTTGTGTCCCCCACTGAACATGAGTTTTCTCCTCTTTTAATAATTGGTATACTGATAACTGGATTATTTTCTTCTTCCGTGACAATGACGTCTCTGCTTGTTGTCACACGTCCTGTTCTAGGGTTATATATTCTGTAACCTTTGATGTCATCTGGATAGCCCACAAGTATCTGCTTCTCAGATTTTCTGTCCCATTTCTGGCGTTTCTCTTTAGCCACATGGATCATGACACTGCTACCAAATATTCGTAAGTGACTTATATCTGGTTTATATCCTGTCCAGATTTCATAAGGGGTTTTATCATTTAACGCAGGAAGCACAGTACGATTTTGTAAATAAACCGCAGTATTAGTCGCCTCAGCCCAGAACTCTTTGCCTATATTCGCATCAAATAACAAGCATCTAGCTTTCTCTACAATTGTGCGATTATTTCGTTCTGATAAGCCATTCTGCTCAGGGGTATATGGGTTACTTCTTTGGTGAATGATGCCTTTCTTCTTGAGATATGAGTTAAATTCTTTGTTACAGTACTCACATCCATTATCACTTCTCAATATCTTTATCTTCTTATTTGTTTGTTTCTCAACTTTTGCTTTAAATTCTGCAAAACATCTAAGTGCTTCATTTTTATGTTTGATGAAATACACAAATATCATACGACTATAGTCATCAATAAATAGTATGAAGTATCTGGAACCTGCAAGTGATTCATGCTCCATAGGTCCACAAATGTCAGTGTGGACTAAAAAGTAATTCTTTGCTTCTTGAACCCTCATTTGTGAATGGTAGACGACACTGTTTACCCTCACAGCAAACTGTGCACGATGACTTGTCAAGATTAATTTTTTCTTGGAGATTCATTCCTTCAACAGCACTTGTCATTTTATTAAGGTATTTACTATTGACATGACCCAATCTGCGATGCCAAGTATTGCCTGATACAGTCAAATTAGCCACTGCACTGTCAGGTACTCTCAACTTGTACACTCCATTAATTAGCATAGCTGTAGCCACCAATTCATTGTTTATATTGAATACTGCACAGCCATCTGTCATAAAGTGAATTTTATTACCGGATTTTATTAACTGGCTCACCGACAATAGGTTGGTAGTCAATGGAGCACATAATACATCCTTAACTGGAACTTCAAATTCATATTGATCAGTTTTTGTTACAATGGTCACATCGCCGGAACATAATACCTTCAGTCTCTCACTATTAGCAACGCAGATATCTTCCATTTTGTGATACGTTGCATTCTTAATCCACTGTTCATTAGCGGTTAAATGCCTACTCGCGCCAGAGTCAATGTACCAGTCGTATTTGTTAAATTGACTGCTTAAAAACATCGCACTTAATGCATTAGTTTGTTTACGTTGCAATGCTTTCGTATTATTATTGGTGTTATCATTTTTTGGACACTGATTCTTGTAATGTCCTGGTTGTTTACACCGGTAGCATTTGACATGACTTTTGGCGTTGACATTGACATTTTGTTTCGTTTTACTTCTTTTCGCGCTGGCCATAGATAATTTATTAATTTTCTTATGTTGCCATCTCTGCGTACCGCTTGCGAATGCGTTGCTAACTTCATTGGATTGATCACTTTCACTCACTTCTGTTTCCATGTCCATGAGTTTCGTTTTAATGGCGTCCGTCGTGATTTTGATGCCAGAATGCTCGATCGCCATAATCATCGGCATAAATTTTTCTGTCAATCCAGCTAGCAATAAGCAACCGATCCACTCGTCGCTGATGTTAAATCCTGTCCCACTCAACTTTTGTCCCGTTTCGACTATTTGCGTTACGTACGACTGCATAGAAACACTATTTTCCAGGCGTATTGAGATCAAATTACGTAATAGAGATATTCTTCGCGTAAATCCCGAATCGTCAAATAATGCCTTTAACTTGTTCCATAGCTCCAACGTAGTTGTCACGTTTTTTATATGTACGTACAACGCACTATCTATAGTCATAATTAGTTTCGCCTTAGTTCTCGCGTCATCTGCGGCTTCTATTAACTTCCCAGTTACTGGCTTTATGCAATGCAGCATGTCCTCTAGGATTAGAAAATTCTCCGCGGCGAAGATCCATTCGTTGTAGTTTTCACGACCTTTTAGCTTGGGAACATTTACTAGATATTTCGATGCCATTCTTTCAAACTTTTGTTGCATTCACTGAATAACACGTCGCTAACTATGTTTCACCACTTTTACATTAGAAATACTACTTATTTTAGAAACTATTAAGGACACTGGGCCCATAACCTATAAATTAAACGGAAGCATGTTGAGGAGACAGAGCGGACTGCCTTGTTAAGTTTTATTACACTAAACGTCACAAGTACCTTCATGACATTATTATACAGGTAAACGATAGATGGCGTTACTAGTATCTAATTTTGATATAAAACTAACAATAAATTTCATTGCAAGATGTTTAAAAATAGAAACGTGCTTCAAACATGTTTTTAAAGTTCAAAGAGGTTTTTAAAATTTCACTAAAGTCCATCCAACAAATGGGCGTCTGGTGTACCAAATCACCCCGAATTAATCAATTCACTCATATTCTCTCGCATAAGTAAAATACAGTAAGCAGTTTTTCCAAATGACTCTAGTGTATCAAATGCACCAAATCGTCTACCATATATCCTCAATTAGTGACCCAGTAACGACTAACAAGTCAACCCATGACACCCGACTCTACCACAAATTTATTAAATCACTCCGCCAACACCTGCCACTTGTTGGAAACCATGTTTATCTGAAGTGTCTGGGTCTGAAGTGTCTGAAGTGTCCTTGAAGTGAAGCTAAGTGGTCCTTGACTATATCGAATTACCCCAAATATTCATATTCTCACCCAAACAACTGAGCAACGTAACAAGTCATCCCAAACGATTATACTGATACGCACTAATTCACCCCGAATGTATCAACTAACCCATGCTCTCACTTAGGTGACCCGACGACCATAATAAACCATTCCAACGATTCTCTTGTGTACCGTCTCACCCCGTTCCAAATACCCCTTATCTCACCTGCCACTTGTCGGAGACCATATGCCGTAGTCGCTGGTAGTGAATAACGCCAAAAAATATGTCAGCGGTCATCTCTCGTCCGTCCACGCCCGAGTACATCCTCTCAGTGCCGTAGTAGTTGTAACCGCCGACTTCTAGTAGTCGTCCGAAGTAGTTTATGGCTGTGTCCTTCTCGTTGAAACGGAACGGAGTTGCGTCGTGCACCTGAAATAGAGAAGTCAATTAAGTTTAAAACTAGAAGCTCTTTCATAATTAAATAAAATCCAACGGTAAGCCTAAGGCTTCGGACCCATTGGGCAAATAGTTTGCGGCTGACTGTCTGCCTCCCATATACATATTTTAGATGGAGCGTTCATACAACGTGTACTGTACTCAGTTTTTTTTTTTATGGACGAAGGTGGCAGACGAGCATACAGTCCACCTGATGGTAAGTGGATACTGTAGCCCATAGTAAGTGTACATTTCAAGGTAGTCTTCTGTGAGAGAGGGGGTAACGTGGCCAGTCGAGTGCGCCCAGCGGCTGTTGGATTGCAGCGTGCACTCTCCCCCTCATAAAGCTCATAAAGTTTGCGGCGTTTCGCTTGCCGACTCATGCAGTCGGCGCCCGATTTGCAGAGAAAGTACGGCCGTTCACCCGACGTCACTGAACTTGAGTTTGCATCATTGACTTATACGCATGCATCCAATTTGCAGCTCAGAGTCAGCTAGCCGACAGTCAGTCGCAAACTATTTGCCTAATGGGTCCGAAGCCTAAAAGTTGCTTAGCGAATTATGGAGAGATCAGTGCTCGGAGTTTTATTGAGGGATAAAAAGTGAAACAAAGTAATTCGCCAACGGACGAAAGTAACCTACATTGCGGAAAAGACAAACACGCGGAAGTTGCATTAGACGGGTCAATGTCGTACTACCGATAAGCATCAGAGCATACGAGTGCTCGTTTGCTCGTAATTTCCTATCGAATATCGGGTGAGTCCCAGAGAAATGTGTTCATTATAATTTTGACATAAACGGTGCTGTATTATTATCTACTAGTTTTGATTCGGGGTACGAGCTATAACGAATGTGTTATATGCTTTGAACTAAAATTTTAATCGCCGGATTTCTTTTCCAAGATTTGACAGGTTTTTTTTTATAAATATAAACACTATTGAATGACATAATAAAATATTTTACATTATTTTGGTAGGACTTTTTAAGTATATGTACAAGTATGTATGTGTATGCATGTATACTCACGTGTCCATGCAAACTGGCCCCCTTCCCCGCCATACACTCGATCATCATGGCGATGGTCATTCGCGAGGGAAAGCCGTGAGGATTGAACAGGATATCTGGGATCAACCCGGACTCTGTGAAAGGTAAATCCTCCGTTGCCCACTTCTGGGAGCAGATACCCTTTTGACCGGCCCGAGAGGCGAACTTATCGCCTACTGTTGGGTTTCTCTGCAAAAAAAAAATATTCGCGTGAACTTTTGAGTTATTCTCGTGGGAACTCTATAACCAATCGGGATAAAATGTATCCTAAATGTTAACCCAGGTCATAAGCTATAGCAATGTCAAGTTTTATTGAATTGTGTCCAGTGGCTTATGCGTGATGCGCGTTGAGACAGATAGTAGGAAAATTCTAAATAATGGCTGTTCTGGACACAACGATTTTTAAAAAAAATGTTTTTTTTCGGAATGGTAAATTTCTTGTGGCCTTAATGGCCTTTCAAGAGTCACCGAACATGTATAGTTTAGCCAGAAGCAAAAAGTGTGTGCAGCAACGAGCCTAAAGGCTCCCCCCGCCGGTAAGGGACGGACCTCGGCTTAGGGGGTTGCTTTGGGAGAGTACCGCGGGATCGCGAGTCGGTGAATAGCGCCCAGACACTGTTGGCTGAAGACCGGTATGTTTCACGGCGTGCAAGTCACGGTGCAGCGAGAGTGACGTCCTCGTCTACGCCGGCAGGGACGGTGTATATGTGTAGCCTGTGAGTGTAGTGTAAGAACCGCATAGGCAACAGCAATACGGATTGCCGTATTGCTTTGTATTGTGCGTTTTGTGGCACAGGCCTGCATTTTTCGTGTGCTTCCAAGGAGTCCTATTCTGTTCCCAGTAACTTTACTGACCGACTCCTGACTTAATTCTACGCGACTGGACATTGCAAGATACGTTTTAGACTTTGAAATTATTTATTACGAACAAAACTTGACACTGCCAGTGTGCTAACTGCACTATTGCCATATACGGAAAGAAAAAAAAAAGAAGTTCGGTAAAGGGTTCGGTACTCGAAAAAGTTTTGTTACATAGCATTTTGGGACTAACCTGTATCCTCAACATAATGCAAGCCTTCTTAGCGGCCTTCGCGGAAAAGTCTCCGCAAAGTCGTACGCTGTCAACGAACACCTCTTCTTTGCCCCTGTACTTCCTTACCACGAACTTGTTGGTTTCACCGTCGAAGAAACTGTCAATTACATATTATGTGTTATGAAAACAAGATGTGTCAATATTGACACAGGAAAAAGATGTGTTTTTATGCAAAACACAAATGTTAGCATTAACCAACCGAGCGTTCGCAGAATTACCAACCTTTTTTGTTTCTAAACAAGTTAATACGATGATTTTAAAATATGTATTCATTCATATTCGTTGCTTTAACTAATCGTTTCTCAACCCGGGGGTCGCGACCCCGGGAGGATTGCGACCACATGTATGGGGGGGGGGGGGGGTCTGGGAGTCTCATTGGTTAGGAAAAATTAAGAACTTGTACATAAAAAAACCTATTTATAAATTAATGATTTACAATCAAATGTTAATCGGCAAAAACATGATTTTAGCCAATACATAAGTATGAGGATATTTACTTTAATTTATTACCTTTTTAGGTCAAGACATTATTAAGGTTAACAAACGATGCTCTAATGGAATGAATAGGTTTGTTCTGCAACGTTATATTTGCGGTTGGCGCTACTTAATCGCCTATTGAATAAGTTGATAATGAACTGCAAAGGAGTTTGCATTTGTGCAAACGCTCAATTGGGCGATAGTTTAAACACGCAAGCACACGTCCATACACACATCTTGAGTTCAATTATATTTATGTGAATTATTTTTAATGTAAAATACATTCTCGCGCATGATGATAGTGAATTTGCCGTCAATTTAAGCCAGATATACACTCATAAATTGTCTATGGTATTCGAGTTTATTAAAATGACATCTCAAATGGCAGTCAGTATACGAGTCGAAATAAAACAAATGAAGTGAAATTTAAGTTCTAATTATTTTAGTTATCTCAATGAACGACTGATTAATTGCTATTACAACTTTAAAAAATATTTAATTAAAAGAGATAAATTAAAATATCGCCCTATTGCCATAAGTAAAGAAAAAATAATAACGACGATTATAAACCGTAAAATTGTAGTAAAACATGCAATCTCACCAATAAAACGGGTCTTCTAAGTTAATCCTAGCACCGACGGGCGGCAATCCATCCGCGTCTATATACTGTGCCAGTTCCGGGTTAGTATCGTCTCTACAGAAGTATGAGGAGGAGTGCTTCAGGTCTATGATTTCGGATTTGTATACGCTACCCGCCGCAAAACCACGCTCGTATGCTGACTTGTTGATTATCATCGCGTCCTCCATGTCGTAGCCCTGGGGGGGGGGGGAGCGATAAGAAAATAACTAAGTAAATTTTTTCTTAGGTTTTCGCGATTACTATACATAGCAATTAAACAACTTTTAACGGTTTAAATCGCGTATATTTGACATTATTTATATCCCGACGTTTCGAACACTTTGCAGTGGACGTGGTCACGGGGTGACTAATTGATTTTATTTGTCACTTGAGTTATTAAGAAATTATTACTACCGTCTGAAATTTTTATGAACTACCGTCTGAAATTTTTTAATCATAACATTCCCTATGCACGCAGTATTCGCTCACGGTGTCCAATGGTTGGGTTTGTCCAGAACATGTTCACAAACTGCAGACTTGGTCGAGCGTCTGTTCTTCATGTCAGCTATGTGTTCTTTTATCCGGATACCGATGCTCCTCTTTGTTTGCCCAATGTATGATAATCCGCATTCACAATCAACACAAATGGGACAAACCCAACCATTACATTCGATTTGATAATCCACAAATCCTCGCTAGAGAGACCCGGTACATGCCAAGAATGTTACGCGAGGCTATTGAAATCAAGAAACACCCAAATTTCAATAGAGAAGATGGTTGGCAAGTACCACCGGCTTGGGATCCAGTCATTAAATTAATTAAATCACAAGGCCAACGCCATACTGCAAGACCTCTGGACACCGTGAGCGAATACTGCGTGCATAGGGAATGTTATGATTAAAAAATTTCAGACGGTAGTTCATAAAAATTTCAGACGGTAGTAATAATTTCTTAATAACTCAAGTGACAAATAAAATCAATTAGTCACCCCGTGACCACGTCCACTGCAAAGTGTTCGAAACGTCGGGATATAAATAATGTCAAATATACGCGATTTAAACCGTTAAAAGTTGTTTAATTGCTAAGTAAATTTTATTATGTTATTGGCTATTCTAACAACACACATTTGATTTATACTTACGGAATATGATATAACAGCTACAATCGCATTAGTCCCACACGGATAATCATCCAGTCCAACATTATCGTGATGAGTGGGCCGAAAGAGAGGCGTGGCGGGTGTCTGTAGGCGGTATAGCTTGGTCTCCGCGGTTGTACCCCAAGTGTGGATGGGCGTGCCCATCGTTTGTTTGGCCATTTGACACTGGTACATGTTACTGGAACGGATTTATTGCTCATTTTCAATAACAATTTAGAAGTTATAGTCTAGTCGTGTTACAAATCCAGCTTAACATTAAAAATACAGTGACTCATCACCAGTAGAAACATGTCCGCATTGACTTCCAATATTTTAAAATATATTAGGATACATCTAAGATTTATTGCTATAGAATGAAAAAATAAAATTGGACAGAAACACAATGCAATTATTATTACTAAAAATGTGTTTGTAAACATCGATATGGGAATAGACTAGAAACCTTGTTGGCAGCATCTATGGGGGGGGGGGGGGGGAGGGGTTCGTGAAGCAGATGCGGAGGGGTTTATTAAAAAGTCAAATTTGAAACGTTAAGTACTACCTCATAAGACTGTTCCATTTTCAAAACACATATAAATTAAATAATTTGAGAGGTACTGAACAAAGAACACCATTTAAATCTAACGTGGCTACCCTAGAATGCTTGTACAACATATATAGTAGGTATGTATAAACAAGAACTAATGTCTCAGTCTAGACTAATTTAAATCCTTGTAAAACAAGCTGATTTCTATTAAACATTTGTTTACCTTTTGTTTCGGGCGTTAATGAATAGAGAATAGTGCAAAAAGCTGTTAGTGGGACAAAGATTCGTACATTTTAATATCTGTAATAAGTATATATGATGGAATGTTCCTCTTAAAAGGACCAGGGTAACTTCACTTTTTTGTCCCCCATTTAAATTCACCAACCACTGCTCAAACGCGCAATTAACAACAACGATGAATACACACAATGACTCATATATTGACAAGAATGAATGATGAATGAACAAGAATGAAGGATATAGACTTATTTTGTAATTCTGATTTGGCTTTTGGGAGAAAAATTACTTGCATGATAAACACGCACGCCCGCACGTGCACACACACACACGCACACACACACACACAAACAAACACACGCACACAATTACCATTACGTGTTTTATTTGGTAAAATTAATCTTCATAAAGTAAGAATCAGAATTTACAGGTAGTTTTGTAAAGTTTAGTATAATTACAGTCGACCCGCGGTAATCCGGCCCCTGTCTAATCCGGCGGCCTTTGTAATCCGACATGTCAAATATATATGTACGAACTACAAATCTTCGTCAATGTTTTATTGAACAGGCTTGTCACGCGGCTGCGTCACATAGACGTGTACTGTATCGGTCAGTTTACTCAGTTTTCTTGCAGTGACTGCGCGGCGCGGGCGTTCACGTAGTATGTCGCAATGTCTTCGTCAACCCAAAAACGGAAGCACAGAACATTAACAATTAAAGATAAAAGTGAGATTCTGGACCACCTCAATCGAAATGAATCTTTTAGTAAGTAAGTCTTTTAGTATCGAATTAATTACAAGGTACTCCTTTTCAAGAAGTTCGGGACTATAAAAGGTCGGAGGCAATATTCTATAGTCCGATAAATCGGTTAATCCGACACCGCCTTGCAAAACATTTGTCAGTTTACTGCGGGTCGACTGTATATGCAAAACCACTTATCTTTTGTTGAAACATTAATAAGCATGAATTTACAATGTAATTAATAATTATTGTGTTTATGCAGTTATATCGTGTTAAATAAAATAAATAAATAAACATTATAAACTCTCACCGCGGTGACTGGTTGCAGTCCGGCATAGGAATCAACTGAGCTAAATTGCTCATGAACGCGGACTTTGATAGTTCCAAGTGTGTTGTTCTACCTGAAACAATAACAAACTATTTAGTAGCTGCAATATTTGTTTGGGAGATATGTAAAAATTCATATTTTTCAAATAACAGGTCACCGCACCACAGTAGTGTTCTGTATTGTCTTTACCGTCAGTCGTCAGGTACATGTACCGTACTATAACGTCCCACTGCAGGGCTTCCCTAGTAAATCAGTGGGGGCGTTTCGGGCCGTAATACACTACGCGGGCCCAGTGCAGATTGCTGGAGCACATAATCCAGATTCTTTTTATTTCCGGAGAATGCGGGTTTCCTCACGATGTGTTCCTGTCACTGCAGGGTTAGTGTCAATTTTTAAAAATTCATACTTAAGTACAAACCCAGTGGTACGGGCTGAGGATTGGAAATCACGATCACACGAATATGAATTAAACAACTTTGAACGGTTTAAATCGCGTATATTTGACATTATTTATATCCCGACGTTTCGAACACTTTTCAGTGGACGTGGTCACGGGGTGACTAATTGATTTTATTTGTCACTTGAGTTATTAAGAAATTATTTGGACTACCGTCTGAAATTTTTTTTTGAACTACCGTCTGAATTTTTTTTAATCATAACATTCCCTATGCACGCAGTATTCACTCACGGTGTCCAGAGGTCTTGCAGTATTGCGTTGGCCTTGGTATTTAATTAATTTAATGACTGGATCCCAAGGATTTGTGGATTCAAAGTTGTTTAATTGCTATGTATAGTAATCGCGAAAACCTAAGAAAATATCACACGAATATGAGTTGAGTATAGATACCCCTATGCTATTAGCGATGGGTAACTCCGGATTCAATGAGTCAAAAGATCCGAAATCGCGATCGGAGCCCAAACTCTTAATAATTCCGGGTTATTTATTCCTTTCATTTTTGGATTGTTGAGTTACATGAACGAACATGATGCAAAGCGAACGAGTCGCTCTCAGGCTCTTATAAAATATAAGTAGGTGAATCAAAGGAGTCAAGGAATCGTTAAGAGGAGTCGGATTAAGTGAGCCGAAACACTCCGAAGAGTCGTAAATACCCACGACTATATGCTATCACCACTCTCAGTCAATCTATCAGTCCTCGGGTAATCAATACCGTTACTATGTTCTATTTTCTTCATAATTTTATTATTATTATTGAGCAGCATAATTGATAGTATTTTGTGTTAGCTGGGTCTTACAAGTTTTGTCCCATCTTCTCTCCTGGAAGCCATTTGTCAAGTCTGTTCTTGTAGTTGGCGATTCGATGATTTCTTGTGGTAACTTATTCCATATGTCCACGACTCTGTTGTTATGCACGTTGCATTTAAATTTGATTTATTTAAAACTTGTGTTTTTACTTCCCATTCTCTAACTAAAGTATACTTCAACATACCTTTAATTATCTCTGTCTGTGTAATGGCGATGTCCAAGTAAAGCTGTTCCATGGTGCCCACGAGTTCGAGCTGTCCCGTGGATAGGTTGATTACTGGCCTCATCATACGACACTCGGTTGTGAATAGAAATACGCCAGCGAACTGCGAGCACTCCTACAACGCGAACATAATTATTACTATATTTACTATTTACAGTATTTTATGTGTAACAATATCGTTTAATCATTAACATACGAGTACATACATACAGTGTATGTCCGAACCTTTCCTAAACCCTAAACCTTTTGGGAGGGGGAGAGTGCACGCTGCAATCCAACAGCCGCTGGGCGCGCTCGACTGGCCACGTTACCCCTCTCTCACAGAAGACTACCTTGAAATGTACTGCATTTCCCACTTTATCTTATTTTCATAATGTACGTACATGTTTTGGTAGTGAGTGAGATGTGCCAGAGCCCATTCCCATCCCATCCTCTCCCCATTTCTCCAAATCCATTCATATATCTCCAAAGGTAGGCGCGCAGCCGGGGTCGTGCCATTGTTTGTCATTTTGGAGTAATGTTGGCATGTATCGCGGATGTCTATGAGCGATAGTATCTACTTACCATCAGGTGGACTGTATGCTCGTCTACCGCCTTCTTTCATAAAAAAAATCCATGTATTTCGTTCACGAATTCACGAGTTCATTGACATGAAAATTTAAAAAATGCTTTTTTCTACAAAACAACAGTTCAGGCTATATATAGAGAATTCGGGCTTTCAGATTTTTGGAAAGGTCCAGACACACTGTATATTGATATCACTTATATACCGCTGATATTTTATTGGTTTTAGAGCCGTGACGTAATTACTCTGTTAAGGAGACACTATCAATACGTAGGAACACGGAAAAAGTATCGATACTTTTATACAGTACTTTTTTGTTATTTAAATTGTATAATAATTAGTTATTTAATTGTTATACAATGTGTCACTGAAATAACGCAAAAGCTTGTCGACTCTCACACTATTACAGGTGATTTAGAATCGGTCAGCATCCGTAGAGATGTTGCATCTCTCTGCGTTTTTACCGCCCTTATAATGTGGAATGTTCTGAGGAGCTGTTGGATTAGATGCCGACTTCGGGTTTTCACACTTCCTTGATGTAGAGTCACTGCGTATAGCGCGGTCAAAAAGACACTTTATACCGCGAACCCGACAGTTGTGGAATGAACTGCCAGCTGAGGTATTTCCGTTACGCTCCGCCATGGGTCTCTTCGATAGAGCTGTGAACATGTTTACCTGCAAGGTCGGCAGCGCTCCCTGGTGTTGCAGATGTCCATGGGTGGTGGTGACCACTTACCATCACGTGGCTATCATTTATAAAAAAAAAGGCTGAAGCTGTGTCGATCAGTATTGGGAGTAGAATAGATTCTATCGATTTTTACAATTTTTCAACGGTGGAAAGGAGAATTGGGATAAGCGACTTACAACTTACTTTAAAATGTAGACCACAATACATTACTACGGTTTAAAAGCAAAATGTTTTAACCTACACAAACTTTACTTACAAAATTAAATCTTAATTGTTAATGTATTATAGTCTACATTTTAAAGTCAGTTTTATGTCGGTTAAGTCATTTTGCCTTTCAACCGTCGATAAGTTTAGTTTTGAAACTAAAGTGTGTGTCGCTCATCCGTTTATTCTATACACCGAAGCATTCTATGTGATTTATTCTCAAAATTAATTGTATTATTCGCTAGGACGGTTTTATATATTTTAAATTAATTGACGTGTTTCAAATTTTGCACTCATTTTGGTGACACGTTGTATATTGTTTAAATTACGCCGATAAACCCACCTGTATCTTCGGTATAACAACAATCTCCGTAGTGATAGGAACTTCCTCACCCTTGATCTTCAAAGTGCGCAAATAAGCGGCAGATTTCACCACCGTATCGGGGGAGAAATACCCGAGCAATCTCCCGTCGAGGAATACCGGGTATTTGTACACGTCATGTGATAAAGGGGTGTGTGTTACTGAGCTGATTGGCTCCATTCCTGGGTACGAAACAATTGAAAAGTAAGTATGAACCTCTCTATTCAACCCAAAGGTTAGCTGGTAGTGAATGCCATAGGGGTTTAAGCTCGCCTTTTGTACGATATTGTGCAATGAAGTGTATAAATAAATAAATATTAAAAAGAATTCTTTATTGTTAAAGAGCGGAGATATGCTGGTGCTAATCTAAAGCCGATTTAGTAGCGAAATTTGCAATTCTCAAAATGGTGGAAAACAGTTATTTTTCAGTGACGGACATTAACAAAAATGGATACACAAAAAATAAAGTGCGATTTTTAAGTATCGAGGGGTATTTGTACACGTCATTCGCTAAAGAGGTGTTAGGTTGCTAAGCTAATTGTCTCCATTCCTGCATACAAAAAAAATGGAAAAGTATGTATTAATTTACGAGATCCACGCGAAGAGATTGTGTGGTGGTATTCCAAAGCCGGCAGACACCACATCAATTCCTGTGGGTGTAGTGTCGTGGCGATTACATTAAAACCAATCGGTGACGACCGCTATGACGTTTATGCTCATAAAATTTCATTAATTAATGTCGCCATTTTTCTTGGTGCATAAATACGGTACTTCAAGATTGGAAGCAACTTACTTGGGATGGGAATTGTTTATAGAGATGTCTCGACAATTTCCAAAGTCGTACACTGTTTTGATAGAAATTGACATAGGATATGCAGTCTTTTTCTCGACTTTGTTACGGAGTGAACTGATCTCATTTGTGATTTTGTTCTTTGACCGACCCGACATTTCTTATTGGACTGATAATATATTTTTTTTGCATAGCTCAATACCTATTTTTTAAAGTCACATAATGTTAATAGTAATACGAGGGTTATATGAGGGAGAGAGTGCACGCTGCAATCCAACAGCCGCTAGGCGCACTCGACTGGCCACGTTACCCCTCTCTCACAGAAGACTACCTTGAAATGTACTGCATTTCCCACTTTATCTTATTTCCCTAATGTATGTACGTGTTTCGGTAGCGAGTGAGATGAGCCAGAGCCCATTCTCATCCTATCCCTCCCCATTTTTCCGACTCTTTCTCTAAATCCATTCCTATATCTCCACAGGTAGGCAACGTATCCGTGCCAACGTTTGTCATTTTGGACTAATGTTGGCATGTATCACGAATGTCTATGGGCTACAGTATCCACTTACTATCAGGTGGACTGTATGCTTGTCTATATCTGCCTTCGTCCATAAAAAAAAAAAAACAACATGAATTTTAAATCAGTAAATTAATAATATTTTTCAGTTATTCCCTCAGTCATTAATGTAGGTACCTACTTATACTTGAACACATTTTTATTGATAAGAGACACAAGTCATGTAGGTAACATTACTATCGGTAGCTGTCACAGCGGTCGTCACTGATCGGCCTGATATAAGGGATAACAAAGCCGTTACCACGAGCACTGAGGAACTACACCACCTCTGAATGAGTGGACTCGCCAACCAGCCACCCGCAGTGTGACGTTGTAAGTCCATACATCCCTCACGCAAAAGACAACAGAATCTAGCAGTGAACGAATAAAAGGCTGGTTGCGATAGATACTATCTGATGGAACTGGATGGTGGTAGATTGGATGGTGAGTACAATGAGGTGAGACTAACCGACATTCGTAAGAATGCTACAAAACTAGCAGAATATAGAATTGTTGTTAAAAGTGAAACTCACCGCATCTTTCCAGGACGTAAGGCAGAGACGCCAGTTTTTTCGCATCAGCATGCTCTGTTACCTGGAAAAGAATTCGATTATAGAAAGAAAAAACATTTATTGCCATTGTATACTTACAAAAGAAAAATACAATACAACTTAAATGCGTAACAAAGAAAAAATATTTGATAAGTGACAATAGGATGGGTTCAGATGATGGCAGCGTTCCTGTGTGTGTGCGTGAGCGGGTGTGTTTTTGAATATTTTGAACGAAGTTAGGGTTACCTTAACTTCATCCAAAAAGATTAATTCCACTGAAGGCTACCACAAAATGTACTGTATTTCCCTCCATTCTATTCCCATCAATGTACGTACGGTCGGCTAAGAAAGTGGTTTACCAGTTTGTAAAGAATGTTCTAGCTATTGAAAATATCGCTACAGTTGAATCTTGAAATTTGGTTCTAATACTGCACAATTATGATGTAGTAGTTGACTGCAAGCTAATTAAAAGACGTGGGTTAAAAATGTTGTTACTTTATTTTGAACTTTGTTATAAAAGCATTAGTTTATTATTATCTACAATTCATAATCTAACATGGCGGTGAAAATCATTACAACCTATTTAGATTAGAAAAGAAAATTAATTATTCTATCCTATAGTTCCTGATTTAAAAAGGAAAATAAGACTGACATTTGTCTAATAATTTTGAAATTTTAATTTTCACCTTTAAGGGAAAATAAAATAATTTCAATGCCCCGCAATTTTCGAAAATGCAGAAATAATAATTGTTCAATATAGTGAGGGCCATAATATTAGCAAAATTTATTTTTATTTTTGAAATTATGCTGTAAAATATTACTTATTTTATTCCTACTTTTAGAGAGGGACTGTTCGTTTTTGCATTATTTTGGGAAGTTGAGGATGAATCACATACGAAGCGGTCGTCAGCTTGTGATCTCGAATGTTCACAGAATTATTTAGACGCGAATACAGAGTTAATGATTTTAGAACGACCGAGTTGTTTGCAAATATGTTTAATGTGAATGCTCAAACAATTAGATATCACTTATATTACATGGACTTATATCATAGACATTATGCCAAGAAAATTATACATGACTGACGCTCATAGAATTGCTGGATTGAATTTCGCCAAAGAACACTTGGATTTCGATTGGAGTAATATTGTTTTCTGTGATCAGAAAACCTTCAAATGCGGGAATTTGATATCTGCTCGGGGATTGTAGAGTCAATGGGAGACCGTCTACAAGTTATATCAGAAACAAAAGGATTGATATTTATGTCATTTCAATGACATTCTAGGACGTTTCCTGTTCTTTTACTACGGTGGTCCAGTTTGGAACCATTGTATACTTTTAGCATTGATCGAGTTACATAGTGTAATGTGGTTACGCGAGTTTCTTTTTTTTACAAAGAGAAAAAGTATTTTGTTGTTCAATAGTACAAATTAATATAATTACTAAGATATAATATATTAATTTAGATAAGCTCGTAACATTAATAACGGCTGTACAAGAGAAAACGCCAATTTAAATGAGTAAATAATTTGGAAAAGTCATCTTTTCCGCGGGATTCCTTTGGATATGCGCGGGTGCGGTGCGCTTTCATTGTGTGAGGGGCTTCACAGAGACCCAAACATCAGTCTTCGACCGTTATGTTACAGTGGGATGTTATAAGCTGAAATCGAACCGTTCGCTCGTTTGGTGTTCGTTTGTTTGTATGTTACGGACCATACCTATGAACCCATAGTAGACAATAGTAGGTACAATAGACCAGAAGGTGCTTCATTGGTCACACGTGTGTACGGGACACACGTGGACAGTAACTGCCTGGCTTCTGTCGTCCGCACGTCCATGAAGGATGAACTGCGGTGTATAACCCTGGATAAAAGGTGGTGTTTGTCCCATATCCGTACAGTCATCTGGGTAAAAGGTGGTGTTTGTCTCACACCCGTACAGTCATGTGGGTAAAAGGCGGTGTTTTTCCCATACCTGTGCACTCATAGTGAGATGGTTCAATAGACCACAGGGGGCTCCATCGGGCGTGTGTACAGGACATACAAAGCCCCACGCATCGGGTAGTAACTGTCTAACTTCTGTCGTTCGCATCTCCATGAAGAATGAACCACGGTGTATAGCCCTGGGTAAATAAATGTTGGCTGTTTCACTTCGCAATTTAGGTTCTTTAACGATAAACTATTTGATTTTATTAAATAACAGAGGAGAGAAAAGTATTAAAAAATGTTTCAATTAAAAAATATGATAAATAATATTTTAACATTAGATTTATTATTATTATTTGTGTATTAGGCTAGCAGCTATCACTGATGCGCCCACATCAATACATTTACTCTGCCTTCTTTCTATCTAAACAGTTTTTTAACTTATTAAATTCCTTCTGCTTTAACCGTCTCATGGTAGATAATTCCACTAGCAAACCATTCTATTTGACAGTAAGTGCTTGTAACGATTACAGATAGCGATAGTTCAAATTAACTTTATGTCATCGCCTCTCGGGATTTTTTATATTTATTTACATATAGCAGAATTTTGACAATACATGTAAGAAAAGTAATCAAACATAAAACAAATGACAACTAGCCAGAATCCCTAATAACGTGTACCTAGGATGGGTTGTTGAAAATCATGAAAGTTTCGTTGAAGTCTCCGCTTTCTCTAGAATGCACAGTATTCAGTAAAAATGTGGCAATATGGAATTAAAAATATGAATAGCATATATGGAAACCAAGAATAAAAGACAGGGTACACAAAAGGTTCCATAGAGTGGAGTTATTGAGCTCCCCGAATAAATAAGATTAAGCACTAAACAACAGTAATACTCACTTGAAATGCGACATAAATCTCAACCTATTAATGTTCTCGGCGAGTATAGTTAGCCCCTTGTTCTGCGGCAAGTTGACGCGGTTGGAGGGCGCGTTTCCTGTTGCTATGAAAGTCTCCATCCTGTTTTCTAGACCACCAATCGTACGGAGAAGTTGTTGAACTGTTTGCTGTTAAACATATAAAATACCCTATTTAGGGAGACTTGGAAGGAATCTATTTGTTTATTTATTTAAAATACCCTATTTAGGGAGACTTAGAAGGAATCTATTTGCTTATTTATTTCAGGCATGTATTTAAATGAACAGCAAAAATATATAGCAATTTGGTCAGCTATAAAATATACCTATGGCAGCAAAAATAATCGCTTGGCAGAAGTTCGTCATCAGTTTACAATGTTTTCAGCTTTAATATTGTGAGCAGAAATTTACTATTTTAGAGAGCCATGAATTAGGGACGACAACTAAGAAATAAAACCATGTAGGAATTTATAATGTGGTCATCAGATTACGAGGATCAATTTTATAAAAAACAAAATAAAATAGGCATATCTATAGTGTTAATGTTCAGATCCTTATTTGTTAATTTGCCCAGCAAATAATGTAAATTAGTAAATGCAAATTATGACCTGTTCAACTTCAAGCGCACTTCTTAAAATCAATGAAATGATGTCAAAAAAGTACCCAATGACCAGCAAATCATTTATTTATTTATAAGGCACGCCAACAATGTACACACACTATTTGTACAAACAATATTTTACGTGGTACATCACTTAAAGGCTCATCATCATTAATCATTTAATTTGCTCATCATGCGCCTTTTGCGCATGATGAGCAAATTAAAAAAAAGGTTATAAATTAAAGGTACAAATATAATTAGTTTATAATTGGTCAAGTGAGTTTGTGAAATAACGTAACTTAATGAATTAGAAATCAGAATCATAATTATGATCAACAAAACAAATTATTTTTGAATAACTGAAATAGATTACTCTACTTTACTTTAATAATGTCATCGGTAGTCATCACTCATCGCAAAGTCGACGGAGTCGCTATTTCTGCGTCGTTACAAGAGAACTTAAACCTTAACCCACCTTTTTGCTATTATAGCTCAATCAATATTTTCTGTTGGTCATCTAATTATTTCTCATTGGTGACGCGCGCGCCACCTGCGCGTACCGCCGCTGTACCTTAATACTCATTTCACGAAATCTCCGATGTCCAGGGATAAAAATTGAAGCTATGTAATATTTCAGAATCCTAAGTTCCAGATTGTAGTCTTGTTGAGATCACGACTTTTAAATTTTGGGGGAAAGCAGATATAGTGTAAAGATTAGCACTAAATGTAACTGAAAGAGTTAATCATATTGGTTTATTCAAAAGGTATCGATTTTATAACGAAAAAAAGTATGTTAAGGGTCTCGTTTTTGCAGAAAATATGCCCGATTTTTGTAATCAATTATATGATTGATTTTTTTTTAAGTTGAAATTATATTTTGAAATAAATTGTTTAATTAATCCATGGTCTGTCTACTTACCTCACGAATGAGACCATTTTCAAGATTCTACGACCACTATGTTTACGTCTTTTTATTAGTAACTACATATCTTATCCGGCTGATTAAAAAATTAAGATGGTTGTCTTTCAAGGGGAGGTGGGGCCTACCCCACCTCCCCTTGAAAGACAGCTAGTAGGAATGTGTTTTTAAAAATACGTTTATAACACGTTGACCTGTGTCTGAATGGCTAAATTATCCCGACCTCATAGAACACGGATGTGTTGTGTACCAACGTGTTTCGGGAGTAAGAATCGCTAGATCCCATTTCCTCATCCCAACGAATCTTATTCCCTTATGGAATCCAATAAAGTATTCAATAGTGAGTATTGAAAGATTATAATTACACCATCTTTTGAAAATAGATGGATTGGCTGGTGAATGATTGGCCGTTGTATTAGTTTTATATTGGTTTCTTACTTATTATAATGAAAATATTACATGAAAATTGTGATATCTTACTGCAGTCATAGTGAAGTTGCCCTTGGTTAGCTTGGCCTTCTTCATGATGGCGAGTTTGAGGAAGAATAACATGCTCTGTAGCCTCTCCTTTAATATTTGTAGGTAGATATAGCCACCCACTTGTAACTCTTGCACCATTACTGCATCTGCACCTTCCACCTAAAATAATTATTTTTATAGCAGTACTTCGCCCCAGTAAAGTGTCATCTAATGCTTTACGAAGCGCAGGTTCGGCCTCATGTGTGGAGTACTATTCCCATCTCTGGGCCGGTGCACTGAAATATCAATTGGACCCATTCATACAACGACGAGCTGTTCGAATTGTCGAGGATCCCACTCTCACAGGCAAACGATCCCAACCCTTCAGCGTTCGGAGAGACGTTGCATCGCTCTGTGTGTTCCACCGACTGTATAACGAGGAATGGTTCGGAAGAATTGTTGAATTTGATGTCAACTTCGGGTTTTTACCATCGCACGTCCCGTAATCGTCGTGTGGTTAATCCACACTTCCTTGACAATAAGTCACTGCGCACAGTGCGGTCGTCACGACACTTTATACCACAAACCCGAAAGTTGTGGAATGAACTGCCTGCTGACGTTTTCCCGCTACACTACGAAGAAACTTGTAAATAGGATTTTACAATGCCGCTAGCGCACCCGCATATCGCCTGGTGTTGTAGGTGTCCATGGGAAGCAGTAGCCACTTACCATCACGAGGACCGCATGTCCGTCTGCCACGTTCACCATAAAAAAAGTTTTATTGTATTATTTGTATGGACTAATGTCTGAAATAAATAATTATTATTATTTATAAATCGACTTACCTTACACTTATTCTGCACAAAATCATACAACTTCTGCGCCATATAAATCAGAGAATGGCACTTATCCTTGTTATCATTAAGGTGTGTTAACACACAGCGCTTCAGCAAGAAGTCAGCTGCCTCAAAATCAGTAGCCCAATGAGGAAGTTCCAACAACTTCTGTCTGAACATCTTGCCGATGTAGACGCGACAATTCTCGGAAGTGTGGAGACCCTCTTCATGTAACTCACGGAGCATGTTTTGGACACAACTGTAGCAAATAATCAGTAATCATAAGCATAAACTTAAAATGACATGATCATCAATCAAACAAAATATAGAGGTGGTAGCATTACGACTCTAATGTACTCTCTACTCTAATTACGCAAATGGCATTTGCCAATTCGGTCAAATTTACTTCCTGTCAATTCAATCTGTCATTTGTCAAAAAACTACCAAGAACATATTATTGACAGTTCAGAGGTTGAGGGAAATAAACACATTATTTTTATGCTCTGAGTCATATTATATCGTTTTGTAACTGTTTATATTTTATAAAACAAACTACAAAACATTTCAGTTTTCATTTTAAATGAACAATTTACATTTTGTGAATTGTGTTCGTGAAAAATTTAATAATTGGTTATATTTTCTACATATTCTAGAAACGGGTTTTGTGAAAAGGTTGTCTAGCGCGGTGTGGGGGCATGATTATGATTAGTGGCGGGGAGTCTGCAACCCGCCAAGCGCAATCCTGCGCTGGCGCTCCTGGTACCTCTCATGTCCGTACAAGTAGAGGCACCCAAATCCGAGTCTTCTGCGTAACCCAAGAGGGCCGCAGTGCCTCCAAAAGCAGCATTCGCCCCGCTACCTAAACCCCGCGCAAGCCTATAGGAATACTCAGTTTCAGTTGCCACGGCGTCTGTCCATAAATCTCAACCTCCTAAGGCCACCTCCTCCCTAGTCCAGGCTAGTCCTGCTCTATCGGAGGATCTGGCACTAGTCAGTAATTTCCTCAGAGCCATCAACCCCCAGGAAATTAAAAACCTGGCTCAAGCCCTCAGGTTCACTGACGGAAACCATATGGCCCATCTAGACCTAGTCGTTAAGTAAGGGGTCTTACTTAACGATATGGAGCTATGACTTATCACGGTCTGTTGCTTAGCTATGACAGGTCATCCACCTGTCATTGGCATACAGATGCCAGTACTTGCCCCCGATAGAGCTGCTCAGGACTGACCTCGAGCCACTCCTCGATTTGGTTAACTCAGTCATCCTGGCAGGTGATCTCAACTCCGAACACCCTAGTTTCAATAGGCACACGTCCACCTAGAAAGGTAAACGCCTTGACAGATTCATTAACAAACTCGACTTTGACGTAATAGCTCCAATGACGCCAACCCATTAACAAACTCGACTTTGACGTAATAGCTCCAATGACGCCAACCCATTACCCTCATAATGTTACACACCGACGCGACGTAAACCCTATGCGAGTTAGACTCCAACCACTAGACATTGCCCTTATTAAAAATATAGCCTTACGTCTAAAGTTTGACGACCACTACTCTAAGGAATTACTTTGTTAAGATCGATGTGGTACTGTTTGTGGTACTTACTTGACATAGTACAAATCATTCTTTTTTCCATGCAGCAACAATCTGTATATGTAATGGTCAGGCCAGTCCACTAGACACTTTATGATGAGCAGTAGCGGTGCATAGTACATCACTTTGGCGTGAGAAAACATCAACTTGCAAGAACCATTTTGGAGAAAATGAAGTACGTTTGTCTGAAACAAATAATTTAATTCTATAGCATAAAATTAAATATAGCAATTAAAATTAAACAGTTGTAGAATCAAATGAAAGTAAACTGTGACTAATTTCTAAAATATTGTTATATTGTATTTAGAATGTAAGAGGTTAGTATAAATGAGTAATGAATGATTCTTTGTGTGACACTGTTAATTAATTTGAAAAATTCTTTTTAATACAGGTTTGTTCACTTCTTTGTTTTTTTAACGTTAATTTTTTTTCATTTGGATGACTAAATAGTAATTTCACGTGAAATGCAATAATTCCGTAGTTTTACTCACCATGCTGGTCTGATCGACAGTAACACATTTGATAAGTACACCATACTCTGTGAAGAGGTTGCCCCTCATTTTCCAGACAGACCTTTTGATAGCTACCGGGAAATTGCGTCTTGTGACCAGTAACATGCGCATGAGACGCTCATGACCCTAAAAACAAATGTTCCAGTTAAAATATCCATTCAGTTAAAGTAAAATATAACCAGGTCTATTCAGAGATATAGAGGGGTAGATAAGGCAAGCTGTCCGTCGCCATGGTGGAAATAGGCACTAAACTCCTACATCTCGCTTCTCGCGCTGTTCCGACCAATGTCGCTAGCAAGTCGTTGTTACGAAACACAGAAATGCCTAATAGCGATATAATCAATTGTAAAAAATCGTCAAAAATGGTGAATAAAGTCAAAGTTCCTTTCATTTGTGAAGTGATTTTCCCCAACTAAAATTTACTCACTAAAGTGACATGTTTAGTTTTCATATAATTTTACGTTTTTTATTGTTTTGAGAGATTTGATAGCAATTTTGTCTTCGCAATTATCTACTTAAACTTGGACGTTCGTTTACGCATTTTTAAAATGGACCACTGACGAAGATGCAAATAAAAAAATTGCATACTTATTCTATATTTAATATTAATATCACATTTCTCTTTCGCGCTATAATTTTTTTTTTTAATAGTCTAATGGGCGGACGAGCAAAAGGTCCCACATGATGGTAAGTGTTACCGCCGCCCATGGACACCTAGAACACCAGAGTGTATGCGGGCGCACCGCCGACCTTGCAAAATCCTATTCACAGCTCTCTTGTAGAACCCCATATCGTAGCATAACGGAAAGTCCTCTTGAGGCAGTTCGTTCCACAGCCTTTTAATTTTATTAGTAACTCACTAAAACTTTATAATAATATAGGTACACATGTATGTAACGACAGGGAAACTGAATTACAATATCAATAATGTCGCAGAACGTATGTATGTGCAACCGTTAGGTAAGAGACTCTTAACTGCCGCGGCGGCGCGGCGCATGCGCAGAACTCCTGCGCATCGAGACGGCTGGCGCACGCACAGCGGTTTAACCATGAGCGCCGAGCAATTCTACCTTGCAAGGTAAGTATTTTATATATACATATGACACACCATATTGGTAATATACACCAAGAGTCGGCATAGCATTGGCAGAACACTATCAAAATAAAAATAGTATGTGATCTTCATACAAACTCTCAAAATGTTCTCACACATACCCGCTGTTTACTCTGTCGCCACCGAACCATCAGTGGCGGAATATAAAGATGTTTATTAGGTTCAGAACAAGCGGATCTTTTAAATTATAAAATATTACGTATGGTGAAAAATATTTTGGAATTCCTTGGAAAATGATCGAGATATGAGTAATTAAAGTTTTGCTGCAATTGTTCGCCATGTATGCCAACATCAATCTAGATTGACAAACAATGCTTTGTTATCCCTTAGTCGCCTTTTACGACATCAACGGGTGGAGATGGGGTGGTGGTTGTTCTATAGCTGGCCCACACCACATGGCCACATGTTTAGTTTTATTTTTTTTAATTACCTTAACAATGAAGTATCCACCCCATTCGTCAGCTTGTTCATTGTGTTTCACTAGTTCCTCAGGGGATAAGTTTTCTAGGTGACACAGTTTAGACTGAAAACACAAACATGGTTAAATGTAATTTTTTAACATGGTTCTTGCTGAAAAATCTTGAATTCTCTTCTCGACAGTGTAAATGGCACCTCGTAAATTAGATAGAAAGAAGCTGTTGTTTTCGTTTTTGTAGTCATTTTCAATCTTTACATACTTGTGTTAGTCATTTATATCTTGCAGTTACTGTAAATGCACATACAAAGTGGTGTATTACAATACAATGTCCAGTTATCTTTCTTATTTACGATGTACCATAATATTAACAGGTATAGTGCAGAAATTTTGATTTTTGGCTCTGTAATTTTCCCTGTGAAAACGTGTGGATAATATTTTTTAATTTATTTTATTGTAACAAATACAAAAGTTTCTTTATTGTCAAATTAGCTTAAGGTAGGTACAAAGTTTCTGCGCTAGGATATACCTGCGAAGATATTAGAATATATCGCGTATCATTGCAGACATCTTTAGTGATGCATCTTTAAGATACAAATGATTACATTTAGATAAATATAGATTTATTCTAAATAGTTTTTGGAATAATTTTTTAATAATAGGTTAGGGAGACTTTCTAGTCTTTTCGTATTTTGTATGTACGAAGTGGTAATCAAATGTCTTTGGTTGTACTATTTGTACCTGGCTGGTTATAATACCATTAAAAGTTGATATTCTAAAAAAATAAATATATAAAAAAAACTATTTTCCGCCATTTTTCCATTGTTTTCCAGTCTGTGAAAATGAGTGAAAGTAAGGAAGAAATTTGCTACGGTTTTAAATTTTATTACAAAGAAGGCAAAAATGTGACAAGCCACAAAACAATTTGTGCCGTTTATGGATATAATGCGGTATTGGTAAGGGTAGCACAAAGTCTAGCGTCTAGCGTTTTCAGTCTGAAAATTTTAACGCGAAAGATGTAGCTCGCTCTGGTCGCCCAGTTGCAGATAAAGTCAATGTCATCTGTGGAAAAGTGGAGCAATATCGACACATCAGTAGCTGAGGAACGGGTAATGATCACAAAACGGTTGTAAGTCATTTGAAAAAATCTGGGTACCAGAAAAAGATTAATATTTTGGTGCCACATGATCTTACGGAAAGAAACCTCATAAACCGTTTTGTTTGCGATTCTCTGTTAAAACGAAACGAAACTGAACCATTTTTGAAATGATTAATCATGGGTGACGAGAAGTGGATCACTTATGACAAGAAAATGCGAAAAAGATTGTGGGCAAAGCAGGATAGAGGCTCCACAAACAGTGGCAAAACCCAGCTTAATATGAAACAAGGTGATGTTGTGTGTATAGTGGAATTGTGGAAAGGTATTGTTCATTATGAGCTTTTATTGTTGGGGGAAACTATTGATTCTGACTTCTACTGCCAGCAACTGATGAGATTAAAGCAAGCAATTGAGACTAAACAACCTGAGCTGATAAACAGAATGAGAATAGTGTGATATTTCACCATGATAATGCCAGACCACACACATCTTTAGTCACTTTAGCATCTTTAGCAAAAATTGAGAGAGCTTGGGTGGGAAGTGTTGATGCATCCACTGTATAGCCCTGATCTTAACCCCTTATATTTCCACCTGTTTCAGTTACTTCAGAACTCTTTAAGTGGCGTAAGGTTGACATCAAGAGAGGACTGCCAAACCTATTTGTCGCAATTTTTGGCCAAAAATCCTACAGCAATGATATTATGACACCATCTACAAGATCGCAACAAGTTATTGATAAAAATGGCATATATTTATTACAAGTAATTGTAATCAAACATTTAAAAATTCTATAGAAAATATGAAGAAAGTTTCTCTCAGACCTAATACAATAAGGTAAAATAAAAAAACACAATTTTATACTCACTTTCAACATAATAGGTAGATTTCCAAGGGACTTATCGACGGTCAAACACTTTCCATCTACCGTAAATGACATTCTTATCTTCAATTCTCCTTTATATGTGGCCACTCTCTGCCTGCACTCTGTTGGCAGTATTTTTAGAGTTTTAATCCCCACAGCATCCATAGGAACAGAAGGTTTTAAAAAGGCTGCTTCATCTATAGTGATTTTAATTTTTTCTCCAGTAGGTAACTCAAATTCAGATGGGATGAGATCAACTACAGCAGCTTTTAAGCCATCTTGGACCATGTAGTTGAAAGAATATATGTGCGGAGCGCCAAGGCTTTGTAGGTACTGAAATTAATACAAAAATGATAATAAACAATAGCTTGCATTCAAAGGAGCAGCAAAAAAAAACACTAAATAAGCACAGAAAATCATGATCAAGGAAATAAACTATTTTTTGAATAACTGAAATGAACAAATTTGCCACCATCGATTTGTTGTCACTTTCCATATTTCTGCAGCTCATTTAATTATTTTCCATAAACAATGCAAAATCTGAACTAGAGCATAATAACATATCTAGTGTTGTGAAAATGAGCATTGAAAATTTGCAGCTGGAGTGCTCATTGAGTGCTAATTAACCTTTGAGAAACCTTTGAATGAACGTCCCAGATCATTGTAATGCAAATTTTTAATATTCAATGGCCTTAAACCCTCGAGGTTAAAAGGTGAAGTTTAAAATTAAGGGTCTTAAAATTTGTTAGTCCTGACTGTGATCATTTTACTACACTAATCCTAAACGCTGGATTGTGAGTTGGTGAGAAGTGCCCAGGCACATGCTGGGTAAAAGAGTTGGCTGAAGGCGAGTGTGTGTTCACAGTGTAGCGAGGGGGATATCCTTGTCTCCACCGGCGGAGATAGATAGACAATCAGGAGTGGAGATAGACAATGCAAGTTTGTGAAATATATGCAAACAAAGCCATGTTACGTCACTAGTAAATTTTAATAATGGCTAACCACTTACTGATGAAATGAAACATCTCCCTAGACTCAGTTCACAACATTTAACAAATTTTAAAAACTAATTTTATAATGCAATTAGGCACTTGCAAGTGACATGGATCGGAACAAACATGCATGTTCATGAGAAGTAGGAGATCAGAACCAATTACTATCTACAAGTTAACTATCACTACAGTTATAAATAATCAATAATTTAAAATCAGACAAGACATAGGTCAACATTTCCAATAATAGTTCTGGACGTATGGAACAAATTACCAGAAGAAATCATTGACTGGCTGATTCAAAGATTCAAAGAAAGGATTCAAAGACAAGAGATATGACGAAAACTAATAAAGGATATAGGTATGGCAGCAGTAATTCTGGTCGTGTTTTGCACAATAATAATAAATTAAAGTAAACATATTTACAATAAATTGTGTTGAAACACAATTTAATTAAAGAGTAAAAGACAAACGTTATCTTACCGGGTTACTGATTTTCGGCGGTTTACAATAATCAGGATGGGTCGTATACGTCAATGAAGGTTGCTGTGCTAATTTCACTTTTAACTTGTCCTTTAGATCCATTTTTTATTAATAAATCACAAACTATATTTTATAAAATAACACGTGGTGTGATAAATGGGAGTGAAAATGACATTACATTGTTGACAAATTATAATAGGATTTTTTCTTCATATGTGGCAATGGTGCAATTAGCACATTCTGCCAGTGCCAAGTTCTTTGTATTAATGCTTGTATTAATTTGTATTAATTAATACAATTAATGCATTGTATTAATTCTTTGTATTAAGTTTAAAATAATCCGATTCATCGACCTCAGTTTAATATCGGTCATTGTCGGCCTTGTGGCGAGAACTCAGAAGAGAAGTTGAATTTTTGTTTGATTATTGTAAAAATTGTGTATTGCGCGTTTTGTGGTTATACTCATAAAATGAAAAAGACAATTTTAAAGGGCCGGGGGGGGGGGGATGAATATGGGGAGGGGTTCATAAAAAACTAAAATTTAAAATCTATGTTTTACGAAATAAGAATGAAAAGTATGTAAATGAATTATAGAGCTATCCAGCGTTTAGTAGCAGAAGTTCTGACGTAAATCTGACATTTACTAGTGTTGTGAAATTACTGTAATACAAATAAATACGAAAAATAATTTTAGTAACATACGTACTATTTACCGATTAAACGAGTCTTAACGATTATATTAACCTATTTAATTATTCGAAATATAAAATATATACGCCAGTGATCGATAAATGACCTCGCTGGCACTATTTAATTTTATTTTATTTCCACTTAACAGACGTGGGCACCATTAATTTAAAATTTAAATTCGGTATACGTTCTTCCGTTACTCAAAAAGTTATCGTCGTTAATCGTTTAAACGTTAATTTAACGAAAATGTAACGGAAGTTAGTCGTTAATGTTAACTATTGACTGTCGAATATTTTTAATTTACTTTATTTATTATGATTTTATTACCTATAATTTATTTTTAATGTAATTAGAAGCGAATAGGATTCTGCAAGGTAGGCAGCGCATTCGCAAGCTCCCTGGTGTTGCAGGTGTTCATTGGCGGCGATTACCACTTAACATAATGTGGCCCGCTCGTCAGCCATCTATCCTATAAAATATATTCTCTAACGACGCGCATCGCGGTAGGTACAAAATTAACGTTATAGTCAAATTTATAATCAATGAATTCTTCAAAAGCCCTAATCACAACTACTTCAGAATCAAATTTATTTCCTTGCTAATAGTTGTCCAAATTTCGAAAGAGTATAGTGGGTGAACAAGAATCTCCAGGTCCGCCTCTTGAAGTTTTAAATCTGTCATATGAGAAGTGTAAGGGCGGACATTGTCATAAAAAAGAAGTGGAAATGAACGATTGACCAAATTTGGTTGCTTTGTTGCCGTTCAATGCGGTCATGTTACTTTGCTACAGAACTTTTGAATATTACAAGCGACACAAAGGAAAAAAATTAGCACCCCGCTTAAGCAATGCAGTGACCACCACAACCCCGGATTTATAAGTACTTAACGGGCCCTTGGGCACGAAGGCTGTGGGGGCCCCCTTGTAAGGAAATCAAAAGCGAATTGATGAATATATTTTATATATTTACAATTTCTCTAAAATTTTTAATCATACAAAAAAATGAAACAGTATCAAGATAAATAAATAATACATAAACATTTTACAACATTAAATAAAGCATTTCAATTTGTTCCAACGGTTATTAAATATTATATTTTCTCAAAGAAGTTTTATTATTTGAATGATCAATGTGTATGTTCCACGTTCTTTGATTTTTTGAAAATGTAGGAGAAAAAAAAATGGGATATTTAATTTGTGGGGGGCCCTGGCTTGTGGGGGGCCCCCGGGCACGTGCCCAAAGTGCCCTTATGTAAATCCGCCACTGGATCACCATAGGTTATAAGAAGTTTGTTTTAGTAAGTTCGCCCGCGCGTCGTGCGCCATCGCCTCACCAGTAGTGCGGTGAGGCCTAAGAATGAGACACAGAACAGGATTATTTTGCCGCAGATAGAGGGAATCCTACCCCTTTAGCCCAATAGTTGGTCCTGTATCATAGTCAGATTCGTCCTTTCAATATCGATGGTTAAAATTTCAATTGAGCTAAGGGAGAAAAGGATAGTTTTCAATAAGTATAATAAGTAAATTGTTTAAATGAACGTAACTTTATTTATTTATCCATTTAATCGAAGATTGAAGTCATATTCTTGAAATCTGCTAATTTGCATACGATAAATAGTTGAAAATCATGCAAATTCTATAATTCCAGAATGCAGAATTGATTGTCCCACTTCGAAAATTTACTTCCATAACGTTGTACTTGGTGTAATTGTCATATTTTATCTGTTTGCAATAAGTTAAGTGTTGCTTTTGAATGGGCAAGATTGTAACTGATAGAAATTTACCATGTTTAATTGAATTTATGGTTTTGTCTGATTCTTTAGACAATTAGTCGTCTTGGTGTCTGTCTACCAATGTGGTCATAGTTGGGTTAAAACTGCTGTAACACTATTGTTTCTTTCTATGTGGAGTATATTAGAAGAGTAAAAGACTAATACTTAATGATGATTAATGATATAATAATGTCCCCTACGTTACGCCATAACTCATGTGGTATTTTAATATTAAATGTATATAAAATATATCAAATGTATACCAAATGTACGAAAAGTTCATTCGTAATGACAAAGAACTTTACAGCGTTTACATTAAATGTTAATAATTAAGTGTTACGCCGCAAGTAATTGGAGGAAAAAATTAAATGTTACTTTACGATATATTTTTTTACAAATAACGAAAGGTGTAAAGTTCAGTACAAAATCGTTATTAAAATTGATGATGATGATTAAAATTTGATGATACAGTTGGATAGAGTAAAAAAAATAAACAATATGAGAGGTAAACATTTTTTCGTGATCTGCCCCTTACGCCAATTGAATATTAACCATCGACATAATAACGATTTCTCTAATGTGTTTACTGCGCTTATATAAATATGTACTTTACACACAGTAAATACATTAGTCTAAGCTTTCAAGTGATAAAACAAATTTCGAAATGTTGACTAATTACGATAACAGTGGGCACAGATAAGTATACATTAACGAAATACTTTTGACGTAATACCACGTCTAACGTAGTATGGTAGATAATTAATAATACACACTAGTAAAAATTTTACGCTCCGAATTTTAGCTTACCGAGGATTCACTCAGTAAGCTAAAGGTAAGCTCGGTAACGTGAATATATTAATTACTTACTAGCTTTTGCCCGCGACTTAGCCTATGTGTTAATCCGGATTACAATCTACCAATTTACCAAATTTCGACGAAATCGGTTCAGCCAATTCGTTGAAATTTATTTATTACTCACTGCCGAAACACGTACATTGGGGAAATACGATAAAGTAGGAAATGCAGTACCTTTCAAGGTAGTCTTCTGTGAGAGAGGGGTAACGTGGCCACCTCCACCCATGGTCCTACCAACCTTTTGGTTATACGGACCAAATCGTCGGGAGGTACGCGCCGTTCGCCTGATAGGGCTATGTTGCGGCGCGTATCTGCTCTGCCTCCCTACAAGTATTTTCTTTTGCCTGTGTCCCATACGCACTCTCCCCTTTCTGGGGCTGTTTTACTCCACAAGACGATGTACTTCAGTGCCGAACAGCTCTTTCGGGCTCCTTTTCCTGTGCCATCGGTGTGCAAACTCTCTGAGCCCGCGGAAGTTCGCTTCGGAGGAGACGAGGTCGCAGTAGTATGCCGGTCCCTCCTCCCGCCGTACAATCCTCTCTAGCATGCTCCGTCGATATTCCTCGTATAGAGGACAGGACCATAGAACATGGTGCAAGTCCTCCTCTGCCATGCCACACTCACACTGACTACTCTCACACAGCTTCATATCATGCAGTCGCTTTCGAAAGCAGCCAGTTGAGTGCGGCCAGCGGCTGTGGGAATGCAGCATGCACTCTCCCCCTAGTATGTTTTTTTTTTTTTTTATAGATTAGTGGGCGGACGAGCAAGCGGTCCCACATGATGGTAAGTGTTACCGCCGCCCATGGGCACCTGCAACACTAGGGGGCATGCGGGCGCGCCGCCGACCTTGGGATGTGGGATGTAGTGGCTGAAAACTCCATGCTGGCCAAGCTGATTGGCGAGTCCACTCATTTAGAGGTGGTGCAGTTCCTCAGGGCTTGTGGTAGCGGCTTTGTTATTCCTTATTCATCTTTTCCGACACCCATGGGAAGAAATGAAGTGGTGCTATTCTAAAGTCAGTCAAAATCTCTGTGAGAGAAGGGTAACGTGGCTAGTCGAGTGCGCCAAGCGGCTGTGTTTGTCGTTTAAGTTATAATATATTTATACCTCTCATCGCATTGTATTTCTCAATATATCTCTCTGATCAACCCAAAGGTTAGCTGGTAGAGAGTGCATTAAGTTCGCCTTTTATAAGATAATGTGCAATAAAGTTTTTAAATAAAAATAAATAACTTAAATAACACGAAAATAATCACTCTTATAGTAAAGAAACGCATGAAGATGACTATCTATCCTCCCGCCACAGTTCTAGATGATGTAGATGTGACACAATCCACCTATTGTTTCTAAAAAGAAGGTAGCAGATTAACAGTCTGTGACGAGACTCCCGAGACACAGTTAGTGAATTAGTCATATTTTACCCGTCTCATCCTAAATTTAAATCTCAGTGTCTTAAAACTTGTAGTTACCACATTATTACGTTTAGTTTTTTTAATTATAAGTTTTTTTTAATTTTAGCGGAAACTTTTGTTAATATAATTATTTTTTTTTATAATTATTTCTTTTCTTTATCCCATATTACTTTCCTTCTAGATGACATAAGATGAACGATTTAATGTACATGAATGAAAATTACAGACTGTTTCAATGAAAAAAATATGCGTGACGTCAAACTATTCAGCAGTATTCAATTGTACTAAATATTTATTTTAGCAGACGTACAGCACCTGAACTCGCGATCTTTTGTTTTTACCGGCTCGTTTACAAGACGAATTCTAATTTTAAAAATCAGTGGACAATAGTAAATAGACACACAAGCGTTACATAAACGCTATACGTAGGTAATTTAGATTTAGTTGGCCAGTGTTCCAAAATCGTGTGTGGCTGCTGCGCGCGCCGCTCGACGCGTGAGATAGTGTCCCATCCGCGCGCGCATATATCACATTGTTCGTTACATAATTTTAATTTTTATCAGACTTTTTTATACCGTATGCATAGTGATTGGTGTGTGGTTTTAGTTAAGTTTTTATCTATTGACGACTTTTTTTAATTTGTGGTGAGTATTTTTTCAATGACAATTAAGTATGTAGATACTTATTTCTAAAAGAAGTGTGTTTTAATTATTTTAAGTTTTTAACTTTCGATTTTTATATTTTCAATGCCGGTGAGGGTTATCAATGTAAATTTGAAAAAAAATATCAATGAATAGGATTAATTAGGTAGGTACCTAAATTGTATTATTTGTATTTACTGCAAATAAATTAATAAGCTTAAATTAATGGATTTAAATAATTTTAATTCTATGAAAAAATTATATAAGTACCCGCAATAAATATTGCGATCGATAAGATATTTAGGAAAGTTATTAATATCACACTCACACACCTACTTAAAGAAATTAAAGTATATTGTTTACTTGCATCTTTCTAAACGTGACTATTCAGCAATTACAAGTGACACGTGCCTACCGAGTGATTTATATATATAAAATCACAGTTATTAAACATATTGAATATATTTTTAAAATCTGTACGTTAACAACAAGGGCACAGGGGTTAACAACAACAAGTTAACTATGTTAACAACAAGGGATTTGAATATCTCTTCTATATTTTTCAATTAATATTGGATAATCTTCGTCTGTCTGTCTTAACTTGTCTGTTCGTCTGTTTATCTGTTTATTTATTGGCGCTGTTTTCCTGTTTATTCTCAGAAATTAAGAAATAGAATTTCTTGTGGTTTTCACTATTGCGTAATATACACTACACAATAGTGAAAATTTATTTATTTATTCCAGTAAATTTTAGTATAAATTCTGTCAATTTGATATCTGTTCTGCGTTTTTGATAATATGTCGGCTTTTGTAATCAAAGCATATTCCCAAGCGAAATCAGGATTCACGCGATTAAAATTGTAAGGAGAGAGAGACAAGTTAAATTATATTTTTTGTTTCATCTATGTAGGTACTATTGAATACCCTTCTAAAAAGAAAATATACTCGTATACTTTAAACAAAAGAATAAGTAACATTATATTAAAAAATAAAAAGAATAAATGTTTATTCCTTTTGTTTCATCCAAAATTTCAAGTTGATTTTAAATCTATGAAATTTTCTACTAATGTTTTTTGCATTTTTCTCGAACGTCTTCAAAATGCACTTGTCTATTTTTTTTTTCTAACGAGTTCAGTACAACGGATCCACTGGTTTTTATATTGACCCCACTGATTGATCATAAAGCTGAATAAAATCTATGAAATCTAAAAGTACATAAACAGACAGACTTGTTACATTTAATCACTATAGTTGCGACCGATTGGCGCAGTTGGTAGTAACCTTGCTTTCTGTGCAATAGGTTTCGGGTTCGATTCCCGTTTGGACATTCATTTGTTTAAAAACGAAATTAAATTTTTGCCCGGGTTTGCTTGTGTGTATTAATTATCTTTGTGTGTCTGAGTTGTGACTTAAAGTTGAATTAATATTTTGTAATTCATTTTTGCACGCGACGCCTATTGAAGGAGAACACAATGGAAGATAGAGGTAACAACACTTAGAGGTAACACTATTAGGTACACTACATTTTATTACGTATGTTCTTGTAACGTAGTTTTTTATTTTAAATGTGTTGTAATTAACTTTGAAGTTATATTACACGCTATAATAATAGAACTGGAGAAATTTATTTTTTATTTAAACTTCCTACTTATTTATAAATAGTTTGCAGAACCAACAGCTCACCTTGAAATTTTTAATTATCTATGTTCTCCTAATAATAATAAGTATTGTAGTATCACAACTTGTAATGTATCTACATAACTAGCTGTTGCCTGTGGATTCGCTCGTGTGTTAATTGTCGCATGGTATTTAGGATATTGAATATTTATTTGTTTCTGTTTCCTTCCATGGCAGACAGAATAAAAAATATGTAGATTAATTTGGCTGGTCAACTAATAAATGTATCGAGATGAATATCTCGGTATTTTTATTGTTTAAGTGATTCCGAACACAATATGACATCCTGTATTTTCGACCCCTGATATAATTTAAAAAAAAAAACGGTTAAACACTTATTTAAGTATTTGTATTATTGAATATTTGTACCGAGTTTCAATTTAATGGAACCATGATTTTTTTTTTCCAAACAAATTTTGACACGTCGTCTTAACCCTTTAGAAATTGAATTTCGAAAATTCGGCCCCAAAGTCCAAATAAGTCTTACATGGAAGCTACTGTCCAAGTTTCATGTTTCTATTTTCAGCGCTTTCAGGGTTGATGATTCAGTTAATCAGTCAATCAGGACATGGGAATAGAGTAGATGACACATTATACGTTCTTATCAAAGAAACCTGGTTGATAATTTCTAAGGGGAGTGAAGCAGATGAGGAGGGGTTCAATAAAAAGTCAAATTTGAAACTTAAGTTCCATTTTCAAAACACATATGAAATAATGAATTCGAGGGCTACTGAATATAGAACACTATTTGATAACGTGGCTTCCCTAGAGTGCTTGTACTAAATCAATGGTATCAAATAATGGTCAAGACATTTATCTTTTAAATCACAAATAAGATTAGGTGTCTGCCGGATAAATAATAAACACTCCTAATTTATTTGATTACAAATCCACAACTTTACGATTTTTACCGTGATTTTCCCGTTTTATCTGTCGAAAACCGTAATTATTTTTCAATTTGACATTCCTACTAGAACAGTAAAAGTGGGTATAAAATTCCAGACAGACTGACAGACCAAGCCGGTTGACTCGGAAATAATACCTATATTTAGGATTCCAACCGTGGCTAATGAGTTGACGATAAATATCTGTTTAACAAAAATACGAGTATCTACAAAATAACCTATTTAATGGTCACATTAGCGAGAATTTGAGACACAGTTTAATGGGACTTGTCAATAAAACTATAAATAAGTAAATATTTGATATGTTCATTAATTCTCGCGAAGTTTTGTATTCGTGTTTATTAATGTTTACCTATGTTTTTTTTATTAAATCAATGTCGGTTTAGTAGTTTTTTAAGACTGTTCAGAGTGTGTTTTGATTATCAACTCAAAAAAGAATAAAGGGCTATGAGCGAAAATGTCCCAAAAGAAAAAGAGGCGGCAGACAAGCATACAGTCCATCTGATGGTAAGTGGCTACTGTCGTCCATAGCCATCCGCGATACATGCCAACATTAGTCCAGAATGACAAACGTTGGCATGCCCCCGGATGCGATGCCTACCTTTGCAGATTAAGGAATGGATTGGGAAAAAGGGGAGGGATAGGATAGGATGGGAATGGGCACTGGCATATCTCACTCACTACCGAAATATGTACGTACAGTGGGGAAATACGATAAAGTGGGATATGCAGTACATTTCAAGGTAGTCTTCTATGAGAGAGGGGTAATGTGGCCAGTCGAATGCGCTCAGCGGCTGTGAGAATGCAGCATGCACTCTCCTCCTACAACGCTCTCCCCTACGTTCAGCAGCTCGTGACCACGGTCGGTGCAACCCAACCGAAACGTCGAGTAAAATATATAAATACGGTAAACATTGACGTTGAGACCCGTTTAAATAGATAAATGAATGTGTTATCTGTCATCCCGTTGTGTAAACATTTCACAAATTAAAAAAAAAACTGTTATCAGGGAACGGTTGAAGTTCAGAGTTATTTGGTACATATGTAAAAGTAGAATTATAATATCAACAATGAGAGAAATAAGATCAATACTTGTTTCGGTACTTTCGGCTCTTGTAGACAATTATCTAATTTGTCAATTTTTTTAGAGAAAGTAGGTGACACGCGAGCATACAGCCCACCCACAGGAAGTGGATACTGTCGTCCGTGAACACCCGTGGAACATGCCAACATTGGTACAGAACGACAAACTTTGCCTGCTTTATTGATGTAAGAATGGATTCGGAGAAAGGGTTAGGAAAATAGGAAGGGATATGATAGGATTATTTACCCGAGCTTCGAAAATGTTATTATAGTTATAATATTGAATAATCTCATCATCTTAAATCGTAATAAAATACTCAAGTCTTTTTATAATAACTATAATTAATAATAAAAGAATATATAGATAGGTATCTAATATATGTATATCTATATCATATATAATTAATTATAGCACTACATTAAAAAAACATATGCCGTCATAATGTTAATTGTGATTTTTATCACATATTATAATAACGATATCAAAAGTCGATAAATATCAATGTTGGATAATAAATTGCGTTTGATGTTGTTTATTATTATTAAGTCTAGTTTTATGTTAAAATTTATGAGAGTTATAGTTAATATATAAAATGTAGTCATGGCAAACTATAGCATAAAGTATCAGCCAATAGATTCGCACAAATACAAACTGCTTTGCAGTTCATTATGAAATTTATTTAATAAACGATTAGGTAGCGCCAACCGCAAATATAACATTGTCGTAGAAACTTACTTATTCATTCAATTAGAGCAACGATATGAACATTTACATCACCGTAATAATTTATAGCTCTACTATGAATTTTGGGGAAACATTGGCCCTTCCGTAGTGTTGCAATTAGGATCAAGACGATAAAACTCCGCGCTGGGTATTGTTAGTTGTCGAGTCCACTCCATTAGGGGTTATTTAAGTCCCATGACATTATAGTAATAGATTTTTTTTTACGTACCTGATGGTAAGTGGTAGGTACTATCGCCCATGGACATCCGCGATACATGCCAACATCAGTCCAAAATGACAAACGCTGGCACGCCCCCGGATGCGCTGCCTACCTTTGGAGATATAAGAATGAATTTGAAGAAAGGGTTGGGAAAGTGGGTAGGGATAGGATGGGAATGGGCTCTGGCACATCTCACTCACTACCGAAACACATTAGGGAAATAAGATAGTGGGAAGTGCAGTACATTTCAAGGTAGTCTTCTGTGAGAGAGGGGTAACGTGGCCAGTCGATCGCGCCCAACGGCTGTTGTATTACAGCGTGCACTCTTCCCCTCAATTAATGCAATAAAAAGTAATGCAATATGCAAAAAAGAATATGCAATAAAAAGTATGAAATGATAATGGGATCTTCATATGATAAGGGAGTAACAAATGGACCAAAGAGGTATTTGACGGTGAAGGGGAGAGGGGAAGATACTACCGAAGATGTCTTCAGATCACCCTCCCAGGATGAACTAAAGACAGTGGCGGAGGCGATAAAGCGAGAAAAGCTGAGGACAGAAGACAGCGGAGGTCTCTAGAGGAGACCTGCTGAGAGGCAAACTGATCACGACATTAATATCTAATAAAATTAGTTAAAATTAGAGATGAACACCGATGTCTTGTCTGTATCAGTCATTGATACAGACAGTACTGGAAAGAAATAAAACATTGGTTAACAATACTATTTGTCATTTGTAACGACATTGCGTCGATTATCATCCGATTGTTTTATATAAACACTTAGTTTCCCCCCCACCCCCCCTGGGGCATCTGGCCGTATGATAGCAGCCGACTTTAGAATAGTTCCACTCAATCTCTTCCGTGGGGGTCGACTAAGTGATAACAAAGCCGCCACCACAAGCCCTGAGCCCTAAAAGAGGGGACTCTCCAACATTTTAAGGCCATACATCTCTCGTACACAAGACGATACTCGTACGCATGAGGTCCACGCCCAGCAGTGGACGATAAAAGATCTGGTTACGGTTTACGGTTACGGTTCCTCCAAATAAAATTAACATATTTTTTAAAGAAATCGCTGCAACTTTAATAAATGAATATAGGTTTATATTTTTGGTTTACAATTAAGTAGTAGGTTAGGAACAATAACAAACAAACGCCATCTCTGTGAATCTCTATTGAAAAGATAACCACTATCTAACGAACATTGTATTTAGTAAAACCATTCGCACAAAATAAATTCGGACGATTGACATTTCATGTCCTTCAATTGATTTGTCATGATGCGGGATTTCATTGATGCTATTGATGTGTAAATAATACAATATAAACAATGCGTCGCGAACTCGAAACGCTCCACGCACATTCAAATAGTATTCACACACTCCACACGCACATTCACATTCAAACACTCCACGTATATCCATCCACAAATAGGTAAATAACAGGTCGGGGAGAAAGTCTTTTCGTATTTTGTATGTATGAAGGTGTGATCCAATATCTTTGATCGGACTGTTTGTACCTGACTGGTTATGATACCATTAAAAATACATTTAAGAAAAAGAAATAAAAAATTGTTTCCCACCATTTTTCAATTGTTTTTCTGTCCAAGAAAATGAGTGAATCTAACGAAGAAATTCGATACATTTTAAAGTTTTATTACAAAAAAGGGAAAAATGCAACACAAGCCGCAAAAAAAAATTTCGCTGTTTATGGACCTAATGCAGTGTCCGTAAGAGTAGCACAAAGTTAGTTTAAGCGTTTTCAGTCAGGAAATCTTAATGTTAAAGATGCAGTTCGCTCCGGTCGCCCTGTTATCGATAAAGTTGATGCCATTTGTGAAAAAGTGCAGCAAGATCGGCATATAAGTAGTTACGACATTGCTGATGAACTGGGCATTGACCACAAAACAGTTTTGACTCATTTGAAAAAGTCTGGATTCACAAAAAAGCTCGATATTTGGGTACCACACGAGCTCACTGAAAGAAACCTAATGAACCGTGTGTTTGCGATTGTCTATTAAAACGCAATGAAACCGAACCATTTTTGAAAAGATTGATCATTGGTGATGAGAAGTGCGGAAAAAATCACTTACGACAAGAACGTGCGGAAAAGATCATGGTCTAAGTGCGGCCAAGCTCCACAGACTGTGGCGAAACCCGGATTAACGCGCAATAAGGTGATGTTGTGTGTATGGTGGGATTGGAAGAGCATCGTTCATTATGAACTTTTATCGCCGGGCAAAACCATCGATTCGGATCTCTACTGCCAACAGCTGATGAGACTAAAGCAAGAAATTGAGAAAAAACGCCCGGAATTGATCAACAGAAAGGTCTTTCATCATGATAACGCCAGACCACACACATCTTTGGCCACTCATCAAAAATTGAGAGAGCATGGTTGGGAAGTGTTGATGCACCCACCATATAGCCCTGACCTTGGGCCCTCAGATTTCCACTTATTTCGGTCTCTTCAGAATTCTTTAGGTAGTCTAAGGTTAACATCAAGAGAGGACTGTCAAAACTACTTGTCGCAATTTTTTGGCCAAAAATCCCAGCAACGGGATCATGTCACTACCTACAAGATGGCAACAAGTTATAGAAAAAAACTGGGTAAGCGCCATCTGTCGGACAGTTACAGCAACGCATGACCGGGCACAGCTAGTAATTAAATAAACATAATTAACTTTAAAAAAAAATGTCTTGAATTTGTATATAAAATACGAAGAAACTTTTTCCCCGACCTTATATATTGATTTGGTTAACTCACAGATATATTTCTATAGGTGAGCAGTAATATGAACATTTTACTATTTGCTAAACACAAACCGGATTTTTCTGCCAAACTGAGTCCCGATTGTAAATTTTCATGTACACTTTAAATGTTAATGTACCTACTCGTAATCAAATCATGTTTTCCTGTACTGTTTGCATATTAAAATTGGCTGCGACTACTTATTTTCGCAGTTATCTTTAACCTATAATCTCCTCCTTTTGGATCTCATTCCGCGAAGAATCTCCGAGTATAGCTTTCTCCATAGCTCACTCATTGTTGAACTTACACAAGTTTGATGTTACCCATGCCTCTAAATTTCTGATTAGTTCTAGAGGACACGGATTTTCTTTAGTGGCGACACTCGAACTCACGACATCATGAATATGAATATATGCACTCTGGATTGTAACGAAGCAAATAGCAACGTCTCACAGGAATGATATTTGTCGTATTACAATTGAAACACCTTGACATAAGTTTTCTCACACGGAGTCACAGTTAGAGGGCACACGTGTGTCTCGTTCTATCATGGAACTATTACATATTGTTGTCTAGTTTTTAATCTGAAGAAGATAGTTTGTTCAGTATCGAGAGTAGAATCGATTACATCAGTTTTTTTACAATAAGAATATTTCATAACTAGCGACCCGCCCTAGCTTCGCTTCGGTTTATAAGTTTTTATTTCCAATTTTCAAAATAAAAACAATATAGTCTATATTAGACACGGATAATGTAGTTTCCTATTTGTGAAAGAATTTTTGAAATCGTTTCAGTAGTTCCAGAGATTACCCCCAACATACCCACAAACACAATTTTATCTCTTTATTATATTAGTATAGATTTATGTATATTGTAATATACATAATTCTATACATTTCAATTCTAGTATATTATTTATCCTACGCGCGTCGCCTAAGCCGCGAGCTTGCGCTGCGCCTAGGCGCCCAGTCTGAGTAATTAACACTACGCACGTAAAACCTTACAAGTTTGTAACTTTTGATTTATTATTTAAAATAATTTTATTTTTCATTAAAACGGTATTATATATTTTAAATTGGTTTACATGTTCCAGGTTTTTCGTCATTTCGGTAACACGTTGTATATATATGTAGATAGTTCAATGCAACTTAAAATCTTACTGGTGTGCGTCAATCTTACTGGTGGATAAATATCCGTGTTATTTTTCGTATACCTACCTACCTACGAAAAATAACATTCGCGACAATATATTTAAAGGCATATATGAAAGATGTAAGGTCTCTTTTTACGCGTCCACACACACTACTACAAGCAAGGCAGCCGCGCGCTCGTGGATTGCAAGAAGTAGCTTTTTTTTATTTATTTATATACCAAAGAAACAATACATGATATTCTGTGCACTTAGAATAAATGGTATTCCATAACGTGTAAACCATGCTTAAATGCTAAGTGGACACTAATTTAAGAGAGGAGTCGATAATTGGTACTCACGAGGTCATACAGACAGATTGTATATTGCATATATACGTCATAGTTACGTAGTCTAAGTCAGATTTTATATCAAACCAGCTTTGTCCGGGCTTTTACCCATTTATAATTCGATTTCGCTCGATACATTTTATGACATATACAACTGGTGGTTATGACATGACATGTCCTGATAACTGGGGGTACGTATATTTCGCAAATAAAAAAAAAAAATTTCGCATTAAACTCAAAACTTAAAAAATCAATAATTAAGTACTTAGTTAAAAGCTAACATTGTAGTAGTCTTCATGTTCTTCCTTCAGCCTTTGCCTTCGATCATTTATAACTACTTATGTTGCAGAATGTAGATACTAAAATATCTCTCAGCATCCACACTGTTAACTGGACTATAGAAGCTTTGAATCAGTGATAACCTTGTCCTACAAAACCAGTATTTTCAAAGCTACTGCATTCTTCTTGCAGAAGACTTGACTACTTAATCATAAGATCATAAGTAAGACTATTAAAGTTTTACTTAATCTTACCTATCATTGCACCTACCGTGCCTTCTCTGCGTAGTCCAAGCCCAATGCGATAAAAGCAACATATTGGATTTTACTCTTTACTCTCCATCTCACCCTATGCACCTAAAAGTAGAACAGGGAGTATGAGATATGAGTAGTCTAATGAGATGAAGAAAATTACCCGTTTCATTACACTCCCTATAATTCCCCACCTTTCCCAACCCTGTTCCCACATCTACTCCCAAATCTTCATTAAACTATTTACGTATTATTATTCAGTTATTTTTTTATATGAAAGGAGGCGGACAATCAAGCGGCAAATGTGATGGTAAGTGGTTACGCGTTACTTCTAACCACTTACCATATGACGATGGACACCTACCTGCAACTCCACGAGGTGTGCGGCTACGCCACCGACCTTGCAAATTCTATTCACAGTTGCTTTTGTTGTTTTCAATTAAGAGCATTTCGCATAAAAGCTTTTATTCTCGGACTAGTGGTACCTGCGACTTCGTTCGCGTGAACCTGTGATTCCCGTGGGAACTCTATAATCGATCTGGATAAAAAGTACCATAAATATTAAGCCGGCACATGAGCTACGACTATACCAAGTTTCATTAAAATCTGTCCCGTAAATATTGCGTAATGCGCGTACAGATAAACACAGACAAAAATTAAAAATAAAATGATCTTTGGTACTTTATACTGCAATCACTTTTTTGGAAAAATATTTCATTTACAGACACGGCTCTGTTACATTTTCATTCGATGTTTTCATATGCTTTCCTTGTTTTTGTCTACCACCACAAACTACAGTGTGATCTTGCCTAAAGTGTTTATTCTAAAAATCGTATTCATTAGCATATACCTGCAAAATTATTAGTCTAAATATTTATTAAAAAAGCGGTACATTCTCGTACATCTATAGATACATATTATAAGAAAACAGTAAAAGGTTTGAGTCGGACTTAATTTATAAAAAATAAAATTGGGGGTTCCCTTTAAAAGCTACAGAACACAAGACAATAGTTTTTTTTTAAATTTAGTCCGTATGTCTGTTTGTTTGACCATCACGTAAAAACTACGGAACACTGATACGGTTTTCACTGATGTACGTGTACAGCTAAGTATCGAGAAGGAGAATTGGTATATGTGTCCATCTTCATATGATACAAAGAAGTTGAGTTTATAGAGGGAAATAAAAGATGACTTTTAATAGAATTTTACACAAATACATTTTCATCCGTGAAATCCATCATGTCGGTGCTTTTACATGTGTTGAAAATCTTTTACAGCTGCTTTGTCCACGCGAGCGAAGCCGAAGGCTGAAGCTAGTAAATAGATCAAATAAATAGTAAGTAATTGTTTATTCGTATGCACGAACACACGTTTGTACGTGTTCGGTAAAATAATTCCAATATGTAATTGGTTAAGGTCGATTACCCTGCTATATCGCTCCAGTATTCGTTTTTCCTAATGCTCGCCAACACAGACTCTTCGTCTCGCGGTAGCGGCTCTATTATCCCCGTGTCGCCGCTACACAACACTCATGGGACGAAATGGGCTGGTGCTATATTCTAAAACCACAAGCCCTAAGAGTTTCAAAAGCCTAATCGACGCCAAATCTATTTTCATATAAAAACGCTAGATATTTGATAAGTTACTTTTCCATTGATTCTCGTATCTGTCAGTTATTTCTCGGGTGTTTTTATTTACTCAGAAATGATGCAAATTGTCAACGTTTCAAGAGGTGGACATAATCAGAACCAAATCTGTTCTTTTATCAGGCCCTTGAGCTTTGATAAACTACTCCAACCTGCCATATCGTATCGGAAGGAATGGAGTGCAGCCTTGAGGTGATAACGTGACGAAGAAGATAGAGTACGGCACCCGGCGATATATACTGCACGTCGTAAGTGGTACAAAGACAATCGGTTATTATTGTGCTTAATTTTTTTTTCTTTTATATTAACAGTTTATTTAACGGAGAACCGTAAATTGATTATTAACGATTTTATTAAATTGATTATCATCGGGTGCAGTGCCTACCCAAATCTAAAATGACGATCGAAAACAGTAATGGTAGTGCGTCTGACTGCTGTGCAAAAAGGGCCCAGTTCAATTCCCGATCGGAAAAGCCAAAGTATGCACTATCAATTAGCATTATGTTAGAGAAACCCCGTATTTTGAGAGGGGAAGAGTCAACGCTGCAATCCAACAGCCGCTGGGTACGCTCGACTGGCCACGTTACCCCTCTCTCACAGAAGACTACTTTGAAATGTACTGCATTTCCCACTTTATCTTATTTCCCTAATGTACCTAGTGTCGGTATGAGAGCGTGGCGGGGAGTGGATTCCGCGGCGACGACTCTTGCGAGTGTTTTGAGCGAGATCGGTTGTACAAATCAGTTTGCGACCCACTTCCAGTTTGTGGTTTGTGTATGTTTTATAATTTCTTTGTAGTTTTGTCGTTTTTCGAGTATGTTTTAATATCCCACATCATGCATTTCGTTCAAGTAAAATTTCTTCTAAATCCAATTTTAAATGACTATACAAAACAGTGAATCTTCTACAGCGAGAATCGCTTTAACTGTGGACACGTTATGAAAACAAGGGATCGCGACGCCGCGATTTCGTGTCTCGCTTCCCGCTCCGCGCACGCTACGCACGTAGCCTGATACAGACCGAGTTGCGATCTTACGAGAAATAGATACCCCTAGGCCATCTCCGCTTAATATCTCATTTTTCTTATAAATATCCGTTTATGTTTCTGCTACTAATTGTTACACAAGTAACTGTTAAGAAATCAAAGAATTACTGTGAACAAATTTAGAGATTAGTATTATTTGTTTAGCAGCGAAATATTGGCTTACGGATGCTATCAGCTTAAGATAAGATAACATTGCTGTATTGTTACAAATAATACTCAACAATAAACGCAGTAAGCCCACGTAATCCCTTTCGATAGCGGCCCTAAATCATAGGTCCATTTAAGTCCTAAATCGTAGATACTCAGGATAAAGAAATGATTTAGGTTTCGCATGACTTTTCAGTCTCTTTAGGGGTCGGATTTTTTATTAGATATATGTATAAAGGTTTGTTTACACGGTACGATTCGCTTTCGAGAAGCTTTCGCTTTCTTTCGCTCGTATGGCGTAAGAAAAGCAAGACTCGTATACGAGTTTTGTACTTTATTTTTATAAAAAGAAAGGGGTAAACGAGCATGTAGGTGGATACTGTCGCCCATGGACATTCTCGATACATGCCAACTGTAGTCTAGAATAACAAATGCCCATAAGTCCCGGATACACTGTTTACCATTAGAAATTTGGCCTACGTCTCCGAGTCTGGATTACAACTGTCTAATGGTGTATGTCAGAATGGCGGGTGTACCACAAATAATCGAATTAATTATATACAGAATAAAACATTCCCGATGCGTATAATAGTGTAACTTTCAAAAAAAATGTGACTCTTTCAATGTAAAGTTATTTTGAAATAACCCGCCATTCTGACATATACTATCTAATTAGATAGATGAAACCTCGAATGGAGACCATGTACCGGGAAGCGCAGTGCCACTTGAAGATGTTAGTGGCCACGGAAGATCGTGTGTGGTGGCGAGCCGGGATAGGCCTATATCTAGTAGTGGAGAAACATAGGTTGATAGTACATATCGTAAACTTTACTTTCAAATTTGCATTACGTAGGCTATTATATTAATTCGTTTAAATTATACTCGTAGATAATTTACGATGTGCTACATATTTCGCCGGTAGGTTTTATATGTATAGTTGACAATATGCTACTAACTTTTGGTTCTGTGAATACTTCTAGCATGAAAAAGAAACAAAGAAGAATCTGCTCCAGAATGCATTGTCAATTTATTCAAGCGGGTCATTGCTATCTGCCACCCACTTTTGTTCGTTATTAATGAACATATGAGCTGTATGACTGGAACGGATTGCGACCTCGTAGTTCCGACGAACCTCATTTACAGAGAACGCAAGACACAATATGACAGTCGTGGCATGTATACCACATTGCAAACGACTTACTGTTGCCGCCTTCACTGGTTGCTTACTGCGAGTATTGATTAGCACAATAAAATAATTTACGATTTTTTCAACGAAAATGATCGGGTTTGATTCTCGATTTTGTATAAGTTTTTGAAAATCTGTGAATGCAGTTTTTCATAACGTTAAAATCGATGCCGTGGTTCCTTAGAACAAATTTCTCTATCTCTAATAGTTTCAGACTTCTCCATACTGATCCATCTCAAAAAAGTTCCTGTATTGTTTGTGTGTATTTGTATGCTTAAGCCTATCGGTGTCTTAATACGTCAGTAATAAGGGCAAAGTTCAAATGTTTTTTTGTGTTAAATTTATGTCTCTGTGTACTATTGTGATAAATAAAACTTTTACTTCCAACACAACGGTCATAATGATCCTTTGCATACAATAAATTCTCAACAGATTTTTGAGAAATAAATACTTAACAAGTAGAAAATCGATGGTAGCAAATTTAAAGGTGGGTTAGTTGAATGTCCTCTGGTGGGAATAAGATATAGGGAGGACTTGGAAGTAATGCTCAGTAATTTAATTACTACGGTTATTAATATTTTGGTTGTTTTGTTGATCATGATTTACTGCTCATTTAGTTTTTATTGCTAACTACAGGCTCTTCTAACTACAGGCCAGGACTTTTTGGCGGGAATTCTAGAGGTTAAGTTGAGTTTCTGTTTATTTATTGTAAAAATTGTGTATTTAGGCGTTTTGTGTTTTTCGTGCGTGGTGTTTCTGATGATAATCAAATAAAAGCGTGGGACTGCGTTTTTCGGGTGCTTCCAAGGAATCCTCCTCTATCCTCAGTAAACCTACATTTTTGACTATGAAATTGTTTTTTACGAAGAAAACTTGACACTGGCAGAATGTGCTATTTGTACAATTGCCATATATGAAGAAAAACAAACTGCAAGCCATTTCTTTAATTTATATCACTTGCACTTAAAAGTGTAACGTTTTTCTTTTTCTACATTCGATGACACATGCGTGCAAGCGTATGTCACCTTATGACATCCATCCTTCAGTGTTTTTAGTATTTCACAGTAATTAATTACGTTGTTATTTTAGTTAAAATTTTAAGATTTTTGTTGCAAAACAAAAATACGGAACACCGAGAAATAGTTTTCAATGTGGCATTGAGCCAAAAATATAGGGAGGTATGTTTCAGAGATAACACACCCACTTTTCTAAAAATAATTTATTTGGACAAGCTTTCGTTAAATAATATTTCTCGGCAAACATGTGTTTTTAATGGCTCTGTTGCTTCCAACATACATTTAGTCGCAAAGTCGGGTCGGCTTATATACAGCAGCGGAGAGATATAGGCTGATGGTATGGTATATTAACGAAAAAAAACGTGTGCGGTCAGGGGACCCCCGTCAGGAACGAAGATCCTCACGCATTTTTTTAAACTCCGAATATAATTCGAAATCAAATCTGTATAGTTCATGTATTTTTTTTTTATTGTGTATCATATTTTCAATGCAAATAATTTAAAATAAGGAATCATATCAAAAATCAAAAAGTTTCATTAAATATATTGCGCACACGTCCAGCTGCGGCAGCCGCCGCAACTGCTCACAGAAAGAGAGAGAAAGGCGTATGGAGGGGGTAAAAATCTTACGTGACGTTACATTTTCTCTCGAATCACACGTACCGCAAGCCGCGTAAAGGAACTTCGTTCCAACAAAATACTGTTATATACATATAAGTACATATACCATTATGGTATTACCATAGAATATTATTGTTTGAATAGATATGTGTGAAAAAATAATTCTTTTTAAGTGCAATTAAAATAACACTAATCAATTGATAAAATCTTCTGTTTCTTAAATGTTGTAGCCAGCTTTTCAACGACACAATTTCTCTGGGATATTCTAAGATTGTCTGGAAAAGATTCTTTCTAGGAATAAGTTCGCCTTTGTACTTACGATAATATTGTTATATAACAACAAGGTAACAATTCATCATAAATATAATAAAGAGCAATGACAAAACGATTGTTTTAAGTGCACAGCGATATCTAATGGTGATAGTACACCATTTGAGTAAGTACTAGATGAATTGCATAATTTAACCAATGGACGAGTATGTGCATGTGTGCCACTGCAAAAACATAGGTAGAAGTACAGTTGCTTACGAAAATAGGTTAGGGGGACTGTCGCGTATTGTTTAGATGAATCAAACTTTATTTATCAAGGGACAGTAGAGACATTGGAAGGTTGCATTTCGGGCCGCATACATCCTTATCCTTACTAATAAGATAAAAAAATGGTAATTTATAAAAGTGAAACAATTTTAAATTTAAATGTTTAAATTGGCTATAATTCTCACAATTTTTTACCAGATTTTGAGTAAACAATGACTCTTAAGCTAGATTAAAAATCTGTATCTTGAAAGCCACTGCCTCCCCTTACACAGGTTTAAAGTAAGATAAATATGAATTTAAAATTTGTTACAAACATAATAATATACATTGTCTTATTTTTATATATTAGTAAGGACGACAATATTTAAAATTATCAAAATTAATTTGATTTTGAACCTATTTATGCATTTAAACGCATCTTAACGCGAATGTTTACTTTATTTATTTCACTCAACGTCTCGGTTGGGTTGCACCAACCGTGGTCACGAGCTGACATAGTCGTGACCATGGTAAACATTCGCGTTGAGACCCGTTTAAATAGATAAATAAGTATGAGAAACGCAAAAATCTCAAATGCTAAAGGTGCCTATCACCATTTTCCATGGCCTACTATACTTGAACAATGTCTACTTTCGTTTCTTAGTCCCCTTTTCGCAATTACACGAATCGTAATTATAGTAGAGTCAATGTAATAGACCACTTTTGACAATTCATTGACTTTGTGACGCATCGGATTATAGAATTTATGGAACTTTGCATCGGTTCCATAAATCCATTTAAGTTTATAAATTCATTACTGAACACTAAAAATATGTAACTTTTTTAATAAAAAAATATAATCTTGTCTTTTTATATCAAATTCAATAAGTTCGATGCTTAATTTAGTTGCTAAACAACATTATCAATTTATATTTCAAGAAATTTGAACCCCACTACAAGGTTACGCCTGTCCACATTTTTTCATTTTTAATAATAGGGATGTGATCTTTATAATCGAGGTAACTTGTAGAGAGAAAGGAATATCGAAAAAAGTTACCGTTACTATAAATAAACAAATTAAGAGAACAATAAAATTATTAAATAACTGACATATCATAATTTAAATAAATACAATTATTAATTAGTAAATACATTAAAAAATATGTAGGTAATTAAATAAATATATAATATATTATTTTAATTAAACTTAATTTAATATTTAATTTAATTAAACCTCATTTAATATATTAATATATTAAAACTATATCTGAAATTAAAAAAGAAAAAGTACGACCTATGTGGCCTATTTTACATACGACGAAGAAAAGGAAAAGAAGTAAGCCAGTTGTCGATGTCGATAGTATTAATGCCGATGCAATTCGCAAGCACATTTATGGTTATTTATTACACAAAAAAAGAGTATCCATCCAGAAAAAAACATTTATGTTCATTAAAAGAAGCAGCCTTATTTTCTGGTGGATCATCATCTCTAATAAAAACTGCGTGTACAAATGTTTCCATAGATGATTCGAAGAGGTAGAAAAAACAAAAAAATATAATGTAAGATTTTTAACGTGATTTAAGAATTGATAATAATAGCAACGAAGAGCAGTTTCAACGAATCTGATAGTTCCAACAAATAAATAATAATTTAATACGTATATAAACTGGTTTCATTATATTTCCCCTAATTACGCTTAACTTTGAGGTCATGTGGCATACGTAGAAGGTTTCCAATGCTGTGTATACTTTAAAAATATTATTGCAGAATTATTTTTTTATGAACACTACAATCGATTCACTAATATATGACTTATATATCGATTTTCGTTTTTAATCGATAATTGCTGTTAGATTCCACACTATGACATCCACTTTGACACTTGTCAAAAGTGGCCTATTACATTGACTCTACTTTAGTTGCCTTTTAGACAGTATACCAGTACGTCGCGTTCAATTACGAATATTTATATAGAGTAGTTATTACATAAATTACAAAATAATTAGGATTTTAAAAGAGGAGAAACTATTCATTCACAAGTTCGGCAAGTTATTTAATTTCAAATAATGTTCTACAAACTTTTAAAAACTTTACTTATTCACAATCAACGCTGACACATGTGACACAACAATTCTGAGTGCCGTTGTTATAAAGTATTTATTTAATAGGTAATCTAAATAGAGTTTTTAAGACTTTTATTAATTTAGTTTATGTTGGTGAATAAACGAAGATACTGATGTCTTATCTCATTCATTACACGATGGATTTTTTATATTCTCGAGTATTGTAGTAAGATGTAGGGTGCTGTTAATAAGAGTAGTAAAAGGGTGTAGTAAGATGTAATAAACTTACAACAATCAAATCACAGAGATGCAAATAAGTAAAAAAGTTGCACGAATATATTTCGAGTAATTAGTCGTACTTCGTAATAAGAAACAAGTATTGGACACGACATTGTATTTTGCACGCGGTGCGTTTACGGCTGCGATTTCAGTATTGTATACTTTTTAAGGTATGCAATTCCAGAATCCCGTTCGAGCTATAGGTCTTTATGACTTATATAGCACCATATAACTGTATGGGTTGTTTAAAATTGTTCTCATGGCCTTACATAGTCACGCAACCGGTCTCAAGTCGACTTGAGAGCTGGACGCACGAGCCAGTGATACCGCGGCTCGATGACTAAAACAAGGAAGGATTACGAGTTGTACCTATTTATAGGAGGAAACAGTTACTTATCTGATTTGTATATCTGTCACACGTTTAATAAAACAATACCCTCCTTTTGGCCTCTCCACAGTCGGATAAAATGGAGTGAACTAATGGAATTTATCCTCTGTTCTAGAATGCTAAGCAAGACGTAATCAGCGATGGACAAGCCAACGATGCACATGCTCTCCGTCCAGGAGAAGAGCGGACCGACGAGGAAAACGAATCAGTATATCGCTGCCATTGCGGGTAAAATCTCTTCAGACTATTTTATACACACAAATGAAATAGAATGAATGGCTATGAATAGGATTCTGGAAGATTGGCAGTGAATCCGCATCCCCCCTGGTGATGCAGGTGTCCATGGGCGATGACCATTTACCATCTCGTGGTCGCGGTCTGCCCGCCTGTCTGCCACCTCTGCCACCAAGTGGTATGGTAAGTGGCTTATCGCCTCTAATATATTAATTATCGCCCGGTGGTTAATGACTTCAATTCCTTAATTAATACATACTTACAAGAAGGCCAACTCTTCCGTCCTCAGTAAACCTACTCTCACATTACTGAGCGACTCCTGACTTCGACGGAAATGTACATTGACGATTAGTTGTTAATTATGAAGAAAGTTTGACTCTGGTACAATGCGCTAAATGCGCTATTGCCTTATAAGAAATGAAGAAGAACTAGGACTAATCCGGGAAAACTGGGACTTGCATAAAAAAAATGAAACAACAAGAGAGTTTTTACGCACACCACTGGCGTTGGCAACTTGCGTCAGTAGACAGATTCGATTCTATTAATAGAGGGCACTAAATACACGATATTGAACCGAGCGATTCGACTCGATTGATTTATCAATCGATATTGAAAGTTATGAGTGATCACAGGACAATAGCATAATTCGTGTTTCATATTAAACTTTAGATACTTTATTTCAGTTCTGTCTAGAGCCACCTTAAGAAAATAAAGGCTTATTTCCGCGCACGACAGGAATAATTTAATGACTCGAGAAATATAAAATTTTAATTTATAATTTTTTAAGGTTGTTTCAAATATTGTTCAAAAAAAACGTAGTTAAATCTTTCCATACTCGATAGCTTCAGAGAAATCTTTCAATACTGTGAACTTGTTTTTAGTGTTTTAAAAATAAACGCCGAGCACACCAGCGCTCCGGCGTCAAGTCAACGCCAACGAAGCTTAGAAACCTTAACCTTAATCGTTTTAGACTCGAGCTTTTAACCTCAACGGTTCAAGACCTTCAAATGTTAAAAACAACTATAATGCTTTCGAGCGTTTAACAATCGAGCCTTAAATGTTCGTTAGCGCTGACTCCGAGCTCGAGCGTCGATAAGCGCTCATTTTCAGACGACTTTGGATACCTAGTTTACTACTTTAGTGATAACTTGTAATGTGCTAATAACAAGATAGTTCACTGTAGAGGAACATATTTGAAGAATACATACATATTAAAAAAATATTTAAAACAAGACCAATATTTAATTATTTAAGGAAAAAAAGGTAATAAACAACTCAGCCATATTGAATTTAATATATTTCAATACTTATTTTTTACAGCGGCAATTGGCGCAGTGATAGCAGGCACAATCTTAGCATGGACAGCTCCTTGTCTACCACAGTTGCTCCCACCGGCCAACTCAACCAATGCTACCATCAGCAATAATGGCACCGGACCCACCATCGCCCCCACCGCGGTCAATACAACCGCGAATGGGACGACAGGCGACTTCGTAATAGATACTACTGAAAGTAAGTACAGTACTAACTCTTTATAACGAAACTTTTTTTCTTTGGTTATAGAGAGTTTTCGTTATATTGGATTTTTCCTTGCTTTTCCAAATATTAGCCACAGTAGATGAACTGAGTCCAAAACGTCATCCGACGTCATATTTGTATCGCACGTACAACAGAAACTTTTTCGTCAACTCACTTTTCTCTTACTGGCCGTGGCCATGTTCACAGTTCAAAAGTTTAGTTTGACTTAATTTTTCTAAGGACAACGCATCCTGATCTGATCCGACAGTGATCGTAAACATTTACAACAAACAAAAGGAACGCAGCTGTCTTGCTTAGAAAATTCGGCACCTTAAAATATCATTGTTATAGAGTCAATGTGTATCAATACTGTATTGATGTGTCAATGCAAGAGTGGACTAACCAACCCGCTTGGTCAACATGGAGTTTTTAGGTCATATAATACATCCCCCATGCACGAGATGATGGGCGTGATGGCTCGTATACAGCAGTGGCCGATAAAAGGGCTTGTCTTTTTTTATGATTCCGAAGTCTGGTTTCTTCAATGGTGATCTCTGTTTATTTAATTGTATAGATTTGTTTTCCTTATGCGTCAATATTGGATTCAATTCAGGCAAAAAATCAGTCACCGGCTCCTCAAACTCCTCAATACAGGCTGCTCCAATGTTACATCACAATTTATATTGTCGATCGATTAGCGCAGTTGGTAGTGACTCTGCATGCTGTGCAAAAGGTCCCCGGTTCGGTTTCCGGTGGGTCATACATTTGTTTAAAGTCAAATGTATGTTCGGCTATGTGTTTGTGTTTGTCTTTGTATGTGTCTCTGCGCCCACGACACAGAGAATCCTAGTGTGAACCATCGAGTGTGGCGTTATTTATTTTTTTATTATTTACTAGCTGTGCAATGGGTTAGATTTTTTTTTGTCAGAAACCTTCGCGGGCACAGCACAGCAACTCACCAAAGTTTCATCGAAATCGGATGAACAGTTTAGGAACGCATAGAAGACGAACAAACAAAAACATTAATTTATATATATTACATATATTTGCTTATATGAAATTCACTTCTCCGGATGGGACAGTCTATTGTGGACGCAATGACGGAGGCTATTAATATTGCATCTTACTAAAAATAATCTTACTATCTCTTGAGATGTGAAGGAATTGCCAAACATTTATTCGTATGTTGACATGTGACGATCAGGGGACTGCATTGCTGGTGTGATTTATTTGTATGTAATGTATGAGGGCGACAGGCAGTCTCCCCAAGTAATGGTAGATACAGCGTGTGACCAAACTTTCCCGAAATCTGACACCGTGCATTCTGTTCGTTACTCTGAGTTAATTGATTTCCTTTCATGCATAATGTCAAATTATCTTTTTGTAAAAAATCTTAATTTGTTGGCCTTTTTAATTAGTAAATTTGTATGAAAATACAATAAAAGGATAATGGTTAGCGGTGATAGCCTACGAGTATCTATTCTCTACTGTCAATCGCGAGGTTGTGTGAAGTTCAATTCTTCATCCCGCTAAGTTTCTATTAAAAAATATTTTACCATTTAAAGATTACGATTATTTTTTTAAATTTTCACTAGTTGCCTATTCCAAAATTAAAAAAAAAACATCGTGGATGCGATAGTAAGTCTGTATTATATTTTTCACTTAAGATTCTAAAAGAATATTTATCAATTCAATTATGTATTTGCCGGCATTTTATTAAATCCCTACGTTTTTAATTTGAAATATCCACCAATCCGCACTGGACTCGCGTGCTTTACTAATTACAAATACATCAATAATTACAAATATATTTATTATTTATAACCCGCTGGTTAATAAAATTACAACTAATTTAATTAATTAGTATAGTATCAGGTCAACTAACTAACTGCAGTCCACATCACTCGCTCTCATAATTCCCCTATTAGTGGAAAATAAATAATAATCTCGACAAAGCGACGGGAGTTAAACTACTCTTATGTTTTTACTATGCCCTGACTTTCTGTGGGCGTACAGATGTTGGCACGTGGTTGTGTTTTGTAAAACTTTATCGTCACAACACGTGATGTCATAGCACACACCCATCGCCACTTTCACGTGATATGTTAGTCGGTACACGTAAATAGCTATACAAATAAACTGACACTATAAGTCTTAGGTATAATTCGAATTGTGTTTGGAGGGACCTTATGCAATCTGCATGGAGGCTTTGTAAGCAAAAAAGCGATTGAGTGACTTTTATCGGTCCTGGTGAAATGTTTTCAATGAACAGCTGTAATCACTTTTTTCCCATACACCCGCCGGAACAGATGGCGCGGTGTTATTCTATACCCGGAAGACACCCCACGGTACTTTACAACTTTTGTCTAAACAAGTACTTTTTTAATAAACGTTCAGTAATTAGCGAAGTCTCTTTCGATCGTCGCTGCCGTCTTTTATTTATTGAATAACAGAAACGAAGTCAGCAATAGTTTTTAAATTAGAAGGTGCCAATCATCGAATGTCAATATACATACCGTAAAATATACGATCCGATGTCAAGGTGAATGTCTCCGCAAATAATCGAAGTCGATGTAAATTATTATTATCGGCGCACACGCAGCTTGGACCAGATCAACATTTTTGTGAATCAATAGATAATTTCTATAAATTAGTAGCTGATGCAATACGTTGAATAAAAATACATTTATTGACTACACAAAAATATAGATAAAGCATTGGTTAATCGAGCGTCCGCACGATTACAAAGTTTTTGATTTGTAAACGAGTTATGTATTGCGGTGATTTTGAAGTCCAGTTTTGTTGCTCTCTAACTCAATGAATAGTTTTGTTGTATCTGTTGTATCTTTTGTTTTGTTGTTGTTGTTTTGTTATATTGTATCTCCTATAAATGTATCTCCATAGCAACTAATAATAAATCAAATAATAACCTATTATGACATTAATTATGTCACTTTGGTAACGCTAAAGCTGGCTCCATACTTATGCAGTGACAAACTAATAAGCTACCGGTTATTGCAATATTGGTTAACTAATACCACTTCATCTACAAAAAGATGTAAAATCCCAACAAACACATTTGTGTACAAATGTTGTCAATCCTCACGACTGTTTGGCCGATAAAAGTGGTGAGAACTAAAAGTCGCCAAGACTTGTTTAATTGAATTTTATTTCTTGTGGCTTGGCAATTTCCATTCGTGCATCTCTCTCTACCATTGATAACGTAACGGATCCCTTATATGAAATGGCCAAGCCACAAGAAGTAAAATTCAATTAAACAAGTCTTGGCGACTTTTAGATCTCATGACTTTTATCGGCCAAACAGTAGCAAGGATTGGCAACATTTTTACAGAGATGTTTTTGTTAGGATCTATCTATATCGACTGAATCTTTTAGTGTAGTTAAAGAACTATAATAATCCCAAAGCTCACGGTCAATAACACCTAATATACGGGGCATTTCTGAACGATTGAAGACGAGTGGCGCTATACGACCACGGGATGTGACTCCTGGCATACGTCCAGGGGCTTCTTACGCAATGTTATTTAATGCCGCCCGTGGGTGTGCCGCCACCACAGCATACGGTTATAAATGTGGAAAAGCTTGTGTGAGATAAATAATGAGAAATACAGAATGAAAATCTAGGTTCGTTTGTGGTTTGTATCGTGGAAATGTAGAATTTGGAAGGGGGTTAACGTACGCTTTACATTATTAAAATAATAAATGTATATTTATAAGTATCTTTATGGACTATGCATAATTAGTTTACATCCCTATGAGAATCATCGCGACATTATCTATACATATCTATATTCAATTGTACATTGTATATTATAATAAATTGTAAACAGAGCCGTGACTTGCATTTATTTTTTGAAAAAAGTGACTGAAATATAAAGTACGAATGCTATATTAAATAAAAAAAATTAGAACACAATTACAACACATGAATACAAAAATAACAATTATAAGAAACAACAACTTTTGGAATTTTCGTCTTTGTTTGTCTGTCAAAACAGACAGACACGCATCACGCAAAAATGGCTAGACAGAATTTAATAAAACGGGGCATAATTATAGCTTATGACCTGGGTTAACATTTGGGGTACATTTTATCCCGATCCGCTAAAGAGTTCCGACAGGAATGGCACCGCCAAAGGAAATGAAGTCGCTGGCACCGCTAAAGCGCGCGCCACGAGCAGGAAGAATTTCGGTCATCGACCCGAAATCAGCCAAGACTGGGCGAAAAAGAGATTTATATGACCACTTTACTAAAGTATTATTAAGTTTCAATAATATGAAGAGTCTATTAAAGTGGTCGGTGCTGACCGAAAGTCCTGCTCGTGGCGCGCGCTTTCTATTATCTATATATTTATATAATAAAATCGTAACGGAGTCGTGTCTGTAGATAAAATAATTTTGAAAAAATCCATTCCAGTGTAGGTGCTCTACGATCGATACAGGAAAACAAAACAACAACTTTTAGAATTTTTGTCTGTCTGTCTGGACCCGCATCACGCAAAAACTATGAGACGGATTTAATTAAACTTGTCATAGTTACAGCTTATACCTGGATAACATTTAGGGTATTTTTTATCAAGATCGATTATAAAGTTCCCACGGGAATCACGAGTTCACGCTATAATAATGTTTATATTAAATTTATGCTGATTGGAATCAAAACTGGAACATTGTAAATACACATTTCTGTTAGTCGGATGTATTACTATATACAGTGCACTCCAACCAACAGTATACAGAACGTCCATATCTTACTAATAACATCTGTTATTATTATGAAATAGCTTCATGATTTATTTGAACTATTTGTTCGTTCTCACTTGGCGTAGATAATTTTGCAAAACTGGAACGTAAACATTGTATATCCAATTGATAAACAATGGAAATTTTAGAAATGTAATGAAACATCGCTGTATTCCTATCCTATAATAAATAGTCAGAATTTAGCCAGATTCTTTTTTATTATTATTTGTATTAAAAACTGACAAAGAAAAGGTAAAAAGTAAAAACGATTATTCTCATCGTGGAACGGCAAGAAATGTTGAAAAAAAAAAATTAATCTGCTCAATCTTCGGTTTAGCTATTTCTGAGAAAAGTGGATACAAACATACACAACCAAACACACATCTCTTGTGGTCCTCGCAAAACTTCTTGGGCTTTGACCTTGAATGGCCGACAACAGTCTGCGCTTGTCCCTCCCACAATTTCAAACAACACTTAATAGCTTCGTTCGCGGTAAGGATTCAGAACTGATTCGGAACTATACGCATGCGCAGTTCAAATAATAACACACAATTCAGAATTTCTAGTTACAGTTCTGTGTTCGCGGAACCGTCGAACTCGGTTCAGGATCGGTTCAGAATCAGTTCTATCAGTTCTATAACTTTGGCAATAATCGTAGTTCCAGACATGGGCAGTAATGTGTTTTGGTGGGTCCACTTAAATACTTGCCAACTTAGGGGTTTTCCCCCCAAATTTAGGGGGTAAATAAGTGGGATGGGTTCTTTTAGGGGTTTTATATTTTTAGGGGTATTTTTAGGGATTTTATGACTCTTCATATATTTTTTTGTATATATATTTTCATATATTATGTGAAAGTATAGGCCCTGGGACAATCCAAACTATAATACGAGTAGCTAATCATATTTATTTGTTGACCTAGCGACTTAACGACATCTAGTACAAATATATTACAACTACTCTGTGGTGACTGGTGGTTATTGTGCCTATGCTTACTGGAAATACATATGTACGTTGATTATTGTTTACTTGTTTAATTCGATTTTGTTGTTGTACTGCTGTGCCGACAAGCAATTTGTTAATGATGCCTAAATAAACTAAAAATAAAAAAATGTAGTCAGAAGTACACGTAGAGTTGGGAAACAGATCCAGATTTAAAAGGTAAAGAAATTTCATTGCATTTTTGTAATTTATATTTTTTCTTTTATTATATATTTTTTTAGGGGGATTTCTAAGTAATTGGGGCGATTTTGGGGGTTTTTGACTTAAGCTTTAGGGATAAATATTTTTGAGAGTTGGTAACACTGCCGATGACAGTAGATCGTACCCAGTTTGGTTCCGAAATCGTTCGCGGAAATAAAAATCACGAATCGGTTTATAACCGAGCATGCGCTCTACTACGATTCCAAATTAGTTCAGTACTAGTTCTGAATCCTTACCGCGAACAAAGCTTATAAGGCGAGTGTGCGAGTAGGAAGTAATTGTTGCGTCCCGCTCGAGCTTGCGAACATATTGTATTGTAAATACCCCCTCCGTCGCATTCCAGCCCACACCTGGTGTTGCAGGTGTCCATGGGCGGCGGTAACACTTACCATCACGTGAGACCGCTTGCTCGTCCGCCCTCTTCTCTATAAAAAAAAAAAACACCAAACGGACCTAAAAATAAACTAAGAATAAAGGTTTGTCACGTGATATCGCCAGAGCCCAAGAAATTTTGCGGTATTTATACTACAACGCATTTATCATCTCCGTTCTGTAATGGGAGAGAAAAAAGTTGTAATTCTATAATGCCGTAATTTAAAAGTTTTTCCCAACATTTTTATATGTAACAGTAACAGAATTCTAGTGTCATTTTCGCGAAATTTTATCTAGAAATGTAAACATTATCTTAATTTTTTAGACACCACAGAATATTTTCGAGGATAGCAAGGCATAAGAAAATATCAACAAATTAAAAGCAAATCTTGACTTGCGCCTCGCTATAGATTTTTAAGACGTAATGTGATTTTCAGCCCGTATCTATTGTTTTCGGCCAGTGTTATTTATCTATGCCGAGAATATAAGTAATGCGTTTGAGTAAGAAGATAAGTAGTTTGAGAATTCAAACAATAGGATATACAGAATACACAGATTATATAAGATGAGCTATTGGAACAAATGTTACAGGGTATGAGAATGCAGTGCAAACACCTGTAGTAAAAGAGGGTGCCACCTCCGTGGCTAGTCAACCTATCATTTCGGACTAAATCGTACCTACTGAGCGATTTTAGGATCGCGGTGGCTAGGTTTCAAGAAGGTCTCTTGCATTAGCGTTTTATCTATTTGGTGATGTCTGTGTGTCTCCAGACCCACGACGCTGGGAATCCGAGTGTCGGTCGAGTGGAGGTCCGAGTATGCGAGTATGGAATTAAATGAATTCTAAAGAATACTCACATATATTCTTTCCAAAATAAATATTCAAATGAAATTATTTTATCATTTCTAAATAATATATTAAGTTCTCGAATTTAATTTTTATTATATTAATGCAAAATGTTTAAAATTCTAAGGTTGTTCATTAATTGTTCTAACTAAATTAACAAAACTGTTTTTGTGTTACAGGTTCGATCATCTCGTCAATTCTGGCGATAGGCGCGGCCATCAGCGCGCTCCCGGCTGGTGTCGTTGCCCAGAAGTTCGGCAGGCGGCCCACCATCCTCATCCTCTCAGTACCTTTCCTGCTGAACTGGTTGCTGACTATTTTTGCAAATGGCGCTGGGATGCTGATCGCTGCTAGGTTCTTCGCTGGAATTGGCACTGGTAATTATTCTTTTAAAAGAAGTGGCAGACGGACGAAATGGTAAGTGGTCAACCCTGCTCGTGGACACCTGCAACTCCAGGCACGATACAGCGTTAACAATCTTACAGAATCCTATTCACATCCTAGAAAAACCTCGTGTCGCAAATAAGAGGAAAACCTTAGTAGGCAGTTCGTACCACAACTGACTAATAAATAGAAGTCTTTAGATTGATGTTTAATAATATTTCACATGCACTGTTCGTTCGTTAATAAAATTACTTGAGCGACTATTCTGGAACAAGCAATTTACATGAAATACATATCAAGTATTTTTGACGGTATAATAACGGCCTTAGATTTGCGTGGTATGATTTTTTACTATAAACGCGAGCTCCCCGTAATTGATAATTTTATTAACGATCGTGTTTACATGGTAAATCTTTACTGCATACTCGTTGAACTCGAGGTTAAGGCGAACATTTACATAGTGTGAACGCACCGCTAATCAAATCTTATCGGGTGATGTTAACTTAACCGTTCCAATCCAATTTGACGAAAAGAAAATCAAATCAACGAATTACAATCGGGTTTCTACAACCGCACCTCCCGTCACAGAAGTGCGGTCCATCCGCATTTCCTAGATACGGAGGTGTCGCGTACTGTTCGGTCCAAAAATTATTTTATATCGCGAACCCGTAGGCTGTGGAACGAACAGCCTCAAGAGGTCTTCCCATTAAACTACGACATGGGGTTCTTCAAGAGAGCTGTGAATAGGATTTTGCAAGGTCGGCGGCGCGCCCGCATACCCCCTGGTGTTGCAGGTGTCCATGGGCGGCGGTAACACTTACCATCACGTGAGATCGCTTGCTCGTCCTCCCTCTTCTCTATAAAAAAAAAAATATATAAATACCGCCACATTCAATGGCCCACACTAGGATTCCCTGTGTCGTGGGTCCAGTGACACATGCAAAGACAAACACAAATATCTTAACATTTAGCTTTAAATCTACAATAAACTTGCAGTCCCGATGAATCAAATTATGGACATGTAAATAATTAAAACAACTCACTATTTAATCTAAGGCCGTATCAGTTGTGTTCACATTTTGGATAAATTGGATTGGAATAGGCTATACCTTCTAAAATTTATAGTTTTATGAACATGTACATGTTTTGTGCCCCGGTTTCTATAGCAATAATCTATCAGTGACAATTTACATAAGTATAGAGGCAAGCAATTATCAATAATCTCATTGCTTTAACATAAAGATGGAGACTGAACGTGGGTTCTCCGCGGTTCAAACAAATTCTCTGCACCGTACCGGTGTACGAAGACTCTGCTGGTGCAATCACTATTATGTCCATTATTATGTAGATGCCTGCGCTCGATTTTACGTTCTCAGCTTTAAATGGCTTCCGATCCGACAACACAGAGATGTAGGAATAGAATGCTCTGCGCTCTCTTCTTCATCCTATACGATCCAAGGTGCCCAGATTATTTGCAAAGAAAGTTTAATTTTCTGGCCGATACCTATGAACGTTCTCAGCGCTCTGCTCTGGAGTTAACGCTCCATATTACAAGTCATTTCTAGCCACACTGGTTTTATGTCCAACACTTTCATTCCGCAGGCAATTAAACTCTGGAATGCGATTCCTCCTGAAATTATCGGCCGAAGATCCTTTTGATAATTAAAGGCACAAATGATAACTTGTCATTACATGTTTTGTATTTTTTTTTCCTTGCTTTAACCATTCTCTTCTACATATTTACTCTCGACATGGTACCTTTTACCCGGAACTTGTCTGTTAATTAGCTATTCTATATGTGATATGTATTCATGTAATTATGTATAAATACATGTGAATTTATTCTTGTATGTATTTATGTATGTATGCCCTTGTGTATTAATGTATAATATACGACTTTTCTGCGGGCAGATAACGCGCGTCTGACGCAACTAAGACGCATTGTCATGTATGCGCGACGCAAGTTGTAATGTCGTACTATTTATTATAGGCTTATACTTATCGCAAGTATTTGTGTAAAATATTTACTAATAATCTTTTAAGTTATATTTATTAACAATTCATCTCACCTCCCAACGTGTCTCTCTGTTCTACCCAAAGATTGGCTAGTAGAGAATCCTTCCCGGCATTAAGCTCGCCATTTGTACGATTAAATGCAATAAAGTTAATTGAATAAATAAATAAAACGAAAATCATGATATCCTATTTACTCGTAGTTACAAATTGACCTAACCTGACATATATTTTTTTAACTTTTGTACCGCTCATACCGTATACCGTCTGCTTAAAATGTATTCATAGTTTATAAACAGTGCCGGCGTTAGGGGGCGCTGAATTTACCGATGAGCGGAAATTCAAAAACAAAAATACAATGAGTTACAAAAACTGGGTAATGCTCTAGCTCTGGGTAACTCTAAAGGAAAGTTTTAAAGTGTCACAAATGTTTGTAAAAATAACAAAACTAAACCGCTCGATTTTATCGTTTAATTCTTTTCTATCAAATTCGTGTCCGTTAAAGGGGGCGCCACGACAATCTTGCGCAGGTGTCTATAACACATGTAAAAATTATAATGTAAACTCGTTTTTTAACAATAAACATTTTTTATTTGAATAAATTTGTCCGTTTGAATAAATATCAATCAGTATTTCTGAATCAGGCACCCGCATATACTTCGGGCTCCGCAACTGTTCCATTACCGACAGTGCTAAACTGATCGTTTTCGTTTGCAGGTGGCATTTGCGTGTCAGCCCCCATGTACATCGGTGAGATCGCAGAGACCTCAATCCGAGGGTCTCTCGGAGCTTTTTTCCAGCTGTTCCTGACCATCGGCATCCTGTTCACGTACGTAGTCGGCGGCTGGACGCACTGGAGGACACTGTCCATCGTCTGCGCTGTGCTGCCACCGCTCTTGGTCGCTGTGTTCTGGTGAGTCATCTTACTCATCGTTGTTATTTAGGATTGTTTTTTTTGGAATTCCACATATGTCTTGTTTCCTTCTCGTATCAGAATAAATAATCAGTGCGTATCAGAATAGTTATCATGAATAATAATTCTCGTATCAAAGCACTGAGGGGGAGAGTGCACGCTGCAATCTAACAGCCGCTTGACGCGGTTGACTGGCCACGTTACCCCACGCGTTTCAGTAGTGAGTGAGATGTGCCAGAGCCCATTCCCATCCTATCCCTCCCCATTTTCCCAACCCTTTCTACAAATCCCTTCCTATATTTGCAAAAGTAGGCAGCGCATCTGAGGTTGTGCCAACGTTTGTCATTTTGGACTAATGTTGGCATGTATCGCGGCTGTCTATGGGCGACAGTATCCGCTCACCATCAGGTGGACTGTATGCTCGTCTGCCGCCTTCATCCATAAAAAAAAGTTCATTTCGTTTCGAATACAAATTGCAAATGTTTGGAAAGGAATTTAAAAATATATCACAAAATTCAGTATCTATAAGGAGGATTTTATTTATTTTTAAACTTGATCTGGATAATTTAATATTGAGTTAACCATAGACTACAGCTCAGTCTACCCAAATGCGAACACATAACATTTATAACATTTACGCGTTTTTAAGTAATTGTTTTATGCACCAAAATAAACTTATATATATATATATATATATATGTTGTTTTGTTTTAACAACTATTTATTGTTCTGCTATCTTCAGGTTCATGCCAGAAACCCCTCAATATCTACTGAGCAAGATGCGTCACAGGGAGGCGGAGGCTGTGCTGAGGTGGCTGAGAGGGCCAGATGCCGACCTCACTGCTGAACTTGAGGAAATGCAGAAAGATGTAAGGACTTTTTTATAGGAAGAAGGCGTCAGGCGAATAAACGTTGAAAAGCCCCGGATACCTTGTCTACCTTTGGAGATTGACAGGAATGGATTTGGAGAAAGAGTTGAGAAAGTGGGGAGGAATAGGATAGGATGGGAATGGGCTCTGGCATATTTCACTCACTACTAAAACACGTACGTACATCGCGAGAACAGGATACAGTGGGGAAATGCAGTACATAACACACACAGAATTTAAATGTACTGCATTTCCTATTTTATCTTATTTCACCAATGTGTATGTGTTTCAGTAGTGAGTAAGATATGCCAGAGCCCATTCCTATCCCATCCTATCCTATCCCTCCCCATTTTCCCAATCCATTCCTTAATCTGCAAAGGTAGGCGCCCACCCGGTACCAATGTTTGTCATTCTGGACTGATGTTGGCATGTGGCGCGGATGTCTATGGACGACGTATCCACTTACCACCGGGTGGACTGTATGCTCCTTTGCTGCCTTTGTTCTATAAAAAAACATTTCAAGGACTTTCTTATTAGCTACTTCAAAGTAACCAAATCTAAGGTTATTTTGTACATTTTGATATTGACATAATTACAAACTGAAGCAAATAAACATGGACTAAGAAGATTATAAGTATAGATCTTTTATAATTCTTTGATAGATCCTCACACCAATAATATTTTAAAGTCGAAGGTCATATAGCTTTGATTTCAATTGCTCTTGTATTAGCTCTATACATACTCGTAATGCCCACGCGCACGAAGTCATACGGAGTCTATTGGTAACAACTAACTGCTCAAACTAAACTTGTTATGAGAAAATTATGCTTTACTGTAATCTTCAGAATCATTTGTCTATATACCACAAGCCCAAATTAATTTGCTACCTTAAACGTAATAAAACCTTATCTTCCTTCCAGATCGACGACGCATCTAGGCAACGCGGTGGAATGCTCTCCATGGTCCACAACAAGGCCTCAAGAATGGCGCTCATCTGCTCCTTAGGCCTCATGTTTTTCCAACAATTATCCGGCATTAACGCTGTCATTTTCTACACCACAGACATCTTCAGCGCCGCTGGATCCAACATGTCTCCGACAATCGCTACTATTGTCGTCGGTGTTGTCCAATGCATTGCCACTTATATATCCTCAGTTTTAATCGAACGCGCTGGTAGAAAGATTCTTTTGCTCCAAAGCTGTATCATCATGGGTCTTTGTCTTGTAGTCTTGGGCATTTACTTCATACTTCAGAAATCTGGTTATCAGGTCGCGTCATTCGGTTGGCTTCCTTTGATTTGTATGGTGTTGTTTATAATTTCTTTCTCGTTGGGCTTTGGTCCCATTCCATGGATGATGATGGCTGAATTATTTGCTGTTGAATTCAGAGGAGCAGCTTCTGGCATTGCGGTGATTTTCAACTGGTGTTTGGTCTTCATCGTGACTTTGCTGTTTCCTTTGTTGATGGGCGCGATAGGAATTTACAGTTGTTTCTGGATTTTCGCCGGGTTCATGGTGATTTGTGTGTTCTTCGTTTGGTTGTTGATTCCAGAGACTAAAGGTAAGACTGTGTCACAGATTCAGGCTATCTTGGGTGGTAGGACTTAAGGTGGGTTGAAATACACACTCTTTTAAAGCGATTATAAAAATCAGATTTTTTTGTCAACACGTGGTATCCTATTTGACAGCTGTCTGTGACGTACCAAATGTTTGTCGATTATTTATAATCAGTTGTGAAAAATTACTAAACTCGATTTGTGTTAAGAATGCAGCGAGTCATCGCTCAAAATAGTAGGCGTCACCTGTTTTGACAAATCGTCTTCTTTACAATTCTTGGGTCTGCTCGTATTTCACTATTGGTCAAAAAAGTGACGACTATCTTGAGTGATGAGTTAATGACTCACTGCGTTCTCAACGTGGACCGAGCTCAGTAAGTTATTGTCTTATTAAAACTGAAACAAACAGAGAACAATAAAGGTCAAATGTTTGAGTGGTTATAATAAAAGTTGATTCGTTTTATGGGGCAAGTCTATGTATAAATTGGTGCGTTTTTATGAAATAATGATTGTGAATCGCTACTAAAAGTTGTGTGTTGTAAATAATAATTAATAAATGTGATAGAATGCTCAGGATTTTTATCGAGTGAATAATTTTAAAGAGCGGGCGCTATTTGGTCAAAGTCTGAACAAATGTATGAAATGTTATTTATTGATGTCTAATCATGGTATTGTCATTGAAGTAATCGTTCTCTTGTAGACCAAAGAGTTTAATATATTAAAAACATTGACGTATATTTTTTTTATTTTAAATATTATTTTTCATTTTTTTTTTGTAATAATATTTTTTTTGAATGAGTACTTTATTGTAATTAAGGCATTAATACTGAGGGATTAATATCAGTATTGAGTCAATTAATACTGATGATAATAATGATTAACAAATGCACGAAAACAAATTGATACATGATGTAATATTAGTACTTACGCGATTATAGGAATGTGCCAATTAATTAGTTTTGGACTTATTTGTTGTTTTATTAAAATTTACTTATATATATATATAATTTTGTTGATTAGGTATTTAAATAATTTATGTGGAATTATGTGTTCTAGTATAAGTGTAGTTTATATTTTGTTAATTAAATTATTATATATTGTCCTAAGTACGCGATTATAGCATTAATAACGCCGCGTTATGTCAAAATAATAACACTAAATATTAAGTGTTAAAGTGACAGGGAAGTCCTGCAAAGTTTTAATAATAATATTTACTAGATGGATGAATGAATGATCTATGATAAATTTATCATTCATGATTTTCATGAACGATGAATTAAATGAACTGAGCGAGCCGTGTGCAGCGCGCCCGCGAGCCCGACATGTCTACATATTTATAAACACGACGGACATGTCCTGTGATGTGTTAGGTTCGGATAAATAGACGATTCTCGGTCTTATAATTAGTCACAGTCGGATTTTATAGCGCCTTACGCGGTCTGCATAGAGGTTAGTTTCCAACGTCACTGATTAAATCTAAGCAATATAATTTTTATTATAACCTAGTGATTATAAGGTACACGGTCTTAGGTCTAGAGCTAAGGTCGGGATAAATGGGCGAGCTTTGCTTAGATTTAGACCGCGCCGTTATTAAACTGACCTCTATGTACACTGCATGGAACTATAAAACGCGTTTAAACTAAGACCAAGAATCGTCTATTTATCCGCAACTTAGAGTTGGTCAAATAGTAAAAAAGGAGATTTGAACCGCTTAAAGCTTTCAGTTTACCATTTATACATTTTTATTAATTGTTACGACATTTTGTTATTTTCACAAAGTAAAACACATACCTAAATTCCATACATATAATAAAACTGTAGAAGCAGCGTGTCTGTACATTGAATATATTTACCAAAAATTGATTGGGGGCGATGAAGGAAGAGTATCAGAATACAAAAAGACGACATTGAAAATTTTTGTCTGTCTGTCTGTTCGAACACGCTAATCTCCAAAACTATTGAACGGGTTTTCATGGGGTGTCCACAGGTTAATTAAGCTTAGCTTGGCGCTTCGAATGGGCTTTTTTTTGATCGAAATCGGCTGACGGGAAAAAATATATCGCAATTTAGTCGCGGGCACAGCTAGTACTAAATATTTGTTAAACATATTGTTCGCGGTCGTGTTTGATTGTGTGCTTAGTACAATAGCTAGTAATACGTAACAATAATGTGCAATTTTACAAATTATAATAAAACATTTAAATTACTTACGTCTTTGTTATTTATTCTTACATGCAACCTGTCACCGAAATATACATGCAAAACATGTCAGACTGCAACTAATTTAAAATTGTATCACCTCATCTCCTCTCATGGATGTAGTATAAGGCGACTAAATGGTATCAAAGCGGCTACTGTAAGCCCCGAGGAACTACATCAGAGGTGATGTAGAGGTAAAAGAGTGGTCTCGCCAACGCGCTTGCCCAGCGTATCGTTTTAAGGTCATACATTACGGCCATATGTTTCTACTGGACGTTTCGTCAACTCGTGGCCACGGCTCGTGTGCCCCGTGCCCAAACGTCCAGTAGAAATGAAAGGTAAACAATAGTACATACTGTGCAGGCCCGAAATAAAGCAATTGACGGCCGAGTAATATTGGAAGGACGAGGCGAAGCCGAGTCGTTTTAAAATAAACGAGGCCGTTAATTGCTATTTCGGCCGAGACTTGTATAGTATTTTTCTCTAATTTGCGAGGAAACAATAAACAAATTAATTCAAGAAACAGAAGTTTTCCGAGAAAGAATTCGCTTTTTTTTTCAGTTTTCCGCTTGATGAAATCTTCATATGCCTTTTCATATTTTCCTCTCGATTTCGGTGGTAACAGGTTTTCAGAAAGTATCTTTGCTTCTTCAGCTATGTTTGGTGTCGTTAAATCTAATTCACCTTCCAACGAACTAGTACTCATTGTTTACTAGACAACTTAAAATTGTGATAAACTTATGAGAACATAACATCCACAATACAAAGTAGGTATCTGATTTTCATTCCCGCCAATTAGACTGCGCGCGCTTTCTTTTTTAAAATTTTTGAAATGAAATGCACATTCAGCCTTTATAATAATAAATAGACTGGCCGTCCACGCACTATTCGTATTAAATAGACGATTAAAGCTGTGAAAGAGAGAATCCGAAGTAATCCTGCCCGGAAGCAAAATATTTTATCCAGAGAGCTGAATATAGCATCCAGAACCATGTCGGGTATTTTAAAACATGATTTAGGACTTGCTGCTTACAAAAGACGTAGTGTTGATTTCTTAACTGATAATTTAAAGAAAAATAGGTTTGACAAATCAAACCAACTTCTTGGGCGATACGCAAACTGAGCTCACAGACAAATCTTATTTACCGACGAGAAAAATAACTCTAAGAGAAGCTGCTAAATTGGTCAATAGGCCATTATCCGGCTTCAGTGGTGGTTTGGTGGGGTGTTAGGTTAGCTATCGAGGAGTGACTGAACCATATTTTTGTGAAAAAGATATTAAAACATCGGCTCAAGTGTATCAAGATACGATTCTTGAGAAGGTTGTAAAGCCTCTTTACAACACTCTGTTCCATAACCAAGTATGGTTCTTTCAGCAAGACTCAGCAGCAGGTCATAAGGCTCGCTCAACACAGACGTGGCATGAAAGGAATATTCCCGACTTCATTACAGCTGAATACTGGCCGTCATCTAGTCCCGATCTAGTGATTTACAGTCTGGTTTGAAGAGCATGGCATGCTCTAAATGCCATGATAATATTGAATCCCTAAAACATTCAATTAGTGTGGCAGTTGCCAATTTTCCATAGAAAACTGACCACAACGTTAGAGTTTATATAAAAGCAAATGGTGACCATTTCAAATAATCATTATATTTTTAAACCTAATTATTTCTAAAATAACACAAACAATAATGTAACAATAAAAATATCAATGTTTTCTTTGTAATAATATTTATGACTAGACTAGGTATATAGAAATTCAAAAATATCAACTTATAAATGAAATCATTGGAACGCCAATAGACTATTCCCAGTTAAAACATAGACGAAGTGAGAGACGGGCATTCTTTACAAATAGTTCTCTTCTCTATGTCATCTACCCTGGTCAGCAGTTCTGTGATCTGCTTCTCTACAGCCTTCACATCACTTCGAAAGCCGCTGACAGTTGAGTCAAGTTCTGTCAAGTATTGTATCTTGTTGCACAATTCGTCGTATTTCTGTGATATGAACTCTCTAGCGTTTTGAGAATCTGTCAATACTTTTTCAATTTTCAACACAATCTCACCCTTCATATCTTCAAATTTTGACTCCAGACTTGGACCTAGAAGATGAGCAGTCTTAATACCTAGATCTTCTAAGTCTTCGACTTTTACCGTATATGGCTTGGTACATTGAGCGTGACTCATTTTCAGTTCCTATTTAGCACGCGGAATAATTTTAGATTTTCAAATCGAATTTGCATTGTTCGCTGGAAATTTTGTTACGAATGTGACAGTTGAATTTTTTTCTAGTTGCCCATGGAATTTGGCAGTTCAAAAAGGTTGTTTTATAAAGGTTAAGTACAAAGTAAAATCTATCTTTGAATCATAGGTAGTCTATGGGGACATGCCATTTGTAGAGAAAATAAGCTGCCAACGCGAGCGCTTTAATTGGAGGCCATTTGCATATTCGAAAGAGGAATAATTAAATGAGTAACATAAAATACTGAATTAGCAGCAAATCGTTGGTAACAAAGTTAGGGTTACTTCCCCGGTGACAACAAAGGAATAGAAGTCCAGCGAACGTCGACTTGGTGATCACATTCTTGGTAATTTAAATTTATACACACACACACACACTTATACAAATTATAAGTACTTATTACACGTATTTAATCACTTCAGTTAAACAAAAATAGGTTGTTTTGCTGATTTGCTGCTCGTTGAAATACAAGCCTATTCACTGTTGAAATACAAGCCTGTTGAAATACACGCAATTGACATCTGATATGCCCGACATGTTTCCCTTGTCCTTAAAGCGCAGCGTGCGACGTCCTCCGGTCAGATGTGCGCACGATTCGCAAAAGTTTGCCGGTAATGCTTGGATGAAAAGAGAGAAAGAAAGAGTGTTAGTGTAATGGTAAAGGTCTATATCCAGCAGTCTATTGAGAGATATAGGCTGTTGGTAAGGTATGGTGTTGTTTCCAACTTACTCTGGTAAACATGATGAATCCTCTGTAAAACAGACTCTGACAGCGCTTGCAGTTTTCTTTTTTAATGACAGAAGGCGGTAAATGAGAGGTGTGGATACTGTCGCCTTGCGACACTCGCGATACATGCCGACATCAGTCTAGAATGACAAAACAAATACGTTGTCATAGAATAAGGTAGACGAATTCTCGAATGGTAGGAATTTCAGTCCTACCCATGACCGACCACAATATGTTTCAAAGATGTTTAAGGCACATTCCTGTAGAAAGTTATAAAAAACATAAAATGTTCTTCTTTCTGGCAAAAGAGACTTATATAAATCCCATATTTGAATAAAATATATAAGATTTTCTTAGGTTTTCGCGATTACTATACATAGCAATTAAACAACTTTGAACGGTTTAAATCGCGTATATTTGACATTATTTATATCCCGACGTTTCGAACACTTTGCAGTGGACGTGGTCCCCGTGACCCCGTTTAAATATACGCGATTTAAACCGTTCAAAGTTGTTTAATTTCTAAAATATATAAGATTTATACAAGGCTTTGGAACAGGAAATCCGTCCGAAAAATATGCACCACACAATTTAACTGACATTTAATTCTAGAAGCGATCGTGTAAATCCCCTGGATTATACACAAATTAAAGCTAAGTGAGCTAGTGAGCTAAGAGTTGCTGAATGTCACAGTGTACCGACGTAGCCAGTATGAACTCTTCTTTAAAACATTTTATAATAAACACCTTATTATGTAGAACAGCCAACAATAATGAAATGATGAAACGATGTTGAAACGATAACTATGCAAAGCGTTTTGAAATAGCAGCTTGCCAGCGAATACTGTTTACTATTTCAACTTGCAGGAAGTGAAATAAATTTTATATGTACGAACTGCCTCAAGAGGTTTTTCCATTGAGCTACGATATGGGGTTCTTCAAGAGAGCTGTGAATAGGATTTTGCAAGGTCGGCGGTGCGCCCGCATACCCCCTGGTGTTGCAGGTGTCCATGGGCGGCGGTAACACTTACCATCACGTGGGACCGCTAGCTCGTCCGCCCACAAGTCTATAAAAAAAAATACATTTTGGAGATTTAGTAACAAATTTGGAGAAACGGTTGGGAAAATGGAGAGGTATAGGATAGGTTGATATGGGAATGGGCTCTGTCATATCTCAGTCACGATCGAAACACGTGTATTCTTCGGGTGAATAGTATAAAGTAGAGAAATACAGTATATTCGACACTAGTGGTCTGCGAGTGCCGGGTCACGTGGCCAGCCGAGTGCACCCAGCGGTTGTGGCTGTGCAGCGGTTGTTAAGAGACTACCGTAAAACGTACTACATTTCGCCCTTTATCCCTATCTCTCAATGTAAGTACGCGTTTCGGTTGTGAGTGAGATGTGACAGAGCCCATTCACATCTCAATCTATCTTATCCGTCTCCATTTTCCCGACCCTTTCTCCAAGTCAGTTTATAAATCTCCAAAGGTAGATAGCTTATCTGGTGACGTGCCAACGTTTGTCTTTCTGAACTGATGTCATCGTGTATCGCAAAAGTAAATGAGCCACGGTTTCCATCAGATCCAGACAGTCCGTCTGCTTTCCAGCCACATTTTTTGAATAAAAAAAATTAACATTAAGACTTGTTAGGATAGTATAAATAAGATAAATGTGTGTGTACTTAAGACGAGCTGTGTGATGTAGCCCGGTTTCAGAATTGCATATCCATCTCTCGCTGTAGGCGACTAAAAGATAATAAATCCGCTATCACAAGCACTGAGAAACTATGTACATCTATAAAACTTTGGACTCCCAAACCCACTTTTTTTTTTTTTATAGAGAAGAGGGCGGAACTTGGCCTTGAAACTTGAAACGCCACTTGGCCAGCGTGGCGTTTCAAGGCCATACATCCCTCATGCACATGACAAACATAATCAGGATGCCTATGTCCAGCAGTGAACTATAAAAACGTTGGGTTGCCATACTTAATTATGACACACATCTATTACGATGAAATAATTAAGTACGCACAAAAATACACATAAAATACGTTTAATTAGGAGCCAAAGATGGGCAAGGAAAATCACTAGGTCATAATTTTTATTGTGAATTTATTATTATTGCAATAAAAGAAAGCATTTTATATCTTCATTTACTTGATATAAAATATTACTTGATCACATCCTAACGTAAACATACCCCATTCCAACTGAAAATATGCACTAAACTTTTCCTGTTATGAGTAAAGTTTTATTATTTGATGCAAACAACAAGATAATAAAATTCTTGGTTGGTTTTTAGCGACAATAAATAGATTGTATTCGATCTATACCTATAGCTAATATAATATGCTAGTAATAAAAGCTAGATAGAAATGAATCTGCATATCTACTAGTTTGTTGTTATCTGTACAAAAATCGTGAGGAATGACGTCGGTTCAGAGTAAAAGAGTAAAATAAATGTTTTACGTAGGTCCACATAGAACATACAGTCCACCTGGTGGTAACTGGATACTGTCGTCCATAGACATCCGCGATACATGCCAACATCAGTCCAGAATGATAAATGTTGACACGCCCCCGGATGCGTTGCCTACCTTTGCAGATTAAGGAATGGATTGGGAAAATGGGGAGGGATAGGATAGGATGGGAATGGGCACTGGCATATCTCACTCACTACCGAAATATGTACGTACAGTGGGAAATACGATAAAGTAGAACGTAGGAACCTGCATCTGCGACAATTTGCCAATCTCTATGGTATTTGCTCATAATACTTTTCATAGGCTAAGTTTGTCTGAGTTGCCATCATGTTGCTATCTGACTGCAGCACAAAGATCTTAATATACCTTTAAATTTACTGTGAATGTGGACTGAGTTCAGATATAATTTCTTTTTCTATACAGTTTTGTAATTAAAATACAATTTGTTAAATATATGAACTAATTTTAAACGAATGAAATGTTTAAAAAGTGAGTTGTTATCGATACATTAGAAAAATGTTGAAATAAAATAAAATAAAATAAGTCTTAAAATAAAAACACCATAAAGACCTAAGAAAGTGTTCCTATATTGTGTGCCTGAAACTTGCTCTGCGCTTGCCTGCAGAGCTGTCAAACAGTTTCAGATTTTTTTCAGACTGCAGACTTGTCAAAATGTCAGCATTGATATATTTGATGTCTATTTGTCAACTTTAGACAATAGTTGGTGATTTGTAATTTCTAATCTTTCGTCTAACTTTTTTGGATTGCGTGAGAATACTGAATAGAGGCAATATGGTGAATTACCATACATGGAAATTATTCGATTTTTAACCTTCAACTTTCAACAATTTTTAAAGTAAATTACTCACTGTAGTGATCATAGACAATAGAATATTTTACCAATCTAAGAATGAGTAATGTCACCATAGATTTAGATTTACTGGAGGGTGAGGGTACATGCTACAATCTCAGAGCCGCTGGGCTCACTCGACTGGCCATGAGTTTGTTCGCAGAAGGGCAATTTCTCGTAAAGGCAAAAGTACAGTCGCCAACTTTATACCTTTCTTCATTTTTTTTTAGTAAATTTAACTTAAGATGGATAGATGGTCACGGTCGTGGCGCGAAATTCAAATTTCTCGCGGCATGTGATTTCGTTATTTTGCCGCCCAAAAGTGCCTACATATCTTCATTGGTCGGTGTAAATTTCTTTCTTTGTTCCTATACAGTTTCATTGCATTAGACTGTGTAGTGTATGGTGCATTAGTTATATTATGGTGAAGGGTTGATTTTATCTTTTAGTCACCGAATTTATATCCAAACTGATTCAGATCTAAAGAGGTTTAATAACAATGTCCACTTCATGAATTATAATTATAATTAGGTACTATTTGTCTTGTTAATGACATTGTCAAAGTTACAGACCTTTGCTGATTTTTATTATTATCCTCGATTTATTCCCCATTACCTACAATATTATTATAATGGATATAGTGGCTAGTTCTAGTACTAAAGAAGACGCTGAATTCAATAAATTTTTGGATTTTATTATTACTATCAGAAATATATTGTAACAAAGGCAAATCGGTTCTTCTCGTAGGCGGTCACAGATACAATTTTTATTACAAATATAATAATAATAATAAATTCTTTATTTCGACCAACTCAGCATCATAACGTTTTCATCACAATTCATTGTTAATAAGAACTCAATTTAAAAATTCTTACCCTATAGTTAGTTAGCCACACAGAATATAAATTAAATATAAGTTAGAATTATGCTAATTTATTTGTCAGCACATGTAGCATACAACAACGCTTCATGTACTGACAGTCGAACCTGTTCGAAAACATTTCCAGGATACCGTTGGCGCTGTCAGGTAGGTAATACGCGATGGCAATGCTCTAAAACGAAAATCTTCAATACTTCGATCACTATTCCATTATAGACATTATAATTGAACGTAATCAATCACATATGTAATTCAGATAGTACTAGGAATGTGATAGACTGTATCATGGATGGTTGCAAAAAGGAGGTACGAGAAAATATTGAAATAGTTTTAAAAAAATTCTACAATGAGACACAATCGGTTAAAACGGCAATGCATGAAATACCTACCTTCTTTTTCCTCTAAAAAAGATACTTTATATAGATCACGACACAGATATTTATGTTTGAAAAGGACATCGTTTAATCATTCTACAAACGTGAAATTACATAAATGTACAGTTGAGAACTTTTTTTTGTTTGACGATGGCACTAACGAAAAGATTTTGGTACCCAATGTCTAAGAGATTATTAAAAGATAAGACAGTATTTTACGGTGCTCGTACTTTCAAATCGGCACCAAAGCCCTTTTACCAAATTTATATATTACACATCAATTTGGCTGACAAAACTGAAAATGCCCCTAATTTATATCTTTCTCCCCATCAAGACTGAACAAACGCACTCGTATATAAGAAAATACACTAATTTAAAAAATATTTTTTTCGTAAACATCCTGCAATATAAATGCGATTAAGTAAGAAACGGATACAATTAATGCGGTAAAAACAGTATGCCCAGAGAGAGGTAGAAGTAAGGGGTGTTATTATCACTTTCAGCGAGCCGCGAGCCATATGGAGAAGAGTAATAAGTTTGATCTGTGTCAATCTAGTGAAGGTCGTCACATTACTCAACTTATTGCAAAGTTAGCCTTACTACCTCCAAACTAAATACCCGAGAGTTATCTATCGATTCAGGAGAACGCCCGTAATACCGAAGCATTTGCCGAATTCAATACATATTTTACCACGCAGTGGATGAACACAATTACAACCGATGTATTCAATTGTTACGGAGAAGATCACAGGACCACAAATGCGATAGAAGACTGGCACAGAAGGCTTAACGCAAAAATATCGCCCAAATTTCTGGCCCTTTATTATTTCTGACTATAACAATATTAAAGAGGGAAGCGTATGTGCAAGACACTCAAATCCAAAGAAATGCTCTTTACTGTGGTGATAAGAAACGGCGATCGTCAGATATAACTAAAAATACCAAAATGACCAAAATTTTCAGTGATTGCATAAATAAATTCCATTTCAGTTACAGAGTGCTTAGAAATATACATATACATAGAGAATATTCTATTTATCTGACATTAAATTGTTTATGCAGTCACTGATGTTTTGGCTAATTTTGGTAATGATCTCGCACGCAGGTTCGTACGACTTCCGGCCTCGTGAACAAGGAGTGGACGTCTGTAGACAATGGATGGTCTGTAGACTGATTTTTTTATAACCATCCTGTGATCCTGTCACTAATTATTTCATGTTCAGTTAGATATTATAAATTAATAATAATGAGTCAGTGATAATGAGAAGTTGCCCTTCTGCAAATGAAGTTGGCCATGTTTCCCACTTTATAATATTCCTCCAATGTACAAACGTCTCTCGGTAGGTAGTAAGTGAGATGTGGCAGAGCCCATTCCCATTTAATCATAACCTATCCCTCCTCATTTTCCCAACTTTTCCTCCAAATCCATTCCTGAATCTCCAAATGTAGACAGCATATCCGAGGACGTGCGTTTGTCATTCAGGAATGATATTGATTTGTATCGCGGATTTCAATGGGCGACAGTATCCCTTACCGCCAGATGGATATGCAGACATACATCAAACTATACATAGAAAATTATATATCGAGCAATAATACATGTATATATTTATACATATATAAAAGAAATATACCATACAAAAGATGATTAAACCGTCTGTTTCAAGGTTTTTTTTATAGTACGAAGTTAGCAAACGAGTATACAGTCCACCTGGTGGTAAGTGGATTCTGTCGCCCATAGACATCCACGATACATGCCAACATTAGTCCAAAATAACAAACTTTGGCACGCCCATGGATGCGCTGCCTACCTTTGCTGATGAAAGAATGGATTTGGAGAAAGGGTTGGGGACGTGGCAAGGGATAGGATGGGAATGGGCTCTGACATATCTCACTCACTACCGAAACACGTATATACATTGGGGAATATGATAAAGTGGGAAATGCAGTACATTTCAAGTTAGAATTCTGTGAGTGTTCTTTAAACCGTCTTTTGAAAATACCTCGGGAAGATGCTTCCTATAGTTCCTTTATATTTCCTTTCTTTAAGTGAAGTAGATTGTAAATCAAATTCAAATTAAATTTAAATTATTTAGTTGCCAGAACACAAATATAACCAGACGTGAACAAGGCGTGCAAAAAAATTCTTTCGTCAAACAGAAACTTGGTAGGAATGTCAGATAGTACTCGTAATTACAAATATTATAACAATCTATAACAGTGTTATAGATTGCAATATGTCATGATGAATTCATATTATGATTGCAATGAAATGCACTCAGACCTTTCAGTATCCATCGCAGGACATGGACCTTCTCGTGCATAGGGGGTGCATATGGTCTTAAGACGCCACGCTGGCCACGTGGGTTGGCGAGTCCACTCTTTCAGAGGTGGTGTAGTTCCTCAGCGCTTGTGGTAGCAGCTTTATTATCCCTTAGTCGCCTACAATACCCGCTGGTAAGAAATGGGGTAGTGCTATTCGTGTATTCGGTAGTATTCGGGTAGTATAGTATTCGGGGAGTCGGCCGACACCATGCGTCAGCATACGGCACAATATTGATATATTATGATTATAAATATATCATTAAATTTTTATTTTTTTCTTAATTTTCATTATGGGAGGCACCTATTTTATTTCCTTTGGTAGCGTGTTATACTATGATATACATAGGTAAATACATTTTGTAGCAAAAAAAACCGTGTAATTGTTTGGATGTTTGTTTGATATATGGTATGTAGGGTTCAGGATGTTTATCATACACACCCATCTGTAATGATGAAACAGTCATAGCTGCCTATAAATTTCAAGTGCAATTTCTTGAAAGCAGTGACACAGTAGCCTATTAATCTAGTGCTTGTGATAAAATGATAAATTTAATCGCCGCTGTTATGAAAGAGGATATTTCCATTGTATATTTTAAATATCCGTTTTTATGATTTTCATCCGCGATATGGAAAAATAATTTGAAATATCTGCATTATAAATTCAAATTTACGCTATTTCTATTGGAAAAATACTATAGTTACTTCTCAACATTGAATTCATGACGTCAGAACAATTGAATTGTAATTCAATAGGAGACAATAATTATTTATTATCTGACAAGGAAATTCTCATCTGAGAACTTTAGAAAAGGCAGTTCATTAACTTATTTAATTAATTTTTTAAACGCACTTGAAAATTAACTATAACAATATAATTCTCTTTTTTTTTTAAAAAGAAATCTACAGATATAATAAAGTAGTAAAAAGGTTGAAATGTACATTGACTTAATAAAGAAAAAAACGGGTATCTCTTGAGAAACTACAGAAACTGAAACAGTAGTTATTAAAATTTTGGTCTGTAAGTCTCTTTGTTTGAGCATCACCTAAAAACTAATGAACCGATTTCGATCGAGTTTTCACTAATGTATACCTAAGTATATGTAAACCTAAGTAAAACTGGTATATGTGTCACCTTCATATGATACAAGGAAGTTGAGTAATAGAGGAAAATAAAAAAATGCTTTTAATATAATTACTCAAAAACTACTCGATGTATTTTCATCCTTAGAATCCATCGTGTCGGTACTTTTACAGGTGTTTATAATAAATTTTCTTAATTTAACTTAAGACACGTAATTTTTTCAAATATTCTACTTATAAAGAAAACTTAACAGATGTCCGGGGCACAGTCCTCGACTAGTAAACCACTAGCAGGTTTCAGGCCATAATCCACCACACGGGCCCAATGCATATTAGTGGATACACGTGCTCCAGTTTTTTTTTTTCAATGAACATGCGGGTTTACACACGAGGTGTTCCTTCACTGTCGAGTTTTTGACAATTTTAAAAAATCCGTATTTAAGTATAAACTCAGTGGAAGAGGCCGAGGATTTGAACGGATAATACTCAAGAATAGACATCCTACACTATTACCGCTTTGTCACAAAACTTTATCTATATTTTATGAAACTCCTTTTTTGGAGTAAAAGTTGACAGACGAACTCGCAGTGGTAAATGGATTAATCTAGAATGACAAACGTTGGTGCATCCTTGGTTGCGCCGCCATCAGTGTAGGCCGTTCTCCGACAACTGAAGAGGTTTGCCTTAAGAACTGTTGGACTGATCACTTGAAGAAGTTTGTCGGTGGTAGTAGATGAGAAGAGCTGAAGATATAGTGGCACGCCGAGGAAGACACCTATACTCAGCAGTGCAATGGTACATGCTGATGGTATGGTGTAGTAACTCAGAATCATGGTTTCAGTTTTTATATTAGTTACATAAACTTTGTTTTATACATATATATGTATTATATTATGTTGTAACGAAAAAAAGTTTTCCAGCCTTGGGAGAGACCTATATACATTAGTGGAGAATTACAGACTGCTTAAGGTTTTATGCTGATTTGAGCTTAAGGGTCAGCGCATACCCGACGGAGAGCAGGGTAGAACATTTTTTTCGAAAAAATGAAATGTAAAATTTGTCTATTTTGACATTCAGTTCAAGATGGCGAAAGTCATCTTTGTCAGTCGGACTTTGTCCACTGCGGGCCTCCTCTACCAAGTTGCCTGCGCCTATATTCAGTCATTCGCCTTACTTTACCAATCACGCGCCACTTTACAGCTCTCAAGCGTGAGAGCGGTATTTTCCAACATACAGCGGTAATACAGCGGTATTTTCCAATATTTGAACTTACAGAACGTCAAAGTAGAAAACAGTCACTTAATTGTTAAGTGAACATATTCTGTTCTTCGTCGTGTATGCGTCAATCCTAACGCTTTTCCCCACAATGTGTGCAAGCCACTCAACGCTTCCGTGTATTTTAGACACGGCGCCAATTTATCTATATTTTTACGTGGTCAGCCATCAGACCACGTTGTCGAACAGATAATAAATATTCCTATTAGCTATCGGCTAAAAATCTTCATTAGTCCATGAAGTCGATGTAGTGACGGTCGCGCTGAAGTATTCGTAGGTGCTATCTCCACAGAGTTTATGGTATATTACGTGCACGCAAAAGTTGCTGTAAGTTATTTTGAATTTTAGTTTAAATACTTTATATTATTTTTTATACATCGATACGTAGTATTTAATGTACTTTGTGATTTAATAAATGGTTTAATAATAAATGATGCATCCCGGTTTTGTAAGAATGGGTTATGATTTTAAAATTTTTAATGTTTTCTGATCCTAAAGTTACAGCCAAAGCGTTAGTGTGGAAGAAGTTTCAATCGTTGTTTTTCTTTGACCTCATTAATAATTGTTGTACTTTGAGGTTATTTTGAATTAAATACGGATTGTTTAAATATTTTTAAAATCATACATTTTATATTTGTATTGCATTTTATAAATGTGAATTAAAAATATCTGTAGTACACAACCACATAATATCTAATTTCTAGACGCGTATCTACCTACTTTAAAAAATAGTGTCTGAATCCAAATAATTCTATCAGTGTATTCTTATACTTATACTAGACAGTTTTCTGCTTATACCTATGTATCATGCTTATGCTTATACTTATACCTACTTATACCTATGTATAAGTATGTATGTATGTATGTACCTATGTATACCGAATCGATTTAATAGTTTCATCAAAGCATAAACTTTTATATAATCTCAACAAAAAAATTAACGTCTCTATACATACAAACTATATGTCATTACATAGGGCTCATAAATATCTACAACTTTGTTCAAAAATGTTTCTTTTAAATAGGGAATATAGCTTTAGGTAATAGGGAAATTTACTTTTTCAATGGGCACGAGCCACCAGCGTATTTTTTATAAACAACAATCCAGTTTAAAACATTTTTTGTTTGTTGTCTATACATTGAGGGCCTGAAAATATGATTGTACTTGTATTGGACTATAACGTTTCACTGCATGACACAGGCCTCCCCTTATAAATAACTGGGTGGTATTGGGCCATAATCCTTCACGGGGGCCTGCGGATTGGTGTATCTAACTCTAACTTCAGTTTTTTTTATGATTATAAAAATTAAAAGTGGAATACATTACACTATATCAGTTGTATAAATTGCATAGCCCACGTATAGTAGTACCACATAGAGATTACGTATCATTCAACTCGTGACCGTTATCCAGTGTAGTTGACACGATCAATAACTAAATAATAATCCTGTAAGTACATATTTTTTTATTAATAATTAATAATAACGACGTACGAGTATAGGACTTTCTAAAGCTATATTTATAATGAATTCAATAAACTTCTACAAAATACAGGTACTTCTATAAATAAAAAACTTCTACATAACGGGTAACTGTCGCCCATCGACATCTGTGATACCATACCATACCATCGGCCTATATCCAATGCTGGATATAGCGTTATCGGTTCTGAGGCACATCTGCCCGTTGCCAACACGCGGATTGTATGAGCTGTGATACATGTCAGATGCGCTGCAAATCATTGGCAATTCAGAAACGTGCATTTAGGAATTGGGAAGAAATGGGAAGGAATGGTCCTGTTATAATCCTTAATCTCATTGGATGTTAGAGAATTAACAAACACAAAACTACGAGTACAAATCTTAACTAATATATAAAAATGAAATGAAATCTGTTTGTTTATTTGTAACGGTTTAACTCATCAACGAATCGACAGAACGAGCTGAAATTTTGCATGAACTCGTCCGGGGACCGCGAAAAAGTGTCAGGCTACAAAAGTACCGTTTCCCCACGGAAAGAGTATCTATAGTCCCGCGGGGCAGTGAGCAAGCGGGCATAAGAACATTGGCTACGAGAATACGAAAGCGGGTATGACAAATTTTGAAGTAAATAAAGTTAGTAGTTTTAGTAATAACTTATATTATGTATTTTTTATTTAACAGTTACATCATTAAAATAATAATCTCATAAGGTATCCATAATTTCAGATTAACGTTTGAGATAAGAGCCAAATCTCTGATAGCGTTATATCGGCATTGATTGTAAGTAATATTTGCAATAATGTGTTTTTATCTATTTTGTGTTAGTCGATTTGATTTCGGTAACTACCAATACTAAATCACACTAACGATACTAAAAAAATGGAGAGACATGCAGAGACATAGAGACATGGAAAGACATGGAGGGACATGGAGAGACATAGGGCGATGGTCTGGTGTACTACTTTGTCAAATAAGTCTCGGATTTTTTATAATAAAACAAAAAATATTGCTTCACTCATCTAAATTTATTTTGTCGCCCTCGTGATAGGCTCCATTTGACGCAATACACTTAGGACAGCAAATAATACATTCGTCGAAACACTTCTTATAGGCACTTTCCGGTATGGCCTTTACCTCTTTTAGCGAATTTTGTTTTATTACGTCGACGGACTCAAAACGTCTGCCACGAAGTGGTAATTTGAGTTTGGGGAATACGGAAAAGCCACACGGGGCCACATCTGGCGAATATGGTACTCGGTCGATGACATTCGTTGAAGTTTTGGCTAAAAATTCCCGTAACATGATTGAGGTGTGAGACGGCGCATTGTCGTGATGCAGTATTCAGGGATTGTTCTTCCACAAATCTGGTCTTTTCCGACGAATCTCGTAATCGCCTCATGACGCCCAGATAATAATGTCTGACCCTCCGGTAGGAATTCTGAGTGGACCACACCATGATAATCAAAGAAAACAGTCAACATGACTTTGATTTTTGAGTCGCTTTAATGTGTTTTTTTCGGTTTCGGTTCGCTATCGAAGCGCCATTCCAATGTTTGACTTGTTTGCATGTCAAACTCATAAACCCACGTTTCGTCACCGGTTATGATGCGTTTCATGAATATGGAATCCGCATTGGCTCGTTCAAGCATGTCTGTAGCAACCTGATGGCGGGTATCTTTTTGAAGAAAATTCCGTTCCTTCGGAACAAGCGGTGCCGCAACGCGTTTCATACTTAAAACATCAATCAAAATGGTGAGAACGGACTCGTGACACATGTCAACTTCCTGAGCTATCTCTCTTAAGCTAGCGCGACGATTTACCATCACCATGTCCTTCACCTTGTTGATATTTTTCAGTCGAAGATGTTGAAGGTCGACCAGAACGAGGTAAGTCTTCAGCCACTTCTCGGCCTTCTTCGAATGCTTTGTACCACTCATATGCTCTTGTTTTTGATAAAGTCGACTCACCGTAGGCCTTCCGTAGGCCGTAGTCAATTTATAGTAATATTGTTGGTAACATAAAATTTGAGGCAAATTCTTTGTTCGATATTTTATCCATTGTAAAATTCGCAAAGTACACTCGAGGTCGTCTACTCGTAGGAAATATGAAAATTTTCCAACAACTATTTGACAGATCGCGCCAAAACTTTACATAAAAATTAACTACAATAGTGCCAACCTAACAGCAATATATTTTTACGCAGGGATTTTACGAACATTCCCGATACTTATTTGACAGTATGTATAAATAACATACGATAAAAGTCTAAAGTGTATATTTATTGCTGAAAATAGAGTAATTCACTAAAAATACACTAGTGAATTCATGGCATGCCATGCCGAATGATGATAGAGGGCGGTACTAAATTTATTTTTTTAGTGTATGTAGTTTACAGTAGTGTGGGTAATGTACAACTATGTATTTCTACGATCGACCGTAAAAGTTCTTGAGATCGATCGATCGATTGCTCAAACGGTCAATCGCGATCGACCGTTTCAGTACCCCTAATCTACTTGCATCCATCCTCGACTCGTATTCGTTGCGAACATCACAGGTAACTTACCTATCTATCTATTAGGTACTATCTTACATCACCATTTTTTTTTCTATTTGATAATACATGCGATATTGAACCTACTTATCAAGTTCATAGTACTAAGGGACTATTTGTGTAACTAGTATAGGCAATAAATGCCCTTTAAATGGAAGTTGTCCTTTTTTCTATCCGGCCTAGTCGATCGCTTGCCGCCCAAATATTTTAGATAAATAGCCCAAATTTATATCGCCGCCGATAGAATAAGTTTGCGCATCACACGATTAAGACAAATAAGATTAAGACAACATTTTGTATTTAACTAAGATTGTGTCTCAAATTTGACACTATATTTTTTGTCAATCAAGTACCTCGATAAACTGTTTATATGATAAGTTATATATTTTCACCTATATTATCATTTTATCGAATCTTATGATACCTAAGAGGTACTTATTAATTTTGCGTAAGAGTTGATAATTAATCTTTATCATTTTAAATTAACACTTGGGTAGGTAATCAATCTCGGTGAATGGCCATTTCTATGTAGGAAAATTTTTAATCTAAACTAAATAACAATACGATTAATTAAAATAATGTTATTTTTTTTTTGTAATATGGAAATTTGTCTGATTCTATATACGTACAATATACATACTTATTGACATTTTTTAAGTGATTTACTACGATAAAAATAATATTATAAAATTACGTGAATCTTTACTGCAGAATTACTAAAAAATTCCTTGTTTATTTGAAAATCAAATCCAATTACCAGTATTTATTTTCCGAATTTGTGCAAGTATCGGTTTGATTCCCGGGCGTGTCTTTAAAGTGTTCATCAATAATATAATTAGTTAATAACACAATAACAAGATAAAGGACGAGTTTACCAATAAAAAAATAGATTAAAAAGTTAAAACTGAAAAACCAAATGTTACCTAACATTTGGGTTTTCAGTTTTAACTTAATATTATAGTATATAAATACAAAATAATATATTTAAATTATATAGCATGTTATTATGGAAAAGGTTAGCCGTGTAGTGTGCCACGTACAAACCACCCCATTTCTTCCCGTGCAGATTGTCGTAAAAGCCGAATAAAACAAAGGCCACGAACCCTTGGGAATTACATTAAATATTAGAAGACTGAACTCGCTAACGCGCTTGACCAAATATCCCTCGCGCGAGACAATATGTACATGGGGAAACCCGTGTCAATTTATAGTAATCTAAAGAATGAATTGTAAATGTAAGTTTTTAACCACAGAAAGCAAGTATTAGTAAGTAGGTATTTACATTTTAAGTTTTATGTCATAAAATATACTTATTGTAGAAACATTTGAATGAATTAGAATTGTGTAGCAAATTTGACAAAATCAATTATGAATAACACTTTACGCTATTCAAATTTGCATGTCATAATCATAACATAACAAAGTGACAAAACATGTGGATTTATTCAAGGATAATTTCACAGATAAATGCCAATTCATTTATCTGTTTGTGATATCTATTGGACCGGAATTTATGAAAGTAAATATTTGATTTTTTATACGAAGAATAATATGTTATAGCGTAAATCATAAAGTGTTATATTGTGAAAAATGCCAAATAATCGTTAAATTAATGGAAGAATGTCGAATTCATCGACATACAATACAATGGTGCCCGCTCTTCCCGCAATCCTGGCGTTACTCCGCCCCGCACCCCGCAACCGCGCAGACTGGTACCTACTCACTATCTTGTTGGTCTATACCTCTCTGTATGTCGCATGTTATCAAATTAATTTCTGATTGACGTGCAAATGCGTAGTATTGATAAAACCACATTAAAGAATATTTTCCAAATCTGTACTAATCCAAACTCGGTATTTTATTATTCGAATTAATAGATAAAATAAAATTATCAAATAATAGCTATGGTGTCATGATGACAAATTAGATTACTGCATAACAAACTATAAGCTTTGTTAGGGAAAACAAAGCCGCTTAGGAACTGCACCACCTTTAATATAGTGGACTCGCCAACCCTCTTGGCCAGTGTGACGTTTTAAGGCGATACGGGGTGTAGCGCCTCAAAACGCCAAGGTTCATTAAAGCGATTCATAGTTTTTTTTATTCAAATGACACTGTTGTCAAATTAATGATTGCATATAGTAATTATTATTGCATATAGTATTGCATAATGATTGTTTAAATGCACGGTGACAGAAAAAACAACATAACTAAAATTGATTCGTTGAAAATGATTCTGCCATGCGATATTAAAGTGATTGTTATCTTTAACTATAATAAAGCACACGTTGGTCAGTCACAGGGTGACCAACGTGTGCTTTACCAAGGTGTATGTCTGTATTGAAAGTATCAAATGAAACTAAGCTTAGTACCTATACTTACCTAGGTTAACAAAATTAAAGTACAATCACAATATGAACCAAAGACCTTATTCACCAATAATTATTCAGTAATGACATTTAATAATAAAGCAATGCAATGTAACCAGCCCCTTCAGTATCCACTGATGGACATGGTGTAGTTCCTCAGGGCTTGTGGTAGCCGCTTTGTTATCACTCAGTCCAGACCCACGGGAAGATTTTCTATAGCCGGCCGACACCATACGGCACCATGATAATAAATTCATCGATAATAAATTTAAAATATCCTTTCCGGACGCCGGTTATGTTGGTTGAATATACTCATAGGTCGTTTGATAAGAATAATATCAAACGACTATCAAAATTATGATAAAAATCTAGATAGATAACTAGGGAAAAAATTATACCTATAGTAGCGCCGCGCGCCGTTACGAACCCAAAGTTTGGGTCATAAATTATACCTATAGTAGCGCCGCGCGCCGTTACGAACCCAAAGTTTGGGTCATAAATTATACCTATAGTAGCGCCGCGCGCCGTTACGAACCCAAAGTTTGGGTCATAAATTATACCTGTAGTAGCGCCGCGCGCCGTTACGAACCCAAAGTTTGGGTCATAAATTATACCTATAGTAGCGCCGCGCGCCGTTACGAACCCAAAGTTTGGGTCATAAATTATACCTATAGTAGCGCCGCGCGCCGTTACGAACCCAAAGTTTGGGTCATAAATTATACCTGTAGTAGCGCCGCGCGCCGTTACGAACCCAAAGTTTGGGTCATAAATTATACCTATAGTAGCGCCGCGCGCCGTTACGAACCCAAAGTTTGGGTCATAAATCATTATCAGCGAACCTCTCGCTAGCACTTAAGGGCCTTATGGCACTATACTAATGATGTGCGTAACTGTGATGGATGTATTGTCGATATAATAAAACAATACTAAGTAAATGGTATAAATTTTGTTTAAAATAATTAATTATTAGAATATAGAATATGTAAGTATCTACTAATTTATCAGAGAGAAATTACAATAAAAAAATATAAACTAAAATTAAATTTAATATAAAATAAATAGAATATTAAATAGACAAATGGACAGTCGTCTATCTACGCATGCGCTTATCGACAAACAAAACATGTTTTGCGCATCGTTATTGACATAATGATTTATGACCCAAACTTTGCGTTCGTAACGGCGCGCGGCGCTACTATAGGCTACTTGAAAATATTCAAGTATCTGAAATGCTCGCTCAGTAGGTACCTATGAAATGCTCAAAAAGTGATAATTGTTTATAGGAACTCAATCAAATCAAATTATTTATTTTGCAAGAACATAGGTAACAACGTAACATGTAGCAATGTAAGTACAGATTCGTTACGAAAACATTGCCCACCGGCTAATCCGAAAACAACCGAACGCGATCCATGTCTATTACGATAAAGTAATAAAGTATCTCGTAGTAAGGTATCCAATTAGAGGTACGGTAATACAAAGACGTGAATGACGCGTTCGGGTGTTTCCGTATTAGCCGATGGGCAATGTTTTCGTAATTCCCATTATGGTCCTTTCTTTAACATGCGTGCAAAATTTAATTTATAGCCGAGACAAAACTTAACAACTATTATTCAATTATATGCCAATACTAATTTAAAATAATTAGTAATAATAATTAACAAGTTAGTATATAAGTCAATACACATAAGTCAATATTCAGCCAACACCAAGCCAACATTCGTGAAATATAATGTTTAATAATGTCATTATTTTTTTTACATTTAGTTCATAGAGCAAAGAATCTAACGGACATCTCTATTTTCGACTTAAATTCATGAAGCGTAAATTACTAGTGAGTATCTTACTGGTTGTTTCTATGTTTAATCATTACTAGCTCGGTGGTGCAGGAAAACATCAAACCGAAACCCATGTGTGTCCGAGAAAAATGTCTGCAGGGCAGAGGGCTCCCCTGGTAAATCATTAGGTGGTTTTCGTCTGTAATTCACCACGCGGATCTAGTGTGGATTTAGTGGATTAACATCTATAAGGTTGCGTTTGGACGTGTAGTGCCGTTTGGTTTTAGAATATCACCGCCCCATTTCTTCCCGTGGACCACAAACCACGTGGTCAAATGGTCACGTGGTCACTGGACCACGTGGTCAGCCGCTAACCACAAGCCCTCTGAAGGAGTGGACTCTCCAACCCACTTCGCCAGGGTGCTGTTTTAAGGTCGTGCATCCCTCATACACAAGAAATAGTGCATGAGAAGATTCTTGTCCAGCAGTGGACGAGAAAAGGTTACTTACGGTTAATTGAACCGTGTGGTGGATTATGGCTTGAAACCTCCACGTGGTAAAGTGAAGATTATGCCCTGCAGTGAGATAGATGAAAATACATATATAGATAAATAACGTATTATTTGGTGAAGTCAGGAACAATCCTCTAGTCACATGTGAAATCACTTCCTTATGTATTACTCGGAACAGCATCTAGCTAGATTATTAAAGTTTAATAACGAGAAATGTGCTGAGTCTCATAATCACGTTATAAATTTGCGTTGTATCGTGTATAATATAATGTTCTTTCAACGAATTTTATTAAAAAACATCCAATTTACTTTTAAGGTTTAAAGTTTTTAATGGATTGTATAAATGAAACGAACGAACAGGTTCCACGAGATACTCGTTTAATTTCACAAAGATGAGTTTACAGAAACAAAGAAACATTACAAAGGACACGTACAAACGAAATCTACGTAGACGGCGGCGGTGCGCGGGCGCGGGGCGTATGCTCTTGCGTTGATAGACCGTTTTCGACTGCCGTTATTGCCCGTTATTTAGTGATGGGTAACTCTAGAGTTAATGAATCAAAAGAGTTGAATCCGCGAGCCGAGCAGAATCCCTCAATTGTTCCATCGAATTGTTATTCATTCGGATTCCGACGCCAATCATAGTCGTGAGTGTAATCGCGCATCGGAACTTGTTGGGGGATCAAAATGGAGATGCAATGATGGTGACCGTTTTTTTTTTGCTTATGCAACTACCGTTAGGGAAAGGGAATGAAACGCTCTCGGAAGGTGATTAAGTACGTGAATCAAAAGAGTTGAGGAGTAACTAAGAGGAGTCGAATCCGCAAGCGGAGCAGGATTAAGTGAGTTAAAACACTCCGTGAAGTCCTGATTACCCACCACTCCCCGTTATTAGTAATATAATTGAGAAGCCCGGCGCGGGGTGCGGCGGGTGCGCTGAGGGCGCGACGCGGTAAGAGCCGCTGAAATGAGTGGTGCTACAATTGTTTTAAAGTTTGTTACTGAATCACTATTTAATGCTTAATTAAATTAATCTTTTTCTTATTTATCTCTTTTCTATTATGTACATGTATTATGTGTATTTCATAGATAAATACTTCGTCTCTCTTAAATTCAATTAAAATTAATTATTATTAAATACAATTATGTAAAATGAGACATCTCTAAAAAACGAAATCAAATACGACTTCTATGAATCTAGAAATAATACTTCCAGATCTTCATTTAGTTTGAAAGTTTCCTAAACAATATGAGGTTCCGAGGAAGATAGCAAAAACGACATAATAATTTGTTTTTAATTATATTTTTACATCGTACGTTCCCGTACATCCTTGTGTGTTACTACTTTTCTATTGAGTTACACTTTGCAGTGGACGTGGTCACGGGTGAGTCACCCCGTGACCACGTCCACTGCAAAATGTTCGAAACGTCGGGATATAAATAATGTTAAATATACGCGATTTAAACCGTTCAAAGTTGTTTAATTGCTATGTATAGAAATCGCGAAAACCTAAGAAAATATTAAACCTCCTTAAATGTTATAATTATCTATATTTTTTTTTATAGAGAAGAGGGCGGACGAGCAAGCGGTCCCACGTGATGGTAAATGTTACCGCCGCCCATGGACACCTGCAACACCAGGGGGTATGCGGGCGCGCCGCCGACCTTGCAAAATCCTATTCACAGCTTTCTTGAAGAACCCCATGTCGTAGTTTAATGGGAAGACCTCTTGAGGCAGTTCGTTTCACAGCCTACAGGTTCGCGATATAAAATAATTTTTGTACCGAACAGTGCGCGACACCTCCGTATCTAGGAAATGCGGATGGACCGCACTTCTGTGACGGGAGGTGCGATTGTAAAAACCCGAGGTGGGAATTATATTGAACAATTCTTCAGAGCATTCCCCATTGTACAGGCGGTAGAACACACAGAGAAATGCAACGTCTCTCCGAACGCTGAGGGGTTCTAAACTGCCCGTGAGAGTGGGATCGTTGACAATACGAACAGCACGTCGTTGGATGAAGTCAAATGGGTCTAATTGATATTTCGGTGCGCCAGCCCAGACATGTGAGCAATACTCCATATGGGGCCTCACCTGAGCTTTGTAGAGCATTAGGAGTTGCCCAGGGGTAAAGTACCGCTTCGCTCTGTTCAGCACACCGAGCTTTTTGGAGGCCATTTTGGCCTTACTTTCCAGATGACCCCTAAATTCGACTTTGCTGGAAATGTCGACACCAAGGATCCCAATACTCTCCGAGATCTTAAGAGGTATGCTCTGAAAGCGAGGTGCTACCACAAAAGGGTTTTTTTAGCGGTGAATGCACAGACTTGCGTCTTACTGGGGTTGAAATCCACTAGGTTCAGGGAACCCCAAATCGAGACTAGATCTAAAGAGTCTTCGATTTCAGACACAAGCCTGGCGCGACTCTCTTCCACTTCGACCCGAGGGATGTTGGCGCGGCCCCTGTACAAGGCGTCTCCAGTACTGTCATCCGCATAGCAACGTATGTCACCAATTTGCAACAGGTCGTTGATATGCAGAAGGAACAGAGTTGGAGACAGCACGGAGCGTTGCGGAACGCCAGCGTTAATAGACATGGTGTCGGAGCAGCTACCATCGATAACGACTCTGATGCTCCGTCCAGTCAGGAAACTGGCAACCCATTCGCATAATCCCTCGGGTATCCCGAAAGATGGTAACTTGGAAAGCAGCGATTTGTGCCATACCCGGTCAAAAGCTTTCTCAATGTCTAGGCTTATAGCCAGAGCCTCGCCTCTACTCTCAATGACGTCAGCCCAGCGGTGTGTTAAATACGCTAAAAGATCACCAGCCGAACGATTATGGCGAAATCCATATTGACGGTCGCTAATCAGCTGGTGATCCTCTAGGTACCACAGTACTCTAGGTACTGTGTATTTATAACACGCAATTATTATTATTATTATGCGATTTCACCATAACACTTGACAAAAGTGCTGTCCTTCAAAATAACACGACACGACGATTAGTAATATGAAAATGGTTTCTCATTTGACTGAAGAGCTGATAATAGAGAGGGCTCCACAATAGAAAACTTCATGACACCGTACATGATAATGTAATGCATAGAAAGAACTAGAAAGTATGTCATTAAGTCATGTCTTTACGGTAAACATTGCTTTATATAACTTTTATCGTTTTATAATATTAAATCCACATAATGTATTCGCAATTATGTATTACCTATACCACAGTTTAGCTCATTCCTATAAATTACGCCCTAGTAGCTACTAACTACTTAGTTAGTACTATTAAATAACGTTTTATTTATGTATGAGGCACTTACTGTAATTTAATTAAGTTTCCTTGTGCCAAAAGTTTGCTTGATCGCACTATAAATGCCCCTTCTTAATAATATAAGCAATAATTTTTCACTGCACATTTATACAACACTTTGCTAAGAGAAAATTTGCTGGCTAACAGTTATTGTAGGTGCAGACTCTTAGGTAGGTACGTATCGTAGATCAGCTCATCGACTAATAATTGTTGCGTGAATATAAATAAGAGAATAAAAACGGTAATTGAACCATAGCGGTATTGGAACAAAAACGTTAAACTTATTAAGGTTTCATCTTTGCTTAAATTAATTTTTTTCGTTGTCTATTTTGAATAAAGTTCGTCTATCTGATATAGCGTTCTTTACCATAATGTTTATATTAAAGTTTCGCAGTAAACATTTTATTATTACATGAAATTATTTTTTCGTAATACCTGTGTGATTATAATCACATAATATATAGATATAAGTAGATATTTACATATAGATATAGATATTTATTGATATAGATACTACATATAGATATTTATTAATAAATATCAACAATCAGATTATACGTCAAATCTGGAACCTATTCTCGAGGTTCAGTTCTCGTGTTTGATTGTTCGCAAAGTGGCTGGTTTTTGTTCATCTTTGTGCGTTTTTGTATTCATAACACAGAGAATCCTAGCGTGAGCCTGAGCTATGTTTATTATTTAGAAAAACTCTAACGACACGCGCCTGTCAGAAATACGCGAAATATCCAACCGAGATGGTATGGTATGATGGTAAAATTACTGTTACCAAAATTATAATAATTTTACAAATTTACAATAATAACAATTATTATAATAACAATAATTACAATAACAATAATATTACAATAATAGTAATTTTACCGTACCATCTCATTTGAGTCTTTCTTGCACCTCCCAATTAAATGTCTATGGTCAACCTAAAGGTTGACTGGTAGAAAAGCCTAAAGGCATTAAGTTCGCCTTTTATAGGATATTGTGCAAAAAGTTTAGGATTATATAATCTGTGATGAAGTGTATAAATAAATGTTTAAACAATGTTTTTTGAACTTTATAAGTCAATTGATGGTTTAGCTATTTTTCTCACGTTTACAACAAGTTTAAGCATAGGTTTTAAGCTTTACAAGCTTATAAGTCTTAATTTTGAAATTGTTAAACGAATTTGTATCGCCTTAATCCACATATAAAAATAGACTATTTAAATAACTATTTAAAATTAAAAAATGCCCCCTTTTTTCATTAAACTTTTGAGCTTTTTCGTAAACCTTTGACCTAAGCATAGTTTAACGGTCTGCTTGCTGGTTTAATGAATATCTAGAGTTTTTGTAAAATTAGGAAGTAGTTCTTGTGACTATGTTAATTAATATTTATTATATGACAATGATTTAGGTTACATTTCTTTGAAACTAGAATATTAAGAATCACCCATCGAATCAGCCTATAAAGTCACACAGGCCTCCCCTAGTAAATCACAGGCCCCACCCACTAAAGGAGGTTTCGGGCCATAATTCACCACGCGGGCCCAGTTCCCCACTTAATGGATACACACACACATGTTTAATTTTTTTTAGCACGATGTTTTCGTTCACCGACTCACTAGCGATAATTTTCTTAAAACACTGCACTTAAGTTGAAACTCAGTGGAACGGGCCGAGGATTTGAACTCACGACTCACGAGTGGAACGAACTGCCTCAAGAGGTCTTCCCATTAAACTACGACATGGGGTTCTTCAAGAAAGCTGTGAATAGGATTTTGCAAGGTCGGCGGCGCGCCCGCATACCCCCTGGTGTTGCAGGTGTCCATGGGCGGCGGTAACACTTACCATCACGTGGGACCGCTTGCTCGTCCGCCCTCTTCTCTATAAAAAAAAAAAAAGATACACTTAGGCCACCGTTTCTCAATCTGCTGGTCGCCATGACATATAGAGGGGGTCAGGTTAAATTAAGCACCTTTATATGAAAAAGCCTTTTATTAATTAGGTAATTTATGATATATAATCAAATGTAAAAGGGGGTCGTGAGGTTATTTTATTTTTAGCCTTTTTGGATTGAGAAAATCGTTAGGCTCTCACCACTGTAATTATCCCATATCAAACCCAAAACACGCGCCTACTTAGAAACCCATAATCGCCAATATTAGTTACTTCCCATACGTTCTCCTGATTTTTCCTCTAACCTTACTACATGCTACGTGACCGTCCTAACAAAAAGATAGGAAACAAAACGAGGAAAGCGTAACAAAATGTTTACTGTATTCTTTAGTCATAAACTTCCGACGCAAAATCGTGAGGTTCAAGGTTCCTTCTTGGACAGTATTGACATTGAAATATTGGCTGAATTTTAATGGACTCATCTCTTGAAATAATACTGTACTATACCCGGCGATATACCTATAGCATCGCCGGGTACAGCATATGATTCAAATTATGTTTATTTGGATTGTGGAAATTTCAATTGGCGTGATAGCGTTTAATTTTTTTTTGTTTATACAAATACGCCTATAACTATCTTGGCGTTGAGTTGAGATTAATACATCGGCTGTAACATAATTTGTCTAATAATGATAACGCCGGATACGATGCAATACTGTTTCAAAAGACAAAAAAAACACGAAGTCCGAGAGGATGGCGTAGCGTAGTGGAACGGCACTAACGCATCCGAAGAAAACTTAATCGGTGATAAATGATAATAATGACGCCACATTCAATGGCCCCACACTAGAATTCCCTGAGTCATGAATCCAATGAACATATGTTATACGTCACAAATATACGTCTTTAAATTAATCTTTTTTTTTTATTATAGAAAAAGGGCGGCAGACGAGCATACAGTCCACCTGGATACTGGATACAGTAAGTGGATACTGTCGTCCATACACATCCGCGATACATGCCAACATCAGTCCGGAATGACAAACGTTGGCACGCACCCGGATGCGCTGCCTACATTTGCAGATTAAGGAATGGATTGGGAGAAAGTGTTGGGAAAATGGGGAGTGATAGTGATAGGATGGGATTTTTAATCAGTGTTTCAAACTTGGCAACTCTAGTCGTGTTAGACACGGCCTAAGCCCGATGACTCTAATACGACCATTTGGTAAAGTGCCAACTTAGATCTAGTTCCTCATTTGCTTATCAAGTTATCACGCAGAACGCACAATGAGACGTGGGTCTCATTGACAAGGAACGTTTTAATTTCCTTTTGTTATAACTATTAGTTATATATGTATATTTAAATAGTCATGCTTTAATTTGCCTGCAGTAGTCTTTTAGTCGCGTTTGGTGGTAAGACTTGTTTTAGGTAGGTGTTATTATTTTTTATTTTACATATTTAATTCACAGAAGGTTTAATAGTTATGTTTTTCTCATTTTTAGAAACTGGTTTTTTGTATTACTGTTTTATTAGTCTGCTTTAATAGTTGGAACTTAAAATAGCAAATGTCAAGAATAACTTGGAAATTATTCAGTTCCATACGGTCCCGTCCAGTAACACTTGATACTGATTCTTATTCCAACGGAATGAGGGAAGTGGGATGGGATGATATGGGATTGGACAATAATGAACTCTCTATTCCCAATTCCCTACCAATCATTGTTCTAAATTCGTATTCAAAATTTAGACATCACATCTGCGGACATGTCAACGTTTGCCATTTTGACTGATGTTGGCACATGCATCGCAGATGTCCATGGGCAATAGTAACAATCTTATCCGACTGACTGTCTGTTCATTTTGCACCTTCTTTTTATTAAAAAATCGAAATACATATTTTCAAATTTTTCCTGTGTTTAATTCGCTGTACAGTTAAAAGTACCTACCTACAGTAGTTAGTTCAATAATTCCTAAAATTACTCTTATTTAAGTACTGTCAGTACATTTTTTTTTAGTAATTACTTTAATATTAGCATAGACTAATAAAAATGACAAATAAAGAGCTTACAGTAAACATAATTAGTAAAGAACATTAGTAAGTAACATTGTCTACACGAGTAGGAACTAGTTTCTTAACAGTGACGTAAATTATACGATGCTAAAATTTAAGAATAAAACAAAGGGAGACCTAATTATGACGCTCTGGAGTCAGAGTCCGCTTGACATTGTTCTTGAAAGTCAGAAAGCCGTCAGCGAATAAGTCCAGTTCAGGATGATCGGAAGATAATGGGTTATATTTTCTACACACTCTAGAAATGGGTTTGTTAAATGGTTCTAATTATCCCACACCGAGATACATTGTATTTAAGGATAAACGTATATGATTGTTCATATACGTTTATCGTTAAACGTTTAACGTTTAACGAATAACGTTAAACGGATATCCTATAAGGACAAGCCATTATAACGTATTAAAATAGGATGCTTATAAAACATGTAAGAATATAGTCTAGATTCAGTTAAACAATAGGTAATAAGTGTTGTGCTTCATATGATTCACAATGTTAATAATAAAACATCTGTGCAAACTATCACTACAATCGTATATTACAGTGTTAAATAGGTATCAGTTTGTGGTTTGACTCGACTTTTATTATTATTATGAATACTAATTAATTTTGTCTACGGAAACTTGTTTTTGTTTTTCTAGGCGTGTTCTAGTATTTATAGTATAGTATAGTATTTATAGTATCGTGTGTTTATATTGTTTTATATTAATTTTTATAAAGTTTATATATAATTTTATATTTATAATAGTTTTATAAAGACAATATATACTGTCTTATATTGTCTTTAACTTCTCCTGTATACTCCTACTGTATACTGCATTCATCTGTACCTATACTCCTACTGTATACTGCATTCTCCTGTATACTCCTACTGTATACTGTATTCTCCTGTATACTCCTACTGTATACTGCATTCTTCTGTATACTCCTACTGTATACTGCATTCTCCTGCATACTCCTACTGTATACTGTATTCTCCTGTATACCCCTACTGTATACTACATTCTCCTGTATATTCCTACTGTATATCGCATTCTCCTGTATACTCCTACTGTATTCTCCTGTATACGGTATGGTAATTTTTTGCAGTTTCAAATGTTTTTGTTCTGAACTGGTAAGTTAATTGCAACACTTGACATACATTATGTATGTATCGACTCTCACTAGTTACTAGACCACCTATGACTTCTGTATGTCATATATTAAATGTATCTTGTAGTAAAGTTAAAATCAGAATACATTAAAGATTTTTTCAATCATTCATTCTAGTCTATGAAAGTGCCGCTAGGAATTCCCATGGCATATGATTGATATTACCTACCTAATTGCTAAACACTGAAAATAAACTCGTACTTCTCTTTTGTGAAGCGTAGGTAGGTATACAGGAAAAAATATCTCACAAAAGCCTACTGTTTAAGACATTATTCAATTTATATAAAAAAAAAATATCTTAAGGCGCGCGCCTTCTGTTTCCAGCAGTGAACGAAAGAATAGGGTTGTTTGCGGTTTTAAGGAATGGTAGGTTTTTCAATAGTATTCTGTACTATTGAATCAACAATGTGATCCTTGGTGTTCCCTGGCACGATAAGCTCAATAATAATGGTAGCAATCAAAGTTGAATCATTTCATTTTCTCAATTATGCAAAGGTCCTATAGCAAAGAACTTTTATTTATAGTTCTGATTGATACAATTTACCATGAGATGAAACGTCTAACTGTCTGCTACAGCGGTACCAGCTTGATACGCGTTGTCTAGACGAGTGGTCTCTAAAGTGGGGTACGCGTACCCCGAGAGGTACGCAGAAAATTCTAAAAACTTCAGAAAATTCAGGAGATCACTGCTCTAGACGTAAAAATCACTTAGCGTTCTTTTTATTTATAATACTTTATATTTGTTTAATTTTTGTGTTTTATGTAAGTAATGATAAACTAAATGCTAAAAGGGATTTTGTGTTCGACTGCGTGTATATAGTAGGTATATACACATAGTATATATATAATGGAACATATAGTTGTTGTACCTTTGATGATATTTTTATTAAATTTTATTGAAATCTTACTTAAAAATTTAAAAACGTGAAGTGTAGTTAAGTTACCAAATTTTATGTACAGTTTCATATGCATTGTATCAGCTTATGTAAAGGTATCTTTTTATCTTAATGTTAACATACGTAGAACTAATCTCGCTACTGTTATAAATGCGAAAGTTTGAATGTATGCATGTTTGATATTCACTTAATCACGTCGAAACGGCTGAACCGATTTCGTTGAAACTTGGCAAATAATCCTAATTCTAATCCGGATTAACACATGGTTACTACTCGTGCAGATCACGCAATCAAACTGGCTGACAAAAGCTGTTACAAAATAGTCTCCGAAACTGTCTCCGTCTAATTCCTGCTTAACTAGAAAATTAATCATTTTTCTTTATTTATTTATGTAATCTACAGCCTTTTATGTAACTTTTATGTTGTTTAACAATTATGTTGCCAATGCTAATGGCCAATACAGATTACACTGACATTAAATACAGTATTTAAAAGATTGTGGGCAAGTAAAGGATCATCGGATTTTAATTCGGTTTACACTTTAATATAGGGTGTTTATTCCGAATGTTTGTAGTGTATTTCTTATTAATATCGTTACACTAGTTATGAATATATTGAAGATTGTCTTTTTGCCTGCTGATTCTCCGGCGTGGATTTTGTTTTGAAAGTAATGGACTCTCCGTAAAAAAAGGGTGCATGTCCTTTTACGGATTTCAGGCTACATCTTTGACAAAATTTTAACGAATCTGTGCAGTAATTTAGTCATGAACACATAACAAACAAATAGACAAACAAACACTCTCGGATATTATAATACACCCCGTTTCACCCTTTGGGATAATGAGTTAAATGATAGATGAGATAAAAGATAATAATACAGATAAATGAGGCTGTACCCTGAATTTCTTGTCTCTAACTTATATAGTTCTTGAGATATAAATTTTGCGTCGAAAACCTATTTTATAAGTGTTTTTTCCCCTCTAAATCAAATATCAGGAAACGGCAATACACGTGTTTAATTATTTTAAATGTGAAATATATATGCTAAATTTCATATTTCTAACTTATTATAAATAGTTCTTGAGACACGCGCATTGCATAAAAAATCTTCTCCCCGCCCCCACCCCTCTTCCCAGTAAAATTTCCAAAAATCCTTCCTCATGTCATATACGTGTGTCATAAAATCTAACTACTGTGTAAATTTCAGGATTCTAGCTTCAGCGATTTCGGCTCGGCGATGATGAATCGGTCAGTCAATCATTCAGTCAGTCAATCGGGACATCTCTTTTTTTTATAAGTAGGTACTTATAGATAGATTTCGTGAAACAATGTGTGTAAAATTAACAACTTTTTGAAATTTAATAAAAAGTGAAACAGTGGACAAAAATTTGTCATTTATAACTGGTTGAGTTATCTCTGTTTTCTTATATTATATAAGGTTTCGATGGCCTAATAGTGACCTCGCAATATACGAGTGTACTTGATTTTATATTTCACGGGTCAATCGAAAGATAATTCTGTAGATTATTTTTTTCACTCGTAGATATATGGCTTTTATGATGCTTTTGACTATAAAGTGTACTGGAGAAATAATAATTTTTTATCTTATGTTGAACTAGCCGTGCCCGCGAATTCGTTTGATTTATAAAGCTTCGTGTACAGCATCTTTTCTTCCCGTTAGCCGATTTCGATGAAACAAAGCCTATTCGAAGCGCCAAGCTAAGATTAATTAACATGTGGAAACTCCATAAAAATCCGTTCAGTAGTTTTTGAGATTAGCGTATTCGAACAGACAGACATACAGACAGACAGACAAAGATTTTCAAAATCGTCTTTTTGTATTCTGATACTCTTCCTTCATCGACCCCAATCAGTTTTTAGTAAATATATTTAACGTTGGCACGCCCCCGGATGCCCAGATTAAGGAGTTATCAAAAAAAAATAATCTATTGTAGAGGTTCGGTTCCGTTAGAATTTCAGAAAAAAATTCAACTAAGGTTGACCATACTATACCATACCACCAGCGTTTAAAGCGTCAAGTGATTCCTTTTGTTTTAAAGTCAGCCAAATAATTTTAAAATTGTTGCAATTATTACAATTTAAATATTTCTATTATTTTAAAATTACTTGCAGGGGGAGAGTGCACGCTGCATTCCCACAGCCGCTGGGCGCACTCGACTGGCCACGTTACCCATCTCTCACAGAAGACTACCTTGAAATATACTGCGTTTCCCACTTTATCTTATTTCCCTAATGTACGTACGTGTTTCGGTAGTGAGCGAGATGTGCCAGAGCCCATTCTATACCTTCCCATGTTCCCAACCCTTTCTCCAAATCCATTCTTTCATTAACCAAGGTAGGAACTGCGCATCCGGGGACATGCCAAAGTTTGTCATTTTGGACTAATGTTGGCATGTATCGCGGCTGTCTATGGGCTACAATATCCACTTACCATCAGGTGGACTGTATGCTCGTCTGTAATTTTAAACATATTTTTTTTCTATAAAAAAAATAATGTAATTTTAAAATTCAGAATAAATATTTCCCGTAACTTATAATATGTAATTTTTATATGTCATTACGAATAAGGAAAACAAAATATAGAAATACGAAGTTGCGACATTCGTATGTCCGTCACATACTAAATTACTTCCTTAAACGACGCTCTATACGTATTACTCGTATTATCAAAAACTATTAATTGTTATGTTACACAAAGGAGAATATATTAAGTATTGTATTAAAATTTAATTGCTCGATTGCCAGTACATACAGACCTAGCTACTTCCATTTTAATATTGATGGTGGAGAAACAAAAGAGCTTAACCGACATACACCTACATTTTAAAGTAGATATACCTAGGTGATTAGTTACTTTCTTTTTATCATCATTCCCGATAATCATTTCAAAGTAGATATACCTAGGTGATTAGTTACTTTCTATTTCTCATCATTCCCGATTAAAATTTTAAAGTAGATACGAGTATAACTAGGTGATTAATTACTTTCTATTTCTCATCATTCCCGATTAAAATTTTAAAGTAGATATAACTAGGTGATTAATTACTTTCTATTTCTTATCATTCCCGATTATTTAGGTTTTCCTGCACATAAAATTATACGGGATTACCACCTGTATGCGGATTATTTACAGCTTTACGCTCAAGCTGACGCTAGTAATGTAAATAAAGCAGTACAAGAGCTAAACCTTGATTTATGTCACATTTCTGAATGATCAACCAGATTTGGTGTAGCAGGAAATCCATCTAAATGCCAATCAGTTATCTTGGGCAGTTCTAGTCGTTTGTGCAGTCTTGATTGGAACACTGTTGCACCCATTCTTTACAATGATAAAGTCATTCCATGCTCCACACGAATTAAAGACCTCGGATTGGTCATCGATAGCTCGGATATCGTCTGACTTGGGTCCCGTCTATGACTGAAGTATACCGGAAAGTCTCCGTACTCTGTACCGCTTCAAAAATTTTCTGCCATCTGGTACCTACTCGTATTAGTACCTTGGGGCCGTAGCCTTAGGGCTTTGTTGGTGCATTCAGTTATCTTGCCTATTATTGATTACGCAGATGTTTGTTGCTCTAATATCAGGCAAAACCTTCTTAACAAAATGACGATCCAATTACGTTTTATTTTTGGTTTATGTAAATACAGCCTCATCTCATCAGCTTAAATGGCTACCTAATGGCGACAGCGCAGAGATGTAACCTTGCACCCTCTTCTCAATTCTATACGATCCAAGGTGCCCAGAGTATTTGAAATATAAATTTCAGTTTTCTGGGTGACACCCATGACCGTCATCTAGACACTGGAACCCACTGACATCCGGAAAGCTCGTAACAAAATCTCTTTTTTAAACAGATGCTTCGGGAACATTACCTCTTCATTTCTCATCGCTAGTGACTCAGTCAGCCACCCCCTTTTGTTTATTTTTTTCTTTCATTTTTATTTTACTTTTGTCAGCAATATGTTTTTTTAATCGTTATCTTAATATAACTTATGTAGATATTATAATGTATTTATTGATTGATTTATACCTTATATGTATTATATTTATTTCACCACACAGTCTAACTCGTGTCTGTCATGCACCTCCCAATTGAACCTCTCTGATCAACCCAAAGGTTGGCTGCTAGAGAATGCCTTAAGGCATTAAGTTCGCCTAGTGTAAATTGCCTTGTGCAATGAAGTGTAAATAAATAAAAAATACATATACAAAACAGTAGACAACATTAGAGCAGCTTACAACTAACTAACCTTACCTCAGATTTGTAAAATAATTTGTATATCTTGTTCAAATTGCTGAGCGGAAGGAACTCTGTCAAAGTAAATTTTAGATCACGCCTATACAGGTGGGGTTAGGAAAAAAAGTATCATACAAATAATAGTAATTAATATTATTAAAATATTTATTATTTAAGTTCTGCACAGGGTTCAAATCAGAAATCAGAAAGTTCTTGCACGCCACTCATGCTACTGTGCTCGTACACATCTTGCTCATCCTAAGAATCAGATAATTATAACACACATAATTGAACTATTTAAACCAGACGAGGAGAGAAATGAAATAACAACGCAATGTCTAAAAAATTATACCTGTTTTACACCCACCTGTATTAATAATAAAAAACTCGTCCAACATACGACCTTATCCCCAATATTCTTTTTCTAGACGTTTAACGTGGTTAATATATTTTTGCCAATCATCGCGTGTGATCGAATCTAAAGCTTCAAACGTTACGTGATTCAATTTTAGATTCTGATTGATCAACATTTTTATCAGCCACTATTTGTTTTAATAAATTCCATATATAACTCAATTGGATTTAGGTCGCAGTTATAGGGTGGTGATCTCACTATTTCATGACCACGACTAGCTAACAAATTCTCTATTATATATTGTTTTGGTGGTTTGTTTCTTTTAATTATCAAAAATAATTCCAGTTTTGTTGCTTTCTGGGAAAATTCAATATTATGGAGTTTGTAGCCAATCAGTTGAATCCTGCTTTTTCGAACACATAGTTGTTGTCTTATTTTGCTCCTTACTGTGATATGGAGCATTGTCCATAACAATAATACTGTTAGGTGGTATGTTGGATATAAGTTTTTCTTGTAACCACTTCATAAAATTATTAGTATCTATCTGATTATGGTAATCTCCACTTAGCTTTGAAGACTAATTGGGCACCTTTGACAAATTCACTTTCACCACCGGCACGATCTATTCACCTTTGTCCAGGACTAGATGTCCAACATTTTTTTAACGAAATAATTAGCGTGAATCCATGTTTCATCCAGAAAGATTACTGGTTTTTTGTGTACTCCATATCATTTTCTTTCATGCGTGGCAAATATCTAGCCCTCCACGCTTTTCTGAACACATCTTTCTTATCGATAGCCCAAATCATTAATTAAATTTTTTGCCTCAAACTAGCCTTACTACCTTGGTACACGCGTTTAGCACGTTTAGTAAAAGCTTGTATTTTATTTAACGTCGGGATTTCTCTTCGTACATATATAATATTTCTCTGGAATGTGAGACCAAAGTTATCTAGAAACTCTTATTTCCTGCGTCCTCTCTTTTTCGGTGCTGTAGCTTCTCTTCCAGCACACAGTTTGATACAGTAGATGTATTTACTTCAGTGGCAGCGGTGTGGCCGCTGTAATTGTATTTGTATTTTTCCAAGTAATTTACTATATTGTTCAACAATAATTATAATTTATTATAGGCCTTTTATTTAGTATAATTTAGGTAATTTGCAGGTAGCTATCGCCAGGAATTTCCCAAGCTGTTTCCACGTGCTAAAGTCAAAGAGCTTAATCATTAGAAATCTTTTCATTATCAGATTATTTTCTCTGATCATTTATATTATCAGCCAAGATGATCAAAAATGTAATCGATATCCTTGACAATAATGCACATGAAATTTTTATAAAGGTTTATAATCTTTAACTGTCGCTAACTTACCTTATTATCATAATTAACTTCTTATCATCAATTTATATAATCATCATAGCGTAATTGAATGCATTTTGTATATTCGGATGTTATACCTAATTGTACTTCATTGACTAATTTTATAGCGTTGTGTGAGCTTATTTTTTCTGTTTTTATAATCTTTTTTACCCCCCATTTTCCTTATGCCTGTTTCTGTGACGGTTTGACTAAATTTTTTCCTAACGCATTGGGTAATGGAACACTACGCTACGTTATAATTAATTAAGACTGTAAAATGTGCTATTTATTGCCTTTGAATTAAATGTAATACTTTATTTTCACAATATCCGCTAAATAAACAATAGCAATGTAAATTAATTATTTACTTTCATAGCGGATAGCGAACACTAATCAGCTGCTTATTCATTACAATGTATATCTCTGTGCTCTTGATTACGCGAACTTGACATCGACTGCGACCACCGCGGCATCGGTCGAAAACCTGTCCATTGATTTATAGTATGACGCATACACTCAGTTGTTACCTCGACCAAACTGTTTAGTCGAGTTGTGTACACATCGCGATTTCAACACAACTAAATTGTTTAGTCGATTTTCTATGCTCTCAACTCCATAATGCAGGCCTACACTCTAAAATCGAAAAATAAGATATTGTGTATTTAATGGAACCACCCTCGAGCACACCTCTCATAGTTTTTTCTTAAGGTACGAATACTCTTTCAGACATTTTAGGCAAAGAGCAGGTCTTTCACTCATTCACTTACACTTTCAATGAACGCCTCCATATCGTCCATAAATAATAGTTCCCGCCATAGCGGCAGCACGGGACGTGATGTCATTTCAACTGCTATTGCGAAACTGAACGGCCGCGAAACGACTGTTTAGTCGAGCGCATGCGCACACTAATACACATAGAGCTGTCGATCAATAGTTGTTTGGACTGATTTGTCGAAAGTCAATCGATATGTTTTTTTGATTCGAACAACTATCGAGATCAACTATCAATGTATCTCCATACATTGCCATAGTCTTTAGACATACAATTAAATAGTTGTTCTACTAAAAATTGTATGTATGCGCTAGGGCTAACGCCTGTGATTTCAGCTTACGCGCGAGTTGTAACGAGTCACAGGAGTGTCGCAAAACCGGATACACTAATTTAAAATATATAAAATCGTTGTAGCACAAAATCAAATTATTTTAGGGAATAAGACGAAAGTTACAAAAGTAAAAAGTTTTACTGTTCTATCTAAACGTTCTATCTAAACGTTCGATCTACTATCTAAAATCTCCTCGATAATATATGAACTATTTTCAAGTAGTTTTGGACGTTAATAAAATAAACGGAAATAATTGTTTTGAATTATTTCTGTATTTATTATCAATCACTTCATAGTTTTATAACTGAATTAATTCTATTCAATTGAAAATTATATAATTTAAAATTCAGTAAATTGTCAGCGTTAGAATCAAACGAAGTAACTTTTAAGACCAACTTTGGTTTGCTGGAAACAGAGAGGGTCGTGGCACAGGGTCTGCCAAAAGGTTATGGAAATCTTGATCAGAGGACAGGTGGAATTTTCTATCCCTTTTATAGAAAAGCGAACTGAAACCTAATTACTACAAAAAATATACTACTTAATAATTAAGGTTCAAATTTCTTTATATAATATCATATGCAATTTATATGTAAAAATTAATAGCTAAATATAGTTCCTCAATAAAACATTTATTATAATTTCCGACGAAGTGATTGTAGATATTATGGTAAAAATGATGGTTTACTGGCATTCAACTAAATGCAACATTACTATAAATAATATAGGTCTCACAAAGCGCACTTCCGTTTACAATTTTATCTCTTTGTTACAGATTTGGAATAACCACAACGTTGCATCGTGACAAATACACCCCGTGTTCTACAGCTTGCAACGTAAACACAACATCGGGTGACGTCGTGTGACGTATGGCTGATAAATCTTATAGCTACGACCCGGTGGGCACCGGCGCGCCAGTCAACCAGCAAGCGTACAGGATGGAGGCAGGACAGTTATGGCGGCAGTATGTCATCGCCGGCGTCGGTATGTCACATTTATAAATTAAAAATAAGAAACAATTCAAGTGGCTCAACACGTTGTGAATCCAAGCTAAAATAGTCGACGAAAAAAAGTACTCTTTTTAAATTCGAAAATTGAAAAAAAATTCGCGCGCTAAAATTTCCCGGATAAATTAAATGAAAAACTGGCTGGAACGGATTTAGTTTTTAGTGACCGATATTGTGATTCTGCCGGTTTCTAATGGAGTCGAATCGTCACGCTCATTTACAGCAAATTGGAAAATGTTTAATGTGGAAGTGAATCAGTAAGTACCTACCAGTGATAAATTAAAATGCCCAATGAACATTGTTGAATTAATTTATGTGCGATTTCCTTCGGGTCATCTACTAACAATAGAGATGTCACTCAGTATTGTTAATTAATGTTTCGTAAATATATAACGAATATTTTCGTAAATAGGACAAACTTTTTCCAATAATTTGGTAGACTATATATAAAGCAGCTTTATTTATAGATTCAACCTTTATCTGAAATAAACAAGGAAATAATCTTCGAAATTATTGCTACCTTCATATTGAAAAAACATCATCCAAAATAACTTCTAAAATATAAAGTAGCCAAAATATATACAGTTTTCGTATTGTGAAATTAGATACTATATAATATGTTAATATAATAAATGTATAATTAGCTATGAAACTTAAGTTGAACTTCACTGGCCGAGGGTTTCAACTCACGACCTCACGAATGAGTAACGAAATACCCGTAAGCTAACATCGCTCTATCCAGTAAGTATAAGAGTACTTTTCAAACAACGCAAAAATCATTTCAATGATTTAATGACAATTTATCTGTATTTTAGTACAAAACAAATACCTTTCTTACTTTTCTATCAATTTTCTCTATCTTTGCGAACTTAGGCATAAAGTTACCTACATATCCTGTGAAAATAATACAATGTTTGTTCTACAGGAAAAAAACCAAAAGGTTGTCATTATATCTTCAATTATTATTTATTTATTCGTCATTAAAGCTTATTTTTTTTTTAAATATAAAGTGTTTGAATAAACGATTATTGTGATAGGCGTAATTAAGTAGATTTCTACCTTTATACGAGTACATGATATATTTTGGACTCCTCAAATTAATTTCTATTCTTTCTCTTGTTAATAACGTGTATATATTTTTTTAAATTTCATAAGTGAAATTCACCATATTTTTATCTGAAACAAGGAGGTTATATAGGCATGTATCTCGATTACGTTAACATATTTTATTTAATATTTATTTCATCTACACTAGTTAATAACCGTGACTTGGATACATGCCTGAGAATAAGTACTTTTCGTGTACAATATGGCTTGGGTATTGTTGTGATTGGATGCACTTGCTATGAAAACTTGGAAAACGCTTAAATGCACAATTCGATTTCAAATTAAGTAGGTACATAGGAACATTTGGTTTTGGTTTCACTGGCATAAAAACGATATTTAACTGATTTTAACCAACAATTCTTATAATTTTAAAGTTAATCTAACAGTACCTAACACCGGTTAATAATTCAACTCTTATTAAAACGTAATTTTTAAATCGCCTTTCCGATTGGGATAAACCAAATAACGTTCGCAAATAGTTTTCATTCCGAATGTTTGTTCCAAGCCGGTTTTAACATTTATTAATTTAAGATCATCTTAATGGTATTTCTTAAACCTGTTCCAAATTTTACTTTGTACGAAAAATAATTCAGTGTTTTTATTCATACTCTATTCAGTATTCGTCTAATTGTGTCTTCTAGCCTGCATGATAATTCACAACGGAATGTTATAAATGTTTATACCTAATGTATTATACCTATTTAGGTATAAAATTATAATAGGTAACTAATAGAATAGACAATAACAGCAGAGTAACGACTGCTGATCCGTGGAAATCCACCCAGTATATTTTTGCTCTAGTTTTCCGTGATACGTGAATTAATAGATACATGATTGCATTGCATTTTCAATAAGTATGTACGAGAGTATAAGGAAATATTGTGTTCATAAAGGTTCGGAGAGTTTAGTTTTTTAAAAGTCATGATACATATGGAAAACGACGTCTAGGTATCCGCGGAACCATGTGTATGTCCATTATTTTTAGTTTAATTTTTTTCTTTAAATGTATTAAGTGTCCTTATATGTCATACTCGTATATCTACTTAGTTATACGAGTACGTAGAAACGTATTTTTGTACATAGAAAATACGTACAAAATGCGTGTTTATCCCTTTGAGTCTCGGGACATGAGGGTTGTAAAGGCAATGAAAAGACAGATGAACTGGCAGAAAAGGGATCAGAGACCAAATTCACTTTTAACCACACGATTTGCTTGATCTCAAATACTAGAGACCGTTGACGGGCAGCGGCATCACTGGTGCCAGAGGCCCAGCACTGCACTGCACCATGATTAGGGCATAAACCTCCTAATAAAAACGCGTGTTCTTAATATCCTTTCCAAATTATTTCAATGAACATTATAAGTTATTTGTGCATCACATCATGTTTCTTTACGTCTGTGTGTCTTTTAATATTTTCAAATAATTTTTAATAAAAATTAACTTAAATGCATTTTTGCTCTTTTAAAACCATAATAAAACTATCCTATCCATTAACCAGTTTAATGACAAATGTCCAATGATTTCAATATGTTTAACAAGAAATTACCTAGGTAATGATAATGTAAACTCCTCTTAGGAACTACAGATACGATTTCGTTGCGATTAATATATAATAAGATATAATACGTAGGAATATTCGAATGTTTTCATAATATCTATTAAATTATCTTTCAATTATCGTATGACATAAAACGCAATTCCAATTTCGATAATATCGATATCGTAAGCTCAAATAATCGAAGGCACCGACCCATTTGATAATGATAACTCCATTGCCGCGAATTTAGGTATTTTTATATATTTAAACTTTATTGCTCAGATAAAAGACGGACTCAATGCTTTATGACATTCTCTACCAGGCAACCTTTGGCCAAACAAAGATACAAGAGAGGAGTATTGTAGGGTTGGTTTTATCATAATTATATTATATATTAACTTAACACATATGTAAACATAAATAATAATAATAAAATACATATTCAGATAGGTAAAAATAGAACAAAATGAAGGAAAACTCTTTTGACTTAGGTAATGAGAGAAATTGAAGTCAGTAGAGAGATGTGAAAGAAATGGATTATTAAGTTATATCGTGAATTTATATTTTTTTACGCAATATAATACACATAAATAGTTAAAAGAAAATTATAATATAAATGTTGGTTCCTACACTGTAACAGGTGTGTATAGAAAAACAAAGGATTTATACTCGCCATACAATCATTATAATAACTATATCAGAGTATTTATCTACAATAAAATTATGTAAAAATTCCATAGAAAAATATTTACACCATTTTTTATCTATGGTAATATAACAATCAAACGCTAAACTTTGAATTCTCGACCTCCAATCAACTATTTATCAAATAAGATAAATCCAAGTCAAAGATTAATAAAAACAGATAACGTTTGAACCAAAATAGTTACCTACACATAGGCTATCGCGTATAACACAATAAAAATTCGCATTTTCATCTTTTTAACACTCGATAATGAGTTAATTTTTTAATTATAGAAAAACAATTAAAAAGAATAAGTCGTTATAATCCATGGTATTTGTTAAAGATGCAGTGACAGTTTGTGACTGATTTTATCCATAAATTTGACAGAAAAATGCTTTATGCACTTCGGTTAGTTATTGTTTACTTAAGTTCGTAGATGAGCGAAATCCGTTGAGTTGTTTTTCTAACAATATATAGTTGGATATGGCTCATGAAGCATGAAAAATAACGTAATCTCACACCCAACAAGGAGCCTACAATCAGTCTTATTGAATAACAGATCAAGAGACATTAGGCAAAGGAAAATAAATATAAAGAACCAACGTAATATAAAGATACAAAATTAAAAAGAATGGCATCTAAGTATTAAAACTCGATTAAATGCAATAAATAAATTTTATATCAAACTATCACTCCCCACGTGTTATAACTATGTTTGTGGTATTAATGCTAGGTACGTTATTACCACTGAATTTACTATCTACAATAATCGATTATAATATCTAAAATATTTAGATAGTCTTCTGATAATATAATCCACATAACCCTTTGGGGTTCTGTGCAGTTGAATATCTTTGACGGTAGGCGTTATGATAATAATGAAACATTTGGTTACGATTTAATAATTTGTTTGTAAATATGTCTTACATAACGAAGAAATACATACATAATACGATTACTACTTTACGTCAATTGAATGGTTCTTTCGATAAACTTATTATCTGTCGGAATTTTTTACGCTCTGGTTTCATAGATTTACGACGAATTTTATTATTATTATTATATTTTGAAATTACTTAAAGCCGTTTATTTATTGAAAATAAACTAGCAGACAGTCCATGCTGTCATCCATGGACATCCGAACAATCAGGAATAACAAACGATGGCACACTCCTGGATACCTTCTTATTCCCCGGCTTCTTATTCATAGGATGGGATGGCAAATGGATTCTGGTACTCGAAAACACTTACGTACACATCCCGGCCGAAAGTAATGCACATCAATTATGATCGGTTAGCTCGGTTATGTACAGCGTCGTCTCTGTCGTAACGGCACACGACAGAGATGACGCTCTACAAAACCGAAGATAGCCAATAGTGTCTTTCTACAGGCCGATGTGTATTACTTTCGGCCGGGAAGCGTATTTCATTTTACGGTAATCGACCGGGAGGGCAGGGTAACTCGACCAGTCGAGCACGCCCGGCTCAGCTGTGGTAACTTGATATTTATTTTTTACTAATAATCTTATTTTACTATATTTACTAGCTACTGGCAGTGTCCGCGACTTGCTGCGCGTGTTAGAGTATGTGTGATTGATTAACTGGATAAACTACACTAAACACTAAATATTAACCCGGCACATAAGTTATAACTTAAATCGGTGCAAAGTTTCATTAAAAACCGGCCAGTACTTTTTGCGTGATGCACGTTCAGACAGACGGACAGACACACCCACTGGCAGACAGACAGACGAACAGACAAACATTCCTAAAATTGACTTTTAGGCTCTATATCATTCGTACTTCAACACAGCAAGGATTTAAAAAAAAAAAAATATTAAACGGACAGTTACGGCTTTGTGATGATTTTATTATATGTGGGAATAGATATATTTTATACTAGGTTTTATTTATATTTCTAATCTAAGTGCATAGTAATTTCTAAATGAAAGCAGCTTATCAAGTCAATGTCAGAATAAAAAAAGGTTCAGAAACCCTGACATGGCTCTGTCAAGCAGTGTCAAGTTGAAAGTTCTTTGTTTACGATATAATCTCTCTATAAAATGCAACGTCTGTCTTTTCTTATGTTAGACTGTTTGTTTATAATTGAAGATCTACTGGACGGTTTTTGATGCGATTTTCACTGTGGGTTATTTCATTTAGCATACAAGACAGCAGTGTAAGATAATTGATAATACGAGTAGAGCTACGGGCAAAATTATAGTTTTTTTGCAATGAACACTAGTAGCCTGGCCACTACTTACTTTTTATTGTAAATTTGCGTGCTAGATAATTAAGAAAAATCTGGAGAATATGTAATACCCATCAATCCGCAGACCTGTGCCCAGTGGGATTTTCTTAATCTAGGCTTACATCAACGCAATTTTTTCAGGAAATATTCCAGAGAATTCCCGTTGGCGTAAGGAACAATTCACAACTTTTACAAGAGAGGCAGAAAACAATTTTTATATAATAAATGCTCTGTACCTTTATTAATGTTATAGCTATTGTTTTAATCTTAGGCTCTTAAGCCTAAGATTAAAACAGTCAAAGTTTTAATCTCAGGCTAAGACTGTTAAAGTTACAGTTAACTTTATATATAAGAATAATTCCAGCCCTCCTGAAAACTTGTCAATTGCCCCTTACGCCAATTGAAATTCCAAAGCTCGATGTAGCTTCTCCGCACCCCTTCGCATATTTTCCTTAATTAATCGCCAATAAATCCGTATTGTTAAAAAAATGTTTCATTATATTGAGTGGAAACATTTTATGTGATTGAAATTTAATAGATATAGGTGAAAAATGCTTCAAAAATATGTGAAAACTAATTAAAATTTAGGGGCTGTTTTGTCATTAGATTGTATGAAAAAAAATAACACTAACCACGTGCCACGTAAGACAAACACAGTAAAATCAAAACTTCTCAGTCATTATTAAAGTATTATTATAAACTTATTCAAGTATTATTAACTTGGCAACTACTTCGCCCTGACCTGTGTTCTGTTATCTCTCGTTATCACAAATGAAATAATTCCCTAGGTGTCGATGTTATCATGAAAATATTTATTGATACTTACGTTACATTAGATTAAACAAAATAACCGTGTTGTTTGCTATTCTTTATCATAATAAGTATGTAATGAAACAATTTTTGTAAGATAAACAATATACCGGTACAGTACCTGCCAGTATACATTGCACATCATGAATGAAAAGAATTTGTCGTGTACCATTTTTATAAATTTTGTATCGGAACGAAACAAAACGTTTGTACAAAACGGAAAACAGAACGAAATTACAAATGCGAAAGTAAATTTGTTTGGTACCCAATAATTCTGCGACTAATTTATCACACTGCTGTCAAATTGGGCGTATGTGTAGTTCGTGGAACGGATTGTCACATAGGCTCGGTGTCCCGTTAATATGTGTAGCTTTTTAGTTTATAGTGTTCTAGAAGATATTGGAACTCATATTATGATAAAAACGCACATTTAATTGTAATGAATATTTTATGTTGTGCCAAGTTTGACCCAGTATAGTTATTGTAACTCAAGGGTACTCATAGCTTGATTATGGATGAGTCGTCTAAAACCGTCATAACCGTCTAAAACGATTAATTGAAAATTGAACAGTAATAGAAAAAAAACATCTTAGACTGTGATCATTTATTTATTATTTAAACTTCATTGTACAATGATATGTACGAAGGGTGGACTTAATGCCAGAAGGCATTCTCTACCACTGAACCACCAGATTAAACAGAAAACGGTGAATTTTTAAATCATTTTTTCCGTTTATAATTTTAAGTCTGTGATAACCAAACTTGTCATTAATCTGGAGGTTAAACCATGACCACAAAATAAAAACATTATTTATTAACTTCGTTAAGGTATATTTTAAAGGACATCTCTTTTTACGCGTATTCACTGCTAGAAGCAAGTCAAATGTGCTTTCGTGAGTTATAAGAACTATCTATAGGCGCTCATTTGTTCACCAGCCCATCATAATGACCCACTCATTCGAATATCAGTTAATTATGTGAAACAGCAATGTTCATTGAATTTTTCATGTCTGCGGGAACGACAAGCCGGTTTCCTGCGATAACAAAACAATATGCGTTATTCTAAAACCATATCGAAACTAGAAAAGATACAAGAGACCATTTTGTATTTCTCAGTCTCGTGTGGTGTCTAACGTAATCACTTTGTAATAGTACCACATCATCTCTTCCCTAGTCTTTTAGTCGTAAAAAGCGACTAAAAGACAACAAAGCGGCTACCACTAGCCCTGAGGAACTACATCACCTCTGAAAGAGTGGACTCGCCAATCCGCATGGCCAGCGTGCAGTTTTAAGGCCATACATCTCTCATGCATAAAACAATGTGCATGAAGAGTGGATACTAAAAGATCTGATGAAGGTTTTGCACTAACGATCCGCCCTCGGTTTATTCAGATGGCATAAGGCTTTCCTAAACATAGCCTATATTTTCATCTGGACTAGTTCAGATTCTTAAAAAGAAAGAACTTTCAATAACATTTGACTTTTTAAACAAATATGGCCTATGTCCTGCGCAAAAAAAAGTTATCTCGTTAAGAAAATGGTAACAATAGCAGTAAGCTTTTCAGCTAGCTACCTGACAATTTCATTGACGCATCAACAGACAAGGCAGACAAACAAACAAAAAAGAGGGAAACAAATAAATAATGTAGGTCGTTCCGCGTCTGCTGCACCCGGCGATATATATTTCACGTAAAAGGCGAGTAATGTATATTTTCTTTATAAACATTCAAATATTTCAGTGACTCCGTAAAGTTTTCGTGTTAAGTATATAGGTAATGTTCTATAGTGTAAAAATGAAAGTAATCTTTATAATACCATATTTATTGCAATGAAAGCCAATTTCAATTCACGACTTTCATATATGTAGCCGGGTGCTATACATTTCATCCCGTACTAATATACATAATGAAACACAAGGATGTGGGATCAATATTTTGGCCCAAATCAATTACCCAAAATAACTTTGTTTTTATGGGCGAAGGCGGCAGACGAGTACTGACGGCATACTGTCGCTCCTATGGGAAGATGTCTATACATCCGCGAGACATGCCAACATTAGTCCAAAATGACAAACTTTGACACGCCCCCAGATGCGCTGCCTACCTTTAGAGATATAAGAATGAATTTGGAGAAAGAGTTGGGAAAATGGGGAGGGATAGAATGGGAATGGGCTCTGGCATATCTCACTCACTACCAAAACACGTACGTACATTATGGAAATAAGATAAAGTGAGAAATGCCGTACATTTCAAGGTAGTCTTCTGTGAGAAAGGGATATTGTGGCCAGTCGAGCGCGCCCAGCGCCTGTTGGATTTCAGCCAGCACTCTCCCCCTCCCAAAAACTAATAATAATACTAAGTGAGTGAAATATATTAAACATCGATAGCACCCGCCAGTCAGTAAGGAAGATTGCCATTTAATACTCGAATTTATAAGATTTAGAGAGAAAAATCTACTCGTAAGTAACAATATTTGTAGAGCTTGATGAGTGTTATCCATCATTATATCCATAACAATAACCAGTAGGTACTTTTATCATGCATTGCTGAACATGGGCCGCCTCGTGCATGAGGAATGTATGGCTTTAAAACGCCACGCTGGCAAGGGTTGGCAATTAAACTCCTTTAGTCATGGTTCTTCTTCCTTCCTTCTCTCTCAATCGCCTTTTACGATACCCACAGGAAGAGAAGGGGCTATGCTTGAAGAGTGATTTTGGAATCTTCTAGACACAGCCGAGATGTAGTATAATTCAAAAATCGTGGTAAATTACTTTGTAATTTACATTCAACTATCACTAAGTAGTGTCTACTAGTACTGGTCCAAACGGATGTTAACAAAATGAATAGTTTAATAAAAATGTCAGTAATCATCGCTTTAATTGTGCCATTGTGAGTAGAGGCGATTGTGTCCACTATTATTTTCTAAGGTGGCCACGATTTGTGTTACTAACTCGAACTTCAATATAGTAAATTATTGAACACCGGCCGACTGTGCTTTCGCCGGGGGTTATGTATTTATTAAGTACACCAACAAAGTACACATAATACACAAGGAATAAATAACATGAGGTCAGATGAGACGAGTGTACCTCACTAACAGGTACACTCGTCATTAATTTCTAAGTACAATTAAAAAGGAAATTAAAAACTAATATATAAGAAGAGAAAAAAGCGTGTGAAAAACTAGGCATGTCCATGCTGGCAGAATTTTACTTTTAAACATTCTAATGTCATAAAAGGGTTATACCGTCTCTCCCTCATTTTGGCTTACCGAAGGAGAGACGAGATGGTTTAGAACCATATTTTAAATAAAAATAATTTAATTTAAGACTATTTCTCTATATTGATGTTAGTGACAATTTTTAACTTAGAGATTTATATCAGTAGTTAAACAAAATATTTTTTTTAATTTTTGACATCTGGCTGTCCTCGTCCGTCACGAAGTAATATGTGACGCCACCTAATGTCTCGTTATTAGATAGTCCACAGTAAAGATAACTCTTTTAAAGTTTACCTGTCATATATGTAGTTATAAAGAAAACAACCGTTTTTTTTTTAAATTGGTATATAGTCAAGTCAAAACCTCTAATAGATGCCAACCCTAAAGCCAATCCGCTTTGGTTGGTTTCTTTATCTTTCTAATAACACTAACTAGTTTAAGAGCTATTCGATAAAAAAAACGTTTTTTTTTTTTACCTTTGACACCAGGTAAAATTTTTAGGAGCATAATCGTTGGGGACTTTTGTCATTTCATTTAGAACGATAATATGAAAGCCCACACAAAAAATAGCTCCATCGGAATTATTCCGAAATTCGTACTGTTTGTGTCCATTCTGACTGGACGAAAAATCAACTAAGGTAACAAAATCATATAATAAAGTTCCATAAACTATTTTTTTTAATTCGTTGGTGTATAATCTCTGATATTGTGTAAAACATGGTAGCCCTACTTAAGTGACATTACGGAAAAACGTGTGAAATTGTGTGTTATCCTATCAACATGTGTTTGTAAGTTCATTGCTACACGTGACCGCCTCATCCAACAGAGGACTGATACATACATAAAATGAGCTATGTATATTTATCATGTTTTAAATGTATTTATTTAAACTTTTTCCTTATAGTTGATGGAAATTTGAGACAGGAAAAACGCGGCATATTAAAAAAAAGTAGATTATCTTGTCACTATTGTCAGGTTATTTTGATACTTGCTAGGCTAAATTTATTATTAAAATACAAATATCAAAATATTTTTTTCCAAACGTCCAATAGTTCAGTCAAATAGTTATTGAGTTTACCTACATCTTACATGTAAACAAACAAACTCAAAGTCCGTTTTTAATATAAGACCAGCTGACCCGACAGACGTTGTCCTGTCCAAATTTCAATAATGCAAATAATTTCAATATGTTCATACAAAACTCTCATAGAAAAACGCACTTTCAGTTTTTCCCGAATTTTCCAATTTTCCGGGCAACTTTTCCAATTTTTATTTCCCTAAAACCTTACTCGGACTATTACGAACATTGTTAAAAAAAAATAGCCAAATCGGTCGAGCCGTTCTCAAGTGATGCGCTTACCAACGAACAGACATTCTTTTTTTTTTATTATTATTGTATAAGATAGATTTAGGTTTTAAAAAATAATATTAATGGCTCTTTTACTTGCTGTTCCATTCATGTTATTAAGCAGAATGCAACATTTATAATGATATGTAATATTGTAATGACATCAACATCTAATGCAGTGAATAATGCATAAACGTTGAAATTGATATAGAATCCCGACACAAATAAACTCGGGATAATCTGTCTCAGTTGATAGCGGGAGCGCTAAAATGTTGTCAATTTGAAATATTATTTAAATTGGTTTAACGAGTAGTGACTTGTCAGCGGAAGAGTGCACGCTGCAATCCAACAGCCACTGGGCGCGCTCGATTGGCCACGTTACTCCTCTCTCACAGAAGACTACCTTGAAATTTACTGCATTTCCCACTTTATCTTATTTCCCTAATGTACGTACGTGTTTTGATAGTGAGTGAGATATGCCAGAGCCCATTTTCCTATCCCTCCCCATTTTCCCAACCCTTTCTCCAAATTCATTCTTATGAATTAGGTAGGAAAGGTAGGCAGCGCATCCGGGGGCGTGCCAACGTTTGTCATTTTGGACTAATGTTGGCATGTATCGCAGATGTCTATGGGCGACAGTATCCACTTACCATCAGGTGGACTGTATGCTTGTATGCCGCCTTCGTACATAAAAAAAGACGTGCGTATAATAAGAGTAGATCACATATCACAGTCGCTCAATTTGAAAAATGAAATATGATTTTGAAAATGTCTATGTTGCAAACAGAGTCAACAAATTGTTCGTTAATTGTTACCACACTAATCGTAGGAACAACAACAATACGATTAATAATAAATTTATATTTCAGAACAAATTAGCATTCATTTTTTTATGGACAAGTGTATTATGGACATTTGCTTCCATTGTAACGTGTCGGGAAGCGTCGTCTTAATACCTCCGGACAGGATGTGTTACTTAGCGATCTATCTTTACCGAGCTATTGAAGGGATGCTACTCTCACAATTGCTTTGGTCAAGATCATTTGGTCGACAATAAAATCGTCATGTATCTAATACTAGACAGGTAGTATTGGTTAACAGATATGTGTATCGATAAAAGGATGATTATAGTACTGGTTACTATGCGGCTACAATATGCTGGAAAGATTTGTCGTTTTTCTTAATGTTAAAATAAAATGCAAATTAATCTATACATATAATAAAAGTGTAGAACCAGCGTGTCTGTACATTGAATATATTTACCAAGAAAAGATTGAGGGCGATAAGTATCAGAATACAAAAAGACGATTTTGAAAATTTTTGTCTGTCTGTTTGTCTGTTCGAACACCCTAATATCCAAAACTACGGAACGGATTTTCATGGGGTTTTCACAGGTTAATTAAGCTTAGCTTGGCGCCTCGAATAGGCTTTGTTGCATCGAAATCGGCTAACGGGAATAAAAGAACAGACACTAAATTTATGGCAGTTTAATATTTATCTTTTTTGAATATTATTTAGTATATTGAGTTTATTTACTCAAGTAAACCTTCAACTTCTGCCGATTGCACAATTTCATGGATCTAGAAAGGCCTAAACTTCTTTGTGTTCCGCTTATATGAGCTCTCTCCCGCATTTGAATTGCCTATTTCCTGGAAGTCAGTGTTGGCAATCCTAGTCACAGGTGACTATAAAACGAAGGAAAAAACGTATAGAGTTGTCATAAAAGTTTTCACTGTTTACTAACGCCGACGTAAAGTGCGAGGTTAAACAAAGACACGATCGTAACTCACTGTCTTGTTTACCGCCAAGCCCCTTCTAGTTAGAAATGCATTCGTTATCATCGTAAAGGTTCTGTGTACAGACAGCTACTTGGCTGTCACATATCAAACACTAGTAGATAGGTATTTTTAAAAAATTACAGGAGAGCTCTAAAACATTTTATCTTCTAAATCGAGTCTGAATGCGTATAATAAAGGTATTTGTTTACCTTTTATTCCTACTGGACGTTACGGCGCGGGTTACATCAGCCGTGGCCACGAGTTGACTGAAGAGGCGGGTAGTCCAGAATGGGAGCTGCGAGCAGTTTCATCAACTACCCACATTTGATCTTCACATTGGGAAAGGCCGCGACACACTACACTAACAATGTCCGCGGACGTATTCGACGGTAAATCGCAAGGTTTAAATTTGTTAATCACTGGATTCCACGTTAACGACAGTTTATATCCATATTCCCCATTGAAATTTTTATATTTCTTAATTTCAGTCGCTTCACGTACAATCATGGGATATTAATGACATTCGGTGGAGAGGATTTTGGGAGTGCAGAGTTCTATCCAGTGATTAATTCCAGCGTTGAGTGATTAATTCCAGAGCTCAAAAACATTCAAGTAGTCCAGTTAAAACATAGGAAGTTAACAAACATTTGGACCTTATTATTATTACTTTATGTCTCATTATTATTCGATTATAGTTATCTCATATATATAGTTTTGGGATTTATAAGCATCACGTGATACACGGACTAATTTTCGAGATATTCATATCTCCATAAATATGAAAGATTTTAATGTCTTTGCCTTGTTTGATGGCTAGCTTTGTAAATCAAATTTTGCCAAGAAACATTATTTTCTCAATTTCTTCCTTATCTACTTCTTTTGGCCGTACACTGCGTACTGATAGCCTGATACCAAGAATTCTGTTTATGAATGTTGAGTTTATTGACATGAAAATTTCATGAATGAATATTGTTTTTTAGTTTTTACCAAATTTTCTATACAAATTTACTAAAGACAAAACCCGTTACAAGCATTATATATATATGTCAATTCATTATTTCAGACTTCAGGAATAGTTCAAACACATCCTGTATACTTATCACAGGGGACAATATTTCTATAACTACTGTGTCAATTGTTTGTATGAGTGAGCACTGATATTGTTTAACTTCAAGGGATAATGTGGTTTATAACGAAACGTCACAATAATACGAGGATATTATTTTAATAACAATAATAACGTTATTGTAACACTCTGTCACAATGAAACATAAATATTTTCATGAGGTAATTTCAGTTTCATTCATAGTTACAAACATTGACTAAATATTCGTAATAGAAGATTACCTTTTTATGGAAAAAGGTGGCAGACGAGCATACAGTCAACCTGGTGGTAAGTGGATACTGTCGTCCATGGACACCCGCAATACATGCCAACATCTGTACAGAATAACAAACGTCACCATACCCCCGGATGCCCTGCCTGCCTTTGAAGATATAGGAGTTATTTGAATTTAAGAACATGCGAAGTTAAATCTATTAAAAACGTTAAATTTATTATTTTAGTAATTTATTTAGATTGGTAAACAGTAGCACACACTTAGGCCCTTCGTACACAAGGCTACTCAAGTATTCGATACTCGAGGACTCAAGTATATTGGCGGTCGCCGCAATATACGTTCTTCATTCAGTATCGAGAGTAGAATCAATTCTACCAATTTTTACAATGTTTATTTTTTAATGATTTATTGTACAATTCTAGCATACTCGTATCTTTTATTCTACGCGGGTCACTCGAGTCGCGTCACACGCGCTGCCTAGGTAGGTGCCCTGTCTGAATAATGAGCGCTACGAACGTTTTAGACAGGACAATAAAACCTTGTATATATATCTTTGTTTTTCGTTTGAACGGTTCTATACATTTTAAATCGGTTGACATGGTTTAGGTTTTGCGCTATTTCGGTTGCACCTTGTATGTATATACATATGTGTAACTCGTCGCCGACATTTTGTAGATTCATTGGCGATTATCAATTTGAGAATAGATACTAAATATGTTATACAAGCACTCCAGGGCAGCCACGTTACAGTCTAATAGTCTAACAGTCTATGTTCAGTAGCTCTCTAATTTACATTTACAGCAGAAAATTCAACAATGCTCGATAAATAAACGACAAAATCTGTAGGTGTATTTAACTCGCTTTATGAGTATAAAACATGCGAGCTGTTGGCAATAGATAGATTAAATGAATGCGTTAATAACAGCGATAGCGGTATAAACATGGTGATACCAATATACTATAGATACAATATCTATAATATACTTTAAACAGTAACTGTTTATATAAGGAAATGTGTGGACAAATTTCATTCTTAATAATTTGTATAAAATTCTTAATTAAGTATTTAGTATGTATTCTTAATTAATTTGGCAGAATAATAGTTTGGTTCTATATTTCGATTAAGTTCGTAGATGAGGATAATCGGTACAATAGTTCCACAATTATGATCGTAGATAAACTTTTTATGCCGTCGGATGTCGGCCGACTATGCTCGTAGAATAGTACATCGAACATACATCGAACTTCATTGAAGGTTTTTGGCATAAGGTAAAGTCAACTGGGGTAGTTGCAAACACGCCTACGAGTATATATAGTATAACTTAACTTTGTGGCATGTTTATAGTTACATATGTTTACCATTGCATTTCAGAACAACATAGGTCTCCTCACACTAGACATAGCCTGTATCGTAAGGGTCATTTTGATTAAAACAATTGATTCATATTATTAACATTATTAATATAATCTGCTGCCAAAGTAAACCTCATAGCAAATATTTGTTTAACTGTGATATTATTTTTTACAATTTAAGTTCGCGTGGTCTTCAAGTAGGTACTAATTCAGAAACGTTCGCGCGCGTGCGCCACAACAACTCACCAAAGTTTCATCGCAAACGGATGAATGGTATAGGAACGCATACGGAACAAACAAAGAAACATTCATTTATATATATGTAGATTATATCTTTACGATTATAAAGTCTTGTTGTCGACATGCAAACAGACATGTACATATTTATCTATTTAAACGGGTCTTAACGCGAATGTTTACCTTATTTATTTTACTGGACGTGTAGGTTGCTTTGCACCGACCGTGGTCACGAGGCGACTTTTTACATGATGATCGTTTTGCATTGGGAGAATTATATTGTATATCACAAGTCGACTAGGAAGGTCTCACTGACCTAGTTACTCTCACTCTCACAAAAGCCTGAAATGCACCAACCAACATTTGACGACCAATTAGCTCAGCGGGTGGTACCCTTGCCTGCCGTGCAATCGGTCCCGAGGTCGATTCCCGGTTGGACAATCATTCGTTTAAAGACAGGCGGGTGTTACACGTGTTGTGTTCGGTCTTCGTATGTGTTTCTGGACCCACGATACAGAGAATACAAGTGTTGGCTATTGAGTGTGTATTCTTTAAAAGGAAAAAAATCTTTTCATTGATTGTAAAAGTCATTTCTCTTGGAGTGAGCCCTTTTTGGGAATCGGACTGTGCCGATTAATAATTCTTTATTTACTTATTTTGCATTCCAAATCTAACAAATGAAATTGCATCCTCTAAACGCCATGATAATATTGAATCCTTAAAACATTCCATAAGGGTGGCAGTTGCCAATTTTTCCATATAAATGGTAGATGTTTCAATCGAAAACTGGCCACAACGTTTGAAAGATTGTATTGACCAGCATTGAAGCATTGACGTTATATTTTTAAAATGCTTAAGTACTTACCTATTTATTTCAAAAATAACACAAATTATTCTAATAAAATGATAATTTAAAATATCATGTCAATGTTTCTATGTAACAATATTTATGCCTAGACTAGGTATATATTTCAACTTTTAAAAAATAATCTTAAAAAATAAATAATTCAATTTGCTTCCTATCTCTCATTCCATATATTCGCAGATCAGTCCTTTTTCCAAATTTCTCAGTCCCGTTTTCCTGATCCCCAAATTCCCCAAAGTACTTATGTCTACGAATGTGCAATGTTTATCATTTTTTACTTATATTGCCATATGCTTATTGTAATGGCAACCTAAGTTAAATGGCTTATTAAGCAGACTCGTATGTCACTTTTTTTTATTATAACAACTATTAATATTATATTAATTCAATTGTAAGCAATCGCTAGACCTTGATTTGTTTCATAATAAGCCTATTGTGGTGAGAAATTTACTTTCAACTCGGTTTTTCGGTTCTCCACCTCGTTAATATAATTATTTTTTCTCAAAAATCACGCATATTTTTTGTCTGATTATATTTTCCTTGCTCTTGTCTGTAACCTTAGATAACCACCTGTGGAAACTTATTGACTTTAATTGTTTGTTTGCATATTGTTCTGTTGGTGCTTGATTTTCCATGTAACCTTAAAAATAAGAAAATAAAAATATTTAGTCGCTAGCTTTTAAAAATAGATAACAAGTCGTTTAAATGTCATAAAGACGACTAGACTAGTTTGGCCAACTTTTTATGGTCCATTGAAATGCAATAAAGAAATACGCGATTACAAACGATACTAATATAGGTATTATAGCTACTAACGTTTTATTACGATTTTTATAGAATTTTATTTCTAGCTAGCCGCTATTCAGACTTCATTGGCCGCGAAACGACGGAAGATATGATAAAAAAAATACTTATCATAGATACTTGATAAGTAATAATAAGCACATCAAGTCGGCTTTATTTACCACATAGAAGTTCTGACACTTTCTCACATGTTCGTGAGAAAGTGTAAGAAACATGTGGACATAAACATTTCCTTTTAATGGTGTAGTTTTCCTTTTTATTATCTTTCTTGTTAGAATAGATAATTACCTTTCTACTCTCCGTTCTAATTTCTAACTCTACAATAACAACAAAATGAAAAGTAATTCATTGCTAATGTATAAAATATTCAAAATATTCGTAAATATGTGTTCCAGAATATTTTGTATTACCTATTTATGTTTATACATACATAAGTGGTTTCAAATTTCAAAGGTCGAAAACGTTCGTTTCAGTGAAATCAGTACATTTTGACAACTAGATGGGAATTAGATTCCCGGTTCCTCCTACGTTTTGTGAAAATTAAATAGATCAAGGAGCGCTACCGTGACCTCTGAACGTGTGCCCCTTTCATGTGGACAAGCCACAGGAAGTAAAATTCGATTAAACCGGGCTTGGCTGCTTTTAGATCTCACAACTTTTAGCGGCCAAACATTCGCGAGGATTGGCAATTTTTACAGAAATGATTTTGTTTGTCATAATATCTACTTATTTAGCATCTAGGTCATTAATTAGAGTTCAATTATATTAACACTAGTTTGATGATGTAAAAAAATCGCATAGTTTAAAGATTTAAGAAAAAGCAGGCATACGAAATGGGTATAGGTAGGTACATTGTTTTTATCCGTGGCGCGGAATTCAAATAGTTGGATAAATAACTAAAAGAGACTGACGTATAACAAATAACTTTCCTTTGCAGCGAATATTGCGATCGCTTCCACTGGTTACTCAATGGGATGGACCTCCCCAATCGGTATCAAGCTAAAGGACGAAACAGGGCAAGAATCTCCGCTGCCGACGCCGATCACAAACGACGAGGAGGCTTGGATCGGCTCTCTGCTCACTGTCGGTGCTGTATTCGGTAGGTTGGGATTTTTTTATAGAAAAAAAGACCGCAGACGAGCATCCACTCCACCTGATGGTAAGTGGATACTGTCGTCCATAGACATCCGCGATACATGCCAACATCAGTCCAGAATGACAAACGTTGGTAGGAATGGATTGGGAAAATGGGGAGGGATAAGATGGGATGGGAATGGGCTCTGGCATATCTCACTCACTACCGAAACACGTACATACATTGGGGAAATACGATAAAGTGGAAATGCAGTACATTTCAGTATATGTATACAGTATATGTTTCAGTATACGAGTACATCTAGTATTATTATACATAGAGAACAGGTTACTCGATTGGCTCGATTTTGCTCGGTAGGCGTCAAGTTAAAAGCAGTCGAAGAGCAGTTCCTACTATAGGCGCCGATCGTCAAGATCAAGAGGTTTGAATCGGTTCTTCTGGTTACTGTCGGGGCTATATTCTGCATGTAGTTTCATAGATAACGGGATTTATAAGAATTTATACTCATCTTCTTGGAAGAGAGGACCTCTCTAGGTTAGAGGGCTCGATCGGATAACAGTTCCTACTATCGGCTCTGATCGATGATCGGGAGAGTCGGTTAATTGGTCAACAAGCCGTTCGGATTGATTCAATTGACTCTCTATTCATACTTGACGGATATGGTTGAATATACGTAGGAACGTCAGTTTGAAATCTGGCTTGAATCTGGTTTGCTCACCTCTCGAAGTTACAAAGCAATTGTTTCGTTCCTGGGTAGGCAGAGAATTTACTTGCGGTCATTCCAAAGTTCATCAATTTTGACAGATAGTGGTATATACCTATAGCCGATGACCATGGACGACAGTATGCGATTACCATGACAAGGACTGTGTGCTCGTCAGTTACAATCTCTAAACTATACCATACCTATGTGTAGGATAGGCCACCGCACACGATCTACGTCTCTTCTCATCCAGCTACCACCAGCGAAATTCTTTAAGTTCTTTAACCGAAGCGCGCCCCACACTACGCTTCGCGGTACATAGTTTCCATTAGAACACTCGTTTACCCTATCGGTTATATCGGTCCTGCAGCATGACCTGCCATTGCCACTTCAGCTAACTGATTCAGTATCTAAAATGTACATTTTTTGGCAAACGTTATAAATAAGTTTTCTTTCACCGCAGGTCCCTTCATCGGTGGTCTGGCCGCCTCTAAAATCGGTCGAAAATGGGGTCTAATAACTTCAGCAATTCCTCTCCTTATCGGCTGGGTGTTGATAGCAGCCGCCAACAACGTGGGCTTCCTGTACGGAGGCAGGATATTTTGGGGTGTGGCAGTCGGAATGTTGTTCACAGTGTCGCCTATGTACTGCGCTGAGATCGCTACTGTGAGTATTCATTAATTATGTTTTCTTTTAAGTGGTGAATACCTGAATTGCACAATTGGCTGTCTGGTGTCGGCCAGCCCCACGCCTACCTGCCCCATCTCTTTCCGTGGATGTCGTAAAAGGCGACTAAGGGATAACAAAGCCGCTTTCACAAGCCCCGAGGAACTTCTGAGAGTATGGTCTCGCCAACCCGCTTGGCTAGCGTGCCGTTTTAAGGCTACGAGGCTTATGTTCAGCAGTGGATAATAAAAGAGATGGCGACGGTGACGGTGTCACCTCAATATCTAAATAAATTAGTAAAAACTATAGATTTCGGGTCTATTTCACGGTCTTTGAGTAAAGTTATGAGTAAGCTACAATTAAAGTGAGCGGTAATTGTAGCATCACATTTCACCAAGCCCGAGTATCGCTAATTGGTGAAATCGATCAGGGATACTCGACAGTGTTAATTGCCTATTAGTGATAATTGTTAAGTATCACATCGATTCACGTCGTGAAATCGGTTCTTAAGCTTGTTTTATGAGAGTTTATACTAGATACATTAGACATTTTATTACATCTTTTCTCGGTTCCCCAATATCCTCTTAAATGTGTAATCATTTTACTTAATTTTATTTGTTACTGATTTTCTTAATTATTTAATACAGAAAACCATATTAGAAATATAAAAGAGATTGGGTTTATATTTCGGTTAAGTTCAAATATAAACTATGTATATCGGTTTAGTGATTCCAATAATTTAAAACTTTCCAAAAAATTCCAAAAAAAATGTCGTTTGCCCATGTCCTCAATTTTGGCACAAATACAAATACTATCTGTTTGGCAATATTTAATTATTAATGAATTTTAAGACCACACCTGTTTAGAAAATTGTCTTTCCCTAGGATGAATCCCGAGGGGCGTTAGGTTCATTTTTGCAAGTGTTTATCACGGTGGGTTTCCTGCTGGTATACGCGGTAGGGCCGTACGTGTCCTACAGCGTGGTCGCGTACTTGGGTGTCGCCTTTGTCGCTGCATTCGCGATAGCAGTCTTCTTTTTGCCGGAGACACCCATTTACTACTTGAGCAAGGGTAAGTGACATGAAATGAAGAATTTTTTTAAGGAAGTCAATATTGTATATCTGTTAATTTTCCAATTTTCCTTACAACATCTTCAGTTCCTTGTTGATTTAAATATCTCGCATCTTTCTATTATTAAGCTTGTTTGCACACTGTACAAGCATACAAACAGTGGACATATTAGGAAGTGGTCTTTATGAGAAGTGGTCATTGACCGCCGAATCGGTGATGATTACCATCTAAAGTCATTTTCACATTATAGTTCTTGTGGTGCAGGTGACAAGGAGTCGGCGGCGAGTTGCCTGGCGACGATCCGCGGCAGGTCACGTCAGGGCGTACAGGCCGAGCTCGACAAGATGGCCGCTGATGTGGCTGCATCCATGGAGAAGACCGCTACCGTATGTTTTTCTTTTACATTAACTTACCATGCTTTGCTGCTAAAAATCACCTAAGGCGATAATCGCGCCTTTTGTATGTATTGTATGTATCATTTGTGTGTACAATAAAGTATATAAATAAATAAATACTAAAGATATAAATATAAATTCAGCATAGATTGATCATGAGGCCTATGCTTCTCCCAAACTTTGCCACCGCACACGATCTTCCACTCTTCACATCCAGCAACCGGTTACGATACTTATGGTTATGATAACATATGGTGCAACAAGTACATTCTGCCACTGTCAAGTTTTCTTCGTAATAAACAATTTCAAACTCTAAAGTGCATCCTGTCAATGTCCAGTCCTGTGGAAGTAAGTCAGGAGTCGCTCAGTAAAGTTACTGAGGACAGAAGAGGACTCCTTGGAAGCACACGAAAAACTCAGTCCGACGTTTTTATTCGATTATCACAAACGCCACGCACGTAAAACACTTTGAAGTTTAATAAACTATCACTATTAAACCACGAAACGCACAATTTTTATATTAATCAAACAAAAACTCAAACTTCACTTCTCGATCTCCCTCCAAATTGTCCAAAACATTATATACTCGTACGAACTCGATGTAAGTCTAGTTGGCACGAGCCACGTCGGGGTCACCAGTAAAGTGCTGTGGTTATTGATTGCGTGTAAACACTCGGGACCTCCTCTCAGTAAAAGTCCACACTCCGGTACAACACTTTATATTTTATGTGGAAGGCAAGATTTACAAAAACAGATAAAGATATATAAAGAAAGATAAAGCTGTAAAATCTAAACACTTGAATATGCGGATGGTAAAACAAAAACAAGAGAAAAAATAATAATGACGGACGTAAAGAACAAGACGACATAAGACGTCACGACCAACTAGATGTCGATCTAGTTGGCTGGCAATCTAGTTGGCTTCGGTCGGCGGGTCCTTACAAAAGTATTATGTTTTATTTATAGTATGTTTTAATATAAAGTGACATGTTAATAATTAATGAAAAACCTTGACATCGCAAGAATTAAATTAAATAACAATTACAATAGCCATATCTATTCCATCGGCCTATCTGCTGGCTATAAGCTTCCTCCGTGTCTCGTCACCATACACCATTTTGGACTCTTAATTGCACTACCGACGGACTTCTTCAAGCGGTCAGTCCACGTGTCCACACTGTCACACATGTCGGCCACACTGCGCTCCCCGGTACGTGGTTGGTCTCCATTCGAGGATTCGTCTACCCCATCGGCCCTGCCACAAAAATAACCTACCCTTGATCGTTTTACGAACACTTTAGCATGATGATTTTACAAACTGTGTCGGTGACTTTAGCTCGTTCAGCGACTTATGGATTAAGCCCGCCATCAGAGGTCACGTTTCAACACCATACGACCATACGTCAAAACTGGCAGAACACATTGAACACATGACTTTCGTCACAAAAAGTAGACATTAGAAGATTCTTATGTGTAGTTAGTTACTATGCGACATAAATAGGATATGGCTGAAGGAAGAACTAAAGAAAATGTTTTGTTTGAAAGAAAACATTCAAGAACTAAAGAAAATGCATTGTTTTAGTTGAAGGACGTGTTCCGCGGCTCCAACTTCAAGGCGTTCTACATCTCGTGCGCGCTCGTGTTCTTCCAGCAGTTCTCGGGCATCAACGCGGTGCTCTTCTACATGACTAACATCTTCGAGGCGGCCGGCTCCACTCTACCCTCGCACATCGCCACCATCATTATCGGTGCTGTACAGGTAATTAGCCTTCTTATCAGCTTACTACTGTCGGGTATCAGATTTACTATTTATCATGCCATGCACAAAAATAGTATTTATACTCATATATATCCTTTTGTATTCGATACTCGAAGTTAATCAAGGTTATTGGGAATAGGTCATCGATGTGGGAGTAAACTAGATGACACACCATAAGTTTTTATCAAAGAAACCTGGTTGGCAATTTCTAGGGGGGGGGGGGTTGAAGCAGGGGGGGTTAATTAAAAAGTAAAATTTGAAATTTAAGTACTACGTAATAAGAATGTTCCATTTTCATATGGATTCAATAATTATAGAGCTACTAAACATAGAACGCTATTATACTGTAACGTGCCGCCCTAGAGTGCTTGTATAACATAATTGTATAATGTTATACAAGTATTGTATAATGTTATACAAGTATTGTATAATATAATTTTATATTATAATATAATTGTATAAGTATAATTGAGAACATTCCTTAATTTATTGTAAAATATATGATTTTAATGTATATTTCGGATCCCTTGTTCTCAATTACCCTGATTGGTTGGTGTTTCTATTTCGTACACATATTTAGGTGGACTATCCAGGAAATCTAGACTCCATTGAAACTTTTAGAACTTACACTAGATAGAACATGTTATTTGAAAAGCATTATAAAAGCAAAATTATAGAAGTCGAAAAGAAGTCAAAACGATAATGAAAACATCAAAATGTACCACTGAGATTATTCACCTGAATATTGGTAGTTTGTTTCATTGTCGGTGTTTGTGGAACAAGTCTAGTGTATCGACCTTCTTCTCGCCACCTGTCCAATCGGGTAGCTTGAACTTTCCCCCTTTTTGGGAGATATTATATCTTTGAATCCAATCCCCTGCCCCAAATTGTAGCTTGTAGATGGATGGTTCGTACAATGGTACTGTTGTCGACAGTTATTGGCGTCGTGCGTGACGCCGTTCGTGGTGGACAGGCTCGGAAGACGGATACTTCTGCTGTTCTCCTCCTGCGGGACTGCCATTGGACTTGTAAGTATTTCTTGCTATTTCACCGGCCTTAGAATAAGCCTTGCCATCCGTTTTATTTTCCCCGGACACAGTCCACTTACGAAGGGCGTCCGAGGACGTGCGGGGGGAGTTTTTATTTATTTATTTATTTAAATAGGTCGCCAACGAAGAAAACATCGGTATAAAATAATATAAGTTACAAATCTAAGGATGTACTGCAAGTACAAAACATAAAGGCTAAATTAATTGTTATTTTTGACAATTGTATCGTAATTAGGAGGTAAGTAAAAAAGTTTGATGTGTGAACAGTTTTATCTAAAGTATGTTAACTAAGTATTGTATAACCGAAATATAAAACAAAAAAAAGAAACTACTTGCCATTTGAAAAGGATCTTTTTCAATTAAAAAAGACTCAGAAAATACCTAAATCAATTTTAGATTTAGACAAAACATTCTGTAAGCGCTAGCCCAGGTTCGTCCTCGATGCTTTTATATTAAAAACCATGTATGTACCTGGACGTGTAGATGGAACATTAAAATTGATCTTAATTAATAGTAACGGGGGCGAATTTCAAATGTGTCCGGAGTTTTTAAGAAGTGCGTAAAGGATCGTCAACACAATTGGTTTATGTTTTTTATGTCCAGTGCGTTTGTAAGAATGGAATTCGGGTGTTTAAGTCACGTATTCTAGTTTCTTTAAATTTTTGATGGCAACCCTATCTTAGTCTTTCTAGATAATATACATATATTATTATTATTTAGAATTATTTCTTGGTTATACCTAGTAGGTATATGTATAAATGTATTTATTCCTAGGAATTACAAGTATAATATGTGCACGATCTACCTATTATTCTTGTATCTCTTGTATCTATCTCCTACTTTTCGTAGACTTTATGGTAGACTTTGTATCACTTTCACTGTATTCTTTAGTGTGTAATAAAGTGTACTTAAGTAGGTACTTACCTACTTATTCACTTTATCGTCGTTATTTTCAAAGTTATTGAACCGGAATTATCCAGGAATTATTATTATAATTATCTGAGATAACCACACTGTAGTCGGCAGCGGAAACCGCAACAACATTGTTCCAATAGGTCGCGCGCTGTTGTTTGATTTAATGAACACATTTTGTATACCTAACTTAACTATTATTTCCCTCAGGGTCTGCTCGGCATGTATTTTATACTAGACGAAATTGATAGCCCGGTAGTGCCCAAAATCGGTTTCCTGCCAGTTCTCTCACTGGTCCTCTTCATTGTGACCTACTGCGTGGGTTTGGGACCACTGCCGTGGGCTTTGATGGGGGAAATGATGCCCATCGAGGTCAAAGCACTGGCCTCTCCAATTGCTACCGCCTTCTGTTGGTTGCTCTCTTTCCTTGTTACCAGGTAAGTCGAAGTTTTAAAATAAAATATATGTACATTAACAAAAACGAGTGTATGTAAGTAGGTACTAGAAAATGAACTATGATCGAATGAACATAAAATGAATTAACTTAAAAATATAATAGCTGTCTGAAAATTAACTTGAAAATATAGTAGCTATGTCTGAAAATTAACTTGAAAATATAGTAGCTATGTCTGAAAATTAACTTGAAAATATAGTAGCTATGTCTGAAAATTAACTTGAAAATATAGTAGCTATGTCTGAAAATTAACTTGAAAATATAGTAGCTATGTCTGAAAATTAACTTGAAAATATAGTAGCTATGTCTGAAAATTAACTTGAAAATATAGTAGCTATGTCTGAAAATTAATATTTAAGATAAGTTATAATATAAGAAATATTTTTATTATAATCAAATAATTAATATAACTAAAATATAATTTTTAAAGCGACGATGTTACTTTATCATAAATGTTGTGTACGCCTGTAATAGGTAGGTATTCATATAAGGTCTAATAATGGGATTAGTCTTTTATTACAATATTGTTATATGTATACTGTTGATGTAGGTACCTTATGTAAATGAGTAAATAAAATGTTTCCATGTAATCCATTCTGTAGTACATGCCATTATTATCATATAACGATCTGGATGACAAGTTTGACATATTCTACCTAAATAACGTCCGTTTCAAAATTTTGTTAGATAAATTAAGATAAATTGTTAGATAAATCCGTAAAATATTATATCCTGCATGTGTTTATAACTAAAGTTGTGTATAACTTTTTTTATACACTGTATAAGTGTGTATGTGTATAACTAAAGTGAAATTTACAAACGAATAAATCAGGGCCTCCAGCCGAAAAGGGAGCAACTCAAATCGCTCACTTGTCACGAGAAGCAAACAACGAAAGCTCTTGTGATATTTCATAGTTTCCTCTAGTAATACCTACGGAACAAACTGAACATCACTCAAAGAATATTTATGAACCTCTTTTTTGAGGGGGAAAGACACCATGTTGTTTACTATATTTTTTACCATGTTTTTTCGAGTTATTCCCTATAACGAGTGCTCAGTGGCATAACATGATTTGTATAGTATCCTATCACATAAAGAAATAACAAGATTTATCAGCTCATGGCTCATGAATTATAAAGCATTATCCTGGGGGACTTGTCGCCTTAATACTGGACTTTAGAGACATTTAAGAGTTTCAAAAAATGCAAATTAAAGATGGAGTTTTATTAAATAATACCAGTGGCTGCGATTTCGTACGCGTGGAATTTTAGAAAAGCTTTGTACACAGCATCGTTTCTTACCGTTAGCCGATTTCGATGAAACAAAGCCTATTCGAAGCGCCAAGCTAAGCTTAATTAACCTGTGGAAACTCTTGAAAATTCGATTAGCGTGTTCGAAAAGACAAACAGAAAAATACATTTTAAATCGTCTTTTTGTATTCTGATACTCTTCCTTCATAGTTTTTGGTAAAAATACACTAAATGGTAAAAATTGGTAAAAATACAGTATACAGTTGGTAAATCAAGGTACAGACACGCTGGTTATGTTTATGGTACAGTTTTATTGTATCTACCTATAGATGATTGATTAATCGTCGTTTTCATAATCAAAATGCATATCGAAATCAAGTTCTAGATCAGCTTTTTCCGTTTCACTTATCGACAGGCTTTTATAGAAATTGTATTAACTCGACTTAATCCCTTTTTGACTAGAGGCACTGAAATATTCTATAAAATATGTCTGCAATTAAACAAGGATAAATAGTTTTTAACCCTCACCCCTGCCCCTCCCGCCAGGTACTTCAGCACAGTGGCAAGTGCGATCGGAATGTACGGCGCGTTCTGGATCTTCGGCGTTTGTTGTGTGGTTTCGTTCTTCTTCACCCTGTTCATTGTTCCCGAGACCAAGGGCAAGAGCTTCACGGAGATACAAGCCGTGCTCGCCGGAAAGTAAGTACCTATCCTGTTGATGTATTCATTAATAATTTATAAGTCCTAACTCATAATTCATAATTTGTACATACTTCGTAATTGGTAAGTTAATTAATAGTTAGTTAATTTTTAATTCATAATGCATATATTTCATAATAATTCATAATCATGTGGCCTTAACTCGCCACGCTGGCGAAACGGGTTGGCGATTCCACTTCTTCAGAGGTGGCGTTCCTTGTTCTCCTTGAGGTGGGTTGTGGTAGCCACGGGAGAGGATGGGGTGGTGTTATTCTATAGTCGGCCGACACCACACGGGATTAAGGTCATATATCCCTTATGCACAAGACAATGCGCATGAGGAGGCCCATGTCCCGCACTGGATATTGAAAGGGCTGGTTGCATTGCATAATCATAACTCTTAATTCATATTTAGTAATAATTTATAGTTCATAATGCATAATTCATAATCCTTCTGGATCTTCGGCGGGTGTTGCGTCGTTTCATACGTCTTCTTCTCTATTCGCGGTGGCCGAGACTAGGGGGCAAGAGATACACGGAGATACAGGCGGTGCTAGCCGGTAAATCAGTATCGTTTTGATTTACTTATAATTCATTATTGATAACCCATCATCCATAGTTCATAATTCCTCATTCATAATTTATAATTAGCATTTCATAATAATTCATAATCGATAATTGAGAGACAATCAGGATAATTATTTAAATAAATAAATAACACCACACTCCATTGTGTGTGGACTCCGTGTCACACCACACTAGGACTCCGTGTCGACACACACAAAGACGACCACAACACTTGCAGCACCTAGAGAGTTAGGCAACAATTAGGGATCATTGGGGACAATCGGGGTAATTGGGCACAGGGATAATTGAAAACACGCTTTAATCAATTCGCTGAAATTCTTGGATATCAATTAATGTTATTTCTAAAAGGTTTTTACAAAATTAACAGTAACAAGTGTTACCTATATTCAATCATATGGTTTTGTGTTAATAATTGTATATAGCTAACCTATTTTTTTTTTTCTATTTTCAGGTCAGTGAAATCGGAAAAGGCATAATAAAGTACAATATAATAGTTCAAAAGTGCAAATAGTCAAATGAAATAAATTTCATTATTTTTATCAGCCGTTAGCCGGAGGGTCGTTTTCGTATAATTTATACATTTTTGTATTAATATACATATTTTAATTGTGTGACTATTATGTATAGCGAATATTTTGTAGAGACCTATTTTTATAAATAATTATTCTATTTGATTACTATACTCTGTTCCAAGTTAAGAAAAATGACGTCATCGCTGTTAGTCACTGACATTATATCACATGTTCATCAATAATGACGAATTATGCGTTCCCTTTTAAACAAAATACTCGTACTTTTAAAAGATAGCGTTCTTTTATTAATCAATTACGTGGGTTAGCGTGCGTTTATTGACCAATTACGAGTACCTACGTGGGGTACGTGCGTTTATTGACCAATTACGAGTACTTACGTGGGGTAGCGTGCGTTTATTGACCAATTACGAGTACCTACGTGGGGTAGCGTTCCTTTATTAACTAATTACGTGTAGTAGCGTTATTTTATTGACCAATTTTATTTATTGACATTTTATTTTATTGTTATTTTATTGACATAAGGATTCTATCCAAAGGTTCTTATCCAATTCCGCAACAGGAAGTTCCTTTCTTGACTAATTACCCAAATGAACGTTCCTTTTTGATACGCTACGAGTACGCTAACGCTACCAACTATTAGGCTTACGCTTAAACCAGTTACGCTAAGAGACATTGTTTTAAGATTAATTATGTAAGGGGACGTTACTTTATTGACCAATTACGTGAAGCGTCTTTTGTTGACCAATCGACCTTGCTTTGTGCTACGGTTGTGATGACGGTCACTGTTTTCTGAACTTGACCAGAATATGATTATCTTAAAGACTCGTTTTTACAATAATTAGGACAAATATGGAAAAGGCAAAGTTGTTTGTTAATAATATATGATACATATCTATTTTTAAGGCGACTTTCCATCACAATAAATAAAAAGATAAAATGACAATAAGTGTGGAATATGTCTAAGGAAAATTCATTAAAGAAGATAGCATTTTGAAATAGTTCTAGGTGTCGGATAAAAGACGTTAGACTGAGTCCTATTTTATAGGACCTTATGCAGTTTGCATAGTTTAATTTCGAACAACTTCATCTAAGAGAGAAAAAGTCTTTCTCAGAAACGTTTACTGAAGTAGGTAACATTATTATCAAAAGTGAAAATTCATGAGTCCACTGTAAAGTTGGAAAGCAATAAGTAACATGAAAAAATGGTAAGATGAAAGTAATTACTTGAAAGAAATAAAATTTAAGCGATAAATCAGTTGCGATAAGATTCAACTGGTTTTTCGAAACTAGTGATTATAATAAAGAATTATAAAGGTGATACAGGGAGCGTTTTACAGGGGTACAATACAGGGAAAAGGTTTTTTTTTTTTTTTTTGCCAGTTATATAGCGAAGAAAACGCGAACGAATGAATCGTTATTGCACTAGAAGGCGCTAGTGGAACTTGAGGTACTCATATATATATATTGAGTATATATATATATATATATATGTATATTTCCTCATAGGTATATTGAGGAAATATACTCTTGAAAATGAATTTATGTTCTATTTTTAAAATATTTGATAGCATTATCAACGATTTTTTTATTAAAAAAAAAAAGAAAAACTTTTGAAACAAAGTAAAGATTTTTCTTTAGTACATTTGGCTAGACGCTGGGCTCATCTCATACTGCCATCGATTGTGGTAAAGCGCATTTGATTACCATCTACATCAATACTGAGGACAATAGCACGTAATTAGATAAAAATTTTGGCACGGCTAGACTTCCAACTAAGGTTTAATGCCATTTATTGTGGTAAAGCGAAACTGCCTTCCCAACTCATCAATATTGAATACAATATTGAATATATAAAAATGCTTTGGCATGGCTAGACTTACAAGTAATTTATACTGCCATCGATTGTGGTAAAGCCCGATTACCAACTACATATGTCAATACTGAACAGCACAGCGAGTAATTAGATAAAATCGCTTGGCACTGCTAGACTTCGCCAGATATACCCACCACTAATAAACCAAAATATATTCTAGACACTTGTTTAGGGAATGGGTCCAAAAGGGTTCAAATCACTTATAGAACGATTTTTATTGGAAAGTAATTCGTTAAAACAAATAAAGAACAAAAGACCAAAAGAAGCGATAAATACATATTAAATAATTCTTTTAAGGTCTGTAGTATGAACTTTTAAGTTTTTAGAACACCTCGTGTCTTTCGACTCCCCAAACCAAATTGTAAATATGGATTAATATATATGTTACGGGTAAAGTTAGATAAGCGAGTAAACCTAGGTTTACCCGGGTAAACTGCGTAATACCCAAGACTCTTGGGTAAAGTCCAGAATATATTTGGAATTGTACACGGTTCGGGCTTTACCCGGGTAAACCGCGTTTTATCCGCTTTCGCTTGGTTAACGTTAGGTGTAGGATATTATTATTGCGTAATTACTTATCTGTATAAAAAAAAAATAACCAAAACCTATTTTCTTCAATAAATTTAAGCGATTTTGTTTCGAAGCGTTTCGATGGGGCTGGCTCCTTCCGGCTTAGCGGCCGTAACCTCGAGACTATCCGCTAAGCCGGAAGGAGCCAGCCCCATCGAAACGCTTCGAAACAAAATCGCTTAAATTTATTGAAGAAAATAGGTTTTGGTTATTTTTTTTTTATACAGATTTATTCGAGTTCAGAGCTTAGTTACTTAATGTAATATGTAATTTGGCGTGGTAAAAGATATCCTACACCTAACGTTAACCAAGCGAAAGCGGATAAAACGCGGTTTACCCGGGTAAAGCCCGAACCGTGTACAATTCCAAATATATTCTGGACTTTACCCAAGAGTCTTGGGTATTACGCAGTTTACCCGAGTAAACCTAGGTTTACTCGCTTATCTAACTTTACCCGTAACACATATATGGAATTCGGGAAGACTGGTGTGCTAGTCAGAGCTGTCCTTAGCAACGTTAAATGGCATATAGCCTTTATTGGCATCACAATTCTTATGACATTAGTAAATTTATACACTATAAATGAATGCATATTTATTTGTATATAATAATTAATATTTTTAGTTTGATTCAATTGCTTGCAAAAGTAACTCTATTAAAGGCAGCCTAGAGGTGAGTGCGTGAATAGTTTGACTCACCGTCGAATTAAATCGCGATTAGATTGAATCGCCCGTTAATAGTTTGAATCGCCTCCGATTTTAAACGCGAATAGTGTAAATCGAGCGTGAACAGTTTGATTTGAAACCGATTTGAGAAGTGAATAGTTTGAATCGCGTGAATATTTTGAATACGATGTTACTCGATGGTAGTAAGTGTATGGTGTAATGTGACAACATATCTAAAAATACAAAAAGTTTTCAAAATGGTGAGGGGGGAGGGGGCGTGGTTTGCGATCAAATTTATTTCTTTCGTGTTTCTATATTATATCTGAAAACATTGTAATCATCGAATCAAAAATTTACCGTCTACATGTCTACGAGGCATTGTTTATTGAACCTTATGCAATTTGCAGTGGTCGCTCGCTTCAAGGCCGTCTTTAGTTGAATTCCATATACTATAGATCCGTGGCCAGGATCAGTGTTTGGTATGTGTGTCTGTTTCAATTTGTAGAGTCAAAATCGCTACAATGTGGTTAAGGTTTAAAAATTGTTTTTATCTTCGAAATGCCCCAAATATAAATCATTTGACAGGTATTATATATATATAAACAGGGTGTTTTTTTAAACTGGGACAGTATGGGGAAATCTGAAACCACAAGAGATACAGGGAAACTGTCTTAGGAACCATTAAGTCTTTTTTTGTTAAAACAACTTGTTAAGGTAACAATTTGTTACCTTAACAGAACTAATGTTTCAATAAATGTTCAATATGACCACCATCTTGCTGTATGCAGGTACGGGCGCGTTTCAGAACACCTCTAGTGGCTTTAGACAAAGACGTGTGGTGAATGATGTTTAAATGATAATAAACGGCATCTTTTAACTCCTGTATCTCTTATGGTTTCAGATTTCCCCATACTATCCCAGTTAAAAAAAACACACTGTATATCATAAACTCTCGGATTTCTTCTCCTGGCTACGAATCTGCTCCCAGCTTAAAGACCCCAAACACATTGCAAGGGGCGGGGCGGGGAGGGTGGTTAAGGCTGACTTCTAAAACGTGCAAATATAGGTTTTTAATATCGAAATGATACATCCTTCTGTTATGAAGATAAAAAGTATGCCCCATTTAGATTTTTAAAGTGTGACTAGGTACGTTTTGGAAATTTTGCCCTGTTCAAATTAAGAAAAAGTGATGTCATCACTGTCACGTGATTTCACCTACTGGCCAATTGCGAAAGGGAGCGTTCCCCGATTGACCAATTAATTCTGTATTATGCTACATTGGGCGGATGACGTCACTTTTCTCTTAATGTGAATGTGTTTTAATGTACTGAAAAGGGGAGTTTGTTGATAAACAAAGAGTATTTAACTGTTCCAAAAATTGCCACATATCAATCATGGTTTATTCAACAAGAGAAAAACGAAACTACATATAATTGGATTACAAGGACAGTGGATAAGTTAAAAATCCACTTGTACCATTACACTTAAATGTACCTCAAATGAAAGCTTTTATTTCATATTTTAATGTTAAGCTAAATTAATGTCGAAACCGTGCGCGAACTTTAGCAGTTATACGGACAGTTTATTATACCCTAATCTCCCACCCCGCCTTGAGATTGCTTAGGAGCTTTAAGCGTAAGTGCCTACGTACCAAAGTACAAATTATAGTATGGTAGGTGCAAGAACTTTGTGATATAGAGTTTATCATACAGATGTAAATAATTATTGTAACTATAGTTTTTAATGTTTTGATATTGAATAAACGTTTGAATATAAATGGATTTTGTCATTATTTTTACGACCTATTAATCCTGTTGATAGTGCCCTTGCCTGTTGTGCAAAAGGTTCTCGATTCGATTCCCATTCGGGTTCTTCAACTTATTGTCAAATTAAGAGAAGTTAATCCTTGCCGGGTGTATAGATTTTTAGTCTTGACTATACTATCAGGTAACCAAAAAGTTCGTACGGTTTTTCTTGTACAGATTTGCAAGGGATATTTTCATAGTTATTTATTGATAGCACTTGTTTACATACTGTCATTTACTTTCGTATGAATTCCTTTTTCATTTATGCATACAAAATTTGCGACGATTGTTTAATTCCTATTGTGAAATAATTTAAAATGACTACGAACAAAACGTTAAGTCGAAATTGTTGACTCTATGAGTACAAACTTGGCACCGAAGCGGCCGAGGCGGCGCGAAAAATATGTACCGCATTCAGAGATGACGCTGTAAGTGATCGGACAGCGCAGAAGTGGTTTAAGAAATGTTCCTCGGGAGATTTCAGCTTGATCGATGAACCACCCTCTGGAAGACAGAAGTCAATCTGTATAAGAAAAACCGCACGAACTTTTTTGGTTACCTGATAATTTAGCCTTGATTTAATGGTAACTTGCCTAGAATTTGGACTAATCAGTAACTCGACTATGAGGTAAACAGCCTTTCGGCCATTCGGGACCACAAGGGCCCAGAGCAGATTGATAGTTGGCATTTATAGGATAAGAATTATCAATAAAAGAAATATTTAAAGTAAAAATAAACATTTATTGATACTTATATTTAAGTATTACAGCACATAATTATCACATCAGTCTTATAAAACACGCGTGTATATTTAAAATTAGATTCAACATTCGAGTGTCACATTGAACAGTTTGAGCGCAATGATTAGCCTAAACCTGGTCCTCGACATGAAAATGTGCAACATCATAAGTGTGGAAGAGGATTAAAACAGGATATGTCAGTGGCGTGCACTAGTTTTGCTAAAATCGACGAGATAATTGTAAAAACGCAAACAAAGTTATGTCATATTGACAGGTTATTATGTAATCCAGTATGGCGTTATTTATTAATATGGGATGTCCGAATACATAATAAATATCGTAAGTCTATAGCTTTGTTCGCGGTAAGGATTCAGAACTAATTCGGAACTAGTACTGAACTAATTTGGAAACGTAGTAGAGCGCATGCTCGGTTATAAACCGATTCGTGATTTTTATTTCCGCGAACGATTTCGGAACCAAACTGCGTACGATCTACTGTCATCGGCAGTGTTACCAACTCTCAAAAATATTTATCCCTAAAGCTTAAGTCAAAAACCCCCAAAATCGCCCCAATTACTTAGAAATCCCCCTAAAAAAATATATAATAAAAGAAAAAATATAAATTACAAAAATGCAATGAAATTTCTTTACCTTTTAAATCTGGATCTGTTTCCCAAATCTACGTGTGCTTCTGACTGTACATTTTTTTATTTTTAGTTTCTTTAGGCATCATTAACAAATTGCTTGTCGGCACAGCAGTACAACAACAAAATCGAATTAAACAAGTAAACAATAATCAACGTACATATGTATTTCCAGTAAGCATAGGCACAATAACCACCAGTCACCACAGAGTAGTTGTAATATATTTGTACTAGATGTCGTTAAGTCGCTAGGTCAAAAAATAAATATGATTAGCTATTATAGTTTGGATTGTCCCAGGGCCTATACTTTCACATAATATATGAAAAATATATATTCAAAAAAATATATGAAGAGTCAAAAAATCCCTAAAAATATAAAACCCCTAAAAAACCCATCCCACTTATTTACCCCCTAAATTTGGGGGGAAAACCCCTAAGTTGGCAAGTATTTAAGTGGACCCACCAAAACAGATTACTCTTATTAGAGTATTATATAAACTTATTTATATAAACAACAAACAAAACTAACCATATTTTATTTAACCCTTAATAAATTAATAAAATTTATATTTTATTTAACTATTTAACCAGTTTATTAGTTTCTAACCAACTGAATATAGCCGCAGCATGTATGTCAAATGTCCTTAGGTAAAAACTGCGCATGTCTGGAACTACGATTCTTGCCAAAGTTATAGAACTGATAGAACTGATTCTGAACCGATCCTGAATCGAGTTCGACGGTTCCGCGAACACAGAACTGTAACTAGAAATTCTGAATTGTGTGTTCCGCGAACGGCATTATTTGAACTGCGCATGCGTATAGTTCCGAATCAGTTCTGAATCCTTACCGCGAACGAAGCTTATATGTAATGGAAATAATAATGTAATAATTAGAATATATAGAAAAATATGAGATGTATGTGATGATAGACATGAAGAGAACCGTAGTGTAATGAACAGATCGCAGTGATAAAAAGAGATAACTAGAAACTAATAAAACAAAAATAAGGAAACAAATAAAAGAGTAGAAAATCTGTGACGTCACTTCTTTCATTGTTCTGGTATAATTATTATTTAATCATTATAAAAAAACATATATGACAAACCTAGTGGAATTATAAATTATTGTAATTCACGATGAATTAAATGAAAGTAAATGGAGTCTGACAAATACTAAAAATAGTTGGAAAAATAATTTCTAGACCCAAATAAGAGTAGCCTAGTAAATACTGGGCTAATTTCATTATTGATTTAAAGTTGTCAACATTTTTTTTTTAATTTGTTACGTTGCTTCATTCTTTCATTTGAAACGTTGACCTTTTATAAAGTCAAGATGAATCAAAATTCCATTTGGAAATGTTGGGTTTTGCAACACTTGCAATTTTTGAGTTGACATTTATTCACAAGAATAAATGTATTCATTCACAAGAATTCACAAGAGATAATTACAAAATTATCTCGTCGAATTTAGATAAACAGTGGTAATAGATGTGGGTAGGTATAGAAATATAGCTTTTATTGAGTACCTAAAGACCTATATGATTTTTATTGTGAATACCTATAGAAATAACGGAAAACATGATTTGTCGACGTCATTGTACAATATTTGACTTTTCAGATACAGTTCAATCTTTTTGATAAAGTATCCTATATCTCCTGTACCTTTTATGGAGATATAACTAACAGTAACCGAAATAAGTAGTTTTTAAGTATCTACTTTAACAATGGCGTTTTTTCCGTGTTTTTTTAAATGTAAATTCTTTTATTCTTTATTGCATTTAAACAGTGTAAACTGTTTTCAATGATAAATAAAGCCTGATTATTATGTAATTTTTTATCATAAACTTTTTATACCACTGCAGTGTGTTTAAAATCGTATAATAAATATATAGAATATATTTTTAAACAATTTACATATTTAATAATCCAGGAAAATGACATTTTCTTTATTAAGACTATGAATATAAAAACAAGAAATAGGTACTTAAAAACAACCTGTTCCAATCACAATCGAGAAATTATAAGAAATCACATGAAAATACGCATAAACAGATCCTAAACTCTGTCAAATATCAATATGGCGCCATCATGATTGTATTTAATAAAAGTCACAAATAAACCTCTCGGTGCAACGACTACATAGTTAACACGTCGAAAATACAACAAGCTTGATCTCAAAAATCCCCGGCAACAATCGACAGAAACAATCGTACCACAAGTAAAAAACATTTGTGAGCATAATCTGCAATCATTTGTGTACAATCAGAAGCTTTGTAAAAATATTATTCAAAAGTGCATTAACCATATTTATCTCATTTTAGACTTCATTTTTTCTTTAGTTAGTTTACGTTAAAAGAAAAAGATTTTATTTTTAGAACTATTTTTAGAAATAAGCATTTTGGTGCTTAATTTTTTTTAGGTCTGTACAAGTTTATTGTACGCGAATTGCACATTTTTATGCGCCTAAAGGAAAAAGAAAAAAAACTATTCAAACTCCTTACTAATGCCATCCATCGCTTCCAAAACATCACAAACACTGGCCGCATACAACCTTATATCATCATCCCTTTTAATTTTCAAACTGGCACTATATAATTTTTTATACATATCTGTGATTTTCTCATAGTCCTTGTTGGATTTCGATCTGCAGTACTGGATTATGCTCTTCAATATGAAATTTAGACGGTTTTCGTATAAAGATAATAGACTGTGTTCATTTTTCATGCTCTTCTCGTCATGGTCTTCTGATTTTAGGGGCTGTTCTTCTGGATCCCTTTGCTTTATGACGATCAGTATGGAGTGGCATTGGCGTAGCAGTTGTATAGCGTTCTGTAATGACTTGAGTTTGAGGTTTGGTGATACTGCAACAAAACAAATCAATAATAAGTAATTTTTATTTATTTATATAACAAACTTCAATGTACATTATGGTACAAAAGGCGAGTTTAATGCCTTAATTATTCTCTACCAGCTAATCTCTGGGTTGTTCACAGAGATACATTGGAAGACGCAATCAGAAGTAACTTAACAACAGTCCAGTTTTTGTCTTTTATAAAATAGATATTATCTAGTAATTAAACAATTAATCAATGCTATAAATTAAAAAGCGATGAATATTAAAGAAAAGTATTTGAAGTTTAAAGATTTTTGGTACACCTAATCGTAAGATCTACATCATAATATTGTACTACAGTCCATTTAACGAGACGTGAGCGTTACATATGTGTGAGTGGGTGCCGAATTGTCCAATCAGATTGTGAAAATGGTTCGCACTGTACACCATCGGTGTGCACTCTCACAAACGCAAAGCTCATGTCTCGTTGAGTGAGCTGTAACATCTTTGACAAATTTTGAATTACCCCTAAAAATTCTTCAATACAAAAACGAATGGTACGTTAATCCCAAATCCATAAGATAAGATCCACGAGTAAATAACATAACATGAATATTGACGCGGTCTTTATTCAGTATCCATAATTAATAACGGATATAATTTAAAAAAATGGCAGCATATATGACTAAGCCAACCTAAATAGAAAAATCTTCTAAACCCTTTCAAAGTTGTTTAGCTTAATTTATTGTTTAATAAATACGAAGAGATTAGAGACAGACAACCGCTAGATACTCATTAGTAAAACAAAAACGTGGTTGAAATGAACTTAAGTAAACTACGTGTCATAAATTTCCAACTAAATGCTTATTTTTTATCTAAACTAAATACATAAACAAATTTAGATAAAAACCATATTAAAACAAACTAAACCTCTGTGGATGAGACGAATAAATGTTTTCATTGACAAATATTTGTTAAGATTAAATTGCTTTTACAATCGTCAGTTTTGTAAATGGTAGTCAAAGAAGATATTGTAGATAGCATTTTACTACTACCGGCTAAGTCTGATTTTAATCATTTAAGACTTAGACTTTCAATATTTTACTTAAGACTTTCATTTAAGATTTTAAGTTTAAGACAAATCACTTTTGATCCTTTGTTTTCCTTTGTTTAATTTTTCACCGGTGGCTATATAACGACAGAGGGATGAAACCCTATACAAAGTAAACAAAGTTAAATATTGCACAAATAAAAAAGACAAGCCATATACGAAGTAGGAATAAAGTTCAATATTGTGTTAATAGTACAAAAAGAAGGCAATCGCACCTGTGAGGCGTTTTCGAGTAAGCTTTGCGGTAGGCAACGTGCCGGGGTCTGACATGTTGACCATTTACTCGTATTTATTGCGCAATAAGTACCAATTACCATACGATTTTGAACCCTGTTTCTCATGACTATTTCTATAAACGTACCTAATGACCAAGTAAATCTAATACCGGTACACATATACTTAAAACTATAATTTGACATTTTGCTACTTGACATTTCTAATATTAATCAATCAAGCAATGACACTGACCTCTTGTTGTTTGTCTATTGTTTGCGGAATTAATAAATCCTATCGCGTATTGGTTGAAATAATTATATTGATATTCGTTATTTGATGTAAATATTAATTATATTATAGTTCGGGACCTGGGGGCGTGGCTTAATATTTATTTTAAATATAAATAAATATCTGTTTAAATTGTAATTTATTAGTTTTTGCACGCTGTGCTACAGAATGTGTAGCATCTGATTAAAATTATCACCTGTTTTCTACTCACATTTTTGCAAATAAACTATTATTATTATAAGATTCATAACTAGAAATCGGATATTCGGGTGCATATTTACCTACAAGGTATAAAGTATGGAAGCGGCTTCTTAAAATAATTTATTTGAAAATCGAAATCCCGCGATTTCACAACTAATAGGATGCTTATTTATGAAACTCCTCAGCAGTTTTGAAGGTCTGATGGTGACCAGAATAGAGTCGACAGGATCTAAGGCACTATTGAAAATATAAACATCGGATTTGGACTCAAATTCTTCTTAGTTCTAATGGCAATTTGTAGGAACGCAGTTCTGAAGGTCTTAGGGATTAACTTTACAACTTTAGGTATATGCATCGTATTCTATAGTCGAAACATAAAATTTGTCGATCCCGGGATTGCGGCATTCACCCGATACAAAAGTGCATTCCATACTTATCCAACCCTCAACTTTAGGTAAATATGCACCCGAATATCCGATCTCAATTCATAACGCTCAAAATTTTCCTCCATAAATTTATAATTTAGAATACACAGCATTAGAAACGTTACCTAGTCAACGAAATAGTACAATGTTGAAATTAGATAAAGTATCATCTAATTCAGACAAATTTGACTTCAGATCCTATGAGAACTAGAAATAAAATCGAATATTGTGTTAATAATTCTGGAGCACGCGTAGTGATACTTTTTTTTTTGAAAAATGTGGCAGGATACCCCTTAGTCGGTTACTATGGAAGTGGGACATTAAAAAGGTTAAACAAATTGTGTTAATAGTAAAAAAGACTGCAATCTCACCCGCCGCCTGTTTCGAGTAAGACGACATGTTCAAAGTGTGCGGTGAGGAACATTAGGCGAGAGTTCTGTTACATGCCGAGAACGTGTTAGCCGTTTGTTCGTATTTAGTGCCCGGTTAATTCCCATATGATATTGAACCTTGTTCTCACAGGGCAAGGTTCATAACGCTCATGTGCCCCCCTGAATTTAAATCTTTTGGAATTCCAAATGTTGTAATTCGATGAAATGTCATCTAATTTCGACAAGTTCAATTTCAGACCTTCACGAGCTGGAAATATAGTTAAATATAGCACAAACAAGTAAGAAAGAAAACCTCACCGGTGGCCTGGGTTTCCAGTAAGGCGACATGTTCTAACTGCGCTGTGAGGAACATGCCGGGGTCTTCTAAGGCCGCGAACATGTTGGCCGCTTGCTCGTAGTTGGTGCGTGTCGCGTTCATCAGGGTGCGACGTTTAGGACCGTCCTCTTGCGTTAACCTGATAGAAGTACTAGGTATGAATTTGGACGATAACATCGACTAATTAATATAGATATACATCTGATACTTATACATACAATATTTTTTGAAGTCATTGCTGTGTAAAGTACGTGTGACACAGAGCCTAAAACAACTTTTTTTGTACCTTTTTGGCCGTTTTTTGTCTGTCTATGTGTGAACGCGGTTCACGCAGAAAAGAGTTCGGCTAACATTAGGGGGACATTTGATCCCGACCCATTACACAGTTCCCGCGGCAATCACCCTTTTCGAGGGAACGAATACACAATACACACTCGTATAATAAAATCATAACAAAGCCGTGTCTGTACATGAAATAGTTTTTGAAAAAGGTCATTGCAGTTAAACTACTTATGATACTAAGCGCAAAACAATTCTTTTTGGATTATTTGTCTGTCTGTCCGTCTGTCTGAACGGCCATCACATAAAAACCGCTGGATGAATTTTAATAAAACTTTGCATAGTTGTAGCTTATGTGTCGGGTTAACATTTAGGGTACTTTTTACCCAGATCCTGTATAGAGTTCCAGGAGAAATCACACAACAGCTCATGAAAAATTGCTGGCAGTGATGAATAAAAAACACCGGTGATAAGTAGATTTTATACTTTATTTACATAAAGATAACAAGTATATGAGAATATATAATAGAAAAATAGTAAAAGCCATATCTGTTCATTAAATATTTTTTTAAATAACCATTGCAGTGTATGTACTATGAAGGTACAGAACCTAAAGACTTTTTTTTAATTTATTGCCGGTCTGTCAGTCTTTCTGAACGCGCATTATGCAAAAACCGCTGGACGGAATTTAATGAAACTATGCATAGTTACATAAACTATAATAACCGTGTTACCTTAAATGTTAACATGTTACCTTAAGGGTACCTTTTATTCAGATCTATTATAGTCGCGGGATTCATTATCAAGGCCGCATGTTACAATATCAGAGCTTGACATAAAAATCACTGGATGGACTTTTATAGAATTTTATACGGTGATAATTCATGTCCTGGGTCCACGTACGGGATACTTTTTAAGCCGAAATTGCCGAACCATCATAAGTGGCCGCGGGAATCATTGTAAAGTGAGGATCCTCGTGAACAAAGTATTATATAGTTTATTATATGATTGCTGGTACTATATAAGTGGACTGACCTGAACTGCGAGTGGTACAGCGAGGCCAGCCTATGGTATATCATGGCAGCACGAAACTGGTATAGGTACTGCCTTGGCCCGGGGCTTAACAGGCAATACTTTAGCGCGTGCTTAAAAGCTTCCGCAACTTCTGTTACCTCCTGGACAAAACATATAGATGTCAATTTACATACAGTAACCCAAACGTTCCTATGAAAAAATACAAGCCTAAATAATACCACTTGCCTTTCTTGTGGCTTTAAAATTCTAAAGGCGGCTGACAGGGGAGGGAGAGAGTGCATACTGCATTTCCACAGCCGCTGGGCGCACTCAACTGGCCACGTTACCCCTCTCTCACAGAAGACTACCTTGAAAGGTACTGCATTTCCTACTTTATCGTATTTCTCCAATGTACGTACATGTTTCCGTAATGACATAGTTAGTGGGTGAGATATGCCGGAGCCCATTCACATCCCATCCTCTCTCTCCCCATATTCCCAATCCATTCCTTAATCTGCAAAGGTAGGCCGCGCATCCGGGGGCGTGCCAACGTTTGTCATTCTAGACTGATGTTGGCATGTATCGCGGATGTCCATGGACGACAGTATCCACTTAATATCAGGTCGACTGTATTCTCGTTCTTCTATAAAAAAAAAACACACAGAGACAAACTGGTGGTTATACTCACATTAACAAAAACCCTGGGACAGTCCTGCATGAGTGCGGCCCTGGTGTACAAGTGGCAGGACAATTCCCATGACACTAAATCCCACACAGAAGCAGCGCCACACGATTCCCGTGGACCCAATAACTTTAACCCGGTCAAGTACAACTCTTCCGCTTGGTTGTAAAGACCACGTTTTTCGGCACTGGAAAGAATGAAAGAATAATTGAGATGTTCGTTAGTTACGAAACGACACACACAATATTCCAGGGCAAATTTCCCTCCTATCGCATTGAATGAAGAGTATAATGGAATAAAAGCGAATCCTTATTCCATTATCCTCAGCGCTTGTGGTGGCGGCTTTGTTACCTCTCAGTCGCCTTTTACGACACCCGCCGGGAGAGGATGGGGTGGTGCTATCCTATAGTCGGCCGACACCACACGGAATTAAGGTCATATATCACTTATGCACAAGACAATGCGCATAAGGAGGCCCGTGTCCCGTAGTGGATACTGAAAGGGCTGATTCCATTCTATTATACTCTACTACATTACTAAGATGATTGGCCTTCCAATTATTAACCCTCCCAATAAGGAACGGACCGTCTGCTCTAATGCCGACTTCTTTCTATAAAAAAGACGATAATACGTTTAACGACAATCTTCCACAAAAGATGGCGACGATGTCACTAATAAGAACATTCGAGTTTTCTGTGAGATTATTTTCATGCTATACTCTCCCAGAAAACTGTAACAATATCGCTAACATTCAAGTCTTCTGACTGTGACAGTATTATGGAAGACCTTGCCAAACTGAAATAGAGAGGCAAAAGAAGGCACATAGTGGAGAAGGCTGGAGAAGATAGTGGAGATGGAAATAAATTAGTTACAGTATTCAATATTATATTGTTAAGGAGTAATCAAGTAGACTGTGAAGATGTCGCTGAAAAGAACAGTGAAGCATTTAAATATTGTGTGGAACAATTTAAGAATACTTAAAATATTCTCACAGGAGATTCACAATGCCGCTGAAAAGGTATTCAAGCAATGAAGTGACAAGACTTGAACAATGTGGCTGAAAAGGTGTTCAAGCAATCAAGTGACAAGACTTGAACAATGTCGCTGAAAAGGTTGTTTGAAATTGGCGCGAGCGTCTTTGCATACCCGCATACATTGAATATTTTGAAGCAACATTTTTTTGTCCCCGCCATATTGAAGGCGGTTTGATATTTTTAATAGTAGTGACACGCGCTCGGCAGCGAGCAGAGTTAAATTGAGATAAATTCACACCGTGGCCTCGGACAGTTGTTATTTGTTATTCGCGCCTAGTAATAGGTCTTGTACGCGGATATCCTGTGCCACGCGAGTGTTTTGGGAGTTAAATTCACACCGCGGCCTCGGATAGTTGTTATTTGTGATTCGCGCCTATTAACTGGACTTGCACGCGGATATCCTTGAGCCACGCGAGAGTGTTGGTTGGACTTGGTTATTGTGATTGTGCTTGTGGTATTTGGAGTGATATCTCGAGGTGATTTTGCTGCCGTGTGTGAGTTGCGGAGCTATAGCGGCCACCGGCTCACCACGGAACGAGACTTGGATTACTACACAAGTATCTATTGTGAATGTATGTATTTATTCAATCACACTAAGATAGGTCACGTCTAGTAGGGACTAGCGTAGGTACACTTTCCAGATTTGTGTGGGCAAAACCACCTGGGGTAAGTGAGACCTTTAAATTGTGTAAATTGTTCATTATTGTGCTTACCCACCATTTCGGTGGATATATTGAGTAAGCGTTTACATTTGGGCCCGAGTGCACATTCCTCGGGCTGCTTTCGCGTAACGCGAGGCAGGTGCGCCTAGTGTGCGCATCGTAAACAAACTGGTAGCAGAGCGTGGTTGATACCGTTATCAACCATTATTTTTTTTGTTTTATCATTATTCAATATTTTTTCGTGATAATTGTAACTTCACGTGTTAAGGGCCTTGCGTATATTGGGTCCACGCTCCTGCTACATCGATAACATCTGGTAGCAGAGCGTGGTTTGATACCGTTAGATGATATTGATAATACCGTTAGGTAGTTAATATTGATGACCTTTTGTTTTTGTATATTGGTAATTTGGTTTAAATATTTGGTTTTTGATTTTTATTTTACGTTCACGGTTTGAAGGCTAGGCCCTACGTATTTGTTTTTGTAGATATTTTGAATCCACGCGTGCGACGTTTAGTAGCTGACTAGTTAACCACACGCGTTAATAATTTATTTTGGATATAACGCTTCACGTTTTTTTGATAGCTGGACATTGTGGTTTTATTGAGTCCACGCTCGTGTACATTTTTGGTTGCGTTTATTTTAATTTGATAATTTGATAATTTAATTTGTTTTTTTTTGTTGTTGTTTTGTCAGGTAGTCTTAATTAATATTTTGGACGGTTATACCTTCTTGAAGACACATACGCACCCCTTTTGTTTTTTATTGTGCCTCCACTGCATTTTTTGTTTTTTTTATTTTGTTATTTTTGTTATTGTTGTTTTTTTTTACTTTTATTTTTGTTTTTTATTTTTGGTTTTTGTTTTGTATTGCGTGCGTCCTGAGGTGTAGACATGTCTGTCAAGGTGACCTTTTCCACACATCAGTCCGCAATGACTGCGCAGCTGAGATGGTTTTCTTCTGCGGTTGCAATGGTCAACCGCCCGGACCGGAAGCAAGCCTTACTCGCCCGGGCGAGTGAAATGCCGGCCCGTTTGGTGGCGTTAGATAGGAGTTTTGCTGAAGGCTTGACATTTATGGCGAATTTGGAAACGCCTGTACCGGACGAGCAGAAGCAGCGTTATGAAGCGGACTTTGGCCAGATTTACGATTTTGTGGACGCAATTAACGAGGCGGTCTCCCACATCTCAGCTTCCTCTGGTGGGGATTCACTTGTTGCACCCCACGCCTTGTTGGGTCGTCTCCCCACGCTCAACCTTCCCACCTTTGACGGTGATTTGGACCAGTGGTTGAGCTACTATGGGATGTTCAACAGTTTGGTGGACTCCCATACCGACCTGTCAGCTGCTCAAAAAATGGCGTACCTGTTGGCCTCCTTACAGGGAGAGGCTCTAGGCCTGGTACAGCACCTGAAGGTCGATGACAGCACCTACTCGACAGCCATGGACTTGTTGAAGCGCCGTTACCACAACGTGCGCCTTTTGGCTGACACCCATGTGGGGCAAATATTGAATCTGCCTAAGGTTGCCTGTGCGTCAGCCTTACGGACAGACGTTGTTAACCCGGTTTTGGTGGCTGTTAACGCCTTAAGGCGATTGGACTTACCTGTGGACCAGTGGTCTTTTTTGTTGCTCCATATTGTGTTGGCGAAACTGCCTTTAGAGATGCGGCTGCGCTTTGAGCGACAGTATGGTGGGGACAGCTCCACTCACCTGCCTTCCTATGAGGACCTGGAAAGGTTTCTGGAAGACGAGTGTCGCAGGGTGGATACCGTGGAGGGTTCCACTCCCTTGATGCCGCAGACTAGCGTTCGCCGAGAGCGACCACTGGCCCGACCGCAGGGTCCGCCGGTGACTAAGCAGTCACGGCCGAGATATGGGGTCTCCCAAGAGGAGTCCGTGGCTTGCAGATTCTGCAAGCGCTCCGGCCACCGGATGACTGCTTGCCACAAATTTGTGGCTTTGCGTGTAGCAGCGCGTCGACACATCGCCAAGGAGAGGCGATTGTGTTATCATTGCCTGGAGGGTCACTTCCAGCGAGAGTGTCCTCAGCCTCGTCCATGTGGACAATGTGGTGGTGCTCACCACGTCATTTTGTGTGCGAACCGCAACCAGGAGGGTGCTGGTGTTCGCCAGGCTGAGCGACATTCGGGTGCTCGCGCTGGTGGTGACAGTCCTGCCAGGTCCAGTGCCCAGGATCGAGCCCTTACGGGCGGGGGTAGGCGTTCGCCACCCCCTAGAGGCGCTGTTGGGTTTGCGGAGTACTCCACAGTCTACCGCAACCGGAGATTCCCCCCCCCCCCGCTGTTGGAGCGACCGAGGTTGGAGCGGCGTCCACCCCGCCTAGGAAGGCAGGCTGCAGCCCCCCTCTCATCCGCACACGTTGTGCAGGGTCGTCGCGGTGAGGGCAGGGTAGACAGTTATCGTCCCCTGCCGCACTCGGGGAGGGAGCCCTCACTCCGTAACTTCTCCCGCTAGGGACTCGCAGCTCACCACGCTGAGAACCCAGAGACCATCCTCTTGCTTACGGTCTCTGTGCGGGTATGGGACCCGAAGGGCAACTCGATTGTTGTTCGTGCCTTTTTGGACTCGGGTGCCCAGGGTTGTATAGTCTCAGCTTGGTTGGTGAGCCAATTGGACCTCTGTGTCGGTCCTTCTCCTTTCCCAGTCTACGGAGTGGGAAACGTTAAGGTGACCAATAGAGTTGGTCACACCTTTGTCGAATTTTCTCCAGTACCACTTGGAACCAGGAAAACCAAGATTCCGGTTATTGTGCTGGAGAATATATTGAGTAACCACCCGCGCATAAAGCTTCCTCCACATGTCATAGCTTTGACAAAGGGTTTAGTTTTAGCTGACCCCATGTTTCATACTCCAGGTCCTGTTGACCTATTGTTGGGGAGTAATATTTTGGGACAGGTTTGTTCGGGGAATTGGAGAGCTTTGCAGCCTGGTGGTTTGGTAGTGGTCCCCACGATTTTTGGTTCGGCATTGTTGGGCCCTATCCTTCCGGTTTCGACCGTGTTTTTTTGCTGAGGATGGGCTACGTGTGGGATCCACGCTTTCTGACGCCGTTCAGAAGTTTTGGGAAGTGGAGGAACCTCCCTCTATGCCTAGATTGTGTCCAGAGGACGAAGAGTGTGAAAGCTTCTACCAGAGCAACACAGGTCGCCTCGCCTCTGGTCAGCTTGTCACCCGTCTTCCCTTTTTAGCGAATAGGCCTCCGCTTGGCGAGTCTCGGCAGTTGGCTGAACGAAGATTGGTCTCCATGGAACGTCGCATGAAGCGGGATCCGGAGCTTCGCCGGAAATATATTGAGTTCATGCGAGAATATGAGGATTTGGGACACATGTCTGTGTTGAATATTGATTGGCGCTCAGTGGAGCATTACTTCCTTCCTCATCATGCCGTTTTGAAGACGCCAGGTGGTAAGATACGTGTAGTTTTTGATGGGTCAGCGCCTACTACTTCTGGTGTATCTTTGAATCAGTGTCTCCATGCCGGACCTAAGCTACATCGAGACATTGGAGATATCCTCACTGGGTTTCGTCGTCATGCAATTGCGTTCGTCGCTGACATACGTCAGATGTTTAGACAGACGGTAATTCATCGCGATGACCGGCGATTCCAGCTGATTTTGTGGCGAGAGCATCCTGACGATCCCATGGTTGTCTATGAACTTCGTGTCAACACCTATGGTTTGCGTTCTAGTCCCTTCATTGCGATCCGCTCGCTCTTGGAGCTAGCTGAACGAGAGCGGATAAGGTTTCCTCGCGCGGCTGCCATTTTGAAGGAGGATATTTATGTTGACGACTGCTGTAGTGGGGCAGCAACTGTAGAAGAGGCTCTCGTCTTGCGGGACGAATTGATTGACCTCATGAAAGCTGGTGGCTATGAATTGCGAAAGTGGCTGTCGAATTCACCTCGGCTCCTTGCCGATTTGCCGGAGGAGCACCAGCAGAATCCCCACATCTTCCAGAATGCAGACAATCCTGACATGTTGGCTGTCCTTGGTGTCCAGTATAGACCAGACCAGGATGTCTTCACTTATCATGTGGACCTACAGTCCCCGAAGTCTTGGTCGAAGCGATCAGTGTTGTCCACTGTCGCTCGGACTTATGATTCGAATGGTTGGATCAGTCCAGTCATTTTTTGGGCGAAATGTTTCTTGCAGAAATTATGGGCTGCTGAATTGTCGTGGGATGAGCCTCTTCATGGAGAGTTATTGTTGGAATGGCTTGAGTTTGTGTCATCCCTCCCAGCTCTTAATCGGGTTTCCTTGCCCAGACGTTTCCTTCCGTCTGGAAAATATCGAGTTAGCCTTCATGGCTTTTGTGATGCTTCCGAGCGAGGGTATGCAGCGGTTGTTTATATACGCACAGTGGATGCTGCTGGACATGTTTTGGTCTCGCCGGTTCTAGCAAAGAGCAAGGTTGCGCCTATTCGCTCGCGTATGACCATACCGAAGCTAGAATTATCAGGCGCCACTCTCTTGACTCGTCTCTTGAATCATGTCGTCGCTACTCTAGGGCGTTCCGTAGAGTTAGTAGACGTCTTTGCATGGACAGACAGTCAAATTGTGCTTTGTTGGTTGCGAGCTTCTGTTCACACCTTGGAGGTGTTTGTGGCGAACCGTGTTTCCCAGATCCAGGCGTCGCAAGCTCGATTGATTTGGCGACATGTCCCTGGCGATATAAACCCAGCTGATTGTGCATCACGTGGATGCTCAGCTCTAGAGATTATTGGACATCCGTTGTGGTGGGGTCCGGACTGGTTGAAGGGACCAGTGTCAATTTGGCCGGCCTCACGGATCACTCTAGTTCAGCCTGCGATGGGCTTTGTAAGTTTACCAGTGGCCGATGGTGCCGGGAGCGGCCAAGCAGCGGAATCATCATGTGATCCCGATGTTTTGCTGGCCAGGTACAGCTCACTGGATAAACTTTTGAATGTGACGGCTTGGGTTAGACGTTGGCGTCACAATGTTAAAAACCCACAGAATAAATTGTTGTCAGCCTTCATCTCGTCTGAGGAACGACATGAAGCGCTATTGAGTTGGATTCGCGTAGTACAGTCTGTTAGCTTCGCTTCAGAGTTAAAATCTATGAAGGAAGGTCCCGCTAAATTGAAAGGCGCTATTGTGCGATTGAATCCCTTTGTGAATCCTTCGGGTCTACTGCGCGTGGGAGGTCGGCTTAGACATGCCAATTTGCCTCATGGTGTACGCCATCCTCTTCTCTTGCCGAAAGATGGACATTTGGTGCGGTTGCTGGCGATTGATCGACACCTCAAGAACTCCCATGCAGGCTGTAACGCACTGTTGGCGATTTTGCAACGCAAATTTTGGATTTTGTCGGCTAGACGACTCGTCCGGGGAGTCATTTTTCGTTGCATGTCTTGTTACAGAACTAAAGCTTCTACCATGCAACCCCAGATGGGCGATTTGCCCGCGGACCGAGTCTCTGAGTCTAGACCCTTTGCCACAGTTGGTACGGATTTTGCTGGTCCTTTTTTGGTGAAGTCATCTCAGCTTCGTAATGCCAAATCCGTAAAGGCATATTTGTGTGTTTTTGTGTGCCTGTCTACTAAGGCCACACACTTGGAAGTTGTGTCTGCTCTCTCCACAGAAGCCTTCGTAGCGGCCCTCAGCCGATTTGTATCCCGTAGGGGACTTCCTACTTTGATTAGGTCCGACAACGGAACTAATTTTCATGGGGCCAATAACTACTTAAGGGATGTGTATGAGTTTCTTGAAGAGCAGAAAATGAATTTGGGTCGTGAGATGGCCCTCCGTGGGATAACCTGGCGCTTCGATCCGCCAGTTTGTCCGCACTGGGGTGGATTTTTGAGGCCGTAGTTAAATCGGCAAAGACCCATTTGAGGCGCGTTATTGGTGAGACGATTCTCACATTTGAGGAACTCGCGACCGTGTTTGCGAAAGTTGAGGCCGTCCTCAACTCTCGACCGCTATGCCCACTTTCGTCGGATCCGAATGATTTGGAAGCCCTAACGCCGGGCCATTTTTTGATTGGTCAGCCACTCGTCGCTCTGCCAGAGTACCCTTCGACTGATGTGCCCAGTTCTCGTTTGTCGCGTTTTCAATTGCTCCAGCAGCTCACTCAGAGTTTCTGGAAACGCTGGCACCTTGAATATTTGCACACTCTGCAGCAGCGCGTCAAGTGGACGGACAAAACGAATCCGCCGAAGGTTGGGGACCTCGTGTTGGTTAAAGATGCTAACCTACCGCCCTTGTGTTGGCGCCGGGGGCGCATTGTTAACCTTTTTCCGGGCTCTGATGGTGTTCCCAGGTTAGCAGAGGTCTTGGTGGAAGATTCTATTTTGAAGCGGGCCGTCGCGACATTATCCCGCCTACCCATTGATTAGCGACCCGAAAACTTCGGCTCGGGACGGGGGATTGTTTGAAATTGGCGCGAGCGTCTTTGCATACCCGCATTGAATATTTTGAAGCAACATTTTTTTGTCCCCGCCATATTGAAGGCGGTTTGATATTTTTAGTAGTAGTGACACGCGCTCGGTGGCGAGCAGAGTTAAATTGAGATAAATTCACACCGTGGCCTCGGACAGTTGTTATTTGTTATTCGCGCCTAGTAATAGGTCTTGTACGCGGATATCCTGTGCCACGCGAGTGTTTTGGGAGTTAAATTCACACCGCGGCCTCGGATAGTTGTTATTTGTGATTCGCGCCTATTAACTGGACTTGCACGCGGATATCCTTGAGCCACGCGAGTGTTGGTTGGACTTGGTTATTGTGATTGTGCTTGTGGCATTTGGGGTGATATCTCGAGGTGATTTTGCTGCCGTGTGTGAGTTGCGGAGCTATAGCGGCCACCGGCTCACCACGGAACGAGACTTGGATTACTACACAAGTATCTATTGTGAATGTATGTATTTATTCAATCACACTAAGATAGGTCACGTCTAGTAGGGACTAGCGTAGGTACACTTTCCAGATTTGTGTGGGCAAAACCACCTGGGGTAAGTGAGACCTTTAAATTGTGTAAATTGTTCATTGTTGTGCTTACCCACCATTTCGGTGGATATATTGAGTAAGCGTTTACATTTGGGCCCGAGTGCACATTCCTCGGGCTGCTTTCGCGTAACGCGAGGCAGGTGCGCCTAGTGTGCGCATCGTAAACAAAGGTGTTTAAGCAATCAAGTGACAAGACTTGAACAATGTGGCTGAAAAGCTGTTTAAGCAATCAAGTGACAAGACTTGAACAATGTCGCTGAAAAGGTGTTCAAGCAATCAAGTGACAAGACTTGAACAATGTGGCTGAAAAGATGTTCAAGCGATCAAGTGACAAGACTTGAACAATGTGGCTGAAAAGGTGTTCAAGAAATCAAGTGACAAGACTTTAACAATGTGGCTGAAAAGGTGTTCAAGCAATCAAGTGGCAAGACTTGAACAATGTGGCTGAAAAGGTATTCAAGGGATAAAGTCCTTTGTGAGATTGTTCAAGTATTCTTGTATTCAATTATTTTTACATACTCCCAAAAGAAGACTAACAATGCCGCTAAAAATAATTTTCAAATACAACACTCTGACTTTAAGTACCTAACAACTGCACGGTGTTAAAGAATCGTTTTGTCTTATTGTTATTTTGTGAATGTTTCAATTGTCATAGTAGACAGATTGAAGACATTTTCAGATATATCTCTGAATTACCATTTCCGTGAATACAGTCCCCCCGCCCCCGTTTACCGTTTACATGTACCTATACTACCCCTTACCGCTTACCTTTCAGCGTGGGTAGTCAGGTACATGAACATAAGCTATAAGTAATATCTGTAAAAATATTCAAGTTTTTTTTAATACTCTCACGGAAGACTAACAATGTCGCTGAAAAGAAAATAACACACAAAAAAAAACTGAAAATACTTACGTGAACCCTCCCTGACTGCAGTGGGCCTTGAACCTCATATACCTGCCTTTATTGCAGTACAAAAGGGCCAGGTTAGGCGTGTCTTGGACCTTCTCGAATATTTCGGAAGCTTCGTCGAGGCATTCCCATGAGCGTCGCGATGTGTTCGCGAACTGTTTTAATAGTAGTTTTGCTTTCGGACTCTTTTGGTCTGATTCTTCTGTGTATTTCAAGTAGGTTTCTATAAAAAATGTAGGTTAGTTTATTTTTAGGGATATTTCGAGGAAATAATACCGTATAATTTTATATTGTAAATGAAGTGTGAAAGCGTAAAATTAAAGGCTTTTTTACATAGAAAAAAGGCGACTGACGAGCATACAGTCCACCTGGTGGGAAGTGTATACTGTCGTCCATAGACGTCCGCGATACATGCCAATATCAGTCCAGATTGAAAAACGTTGGCACGCCCCCGGATGCGCTGCCTACCTTTGCAGATTAAGGAATGGATAGGGAAAAAGAGTTGAGATAATGCGGGGGGATAGGATAGGATAAGATGGGACGGGAATGGGCTCTGGCACATCTCACTCACTACCGAAACACGTACGTACATTGGGGAAATACGATAAAGTGGGAAATGCAGTAAATTTCAAGGTAGTCTTCTGTGGGAAAGAGGTAATGTGAACAGTCGAATGCGCCCGGCTGGTAACGGAAGCTAGTAGCAATAACTCCACGCTCTTATAAAAGGGACGAGGGATCAGAGGGAACGGCGGAAGAAGGGAGGGGTAGATTGGGGGGGGGGGGGGGGTGCTAACATTTCAGCTGCGTTGCGAATAATTACGTTACGCAGTGCATTCACATGAACGCGCGCATAACGTTCTTTCAGATGAAAGCCAGCTCGTTGGTGACGGAGGTAAGTCGGTGCAGTTCCAAGGAAAAAGACAAGATCTTGGAGGAGGGAAGAGATATAAAGGAAAGTGGAGAATAGGGAGAGAAGGGATGGTGAAGAGGGTGAATACATTTTAACTGCTTTAAATAACTACCACACTATACTCACGTTGCGCATCGTTCATGTATCTGACAGCTAGCTCATTGCTGACTGAAGCCAGTCTCCGCAGCAATTCGGCGCGCTTGTCCTCGGACGTGGCGTGTAACGCGCGCCGGTAGTACCAGCACGAGGTCTGCATAGCTGACAACTCGTTTTCAGGCAGGGATATGTCTGGAAATAAGTCGAACATTTATCTCAAAGGACTACAATTCAAATGCGGCAATTTATACATTTTGACATAATTTATTTCTCAAAAGATTAGATGAATAACTTATAAGATCAATGAGATCAGCAAGAAGTTTCATTATTCTGTCCACTATCTGAAACGCCTTCAAAGCTTTCTCCCTATAAAAACTAAGAAAAATCTTCTTACTTTTTAAACTTTCGCGTTCTGTACACATTATATATATTAGAACGCGTTTAATAAAGGTATTTGTTTACCTTTTATTCCTACTCGAGGGCTATAATAAGGTTAATGTAAAATAAGATTAATAAGATAAGATTAAGTCGAGAATATAAAATAAGATTAATGTTGGTCATACTCTCCGTTTTCCAATTATCCATTATGCCGATGGGTGCTTTCTAGATGCCACCAAAGAACTACTGAATAAACTTGAACGTCTCCAAAACATGAGTATTCGCTTTATTTTTGGTTTACGCAAGTTCAACCACATTTCTGAGTTAAAGAAAAAGCTTCAATGGTTACCTATACGTTTAAGTTGGCCCGTATCAGTGAGTTTATACTTAGGTACGGATTTTAAAAAAATGTCACTAGCTCGGCGGTGAGGGAAAACATCGTGGGAAACCCGTGTAGCAGAAATAAATCCAATAATCCGCACCGAGCCAGCGTGGTGGATCGCGGCTCGAACAACCCCCCCCCCCCCCCAAAGATTTTCTAGGGGAGACCTGTGACCTGCAGTGGCTGATACAATGATACTGATACAAAAGCCATAATCTACTTACCCAAATCAAACCCCCCTTCAAGTAACGCATCAACTTCCTCCACCATATCACTTTCTAACTCAAATTTAATCCTCCCATCCGTCTCATGATCCATTTCAAACTGCTTTTTGAACTGTTCAAACCTCCCCCAATGCTTGCTCAGCTGAAAATAATTATCTCCCACCCTTCCTATAAGGCAACTGACATCGACAACTTTACTTTTTATTATCATACTACTCAACAAGTTTTGGCATTTGCTGGCCATGTCTATGTATTTTAAAGAAAAACCGTATTGTTCATGGGAGTAACTATATTCGGCTAAAGTCGCATATGCGAGGCATATTTTTTCGTATAGCAGCGTTTTTAAATGCAGCTTCCATGCGAAGTTATCGTCTCTATTAGGTTCGTGCCAGGATGGAAACACGTTTTTCTCATTTCTAATCCAAATGGCGTTCTTGTCTATGGACGATTTGGTCTCTATGAGGTAATTTCCGGATTTTTCCTTTTTCTCCCGTTTTCGTCGTCGACTGCGCGAGTTGTGCTCTCTCGGCTGATTGTTCTTGTTCATGGGCTCATAGTTCATTTTGATTGGTTCGTAAGGGTTCGCCATCTTCGGGTGTTGCTCCTCTATGATGACTTGTTGTTTTAGACGTTCCCGTTCTTCTTCCTGTATTAAAAAAATGCAAATGTTTTCTCTTTTTTAGCAAGATTTTGAAATCTGCTTATTGCGGAGATCACGACTTTCGAATGTCAGAAAAAAATCACTACTAGGAATCACCAGCCGATACGCCGTAGCGATAAGATCGCCTATCGTATTGTCATTTAAAGATATGTGCACGTTTGTATGGAACAGAGTATTTATGTATATTTATTCATTGCTGCGCGATAGCAGTATAAGTACATGGGACTGGTAGGGAATTGCAATTTTATAAATTTTAATGAAATTCATACATATCATATTTCATACTATACTTACATTGATATGATATCATATTTATATTCTATCAATACTAACATAATTAACAATACCTACAACATTTATATCATTATTACAACAGGAGGCGCGGTAGTGCCCGCGCCAAGACTAGCCACAATACCGATCATTATTACATATACATTACGAAAACATTGGCCATCGGTTAATCAGGAAACACGCGAACGCGTCATCCATGTCTATATGAATTACCGTACCTCTAATTGTATACTTTATTACTTCATTGCATTGACTTGAATGACGCGGTCGGGTGTTTTCGGATTAGCCGATGGGCAATGTTTTCATAATGTGTCTGTACATACATATTATTATTATACTAACATAACTAACCCAGAACCAAACACAATGAACGATTAAACATGATTTGAAAAACATAATGATTAATCTGATAATGACTCGATTGCGAGATTCAAATTATTATTATATTTTGCTCGACATGAACTGTTCTATTGAATAATAGCAATAAATACTTCTTGATAAGAAGACCTTTAAGTTTTTTACAGAATATTTTTTATTCTTTTCCTCGTGTTTTGTACTTAGTGTATTGGAAATAAGTAATGTGCTTTCTAACAAATGTTGCAGTTTCTAATATGTATGTTGATGGAAGAGTAAGCATATTTCTTTCAATTAAGTGTTGACGGCAAATGTCTCCCTGTCTTAAATTGCCAATTATGCGCAACCACTTCTTTTGTACCACAAACAGGTCATGCGCATCTGTACTGTGGGCCCACAGCAGCACTCGGTATCTGAGATAAGCATAACATGCTGACAGCGCACATTCAGTATGGGTATATTTGTTTTAAAGTAAAGTCCTTTATACTCGTATATAGTATGTTTCTTAGTGTATTTAAGGTAGGTAGTGTATTTCTTAGTGGTAGGGGGAGAGTGCATGCTGCATTCCCACAGCCGCTAGGCGCACTCGACTAGCCACGTTACCCCTCTCTCACAGAAAACTACCTTGAAATGTACTGCATTTCCTCCTCTATCGTATTTCCACAATGTACGTACGTGTTTCGGTAGTGAGTGAAATATGCCAGAGCCCATTCCCATCCCATCCTCTCCCTCCCCATTTTCCCAATCCATTTCTTAATCTGCAGAGGTAGGCAGCGGATCCGAGGGCGTGCCAACGTTTGTCATTCAGGACTGATGTTGACATGTATCGTGTATGTCTATGGGCGACAGTATCCACTTAGCATCAGGTGGACTGTATGCTCGTCTGCCGCCTTTCTACTATAAAAAAAAAGGTTGCTTTTTTCGTATCTGGCAATGGTGCCATTAGCACATTCTGGCAGTGCGAAGTTTTTTATGCAATAAGCAAGCATTTCAAGCATTTCAAGGTCAACGTATCCTGTCATTGTCCAGTCCCGTCCCACATCAATACAATGAAAGAATGTAATTTGTTTACTACACAATTACAATTTGTTTACTGTTTTTGTTTAAAGAATGTAATTAATATAGACATGAGGTCTGCATCTATGTATGTGAGTGGGTGCCAAATTGTCTAATCCGATTGTTGCTGTACTCGCTCTCGGTGTGGACTCACACAAACGCAAGGCTCATTTCTCGTTGAGTATACGGTACGGATATATAACATGTATGGAAACCTTTATGTGGTTGGCATGTGTGGCATTGTTATTGGACTGAGAATATAGTAAAATGTAAAATTAGGTATGTGCTGTCTGGTTTTCCAATTATGAATAAAATAGAAGTCTTTTTTTCGAAAGTCATGTTTTGCGCCATTTTGATAATTACTTTCGATGTGTTTTTTATAAATACAAAATCACTTGAGAGGCTAGATAGCATGAGATATTGATACATACCATTTCCTTGCCAATAGTAACGTGGTGTAAGGCCAGCAATCCCTTTAAAGCGTGCTGTAAAGCCCTACCACACCGCTGTGGAGGGTCCGTCCCAAACCCTTGGCCCGATTCATTGCTTGTCTTCTCGTCCTGCAAAAGTACTAAAATATATATGTATATACGGTATAACAAGGTGGGTATAAATACCTATCTATTTAACTCCCATATTCTGGAAAATTCATTGGTTCAAAAGTCATTTGGATATTTGTCAAATTTTCGTAAAAATCAGATTTTAGACTAAACTCCGTAACTGCAGCTAATCTATTACGTCTATAAGCACGCATTACGTACGCGTAAAATAACACGGTAGTCAGGGTAAAAGTCACGTTGTGAGCCACCTCTTCAGCAATATATGCTGAGTTAGGGACCTATTTGTTATCGCAGATTTTAAACAATGTGGAGAGGGGATTTATATAAGGTGTAATAAATTGAACCTTTGTTGTTTAACAGTAGTCACTTATAATGGATGCATGTTAATTTTATTACGCCCTATTTAAAAAACTTTCCCTTTCTTTCCCCCAATCAACTTACCCCTCTCGCATCCCGAACACGATCTCCAATATCGCGTAGAGCGAGTCCGCGAATTTGCAACGCGAGCGCGCTATCTCCTTCTCTCTCACACGCACTACTTCCTGTATTTCCCTCCTGGTTACACACACCCTCATTTGCATTACTATCTTCCTCTGAGATTTTCGTTTTATCTTCGAGAGCAATCGGGTGAATATTACAGTCCTGTGCGCTCATACCATGTGGTTCGTGCATACTGTCCCGCTCGCAAGTTTTGATCGTGTCTTCGGAAACATTCGAGTGTGTATTGACGTCCTGCTCGCACGTGTGATCTTTGTGGGTATCGTCGTTTGTAGTGTTGTCTCTTTCGCTCGGGAGATCTTGTGAAAATTCGCTACAGTTGTATTCGGAGTCCTCGCAATCTGAGTCGGAACTTTCATCTGTAAATAAGTTTTTGAAAACGGGTTATGTTACGTTACGCAGTCCTAAAAAAGAAACTAATTTAAAAATAGTATAAATAAATATATTTCGCGATAATTATAACTTTTTAAACTTTCGCCTTTTGTATACTTTTTATATTATAAATGAGGGCTGAACGCATAAAACTAAAGATTTTTCTTGACATTTTATTTCTACTCAACGTATTGGCACAGGTTACATCAGCCGTGGTCACGTGTTGACTGAAGAGATGGGTAGTCCAAGATGGGAGCTGCGAGCAATTTTATCAATTACATTACACCACTACACTTACAATTTCCACGGACGTATTCGACTGTAAATCGCAAGGTTTAAATTCCTTAATCTATAATTTTATGCGTTCAGACCCGATTTACAACATGAAATTGTGCTTAAATTGTTCTATAAAATGAAACAGACCTCTGCGTCATAGAAAACGGTGATTAGAAACAATCTGTCAAGAGAGCACTTTGCGACTGCAATGAGTAATAACTGATAACTGCTAGTAATACTGATTTGTAATTAAAACATAGATCAGGCGCCGAGTGCTCATTATCCCTGGAAATTTTACATATCTCGTTTTCTCCGGGAAACAGCTTTGCCTTTTAAAGATATTTGCAGACTATTTTATGTATAAAAATAAATTTCATAGCTCCTTGGTAGAAAGAAATTCACGTGTGCCATGTCATGCTCCGAGGAGAAGGGTGTATGTTTTATCGCACAGTCAACTGGCTAATTCCATAGAATTGTTATCCCATAATTATGATCTGCCAATTCCATAATCTGCTAAGCCCATATCTGTTAATCCCACGACCTTCTAAGCTCATAATTCTCGAAACCCATAATGTGCTAAGCACACGATCTGCTAAGAGCATAATCTATCTGCTAAGCACATGATCTGCTAATCCTATAATCCGTTAAGCCCATATTCTACTAATCTTAAACCCATAATCTTTGAAACCTATAATCTGCTAAGCATATGATTTGCTGATTCCATGTTCTTTGAGATCGCTTTGGCGATAAGACCGCCTGTTGTACTTTTCGCGTTACTTATGTCAATTGCCTTGTTGCAACATGTGTTGGTATACAATAAAGAGTTTATCTATCTATCATAATCGGCTAAACCAGGGGTCGGCAATTAATTTAAAGTGGGGTCCAGATGATTAAAATGTTTCAACCGAATCCAGAAAAAAAAATTAAAAGCATCTTTGTATGCCAAAAGAGGAACGTGGTCAATAAAAACTATCTATAATAATAATTTTCATGTTTATTAAAGAAGCAATAACAGCCATAATAGAGCGTCGTCGTTATCTAGCTAGAAACTGTGGTAGTCGTTCGCTCGCCGCTTGCATGGCAACTGATCGCTCTCGCGCTAACACTGTAAAAATGTCGCGAAAATAATATTGAAAATACATCACATTATGCAGATTGTACAATAGAAATAAATGTATAGAAATAGAAAAAGGTAGAAGGTCCAGTTTTATACCCTCCGTGATCCGGATCCGGACCGCGGTCCGCCAATTACCGAACCCTGGGCTAAACCCATAACCTGCTAAGCTAAGCCTTATTCTCTACTACGGTAAGCCCATTATGTCATAAGCTAAGGCCACTTACCTTTAAAATCGGGACAAGCCGGGTTGGTAGTCGCCGGCACGTATAGGTCCGCGAGCATGTAGTGTGAGGAAGCAACTATTTGCGGGTATCGCTCCACTTTTAGTAGCTCGATCGCGTGTTCTAATAGTTGCTTCACGTGCTTCGAACGATTTGTTAGTCGCATGTTCCTGGCGATAGAGTATTATGAAATTGTGAAATCCGTAATTACAATATTTCTAGCAAAAATTCATATTTTATTCCGGACTATTGTCAATTATATATTGCTGTCATACTGCATATTTCAAGATATGCACAATACTTCATTACACTAAAGAAAACACGGTATTAAAAATAATAATAAACGAAGAAAATAAGGCGAACGCGTACCGTTCTTGGACTATAGGGACACACCATATTTTTAGTCTAATAGAGAATAAAGTGTAAGTAAATAAAGAGAATAGAGAATAAAGTGTGAACGCGAGCGTATAAATATTGACTCGCAATACACACAATCCGACCACAGCTAAACACGCCTACGCTCACTGCCGATATTCCTAAGCTACCACCGCTAATGATCTTAGCTAGAAGATAGTCTAAGACATAGACACCGCTGATATTCTTAAGGCCTTCCTCACCACCTCCTGATAATGTAACTGTTAACGATCTGATAAATAAATTATCTGCCATTTAAATCTAACTGATATTGACCTTTTGATATATTCTGATAAAGTATCAGGAGGTGGTGAGAAAGACGCTAAGAGTATCACCTTTTATATTATCACCCCTTATCAGCAAAATTAGTTTTATTTATTCACTAGCGACCCGCCCTCGCTTCGCATCGGTTTATAAGATTATATTATTCATTTTTTTTTTTCAAAATTTCAAAATAAAAGATAGCCTATATTAGACATGTATAATGTAGCTTCCTATTTGTGAAAGAATTTTTGAAATCGGTTCAGTAGTTCCAGAGATTACCTCCAACATACCTACATGTAATTAATACTATGAACCTGCAGCGGATCACGTGACATTCATTTTTTTTTATTTCTCAGATGTGAAGTTTCGTAATAGTAAGAATTATAAAACAGTTATGAACGAACATTAAAAATTATAAGTGAAAGGATTGCATAAATAAACTATTAAAAATAAATGAAACTTGATAATTATGATGAAAATGAATCATGCTAGTGTTATTTAAAATATTAAACATTTAAATGTGTGACCTACACAACACATGGTATCCTAGCGTGAGGCTTAAAAGACATGTGTAAAACAATGTAGTTCACGTAACGTCATTAGTAGGTACAAATACATTACGAAAACATTGGCCATCGGCTAATCCGGAAACACCCGAACGCGTCATCCACGTCAATGCAATGAAGTATCTTGTAATAAAGTCATAGATGCGGATGACGCGTTCGGGTGTTTCCGTATTAGCCGATGGCCAATGTTTTCGTAATGTATCTGTAATAGGTATAATTAAATTCATTATCATACTGTGACACATACTCATACTCAATAGTAATCACTCCCTATCAGCCGGATTTAAATCAGATCGAGTTGGTATGGGGAGATATCAAGGGTGAGCTGCCACGAACAAGTATTGATTCAAATTTAACTGAAAAGAAACGAGTACTTGAACAGTTTTCCAATTAATCGGTGAATAAATGGCAAAAATGCGAAAAAAATTGAGGACGAGTACTAGAAGAATGATATGATCAACTATGATATTATGGATCAATTGATAATAAATCTACGGGACTCGGAGACTGATTGTAATGACGGCGAAAATGACGAAGATTCAAGCAGCGAGATGGATTAAATATTCTTGATTTCTTTTTTATTTTTCATCTATATAAGTAAAGCTAAAATACCATAACCTGTGAATATCTAAAACAATAAAGATAAGTAAAGAAACCGAAAACAGTTTTTATGATCATTAAATTAAATGTCTAGGTAGGTAATCCGAAATGTATATCCCGAGAAATATCTCAATCATAATTATCCCGGTTGTAGCGCGACGATTCTGTCCCGTCATCCATCACCCCTCCCGCACCGCGCCGCTACCTCAGGAGTGGACTGAGTTACACGGTACGTCTATAGAGTAAAGTATAATATTAAGTCCTTACAAATAAAATGATAGTAATAATATCTATGTCATATTCCAATACTCATGTACTCGTATGTATGAATGCTTAAATTGGGTGTCGCAACACAGGGAGACCTAGTGAGTCAGGTCGTGACCACAGTCGGTGCAACGCAACCGAAACGTCGAGTAAAATAATTAAGGTAAACATTCGCGTTAACACCCGTTTAAATAGATAAATAATCCTAGTGGGGCCTAAAGCTGTTAATGTTGGTACGATTCTTCTTATTGTTAGAATTTTTATACAGTCATTCACATACACGATCACACAAACACGCACACAGACCCTTATGCACACCATCTCAGACATGTATGTACACGCACAGCACACATGCACATAAACGGCAATAATAATTGTAATATAAGCACTTCAGTTGAGCAGTGGGGAATAAGCTGGATTTTAATAATTTAATATATACTCATACGTTATCGGCGCGGCCAATACCCTTCAGCTATTAGCGTAGATATTTCACTGTTAAATAAATTATGACCGCTGATACCCATATATAACATTGCTTAAAATTTATTTCTCAAAAGATTACATAAATCGATTATCGAGAAACAAATATACATTTAAAAAATTACAGTAATTTGTTCGCGTAAGAAGTGTAAGCAGACTTTATTAACAAACATTTACCTTTACGAATTTACTAGCAATCATTTAGAACTGTGTCGTGTGGTGTTGGCCGACTCTAGCACCACCTTGTGGGTGTCGTAAAAAGCGACTAAGGGATAACAAAGCGGCTACCATAAGCCCTGAGGATCTACACTACCTCTAAAAGAGTGGACTCTCCAACCCGCGTGAGCAGCGTGCCGTTTTACGGCCTTACATCCCTCATACACGAGGCCCATGTCCAGCAGTGGATACTGAAATAGCTGGTTGCATTGCATCTAAAACTACACTTTATAAATAAGCAATGCTAACAAAAATGAAAAGGGATGTACTATGCAAATATTTATCAACAGCGTTGACTCGTGCGTGGAGTCTATGCGCCAAACATTACACACAATTAGTTCACATTTGGTAACTATTTTTTATAAATAACTTTTATAAAACTTATTTTCATCATTTAAAATTTACTATCACCGTTTATACCCCTAGCCTATAACCGTTGTATTATTTAATATTAACTAAATTATTAACATTCAAAGATAAATATATATTACTTACCTAGCTACGCGATATAGAAGCATCGCAACTGGTGTCGTGAAGGGATTATCCAAACTGTCAGGGCAAAGGGAAGTCAAGTCATATAACTTAACTACATCGTCATGAGGCCCTTTGAACAACCAATAAGTGTGCCCTGCTTTGGTCGCATTCGATTTTAGAAACGATAGTATGTTTTGTGCGACATTCCTTATGACTTTTGGTGAGAATTTTGAGTTTTCCATGTTGGGTAGGTCTTCAGTTTTCATAGGTTCGTACTTTTGTACGATACCGTCTAAGTGGTAACACATTAGGACTTCAGGGACGTTACACATTAAGTTATCCAGCCAATAGTCGATACCTGTTGAGAAACTCCGTTTTTTAGGGCAGTGACAAGAACCGTCAGTCCCCCGCTTAAGAAAGGGGGTAGGGCATGCTGCATTCCACATGTCAGATGCGCCCGTGAAACTATAGCTTGTGTTCAAGTACCTGACTATGCGCGCCGTGTGAGATAAGCAGGGAGGGGTAATTATTTATTACACCGGCAAGAAATGATCTTAGCGTTTAAGAGGCCTCGACCGCCGCAATTCCGTAAGATGTACAATCTCTGTACCGAGGACTTCGGGTGATGCATCCTTTGGAAAATCATGGTTATGCCGATTTTTCGCCTGAAAGACTAAGGATTGTACTCCACTGTCCCATGCATGTTTCGAGGAAGTGTCGAACTGTAAGGACTCGACATCTCGAGGACCATCAAAAGCCATGAATGGTTTGCCAGCGACAGCTCCTTGGTCAATGAGGAACAGCTCCTTGGTACCGCAGCTAACGCCCTTACATCCGTTCTGAGTCTCTGAGATGATTCGATTTTCAGAGATATGTCGAGATATCTTGGAGCTCAGAATGGATGTGAGTGTCTTGTATATTTATTATATTTTATTATTTATACTGATAAATTATGGTTTGCTGTTTAATGTCTTCTGCACCTGTTTTAATTTTTCACATTTAACCAACGGTCGACGAATGCCTTAAGGCAACAAGTCCACCTCTGTACAATATAGTGCAAAAAGAGAAAATAAATACATAAATATATTCAATCTGTCTATTATGACAATTGAAACAGTTTTAGAACAATAAGAGCACCAAAACAAATAAAACAAGTTTTTAACACCGTGCTCCCGCGCGCGTGAAGTCGGGTACTTGAAGACGAGCTGTGAATGCGGTATTTTGATATGCTTTACTTTACAAAGAAAGCCAAAAAAAACAAAGAAAAAAATAAAGACATTTTAGAAACAAAGAAAGCCGAAAGCACGCGTCAGTGCGAAGGGAGATTTCGACATTTTCTGTAGAAAAATATGTTTAGGCAGAAGTTGAAGCAAGCTCTACCAAACACATGATTTGCCGATTGTTTTTTTTTTAAAGTTTACAATTTAATTTTGGAACTACTTAATGGGTTCATTGAGTAAACGAACTTAACGGAGATATAGACTGAAACTATTTTCACCATTAACATTTAATTATGAGAAACATTCTTTAATTTATACATTCAAGAGCACTCACTGATATCTAGTGTCGCTAGTGTACTCGTGGCGCTACTATTGCAATTGTGCTAGTGGTGCTAATGTGCTAGTTGCGCTATTGTGTTAATGGCGTTAGTGTCACTAGTGTGTATGCGCGATGGGATGGACATTAAATGTCTGCGATGCGGGGTATGAAAATAAAGAGAAATAACTACTAAATGTAGGCGCGGTGGAAATGATTATAAAAAATGAGAACTGACGCGGGAGATTCCAGGCGCAGGCGCAGAAGTGGTCACTCACTTCTGTTACCACTTCACTGGAGTCGCAACCCTATTGTCTTTATAAACGATATGCACTGGGGTTTTGTGTGGGTCCAAGGATGGCAACCAAAACGAACGCGCGGGCGACGAAGAGAAGTTATAATGATATGCGAATTATCTCCTGGTGACAGCGTCAGTCGTCATCTGTCATGGGCTAAAAGGGCGCGTTCCAAAACGTGGGCAAAACAATGAAGCGGCTCGAACATGTGTGCTTATGGCACTAATGATCCAGTAGCTCTAGCGTGCTAATAACGCTTTGTCGCTAGTGAATTAATGGCACTAATGTGCTAGTAGCGTTTATGTATTAGGGGTTAAAGTATGAAATTGTCGATTTCAACTGAAAAATTGAAAACTCGTTTTTTTCTAAAATGTAACATATTTATTTAATCAAAATATTTACCCTAATTATCTATACATTGTTGCCATCTAATCGGAAGTTCATTTATGCCTTTGCGATAGAACTCTGGGGATGTAGATTCGACAAACTGTGTGAAAGCATTTTGTACTGCCTCCTGGGAAGAAAATTTTTTACCACGTAGAAAATTGTCCAAATCACGAAAAAAATGGTAGTCCGTTGGAGCAAGGTCTGGCGAGTACGGAGGATGACGTATGGTTTCTAACTGCAGCTCCTGTAGAGTTACAACGGTTTCTCGTGCAGTGTGAGGTGTTGCATTATCATGGAGCAATAATGGTGAAGATCGATTCACGAGTCGGGGCTGTTTCACTGCTAGTTTCGCCATCATTGTTCGAAGTTCGGCACAGTAAACATCTGCTGTTATTGCTTGACCAGACCTGAGAAATCTATAGTGAATAACACCATGAATAGACCACCAAACAGTTACCATTACCTTTTTATTGGTAAGCTTTGCCTTAGGGCACTGTTGCGGCGTTTGACCTGGGGTCAGCCATTGCATTTTTCGCTTTCGGTTATCGTAAAGAATCCACTTTTCGTCACATGTCACAATTCGATCCAATATTCCCTCATTTCTGTACCGATTCAACAAGGCAACGCTAGTTTCAACACGCGTTTCTTTCTGCAGATCAGTCAAATCATGAGGCACCCATTTTTCATATTTTTTTATCTTATTGATTTCATGCAAATGAGTCAATATTGTAGGTAAGGTAACGATAAACCATGCCGCTAATTCCTGGGTAGTTTGACTCGTATCGGCTTCCACCATCTCCTTCAATTCAGTGTTATTCACCTGTGTGGGCGGTCTTCCACGTAGTTCGTTCTTCAAGTCGAAGTTTCCATTACGAAAGCGTTTAAACCAAAAACGCACGGTTCGTTCATTAGCAGTCTCCTCTCCAAACGCAGCATTGATATTGCGAGCCGTTTCTGCCGCGTTAGTTCCGCGTCGGAACTCGTATTCAAAGATTACTCGGATTTTCGAAGTATCCATCTTTCCCGTCTAAGCTGAATAAAAAAACCAATTGAATGTCGAAAATCGAATGTTGCACATTTTTTAAAACAAGAACCTCATAGGTATCATGTGAAAAAAGTTTCACTCGAAAATCTCACACCATGAAGGTTTTATGTCAATTCAAAGTATCTATTACTATAAAACGGCAATTTCATACTTTAACCCCCTATTATTTACACGTATTTTTGGTATTTGATGTTAATGAATGTAACTGTACACTAGGGTGTCCCTTATATGGGTGAAAAAAATTATTTTTCGGATATCGAAATGCATACCCCCTAATTCTTTTTAAACTACTCAGACTTACTCAAATACAAAATTTTATCTTCCTACGTCAACGTTAACCCGTGCCGACAGGGCTCTGAAGATTTTGAAAATTGCTGTTTTTAACCCTTTCCGCTATGTAGCTAAATCGTCAATTGATTTATATCAATCAATATTTATATTTTATAAAAATAATAATCAAAAAGAAAGTTAGTAAATAGGTACTTATTTATTAAAAGAAGATAAAATTACAGATCAGCCAGGATATTTTCTTTTGAGGGTCTCTTTTTTACAGTCTGGATACAGATTTCTATGCTCTTGCACACAGCGTAGCAAAAATTTGTTTTTCTTCTTCCTTTGCAGTGATCAAACCATGAAAATCTTGCATAAGTTTTACAGCTCTTTCAGCTGTATCATTAACTGCCCTTAAAGAAATAACCTTTCTTTTTGCCTCTAAATAGGCAACACCTTCTTCCCACGTAGAAACGGGTTTCTGGAGGAAGTTCTCATAAATTTTTAATCGAGAAAATAAATTTGAGCTCTTGACAGATACAAAATCACTTAATAATTTTCCTGCAACAATAAATAAGGCAGTATTATTATCAGTTTAGTGAAAACAGTGTAAAAAATAATACTATGTATTCCCACTTACCATAGAAATAATCAGACATATCTTCTTTCGATGGAATGTATCTCTTCCCAGAATCATACAAACTCTCTCTTTGTAAGTTCATTACAATGTTTCCCTTGGTTTGTTCATCAACTTCATCATCAAAGAGTGATAAAACGGCAATTTCTTCTGACAAGTACCAAAGATGTTGACTAAACTTGCTCAGGGCTGCTTTGGAGATCAATTTGTCAACAGTTTAATATTCCTTAAGCCTCTTTAAAAAGCACAAATCTTGATTTGGTGCCTTCACCGCCAGATTACATCCAAGCCATGGTTTCACATATATAACCGCAATGAATAAACAAACGTCTTGAAGTGCTCGTTTATCCTTGTCGCTAATTTTGTGCTGGGATTGCAACAAACATATTTTTAAAGAGTAAATAGCTCTAGCCATCCCCCTTGCTTGATGCATCGCACGTCTGATTTTATTTTTTTTCTCATTATCTCCTCCTAAGCAAATAATAGATAGTTCAATCAGTTCCCGATAATCGTCACGTACAATGGATTTTTGCAGTTCTTGATTATAAAATGTCAACAATTCTTCTATTGTTGTATTACAAAAATGTTGTGTGACGATATCGGTGTATGTTTCTATAGCAGCAGGATTAATAGTTTTCCAGTTGTCTCTAAACTTTTTGAACATCGGGATATCAGGGCTACTTGTGATTTGGTGGATTTTTGTTTCGAACGCACATTTTAAAACCAGTTCGTAAACGTGATGGCGGCGAGCAAAGAGTACTAATTCCCTGTTTAATTTTTGTTCCAAAAGTACACAAGCTCCTTTCAATCGCTCTGTATTAGACGTAGTTGTATCACAGCACATTATTTGTACTTTGTCATCGAGGTTCCAGTCATAAAGTGCGTTTAACACAGCTTTAGCTTGATCTTGACCAGAAGAGCTCTCCAGTTTGGGCACAGCCAGAAGTTGTTCCCTTTCTCCAAATGAAATAAGAATTGGCAGGCGTTCTTCTTTAGAACTTCTCACGTCTAGTCCAGTTAATAATTTCCCATCCCAGTGAACGGTCACCATTTCAGGCATATTATTCTGAAAATCTGATATTATAGATTCCGCTCTACCTTTTCTATTCTGTGTGCGAATGCGTTGAATGGACGATTTGTTTATCGGGAAATCATCACAGCTAAGATCTAGTGCTTCTACTACAGCCTGAAGTATATAGACAGAATCCCTTATGCTTAATTGACATCTATCTAAAGCTGCAACTAACTTAGGCGTGATAAAGTCTTTCCTTCCTCTTTTTGTAGTAGTTCCAGAACTTACCGTTTGATATGTCGATGGCAAGGGTTCCTCAAGGCTTTTATTAGAGCTGGTAGGTTGATCGTGATGTCCTTGCGTTTGTATAAAATCTTGTGTAGTAAGAGATGATGATAAACTCTAGAACACTTTTGCTCGTGTCTTTTTTTCTCTTCTTTTAATTTTCTCTGTCTTGCCCTTTCTTCTTTCTCGGCTAACTTTTTGTCTACACCCGCTAAACATCCTGGACGCCCTGGTTCTCTTTGTTTTTGTAAAAAGGCTTTATCTTCCTCTATTTTCATCCGTTCCAAAGCATCGGCGTGTGCTATATCGAATAAATTATCTAAATTGTTTTGAAAGTTCTCCTCACGGCGCTCGTAAACATCTTGTGTTTTTTTGGAATTTTTTTGCAACTCTCTCCAAGCATGGTGAAGATCCACAAGTTTTTTTACACAGTTAGGTATAGCTCTGGTAGGGATTCTAGCTTTTTCCCAAAATATAATACACTCTCGAATGACCAGATTTGCGCTTTCACTAACAGTCAATTTAACTTCGCGAATGTTAAAAAAAAGTACTGCAAGAACTTGACGTTTAGACGGTAACTTTGCGCCTGTTATTTGATAATTTACCTCACCAACTAAGAAAATACTTTTTTTATTGCTTCTTAATTCCACTGCCATCTTCTAAATGTAAAACAATGCGTGTTAATCACGAGAATAACTGAGAACAAATGACAAATACTGCGAGTACGCGCTGCTACTTCCGCGCAACTTGTATGAACATGATTCGATGCAAGTCGGCACGGCTTATCGTACTCCAAATAAGGTTAAAATTTATTTCCGAGTGTTTTAAGAGCAAATGAACAAAACTAAGACCTATGCGTTAGACAATAAAAACTTTGAAAAATAAGGGACACCCTACTGTACACCAATGGACAAATTGACAATGAACAACTAATGAATGAATAGATAAAATGTATGAAAAAATATTAAAAACTATGTACAACCCTATATATAACATTCTCTCACCTGTCAACACGTTTATCGGTTCCCTCGCATCTCTCAGCCTGAGACTAACACAAGGCCGGTCGTTGTCCCCAAATATTGGCAGATCGCTGCCGATTAACATGTGAATGTCCTCGAATGTCCACAACACGTTACGGTTGTATAAATGCTCGTTTGGAGGTTGTTCCGCTCGTGTTTCAGGCTCTGGGAGAAATGGGCCTGAAAAAAATATATATGTACTTTTATGGTTTTATGAAGATATGTCCGTGTGTGGTGTTGTGTGGCTTAAGAATATCACCACCCCATCCCTTCCCGTAGGTGTCGTAAAAGGCGATTAGGGGATAATAAATCCGCTACCACAAGCCCTGAGGAACTACACCAAAAAGAGAAGAAAAAAAGAGTGGACTCTGCAACCTGCTTGGCCAGAGTGACACTTTAAAGACATACCGTAAAACGTGGCAACTTTGCCCAATGGGTCTCAGTTTGCCCGGCAAGGTATTTTTCAGTTAACTTGAAAAATAACGAAAATGTTTGTAGTTACTCTTTTTTTTTAACCAGTGATAGAAAATTCATTATATCTCTGGCAACATTAAGTAACGAATTGTCTCCTAGTTCACTTCAGTTGTCTGCCAGCTGGTATTAAAGTAGGTGGTGTTTTTCGCGGGCCAAAACAAGAATCAAAAACTTTGTCGAAATATCATAGTTGCAGTTGCAGCAGGTGAGTAATTTTTTAATTACAGTTATTTTGTAACAAATAAACAAAATAGACGAAAAAACTAACGTGAAATCTCTCTCAAATTCGAAGATATGGTGGTGGGCAATGTCACCTGCATGTATCTGGAGCACTGTTGGCGACTTAGCCCACCAAAATATCACTGTTGGGGTTGTCACCTAGAAATCTTTAATTTATGAGTAGGTGGCACGTTAATTCAACGTAGGTTGAACTTTAATCGTTTAAACGTAGGTTGTTATTTTTTAAATAAAATGTTTTGAAAGTTTCATTTCGGGTTACTATATAAGTTCCATTTCTTTATTTTCTCGATGACAGTTCTAATTTGATAGTTGTAGTGTTGTGACCAAATAAGTAATGATATCGATCGCATATATTTATTATATTTTGAACAAAGACAAATACAACAAAAACATTCAAATATATTTTTTCAAGGTGGGAACACTCAATGGCCCACCGCCATTTTGTGTTTGTTTTAATCTGTCACTCGCAACAAGACGGTCGTGCTAGTCACTACATTTCTGTTCGCTGAGTTTTTTCACATTATCCATACGTTACGTTGTGTATTTTGTGTTCCTCCGTGTTGATTGCTGCCCAGCTGTCAAATATCAAAATGCCGAAAGGATCTGTTCTGAAAAGGCAGGCGAGAGAACTGGTGATCAAGGTTCGTAATTACTTTGAAGCAGAATATCAAAATGGTGGCCCGCTATTACCACTGTCGCAAGTGCGAGAGCGTGTTGCGGCTGCATTAGGAATTAGTGGACCTACTGTTTCAAAAATTACTACCGAAGCTTACGGTACAAGCGGCATGCACGAAAATAAGCTTCGTACGCCGAAGAAAAAACGCCAACCACGTCGTGTGACATCGGTTGACAACTTCGACGCTGACGCTATTCGCCGTCTTATATATGACTATTACTTGCGCAAAGAAATTCCAACACTTAAAAAACTTGTTGTTTCTTTACGTGAATGTGGTTTGTTCCATGGCCAAAAATCGTCATTAAGCTTGGTTTTGAAAGAAATTGGATTTTGTTATAAAAAATCGGACAAACGTAAAATATTGATGGAGCGTACGACGTTGCTATGGCTCGCTGCGAATTTTTGAGCGAAGCCAAAAAGATATCAGACTGATCAAATGTTATTTTCACTGACGAGACTTGGTTAAATGCAAACCACACAGTATCTAAGAACTGGACTGACGACACCGTCGCTTCCACTAGTTCAGTGCCAATGGGAAAAGGTGAACGCCTCATCATATGCCATGCAGGGTCTACGAAAGGATTTATGTCAGATGCTTTACTGGCCTTTAAATCCAAGAAAACAGTGGACTACCACGAAGAAATGAACGCGGAGATTTACGAAGGATGGTTTAAAGAAATGGTGCAATCTCTGGAAGAACCGTCGATAATTATTATGGACAACGCTACATATCACTGCAGACAAATTGATAAAATGCCGACGCAGGCCAATAAAAAACAAGAGATAATTGACTGGCTCCAACGTCATGGCGAAAATGTGGATAATACTTTATTAAAAGTACAATTAGTGAATATTTTAAAATCGAAAAAAAGCCTCCCTAAAAGATATGTTATCGACGAAATAGCTGCCGAATGTGGTCATTGGGTTCTTCGACTTCCGCCGTATCATTGCCAGTACAATGCTATAGAACTAATATGGGCACAAATCAAAGGACACGCCGCTCGAAACAATACCCATCCCCCCTTTACGGCAAACAAGATGTTAGATTTATTAAAAAATGCATGTGCGGAAGTAACTGCCGAAAACTGGGAAAAAATTGAGAAGAACCCAAAACATTATAGCGTCGGATTGGGAAATTCATGTGGCATTCGATAATATAGAAGTACAGGAACTTATAATAAATGTTGGGGAGAGCTCATCGAGTGACAGTGACGATTCATCAGATTTTGATTAAAATAAATAAATAAAGATTACCTGTCATTATAATTATTTCGTTTCATTGTCGAGTACCTACCTATACCTACTTATTTTACAACAGCTTCGAAAATTTTAAAGAAGTTGGCATTATCAATCAAGAATTAACACGTGTAACATCTTGTAATGAAATATAATATTAGTTAATAAATTTGTACAAAAGTATCCGGCAGTAGTTTAGTTTCTTACATTTTGTAAAAAAATATCGGATCTGTTATCGTGTTACGTTTATCGATAGGTCATGATATATATATATATATCTCATGATTTTATGTGGAATTATGAAACAAGATGACTGTATTTTCATTACAATAAATGAAAACTAATTTAATAGTAATAAAAACCGCCAGTAATGTAATGATTAAAAAAAATCGTATGTTCTAGTAGTCGATTTTGATTGTAACATTTCCAAGTTATTATAATAAAAACACAGTCGATCGACTAACTACATCCCTAAAATTGCTTTCTGTCTGACGTGACCTTGTTAATGAAATATGACGTCTTGGTGCCTAATTTTTGTTCGGAGTTTTAGGCGTTGACGCTAGAACAAAGTTATATCGACCACTGTGTGTGAGCTGTCATCGAGAAAATAAAGAAATGGAAATGGTATAATGTTATTTACAGCTTTACAGATATATTTAATATATTTTAATTATATATTTTAATATACATATTTGCATATTATTAAAAGTTTTTTTTTTATTTAACGAATACCTACTCCTTTAAGTAGGTATTCAAATAATTAATAATATACAAAATACATTTGTATTTGATAAAAACAAAAAACGAAGTTGTTTTAACCGTATTAGTCATAGTCATGAATAGATAGTCATCAACAACATAGATTACTTAAACACAAATACCGAAAAAGTCGGATATACTCGTATCTTTTAGTCACCGGCTACATTTTGTTTATCGATTTATCTCGACAAACTGAGCAACCGTTCCCAAATGAACATATGGTCGGAAAACGGCAAAAAATCACATCCCATACAAACAGTCAAGTTACGTGACAAAATCTTGTATGGAAAGTTCAACATTTTTCCATATTTGGGATCCATGCTTGTTGGGTTTACTTGATAAACCGAACAACTTTGTTCGGTTTATCGAGTAAAACCAATACTCAAAATTTGGATGAGGACTAAAAACTAACCGTGCGTAACAGTACCTACATAGTGGAGTGTAGGCTTTCTCGGCCGTTATCCATATTAATTGAATCTTCCGGGCTACTTGGCCGAGGTCTTCTGGAATCTCTTCTCTTTCTTCCAAACGTTTCATCAACAACTGCGGTTGACATCTTCAGTGGCGACTTTGTCACTTTCGGAGAGATGTTATCTCTTTGGCTTCTCGAGCGCAACTGACTCGACGACTGGGGCGCACCAGTATTTATAGTGGGCGAGGGTAGTTGTGATATTGTCTGTCCGAGTCTGTTTTTCGGCAGCATTATATACCCAACCAACAGTTGAGTATAGACGAATCTCTTGTAGGAACATATGCTCAGACTATGATGAAACAATATTTGCCCAACAAGAAGCATCATAAGTGGGGTATAAAGTTTTGGATGCTTTGCGACTCTTTATCCAAATATTGTCTTGGATTCTATTGCTACCGTGGTGCTAAATCTAAAGTTGACAAAGATGAAATCAAGGAAAAAGGTCTGGGATTTGTTGTGGTAGATAAACTGTTATCGATGGGAAATTACCTGAACAAGGGATACCACCTGTTCACGGATAATTTTTACACTAGTGTTGAACTTGCAAGATCCCTTTATCAGAGAGCCACATACCTAACACGAACCATATGCAGAAATAGGAAGCTTGTTCCAAAGGAAGCCAACACTGCAGAAGTAAACGAGCCCAAGTATTTCACCAACGATCCAGTGCTAATGTGTTCCTTTAGAGATAAAAAGACAAAGAAAAATCCGGTTATTTTGATTTCCACGAACAGCGATACGACAAATGTATCTGTCACAAAAAAGAGAAGTAACTACGAATCCACAAAAAGTAAACCATCAATTGTTCACACTTATAATAAATTTATGGGAGGAGTAGACGAGAGCGACAAAATGATGTACACCTATTTGGATGAACGGAAAACCCTCAAATATTGGAAAAAGGTCGTATTCAATATATTTGCAAGGATGGTGCTGAATGCATATATATTGTATAACGAGAAAAATACAGATAAAAAAATGTCAAGATTAAAATTTACATGCAGCATAATTCGTGATTTAGAGGAGCAATGGTTGTTCCACAAAAATAAACCAGAACCTGCCACTCAAACTACATCTTCCCCTCGGACGTTTGGGTTGGAAAAGTTACCAGGGCGTAATTTACGGCGCTGTGTGGTGTGCAGCAGCAAGGATAGAAGTGATGTGAAGAGGAGCAACCTAATTTGTGCCCGCTGTAAGAAGGGACTTCATGGAGTCTGTGCGGGAAAGCACACCTGTTAACTTTTTTACTTTTATATTCCAGTTTTTGTTGTAGTTTTTGTTCACAATATAAATATTAATTACTTTCTTGTATTTTATTACCATTGTACAAATTTCTATGAATAAAACACAGCAAATATGATTAGAATTGGACATTTTTTTGAAGAGATACAGATTTTTTTGCAGGATATGACATCAAAATCACCGATTTTTCTTGGCTTTTTTAGGCATACATGAGTAAAAACCCATGGCACTCAAACGGTTAATATAGTACCTACATATTTATTGATTTGTTTATTATAAAAATTGCTTGTTTCAAAGTACGATTGATATTACAAGTATATTATTATGTGTTTTATTGTATTATATTTAGCTGTACCTAATACTGTTTAAATATTCATTTTCAGAATGAACAACAATTCCACACCACTAGGAAGAAAAAAGAATTAGAAGAATACTAGGATCGAAAAGTTATAGACTAATTGAAAATAAAAAATATTTCTAGTGGACAGGTTGTAAAGGCGAACAATATTAAATAAAGCAAACAAGATACATATGAAACCGGCGAGGGGACAAAAGAAGTTAACTAATGAAGAAGAGAAAAAGCTAGTCAATGTACTGATTGCTGCCGCGGTCTATGATAGGCCAATGATCAAATTGGATGTGAAAATACTAGTTTTTAAATATTTCCAAAAAAAATCCCGATATCTTTAATGAAAAAATGCCCGGTAATGCATAACCTAAATTAATTTTTCATTTGTAAAAAAATGTTTAGTGACAATAAATACGTAATTTCGTTTATTACGTACTTTTTCCCTCAAAGAAGTATGCCTTAAAAGAAATTTATTTGAAACGCCCATCTTTCTCTTTTTGTAGTAAAGTAATATAAGAAAAATATATAAACAATAAAAATTATTTATCCATTACAAAATGCTTCGCTGTTTTCTTTGTAGCATCTATAAAATTAATAGCGTCAACCCTAGTTCATTGATTTGTTTGTATGAAAAATTTCATAAATTTCTTTGTGACTTTGCCCACTCAATTTTAGTGGACAATATGCATGTTTACATGTTTTATAATCTGATACTCTGTGATATTGTCTAGTACTATAGCATAGTCCACAAGTCCAATGATCACAAGGTTGATAATATCGAACTTACAGAAATATAATGGCAAGTGGGCAAACTTGCCAAAAGTTTACTATTTTTGGCCCACATTCTTAAGTGATTTTTTTACAAATAAATGTACATGTTCCTGCAATTGTTTGATAATGAATGCACAGAAGAGTATATTTATGATTGTGTAGTCCAAACACAATATTGAATATATTCATATTTTATAAATATTTTTTAAGATAATTCGCTTAATCCACTGAAAGCGGGCAAAGTTGGCACGTTTTACGGTACATCTCATGCACAAGACAATGTGCATGAGGAGACCCATGTCCAGTAGTGGATACTGCGAGGGCTCATTGAATTTTTATTTAACCTTTTAAGCAACCGTACACAAACTTTTTCTTTATTTAACTTTTGCAGTGGCAGTAGGACTCCTCCAACCTAGCAAACAATTAAAAGGTCAACGGTCATTCCTTGACGAGTTACTATAAAGATTTATACATATAAAGAGACACCGAGCCGAAATGGCGGAATCTAGAAACATCTAGAGCTTCCTTTTATGACATAAAGACTTAGGGAAGGGATATTTCGATATTTATACCCCTAAAGGGGTGAAACGGAGTGTCTAAGTTTGTATGAAAAAAAAATGGGTCATATTAACTTGAAACGTTAAATACGAAAAATCAGCTAATTTTAAACATAGTGAACTTTTCCTTTGTTGCATATTACAATATATAATAAAAAAAATCTGATTCTGAAGGATCTGATTCTATAATTACCCGCGATACACATATTGGTACGATGCGGAGGGGGCGCTTCGCCAGCACGAGGGGGCTCCGCCACACTGTGCGACAGGAACTTGTGTGTGAGTAGGCCTCCGCCGGTGGACGCGGCCGGAGGGAGCATAAGGGTCATACGCTCCTGTACCACACAATCTTATTCAATAGACCATCGTTTCTCAACCTGGGGGTCGTAACCCCCAGGGGGTTCGCCGTCACATATACAACGTGTCACTGAAATCAGGCAAAAGCTGGAACATGTCAACCAATTTAAAAAAAAAAAAGGGTTAAGTCAAAAGTTAGAAGCATATGTTTTCTTGTCCTGCCTAGAACGTTCGTAGCACTCATTATTCAGACCGGCCGTCTGGGCAAGGCGCGCTCGCGGTTCGGGCGACGCCCGTAGAATAATAGATATACTAGAATTAAACCATAAATGATAAAAAAAAAAAAAAAAATTTCGCTACTGAAGTTATTTTCATCTTTTGCGTTAATTCAGTGACACGTTGTATACAGGGTGCCAGTTGGTCATGAAAAATTTAGTACTTATGAACGAAAAAACAGTTTTTATTAATTAAATTAATGATTCATAATCAAATGTTAAACGGTAAAAAATACAATGATGGCCTAATTATAAGTAAGGGGATCGTGAGGTTATTTACTTTAATTTCAGTCATTTCAGGGGGTCACAACCCTGAAAATATTGTGAAACAATGCAATAGACAAAACTCTAGTCTGGACATCACAATACATTGAAATATCAATAGAAATGTCCTAAAGGATTGATTTACTGATTTATCAACGCTGAGCTGTTGGAGTTCACTGAAGTTCCACTAAGTGGAAGGATGTATGAATGGAGAAATGAATATACACAATGAAGAATGGTTGGATGGATGGAGTCATGCTTCAAAATTAAACTTACCTGTTCGGACATGGTCTTGAGTATATTCTCGTAAAAGAAATCCTTCAGCCAAGACCACTCGGATTTCATCAAGTAGTCATAAACGTCGAAATCGTCCAGAAGGAGCGTGTTCTCCACTCTGTGTACCATCATGCTTACCTGAAAAACAAGACGGAAATAAAACACGTTTTCTTTATTTAAATAGGTCCCCAATTAAGTAAACACTGGTACAAACTAATATAAAAGTTACAATTCTTAAAGGGCTGCTTGTATGTTTTAGTTTTATTGAGAGAAATAAAGACAATTTCAATCAACATGCAAAATACAAAAAATATATATCTAAAAACATAGAAATAAGGTGGTGGAAGAGCAGACCGCCCAACTGGTGGAAAATTGGTTATTGTCGTCAATAAATATTCATGCAATTGGATATTGGATATAATTATATATCTGAAAACTAGAAATGGATCCGTGAAATCAATATAAAAATATCTTGAAAAATTAATTAATTAAAAGGTTTAGAAATCAAAGTTAGAAGAGGATAATGCTACTGTGTTAATAGCATGAGTGGCAGAAGCTGCGATAACTTATAACCTCAAATAGTGCCGAGCTTTTACCTACCGCATCTTCTGAGGAATTTGAAAAATTATTTTTAAATATGATTTTATTTTCTTCTATAGTTTCGAACGAGCCATATAACATATCAATTTTATGTACAGTCAACAAATTCATTTATCATAAAAAAGCAGCAGACATGATGATGTTTAATTCATAGAGATGAGAAGCAAAGAATACAACCCCGATAAGAATGACCCTCCCCATTGCCGTTGTCGTCGTCGTCGTCCTCGGCACGTCTGAGACGACCCCGACGACCCAATTACTGCTGCCAATGCGGTTCTTACACTACCCTCACAGACTTCACATATACACCGTCCCCGCCGGCGAAGACGAGGACGTCACTCTCGCTACACCGTGAACACTCACCGGCCTTCAGCCAACACTTTTACCAGGTATCGGCACGTGCCTGGGCGCTTCTCCCCGACTCGCGATCCCGCGGTACCCTCCCAAAGTAACGCCCTAAGCCGAGGTCTGTTCCCCCCGCCGCCGGTCTACTGGCGGGGTAGCCCCTAGGCTCGTTGCTGCACACTCTCTTTGCTCCTGGCTGAGCGCCTTCCGCGCTCGCCCTAAACCAAACATGTCCAGTGACTCTTAAAAAGCCGTTAAGGCCACAATAATTTAGCCATTCCGAAAAAAAAAAGAAAAAACCCAAAGAATACAAGTGAGACCGTAACAAAATAGAGGCCCTGAGTCCTGTCAATGGACAACTTAAATGTCTTAATTGACTTGAATGTATTATTTTTTAGACATCAATTAGGATATAAATTATATCAAGCCTAAGCTGGAAGAAAGACTGGACCCCACGACACAGGGAATACTACTCTAGAGTCCTCTGTATATTATTGAAACAAATAAATAAAATATTAGGTAGTCGGATAAGTTCGCGACCTTTTTATAGTGAAAATAATAAAGACTTTTTTGTATTACATAAATGGAATATTGTCCATTTAATTCGATTATCTTTCGACACTTTTCTGGCAGAGCCATTATCCCATAGCTATGAATTTTTTTGGGGTTTCCGAGCGAAAAACTGATTTAAATGATTTATACAGGCTCCTCTTGAATGTAATTTTACTCCATTTAGAGAATTTTGGAAAAAAAATGTGGAATAAATGTTAATCTGAAGGTCCTATGTCTGAACTGTATGGAGGATGCATTAAAACTTCCCAGCCAAGGTCCATCAATTTTTGTTTAGTCATAAGATGTATGCGTTCGAGCATTGTTGTGATGAAAAACTACCATCTTTTCTATTCATAAATTCTGGGCATTTTTCTTAACTATTTGTTTCAAATTTACTAATTGCTGACCGTAGACATCAGAATTAGTCATTTGTGGCAAAGGCTCGTAATACACAATGGCTTTCCAGTCTCACCATACACATAACATAACTTTGTTTGGAGTGAGGCCTGACTTTGGGACTATTTGTGATGACACACTGCGCTTAGACCGTTTTCAAACATTGTTATCGTAGGTGATCCACTTCTCATCGCCAACCACTTCAGAAATGTATCGATTTTGTTTTAGCAAGATCTCGCATATGGAAATTCTATTCACCAAGTTTCTGTCATTTAAATCATGCGGCACCCAAACATCTAGCTTTTTTACAAAATTCAGTTTATGCAGGTGATCCAAAACTTCGAGTGGTGAATGCTAAGCTCTTCCGCAATTTAATAAATACTTATGTGTCGATCGATCTGTTCCAATTTATGCAATGACTTCATCAACATTTATCTGAATAGCAAGGAACATCATTCACATCAAAATTACCAGATCTGAATCGACTGAACCATTTTTTTGCAGTAATTTTAGTCCGCAAATCTCTTTTCGACCCTTGTCGAAAAAGATTGTAAAACACCTCTAATTTTCTCCTAACTTCCATTAACTTTAACTTCGTGGAACTTTAACTTCCATTTTAAAATTGTTAAAAAATATGAAGACAAAACTTTTAACGTGTTCTATCAATTTGGCGCCATTACTAAACAGTTTGCTGTAAAACGGTATATCACTTTCCCGACAGTGATCAGTGTTGCCAGAAATATAGCACACCAAAGTCATACGTTCAAAAAGGCCATGAACTTTTCCGACTACCTATTATTAAGTTTACAATACATACTGTTCCATTTGGCTGATAAGGTAGCTTAAGTAATTTCTTGATACATTCGGCGCCCGATATAACATCAACGTCGCCTACGCAGTCGGGGAACATGTTGGCCATTCTGAAACTGTAATGGAAAAGGTGTTTTTGAATCATTCATGTACAAGTATTAGTCCATATAGGCTTACAATCGGGTAGCCCAATTGTTAATGCCTTTGTCTACTGTGCAAAAGGTCCCGGGTTCTCTTTTTGCCTCCTAATACACATGACTGTTAAACAAATAGACAAATAACTAAAACACTAGAAAAGACCCGTAAAATAAAAATATCTTCAAATACGATTGGACTTGGAAAACTATTTAGAAAAGGACCACTACTTGCCTATGTTGTTTTTGGCCAAAATTTCTCTTAGTTTCATTGCCCTTATGGTAGACTCATGAGAAAGATCGGTCTCATTTTTCGAAATGGAATGAACCTAAATCTATATCAGTATAGCTCCTAATACCGTTTTGCACAATAGTATGGATATAAATTGTTTGTATAGATGCAGTGTTTGGATTAGAATCAAGATCACTTTTGTGTCTTATTTAAATGAATTGACTCAACATGATCATTTCTTGAATGTTTTTGTGAGTTGGCCAGTTGGTTGTGAGTTGCATTTATTCTGATTGATTCTCCTCAAAGACTATATGTGGAACCTCCCAATCGGGAGGAACCTTGTCCTCATCCATTTTATACACCACCACCTACTACTTGCTGCAGTACACTTGGATCAGAACAAAGTATAACCATAAAGAAAAAGAAAAACTAAGTAAAACACCAAAATAACCCCACTTATAGTATATTTCGTATTCACAACACCCTTTGTGAGTAGACAACCTCACCCAAATCTGTTGTGCAATGTGAAAAGATGACTGGCTTATGAAAAAGCTTTACCTAGACAGCCCAGTTCCCCCTGTCAAAATCTGCTTCAGCCCATAAGAATCTATTGCTGCACCCCAGTCAGAGGGTGGCAAGTTCAAGTCTGTGTTGCACTGTAGCCTCGCATAGCTGACTGGAGTTTGGAACGCAGTGTATTTCACCACTGCTGTTGACTTGATGCCCGGAGATGGACTGCGATCCTGAAAAATAAATAAAAATTTAAAATACTAATCCAATACATAATGTAAGCTGTGTGGTGTCAACCAGCTTTAGAATAGCAAGACCTATCTCTTCCCATGAGTGTTGTATACAGTGACTAAGGAATAACAACCACAAGCCCTGAGGAACTGACTACACCACTTTTAAAAGAGTGGCCTCGCCAACCCATTTGGCAAGTATGGCATTTTTAAGGCCCTATTCATATTTTCTTATCACTGTATTCTTAATTAAGCTTCATCTGTATCCACTTGTATTCTTTGTTTTTATGGTGGATTAATTAACTGGTTAAGACCATAGTTATACCATAGTAATTCTCATTAAAAGCCATTCAATTATTTTTACATATTGATATTAAAATTATAATTAAGAAGCCATAGAAAGGACTGATATTAAAGTTAATCTTTACATACAAGTCACTTCATTTTCTCAAATTGATAAATTGGTTGAGGGTGTAGAAGCTTGACAAGCCATCCCCTCAACCTCAATCATTAAGTTGTCTTTATATGTCTTAGTGCATTAAAGTTTAAGCATGACTATATTGCTAAATAGCACAATAAGTATATATCATCAAACCATTTGGGCACTGCGAACTAAGACCAATATATTTTCAAGAAATATGTATGAATTCCTATGATGTCATCAGCTTAACAGAAACATAGCTTCTCGACAGTATCTCTGATGAGGAACTATTTGACAATAAGTATGTAGTCTGGAGATGTGATCGTAATTACCTACCCATGGGTCAGAGATGCAGTGGGGGTGTAGCTACTATAGTAAGCTGAATAAAACAAACAATTGAAAGTCGAAAATAGAATGTTGCACATTTTTTAAGACAAGAACCTCATAGGTATCATGTGAAAAAAGTTTCGCTCGAAAATCTCACACCATGAAGGTTTTATGTCAATTCAAAGTATCTATTTCTATAAAACGGGAATTTCATACTTTAACCCCTTACGGTACTGTACGGTACCACCGACGGTACCCATTACGGTAATGACTTCATTATACAACTTGAAACCTTCTCTTATAAAATTACTGATTTTATAAATAATTATGCTTATATATTTTTTATAAATAATTTAAAATGCTGGAAGCTAATTAAGATCTACATTGTGTTTCATTACATTTACTTCCATGTCATATCCATAGAAATATAGCTGATAATATATCTATACATATAATAAAAATGTAACTGATCTGTCTGTACATGGAAGATATATGAGAAAAACTATTATCGGGGCCTTTATCAATGCAATAGAACCCAAAACAATGATTGTTAGAATTTTTGTCTGTTTGTCTGTGCGCGCTAATCTTAGAAACGGCTTAACCGATTTGGGTGAGGTTTTCACTAATGTATTGTGGTAAGCTTCACTTAAAATTTAGTGTTTGTTTTATTTCAATCAGTTCATAAATAAAAAAGTTATATCAATTTAAAGAATCACGTCGAATAAAGACGGTGTTTATAAACTAAATAAAGTCCACGCGGACGAAGTCGCGGGCAACAGCTAGTATAGGATATATATGTAAGCACAATAGTTTATAAACTTGCTAAAAATAAAATAATAACTGCAACCTTATTGCAATGCTGCATTTCTTGCTAATAATAATAAATGCTAGCTGTTTATAATGAACTTGTATGTACTTTTTATACTACTAATTTTAGTTTTACACAACATCAAAATTGTACCCACAATTCTGTTCTGTAAAAAATACTGTTAATACACTTTGATATAATGGATATTAAAAAATACTTCAATTGCTAATAACTAATCGTTACAAAATTACTATGGACAATAAATTAGTAAAAATAATGATTATTTTATTACAAAACAAAAATACCATAGTTCGTTTGACTTCATTCTCGTTGTCGCTATCGTCCATTTTCATTGTTTATTTAATTCTTCACGAAAATACGATAAATCTACCAATTAAATATGCAAAGAGATGAATGAATCATAGTATTTCTTGGTTTCATGTAATTTTTATACACTGAGAAGAAAAGTTGTAAGAAATATTTCTTTGAATTTTCACACGAATATGTACAATACAATATTAAGTACCTATATGTATTAATATTATTTTTATTTATAATTATTTGGACACTGGCATGGCCATTGGTCTACAGACAGCAAATAATAAAACAGAAATATTTTGTCACGTATTGTCCAGTCCCGTCGAATAATAAGAATCTAGGTTTTCTGAGGACAGAGTTGAACTCCTTGGAAGAACACGAAAAGTGCAATATCACGCAATTAAATTTCACAAACATACACTTATACAAAATACTACTTTGAAGTTTAATAAATTATCACTATTATACCACAAATCCCACAATACACAATTTTCACAATCATCGAACAAAAACTGAACTTTACTTTTAGGGTCCTGCGAAAAAGTTGAACATGCGCAGCTGTGCTGCGATTCCGAATTGGCGATTCTAATGATTCTCTTTGATATTCTAATTACGGTGCATCCAATTTTATTTCCATAACACAAGAAGAGAAGCAGCATGATTTAACTCGGTACCTCTCAAGTCCGTATATGTAGAGACACCCAAACCCGCGCCTTCCATTCAACCCAAGTCGGCCACAGTGCCTCCCAAAATGACATTACCCGCTAACCTTGCTTGGAAGAATACTCCAGTCCCTAAATCTCAACCTCGAGCTCAACCTCCCTCCTAGTCCAAACTTGTTCTGGTCTAACGGAGGATCTGACCCTAGTCAGTAATTTCTTTGAAGCCATCAACCTCCAGGAAATTAGAAACTAGGCCCAAGCCCTCAGGTCTACAGAGGGAAACCCTATGGCCCGTCTAGACTTAGTCGTTAAGTATGACCCCAAAAAATCTTTTTATAATTATAGTGGCTTAACAAAGAACAAACGTCTCTTACCTACCTCCTTGCCCGTCGCATTTTTCAACATTAATGGCATACAGTCTCAAGGCACCCAGATTCAAGGTTCCCTCGGAAACCACCAAACAGATATAATGCTAGTGCAAGAGACTTTCTTGAAACCTAGCCAATGCGATCCCAAAATCGCTCAGTACGACTCAGTACGAAATGCCAGGTTCCTAGCCAAGGAGGCGGCACCCTCATTTACTACAAAAGGTCCTTGCACGGCATTCCCATACTCAAGCCTCCACTGACTAATATGGAGGCCTCGGTCTGCCGCTTAGCTACGACAGGTCACCCACCTGTCACTTTGGCATCTGTCTACTTGCCTCCCGATTGAGAACTGCTCAGGACTGACCTCAAGTCACTCCTCGATATGGGTAACTCAGTCATCCTCAACTCCAAACATCCTAGTTTCAATAGCGACACATCCATCCAGAACGCCTTGACAGATTCATTAACTAACTCGACTTTGACGTTATAGCTCTAATGACGCCAACCCATTACCCTCATAATGTTACACATGCACCCGACCTAAACTCTATACGAGTTAGACCACCGTCCCATAGTAATGAAAATAAATTAGGTCGGCAGATCGACCCACCTCTCCAAGACAAGACTATTATTGACTAGAGCAAGCTTGAGGAAGCACTTGAGGCTTCTAGCTCCCCCCACCTAGACTCTATCCCAAACGACCTGTCCAGTGCGGATGACACAAACACATGCGGTGTCGAGACTCGGTAGCCACCTTAGTGATATAATCCAACGCTCCTCTACGCGGGTCCCAGGAAAAAATGATCGCCGATGGGAGCTGCCCGAGGACATAAGGGAACTGATAATAGGCAAGGACTTGTGAAGAGAATGGGCGCAGGATGCGAGCATTTGAATTCACCGCTGCGATTCTTTACGTCCCTCTCTAAAGCTGTGTGTGATGGCGACATCTCTGACAACAGATCGTCCCAGCTCTTGTTTTTAAATTCAGCGCTGCTATTCTTTACGTCCCGCTATAAACAAGAGCTGGGACGATTTGCTGTCAGAGATCACGTCATCATCATCACACATAACTTATTGATGGTTGGCGAGATCTATGAAAACAGACAATACTGCCCCCATGCCCCCACTAACTAAACCGAACGGCCCTCCCGCATTTGACATTGAAGAGAAGTTGAAATGCCTGGCCGACAGCCTTAAAGTCCATTGCTCCCCTAGTCGTCAACCGTCGACGGGTTACACATCGACTTAGTTGACGGAGAGGTGTGGCATCGAGCCCCTATCCCCCCATCAGACCGTTCAAGACCCATCATTCGGGACTAAGACTACCTTACCATTCGCACCTTTAGCTACAGCATTGAAGGCACTCTGTCCAGTTCTTGCCTAATCAGAGTTGGGGTACCCCAGGGCTCCATCCTAGTACCCGCGCTTTATTTCCTCTACACCAATGACATTCTCTAATCCCCTAGAATAGAGCCTGTTCTCTTTGCAGGTGACACCGCCCTCTATGCTTCAGATAGGAACCTACGACGTGTCGCTCTACGCCTGCAAAGCGCAGTCACCGTCCTAGGCGAGTAGTTTGTGAGATGGAGTATAGCCGTGTGGTTTCGGCCGGTTATAAAATAACACCACCCATCTCTTCCCGCGGGTGTCGTTAAAAGCGAATAAAGGCTATCAATGCCGTTACAATGCGCTAAGGAAATAAATCACCTACAAATTAATGGACTCGCCAATTCGCTTCGCGGCCATACATCCCTCTACCCAAGACAATGTGCATTAGGAGGTCCGTATCCATCAGTGGATACAGAAAGAGTTGACTGAATTTGCTCTTTATTATTTGTACCTACCTAGATAGATAATATAACTTCCTTGCCCCTAGGATTACACTTAATTTTTTTATATTTCTTGTTTCAGTCTATGCTTTGCTTTGTCTATGACGTCGGACGCCAATCGCCGGAAATCGTAGTCGCCGGCAATCGGCCATTTTATTCCGCCTTCAATTCATTCATTGATTCTTTTGCGTTCCCTGTTTTTCAGCTTGTTTTAGGCGATTTCATTGAAGTTTTCTTTAATTTTTCAACTACTATCAATATTTAGGAACCTTAGTGAATAATTTATTCGGAAGCTTTTCTGGTATGTATTGATTTTAAACAATAATTTGGATTTTAATTTTTTGCCCCGATTAATCGATGGTAGGCTACGTACGTAGACGACGCTTTTTACTTAGATATTGTCAACGCTTTTTAGAAACTAATATATTATTTTGAAATTAATAGTATGTATAGTTTTATTTGTACTCTTTTACTCGATTAGAAACGACATTCTCAATTGTGAGAAAACGCTGGTGCTAAGTTCTTTCATTGCCGAAAATATTAAGAATAGATATTAAGATAAGAAAACATTCACCAAAATTTCACAGCATAGATTGGCCATGCACTGTTATTGACCTGTAAAAGGCATTTCACCTATTTCTGTTATCAGATCGATAATCAAGATGGCGAACCGAAGACCGCAAACGGGGGGCCGCCGGATGGATTTCGGGCGTAATGATCGCGGGAAGAACTTCGGTCGGGCCGGAGTCTCACCTTGGCAGACTACTGGTCCTACCACAGGGTTGCCTAACCTTCTCCCTCTTTCTGGAGGTCCAACAGAGGCGACCTTAGCTCTGGCCAGCAATATCATCAATCTGCTGCAACCGCGGCAGAACCCTGTACCATCTCTCCTCGACATGCCAATAAGGCGTGACTTTGGCCCTGACATGGGCCGGTTTGATCGAGGTTACGGACCTAATCGGGTAAGTATGTAGGAATATTTTTTCTTTTAATCTTATATCAGTCATAACACCATGTGTTATTTTTCCAAATTCCCAATCAATTAGGGTTATTTTAAGTTACAATTAAGTAAAAGCTTAGTTTCAGATGTTGATATTACATTGGATTCATGAACCATTCTTTGTTTTCTACATAATATATGAATATTTAATACATGTAACTATATAGTACAGTGTACTTTAATATTTTTTCTAAAAATATCACTCTTAAATCAATTTATTTTTCACATGAAAAATATCTCTGCATCTATTTTAATGCATGTTATTTTTTTTACTAGCTTTCTTTGATGTGTATATTCATTTATACACATTAAAAAATCCAATATGTTACATGATAAGTCGGCAGAATTCTTGCATTGACTGAAAATAATTAAATATTAAGTTTCAGCAACATTCCTTGGCCCTGTGGGGCACAATGCTTTCTTACTAACACAAAATTGTGATTCCCTAGATGGGCAATCAAGGTAATTTCCGGCGTACGGGCAATTACAATCGAGCTGGTGAGCGTATCAACAATCGTAAGCCCTACAGGCCCAGTGATGGGCAAAGGCAACCCAACAAGAGCTCCCTGAAAAAGGATGCCGATTCAAAGGCAAAACCTAAGGAGAGGTAAGGATCTCGGTGCTGCTTTCCTTCCAGTGGAGCATACACCACTGAATTTCTAGCCACTGCTTGTAAGCAGTAACTACCCCCACTTTACTTTTAAGACGCCATAGCGTTCACCGGCTTAACACGATTAGCCTAATTGGCATTTTTACTCTGCAAAACTGCATAATTTCAACCTGTATTTTCGGGAAGATTAATGAACCATTAATATAAGACCCCCTGGTGATTTGTTATGGTCTTCATCATAGACAATGATTGTCTATGCCATGGTTTGCCGACACCGAGAAGTATTTGCTACAAAATTTTCTTTGCTAAAAACAGTTTTGTAACAGCACTTTGAATGACAAAATTGTTTGAATTTATGAACAAACATTCGCCATTTTGTGCCAGTGTCGTGTTGCAGGGCTACATTCAAGGCAATTGAAATATTACAATGTCTGAAGCTGGTTTCCTGCTATGTTTGTCGATTGGTTTGTGAAAAATCATACTTAATGACATTTATTTATTTGCAAGATACACGAACAGCATTTACACGAAAAAACACAAATGTTAAAAACTTACAAATTCAAAATACCGCGTGCAGTACTTTAATAGGTGCATACAAGTTCAACACAGAGGCACGCAAGTATGATTTAGGCTAAGTTTAGATGATCGCGCGTAAGAAGACCTACAATGTTCATATACAATTGTTTATGTGGTCGCGGGACATCACGCGTAAGCTTTGAAGTACTGCATTCACGTATCGACCTGATCAGTTGATCCGCGTAACGTGTGGCATTCAGATGTTCGAAACTACGAAACATGGATGACGAAGGCTTCAACATCGAGTTGTTTAACGATGAAATTGAAAAGAGACGAACGAAATAATACTGTATCTGTATAGCATTGTTACTGCATCGTAAATCATCTTCAATAATATTTATTAAATAATCAAATGACGCGACCGACATCCTGAAGTAATTGAAAAGAGTTCTGAGGTTTGGATAGAGGGTAACGTATAGACTATCTGTAGTTCTGTCTTTTAAAAATAGTATGTACCCAGTATCTTCTTTCTTTTCGTCGACTTTTTGGCCTCCGATATAAAATCCAAAATCAGATTGCCTCCTCCACTTCAATTCTCAGTGACTGCTATCGCTAGACTGCCGCGAGTTCTCCCGCAAACATCTGAACAGTAGGTACATATGCGCGTAGGCGCGCGACAAACGCCCGACATCGCGTGATCATCTGAACTTAGTCTTAGAACGATAACGGCATTGGCAATCCGTGTACGCAAGAAAACTGGTGACTTAGTTTATTAATTAAAATGAATACTCTATACTTGTAATTCCAGCTTTATTTACACTCTAACCATGATTTGAATGCAAATAAATAAATAAAATGTTATAAGAATAACAATTGAATAAATCTAGATCTTGAACATGTTTCTATTTTCAAGTTTTGATAATTTGCTTTTTTTTTCATTTTGTCAATTGTGTAATTTTGTTGTAAATTCTCAATTTTACAACTGAAGAATATGCAAATCTGTCTTAAATATCAAAATTCTAGCCAGTTTTCTTTAAATAGATTAATAATTTATTTACTCATTTTACATACAGAAAACTTATTGTGTTAACTAATTGTTTATACAGCAATCTATGAAACAAGAAAATGTTATATTTTGTATCAAAAGTATTGAGTTCATTGTTCCCAGAACTAGAATGAACCAGTATTATGCCATACAAATAAAATTGTGCAACATCAAAGCTTTTAATAACAATTCATCACAAATAGAGTACTTGACAACTGCGGAAGTCCTATCATCTTAGAATGTTAACCAATTCAAAGATAGACTCAACCAACCAATATCTTAGAGCACAAAAACAGTTGTAGACGCATCAGCACAAGCTGCTTGTCTATTATATGGTAATTATAATAAATAGCTTTCAGAACTTATGGTGGACTATAGTGTGACAAGCATAATGTTAGGTATCAAATTAGGTGGATTAGCAGTCATTTTCGACTATCATGACACGACTTTATTTACAAACAATCCAAAAATATGAAATCATACGCACTTGGTATGTTACAATACAAACATAGCAGTAAAACAGCTCAAAATAACTTGTCAACATAAAACTAATCATACTGAGTGTGTGCTACAGTGAACAAGACAAAGATGCCAATAAGGAAGAAAAGGAAGGCGAGACTTCTGAAAAGACTGATTCCAAAGAAGACTCTGAAGGAAAGAAGGAAGCCCCGAAGACCCGTTACGATGACATTAATTCTGCACTTTTGAAGTGCCATATCTGTAATAAGAGCATGTGGGATGGAAGGTCTTTCGAGAACCATCTGAGTGGTAGAGCTCATGCCATTATGATGCAGAAGACCGCTCAGAGCTATGCGCTGACTGCTGATACTATGAGGCAGGAGTTTAAGGTGAGAAATTGCATGAAAATTTCTTCTTTTAGTCTTCTAATGTAACCAGTGATCTATGGGTAATAATATCATATCCCATCAACTTGATCAATAAGTTTTCTTAAAATTTTCAATGTTTGGAAAATTTCCTGAAAATTAATTACCTCTTCACTAAAGGCGAGAGTTAGGGTAACTCAGGGATTTTGTTAAATCACCTGGAAAGTCAGCGTAATGAGACTGCCATATGAATCTAATTCTATCGAAAATATGTTTTCCCTGCATATTTCTATGGCTGATTATCTGTAACATCTCATATTAAGGTATTACATCTCCATTACAAAAACGTGATACATGGCTAGTATTATCGCGTCTATCTAAATACTAAATGGATAATGCCTACTTTAGGTTATTTAATGATCTTAATAAATAGAAATTCAATAGATTATTACCACTATATAAACAATTTAAGACAATTGTAAAAAAAAAACGTTTAGACGCATAATGTGCGCGATTCGTGAAATGTGCAATTTGCAAAAAGTACATAATACTATCATTTTTGTATAATCATAATCAGTTTTGTAAAATATTCAAACTTGTATAACCCGTACATTAAATGAAAAAGATTATTTGTTAAGTGAGGTAAAAATAAGAATAAAGTATTTTTAGAATAGCTTCAGCTGCTTTGCTGAAGTTGGATGGTCTACCCAAGATATACATAATGGTGAACAACTTCGAGTGCCACACCTATGCTTACCGGTCCTGGAAGAACATGTTTATTGAACATGGTTTTTGTCTTACCTATGGTAATTCCGTGACCGACGCATTACAATGTTGCGTTAAGTAAGGCCGTTCAGCATCCAGTTCAAATCAGTCCTGTAGCCTCCTTGAAACCCAGCGTCCTCTGGCGGCTGGAACTCGTTTTACCTCCGTGCAAAACGATTTATAATTACCCTCGAAAACAGCATATACACATGACTTAGGAAAGAAATAGGTCTATAGTTCTTCAATAAGACCTGGTCACAATATTTTCTTAGGTTTTCGCGATTACTATACATAGCAATTAAACAACTTTGAACGGTTTAACGTCCACTTCCACCACGTCCACTGCAAAGTGTTCGAAACGTCGGGATATAAATAATGTCAAATATACGCGATTTAAACCGTTCAAAGTTGTTTAATTGCTAAGACCTGGTCACCTTTCTCGAAGAACAGGACTACCACTGTTCTACTCCAAGCTTCTGGTGACAAGGCCACCGTTTAAGACGGTATTAATAGGCGTTTCATTTCTCCTAAAATGTGAGCTTGTCCACCTTTCCAAAGCTCTAATGTTATACCGTCTTCAAGAGGTCCATATACGCATCCACCTTGGCTGGGCAGCATTTGGAAAAATGCGTCTGCTCTTCTCGCCGCGTATACCACAATACTTGAAGACGAAAGTTTTCAATTACTGCATCCTGCCAGTTATGACGTATGGTGCAGAAACGTGACCTCTAATGGTGGGCCTGATCCATAAGTTAAAAGTCGCTCGGAGAGCTATGGAGAGAGTTATGCTCGGAGTTTCCTTGCCAAAGATCTAGTCACAGTGGCAGTGAGCAGCTCATATTTGCCATAAAATCGATAACCGATGGGGTAGACAAATGCTCAAGTGGAGGCCACGTATCTGTAAGCTGGCTGTGGAATGCCCCCCACCTGGTGGACCGACGATTTTAAGAGGTTCGCCGGTAGTGGTTGAATGAGAGGAGCCGAGGATCGTGTGTGGTGGCGAGGTTTGGGAGAGGCCTATATATTTTTTACGTCTACAATTTTATTGCACATTTTGGTAATTTCACATTTCTCTAACTGCACATTATGAGCCTAAACTCTAAAAAAAATGAAATTTATACTAGATTTTCTCTATTTCTACTAGATCCGCGAAATGAAACGTACCCGTAAATCTGGGCAACAGCCTCCTCGCGATTTCTACTGCGCTATGTGCGATATGTACGCTGGTGATGGTGCTGTCCATCGCACCACCGTCGGCCATCGCAAGCTCAAGAAATACCTGCATCCCACTTGCACATGTTGCCACAAGGAGATGCCGACAAGGATAGAGCTAGACGAGCATAGGTTGACTGCGGAACATCTGAGGAATATTCAGGATAAGCAGGAGGTTATCACCAAGCCTAAACCTGAAGGTAACTTTAATAATAATAACTTCCCCTTGAAATAATGGAACTATTTTCTTCTAAGTTGTCTTTATTTCTTTTCTCCACATCATAATTATCAATTAATTTCTCTCGTTTTTTTCGACATCGTGTATAATCAGAATACATATTGCACTAAATATAGGTGTGGACCTGTATTAGTAATTCTCAGTAATGGGTAAATGTTCAGTAAATTACTTTCTGCTTTAACTTGAGTTATGTCAAAATCAATTTAAACCGTTGGGGTTGCCAACTTGTTAAAAATAAATTATGAATTCATTTTAATTACATAATAATAATATTTTTATTGAAATATTCTTCTTACACAAATATTTATTAAATTAAATTTCTTAAAGATCTAACAGCTCTATTCAACGTGAATATGCAATGTTTTAGTGAACATAGCAGAAGGAAATCTTACTCACCAGAAAATCATCATATGATTATTTATTTTCTCTGCATTACTTTTCCCCAAAAATAAATCGTATCTTTCCCTAGTAATGGTGATCTCGACCCTATCAATGGAGCAGTCGTACTTACGTGAGGACCGCCAGCGTCGCCCTAGGACTTCGCACGCGGATAAAGATAAGGAAACCACCGAGAATGGCCCTAAGGAGGGAGAAGAACAGGTATAACATCACACTCGATATCCCACTAGGATTCCTTGTGTCTAGACCTGTGACTTTAACCCCTATAATTCAATCAAAATCTTTCTAAGTCCTATACTTTTCTAACTTGTGGCTTCTAAGCCCTATAATTTTCTAACTCGTCAATTCTGACCCCCTATTGTTTTCTATCTTGTCACTTCTAAGCCCTATATTTTTCTAACTTGCCACTTCTGAGCTTCATAATTCACCATTTTTTTCCAAACCTTACAATTCAATAACTCTTTCTATCTTGTCATTTTTAAGTTCTATAATTTTATAACCCGTTACTATCTTGCTAATTATCAATAATAACTAAGTATCTTGGTAATTATCAATGATAATTATCTTGATAACACTTAGTTAACCCCTATATTTTTCGAACTTGTCGTTTCTAAGCTCTATAATTCAGTAACTTTTTCTGTGATTAATTTCTAACATTTTAAGTAATTAATTAATTATACAACTTGTCTTTGAAAGAACACAAAAGCTGAAACATGTCAACTAATTTCATTTAAAATGTATAAAACCGATCTAGCAAAAAAAAATAATTTGATTACGGAACTTATATATATTAAGACTTATCCTTTATATTTAAAGGGAAAAAATAAAAATATATTTAAAGTTTTCCTGTCTAAAATTTTTGTAGCGCTCATTACTCAGATGGGGCGCCTAGGCGGGTGCAGCGCGGTCGATCGCGTAGAATCCAACTGAATAGATAGACGCGTAGATAGATTATCAATAAATTATGAATATAAAAACCTATTGTAAAAAGTGGTAAAATCGATTCTACTCTCCATACTGAATAACCTGCTTTCAGTTTTTGTGTTATTTCAATGACAATGTATAATAATCTGAAAAGAGTCAAATAACCAATTAATTCTCCAACTCGGGAGCAGACAGAAGAGAACAAGGAACAGGAAGAAGGTGAAACAGCAGAAGGTTCTGAAGAAAAGCCGCTCAAGAAAGGCATAGACTCTGAGAACACCATTCTGGATTACAAGGAGGGAGACGATCTTACCGACTTCACTTCGGATATGATTCCCGTTTATAAGTAAGTTCATTTTCTACCTTCTTATTTGGTAGGATAAGTGGTATATTCAAAGGTGTGCCAAAGTTTGTCGTTTTTGACTGATATTCTACATTTCCTATCCTATATCCTCTAATGTAAGTGTTAGTGATGTACCAAATATTTGTATTCCTATTCGCGAATTTTTCGTGTATTTTTCAATATTCGCATTCCTATTCCCAAAAAATATATTGTGCATATATTGTGAATATGTTAGCAACAATATTTTCGATTATAATACATTTAAATAGAAAAAAATATTCAAGAAAACGATAACTTTTGAACATTTTTATTGTGAAGTTGGCATAAAAAAGTATTTGCATTTTACAATAATATACTTAATCTTGAAATTATTTAAGATCACAATATTTACTTAGTGTACTTCAGCTTTCATGTACTACTGCAAGTTAGGAATTGCAGCACACATTTTTTTAAATAACAGTACATATAGGAAAATAATTGATATGGAATAAATTGTCGATAATTTAAGGATAGTTTAACATAAATAAGCCGTAATGTACTGTCCCGGAATGAGCTAAATGCGCGCTGTGTGAGGCGTGGGGACACGAGCACACCCCCCTCCCAGCCGTTTCGCCACACTTGTGCCGGCTAGTTTTTTTACTATACTTACCTACTTGTTAAAATGAGCGACCAAACCTGATTCTGACTTGTCTGCATCAGGTGTTACAAGTGATGATTGTAGTGACTAATATTCATTCAAAACAATATGATAGTCTTTTGTGTCTTTTAGTACTTTTAAGTTATTTTTTATTATTATTAATAATGTAATGCATAGTAGATTTTTGTTGTTATAATATTGTTTTTTTTTATATTTCTCTCAATTAGTAATTTTTGTATTTTTTTTTCTTTTTGTTTTTTATTTATTTACTTTATTTTTCAAAACTAAATATTAAATACCTATTTAAAACTAAAAATTATGTATACCTACTTACTATATTATCTAATGTGTGATAAATAATAAATAAATAAATAATGAAAGTAAATAAAAATAGTAAAAAATAAGTCATGTTTTTTTTATAATAAAATAGTCGTGTTTTATTTTGACCGCGATATTTAAATTAAAAATATTGACTTTTACCAATATCGATATACCTATCTTTCACTAAGATCATTGTAGTACAATACTAAAAAAAAACAAGTGTCAAAACGGTCACATTCCTTCCGCGCGCATTCAACTCGTTCCGGGACAATAAATATGTGCATGAGTCTATGGTTGTCAATTTTCACGATAGACAAACGGTGCCACATCAGAAAAGTCGATAATATTGTAACGGGTATTCGCAACCGCATTCGTGAATGTTTAAAAATCGACATTCGTTCATAACTAGTAGGGTTGTTGGGGATAATATGTATGATATTTCGGATATGGATATTTACAATACTTTTTACAGGTTTCGGATACGAATCCATAAATATAACGTAGAACAAACCTATCAGTTAGAGCAGCGAATATAAACTCTAAAATCATTGTAGTAACTCGTTTATGAACGCAAAAATAGTTTGTAATCGTGCGAACGCTCGTTAAAAATTAATACGAACGACAACGCCACACTGCATTCACAAACAGCTACTAATGGAACCGCTACTATTAGACGCCTACATTATGTACGTATTTAAATCGTTGCGGGTGTATGTATACGCGGCGCGAGTCAGTGTACCTACTGTGTGAAAAAAAATGTAGAAATTAAACAAGTTTGATCACTATAAATGGATAGGTTTGTTCTATAAAGTTATGTTTGCTGTTGCCCGTACCTAGCCGCGTATCGTAAAAATTGTTAATGAGCTGCAGAAGAGTTTGTATATTTGTGAACTAGAGAATACAATTCCGGGATTCCGAGATTGCCTGAGAACAATCCCGATATCCTGGCATTCGAAATAAGGGCCGGGTTTGTATTCTCTACTGTGAACGCTCGATTGGCCGATACTGTACGTGAATAATGCAGGCGACGCGCGAATTATGTTGTGACGTCACGTGGCTCAGATAGAGTGTACTCCGAAAAACGATGTATCTGCCGATATTTTGGTAATTTCCTACACGAAAACTTTATACTTAGGAATCAAACGTCAAATTTCACGATAACAATATCTCAACTTTTTGCACCTTTAAAATAAACGGATATACCCGATATATAGAGCTCCGAACGACGGGAAGTCGGAGTAAGGTTACCATATATTACAGCATGTCGTTTGTTCGAACTTGGGAAACGTAAAATCCGAATAGAGTGCCAGTTTTTTGAGCGCTCGTGCAGTCCCTTCCCTTTTTAGATTTTTTAGCCCTGTAATATATAAATAAACAACATTCCAACAATATTTCCCGCTATTTCCTAACTTTTTTAAAATAAATAAACATTTTCTACAGCACTGAACGCGGCGTAGGCCGTTCATTTCTATCGGAGTTTAAGTGCGTACAGTGCAAACTGTGCCGCAAACTGCTGGACAGCGAAGAAACGGCCGAGGTGCACCTGCGCACCTGGAGACACCATCAGCTCTTCACCAGGCTTCTGGGAGACAAGGCTCCCAGCAAGCAACGGGATGAGGTAAGGCATGCACTTAGATAATAAATACTTTTAAATGAATTATGTATGTATATGTTTAATGTATTACAGGGTGGTACAGGGGTACCATGAAAATAAGTCTCACCGATGTACCTGCGCAGTAGACACATTTTAGGAGCGCGGTAAACATCATTCCACCAATGGCAATGTGGAATATTTCGCGCGCTGAAATCTTGCGCCATTATTGGTCGATCGATTTCGCGGTAAATGGCGGCCGGTCGTGTCGTGCGTCGGGCGCCATCTTGTCCATCAGTCGACTCTCAGATTGCAGACTGAATTTACGTGTCTCGACGATAATTACACTTAGTGGCAAATAAAGTGGTTACTGATATTTATTATGACTTCTCTTAAAAGAGGGCGGCCTTTGAAGAGTCAAACGAGAGAAATTATTGTAAATGTTCACCGATTTATGGAAAAAGAAGCACAAGAAGTCAAGAATCAAGTTTTTATAAAGAGTATTTTCAGCAAATTATTAAACGGACATACCAAGCGACTGGCATTTTTACAAAAACAGTTTCTAGGATTATAAAAGAGAGAGAGAGAGAGAGCCCAAAAAAAATTCACCGCCTACAACTAGATGATTTTGATTATCAATTGATTCGACGAAAAATACATGACTTTCATTTAGTTGAGAAACAAGTGGTTACTGTAAAATCGCTTCCTGAGTAAATTACAAGAAGATATCAATTTTAGTGGCAGGAGAGAAACTCTTAGAAAAATTCTGCAGCAACTTGGTTTCAAATTTAGAAGAGTGGAAACGAATAGGAAAATATTAGCTGAAAAAGACGATGTGAGATTACTACGAATGAAATATCTCAGAGAAGTAAAGAGATGCAGAGAAGAAGGCAGAGAGATTATATATGCAGATGAATCGTATGTGCACACAACGCACACAAAGGAACGTGTCTGGTCGGACAGAAGTAGCAAGGAATTAAAAAAGCCTTTATCAAAGGGTCAAAGACTGATAATTGTTCATGCCGGTGGAGCCAATGGATTTATACCAAACGCGTTATTAATTTATAAATCTTCCCAGACAACCGGAGACTACCACAAGGAAATGAATAGAGACAATTTCGAAAAATGGATAAACACTAAAGTCATTCCTAATTTGCAACCAAATTCTGTTTTTGTCCTAGATAATGCAAGCTACCACAATACCTTAATAGAAAAAGCCCCAAACTACAATTCTACTAAAAGGCAGATGCAACAATGGCTCACTAATAAAAATATAGATTATAATCCAGAATCATTAAAACCAGAATTGTATCAAATAATTAAACGGTGCAAACACGAATACGTCCAGTATTCATTAGACACTATCATGGAATCACATGGCCACAAGGTTTTGAGACTTCCGCCTTATCACCCCGATTTTAACCCAATAGAAAATATTTGGTCTCAAGTCAAAAGTCATATCAGCAAATTTAACGTTAATATGAATCTTACGGAATTAAGACGACTTTTAGAGGAAAAATTTTCGTCAATAACACCAGAAGATTGGCGCAAAGTTGTTGATCACGCCATAAAATGTGAAAACGAATTCATGACATTGAAACAAGCACTCGACGACCACATGGATGGATTTATTATTAATACTAACGACTCGTCCTCTTCGTCGTCAATAGATTCAAATGCCAGCAATACAAGCAGTGAAATAGATGGTTAACTTCCACTAGATTTTTTTTTCACAATTATTGTTTTTGTATTTAATTTTTCGTGTCTAATAAAAATAATATTTTTAGTGTAACGTATGTTTTTTTTAACTTTGAAGTTTAAAATTTAGTTTTTTTTTTTTATTTAATATAGACCCAATTAAGTTGTCCGACAGTGTACGAATCGTGTGAACGGGACAGAGCGGGATGCACGGCAAGTAATATTCTGCCATTATCGTTTGCAAATAAAGTTCAATGTAAATTGTTTACACGTTCGGCTATTGTCGGAATTCGGTCTGCACTTTTCTGCGTAAACGAAGATTGTCGAAAGGACTTATTTTCGTGGTATTACTGTGCAAATGAACGGGCTCTAAAGCGAAAATACCTGAATCGGGCTTTGTTACATACGGATTTATAATCTAGAATTTAAATATCATGAACTTCGCTTTGGGTCATAATGTACTGTTCTTAAATTGTCCGCTGTCCTAAATGTCGGCTTCCTAAAATGATTTTTTTCTTATAATGTCAATTTCCCTTTTCCCAAATATGTCCGTTTTCCGAAATGTATATATAGTACATTTAAAAAAAAAAAAAAAACAATTTATTAAACACATTTAGGAACGCAGACAATTTAGCTTTAGCACATTATCATCCGAAGCGTTAAACCTGTATTCTGTTCATTATCTACAATGTAAAAATAACCAAAATATTTTTTTTCTCAGTCCGTACAAGAGAGTAGTGGTAAACGGCCTTTAAATGCGGAGGAGAACGGCAACTGGAAGCGCCGCAAGACCGATGCGGACGATGAGAACGGTCACGAGGACGACGACGACAAACACGACGACGACGACAAGCTCGACGATGAAAAGCACGGCCACGACGGTAAGCACGGCGACTACGGTGAAGAACCTATCGTTAAACGTAAGTTTTTACCGTTTACAGGACACGGAATTTGTTGGAAGAACGTAAAGAACAAATCGTCTGTTTGATCAACTTAAATACTTTTATTCTTCTCTGTAATATACACAACTAAATACATTTAACATCTCGGGAGCAATCATTAGCACAAAATCATTTTCTGTGCAATCATTTTCTAAACAATTTTCACCAATCGATATTTTTCATAGACAATTAGACATTAAACCAAAGACTAAAATGTTGCCAACATACAGGTAACAGAATTTACTATAGTAATGTAGTAAATTATGTTAAATATTCGGCCGCGATCTTATGAATTCTATCACGTTTCTCTAGTGACAGTAGATATATGAAAGTAATTAAATCGAAATATAAAATTATCGATTCTTTCTGATTATTTTATACAGATCCGATTTTTTCGTATAAGTATCTTACGTTTTTGTGGAAATGAAACAAAACTATAACATTTAATATTCATTTAGATGTTAAAGGTAACGTTTCTGCAAAATCAACCGACATAGCATTTATGTTTATAAAAACTATTGGCTCCTTTGAGACTTTCATTTTATTGTTGTTGTGTTACAGATTAAAAAAAAAATATTATGATTAGTGATAGGAAATTTGGGTGTCTGTATAACTAAATAACACTATTTTTACACGAAATTTTAGTGTGGACATACCTATCCCGGGATTTTAATATCGGGACTTGAGGGAAAAATGAATAGATTTAGGGTTATTATTTAAGATTGACAAGTGACTTTGATTAATCGGAGTCACTTTCAGTTGTGAATCTCAAATTTTGTCCTGAAGAACACGGCGCCGCAGTTTCGCCCATGTCAAGATCATCAGAGTCAAAAGAATAGGATGCAATGGATCATGTTCAGCATACCTGAAAACAAAGAAACAGCTTTTAATGCGTCAAACCTCACCCAAACTTTGAAGGAATAATTAAATACACACTATTAAAATGTAATAATATGAGAAACTTAGTTTTTTTTTATAAATAAGTTCTTTGGTAGCTTAAAATTCTGACATCTAAAAAATCATAGTGGCTTTCATGAGACACATTGAGCTCAAAATTTTGTTATTAAATTTTTGTGAAAATAATAAATAATTACTATTTATTATTTTCACACAGAGGAGGAGAATGATGACAACAAAGAGGATGATACCGCTAACATTGCCGCACATGGTCTGGAGGATTGGGAGCAGTCTGTCGATGAAATCCTGCAGGATGAAAAAAATAACACCAATGGTAAGATTCCATATGTATAGAGTCTAGAGCATGGACTATCGGAGCCTTTTCTAATACCGGTATTATTTCGATATCATAATTTGATACATATCAGAATTCCGGTATATGCAAAATACCGATATTTTATCGATATTTTGCATTATATCGATATTTTTATCGATCGATATTTATGCAAAATATTTATCAAATAAGTTAGGAAAGGTGGAAGTTCTAAAAATACTAGTGTATTTCGAAGTAAATCAACATTATTTATTAGAAATCGCAGTATAGTTATTTATTATAGTTTTACAATAATTAATCTTGAATTAAAACTTAAAATATCTTCCAAGCACAATAAACACAGCACAACACACTATGACATAACGCGATAGTGTTATGTCATAGTGTTGTGCTGATAACTGATTTTAACTTCAATTTAAAATACACAAAATTTAATTTCAGAGGCGCAAATCAAAAAGGAGCCAGAAGAAGAGCCGCCTATGGAAGAAGAGCCGTCTAAGGAAGAAGAGAAAGAATCTAGTTCTCCGAATCCTCCGGCGAATTCTAAAGTGAAGGCCCCCCGTGGACGCGGCCGCGGTCGTGGACGTCCGTCCCGCTACTAACCACCAACCAGGTGGACATTGCTAATAACTGGGGTTTCAGTTTTATTAATGATTAATTTCATTGATAACATTAATTATCATGATAAGTTGTTCTAATGTAAAATTATGATGATAATTATTTTTATGTAATTAATCTCCTTAGTAACATTAATTATCACGATAAGGCTGAGGGTAGATGACGCCACGGCGCCATGACTTGCTTTTGCCATGTTAATTAGGTGCTTATGTTATTCTGGCTGGGACATAATAATGAATTTGAGTTATCACTAGACAGGTAAAAAGTTGATAATTAGTCGCAACAGAAATAGTTCACCGTTTAAAACATAGTGTTGATGGTATATAAACAGTGCAGGGCAGTTTCTAGCCAGTTTAAACAGTGCAGAGCAGTTTCTAGCCAGTTTAAACAGTGCAGAGCAGTTTCTAGCCAGTTTAAACAGTGCAGAACAGTTTCTAGCCAGTTTAAACAGTGCAGAGCAGTTTCTAGCCAGTTTAAACAGTGCAGAGCAGTTTCTAGCCAGTTTAAACAGTGCAGAGCAGTTTCTAGCCAGTTTAAACAGTGCAGAGCAGTTTCTGGCAGGGCAACAGCTAATTCTCAACAACTGTTTTGATTGCTCTAGTTGGAAACGGCGAACCGACTGATTCTACTCTTTTTCTACTAATTTACTATCTACCTATCTAGTCAGAACTCAGTTTTATCACTGTGACCTAGCCAGAACGAGAGGCCGGAAATACAAAAGGAAGACAGTGGGGCGATGTCTTCTACCCGCACCCTAAATCACCTAACACTGATGATAATAATTATTGTAAGTTTTGATTTTAATTCTGTCACTAGTAACCATCACCCCTCCCTCCACATCCTCCGGCGGATACTAAAAGGAAGTCCCCCCACTACTAACCACCAGGTGGTCATTACTAGTAACGGGGTTTTCGGTTATTAATGCTTAATCTCATTGATAACATCAATTATCGTGATATAATTACAGTGATGTCATTAACCACCATAATAGTTGTTATATTATTATCATGATATAAAAAATGTCAAATCATTAATTTACACATTTTATTTATTGCCAGTCACAAAAATAATAAATTTATTTTTAAAGGTGTCTTAGATTGAGCGCTGGCTTTAAATTTCGCGCCATTTTATTATTGTTAAAACTTATTACAAAAAATAATTAAAGTTTTGCTGAGACAGTTCGCAAACTTGGTCTGCGAAGTGTACCAAATGAGTCGTCTGTTCGGCGTTTAATCCTGAAATTTGAGGAAACCGGTTCGGTGATGGATGCAACTTCCCATGTTTATCAACGGAGTGTAAGGTCAGCCGATAATATCGCCAAGGTGGAGGGAAGCGTCACCGGAAACAGGAAAACATCAATTCGGCATTGTTCTTAGCAATCGGACATTTCCAAAAGCTCTCTGCAACGAATAAATTGTAAAGGATCATCATCACCCGTAATTCAATTCAATTAACCCAAGAGTTAAAACCTAGTGATCATTCGCAACGTTTAAATTAAATCCAGCGCTCAATTTGGGACATCCTTTATTATGATAATTAATTTTATCAGTACCGAACCCTTTGAGAAATTTTACATTATAAAAGTAAATAAATTCCTCGGGGATCGCATGGCAACTAGCTCCTATAAATAGGGGAAGCTCTAGCTTGCCGTTAACAGTTCGACTTGTACAATCGCCCGATTACCATGTAATAGTTTAAGTAAGGCAAATCTCTGCCCAGAACAGTGAGTTTGTTGTCGACTGCCACTCCCCCTGTAACTTCGCAGTTCGCAAAGATAATTGTTGGTTGGTTCTATACTGATTAAAGCCAGTCATTTATGAAATGTTATCCTATAATGACCCATTGTAAGGAACAGGACTCCCATATTAACTACGAGGGGAGGTGCATTATCTAACGCGTAGGCCCAGTTTCGATCCTTTCGGAACATTACGTTGACTTCTTAAAATTCTCAATTTCCAGAATGTTGAATTTTAATTTGCCGAAGTGTTGCATTCCCAAAATGATATTATTTAAATTCGTACCTACTGTAAGAAAAAAGAATGATATCAATCAGAAAAAAATGCGAATGGAAAATTTTGCTACAAGGAAATAACAATTTCGAGAACTTATCGAACAAATCCTAAATGTGTGTTTATGTATGTATACAATACTGAAGAACTACAATTATTATAAGTGGCCAGTATACAACACAGAAGTCGTGTATTGTTCCAAATTGATGTATTAGCCTCTCATAGAAGACTACCTTGACATGTACTGCATTTCCCACTTTATCCTATTTCCCAATATACGTACGTTTTTCGGTAGTGAGTAAAATGCGTCAGAGTCCATTCCCATTCCATCATATCCTATCCCTCGCCATTTTTTCCAACCCTCTTGAAATCCATTCCTACGTCTCTAAAGGTAGGCAGCGCATCCCGGGATCAATATTTGTTATTCTGGACTGAAGTTACCCCGTACCGCGGATATCCATGGTTGACAATTCCACTTACCACCAGGTGGACTGTATGCTTTTTGCCGTCTTCTTATAGAAAAAAATACATAAAATATAAACTGACTGACCAGTCTGAAAAATTTACATATTTAAACATTTTGGGGAATCCAACATCTTAAGAAGTCAATGTTTATAGTCCTAAAGGGTTATCACATGCCCGAGTGGGGATACACATGCTCCAATTTATTTTTTAATTTAATACATTTCTTTTTTGGGCATTTCTTTATCTGATCTGTTAGCTACATTCAAATTGTAATGAGAGTCACATTTTATACTAAATCTAAACAAAGTGTAATTTTGTAATCTAAACAACAGATTACCAATAACTTATTGTTCGATTGGACGTTTAAATCATTGCAAAACTCTTTGCAGTTCATTATCAACGTGTTCAATAGGTGTATTCAAATAAAAATTACGCTAAAATATTATATATGGCGGATTTTTTTTTTTGATATCCTCTGAAAATTGACAGAGATACATACGGCTATTCAAAATTTCAAACGCGCTACTCGCCGCGATGACGGCTCTTTACAATCTTTTATCCATATGTTTTACAAACAAGTTTAGACAAACGTAGTTTCATAAACACTATTCTATAAATATATCGTTTGTATGTAAGGTTGTATGGGACGTTACATGTTGAATGGTCAACCAACATCCAACTTTAAAAGGCTATAACTTCGTAATTTTTAAAGATCTCGTAAATATTTTGTTTTCTTTTTTGTTATTTATCAAACCTTTTTTAGGTAACAAATAAAAAAGAAGTGAACTCTTTCATTATAGTATAATTAAGTATTGACTTTCGGAGAATTCGCATCATTAGGAACTTTTTTATGCGTTCATAAAAAACACCTATAACGTTCATATTCGTTGCTCTAACTAACCGAATGAATAAGTTTGTTCTACAACGTTACATTTGCGGTTGGCGTTACCCAGCCGTCTACTGAATATGTCGGTACTGAACTACAAAGAAGTTTGTGTGCCAACGTTCAATCTCTTAATACACTAACGTTATACACATAAAGAATAATTTCTTATATTTTAGAATATCGTTATATTCGCGTTCTACATTTACACTTAATTAGGTTGATTACTATAATTCCGTGTAAAATAATATAAAAATTATAGTATTGTCTCTATATAACTTATTTAAATAAGCTTAGGCTAATTACAGTTTATCTGAATCTTTCCCGAATGCTGAAGCCATGGATTCCGTAGTTCATTGATATGAATATTCCACGAATATTTTTTTTTGCAGTTTATAATGGAAAATGTACGAATGTGGTCCCAACCCAACAACAAATAAAATTGGTGACAGTGTTTTTGTTATGATCTTTCTACCATAATGGTTATAAGCATTTGTAACTGTTAAAACGATAGTTTTTTTTAAAAAAAACATGAAAAAGATTGTAACAAATAGAAAATAAGGATTAAAAACCAGTTTATATCACGGTTCTGACATTAACATTAAAATATCTATTAAATAAAAGCTTTCATTTGAGTATACCTGAAATGTGTTGCTACATGTTGATTTTTTGGGACCAGTACCCATCGTCCTTAGCCAAATATAAGCTCAAAAATTGATATTTTAACAGAAAAGAAAAAAAACGTAACATAATATAACTCAGAATCAAAAGCAGAGAATGATTCAGGTTTCGAGAAAGGTTCAAACACACCCTCTATACAGGGTTGAATAAAAAATACCTGCATTCTTTTAACAGTGAATTCCTTTCGTGAAATCTAATAACTTTTGTTGTGCGACTTTTCAAAATTCAGCTCTTGACACTATTGTGTAGTCACTCTTGCCGCGTACGTACAATCGCACCCATTTACATACAAACATATAGGAAACTTAGGCGGAAACCCGAGAAGTGAAGTTGACTTCTCGTTTGATTATTGTAAAAATTGTGTATTGTGGTATTTGTGGTTTAATAGTGATATTTCTGTTTTATTATTTTCTGTGTATCAACCAGCCTATGCCAGTGTCCAAATAAATTATATATAAAAAAAAATACATACATGTAGATGTCTAATGGTAGCGGTTCCATTAGCACCTGTTTGTAAAGAAAATGTGCCACGTTATTGTTTGTATAGTGAGTAATACAGAGTAACAAAGTCAGAGACTACATTTAAAAAGATAACTTTAGGTCTTAGAACAAAGGTTGTTAGAATGATACAAATTCAACGGTAACGGGATGTAGCTATTTTTTATTTAACCCTGTTTAATCTATGAAATTAAATGCATTAATGTACGCAATACAGTGTTTATGTATCGCCTCTCCTATAATTCCTTGAAATGTATAATTCGTATAAGAAACAATAGGATATTATAATGTAATTAGAACGGAAATGCCTTTAGCTGAGAGGTAAACTCACTGCGGTGCGTATCCAAAAGATTATATGGTTAAATAAAATACGTAGACACTATAAGCAATAGTATTAAATTTCCGGAATAACTCCGAGATGTGTAAAATTTAAATAAGAATTTTGACACGCTGCATCTGATTCAATTTACAATAAAAAATAAGGTATTTTAATACTGTATAGCTTTAGAGAAAATTTTATTTTTGCATTTAAAGTGATATTTTGTGTTATTCAAAGCGAAAATAAACTAAACTTTTCTCTTAAAAAACAGTTGATTTCGACTGATCGAGACTTATTCCCCCCCACAACACGCATATAAAGAATATGTATGCGAAAGGTAATTTACGTTTAGTGATTAATTGCCAGTTTATGATTGATTACTCGCCATGTAAACTTTTATTTTTAGATGCTGTCTCATACCCTTATGTCATGTTTTCATATCACTATATAATTATAGTCAAGATTCTTTGGCGGAAGCTCGAGAGACGGGGTTGAGTTGTGTGATAATCAAATAAAAGCATAAGGTTGCGTTTTTCGTGTCCTTCCAAGGAGTCCAACTGTCCTCAGTAAACCTACTATCCTTTTACTGAGCGACATCATATTCTCTTGAAATTCATTTACACGTGATTTAAGTAAAATAATCGTCACACTCCAGTCGACGACTGATACTGCCATCCGAAGAAGAGTGACAGAATAGTCAATGAAAACACGACATTTTGAACTCTGTTCAGAGTGGTGATATTACATTGTTCCATTTTGACAGCTGGTAACATGAAACCTGTTTACCTCTCGGCTACAGAAATTTCAATTCATAAGTTGTATTTTGTAATGAATAGAATGTTATTTTAATGCCTATTGATCAATAAATTTTTCTGTCAATTACTGTGTGTTTTATTGCAATTAATGTCTCCCTGTGGTATTATGGTCGAAACCTTTCGTTGGCATAATATCAGTTAATATCTGATTTTATTTAGATAAAAATAATAAATGTGAATATGCTTTTCAACCTAACAGTACATATATTTTGGGAATGTGCTATGTTGAGAATATGATATACCTACGAACTACATATATTATCAGTGGCGTAGTGGCTGTCTTTTATTAAAAAATATTTTAATTAACTCTCTTTTATTCAGAAATACGCTGAAAATTTCACTACAAACATAGAAAGTTAGTTATTTAACTCTCCTCCCGCCAGAGTTGTCGAGTCTCGACTGAATATTGTTTAGTTCGTCCTTCTATACTGAAATCCAACTGAACAGATTTTTAGGGGTAGTAATCCTTATTACTTAAGGGTCGTATAAGCGAACGGACAGTGTCGACTTTAGGTTTTTATCGCTACGCACACAGCGTCTGCGCGCTCACACACACATCTTTAGGTTGCCCAGTGGTTCCGCGACACCAATTGTGAACGATATTATTATCTCTAAATACATGTTTGATACTGAAATACAGTGATTAGTATTTTGTAATTGTAGTTTAAACAAATTAATCAATAAAATAAAATAATACATATCTTAATATTTCCAAATGTATTTTTTATTAAAAAATCTTATTTTCATATAGGTTTGTGATAATTATTTTACAGAGGTACATTTAGCAAATACATAAAAAATTGTTTTGCTAAATAATATGTACATAAAAAAACAAAGAAAAAAAGATACATTAATTTTGATAAAAACATAATATATATAGATTTTGCGCTCAGATTCACAATATTATGTTTCTAATTTTAAACAATCGACTTACATTACTATAGCCGCGCCGTTAGAAAACGTAAAGTTTCGGTCATAAACCACTATTTCAACAAGGATGCGCAACACATGTTTCGTTTGTCGATAAACGCACACAGTCCGCCGACCGACAGTTTACCTGCTGTAGGTACATTTTTGCACGTGATGAAAGTTATAAACAGTTCGTATCGTAGTTCAAAAGAACAAAACGATACCGTTCGATACATAGTTGAATAGTTTAAAATCTAAACAAAATTATAATACCTATTTTAATTTTCTTTAACAGATAGATATTTTTTTAAAACACTCCAATCCTCATGACAGTTTTATCCTAACAAATCTTTACTTTCTCGCCATTGGTTCATTCGAAGCACTTTTCATTCTTTTTTTCTTCTCTTCCATTGCTCTAATAACATTAGGCGGATCTCTTATTTGCATGCACCGAGAATTTCGCGGATCGACCAATTCTGGAAGCAAGCAGTCATAATAAAATGCAACCAATTTCGATTCCATTTGAGCCTTCCAAAATTCGTCGTCACGTTGAATTAAATAAACTTTCATCGGTACAGCTTCACCAAATCAGATACCAAGCATGCAGACGTCTTCTTTTGTAATGTGCAGTTGACCTTGAATTTGGAAAAACAGTGATGCGTTTTATTTATCAAATAAGAATTGGAAGCGGAATCTCGCTTCCAAAACGGATGTTTTTTCATAGCATCGTCCAAAGCTAAATTCGCTAAGGAAGATGGACATTCAATTTCTATTAAGCCATCGGAATACCTACCGTCTGGTGTGGTACCTAGGAATGCATGCTCTTGATCAACGAACAACCCGCAACTTTGTATACTAATGTTTTCTTGTTTCTCCAATTGTTTAATTGCGATTTCTTCGTTGTCAATACCGTACCGAATTGCAGGAACAGAGGAGAGATTACTACCATAAATAATTTTTTTGACGAGTGAAGCACAGCTTGTACTTTCTCGTTTTTTGCAAACTTCTCCAAATGATGATGAGGTGAGTAATTTTCTCCTCCTGCCCATCCACTCAGCGCTGTTCCTTTGTAAAACAGTCGATCTTTCAAGCTCCTCTCGTTCGGCGCAAGACAACCTCAGATCATGCAAAAAGGTGTTTTTCGCAGTATCAAATATACTTGGACTCATGTCAGGTTTCTGTGCATTTTCCCCATAGTGGGCATCATTTGATACAGGAACCGAAACCTTTTTCTTAAATGTATGAGGTTTGGCTTTCTGCACTTTTTGCCGACGGACTTGCTCCAAATGTTGGATAGCAGTGCTGGGCTCTGTTCCGAAAACAACTTGATAAGTAGTTGTGTGAAGGGTTCCTGTATTAAATGACACAACTCCAGCAGCACAACGGCCTGCGTAAGAACGGCGCAGGGCAAAATTTATTCGCTTACCCCCAACATATTTGGCTACCTGGGCATTATAGCTTTCAACTAAATTACTTGTTGCGTTATATATCAAACTACGCGAGTGGTAGCATAATTTTTGGCTTAAATTTTGAATTGCACGCATTAGTCCGCAAGCGTCTAATTGCTCTATAAGACCAATGGGCTCAGAACGCCGTTTTTCAGGTTTACAAAAATAATCGTGACAATTTTCGTGGTTGCCAAATACGTGTTGTGGACCATTCAGGATGTCATTACTCAGTGTTTTAATTTTTTGGTCGATAATTAAATTTTGACTACCCCAGTATTTAATCGCGCAAGTTACTCCGGTTCGCAAACGCAAATACCGTTCTTTTACAAATTTCCGCATTTCAGGTGGAAACTTGGTGTCCTGAGACAGCTTCACCAAAGCGTTGCAGTAATTCCGCAAAAGATGGTTTTTGCATTCGATCTTTTCAACTACTAAATCACCGTATGGTCGAGCGTCCAAAATTTTTTTGTATGTACTGGCATCGCCATCAGCTACAAATTTATGAAAAATGTCCCCATGATCCGGAAGCGACCTTTTAAATCCCTCAACTAAAATGGTCGATTCCATCCCGGTAGACGATCCTGAGTAATTCTTGAAACACTCATGTTTCGGGGGCTCGCTGTTATTACCAGCTCGTGCGCAGACCATGCAGTATTTATTTTTCACCCCAAGGTATAAAACCTTTTTGGTTTTGAGTCCAATTATAGCAGCTGCTCCTGATGCAGCACTAAAATTTTTACCAAAGGATCGTTTGCACCAGCAGCCATCAACAGCAACTTCTATCAAAGGAATCCCATTTTTATCAACGCTACCAATAGATACTGCATATTCTGCTTCTTCCTTGACTGCTTCAGCCATGGAATGCGCTGCCGTTGTTTCCCACCAATCGCAAACTTGTTCATGCAGCTTGAAATAAAACGGGGAAGAAATAGAAGGTAATTGAATACAAGCAGAAATAGATTGTAAATGAGAATACCCACCACCGGATGACATAAGACCTGATACCATTTCCTGATTTACATCCATACAGTTCTCTTTTTTTTCAATCAAACACACATCAAATTCCTCAGCACACATTCTGCATTTAAATGAAAGTTTTGAGTCCAGTCCCTTTCGACATTCAGATATAATCTTCAAACAGCTGAGATTACAGCCAAACCGCACCCCGTGATTACTTATATCTTTCATCTGAGCCCAAAAATGATCTACGTCTACCAATCGACGGCCGATCACTGGTTCGCGTTCGTCTTCTGTGTGCTCTGAAGAAAGGCGAAGAGGCGAAGAATTGGCAGAACGTATGTCATTCTGCAAAATAATACGCGTCTACATATCTTTCGGGAGAAAATAGGTACCAATTAAACCTTTAACACAAACTCAATAAGTACTCACGTTGCCTAAGTTTTCAGGTTCCGGTTCCACATCACTTTGGGTCTCGTTTTGGCAATTTTGAATTTCAGACAAGGCAACTCTGTAAATAAATTACTATGCTTAAGTTTTCATTTTCAACATATTAATTGAAATGTAGGTATGGTAGGTTTTCATTCATACCTTTTCTTCTTTCTTTTACTTTGGACGCCTTTTCTCCGGGCATTATATTCTTCATTGCTTTTTCTTTTACCCATAATTACCTGCAATAAAATCAATCAGACAATAAATAATTGAAGACAAATTCAACGAGCCCAAACGCGACGAGTTTATGTTGTATAGTTGAGGAGTTCCTATGGCCACCTTCCGGCTCTATCATCAGACCCTGGAGACCATCTAGGGTTATAGTACTTGTCAAGACAAATGCAACGAGCCCAAACGCGACGGGTTTATGTTGTGTAGTTGAGGAGTTCCTATGGCCACCTTCCGGCTCCATCGTCAGACCCTGGAGACCACCTAGGGTTATAGTACTTGTCAAGACAAATGCAACGAGCCCAAACGCGACGGGTTTATGTTGTGTAGTTGAGGAGTTCCTATGGCCACCTTCCGGGTCTATCATCAGACCCTGGAGACCATCTAGGGTTATAGTACTTGTCAAGACAAATGCAACGAGCCCAAACGCGACGGGTTTATGTTGTGTAGTTGAGGAGTTCCTATGGCCACCTTCCGGCTCTATCATCAGACCCTGGAGACCATTTAGGGTTATAGTACTTGTCAAGACAAATGCAACGAGCCCAAACGCGACGGGTTTATGTTGTGTAGTTGAGGAGTTCCTATGGCCACCTTCCGGCTCCATCATCAGACCCTGGAGACCACCTAGGGTTATAGTACTTGTCAAGACAAATGCAACGAGCCCAAACGCGACGGGTTTATGTTGTATAGTTGAGGAGTTCCTATGGCCACCTTCCGGCTCCATCATCAGACCCTGGACACCACCTAAGGCACAAACAATATATCGAGTAAAAACACAAAAATGTAGGTACAGATACTTACCCGATCCAAAATAGTCAACAGCCCACTGTGCACAAATTTTTGTATACGTACAGTTACACGTATAATTTACGCGTCAATTTATCGGCGCAAATATCACTCAGAGCGACGTCGTCTCTTTGATTGCGCCTTAGCGAATGTCGGTCACAGGCTCTCGAACTGACTAAATATGTAGTTGTTACCGGGTGTTTTCGCTTCATACTAATTAGTATGAGAAATCTATGAGAAAAAAATCCGAAAGTTTGAGTGTTCATTACTCAAAAACGGTGACTTTGTTTATGAGTAAATTCTGAACATACATTCTTTGGTCTATTAAAATTATAAGTGATTAATCGTTTTTTCATTAAAATATATATGAAACGCTCAATATTGCTAATTGAGCAAGCCCTTTTTGCGCGCAAAGGGGTACTTCGTTATTAAATTACCAACAAACTATTACATATACAGCAGTGGAATTTTCTACAGGTGTAGATAAACTTCATAACTAGAAATTATATTTTTTATTTTATGAAATAACTTGATTTACTACATAAAAAAGGGACAACACTAGACGCTGTTTTTACCAATTCTGCGAAGAAGGCCCTTATCAGACCCAAGGCGTTATATCGAGGAAGCGGCTGTTCGATGAAATGCGTGTAGCCCTAGCCCGGCAAGTATCCGTCGAGATCGAAAATGTTATGAAAAAAATGTAGTAAATGTACTCTTAGTACCTACAATAAAATTAATTGTATTTCATTTAATCGTGAGATAAGATTTTTTTTGTAGTAAAGTAATCTAGTAAAGTGTGCGATCACTAAATAGTCGCAAATACTTGAAATGTAAACGAAGAAAATGTACCTTAATTGTACTTTCTTTGGAAAAAATATCGAATTATTAAACAAATTAAAAATTAATTTATGGACTTAGATTAAGGGCCCACTTAATAAAAAGAAGCAAATTTTAATAAAGATTTTTCTTTTTCCCAAAAGGATTTGTTTTCAATCATAAGGGTTTACTACGGCCGAGCTGCAACGTAAACTGCAGCCCGGCTACAAAAAAATCCTTTATCTCGCAATGATTAGATTATACTCACCTTTATTAAATTAAGTATTATACAATTAATTTTATTGTAGTTAGTGTTCATTTTTCATAATACTTTCTATCTTGACGGAAACTTGCCAGGCCAGAACGTGATAAAATGCTTGGTAATGAGCCGATAAAACTTGATAGTTACGGTCAGCCAGTAACAATTTCCCTAACGACCATGTTACTGTATCTACTGTATATTCGTCGTATTATGTAAAAAACGTAAAAAAGCTATTAACTTAATTACCTACCACTTTTTACAAGCTTTCCTCTTATTAATTTGATGACAATTTGCCAGCACGAGTACTATCGACTTCTAGTTATTATATCACTTTGAGCAATTTAATTTACTTATGTTGCAGTACAGGTAGGTAAATAGTCGATTTTATTTTCAATACAGTGTCGTTTATGAAATCGAGGTACCTGTATTCATTTATCATCAATTACTTTGCTATCGATCGATATTCTGATTTCAATCTACTCTTGGCCCAGTCAGATATTAATGGAATGATTGATTGTTTATTATTATGATAATGAGTGATTATTTCTTTTTGCTCAAAGTGCAAAAGACAATGCATTATCTCCCAGCCAACCTTTTGGTAGATGCAGTAACAATTACAATTATTAAATTATAATACATAATAATAATTATAATACAGAGCGGTGATAGCCTAGGGGTATCTATACTCTACTCACATTCGTGTGATCGTGAGTTAAAATTCCCGGTTAATATTAAAGTGTCTAACTAGGGTTCTTGGTTAGTAAAAGTCCACACTTTATTTGACACACTTTATTCACGTAGGTATGTCAAGATTTACAATAGCGATTTAGATTTTAGAAGAAAGAGCATGAATTTCACACATAGGATGTCACTGATATGATAACGAAATATTAGATATTGATTAGAACAAGATTGAATAGAAATTTATAATCAATAGAAACTAAAAAATGCGCATGCATTCGCCGTCGGATATCGGTAGTGACTGTGCGGCGCCCGCTCGCTCCGCTCTGCGCACGCGCCTTCTACAAGCGGCCGCGCGTACATTCCTTAAGCAAATTTAGCATCGGCCGGCGGGTTTGCTTGCCTAATTAAATTAATTGCAGTGTAGGCAAGGTTCCTACAATATCACTGAGTTTTTACTGAAGTAGAGATTTTTAAAAATTGTCACTAGAACGGCGGTGAGGGAAACTCGTGAAGAAACCAGCATGCTCAAGAAATAAGAAATTTTGAGTAAGTATGTGTATCCACCAATCCCCACTGGACTCACGTGGTGGATTATGGCCTGAAACAAGAGGCCCGTGCCCTGCAGTGCAGTGCACCGTTATAGACTGTTATAAGAATTTACTGCGATCGACCCCGGTGGCTCGTCCCCGGTACCGGACCGATTGAGATAAATGGGATAAAGTTAATTCAACTGCCATTATCCCCGGTACCGAAAATAAAGGTTGAGTTAAAGGTTAAATATTGAGTGCAATAATGCACTTAATAGGCGAGGTTTTGTACGAATAAGTACAATAAAGTTTTATAAATAAATAAATAAAATTGGACCTATGACCTACGCCGATAGATTTAAAAAGCTTTTTAGGTGGTGGTGGAGCCGGGTGGTGCTTTTTTAACCATTGTTCATTGTTTATAGCTGTTGTGTCCAAAATTCAAATTTCCGGAATAATCGCCAACCATCGATGACGATGGCACCTTAGGAAGACGAAGAATAAGGTCATGACTTATTTACTTCCGTATTTAATTTGCCTTACCTAACGGCGAAAAAGGTCAAGATTATTAGTCAAGTTCAATACTATTAAATGTTGTTTTGTTTATTCGTCGTACAAATGACGATAGATATCATAAAATTACTGGTGTAACTACAGGATAAATAAAACCTAATGATTATAACTCGACTACAGCTCGGTTACTCAAACAATAATCTAAAAATGAAAGCTCTCTTTTACCTATGTATTTTATATACTGGTGTTCACAATATTATCAATTTACTTTTATTGGTTCTACTAAAATAAATAAATTGTAAGTAATAAAATTTAAGGCAAATTAAGGTCCTTACCTATGTAATTGTTTTATATGAAAAAAATCATATTTTATTTGTATGAAAATTATATATTTAATTAATCGAAATATTGTCCATTATTATAAATGCTTTTTTGTCATTTTAATGGAAATTGATTGATGCCTCTGCTATAGAACTCATGGAGATGGGAATCGATGAGATCTCTGAAAGCGTTTTTCACTGCTTCATCGGAGTTGAATTTTTTCCCCAGTAAAAAGTTATCCAAATTGCGACAAAAATGGAAATCAGCAGGGGCAAGATCTCGCGAGTACGCTGGGTGACGGAGAATTTCGAGTCGAAGCTCCTGTAACTTTGAGACTGTCTGTCATGCAGTGTGTGGGCGAGCGTTATCATGGAGAAGCAGTGGACTAGAGCGATTGGCCAGACTCGGTTGTTTGATAGCGAGCTGGTCCATTATCCTTTGTAGTTCTTCACAGTACACATCTGCATTAATTATTGTGCCAGATCTTAAGAAACTGTAGTGGATAATACCCGCACAGGACTACCATACAGTTACCATGAACTTCTTTTGACTCAGTTTACGTTTGGGACGTTGTTTGGCTGTGTCTGTGTGGATTCAACCAATGGGACGAACGTTTACGATTATCATACAGGAGCCACTTCTCATCACAAGTGACAATACGATTCAGAATCCCTTTGTATTTGGACCGGTTCACCAAAGTAAGGAAAGCTTGGATTTGTGTTAACAGCTGAATTTTATTAAGCTCATACGGTACCCACTTTCCAAGCTTCATCACTTTCTCCATTTGACACAAATTAATCAATATCGTTTTGCATCTTACGCCGAAGGCTGCTGCTGACTCTGACATAGTTTGAGATTAATCCACTTCCAATTTAGCTTTTAATTTGTTATTATCGACTTTAGTTTCCTGTTGCCCACGAACGGGGCTTGTTCTTCAGATTGACATTTCCAGAACAGAAACTATCAAACCAAACACGCACCGTGCGTCCATTTGCGGTGTTTAGTCTTGTTAATATTGATACACATTGTTGATATTGCGTGCCGCCTGTGTTGCGTTGCTGCCACGACGGAACTCGTATTTGGAAATAACGTGATTTTTTTACTTTTCCATGGTCGCAAACACAATGGTATTTAAGCGAAAAGTCGTTTGACGGAAAAACAAATGAATACCTTTGATTTATGATTTTGACAAAGAATGGCTCATTAATTTGACATTTGAAATTAATTTGAACTTGGAATTTCAATCCAAACGCAAGTTAACTACGTTCAAAGTGACCACTATGAACAAAGAACAATTTCATAGGAAAGACCCTAATATTTTAGCTTTCTAAAAGTGAAGGAATTTTATAAATCGGCCAATTGTTTTTTTTTAGTTTACCTCTTACATAATAAATAAACAAAAAAAATCAGTTCTTTGTGATATATTGTTACAATTGTTATTATTACAATTACTACGAAATAGTACAAACTTTACAATTAAAATCGTATGCTTTACACGCCACTTATAAATAAAACACAATAACGGACATATTTCGAAAAGTACGAATTCGTGCTCAGCAGGTATCAATAAAATTGTCCACGCACTGGTCGGCGCACACATGCCATTAGGTAATTAAAAAGAAGCCAGGGTGTTTAATTTTGATGCAAAGACATAATGATAATATTAAAATGAAAAATACCTATAATAAATGTTAACAATACTTTCAATACCATTTATAAAAAATCTGCAGGATGATTGCATGTGCCTTTTAATTTCATTTTTCTAAGTGTTTTGTTATAAATTGAAATGTGAGAATTAAGAATTGACCTCACTTGAAAATAGGTATGAAGATTTCCCTGCTCGTCTTACTTTAATGCATTATGTTATGTAAAAACCAAGTTGTGTAATAAAAGGAGAGTTTTGAGGTTTATAATTTATAGTTTAATAATTGTTGGTACCTATACTTACTCGTATTAATCGAGCTGTTATTACCCGAGACCCTGCTGACGTGGTACATACGAGTACAATGTAATCTGGTATACTAAAACCTAGAAGAAATAATCTGCACAGATTCATCTTTACTCTAATTCGTAGACAGATTTGTCTGTCAATAGCGACAACACCTTTACCCGCCTCCACAGTCTCGCCGCGACCACGGCGTCCACGGCTCATGTAACTGGACCGAAATGTAGGCTATATAAAACAAATAATAAATCGTATGTATTCCGTTTACGTAACATTTACATAAACAAGAATGGAAATGAAGACTGATAAATTCTGCTGACAATAACAGATATTTTTTTTTCTGCTGACAATAACAGATCTCTTTTTTGATACCATCTCCTAATGAAGGTTGGCGATCGGCATGGCTATTCTCACGCGAGCAACTGCTGATCGGAACAAAAACCTGGTGCTCATTCCGAACCATTCTCTAAGATTTCTGAAAAAAAGATGTCTGTGCCAGGTTTACGGCGACCGTGTATTACTAATGTTGAAATTTATCACTGTGCATGACGTGACCAAAATATGATAATTTTCTTAACTGTCTTAATGACCTCCTAACCCTCATCCATTCTGTGCAAAACCTCTTATCTTCTTATATCCTCTTAGCATTTACCAATATTTTTATAATTGACTCTATACCTAAAAGAAAAACACACTGTAGATATTGATAGGCAAGCAATTTAATTAGAATACAAACATACGCAAAGTAGTTATTAACTATTCAATAAAAACCGTGTCCAATAAAACCTTTTTTATTTTATTACAAATAGTTTTGATGTTAGTACAATTTCTGTCGTAATCATGCAAGTTAGTGATATTGCAGCTTTTAAAACCGAATCTATAAATACCCAAGATGCATATTACACGCTTGGACATTTAAACTGGATGTTGAAACTATTCGGATTACATTGCAACGTCCGCTACAAAGGTCACTTAAAATGCTCCTGGTCGCTCTTCCAAAACATTTTCCTCGCCGTAACCACCGGCTGTATAAATTTCTTCTGTCTATATTATAAAGTGCGTTACGTTTTCGACCTAATAACCTTATCCATCAAGTTGACGGACATAGTGCAAATATTCTACAACTACTTTCTCTACATTGTAGATTTATATTTCGTGTATAAATATGGAAGGTACATTTGTTTGGAGTACTTCAAACAGTACGGAAGTATTGACAAGATAATTGGCATGACCTACTATTCAGTTATTAGAGGAAGAATTGGTAGACTGTTTGGGATATTCATGTTAATATGGATAATATCTTCCATGTGCGACTACGCAGCGTGGGTCTTAAGTTATGGCTGGATTATCCCAACTGTATTTTCTTTTTCATATTTATTTTTACTATTAAAAATTCTCACGACCCTGGATCTATCTTCGCAAATAATGAACATTGAGGTCCGCTTAAGAGTAATTGGCGATTTGATCCAGGATTATTACTGTTCGCTTGAATCTCTGCCAGGTTTCAATGGAGATACCGTATTCAATGAGAACTGGCTATACTGTGATTCGTGTTCACGACAACTTCAAAAAGAAAAATTGAAACAATCGCAGCGCTTATACAAGTCGTCCCGTAATGAATTGTCAGTGACGATCAACGCTATGAGCAGGTGCTATTTGCTGTTGATCGAGCAGACGGCGTTTATCAACCTTATGTATGGAATGAGGGTAAGAAATTTCAACACGTTAAGAAAATACTTATCTTTTAGATGACTTCGTTCTCGACCGCTAGATTCAATTCAATAGCGAATCCTTCAAAAATTTTGCTTAGAACAGCTTAGAACTACACTATTTTTATCATATAAAGAATGGCGTAGATTATTACGAAACTATTATATTATATTACGAATTATATTAGTAGAATATTACGAACTTTTAAAAAAACAATCCAATTACCAATAAATCGCTTTTGTTTGTAATGCTTTAGTAACAAGTAATTGCAAAGTGGTTTCTTTCACAGCCTTTTATTCGCAATAAAAGTTCAAAATAGGCTCCCAGCGGGGTTAATACTAAATAAAGGTTAACCTGAAACGTGTATGATTTTTTAAAAGGTTGTAATAAATTAATAATGCACCTCTTGGATTTTTCTATAAGTACAGGCGGTGTAGACCCTGCTACGTGTAGAGCGGCGTAGAACCTGAGACGCGTAGATCGTCGTAGATCGTGCTATATGTAGAGCGACGTAGACCTTGCTACATGTAAAGCAGCGTAGACCTGTAGGGCGGTGTAGGTAGACCCTGCTACAAATAGAATGGTATAAACCCTGCTTCGCGTAGCGTGGCATTGGCTGACTAATTATATATATGTAAATTTGTATGCGTTCGTCAAGGAATTATTATGGCTACTTTAACGTTTATATTGAACTTTTAATTGAATGAACAGTTTTATTCTACAACGTTATTGTGATTGATGCCTTTAGAATATGTTGAAGCTGAAAAGGTGTTTTTTCAATTGTTTGTAGTTCGAATGGTCGATTGACCAAAACTATACAACTCATGTTACAAGCCTACAGCACGGACGTAGGCTTGCAATTACGAATATAGTAGCTATTCCAGGTAGGTATCTAAGGAAGAAATTGATAATGAAATTAGATGGACCCAAATTATATTTATTCCATTTTCGATTATACGGTTAAATACCGTTAAATACGAATGATGATAGGAGACTGGTCCCATCATTATCCTTACATCCTTACATTATCTTACATCCTATGAAGAGAGGTCGTCGAAATTTGTAGAGGGAGGCGCACGCTGCATTCCCACAGCCATTGGGCGCACTCGCCTTGCCATGTTACCCCTCTCTCACAGAAGACTACTTGAAATGTACTGCATTTCCTACTTTATCGTATTTCTCCAATGTACGTACGTACGTGTTTCGATAGTGAGTGAGATTTGTCGGAGCCCATTCCCATCCTATCCTATCCCTTCCCATTTTCCCAACTCTTTCCCCCAATCCATTCCTTAATCTTCAAAGGCAGGCAGTACATCCGGGGGCGTGCCAACGCTTGTCATTCTGGACCGATGTTGGCATGTATCGCGGATGTCTATGGACGACAGTATCCACTTACCATCAGGTGGACTGTATCCTCGTCTGCCGCCATTTTCCTTTGAAAAAGTAAATTTGTTGAAGTTATAATAAGTAATATATATAACTGTATAATAAATAATTCATTATTTTTGGTCAGTCCTTCTCGGATTTTTCCTACTCTTTTGAATTTAATGCTCATGTTATAAGCTCTTTCATTGGGCTGTCACGCAATTTCATGTACGAACAGTAGTCGAACCTGTACACCGATAGCAATGATAACTTGTGACGAATTACAGAATACATCGATTAATTATCATTTTCATTGATTCTTGTTTCGGACGTCCAATGGTGTTGATGTTTTATCGCATGCACACCGCATGCCTTCCGCGTGTAAATTTACAATACGCACGGGGAATATGTCTGACACCACCGCGTAAAACGGATTACACGTATACGATAATTGTTGTCATATTTATTTATTTTGTACAACAGCGTTGGCTGTCTTGTTGAAGACGTACATTAAAACAAGATTAAGTAAATGCAATGCTTAACTGAATGGTGCCGTACTTACTGGTTGTCACCGCAAAGTAAAAGTGAGAAGTAGGTAATCAAAGCGTATTGAAGTACCACAGCTAACCAGCGAATAATTGCACATTTCAACACGCAGGAAACGAAATAATTGTTAAATGTATATTATTATTTTTTAGTTTACAATATATTACATATGAAAAAAGCGAGTTCGAAAGATCGGAAAGTCGGAAAGGAGGTCGGAAAAGTTTCGCTATTTCTTCGTGGATTTCAGAAAAAAACAATCTTTGCTCTTTTCTCTATTTATATTAACTATAATAATGTACTCGTACGTATGATCCGGTTATCATAGGAAGAGCGCTGACAGTTCTATATTTCATTCATTTTATGTTAATACAGTCTTTCTTAAGTTGTAACATAACTCAAATAAATAGAAGAAAATTATTCTTAAAGGACTATCGAATTGTAAAATGATTTTTACTACATGGTAGAGATTTATGTTAGCTGTCAGAGCTCTTCCTATAATAACTGAACCATAGTTTATATTTTCATCATTAATTTATTTTCAGATCCTACTGAATAGCCTAAGTCTGCTTATTGATACAATAACGTACACGAATGTCGGAATCCGCCTGGTGATCGGAACTCAGGTAGATACTAAATATCAAAGAGTATTCTATTTTTGAGAAATAGAAATTATTTTTGAGAATTTTGAGAGAAGAAGTGAGCAATAGAAAATACTGAATAAGCCACTGCATTCACTAATGATAGCAAATTTAAAGCTGGGTTTAGGTGTTCTGGTTCACACGGCGGCGTCGCGCAGTTGACTTGACAGCTGGTCGTCATTTTTTTATTTTTTCTTAAAGAGCGAGGCCACAGACTAGTAGATAGACCACCCGGTGATAAGTAGATACTGTCACCCTTTGACATCTGCCATACATGTCAACATTAGTCATGAATGACAAACGTTACCATACCCACGGATGCAGTGCCTACCTTTGGAGCTCGTAGGAATGAATTTGAAAAGAAAGATTTATGAAAATGGGGGAGATAGGATGGGATGGGAAATTGCTCCCGTATAAGCGCGACCAGCTACATTATGTACCCGACATCTCAGTCTTCGGAATTATATTGGTCACACCTGATAGTAATATATCTCTCAGGAATGTTACTATATTTAATTTTATCTCAATTGGCAGCAAACCACCTACGACTCTGCCTACATCCCGGCAGTTTCCAGCTGCCTGCGAGTGTTCTCCTGCGCAGCGGTTCTCATTAGCTTGGTGGACCAATGTGAGCGATCTTACCGCCAAAGCGATCGGATTTTATCCCTTATAGACCACGTGCTTCTGAACAAGAAACCTGGTGAGAACTAATCTCTCACAGAGATAGTATGATAAAAGAGGCGGCATGGATATGCGGTCTACTTAATTGTAAGTGGTCACCGCGGTTGATGGACATCTGCTTCACCAGGGGGCTAACCCCCTACTTGTAGGATCCTATACAAAACTTTCTTGAAGAATAGATAAGTATAAGAGGCTTTATCTTCGAGTACCGTATATCCATACCATAATGTTTTTCATATAACCCTTAACAACTACGTAAATAATAAGTCTGAAGCAGACTTTAGAATTTGCCAACCGATTGGTGCAGTTGGTAGTGATCCTACCTGCTGGGCCATAGCTCCCGGGTTCGATTCCCACCCTGACATTCATTTTTCAAATGTTTGTTCGGATCTGAGTGTGTCTTTATGTTTGTGTGTGTCTCTGGACTCACGACAAAAGGAATCCTAGTGTGAGCCATTGATGTGTGGCGTTATTATTTATGCAAAGCAATAATTAGATGATTGTGGTTAGCTGTACGTCAAAGTCCTCGTGTCACGACTGGTGTACGTCACCACACTCCCTTGCAGAGGGGCCTATCAGGTACGAGCAGGAGCGGATTAAAGGCTCATGAGGTCTGGGCTCCGATTTGAGTTATCTGAGCGCCTGGGCTGAGCCCTTGGGGACTACGGGACCCAGGGCTGCAGCTCGTCAACCTTCCTCTCCCTAATCAATCTCTGGGTACGAGTACATCTGGGAAATGCCCAGGACTGTTCCGTCAGGTGATCACGACGAAATTCCGTAAAGACAAATGTTTTTTTGGGATATTTTTGTGTTCGTTTTGTATGTGTCTCTGGATGTGTCCCACGACGTAGAGAATCCTAGTGTGGGCCATCGAGTGTGGCTTGTGGCGTTGAATAGCTCGAACAGATAGGTAAAGAGATATGCTGACGACAAAATATAATTGTTTACAGTTAACAATATTGTTTACAGATGCCGAACTAAGGTCATCTTTGACGGAATTCCGCGCTCTGATCGAGTCCAGACCTATTGCCTTCCATATGGCCAACTTCTTCCGCATAAAGTACTCGACGCTTGCGTCCATTGCTTCGGTTGTGGTCACATACACGATTATTTTAGTGCAAAGTATAAATTAAAACCAAAATTATATTACTACTAGCTATACCCGCGACTTCGTTAGCGTTGGCTTTATATTCCCGGAGGACCTTTGTGACAGATCTGGATCTGGATGGAGAAGCCTTTATCCCTTTCCTTGATCCTATTTTAAAAAATCATTTCCTAATTAACAAAATTAGGCGGCGCATCTGGGAATGTATCAGCGTTCGCCATTCTTGACTGACGTTAGCATGTATCGCGTATGTTATATAAGTATATGTTATATAAGTATATGTTATATAAGTATATGTTATATAAGTCGCGTATAAGCGACAGTAAATATCAACCGTCCAGTGGTTTTTATGTGATGCGCGTTGAAATGAACAGATAGACAAACATACGGACAGACAGACAAATATTCTAATAAATGTTATTTTGGACCCTGTATCACTCGTAGGTACATTACACCACTAAGACTTTTTTAAATATATTAAATGGACAGACAAGACTTTCTTTCGATTTTATTAAATGTAGGTATAGACTTTGTTATATCTAGGTATAGATAGAAGATATAACAAAAGTTTGAAAAAATATTAAAAGACCGTCCATTTTTGAAAAGATGTTTTGGAAAGAAACAGTTCAAATAAATAACTTTTCGAATTGTCAATGACAAGTTACAATAGTTCTGAAAAGTAATGCAATGCAACCAGCCACATCGGTATCCACTGCCGGACACCGGCCTTCTCATCCACATTGTCTCAAGCATGAGGGATGTATGGTCTTAACACGCCACGCTGGACAAGCGGATTGGCGAGTCCATTCTTTAAGAGGTGGTGTAGTTCCTCAGGGCTTGCGGTAGACGCTTTGTCGCCTTTTACGAGACCCACGGGGAAAGATGGAGCCGGTGCTATTCTACAGCCGGGCCACACCTCAAGCCCAAGATATTAAATCTAAATAGTGCCAACATAATAAATAGACACACCTCTACAAACATATGGCTACATCATTCCTACCCAACGATGTTGGAAATATTTTGGATTTGATATTAAAAAGTTGTGTAAGCCTATTTGTTTTCACACGACTGTACTTATGTGTATTTTTGTGTGCTTATGGTAATCTGCAAATAAAGAATGAGTGACGATAAACCTGTTGTGTTGTTATAATTTCAAAGAAAACCCTGATGCAATACTTAGTATTTTAATCGTGTTATAATTTTAATATTACTCTACAAATAGGAGTTATGTAGGTACATAAGTAAAGTTTTAAGTAAATTCATCAAACAATTTATGTATGAAGTTTAATTTACACATTTACTGTTACTGAAGGGGAGAGTGCACCTGCAATCCAACAGCCGCTGGGCGCGCTCGACTGGCCACGTTACCCCTCTCTCACAGAAGACTACATTGAAATGTACTGCATTTCCCACTTTTCCACTTCGGCCACACTCGTGGGTGGTATTGTCAATAAATATCCATAGGCTTTCTCTAAATGAAGACCTCGATTACCACCATTTCATTGTCACGCCACGTCGTTGCACGCCGTCAACTGCCATCGCGCTCGCCGCCGCCGTTTTGCTTCACCTGCGATCGGAAAACCTAATATCGAAATACCGGTATTCTTCGACTTCAATGTCGGTTTTCCAATATCGCATATTTTATTTCTCGGTTTTTCAATATTATCGAAAACCGGTATCCGTGCTCTAATTATAATAACGCAATTATTACAATATTTGTGCAAAAACAAACTATTTATGACAGTCGCCATTCACAATGATTATCAAAAAAACATTCAAGGTTGTCTGATTATTTATGTCAGAGATTATGTAGATTAGCGGTGTCCCATTATACAGGCAATTTAACAAACGAATTAATATAGGAATTAGTTCGACAGGATGTCTAATTTATTGGGAGATATCCGTAAGAAGCCTTTTTATCATTCACTGCTGGCCGTGGGCCACCTCATGTACATTGTCTTGTCTACGAGGGATGTATGGCCTTAAAACGGTAAGCAGGCCATGCGAGTTGACTAGTTCACTTTTTGGAGGTGGTGTGGTTCTTGATGGCTTGTGGTAGCGACTTTATTATCCCTTAGTCGCCTCTTATGACTTAGGTACGCGGCAAGAGATGGTGTGATGCTAGTTTTAAATCAGACCGACATCTCACGGCCAATAGATAGCACTAGATCTCAATAGATATCACCACCTTTACTGAATAACAGAAGCAATTTAAAGTAAGTACGTACGTAATAAATAGCATTCAGTGTAGAGACCCTTGGTCATTGGGGTCCTCTTATGTAGGTACACTGAGCATAAAGTTTTTTTTTTATGGACGAAGGTGGCAGACGAGCATACAGAGTGATACATGCCAACATTAGTCCAAAATGACAAACGTTGGCACGCCCCCGGATGCGCTGCCGACCTTTGGATATAGGACTGGATTTGGAGAAAGGGTTGGGGAAATGGGGAGAGATAGGATGGGAATGGGCTCTGACACATCTCACTCACTACCGAAACACGTACGTACATTAGGGAAATAAGATTAAGTGGGAAATGCAGTACATTTCAAGGTAGTCTTCTGTAAGAGAGGGGTAACGTGGCCAGTCGAGTGCGCCCAGCGGCTGTTGGATTGCAGCGTGCACTCTTCCCCTCATATACAACAAAATGCTCTTAAGTTTGGTTTAATTGTTTTACTGTATACCTACTGAAATATTTTATTTTCTATAAATAAAGAAATATGAATTCAAAACTGCAGTTTTAAAGTTTACACATATAGTAGATATCTATATACTTATGTATGTATGTGGGGGTCAATCTAGCCGAAAATATTCTTTACGCCATCTTTTTCGGAACTTTGTACCTAAATACAATATTTTGACAGCAGTTTTTAGCGTAACGAATAAATTTTGTCATCTTTACAAGCATCATGGTGTTTGCCCTTTAAAAAATCAGTTATTTTAGGAATAATTATATATTTCTTTTTGTTTTCTGTCATAATCGCAATGACATCCAAATGATCGTAATGACGTTTTTTTTATTTATTTAAACACTTTCTAAAGAATTTTAAACATTTTAATGAATAAAAGTGAGTTACCTATTTTAAAGAAATAATTTATTGAAACATGAAAAAAGTTTATGGTCTTTAGTTTTGCACATAAATAATATTTTTTTATCACCATGTTAATTATCTTAATTATAACAATGTTTGTTTTAGTTCAGAAAACGTCTTTTGTGCGGGCTTGTATTACCCGCACTTGTGTGGTGCTGGGATTGTGAAGAAGGAAAAAACGCAGTGAACCACTCTTGCGATTTATATTCAGTACAGACTTAACTATCTGTTAGACATGCGTTTAGTGTGGTGACTACGAGTTGACTGCTGTGGGCTTTTTTTTTTTTTTTTTTTTATGTTAGGAGAGACAATCAGGAAAAATCCTGCATGGGACAGACTGCTGTGGGCTGGGATTCGCACTTATTTATATTGATACAATGAGAGACGCTGGAGTTGGGCGTTTCTATTGTTACGACGACCAATAGTGCGCTGTTTTCGACCTACGTGCATGCAATTTCTCTTCCTTTGTCTTTTCAATGTCAATAGTGAAGATGTGTAAACCGTTAGGTCGGAATGCGCTTTCTCGTCCTTTCTCTCGTTCAATGTTATTAGCGGAATTGCGTAAACCGTTAGTTTTTTACACGCTTTCTCGTCCTTTGTTCAACTCCAACATCCCTTTACAATGAATGAAATAACTTTCTGCATGGAACGAACTAGCAAAGATAATTTAACTTTAGTATCCTACCTTAACCTACTGTTTTGGATTAACTATATTTGTACTTAACCTATAGTTATACATTATATATTATACTTATAAACTTATATGCTATGTACAAATTATGAACCGGTCGTCGCGAACATCTTTATTAACTTAACAAACCATTCAACGTAATTATGATAAGAAAATCATTATCTTCCCCTATCTATTCTGGAGAATGAATGAAAAAAGAAAGTGGGGAGAAATTAGATACTCATAATTTAAAAAAAACACTCAAATCATAATTATGGAACTAAAAACTTTCTTGATGAGTATCGTAATAAAAGTACTCAATCATTCTTAAAGAGTTTAAACACTATTTCAGCCAGCGACTACTTTCTGTGTAAAGCTACCAGTAAACTCAAATATCCACAAATAAATTTTCCGCCAAATGGAAAATTAATTTGTGGCTGTTTGAGATAGCTGGTCGCGAAGTGACTTGAAAATTAATTTTTTTTTTTTTTTTATTTTTAAACCGCTTTGTTGCGACGGTCTCCCGGAACAACTGGATCACATTAATCGAGAAGTGATACAAATCAAAGATGATAAAACTAGGAATGTTACTAAAACAGACGCAGTGTTAGCTATTAAGAAACTCGACTATAAATAAACACCCAGCTATGAACTCATTACTGGCCGAGTGCTTAAAGAAATTTCTAACGCATGTGTCGATTTCATAATATCGCTTTTCAATGGGTTAATCATACTTAACTTCGTGTCACCACAATGAAAAATCGTTCAAGTAATAATGGTGCCCAAACCACACAATTGGCTCGACAATCCTACATCAGTTTGCTTCCAATCTTATCTTCAATCTCTATTCATAAAGAGTATGATACCAACTAGAAAAGAAAAGAAGCTAATCACCGACCACCAGTATGGATTCCGCCACAATCACGGTACAATCTACCAAATTCATTGTCCGACATAATTTCCCAATCTCTTCAATGTAAAGAATATTGTGCAGCAGTTTTTCTCGATGTATCCCAGGCCTTCGACAAAAAGCCCTGTTTGTTTTTTAAATAAATAACTTATTTAATTTTGAAAAATAAAAAGTAGTAAAATAGCTCCAAAAGTTAAAATATTTTTTTAAATGCATCAATGTCACTAACTTCTGTGACGTCACTAACTATAACTTAACGGTCGATTTTTTGTGATAACATGAATGACATTTCAGGTAGTTTTTCATGTTTAACCTTACCATCCAAATAATTTAACAGGTATCAGGATGGTAGTTAAGAATAGAACAATATTTTTTTTTATATATTATTGTATTTTTATTTTATATCGTCAGTTTCAAATTATGGTCGAACTACCTAATTTTTTTTCGGAATCGTCGGAATGGCCCATGTATGTATATAAGGAATATAACACAATATTTATAGGTATAAATGTTTATTATTTTTTAATGTATCCAAAGCTCCTCATTAAGCTCATGGCATTAAGCCCATCTTTTGTAAGATATTTATTTGCAATAAAGTATGATTAAATAAAATAAATGGTGGACCAACTGCAGAGTGCGCTAACGTTAACGAATGTTTACGAGTTGAAATGAAATTTAGCATAAAAATAATTTGACTCTATGGGATTGGGTTCATCAAGCTCTACTACTTATATACATACATACCATACACACGTATATACATAAAATACACACATGTATGTATACATATATACCATTCAGACATAGGTACTTAACTATAATACACGATGAATAATCTTGGAATATGTGGAAGTCTACCACGCAAAAATGAATGCTATTTTCGTTTGTATACACATAACACGCATGTCAGTACTACAGGGTGACTAGGTAAATTTTGAGACAAGAAATATTTGGGTTACAATATAATTTTTTATTACAACTTCTCAAAATACTCTCCATTAATCTCTATACAGCGATTCATTCGTCTAAACCAAGATTTAAAGCACTGGCGATAAACTTCTTTAGCGAGGTCCTCAACAGCTGCCTTAAAACCATTCCGAGCGTCGTCAGAGCTGTCGAAAAGAATGCCACGGAGTCAAAGCTTCACTTTTGGAAAGAGAAAGAAGTCTCATGGAGCTAACTTAGGGCTATAAGGAAGGTGGCTCAATTCGTGGATCTCTGTGGTCTTCAAAAACTCTTGGGCAAGTTTTTCTTTGTGAGATGAGGCATTGTCATGATGCAAGAAAAACCCTCTCAAATTTGCTTTAGGACGTTTTTTATTTAATACATCGAATACAGTTGGTAAACACACTTCACTGTACCATTTTTAAGCGTCTAAAGAAATTGTCGCTATACAGCCATCCACAGAGAAGAATCTTGCCACGATTTTGTTGCCCACACTGCGCCCACGCTTGACCTTCCTGGGAGGCTCTTCGTCTGGAAACACTCAAACCGTTATAATTGCCGCTTAGTTAGTGGGTCATACTGATAACTCCAACTCTCATCTCCAGTAATAATATTAAATATATTCTGTCGCTCTCCATTTTAGAATTTTACAATAATTTCCCTGCACCATGTTACGCAAGCTTGTTTTTGTTCAGCAGTCAGTGAATGAGGAACTCAAGGCGAACAAAGCTTCTTAACTTGAAGGTGTTGGTGTAAAATTTCATGAATGACCGGCGATGGAATCGTAAGTGACTCCTCTATCTGTTTGTGAGTAGTTTTTGGGTCTTCATGCAACATTTTCTTTACGGCCTCGACGTTATCGTTCGTTACAGAAGTCGCAGGACGGCCACTTGTCTCATCATCTATCAAGGAAAATTGTCCTTGTTTAAATGGAGAAAACCACCTAAAAATTGTTGGGCGGGAATGTTCATTTAAACCAACTTTGAAATCGTATAAAATTATTACACGAAAATGTTCTCGTTCGAATGTTGCAAAGGAAAGCGCACGAATTGCAATAAAAAAATAAATACATTGTTTTTTTTTTTTTATTAAATGGCTTTCGGGTATTCGAATTGTACAAATAAATGATATTTTAAAAACGGTACAGCTCAAATGAGTTCTCTTACTGCCATTTGAGTATCTCAAAATTTACGTAGTCACCCTATGTAACTACGCTTCAGCACTTCCCATAACATCACACAACTGTAAATAGGCTACATACATTCAGTCAGTGCTAAATCGGTACAGTTTTTTGGTATATGAGGAAACGATTAGTCGTTGTTTTCATAGTAATCTGCGTGTGTAACACGCTTACGCGTCTTTCAGGAACTTTAATCATTAATAATACATATCTCAATAAAGATATCTACATCGTCTGAACTCAGTGCTAATGTAAGTGGATGTTTATCAGAATGATAACTGATATCACAAACAGTTCTTCAGTGGTCGACGCAGCCACTGAACGCGATAAACGTGTGAAAAATACGAAACAAAATAAATAAAAATACAGTTTAGTGAATTTGGTCAATTTCTGGCCGCAGTGTCAAAAAATGAAATTAAGTAGAGACAGTGAGTGGGGTGATAACAAAATGAAGAAGAAATATAAAATTAATGACCTCTCAAATGTTCAATTTACGCAAAATGGTTCGGTGAAAAATGAAAAAGTGGAGAGGTTAGTCCACCGATCGATACCAGCCTGTGCTATTTATTGCAGGCCACGACCAATTAATTATAAGTAATTATAATTACAAACTACGATGGGGGTTTCAAACCGTAATCCACGAGATTTTAACGATCACGCGGGTTTCTTCATGATGTCTTCTATCATTGGAGTGCTAGAAAAAAACTGAAAATTCGATACAGAAAAATTACAATGGTGCGGTTTGGAACACCAACCTACTATTGTTCGAATAGACGCCCTCACTGCTATTTGGATGTAGTTGCAATTTTTTGTCCGTAAACTTATTTGAATGTTAGAAGTATGTATAAAAGTTATTTCATTTAATTTATTTAAGTTAAATATCGGCTTGATTACAAAAAATAAATGCTGGGTATATCTATCCATCTACTTAACACATTTTTTCAAAATATTATTAGTATTTTTTTAACGCTATAATGTTTATAAATTTTTCAATGGTTTTCAAAATGCAGTGGCCGTCTCCGAGTATATGAATAATAATTAACTATTAGTTAATTATTATTCATAATTAATTATTATTATTAGTTAAGGAGCTCCTGGCAGAAATGTGCCAGCAGTGGAAAGTTGTAAAAATGTATTTATAAGAAACATTAATGACCACATCTGGCATTATGTTATCGTTGCATTATCAATTAACAGCTCAATGAAAATATAAAAAAGGGGCCCATAAGTCATTTGCTCGCGTCTGGCATTTATTTTAACACCTATTTCTTAGTCTAACATTGATATAAATTCAATTGCCAGACTTGTATACCATATTTCTGCGAAGTTCTAAATTATTGGCTCGCGTCTGGCGTTTGATTGAATGTTTCTGTTATATGTAAAAACTATTAATATTACCCAGCTAGACGTTTATATTGTTTTTTTGAAAGCCATCGTTTTTTTAGGAATTATTACCGAAAATAATGATATCGTAATTGTTTGTGTTGCAAAATACATTGTTAACATTTTTATTTTGCACATCGTAAATGCAAAGTGTTAGGTATATAATATAAGTGCTAGTACTGATGATGCTAATGATTTCCGAAGAAAGTGATGATGATATTTAATTAATATAATACATAACATATTAACACTATGATAACATAAAAAAAAATGTGCAGTCAGGGGAACCCCCCCCCCCCCCCCCCCGTCAAGAACGAAGATCCTCACGCATTTTTTTTTAAACTCCGAATGTAATTCGAAATAACGTACGTATCTTACGTGACGTTACATTTTCTTTCGAATCACACCTACCGCAAGCCGCGTAAAGGAACCAAAAAGGTATTAAAACGTCGGCTCGTGTGTCAAGATACGATTCTTGAGAAGATCGTAAATTGAGCAGCTTCTCTAGAGTTATTAGCATAAACTCGATCATCCTGCTTGATAAAATATTCCTCAACGGTGGTGAACATTTTCTCGTACCTACGTAAATAAGATTCGTCTGTGAGAGCTCCCTTTGCGTACCGCCGAAGAACTTGCTTTGAATTGTCAACCCTATTTTTATTTAAATTGTCAGTTAAGAAATGACCAGTACGTCTTGTCTAAGTAGCACTCCTAAATCGTCTTTTAAAATACGTGGACATGGTTCTGGGTGCTATATTCATCTCTCCGGATAAAATCTTTTGCTTCCGGACAGGATTTCTTCGAATTCTCTCTTTCACAGCTTTAATCGTCTGTTTAGTAGGAATAGTGCACGCTGAGACCTTTCTTTGTCATAAACGGAGGACGTGAAACGTTCTACCAATATCCTTGTACACAAACATGCGGCTAATACTAAGCGGATAGTTTGGTTGATCGACGATTTAATAATGATTGGCGCCAAAATGAGAAAAATTATTTATTTTTCACGTGAGAATGACACATATTACAAATTTTAATTCTAAATCGGGTCTTTATGAGTATCTATCTATATAAATAGAAATTAAATGCTATTCGTTGGTGCGCATCACTTGAGAACGTCTGGACAGATTTGGCTATTTTTTTTTAAATGTTCGTAATAGTCCGAATAAGGTTTTTAGGGAAAGAAAAATTGGAAAACGTAATAAAGTTATTTGTGTACGTTTTATTAAGTACTAGCTGACCCGATAGACGTTGTCCTGTCCAAATTTCAATAAAAAAATTCCATAATTTCAGATTTCAATAAATCAGTTCTTTTTCCTGATATCTTTTCCAGGACCATAACGAACAAAACAAAAGAAGAATTACCCATATCCATCGTTCGAATCGTGAGTTATCGTCTTGAATTCATACAAAAATCCCATTGAAAAAGCACTTTCAGTTTTCCCGAATTTTCCAATTTTCCGGGCAACTTTTCCAATTTTTCTTTCCCTAAAAACCTTATTCGGACTATTACGAACATTTAAAAAGAATTAGCCAAATCGGTTCAGCAGTTCTCAAGTGATGCGCTTACCAACGAACAGCATTTAATTTTTATTTACATAGATTTTTATTTTTACGATTTAGAACATAAAATGTGTAAAAATGCGAAAGTTTAAAAAGTTAGATTTCAAATTCAAATGATTCTTTTTCTTAATTGAAACGATATTTATGAAAAGACAGGGTTAGCTACTTATGGCCATTAGCTATTTTTCGATATTGGGTAGTGTAAGATTGCATTTGCGTATGTGTCTTCGAATCCATCACAGGAATTTGAGTGTGGGCCATTACATAGGTACGAGTACAGTCCGGCCAATGATACCTTCATAGCGCTATTTTTATATTTTTATAAATTTATCATAGCGCTATTTTTATCATAGCGCTATTAACAAAGCGGCTATTTTCGCTCGTAAATCTGATTTGTCAATTTATATATGTAGTCATTATTACAGTCATAGATATATTATATTTAAGTTGGTCTTTAATACTCTAGTTTTTAATAAATTAATTTTTAACAGATTTATATTTGAAACTTTATCACTGTCTGCTTTTTCAAACGAACCGACCGTAAAATTTTTCATTACATTTATGCGCCCATCGTACATACTCGTATCTCGAGCCATACTCGTACTAATTAATATGAAGTATGAATAAGTACATACTATCTATAATACATCCGTCCGTTTTTCAGCAAAATCGAAGATGATGACAAAGGCGATGATGTGCCCAGTATTTCATTTTTCACCTTGGTAAGTTTCTTAAATTAAAACACCTTTGTTTTATTTTGTTAAAACACCACAGAGGGGGGGGGGAGAGTGTACGCTGCAATCCAACAGCCGCTGGGCGCGCTCGACTGGCCACGTTACCCCTTTCTCACGGAAGACTATCTTGAAATGTACTGCATTTCCCACTTCATCTTACTTCCCTAATGTACGTACGTGTTTCGATAGCGAGTGAGAAGTGCTAGAGCCCATTCCCATCCTATCCCTCCCCATTTTCCCAACCCTTTCTCCAAATCCATTCTTATAGCTCCAAAGGTAGGCAGCGCATCCGAGGGCGTGCCAACGTTTGTCATTTTGGACTGATGTTGGCATGTATTGCGGATGTCTGTGGGCGACAGTATCCACTTGTGGTGGACTGTATGCTCGACTGCATAAAAATAATCACCTTTAGATAAGACAATTAATTCATAGATGACCTCGCATAACTGAAGAACTCGCCATTTACAAATCGATTTCTAATTAATGATATGCCAGATAAGATATGTTACACGATATCAATCAGGACGGCGGCGTACTCCTAGTGTATCCCCGGGCGACGGTAACACTTACCATCACGTGGGACCGCTTGCTCATCCGCTTACTTCCCTATAAAAAGAAAAAAAAGTCTTCCAGCTGGGCATAGGCCTCCCCTTGCAATCTCTAGCGGGGATGGAGGGGAATCATACATACAGACCCATCTTTTTTCTCTCACAATAAAAAGTTGATTTTATTTAAATTTAATATTAAAATGGTTACGTATCAGAAAGCACTGTTATTATTATATGTAATTGTTACATCTCAGGTACTGAGAACCAAATTGAGTTCAAGTAAAAATAATTAAAATTGAATTAAATCTACATAAATATTGGCATAATTGGCATAATTTGGCATAAAAACACAATTATGTGTAATTTAGAAAAAATATAATACATTTTTTCCAGGATAAGGTGAAAAAAATTCAATGTATCTTTCCCAAAATTAGCGATTTTCCAATCTGAAGGAATGGTTTTGTTACTGATCTCTTTTTGTAAGAACACAATCCACAAAATATCCTTTTTCTGTTCGACGATTCTGACACTGGTGGGTATAAGGATTTCTGTACTACTTGAAGATATACAAGTATTAGGCGCTTACCGATGAAATGACCGATTTGTTTGCGAGGCTATAATTTTTTTTGTTATCAAATGTTTATTATGTTACTTGAAATATTGACCCATATTATCTACACACTTTCGTTACTTCAAGGGCAGTTGATTGATGCCACTCCTGTATGGACGGGGATCAATGAATTCTTCAATATAACTGATTCACCAATTCACCCACTGATACGAAAGTTTGCGGTTATCGTACACGATTCATTTCTCATCACAAGTCACGATGCGATTCAAAATGCCTTCGTTTTTGTGACGGTTCAATAACACAGTGCACACTTCGACGCGTTGTTGTCGCTGACGTTTGTTCAGTTCATACGGTACCCACTTTTCGAGTTTCTTTATTTTGCCGATTTGACGCAGATGAACCAACATTGTTTTATCACTAACATCAAACCCTGCTGCTAACTCTGCTAAACTTTAAAATGCACCTGCTTCCACTATAGCCTTTAATTCATTGTTATTAACCTTGGTCGTCCGTGGGCCTCATCCTTAAGAACGAAATTTCGAGAATGGAAGCGTTCAAACCATCGACGCACGTTGCGATGGTTTGTGGTGTTCAGCCCATACACACTATTGATATTGTGAGCTGTCTGACTTGCGTTGGTGTCGCGACGAAACTCATATTCAAAAATAGCACGAATTTTTAATTTATCCATTTATGTACAGAAAAACAAATGAAATACCGATTTTGAAATAGGAACATCGTAGCTGTTGGATGTATTTTATTTTATTTTGAAATTCGAACTTGAACAGACGATATCGAAACTCAAAGTGGCCAGTAACAAAATCGGTCATTTCATAGGTAATCACCTAATATCATCAAATTCCAGATTGTCTTCTGTTTCACTACTACAACACTTCTCGACTGCTAATGTCGCCATCTTCTTTTAGAAGTATTGAAATTTTGTTTTCAGTTGTTCTTCTTCCGAAGCTATGCTTCTATGTCAAGTAAAATTGCAAAAAGGATTACAACAAGGCGAGGCCTAAAAGTTGCACAAAGTGCTAACCATTTGAAACGACGAACATAAATATGATAGATATTTCTCAGATGCAATATATTTACCAGCCGAACACATCCACCACCCGCACGAATCCACCACCCGCACGAATCCACCAGTGGCTGAGTTGACATGAGACGGCGAAGCGCTAGACGGAAGCGTTAAAACCGGACAACCACATTTTTATTTCATGTTCTTCGAATCGACGAACGTTAGCTATCTAGGGTTAAACACAATCTTGAAAAACAACGAAATTTTAAGTTAGAAGATCTTAACCAATATCAATAAGTCGATATCGGAAATACTTAAATAGCGTTACGTGTTGGTATATAACTTCTGCGTTATACAACGGCGTTATACAATGGTCCGTATCCATAGAGGACGATGTCCAGGTCTATAGTGGAGAGTATGATGCGGTAAATGGCAGATATTATGTTTACCTCAGGGCAGGTTACAAATTGTAACAATTGTTTGTTTTTTACAGTATAGATACGCCACTAGAAAGGACAAGTTTTTTATAGCAGCAGCTATAATTCTCTCGTTACTATGTGGCACCTCTGTGCCATTAAACATGATACTGTTTTCGGAGTTACTGCAAAATATGGTGTTTTATGGAATGTCAATAATCAGCGATGAGGAATTCCTACGAGCCTTATTGGAATTTGCAATATATAATTCCGTTCTTGGTATAGCGGTGGTGATTCTATCATATGCAGCCACTGTTTTGATGAATATTGCCGCATATAACCAGGTAAGCGCTGCTTATTATTATTATATTATAAGGCGTAATAAACTTAACCTACATTTATACATATTTGGAACTATTTCATTAATATTCAAGCATTTTTATATAATTCAAAATAATGGCCACGTTACCCCTCTCTCACAGCAGACTACCTTGAAATGTACTGCATTTCCCACTTTATCTTATTTCCCAAATGGACGTACGTGTTTCAGTAGTGAGTGAGATGTGCCAGAGCCCATTCTCATCCTATCCCTCCCCATTTTCCCAACCTTTCTTCAATTCCATTCCTATATCTCCAAAGGTAGGCAGCGCATCCGGGAGCGTGCCAAGGTTTGTTATTTTTGACTAATGTTAACATTTATCGCGGATGTCTATGGGCGACAGTATCCATTTACCATCGTCTGTCGCCGTCGTCCATAAAAAAATATAATAATTAAAATTAAAAGTAATAATTATTTTAAATTATAAAAAAATGGTTGAATGTCAAAGAAATAATAACGTATATATATAATAGAGTATATATTATGTATATATTATATATTAGGTTTATAATAGACCCCTAGAATGATGGTGGTTACTATAGTTACACCTTATATACATAATGTGCTTATTCTTATTACGAGTATAACAGAACAGGCAGAGGTTCGCGGAAAAAAGCATAGGTCTATAGTGTATTCGTATTAAGAATGCAGTAACTCATCGGTCAAGACAATTGGCGTCATCTTTTTTACCACTAGTGACTTTTAAATATTTTTAGGTCTGTTTCATAGTAACGTGCACATATCAGTATCGTTCTTAACGCGAATATTTTGAGTCCTTTTTTACTATTAATTTAAATTTGATTTCTCAAACCAGGTATTCATAATACGACAAGAATATTTGAAGGCTGCATTAAACCAGGATTTTGAATATTTCGACACACACAAAACTGGAGACATTGCAGCTAAAATGACCGCGTAAGTTGTTTCTTTAAAAGCACACACTAATATACCATTACACAAAGACAGTGAGTTCACACCAGATAAAAAGCACATTTTGGGGGGATGGTCTAGACCCTAGGGCATCGGTTCCTCTTCTTGTTCATCTTCGGTCAGGTATCTATTTCCTAGTTATATATTCTGGAAGTGTTCTTTTGAGGAACTACCTTTAAAAGAATGAACTCGCCAACATGCTTGGCCAGAGTGGCGTTTTAAGGCTATACATGCATCAGTCACAAGATAACGTGCTTGAGGAGATCTATGTCCAGCAGTGGGTGATAAAATGGCAAGTTACAGTACGGTATTCATTCAAGACAAAACGTATATTTCATATAAATTACGAAAAATTCAAGAAGAGTAGACATTATACTCTATTCATTGACGCATGAGACAAAGGGTAAACAAAAGTTTAACAGAAATCCCTTTTTTTATTTAAATTAGAACCTAATTAGAACAGTCTTTAATTCTTGTTTAGGTTCTATATGCTATAACCTGGAAGTTTAACCTCAGGAAAATGTTAGTGATAGTAATTAAGTTTTAACACTACTGCCATTTTGTTTACCTTTTGTTTCATGCTATAATGAATATGGTATAGAATATTGTACGACCACATTGCACACCTGTTCATTTTTTAAAATTGTCTGTTCATGACATTTATTCTTTCTTATGCTAGTATTAAAAAGTCTTTGATATTTTCAGTGACATTATTAAACTAGAAGACGGAATTGGTGAAAAATTGGCAACATTCATGTATTATCAGTCTGCTTTTCTGAGCTCCATTATAATGGCTTTGATAAAGGGATGGAAACTTGCACTATTATGTTTGGTATCTTTCCCTGTTACCTTACTTCTCGTGGGTGTTGCTGGATTCGTAAGTTTCAAGAGTTGCTTTTAAAGGTATCACAATCTTTAGGCCACTTTTTCGTTGTGTACGAGTATTATTAAACGTTGACAGGTGGCTTCTAGGCTATCTAAGAAAGAAGCCGTAGCTGCCGGTAAAGCGGGGTCCGTAGCTGAAGAGGTTCTCAGTTCAGTGCGCACCGTGTACGCGTTCAGCGGACAACACAAGGAGGTGGAGAGATACGAGACCCACTTGAAGGAGGTCAGAAAGATCAATATCAAAAAAGGTGAATAACGAAGGATACCGTTAGAGCGGTGGCAGCCTAGGGACATCTATACTCGACTCACATTCGTATGATCATGAGTTGAAATCCTCGGTTCATATCACTGATTTTTTACTGACGTAGGGATTTCTAAAAATTATCACTAGAATGGCGTTTCTACTTACCACTGAGTACCTTAAGTACCACTTAAATAGAAACTCGTACCACTGAGTTTCTACTTAAGTACGGATTTTTTTAAATTGTCACTTGCTCGGCGGTGAGGGAAAAAACATCGTGAGGAAGCCGGCATGCTCCAGAAATAAAAAAATAAAAATCCACCAATCCGCACTGGGCCCGCGTGATGGTGTACGGCCCGAAACCCCTGAGTGAGTTACTAGGGAAGGTCAGTGCCCTGCAGTGGGACGTTATAGGCTGATACAAGGATATTGTTAATTAATTCAACGTAAAGAAATATTATTAATTTTATTAACAAATTAAAAGTGATTCCTTTGCAGGCTTTTTCAACGGCTTAGCGATGGGAACGCTCTTCTTCTGCATATTCTGTTCGTACGCCATGTCGTTTTGGTTCGGTTACCAGCTAATGACTGACCCGAACGAAAACTACGACGTCGCTACCATGATCGCTGTAAGCAAATTTTAATATTTATCTAAGTAGATATATAATAAAACTAGCAGATAAGCAGATAGTCGACCTGTTAGAAAGCTAACTCTCTCGCTAGCTTTCGCGGATAGTTGTGGATAATAAATACTTCGAAAAGCAATAAAACAACCTCCATCTTTAAATCTGATTTCATTTCTGAGATTCAAAAAACTTTCAATGTCACCCAGGTGTTATTCAGTATTAGGTGCTTACCCATGAAATGACCGATTTTATTACTGGCCACTTTGAGTTTCGATATGTTCTTTTCAAATTCGAATTTCAAAATAAAACAAAGTACATCCAATAACTACGATGTTCTTATTTCAAAATGGGTATTTCATTTGTTTTCATCTCCACACACCGTCGCACCGTGCGTCGATGGTTTGAACGCTTCTATTCTGAAAATTTCGATTTAAGGATGAGCACCACGGACGACCAAGGTTAATAACGATGAATTAAAGGCTATAGTGGAAGCAGATCCATCTTAAAGTACAGCAGAGTTAGCAGCAGGGTTTGATATTAGTGATAAAATAATGTTGGTTCATCTGCGTCAAATCGGCAAAATAAAGAAGCTCGAAAAATGGGTACCGCGTATGAACTGAATAAACAACAGTGACAACGACGCGTCGAAGTGTGCACTGTGTTATTGAACCGTCACAAAAACGAAGGAATTTTGAATCGCATCGTGACTTGTGATGAGAAATGGATCGTGTACGATAACCGCAAACGTTCGTATCAGTGGGTGGATCCAAGAGTTGCAGCCCAACAATATCGAAAACGTAAGATAACTAAGAAAAAGCTACTGGTATCAGTTTGCTGGTCCGGTGTCGGTATTGTCCACTACAGTTTCTTGCGAGCCGGTCAAACGATTGATGCAGATGTTTACTGTAAGAAGCTGCAGACGATGATGGAAAAGCTGGCAACAGAGCAACTAAGATTGGTCAATCCCTCATCACAACTTCTTCATCATGACAATATGCCCGCTCTCAGACTTCTTATACGACAGTTTCAAAACTTCAAGAGCTGGTCCTGGAGACTCTCCCTCACACACCATACTCACAGGACCTTGCCCTGACAGATTTCCATTTCTTTCGAAATTTCGACGACTTTTTGCAAGAAAAATTTTTTTATTCTGAGTAGTTGTAATTAGGACTTTTGAAGAATTAATTGATACCCGTCCACAAGACTTTTACAGGAGTAGCATAATCAACTGCCCGTGAGGTGACGAAAGTGTGTAGATAATATGGGTAAATATTTCGAGTAACAAATAATTTTATAACAAAAAAAAATCAGTTTCTCATACAAATCGGGCCTTCCATGCTTATCCAAAGCATCTAATACTATCTTTTTTGAAAGAGTGTTCACTTGAACACATGTAAAGTACAGATTTGTCGATTTTTTATTAGTTTATAAATAGTACGATTTATCGTGAATGAGTGTAATATTATTAAAGGTTTTCTTTGGAGTATTAACCGGTTCGGCGAACTTCGGCATCTCTTCGACATTGATGGAGGTGTTCGGTGGGGCGACCGGCGCCGGCGCACAGATCTTCCACCTGATCGACAATGTGCCCATCGTCAACCCGCTGCTCAGCCGCGGGGTCACGCCGCCCTCAATTGAGGGTAATATTGAGCTGAAAAACGTGGTGTTCCACTACCCATCTAGACCAGATGTGCCGGTGAGTACGATTTTTGGAGCTTGATGTCTTGTTATCAAGTTCTTCTACATAGATTAGATCTAATGATTGCTTTTTAAATATATAATTCTTCTAATAGGTACTCTTTAAAATAAGTTGATCATTGTATTGAAACTGTCAATTAATTTTTCGGAATGTCACCCCCGTGTCAGAATTTATTTATGTGCTGTTCTTATATAACTTGTAGGGGGAGAGTGCACGCTGCAATCCAACAGCCTCTGGGCGCACTCGGCTGGCCTTGTTATCCCTCTCTCACTACCTTGAACTTGAAACCTTGAAATACTACCTTGAAATGTACTGTATTTCCCATTTTATCATATTCCCCAATGTATGTACGTGTTTCGGTAGTAAATGAGATATGCCAGAGCCACGTACCCAACCCTGTCTCCAAATCCATTCGTTCATCAACAAAGGTAGGCAGCGCATCCGGGGGCGTGCCAAAGTTTGTCATTTTGGACTAATGTTGGCATGTATCGCGGGTGTCTATGAGCGACAGTATCCACTTACCACCAGGTGGACTGTGTGCCCGTTTGCCACCTTCTATTTATAAAAAAAAAGAAAAAGAATAACCAATTGACAGAATACAAGTATATATTTTTAATAGGTATAATCTTGTAATGTGCTTAAAGATAAATATTTATTATCAACAATTATTATCAAAAACTAAAAATGTTTAAGTAGATGTTTAAGTATGTAGCGAAACCACGGCGGGTTCTAATATTTATTCATTATTAGAAGTTTTCCTATGCGCTCGATAGATGGCGTTGTGACGTCGAGGTTAGAACTCGCTATGGTTTCGTTACCTCTGTTAGTATAAGTAGTGTAAGGAATATTTTTAAGGACAATCGTTTCAAAGAATAAACGCTGAGTGCTAGTGAGTTGTACTGAAGTGTTATTATTTCTCGCCTAACGGAGCCCTAAGTTTGTTCATGGTCCTTCGAGCCGGATATGGCTGGACGTGTTTTTTGGTAATCATCGGTGGTGGTAGTGGTTACTACCCGTTTCGTCGCTACTGGGCAGTGGATCGCTGTCCAGATCATCCCCACAGCAAGGCGGCTGGAAAGGCGTCAAGGCAGTGGTGGAGCCGGGTGGCAACATCTGGAGGAGTGGTGAATTCGGGAGGTGAAAAGCAGGTTGCGGAGCGCCAGAGGGCGCCACTGGTAGCAGGCGCGTGTCGTCGAAGAAAATCAGTGACAGTGAGTGCAGTGTTCAATCGTGAGTACATTTTCGCTCTTATTTACTAGAAGAAATAAAGTTGAAATTTTGAGAAGTACATGCAAATTTGAACTTTAAAGTCAAGACTAGGTGGAACTTAGAAAAATTCAAGAATCCTGCAAGATAGTCAGATTTAACTTAGAATAATTTAGTTAGTTTGGACTTGTAATAGTTTTAAGTAATAGTTGGTTGAGACGGGGAATCCATGCCCAATTTTTACCAGAATTACTTGCAAAAAGACTTGTAAAATTTTGCCCAATTTGTGTTTTAACTTGGTATACATTTATTGGAAGTACGGACAAAAAGACTTCTGCTCATTTTTCTGTTTAGCTTTGTTTTTATTTGTTGTGGTATTGTGAGACTATTGTGTTTGAGTGTTTTTAAGTCAATTACAGAGTTTGATAAACAATTTAAAATGGAAGCGTTTAACGATTTACAGGAGGATATTAGAGCAAAAATGCTGAAAGTTAAGACTAATTTTAAAAAGTCTCCTAAAGAGCGTTTGACTGTTCCATATATTGAAACTAGACTAGATAACTTAGAGAAACAGTGGAGTTTATTTACAAGCACTCATACTGAGATTATTAGTCAAGTTAAGCGAAGTGATTTGTATAGTTCGGATTATCATAAAAACAATGTCTATGATGATGTAGAAGAATTGTATGTACAATTTAAGACTGATTTAAAAGAAATGTTATATAAGTTAAAAACACCAGAGGCAGAGTTAAATTCAAGTTCAAATAATCAATGTGAAAGTTTAGCTAGACGTTTCAAGTTGCCAGAAATTAAAATACCAACGTTTTCCGGGAAATATACTGAGTGGCAGACGTTCAGAGATCTGTTTTTAGGGCTTGTGCATGAAAACAAGTCTCTGGATGATGCTCAAAGGTTCTACTATCTCAGGGGACATTTAACAGGTGAAGCGGAACAGTTGTTACGAAACATTAAAGTGACATCTGATAGCTATCAAGTTGCTTGGGAGAAATTGGATAGTATGTACAACAATAAGCGGTTTTTGGCTAATGGCATTTTGAATCGGCTGCTAAATCAAAAAAGTTTGTGGTCTGAATCTGCCTCTGAAATTAAGAAGTTAATTAGTACAACATCAGATTGTTTAGAGTCTATAAGAAATCTAGGTGTAAATATTTCCTCTTGGGATATTTTGATTATCCATCTAATAAGCGCTAAATTAGATAAAGATACCCGAAAAGCATGGGAATTAAAAGTGGCCTCAGATCCAACTGATGAATTTTCAACGTTTGTGCAATTTTCTGATTTTTTGATAGGGCGTTTTAGAGGTTTAGAAAATTTAGATTCAAAGTCTAACAAAGTAGAGAGCAAAAATACAAAATCTTTTCACATTGTGAAAGAGAATAAAATTGCGTCGTGTGCGTATTGTACTGCAGATCATAAAATAACTACATGCAAAAAATTCGCTAAAGAACCTAACGACAAACGACGTGATATTGCAATGGAGAAAAGGTTATGTTTTGTGTGTTTGAACAGCAACCACTCTGCTAAATATTGTAAAAACATGGTCCGATGCCGGGTGTGCAAACGCCGCCACCATTCATTATTGCACCCTAGTGGTGATTCTGGTTCTGTTAGTGCAGAAATTGAGACGGTTCACGAGGGAGCTTCATCGACGAGTAAAAAGTCGATTGAGGAAAACGCTGCATCAGACAGCAATAAGTTTACCGCGCAAGCGGAGGGGTCTAGTAAGCCACTTGTATCTTGTCTTTCGACAGGGAACTGTTGTAAAACGGTTTTATTAACTACAGCTGTGGTGCAAGCTGAGTCGAAAGACGGGACTTATCTTCAGGTTAGGGCATTATTAGACCAAGGGTCGCAAGGATCTTTTATTACAGAAGCTATGGCTCAGTACTTAGGATTAAAAAAGATTGCGGCCAAACACACTGTAGTAGGTGTAGGGGGTGACAAAAGTGTGACTTCGAAGTCCACGGTCAAAATTAATATAAGGTCGAGAGTAGATCCCCAGTTTCAGGTTAAGGTTGATGCTTATATCTTGAAATCAGTTACGTCCCTTCTCCCAGTTACCAAAGTAACCAGGGTAGAATGGGTGAATCTGTCAGTTGATGATTTGGCTGATCCTGAATATCACAGACCTAATAAGATCGATATCTTATTAGGTGCTGAGGTATACAGCCAAATCATTCAAGAAGGCATTCAAAGAAATCTGGGTGGTTCTCTCTTGGCGCAGGATACTGCGTTTGGATGGATAATATCAGGGGTCTGTGAGGTAGATAATTCATCCAATATACATTCTCACATCCATGTGATGCACTCAAGTTTTGATGCTGACAACATGCTGAAAAAGTTCTGGGAACTGGAGGCTGAAACATCAGGAACAAAAAGAATGCTCACAGAGGATGAAATTAAATGCGAAAAACTATTTACAGCGTCCACGATTAGAAATAAGGAGGGCAGGTATATTGTGAAATTACCGCTACGTGACGCTGACCCGGTCAGCAGGCTTGGTGAGTCCAGGAGTATTGCTGAAAAAAGATTAAAAGGTTTAGAGATAAGGTTAGGAAAAAACCCAAAATTAAAGGCAGATTACACAAAGGTCATGCAAGAATATTTAGAATTAAATCACATGGTCAAGGTTATCGATAAAGAAAAGGATAATAAAGCAGCAATATATTTACCTCACCATGCAGTTGTCAGGGAGGATAAGGACACGACGAAGGTCCGGGTCGTATTTGATGCGTCCTGTAAGGGAACCAATGGAAAGGCATTTAACGATGAATTGATGGTTGGCCCGGCGTTGCAACCTGAACTCCGTCATACCATTATGCGCTGGAGATCACATAAGATAGGTCTGGTAGCGGATATCATCAAAATGTATAGGCAAGTGTTGGTAAATAGGGAAGATACTCCATTCCAAAGAATACTTTGGAGAGATAGTCCTGAAATGGAGCTCCAGGAATATGAGCTGATTACCGTTACTTTCGGTACTGCATCAGCACCATATTTGGCGGTAAGGTCGTTACAACAGCTGGCCTATGATGAGTGCTTGGATAGGCCAGGTATTGCAAAAATAATCTTGGACGATTTTTATATGGATGATGTGATGACAGGAGCTGACGATATGGAAGGTGCTTTTAATATTTACTCAGAGTTAAGTACGGTGCTAGGCAAAGGAGGGTTTCCATTGCAGAAATGGAGAAGCAATTGCCGAGAATTGTTAGATAAGATAAGGAATGAAAAAGGTGGCAAGGATGAGGGTTTAAGTATTAAGGTTGATGACATAACAAAGATTTTGGGACTTACCTGGAATCCAAGTGGTGACTTCTTTCAGTACTCCGTCGATCTCACGCCGCTAGTTGAACCTGCAACAAAAAGAAAAATTATTTCTGACATTTCACGTTTATTCGACCCACTCGGATGGTTAGCGCCCAGTATTATTTTAGCTAAAATATTAATACAAAAGCTGTGGCTAGCTGGAATTGGGTGGGATCAAGAAGTTCCAAACAATTTATTAAGTGAATGGCTTACTTACCGTCGAAACTTGGCTGCTTTAGTTGAGATAAAAATTCCGCGTTGGTTACACACGTGTAGTAAGAATAAACGCGAATTATACGGGTTTTCGGATGCCTCAAAGGTGGCATATGCTGCTGTCGTATACCTCAGAGTAGTGGATGACCAGGGAAAAATCCACGTCTCTTTATTGACATCTAAAACGAAGGTCGCGCCTATAAAGCAAGTATCGATACCCAGGCTCGAACTTTGTGGGGCTGTACTGTTGGCTAAGCTCATTGTGGAAGTAGCTGAAGTTATGGGAATAGCCAAAGATCAGTTGCATGCTTTCACCGACAGTGAGGTAGTTCTGGCCTGGTTAAATAATCATCCGAGCCGCTGGAAGACTTTTGTGGCGAATCGGGTCTCAGAAATTTTATTAACTCTAGACACCCAGCACTGGTCTCATGTACCGACCAAGAAAAACCCAGCGGACTGTGCATCACGAGGTATATCTCCTGCAGAGCTTTCAACAACTTCCATATGGTTTGAAGGTCCGGATTTTTTAAGACAGGACTTGATTATTTTTAAAAGGCCTAAGCACCTCATAACTAATCTCGAAGAAGTTAGAGTACAAACGGCTGTCTTTGACGTTGCTTTTTGGCAAAGGTTTTCCTCGTTCTCCAGGCTTGTTCGAGTGATTGCCTACTGTCGAAGATGGTTGAATGTAAGAGGAAAGGTAAATATCAGGCACGACACTAAATACTTGTCCAGACGAGAAATCGAGGAAGCCGTAGAAGTTTGTGTTATAAGATGTCAGGAAGAAGGATTTTCGGAAGAGTTGGAAGAACTGAAAAGAAAGGGAAGTTTAGATAAGAAAAAGAAGAAGCTAAGATCCTTAAACGTATTTTTAGATTCAAACGGTATAATAAGAGTTGGTGGCAGATTGGAAATGTCTTCTTTAACATTTAATGAGAAACATCCGATTCTTATACCAAAGGAATCCTTTTTAACAGGTCTTTTGATTGCAGAAGCGCATCAAAAAACTATGCACGGTGGTCCACAACTCATGATCACGTATTTGCGATCAAGGTATTGGATTGTAGGGGTCAAGGCTTTAGTTAAAAAGTGTTACAGAGGCTGTGTCACTTGTATTAGGTACTCAACAAAGGCCACGTCTCAGCTCATGGGACAAGTACCTTTATCCCGTGTGACCCCAAACAAGCCCTTTTTCATTAGTGGCGTAGATTACGCAGGGCCTATCAATATAAGAGTGTCCAAGGGTAGGGGCAATAAGTCTTATAAGGGTTACGTTGCATTGTTTGTATGCATGTCGACAAGAGCGGTGCACCTCGAAGCTGTCAGCGAATTAAGCACTCCAGGTTTCTTGGCTGCCTTTAGAAGGTTTGTCGCAAGACGAGGCAGATGTGCTGAGTTGTACAGCGACAACGGCACAAATTTTGTAGGAGCTGCTCGCGAGTTATTGTGCTTGTTTAATGAAGAAAAATCAAACTTCAAACCGGAACTGGCAGAATATCTCGCGAGCAACGGGACTCATTGGAACTTTATTCCTCCTCGCGCACCCAATTTTGGGGGACTTTGGGAGGCAGGCATAAAGTCCATGAAGTTCCATCTTAAGCGAGTCATAGGGAACTCTACGTTGACTTATGAGGAGATGGCCACAGTGTTAACGCAAATTGAGGCATGTCTAAATTCGAGGCCAATGTCACATGTAGAGGATCCAAATGAGCTTTTTGTATTGACTCCTGGTCATTTCCTGGTGGGGGAACCACTCGTCGTAGTACCAGATTCAAATTATGAAACTTCGAACATCCATACTTTGCGTCGATGGCAACTCCATCAGCGAATGATGCAGGACTTTTGGCGCAGATGGTCGCAGGATTATCTTCATCAATTTCTGCAAAGGAATAAATGGGAATACCAGAACCCGGAACCATCACTAGGCGATGTAGTTTTAGTTAAGGAGGACGATCTACCTCCTGGAAGGTGGTTGTTGGGCAAAGTGGAGCAAAAACACCCTGGTCCGGATAAAATTACACGGGTAGTTACCATCCGTACCAAAAATGCAATAATTAAAAGACCTACATCAAAATTATCGATATTGCCCATAGCAAAATAAGATTTCTGTTTAGCATTGCTTACCTTGACTGTGGCATGGTGGGCGGTTTAAAGGACATTCTGCATTATGTCCTTGGTGGGCGGTATGTTTAAGTAGATGTTTAAGTATGTAGCGAAACCACGGCGGGTTCTAATATTTATTCATTATTAGAAGTTTTCCTATGCGCTCGATAGATGGCGTTGTGACGTCGAGGTTAGAACTCGCTATGGTTTCGTTACCTCTGTTAGTATAAGTAGTGTAAGGAATATTTTTAAGGACAATCGTTTCAAAGAATAAACGCTGAGTGCTAGTGAGTTGTACTGAAGTGTTATTATTTCTCGCCTAACGGAGCCCTAAGTTTGTTCAAAAAACCTTAAAAAATATAATATAATAACTAAAATATATTATTAAAAGGAGTCCCTTTAGGCAAGGTTCCGAAGATACTGGCAGCGTTCCCCCTTTGAATAGCTAGACTAATTCTTTGTCCGAGGTAGCTGCCAGCTCTTCGGACTCCTGTGATGTCGACTAACCTTTTTGCTATTTCCTTAAAAAGCCTTATAGCGCTAGGACCCCACGGACCAGGGGTCTCGACACCGAATGGGACAAAATCATATTCGGAGCCTAGAGCCCTGTATTTGCATGCTTTAGCTTTTTCAGCCGCTTCACAAGCCGCACCAGCTCTGTTGTTGGTTCCATGTAGATGGGAAGGGGCCAGCGTGTCTGAACAGGTTACATCCCATACCAGCACCCGGCCCATCTTCCATGGAATCAAACTCATACCGTCCGGTCTCTTGCCATCGTCTCTTGCAATACCAGTCGGCTCAAGTAGACTTGGCACGTTGACGGTGGCAAGGGACCGGCGTATGATATCGTTAAGTGCGGCATGTCTCGAGAAGCGGCCTGCACTTTTTTGGCATGACAGTCCGTGATGTCCTATTATTATGTTCAAAAATGTTTATTATAAAATAAATGTTCTTTATAATAAATATCTTTCACGACATCGTAATTTAATTGACATACGTATAGTGGAGGACCTAAGTCAGACAATAATATAGTAGAACGTTGTTTTTGTATTCATAATCCTTTGGTATTATAAAAAAAATATCATTCATCGCCGCTATAATATTGATTAATTTTCGATATACTCCTATGTGTCATTCCGTTTGCGAATCTCACACAGTCACAAAATCAAACACAAGTAATTGTACATGTTGCGACATGTTTAATCATTCTTCCAATAAAATCTAAAAATAGCGTTCAAAAAATATTTGTTATTAAACACCTGCGTAAAGGCGGCTACATACGTGACTGCAAGCTTGACGAGCCTGCATGAACAATCACTTTGTGCTAGCATGCTTGAGCGTCTGTATGATAATTTTGTGCAAGCATCTTGCTTGTACAAGCGGCATGAAGATTGATAGAATTTTCATTATGCGGCTTGAACAAGCCACGTTTGTGCAAGCATGATTGAACGTGTGTATGCATTGCTTCGTTTGTTTTTCTTTTTTCTTATTAAAATTAAAATTAATGCAGCTAAAACAAGCGCGTCATCGTCGTCCATCGCTCAAGCAAAAACTGATGCTGCTCCACCTTGCTTGTATAGTGTGTAGCCTATAGGGAAGTTGTGCAAGCTTGCACAAAATGATTGTTCATGCAGGCTTGTCAAGCTTGCAGTTACGTATGTAGCCGCCTTAACTCTTAATTTAGTATCGGAACGTGACTGCGTTATCTATCACAATAACACTGATAACGATACGATGTCTGCGGTGCGGGGATGGAAAATAATTCGGGAAAAAATCACCGAAATGAAATGATTATGCTAAAACATGTCAAATACATATCCGGGAGGCTCCAGGCATCCAGGGCAGCAGGCGATCTTGACGTTGTTCACTCACTATCACTAGGATCGCGACCCGATTAATATTGGTGTATTAAGCGATTTGCACTAGTTTTTTCGAGGTCGACGTAGATGGCAACCGAACGATTTTTTTTATTCTCCCGGACAGCTGTCCGTCCGTCATCTGTCATTGACAAAAAGGCCGCGTTTTAAAACGTAGTCAAAACAATAAAGCGGCGCCAACAATGTTTGATGTATCATTGTTAGTAAATTACTCCTAACCGAGGGGCAAGAGTTTCCACTGAGAGGTGATGAATTCAATCCCGAGATTTTATACGCATTTAATTATATTTTTCAATTAAAGGAAATTGTGAAAATAGATACCTACTCAATGGTGGGCGTCAGGATTTGAACTCACACGACCTCATAAATGAGAGTCCAGATTAGATACCTAACGACATAGAAATCTAAATAATAAGAGAATAAAATTGGTATCTACCACCTACGAAGGGAGGTCCAAAAAATTCCGGCCTGAAAAAGAACGACATTAAGGAGTGGTCCGACCTCAAGTACCACGAGTTGAAGATTGCGGCGAAGGACAGAAGGATATTTCAGTAGATAGCTGACCGCCAACATTGGCAAGTGGCTCCTACGATACAGGTTATTCTAGTGTAGGGGCTTCATTTATATTTTATTATGTGTTAAATCGTTATTAGTAAAATAAACTATTTATTATTATTATTTTGAAGATGGCACCCCATATTTAATATACTTTTAATATGACTTTCATGCACCTTCAAATTGAACTTAGAGAAGATCAATTTGATCAGAGGATCAACCCAAAAGTTGGCTGGTAGAGAATGCCTTAAGGAGAATTAATAAAATTACGATTACGCATTATTAATTTTAATATATATTAGGTTATTTGAACCCTTGTAGTGACTGCTTTCATTCTTTTATATAACGAAAATTTGTATGGATTTCTGTATTCAGATTTTAGTTGATAATATTCAGGGAGTATTGATGCCTTGTAATGCCAAATTACTAGCTGATACTGTCTTGTTTTGACTTCTGGTTCTTTTCTACAATTAGTCGATCATAGCGACCGTTTTGTATGAAACCCTTTCCTCGAGTATGGCCTCTACTCGAGCCACCCTAATTCCTTCCAAAAGTCGAGTACCTAGTCTTCTGGGCTAGCTATTTACTTCCAGTATTTGTTGGGATGCACTGTAATAATAATAGGCGTTTCACTAGCGTCCATGCATGTCCAGGGGACTGTCTTTAGCACCTAAAACGAAAAGGTGTATGTTTAGTGTACAATGTTCTGTTAGCTAGTACTATGTTGTGATGTTGTGCAGGTGTTGAAGGGCGTGAACATAAGCGTGAAGCGCGGGCAGTCGGCGGCGCTGGTCGGACACTCCGGCTGCGGCAAGTCCACCATCGTGCAGCTCATATCCAGATACTACGACTCCATCGATGGTAGTGTAAGTATTATGACGTTAGTGTTACGGTATTGATGGTAATGTAAGGGCTTATGTTTGAAAGAGAAGCGTAAATAAACAAATGAACAGCAAATTAAAGTAAGTAATTTTAAATTATGTAGTAAGAACGTCATCACCAAGTCGATAGACTCACGCTTCTCGGGACTTCTGTTTCTGTATTGTCTCCAAAGAACCTAAACCTATAAATTTTCTAACTATTAATTTAATTCTCCAGTGTAACTACTATGTCATACCGTAGCACACCATCAATGTGTTTGTCTATTGGATATAAGCATCTCAAATGTTAATTCACGATCTATTTAGTTTGTGTCTGCCTCTGGATAGTTGTGAAGCATTCCTGCAATGAAGTTGGTGTGAGCCAAAGGTTGCTGTTTTTATATGATATTGCATTTATTCCTAAAAGATCAAAAACTGTTGTTTTCGGAAAGGGAAAAGTAATTTATATTTAAATAGAAATAATTTGAGAAAATCCTCACCGCTTTAAAGGCCTTAATATGATTTGAAGGTGGGGGGCCGCGTCATTTGATAGCCCGGTTTCAGTTCAAAAATATAGGCTTAACATTATCATTACTGATTAATACATGATATAGCAATTTTCAATAATTTTAATAGTGAATCTATATTTGAAAATTATCAAATACCTAATCGAAAAGTTTCTTGAAATATGTTTCCTACAACACAAGTAAATGTACATTTTTAACTTTATAGTGGGCCTAATCATAACTGATTAAATACACGATAAGTAAATTTCATTACTTTGAAAATGATCCATGAAGCTAGTATGAATAAAAATTGTGCCCCTTGCTAACAATACCATCTCATACATAACTTATCATCCAAGGATCCGCGTACGATATTACTTCTATATAATGCATATGTCTGTAGCATATTGGAATTTAACGCAATCGTCTCGAATCGGCATGAAAGAAAGTTCGTATATACTCATGTTGAAAAAAGTACAACGATTGTTTCTAACCTGTGTGCATAAGAAAATGTACGGCATTTATCCGTATTTATATCGATCATTGTTTGTCTTAGGAATAAGTTGGATGTAATACGTTAGAACGTCCGCGTATTTTTTTTATTATATTGTTTTTAATTAAACTTTTGTGGGGCACGTTGTTATTGCCGTCGTTGTTGAGTGGTGGTGAGTAAATCGTTGTAAAGACTATACGCGTTGGTTTTTATAACTGTAATATACCTTATGTTAGGTACGTTTAAATAAATAAATAAATAGCATACCGTCAGCCTATGTCGTTCCACTCCTGGAGACATTCCACGCCTCTCCTAAGGCCATACACGATCTTCGACTCTTCTCATCCAATCACCACCTGCCAATTTCTTCAAGTCCACCTGACGTCCACGTACCACCTGGTACGTGGCCTCTATTCGAGGACTTGTCTACCCATCGGTTGTTTACGGCAAATATGGCCAAGTAGGGGGAGAGTGCATTTTGCATTTCCACAGCCGCTGGGTGCACTCGACTGGCCACGTTACCCCTCTCTCCAGTAGACTACCTTGAAATGTACTGCATTTCCTACTTTGTCGTATTTCCCCAAAGTACGTACGTACGTGTGTCGGTAGTGAGTGAGATATGCCAGGGCCCGTTTCCCTCCCCATTTTCCCAATCTTTTCCCCCAATCCATTTCTTAATCTGCAAAAGTAGGCAGCGTATCCGGGGGTGTGACAACGTTTGTCTGAACTGATGTTGCCATGTACCGCGGATGCCCATGGGCGACAGTATCCATTTACCATCGGGTGGACTGTATGCTCGACTGCCGCCTTTTTTTCTTTAAAAAAAAATGACAGTTATTTCAGAATCGTGCACCAAATTCCATTGAACTGTGAATACTGTAATACGTAATTATCACGCCAAGGTGAAAATACGTTATCATCTAAACATGTGTAGCAAAAGCGACATGGCATAATAATCTGGCGTATTATTAAAATTGATAACATTACTATACAAAGCATAATAATTATTTATTAAGCAGGCTTAGCACTTTACGATTAGACAAACAGACAAATAACGTCGTGTTGTATAGCGCCTGTTTACTACAATACATATTTTTACTAACAATGTCTATGGACGCCCGTCACAAATACTTGCTATGCACATGAGCACTCGTCAACAGATACATGTCGGAACATGTTATTCACATGAGCGCTCGTCAACAGATGCGTGTTCAGAATTGTTCAACATGCTTTTCAATGCGCATGCCATTTAAATGATACTTTACAAAATCTGCAAATTAATCGTGATTTGTAATATATTCAATCCAAGTGACTTGCAATTCCAGGCGATTTCCAATTTTTCCAATCAAGCTATGGCGATTTGTAGTTTATTCAATCAATTCAAGGTGACTTGTAATTTGTAGGTATGACCAATCCAAATCAACATGTAGTTTAATCAATCAAAGTGACTCGGAAATAGTACAAAACATGACAGAAGAGCTTGCAGCAGGACAACTCGTATCTATGCGTTAACTATTATCGATTTGTAGATAACATTATAGATAAATTCTTTCTGCTATGAACTTTGAGTATTAAATCAACATTCAGAATTTATGAGTCATTTTATGTAGGTCCTTTTATAAGATTTGAATTATTTAGTACCAACAAAGACGCTCGATAAGATAATGTATCAATGCAAGTTTAATAAGGGTTGTTGGAAAACGAAATACTAAAGCTTGGGGAGGGCATGGCAACGTTTGAAATTCTAGATTGAAGACGTCATGCATCGAGAAAATTTCCAACCGCCAAGTGGACGGTCTGCTCGTGATTCGAAGAAAGTGGCAGGAAGCGGCTGATGTAGAAAGTCATGATCGTTTAGTTTACAACACCTTGGCAACTGTCATTAACACGGGTTGATGTTATTGATATGTGTGTGATAGATGATATAGTTTATAGAATTATAGATATATATCTGCATTTATAGAAGCAGAATGTTATGCTTGCAGGATTTTCCTTTTGAACATTTTGATGTTCTCAAAAAAAAAAATATCGATACTGCTGACTCCAATAATCTTAAATATCCTTATACAGTCTTCCAAAGAGCAGTAGGTATTGGGTGTCACTTTGTAAATGCTAAAACTAATAAGATTCTCCTAAAAGTTTTTGCAGTATTGCTATTGATTTTTAGGTATGCGTCGACGGCTCAGACGTCCGCGACCTGTCAGTGCAGTGGCTGCGCTCACAGATCGGACTGGTGGGACAAGAGCCGGTGTTGTTCAACACAACCGTGCGCGAGAACATCCGGTACGGGAGAGACGATGCTTCTGATGAGGAGATTGAGCAGGTCGCCCGCCAGGCGAACGCTCATAAGTTCATCATGAGGCTACCTATGGTAAGCGAGCATATCCTTACATATTTTTTTATGGTGATGGTGGCAGACAGACATGCGGCCCATGTAATGGTAAGTGGTTACCGCCGACCAAGGAAGACACCTGCCGACACCTGCAACACCAGGAAGTATGCGCGTAGCGAGAAAACCTTAGCTGGCACAACTTTCGGGTTCGTCATATAAAGTGTCTCGAAGACCGCACTGTGCGCAGGGACTCTTGTACTCTTGTTATATATGTGTACTTCTTCTGAAACCGGGCTGGTGAGGCTGCTACAGGTGCGGGACAAATGTCTTTGTAATTAGAAGTACGGATCAATGCAAATGGCGCTCCATTAGGTCAGAAAAATGAGCTCCCCGCTAGACCAACACTCAGTAGTCTATTATTATGAGACTATCAAAGGTAACCGAGCTACAAGACATGAACGGACGATAGGAAGTTTGTTACTGACAGAAGAGCTGCTCTAAAGTGTACCGTGTACTCCTCGCCAGAGAAGCACAGGACCATTCAGATAAAACATGACTGAATACATATAACTCATTATTAAATTATAGAAAATCGCAACCTATATTGTTGAGAATAAACAGAAATCAGACAATTTACGCACGTTCGCAAAGGGGATTACCCAGGATAACAAACAGATCAACAACCCAAGATGAAAAAGGTGGCAGTATCGTAGAGGCTGTCAGCCAACCTTAGGTTCATCCCCTGTAAGTTGCTACATGCAAATGATTAATTCATCTATTCTTCTCTCTACATACAGCCCTCTATATTATTATGCAAATATAAACTTGGATATATGTCACTGATCTACGCCAATAGCCTGACCAGAAAGGACTAAATAACTAATTATTTGTACCATCCACTTTTTGTGCAATAAAAGTACACTCACGTTCAGTGTATGACATCTGCTTAGTACTGTTGTGTTATCGTTCTATCATCTAGGTAACAGTGAATTATATCTATTTATATGTGCCTCCTTTGTCGCAGGGTTACGAAACATTAGTCGGTGAGCGCGGCGCGTCTCTTTCGGGAGGGCAAAAACAACGTATTGCTATCGCGCGTGCCCTAGTACGCAACCCGCATATTCTGCTGCTAGATGAAGCCACCAGCGCCCTGGACACCGCGTCTGAAGACAGGGTGCAGCGCGCACTCGACAAGGTAATCGCTTTTTACAAAATAGGCTAATTCGATTTCGTGTTACCTAATATCCTTGTGTCGCTGGATGTCGTGTCGTGGATGTGATTCGCTGGATGTGTCGCTGTGTCCCGCTGGATGCAGGTCGCTGCCGATAGGTCTAAATGGCGGACAATGGGGGAGGCCTATGTCCAGCAGTGGACGTCCAAGGGCTGAAATGATGATGATAATGATGATGATGATGAATATCCTTGTAAATCTTGGAAAATTATGAAGTGCGCAACTTCAGAGAGTTATAAATATTCTATCTAAAGTAAATGTGGTGCCGAAAAGAACTGCTAGTTACACGGTCTGATAAGAGTGAATAAAATTGAATTCTGATTCAATTTGCATTTTGAGGCTGTGCCTATTATAGTCTGTGCCTTTGTATCACAAATATTCTGTTTGGAGAGTCATTGTTCCGAGTAGTGGACAGTAGAGGTAAATTATTTATTTTTTTCGAAAGAAGCTGGCTTACGAGCTTTTGCTCTTTTACAAAACGTAACTGACAGGTCTTCCCTGTGGGGAAATAGGCCTGCTGAAGTAGGTCTTCTGTTTTAAGAATGTCTGACTCATCATCTGTTCTTTCATGATTATTATCTTAGGAAATAAATTTTATAGAATTTTAATTTTAAGACTTAGTTTTTAAGAAGTTCCTTATGAACAGATTCCAACATTCGTAAACAAGACTTGTCCAGCCGATCAGTTAACCGGGTCTCCAATTTCAGGCTAGCGAGGGACGAACGACCATTGTAGTAGCGCATAGACTCACGACAATTCGTAATGTTGATGTTATTTACGTACTAAAAAGTGGACAAGTGGTGGAAATTGGAAATCACGATGAACTTATGATGAAAAAGGCACATTATTACGACATGGTGATGTTGCAGACCTCTCCAGAAATAAATGATCTTGAAGGTAGGTACTCTTCAAAAACCATTCTTCATTCTATTTAACCTTTAAGAGTAATGGCCATTACTCTTAAAGTTAGTGACAACTAATATAGCAACCAGCCCTCTCAGTATACATTACTGACCATGGGCCTCTTCCCGCACGTCTTCCACGAGGGATGTATGACCTTAAAACGCCACGCTGGCTAAGCGGGTTGGCGAATCCACTCTTATAGAGGTGGTGTAGTTCTTCAACGCTTATGGTAGCCGTTTATCCCTTAGTCGCCTTTTACAACACCCGCCGGGACGGGATCCCTCCCCACACGGCCAAATAAACTAGTAAAAAAATATTTATCCCTTTCTCAATTAAGTTGGTAGATGGCCCGTGTGGTGGCGACCACACGGTGCTAAGAACTGGAAAATATTAGTATATATCTTGTTTCACATTCATGGTCCCATACACAGATAGTACAGTCTACACATTTATGCTATTCTCTTGTAAATATATGATATGTACACAGTGATTAAGTGATTACACAATTATTTACTATACACATAATATTTATTTTCTACTCGTACACTTATATTATTGATATAATATGTGGACTTATCTTCACAATTTATTTACATATATATTGTTTGATATCGGTCTATATGTATACCCTTTTGATATGTGCGTTTGCCTTTTGTGTATCAATTTCTTGTCCATACGTCCGTGACACGTGACCGGTGGCCCTAGCAGAATATCAGCGTTGTGGTCTGCTTCACAGATTCTAAGAATATGCTGAGCTCGGTGTACCCTTCTTGTTATTGCGACCCGCACCATTTCATACGGATGATAATTGTTTCATTATATTTTTACTTTTTATAACTTTGTTAAGTAGTTTTTTCTGTAAACAGTTAGAAATTGTATTTTGTTAGAATTTCCTGTGTATTTATTATCTTGTGTCATTTTATAACAAATAAACTTCACATTCATTCATAATATACCACTCGACTGGCCACGTGACCCCCCTCTCACAGAAGACTGCCTTGAAATGATTGCATTTCCCACTTTATCATATTTCCCTAATGTACGTACGTGTTTCGGTAGTGAGTGAGATGTGCCAGAGCCTATGCCTATCCTACCCGTTCCCATTTTCCCAACCCTTTCTCCAAATCCATTCCTCTAAAGGTAGGCAGCGCATCCGGGGTCGTGCCAACGTTTGTTACTCTGGACTAATGTTGGCATGTATCGCGGATGTTTATGGGCGACAGTATCCACTTACTATCAGGTGGACTGTATGCTCGTCTGCTGCCTTTTCATATATATAAAAAAAAACATAGAAAAATGATTTTTATACTTTTTATTATTATTTGTTTACAGATAATAAAAAACTTGAAAGGCTTACATCCATCGTAAGTGAAGAGGACGACGAGGAATTTGGTGGTAAAGTTGAGGTGTGTCTGTAACTTCTATCTCAGTGTATAACTCAATTGCTCGCGGAGCGAACTGTAAATGGGCTATGTACAAAATTTATAGGTAATGAGCGATGAGCGGACGTTTTTCTACTAAAAAGCTTTCACGGGAGCCTCTTACAAATATGTGGTTACTTTGGGACGACTTACTGTTCAGATAAAGTCCTCAATTACTCAGTAAAATTTATCTCAATATATGGTACTATATATGGTAACCAACTGCGGCACACAAAGTACAGACGATACATGTATATTAAGATCCCTTTAGCTTAACAGTATTTACGAGAATACAAGTTTGTATTGCACTAGCCACAGCATCATATATAAGTTCTAAATTTCTAATCTCATTTTGATTACACATTTACTTTGTAACTTTCTTCTTTGTTCAATTAATTATACTTACGTACTATCTAGGTTATGTCTCGAGTGATACATGTGGGAATACTTTTAGCTTTCGGATAGTCAATATATAGTGTTCATTATTAAGTTTTTATGCTACAAGTTCTCCTAAAATCTAAATAAAATGAATAAACACATGCTGACGCTTATCGACACGTGCGTCCTTTGACCGTAGCCCGCTGTGAAATGTTATCAGCTTGTGATAAAATCAGTTCTCTTTTTACAGTCAAACCTTGACGATGAAGAAAAAGTACCAGACGTATCTTTCTGGCGCGTGGTTAGATTGAACGCACCTGAGTGGAAGTCTGCTACCTTCGCCAGTTTTTGTTCATTGCTCAGCGGTTTCGCTTTTCCAGTGCTGGCCATCGTTCTTGGTGATTTTATTGGAGTAAGTTCACTGACATCCCGTGGGAAATACACGCTGTAATTATTGTGTACTTTTAGCAAAATAGTAATTGGAAGTTCTAGATTAGGCAATATTGGTTTTTATTTTTCACTAATCACACAATATACCAAAACGACCAAATATAATTATGGCGGGTCGTTCCTTATTTATAATTTATTTAAATGAAGTATGTTGGACATTTAGTGAATATAAATATTTGCTTTAACAGCTCTTGTACTCATCTTGTGCAAATAAAAAAAATGAATTTGTAATTGAAAAAGGACTTCATTTTCCTCATTATATTTGTTTTCATGTATTGCCAACTGAAGTCCTGGAGTTCAGTTGGCAATACGTTCAATAATCTAATTAACATTAATGACCCACTTACTTGAAAAGTGGTTCTCGAAAGGTTCGGGCGAGAATATTGTATGGTATTCACGTATGCAACCAAACTACATGCCATTCTCGCCTACAAATGTTCACATGATAAAAACTCGATAATAACAGGGTAACAGTCATCAGATGATGATAACAGGGTACAGTCATCAGATGATGATAACAGGGTACAGTCATCAGATGATGATAACAGGGTACAGTCATCAGATGATGATAACAGGGTACAGTCATCAGATGATGATAACAGGGTACAGTCATCAGATGATGATAACAGGGTACAGTCATCAGATGATGATAACAGGGTACAGTCATCAGATGATGATAACAGTTGTTTATACCATCTTTTGACCGATGTTCGAGAAACTCGCGTTCGAGAAACTCTCCTTGTGCAAATACAAGCCAATACTTCTATTTTCTTGTACCGTAAGCACTATTGTATTTAGTTGCTTTGCTTTTGTTGCTATATTATTCTAACTTACCATCATAATAAATTCCTGTACAGTAAATACGATGTCCTACGTATTGACTGTTAAACTTGCCAGCAGACGAGATGTTCTACTCATCCTTCAGCCACAACCGATGAACTGAAGGACTAGTTTAGTAACAAATTATAAAACCTTTCAGGCGCTATCTAACCCAAACGAAGACGAAGTTAGAGATGAAGTGCGAACATTCGCTTACATTTTCATCGGAGTCGGAGTGTTTTCAGGTGTAACTAACTTCATTCAGGTAAACATTTAAACATTATTATACTCAAAAAACCGTTAACATGTTGTGGCCTCTAAAGCAAGTTCTGTGAATAATTAATTATTTTTTAGGTATTCATGTATGGTATTGCCGGCGAATATCTGACTGAACGTTTGAGACAAATGATGTTAAGGACATTGTTGGAACTAGAAGTAGGGTTTTATGACGACAAGAATAACTCCACGGGAGCTTTGTGCGCCAAACTCTCCGGCGAAGCGGCTGCAGTGCAGGGGGTAAAGATTTTTATTTCTTTCTATTTATTAAAACTGTACAAAGATGTACAATATGCAAAATGTATAAAAAGTGAACTTATGGCATCCTCTGCCAGTCAATCTTTGGGTAAACGGAGAATCAGGAAGGGTGTATAATAAAGAGTATAATGTATATTATGAGCATTAGAAAACATCTGGCCTGTATACCATGTAATACATATAGATTGTCCCAGATTGAGGGGCGGATTTCAATTTCGCGCCATTTATTTGTTTGGCGGTTGGCAACCTAGTTTGTTTATATGTGTCACATATGGCAGTTGCATTTAGTCAACATGTAACGCTAAACGAAAGAGCAAAGGCATTATAAATTTTAGAGCACTATGAAGTGGACCATCATTTTGGCAAAAAAATCGTCTTCAGTGACGAGATCCATTTCAGACGGATACGTCAATAAGCAAAATTGTCATATCTGGGGCTTAGAGAACCCTCATGACATTCATGAAAAACGGATGCATCCTCAAAGAGTTACAGTTTGGTGCGGCTTTTGGTTCGGCGGGATCATAGGACCATTTCTTTAGGTACGAGTATCGGTATTTAGATAGGCATAGAGAGGTATCGGAACATGCTATAGGAGTTTTTTTGGCACCAATTGGATGATATGGACCTCGATCAACTGTGGTTCCAACAGGACGGTGCCACATGTCACACAGCCGGAGAAACAATGACTTTTTTTTTCTAAATTAAATCCGGCGCTCAATATGGGACAGCCTTTACATATTGTAATATATGCTTGTGGAAAATATACGAGCAGCAAAAAAATACACATAAGTCAGCGAAACAAAATATTTTTAAATAACTGAAATAAATTATTTTAAATTACTTAGAATGTTATGATCAAGTCAACGGAGTCCTATTCCTTCACTGTCACCAGAGAACCCGCACGTGCCCCACGTTTCAATTTGCTGCCATCAATTCGCTGCCCATTCAGTACACCTGATATTTGTAACAACTGTATATTTATAGCAATTAAACAACTGAACGGTTTAAATCGCGTATATTTGACATTATTTATATCCCGACGTTTCGAACACTTTGCAGTGGACGTGGTCACGGGGTGACTGCAAAGTGACTGCAACAGTCACCCCGTGACCACGTCCACTGCAAAGTGTTCGAAACGTCGGGATATAAATAATGTCAAATATACGCGATTTAAACCGTTCAAAGTTGTTTAATTGCTATGTATAGTAATCGCGAAAACCTAAAAAAAGGGAGGGGTTCAACGAAATGTGACATCGTGTGACCAGGGGGGGGGGGGGGGACGAGTCATAAGCTTCGTGACGTCACATGTATAAATCTAAAGTATTAAAACTAAACTTCAACTGTAACGAAAACCTTTAAAATATTACCAACTCTATCAATATTATTATAAGGTTGTTTTAATTTAATAATTTCTAAATTTAAAATTGCAAAACAATAGATGTCACACCAGGGGTGGGGGGGGGTCACATAAACGTGACCACCTGTGACAAGGACGGGGGGGGGGACTCCAAAAATCAAAAGTCGTGTGACGTAATTTATGGATGGCCCCTTGTTACAGTTTATAATAAATATATTCTGATTCTATTTTTTGCAACTCATTTATTTATTTCTGTACACATAACACGTACCTAAAAGTCAGATATGCAATAAGTGTTAAGATTTTAGTACTTTTTCTGTAATTTTTTTTTTAAGATGAAAATGGGGAAATTATGAAAAAAAAAATTAAAGGTCTAATTACTAGAAAACCAGTCATTTTAGGTTAGTTCCCTAGGACACCTAATCAGAAAATTTACTGCAAATGAGCTCTACTATAACCCCCTAAAAGGAATACGTCGAATTTCCTGTAACCCTATATATATATATATATATATTCCATTCATCCATTTCAAATATAACATAATATTCATAGGTCGGGTTAGTAAGAGATTTATCAACTATATTATTAAGAAACGAACTGTAACACTCCCATATTTATCTAGTCCCACCCAAAAATTTTTAATGGGACAAAAAATCCTATTTACGACCACTGCACCGTCAGGGTTTTATTGGTGTTGCCCCGTATCCTGCCACAAATGCTACTCTCTTTCGCCTAATCCCATAAAAGTCGTCCGTGCGCTCGGCATCAAACAACCCTGAGCCATTGTAGGCTCTCTGAGTGTAATTGACCCACAGGCTGATCGTGTAGAATACCTGACAGAATTATTTAAAAGGGGTGATTCTAAGCTGTTTCGTACAACGATCAAATCTGCAGGCTATCATATTAATGTGCACGTCAATGCCCTGCGTTCCTTTTCAATATCGGGATCGTCTTTCAGGTCGTTAATGACAACGTGTCCCAGCTATTTAAATGATAAGTTACAGAAGACTACCTTCAAATCTACTGCATTTCCTACTTTATCGTATTTACCCAATGTACATACGTGTCTCGGTAGTGAGGTATGCCAGAGCACATTCCCATCCCATCCTATCCCTGCCCATTTTCCCAATCCACTCCTTAATCTGTAAACGTAGGCAGCGCACCCGGGGGCGTGCCAACGTTTGTCATTCTGGACTGATGTTGGCATGTATCGCGGATGCCCATGGACGACAATATCCACTTACCATCAGGACGAGCGTATGCTCGTCTGCCGCCTTTTCTCTTTAAAAAAAAAGATTCGCTGTTTATAAATAATAAACATCTAAATGAATGAATGAAATAGAGTACCTACGAATGTTTTGGATATTAAATAGATGTCCTGGTGAAAGACTTAAAGGGATCACTGCTATCAATACAACCTAAAACATCTAAAATATTCAAACTTTTCACAGGCAACTGGTCAACGGATAGGTACAGTGCTACAAGCAGTTGGCACATTCGGATTCGGTCTTGTCCTCGCGCTCGTGTACGAGTGGAGAGTTGGACTAGTGGCTTTGGCCTTTGCTCCATTCATAGCGGGCATCTTGTACAAAGAGGGCAGAATGGTCAGTGAAGACTCATCAGGCACGGCGAAGGTTATGGAAGACAGTTCCAAGGTAATTGTTAAGTCGATAATGTGCTAGCGAGTTAAATTACAGTATTAAGCTTTGGTACACTTTAGAGAACCCGTAATCGAGTGGCAACCATCAGCAAAGAAAGATAGTAAGTTGGGAAACCGACTTTTCTGTTTCTTCTGTGCCTGTATTTGAAGGACCACAACTATTTAGCTATTTTTAGTAGATTTTAGAAAAACATTTTTAAAAAATATCGTACTTTCCCTCTCACACGAGGGACATTACTGTCCGGTAGATGGCAGTGTGTTGTGTAGACGTGAATTAAAAAACCGCGTTAATGCCGCTTTATGTTTATCTTGATCATACGTAAACTAGATTTAGATATAGAATAGATTTAGAAATATTATTATAGATAAATAATTTATGATGACGAAACAACCCAGGTTTTACTTAAAAATAAATCACCATAAGCATAGTAATTTTAAAACCGTGGTTTTCTCCGTGCAGTAATAACACACCGATCACAAACTAAGGTCAGGACGTAAACTTTATTATCAAAAGTTGTAGAAAGAAACTTTATTATCACCTCCCGTCACAGAAGTGCGGTCCATCCGCATTTCCTAGATACGGAGGTGTCACGTACTGTTCGGTCCAAAAATTATTTTATATCGCGAACCCGTAGGCTGTGGAACGAACTGCCTCAAGAGGTCTTCCCATCAAACCACGACATGGGGTTCTTCAAGAAAGCTGTGAATAGGATTTTGCAAGGTCGGCGGCGCGCCCGCATACTCCCTGGTGTTGCAGGTGTCCATGGGCGGCGGTGACACTTACCATACTCACGGCGTCAGCCTACTTCAATATAATAAAAAAAAAAGAAAGAGAATAAATCAAAACTTATTCCTTCATAAAAAACATCACAAATTCCTTCACCTTATTCCTTTTCGTTTTAGTTTAAAATGTTGTACACAGATAGCTGTAGAAGCGGTATCAAATGTTCGCACGGTGCAGTCTCTGGGTCGCGAAGAGGCCTTCCGGAAAGAATATGCAATCCAACTCCTGCCGGCTGTCCTCATGGCTAAGAGATCAGTTCACTGTCGAGGGCTGGTTTTCGGCCTCTCCCGCGGTCTTTTCAACTTCATATACGCCGCTGCTTTGTATTATGGTGGAACTCTTATTATTAATGCCGATGTGGATTATGCTGACGTTCTCAAGTAAGTGCTTAGTTCTTTTGTTAATAAGTAAGTTGGTCTGCCAACTTCTTTCTATAAAAAAAGTTATTGTTCTATCTGTAAAATACACTCATAAAAAGGCTGTCTCAATAAGAACTTGAAATTTGAATTGTGCGCCATTTTCGATTGTCAATTCTTCTGTCAACCATATTTGGTACTTTGTTAATTGAAACATTGATATTTTCGAAATTGGCTCGTTATAGTTTGGAAGAACGTTAACCCATTACAAAAATTACAAGTCACGTGATCATGTTGGTTTGCATAATCGGCCGTCGGTCGCGGACCGCTATTGAAAATTTAGTCCAGAAATTAGAGAGGACGTTTTATTCAAAGACGAGAGAAACCTCACCCGTCATTGCCCTAAAAGAACACCTGAAAACATCGCGGCTGTGACTGTCAGTGTCGCACAACAACCGTACACTTCCATCTGGGTTCGCTCCCAGGATTATACCTCCATCGCAGCACAGACCGATGAATTTTAACTCAAGATTTGCACCTTCGTGCTTACAAGGTCCAGCTTACTGAAGAACTGAAGCCTACAGACCATGGACAGCATAGAACTTTACCAACTAGACCTTGGAACAACTGCAAGTTGACAATGCATCTCAAAAGAAAATCATCTTTAGTGTCGAGGCTCACTTCCACGTCAACGGATTCGTTAACAAGCAGAATTCCCGGATCTAGAGATCAGAAAATACTCATGCTTTTCATGAGCTTCCGATACATCCCAAAGTGACAATTTGATGTGGCATGTAGCCAGGAGGGATCATCGGACCATATTTTTTGAAAATAAAGAAGGTGCCTCGGTGACTGTCAATGGTGATCGTTATCCTGACATGTAGACAAACTTTTTTTGGCAAAATTTTGATGATATGGACATAACCGACATGCGGTTTCAGCAGAATGGTGCCATTCCCAGGTCATCTCTCGTTTTGGAGACCAAGTATGGGCGCCAAAAAGTAGTGATTTAACTTGCTTAGATATCTTTCTTTATCCATTTATTCAAAGTTCTTGTTGAAACAGCCTTTATATGGACTCGTACATACTTTTATCTCAACACATTTTCCAGTAGATGACGGTATCGTTTACTTGACGATCGTCCAGATTTCAAGATTGACTTTTTGTCCTTCGATTTCTTTGGACATACACAAATAAATACCCATGTGTATGTGCATACGAACACACACACACACACATACACAAACGCATCCTATGTGCCATACATTTTTTTTATTTCTATTATTATTATAAATTCATTCTCATTGTCTAGTTAAGTAAATATTTAATTGGTTCTATTTTTTTTATCTAAACTATGCTCTTTGTAATCACTGCTGAGGTTGTTGATTTTCTAAATATAATAAGCAACATAAATTGAGATGTTTTTAGTGCCTTTTTTTTCAATTTATATTTTTGTTTTATTAATTGTCGAGCTTATATGTTATTCTAAATGTTAGACATTACATTTAATTTAAAGTAGGTACTTTAGGTATATTTAAAAATACTTTGTTTGTTATATGGTTATAACATTATAAATAAGATACCGCAATAAATGAAAAAAATCCAGTGAATTTTGATAACTTTCAGATCGGCTCAAGCGCTCCTCATGGGCTCAGCATCAGCAGCGCAAGCGTTTGCTTTCGCTCCCAACTTCCACAAGGGCATTAAAGCAGCTGCACGAATCATGGTGCTGTTAGACAGACAATCTAAAATTACTGATCCTGACATACCAGTTAAGGAGAATTTCGTAAGTTTTTCTTTATTATCTGAATGAAAAACCTTCATATGGCGAAATCGGTCTTCGTATGGCTACCCTTTTTAAAGCAAAACTCCAGTTATGAGATATTTTTAGATTTTGTATAATCAAAACTTAGATGACAGAATAACAAATAGTAAAATTTAATGACAGTTTGATGTACATTTTGATCGGAAGTAGTTCAGTGTTGACAGCTATTTAAGGTCAGATTCGAGAGCTTGGTATATTATGTAGCTTTTTAAAGCTATACACTGGCGATGTATGACCCAAATATCCTGATAGATTTTAACTCGTAAAATCTGGTACCTATCAAATTTCCCATCAGGATAAATTGGTCGTAGTATAGATGGTCCCCAAACCGTGTGTTTACAAATATTGTTGTTTAGCATGAAAATTTCTTTCAGTACGGTACCGGTGAGGCCAGCCTCCAGCAAGTGAATTTCCGATACCCAACACGACCACTTATCCAGGTGCTCAAGAACTTCGGTCTTGAAGTACAACAGGGCAAGACTATAGCCCTCGTAGGGGCCAGCGGCTGCGGCAAGAGTACTGTCATACAGCTGCTCGAGAGATACTATGATCCTGACGACGGTTTAGTGGTAAGTGTTTTATCTACATAAATTTATATGTAGGAGGAGAGTGCATGCTGCATTCCCACAGCCGCTGAGCGCACTCGACTGGCCTCGTTACCCCTCTCTCACAGAATACTACCTTGAAATGTACTGCATTTCCTACTTGATCGTATTTCCCCAATGTACGTGTTTCTGTAGTGAGTGAGGTATGCCAAAGCCCATTCCCATCCCATTCTATCCCTCCCAATTTTCCAAATCCACTCCTTAATCTGCAAAGGTAGGCAGCGCATCTAGGGGCGTGTCAACATTTGTCATTCTGGACTGATGTTGTCATGTACCGCGGATATCCATGGGCGACAGTATCCACTTGCCATCAGGTGGACTGTATGCTCGTCTGCCGCCTTTTTTCTGTAAAAAGAAATCTCCAACGTTTGCCATCCTGGACTGAAGTTGGTATGTATCGCGGATGTCACACGGCGACAGTGTCCATTACCACCAGGTGGCCTGTCTGCTTTCTATAAATAAAACACCTCCTTCGTTTCTGAGTAAGTACATTGTAAGATAAATCGTGATCGATTTATCATCCCACCTCGTGACTGAAGAATCTTGTACCAATTGCATTATTATTTTAATTTAAAAAAGTATCAAATGAAAGCTATATGATTTTTGTAATTGAATCTCATTTCTTTGGACCAATTGAATCGTTGGATCTAGTCAAAGATGAACAATAAATACAAAGTAACACGTGTCGTCATTCGCTTGACTAGAAAATAAATACTCTTCATGGAACTCTTGTGAGATTGGGTTAACTCGGCCAATCGAACAGCAGTTAGAACATCATCTTCCTCTTTGTATGTGCAATACTGGCTTTTTATTTTAGGCCCAAAACGGCGTGCCCCTGTCGAAGCTTCGCCTGTGGGACGTGCGGCGGTCGATGGGTCTGGTGCAGCAGGAGCCGGTGCTGTTCGACCGCACCATCGGCGAGAACATCGCGTACGGCGACAACTCGCGTGCGCCATCCGTCGACGAGATAATTGACGCAGCCAAGCAGGCCAACATACACAACTTTGTCACATCTCTGCCTTTGGTAAAGTAGCTAAAAGATGTTGTTGAACGTTTAATTAGAAAGTCGCAAAACCTTTTTGAGACCTTGTAGTCAAAAACTGTGCGATAAGTCCGGCGTCTCGCCAATTGTTAGAACAGATAAAGCAGGGTCTGTTCCACAGAACGGTCAGGACCGAACGACTCGAGAAAAATTGCCGGTAGTGTCTTGATGAGTAGAGTTAAAGATCCTGTGTGGTGGCAAGCCTTAGAAGAGACCGAGGCAGCAGTCAACGGACAGAAGGTGGCATGCTGCAGAGAGCCTTTAGCCTTTACTTTCATTAATATTGGCTAAGAATATTTGGCCAAGGCGCATTTAACTGGTGTAAAATTAGAGACAAAAATAAGAAATAGTTATAATAGATAACGAAAGTAGGTAAAAGATCTTGCTAAAAGTCTAGTTTTAAATCGGAAAAATTGTTGAAAACTTGTCGCGAATTGCGAAAACAGATATTCTAGGATAGGTTAAGTTAGGCTGTAACTGTGCTATTAGAGAAGGAATGGAAACGAAATACAAAGTCAAAATTTGTAATATTTCTAGGGTTACGACACGAACATCGGTTCGAAGGGCACGCAGCTGTCCGGGGGACAGAAGCAGCGCGTGGCCATCGCGCGCGCGCTCATCCGCCGCCCCAACATGCTGCTGCTGGATGAGGCCACCAGTGCACTCGACACAGAGAGCGAACAGGTAACGAAAACTTCTATTTCTTCCACGGATTTGCAAACGTGACACTAAAAATTTCTGCTTATGCATAAAAATAATAATTAGAATGTCTTCACACACTAGCAATCCAACCTGATCCAATACTTCAAAATTCGTCGTAAGTAGTTGAAATGGGTAGCAGTCCAGGGACTACCTTTTGTATTTGTTCTTTCAATAAATAATACAAGTATAGGTAATTAAGCTATTCGCGACTAAATAAGTTTAAAACAGCTGATAATGGCATTCACAACCCTCTTGAGGTTGAGTACCTTATACAAATTCAATTTTTTTTTTTCAAATTCTTAGAATGTTGCGAGTGACATAGGTAGCGATAGCCATTTACCATCATCAGAAAGGTCGCCTCCCTTTCTGCAGCCATTCCACTTGGTCTGACAGGATTGTCCGACTAGACGGATTACGCGTAGTTTGTTTTCCACTTAGTCCAACTGATCTGGTCAAGATGGATTACGATAATTTTGTATTGGTTCCTCTTGATTAAACTGCGGAAAACAGTCGCTAACCATAACGTTTTAATGAATGAAACATTCCTCGGGGTACCACCGAGTAGTGATATCCAGTGGGACCAGACAATGGTACCCCGAGGAACAAACCGAAAAAACTCCGCATAATCCGACTATTCAGACAATTCTGTGGGACCAAGTGGAATGACCATCTAATTATCATGACATCTAATCTTGACATCTAACCCTTTTTAACAACATATCCTTGTGCAGGTGGTACAAGAAGCCCTGGACAAGGCAAAGGCGGGCCGCACGTGCGTGATGATCGCTCACCGCATGAGCACCGTGCGCGACGCCGACCAGATCTGCGTCATCAGCGAGGGCCGCGTGGCCGAGCGCGGCACTCACCTCCAGCTGATGCAGCTCAAGGGGATATACTACAATTTAAATAGGCGGGGATACTCTTGAATCGTGAACGTGTTAGGGAATATGAAATAATTTTGTACCTATATTTGTTCTATTCTGTTCCAAATTTATTTGATAAATCTGCTAATGCAGCTTGTTGTGTCGTGTGGCGTAGTGTTTGCAACTAGCCCTTCCAGTGTCCACTGTTGGACATAGGCCTCCGCACATTCTCTTGTGCATGGGGGATATATAGCCTTAAAACGCCACGCTGATCAAGCCGGTTGGCGAGTCCACTCTTTTAGAGGTGTTGTTGTTCCTCAAGGCTTATGGTAGCCGCCTAGTTATCCCTTAGTCGCCATTTCCGGCGCCCACGGGAAGAAATAGGGTGGTGTTATTCTATAGCCGGCCGGCATCACACGACACAGTGTTTGCTACTTAGTATTTTTGCATGACGGCACGACAGATGCATGCAATTATCTCCTAACGTTGTTTCGCGCCATAATAATTATTAAAGACTGAACACCTATAATAACTTTAATCTTTAATAATTACCTATATACCCAATCTAGCCATAAATATTGTTACAAAGAAAAACTTTTGATATTTTTTTTACATTATCATTTCATCAGAAGAATTTGTGTTATTTTAGAAATAAATGGCAAGCATTTTAAAAATGTAACGTTTATTCAAAATGGACACCGTTTGCTCTTATATACAATCTTTAAAATATTGTGGCCAGTTTTCGATTGAAACACGCACCCTTTCCATGGGAAAATTAGCAACTGCAACCACAATGGAACGTTTTAGGGATTCATTATTATTATGGCGTTTAGATAATGCCATGCTCTCTAAAACAGACCATAAATTATAATGGAGCGGATTAAGATCGGGACCAGGTGACGGCCAGTATTCAGCTCTAATGAAGTCGGGAATATTCGTTTCTAGCCACGCCTGTGTTGAATGAGCTCGATCATTCGATCATTTTACTTGTTAAAATGTTCCTCAATGGTGATTTCTCGTCCGTAAATAAAAGATTTGTCTGTGAACTCCCTTTGCCTACCGCCGAAGAAGTTGTTTTGATTTGTCAACCCTATTTTTCTTTAAATTATATCAGTTAAGAAATGACCGGTACGTCTTCAGTAGCAGCAAGTCGTAAGTCACCTTTTAAAATACGTGACATGGTTCTGGGTGCTATATTCATCTCTCTGGATAAATTATTTTGCTTCCGGACGGGATTACTTCGGATTGTCTTCTTCACAGCTTCAATCGACTGTTTAGTATGAGTAGTGCGTGGATGGCCAGACCTTTTTCTGTCACAAACAGAGGACGTTTTAATGTACTTACCATTAGGCCGGTACACATGGAGGGATGAAGGGTTTTAAATATTACCTTAGGCTCCATGCCCTACTTTGCGTAATCAAGCAATAAGGTTTTCGTTACCACACCACTCCATTTCAATATTAGTAAAATATTTAACAATAATTGGCGCCAAAATGAGAAAACACATTTATTTTTCACGTGAGAATGACAGATTTCAAATTCAAATGTAATTTATTTATTTTTCTGCATTGTAACGGTATTTATGGCCGGACTAAGTATATATATTTTCTATTAGTATTGATTTATTTTTATTTTGTAACTAAAGTTTTGGAATATTAATTTGGAACAGAATATGAAATAGCATAATTTTTAGTAGTCTAATGTAATGTAAGTGTAATGTAAATTACTCCAAACTATATATAATAATATACACATGAAATCAATGTACTAACTATATAATTTAATAAATACAGCCAGTACGAAGGATAATTACATAGTTTTATTTTGAATATTTGGAAAAATTAAAAATAAATAGATAATATTTGTAACTTTCGTTTTGGTATGTCGTTTTATGAATATACGAAATAAAAATGAAAACAGTTACTTTCTTGGCTTTAGTACAACACTACGTCATCTCTTCCCGCGGATGTTGCAAAAGGAGATTAAGGGATAACAAAGCCACAAACTACACACCACAATCCCTTGGGAACTACACAACCCATAGAAGAGTGAACTCGTTAACCCGCTTGGCCTTTTAACACCATACATCCCTCGTGCACAGGACAATAAGCGTACAAGAGGAGTCGCACGGCCAGCAGTGGACGACAAAGGCCTGGTTACGGTTATGCTACGATTTGAATTTTGTGAATAATTTACGCATAGACGTATAATTGACTCATAGAATAGATGAGTATAATTTTTGTGTTCAGCAAAACCTTTTTCATTTTTATATGCACCAGTGACACGATGACACATGACAAGCAAATGTTAAATATCTTGCGAAGCGAATTTGTGGTACAATTTGAAACGAAATCTAAAGTAAACCTAACGTAATCAATAATATATCCTATAAAGCCTCCTCTTGTCTTCAATGAGCTCCTCTTGTATCCCCGAGAAGGTGTTGGGCCCTATACCACGTGAAGAGAATGTGGATTGGTGAATGTTACACGTGAAGAGATTTTATTAAATTCTCGGCCACGCTAGTTACCTCCAGATGTTTTTCTTTGCCGCCGAGCTACTGTTATTTTATATAAGTATATTTATAAACGCGGTCTCTGACCGTGGACCTGATCCATGAGTTCAAAGTCGCTCTACGAGCTATGGAGAAAGCTATGCTCGGAGTTTCTTTATGGAATAAGATTAAAAACCAAGAAATTCGCCAAAGAATTAAAGTCACCGACGTAGCTCAAAAAATCAGCTGCTGAAGTGGCAATGGGCAGGTCATATTTGCCACAGAATCGATATCCGATGTGTTAGATGAGTCCTCGAATGGAGGCCAAGTACCACAAAGCACAGTGTGGGATGCGGACCACCAGGTGGACTTCCTTGAAGAAGTTTGAAGTAGTTCTCCGGTGGTGGTTGGATGAGAAGAGCCGAGGATCGTGTGTGGTGGTGAACTTTGGGAGAGGCCAATATCCAACAGTGGAGAGACATGGGTTGATGGTATGGTATCTCACGAATGTTAGTCGAGAGGTGCCCCTTAGGTCTTAAGTATAACGAAAGTGCAAAGGCGGGTGAGCCAGTCTTATTATCCCTTGCTAAGGCTACGCTATGTGCACGAGAACGGCATTTCAATACATAGCTTATTATGCACTGCTCCGATTCTAATGCGGATGACGACGTTCCCATCTGACACAAAGTAACACAGAACTATATACCGGATAACGGTTGTACACTGATGTCCGAGAATTCGTCAGCTATAGAAAAGTGATGAAACGAACCGCAGCAGTGCATAAATGCGATTATATTTAAAACGATAATCACTTAGGTCCCTGATAAATAACAATCGAAATTAGTAAAACATCGAACAATGGAAGACCAATCTTAGATTACTGCATAAACAAGACATCTAGATGTAAAGACAGCTACTTGGAAACAAAATCCGTCATGACAGATGACGGATACCGATCTTGAATTGGAGCAGTATAGTGTGGCTGTTGTGTAAGGTTCTCCCCGTAAAAATTATGAGCGAGAAAAATTCGAACCAGTGAAAGTGTTAAAAAATGATCTCAAAAGGAAATAGACAGGAGAAAAGCAAGGAGAATAATAATGTTGATGAATTCTCCGATGTTCAGTTCATAAAGAATGGAACAGCAAAAAAGAAACAGAGGTTAGTGACATTTATTTTTTTACGTAGTCGGATAGCTGAGAGCGATTGCTAGTTACTACAAATACAAATTGCTGAATAAAATATTGGCAAAAATGGTTATAGGTCCAAAGAGATCTGGTTAGACTGTGTAGCTTGGTAGCAACGCCACCTTCTAACATCTCTCTCCAGAATGCTCTGGAGCGTGTAGGTATGTAGCACCATTTACCATTACCATGTGTGGCGCTTAATTCACAAATCTCTGTTCAAGCTTTGGAATAGGCATGATGACAGTATTAAAGAATTAAAGAATAAATGATTTTAGAGAAAAAAATATGTTGAAAGAATTCTAATAAATTAACCAGTTTTAATGTAAACATTGAGATTAATAATATTTTCAATAAAATAAAAGTATAAAATACTGCATTCGGCCATGTTAACTAAAACGCCAATCAGAGCGAATGACGTCACGCCTCAGTAAACATCACCGTGTCGCTTGAACTTCGATTGATTTACCTACCTACGTTTACCTAGGTGTAACGTCACAAGCGACGCCATGACACCTGCGAGTGTTTTCGCGCATAATTCAAAGTAGATTCAATGTAGATGATAAAAAAATGCATAATTTGCGTTAAAACTTATTTTATTGCTGAAATAATGTTATTTTCGGAAACAGAAGACGTGAATCTACATTATAGAAGCGGATTTCAAAATCCGTCATCATGCCTATTCTATGTGATTCTATCGTAACCAGCTCTTTTGGCGTCCACTACTGGACATTAGCCTACTCGTACACAATACCTTAAGAGTGAGTACCATAAAATGTCACGTTTTCCAGGCGGGTTGGCAAGTTCACTCTTTTAGCGGTGGTGTAATTTTTTTTATAGAAGAACGGCGGCAGACGAGTCCACCTGACGGTAAGTGAATACTATCGTCCATAGACATCCATGATACATGCCAACATCAGTCCATAATGACAAACGTTGGCACGCCCCCAGATGCGTTGCCTACCATTGCAGATTAAGGAATGGATTGGGAAAATTGGGAGGGAAAGGATGGGATGGGAATGGGCTCTGGCATATCTCACTCACTATCGAAACACTTACGGACATTGGAGAAATACGATAAAGTAGGAAATGCAGTACATTTCAAGATAGTCTTCTGTGAGAGAGGGGTAACGTGGCCAGTGGAGTGAGCCCAGCGGATGTGGGAATGCAGCATGCACTCTCATCGGGACTTGTGGTAGCCGCTTTGTTATCCCTTAGTCGCCTTTTACCACACACTCCAAAAACATTGGAGGATTGTGTATACACTACAGTAACCACACAAAAATTTAAACACTGTGATTATATTTCAACAGACTTGACATGTGATATTTAAACACGTAACTTGGTCGCAGTGTATCGCTCGTCCTATCCGAGCTCTTACCCTATGAAACCGGCCATTATTTTAGTTTAATTGAAAAGCATTATATTTGGGTACAACTGTTAGAATAGTTTTATAAAGTAAAACTAGATGGCGCTGCCCCATTTTTAAACATGCTAACGTTTGGATTTGTAAATTATATATAGTTTAAGAATATTTTAATAAAGTGCTTCGCGTTTCCGGGTAAATAGTAGTTTCATTACCCTGGCTCTATCGACTGAGAAAACAAGGTCCTTACGAGTCGGAACGCTTTTTGAGAAAGTATATTGGTACACCTAACTTCTAAATTAGTAAATTGAGTAAAAAGTAGTTCAGTGTTAGTTAACGAATAAAAAGGTAGCCGATATTGTGCTAAGCAAACAAATTAAGAAGACTGTGAAGTGTGAGGCAGTGGAACCAACTGGAGGAGGCAAATTTACAATCTGGTGAATTGGTAAAGTGCAACAAACTGTGAGTACGCTATAATTTGAACTTTAATAACAGTGATAAAATAACTTTGAAAATATATTATTGAAAGTGGACTTGTAAAATTTTAAAGTGTTAGTTAGGACTTAGAATAATTCGTGAAAAAACGACAAGACGAGGAATCTATGCCCGATTTTATTTTGACCGTGCTAAGTCCAAAACACTTAGAATATTTCGGCTTAATTCAGACTTAGGAAATTTTTACTTAAAGTTATTGAAGTTGGACTTGTAAAATTTTAAGACATATAAAGTCAAACGAAAATGGAAGCCGACTTTAGACTAATGGACGATTTTATCAACCAAATGGAAAGAGGAAGAAACAATTTTAAAAAATCACCTAAAGATAGAATAACTGAAACATACATCACTGCGAGATTGGAAGGCTTGGAAGAAACAATGCTTAAATTCAATCAGAAGCATGAAGAGATTATATGTGCATACAAAAAGGAGAAATTGGACGAAAGTTATTATGTCAAGAATGATATATTTAATACTGGTTACGAAATTTACTTAACTTACAAAAGCGAGCTTAAGGCAGTGTTAAATTCTATAGAGAAATCGTCGGCTATAAGTCGGGAACCGTCTACATCTCACGGAAATAAAGACTCGATCGTCCGATTACCGAAAATATCTATTCCAGTGTTTGGGGGTAGCTATGCAGAATGGACTTCATTTAAGGATCTCTTTACGTCGTTAGTACATAACAATGCTGCTTTAGATGACGTTCAGAGGTTACACTACTTAAAAACTCAAGTAAAAGGAGAAGCAGAACAATTAATAAAGCACATTCCAGTTACACGTGACAATTACCAGAAATGTTGGGAACTATTAAAAAATAGATATAGTAATAAGCGGTTTATGTCAAATTGTATTTTAAAGCGTTTGTTTACTCAACGTACTATGTCTTTTGAATCGCCTAATGCTCTCAAGGATTTACTTGATACCACAACGGATTGTATGCATGAATTGTCTAATTTAGGTATTCAGGTAGAGTCTTGGGACGTTATTATCATTTATATTGTTAGTATGAAATTGGACGATGAAACGAGAAAGCAATGGGAATTGTACGTTAACAGCTTATCAGTAGAGTTACCTAAATTTAATAATTTTAAGCAATTTTTAGAAGAACGTTTCCGTGCTTTAGAATTCGTAGAGTCTTCAAAAAATAAATTTAAGCCAGTAAAACAAACTACTTGTCAGCCTAAATCGTTGCACATCACTTCCAAACCAATTTGTCCTCATTGCGCTGAAAATCATAAACTGTTTTCCTGTAGTAAATTTGCCAAGCAGGATCTTGGTAGCCGTCAGTCTATAGTTAAGACATTAGGTCTTTGCTATAATTGTTTGGGAACCAATCATACAGGTAAGATGTGTCGTGTACCAATAGCATGTCGTATATGCAAAAGGAAGCATCACACGCTTCTTCACGGTAGAGCCAGTTCGCTTACAGTCGCAACTTCGAAGACTGATGACTCAGAAGAGCCAAACCCGGAATCGTCTTTAAAGACGAATGAAGCCACTAACAATAATATTGTTAGTAATTTTGTGACCGAGCGAATACAGAGCCAAACCTTATTAGCAACAGCTTTGATAAAGGTTGAGTCCAGCAACGGGTCGTCTCAGATATTGAGAGCGTTGTTAGACCAGGGATCGCAAGCGTCTTTTATTTCGGAAGCAGCTGTTCAATACTTATGTTTAAATAAAACAGCATCAAAGACTTGCATTTCAGGTTTAGGTGGCGGTCAAAGTGACTTAACCTCAAAATATGTGGTTATGGTAAACATTCAGTCCCTTCATGACCCCACATTAAGATTAGAGGTAAAGGCTCATGTATTACGGAAGGTAACTTCAGTGTTGCCGGAGAGAAAATTTCACTTACCTAACTGGGAAGACATAGGTCGGATTAGGTTGGCAGATCCTCAATACAATTCACCCAATAGGATCGATATTTTATTAGGGGCCGAGGTATATTGTAAGATCCTGAAAAATGGAGTACTGAAACACCCTACGGGTTCTATGATTGCGCAGGATACTTACCTCGGATGGGTATTGTCAGGATTAGTAAATGATGGCAACATTATTGAACCCAAATGTCATAATGTTATTGTAAATATGCATATTCAACTCGACGATCACGATCTCTTTAAACGTTTTTGGGAGATAGAATCCGAACCTAACTTGGAACGCGGAAAAGTCTTGACTCCTGAGGAGCAAGAATGCGAAAACCATTTTGCCGCTACTAAAAGTAGAGACGAAGATGGTCGCTATGTAGTCGAATTGCCTTTCCGACCCAAGATGAATTCAAAAAATAGTTATGGAGATACAAGAACAATCGCAGTAAAGAGATTGTTTAGTCTGGAAAGGAGATTGTCAAAAGATTTAGAAGGAAAAAGGGATTATGCAGAAGTATTAAAGGAATACTTTACTCTAGGTCATATGGAAGAAATAAAAGAAAATGTAGAAGAAACAGGGGAAAAGGTATGGTTACCGCATCATGCAGTTTTGAGACCGGATAAAAGTACGACTAAAACAAGAGTTGTGTTTAACGCTTCAGATCGAAGCGCTAATGGTGTGTCTTTAAATGACACTTTGATGATCGGGCCAACTTTGCAGCCGGAACTGCGACATATCATAATGCGATGGCGAATGCATCCTATCTGTCTTACTGCTGATATCATAAAAATGTACAGACAAGTAAGGATAGCTGAAAAGCATGTTGACTATCAGAGAATAGTTTGGCGTGAAGAGACTGACTCAGATATCAAGGATTACAGATTATTGAGGGTAACCTTTGGTACATCTTGCGCACCATACTTAGCTGTAAAGGCTATGCATCAACTTAGCATTGATGAAGGTCATAATTTTCCCTTAGCTTCGGATAGAGTCAGAACGGACTTCTACATGGATGACCTCATAACAGGTTGTCAAACTGAAATAGAAGCGATTAAAGTATATAAAGAAATGAATGAATTAATGAAGAAGGGAGGATTTCATTTACAGAAATGGTCTAGTAATAGAAAGTTGTGGCAAGAAGATAACGGAAAGGATATGGAGATCAGAGAAGATAATACTGTAAAAATTTTGGGTCTGACTTGGAATCGTTTTACAGATGAATTTGAATACACAGTTACGTTATCTTCTGAAATTGCACCTGAAACTAAACGAGAAATTATATCGAAAATCAGTCGTTTATATGATCCTCTTGGGTGGCTTGCTCCATGTATTGTTACCGCGAAGATATTTATCCAAAAAATGTGGTTAACGGGATTTGATTGGGACGATCGATTACCAATTGCCCTCTTGAATGAATGGGAACTCTATCGAGATGAATTAAATAAGTTGGTAAATTTTCATTTACCTAGATGGGTTCAGACGTCGGAGAATGACACTATTGTGGAGCTGCATGGCTTTAGCGACGCTTCTAGTGTAGCTTACGCCGCAGTAGTGTATATCAGATGTATTAAGTTAGACGGCCGAGTTGAATCCCGTCTCGTCACAGCAAAAACTAAGGTCGCTCCTATTAAACAAATCTCGATACCAAGACTTGAATTGTGTGGAGCTGTTCTAGTCACAAAGCTGCTGGTTGAAGTGGCAAAGGCCTTAAACATTCATAAATCTAGATTACATGCTTGGACGGATTCGACAATTGTTTTGGCTTGGCTAAGCGATCATCCCAGTCGATGGAAGACCTTTGTGGCTAATCGGACTTCGGAAATTCTTATGCATCTAGATTCGTCACAATGGTCGTATGTAAGTACCAAAGATAATCCCGCTGACTATGCATCGAGGGGTATCAAACCAGCTGCATTGTTGGATAATCAGTTGTGGAAGTGCGGTCCAAGCTGGTTGATTAAAAATGTCATTAAATATGAAAAACCTGCTTCCATATACACTAGAACTGAACTAGAAGTAAGGGCTACTAAAGTACATGCAGCTGCGATGACGGACTCAAGTACGGACTTGTCGACTCGATTTTCATCCTTAACAAAATATATACGCGTAATCGCGGTCTGTCGAAGATTTCTGCGGCTCAAATCTCCCAAAATGAGAGTAAAGAATTCGCCTTACCTGACAGCGAAAGAGATCCAGGATGCTCTTGACTGTTGCATTCGACATCACCAATCTGATGTATTCGCAGTAGAAATGGCAAGTCTTACTAGAACTAAAAATATAAGTAAAAAGAGCAGACTGTCGATGCTCAATCCATTCCTGGACAATTTTGGAATTATGAGAGTCGGGGGTCGTATGGAGAAGTCGAACTTATCAGATTCAAGTAAGCATCCCATTATAATAGATGGCGCATCTCATTTGGCAAAGCTTATAGTAGCTGATGCCCATAATAAAACAATGCATGGTGGTCAACAATTAACTTGTACTTATGTAAGAAGTAGCTATTGGGTGACCAAATTAAAAAATATAGTCAAAGGTCACATTCACCATTGTGTCCCATGCATTCGACATGCTGCTACTTTTCAGACTCCTTTGATGGGTCAATTGCCTTCATGTCGTGTCACTCCTAGCAAACCGTTTTCAAATGCAGGCGTTGATTATGCAGGCCCTATAAACATACGTGCCACCAAAGGTAGAGGCCAAAGGTCTTACAAAGGCTATATTTGCCTTTTCATTTGTATGGCCACCCGAGCCGTTCATATCGAGGCTGTTTCAAATCTAACTACGGAAGGCTTCTTAGCTGCATTTAAACGTTTTGTAGCACGCAGGGGTCGATGTAATCATTTATGGAGTGACAACGGAACAAATTTTGTAGGGGCTTCGCGAGAACTGAAAAAACTATTTGCAAATGAAAAATCTACTCTTGCCTCTGATATTGCGTCGGCGCTAGCTACTAACAACACCGAATGGCATTTTATTCCTCCACATGCTCCAAACTTTGGTGGATTATGGGAGGCAGGAATAAAAAGTATAAAGCATCATATGCGTAGAGTAATAGGTGACTCTACTCTTACATATGAAGAACTGTCCACGGTACTGGCTCAAATTGAGGCATGTCTCAATTCGAGGCCACTGTCAAATGGTAGTTCTGACCCTGACGATTGTGTCCCTTTAACGCCAGGCCACTTCTTAGTGAGCGAACCCTTGGTATTAGCACCTGATCATAATTTAGAACATAATTTAGTAAGTAATTTGAGACGTTGGCAACTAACACAGCGCATGGTTCAGATTTTTTGGAAGCGATGGTCGCAAGAGTATTTAACTCAGTTTTTTCAAAGATATAAATGGAAGACTAAAACTCCAGAATTAAAAAAGGGTGACATGGTTTTAGTCAAGGATGAGAATTTACCTCCAGCTAAGTGGCTTTACGGTATAGTGGTAGATGTTCATCCGGGTAGCGATAAAGTCACTCGTGTAGTTACACTTCGCTATAAAAATTCAACGATTCAACGTCCAACTTCTAAGCTATGTCTCTTGCCTATTGATGTGAATGAAACCTAAATTGTTATTTTAAATAGGTTTAAGGTTATTGGGGGTTATATTAACGTAAATCTAAGAGTTGTTGTTCAGTATTAAAGTTAATTATTAAGCTGGTTGATGTTATTAATAAGGATTTTCTTTTGTTTCTTATGTTATTTAAACTTGTAAAACTAGTGGTAAAGAATGTTAATTCATTAATTGCTTAGAAAAATATTTAACAATGGTTTTTGTTCATCTTAATAATTTTTATCTTAGGAGGTGTATTGCATAATTTTCTTTAATTTTACCTACAGTCCACATATGCAATACATTATAGCAATAAGTATTAACGACTAGTGTTTCATAGAAAACTATTGTTACTTTAAGTTTTTTTCATTCTTCATGATAGTATGTCTAAAATAATTTAAATAAATGTGTGGTTTGAAGGACTAGTTAGTCCTTGGCGGGCGGTATGTATAATTGAAAAGCATTATATTTGGGTACAACTGTTAGAATAGTTTTATAAAGTAAAACTAGATGGCGCTGCCCCATTTTTAAACATGCTAACGTTTGGATTTGTAAATTATATATAGTTTAAGAATATTTTAATAAAGTGCTTCGCGTTTCCGGGTAAATAGTAGTTTCATTACCCTGGCTCTATCGACTGAGAAAACAAACATATTATATCTCTTTGCAGTAAAATCGACAATGCTACTAAAGCCGAAGTTGTACCCGGCATATCATTTTTCACATTAGTAAGTACTGTACCTAAACGACATTTCATACATAACGCCACACTTGGTATACTTGGATGCATCTCATGCATCCCTGGTACAACGATACGAACAGACACAAATATGAATAGATACTATTTATTCAGACACTGGATATTTATTTCTCCTCAAACATAATTCAATTCGGGACTCTAAGTACTTAATACAAGTAGGCAAGGTACTACCAATCAACTGGGTTAATTGGTCGTCAACGAAACCCTCGTTATTTTGAAATGCCTTCACATTACACATGGTACATATTACACCAACATATTACCATATACCTATTATGTACATGTATATACATATCACCAACTTCACGTTATGTTTTTCTGTGTAATCAGACCTGCTAAAAGACTATGTTTTCTTTTACATATTTGCAGTACAGATACGCCAGCAGAAAGGACACGTTCTTTATAGCAGCGGCGATAATTCTATCTATAATATGCGGAAGTACTTTACCACTAAACACTATACTGTTCGCGGATCTGCTTCAAGATATGGTGGATTATGGGAAGTCCAAAATCACTGATGATGTTTTCCTTCGAGCCCTTTTGGAATTCGCAATATATTATTTCTCTTTAGGCGCATTGGTTGTAATACTATCGTATGGCGCGACTGTTATGATGAATATATCTGCTTATAACCAGGTAAATACTGCTTAAATAAGGTTACCAATTTCTTATCTATTTGGAAGGGGGGGGGGGGTGCACGCTGCAATCCCACAGACGTACTGAACTGGCCACGTTACCCGCATTCACAGAACACTATCGTATTAACATGTACTGCATTTAACACTATGTTATTCGTCCAATGTACGTATGTGTTTCGGTAGTGAGTGAGATATTGCAGAGCCCATTTCCATCCCCGTCTTTTCCTTCCCCATTTCCCAACCCTTTCCTTCCCAAATATCCAAAGGCAGTATGGATATCGACACTTGTCGCTCCTAGACGCCTGCAGCACCAGCTTCTATTCATAGCTTTTTAAAGATAGATATAACTTTGTATTGCACACCAAACAGACATTGTAACATATGAAATGCACAAAAGGCGGTCCTATCACTATCGCTATTGGCGATCTCTGTCACACAATCTTTGGGTATTGTAGTTCGATGATAAACTTCACTAGGCAATTCAATCCACAATTTTCGGGTTCGCAGTATAAAGTATTGTACCTACTAAAAAATCGCACAGTACGCAATAGCTCTCTGTTAAAAAAGAAATGCGCTTCTGTGACGAGAAATGCGATCTTAAAAATCCGAAGTTAGCATCAAATTCAACAGCTTTTGCGAGATAGGAAATAGTGATATTACCTAGTAAAGTGATACTACCAGTCAAAGACCTATCAAATCCATGATCCAGGTGTACAGAATACGCCAGGAGTATCTGAAGGCTGCGTTGAACCAAGACTTTGAATATTTTGATACTCACAAAACCGGAGACTTTGCAGTTAAAATGACCGCGTGAGTTTTTTAATTCTATATCTAATAAATAAAAACCGCTGAATTCTAAAATTTATAATTCTAGAATTTTCTGTGTGATAATGATAAGTAAATAGGTCGGGGAGAAAGTCTTTTCGTATTTTGTATGTATGAAGTTGTGATCCAATATCTTTGATTGAACTGTTTGTACCTGGCTGGTTATGATACCATTAAAAAGGTAACAATTAAAAAAATAAATAAAAAAATAAATCTGTTTCCCGCCATTTTTCAATTGTTTTTCTGTCCAAGAAAACGAGTGAATCTAACGAAGAAATTCGATACATTTTAAAGTTTTATTACAAAAAGGGAAAAATTCGACACAAGCCTCAAAAAAAAATAGTACCGTTGATGGACTTAACGCAGTGTCAGTAAGAGTAGCACAAATTTCGTTTAAGCGTTTTCAGTGAGGAAATCTTAATGTTAAAGATGCAGTTCGCTCCGGTCGCCTGTTACCGATAAAGTTGATGCCATTTTTGAAAAAGTGCAGCAAGATCGACATATAAGTAGTTACGACATTGCTAATGAACTGGGCATTGACCACAAAACAGTTTTGACTCATTTGAAAAAATCTGGATTCACAAAAAAGCTCGATATTTGGGTACCACACGAGCTCACTGAAAGAAACCTAATGAACCATGTACTTGTTTGCGATTCTCTATTAAGACTCAATGAAACCGAACCATTTTTGAAAAGATTGATCACTGGTGATGAGAAGTGGATCACTTACGACAAGAACGTGCGGAAAAGATCATGGTCTGCCAAGTGCGGCCAAGCTCCACAGACTGTGGCGAAGCCCGGATTAACGCGCAATAAGGTGATGTTGAGGATTGGCAGAGCATCGTTCATTATGAGCTTTTACCGCCGAGCAAATCCTTTGATTCGGATCTCTACTGCCAACAGATGATGAGACTAAAGCAAGAAATTGAGAAAAAACGCCCGGAATTGATCAACAGAACGGGTGTAGTCTTTCATCTTGATAACGCCAGACCACACACATCTTTGGCCACTCAGCAAAAATCGAGAGAGCTGGTCTGGAAGTGTTGATGCACCCACCATATAGCCCTGACCTTGGGCCCTCAGATTTCCACTTGTTTCGGTGTCTTCAGAATTCTTAGGTAGTATAAGGTTAACATCAAGAGAGGACTGTCAAAACTACTTGTCGCAATTTTTTGACCAAAGATCCCAAAATTTCTACAGCAACGGGATCATGTCACTACCTTCAAGATGGCAACAAGTTATAGAACAAAACGGCACATATTTATTATAATTAAATATAAATAAACTTTTAAATAAAATGTCTTGAATTTATATATAAAATACGAAGAAACTATTTCCCCGACCTTATAATATAGATTGCTGGTTCAGATCCGGCTCAAAGGAACATAAAATCTATTATGTTTGAAAAACATTGATTGTGAAGGGACCATATAATCTGTTCCAAATCCTTGATAATTTTAACATGTCATAAAAATATAAAAACAATAAAAGTAGCTGCTTACACTTACTTATATATGAATGATTTTCTATTTGTCCTCGTTGAGTTGTTAATGGCTGCTTCATTTTGTAAGTTTAGATAAGTATGGAATCAACTGGAGTTGTATTCAGATCCGGTTTCCAACGCATAATAACGCATTTTACTAACATTTCTAAAGGTTAGGACGACATCATACAATTGAGTCTCCGTGTTTGGTTTCCTTTTAAACATTTTATTCTTTCTCCTTGCCATCTTCTAATGAAGATTGGCAATCATCGTGATTACATATTTTTCTTTAGAGATGCTTTAGATATGTCCAAAGTAGAGACGGTAATACATTTACTTGGAGACTGCTGCACGGAATAGTGACCGAGTGTTCTTGCCATACCACTGTTGATATTGCTTTATCCAGGAGGTTCTTCATCTGCCTGGTTTCCTCCTGCACTGGATCTTGGTTTGTACTCGTATAATTGTTAGTTCTTTCAGTGACGTGATAAATCTAGAAGACGGAATGGGCGAAAAGTTGGCTACGTTCATATATTACCAGGCGGCTTTCATCAGTTGTATTGTAATGGCTCTAATAAAAGGATGGAAACTTGCGCTGTTGTGTCTGATATCTTTGCCTGTAACTTTGCTGCTCGTGGGATTAGCTGGATTGGTAAGAAAATTATAAATACATATACGCTCTCACCTTCGTTCTGAGGGCGAATGCTCATTAGAGAAATATAATACCACAGCCAACTGAGCGTGCCCGACTGACCGAGTTACTCATCTTTCTACCAGAAGACTGCCGTAGAGTATACTGACATGTTTTAGAAATAAGTGAGATATTCCAAAACTAACGTTCCATTGCATCTCATATAGTGGGAAGTATAATGGAATAAAGGAAGTCTCCTATCCCATTATACTACCCTACTAGGTATTTTATTTATTTATTTAAAAAACTTTATTGCACATTATGGTACAAAAGGCGAGCTTAGTTCCTTAAGACATTCTCTACCAGCTAACCTCTGGGTTGATCAGAGAGATAGAAAGTGTTGATAGAGAGCTAACGGAGATGATATATAAGATATATATAGAGGCTTAAACGACAAACAGTATACGTAAATTATTTATCACGTATAAATAAACAACTATTCATACAAAACTCGGATACTCGGTATCCCGTTGAAAGGATATTAAATTTAAGAACTTCATATCGGAAGAGTAAGCAGTTGACGGAACGGTGATAACCGGAACTATTACTCGTGAAGTTCATCTAGGCATATCTCTAATCCGCACTTAGTCCACCCGATATCGGCTCGAAATATCCTAATTTACTAGGGGCGGACTATAACCCTCAGTGGAACTTGTGCATATGCTGAATTGCTATTATGCAAAATGGCCGCAATTTAACATACTATTCATACATACATAGATTCATTCAAATTCATCATAATCTAAAGTTTCTAGACTACCTGAAGGTTCTTTGTGTACGAGTATTATTAAACGTTGACAGGTGGCTTCTAGGCTATCTAAGAAAGAAGCCGTAGCCGCCGGTAGAGCTGGGGCCGTAGCCGAAGAGGTTCTCAGTTCAGTGCGCACCGTGTACGCGTTCAGCGGACAACACAAGGAGGTGGAGAGATACGAGACCCACTTGAAGGAGGTCAGAAAGATCAATATCAAAAAAGGTAAATAAGTATAGGTACGTCTTCTTTTGTGGCCCGATGTCAGTATCACTTGTGCGCGAAGACTATTTTGCCAATGTCTAGTGAAAATATCAGTGTACGTCCCGGGGCTTTCTAAGTCGCCGCCCTACGCTGGTCGTCATTGGGTTTTCCACAAGCGAAATCCCCCCGCTGGCGGCGTGATTAATCTGAGGCGGTGTCACGGCCCAAACGAGCCACTCAAGAGACCTGTCCGTATTGGCGGACAGACAGCGGTGCAATTACAGAAAGGGATCCAATCCCGGCATTGTTTCCTCCGCCCCCCGTAAGGAGGAGCGCGAGATGTTCCGAACGTGTTTTTTATAACTCCCACTGCAGAGCACAGGCCTCCCCTAGTAAGTCCCTAGTAGTCCCCAGTACTCACTTATAGCTAATACTATTTATTTATTATTTTTTGTTAAAAATCTTATGTTAAAGAAATATCTTTGCAGGCTTCTTCAACGCCTTAGCAATGGGAGCGCTATTCTTCTGCATCTTCTGCTCGTACGCCATGTCGTTTTGGTTCGGCTACCAGCTGATGACCGACCCAAATGAAAACTACGATGTCGCTACCATGATTGCTGTAATTAAACTTTTAATTAATATCATTAAACTTTGGCACGACCCCGGATGCGCTGCCTACCTTTGGAGATATAGGAATGGATTTGGAGAAAGGGTTGGGAAAATGGGAAGGGATAGGATGGGAATGGGCTCTGGCACATCTCACTCACTACCGAAACACGTACGTACATTAAGGAAATAAGATAAAGTGGGAAATGCAGTACATTTCAAGGTAGTCTTCTGTGAGAGATGGGTAACGTGGCCAGTCGAGCGCGCCCAGCAGCTGATGGATTGAAATTCAAATCCGTGCACTCTCTCTCTCCCCAAAAGAAGAAAGGGCATTATTAATATTTCTAACGAAATAATAAGTGACATTACATCCGGAAATTTAAAATAAACAAAGGAAATAAACAACTATTATTTTCTTTGTTTTACCTTTTTGTTTTACCCAAAACTTCGTGTTTCTAGCTTGATTATATTTTAATTTCTTTTTGCATTTTACTCAAATGTCATCAAAATGCAGTGCGCCTTTTTTCTAAGGAGTAGTTGGCAGATATTTTTATAGGTTTTTATGGGAGTCTTTACCGGCTCCGCAAATTTCGGGGTCGCGTCAACGTTGATGGAGGTGTTCGGCGGGGCGACCGGCGCCGGCGCACAGATCTTCCACCTGATCGACAACGTGCCCATAATCAACCCGCTGCTCAACGGCGGCGTCACGCCGCTCTCCATTGAGGGTAATATTGAGCTGAAGAGCGTCGTGTTCCACTACCCGTCTAGACCGGACGTGCCGGTGAGTGACAATTTTCCCCATCTCTTCCCGTGGGGGTCGTAAAGGTGACAATGGAATAACAAAGCCGTTTCCACAAGGCTTAAAAATTTTACATCTCTAAAATGTGATCGCGCCAACCCGCTTGGCCAGTGTGGCGTTCTTAAACTATATATACCTACCTACATCCTTCATGCACAAGACAATATGCGCAGAGCCGGCTCTAGCGCCCGGGTGCAATTAATACCCTGGCGCCCTCTAGTAGGCGCGCGAACACGGGCGCAAGGTCTTTGAGAGCGCCCCCTAAAACCCTGCGCCCGTGTGCGCCGCACACCCTACACCACAGGTAAAGCCGGCTCTGAATATGCGTGAGCAATTCCGTGTCCAAAAGTGGATTTAAAACGGTCTGGTTTTTTGTTATAGAGATTAATTTAATAAGATGTGAAAAGTAGTGCCTAGTATGAAAGTAGTTTCAATTATTTTATTAGTATATCATACAGCACGATACCGTCAGTCTCTCTATAGCTGAACATAGCCCCAAAACCCGTTACCAGACATGATTTTTTCAATCTTGTTATCCGTTTTCAATTTGTTCAAACAAATTTGTCTGATTGTGATAATATGACAGGTGTTGAAGGGCGTGAACATCAGCGTGAAGCGCGGACAGTCGGCGGCGCTGGTCGGACACTCCGGCTGCGGCAAGTCCACCATCGTGCAGCTCATATCCAGAAATTATGATGTGGTTAGTGGGAGCGTAAGTGCCATTATTATATTCTTAATCTTAAATATTGTAGTCATTCAAAGAATAAAAGCACATGTTCAAATTATTTAGTAGGTATCGGTATAGGCAATGGGGTCTTTTTATGCTTTGTTGCGGAAAAGCAATCAAGTTTTGGTAAATGTTTAGATCTCGTAAGGTAATCGTATTTTAAATACTTAAGTCATCAGATTGTTGTGTAACACAGATACATGGGTACTATTAAAAATTAAAAAGGAAAGAGGTAAAATGGTTCCAGTAGCGATATAGTTTAAAAAAAAAGCTAACAAAAAAACCTAAAGCCTCATTATAATTGACACAGAAATCTTAAGTTTATATATTAGTAAAATTTGGTTCATGGAACACGTCAGGTTTTGACTCATTGATTAACTCCGGCGCCTAGCGGAGGCACTCTGACGGCAGGAGAGGCGGCACCCAGCAGGGACGCTCGCGTCAGCCGGCAAGGGTGGCGGCTCCATGAGCATTCTTCTGGAGTTCTATAGACCAGAAGACTGAAATGTGTCGTTTATTTCTAGGGTTTCTGACACCTGGATGGCCACAAAACCATCTTGAGTGTCGTAAAATACCTGTATTTCTATTGATATGCGGAGAAGAATTACTTGTAAATACGTGATTTTATGATTTCTTTACCTATCCTGTTGTAATTCTTATGCTTATGCATTAATGTTCTTTCAATCTTCTATTGTGTATTGGTCTCTAGGTAAACATAGACGGCTCCGATGTCCGCGACCTGTCAGTGCGGTGGCTGCGTTCACAGATCGGGCTAGTAAGGCAGGAGCCGGTGTTGTTCAACACCACCGTGCGCCAAAACATCCGTTACGGCAGAGACGACGCTTCTGATGAAGAAATTGAGCAGGCTGCCCGGCTGGCGAACGCTCATCAGTTCATAATTAGGCTACCCAAGGTAAGCCAGCAACACGCCAATATAATCTTGCTGTTTAGTACAATCCTGGGACAGATAGAGCTAGTGGAGAAGTTTGTAAATCTCAGTGCTCTAGAATGTTCTCCACGGAGGTATCTGACGAGAAAGTAGTGCGTGAAGACTTAATTTAAACGCTTGATTTTAACAATAAATACTCATTAATGAATCAAAAGGTACAAAGTGACAAGGTAGTAAGCTGGTCAACAGTTCAACACGCAGTTCAACACGGCGCGATGCATGCGATATTGCCACCAGTTTGCGCAGACTCACGAAGTATACTTTCTTTCTACCTAAACACAACTATCTCCATGGTCATAGGGCTACGAAACGTTAGTCGGTGACCGGGGCGCATCCCTCTCTGGTGGGCAAAAGCAACGTGTCGCGATCGCGCGCGCGTTGGTGCGCAATCCTCGCATCCTTCTGCTAGACGAAGCTACGAGCGCTCTCGACACCGCGTCCGAAGACAAGGTCCAACGCGCGCTTGACAAGGTAACTCACCCCGTTTTTACGGAGATGGTAGCAAATACGCCAACGACCAACCCAGTGGTGAAATACCGCAAGTTGTTTTGGCTGCACAATTCTCTAGGGTACAATATCTAGGTTGTAGATTTTGTGCCGAAATTTCCTATAAATTATTCCATTTCAGAAAATTAAGTAATAGAATCCAATTTCGCAGCACAATTCGCACTTAGCACTAAAAAAATTAACAAATCCAAGTACAATTCCCATAAACTATTCCGTACTACAAATGATTTAATTTTATTATTTTATTAAATAACACTTTCTTGTTATGTTGTAACCACATATAAATATTTTTTAAAGGTAGCATATTAATATCCTCCCCATAGACTTACCTACCAAACGTACTATACAATGCCAGCTGTCACAGAGATACCAAAAATCTCATATTCTAGTGTGTGTGATAATGTTCGTTTAGGGATGAGGTATCTATCCGACAAGCTTCGATATCGATAAATGAAATTACTGTTAGGTGAAAAATAAAACAAATTATTTATTTACTCGTTACCTACTCATTAATCTCATTATACATTTAAATAGAATTACTGAATGTACATTATGTGAAAATTAAAAATAAAATAGTCTAGAACAATAATATTTTTTGTCTATGTTCACTCCGGGCATAAAATAAGATGACGTTTCATCCCTTCAAAAATATTTCATTCATATGTATACATATAGTCGAAGATAAAATTAATATGTATATTTTTTAAACAATAAATTTTAAAATATTAAATGGATACATAAAAATCATTAAAATTTGTTTAATAAAATAAGCATTTAGCAATAATTAAAATTAGACAAATATATTAGGTAATTATTATAATTGTCTGTAATCTCACTTGGGGGTTCATAGTTAAGTTTTTGTTATGGTAAGGGAGGGGTCCATGACCGACATAAGTTTGGGAATCACTGAATATGAATGAAAAGTTTAGTGTCCTATTTTATATTTACCTGTGAAAACTGAATTTATTTGGATTGTTACATCCTGTAACTTTACAATCATGTACAGTACAGGACACCTACCGTTATGGTTCACTATGTTATATTCCTTGTGAACTAATAAATGATCACAAAATATTCTAAATAATGGGATCACTCTGTTTGACAATTTGATAAGGTTCTAAAATCACTGAAATCGTGACTCATTTGACAATTCCTGCCGAATCATTCTCGCTTATGGTGACCGTGCTTTGGTTTATATTCTCTCTCGAATGCTCTATATATCTGGCGGTAGCAGAAATATTTTTGTGATCCTCCCATACCAAAGAAAATAAATTACAACATACAATAATAACGATTTCTGTGTGTTTAACCCAAAGGTTGGCTAATAGAGAATGCCTAAAGACATTAAGCTCGCCTTTTGTACAATGTGTATTAAGGTTTTTTTTAATAAATCAAATAAATAATAAAGCAGTTGTAAAACAAAGTGTTAATGCACAAAGCCTCAACTTTCACATTGACAATTTCTGCTAATAAAAATATTGGCTGTTCCAGGCGAGTGAGGGACGGACCACCATATTAGTGGCGCACCGACTAACCACAGTTCGAAACGTACACGTTATTTACGTTATGAAAAGCGGCCAAGTGGTGGAGACCGGCAGCCATGAGGAGCTCATGATGAAAAAGGGCCGTTACTACGATATGGTGATGCTGCAGACTTCTCCGGAAGTGAACAAACTTCAAGGTAGGTGATGAGGCTTTCCGGTGATCTATTGGCGAGCAGGAACGCCTCTTTAATGATTACACTCATACAGTAACATGACGTGTTCGGGAACCGACTTTTGTTCTATTCAATATTCGAATGAGAACACAATAGAGAACATAACCAACAGCGAATCTGCAATCATTTTTATTTTGTTTTTACTCTAGGAGAATTAACAGTGCTGTTAAAGATCAAACGTTTGTTTAATAACGTACTTAAATGCTAATATACACTCCCTCCGATACTAACCATAGATACCTAACTTAAAAAAAAACCGATGTCAGGTGCCAGTAGGAAAGTTAGTTTTCGTTATTTTTCGTGTTTTGGAAAAAAATGTATCAACAAACATTTAAAAAATGTAGTTTCACGAACCCTATTCAACAACAAATCGTTTGTTATATAATATTCTCAGAGATTTTTTTTAAAGTTGTTTTTTATTTTGGAATTACTGAACCGACATACATACCTATAGATCCATCCATCTACGGTACACATGGTCCATCTATTAAATACCTATAGACCGAAACTACTTGCCAAATTTTAGTCCAATAAGAAATAGTCAGGAGACATCTTCTCCTGGTTTTTTGTTCTCTTTTTTTTCCGACCAATAGGTAAATTTCTTTGAAATATTCCTAAAATCAATGAAAAAAGTGCACACTACGCTTTGCATTCGTTTCGTACAGTACTGTGTAAATCGGGCTTTATTGTTTTAATTACAGTTAAGGATAAGGCTCAATCCATACCAACTGAAAAAGAGGAGGATGACAAGGTTCTCCATCTTAAAAGCGAGGTTTGTATACGAAACAACACAACGATTCAAATAATTAATTAGATCATAGATGTAGGTTTTTTCGTTAAGTGCAAAGATCAAAACAGCAGCGTGAGAACGAGAATTCAAATTACGTTCACCATATCAGACAAATGGTACACGTTTTGAAATTAACGGAGAGGCCCGGAGTTCTGATATTATACGTGTATTATGAAGTGGTTTATGGTGTTTCAGTAGGCACTGTCATGCACATCGGTTGCTATCCCTTCAGGTGTCCTCGGATTTGTCCTAGTTTGGAAGGCATCTAGGCAGGGATTGCGACGGTGTTGTTTTTTTTTAATTTTGAAAATTAATTAAGTAAAAAATTTTCAATATTAAAATTTAAAATTTCAATAGTAATTAACAACTGTACGAGAGCATACAATAGCAAGCTCTCATAGAGTTTAGTTTATTATAAAGATTAGTAAAATTACCTACTGATTGTATTATGGTCTAATATGTGTTTACAATAAGTAAGTACGAGGTCGGCCGCTGTGTGCGCCTGCGCGCGGCGCACGCGAGCACCGACGCTGGCGAGCGGGCACACTCGCGCCGTCTCATGTAGAAAATTCTCGTTTTGTTACTATTGATATATGGTACATCTCTCCTGGCAGATTCAAACGAGAAATTTTCAATGTCATATTTAGTAACTAAAACCTACAATACAATATTTATGTTATCTTTTATTTAGACTTAGGGGTGTATACTTTTTACTGTTTGCACTACATAGGTACGTCTGCGATAAGGCTACATACGTTTATTCATCTAAATTACCATTGCTTACCTATACGTGAACATCGTTCTTGATTATATAATAATGAAAATTGCGATACTATGAAATTTGTATTTATTGTATACCTAATTGTTTGAGCTTTCAAATAAAATAAAATACCTATTTGAACTTTTATTTTTTTAAACGCAACCTTTGTATTTTCTTTGAAGACACAACTTGCATAATACGTAAGCGTTCATTGAATAGTATCAAACAACTCGTCGTTCTGGACCATGTCGCCGTCCAGAACAAGCCGACGAGAAGCCATTGAAATAAACTATAGACAACAAAAGCGTCCTGGCGAAATCAGTCCTCCATTCTGCAAAATCAGTTATGGTCGATAATTTGACTTGAGTGACTTGAGTGACTGTGCACTAGAAATAAGTCATTACACCACACTCGAAAGTTATAATTACAATAGATGCCGATATTTATATCAGATGGGTCAAACTTCACTTTTGCAGGAAAATGTCAAAGATGAAGAAGTAGTACCAAAAGTGTCTTTCTGGCACATAGTTAGATTGAATGCACCTGAATGGAAGCTCATAACTTTCGCCAGCCTTTGCTCCCTGCTGAGCGGTTTCGCCTCTCCTATAGTGGGAATCATTCTTGGAGATTTCGTCGGGGTGAGTCTTTTGAAAATCCATGACCTAATCATGTCTCCATGTTGCGGTTATTTAGAACTAGCTGCTGCCCGGAAATAATGCAAAGGTTAATTAAGATTGGATTGTAATTTAAATATAGCCTATGTTGATTTTGAGGTACCAAGGAGTATTGCAAAATAAAGGCTTAACGGCTAGGTTATCGCCGGTTCGATAAATCAACTACCATACCTACTAGATAAGCTTCGTTAGATACTTGATAGGCCTGCTAGATAAAGCCTCGTGGGACTCGCCACCACACGCAATCTTCCGTTGTAATCGACCAACCATTTCCAGTGGACTGAAAAACTTGAAACAATTAATGAATTATAAAAAATTTCAGGCACTAACCAATCCAAACGAAGAAGAAGTTAGGAAACAAATACAGATATATGTTTTCATTTTTATGGGACTCGGAGTATTTGCAAGCGCAACTAACTTCATTCAGGTGAAAACATCTTCAGGTACCCAATACACAACGCAAAAATGTATTAAAAGCGATCCTTAAAATAAATTCTCCATATATATTTTAGGTATTCATGTATGGAATAGCTGGAGAATATCTTACTGACCGATTGAGACAAATGATGTTCAGGACATTGTTGAAGCAAGAAATAGCGTTCTATGATGACCAGAAGAACTCCACGGGAGCTCTGTGCGCCAAACTCTCCGGCGAAGCGGCCGCCGTGCAGGGGGTACATACAATCTTTCAGGCCATGGAAGGTGGCTTTCACCATAGCTAGAAATATATACAAAGATGTACACAAATACACCCAAATCTAAAATATTTATTTCTAAAACTTTTATCTCATAACTTTTATTTATTAACCCTACCTACTTTACCAATTTTAAAACCAGAGCACCAGATGTATGACATATACTGACTTTACCAGAGCAGCTACTGTATATATACTGTCACGCATTTTCGAAGTCCAGAAACTTATCTCAAACAGTTCTAAAAGTCTAACTTTTTACAGGCAACTGGTCAAAGAATAGGCACGGTGCTGCAAGCAGTCGGCACTTTCAGCTTTGGGCTAATCCTTGCACTGGTATTCGAGTGGAGAGTTGGTCTAGTGGCATTGGCCTTTACTCCGTTCATAGCGGGTATCTTGTACAAAGAGGGCAGGATGGTCAGTGAAGATTCATCAGGCACGGCGAAGGTTATGGAAGAGAGTTCGAAGGTAATCGCTAGGAATAACTGTCATTTAAAAGTTATCTGATACGTTTTCTCCTTACAGTGATATTCCGAGAGCAGTAAATAGTCAACTATTTGGATCATACATACTTGCTTTTTAATATTGTTTACCTTGATAAATACTTGTAATGTATCTTCAAGCTTTCGCTTATTTTTTTATTAATTTATAATCCTGTACACAGATAGCAGTAGAAGCAATATCAAACGTGCGCACGGTGCAATCTCTGGGTCGCGAAGAAACTTTCCGCAAATAATACGCAATCCAACTCCTACCAGCCCTCCTTATTGCTGAAAGATCAGTTCACTGTCGAGGGCTGGTGTTTGGCCTTTCCCGTGGTATTTTTAACTTTGTGTATGCTGCTGCATTGTACTATGGTGGAACGCTTGTTGTAAACGCTGGTGTGGATTGCGCTGACATACTCAAGTAAGTATTGAAGTTTTATCCATCAAGTAGCCGGCAGAGGCACTTGGCAGATTTTTGAGTGCCTAATCAACTTTCCCCTGCGGCGAAAAGATATGCAAGCTCAGTCGTCAATATCAGTTCAACCAAAACTACTAAGAATGCAGTAGGAACATTGTAAAAGATTATAACAAAGCAGCGGAATAGAATCTGTACAAAAATCATTGAGAAATTTAGGCTCAAGAGGCGTGCCCATTTCAACCCAAAACCTTATATAACTTGTCGGCCACCAGCCTCTCTGTCACACATTATTGATATTGCTATAGGTATTTTTAGCTTATATAGGAATGCATGAAGTATAAAGAACCGCGTTTCTATAAGTAATTAAAGTCTTTGATGCCTCCAGATCGTCTAAAGCACTCCTCATGGGTTCAGCATCGGCCGCACAGGCCTTCGCTTTCGCCCCCAACTTTCAAAAAGGAATCAAAGCCGCACAACGAATCGTCGTACTGTTAAAGAGACAATCTAAAATCGCTGATCCTGACGTACCTTTTAAGGAGAATTTCGTAAGATTTCTTTACTAGCTTTTGCTCGCGACTTCGTTTGTGTGGTCTATATGATTTAAGTAGCCTATGTGTTATTCCGGATCACAATCTACCTATTCGTTAAGTTGTAACGAAATCTCTTCAGCCGTTTTGACGTGATTGAGTAACAAACATAACATTTGTTATGTTTGTGATTTTTTTTATGGACTAAGGCGGCAGACGAGCATACAGTCCACCTGATGGTAAGCGGATACTGTCGCCCTTAGACATCCGCGATACATGCCAACATTAGTCCGAAATCACAAACGTTGGCACGCCCCCGGATGCGCTGCCTACCTTTGGAAATATAGGAATGGATTTGGAGAAAGAGTTGGGAAAAGGGATAGGATAGGAATGGGCTCTGGCACATCTCACTCGCTACTGAAACACGTACGTACATTAGGGAAATAAGATAAAGTGGGAAATGCAGTACATTTCAAGGTAGTCTTCTGTGAGAGAGGGGTAACGTGGCCAGTCGAGCTGTTGGATTGCAGCGTGCACTCTCCCCCTCAAAGTTGAGCAGCTAATTAATTGAAAGGAAATATCATTCGCAAGTCTTGAGATTAACAGCTAAATTAGAAATACCGCGTATTTTCTTTACCATCGCTCAGTTCTTTTTGCCATTTCTTTTCTTAGTACGGCAGCGGCGAAGCTAATTTCCAGCACGTAAACTTCCGATACCCAACACGACCACTCGTCCAGGTGTTGAGTGACTTCACCCTTGAGATAGAACAGGGCAAGACTATAGCCCTAGTCGGGGCCAGCGGCTGCGGTAAGAGTACCGTCGTACAGCTGCTCGAGAGATACTATGATCCTGAGGAGGGTATTGTGGTTAGTGTTCTATAAGAAGGGTATTCTATAAGAAGAAAGTGGCAGACGAAAAGGCAGTATGTACATCTGGTAGTAAGTGGATACCTACTATCACCCATGGACATCTGCGATACATTTCAACATCAGTACCTACCTAACTACCTAATGAGGAGCATTGGTAGCTCTCGAATGCGACTATTAACTTTGGGAATCCAGAAGTGGATTTCAATAAAGGATTGGGAAAGATAGGACTATGTACTGCTCATGGTGGCGATTTAAATAAGGTAGGTAATAAATAGGTTGAGTAACCGTTCGAACAGCACTACTAATGCACTATGAAAACAGGCAAAAGTGCACTACTAATGCAAATAATACTAATTATCTCATTACTTTAGACCCAAAACGACGTGCCCCTGTCGAAGCTTCGCCTGTGGGACGTGCGGCGGTCGATGGGTCTGGTGCAGCAGGAGCCGGTGCTGTTCGACCGCACCATCGGCGAGAACATCGCGTACGGCGACAACTCGCGCGCGCCATCCGTCGACGAAATAATTGACGCAGCCAAGCAGGCCAACATACACAACTTTGTCACTTCCCTGCCGTTGGTAAGTAAAAATCAACTAAGGCAACTCGACGTGATTCCTTAAAAGGTGTAAGGATTAAAAGATAGTTCCTAATACTAATAACCTAAAGAAACCGAAAGTTTTTGAAGTTCCTTTTAAATGGACTATACTATCTACATGTCTATAACGTCCCACTGCAAAAGGAAGGCCTTGTCATCACGAGGGAGTTTCGGGTTATAATCCGTTACAACGCCTCAATACAGATTGGTGGACATTATCTACACAATATGCCTTATTTTTTTATTAATTCTCGGACACGTGGGATTCCTTTTGATATTTTCCTTCACCGCCGAGCCTGTGTGATAAACTCGTGGGTTGAAATTAGGCTGTCATGATTCTAAATAGATATTTTTGTAAGAAATATCTATACCTAATGAATATACGAACATTGTGATTTGATAACCATATAAATAGTTGCAATCTAGATTTCTAATAAAAAAAAAAACACACTACAATGTCGATAACATACTTTGTAAATATTAGGAGACGAAATTCGGAATTTCTTATCCTGTATCCAGGGCTACGATACGAATATCGGGTCAAAAGGCACGCAGCTGTCCGGGGGACAGAAGCAGCGCGTGGCCATCGCGCGCGCGCTCATCCGCCGCCCCAACATGCTGCTGCTGGATGAGGCCACCAGCGCACTCGACACAGAGAGCGAACAGGTAACGAAAACTACCATTTCTAAGTGGCGAACCAGGTGGCAAACACTCCGCGCTTTTTATTTAATTCATAGAGAATAGAGGAACGCCTCTAGTTCGTTATGTCCTGAGCTTCAAGTTTTACATAGCTGTCTTGCTGATGTGTTGAATTTCTATCAAATAAGTTCGTTCCTATGTATGCTTGGGACTGTTACGTTTACTTTTTCCTTCAGCGTTCCAGACTTGTCACGGAATGCAATTCTGGGACCGCCATAAGCCGTGGTCAATTCAAACCCATTTCCAGTCTGATTTATTGCTCAATTACAAACTTTACAGCGCAATTTACTTGCAAAGCTGGGTAGCGAGTAAAATACTTCGATGTCTGTGGTACAGAAGAATTGCGGTCGCTAAGTTTTGGTACATATGGTATCTGTCAACCAGAAACGCAAATAATAAATAAATAAACTAAGATATTTATATATCTAAATTCCTCAATTCTCATAGAGCAAGATGCTTTAGCTCATAGCTCATTTTCAATTTGTTCCTTCAGTAATTCACACAAGTATAGGTAATCCAGCTCGTCCGGACTATGATCTGTTATCCGGCACACCAAGAAAGCACGCTTTTTGAGGGGGAGAGTGCACACTGCACGTTACCCCTCTCTCACAGTAGACTACCATGAAATGTACTGCATTTCCCACTTTATCTTATTTCCCTAATGTACGTACGTGTTTCGGTAGGGAGTGATACGCCAGAGCCCATTCCCACCCTATTTTCACAATTATTTCTCCAAATCCATTCCTATATCTCCAAAGGTAGGCAGCGCATCCGGGGCGGCAAACGTTAAAACGCATCCGGGTGGAATGGGGGCCAACGTTTGTCATTTTGGACTAATGTTGGCATGTATCGCGGATGTCTATGGGCGACAGTATCCACTTACCATCAGGTAGACTGTATGCTCGTCTGCCGCCTTCGTAAATAAAAAAAAAGAAGAGCCCCTAAACAAATTTATAGTAGCCGATAACAGCACTCCCAACCCTCTCGAAGTGGTGTACATTTACCATCGGGTTGGTCACCTACTCCTCTGACGCCTATTCCTTACATATACTTCCGCATGTTTATATGTGCAGGTGGTACAAGAAGCCCTGGACAAGGCGAAGACGGGTCGCACGTGCATAATGATCGCTCACCGTATGAGCACTATACGTGACGCTGACCAGATCTGCGTCATTAGCGAGGGGTGCGTGGCCGAGCGCGGTACGCACCAACAGCTGATGGAGCTCAACGGGATATACTACAATCTCAACAGTCGAAGATACTCTTGAAATGAGTGTATTGAATGTATATATGCTCGTTATCGAGGAAGTAAAAATGCAAAGTACGTCGGTGATGGAGGAAATACGCTTCTAAACCCCAGGTTGGCATTATATTAATTTATTTAAACTACTTCCAGTAGTGCAGACGGTGGTACACGCGTGGACATGGAATGTGACATCTCTCTAGACACGTCTTTCTACAGGGCAGTTCTAAAACCGACCTACAGATATGAACAATATCTACTCTATATTTGAATCTGACCTCTTTAAAATTAGAAAGGGTAAAATTCTGCTTTGATGAACTTAGCTAAACCTTCTAACTGGAACTTTTATAGAGCTTCAGGTTTCACCTCGGATTGACTACAACGCGAGTTGACTACTAAGGTACAGTTTTGCTGTATAGCATTAATCTTTTTGGAGACAAATTTAACATTATTCTCCAATGTCTTGAAAATTTAAACATTGTTAAAATATCGACGCCGACGATCTGAATACTTTACAAGCTCTGAAATCGAGATACTATGGCAAATAGGTTTCATAACGCTAAATACACTGACATATATCTTAGTTGACTTTAATGAAGGTACAATATTGTATTTAACATAGGGTTTCATATTGATTTATGAGAAAAAATTGCTACAAGTTCAACTAATTTAGATCTATACAGGTTGCTCCTATTTATCAAATACATATTTTAATTTGTCAATTAAGTAGCAACATTCTATCATTAATTGTATATTATTATTGTGCCTATTCTTATTGTTAATTTATTCTTATCTATTGTTTTATTACGAGTGTATTAAATGATGTTTATTTTTATTCCGTTTTTATTTTATTCCTAGCTACAATAACTACAATCTTATAGTGTTTTCCTTCATTGCCTACTCGTAACTAGTGATTAATTAAAAATCCGTACCTAAGTAGAAACTTACTGTAGGCCAAAGATTTCACATCACAAAAATATGCCATATCCCACCCCATTTGCCCAACCCTTTCTCATGTTTGTCATTCTGGACTGACGTTGACATGCATTGTGGATGTCTATGGGCGACAGCATCCATTTACCACCAGGTGGACTGTCTGCTCGTCTGCCATCTTCTTCAATAAAAAAGGGTTGCTTAAGTCGGGGAAGTCATACTTAAAGACTACCAGTTTTGATTTTAACAAAGCCCTCACTTTTACTATATATCACGGTACATTATTTAACAAGATTTAGGAAAATATACTTTTGGATATGTGCTAATGTTATTGATGCTACCAAAATGATTGTATAAACTAAAATTTTATGAACTGTTCATTTCTTATAACAAACTGTCAAAATAATTACATTGTTGTAATATAAAACTTCAATATTGGTTGTATATTGAATGGTGTATGGTTATAAGTACCACTGCGCTGTGGGGGGCCGGGTCACACATACTGCTTCAATCTTATAACCATAAGTGTTTAAAGGTTTGGAAACTCCGCAGTGATCATTGTGACTTAGAGAGTCCACTGTTTTAGGAGTGATAACTGCCATGACGAGCCAGGGAGTGAGGCTATCACTATCCAATATTTATCATTGTCTTGTTACTAGCAACCTGAACATGCATAATATGCTGACAGATAATTCCATAGGCAAATGTTAACTCACAAAAAACTAGTGTATTTTAAACATGTTTATAAAACATGAATTTGTCTGTCTTTGATATGCTGCATGTCTTTTTTATGCACATGGACAAGGATGTACCATGTCTAGCAATGCTCTCAGAATGAACTTAGACAGAGCATAAATAATATTCAATGAACATATTCTTCGAGGTCTGATAGATGTCGACATAGTAGGGTGGTACTCGAAGTTATTGACCGTTATGTCTACCTTGGACAAACAATCCAGCTAGGCATGTCCAAGTTCAGCAAGGAGATTGATAGACACATTCAACTTGGTTGGGCAGCATTTAGAAAATGCATTGTCTCTTCTCATCACCTATACCACAATGTTTGAAGGCAAATCTTTAATCAATGCATTCTGCCAGTATTATGTATGATGCCAAAACATGGCCTCTAACGGTAGGCCTAATCCATAAGTTCAAGGTCACTTAATGAGCTATGGAGAGAGCTATGCCTGGAGTTTCTTTAGGGGATAAGGTCCAAAATGAAGACATTCGCCAACAAACAAAAGTCATCAATATAATTCATAGAATCAGCATGTTGAAGTAACAATGGGCGGGTCATATTTGCCACAGGACTGATAACCAATAGGGTTGACAAGTCCTCGAATGGAGGCCTCGTACCGGGAAGCGCAGTGTGGGACACCTCTGGTCAGGTGGACGGACAACTTAAATTAAACAGTGGTGGTTGGATGAGAAGAGCCGAGGATCATGTGTGGTGGTGAGCCTTAGGAGAGGCCTATATCCAGCAGTGGAGAGATATAGACTGATGATATGGTATATTATATACATTGTCAAAGAGCGATAAATACACGTTATGCAGCCTAGATAAAAATAAATTAATAAAACCACTGCATTTTTTAAAGCTATAATTATATTTCTAATAAATTACACTACTTCTTTTTCATTAGGTTTATTAATAATTTTGTGTCGTTTATGTCCGTTTTCTGTCGTTTCTTCCTTTTTTCAACTGGTTTTAGTTTAGGTCCATCTACTTGAGGTCGAGGTTTGTTCTTTTTTGCTTTTTTAGATAACTTATTTTTGACAATCTCCTTTGCAGAAACATTTTTGACTAATTCGTTAAGATCTGTACCTTTTGTAATTGATTCCTGCAGCAGTACTTCTTTGTGAAATGCGACTTTCTTTTCTGCATTCTGTTTCTTCTTGAGCACCTTATTTGTGATTTCGCTCGTGGTCTCTATCTTGTTGTTTTTAGCTTTTTTTTTGTTGAGTGCTTTATATTTATTTTTACCGAATTTAACCATGACTGTAATGTTTTATTTATATTTTACTATTTCACAATTATATTTTTTAAATAGGTACAAATTCTAGACAAAAAGAAAAATACCTGAAATGTTAAATTGACAAGGGACAATTGATAACTTTGACATGTACAGCTGGCACTCACCTGCGTTTTGTTATTCTTTTTAAAGTTTCGAAGCGCTTTTTTCTTTTCCTTCTTTGATGATCGTAATTAGACAATAGTGAGGATCTTTTGAATAAAACAAATATGGCATATACAAATTATTATTCTTAAAACTTAAAAACATCGTAAGAACAGGTCCACTGTGTGTTCAAAAACACATTTATATACCGTTTGTTTCAGTACAAAAAACATGGTATGGCGCTCATCTTGCGGAGTATTTGAAGTCATAAGCTCAATCATTTCTCTTTCTCTCTCTTTTTGTCGTTCCCTCACTAATGAGGATCGTGACCATATGTGATTTGTCTCCATTTGATTCTGTCCCGCGCCAGTTCAATAGATCGTTGTAGAGTTTCTCCTGTTGCCTCTACAATACTTTTACACCATCGTGTTGGAATTCGGCCCCTGGATCGCTTCCCCTGCATCTGTCCCACGATCAACTGCTTTCTCCAACCTCATGCATATGTGATCGCATTATATGTCCAAAGAAGCTTAGTTGACGTTCTCTGCATAGAGAGGTGAGTGGTTTTTTGATGTGGAGCTCTTGTAAAATCGATTCGTTTGTCCTCATGGCTGTCCATGGTATCTTTAGCATTCGTCTCCAGCACCACAGTTCAAAAGCGCTTATCTATCATTTACGTTAGAGCATATAGTTATGGTTAATCAAATTAATTAAAAACAAGAGTAACATCTCTTATTTATCTCAAAATATTATGTTATTATTTGTGTTTTTACTACCCCTGTCCTTAATCACCCCGACTGATCGTATTTAAGTGTATTCAGCTTCACTACTACAATCATAGTAAAGTATTACTTTGTCGTACCGAATGTTCGAGTAATTACAAACTTTTTTGCGTTTGTAAACGAATTACATAATATAGTAATAAGTTTAACGTTAATTTTCGTTGCTACACAAAGTACAGATTTGTTTTACAACATTGTATTTGGTGTCTGGTCTCACCTAATCGCCTATTGAATATATTGTTAATGAATACACATACATTACGAACATATTTGTTCGAACATTCGATTGGTAGGTATATTGGTTCAGCTGTTACAACTATCTGAACTTAGGAATTATATTGTCTTTAAAATGTTCTAAGTTAAAATTTCCTTGTTTCAAGATTCCGTTTAGATGGAAACATGCTCTTGTAATATAAAAAAAAGAAAGTGCCTATCTTTTTAAGATTTCACTAAAATTTTAACATCTGGATAATTAGAATCGACAAAAAGGTCCTTTTTTTATATAATGTCATATATAATCTATGTCAAATAAACCAAGGAATTATGGGTTTACAAATAAAATACAAAGATATGACTTCAATAATTTATTATTGTCATATTCTGTCCATAAAAGACATCGCATTAGAGTAACAGAAACATTGACACATATAACATTATGCATATTATGAGTTACTATTTTAAACGATGGCTACTTATGTATCTATGAGTATAATTCACACTAAACTGAGCAAAGGTAAATAAATGCATCCACATTTGCTTGTACAATCAACAACAAGTCAATCTTAGTCTCAGTGCACCTTAAAACATTAGTGATAAGGACGATAATTGAAAGATTTTTAATATTTGTTGTTGACTGTACTAAATATCTACTTATAATAGGTATCTACTTACCTAAATCAAATTATGCAAAAAGCTAATAAAACTAAAAAATATAATGGAATGTTTGTATGTCCAAAGTGAATATGTATGTACAAAAATATAAAAGTGTTCGTAACAGAAAGATACAAAATGCTTAATTAAACTTAATTTAAACATACCTCCTAATTGTTTATTATTTTTTTATTTTCATAGTATGTTCCTTTGGAATTACTCGTAAAAATACACACAGCCAAAAATTTTGAAACTAAATTGTCAATATAACGGACAAATAAAAATAATATGTTGAAATATATCAGTATTATTATTTGATTCTAAAATGATAATATAACTAGAATTTATCTGTATTACACATAAAAAATGTTGTACTTGAATAACTTTCTTATTTTAGCTGCCAAATAAAATTACTATTGTACGTATATACAAAGGATTAATATTTATTATGACCGCACTAAATATTTTTGTATTTATTTTGAAGGTAGCATCTATACAAAAATTTAAGAAAATCTTTGTGGATAGACACTTAATTATATCTTATAATAATTAAATTATTAAATGAACTACAATGTCTATGTCCATGAATTAGATATTTTTTTACGTAAATAAATAAAATTCGAGGTATTATAAAAGCTACAGATAATATGTTACTATAGGAATGCAATTATTGTCCATTTCAAGTTGGGGATAAGCACTCAAAATGGCTATTCACGGCTAAAACTTGTACTAATAGTTTTACTAAAATATAATATAATTATGAAGAAATGAACTTAAAATTCAGATTAATTTCAGTAATCATTAACTTAAAACCCAATTCATATTTAAAATTCATACGACACAAAAAGAAATTAAAAAAGAAATTTTAATTTCTGTGTAAGTCACACTATAAAATATATATTTAAACAGTAATATAATATTCAAATTAACAGTTTTAATCAAATTACAATTTAATTCCAATTTCATTTTTAACAGATAATGATAGTATGATTTCTTCTTTCCAACCATAAATGGTCCCTAAATAATAAAATACTATGTAAATAGTGAAATACATACGCGCTTTGAGCTCGTTGTAACTCATTTTACAACAGTTTATATATTAATTTATACTATTTGACTATCAATCGAGGTAATTGGGGACAGGGGTAATTGAGGACATGATTTTAATAAACACTAAGCGGTTCCTACCAGTTTGGTAAAATGTATTTGCTGAAACATTTAACAAATTGTAATTAAAAAGTGTAACTAACAATTATAAATAATTACTTGCAAGCAGCCCTTTCAGTATCCACTGTTGGACGTGGGCCTCCTCGTGCACATTGATTCGTATATGAGGGATATAAAGCCATAAAACGTCACGCTGGCCCAACGGGTTGGCAAATGCACTATTTTAGAGATGGTGCAGTTCCTCTGGGCTTGCGGTAGCCGCTTTATTATCTCTTAGTCGTCTTTTACTTGTTATAGATAAATTATTTAGAAGTTAAATGTTATTTGTCCGAATAATTACAATTTACGACAGTTTACATATTATGTGGGGAAAGTCAGCAAAGAACTTTGCAGTTTTCAAAATATTTGAGAAGTCCTCATCCATAAATTTATCTAAGCATGTACGAATATATGCAAAAACTTTCATAAATATGTTTGGGAGCGACATTATATAAATTATTTTCTCAATTACCCCTATTCTTAATTAGGAATAGGAGTAACTAGGAGAATATTAATAAAATACTTATTTTTAAAGTTATAAAGGAGAAAGTACGTTTGTCTGTTTATTTATTACACGCGAGCAAAGCCGCGGGCAAAAACTCTTATACTACAAAATAAAGCATATTACTAACTACCCCTGTTCCCAATTACCCTAATTAAACCTAGTTTAAATTCACATCGTTTTAAATTTGTTAATAATGCTAACAATACATTGATACATTTTCCAAATAGAACACAAAAACGCTCTCTAAACTCAGTCATTCCTCTTACACTATTTGATTTCGTTCAATAACGTACCTAGAATATAACTGTAAAAATCGTTCTTAAAGCCTAAATGGGGTGACTTGTTATACGATTCTAAACACCCCTACGATAAGAAATCACTTAAAATTTTAACTTTTTTTCTTAAACTTTGAATGGTCGAATGGCACACAATGTGATAAAATAGAGGAAATTAAATTTCAAACGATTTATTTATTGAGTACGTACAAAGATGAATAGAATCGTAATTCGACGGTTATAAGGCTGTTTAAACACCACTGTGTTTTTATGTACGATGGTAAGGCCGTAAACTATGCCACTTTTTAAAAATAAATATGTCCCTACAATTTTTACAAAAAAAATATTGTCCCAATAGTATTTCTAACAATATTAATCTATAAAATAACTCATTATCTTGATATTCTGACCCAATTGACGGATATATATTTTAAAAAGACACATTTTATAAATTCTATACGTTGGATTTGAAGGAAAAGACCGTGTCCTTTTTATATTTACATACATTTTTGTACAGTTTGAAATACTTTTACTACATTTTTTCTAAATGTCAGCGATTATGTTTTTGTAGTCCTCAACTGAACGACTATTACGCTCCTTTAATTGAGTATAAGCACTAATTAATTAAGCAGTAGCGTCCTCACCATTTCACTTTTATGTTACAATAATTTTACGTTACTATATTTATCAAAAAGTATTAGACAAAATCAAGACAAAATTCGTTATGATTATATTGACAAAACAGTTTATTAATTACTGTAACGTGATTGAAAAAAAAACATGAACCCTTAATTGTTTGTCAGCTAAATTTTGAAAGTGTTAAAGCTTTCGTCATGAAAAAACAATTTTAAATTTAGTGATTAGAAAAGAAGTATTCGTATTTTCATTAATTATTGTTCAGTACTATAGATTGGCGTATAAAGTGTTCATTGCAAATGATTTAGCGATTGATTTGGTATTGGTCTAAGACCTAATTTTATTACGTATACGAGCACACTTTTCAGTTACTTTTATGTGACTTTTATGACATTGGTAACACAATGTTGTGTCACGTACCGTAAATAAATTGTTAAATGTCACAATTAAGTTGCCATATTTTTCAAGGTCATAATATTTCACATCGCCAGAGTTAGTGTTACCCGTGTAAAATCCGCTTTAGATTACACATACTATCATGTAAAAGTTCTTAATTTACTTTTGTTACAAATGGCAAAAATCATTTGAACCGTCTTTTTTATACAAATAGGTGTGTAAAATATAAAATAATGTATATATACATAAAATAGAAAGCAACTGTGGTGTATTTTGGTAAAATCAAAGCGGTGTTAAAAATGGCCAACCGCCGAAAGAGTCGTATCCTTCAGGCTTCGAAAATAAACTTTTTACACTTTTATGTAAACCAAAGAAAAAATGTCGTTCTTGTACACTAGCTTGTACTCCCGATTTTCACTGGCAAAATTATGAACAATCTCTGTTAAAAATTTTGGTGAATATTTATTAATAATACACCGATTTTTAATCTTCCTAAAAAATCGGTCCAACAACTTTTAAAATTGACCCGAACATGACACGAATAAACAAACAGAACGACAGATTTCAATAGTTTATAATCACTTTCCGTTTCATTTAACCCACAATTACTTAGTACAGAATTTTGTTTACTTATAATACTACTTTCTAACCAAAATTCTCTACTATGTACTATGTGGACCTAATAGAGATAAGTTTCCACTATAATAAATACTCGGCAATGAGTAAATACTCAGCAAATACTTATTGAGAAGTGAGCTGAGCAAACGTATCTCCAAAACACTTTACTCATCCTAAACCAATTGCTACAGCTCTACAAATAATATTAATATATATTGTCTTTTTAATAGACATAATACACACGTTTCCTTAAATTCACTATGATTTTAATATATTGGCGTCAAATTAACTCTAGTGTTAATTAAATTCTATGACACTGTAGTCGTATCTTTGATTTTTCAAACTTGATTTATTCAAACTGTAAAATGATCATTCCTTTACGGGGTGACTTAGTACATAATTATAAACAGTACAGGGGACTAATGAATCACACGCGGTAAATGATCCCTTTAAAAAAGCTTAATATAAAATATTTTTTTGTATTAATTGTGGTCCTGCGACAGTAGCTGATTATATATAGAGTTGAAAAAAGTGTAAAATTCAAATGTTATATTGGGTGTTTAAATATATACCAAATTACCCGTTTCTGCATTCGGGAAAGATCGCTTCACCCGTTGTATTTGAGTCATTTATAAAGCCACATTAACATAACTTCGTAATTGAAAATGTCTCAGCTTATTTCTAACGACAACAATAAACAACATTCTTTCATTTATTACATTTACCTATGTTATACAAACATTGCGCGAAGTTTAATTTCAATAATTACCCCCTTACCACAAAAAATAAACAAGGTTTTAAGTTCTCAACATTAATGATTCGCTTAACATTTTAGAATAATATTCAACATTTTTTATTCGTTAAACGTTGTATAGGAGTGTTTATCATTGATGATTCGCTAGACTTTTCAAAACAATGTTCAACATTGATGATTCTCTAAACATTGTAAAAATAGTTTCCAACACTTGTTATTCGCTAGACGTTTTAAAACAGTATTTAAAATTGAAGATTCGTTGCACTTTTCAAAACGATGTTCAACATTGATAATTCGTTAAATATTTTAAAATAGTCTTCAACACTTGTTATTCGTTAGACAGTTTATAACAGTGTTCAACATTGAAAATATGTTAGGTTTTTCAAAACAATCTTCAACATTGATGATTTGTTAGATATTTTGGAATAATATTGAACTCATTTGGTCCATTAGACATTTTAGACGTTTAGAACATTTTAAACATTTTCATCATTGTTCCAACACATTTGTGATTAGTTAAAAATTTTAGAACAATACTCACATTTGGTGATTTGTTAAACCTTTTAAAATAGTATTAAATTTTGGTGACTCATTAAAGGTTTTGAAAACAACGTTCAAAATTCGTGATTCTTCAGAACATTGATTCAATGAACTTACGACCAATATACGACCAATAGGTCCTCTATATGAGTTAAATGCCTCTTAGACAACGGCTTTATTATTTGTGATAAGGGAGTATATTCGATACAAATAGAAGCACATTAATACATAGATCATATACATACATTTAGTATAAACGTTAAACTATGTTTTCTATAATTTAGATCTTTAAAGTGCAATTTAATAACTGGAATGGTCGGATATGTGAGCGAATTCCGATTGTCTTCGTACATTTTCACTGAAAAAAAAACATAATATATTATATTATAACAGCTTTTAACAATTTGCTCTTTTTTACACTATATGATATAAGATGACAAAAACAGTTATTATTTAGATTTAGCTGTTTTAATAAAAAAATGTAAATCAATAAATACCTTCATTTTTGGTCGCACGGCCAATGTTAATTTTTGAACAAGGTGTGTCGCAGCATCTGAAATAGATGAATAATGTTGTTAGATTAAATGGTTCTTTTATATACAATATATAAAAAAAAATTAGATGTTAAGCTTTTTAGTGGGGGGAGAGTGCATGCTGCATTCTCACAGCCGCTGGGTGCACTCGACTGGCCAAGTTACCCCTCTCTCACAGAAGACTACCTTGAAATGTACTGCATTTCCTAATTTATCGTATTTCCCTAATGTACGTACGTGTTTCGGTAGTGAGTCCAGAGCCCATTCTCATCCTATTCCTCTCCATTTTCTGAACCCTTTCTCCAAATTCATTCCTATATCTCCAAAGGTAGGCAGCGCATCCGAAGGCGTGCCAACGTTTATCATTCTGGACTGATGTTGCGTATTGCGAATGCCCATGGGCAACAGTGTCCATTTATCATCAGGTGGACTATGTGCTCTTCTATCCTAGGGTTGACATCAGAAATCTAAAGAATTTAAATCAGAATTCGTGACCAAAATACCCCGAACATTGGGTCCGTAACCCCAGACGTAACATATATCTGCCTTTAATGTCCCACTGCAGGGCAAAGGCCTCCCCTGTAAAGTAGAATAACTTACAGTACTATGACTCAGTTACAACGAACTAGAGTAATTTGGAACAGAGCCATTTCAGAATATGCCTTAATAAATGCGTAATAACTTAATAACTGTAAATCACCCCGAATTATCTTAATTGGGACAACTCAGGTATTATAACGATAAAATATCCTCTAACTTATTATGTTGTTTAAACACGTAATGCACGAAAATACGAACAAAACTGCTTGGTAGGGAGCGTGGGAGGCGACTGGCGAGTGTCGAACATAGGACAACAGACACACAAAAAATAAGTTTAAAACTAAAATCCGACTACGCAACTAGCTCACTAACCTAAAGAAACTTATGGGTTCTTTAAAAGGAGGCCCTTTACATATGGCGTAGTCGTACGTCCGGTATAAATACTAACGTGCAACTACGCCATATGTAAAAGGCCTCCTTCTACAGAACCTAAAAGTTATATATAACTGTTGCATAGTCGGGTTTCAGTTTTAAAACTCATTTTTTTTACGTCATTGTGTGGTCTATGTAATTATATTTATGCACGTTTCTATCGATTTTTTAACTTTCACGGGGATATCGCACAATTTTATACATATAAATTGTATATTTTTAGAACGTGCACATTAAAACCTTTTTTTTGATATTAAACACGATGCATTTGTCTGCATTTTTGTTTTTGTTTAAAGTGACATCATAGAGCCTAAGTTACGCAGAACATCAAGACGAATCCAACGACACATCATTTGCAAAATATGATGAGTACTTTAGGAGCTACGAGGGAACAGATGAATATACATGCATACTAACATAGTAATTATCGGAAAAATGCATTGTGTAAGGTTGTGTAAGGTGTAAGGTTGTCAAGGTCTAAAGATTGCTTACAGGGTTGTATTCTTAATACAACCCTGTAAGCAATCTTTAGACCTTGATTTATTTCATACTAAACCGACTGTGATAAGAAATTTACTTTGAACTCAGTTTTTGGTTTTCCACCTCGCTATTATAGCATTTAATTCAATAATCATACAATACATATTTTTTGTCTCGTTATTGTATCCTTACTCGTGTCTGCAACCTCAGACAACCATCCCTCTTAACTTTTTGTTTACATATTGCTTTTTATAAATGCTTAGTTTTCCATATAAAAGTGAAATAAAATATATACGAATTAATTAAAAAGATTGTACTTAATTACTCCCGTGTCCTTAATCACCACTATGTAAAAATAACCAACCGGGTATGTGTGTAGAGTCCTTCCACCCCAGTCTTCCGACAGTACAGTCCCTTTGCTTAGATAACGTCAAAAATATACGATCTAATTAAAAAGCGTGTATCAATTACCCCCGTGTCCTCGAGGGTATATAGGGGTACTATATACCTTTGACCTCATCTAAAAATAAAAGATGATACTAACCAGTGACTGAATTGAGTCCTCGTATCCTGGTCTTGGGGTGGAGCAGCAATAAGTAAATTGGCACAGCTGTGAGGATCATGAGGCAACCTATGCCAGTTTCGGCAGGAGATGCCACAGCCGGTACCGCCACCACCAGGATTGTGCAGATTATGTACACCACTGGGAAATAATCGGATAAAGAATGTTCGTTAGATCATTCTATATGTATGTTAGGAAGGGCGAGAGTGCACGCTGCAATCCAACAGCCGCTGGGCGCGTTCGACTAGCCATGTTACCCCTCTCTCACAGAAGATTACCTTGAAATGTACTACATTTCCCACTTTATCTTATTTCCCTAATGTACGTACGTGTTTCAGTAGTGAGTGAGATGTGCCAGAGCCCATTCCCATCCTATTCCTCCCTATTTTCCCAACCCTTTCTCCAAATCCATTCCTATATCTCCAAAGGTAGGCAGCGCATCCGGGGTCGTGCCAACGTTTGTTATCTTGGACTAATGTTGGCTTGTATCGCGGATGTCTATGGGCGACAGTATCCACTTACCATCGGCTGGACTGTATGCTCGTCTGCCGCCATCGTCCATAAAAAAAATGCATACATACAGGTAGTGTTGTGAAAACGAGCGTTGAGCGCTCGACGTTCGACCGCTGAGTGAGCGCTAATAAACTTTTAAGACTAGCGTTAAAGGCTAGTGAGCCTTATAGTCCAAATGTTTAATGTTTGCTGATCTTAAACCCTTGTAGTTAAAAGCTTCAGTATAAAACGGTGAAGGTTAAGATTCAATAGCACTAATATAGCGCGCCGGCGCTCGCGCGAGCGCTGAAGCGTTCGGCGCTCGTTTTAACAACACTACCTCTAAGTATGAATTATTACTATGCATGGCTGTTGTATGTGTGTGTCTTGGGTTCGAGCAGCAGCAAGTAAATCAAGTAATCGGTCGGTAGGATCATGAGGTAATCTATTCAGTTTCGATAGGAGATTTCATAGCCACCACGAGGATCGTGCAGATTATGTACAGATACATTACGAAAACATTGGCGTTCGGCTAATCCGGAAACACCCGAACGCGTCATCCACGTCTATGGAATAAAGTAAGAAAGTATGCAATAAAGTAAGTAAGTAGAGGCAAAGAGTTGAGCAGTAACGAGCCTGAGGGCTCCCTCGCCGATAGACCGACGGAAGGAACGGACCTCAGCTTAGGGCGTTACTTTGGGAAGGTACCGCGGGATCGCGAGTCGCTAACAAGCGCCTAGGCACGTGCCGATACCTGGTAAAAGTGTTGGCTGAAGGCCGGTGTGTGTTCATGGTGTAGCGAGGGTGACATCCTCGTCTCCGCCGGCGGGGACGGTGTATATGTGCAGCCTGTGAGTGTAGTGTAAGAACGGCATTGGCAGCAGTAATTGGGTCGTCGGGGTCGTCTAAGGCGTACCGAGGACGACGACGGCAACGGGGAGGGTCATTTCTATCGGGGACATAGGTTAGTTATATAAAAATCGTAACAGAGCCGTGACTAGACTAAAAATATTTATTAAAAACGGTGATTGCAGTTTACTTACGAATGATATAGAGCCCAAAACAACATTTTTTTGGAATATTTGGTCTGTCTGTGTGAACTAGCATCACGTAAACTCTATGGGATGGATTTTAATGAAATTTGGTATATATATATATTGGTATATATATAGCTTATATATTGGGTTAACATTTAGGATTTTTTTATCCAGATCGATTATAGAGTTCCCACGGGAATCAGAAAAGTTCACACGAATGAAGTCGCAGGCACGGCTGGTTCGAACATAAGTTAAATCGATTTAATAGTTTCAAAATTTACGATGCAGTAAACTTTAAAAAAAAAACATTTTGATTCTCTCTATTTTTAATATCGCTAAAAAACGCTAAATTCGTTCCTTGGTTAGACAAAAGTTTATACAAACAAATACCTATTTGTTTGAACGTAAATAGTTTGTGTTGATCTAACCCCATATAAAAGGAAGTGGGATGTGAATTATTCACTTACCAGGGAAGAAGAGATTAACTTTGATAGGCCTCTCCAGGTTTGGTTGCGTATATCTTAGTACTGGCAGGCAGAGAACTGCTGCGCCGATACTCAGCTGAAATTACAACAATACAATCCGAGTGTGGTGATATTTAAACAATTTAAGTGCAGCGTTATTTATTATTGTTACTAATATCTCAGAAAAAATAACGTAAGAATAAACTTGCTTCGAAATTATCTAACACAATATAAGTATTGTAAATAAAATTAAATACTGTACCTATACTAAAATTAGGAGACGTTAATATATATCAATATCTCACCCAAGTAGCAAATCCAACGTAGTTAATAAGTGCATATATGTCGGAGACGGTGAGATAGACTAGCGACAGTAAGGCGACGGCAAGTACTGCCGGCGCGGGCGTCGCGCGGGTGGTCACCATCGTTAGCATTTCTGGCATCTGGCCTTGCGCCGCGCCCGCGTAGAATAAACTGGAGATAAATGGGGTTGATTTGGGGTGAGAAGGTACATGGGTTATTGAGGGTTAATTGGAAATAGGGGTAATTGAGATAAATGAGAGTAAACCAAACATAAATAAAATCCTTTACTATCTACGGATGGTAAAGAAACATCCGTCAGTCGTCCAAGAACATAATGTAATCCGAGAATCTTGGTTCTCTCGAGCTTTGTTACCCACAGAAAACAGTGTTACTAAGTAAAATTTAATAAGTTCGACAGCAATTGTGAGGCAAATTAAATTTAAATTTAATTTAATCACAAAGTTAAATTTAAATATTTATGTTTAAAGAAACAGTTGAACTTTCAAATGTTTTATTATCACATGTATAATAAGTACCAATTTACCCCTCACCATCAGTCTCTTGACGTCTTATAAAGGGTGTACAAGATTGGGTGCCGGATTTATATTAGAAAAAAAAAAAAAGTCATTGTTTCTCCGACTGACATGTGGCACGGTCCTGTTGGAACCACAGTTGATCGAGGTCTATAATATATTCCAATTGGTGCCAAAAAAACTCCTGTAGTATGTTCCGATACCTCTCTATGTCTACCTAAATACCGATACCTATGATACCTAAATACCCTACCTATACCTAAAAAGGCCCTATGATCCCGCCGCACTAAACTGTAACTCTTTGAGGATGCATCCGTTTTTCATGAATCTTCTGAGGGTTCTCCGAGCCCCAGATATGACAATTTTGCTTATTGACGTATCCGTCAAGATGAAAATGGGCCTCATCACTAAAGATGATTTTTCGCCAAAATGATGGTCCACTTAATACTGCGTTGCTCTTTCGTGTAGAGTTCCATGTTAACTAATTGGAATTGTCATATGTGACATCTATAAACAAACCAGAGTTGCCAACCGCCAAACAAAAAAATGGCGCGACATTTAAATCCGGCGCTCAATCTAGGACAACCTTTATATTTATTAAATACTTTACAAATTAACCACCATTTTTAATATTATGATTGAATGTCATGTTAGTTTTGGTAAATACAGATAAATTATAAAATTAAATCGAAAAACAATGAACTCGTCACTAACCGTGAGGAAGTAAGCAGCACCCCATTGACTGCGCCAAAAGTGGATGCGGCCACGAACAGTGGGATGGAGAGTGCGAACCAACCGAATAGACGCTCTGCGAATGTCACTGCAACTGCCGCTGAGCCCAACACCTAAATATATTAAATGAATGAATAAATGAAACTTTATTTGACACACACAGCACTATATAAACATTTATATAAAATTTAGAATTTGTATATACAGTGGAGACTCGTTTACCCGGACTTCAGTTATACGGATTCGCGATTATCCGAACTGCCAATCGCGGCCGAAAATAGATATAATTGAATCTTTAGGAAAGGTGAACTGGCTTTAAGTAACCCGATAAGTATGTAGTAGGTACTTGTACAATATCAGATATCAAGAAGAACATCGATTATATTTAGAAATAGCTTGCATTTAAACGAACAGCAAATCGTGTTTAACAAAATAACTTATTTTGGAATAAATACTAAGAATGCAATCACCAAGCCGACGGAGGCGCTTCCGGGTCTCCCATTTATTTGTATTCAAATTCTTTACACTTAAACTTGATCCACCTATAAAGTTGCCACCGGCTTGTTGGCCATTTAGTATTTTCTGTTGCTTATTTAATTATTTCTCTTTTGAAATATACCTTCAAATTCGATAGTGAAGATCAGGGTCGGCAGGTTGTGTTAGGCCCGAGTGGGTAGTTGGCGGGGAGGACAGTTCCTTGTTAGATTTTTGCTGCACAGTTGTCCATTGGGACTCAATAGATATCCCTAACAATAGGTACGGTACATTAGCTTATATTAGACAATGGCTTTAAATAACAATGAGACCGGGATCTAATTTTAAGTAAAATAAGATACAAAGAAAGAAAATGTGGTTAGACATAGATTTTTCGAGCGAAGCGAAAATCCCATTGTCTAGTGACGTCAGTAACTTTCCGTCAAAATCCGAGTGGGTACTTTATCCATTCGGAAAATTCCGCCCACATTATCCGCCGGCCCTGGTGAAGATGAGAGTAGTCATCGAAAAGCGATAATGAAACCGAACAATAAACTTTTAGAAAATATGTACATTGCCTTTTTTTATGAAGTTGAATATTGTTTCCGTTCTTTTAAAATAAATACCCAACATTATTGACCTATAAGTTATTTTTCTCCTTCAAACTCAACTAAACGGATTTTTGATTAACTGAATGGAACGAGAAATGTATTTTAAAACATACGAAATATGTTGATTAAACCATCCGCGATCGCTTTTTTATATAAAAAAGGAACTTTAATTTTAATTTATATTTTGCGCGAAACAGTCGATTACGTGACATCTTGAGTCTATGACGTCACATCACTGTAAAAGAACTATTCTGAGAGGAAGGTTTCTATATTTATATATTTTTTCTTTGGAAATTGTTAAAAATGACTTTAATTAATATCGTATAAAACGTGTGCAGTATCTATGTGCAGAAGTACGACCATTAAATATTCTACCAAACAAGGGCGTAGTCAGGATTTTACCCAGGGTGGGGCAAAAGTAAACAATTTTCTTATAATTTAAATAGAGGTAGTATAATGCAGAAAGTCTGTTATTTATTCCTCCCTATGTCAGGGGGGCAAGCGCCCCAACATGCCCCACAGTGGCTACGCCCATGCTACCAAATTGTTTATACATGTTCCTAAATGTCCAAAACTTCGAAAACAGTGGTTACATTACAGTTAGCACGACGAGATCAATAATTATATACATCAAATAATTATATTTAATATATTACCTAAATATTATACATATAAATAACCAATATTAATTACAAAACAACGAATTAACTGGACTTTTCTTTGTACTTTTTTATAGAAATCAAAATAATCTACAAACCTTATTGTATGCTTAAAATTAAGTGCTTGATTGTACAAAGTAGCCAAGGAAATATTTAAACTTCATTTTAATAAATATAGAAATAATACAGAATTAAATTATTTGTATATATACTTACACGAAGGTTTCACATTTCTAATCTTAGTTGAGCAAAAATACGAATTTTTGTTCAGCAAGCAAGCAAGCTCTAATTGCAAATAAAGAAATTTGCAATCATAAAAGAGTCTACTTCCGGCTCGTATTGCAAACAAAGAAATTTGCAATCATAAAAGAGTCTACTTTCGGTTCGTATTGCAAACAAAGAAATTTGCAATCATAAAAGAGTCTACTTTCGGTTCGTATTGGAAACAAAGAAATTTGCAATCATAAAAAAGTCTACTTTCAGCTCGTATTGCAAACAAAGAAATTTGCAATCGTAAAAGAGTCTACTTCCGGCTCGTATTGCAAACAAAGAAATTTGCAATCATAAAAGAGTCTACTTTCGGCTGGTATTGCAAACAAAGAAATTTGCAATCATAAAAGAGTCTACTTTCGGTTCGTATTGCAAACAAAGAAATTTGCAATCATAAAAAAGTCTACTTTCAGCTCGTATTGCAAACAAAGAAATTTGCAATCGTAAAAGAGTCTACTTCCGGCTTTGTTAACTTCACAGGCTTTTAAGTTTCAGATATGCTTTAGTCCTTTCTGCGAGTTCAATACAAGTCTTTGAACTTATTCTTAAATGTACCTTTTCAATACAGGTTGCACCTCGTATCTCAAAAAATTAATGTACCAAAGTACAGAAGGGTTATACGTGTGTCCTGTACAAACGAACATACAGTAAGGCTTCATGCATTATTATTATTAATTGAAGAATCAATGCGACCGTTGCTGCGATATCACTGCGAATACTGGACTTCTTTTGACATAATATCATCGTCATCATCTTCTACTTCTTCTCAATTATCCCTAATTTATTTCACCCTTATTGATGCTAATTATATAATAGTGATGTGTAGTCAATGACCGTAGTTACGGAAGGGTGATAAATTATGTCTTGTTCCAAATTACCCCTGACACAGCTTTTGAATCGAGAGACGTTCTTTTAATAATGTATTTTATTACAATTTATTTCCATTTGCCCTATTACCAATAACCCAATATTACAATTATAAAACATCCCAATTACCCCTGTTCCCAATCACCCCGGTTAACTGTACTACCCTCATATGGAAACTAATTCCGCTAATAGCTCTTACCTCATTAGGTGAGAGTGTAGTGTAGAAGGCGATGTTGGTGAAGGTATACACGATCGTGACGAGAGTGCATGAAATTGCAATGGCCCGCGGGAGATTGCGGACTGGGTCTTTCAACTCCTCTATTATGAAGTTCAGGTAGTTCCTGTAAAGAGGAGTAAGTATTTCATTATCCATATCGTAACCAGCCTTTTAATACACAATACTTAATACCTTATTGCATTCCACATGTTCCTTATGTTTATAATTTGGTGAACTTAAACAATGGGAACACAGTGGACCCTGTAGGGCACAGTATTTTTTTCATCCACTGCTAGACATGCACATTTTCATGCACATTTTTCTTGTGCATGATTGATGTATGGCCTAAAAATGCCACGCTGGCCAAGCAGGTTGGCGAGTCCACACTATCAGAGGTGGTGTAGTTGTGATAGGTGCTTGTAATCTCTTAGTCTATTTTAAATAGACTATTTTAAAGCCAGCCGACACAACACAGCCAGTAGATGTTTCATTACTTTTAGAAAATATGTCTTCATTGATATGTTAAAGATGTTATGTTGCCCATGATATGTTAAAAATTGATTGATATGTTGATATGTCGTATGTTAAAGAGAATCGAATATACTGGAGCTGACTGTTGTTATTAAACATTTTTGGCTAAATAGTTCTATGACGAAACATAATTTCAATCTGTTAAATTTGCCGCTGTTGGTCGGCTTTACCTATATGTCAACAATAAAAGGCAACTAAAGATACAAGCCCTGAAGAATTACACTACCCCTTACAGTGACTTAAAGTTTTATATTCATTGCTGTACCTGGAAATATAAGTTTTTTTTATATCGATATATATTCAGTGCCATATGGCTGCCTATTGAATAAGCTGTTAATGAGCTGCAAAGAAGTTTGTATTTGTTTGAACTCTCAATAGTCCAAGACTATGTGTATAGTGAGGATTGACGTATGCCGTAAACCAGCCACGTGGTGTTGACCGGCTTTATAATATCACCATCTCTTCCCTACCAAAGCCGCTACTAAAAGCCCTGAGCCACACCAATTCTAAAAAGTGAACCTGCTAACCAGTTTGGCAAGCGTGTCGTTTTAACGTCATACATCCCTCGTGTATAAAACATTGACCGACCGATTGTGGAGCAGTTGGTAGTGACTCTACTTGCTGTGCAAAAGGTCCCGGGTTCGATTCCCGGTCGGACATAATTTGTTTAAAAGAAAAAAGAAATGTATGTTCGGGTCGGGGTGTGTGTTTGTCTTTGTATGTGTCTCTGGACCCACGACACATGGAATCCTAGCGTGTTCCATTGAGTGTGGTGTTATTTAAATATTTGTTTAATGTGCATGAGAAAGCCCGTATCCTGCAGTGGACTATAAAAGGTCAGGCTACGGTATTAGCCAGGTAGCAAGATCCATGTTAACACGTGACCGTATCCGATTTCGAAATTGAACTGGATAATAAATTCCTATCTAGTTAGGTCACCCGGACTGTTGTTATATATGCCAGCAGTTCGGGTGGCCATCCGAACTCATACTGATACGGACTAATGTTAAGTAAGCATTTAAAATGTAGCGTAACTAAAATGAAAAGAGATATCGCAACGTCTACGCTGCATGTACACTGTACAGCCAGTAACAGACAAATATACCCAAGACCAATGATGAGCAAACTATAGCCCACGGGTCGTATTTGACCCGCGTTTTTTTTATCCGGCCCACCAATAAACGAAAAGATAACTTTAAAGACTAATTTGGAAAATTAAAAGATTGCCCGCCATAAATTTTCATATTTCAATTCGGCCCGCCACTGATAAAGTTTGTCCATCCCCGCCCAAGATCATTCTATTTTATTATAAAACAATATTAAAAACGTAATTTATCTATTTTATATAATCCAATTAATAAGTTTGACATTAAAATAGCTTTACTTTCTTTTAGAACATGAAATTAATTTGAGGGGGAGAGTGCACGCTGCAATCCAACAGCTGCTGGGCGCGCTCGACTGGTCACGTTACCCCTGTCTCACAGAAGACTACCTTGAAATGTACTGCATTTCCCACTTTATCTTATTTCCCTAATGTACGTACGTGTTTCGGTAGTGAGTGAGATGTGCCAGAGCCCATTCCCATCCTATCTCTCCCCATTTTCCCAAACTTTTCTCCAAATCCATTCCTACATGTCCAAAGGTAGACAGCGCATCCGGGGGCGTTCTAACGTTTGTCATTTCGGACTAATGTTGGCATGTATCGCAGATGTCTACGGGCGACAGTATCCACTTACCATCAGGTGGACTGTATGCTCGTCGGCCGCCTTCGTTCATAAAAAAAAAAGTGTTAATCATCGCTTTACGATCCGTCTGCCCCTGAATACCTGAAATGCAAATTTCATTTTCAGGAGTTATAATCGCTATCTTCGCTCTGATAAATTTTTTTCCTTCCATGTTCTTTCTTGCCGCACCGTCTTTGTGTCCAATTCTTTCGAAGCTCAGGCTATCACTGTCTGGAACACTCCTTCCACTGACATTAGGAAAGCCCCTTCTAAATTTTCATTTAATAACATACTGTGACAACATTATCTTTCTATGCAACAGAGTTGATAAATATAGTTACTTACTTTCTTTTTTTTTTCTGAATATATATATATATATAAAAAAGAGGATGTTGGTATATCTGATGTTAATAGACTTCGACACCGTTTGACCGATTACCATGAACCTTGTGCACTAAAGTTTAAATAAATATATAGGTGTTCTAAAACACCTTTAAAGTGTTCTAGAACACCTTTAAGGTAGGCTATAGAACACCTTTAAGATAGACTATAGAACACCTTTAAGGTAGAATATAGAACACCTTTAAGGTAGACTATAGAACACCTTTAAGTCCTTTTATGTCAGCACTTATAGTTAATTAATAAATGATTATGAATTAGATAATATTTACCATCCGTTGTAAGCGAACAGTCCGGAGTAGAAGGAAAGGGCGATCGACGTGACGTCACTCGTAGTACCTTCAAAGGTAAAGTGCTCCACTTTACCTGCAACGATTTTATATGAAGATAATTAATCTTATTAATCAGATTGATCGATACTACACGTATATCGCTTTCCCAAGAAAAAAAGATTCGAGTGCATTTTAACAACATTAGAGAAAAATGCAAAAAAGAATGACATAATTAGAATAATCATTGTTTCTCTTTGCAATCGGCCATTTCAGTGATCCACATTGTTTTGTGCATGAATGATGTATGCCTTTAAAACTCCACGCTGTCCGAGCGGGTTGGCGAGTCCATTCCTTTAGAGGTGGTGTAGTATCTCGGCACTTGTAGTAGTGGCTTTGTTATCCCTTAGTCGCCTTTTACAACACCCACGGGATGAGATGAGGTGATGCTATTCTACTCGTATAAGCGACGACATCACGCGGCACAGATCTCTTTGTTAATTTTTAATTTCCCAATCAATGATGTGTTCTTAGGAGGGTATCATACATGTCCCGGATTTTTATTTCGTGTGTCAGCCGAACGGACAGTCCACCTGATGGTAAGTGGATACTGTCCGCCCTGTGCGACATGTGCGATACATGACATCAGTCCAATAAGAAGAGTAGGAAGTAGAACGAGGAGTTCACCTCATCCCATTACAACTCCTTTCTACTTGTGAAAAATTGTGGGAGAGTCAAGAGTGAAATGGAATATGGAATCACTTTTATTCCATTATACTCTTCGTGCAATGGAGTTGAAGGAGACAGGATAGGATGGAATGGGAATAGGCATATCTCACTTACTACCGAAACACGTAGGTACACTGGAGGAATAGGATACCATGATAAATGTAGTATCTTTCCCTGGTACCGGGAATGAAAAGTGTCTTCGTCCCCGTGAAAACAAAGTATCAAGTTCTTATTTATTTATAACAAGCTTTTGATTGCTATTATTAAGTAAAAGTAATCGCAAATATCGATAAATAGTGATACAAGCTATTATTAAATTGAAATTGACGGTACATTACACTGTTTTTCGTTACAGGGGTTGATGGGAATTGTATTGTGCCATCGTCTCCCGTGAATGTTTTCACCGGGGACGATGGCACTTTTTACCCATCATCCAGGGACGGGCCACCGGAGACGATGGAAGTAAATCGTATTCTGTGAGAGAGGGGTAACTTGGCCAGTCGAGTGCGCCCAGCGGCTGTGGGATTGCAGTGTGCACCTTTCCCCTAACAAGTAGGTAAATAAATTAAACCGAAATATTATCCAAAACGGGAGGTCAATATAAGTAGCAACTTCCTTCGGCGGAAGGCGTTGGCGTACAGACGAACAGAACGTTTCTTATTAGATGATTGCCGCAATCCGGACTGGCTGACACGCTAGTCCACTGACATCGTCATGCATCTTGTTGACAATGCAATAGAAATCATTACACCTTGTTTGCAGTGTCCGAGATAATAATTTGACATTATTTCATTTAGAAAGAATGATGTAATATACCTGCGAATCTGTACATCAATCTATCTGTATAATTTATATGTATAAATAAAAATGACCGAACTAACGGACCGACTGACACATCAACACCAAGCCTAAACCGCTGAATCGACTTTTTGGCGGGAACTCGAGAAGTGACCGTGTATTAAGCGTTTTGTGGTTTAATAGTGATAGTTTATTAAACTACAAAGTGGTTTTCGTGGGTGGCGTTTATGATAATCGAATAAAAGCAAAGGATTACATTTTTCGTGTGCTTCCAAGGAGTCCTATTCTGTCCTTCGTAAACCTACTATCACTTTACTGAGCGACTCCCGACTTACTTCGACAGGATACGTTTTAGACTTTAAATTTTTTTATTACGAAGAAAACTTGACACTGGCAGTATGTACTAATTGCACCATTGCAATACCTACATGAAGAAAAAATACCGCTGAAGTTAGAAAGATAAAATTTAGACAGTAGCTTCCTTCTATGACGTAACGACTCACTAAGAAGGGATTTCTCGATATTCATTCCCCAAAGGGGTAAAACAGAATAACAAAGTAAGTTGAAAAAAAAAAATTTGATTGACCTATTAATTTGAAATAAAAATGGCCGTAAATCACCTTATTTATACATACATATATTAAAGTACGGATTTTTTAAATTATCACTAGGTCGGTGGAGAGTGAAAACATTGTGAGGAAACCCGATAATACGAAAATTAAAAAAAAATGTGGTTCACTGAGGGCGCGTGGTGAAATATATTGACTTTTATCAAAGTACCTACCTCGGCAGAGTCCTCTGAGAAACTTTCTCTTCTACTCGTATCTTTAATTTTAAAAACTGTCTTATATTCTGCTGCACAATGTACATCGTATTATCTGTTCATAACTGTATGTTCCCGAAATAAATAGTAAATAATAGTAAATCTTCTATGTTGACAGTGTTATGGCATCGCTAAGAATCCCTTAATTATTTAAAATATTAGACTATGTAAGCGGTCGAGAAATTTCCTTTAAACCCATTAATCGATCCCAGCACAAGGAACCAATTTGCGACGGCAAATTAACTCCCCTGCATCTGACACTGTTTTTTTTTTTTGTACTGAGAAATGCCTTCAGACGTGATAACGAGCTTTTTTGCTAATGTATAAATCAATTTGCTTTCCGTATTGGATTTTTTACGTAACTAGCCTTGCGCCTTCACTTTCTTATGTTTTTGTTTGTTTATTGTTTATTTTATGTATGTACTTCTTAATAAATAGTTAAAATAGGCTAATTCACTCTGAAAAGTGAATTAGCCTATTTTACTTCCTAGGTTCAGTTACTTCCTATGTACTGCTATGGAGAAACACAAGCTGTTATATACGGTTGAGTCTTTTAAATGAAACTGCTTACCGGACGTAGGTACGTCCTTTTGGTTTTAAGCGAATAACGTACCCTAAACTACGTATATAGCGCTCTTATTGCGCTCTTATTCTTGAATACACACATACACACACACACACACACCACACATATATATATATATATATATATATATATTTAATAAATAAATAACGCCGTACTGAGACACACACAAAAGCGAATACAACACGTGTAACACCCAGACCCCAATCCGTCTTTATATGTCTTTATAAATATATGATTGTCCGGCCGGGAATCGAACCCGGAATCTATTGCACATCAAGCTTTGATCAAGGGACACTACCAACTAGGCCAATTGGTCGTCATATAATACACATACATATATGATTTGATCTTATTATTAATGTCAATGAATGATGATGTATTAATATCCTTGATATTGGCCATGTTCGGAAACAGTTCGCAAAAACTAAATGTTTTCGACTAAACCTCTTAATAATTGTTTAATCAACTGTTCAAATAAATGTCATGAAGGTGAAAGATTCAAGGCAATTCGGTACACAATAATGTACGCACATTGTGCAGAAGAAGTTTACATAAAAACCATTTAATATAGTTTTGAAGATTTATTTTACATTTAAAGGATAGAAGATTACATTTATTAATGGTAGCCTATTGAACGTGACATAACTTACCTTTGCACAGTTGGTAAGCTCCAGCTGCAATTATGATGAACAAAGCCAGTAGCTTGGCGTAAGTGAACCAGTCCTGTACTCGAGTGGCGGCCCGCACTGACCAGCAGTTCACGAATGTTAACAGCACTGTATGAACAATACATTATTATTATTATTTTATTTTATTTATGGAAAGAAGGCGACAGACGATCTGACAGTCCACCTGATGGTAAGTGGATACTGTCGCCCATGAACATTCGCGATACATGCCAACATCAGTCCAAACTGACGAACGTTGACGCGCCCCCGGATGCGGATGCATTCCTCTAAATCTCCAAATGAATGGATTTGGAGGAAGGTTTGGGAAAATTGGGTGGGTTAGGTTGGTATAGGAAATGGGTTCTAGCATATCTCACTCACTACCGAAACACGTAATTGCATAGGGGAAGTTAGTTAAAGTGGGAAAATATATTTATACAGGCTTAAATAAAAAATGTCTGCACCCTTTTACCATTGTCATTGAGTTTTCACGAAAGAGAGAGTGCAGATATTTTTTATTTATCCCTGTATATCCTATAAACCAGTTATAATGCAATAATAATGATAATTTAACCTATCAACTTATGTATATGACCTTGAACCTTAAATTATCCTTCTTTTATTTTAAAGGTCCAGTCGGGCCTAGCTGTCCTTGACTGCCCAGTAAATGATGTCCACATTTGTTTTCTTCAAAATTTAAACATCTTACGTTTTTTTTATAGTAGGCGGACAAGCAAGCGGTCCCACGTGATGGTGAGTGTTACCGCCGCCCATGGACACCTGCAACACGAGGAAGTATGCGGGTACGCCGCCGATCTTGCAAAATCCTATTCACAGCTTTCTCGAAGAAAAACTACCAAAGAAATAATTAATAAAAAAACCCAGACTAATAAATAAGACTTGAAACTTGTATTGCTCCTTTTTATTACTACGATCTGTGTCTTACTTTTTATATTTTAAGAAGGATTGGAACGAAATAGATATAGTGTAGTGTATCAGTTACTTTTCTGATTCCAGAACAAATGAAAAAACTGTGCTGATTGTTTCCTAGACAAACAGACAGACAAACGTAATGATCTCTAACATTTACTGTCTCTGTATCGATTTATCAAAGTGTGAGAAAGACGATATAACTCTTCCTAACAGGCCTTGATTTTTAGGCAATATACGCGGACCATTGCCTTTTAACCATACGTAAAATTAAGTTCAACCATACTTAAAACGAAGTTCAACCATACTTAAAACCAAGTTCAACTATACTTAAAACCAAGTTCAATCACACTTAAAACCAAGTTCAACCATACTTAAAACCAAGTTCAGCCATACTTAAAACCAAGTTCAACCACAAAACACTGAGACAAGAACTACAAGAACAAAAGTTACAAGTTAAGTAAGTATGGTAACAGCTTACATATACAGCATGCCGCCAACAGCCTTGTAGCGTCTTCTGGTGGTTCACACTCAGGGAACAAAGGCTTCAGCACGTACACGCTGAACGTTAGAGCTACTATAGCCTGCACACAACAAATATATACATATTAAAATCTTTCAAATATTTCCTTTTATATAAAAATAAGGTGGCAGACGAGCAGACAGTCCACCTGGTGGTAAGTGGATACTGTCGCCCATGGACAACCGCGGTACATGCCGACATTAGTCCAGAATGACAACGTCTCCATTGGCACGCCTCCGGATGCGCTGCCTATCGCCGGTATGGATTTGGAGAAAGTGGCAACGTTTGTCATTCGGGACTGATGTTGGCATGTATCGCGGATGTCTATGGACGACACAGTATCCACTAACCATCAAGTTGACTGTATGCTCTTCTGCTTCTTCTTTCCATATAAAAGGTAGGCAACGCATCTGCGACGTGCCAACGTTAGTCATCAATGTTGACATGTGCAACAGTACCAACTTAACACCAAGCGGACTGTCAGATTTCTTCTATAAAAATCTCTTCAGACGCAAACACAGCATTTAATTTGGATTAGGTAATGAGGATAATTGGGAATGTCGTTAATTGAGAACATCATGTAAAACATTTCTATATTTTATGTTAAATTTAAGAGTTTGAATTAATTAAAACATTAAAAACAATCAGTGCTATTGGAAAGTGAGGAAACTGTCAAAAGTTGAGGTTATGATGCGATTACGAGCTGAATACATAAGTAATTTAGAAGTTTATTTATATTTGAATGATTAACGTGGCCAATGCTTGTCGTGCGTGACTTGATTAACATGCATTTGACATTTCTCTATAACTGTCAACTACATCAATTACCTCGCGTCTCAGTAGCGTGCTCTGGGTAATAAATTTTGGTGTAGTGTCGCCCCTGTTTCCCGTTCCCTGTATTCTCATATCGATGCAGTTGAACCTATATTTGTATTTTAAAAATACTCAATAGAACATGCTCGAAAGTCATTAAATAACCAGCCCTAATCTAATTCTAAATGCAACTAAATGCAACGAAAGCTATTTTATTGGCAACGAATTTTGTAACAAAGTCAGAAATAAAAACAATCCTTTTGAAAAAGAAATATTCTAATTAACATTAATTTACAATAGTTAGCAACTTTACTCGATAGTGAGTTGTATTATTTACATGTGACTATGAGAATTTTTCAGTTTCATACAGACTTGTCATCTAGAATTTAAGTATCTTTAATTTTATCTGTATCTCCATAATGTATTTAAACTATATTAAATCGGAGATGAATGTTCTATTTTAGTGTATGGAAGACAATAAAAGACGAGAAAATTGTCTGGACTAATGCGTAAGAATTGTAGTCTAAATTGATACAAATGTTAGAAATAAAACGCGAATCCGGGTGTCCATTACAATGGTCTCAATGAGAATTCAGAGCCCCACGTTGGGCGCCAATATTGCGTTTCTTTGGAATAGACGGGATAAATCCTAGTGCATACTTATAGGATGTAATAAAAGAAATAGACTAATACAGTTTTTACTAGAATATAATGAAATAAATACAAATAAAATCGTTCCGTACTTATATTCCGTTGTACCTAATGTTAGCACAAATTACCAAACTTCTAATTTTCAAATTCTTTATCGCCACGCGTTCGGCGCCAATATTGAAATTCAAATGTATTTTTTTATGCCTCTATACATAGACAAGACTTACTATCATTAAAAATATATAGAAAAGAACGGTTTTCCATTACCTTCAGCATAATCAAAATGAAAATAACCGTAGATAGAATTAAAACCATTCCACGCGATATATCATTCTATGAACCTAGAGACTCCCTAAGAACCTAATTGATTATAGGCCAAGGACAAATATGTCTAGAACCATTACAAAGAATGGTCTGACGCCGACACAATGAGCCTTTACTCCAGACAGTGTCGTGTAGCCTAGGTACTGACAAATTTAACTAAAAAAAGGAAAGAAGTAAGTTTGTTCCAATAGTGCTGTGCGTACTTGTACGTTGCGTTCTGCGCTATCACATTATAAATAACTTTATGTATTGTATGCTCATTGTGCGTAATAATAAATCTAATATATAAAAAATAATGTTTGTTTGTTTGTCTTTCATCCATTCATCCGATTTCGATGAAACTTTGATGAGTTGTCAAGCGCGCGACGGCGAAGGTCTGACAAAAAATAATTCTAACGCATTGTAACGCATGCCGGGCACAGCTAATAAGAAATAAAATGGAAACATTAAGTTTCCTTGCTTCAGATAATGTGACATATCTTCACTTACTTGTGAACAAGGTCTGACGATCATGCACTCGATCCACAGCCGGATGAAAGCCGCAAACGGTCCAAATGTCTCCATAATGTACGCGTAATCCGCGCCACTAAGTCGGATCATCGTGCCAAGCTCCGCGTAACAGTAGGCACCTATCTGGGAATTAGATATTCCATGTAAGCCTTTACAATTATCAGCTTTATTGTGTGTTTCGAGGAAATCTACCTAGGAGATAACAGCATTCGCATACTCATACTCGGATATCGCAAGCGAGCAGGACGAAGTATTAAAAAAAAAACAAGTATCGCAATGTTCTAGCAGACTTACGATTAGAATGCAACTAAGATACGCGTAGAATGCAACTGCGCGTGAATAAAATAAATACTAGAAATTAACAATAAGTAATGAAAAATATCTTTTTGTAAAAATTGGTTACTATTTTCAACTACTTATTTTTTTATAGAAAAAAGGCAGCGCATACAGTCCACCTGATGGTAAGTGGATACTGTCGTCCATGGACATCAGCTAATATCAGTCCAGAATAACAAACATTGGCACGCCCCCGGATGTGATACCTAGGGGTAGGGGTAGGGGAGAGAGGGGTAACGTGGCCAGTCGAGTGCGCCCAGTGGCTGTGGGAATGCAGCGTGCAGTCTTCTCCTACAATTTTGCTTTATTTTAGTGACACGTTGTATACAACAGATTTTTTTGTTATTCGTTTATTTGTAAATGTCTGGATACAGAGTCCTTAAGACTTATTTACTAACTAAGTTTATTTGTAAATGTCTGGATGCAGAGTCCTTAAGACTTATTTACTATTTACAGACTTATTTACTAACTTTACTTACTATTTACTAACTTTATTTATTAACTAGTTAGTAAATAAGTCTGTAAATAGTAAATAAGTCTTAAGGACTCTGTATCCAGACATTTACAATTTTTTTTTTTTATAGAGAAGAGGGCGGACGAGCAAGCGGTCTCACGTGATGGTAAGTGTTACTGCCGCCCATGGACACCTGCAACACCAGGGGGTATGCGGGCGCGCCGCCGACCTTGCAAAATCCTATTCACAGCTTTCTTGAAGAACCCCATGTCGTAGTTTAATGGGAAGACCTCTTGAGGCAGTTCGTTCCACAGCCTACGGGTTCGCGATATAAAATAATTATTGGACCGAACAGTAGGTACGCGACACCTCCGTATCGAGGAAATGCGGATAGACCGCACTCCTGTGACGGGAGGTGCGGTTAAAGAAACCCGAGGTGGGAATTATATTGAACAATTCTACAGATGGACGAAATCCGAGAGTTATTTGCTGTGCTACGTGATAAATTGAAACTGCTAAGCGTTCTTCTGGACTAACAGGTTTGTGAAATGTTGTTGCTTGATTATGCAAAGCTGGTCGTAAAATTTTAAGTAGTTTACAATATTTTTCATGTCATCCTATCAAACGCAATATCAAACATCAAAAATTTCATCAAACATTTGAAATAAATATACAGTTCTTCGTCTGAACTATCCATTGCATCAATATTAATGCAAACAATGTCAACAGCTCATTGAACTATTGCGTTGAGCTGCAGCTCGGCGCGTCTCGTAATGTGCGTTGTCACTTGTCGCAGTTTTTCAATGTGATAATACGCTACAGCGCGAAGCGGCTATAATGTGTGCGAGCCTTAACACATCAACCTTTTTACGGTATCTTTTACACAGCAAGCACAGCACAGCAACAGTTGATTTTGACCTATTTAATCTTTGATTTTGACTCATTAATCTATTCCCACCGTCCCGCCATATACGAATGAAACCTTTATATAGTTACGTAGAAAACCAAGAATATAGAAAATAGAAAAATTATATAGAAAACGTTTACATAGTGAGTGATTACAGGGAAACCAGTTTCCAAGTCTTGTTGATTATGAAACAAATAAATCTGAGAAGCATTATTAAACAAAAAGCAAGTTGAAATTAAAATGTATCTCCCTCGGCGATAAAAAGCAATTTGCCATAAACAAAATAAATACAAAATAACGAAAAGAGATAGCCCTCGTTATATTGGTATTAACAACAAGCTCTAACAAGTCTCCGGGGATTGGTTACAATAGAATGAAAATTTATTTTTGCCCGACACGGTCATTAAAATACTTTTACTTTTACTTTTGTATGTCTAAAACTTTTACTTTAAACTTACCATACTAAATATCCCTGACGCAATCCAGACCAATAGGCTGGCGTTCACAGACCCTGTGTACTTCAACACACCAGTCGGAGACACAAAAATACCGCTCCCGATGATGGACCCCACGATCACCGTGATGCCGTTCAGTAACGACATCTTCGCTTCCAACGCTGTGCCATCTTTCCCTTCCGATTCTCCTTCTGGATCGGATTTGAGAGCTTCTGTTTCACATTCTTCTTCTGTCGATTTGCTTTTTGGCGACCTGTGAAAGAGAAATTCTGTGTTAAATAAATGATAGATGAATGAAAAATTATACAGCTTTTAATACAGCCTGAAACAATATATTTTGGGTTTGTGAAAATTTTACGTATGTTACATACATACGTAAAATTTTCACAAACTTTTGAAAAATGACACTCTTTTTAGTTACATTTGGTAAGTTAGTTAATTTTACTAAACGAAAACGTAATATTTAAGTCAATCAACTTAGAATTATGAGCAGAATCCATGGTTTGAGATTTCGAGAAAGGTTCGATTACACCATTTATATTGCTGATCGGAGAAGATGATGTCTGAACAACAGAGCTACCCTACTCTCACAGAAAAATAGGGTGAAACGTACCAAAGTGTATTGGAAACATCTATTAGTTACAAAAACCCGCTTTCCTTCAACCCCACACTATCCCATTCATTCCTGTGACATTTTTTCCCTTTCCTACTATTCTAATTTTCTTACGGGTACTATAGTATTTATTTCTGAAAGTTGGTTTATCATTTTGGTTATCTAAAAATGTTCTAAAGACCTGTCATTTAGGATTCCAATAAAGATATTTCTAGAATCCTACTTGAAAATTACCACGAATTGAGACGAAGAGATTTTTAAGCTCTTCAACAAAGTAACAGACAAACAAAAGCTTTTTTAAAACGTATGTAGCATTTTCATACAAAAAGGAGAAGATAACTTGAAATAAATAATGGTTATTAAAATAAATAGACAGTTTATTGTTTGTTTTTTTTTGTCAAAATTAGAAACAATCAACAATCAGAACCAAAAGAAAACAATCAGATTCAGAATTTATTAACTTTCCAGTCAAAGAACGTGAGACCTTTTTTTCAATTTCCTTTTACATCTCACAAAGCATATTACTCTGGCCGATAGATTTTTTCTAGTCAATTTAATCCTACTTCAACCATAGTATTTAAAATAAGTTTTATAAACATTGATTGACAAACCTATTAAAACTTATCATACATGTTATTATAATTGACTTTTTATCGCCAAATAGAACGTTCAATAAACACACAAATAGAAGTTATATGAATTTGTTTGCAGTGTATAATGTAGTTAGTAATACAGTCCATTGACACAGGAAGTGGAAATTCGACTAAGTGAAAAATGGCTCCTAATGAGACACCTTGTGTTCCAGCGCGGTCATACAAAGAATAAAATTTAGAGTTCGCGGCGTTCGCTCCCATAATTATCTTCACTATAATATAGGGCATTGAAGCATTAAAACAAATACAAATTCATTTGCAGCTCATAAACAACTTGTTGAACGGACGGCCAGGTGGCACCAACTGAACGTGTAACGTTGTAGAACAAAACAAATTTTGATACGATATCTTCAAGCTGTCTCTCCACTGCAGGACATAGCCATTATGCTTTGTCATCCAGCCAACTTGTTGCGGCGACCTTCTTCAAATGGTCAGTCCACTTGGTCGGATCGCGTCGCACGCTGTATCCCGGCACCTGGTCTCCATTCGAGTTACCTGTCCTGCGACTGACTGCCCCTTCAACATGTTGATTCTTTTGAGCTATTTATTTATTTAATTTTTATTTAATTTTAATACACACGAGTATATTTTCGTTTAATATAAATACAAGTATAATGCAATATTATCTATGCATGTCATGTAAAATGGCAAATATAGTAAATCACAATTATTATGAAAATAGAAATTATGAAAGAAAAATATTATGAAAAATTTACATTATCTGAGAAAAGGGACCTTATTGTCGGTTCTAATTTCCCAGATAACTGAGACTATTGAAATTTTTAAAAAATATAATTACTTCTTTATTTTAAGAATCAGACAAATTTCTATTTAAACAGAAAATGAAATCTTAGTTAGAAAAACTTGAACAAAATCTGTCGATACCGACAATAAGGTCCCATTGCTTAGATAACATTGAAATTGATAATAACCGTCTTTTGCGATTGTCCCGGAAAAGCATCAGTGGAGCAGCTGATGCAATTTTTCCGACCATGACTATTAGATGTTCTTGAATTCTTGAGCAGTACCTAATTGGTAGTTAAAAAGTCTACTAATGTGTAATGCGCGTGAACATTTATTTATTTATTTACTATTTATTTTATAATAATATGCGGGTTTCGTTAATGAATAACTGAATGGGTTAACGTGACCACGTGTCAAATTGACCACGTGACCAGATATACGACAGAAAATTCAAAATAAAATCCTAAATTATTAATTTTACAAAATAAAAACAAAAGTTTCAATAAAATTACGTTTTCAAAGTAAATACATATTTCTACATGTATGTATATAGTAGAGATGGCAATAATGGTTGAAATTGGTTATTAGTTAATAGTTAATTGATAAAAAAAAATATCGATAATTTTATTGGTTGAAAATATTAGTTAATATTCTTATTCAAGTACCCCTAAAACATGTTGATGTTAATGATGATAAAGTCGAATATTCTACTTATGCATGTTAAATTCAATGAACTTTCCTTCATACTTGAACAGGCTTAGGACTGTCTAGCATTATCTTAGTTAGATATTTAAACATTTTAACACGTAAGAACAGCTAGGCGTATTTAAAGTTCATTGATTTTATGTACATTGTTTTAGTATTTACCTACACTTTTATTTTTTTTATGGATTTTGTACATTTTTTTTGTGTTGTTCATTTTTTAGTTTTTTTTAGTTTAATTTTTTTTTGTTGATCATTTGATTTTATTTACATTTAATAACATAATTTGGGCCACTCTTGTGATGTGGTGAGGCGGGTTCTTCTATCATTTACGATATATCCCGCCTTTGAAAATGCCCGCTCACGGGGCACCGATGATACCATTATATTACATTTGGTTTTGAAAATTTTGTATAGTACAGGATATATACATTTGTGTGTCCGCCACCATGTCAAGGGACAAAGTTTTCTGTTAATAACTGTCTCCTTTAAGAACAAGGTTCATTTAAGAACCTTTAAGAAGATAAGTCTTTTTTACAATACTTGCAAGTTGCGACTTTTTCTACTCCCACACACTTATCAAAATGGTTCCAAGTCTCATTATTCCGTCTCGGCATTTTGTAAAACAAACTTCACATTCAGGAGAAACACAACAACGACGACGCTACTTTGTTTTCAAGATACTTATTACAACTAACCAACCAATAAAAACAACAACGACTCGACTTTGTTTTTACTTAATAACACTGACCAACTAATAAAAATAACAACGACGCGCAACTAACCAACCAATAACCAATAACATTACCTACGTATTTGATAAAAATATCACATCACTTTGTTTAGAATAAAAATATCGACAACAGTAAATCAATGAATAAATAAAAATAACAACGACGCGCAACTAACCAACCAATAACCAATAACATTACCTACGTATTTGATAAAAATATCACATCACTTTGTTTAGAATAAAAATATCGACAACAGTAAATCAGTGAATAAATAAAAAATGTGCTTTATTTTAAGGGCGATAGGCCATGCAATTGAATGCACTTAACTTTTTAAATATTCTTCACAACGGCTAACTTCAGTCCGGTCACCTGTACCTACTATCATGTCGGAAAAGGACGGAAGTAAAATATGTCAGCGTACAAAAATGTTCCATAACTATAAAACTTTAAAGTTGAAATTTAAATGCAGAGGCAGGCAAAGCGTGAGGTGAGGTCATCAACCCAGATTGAAGTTGATATTTTTATTCAATAACGTTAATTTTGTTTATTAAACAGAATGGTTGATTTTTAATATTAGTTAATTTTAATGGTTGATGGTTATATTTATCATCTCTAGTATATAGGGTGTGTGTCTATATTTTAGAGTTTCAAACTCAAATACAGAATATTAAATTAGGTAAGACTTAAATACTATTCAATAATTACTCATTGATATTTAGCAATCAAGAACTCAACTTTTCCCTACATGTAATGTACAAAGACTTATGAAAAAACTGCATAGCATTAATAACAAAAAATATTCAACAAAAGTTTTATATAATTCCCAAAACGCCTGCTAGAATGCCACTGCGAGGAGCTTAAAAAACCCCCACTCCTTGCCCTTCAACCGTGCCTAATAAAGACCACAGTAATCAACTGAACACTACGATCACGACACTAAATATAACCACAGTACTAGAATCACGACAGTAATATACGACGTCTGGCGGTATGAGAGTCGCGGACTGAATGGTTAAACTACTCCTTCCGTTAGACGGGACACGATTTAACTCACTGCATTATTATGCCAATTGTACAAGCAGTATTTGGCAATATGATTTGATTGGTGAGTGGGGATTCTTTTAATGGAAAAAATGGCTAAAGGCTTCGAAGCCCACGTGATGAAGAAGCGGCGGTACACGTGAACACATGGATATCTGCAACAACAAAGGACGAATTATTCCACTCATGCCCCTCTAACCTGGCCCGCTTTTAATATTTATTTAGAATAGTGCAAACGTGGCCCGTCTGTAATAATAATAACTGGTAGTAAACATGGCGGGCTATTGGTTTTACTTTGAAGTGCAATCGACAAATGATTTCGTGCATTGTGCGAACAAGGGAATAATTAACTAGTTTTCAAGGATACAGTTTATTTTATTTTAGCAATGCGGGTGACCTGGCGGTCTTATAGAATCCCACTCATATGCATACTTTGTACAGTAAACGGCCGAAAGTAATACACATCGACTATAATCGGCTAGCTTCGGTTTTATAGAGCGTCGTCTCTGTCGTAATGGGACACGACGCCATACAAAACCGAAGCTAGCCAATCATAGTCGATGTGTATTACTTTCGGCCGGGAAGTGTACTTTTTTACAAACATAGACACAAAGGGGATTAAAAAGAATGACATTAATCACATGTGTATGCAAAAGGTAGACTGTATAAAATGTACACTATGTAGAGATTGTACATAAGCAGGCCAAGAAAGAGACAGATCAAGTGTGTAGAGGATGATCTAAGGAACATGAGAAAAGTAACATCCTGGAAGAGAGAAGACAACGATGGCACCGAATAGAGAAGGATTGTGGATTAGGCTATAAGACCCGCAATGGGTTGTACTACGAAAATCAAAAACATACGTACTTACACTTATATACATAAACCGTATACATCTTTTTTACTTTAATCTACATACAATGGGAATTTAAGTGTTATACAGACGGTGAATTTAGACATTAAAAAGATGAGAAATAAAATTACATAAATCGTTTCGTGTCAGTTATTACAAAAATATTTTTACTGCATAATAATTATTTATCATAAACAATGATACAAATGATACATTCAACCTTTCTCTTTGAAAGCTAATTACATACTATATCTTCACTTGGATCTACGAGACACGACTTTCGTAGCATAGAATTTGCTACGTCGCTACGAAAGGCCTACGAAGTTTCTAAACAGATTTAGTTGTTACCACAATACAAATGATACATTTTCTTCTCACATACAGTACAGGTAATTATGGCTTTATAAATAATTTGCGGCAATTAGAAATCTTAGCATTTGTCATAGTTAGCTATACGTTTATATTAAAGCCTAGTAAACATTATAAAGTGTTCTTTATTTGTTTGTGCATCCTAATGCTTTCCTATTATGACAAGTATCTTGGAGTTCAAGAAGTCTGAAACACTCATATTTAACTACTTTGTGAATTTTGAACTATTCAGAACTTACAAGGAATTAAATATTTTTCATTATCCTCCTGTCATTGATATATCGTAGCTGAAGTCACGTCACTATGAAGAGAATTAGGTCGGCCGATTCTAATCCGCTGTCCACATACACGGACAAAAAAATAGATTACGGCTTTCATTGCGTAACGCGGATTACCGCTGTATTACAAAAACGATTTTATCTCGAGCCTTTTTTTATTAAAAAAAATATGAAGAATCTGAAATTAAATTGTTACCTATTTAGATTTTAAACGAGTCTAGCTTTTTAAAACTTAGCTTAACTTTAAGTACACGGGTAATGTAATAAGTTAACCTAGATAAAAATTTGAAAGAGCTTTATTTATAAAAAAATATTAAATTTATCTAATTAAAAATTTAAATTTGTTGAACAATTTTGTTTCCTTTTTTTTTCAATTATTTTTCAGATCACTACAGGTCAACCTAATGGTTGACTTGTATTAATCTGAAAGAATTTTTAAAAAAGACGAAAATTCGAATCCATGACCTCTTGAACGTGGACTATACAGTGCTATACGGCTTAATTACTTCAATGAATCATGTTGATATACACAGATATTCGCTGACTCATAACATAATTAAGTAGATACGTGTAAACAATAACATCACACCATACACGCCGGACTTCACTTACTAACGTGACACCTTGTTAATGATCAATTATTGCCCTCAAATCCATCAAGTAGAATCTAGGTCAGGCGTTCGATAATGTAGACCTATTTATAGGTTCACTATACTAAAATGGAGCTTGAGAAAATCACAAAGCATACGCTCCCAGACGCCTTTTATACCATTACAAAGGAATACTAACGCAGAGAGGTTTGTTAAGAATTAGGAGCAACTGGTCGGATTGGGGTCGCACAAGGACGTTTTATAGGTACCTTATTATTTGGACTGTATGCAAAGAATTAAGTATTGAGTGTTTGATGTGGGTAAAACCTTTATTTATCAACAAGCCTTTATTTATTTTACAAAATATATTGTATTTTGGTATCCATACATAATAAGTTCTTCAGTCCCATTTGACCTTACTCTTTTGATAGAGACATTTTAATGGAGGTTGTAAAAAAAATATAAGAGTAAAAATCCATTAAACTCTAGTAATATCATATGTCATTGACACTAAACTACGAGTATATCTAAGTATAAACACAAATTAAGGAATAGATATGATAATACATTTTATTCTTTTCATATTAGGTATTAAGTAAATTAGAATTTTCTTCATTTAATTATAAATTTACAGGTGTACAAAATATTCAAAATGAAAGGTAAGTAAACAACAGTAAAGGTAAAGACAAGTGGAAGGTGATTTAAGAATTACATTATTGACGTCAATATATTGGTGGTAAAAGTAATTATAATATGTAAAAATGTACTAAAATAACTACTCTTCGTGTAGGGAACTACTGTCCAGTTATTTTTAACACTGAATGTACTGATAATTTTTCCTAAGTAAACTTTTTTATTTGCTGCCAAACTGGGGTAGTGATTTTAGTAGTACTAACATACGTAGAGTGCTATAAAATTGGTGTAATCCTATGTACAACAGCCGATAGCACAAGGTTCACGTGGTGGATTTTGACTTGAAACCACTTATTACAAGAGAAGGCCTATATTTTTTTTTTTTATGGACGAAGGTGTCAGACGAGCATACAGTCCACCTGATGGTAAGTGGATACTGTAGCATATAGACATTCGTGATACATGCCAACATTAGTCCAAAATGACAAACGTTGGCACGCCCCCGGATGCGCTGCCTACCTTTGGATATAGGACTGGATTTGGAGAAAGGGTTGGGGAAATGGGGAGGGATAGGATGGGAATGGGCTCTGACACATCTCACTCATAAATATTAATATTATTATTTTGCGTCAGGTACGAGACCCATATTAATATAAAATTACAACTTGAATACATATATAAAATTGTATGTAAAATATATGTAGCTAATATTCTATTTAAATATGTGAATGTTTGTAGAACCATCCGTCATCATTATCAATTAAAAATAAATATAACATCCCTTGTATATACTCGTAGTATCTATGATTATATTCTAAGATGCACTAGCTCTCCGCTCAAATGAGGAACTTAGCCTCTTTAGGACTTGAACCTTACCTACCTTAAATACCTTGAAGTGCCTTCAAGTGAGACGTTACAATGAAGATCAATCTATAAATCTATCCCGAAATGTATTGTTCATATACATGAAACATGTGACCTATATCAATGTAAGTAATTATTTTGTTATCATTTTGGGTCGAAAGGGCAGGGAAATGATAATACAGACGTTCGACCTCGTGCGTTGTTTCCGTCGGCATCGGCAATTGACTTTACTACACTTTAGTCCTTGCTCTATAATAAATAATAATATCTAATTTTAAATCAAAATATTCTATATCTTGAAGAGAAAGTCAACTATTGACTGAGCCTAAATGTCGTGGAAAACAAAAACGTCGTTTAAGACATGTTTAATTGGTAAGTATGTGTGAATAACGAATGTAAGTCAGAATTCGCCTTTTGGGAGCAGAATATCATGGGTCATATTTATAATTAACATCATATTTATTAACTATGTTTTTGCGAAATAAATGATTTGATTTTATTCGTATATATCACTATTTGTGTAGATTGTCATTCGACAGCCATACCACATACCACTAAAAATAATCTACGGTAACAGTCACACCTATAAAACTATTCAACACTGGTCTAACCCAATTGGATTCATTAAGTTTCTTAAAGTTGATAAGCGTGTCTATGTTTTGTTATAAAGTGGTCCCAACCCTTTCTCCAAATCTATTCCTATAGCTCCAAAGGTAGGCAGCGCATCCGGGGGCGTGCCAACGTTTGTCATTTTGGACTGATGTTGGCAAGTATCGCCGATGTCTATGGGCGACAGTATCCACTTACCATCAGGTGGACAGTATGCTCGTCTGACGCCTCCGTACATAAAAAAATAATGTGTTTATAGACAATGTTGTTAATATTTACAACAACAGTACCTATATCAAAAACTGTTACAGTAAAGTAAGTTAAAATATATTTTCTCTATTTTTAATGTTTGTTTCTATGAAAAACTGGATACAGTCCTGTGATCCGGTTTCCGAGTCCGTTATTTTTAGATCATTAAAACTCGTTTGGCGTGAAACTGTAAGGCCATGTTGATTTAATCTTTTGTTAAAAATAAACTATTTGTACTTAAAGATTGATTAACTAACTTATCTTTAAGTTCAAGTTCTCTGTCAAGTTTAGTACAATATTATGATAAGTATCAGTGAGGTCCAAAAGTTTCTGGCCTGACATATTTCTAGATGTCTAAAAAAAATTATACGTCATTGTAATTGTCATTTATCCTGCTAATTCGTAAACACAATTTCGTTTAGAACGAGAGTCCATCGACTACAAATTTCGATCCGGTCCACCTGTTAAGGCACTCGCTCCATACAACATCAAATTAGTGGAAGAAGAAGTTCTGAGCGACTGACGGCTAAAGACCAAAGAAATAGCAGCACGGACAGGCCTTTCAAAAACTACAGTCCTTAGGAGTCTTCATGAACATCTTCATATGAATAAAGTTAGTGCGTGGTGGGTGCCAAAATTTCTTTCAAGTGTGCAGCGAAGTGAACTAGTAGCGTGCTCTAAGGAACTTGGAGGCCTGTCAGAGAAACTGAAACGATTTCTTGGAGTCAATTGTTACTGAGGATGAAACTATGGTTCTTTACTATGATCCCCTTTCCAAAAGGGAGTCGAAGGAGTGGCGTCATTCTGGTGAAGTACCGCCTAGAACGGCAAAGGTGACTCCGTCCACCGAAAACATTATAGCTTTGATATTCTGGGATTGTCAAGAAAGACCGCTTATAGAGATAAAAGAACGCAATACTACAGTGACTGGAAGCTATTCAAAGTGTGAGTTCACGGAAATTCGCCACCCACCCTATAGTCCTGACTTGGCTCCCAGTGATTATTATTTGTTATCAAAACTCAAGGCGGACTTAAGGGGTGGAAGATTTTCAACTGACGATGAAGAGACCGCTGAGGTTTTCACCCATTTTGAAGACAAAACTTCTGACTATTTTTATACTGGTATAGAAATGCTAATTAAACGATCCGAAAAGTAAGTTCAAATAAGTACACGGAGACTACATTGAAAAATAAAAAAAGATTCATGAACTTGAGTGTTTTTTGTTTCTCTGTCAGGCCGAAAACTTTTGGACCTCCCCTCGTAAACTTCTACTTTAAATAGCAAATAGTTTTACAACTATTTATTTTCGTAGCAACTTTATACAATGTAAATAATATTATGTAAAAATATGTTATAAATACGTCATTCATTTTATAATAAAAAAACAAAAGACGAATCCATTGATAGTATGTCTGGGCACGTAGCACTTATTCCCATATCAAACTTTAAAAGTCACATTTCAGTTAGGTATTTATACAGCTGATGGCAGTAAGGTGTCAGCCGGCTTTATTAGCAGATTAGTTTTAGAAAAGATTGTTTTCGAACCGCAAAAAGCTTTGTAATTATTAGAACGATTCTTTGACCGTATTTATATCTTATATTATATAGATATATGCTACTGCAAGTTTTCCTAGTATCACAATTCTAATTTACACAATGAGTTTCTCGAACGTCGCTCAAAAGCTAGTAAAAACTGTTATCATCGTCTGATTGCTGTTATCCCTGTCCATATCATCGAGTTATTATCATCATGTGAACAATAATTGTAGGCGGGGATTGTACGTACTAGCGAGATTATTCTTACTCGGACCGTTCGAAAATCAATTTTACTCTCGATACCCGAACACCTTATTTACAGTATTTACTTTACTTATACATATGTTATATATTATTTACAGTTTATGTTATACAGTAACGCGTTGTATAACATAAAGTGGAAAAAGATTAAAGATTCTCTCTCGGCATCTTTCTATCTCCTCTCCACTCCAATTCACTCCGCAAAACTTGTTAAGAAAATATTCGACAATAGAAGCAACAGTGTCGCCATTGTTCAACTTTATTTTGTTTCCACATAGAAACAACTCTTTGTAAAAATGTGTTCTGAATAGGGTCTCTATATAACCTTGACTTATTTAAGGGTGGAACCCCTTGTGAACCCTAACGGAATAACGACTATATGTTTAGGGTTAGATGTTTGCTCTCGACGTAGTTGGGTGATGTATTTTGTGACAAGGCTAGTACAGTTCGTCAACTAGTTAATCTCTGTAGGTTCAATATGGACTTTACGAGCTAGAATCAAAATAGTTCGGACAAATCAACGCGTCACCCACTACATACTCTGATATAGCTTACAATGTACGAGTACACTCTAATCCTGGTTTACATGCAGCCACTACCGCTCATTCTCGCGCTGCCCTATTTAGTTCTCAAAATATTTCTGTGGCAGCTTAGTAGCGAGTGTTTACAATGCTGCCCCATATTTCTTCTATGTGCAACCGTCAACAATGGAGGACGTAGAAATTGCTGCAGCGTTAGAGCAAAAAGATGCAAAAAGATGTAAATAAAATAGCAAAGAGGTGTTATCGGAAGAGGCGATGGTGAATGATAGTAATTCATTGAAATAGAACGTTGTAGGTACTTATCTACGGACGGCAAGTGAGCGAGGGCTGTATATAAACTAGGGGTTCTAAAATTTTATTCGGTCACAGACCCCTTCCCGTAAAGTATTAGAACCGTTGACCCAAGTGATTTACTTTACTTACTCAGTCTAATAAATTTGTACAATACTATATATTAAATATATGAAAAAAAAATGTAAATGCCAACATTACCCCTAGTTTACATGCAGCATACCACTGCAGTCAGAAGGGAAGCCGGCAACGCAATATGAAAACAAATCCCTCACTCTGACATTCATCATGCTACTGCCGCTGCCATGTCCTCCCGTCGTTGGGGTTTTTTTGCGTGGACTTCAAATCACTCGACTTGACTTGAAGTAGACTTCAATCATAGGGCAGCGCGAGCGGCAGGAAGTGTTTACATACTGCCCTCTCGCTTGCTTGCTGTCCGTAGATAAGTACTTACAACGTTCTATTGCAATGAAACTATCATCCACCATCGCCTCTTGCGATGATATGCTTTGCTTATTAATATATTTTTGCGCTGACCTTGCCGCAAATTCTACGTCCTCCAATGCCATGCACACTCACTCGCTACGCCGTTCCTTCAGAAGTATTTTGGAGCGTAAATAGGGCTGCGCGAGGGGGGCGGCAGTGGCTGCATGTAAATCAAGTATAAAAATTAAAAAGTTTTTGCGGTTAGCAAACAACATACCTAACGTTTATATTTGATGGTCGAAATTGTGAAAATTAAATTGTACTACAGCTGTTAGAGGCTCGTAATGAAGAAGAAACGGTTGTTTGTTTAAGAGAATAATTCTGAACTACTGGAGCCATGAACTACTCGGCCGTGTGGTGTCGGCTGGCTTTAGAATAATACCATCCCATTTCTTCCTGTGGATGTCGTAAAAGGCTACTCAAGGATATCAATCAAAATATGTACCATTGTTATCTACGCACTTTCGCCATTTTATAGGTAGTTCATTGATTCCTTTGCTGAAAAAATTGTGGGAGCGAGAATCAATAAAATCTTTGAAGGCGGTTTGGACTGCCTCTTCGGAATTGAATTTTTTTCCTTGCAAGAAATTGTCCAAATTCCGGAAAAAGTGGTAATCTGTTGGAGCAAGGTCCGGGGAGTATGGTGGGTGTCGGAGACATTCCAATCGCAGCTCCTCTAATTTAGCGACCGTCTGTTGTGCAGTGTGTGGTCTAACGTTGTCCTGAAGCAGCAGTGGGCTAGAGCAATTGACCAGTCTCGGTTGTTTAACGGCTAGCTTTGTCATCGTGATTTACAATTGTTGACAATACAGATCTGCAGTAATCGTCTGGCCAGATTTTAGGAAGCTATAGTGGATGACATCAGCACTGGTCCACCAGACACTCACCAGTGCCTTTCTCTGAGTCAACTTTCGCTTTTTGGCAGGATCTGGCGGGTTTCTTCTGGATTCAACCATTGTGATGAGCGTTTCCGATTATCGTACAGGATCCATTTTTCATCACAAGTAACGATACGATTCAAAATGCCCTCGTTATCATGACGGTTGAGTAATGTAACGCAGCACTCGACGCGTGTTTGTTGGTTTGCTTCACTCAATTCATGCGGTACCCATTTTGCGAGCTTTTACACATTTCCAATTTGTTTCAAGTGAATTAAAATTGTTTTATCACTCACACCGAAGTCTGCCGCTAACTCTGACGTAGTTTGCGATGGATCCGCTTCCACGATCACTTTTAATTCTTCACTGTGAACTAAGGTCTCCGGCCGTCCACGAGCTATGTTCTGTAGGTCAAAATTTCCAGAACGAAAACGTTGGAACCAAAAAAGTACCGTGTTTTCTTTTACAGTAGCTTCCCCATATATATCATTAATCCTTCGAGCTGTTTCTGTAACGCTGGTGCCACGGTAGAACTCGTATTCGTAAATAACGTGATATTTTAAGTTTTCCATATTGTGAACAGAACGATGTCAAAGAAAAATCAAATGGCGCGAAAACAAATGATTTACTAAATTCGAAACGCAAATACACCAGCCTAAATTTGAAATCAATTTGAATTTGGAATTCCTAACCAAACGCCAGATATTTGTGATCAAAGTGGCCAGTTCGACAAAACGTCAATTTCATATGTAAGGACCTATTATTAATAAAAATTTATGTCTAGATTTTTTTTAGGTGGTGGTATCGTGAAAGGAGGCTAAGGAATAACAATACGGCTACCACAAGCTCTGAAAAAGTGAACTCATCAACCCGCTTCCCCAGCGTGGCGTTTTAAGGCCGTATACCAATAAATAAAACATAATTTCGTATACGGACAAAAAAATAATTTATTTTATTTCCTAAATCAAATATACTCGTTTAAAACGAAAGTATCGAGTCTATAGGATCGCCCCCACCTACCCCTCTCTTCCACTATTCACTCCCAGAGTCATCGACCCTTGAACCTAAATTTAAATTAATTTAAATGAACAGTTCTATAGAAATATCGGTGAATTGTCGGAAAGCTTAGAATGCTTGGAATGCCTTGTCTTTTTTATTAAGGTTGACCCATCAGGGTGGCCGTGTGGTGTCAGATGGCTTTAGAACAGCACCACCCCATCCCTTCCTGTGGGTGTCGTAAAAGGCAACAAAGAGGTTGCCTGTGGAGCCCTGTGGAGCTACACCACCTCTAAAAGAGTGGACTCGCCAATCTGTTTGGCCAGCGTGCCGTTTTCAGGCTGTACATCCCTCATGCTCAAGGCAATGTGCATTAAGAGACTCGTGTCCAGCAGTGGATTATAAAAGGGCTGGTGATTATGACATCAGGGTCTATGTTATATACGCCTTATAAGCCGTTATAAAGCCATGTTATATATACATGTCATAAAGCCTTATTAATACGAGTACGACACGGGGGTCGTCAAGAAATCTGTTAATGGATCTCACAAGGACGACAGGACTTACATCCTGAATACATGGCGGCAATCATTTACCACTTCCTTTTGTATAAAATAAAAGAGATACGTGTAACAAACCGATCGTTTTTTATCTGGGTGAGATGCCGGAAACTATAACACGATGAACTTAACGTTTTCCTACTCCGATGACTGGCTGACGAAAGCAAATACCCGAGAGTAGACGAAAATTATTGAAGGGCTTTGCTTAGGTATGTTTGCGGAGGCGCATACCGAAGGATTCTAAGAGATTATATGCAAAAAAACGGCTGCTAGGTTTGACTGCCCTATCCAGCAACATTGGGTGATAGGTGCAGCGTAGGCTACCTTGTAATAATGTTATATAAATAGTTAAATAGATATATAATAAATCCGTGTCTGTACATGAAACAGTTTTTGAAAAAAGTGTCTTTATTATAAAGTACAAGTGATACAGAGCCCAAAATAAAAATGTTAGAGGATTTTAATGAAACTCAGCATAGTTATAACTTGGTGCCGGGTCGATATTTAGGATACTTTTTATCCTGTAAAATTATATAGTTCCCATGGGAATGACTCTGAACTTGATGCGAACGAAATTGCTGCCACCGCTCTACTACCTAATATAAGATACTAACAATAGTTTTCAGCTAAAATTAATTAATTAATTGTTATTAATTAACATATTAAATACGTATGGACTCTTCTGGTCTGAAAATAAAATTATTATTATTAGTTTTTTTTTAGTATTAAAGCGGTGATAGCATAGGCGTAATACTCCACTCACATACGTGTGATCGTGAGTCCAAATCCTTGGCCCATAAAACTAAATTGCTAATTAAAAAAAAATGTCGCTTGCTCCTTGCTCATGCTCAAGAAATAAAAAAAAATCTGGAGTATGTCATCCACCAATCCGCACTGGACCCACATGGTGGATTTACGGGCCGAAACCCCCCAGTGATTAACTAGAGGAGGCCTGTGCCTTGCAGTGAGACGTTATAGGCTGATACGAGTACAAGTATTATTAGTATTGGAATAAAAAAGCAAGTTAAAAAAAAAATAGCGCAAGTCAATTGAAATGCAAATAATGTAAGATATTGCCCACTCGCCAATATACCTATATATGTAATATATTGGCGGGTGTCCAGTATGGTATCCAAAAAGGTAAAGGTACAATTCAGTCACTAAATAGCAGAATTTTCAAATGACATAAACAGCAGGCTAGATGATAAACAGCACGCCGCAGTTCTGTTCATAGACTTCAAAAGGGCGTTTGAAACTCTGTAACATGAGGTTCTTCTGGAGTTTATGGCGGAGTGCGGCATGCGAGGTAAACTAAATAAACAGCTTAAGGAATACCTGAGTCACAGACAATTTGTAGTTAAGGTTGGAGACCATATTGGGCAACGCACGAAAGTTAAATATGGCTACTGGCTCAGTTACTGGTCCGGTTTCCTACGTAATGCTTGTCAATAGTCTACAAAATGTTATCAAAAACTGTATAGTGCACATGTTTGCTAATGACACATACATTGTATAATAAAATACGGCGGCAGACAATTTGATAATATGGCAATGAACATGCAGGGGGACTGTGATAACATGACTCGCTCTCTCGCGGATAACTGAATAATACTGAATGTCAAAAAAAACTAATGTCATGCATATTCACTCTAGTTATGTTAAATTTAGCAAAAATACCTTATTTAACATAAAAGGGCACTCATATGAGTGTTTACATAATGCGTAACTGTGATAATGTAGAACAAGTAAACTCCTGCAGATACTTGGGTGCCAAACGGATTAAACTGAACTTTTCATACGTGATTATTAGTTAGTACGTTTTAACAATTGCAATTCTGTGTTCTAAGATCTTTCCTGTATGGTTATGTTTAATGCCATGATAGACTGACTGATATCATATGGTGTAGTTGTTTATGGAACAGCTCAATAAAGGTCATTTAAATAAAATAAAAACATTGCAGACTAGATTTATAAAATTATTATACTTAGTGGACATAAAATTTAAAAACAGTTTAAACGGAAAACTTTATCGTTGATAGATAAAAAGATCTATTATGAGATCACAAAAGAGAAATATTGAAATCATTCATATGTAATTAAAAATACATAATTATAAAATTAACAACAGATATTGGAACATAGGGCATATATTTAACTATATATTTTTATCTAAGCATTGATCAGGCGCGGAATGATCCCCATATCTGGAAACTTTATAAGAAATAATATATTTTCTTCGAGAAACAGCTTTGATGTTTGTAGATACTTGCAAACACTTTTTAAGTTATTTTTATGGGCGAAGGCGGCAGACGAGCATACAGTCCACCTGATGGTAAGTAGATACTGTCGCCCATAGACATCCGCGATACATGCCAACATTAGTCAAAAATGACAGACGTTGGCACGACCCCGGATGTGCTGCTTACTTAAGGAGATATAGGAATGGATTTGGAGAAAGGGTTGGGAAAATGGGGAGGGATAGCATGGGAATGGGCTCTGGCATATCTCACTCACTACCGAAACACGTACGTACATTTGGGAAATAAGATAAAGTGGAAAATGCAGTACATTTCAAGGTAGTCTTCTGTGAGAGAGGGGTAACGTGGTCATTTGAGCGCGCCCAGCGGCTGTTGGATTTCAGCGTGCACTCTCCCCCTCCCAAAGAATAAAGTTGAAGTTAAAGAATCCCAGTTAAAGACTAAACAAATAAAATAAATGTAAAATACCTCAAACTCAATAAAACTGCGCAATTTCATCATCCTTACAAGTAAATTATCCACGTCGCTTGCCAAATACAGAGGTCAAATGTAGAAGACATTTTGAGAACGAAGCGCGAGTCGGTAGTGTTGTTACTTCACCTGAATCTTTAGCTGTAAAGTTAGATAAACAGGAAAGATGAGTTTCAGTAGAGGTATGGCGAGGAAGAAAAGAGGCAAGACTTGTTCCTCATTCCATCAAATCACATGTCCCACCTGTATGTCACATTAAAATCACACCTGTAATTCCGTATGCATCCCCTGGTACCAATTATCTATAAACACAATTATAGCAATAGTAACTAAGGAAGATCTATACTAGAGGTATTGGAGCTTTTCAGAGTCTATAAAGGTACATAAAACATGGAACCTTTTCAGATGATTAAAAACTTTTAAGTATTTCTGATTCAAATTCGTTGAGGCATTCGCACTTACTGATCGGTAGACGTTCCAACACTATTTAGGGTCCATTGTGCCCCTACGCGAGGGGTGTGAAGTTAGTGGGGGCGTCCGATCGATGGGACCACGTGGTCCTCATCTGACGACGACGCTTTTATACATATTTTACAATAAACATAATACATATTTAAACAAATTACTCATATGTATACTAGTAACTATTTCATTACGGTTTTGTATTTATTGTATGTCATGTTTAAGCAAGGTTGTAAAGAATGACAAAATCTCTTCTGTGGAAAGTCCGTGATCACCGACGCGGCTCCAAAACTGAGAATCAGCGTCGCAGTTCTTAATACGACAAATTATGTTGAGTCCGTTGACACAACAATTGGCCCCATTTTTCTACATATTTTCCATATTATTTCTGCCGTATATAACTTGTTAATTCTTCTATGTGGGTATCTCTTTTATAATATACAACCCTCCCTCGAAAAAGGGCACAAGTAGGTACATTTTAATTACATTTGTGTAAAATGAAAAATATTTAGTATCATTTACATTAACTTAAAATCAAGCTAGAAACTTGGCGTTTTAGGTAAAACACAGATAATAACCATACTTTATTATCTGTGTTTATTTTTACTAATTTACTAATTTCTGTGTTCCTAATTTAGTGTTACGTACCGTATCCTTAAAATGTCACTAATGCCTTTCCTTCGCACGAGGGCAGTACCTATAGGCCGACGTTTTTCTGACGATAGATTAGTTAGCGTCTGTTATAAATTATCTGTTTAAATTAATGAAGGTCACGGCATAGAATAAAAGTTCACTTTAAAGACACATTTTCACTTTATTCGCATGCGCATGTTTGTATCTGATTAGCGATATAGAATATTCCAATTTGAGCCGTTAAGTGTATACCTATTTATTACCTACACGTGGATGCTACGATGAATTCAGAGGTCTAGACTCATGTGGGAGTTTTGAGGGGGGGAGGTGGGAGTGACCGATCGATGGCACCACGTGGATCTTATCTAAAACAACATCTGTCGGGTATTTACGGTAACTGTGGTGGGAAATTTGAGTAGCTTCAATAAAAATCTTGACCTCATAATTGGACAATGTACCCTCCTAGCTATTTAATTATTACATACTTATTTATTTGCATAAAAAAATAGATTATAAATCTGTAGTCCTAAATAATTTCATTTAATTTTAAATATCATTTTATTAGTTGGAAATAGAGATGTTTTGGTACATTGCAAAAGACGCGCCCGCATCCGTACAGCTGTCTTAAAAAATGCTTTAACTCATGCTGAAAAGAAGAAATGCTTAAATGTTTCAGCTATACAAATTCCACCTGGGTAGGTTTAAGACTGTAAAATCTTGCTACGAAATAATAATAATTTATTAAAACCTGACCAGAAAAATAAAAACTTGCTGTGGGGGTGCCACATTTGCTTTTTTCATAGCTAGTTAATGTTGTTATATTAGTTCTATTGTTTTTGTGCATCATGGCCAGGGTTTTTATTCTCTTGGTCAGGCTATAATAGATAATATCTTATCTATAGCGAGAAACATTAATTACAATTAAAGTAAATTTATATATATTTTTTTTTTTAGAGAAGAGGGCGGACGAGCAAGCGGTCCCTGAGTAAGCGTGATGGTAAGTGTTACCGCCGCCTATAGACACCTGCAACACCTGCACATCCGGGCGCGCCACCGACCTTGAAAAATCCTATTCACAGCTTTCTCGAAGAACCCCATGTCGTAGTTTAATGGGAAGACCTCTTGAGGCAGTTCGTTCCTCAGCCTACGGGTTCGCGATATAAAATACTTTTTGGACCGAATAGTACGCGACACCTCTGTATTTAGGAAATGCGGATGGATCGCACTTCTGTGACGGGGGTTGCGGTTGTAGAAACCCGAGGTGGGAATTATATTGAACAATTCTTCAGAGCATTCCCCATTGTACAGGCGGTAAAACATACAGAGAGATGCAAGGTCTCTCCGAACGCTGAGGGGTTCTAAACTGCTCGTGAGAGTGGGATCGTTGACAATACGAACAGCATGTCGTTGGATGGAGTAAAATGGGTCTAATTGGTCTATTTCTGCAACTTAGAAGACGTCCTTATAACGTGAATAGATTTCGAGTTAAATATTTGCGAGAGGTTGCATTGGATTACATGTAAGGGGCAAAGGGGAATTGATATAGGTGGATACTGGATACTACTGGCTTTTACTTCTACGCTGGATTGGGACAGACTCTTTATCACCAAAATAGCTCAAATAAAAACATGTAAGTGGAAATGGCAGTGAATAAACCATATTTGTCGTAGGACTGATAACTGATGGAGTACACCAGTCCTCGAAAAGAGACCACGTGTCGGTAAACGTGGCGTCGGACATTCCCGTGGTAGACTGACGACTTGAAGAAAGCAAATGCTTTCTTCAAGTCGTTTCATCTTTCATCCTCAAATGATGAGAAGAGCAGACGATTGTGTGTAGTGGCAGACTTTGGAACTGGAATACACAGCTGTATATATTGAATGGTGGAAAGACGCAGGCTGATGGTATAATATGGTAAATTATGGTATGGTAAATGTTTATTTCCTTATTTCTAATATCGTGTTATCAACAAATCAAAGTCTGGCGAGATGCAAAATGAGTCCCCTAGGTAATAATCATAAACCTAAGTCAGAAGACTTCTATGACTGTCGGATATCCTGAAATATATCGTAACCGTAACCAGCCTTCTTATCGTTTATTGCTGGACATGAGGGATGTATGGCACTCTCGCTCGCTCACCAACACAACGCTCGCACTGGACAAGCTGATTAGCGACTCTACTCTTTTAGAGGTGTAGTTCCTGAAGACTTGTGGTAGCTGCTTTGTTATCCCTTAGTCCCTTAACGACTCCCACGGGAAGGGATGAGGTGGTGCTATTCTAAATCCAGCGGACATCACACGACACATCCTGCAGTATGGATATCATACTCAGGGAGCAAGAGTAAAAGATAAGGTAGGTGTTTAAAAGATCCCATTGGGTCAAAATGATTGGGATTTCGAGTAGGTGACCACTGCTGATAAAATGATAAATCATGATGATTCTTAGAAAAGATATAAAATTACAAATTGACGTTGCTCTTTACAAAAAAAATACTCGTAAAACAGTGCAACAAACAGTAGCCTTAAACAAATGTCGAAAGGAATGAGTTACTGTGAAAAATTGTAGGTGACACGTGCGGTCATTTCGGTCAAATTATTTGTTTATTAAGTTTCATTATTGTTTTTCTAGTTCATACAAATATTCAAGCATTGAAAGGTAACTATGCAGATCACACATAATAAACAGTGTTTATTAAACACAATAAAAAAATCAACTGTTTAGTGTAAATAATGACTTGACGTTAGTTGGACTTCGGTATGAGCCAATAAAATGCATGCAGTGGGGCGTTATAGGCACAGGCATCCCCTAGTAAATAGCTGGGAGGTTTCGAGCCATAATCCACCACGTGAGCCCAGTGCGGATTGGTGACTACACATGCCTCAGATAGTTTTTTTAATTCTCGAGCATTTTTCTCATGATGTTTTTGTTTAAGGTTTGTTATACATGGAGACTTTCTCGAACGGTTCGGACAAGAATATATGTTTAGGCTTCTCGTGTGCGACTTATTCTCGCCTACAGATGGTGATAATAGTGGTTTATACTAACTAATGATTGATGTTTGAAAAACTCGCGTTCAAGAAACTCTTCTTGTGTAAATGAACCATTATTACTGACGAGCTAGTTATAATATTAAAAAAAATATAACAACGGTCCGAGGATTTTACCATTATTGGAGAGAATAACGATTAGAATTATTATTAGAGATGTTGTCAGTAGAATTATTGTTATTAGCATTATTTGAAATTAACTCGTCAATTCTAGAATATTAATTAATTAGTTTGTTAAAAGTTTCAAACAGTGGAAGAAAAAATAAAATAAACAATCTATATTCAGAAAAGACTTTAATTAAATCGATGCATATGTCTGGGAGTGACTTTGGAACAACACATGTGATGTAACAGATATAACGTGGAACTATTAAACATAAGGCGCCGACTACACGAGCGAGTCTCTCGCGGCGATATTCTCGCCCGCGCCACTAGTTTCAATAGTAACTATATAAGCTATCGCCGAACCCATCTACAATTCTACACACTGCGGATATCGTCGTGGGTAGATGGCCTCAAGAGGTCTTCCCATTGAGCTACGATATGGGGTTCTTCAAGAGAGCTGTGAATAGGATTTTGCAAGGTCGGCGGCGCACCCGCATACCCCCTGGTGTTGCAGGTGCCCATGGGCGGCGGTAACACTTACCACCACGTGGGACCGCTTACTCGTCCGCCCACTAATCTATATAAAAAAAAAAAAAAAAAAAAAAACTACTGGAAACTAGTGGTACGGGCGAGAATGTCTCCGCGAGAGACTAGCTCGTGTATTTAGCGCCTAACACCGGAACATGTGTAAAAGGTTATCTATCACTGTACCGTACGTCTGTAACGTGAATGTTAATGTATACGTGTTATCGTAATTCATAACTGATTACAAATTAGTAACAATTTCCTCTGTTTCCGACATTCTCTCTCTTTCTTTCTTTGCAAAGCTCATTGCCCTCACCAAAAAAGACGGCCGAGTCAAATCTATCGCGGTTGGCTCTAATTTCCGCCGTTTGATTTCTAAAATCTGTGTCATATTACCAATGCTACAGCTAAATTGCGAACCCTCACAACTTGGATTCGGGACGAAAGGTGGCTGCGAAGCAGTCGCACATGCTCTTCGTACTTTCGTTAACAACCATGAATGTGAGGTGTTGTTAAAAGTCGACGTCATAAATGCTTTCAATTCCATAAACAGGGACACCTATTGACGGAAGCCAATATTAACACGCCGGCTATTTTTAACTTTTTACTACAATGTTATCAAAATCCATCAATTTTAATGTAAGTATAAAAATTATCAGTTATCCTTAGCCACAGGCTGTCAACAGGATGGGCTATCAATACCATATTCCACAATTTTTATTCCAAATTTAACGTGTGATACCTTTACGATGAGTCCCGATGGGACCATAGGAGGCAAAGCAAATTCAGTTCTTTCGGACCTTGACAAAATTTTACATAAATTTCTAAGTATTGCTTTAGATCTACATTTAAGCAAATGTGAATTATATACATATTTCCGACAACCTTTTTCTGGATTCAAAAATTGAAATAACACACAAGTTTAAATGTTTGGCTCCCAGCATTAAAATAGTGAATAAGAACACGCTTAGACTCCTAGGGTCCCTAATATAAGACGAATGTCTCATACCATTCATACAAGACAATTTTAAGATCAAAATTTAACAATCTGGTAAAATATAATTTAGAAAAAAAAACGTGTGCGGTCAGGAACGTCTGTTATTCTGCTTGAGTCTCGCTCTCGAAACTCGCACGCACACACAAACAGAGAAAGAGAAAGGCGTATGGAGGGGGTAAATAATCTTACGTGACGTTACATTTTCTCTCGAATCACACCTACCGCAAGCCGCGTAAAGGAACTTCGTTCCAAAATATTTCAACATTATGAACGAATAGTCCTGGATACAAGCACCTCTGCCCATAAGCTACGATGAGCTAGGGGTACACAAAATCTCTACTATAGCCCAACCGGCATTCCTGTCCTCCATCCATAGTAAGATCAGCCTCACAGGAAAAAAAATCCGCCACAAACTGCGAAGTTGCGTGCTTGGTGGAGGCTAGGAATGTTTGGAAAATGCTTTCTCCGGGTAAACCAATTCATCCAAAATTTCAAAGGAGCTGAGATGATGTATTATGCCCACAAACTTTCGATATTTTACTAAAATCAGCTCTGGAGCTGCCAAGGCTAGACTGAGGGCAGTCGCGGAAAAAGAGTCTACGTATTGGCTTCAGGTTATTCCTTCAGCAAAATTAGGGGCTTACTTAGATACCAATACCATTCGCCTGACGATCAGCCTCCATCTGGGAGCCTAACTATGTGTCCAATATAAATGTTCCTGTGGCCGACCACTCGAGTGTTGGCCGCTTCTCACGCCATGCCACAATTAATGTCATCATACGTGGTTACACCGTAAGTCTTTCCACCGGCTTTACTGGAGCCGAACGGTATCATGCGTGACGATGGTAAGAGACCCGACGGGATGTCATTGGTGCTGTAGAGGATGGGTGTTCCAATTATGTGGGAAGCAACACAAGACAGCAAATATATCGGTCCCGAATACATTTTTGTTGCCTTCGGTGTCGAAACCCAAGGTCCGTGGGATCCAAGCGCGTTTCCGTTTTTCAAAAATCTTTCTAAGCAATCGATCTTTCTAATTGACAGCACTGGCGACCCTAGGTCTGGCCATTATCTCGCGCAACGTATCAATCAGCCTTGTCGTCCAACGAGGTAATACTGTCAGCATACCGGGTACCTTGCCACCGGGACAGGAACAATATTTTTAATATTTATTAATTTGTTTTCAGTTATTTTACAAATAAGGTTAAATTAGTTTTTAGATTTAAGTATTTTCTTTTCTGTGTATCATTTGTCAAATCTGTTAAAGTTGTCATTGAATAAAAAAAATATTAATAACTTTAACATTAATAGCAGTACTTAAATAACGTATAAAATCATCATATTATGTTTCCAAAATATGCCTTCCTATATTTTTTTATCAATGCCAAAAATACAAAATGCTGAATAGAAAAAAAATACTTTGATGCGCACTCTTCTTACTAACGGGTTAAAGATGACCCTCGCTACCATGTTTCCGCCTAAAATATTTTTTATTCTCCTATATAGTTTTAACATTATAAAACGATATGTATTAAACCATTTATTGAATAATAAATTTTTGACGCAAGTTAGGAAAAGGAAATGATATAATTTCGGATAAGAATGAAACGTACCTGGTTAAATTACAAACAAATAATCCAATAGGCAATGCTACCAGCCCTTAAGACCTTAAAACGCCATGCTGGCCAAAAGGTGGTGTAGTTCCTCGGGGCTTGTTATCACAAGCCCCGAGGATTGCCCCTAGGAGGCGCTTTGTTGTCTCTTGGGATGGTGATATTCTAGAACCAGCCTACACCAGACGGCCCTATTTATTTAGGTAATATTATTAACACCTACGTAAAATGAGCTTACCTAAATATTAAAATGTCAAAGGTTAAACCTTAACGGATTCCCAATTTCGATGTCATAAAATTAATATATCGTTTTATTTTTGTAAATATAAACTACTTACATTTTTAATTGTTTTCCTTTAATCACTAACAGTTTATTTCAGAATAGTCACTGGCACTGACAAAAAATTCCCGCTCTTTTTTGTAGAGCGACTAAACGCGTCTAGGGCGAACGTCAGACTGCCGCGCGCCAAATATAAGGGAGACAGAAAATCACTTTTCGCGTAGTGTGATAGAGATAACTATATGGCCGTATTGAGCGTAGGGGTGGATACAGACAGGGTTGATAATTCGGAAGTGTTTCCCTTTCCAGCATAAACTTTTAGCTTCCAGTTTAGAGTAGAAAGTCTGCTTCAGATGAATATAAAAAGAAACATATTTACATAGTACGAGCAACATCCCTAATTATAAAATAAATCTGTGTTTGTAGACAAAAGTTACATATTTTTCAAGACCAGGCTTTTTCCTTCCTTCCTTAATTATATAGTCTTATAGTCTTAATTTCCTTAATTGTATAGTCTACCTGCATTAATACATCGAGTAAATACCTACCAATGGAATTCATAGTATTTTGCTATAATGGTACTCCTAGGAGTTAAATCTGTTATCCTGTTACAGATGAGGATACCCTGCCACTGGAATTTTATTTATGGGATTTCACTTGCATCTTAGTAGGTACTACAGGAAGGAAAATTAAAATTTTTTTAAAGATTCTGTACAACAATTCTATTCACGCTGTGTTGTGTTGTTTTCACAATACTGTGTTGTGAATTACCTATTTATTTAATTTCTGAATAATGTAGTAAAGAGGCGGAATATGCATTTATTACCAGTAAACCGTTTGTTTTATCAGATACTTTAATTAGACAAGTACCTAATAAAAAAAAGGATTTCAATAACTTCTAAATGTTTAGTAAATTATTTACTAGTGTTTATTTGTTATAAATTAATGTTTTTATAGATTAGTAATGATCGAGATTAATAATAAATAATAATTGACGAGGCTTGACGTTACGCTGATGGAGAAGACGATTTACATATGGAAATAGCCCAATATGAAGGTACATATTTCTAATGTATATAGTAGGTGCCTACTGATATGTCGAACAATACAATCGTAAAGAAAAGGCATTAGTAACACTTTAAAAGAAATCATAAGTAACTTTATATATGGAATATAAAAATAAAGAAAGAGAATAATCAATGGACTTTCCTTTAGTTTTATTCAAAACTACAAATATTAAATACTTAAATAAAAATAACGCTACACTCTATGGCCCACACAAGGATTCCCTGTGTCTTGGCTCCAGAGACACATACAAAGACGAACACGGCACATGCAACACTCAGACCCGAACAAACACTTGTCTTCAAATAAAACAGTAATTGTCTTAAAATAATATTTGAGGGGGAGAGTGCACGCTACAATCTAACAGCTGCTGGGCGCTTTTGACTAGCCACGTTACCCGTCTCTCACAGAAGACTACCTTGAAATGTACTTCATTTCCCACTTTATCTCATTACCCTAATGTACGTACGTGTTTCGGTAGTGAATGAGATGTGCCAGAGTCCATTCCCATCCCAGCCCCCCCCCCCCCCCCCCCTTTCCCATTTGTATTGCTAAATCCATTCCTATATCTCCAAAGATAGGCAGAGCATCGGAGGTCGGAGGCGTGCCAACGATTGTCATTTTGGACTAATGTTGACGGATCACGGATGACTATGGGCACTTACCCATAGTCTCCACAGTATCCACTTACCATCAGGTGGACTGTCCATTGAGCATTCGCGAATGTCCATTCGCGATAGGTACATGCCAACTTCAGTCCAGAATGACAAACGTTCGCAAGCTCACGGATGCGCTGCGCTGCCTACCTTTGCTTGGGAGAAAGGGTTGAGAAAATGGGGAGGTATAGGATAGGATGAAATGGTAATGAGCTCTGGCATATCTCACTCACTACCGAAACTGTGTCTCTCCACTGCTATATAGGCCTCTTCCATGGACCGCCACCACACACGGTCTTCAACTCTTCTCATCCAGGCATTACCGGCGACTTTCATCAAGTCGTCAGTTTCTTTTTATAGATAGGGAACTATCTCAGATATTTTTTACCTTTGGATTATTTTGACATCTGTACACTTCTCAATTTTGAAATTCAATTTCAATGTTTTGAATTTTTTTCTTCACAAAGCGGCAATGGTCCAGTTAGCACATTCTGCCTGTGTTAAGATTTTTTACCTAATAAACATTTTAAAGTCTAAAATGTATCTAATGTCCAGTCTCGTCGAAATAACTTAGGAATCACTCAGTAAAACAATCATAGGTTTACTGAGGACAGAAGTCTCATGCTTTTATTTGATTATCATAAACACTACGCAAGAAATACACTTTGCAGTTCAATAAACTATCACTATTAAACCACAAAACGCCTAATACACAATTTTTACAATTATCAAACAAAAACTCAAACTTCTCGGGTTATTGGGGTTCCCGCCAAAACGCCCGGTTTAGATTTTTAACAGCTGATTTCCAGCTGATATATGTCATTCAATAATGTCAAAGTTATCAAATTTATGACAACTGACAATTCGTAGGTTAAGTATTTAAATCTTAATTATATTATGTTTTGACTAAAATTAGCAATACAAATGGGTAAAACTGATAGATTCTTGATCTTATACGGCACCCAAACATACACAGCTCAGGAAATAGCAGAAAGAATATGGCGGACCACAAAACTTCTTGGATTCCGAGGTCCCGTACAGGGCATGGATGACTATTCTATTTCTAAGCTTATTCATGAGGAATTTGCCTTATTTGTGTGCGCCACGACTGGCCAGGGTGACGAACCAGACAATATGAAGAAATTCTGGAAGTTTCTTCTAAGAAAAAGTCTCCCTTCAAACTCTTTAGTGAAACTGAAATTTGGGGTTATAGGCTTGGGAGATTCTTCGTATAATAAATTTAATTTTGCCGCTAAGAAGCTACATAAACGTCTCGTGCAGTTGGGGGCTACGCCTCTTATTGATATTGGTAAATATATTTTTACTTATTTAATAAAACTTTATAATGTGCTATTAGTGCTAATACACTGCTAATCACAGAAGACTACCATACAGTGCACCTACTGCATTTCGCACTTTATCCTATTACCCCAATATACATTGTATGTTGGTAGTAAGTGACATATGTCAGAACCCATTCCTGTTCCATCCTATCTGTCCACATTTTTCTAACCCTTTTTCCAAATCATAGGTATGCAGTGCATCTGGATAGTGCAGTTCATATCATAGTGCAGGAAGTGTGCCAATGTTTGTCATTCTTAATGGATATTAACATGTATCGCAGATGTCTATAGGTGACAGTTTCCATTTTCCACCATGTGGACTATGCTTGTCTGCCCTGCTGCTTTCTTTGATTAAAAATAATACATTTATTAATAAAATTATCATTTTCAGGTCTGTGTGACTACCAGCATGACTTAGGCCATGATGCTGTCCTCACTCCGTGGCTTAAAGAGTTCTATTTAAAACTTAAGACTTTCTTTCCAAACATAGAAGTAGAGAATTTGAAAAATAAATTTGTACCAAGATGGAAGGTATCTATTTTAAAAGAAATACTGGAAGTTACCACAGAAAACTTGAGTGAGGATATTTATTTTTCAAAAGGGAAAAAAGATAGTTTTGTTGATGCTATGTGTTTTGAAATACAGAAAAATATTAGAACTACAGATGAATCCCATTTCCAGGTAAGTAACTTATTTATTTATTTAAATTAACTGCTTGCAATGGTACTATTAAACAGATTGAAGTTGTTGGCAAGTATTTTAGAATTAAAGAAGTAAGTATTTTAGAAAGTAAGTACCACAGCTATTTAAGCTGTGGAACTTATTTTCCAAAAGGCCTATTAGCAGAGAAAGAACATACACTGAGCTACAGTATGGTATGAACAGTGTTAGAAGAATGTTTGACATCAGCCTATAATGTCCCACTGTAGGGCGCAGGCCTCTAGTAAATCACTAAGAGGTTTCAGGCCATAATTTACTACATAGGCCCAGATTCTTTTAATTCTCGATTTTCATCATGATGTTTTCCTTCACCACCAAGCCATTGATAATTTAAAACTGTACTTGAATAGAAACTCAGTGGTACGATCTGTGGATTTTAACTGAATTAAAGTCGAAAATACCCCTAGGCTATACCATTCTATAAGAATGTTTACTATGATGTATGGTAATAAGAATGTAAATTATTTATCTAGGTAGGTTAAAGGATTCAGATGCATAATGTCTTATAATTCTCAATCATACAAAGATATATTATACAAACATATGTATATACATATATCTAAAATATCCATATTCAATTATGTATGAGTATATAATATTACACATATAATTATACATATACATATATATATGTATTAGAAATAACAGTAAGGTCTTATTAATATAGTAATATATTAATATTGTTTTTAATTTACCTTTAGTTAAGGAAAAAGCTTTTTGTTAAGTAAAACATAAGATTAAAGTACTTTTAGAATGTTACAATTTATATATATTTTTGTTTACGATTGTACCACTACTGCTGCATAATTTTGCACATAAACAAGTTAAAAAAATATGCTTCATGGAAGTCAATTGAGTGATCCCAATTTCATACCTACTTAATTGACTTGCTTATGATTTGAATATGACTATTTATTGATTTGATTACAGAGATTGCAAAAGCCTTACCTATTTATTAATTTTCCAGGATGTTAGAATGATAACATTTAAAACAATAAACAATGGTGCACAAAATTACAAGCCAGGGGATGTATTCAACATTAGACCACGTAATTCCAAGGAGGACATAGATGATTTGTTCCAAATATTTGAAATGCATAACATGGATATAAAGCCTAACTACCGTTTGCTAGTTGAAGAATATCACAAAGGTACATTAGAATTATTTTTAATTGAGAAATAATTAAAATGAGCAACAAAAAATACTGAATTGGCAGCAAACATCAATTTAGCAAAACATAAGTTGTTTTATTGATCACAATTTGCTGCCCATTTAGTATTTTTGGAATCTGGTTTAAATAGGTATAAGCCTTCTTAATTTTATTTTGTTCTGTGTCAGGTACGAGACCCAGGTAGATACTTTATTTTAATATTTATATAATATATTTAATTATAGTATTTATTTTAAAACAGTGTGGATATTTTAATATTTATACCAAAGAATATTATAACAAAAAGAAATAAATATTTTAGTATAACATTACTGTTATTATGAGTTATTGTTATAATATCCTTCATGTACTTCGTCACACGTGTACGTACACGCACTCACAAATACACATCTTTACAGACACAAACATCTATATCACAACACCACACAACAAATACCCCAAATCAGTCTTGTGTTACAGTGTACTCGTAATATGTACCTACCTGTTATACCTACATAGTAAAATCCCTTGTGGCGATAAGAATAGTTTATATCAATGTAAGTTTTGTTTTAATTGATTTCTGTGTGGATTTGTGTTAGTAAATAAATAAAAATAAACTTTTTTAAATATTTATTATTTGAACGCAACTGTAATTATGCGTTTTGATATTACATAGCTTGATATTTCATATTTAAATTTTTACAATGTCTAACATTCACATTTTAGATTATGTTTACACATAATACCATGAATTATTTTGTGACTTGGTTACATTATGTGTTGATTATAGTATACGTTCAAATATTATTAATTAATTAAACAAATCTTTATCCTTACAAAAAACACTAAAGCGGAAACGAAATGCAAACGTCAAACAAACACGTGCGGTTGACATTGATAGATGGCTGTTTAGTGTGTTTAGCTGTCATTTGGGAAAGTGTGGCTTATTTATCGTGAAATCATTTCACAAAAACTTGTATTTTATTGTCATAAATTGTACAAAAATCAAAATGCTGCGACGGCAGGCGCGTTTGCGCCGCGAATACATATACAGAAAGACGGCGGAAGACAAACAAAAGAGCATACAAGCTAAGAAGGATCAACTAAAAAGAAGTTTGGAAGAAAACATTCCTATACACGGTGACTTGCGGAAAGAAGCACTTGCTTTACAGAAAAGATTGGAGTTTGAGGATAAAGGTAAGTGTAACAGTTCAATTTTTAATTGTAACTTATTGTTTCAAGATCCTATTTAAATATAATCTTCCATTTAAAGCTTATTTTTAGAGCATGCAAAGCTACCTAATATCATAAGACTAATAAATAATACAAGTATAGAAAGGAAACTCCTTCCTGCGTGTCCCATAAGCCGAGTAATAAACACCTGTGGGGTTCCTAATTTATTATATTCATCTACCTATTAGGTTAGTTTAGATTAATATTTTTAATTTTTTGTTTATAGAAGATTTTAACTTAACATAGGTATTGTATACTAATTTTATAAAGAAGCAAGATGGTATCAATGTGATTACAATCTGCACCATAACAAACCATTTTATCAACAAACCAGGTATGGCTTCTACTGTTATGCTTTCTCACTCGAACAAGTGTAGACACACTAGGAGCATGAGAGTGGATGCAAAATCGATATTTGACTATGCTTCCCTGGTATGTTTGTTAATGTAATAAGTTGCCAAAATATAAATAATATACTCTCATTAAAAACCGCACACTTAAAAGAGTAGGATTCAAAATGTTGGAAACATATGCTACTCTCGCTCCTGCATCTTATGTGTTTGATAAGTGAGCAAGTATGTAGTTTGTATAAGTAAGTATAACCTAAAAATGAATTTGTAAATATTACTTACATTTCTTCATTTTTGGGTATACTGAAGTAACTTGGGTGTGGTATTGTCGTTAAGTTATTTGTACACCCAAATACACTACAATAATTTACTCCTGGTGTCATGGTGAAACGAAAAGCCCTGACTCATATGATGCAGAACTGTAGGCTATTGTCCCGACCTTGAACGCGTTTTGGCGTGCGAATTTTTTTTCTATACTTGTATTATTATTTATTCTTATGCTAATTACAAACCTCCTCCTTAATTCAACCCGAGTTTTTTAACTAATATCTATTTAAATTGACTCTTTTTTTATTTAACTTCTTAAATAAATAAACCACCCATTTATATAGATACAGTATATCCCTCTTATTCACGGGGGTGTGGTTGATACCTGGAACCACATATAGAAGCTAACCCCACATTTTTGGGTATATGAGGCAAAATTAAAACCAGAAAAATGTAATGTAAGGAACATGCTAAAATTACAATGAAACGATTTTTCTTTAAACAGTCTTTTCTTCTCATTGCTTATAGTCATACCCTTTTTTATCACACATTTAATCTTCAGGCCCCGAAAGAGCAGCAGTGATTGGTGGATTCAGTGGAGGAACAAACACTCTCAACTCTCAGGATGATGAGTACAGATATGCTGGTGTGGAGGACCCGAAGATTATGATCACAACATCCAGGGAACCTAGTGCCAGGCTCAAGATGTTTGTCAAGGAGCTTAGGTAAGTGTCTGAAGTGTACAATGTATAATTTACTGTTTTCTTTTATAATTAGATGCCATACAGTTATGATAAAAGAAATAAAGATAAGATATTAAAGACTAGCTATTTTCACACACATGGAATTGGGGTTAAAACCGATCCTAATAACTGTTCCACCCCTTGAACGACATACTCGTATATACCAAATGTTGATTATTATAGTTATTAGGTAACAAAAAAACTTTTGCAGTTGTAGGCATATATTATTTTTTATTTAATATACATAAGAACTCATCCCATACCCTAAAGCTTTCCCTTCTCTCATCCCATTATCCTTCCTATTTCCTGTCCTTCCAAGTACTGAATCCTCTCCAAAGGTAAGCAGCACATATGCAGATGTATTGCACATGTCCATTGACAATAATAACCACAGAAGACTACCTTGAAATGTACTGCATTTCCTACTTTATCGTATTTCCCCAATGTACGTACGTGTTTCGGTAGTGAGTGAGATATGCTAGAGTCCACTCCCATCCTATCCCTCCCCATTTTCCCAACCCTTTCTCGCAATCCGTTCTGCAAAGGTAGGCAGCGCATCTGGGGGCATGCCAACATTTGTCATTCTGGATTGATGTTGGCATATATTGCGGATGTCTATGGACTACAGTATCCGCTTACCATCAGGTGGACTGTATGCTCGTCAGCTGCCTTTTTTCTACAAAAAAAAAAACTATTAACCACTGGACACTAATCGCTTGTCTGCCACCTTTTTAAATTTGCATTTGAGTTAACTGATTATTTATAAATGACTTGTTTATACAATAACAACATAAACTGAAGTTTAATGACCACTATGACCAAGGGATGAATGATAATATTGATTAATTCTATTTGAACCATAGACAAGAATCTTGTACCTGTAAAGGGTTTCACACTGTGAATATAAAATTATATCAAATATGTGAATTTATTCAATTTATGTAACTACTTACTTTTTAATTCCACATTGAAGTTTTCACTGGTTATGTTGAGTGGTTTTGTAATACACTAGATTTTGAAAGCTGTTCAAGCAATGAATTTTTATGTTGAAGTCACAATAGTAAAATTAATAACCTAATAGGAATGCATCAAAGTTTGTGATCATGCAGATGCTTGGTTGGTAATTTCTATAGATATTGACTGCTAGTACAGAGTAATAATTTAAGAAATCTGTTGTATATCCCATCAGGTTAATATTCCCCAACAGCCAGCGTATGAACAGAGGTGGCTATGACATGCCCCACCTCATACATGCGTGCCGGGCCAACGAGGTCACAGACTTTATAGTGGTCCACGAGCACAGAGGCGTCCCAGACAGCTTAGTAAGTACTGCTGCCTTGTATTTTACACATAATGTTATATCACAGAGATTATTATTATAATATAATAGGCGAGCAGCCAGCAGCTGATGTGCCTATATCTTGTGCTGGTGTATCCATTGATCTCGCTCCAACATCCATTTGACTAGTCTCGATTTGAAAACCCCCACTGTTGAGGAATCCACCACCTCTTGCGGTAATCTATTCCATGTGTTTCTCTGTTGTTCAGTGCGTTATATGCAAACATTTGATAAAGTCAGAGACCTTTTCCAGTTGTTTATTATTGCAGTGATTTATGACAATTTTAAAGGTTGTTTAAAGTTATTTCCCTGAAACAAGGCATCAACTCAGCAATCGCACAGCCGCTGGCCATATTACCCTGCACCCACAGAAGTGTACTGCATTTCCTATGCCATAATATTCCCCCAATGTATGTGATTTCAGTAGTGAGTGAGTCAGTAGTTCAGTGCTAGAGCCCATTCCTATCCTATCCCTCCATTTTCCTAACCCTCTCTTGAAATTGATTCCTATATCTCCAGACGTACTCAGTTCACGTCCGAGGGCGTGCCAATGTTTGTCATTATAGCCTGATGTTGGCATGTATCACGCATGTCGCAGGGCGACAATATCCACTTACCACCAGGACTGTCTGCTCGTCTGGCACCTTTTTTTCTATAAAAAAAATGATAATTTGTATCCCTTGCAGGTAATTTGTCATCTACCCTACGGTCCGACAGTATCCTTCACTCTGTCAGGTGTAGTCATGCGACACGACATACCAGACATCGGACCAATGAGTGAGCAATACCCGCATCTGATCTTCCACAACTTTAAAACGGATCTGGGTAAGATTTCCTATAATATTTATATTATTTGTACTAATAAATAACATTTTTAATTCATAGACCGAAAACCATACACCACTTTTATTTTGGAAATATCATATTTTGGATCCATTTTATCTATGAGAATTAATAATAAAAGTTAAAATTAAATGTTTCTCGGCTTATAGCTCTTTTACACAAGCAGTTTCTCGAACCGTTCGGGCGAGAAAATATTATATACGATTCTCGTATGCGACCAAACTAAGTACATACAATTCTCGCCTACAACTGTTCCCATGATGATAGAAACTCGATGATAACAGTGATCAGATTATGATAACAGTTGTTTATACTAGCTTTCGATCCATGTTCGAGAAACTCACGTTCCAGAAACTCTCCTTGTGTAAATGGGCCATTATTATTCCTGATATCTATATTTATCATTAATTTTTCTTAACAGTTGAACGTTCTTTCGTCATAAAGTTACCTGTAATTAAATATTTTAATTGCAGATAAATGTTTTATAGTATAGTATAATTATTAGTGTCCGACCAGAACACAATTTTCAGCCGAATCCGTAACCGAATATTTCAGCCGAGTTTCTAGTTTCGGCCGAAACAAGAACCGAAACCTATGTAGTTAAATTTACATTACACCCTGAAACCTAGTGTTTTTCCTAGCTTTGTAACAGATTTTTCTATTAAGTTAAATAAAAGACTTCAATGTATTAGTAAATCATTATTTATGCGCGAGAACAGACACAACTAACAAATAAACACCGGCCGGCGAACTGACTGAGGTTAAGCGGTATAGGCGAGTGAATTAGTGAACCCATTCCGAACATGATCCGACTGCATCTGACAGATCACGAACGCTAGTTTCGACCGAGTCGAAGTTTCGGCCAATTTTTGGTTTAAACCAGCATTTTTGGCCGAAACTGCCTGAAACCGAAACTTCGGTCGGTCTTTAATAATTACATTACGCATACAAAAAATACGTATTATAACATTGTTTCAGGCTTGCGAACAATGAGCATACTGAAATACCTGTTTCCTGTACCAAAAGCAGATTCAAAGAGGGTGATCACATTCGCCAACCACGATGACTATATTTGCTTTAGACAACACACATACAGAAGGGTAAGTTAAGGATACCTATTAAGACCCCCATATTAATAGGGTATATGCATGTCTTTTTTTTATTTTTTCAATCTATTGTTTACATCGTCCTAGCATGGTAAAAAATATCAATACTGTTGGAAATGTTTCCATTAAATTTAAAAAAAATATTTAAAACGGATAATAAATTTGAGGCGTTTAAACACCGCCATTTTCGCGCGCCTTCAATGACGTCACAAGCTGTGTCCAGCGTTTGTTTACTGTCAGTGTTCTCCTTATACTTAAACATATTTTCATTGTAATAATTGTTTAAACCATGGAAAAAGCTCAAAAGCCAGTTTATAAGTATTGCATTGTGCCTAAGTGCAAAAATAATATTATATCTGCACCCGATAAAGTGTTTTTTTCCGTCCCGCGGCATGCGAAAATACGGAATCAATGGTGTAAGGTTATGAGAAGAGATGAACTATCTCCAACAACTTGTATGCATTGTTGCGAAGATCATTTTAATGTAAGTATATTTTATTTAGATAGCTAGTGTGATTTTATGTAATTAGAAACGAGTTTTTTTATTGAATATTAATCACACAAGCAGTAGAAAACTATGTACCTAACCTAGCTTACAAAAGTTTAATCCGTCTTTCATCTATCGTTTTTTACGTTTAAAAAACTATGTAAAAATGTAGTTTTGTTCCTAAACTATACCCCAGTAAAAGTGAGAGATGACCCCAGATATTTTGATCACTCGACTTTCTTATCTATTGCTGTTAATTGTCAATTTTTCTTACTAATTGGATACTTTTGTATTTTTAGATAGAAGAGGATACCGAAAATTATGTTGAATACAACATAATGAAACAAGAAGGGGAAAAAGTTAGATTACGGTTGAAGAAAGGAATTCTGCCTCACATATTCCAGTGCCAAAAATGGAATGCTCCATCATCGGTTAAGAGAATGGGTGCTGCGAAGAGACAAAAGTTAGCAGTAATCGAAGAAGCTCTCTCAGAGTCTGCCGTTCAAAGTAGTGATGTTTTAGAAATTTGTGAACCACCACAACCAAATTATTGTGAAGCAGGACCCAGTACTTCCCAAAATGTAGCTTGTGGTTTAATTAATATACAGGATGTTTTAATTAAAAAAATATTTCGAATTAACATGTTTGTTTTATTTAAATTAGGTTATTAACACATTGACTTATACAGTTTAGGAAAAATAGCATTACTTCAAAATAGGATGCATTTTTCCAAAAGATTTTTACACAGTTGTTCATCGTAATCAACCTTTACAATACGAACTTCTCTGCTCGTTTCAAAATCACTGTGGGCAACACAAAAGAGAGCCTTTGCTTTGTTAGAAAAGTGCATCTGTAGTTGTACCTGTGCCATATATTTGGAAGACACTCTATTTGCTGGACCGATATATCGGCTCATGGCTTTTTCTGATGAAGGGCATTTAATTTCAATGCTGTAAATATCACTTTCGCCATCTGGAGAAGCACTCATAATTGGATAATTACGATTTAATTTTAAACCACATATAGACTCAGTTAAACTTCCATTTAAAACAGTGCAATTTGCAGCCTCATAAGCTTTTGATGCTGTGATTCTTGCGTATCTAAGCTCATGCCACAACGGAGAATCATTTTGTTCAAGAGTTGCTTGCGCAGCTTCTTCGCATGAACTTGTAGCCATCATAAGTTTGCAATGCTGGATGAAATCATGAGGGTTTGTTGCTTTACTTGTCGAAGTTAAATAATGAATTGATAATTTCTGGACATTATTCGGCTCAATATAATATTTCATCAATTGATTGTTTGTGTCACCAGCGATCTTACTATGGTTTTTCACAGCGGATAGAAAACTTTCATTATTTACAGTTTTCGACACAAGCTTATGCTTAGGAGCATCACATATTTCCTTCGCTTTCATGAATTTAAGGCTTGTGCCGACTGAAGACAGTTTGGATTTTTTCCAATAACAGTCAATGCTAGTTGTTGGTGGGTCTTCACTTCATCTGTGTAGCCACGCCAAAAAAGCAATAGTATGCTTACATCCTCCTGAAACAAAAGAAATATATATATATATAAATAGCACTGATCGCACTTTTACCAATGTTATATTTTACTTAGGTATCCTATGTTATAAATCAAGCCTGGTTAATAATAGTTTCTATTCTATCCTAGTTCATATTTTAACTCCTAAATATGATATAATCAATACCTACCTAAGTGCGCTGCGCAATCTTCACACTGAACGGAAAGAATCGTATCTTCAGTTTCGTTGCAAGTAGCTGTTACCGCATAACATTTCTGCCGAACATTATGCTCAGGTGTTATTCGAGCCTTGACCACACATATGTCCCCATCTCTTTTAACCTGGACATATCCAATTGCTGAATCACCGTAAGATTCTCGCTGAGATCTGTAACAAACAATAATTTACCTATATGTGATTGTATAAACCGGTACTTATATGATACTATTTTTTTGCCAAAATACATAGAAAGTTGACTCGACTCAAACATAATGAACTTGACTGAACGTACATAACATTACGTATTATTATTTATAAATTAATAAAGATAGACAGTATGCATCTCTGTTTGACATTAAATGTTGAAGAATTATAGGTTATGTTTACTTCTTTCAATTTCAAAGTGCATATATGCATAAAAAACGTACATAATGTCCTACTATAAATGATGTGTTACAATAATTACCTTGCGGCTTTCACTCCTCTGATCTCTGCGGACGTGAAATTTGGATTTGATGCAAAAAAACGATGTCATCGTGAATGCATCTATTCTCGGCAAATTGTCCGATTGCGCTTTGACAAACCCACTTTCAGTCATCGTTTACCAATCTCAACTAACTACGATGCTGAATTTGCACTTGATAAATTAAAGACTGAGAAAAAGCTAATTTTTCTTATCACACACTGGAAATATCCGAAAATATCAACGATACGCAGAGAGAATATAATCACTACGTTTACGATACGAGTCTGTTGACACAGCATCTGACGTCACATTTCGTCTCAACCAATGGCGTTGCGTTTCGCAATTTTGAATATCCCTCGCATAATTTGCACTTTTCATTTATAAATTTATGCAATAAAAAAGGAATCCAATAAGGAAATAATGGTTTAGATATAATGTCCAGTCGATAAAGGTTCGGAAAAAAAATATTGGAACGAAATTTAAATTACATGCATATTCCCTATTATGCAATTTTTCTTTTTATGTTAATTTCATGTACATTAAAATTATGCATGTCATTTTTATTCAGGGTTCGCTGATATATATCACTTGACTTGACCGATTTCCGATTTGACTAATTCTATAATTTGACGAAATAAGGATTTGACGAATTACCAATTTGGCAAATATAGGATTTGACGAATGTCGTAACAAACTGTAGTAAACATTATAGAGATTAAAATATCGACTTTTGCATCTTCTAGACAGGCGGAGACATGGAGCTAACGGAAGTGGGTCCTCGCTTTCAAATGAAGTTATACGAGATTAAACTGGGCACATTGGAGGCGCTAGACGCGGCTGATACTGAATGGGCGCTTCGTCCCTACATGAACACAGCTGCTAAGAGGCGCTTCCTCAGTGATGACGATGGTTGGCAGGAAGAACAATGAATAAAATGATTGTTAAAAATATGTGTTTCTTTTCATTTCCCCTCCGTCGTCACCCCAAATTCCACACTTATTACTTATAAGTCAGGATGCGAGTAACTTAAGATTGGTATTGCTTTTAGGTAGACCTTGCACATTCTGCTGTTAGAACGGCGTACAAATATTTAAATATATAATACATATTATGACCCAAACCAAATATACAATTAATCACTGTCTGTACGTCATTTTTGGAATGTTCTTTCTTGAATCAGGATAGGTATCATCATAATTATTTTAATAACAAAAAAACGGAGAATGTTCTTATATGCCCTAACTATTAACCACATAAAAATACGTTGAGTACGAGTATTTTCAAAGTTTATTGCAACACACGTGATAACAATAAGGTAGTGATAAATATTGCACAGTGCCCTCATTTCAGACATGCCAATACCAGAGTTTCTAAAAGAACCGTTAACAGTCTACGAAATAGCTGAACAATATTGGGACCTCAAGTTCTACCCGACGCAGTATGTCTTCTCTCTTCTAGCATTAGTATCTGAAGATAGACTAGAAAGAGACAAATGTATTGAGCTTAGTTCACCAGAAGGACAGGAAGATTTATTGAATTACAGTAGGAGACCGAAAAGGACGGTACTTGAAGTAAGAAGCTTGAACTTTTAGTTTTTTTATGAAATACTAGCAAAACCCGGTAGACGTTGTCCTGCCTGTGTATATTTATTTACCTCTGTATATAAAATCACAAATTCTGTTTTGCCGTCGATATGATTTTTGATCGGTATCGATTGAACGGTATAGAAGTCGATGTGCTGCAGCGCCATCTAGTGCTGAGTTACAACAAAGTGGATAGCATAAAAACCTCCATGAAAAAATACATATATGTGCCAACCTTTCATGGTGATCGGTCAAACGATGTCGATAGATACATAGAACTGCCTCAAGAGGTCTTTCCATTGAGCTATGATATGGGGTTCTTCAAGAGAGCTGTGAATAGGATTTTGCAAGGTCGGCGGCGCGCCCGCATACCCCCTGGTGTTGCAGGTGCCCATGGGCGGCGGTAACACTTACCATCACGTGGGACCGCTTGCTCGTCCGCCCACTAGTCTATAAAAAAAATATATATATATAGATAGATTAGGTGCTTATCTATGAAATGGCCGATTTTATTACTGAGCACTTCGAGTTTTGATATCTTCTGTTCTAATTCAAATTTCAAAATAAAACAAAATGCATCTAATAGCTACGATGTTCCTTAAATTTTAGTAACGTTTTTTAATAAGAGATTAAATATAAAATTTTCAGGTCCTCCGCGACTTCCACAAATCAACATCCAAACTAACAATAGAGATTCTATTCGAACTCTTCTCCCCGATAAAACCTCGTTCCTTCTCCATAGCAAGCAGCTGTCTACCATCAAACGGTCACCGTTTAGATATATTAGTCGCTGTGGTGAAATATCGCACTAAGCTGAAAAAGGAGAGGCTGGGACTATGCTCGAATTGGTTGAAGAGTTTAAATGTTGGTAACAGAGTATATGGATGGATCAAGAAGGGGACAATGGTGTTTCCTGATGACACGGTTTGTAGAAGCACTTCTATTTATTTTTTTAGAATACAATACTGTTTCAGACTGCCTTTTGATGTTACTGAAATAGGCAAGTTTGATTTTAATGTTTTTTTTTTTTTATTTTAATGATAGTAAATAAATATAAGTATGAATATGAAATACAAATATAAATATGTCACACCTTACTGCAAACACAATACTTACCGCTATACCCAACGTTTTCATTTATTATTTTCTTCACTTAGAAATAAATGCACACACACACGTATATAAATGCATACACAGATCCATATATGCACACACGCGTACATATTTTAACACACACGTAAAATCGTTTTACGCGATAGTTCATTGTAAAAGTAAGCCCATCGTCTACAATAAATTACCCTTTTTACATTGTATACATAGTACCTAATCCCTTTTTGGCTATAAACTTAATTTACATGTTAAGTTCGTATTTTGCTGTGGATTTCTGTTCCTAAATAAGATAGTAGACAACGCAAAGGAAATGCATAAGTAATGAGCAGATTAGTGAAGGCTTTTTGATTTTCAGGAATTAGTTATATCTAATTATTAGTAAATAATTTTTCGAAAATAATACAGCGGCCTGATCCTATTATGCCACCTGAACGAAGCCTAAGGAGGTTAGTTAGGTAGAAAACAAAGACGGGTTTTTAATTAGCTATTGTTAAATTAGATGGACTTTATCGGTAGCCAAAGTTTTCAAAAAGGCTTGTATTTATATGAGCGGCAAAAAAAGTTACTAAGAATGTCATCATTAAGTGGATTTCGCGGGACTATCCTATATATTTATTGTCATCAGAGGACTTAAATCTAACCCACTTTCAAATTTGCTGCCATCGATTTGCTGCCCATTGCTTCTCATTGCATAATCTTTCAAAAATGACTGCACGTGACTAAGTCACCTTTTTTACAACCAAAAACATTTCTATTGTTTTTCCAGAACATTCCAACAATCCTAATCGGTCCAGGCACAGGACTCGCTCCTTTCCGAAGCTTCATACAAGAGAGAGACTTCAAACTCTTAGCGAACAAAGATACAATACATTTGTTCTTTGGATGCCGATATAAGAATAAAGATTTTCACTGCAAGGAAGAATTGAAGAAACTGGTGACGGAAGATAAGTTAACGTTGTATACAGCTTTCTCGAGGGACCAAGAGGTTAAAATGTAAGTATTTTGGTTTTATTTAAAAAAAAAGTTATATAAGACCTTTGCGAAATCTAATAATAAAAAATTAGTACTGCCCTCTGTCCAAGTTTACATCTTGGTTTCTACATCACTCACTGTATGCTTTCCGAAACGTTGTGTACCGCGAGGCAGTAGTCTGTTCCTATACAATTCGGCCTTTCGACAAGTGCATTTCGAGATAAACAATGTACAAAATTTTAGTGAACATTTTTATTAATTTTAAATCAATCTAGAAACTAGGAGTTTTGGATAAAACAAAACAGAAGCACTTGTCTGCACGGTAACAGAAGAAGAGTATTAACAAATATTTAATTTAAAAAATATTTTTTTTATATAAATAAAAAATAACTCTGAACTGATGTCGACATGTATCATGCATGTTGCAGAGCGACAGTATACACACCACCAGATGGACTATCTGCTCATCTGACACTTTCCCTTAGAAAAAAACCTATATTATTTGCAGATATGTCCAACACAAAATATCCCAACACAGTACCGCCCTCTGGCATCTTATAAACGATAAGAAAGCATTCATTTTTATATCTGGTAACGCCAAGAACATGCCAGATAACGTTCGAGATGCATTTATAGAGGACGTTTTCAGAAAAATAGGTGGTCTTAATATAGACGATGCTAAGGATGTATTAAGAAATATGGAGAATAATGGAAGATTACAGATAGAAACCTGGTGAAGTTGCAGGTAAAACATTAGTTATTTAAAAAAAATACCATTTTTTATTACTTTTCTTAAAAAACCGATATGATCATGTTTCTGTTTACACAGAATTTAGAAACAACAAAATTTTAAGTATACGATTAATTATATTGCAATGTATAGCCTGACCAAGAAAATAAAAAACCTCGCCAGGATACGTAAAACTAATAGAACTAATATCTTCTACTGACAACACTTAACTAGCTATAAAAAAGCGAATGTGGCGCCCCCACGGTAAGTTTTTATTTTTCTGGTCTGGCTTTAAAAATTCATATCTTAACAAATTAACTGATCTATAAGTAAAATATTGACACTTATGTTAAATCTTACAGAAAACTACCTTGAAATGTACTGCATTTGCCACTTTATTATTATATATTTTTTTTTATAGAAAAAAGACGGGTTACGAGCATACATTCCACCTGATGGTAAGTAGATACTGTCGTCCATAGACATCCGCGATACATGCCAACATCAGTCCAGAATGACAAACGTTGGCACGCCCCCGGATGCACTGCCTACCTTTGCAGATTATGGAATGGATTGGGGAAAATGGAGGGGGAGAGGATGGGATGGGAATGGGCTCTGACATATCACACTCCCTACCGAAACACATACGTACATTGGAGAAATACGATAAAGTAAGAAATGCAGTACATTTCAAGGTAGTCTTCTGTGAGAGAGGGGTAACGTAGCTAATCGAGTGCGCCCAGCGGCTGTGGGAATGCAGCATGCATTCTCCCCCTACCAACATACGTACAATAGTCGAGAACATGAAACATCGTCTACTTTTGTTTCTTAGTCCCTTTTTCGCAATTACACGAATCGTAATTAGTTACCTTTGAGTAAGTATGGGTTTTCATTTTAATGCATTCAACTCAGTTGTGCAGCATTTGGGGAAATGCGTCACATCTTCTCGTCGCCTATACCACAAAGTCAGATATGCCAGAGCTCAGGGATAGGTCTCTCCCCATTTTCCCAACCCTTTCTTCATATTCATTCCTATATCCAAAGGTAGGCAGCGCATCCGAGGCGTGTCAAAGTTTGTCATTCTTGACTGATGTCGGCATGTATCGCGGTTGTCGCAGGGCGACAGTATCCACTTACCACCGGGCGAACTGTCAATCCTTGTTTTCATTAAAAAATCATGAGCCGTCGTGTAGCGCAGATAAATTGTAATTAATAATTACTTTATATGTATATATTGAAATTGGAGAATTTTGGTGTTATTAAATACTTTTCTACACTGAACAATACATAGTTTTATTCAAAAACACATTTTAGATTCATGTTTTGATTGTGATAAACTTTTTCACAGTGGATTGTTCTAGAAATATTTATTCCGACCGATTGACCCAACAAGTTACAATACAATAAGTTTATTGGTGGACATAGTTCGAATCGGAGACCTTTGTTGTGGTCAAGGGTCCCGGTCAAAAAAAATATTTACACTTAACGACAGCCGCTAAGTATTAAAATTTAAATCTATAAAAATGCTATTTTTACATTGTTGTATAAATCGTTAAAGTAGTGTTAAATGTATTTTTTTTTATTATAGAAATTAGGGGGGCCCAGTAGTGCCCTCACCAAGTAAAATAGAGTGCCCCGCAACTTAAGAATACCACATGTCTGATGACTCTTGAAAGGCCACTAGAGGCCCACGGGAATTTAGACATTCCGAAAAAAACAAAACAATGTTGGCTTGTAATAGCGGGTGTCTAAACCTATAAGCTACAGTATCCTCTTACCGTCAGGTGGACTGTCTGCTTGTCTATCACCTCTCTATAATAAAAAAATAATTTGTGTCAGTCTCGTCGTGATCCACGGCTCAACGGGAAGGAAATGTCGACTATGCAAAACAAATAAAAATCGCCCGTAATCCATTAATTTATATAACATTTACTTCGATAAGTTATCAAAATAAACGAATCGTTTTTTCTATTGGGTAAAAAACATTGAAATAAAAAATTCAACATCTTACAAACTGGTTTATTTAAAAATAACTAAAAATACTTTCTTACCCTAAACATTTTCACACATTTGTCATCTATAAAGTGTATTTGAAACAATTCACCTGACAAGTGGTTTAGGGGGCTTTCAAAACAGACGCATTGTCGCCACAAATAACGAGTGTAGTGAGTGGTATCTTCAGTTACAAACGTAGCGAGTTCAGGCACAAGCCGTGTCTATTAACATGGCCTTTCAAAAATTAAGAATAAAAAGAAAATCTATATATACATATAATAAAACTGTAGAACCAGCGTGTCTGTACATTGAATATATTTAACAAATACTGATTAGGGACGATGAAGGAAAAGTATCAGAATACAAAGACTATTTTGAAAATTTTTGTCTGTCTGTCTATTCGAACACGCTCATCTCCAAAACTACTGAACGGATTTTCATGGGATTTCCACAGGTTAATTAAGCTTAGCTTGGCGCTTCGAATAGGCTTTGTTGTATCGAAATCGGTTGACGGGAAGATAAGATATCCAAATTTAGAGTTTAAAAACTAAAATTCCACGCGTACGAAGTATTCCACGCTAGTAATTTTATAGTCTTCCCAAAAGGTGACGGATTCGTAAATGTAAGTAACAGCTCTGTATATTCATAAGTCTACTGTTAACAATCTGCTGTAAGTGTCATCACATTAGATGACTTACATTACTTCTTCCAAACTATCAGGTGATGCTTGATATTCCATTAAAAGGCAGCAATGTACTTCGCATAATTTGTTATAGTGGCACTTCCGAACTGCTCCGATAAAATTCGAGATTTGCCGAATGGACTTCTTTAAATAATTGTATTGTATATTGTGTAATTTTGGTACACGTTTCAGGCTCATTGATTTGACCTGCATGCAAGAGCGTCGCCAGCCATCGCAAGCCAATAGGCCAGGGGGGGCAAGATGAAAGAGAAGGATGGGAAAAATATGAATTGTAGGTACAGATACAACTTTTTTCGAATCTCTAGAGGGGGGCAACTGCCCTCCACTGCCGCCCCTCGGCGAAGGCCTTGCTTCCTGTATGTATTGATATCACTAATTCTTAACAATAAAGGGTTCGCGGTTCTAAAACCATTTAAATTTCAGCGTTTATATTCGACCTCTGAACCCAAATAAAATGCACACAAAAGCGGATATAGCGTAATATAAACACCCTTTATGAATTGACGAAAACATGCCGAACAATACGCCTTTTTTAAAGTCCCCTTAACTGCATTTCCTTATCTATCCTCATAATTCAGCTGTCCCTAGTAAACCCCCACAGTTTGAGGTTGCCGGCATCTCGTTTGCGCTCGGGCGGCTCTTTATCCTCGCAAGCGAACGCCATTATGTACCGCGAGGGATGCCACGCCACTGTAAATGTCGCCGCTTGTACTGGGATCTCGGCTACTTTTTCGCCTAGAAATATTTTTATATGGGGTTAAATAAAAAATAGCTGCATTCTCTTAACATTGAATTATTATTATTAAAACTAGAGTGAGGCACATAGACTATGCAATTCATGATATTGTATGTAAACCGAGCGTGATGGAACCACACACCGATGTAACGAAACATCTCTGTTGTATCGATTCACCACTTTTGACGAATTTTTACAATTGACTATAGCGCAATTGGGCATTTATATGCTTTGTAACAATGACTTTGCTAGCGACACGGGTCGGCACTGAGAAGTAGAAACAGCGCCAATTTCGGACAGCTTGCCTTGTCTATTTATGTATGGTCTGGCAAATGAAAGTTGAGACTGGAAAAGCACAGTAAATTAAAAACCATCAAGTCCTCTTATCATCAAGTGGACTGAGTGCTCAACTGCCATCTATTTTACACAAAATGCGCCCGCCTTTTATACAATAAAGTATGAACAAATAAATAAAAAAACTCACCGGTCTCTATGTCTCCGATATCAATAATGTGATCCTCGCTTGCTGAAGCAAGTAACCGTCCATCAAAACTAAATGATAGTGTACGCACTGGCCATTCCAATCTAAATAGAAAATAAAAGAATATTTTCTATACCATATTAATTATAGCATGGATCAAAGGGTAAACAAAAACAGTAGTAGTTTTAAGTTTCTATCACTAATATTTTCCCGGGGTTAAGCTCGCCTATATGTTACACCCCCTCAGAGTAATCTCATGCACCCCTTGTAGGGGGAGCAGAGAAACTGTACCTGGGCTATTTGCCCATTTCAGTGGGTGCATCAAGGCCTGCTACTACGGGCATGTCTCTGGGTGGACCTGGTGTTCGTGATGTTCGTCCGTTTTTCACGTCGCTCGCACGATAAAGCCACCGGAGGGTTTGATCGCCGCGCGGGCGGCGAGTTATCTATCTTGTCCATGTATGATAGAAGCCCCATGTGTGGCAGTGTCTGAAGGCACTACCAGGTCGCGCAATATGTTGGATAGAACTTAAACAAGAACTAAAGACCCAGTCTAGGCTCTCATTTAAATAAAACAAACGGATTCTATTAAACTTCTGTTCACCTTTTGTCTCATGCGTCAATGAGTGGAGTACATATAGCTATTAATATTGATCAATAAAGCATTAAACATAGACATTAACATTAGACATATGACGTCATCTAAACATAGAATTTTATTGTAGGGCTTATTGACTTTTTAAGTAGATCTAACTACTTATTTGCCGTGACGTTTGGTGTCGGCCGGCTATAAAATAGCCCCACCACACCTCCCGCGGGTGTCGTAAAAGACGACTAAGGATGTTAAAAAAACGGCTACCACAGGCGCTGAGGAACTACACCACCTTTAAAAGATGTTCACGAGGGGGACCCATGTCCGGCAGTGGATACTGAAAGGGCTGGTTGCAACTACTAATTTTAAGATAAAGCAATGAGAAACAATGTTACTTTTTTACACATTTAACTAAAATATCAATAACTGAGAAACAAATAGCGACCATAACTTTTTACTTAACCATATATGTTGTTATACCTTGTAATTATCTTAATTAATGCCTTAAAATTACCTGACTATATAGCTTGCAATTACCTACAGAGCTTGTCAGTACCTCACTTTATATCTTGTAATTACCTGACTATATAGCTTGCAATTACCTACATATAGAGCTTGTCAGTACCACACTTTATATCTTGTAATTACCTGACTATATAGCTTACAATTATCTACATATATGATTTGTAGATACATCACTATATATATATATATATATATACCTTGTAATTACTTGACAATACAGATTATTATACTAACCTGGAGAATACTCTAAGGCACGCCAGTTCATTGACATCCCACAAGGAAACCAGTGCATCAGCAGAGCCAGTTGCAAAGAATCGTCCGGTAGGATCGTGTTCGATACATATGCAAGTACCCGGATGAGCTTTCAGAACCGTCTGTAGTTCTAGACCAGGGTACCTGGGAGATTATTAAAAAGAGTAATACACCTATCTACCAGTGTCGGATTGAATAGAGGTAGTAGCTAAACAAGCAGAAAAAAATACTATGGGCAACAAAATGTGATCAACAAAACAACTTATTATTGAACAACTGAAATAAATAATTTAAAATAACTAAGGATGTCACCACTGAGGCAGCGGAGTCCCGTGTTTCTTTATCGTTACCAGAGAACTTAAATCTAACGCACCTTGAAATTTGCTGCTCATTTAATTATTTCTCATTAAATAGGCACCTGCGTATTGAGCTCACCTCGATAAATAAACATCCATTTTACGTTCATTTGCGATGGAATATGTATAATATTGTGTGTCAAATTGCTTTAAAAGTTTCAAATGTACGAGATCAACATCTTGGTATGTTTAAATATGTTTTGTCTAATAAGATTTTTTTTTATCGTTAGATTTTAGCGTTGCCTAAGGGCGTCTACAAAGTTGATTCGGCATTAAACACTTTTTCCTAAAACATGGAAAATGAAAAAATCTCACTTTCATGGTGTTGTAATCGGTCCTTATTAAACTTATTACACATTGGAATAAGAATTGTGGAAAATGCTGGACTGATTCTGTACATAAAAGTTGTTTATTTTTTTTAGGACTTTCGGTGTCTTTTTTTATAGCCACATGCAGTCATGTTAGGTATGTCTAATTAATGCGAGATATCATTACTTGTTTCAGGCCAAAAAGCCAATTTTTGTGATATAGTACACTCCATAAATGTCATTTTACTGGTCAATATACGTTATAACTGTAATCCTGAAGAAATTTCGATAACATTAGTATAAATTCTAATAAATATTTTAATAATAGGTAGTCGGAAAAGTTCGCGGCATTTGTACATAGGTGTGCGTGCCTTTAGAGTGCTTTATTTCTGGCAACACTGATCACTGGCGGGAAAGTGATATACCGTTTGACAGCTTACTTTTTGTGTGGCAGCAAATTGAAAATAAAAGTTAAAAGTTTTACCTTTCATATTTTTTAACAATTTTAAAATGGAAGTTATTAATAAGGAGAAAATTAGATATGTTTTACAATTTTTTTTTTCGACAAGGGTATGAATGCTCATAGTGCTCGAAAAGAGATTTGTAGTGTTTACGGAGAAGATGGTTTAACTAAAACTACTGTAAAACAATGGTTCAGTCGATTCAGGTCTGGTAATTTTGATGTGAATAATGTTCAACGCTGTGGTCGTCTTATTAAGATAAATGTTAATGTTATCATTGAAAAAATTGAAGCAGATCGACACATAAGCATTTATCAAATTGCAGAATAGCATTCACCACTCTAACAGTTTTTGATCACCTGCATAAACTAAGCCAGTAAAAAAGCTAGATGTTTGGGTGCCGCATGATTTAAATGACAGAAACTTGGTGAATAGAATTATCATTTTTTTTTATGTACGAAGGCGGCAGACGATCATACAGTCCACCTGATGGTAAGTGGTACTGTCGCCCATGGACATCCGCGATACATGCCAACATCAGTCCAAAATGACAAACGCTGGCACGCCCCAGGATGCGCTGCCTCCTTCTTTTGGAGCTATAAGAATTGATTTGGAGAAAGGGTTGGGAAAATGGGGAGGGATAGAATGGGAATGGGCTCTGGCACATCTCACTCACTACCGAAACACGTACGTACATTAGGGAAATAACATAAAGTGGGAATTGCAGTACATTTCAAGGTAGTCTTCTGTGAGAGGGGGGTAACATGGCCAGTCGAGCGCGCCCAGCGGCTGTTGGATTGCAGCGTGCACTCTCCCCCTCAAAAAATCCTATCATATCCTAGATGTTGCTAAAACGAAATGAAATCGATCTATTTCTCAAGATATTGGTAACAGGAGATGAGAAGTGGATCGCCTACGATAACAATGTTCGAAAACGATCTTGGTCTAAGCGAGGTGAGCCATCACAAATAGTCCCAAAGCCAGGCCTCACTCCAAACAAAGTCACGTTATGTGTATGTTGGGACTGAAAAGGCATAGGAAGAAAAATGCCCAGAATTAATGAATAGAAAAACTGTAGTTTTCCATAACGACAATGCTCAACCGCATACATCTTTGATGACTAAACAATAATTGATGGATCTTGGCTGGGAAGTTTTAAGGCATCCTCCATTCAGTCCATACAAAATTCTCTAAATGGAGTAAAATTACATTCAAGAGGAGCTTGTATAAAGCATTTTAATCAGTTTTTCGCTCAGAAACCCCAAAAATTTTATAGCAATAGGATAATGGCTCTGCCAAAAAATGGCGAAAGATTGTAACACAAAAAAGTCTTTACTATTAACTATACTATACTATTAACTATTACTATTAACACTATAAAAAGGTCGCGAACTTATCCGACTACCTAATGTAATCATTAATGTTACTCACGTTAGTATGTGAACACATCCATGTCCATTTGTCAGATAGAACAAATCGGATGTGTTGTTCCATGATATCTCATTTACTTCAAAGTTGAATTGCTCCTCTACAACCTGGAAAAAAATATATAAATAATGATTGTTGTATAAACGGATTATTCAATTTATTTTAATGTTTTTTTCTTTTTCAGCACTTTTTCATACAAACCACTCACTTACAGGTAGGTCTAATGGCTCATTTACACAAGGAGAATTTCTCGAACGGCTCAGGCGAGAATATTGTATATGATTCTCGTATACGACCAAACTTCATAAGTTTCTCGCCTGCAACTGTTTACATGATATTAAAAACTCGACGATACCAGTGATCACTTGAAGACGACGTTGTTTATACAAGTTTTTGACCGATTTTCTCGGATGCACATGTTCGAGAAACTCCTGTAAATGAGCCTTAATAGTAGCGATTCGATCAGAGTTTGCCCCCCTCTAATGCAGTGTGCGACATTGTAGCAGTAAAAGCACGTAGTGAGTAAAAAAATGCTTTAATGACAGATATTCAGTGTTAAGAGGGTGCAGATATTTTTTATTTAACCCTGTATAAATTTATATCAAAATTTGTTTATTAAAAGCAAAATACGAAGATGTTTGTAGATAGCTTCATAATGTAATAAAATCCATAAAGTATTGACGAATTAAGTATTCAAACAATAACACAACCGAATCACAAATGTGAAGATAAAAGACAATTAAAGATTGATTAAGTGACCAAGACAAGTTTTTATCATTTAAAAACTTTATTGCACATTGTGGTACAAAAGGCGAGCTTATATCCTTAAGCCATTCTCTACTAGGTAATCTACATTTCTACTTACAACTTTATAAGTTTTGGTGTCTATAAACGAGACCAGATCCTCCTTGTTGCCCACAGCAATGGTCCCTCCGTTGGGTGCCCATGCTATGTTGATATTCTCACCCTTTGTAGGAATTATTGCTGTGCATTTGTGTGATCTGTACAAAAGTAATGTTCAGGTGACAAACAATTGGAGGGTAGTATCATAATATAAAAGGCCATCCTGTCCATCGAATGAAGAGTATAATGGAACAAATGAAGGTCTTTGTTGCATTATACTCATCAACTCCCCATCCCACCCCATCCCTCCAAGAAGGATTAGGAAGTCTCCTTCAAGGAGGAGGAGGTGTAAGGGAGATCAGGAGATTATTCCTGTTATATATTATACAAATGGGTACTTGTTAGTTTCTTTTATTAAAAAAGTAAACTGAAGTGGGTGACTGAAAAAACTGTGACATTACTTTGCTACCTAGCACAATAAAAGTATTTCGTTCACTTAGCTAAATTAAGATCGAGAGATAACTCTGTGAGTGTGGAATAGGTGAGGGAACCCCTGATCATATCTTCTTTGTATGTCCTAAACCACAGTATTCCCTTTATGATGTCCTCCCTCCCAACATCCCGCGTCCTACTAATCACAAATGTCTCCTATCCCTTGTAAATACACTTTTTGTACATATTTTAAGTAAATCTATAAACATTATCAATATTAAATTATAAACAGGTATATTTAAATATGTTCATTCATATTTATAATCATATATATATATATATTTACTATTATAAACTACTAACATACTAACTCTAAACTCATGTTGTATTCTACTAACTACTAAATCTTAATGTTGTATTCTCCTTTGATTTAGATCATTCCTACAACTCTAATACAAAATTATCTATACGCCGAAATTAGCTTTCCCAAGGTGTTCTATCAACCATGTGGTTGTGGTGGAATTATTGTGGCTGTCACAATAGCAGCCAGTTATAGTCCCGGAACGAGTTGAATGCGCGCGGTAGGAATGTGACCGTTTTATGTCACTTGTTTTTAGTGTTGTACTACAATGATCTTAGTGAAAGATAGGTATATCGATATTGATAAAAGTCGGTATTTTTAATTTAAATATCGCGGTCAAAAATAAAACACGACTATGGTATGTAATTATAAAAAACCACTTATTTTTTACTATTTTTATTTACTTTAATTATTTATTTATTTATCATTTATCACACATTAGATAATATAGTAAGTAGGTATACATAATTTTTTAGTTTTAAATAGGTATTTATTACTGATGGGCCGAATGTGGTTTGAACCGAACCCGAACTTCGGTTCAATTTCGCGCGCTTTCTCGAGAGCGACACGTCGTGACTTGTTTACGCATTTAGTTCAATTATTGCTAGATGTACCCCGCCCGCACACCGCGCTCCCACCGCGTGGCCCGGAGCCGGCCGGTCATTAGCAAATACGTCATCGGCGTGTCGCGTGCGATTGTTTACATTCAACAAAAATAATTGTTTTAAGTGGATTGACGAGGTTTTAGGTGTAAGTTTTGTTACTGGCTTAATGCAAAAATGAGTGCAAGGAAAAAATCAAGTGTTTGGACATTTTATACAGAAACTGACCAACTAAATAAAGTGAAATGTATCTTATGTGATTCGCTGATATCTCGTGGTGGTAGTGGACGTTCAGCGTCTACTTCTGCACTGAACAACCACCTTCGTGTGAAGCATAATCGAGAATACGCACAATTACAACATCCCGTTCATTCGCCAAATCCGATCCTACCTTCAACAAGAGCTTCAACGTCGAACACTACTGAGGAGATACCCGCAGTGGTGGAGTCATCATTACGTCAAGCGACCATTGAGGGCTCATTTGAAAGTAAGTGGAAAATAGATGACCCAAGGGCTAAACAAATTCACAGAGCCATAGCAGAAATGATCTGTGTGGATAATCAACCTACATCTGTCGTAGAAGATGCTGGATTTAATCGGTTGGTAGCCATATTAAAACCAAAATACCAGATGCCCAGCCGAAAATACATGACTGAAACGGTTATAGTTGAAATGTATGAACTATTAAAAAAGAAGATTTTCGACCAACTATCCGCAGCTAAAACGATTTCAGTTACAAGCGACATGTGGACGTGCATCAATAATATGCAGTGTTTTTTAAGTTTTACTGTTCACTGGCTTGACAACAAGTTTGTACTGCAACATGGGGTGCTGCAAATGAAATCGTTTTCAAAGCAGCATACAGCGAATAATATCCAGTGTGCCCTAGAAGAGATAGCTGAGTCATGGAACATCTCAAACAAAATAAATGTTATCGTCACAGATAACGGCCGTAACATTGTGAAAGCCGTAAATGACAGTCGTTTTGAAGGAAAAACGTGCTTCATCCATACTTTGCAACGAGCAATTCACGGTGCTTTGGAAGCGCAGGAAAGTGTTAATGAAGCAATAGCGGCAGGGCGTCGTATAGTGACTCATTTCAATCACTCCAAACCGGCTCAAGAAAAATTGCAGCTGATAAAGACTGAGCTCAATACACCCAAGCACAAACTTATTCAAGACGTCAGCACCCGCTGGAATAGTACTTTTTATATGGCTGAAAGGTTAGTGGAGCAAAAGAGAGCGATTTCGTTATACGTATCTGACAACAGTAACACAATAAATTTTCAAAATTTGACAGAGAGACAATGGGATCTTCTTAAAGAATGTCTTACCTTACTTCAACCTTTTGAAGAAATCACAAAAAAGATGAGCTCTTCCTACTCCAGCATATCAGAGGTCATTCCCAACTTTACGATTCTTTCGAGGTATTTGACCAAAGAAGAAGTTCAAGTGGGTTGTTCTAATGTGAACACAATGCGTTTGTCACTAAAAGAAGGACTTGATAGGCGTTTTCGGGGGATTGAAGATGACAAGTGCTATAGTCTAGCAACATTGATAGATCCGCGCTACAAAATGATTTTTTTTACACCAGGTAACGTACCAATGATCAGACGAACTTTCCTGGCAGAATTTGTAAGAAGGAGCGAGGATATCGGTTCAAGCAGTGATGAAGAAGTTGTTCAGGTAGCACAGAGATCCACACCATCATCCAATAACGAAAACATACATAGAACGTTCTGGAGCTGCTACGAGGAACTAGCAGCAGTAAAGTTACCACTAGATGTAGAAGAGACCAAAAGTCCGATTGCGTCAGAGCTAGACAGATTTCTCAATGAAGTTTTGCTACTCAAAGACTTATGTCCATATGGCTGGTGGGCTAAGAATAAAGACAAGTTCCCTAACATGAGTTATTTGGCTCAAATATATTTATCGTCTCCTGGAAGCTCTGTATATTCTGAGCGACTTTTTTCGGAGGCAGGAAACGTATACGAAAAAAAACGTAACAAACTTCTACCAGATAAGGCAGAGTCTTTAGTGTTTTTGCATCATAACCTGCCTCTAGTAAATTTTAAATATGAGTGAGTAGATAGATGAGAAAAGTTTGTTTAATTTGATTGTTGAAAAAAAATACCCTTCAATTATTGTAATAAAAAATACTTGATGTTAATGAATGTTTAGTTTGTGAACCAAAAACGTGATTTTTTTATTCAATTTACGAATCCAGATGTTTGTTAGAAAAATACTAAGTTTAGTTCATTTTTGTAATAGTATGTCTAATTAATTAGGCAGAGATTTTCAAGACTAATAAGAAGAATTGATTTAATTTAAGGTTAACATTTACAATGTTCTTAACTAGAATAAATGACCATGAGTGAGTAAAAGACATAATTTTATTTTACAGTAAGTAATGCTATTCTAATTCTGTTAAATTTTAGTCAAAGTAGTGCCAGTAGGTATTATTTTTTTTGTGCCGAATGTTCGGCATCTGAACCGAATTTCGGCCGAATGCCGAAGTTCGGTTCAAGCTGCCGAAATTCGGTTGAACCGAATGTGAACCGAACTTCGGCCCATCCCTAGTATTTATATTAATATTTAGTTTTGAAAAATAAAGTTACTAAAAAATTAGTCACTACAATCATCACTTGTAACACCTGATGCAGACAAGTCAGAATCAGGTTTGGTCGCTCATTTTAACAAGTAAGTATAGTAAAAAACTACCCAACACGTGTTATATCGATGACGCAAGAGAAACAATAGAAAGTGAGCAAGCGCATCACTTAACTAGCCGGCACAAGTGCAGTGAGATGGCTGGCAGGGGGGTGTGCTTGTGTCCCCACACCTCACACCGCACGCGCAATTAGCTCATTCCGTGACAGTAGGTGAAAGTTGAAGATGAAATGTATTACGTAAAACTCATGGTTTTCTGGACATATTAATTCCATTGTACTTGCTATTTCCCATTTTCCCACAGATCATCAATGCACTTATTATGCATTGATGATCATTATATATTCAATATCATTGTATGTTGTAGGTATGTATATTTAATATCATTGTATATTGAGGTCGGGACATAATAGTTTGACATAATAGGACATAATCTATCAACTTCTTGCACAGGGTTCATGACATGATTATTATTGCATAATAGGCAAGCAGCATTACTGCTGGCATGCCTATGTCTTGTCTTAGCTGGTGTAACATATTTCACCATATCTCTTCTGGAAGTCTTTTGTCCAAGTCTGTTTTTGAAACTATTTATAGTTGATGATTTAATGATTTCTTGTAGTAAATTATTCCTTATATCAACAACTCTGTTACTGAGAAAATTAGTTGGAATGCTGTTTGAAAACATAAAAAAACATCTACCTATGTGCTTATCTAACCTTGTATCCCATATCCTAACAGACTTATCACCACTGGCAGTGCTGAGCAGATCCGGGTGTGATGCGTGCCAACACAGCTGATCCACTGAGCCGGTGTGACCACGAAACACAAAGTCTTGCACCTGTTAACAAAGCATTTTATTAATATTGGTGTTCCTTTGTTCTAAACTCGGATAGTAAACTGATTTTCTGCTGTTGTCTCTGTTGAATAGTATTTATTACTCAAGAAAGATTTATACAATTTATCCTCTCCATCACCAGCCCTTCTATTGTCTCGGACATGGGCCTCCTCATGCACATTGTCTTGTACATGAGTGATGTTAGGTCTTAAAATGCTACGGTAACCAAGTGGGTTGACAAGTACCTCAGTTGCACGGGAAGAAATGCAGTGGTGCTATTCTATTTGGCCTCCATTTATCCTATAGAATAGGATAAATCTGGGGCTTTAAACAAAATTGTATACTCGTAAATCTCCAATCTGTGATAGTTGGATTAGTCTTACTTGATTGACATTAAAATTCTATTTCTCTGCAAATGTAATGCAAACTTCCATAAGCAACAGTATCCATTTACTACCAGGTGGGGTGTGCTCATCTGCTACCTTCTTTCTGTAATAAAGTTCTATAATGCACAGAATGGGAGTGTAGTTTGAAGTTGTTAATAACTAACATTATTTTTATTTTTTTATAACATCAAATCAGATAAGCCTCCTTTGTTACAGTTTATACTAACATTGTAAAATGAATGGTTGAGTGCCAGTTAAAACAATGTAATCATTTGATTGTAGAACTGCTTGTAATTTGAAAATTAGAATTTCACTTTACAGGCTTAGTGAGAGAACCTAACCCATCAAAAATATTCATACTCATATTTTATCATACTCGCATGCCTTTGTGTTTAACTTGTATGCACACGTTAAAGTATTGCACACAGTATGTTGAATTTAGAAATTTTTAACATTTGTATTTTTTCGTGTAAATACTGTTGGTGTATCTTGTAAAAATAAAAAATTGGTCGTTTAGTCCAGACATTTCAAAACAGGGGAGACGAAATGAATCACGCTAATGAACTTTTGGGATTAGTTTTAAAGGCTATTGAGCATTATGGTGCAAACTTTTAATGTTTGGTGGTCTTAAACCCTTAAATGTAGTTAAAAGCTGGAGTCTAAAACGGTTAAGGTTCAATAGCACTAACATAGCTCGTCAGCGCTTGTTTTACAACACTAGTTACCACGTTTCAGTTTTTATAGAGAACCACAACAAACACATAACCTACAAATTAATTTACGATAAACAATCAATGAAAACTGTTTTAATTTACCAATCTGCTCCTCTCCAGAGTAAATATAGCCACACTTTTGTCGAAAGAGCCAGATGCGAGGCGCTTTCCATCACAAGACCATCCCACAGAATGCACTTTCGATGTATGTGCTATGTATTCGCGGACTACATTATGTGTTGCAAAATAATTGCGTAAATCAGCTAAGTCTTCGATGGGAGCCTGTGTATACTTAGATTCTTTCATTATTGTGTTATTTGACGCGTTATTATCACGCCAAAATTGAACTTAGCTTCAATAATATAGGTTTTGTTCTGAGAATAGCGATGGTAAAAAACAACTGACAACAACTGCAAGTAAACTGACAGTTGACAGTATTTTTTTCTTTTTATGTGTTCGAGCAAAGACTACTTTAGCTTAAAAAGCCTTACAATTAAACAACTTTTAACGGTTTAAATCGCGTATATTTGACATGATTTATATCCCGACGTTTCGAACACTTTGCAGTGGACGTGGTCACGGGGTGACTAATTGATTTTATTTGTCACTTGAGTTATTAAGAAATTATTACTACCGTCTGAAATTTTTTGAACTACCGTCTGAAATTTTTTAATCATAACATTCCCTATGCACGCAGTATTCGCTCACGGTGTCCAGAGGTCTTGCAGTATGGCGTTGGCCTTGTGATTTAATTAATTTAATGACTGGATCCCAAGCTGGTGGTACTTGCCAACCATCTTCTCTATTGAAATTTGGGTGTTTCTTAATTTCAATAGCCTCGCGTAACATTCTTGGCATGTACCGGGTCTCTCTAGCGAGGATTTGTGGATTATCAAATCGAATGTAATGGTTGGGTTTGTCCAGAGCATGTTCACAAACTGATACCGATGCAGAGGAGCATCGGTATCCGGATAAAAGAACACATAGCTGACATGAAGAACAGACGCTCGACCAAGTCTGCAGTTTGTGAACATGCTCTGGACAAACCCAACCATTACATTCGATTTGATAATCCACAAATCCTCGCTAGAGAGACCCGGTACATGCCAAGAATGTTACGCGAGGCTATTGAAATTAAGAAACACCCAAATTTCAATAGAGAAGATGGTTGGCAAGTACCACCAGCTTGGGATCCAGTCATTAAATCAATTAAATCACAAGGCCAACGCCATACTGCAAGACCTCTGGACACCGTGAGCGAATACTGCGTGCATAGGGAATGTTATGATTAAAAAATTTCAGACGGTAGTTCAAAAAATTTCAGACGGTAGTAATAATTTCTTAATAACTCAAGTGACAAATAAAATCAATTAGTCACCCCGTGACCACGTCCACTGCAAAGTGTTCGAAACGTCGGGATATAAATCATGTCAAATATACGCGATTTAAACCGTTAAAAGTTGTTTAATTGCAATGTATAGTAATCGCGAAAACCTAAGAAAATATTAAAAAGCCTTAATTGAGATAGAAATTATTTATACTTTGTTGCGAGTAACTTTTTATTAGCACATCTATAAAAGTACCTACCCTCACCTTCGTCCACGTCTTTAGAATCTTGTATGATTAAAAGAGAAAGGTCATCCTCATTATATAATATTTCAAGGACCGAAGAAACGCTCAATGAGAGTTCATAATAACAGACATTCGGCCAGTTTAAAAAAAAAGAGTATTTCTATTTGAAAACCGTGTAAAATCAATTGCACTATGGCCATCGGGTAATCCGGAAACACGAACGCGTCATCCATGTCTATGAATTGCCGTACCTCGCATTGCATACTTTATTAGGATATATCGCCGGCCCCGGAGAATAAAATGGTAATCGCATAAACTTAACTTTTCAGGAAAAATAAAAAACCGATATTTGCTTATAACTTAACTGGTAATAGACGTAGACAATCTATTTATTTATTTATGTAATCTACAGCCTTTCATGTAACTTATGTTGTTTAACAATTATGTTGCCAATGCTAATGGCCAATACAGATTACACTGACATTAAGTACAGTATTTAGTAGATTGTGGGCAAGTAAAGGATGATTCTTTATTATTAATAATGTTTGCGTTGGTGTGTCCGTTTGTGTGTGTTGTGTGTGAGTTTGTACCCAGTGTGAGGTGTATCTAATAAAGATTCAAATAAAAGCTATTTTTCTGAGCCCTAAAAATGTTCTGACATTAATTAATTGGCATTAATGTGCGTCTTAGAAAAAACGATGAGTAATATTGTATTATCTTATAACTTTGTCAATAACGATAGAAAAATTACGAAAAAAATTGAGTAGATGTATTTTGCTCTGCATACTTCAAATATCGCATAACACTAAAACTATGGTAATGTCGATTACCATTTTATTCTCCGGGGCCGGCGATATATCTATATACATATATATATATATATATATATATATATATATATATATCATATATGTAAATACAAAACTTTGTGAACATGTCACAAGTCAGTGCAGGAAATGTACGGAGCTGTTATTTTCCTTCGAAAACTAATGATATTATATCTTTACTAAACAAGTCACTATATTGCTAAATATTCGTGTTACATTTGTTCTACTTAAATCTTGTTTATTTATAAATATAGATAATTAATTATCAATACCTACTTATTATAATTATCTAAATAAATTAATAAATAATATTAATTTATGTATACATGTATGTTCCTTTTATTAGCCTTAGTTACATTATTATCTTAAAAATATTTATAACTTAGTTTTCCTTCTAGAATTCTTTGGCATCTTTATGAAAGCGACTCTTGGCTTTTAGAGGCGTTAGTGAAGGATTTTGACATCCGTCACAACATCATTACATTGACAGGATACCTTTTTGAAAATTAAGTATAAAAAGGTAAATAAATTGAGGTTGGTGACATTGACGAAAGCAAATATACCTATAGGTATAAAATATATTATCCATTAAAAAAAAAATCAGGGTATTAGTAGCTCTATGTATTTATGAATTCGACATTTACCGCAGACACGCGAATAATCCCGATGGCCAATGTTTTCTTGCAAGATCTGTATATCTCTTGAAAAAGAACATACTAAGTAACAAGTTAGAAACGGGCTACCATAATGTATTATTACTAATAATGTCCACTTTATTATTGTGGGATAGAGATAGAATATGAACACAATAAATTTCTTCAATTCTATTTATTTTTTATTTCTATTGGTTTCTATTTCCTATTTCTTCCTATTTAAGTCACTATTTTTGATTCTCAAGGTTAAATATTATATTTTATTTAAAAATAACGTGGATTCATATTTGCATCAGGCAGGGCCGTCTTAAGTCTATTCTGCGCCGGGGTGCGGGAGTGTATCCTAAGACAGTCAAACATCCTATTGTGTATCCTATGACAGTCAAATATCCTATTGTGTATCCTATGACAGTCAAATATCCTATTGTGTATCCTATGACAGTCAAATATCCTATTGTGTAATTGTTTACTATAGCGTTATATTTTTTCATTACCTTTAAAAGGTGAGCGCCCGGGGTGCACCGCACCCCTTGCACCCCCTGGTAAAGACGGCCCTGGCATCAGGTATACGAGTATACCTCATGCACCCCTGTCTTATCTAGTGAAAAATGGACCGGAATCGTTTACTTACATAATTTATATTATTCTTCAAGTATCAAAATGATTTATTGCTAACCTTGATGATACCATATGAATATTTTTAAAATTTTCCGCGCTTTTTCATGTTCAACTTTCGTGTGTCAGACTCGATCCACCTCTAAAATTAATTATTCTCGAACTTATCAATATAAATTATCTAAATTAGAAAATTTTAGAAAACAGTCAACTGCTCTATATCGTACTATAACGAGAAGAAAATAAAAGATAATTTTACAATCACGTCATTTTATTTTTTAGGATGTAACTATTTTCCAATGTATTCATGGCGCCATACCTTGATTTGAGAAAGAAAATAAAATATTGATGATATCCATACACCGAACATAAATGTGCAGTGTACTAATATTTCCTGTGAAAAAGAAAATATATAATTCTTCATGGATTAAAATGAAATTGCGTATAAAAATAGTTTTCGCCTCTGGTCTTATATGAGCCAAATCGGTTCAGTACCTATCCGAAAAGATAATATGTACGTCTCTCTGCGATTTCTCTATATACTAGTAGGTGTTGTTAAGGTGTGTAGGTGTTGTTGCTATTCGGTTTAATACCAACTTCGGACTTTTACCATCGCACCTCCCGATATCGTCGTGGGGTTCATCCGCACTTCCTCGACAAGGAGTCGTTGCATACAGTGCGGTCGTCAAGACATTGCTGAAAACCCGAAAATTGAACTGCCAGCTGTCCCGAGGTTTTTCGGCTATGCTACGACATGGGGGTATTCAAGAAGGTTAATAGGATTCTGCAAGGTCGGAAGCGCACCTGCTCGCCTCCTAGTGTTGCAGGTGTTCATGGGCGGCGGTGATCATATACCATGATGTGGGCCTCCCGCTTGTCTGGACCGGCGAGCGGAACACCTACTCACTTGATTAGGCAACATGGGCGGATTAATTATCGTACTTTAAAAATAAGCGATTCATCTTCACCTGTTACGGATATTTCATTGAACTAACGGCGAATTGGACGATTTTGGCCCATTGGTGGTTTTGCGAATTGGACCAACCGCGACTAAACGCCTACAATGAGTGGAGAAGATACGAGTCGTTCAAATAGCAACGAAGCATGTTTAGTATCTCCCTCGGAGATAAGAGTTCTCAATGCTAAAATGTATCAGAAAGAAGACCGTGGACATTGGAAAACGAATTCCCACTTTGAAATAGAGATGGCCTGGACTTGATCTAATTCGTCATTATCATCATCATTTCAGCCCTTGGACGTCCACTGCTGGACATAGGCCTCCCCCATTGTTACTATCTAATCTAATACTATCGTTACTATTGTTACTATCGTGATCTAATTAAGGAAACAATATTACCTACTTTAACAATGAAGCCTCGTAACAAAGAAAAAAATATCAGGGAACAGAATATAGGTATCCTTACCCCAAGGGAAATCCGTACTCTGGGCGGGGTACATATTATCATGCCCTCTTGAGCAAATTTGCGTTGAGGCACTACCGACGCACAGAAATAACTCTGCGAAGCCCTTTGAAACATCCTCGCGTAGGTCCTCAACAGCATGTTGTTACAATAGTGTACCAGTTCTTCGTCTAATCTCAAATTCTTGGCCTTCTTCACGGGCCTTATCTATGTTCTCGTCCTTACAGGTGACTTTTCAACATTTGTTTTTTTCTTTATGCTTCCGAATTTAGAACGCGTTTTACCGAGCGCCAACAATTATTAAAAAGTTTGAATAGCTAGATATAAAACTGCTCGTTACTGGTCAATTTATAAAGCAGTAGCTGTACAGAAATGGTATAGATCTCTGTTGGTACTCGGATTCGCATACGCGAAATCCCTAGAACAAAAGCTACATGCACTGAAGAATTTGAAGCTGTTGCATACAGTGAGGTCTTCAAGTCATTTTATACTGCGAACCCGAAAATTGTGGGATTAACTGCCAATTGAGATTTTTCCACTGAGTTCCGACATGGGGTTCTTCAAAAGAGCTGTGAATAGAATCCTGCAAGGTCGGCGGCGCACTCGCAACTCCACTGGTATAACAGATGTCCATGGGCGGCGGAGACCACTTACATAATTCAATTACTCTATTTCTTTATATTAAATATACCTATAGGTAAATTTCTTTGTATAACAATATTCAATTTACTCCTTTAGTTGACGCAATAAGATTTACTTAAAATGTCTTATTCATATTATGTTTCTCTTAGGTTACAGTAGAATCTCGTTAATCCGGCAACATTTCAGGCCTAAGAGTGACAGATTACCGGAAAATTATTTCTGAATCGGAAAAGATTACTGGAATATAGGTAAAATGAGTAAAAAGAAAACGCATATAAATAAGTACCTACATATTAAAAAATACGCTATTTAATGAAACACGTTTATTTTTAAATTCGTCTGAGATCAAGGTATTTTGATATATTTCGTAATGGACTTTTGCTTTTTAGCCACCAGTCCTTGCTTAAAAACTTTCTCACGTAGATTTCTGAGAACCATAGTTTCATTAGCAGATACACCGTTTTCTTCTGCCCAAGTTATACATTTATTGAAGGAAAGCATAGCTTCTTCACTCTTTACATCCGGTTCACTATTAGATGACTCTATTATTTCTGGACTTAGGTCTTCTACTAAAACTTCGTTGCATATTTCTTCATCTGTCATTAGCTGTTCTGTTTCTTCAAAACTTCCTTCATACCAGGTTGTTAATTCTTCATGGTGTATCTCGATGTTCCTCTCTGCAAAAAATTCCAGCCAAGCAGTAACAGGTATATGATCTTCTTCATTCCATTCTTCTTCTGTTGACTCGGTTATTAAAGGCCACAATGTCTTCCACGAAGATCTGATTGTGCTGGCTGAAACAGAGTTCCATGATTCGGCAAGAGAAAAAACAGCATTTTTCAGATTCACTTCTTTGAGACGTTGTTGTATGTCTCCACCCTGAGAGATGATGTCAACTAACAACTTCTTCTTGAATCTGGATTTAACCATCTGAATAACATTCTGATCCATTGGTTGTAGTAATGTGCAGTTCGGTGGTAAAAACATGGTTTGTATCATTCCATCACTTGATTTAAGTTCTTCTGCATTTGGATGACCGGGAGCATTGTCTAGTACAAGTAGCGCTTTTTCAGGTAAGTTAGATCTTCTCATAAATTTTCTAACTCCAGGAATAAACTCCTCTTGGAACCACTGTGTAAACACTTCTCTTGTAACCCAAGCATTAGATTGGTTCGTGTAGTAAACTGGTAAGCAGATATTTATAAAAGCTCTTGGGTTTTTCGATTTTCCAATCACCATTAAATCAAACTTGTGTTTTCCACTCGCGTTGGCACAAGGCATAAATGTAATTCTTTCTTTACCCACATTCCTCCCTGGCGCTTCCTCTTCTAGCGATGATACAAAGATTTTTTTTGGCAGTATTTTCCAATAGAGCCAACTTTCGTCGGCATTATACACTTGGTCTGGGCTAAGTCCTAGTTCATAAATTTTTTCTTGAAGTAACTGTACAAAGGGCTGTACTGCAGATACATTATTGGATAATTTCTCTGCTGAAATTGGTAGTAAACGTATACCAAACCTGGTTTTAAATTTATCAAGCCAGCCATCACTAGCACGGAAGTCATCTTTTTTTGCTATTCTTTTGTAGAATTCAACCGCTTTTGCTTTTAAAATTTCCCCAGAAATAGACGTATCCTTAGTACGCTCCTGTAGGAACCACGTGTAAAGAGCAGTGTCCATCTTGGGACAAACACCGACTTTTAATGTTTTACGTTTTCCTGGTCCACTCTCCATGTTCTTGATGTGCTCCAATATCTTCAATTTCTTCTTTTTTATATCGTACAAAGTAGCACGTCCAACGTCATACTCTTTGGCAAGCTTGCACATGTTTTCACCGTTATCTAACCTTTTTAAAATGTCCATCTTTTCCCGCAAAGTTAAAGTCTTATGTTTTCTTTTACTACTCGAAGACATTTTGACTTGATTTGAAGTACGAAACCACAAGAAAATACAAAGAACTCGCGCCAGTTGCCGCATGCAATTCTGCCGCATGCGTAACCAACAATACTCGCAAGGTCACTGAGTGAAGTCAATCGTCCGCGCCCCTCTTGTATCCCTTCCCTTGTTTACGCGCCGGATTATTGGACGTGCCGGTCTAGTGAAATGCCGGATTAAAGAGATTCGACTGTATTTATTTATTATTGGCTAGGGGTGACGGCAAACAGAGTAAACGAGGGCTAGACTGTTATTAATTTAATGTACCTATTCCAATATAATACAATGAAACGTCTATTTTACTAATTTAGTAATAACAACGTGGTAAGAGAAAAAGGGCGAGCTTAGCGGGGAAGAACTGACAGTCAGTGTAAAAAAATAGTGATGCGACTCGTAAAATAGAGATGTGCCAAAAGTATGCGAGAGAACAAATATTTCCGTTTTTCAACTGCAACCCGTTTTGACTTCATGCTGGATGACTTTTTTAAAATATCAATGTGACTGTTATATTCGACATCATCCGTAGATATCACGCGCTCAAGTACCGAGCATCAAATATATTAATAGTATCAATCGAAGTATTCTTTATAAACTGTACGAATACGGGCCTAAAGTCCCACTGTAGGAGTCCCCTACAGTAGGCTTCCCTTAAATCATTAGGGGTGTATCGGGCTATATCGGCCACCACGTGGGCCCAGTGCAGACTGGTGCATCTTCTGGAACTTCTGGGTTTCATCAGAATGTTTTCCTTCATCCTCAAGCTAATTGAAACTCAAGTAGAAACGTAAGTCGTACGGACCGGAGTTCAAACTCACGGCCTAACACAAAAGAACCGATTACTTAGACACCCTAGGGTAGTGCTATTTGATAAAAAATAATATTTTGATAAGAAGTATATCAAAATTCGTTAAATTTGTTAACTAGGTACTAGGGGTGCCTACGACTTCGTTCGCGTGAAAGTGTAATTCCCGTGGGAACTCTATAATCGATCTGTATATAAAGTACCCCCAAGGGCCGGCGCAGACTAAGAAACAAATTTCATTAACAAACAACAAAAAACTTTGTCTACATTGGAATAAGATCAAAAATTCACGAACGCAGTTACCAGTCTTTGAATGCCTTAAAGTGGACGTAGGCTTAACGTTAAGATTTTGGGGTGCAAGGAGTCCCAACCAACTTGCGTCGTTTGTACGACGCGCCGGGGTGTGTATGTGCGTCGGAGGAGGGGGGGTGGGGGGTGGGGGGGGGGATTATCTGCTGTCGTCGTCTGAGCCAATTTCAAGACAGGGGCCTGTGGATTCACTGGGCGCGTATTGACCATGAAGGTTCCACCAGAGTCTACACATAAATTTACAGGTTCCATAGTGGTGAAACTGAGACGACTCGCCTCTTTGAGCGCATACAAGAGACTATCGACGTTGTGCTCGAGCAGCTCCCCTGCGCGGTGGTGGCAGTGACTTCAACGGTCATCACGAAGAGTAGTTGGAGTGTACTCACTGCAACGATTTGTTTTTGAATATATCGTGTACAGACACGGCTCTGTTACGATTTTAGTATATGTATAGAATAGAAGATATATAAATAAAGGCCCAATAATTATACTTTCACAAGAAATACGTAACACATGGTAATAAACTCATGAATCATGAGCAGAATCCATGGTTTGAGACTTCGGGAAATGTTAGGACGCAGCCTGTATGTTTTTATACATAGATACTCTTATATTATAATATGAGTATAACTGAGTAGGTATTAAAAAAGAAAAAAAGAAAAGATAAACAATTAAAAAACAAAAACCAGTCTTCGTGGAAGTTCTTTAGATATGAAAACATATTATATTGAAATAAACTTAAATTAAATGAAACAAGTAAAATTTGCATATTCACTGTATATTCGCCTCTGCAGCTTCGGCTATCTGACCAGCCTCAGCCACTACGGCTCGCACGGGTTTCTGCGTTGTGTTACGGGGGGCGAGGGCTGCTCTCCCTTCGCGCCTCCGGCTTATAAAAACACTCTAGGGGTAGGGCAGACAAGTACCACGTGGATTCGAGGTTGACAGATTTGTTTCTGTGACACCCACTAAAGTAATAAAAGATTTTCTTTATATTGATTAACTTATTTTATAACTATGCTTTACAGCCTTTAAAATTTCAACAAATAGCTTAGCCAACGTAGCCTATTATATTAATTCTGAGAAGATAATTTAATTTTTAAATGTTAAAAAAGTAATTTTAAACTATTTCACTAGTTATTAATAATAAGGACTTAGTAAATTGACTGATTATAATAATTGCAATAAATGATTATTAAAATACTCATAGTTTTATTTCCAAAACCAACATTTACTAACCGTCTTTAGTAAAACCTAGCATGGATCAAATTCTGATGGTAAACGCCCGGAAAATCATCTCACTTTATAAAAATCTTTACATTTACCAACTCATGTTGGTAAATCCAAAGATTTACAAGTAAAACCTAGGATTTACCAATATACGTGCTTTTACAGTAACAGATTCACTAACTGGTTCATTTTGTTTTATGAATTACCTACTCTATTATTTGGACAATTCAGTATCAGAAGCAGTCGGGACCGGATTTATTTATTTTGTATATAAATTAGAATCAATTTAGTGAGAGAAGTCGGTCTAAACTGTATAGGATGTCCCAGATTGAGCGCCGGATTTAAATTTCTCGTCTTTTATTGTTTGGCGGTTGCCAACTCTGATTTCGATTTATAGATGTCACATATGACAGTTGCAATTAGGCCACATGGAACGGTACACGAAAGGGGAACGCAGTATGAATTTTACGAGCAGTATGAAGTGGACCATCATTTTGGCGAAAAAATAATCTTTAGTGACGAGGCCCATTTCCACCTTGACGTATACGTCAATAAGCAAAATTGTCGGATCTGGGGCTCGGAGAACCCTCAGGAGATTTATGAAAAAGGGATGCATCCTCAGAGTTACAGTTTGGTGCGGATTTTGGTTCGGCGGGATCTTAAGAACATTTTTTTAGGTATCGGTATTTAGGTAGGCATAGGTGGCACCAATTGGAAGATATGGACCTCGATCAACTGTGGCTCCAACAGGACGGTGCCACATCATGACACACAGCCGGAGAAACAATGAATTTATTTTTTTTCTAAATTAAATCTGGCGCTTAATCTGGGATTTCCTTTATTATTATTATATATATATTTTGGGAATCACCTTTTTAATACTTTTAACTTGATGCCCAACTCGATGGGTTTTTTATTTTTTTTTAAAGCAAACAATATGGCGCCTAAAAGCATACCTCTTGCTGGCAGGGGCATATTGCTGGATTTGAATTATGAGTAGACAGGGTAAAAAATCGATGATTAGTCGCCAAAAAATAGAATTTGTCGATTCACCGTTTAAAAGATAACTTTTACTAAATAACGATTTTTTATCTGTTTAATCAGAATTCAAATCCATCACATGTCCCTGCCAGGAATAGGGTGGCCATTTAAAATCCATTTTAAATTTTCAAGAAATGAAATGTGCCAGTGCTACATCAAGTCGAATTTAATATCTCGTCCATTAAAATCGATCACTCCGTGCTTGGCGAGGGAATAAAGAAAACGGGCATACATACATAAATAAAACATATACCTCTTCGAGTGGCGCAGTCGGGTAAAAACAGACAAATACGGGAAGTTATCAAGGTAGAAAATAAAACTTTACAAACATTGTAACACTTATTATTGTATTATAAATTTACAAGATTACAATAATCAATTACAGTATACGATTTACAATTACCAATTACTTATATAACAATAATTAGGTACTTGGGTTCACTAAGGACAACATTCGTTTGTAATGTACAAAAGGTTACATTAGTGCTCAGAAAAAAAAAATGTTATACCGGCACTCGTGGAAATGCAGTGTTGTAAAAACGAGCCTCGAGTGCTGGACGTTCGAGCGGTAATAAATTTTTAAGGTCTGGATACGTGTCTAGATTGTCGGTCGAATTAATCACAGTCAAGTTTTACAGCACCTTATTCAGTCTGCATAGAGGTTAGTTTCCAACGACACGGTCTCAATATAAGCATAACACAGGGTTAGAATCTTCCATTTATCCCTAGTATTAGAAGCTTTATAGCCCAGATTTTTAATGTTTGATGGTCTTAAACCCCTATAGTTAAAAGTCTATAGTTAAAAGCTCGAGTCTAAAACGGTTAAAGTTTAACAGTCGTGAAAATGAGAGCAAAGGTAGAGTATATCCCTATTTCAAAAGTATTAACGTTCTCCCTTCTACGAACTTTAGTGAGGTAAGGAGTGAAGTAAACCTATAGGTAAGGCCCTCCTATATTTAGGACTCAAGGTAAGGACCCTTCCTTACCTAAAGGTTTCGTTTGGAAGCCGCTCCCTGGGACATCCAGAACGGTGAAACTGTAACGCAGGAAAAAATGTGCGCCCTCCATCATCCACTGATACCGCTTCAAAAGTACTGTACCGCCGCTGTTCATACCATAAAACACAAAAAGAAGTCGATCTAATATTATTATAATTAAAATCTTAATTTGACTAGGCAGCATAACACAACAAATGGCTTTTAAAACAATGTGCACCCTCCATAATCCACTTATAATATCATTTAAAAAATATCCTTTATAGTGGAGTACCGTCGCTGTGAATACCATAAAACACAAAAAGAAGTCAATCTAATTTTATTCTAATTAAAATCTTAACTTGACTAGTAGCCACATATGCATAGTGTTATGCTGATAACACAAATAAAACATAAAAATATGTTAAATAGGACAACATTTTAAGTTTTTAAATACTAATTAATGGCAAATTCATTTGTAAAAATTTTCTTCGGTATCAAAAGGAATTCCTCTTATAGACCACTTGCAAACACCGCTATTTGACTTTTTTGTCGGATTATGCTTACGGCGGAATTTCAATTATTTGATAAAATGACGCTATTATAGAACAAGGAAATATTTTTATTTAATTCCTCTACTCGTAACTACATACTATTACCCTTTCAAAGAAAATTTTATTCTTTTAACTAATTCAATACCAATTAATACCAATACCAATTTAATAGTTTTTTCATTTTATGTAATAAGGTTTTGACAAACTAGAGACTTCTGCAAGTGGACTCATTGGAATATTCTTATGTACATTGATTCTCATATATACCTTGATTTTTCTGTCGCTTTATGGGAGCAAGATTATACAATAAAAACCCTAAATATTTAATTGGGTTAAGATCAGTTTTACTATACATTTATTTATTGTATGAGTATTATATGGGACCTACATACATGTATAGTAGTTGCCTGATTTAATAAAGAAAAATAAAACCCACTTTTGTGGTGTCATGGAAACGGCGAATGAGTCGCTGGAATTAACAAAATAACTTATTTTTAACAAAATTAAACAACGGTGAAATATGTCAAGTAAGTTTTAATTATTAATGTATAGGCATATTTTAGTCTCATCTCGTGATAGGATTGATTTAACTTGATTGATCACGTAATAATTGATTTGATTCTTGATTAATCTCGTTATAAATTGCGTTGTTTAATCTCGTGATATGTTAATAATAGACTTTCCCCGCTTTCCATTTGTTAACAATGCACGAAAACAACATGCCATATGAAATAGGCCACGCCCCTTAATCCTTATGAAAACATTGCCTGTAAAGTAAAAATTCCATGTTGTACAACTAGCTGTCTTTTTACCGAGCGTATTTTCGCTAATTAGTGGACATTTTGACTACAGAGAATATCGTCGTCATTTAATATGGAAAGATGCTAGTTGTATCAATATTTCAATAGTTCAGTTGCGTTCGTGAAGCCGAAGAGATAACATGTCTCCGAAAGTGAACGCAGTCGTCACTGAAGATGTCAACCGCAGTTGTTGACGAAACGTTTGGAAAAAAGAGAAGAGATTCCAGAAGACCTCGGCCAAGTAGCCCGGAAGATTCAATTACTATGGACACCGGCCGACAAAGCCTACACTCCACTGTATCAATATTTATTGTAAATAAAGAAACTTTAACTTTATCAACTTAATTAATACACATACAACATTGTTCGATACAGATAAGTTAATACTTTATCTGTATCGTATTGACGTTCAAATAATTAATAAAGAAAAACGAGTACCTATTGTTCTGACGATTATTGATTACGTATAAAATCATTTGCATAAGGGAAAGCCAGCCCCTAAGGCGATATTTTCGCCGAACATACACTACCTCGCTGCACATGGCACGAGGAGACGTGATAGTGGTGCTGCTAAGGGAAAAGTATAAAGAAATAAAGAAATGTAAAAGGGAAAAGTAAAATCGAAAGGTAAACAAGGAGTGGGATGGATGGGATGTTAAATCGATTAGAACAGAACAATAGGAAAAGTAAGTACATAGAATAGTGTAAAGTAAATAATAAAGATCTGTGGTAAAAACCGTGCCGAACAACGGGCACATACCTGTACAAATAGAAAAATAAGTTTTGCCTCTGCCTCTCTTTTATTTTCCGCGTAGGATTACGTAAAGCAAGCGAATATTCGATCTATTTCCTGAAGATGAAGTAGCGAATAAAGGGTTACTAGAAAAAACCCAATATAATGTATATTAGGGCAAATCTTTTAATGTAAAGAAGAATAAAGTAGAAATAATATAGGTATGTGCTTGCTGCAGATATCTTTACACGTAGAAATAAGTATACAATTATGTAAATAAATATGTACTAGATAAAGAATTAAAGATAAAAAGACGATTGAAGGAGAGAGGTAATGTGGAGAGACGTCGATAACAACAACAGACAATGATAAAATTATGTGACGTGATCCACATGAAATAGTCAACAAATAGAAAGAGTATCAATCAAGTAATCGCCATCTCGCCCCTCAAAATACCACCACAAGCCCCCTCAAGCCATTTAGAAGAAACAATCCAGTGTTATTATTTCAAGACCTTCATCCACCCAGTTCCTGGTTCCGCCACTCTACAGGTCTAGTGGATGTGAACTACCGCCGAGATAACAGAACAACGTCCCTATAGGGACGCCACGGAAATAACAAGAACAGTACTCCGACCTTCGGGACAGATCACTTTAAAGTAGAGAGAGGAAGGAAGTGGTGCTCTGGCTTGCGGGAGTCAGAACATCATTTTTAAACCCGCAAGAAAAAGAAAATATAAGGATAAATTCGCTCGGATTGTTCGTATATTTTCAACGCCATTCCACTACAGAGTTATACTCCTAGGAGCAGTTGATCTTAGAATACCTTGTAAGATCTACTATTTGATTTGTTACGGGATTTTAAATATTTCAACATCTTATTTTCTATATTGTCTATACATCTGCATAGAAAGAAAGGTGTACGATCCAAAATGTTGGCGCATTTACTTAAAACGAACCTAAAGCTCATTGGGTAGTTCTCTAATAACTCCATGTCAAATTTCGCTCCTTTATCTAAGTATTTTCTTAAGAAACATGGGTCGTAACGTCTAATCCAATATTTAAACTTTTTTACATCCTCGCCATTTTTTATTAAATTTTCTTTTGGGGCCTTTCTTTGCGCTCTCCTCTCCTTTAGATATCTCTTTTCCTCCTTCAACAAAATCAATGGCAGTTCGTCTTCGGAATCACTATTCATACTAACCTCCGTCTTCGCTTGCATATTCGAAAGCTCATCACAATCAAACTTCTCCAGTTTTTCCTGCAGTATCGCGTCAATTTCTGGGCTTTCAATATCAAGAACTTCTTCAAAAAATGCGTTCTCATTCTCCGGTTTACATTTAACATATAACTGCTTTGTTTTGTGAGTTTTCTCATCAAAATTGGGATTTATTTTAGGCAATAAATCTTCTACATTAACTTCTTCATCTGTTTCGTCGTCACTCGGTTCTCTATTTTCTTTATCAGCACTGACTTCTGTGTTTTGTTCAATCATATTGTCAGGTTTATCATTATTTTCATTATTTATAATACTTTCATCATTAATTGCATTTTCGGATTCATGTTCTATCAGCCCATTATCATTTAGAGTATTATCATGAATAACATCTAAGTTATTAATAACAGACTTAACTTCCTCGGCGACTTTGTGTAACACATCTTGTTGAACAGAATCGTAGTAAGTTAATATTATATTTTTTATACTAATTTCGCCGTTAGCTTCACTGGGTTTATCTTTATTTTTAGGACATTTTTTTTTACTTTTCTTGACTGTATTCTGTCCATCAAAATTCATTTTTCTCTTAGGTGTTTTATTAGGATTATATTCACGTGGTATTGGTATATTGTGTTCTTTGCAAGCTAATAAAATTAATTCTTTAGTGATTTTTGCTCTATCAAAAGTGTCTGGATTAAATTGGGGCCGTTGATTTTCATCATCATCACTTGTGTCAGTACTTTGTATGTTTAAACCTGATTTGTTGTCTTCTACTTCAAGAACATCAAACCATTCTGGCTCCTGCCTAGTGAAAACTTCTGATTCTTGTCCAAATTCAAATTCCTTTTTTTCGTCTTCATCTTGAGTTGGAACATCTTCAAACATGTCATCAAATATGTTCATATCTTCCGAATCTATAATTAACTCAAATTCCTTATTTGTTTCGAAAACATTTTCGTTACTATAAACTTTCTGTGCAGGTTTATCATCTTTACAATCATTGTCGCTTTCCTGACCACTGCTGTTTTCAATTGAAGTATCTGCCTTTACATGTTTTTCTCTAGGGGGGTTAGTTTTCAACCAATTCTTATTCTCACAATTTCTAACATACACCATTGATGTATCCGCTTTTTGAAATTCTAGGAAACTCTTTATGCTAGGGTTTATAGTTTTATAAGATTCACTAACACCTTTAAACAGATTCTCCTGATCATTCACTTTAAGTGGTAATCTTAAATCTTCGCATGCATATTTCAAAGAATACTGAGTAAAGTCCTCACTTAGAAGCATTTTTATTTCTGGATCTTGTATGTATTTTAAAATTACGTTAGTATATGTAGTCATAGGAGTTAAAGTGAAAGGAAAATCAACTTTCCGTATGACAGGAGGAGGATTATTTAGAGGTATTTTATTTATAATATCCATAGTTAATTGAGCATTCAAATCATCGTGATATTTGTTTCTTTCTCCTACTTGTTGTAAGAAAGCATAGTAATCGCAAGGCAATGCATATGTTTTTGCCATTGGTAAATAATATTTACATACCATCTTTTCTCTTAACTGCAAATAGTTACACCATTCGTGGAAAGAAAATAACCTGCCTGTGCATTCAGGGTCCATGCCGACTTTATAAGATTTGTCATAATTTTCTTGAATATTGATTTCATCTACAGCTTTGGACAGTTTTATTTCACAGTCACCATCTAATCCGAAACACATTTTCAGAGCTATCACTATGTAAGACAAAACAACGGTTTCATAATCAGGCACACGCACTGCACGCAGGCTGATCTTATTAAGTTCAAGAAAATCACACGGCACTAGATGAATTAATGAAAGAACTAAATGTTTAAACTCATTTGGTAGACACAGTTCTTTTACATAATTATCCACCATTTTTCTTAGGTCTGGTACTAAAGGTGTACCCAAATGTAATGTCTTATAGCAACTCATTGATATTTCACGATACTTTTTTGGCGTAAGACGTTGTTTACTGCAACTATTTACATATGAGTGCCATTCAGGGAAAGACTTAGTATTTATTTCTTTGGGTATATATTTTGTATAATTGTATCTTGTTAAGCGATGCTCACTTACGAATCTTATTAGATGAGATAATTGAATGTCACTTTTGTCTAAATTTAATGCAATGTAAAGTATACTTAGAAGGAGACTATGAGTAATTGTTTGCATTTCATTGTCTCGACCAATTGCTCTACGTTTATTGTTTTTCTCATTTTTTTTCTTATTTCCATTTTCCTCATGTTGTTCATCAATCTCACTAGAGGAATCTTCCTGGTCTTTAAATTGACCAGTGAATCGGTCGTCAAATTGTGTAACTAGCCTAAAAAATAAAGTTCATTTAGTAGTAGCTAATAATAATATATATGAAAATCTCGTGTGGACAGCATTTCAAGTAGGTATAAATCATAAATAAGGTAATTAGAAAATTATAATAAAATTTTTGCAAGGAACAGGCAAAACTATATTATATATATATATATATATGTGTGTGTGTGTGTGTATATATATATATATATATATATTAGTCTTTCATCTATGTATAATTGTGTATGATTCAATCATCATTACATAATACTTAAGTTTTTTAAATTGAGGTTAGACAATGTAATACATACCCAATGTTTTTCTTATTTTGATATTTTTTAATGTATCTGGTCCAAATCCAAAGTACTTTCATTTTAAAACTAGGCTTTGCTCCTAGACCGATCAGTTCATCTGCTAGACCATGAAGTACGAAGTTGAATGCATGCCATTTGTGCCATTCTCCAGTCACTGAAACATAGTAAATTAATATATTTATCAATTTTGTGGTGACCCATTACGAGTTAAATGTGTCCTTCTTGGGTTGATCCTATTTATACTAGGGATGTTTCAAATATTCATATTCATTTGGACTAATACTCACAAATTTTCAAATATTCATAATAATAATAATAAATACTCTTTATTGCATACAAATAGTTATTACATGTGCACAAATAATAAATGACAGAATACAATAGGCGACCTTATCGCTAAGACGATCTCTCCCAGGCAACCTTAGGATAGAGAAAAGTAAAAGGGATATAGGTAGTGCAAAAAGACTGAAATCCACAGATGGATCATGTTCAATATTTAATAGGGGTTAAAGTATGACATTGCCGTTTTATAGTAATAGATACTTTGTATTGACATAAAACCTTCGTGTGTGAGATTTTCGAGTGAAACTTTTTTCACATGATACCTATGAGGTTCTTGTTTTAAAAAATGTGCAACATTTGATTTTCGACTTTCAATTGTTTTTTTTATTCAGCTTAGACGGGAAAGATGGATACTTCGAAAATCCGAGTAATCTTTGAATACGAGTTCCGACGCGGAACTAACTCGGCAGAAACGGCTCGCAATATCAATGCTGCGTTTGGAGAGGAGACTGCTAATGAACGAACCGTGCGTTTTTGGGTTAAACGCTTTCGTAATGGAAACTTCGACTTGAAGAACGAACGACGTGGAAGACCGCCCACACAGGTGAATAACGCCGAATTGAAGAAGATGGTGGAAGCCGATCCGAGTCAAACTACCCAGGAATTAGCGGCATGGTTTAACGTTACCTTACCTACAATATTGACTTATTTGCATCAAATCAATAAGATAAAAGATATAAAAAATGGGTGCCTCATGATTTGACTGATCTGCAGAAAGAAACGCGTGTTGAAACTTGCGTTGCCTTGTTGAATCGGTACAGAAATGAAGGAATATTGGATCGAATTGTGACATGTGACGAAAAATGGATTCTTTACGATAACCGAAAGCTAAATATGCAATGGTTGACCCCAGGTCAAACGCCGCAACAGTGCCCTAAGGCAAAGCTTACCAATAAAAAGGTAATGGTAACTGTTTGGTGGTCTGTTCATGGTGTTATTCACTATAGCTTTCTCAGGTCTGGTCAAGCAATAACAGCAGATGTTTACTGTGCCGAACTTCGAACAATGATGTGCAAAACTAGCAGTGAAACAGCCCCGACTCGTGAATCGATCTTCACCATTATTGCTCCATGATAACGCAAGACCTCACACTGCACGAGAAACCGTTGTAACTCTACAGGAGCTGCAGTTAGAAACCATACGTCATCCTCCGTCCTCGTCAGACCTTGCTCCAACAGACTACTATTTTTTTCGTGATTTGAACAATTTTGTACGTGGTAAAAAATTTTCTTCCCAAGAGGCAGTACAAAATGCTTTCACACAGTTTGTCGAATCTACATCCCCAGAGTTCTATCGCAAAGGCATAAATGAACTTCCGATTAGATGGCAACATTGTATAGATAATGAGGGTAAATATTTTGATTAAATAAATATGTTACATTTTAGAAAAAAACGAGTTTTAATTTTTCAGTACAAATCGGCAATTTCATACTTTAACCCCTAATATATACTTATTGACAATATTGATAATAAATATAGTATAATAAATACATATAGTAATAAATAACTTAATAATATATAAATACATACATACATATCTACATGTACACTGCACTCAATATCAATTCGCAAATAAGATCAAAGTTGACAGGGAAAGAAAAATAAGAGGGAATTGAGGTCTCCAAGGGATGAAATAGAACAGGTTTGAAACAAAAACATAGCGAGAGGAAATCATTAGGTAAAGAAAGAAAATAGAAATCCAAAGGAACTAATAGAATAATGATTTCTAATTTGCCTTTTAAAACTAGGCAGCGACTGAGCACATCTAATGACAAGTGGTAAGGAGGTCAAAAGCCTAGCAGCCTGCACAGTGAAAGAGTTAGTAAAGAAATTTGAAGAATGGGTAGGAAATTTTCAGAAGAACATAAGTATGTGGTATAAATATTGTAGGGTCAAGGGATTAAAAAGTATGGAGTAGAGAAGTGAAAGTATATGTGTATAGTACTTTCGGAGTCGCAAAGTCGGATTGGAATCCACTTGAGCTTATTACGAAACTCGGAAACATGGTCATATTTACGCAGTCCAAATATGAACCGGATGCAATGATTTTGGAGGCGCTTAAGTTTGTTGAGTTTCATGTTCATATTTATTATGGGTGTCACAGACAGTCCACTGTGCAGAGAATGCATGTAAACTGAAGAAACACCATTCCATGTACTCTTGCAATGCACAGGTGTGGCATCCCAACAAGCAAAAATCTCGGAAATCCTGAAGAAATGCCATTCCATGTACTCTTGCAATGCCCAGGTGTGGCGTCCCAACAAGCAAAAATCTCAGAAATCCGGAATCACTATCGGGAGCATATAACAAGCCCAAAAGAGTACTCGACATATGGACATCAATAAATACAACATACATAAATAAATCGTAAATACGGTTCATGTCCAAGGAAGGGCTTTCACACAAAATGGTTGCTTCATTTGACTAATAGTGAAAGAGAAAGAGACTGTCAAGAAATAAAAGATATTCAGTTTTCTAAATAAATACTCCAATACTAATCAAATAGTAAAAGTACAAAGTGAGTAGTAGGTAAAAGAGATCTATACATACATATAGTAAAACTGTAGAACCAGCGTGTCTGTACATTGAATATATTTACCAAAAACTGATTAGGGGCGATGAAGGAAGAGTATCAGAATACAAAAAGACGATTTTGAAACTTATTGTCTATCTTAGCGGGGAGGGGGTATTTTTCAGAGCATTCCCCATTGTACAGACAGTAGAACACACAGAGAGACCAATGTTTCTCTGAATGCTGAGGGGTTCTAAACCACCCGTGAGAGTGGGATCGTCGACAATACAAATAGCACGTCTTGGATGGAGTCAAATGCCGGCCCAGAGATGTGAGCAGTAATTCATATGGGGCCTCTCCTGAGCTTTGTAAAGCATTAGGAGTTGCCCAGGGGTGAAGTACCGCTTTGCTGTTTTTATGTTTCGAACAGGTTTTATGTTTCGAAAATTTGATATTCATGACTTTTTTGGAAATACTAATAAAAACGCTTATTACCCACTGCTCAACTGCAGTGCTCAACCAGTTAAGCATTAGGACTTCAATGCGATTCCCCACTGCTCAACTATTTAAAATTGAGCACTTCAGTTGAGCAGTTGGGAATAAGCAGCTCCGTTAGACGCACAAAAAAAAAATAAGATAAACACATCTCTGCGGTTGTCGTTTGAAAGGGGATCCCTATCACTTTAAAATGCCACCGCTATCAATCTTAAATTTGTGAGGGCGTATTTTAAACCAAAACTTACTCTCAACACTCTTCGTTTTCTTCAATGTCTTCACCTTCTGACGGTTCAAACGGCAACCGTAATTTTGAAGCCCAACGAAGGTGGTATCAGGCATGTCCTCTTTATAGGTGAACATTGTCTCCCTCACATTCGAATCCTGAGTTCCACATTCTACACAATAATAGTAACCGTCTATCAGTTTTAAGTCCGAACTACCACACACACTACAGTTAGTCATTTCGATTAATTAATTCGTACTGATGAATGATATTGATTTCAGTATTTTGATATTTTCAGTGGTGTGGGTCTCGAATGTCAAAATACAAAAGAGTTGCCACTCTAACATCGGAATTTTAGTACCGAAAATCGGTAAATGAAAAGTAAAACTATCAAATTTCTTTAATCAATCTTTAAGGTTGCCTGGAAGAGATCGATAAGGTCGCCTATTGTATTCTGTCATTTATTATTTGTGCAAATGTAATAACCAATTGTATGCAATAAAGAGTATTTATTATTATTATTAACAACATAAAAATCAACATTTTCTTATAAAATCAATATATATATATATATATAAAAATCTATTATATATATATATATATATATGTTGATTATATAAATATAAAAATCAAGTTACATATAAAAGATAATCAAACTTATATCCAATAATAAAATTTAGATATGGCGATGTAGGGATCGTAGAGAGCAATATTCTTCACAGAGGAAGCGGTGATCTTTGTTTGTACCTAATAATTCGAAGTTCCTTCGTTTAGCTGTCGTTTTTTATTTTTAACTATAGGTACTGGTTACAGTTAAACTTAAAAACTGGTACTGACTTGGTAAACTGGTTACCAATGGACTTAAAAAGGCCTGTTCCGTTTCGTTTTCTTATTATTAATAAGATAGAGCAGTGTCTCCATAAGTAGACTACAATTCTTCAAAAATACATTTCGTAGAAGAAAAAATCATGTAGAAATATTTAATAACCGCACGAACTTCGATTTTCTCTATTTTGCACAATAAAATTCCCGCCAAATGTAAACAACCAAAAAAAATATAGGTAACAGTTTTTTTTTATTTTTGATTGATTTTGGAGATTATTACTCATGTCTATTTTGTATTAATAATAAAATTATTGTTCATGAACGAGAATTATTTATTTTAAAAGTTGGCGAAATTGATACCTATTCATTTTGACATATACTTCATTGCCTTTGCATATTAAAATGATAAAATCCTAAATTGGTAGGAATATTTTTCTAAGGTGAATTGAATTAGTCGGCAAATACTGAATTTTTACTCACGACCGGTGACTCTTGAAAGGCTACTAGGGTCACAAGAATTTAGCCATTCCGATAAAAAAAATCCAGTGTTAATATAGCCAAATGTTACCAAAGTGTATCATTTATCACCCCTGGTACAAATTGTGTAAACGAAAATTTAGCAAATGTTTTTGAAACAGAAAAAGTAAAGAGAAAACTATTAACTATTACTACTAAAAACAGAACACAATATCCTACCTAATAAAATTTATAAAAGAATGCTATCGAAATCCCGGTTCTAAATTAAAAATGCAAAAAAAATCGTCGAAAGCGATATTATGTCAAAATGTAAATTTAAAACAAAAATGGCGACATATTTAGAATTGAAAGGAAAAGTACGTCATGTTGAAGTGAAGAAAAGAAATTATGAGATTTTAAACATACTTACAGTTTTATGACAGGGATGACGTCAGCAGAGTAAAAAGGCGTTCAATAATTTTAAAAAAAGAAAATTTAAGAGGCAACTTTCATATACGACGTTCAAGAAATTCAGACCTTTTTACGTGTTACTTATCACTGAGTTATCACCTAAAGCATCCAACCGTGATACATGCGTATGTATAAATAAAACCATAAAATTTAATATGAATGTGAAAAATCTTAATGATATGGTTTCTTAGTCGAAGTGGACTCAGCAAGCATATCAAAGAGAAGCATATCAATCAAATCATATTAAGCATTTAAAGAGAAATGTACGGAAAATGAAACTAAATCCACCAACAACACTGTAAAAGTACAGAAAACCGCCCTTGTAAAAGATTTTATAATCTTTGATGAAGAGTTGATAATGTTTAGAAAATATTCTTACAATATTTATCATCAACACAAGGCTTATCAGACATGCATTAAAAATCTTGATTAAAACTATATTGGGATTCATAGATTTTTCAGAGAATTACGCGTGTAAAATAAATATCGAAGAAATACTATCAATGCACTTTAGTGCATCACGAAGACAAACAGTGCTTGATCAACATCTACTACTAACCTTTAGTAGTAGATGTTGGCTTGATACGGGTTTAATTTATACCAACGACCGGCATCCTTTGCCATTTTGTTTTATTTCCGATAACAATTACCATGGCCCAGAGGAAATTTGGGCTCATTTGGCCCCGGTTCTGGTACGTGCCAAAACAGATTTTCCCGCTAACTACAATTTCAGATGGCCAGACAACACAATATCGAGAGGAATTTTTTTTAACTATTTCGCCATATATACAAAGCAATATGGATTTATATAATCTACCTGGAATTTTATTTGATCAAATGGCAATGGAGCAGCTAACGGGCTCGGGGGGGCGATAAAGTGAAAACTTGCCTCTTTAGTCGCGTATGGGTTCGATATTACGAACGCCAAAACTACGTTCGAGTTCCTTAAGGAGACAGAAATGAAAATAAGGTTGTTTTATATTTCGGAAGATTGAATTAAATTCAAATTGAAAAATTAGACTTTATACCAGTGCTAAGCACTATGATGCTAATCAGATAATTAGCACTAACTTAATTCGTTATATGCGCCTTAGTTGCTTTTGTGAAATTAGAAGAGGATTCTGTGATTGTTTAAACGCGAAACAAGTAACGCTGGTAAAAAACGTACCAAAAATAAAATAATAATTTTATCCGACATCAGAAATACCTTAGAAAATCAAGCTTTTGTAGATTTGCGCAATTGTCAATCTTTGAACCTAAAAAAAAGTAAACACAAACTTCAATCGACACGAAATATACATTCCAATAAGGAAAATTAATAAATGTCAAAAAACGGCCCAATTGTTAACAATTTTGAAAACCCCTATATATTTTATAATTATAATAAGTTATTAATTATAATGTATCATTAATTCCACAAATTATTCGATATTTATTAAATCCTAAAAGTTTACTGTACGTCAATAATCACAAAACGCGGGTATTTTAACACCAACCTAACCACAAAATATTCATAATAAATATCGAATAAGCACTGACCTTTGGTTGTCTTCGGGAATCTAAGTGAAACTTACTATGACTTTTTGAAATTCTCCTTTTAGTTAACCATTTTTACAAGATCATTTTTTGAAGTACACGGTTAGTCAAAAAGGACGTACAAAGTCCAAAGCGTTTTCAGTATTGTTAGCTGAACAACTTTTGCTGTGTAAACCATGGTCATTCTAAAAAAAATAAACTCCTACAAATCAAACCAGTCAGCTAATCATTTTATATGGTCAGTAAAAAAATATATTAAAATATTAACCGTAGTATAAGTGTTCAATTATGGATACTGAATACTCCTTTCGGCTTAGTACCCCACCCCCGACTTACTCCGTAGGTTTTTTTTTTAAATCATAAGAAAAAATAATAAATCTTTAAAACATCTGATTTAGTTTTTTCACTTGATGACACACACCCTTACAATTTTCCAGTGTGTTACGAATCTGCAGTGTGTTATCTATGTTGTTATTTGTTGTGTTATGGTACAGTTTTTTACGGCTTGACCTAAAATATGAGATTTCAGTTTTTAAAACTTTTAATGTAGCTTTGAAAACTAAACTCGCGGCACTGTACCATGACACTTTTAATATTTACACGTCTATCAAGTAAATATATTGAACTATATATGTGATACTATATTGAATAGTAGTGTCAAGTCTATTCGTACATATTGGTGGCGACGTGAAAACAAATTATTACGTAGGCGGGATGACAAGTATCTGGTCTAAACTATTTAAAAAGAACATATATTTAAAAAAATATCTCATTTTACAAAAGAGATTTCTAGCTATCCACATTCTAAATTTGAAATCGACGGCTCCAATACTTTTTAATAATCTGACATTTTAGAAAATCTTGTGTTGAATTTTTCACAAAATGGATAAAATTGAACAAAGAGCAGTGATAAAGTTTCTTCATATGAAGGGTTTAAAGGGATCAACAATTTTTGACGAGTTAAAAAATGTTTTAGGTGAAAGTGCTCTTTCATATGCCACAGTCAAGAACTGGGTTGCCGAATTTAAGCGCGGTCGTACAAGCGTCCAAGATGAATCCCGATCCGAACGTCAAAAAAGCGTCACCACCCCAGAAATGATCTCCAAAGTCCATGAGATGGTCTTGGACGATCGAAGATTGAAATTATCCGAAATAGCTGACAGTGTAAGCATCTCGAAAGAACGGGTACATCATATCCTGAGTGAAGAATTGCATATGAAAAAGATATCCGCCCGTTGGGTGCCGCGCTTGCTTACTCTCGATCAAAAACGAATTCGTATGCAAGACTCCCAACATTGTTTGAATCATTTTAAGAGTAATAAAGTGTTTTTTTGCGAAGATTTGTAACAACAGATGAAACGTGGGTCCACCACTATACACCTGAATCCAAAATTCAATCAAAGCAGTGGACAGAAGCTGGGTGTTCGGCTCCAAAGAAAGCCAAAGCTGTGAAATCGGCAGGGAAAGTGATGGCATCTGTATTTTGGAATGCGAAGGGAATTTTGATGACAGATTACCTTGCGAAGGGTCAAACTAATACCGGCGACTACTACGCTGATCTGTTACACAAGTCATAGGAATGTATTCAGCAAAATAGACCAGGTTTGACTCAAAAATAAAATCTTTCACCAAGACAACGCAAGGGTTCACACATGCGTTAAGGCAATGGCAATAATCAACGAATTACACTACGAATTGTTGCCCCATCCTCCTTATTCGCCTGACCTAGCACCGTCGGACTTTCACCTGTTCCCTAAGCTCAAAACTTTTTTAGGCGGACAGAAATTTGAGACGAATGATTCCGTTATAACTGCTGTAGAGGAGTATTTTGCCGGCCTTGAAGAAACGAATTTTATGGAGGGCATAACTGCTTTGGAGCGAAGATGGACTAAGTGCGTAGAGCTTACAGGAGACTATGTCGCAAAATAAAAACCACTTTGTTACGTTAAACTGAGTATTTCTTTCCTAGGCCAGGTACTTATCATCCCGCCCTCATCGTAATAATTACCTCATTGTAATAATTGTTAATTGTGACGGTAACGCAGTTGATCCTGCTTTATCGATAGAATATCGATACCTTTGGAACTAATGCGATATTATAATTAAAAAAAAATACACAAATTAATTAATTATTCAACCTATATATATATATATATATATATATATATATATATATATATATTCGAGCGAATGTTGATATATCTAAGATTAATAGACTTCGACACCGTACGAGTCAAACTGTCTAGTCCTCAATAAATCTAGTCGTCAGTCAGGAGTCGCAGAGTAAAACGATAATAGGTTTATTGAGAACAGAAGAGGACTCCTCGGAAGCACATGAAAATTGCAGACCCACGCTTTTATTTGATTATTACAAATACCACGTAAGAAAAACACTATGAAGTTTAATGAACTATCACTATTAACCCATAAATCGTTTACTATTATCAACTTCACTTCCATCTCAAGTACCCCCAAAAAGTTTAAAAAACTGTTGAAATACAATAATAACAAGATTGGGGTGTAAGAGGCTCACCTACCATCTTTGGAGCCTAAGCCAACCTCACCTGCTTGTGGTGCATCCTGCTATTAACTGACGAGGCAATGGCGTTCCCTTTTTGCGGTGGGAGGGTTACTCCGTCGGCATTGCTACCACCCTTCCGTCGGAGTCCGCCGCCATAACGATGCCTTATAAGCCGCGAGGCCCGCATCGTGTTCCGGCGGTGAGCGGAAGAAGCCGTCCCGAGAGAGGGATTGTTGCGTGTGGAAATGAGGACCGGCGGTTGCGGGGAATTACAGACGCGCATGGGCGTGACATGGTGGCGCGGGGATCAGGGAGACCCGGTGAAACGGTTGTCCGCTGACCGCCCGCGGGTTGTTGGGGGCCCGAACCCGGGGATCTTACTTTAATCTCCACCCCAGGAGGCTGCCCCGCCGCACTTGAAAAATCCCTTGGGGTAGCAGTTGTGCCGGAGGAGACCGGAGTGGAACCCGACTGCTGCCCCCGGGGGGGGGGGGGACCGGGGGCCCTTCCGTACCCCGCGCCAGCAAGTCACACAACCTTTGTGACCTGATTTTTTCTCCGCCCCGTGCTTTGTCCTTTGATCCACATGCGACCATTTCTCTCTCCGTCCCCCCTCTTCTTATTTTTCCTATTCACACTCACAATGGCCAGGAACAAGAAAATGTATAATGTGCACTCAGCGGCCCATCCTGTAAGTTCCACATTTAAAGTGGACTTTTGCAACATTAGAGGGATGCATAGTAACATCGACGCCGTCCACTACCACCTTGAGACGGCAAAGCCGGCCTTACTTTTCTTGACGGAGACACAGATTTCCTGCCCGGCCGATACATCATATCTTCATTACCCCGGTTACAAACTGGAGCACTGTTTTGTGCGACGTGCCGGGGTATGCATGTACGTCCGGGAGGATGTTTGTTGCCGCCGCCTCAGCCATTTTGAAGACGGGGACCTGTCGATTCTCTGGGCGCGTATTGACTACGGACGTTCCACTAAAGTCTACGCTTGCCTTTACAGGTCCCACAGCGGTGATACGGAGACGACTCGTTTTTTTGAGCGTCTACAAGAAACGACTGACAGAGTGCTCGAGCAGTTCCCTTGCGCGGAAGTGGTGATCCTTGCTGATTTCAACGCTCACCACGAAGAGTGGTTGGGATCCCGAACTACCGACCGCGCAGGGAGAGCAGCCTATAACTTTACACTGGCCTATGGTTTCTCGCAGTTGGTGTCCTCACCTACGAGGATACCTGATATCGAGAGCCATACTCCCTCCTTACTGGACCTCCTGCTGACTACGCGGCCGAATGACTACAATGTTGTTGTTGATGCCCCGTTAGGATCATCCGACCATTGTATCATTCGAACTGCTGTGCCAGCCAAGCAATCCGTGCGGACCCATTCACAGGGAACGCGCAAAGTCTGGCAGTACAAGTCAGCAGATTGGGATGGGTTGCGCGAATTTTACGCCTCTTATCCCTGGGGGCAGCTTTGTTTCTCGTCGGGAGATCCGGATACCTGTGCAGACTCCGTTACCGACGTGGTGTTGCAGGGCATGGAATGTTATATTCCTTGCACCGCGATACCGGTAGGCGGACGGAGCCAACCATGGTTCAATCAGTCCTGCAGAGAGGCCCGTCGTAATAAACGGGCCGCATACAGGGCCTGGGCCAGAGCACAGGTGTCCGAAGATCCGAATACCTCCGACTTGAGGAAGAAATTTAACGCTACCTCGAGGTGCAGTAAGAAGATCATTGTCAGAGCAAAGAATGAGCACATCCGCAGAATTGGCGACCGACTAGCTAGCTATCCTTCTGGAAGCCGGGCTTTCTGGTCGCTCGCTAAGGCTGCTGAAGGTAACTTCTGTCAGTCGTCACTCCCTCCACTGCGGAAACTCGATGAGTCACTGGCCCATGGGGCGAAGGAGAAAGCCGATCTCTTGGGCTATCTCTTTGCCTCAAACTCGACACTGGACGATAGAGGTGCCTCACCACAGTCTATCTCAAGGTGCACAAGCTCCATGCCGGAAATCTGTTTCACACAGCGTGAAGTCCGGCGAGCTCTAGCATCTCTTGATGTCCGAAAATCGAGTGGGCCTGATGGTATTCCTGCAGTGGTGCTTAAATTTTGCGCTCCCGAGTTGTCCCCGGTGCTTACGCGACTCTTTAGGCTCTCATACTCTACAAAAAGCTTCCCGTCAACATGGAAGGTAGCTCATGTTCACCCTTTACCTAAAAAGGGTGACCGCACAGACCCGGCCAACTACAGGCCAATAGCGATCACCTCCCTCCTCTCCAAGGTGATGGAGCGTGTCATAAACACACAGCTCCTTGGGTACCTAGAGGATCACCAGCTGATTAGCGACCGTTAATATGGATTTCGCCATAATCGCTCCGCTGGTGATCTTTTAGCGTATTTAACACACCGCTGGGCTGACGCCATTGAGAGTAGAGGCGAGGCTCTGGCTGTAGGCCTAGACATTGCGAAAGCTTTTGACCGGGTATGGCACAAATCGCTGCTTTCCAAGTTACCATCTTTCGGGATACCCGAGGGATTATGCGAATGGGTTGCCAGTTTCCTGACTGGACGGAGCATCAGAGTCGTTATCGATGGTAGCTGCTCCGACACCATGTCTATTAACGCTGGCGTCCCGCAAGGCTCCGTGCTGTCTCCAACTCTGTTCCTTCTGCATATCAACGACCTGTTGCAAATTGGTGACATACGTTGCTATGCAGATGACAGTACTGGAGACGCCTTGTACAAGGGCCGCGCCAACATCCCTCGGGCCGAAGTGGAAGAGAGTCGCGCCAGGCTTGTGTCTGAAATCGAAGACTCTTTACATCTAGTCTCGATTTGGGGTTCTCTAAACCTAGTGGATTTCAACCCCAGTAAGACGCAAGTTTGTGCATTCACCGCTAAAAAAACCCCTTTTGTTGTAGCACCTCGCTTTCAGAGCATACCTCTTAAGATCTTGGAGAGTATCGGGATCCTTGGTATCGACATCTCCAGCAAAGTCGAATTCAGGGGTCATCTGGAAAATAAGGCCAAAATGGCCTCCAAAAAGCTCGGTGTGCTGAACAGAGCGAAGCGGTACTTCAAACCTGGGCAACTCCTTATGCTTTACAAAGCTCAGGTGAGGCCCCATATGGAGTACTGCTCTCATCTCTGGGCCGGCGCACCGAAATACCAATTGGACCCATTTGACTCCATCCAACGACGTGCTGTTCGTATTGTCGACGATCCCACTCTCACGGGCGGTTTAGAATCCCTCAGCATTCGGAGAGACGTTGCGTCTCTCTGTGTGTTCTACCGCCTGTACAATGGGGAATGCTCTGAAGAATTGTTTAATATAATTCCCACCTCGGGTTTCTACAACCGCACCTCCCGTCACAGAAGTGCGGTCCATCCGCATTTCCTCGATACGGAGGTGTCGCGCACCGTTCGGTCCAAAAATTATTTTATACCGCGAACCCGTAGGTTGTGGAACGAACTGCCTCAAGAGGTCTTTCCATTGAGCTACGATATGGGGTTCTTCAAGAGAGCTGTGAATAGGATTTTGCAAGGTCGGCGGCGCACCCGCATACCCCCTGGTGTTGCAGGTGCCCATGGGCGGCGGTAACACTTATCACCACGTGGGACCGCTTGCTCGTCCGCCCACTAATCTATAAAAAAAAAATAAAAAAAAATAATTAATGATACCTAACATGATGCATTGTCGATTCATTTTTATAAAAGTTTTTACACTCCAACTTTTAATACAAAAATACATACTAATCCATAGACGTCAAATAGTATTTAATCGTTTCAGTTTATGGCAACCCGAAATACTACTATACAGTAATTTTGTAGCGTACGTATCGTTGTCCGTCGTCAATAACTTCCTGTAATATTCGGGCGTGTTCCCCTTTTACGTTTAATTAACTGAAAGAAACTAATAGTCTAACCGTACCGCGAACATTGGAAAATAGTCGCATCGCCGTTTGCCGCGTCAAATTGTGATGTTAGGTATACACCACACCCCAGGGTGGAAGTGATAGGTTGCGTGTTTTGCGTGTTTATGACCGTATTTTGGACAGTTCGGTTCAGTCAGTGGGGTTGTTTAGCGTCGTGTTTAGATCTGTGTGGGATGTGTAAGGGTTAGTGCGAGGCTGATGGTGTAGCGCATGATATTGTGGGTGTCGCGGACGGAAGTTCATTGATGGGCATTATTCCGGTTGGAGTTAGGGCGGCGAGGCAGCCGCACCGGCGGTTTCCTGCTTCCACGAGGGTCGACGACAAAATCCGCCACACTGGAACTAATGGAATTGGAGAACATTGTTGCCAACACTGTCTACTTGAAAGCAAGAGAGGGTATGTAGACACTTCATTTACAATTAAAATTGAACGGGTGACGGCGCAAGAATTATTCATGAATAATGTTCGTAGCATTAGGCCACTGTATTCTGAACAGTTTTACAATTGCCTGCTTTGGTGGGCTATGCATGTTTTTAATACATTTTGAATTGTTTTGGAATTGTCAAATTTTAAGAGTATTATTATATTCCTTTTCTTAATATTTAATTCTCTCAGCTCCCTGAGACTACATGATCCTAATCCTAAGAATCCTAAGAAATATAAATAGGCTTTAGAAAGGTGTCATTTAGGAATAGATTGTAAATTGTAGGATAAGCTTTGATTGAATTTTTATTTCAGATAGGCCTATATCCAATAGTGTATTCAACCTTCTCATAGCCAAACAGATATCCACTATCAACTGATGAATGTTATTGAAAATTGTCAGGTCCATTACAATACCTATATACCTATATCAGACTTATAGTTAACTAATTGCTAGGAATAACACTATTCCTCATACTAGGATTTTCTTTGTGTTTTGTAAAAACTCCAAGATCCTAAAACACATATAGGCAAACACAAAGTATTCTGAACAATAATCTTTATCCCTGCAATAAATGCAGGGCATGTAGGAGCTTTGCCCATGAGGCTAATCAGTTATTAATTATTACTTATTCAAATGTTTCAACACTTATGTTTATTATTATTATAGGATATCACTATAATATTAGCCAATTGAGCATTCACACAAATACAAACTCTCTTGCACCTCATTATCAACTGATTAAGAAGCCTATATCCAGCAGTATAGCAGCATGAGCTGATGGAATGGAATGGATAAAACTATAAGACCATGCTATCACATTCTAACAGTGTCCTTGTTCCATGATATGGATATATCTTACATATTTATATGTGACATGACTGAAACCTAAAAAAATGTGATTTTTCACTAACATGCCGTTTTTACTGGGTTTTAAATTTACATGTACTACTTAGATATAGTACTGTCTAACTTCCTAGAACTTAGTACTACTTAGTTCTTAATATTCTAAGTAACTAATACAATTATTATTATGGGAAAAAGTGAAAGGTGTTAAAAACAAATATACAATCATATGTGATTGACCAAATGGCGAAATCAGTTACCACTGAGCTCAATTCAATAGAGCCAATGGCAAGAAAAAAAGCTACATTCAAGATGGCAGATGTGAAAAAACTACTCCAAGAGGGCTTGATAACATTACTGCTGAAAAATTGCAAAATTGTATAAGCCACGTCAAAAAGAAGAGATGAAATTTGACAGTCTTGATAATCAAATAGATAAAACGATTGATTCCTTCATAATAAATGTAACAGGCGAGACATCCGACAATTTCTCAGACACCAAAGCAGAAACTGATTCTAATTAATTAAATAATTTATTATTAAGAGCAAATACTTGTTTTATTTTTACCAAACGCTATATAGGTACCCACTTTAGTAATGACACTATGTCGATTTGTTAGTTCTAAGCTATCATGACAAACTCGATAGCGTTACTCTATAACAGGGTTTCTTAACCTGCGGTCTGCGGACCCATGGGGGTCCGCGAGTATGTCCGTGGGGGTCCGCAGACCCATCTCTGGACTATATAAATGAAATAAATAAATCCCACCAAAAGTCTCGTGATTGTGACCATGTAGCGTAGCAATAAAAAGCGAACGACTCAGTAACACTGCGAACAGGCGTCTATTATCTGGCACCATCGCTACATTCATTAGGCATATAGGGAGGCATTAGCTGCTAAGAATATGCCAGAAAAATTGAAAAACAGTATTAGATAACATTGTGCAGGTGATAAATTGTATAAAAGCTAGGCCTCTAAATTCTTGTATTTTCGTTATTAATTGTGAAGACGTGAGAAGCATTAACAAACAGTTGTTATTGCACACTGACATGCACTGGTTGTCTCGTAGCAAAGTTGTGTCGCGTGTTTTTGAGCTGAGAGACGAGATCAGAACGTTCTTTTTCAGTAATTCTACAGGTGGCGTCAATAAATATGCTGATGGCTCTCAATGGTAGCCTATGTAGCTGACATCTTTAGTGCCGTCAATGAGCTGAACTTGAGCCTACAAGGGACAAATAACAACATCTTCAAGATAAAATTGAAACAATGTTGAAAAAACTTGATCTATGGACAAATCCTTCACTTAAAAAAAAAATTATGATCATTTTCCTACACTTTCTACATTTTTTTTTAATCATCTGGTGGAGCTTTGTTGCCAGTAGAAGTACACGTCGAAATTATTAAACACCTCTTCGACGAAATTATTAAACACCTCTTTGCTTTGAGGTCTAAAATTTAGAGATTATTTTCCAGCACCAGAAATAGAACTTGGATATTTCAATACAGATATTACTGCCTGACAACGACACCGGAAAATCAATTAATACAAATAATATCAATATCGCGTGATTCAGATTTGAAATGGAATTTCAAAGAATCCTCTCTATCCAGTTTTTGGGTAAATTTAAAGAAAGATTATAAGGAAATGTCAGAAGAAGCACTGAAACACTTATTGCTGTTTTCAACAACATACCTATGTGAAAAATCATTTTCTACCCTTGTATATACTAAAAACAAATTGCAAGTAGAACTAGATTTAAGAATACAACTTAGTAGTCACTTCAATCCGAATATCACTGATTTAGTTACAAAGAAGCAAACACCAACCTTCACATTAAAAAAATATATGATACCTAATACATTTTTAATAATTACAAATTATATATATTACAATTATTGTGAAACAAAATTACATTTTGAAGGTTGGAAAGTAATGTTTTTTTTTTATATATTTGTAGTACTAATAATTTATGGGGTGTATGGGGTCCCAACCTACATCTCTGGGACCCAAGCCAACCTCACCGGCTCGTGGTGCACCCTGCCGACCAACGAACGAGGCTCTGGCGACCCGCCACCACGCACTGGACCAGCGCGGCGGGTTACGGTCCACCCCCCCCCATGGGGGAGGCCTATGTCCAGCAGTGGACGTCTAAAGGCTGAGATGATGATTGAGATGATGAATAATTTATGCGACTTGTATTACTGTTTTTTTATTAAGGGGGTCCATAACAATTATACTTGATTTCGTAGGGGTCTGCAGCGGGAAAAAGTTGGGAAACGCTGCTCTATAAAATCGTAGGTAACATAAATGTGCTTACACAATATTATACATATATGTATTTTGATTTTTATTATAATACAGGATATTACATTTATTCAAACTCTTTACTACTTGGTAATATTTTATAGATTTGTACTTTATCTAAGAATGTTTTTAACCACTGGTAGTAGACACAAAGGTCATTGTACGAAATTCTTCAATTCTTCCTGCTTCGCGACCAAGCTATATCTGTCATATGGGTATTCCTAGTGCAGAGGGTAGCACACTTCCACATTTATATATATACTTGCCATTATTATCACTATCTGTTATTGTACATGTACCTACCTGTAATAGTATCTTACATATATTATAATAGTATCATTAGTTAAATAAGGACAAATGTAAACAGCATTCAGTTACATTAAAAAAAAGATTATTATATTCTACTATACTTATGCAATTGTGGTGTTGTGATGGCAAATAATATCTTTCTTTCTTTCTAAAAAAAGCTACAGCAAAAAAGAAAGGGAATTTAATGACACATACAAGTCATCAATTTACAGCCTGAAGAGAAACCAAAGCCTAACCTCAAATTAAATCTTTTTTCTTTTTAATAAAGGAAGCAGAGGGAAAAGCGGCCCATATGATGGTCTAATAAGAAAACACCCATTAAGTATTAGTGATTACTACAGCACATAGTATGGCCAAATGCCAAAACAAACATTATTTAGGCTTGTTTGTTTGCATGTTTCCTGGCATCTGTGAAAACACTTTGAATTTTAGCATTTATCTGTCAAAAGATTATTTGATGTATGTGTAAACAAGTTTTTGAGTTTGAAGTGATTTTCCTTACTGTGGCATACCTATAATTGTTGGATTTTAAAAATAGAAGTTTCACTATTCAGCAAACTACCCAATTGTATTATATTTAAATAATCTCCTCATTCCATAAAATATTGATTTAAGAATCATCTAATGAAACTGTCTCAGAACCCCTTAGAACATTATTTTAAGGGATTGTGTTTTTTTTGTAGTAAATGGATCTAGCGTTTTCAGAATTCCACTTAAAAGGATGATGATTATTTTCTTTCTATCAGCTGGCTTTGCTCAGGTGGCAAAACAATACAAGGGATGTGTGTTTTGCACGCTGGCCAAGTGAGTTGGTGAGTCCACTGTTTTAGAGGTGCTGTAGTTCCCCAGGGCTTGAGGTAATTGTTATCCCTTAGGCGCTTTTTGCGACACCCTTGGGTAGAGATGGGGTGGTGCTATTCTATAAGCCGGGTATTCTACCACACGCCAATCTGTATGTATGAATGTAGGTGCACAATGGGAGAGACCTATTTATTGTTCTCTTATTTTTATACATATTTAAATGAAATCTGGTGATCTGGTGAAAACTGATGATCGAATATTAGAAAATGTATATTCGAAAATATTTTTTATCCCCTCGCTAAAAGTGAATGTCACATCATGTGGGGTGTTTTTTAAGATGCAGTTAAGGTCACTTTCACGCCTTTAATGCTAAATGCCTAGTATTTCCGAGTGTTGAAAGTCATCTGATGGGTTAGCCTGGTTCACCCATCGCCGGCTGGAGACTTAAAAAAAATAAACCATGCTCATGTAACCAATTACGTGAAAGTGATCAAATCACAGAAAAAATTTTACCTAACGCAGAAGTATTATCTAAAATTTCTAATGGTAATGTATTAAATGAAATATCTAGTATTAACATCACTTTTCGATTGGTGTTAAGAGATCGATGTTACTTATCCACCTATCAAGAGATTTTTATTAAAAAAGTTTTTACTCCTCCCAAAAAGAGAAGTCCCGGTTTGTTCTTTGCTTCAATTAACATTTACCCCATCAATACAGTATAAGTTTATTTTGCAAATAGATAACAAACTTTAGCAGCAGGTGTGAGACACGTGACTTATTGTAATATTAGGTGTATTCCCGTCTGGCACCAGACTTACATTAAAAACAAAAACTAGTCCGCCTTATCTGCTGCGTGCGACATTTGACTGACACTTTATCTATTTTTTTCTTACATTTTCCGCGTCCTCACTTTCCTATGCCCGGACAGTTACATAAGCTACTTAAGATAAAATGCCAGAGCTAGGGCAGTCACATGTTTTTAGATATTTAGGGCTGCGAGTATAATGTCGGTCATTTAGAATACCGTACCATCAGCTTGTAGCTCTCCACTGCTGAATATAGGCCTCTCCCAAGGACTACCACCACATAAGGCATTCTGTTCTACTTATCCAGCCACTACCGGCGACTTTCTTTAAGTCGTCAGTCGTCACCTATCTATATCTATATCACAAAGTCTTCAATCAGTGCGTCCTGCCGTTTTGAAGTATGGTGCCGAAACGTGGTCCCTGACTGTCGGCCTGATTTACAAGTTCAAAGTCGCTCAGCGAGCGATGGAAAGAGCTGTGCTAGGAGTCTCTCTGTTGTACAAAATCCGAAGAAATTTGACGAAGATCTAAAGTTATCGATATAGCTCAATGAAACACCAAGTTCAAGTGGCATTCGACCGGCCATATATGCCGAAGGACGGATAACCGATGAAGGAGACGACTCCCTGAAAGGAGACTACGTACTGGGCATTTTTTCTAAAATGTATGGAAAGTAAATAAAGAAAGAAGAAAGAAAAAACATTCATTTGTACACACAAAACACCATAATACGAGGGTGAGTCAAAAATTATGTACACTTTTCGTTCTACAATTTATGTATTTACACAAAAATAAGGGTTCAATATATGCATCATTTTTCAACATGTAGGTACATCGTTTTTCAACATAGTCTCCTCCCTTGTCAATACACTTGGTCCAGCGGTGCACATGTTAGCATATTCCTTTCAAAAAGAAGGTTTTCGGGTGGTCGCCAAGCCACTTTTGCACCGCTTCTTTATGCCGATGGAAGCCGAGCTCATCGTGGATGATTTGATGGCTGACGTTCAAAGAAGACGCAACCTCATCGATGGTAACTCGCCTATCCGCCAGAATCATCTCTCGAGCTTGCTGAATCTTGTCGTCCGTGTGGAGGTTGATGGGCATCCTGCTCCCTATTCGTGCGTCACACTCAACCGGCCACTTTTAAAGTTCTCGATCCACGAAAAAACACGTTTACGTGACAAGGCACTGTCCTCGTATTGTGATAAAGTCTATGGTGAATTCAGCCCCTTTCACACCTTCTAACCAGGGAAATCGGGTTACTGTTCGTTGTTTCTCTTTGGTGCAAACTGCTAGTGGACATGTTTACACTGTAACCGCATAAAGGCAACTGACGCGATCGGGGTCAGATGGCGCACACATGACTACAGTCGTACCAACTCTAAGCATGCATGCGTAAAGGCAGTATGACAACCTTAAAGGTGTGTTATGATGAAAGTGTGGATAATTTTTGACTCCGTCGTACATAAAATTTAACATACATCACGGACAAGAGATAATGCGGTGTAATTGTGTGTCTGTAAAAAGCTTAGCATATGCTACAACCCACAGAGGGTTACAGCGCTGGTTTTCAGCTACACCGTGGGATTTAGTGGCGAGCGAAAGTAGCGAAATGTACTTTGCGTCTGGGCCTCTTTTTTGTAAATTTTGTAAGATGACTAATTCTCGGGTTTTGTATGCGTGTTTCCTCATGATATTTCGCTTCACCGCCGACCTAGTAAATGTGAAAAATATGGCCGGGGTTCAAACTGACGACCTCTCGGATGTGAGCCGAGAATATATATTCAATGGGTTACCACAATTATGTTACCAAATCACATATATTTATCAATTTAAACGGGTCTTAACGCGAATGTTTGCTTTATTTATTTTACTCCACGTTTCGGTTGGGTTGCACCAACCATAGTCACGAGCTGACTGAAGAGGCCGGTAGTCCACGTCGAAAGTTGCGAGCAGTTTCATCAACTACCCGCATTTTCTCTTCATATACCGGAAAGTTGTGACACAACATTCACAATATCAGAATTAGCGTCAGACGGAATATCGCGAGGTTTAATTTTATTAAATTATTCATTATTAATCACTAGTGACCCGCCCTCGCTTCGCTTCGGATTATAAAAGTTTTTTTTTTCAATTTTTTTTTTTAAATTTCAAAATAAAATATGGCTTATATTAGACACGGATAATGTAGCTTCCTATTTATAAAAGAATTATTCGAAATCGGTTCAGTAATTCCAGAGATTACCCCTAACATACCCACAAACACACAATTTTACCTCTTTATTATTTTAGTATAGATATAGACTACCACAGATGCAGTCTATCTTATAGACACCTGGCATCTGATAGGGTATTACATCCTTTGGTGTGCGTAGGTTTTCCACTACTTTGGAGGTCGGTGTATATACAGTCTTAATGGAGTACTTTCTTAATACTGTTCCAACTTTGTCCATCGCTCCTTTAGGGTACGGCATAAATGTCCGTTGTCTGTTGGTTGATGCAACCCAACCGAAACGTCGAGTAAAAATAAAAAGAGGTAAACATTCGCGTTAAAACCCGTTTAAATAGATAAATATGTATGATAAACGTGAAAATCTCAGATGTTATACCAAATCACATGTTTTCAAATACGTAACGGTATGAGTATACATATATAGGTATATAGGAAAGCATTTGAATATTATTTGATTACCTATGTATACGTTGTAGTAACACTGCGATATTGGTTTTTAGCGAACATCAAAGGAGCGCACGCTTCAAAGGGCGCTTGTATACTAAAAGAAGCCTTCGTAGAATTTTGTCCTGTGATAGAATTGGTCCGTTCATTGTCATTTCAGTTCGCTAATTCTATGTATGACATCGTCGTGAGTGAGTACAGCTCCTTTGACGAATTTCTTCGTTTCGCATCTTGCTAAACGAATTTTGAACTTTGAGGGTGTTTTACACTGTGCTTATCATATCGTGATTTCTATGAACTCGTCTACCCCATAGGTTGTGGGTCCTGTGGCAAATATGACAAAGCAACAATAAAATCAATAAATCGCATCAAAATTGGAACCAGATTCGCCCAAGATGAGCTGAATCTAACCGAAATCAGACGTTACAAGTTTCCGTTTGTGTGTATAAGTCCTAAGAGCGGGTTGGGTTCCCACTATGTCGGACCGACACATTTATCCTTACCGGACTGTCGGATTCACGAATATCAAACCATTCGTGAATGAGATATCCGTCACCTCTATCGTCCCCGATGTTGTATCGGTCCGACATAGTGGGAACCTTCTCTTAGGAGCAAAACACATAGAAATGGCGTCTGGCGCTGGCGTGGCTCGGGCGTGGTGCAGACGTGTCATGGATGCCATGTGGCCGCCCGCGCCACGCCATTTCAGTATGTTTTAAATCGCGTCGCTTCCATATATTTTATATGAAATGAGAATGAAATGGCAAGACGCCCGAGCCTCGCCAGCGCCAAACGCCATTTCTGTGTGTTTTGCGCTTAACAAAGCAAACTGCCATTTTTTAACAAGTATCGATTAGACATTGCTTCAATCAATTAAAGGTTTCAATACAAAAAGTGAACACATTAAAATCAAGTGCAGAGCCAGTTACGGGTTGGCTGACCCCAACACCAGCAATTGATTAATGCAAACATTTTTATTTTTAAATCATTAAATTGTTAATGTTTTATCATTAATCAATTAAAGCGGAAACACGAGTGATAAATATTTGGTATAATATAATAATGTTTTTTCAGTTATTTTCATTAAATGGTAGGATTTTTTTATAGCATTTATTATGGTCATGTAGCGTTCGTCGGCTTTATAATAGCTCCATCCCATCTCTTCCCGCACCAGAAGCTCTGTCTTCTGAGCAACAGCACCTCTTAAACAATGGACTCGCTAACCCTCTTGGCTATCGTGGCGTTTAAAGCCCAAACATCCCACATGCACGAGACAGTCCTGGCCGTGTCCGTGAGTGAACGATAAAAGGGCTGGTTACCGTTGTTTATTTATTAAAAGCTCGGCTATGTCCCGCTCATGCGTGCAAAATAAGTCGTTCCTTGCATTGAGAATCATAGTATGAGACTCGTTCTGGCCAGGTGGATCTATGACTTAAGAAAGTCGATGGGAGTGGGTGAACCTTGGTACAGTGGGTGGTTAACTTGGTACAGCAGTGCCCCCTGGTGAGTACAATTAAACATTTACAAAAAACCGCTTAAAAATCTGTTCAATCGTTCAGAGAAAAGTGGTAACACACATAGATCATATATAGGTGTATCCAGATGACTTTATTAAACATTCCCATCATACTATCAGTCTGCTGGATATGGACCTCTCCCAGAGGCCTTAGGAGAGGTCTAACATTCCCATGATATGCAATAACAACCGTCATAACCGTCATGACCTCTACTCGTTATTTCTAAAACAACTTGACCGAAAAGCATCCTATAATCTTTCAGAGTAAACATGCTTTATATAAGTGATAACCCCAACTAATTAAAACAAATAATTTAGTTTGCCAAAACATAGGCACTGAAACAAATACGGAGTTCACTATAATTATCTATCTCCAATTATATTCTTTTTTCTCAACGGGCGCGCAAAAATTAATTGTAATTTGATAATAATTAATTTTAATTTTTTGTCATTAATCCCTAGATTACCACAAACGAACATACTGTTTTTATATACTATGTGGAGATTTAACAAGTAAAAAAAAATTTGGCTTGCAAGATTTGACCCAAACATACATGGGAAGTTAAATAAAAGCTTGTAATAACTATGATTCCTTATATACTTCATTGATTTCGCTTATTATTTTCCTTGGTGACCGGTGAGGTTAAAGATAATTTGACGTCATAGTATCCATGCAATTGTCCGACTACGGAAACAGGACGTTTTTATACCATTTCCCGCTTTATGCTTGCACAATAAGATTTTCTACTCTTTTATGTGATTCTTTGTGTACGTTCTAGACATTTAAAGAGTGCATTACGTCAGTTATTTATTTAATTATATTGTTATCTTATTGCACATTAGACAATAAAATTCAAAATAAGCATTCAAACATAAAATTACTGCTATTATCGACGCCTATCGTCACTTCTCTTAAGTGACAATTTCGGCGATTATTTTGGCAAGGTGGCTACATTTTTAAACGTCTAAGCATATCGTGACCAACACTGCTAAAGCGTGCTCGAAAGAATTTCGATCATTGACATCAGATCACCCAAGACTGGACGGTAAAGAGAATTGTATGAAATCGTTGATTACCGACCACTTTACTAGACCCCTCATATTAGTATAGAAATTTAAGGCATCTGCCGGGCCGGCCTCACGTTTTCAGCCCGCCCCATATTGTAACTATTTAATTATACTATGTACTGCGACCTATGCTATTACAGAACTCCATAAATACGACATAATGCATCGCATTTTTAAAAGCTGAAACTTAATATTATGTGAAATATTGATAAATAGTGGATAGGGGGCCGGGCTGAAAAACTTACGTTCCTCAGTCTGGCCCTGTGCCTATTGAGGATGGAGCTGGAGCTATTGAGATGTGCTTTAATCAAATGTACTCCTCTTGACAAGCATATGTACCGCTTTCGTTATCAATGTTTGATATAGACATTTAAGGCATCTAAATGTTTTCGCCGCTTTTAATCGCTTATATTTTTTTTATATTATATTATATCCTACAAGAAAGTGATGAATATACTTTTTTACAGAAGTACATTGATCCAGGCGGAGTCCCTTGTCTATTAGCTTTGTTTTTAACTACATAATTACAATTTAATAATATTTATGTGCTAATATGTGACCATTATTTATGTGCTAATTTCAGGACATTATTTATCTATCACATTAAGATGAACAAATTAATAAAACCATGCCGCGTACCTAACTAAAATATTTTTTTATTAAAATTAACAATTAATCAATATCATACGCATTTTTGTATACGTAAAAAATAAACAAAAGTAGGTAATCTTAAATTGGGAATCACAGATATCAATGTAAAAATCATTTTGATTGAACCTTATATACATAAAAATTACAGATCGATAGTCAGTTATTGTTACATGATCAGGAACTATCGCTAAAATCACAGATTAGAAGTTTAAATAAATTAAGATTTTAAATATTTGACTCCAATTAATTCACTGACGTTACCGCCATTTCTGAAGTGGCGTTAGTGTCGTGCCTACTTTTTTATTTGTTCATGAATCTAACATCTTTTAGTCACCACCATAAAAATGTTAACATTTGTTACATGAAACTAAAATGAGGGTTTTTGCTTGTTACATGAAACTAAAAATAAAATTTTCAGTACTGTTACAATAATCCAAAAATACAGTTTTTAACACTGTTACAAGGAATGTGTGTTTTACAGAATCCGTTGTCTGAAAATAACAATTATTTGTTGTCTAAAAACAACTGTTATTTAATATCATCATGAGTTTAATGTTTAAAATAATTTTGTCTATTTAACACACTTTAACTTGTTTTTTCAAGTGGTCTCCAATAACAATGTTGTAATTATTAATTATGTATAGTTCAGACAATTCATCCAGACTTATCAATGTGATTTTTGTATGGATATCTGTGATTCCTAATTTAAGATCATTTTTGTTTTTTATGTACCTATACAAAAATGCGTATGATGTTGATTAATTGTTTATGTTAATAAAGAAATATTTTAGTTACGCGGCATTGTTTTATTAATTTATATTTTTTCAACATATTATGAAACTATGATAGATAAATAATGTCCTGAATATTAACACATAAGTAATGGTCACCGGAGCAGTAGGTACTATGTACTTCTGTAAAAAGTATATTCATCACTTTCTTGTAGAAAATAATGTAATATTTAAAAAAATATAAGGCATTTAAAGCGGCGTAATTATTTAGATGCCTTAAATATCTATATCTGAGAGGTATAGTGAAAACGAAAGCGGTACATATGCTTGTCAAGAGGTTTGATAAGGCACATCTCAATGGCTCTAACCGAGGAACAGGGCCACCCTGAGGCACATAGGTTTTTACAGCCCGGCCCCGTATTCACGTCAATATCTCGCATAATATTAAGTTTCAGCATTTAAAAAAGCGCTATATACGAGCAAAAATTGCCGGCCTGACAGAGAAAAGGGACACTTAAGTTCATGAAATTATTTTTATTTTTCAATATCCATCTAAGTTCTTTAAGCCCGGCCCTTTATCCACGTCAATATCTCACAATATATTAAGTTTCAGCATTATTAATAGCGAAGAGGTACATTGAAAATGGTACATATGCTTCTCAAGACGAATACGTTCGATTAAGGCACAGCTCTAGTCGATGGGCCGGGCCACCCTGACGCACATCTCATTTGCCTATTTAACCAGATGACGGAACGACGTCAGATTATATGGAATTGGATAAATCCCAAAACGTCCAGCAAGCAATAATATTCAGTAGAATAAGGAATGCCTAAATGCCGCTTATGTAACCAGTCCTTATAATCATCTCTGCGTACTCATTTGTACGCAAGTAGTAATCAGAACTCATTTTAAATGCATAGATGGTATTTCTAACATGATATGAGTAGTCATTTGTGAGCGAAACTGTATCCTTGATTACGCGTGGTAGAACAGAAAGCCAGTATCATGTTGACAATAATATATCTATTGAATTATAATGTTTCGTCTGCCTGTTTAATCAATCGGTGAAGGAATATTTTGATTATGTACAAAATCTTACGACAGTAGAATCGTCATTATCTTTTCCTTGTTATTATAAAATACGAATTATGGACAAATAATTTGACGCTTTTAGGTTAGTTCTAATTTTGAGTTCAATATTAACATTCCTCGTCTATTAGTGGACATTTATTAGTAGTATATTCTATTAGTAGCCTCCGTTCACATGGATCTACAATCGGGCTCCACGATAATTTTTCCTACTCTTCGATCCATCAAATTAGGAATTCAAATATAATGACGTCTTTTTATGCCACTTCGATCCACCAATTTCTGAATTCAAATGTAATTATGTATTTCTAGGCCACTTCAATCCACACATTTGTCCAGAAAGTAATAATACAATAACTACGCATTTTATGTAAAACAATAAAATGTGATTCATTACTAACAACTTCGATTCAGCTGTGGATTGAAGAGGAAAAATAATTATCTATAAATCCGCCTGTGGATCCAAGAGGAAGAAAAATTATCCAGGGATCCACCGGTGGAGCCTGATTGTGGATCCATGTGAACGGAGGCGACATTTCGATAGCTCTTTTTTGTTTCCAAAAATAATTCCATCATTCCAAAAAAATAAAACATGGAATTATTTTCAAAAAAAACACGCAATGAAGAAAGCATAACTCTTACAGTGGAATAGAGCGCTTCACTGGCTCCCGATTCAGTATATCATGAAACCTCTTTCCAGAAGGCTGATTTTGGTCTCTTCGATAAAATCGAATATCTATATCAAATCAAATTGAATCGGGAATTGTTAAATGTCACTAGTTAATCGGGAGTTATCCAATCAAAAAATCAAGCCATCGAAGTCGTTAACTGCAGTGTACTCGAATAAATCCTTTGTTTTTGAATTCTTGATTCACCAATCGTTATGATGCATTGAGAATAATGAAATTCATGAATAGAGATCAAATGCGCCGAAACGTCAATTCATAATACGAGTACATTGTCAAATTCTGAGTTCAAAGTCGATTAGCGAGCTGTCGCAAGCGCTATACTTGAAATTTCATTGCGGGATAAAATTCAAAATGTAGAAATTCTTCAAAGAGCTTACTACAGTCGCAGGCATGGCTCATAGAATTCCCAAGTTGCAGTGTGGCAATGGTCAGGTTATTTGTCGCAGTACCGACAATCGAAGCAATAGAGGAGTCCTTGAATGGAATCTGCGTACTTGGAATCACAGTGCTTACTGACAGTGTCTCGAGAAGAGTTACAAAAATGAATGCCTTTCGGAAATATCATCACGTTATCTATCTTGTTAAATAGATCTATGTATATATAGAAACCATATTCTAGACAAAACCGTTAGCAAACCACTTGTTCTAGAGAAAATGATAACATAATGTGGGCTAATCAACTGGTGTCGCGTTTCCTTCGCCTCATTTTGTTTTGCTATCTCTGGTTTCCGCCCACCAACATTTATCTCCGTTAATCCGTAACATGGCATATTGTCCAGTGCTCACAATGGAGCCTGATTTTGTCTTAACGCCTCTTCATGAACGACCTTGACTTCGAAGCATTGTCATAATGTCGACCAAGACTTTTGATCAAGAAGAGTTTTTGTAACCGACTGCTAGTCCCAAATTGATAGTTGCACGCCAACGCCTCTTCTTACTTTGTCGGTTGCGGGTCGCTGACCAAAGAATCCATAGCCTAAAAGAAAAATAGTAGATTGTTAACTAAGGGATGAAAGGCATCCATTTCTATTCATTCGAGCGCTATAGTTCGAGTCTGAAATGGGTGTCTTTCACTCGAATTAAACACTACTTTTCATTTCGAATATGAGGAAAGTAAACACAAGCCATACGTGCAAAAAAATATTTATTAAAAAATGTGTTGGTATACAAATGTGTTACTTAAAATTAATAATGAAAGTCGAGCAATTTGTGAATGCAAGAAATAGATTTTTTCCTGGAATATTAATATTAGATACCGTTTGTGAAATTCGATTATCATGTAGAGTATTGTAGAGGTATATCAGTAAATGTCAGAGAAGGCATTCTCTCGTTGGTAGAAGAAAACGTCAAGGTTGATTTTGACGCGGTTTAATCGGTGTCTTAAATAACATCACAAACAAAAATTCTACAAAGTTAAGAATTAATATACTCGTAGTATTAATGGAAGTGTGGCTGTATAGGTTTCTGCCGTTGCCCAGTGTAACTACGATTTATTGACTAAATTTTTTTAAAGTACTTTCCGGCCCTAGAGCTTAAACTAATCACTTTCAGCCCGCTTCTTAGATAATCTATGGTCTACTTTCAGAGTATGAGAAATGAAAAATACATTACATAATATGGCAGCACTGTAATATCTAACTCATCTGGACATATCTTTTTATTTGAAACATTGGCCATGTGCTCCTTTTCATTTCAGATTATAATTCTCTTTCACACTGACATTTACATTGCTCTTGGACTTTATACTAAAGCTCTAATCTTGAGTCTTTGCTACTAATGATGTCAATGACATTGCGTGGTCTTGTTTTGGAATTTATAAAAACGAAATCTGGTATTCAATCACTAAAATGTATTTAGCCGTGCACTAAATTAAAGAATCTAAACTTTAATGACACGATAAAATGTTGTTTGTTACATTCGCTAAAGGAGTCAAATGGAACGTAACGATTTTAATTAACGTATTAGTGACCAATTACGACAACAGTGTGGCGTTGAAAAATGAGATTTATTCAATACCAGATAGTGAGTGAAGTCTCTATTTGGCTTGAAAAAGCTGTGCTACACGGGCGCTCGAGTAACGAGCGTTTATTTGACCGCAGCAACTTTTAAGATCTTAAGTAGTACTGATCTAATCCTAAACAATTTTTATCTAGGACTGGTAAGAACTTGCACGTACGATGCGGTCTTATTTTTAATCGTCCAACTATGCTGGCAATGCTTATCTTTTAATGTCATTTCACGAAACTTGCAGAAGCAGTGTTATTTTTCCTTTACTTATGTAAGTCTGACCCATTCTAATCTAGTACCTACATACCATCTTATACATATTATCATAGTTAAATCATCTCACAGATTTTCAGCTTTATTACCCCCTAACTTATTTCAAACTGTGATGCAGTGAAATTTCGGTACATGTTTCTGTACAGAAACTCTGGAATTAAATTAAACTAAAAATATTTTTTGTTATTGAAATGCACTGATTAATCATCGTCTATTAAATAATTGTATTTTTATTCCTAAATTCCGTGTACAGATGTTGGAATGTCTCATTTTGACGGCAGCGTCTAAATAAAGGCTCAAACATTGAAGCTCAAACCCTATCGTAATTGATCCGATCTGAAGTGACCCTAAAATCACGCCGACCTTATAAGGTCTTTCGTAAAAGACCTTTATGTCTTTTATTAATAGTTAGCCATTAAGACAACGATGACACGCGACACGCTTTGGTCGACTCAATGTACAAACGTGTTGTTGATATAAGAGCTATGCCAACAGGTTTTATCACATCGGTACATAATATACAGATATAAAATACTACAGTATTACATAAGTACAATTCGGACAGCCTAGGCAACACGACGTTTGGACCCTGTCCAATGGGAATTCTCAATCGTAGAGTTGTAGCGGTCTCTGCGTTTTCTACCGCCCGTATAAGGGGGAATGTTCTGAAAAGCCTAACGATAACCCCATCTCCCATTATCTTACCTACCCTGTGGTTATTCGGACCGAATCGAAGGAGCGCGGTACTTGCGAAGGCTCTTTCTTGACTACAAATTCTTATACTGTCCTCTTTACGTATACTGTCCCCCTTTTTGGGACTATACGCCATATTTATACCTCCGGTGCTGAGCAGCTCCTTACTGCCATCTGCTTCTGAAGAGTCGTTCAATGTGATGCCAACTGTACGTTTTGTCGTCACACCTCGAGAGGTGTGACCAGTCATAGAAGGGCGATTCATTCACACTTCCCCAGACAAAGGGCCGTAACGTGGTCTTCAAGACATTTTATACCGTGATATGATACAATACAGTATATGCCAATCGAGCGTTCGCACAAATACAAAACTCCTTTGCAGCTAGCTCATTATCAATCTATTCAATAAGCGATTAGGTAGCGCCGACCGCAAATATAATGTTGTAGAACAAACGTATTCATTCGGTCGAAGCAACGAATATGAACTTTAAAATCAATCATTCATGTCTTTTACGAAAAAAAAAAATTGTGTCATCGTTCGAACGCTTGGTTGGCCAATGTTCTAACGTAAAAGGACTAAAGTGGAATGTCTTTGGATACATTGGCATGTCGCCGACTGTACTAGAATGCAATGCAACGGCAGATTGTTTATTATAATCTGATACAATAAATCAATGTCTACCCACATAGAGATGTTTGCGACATCGATTTTAATTCACTAGCAAATCCTTTTAGTGTGCGGCTTTGATATTTACTATCACAGAGTCGTGATTAACGTTATTTTTTTATAGATAAGCCGACCCACGGGATGATAAGTGGTCATCGTCGCCGATGGGAACCTGCAGCACGTAGGTGCGCTGCCTGACGACCTATCAGTCCAGTTGCTAGTGCATCTGACTGATCTGCAAAAGATTTTAGGGTCGATTTATTTATCGATCTCCCTACAGATATGGTCTGCCCAGTGCCACTATAGTTTGTCGATAACTTGCCTCCTCGAATTTCTTAGTTATACAATGCAATAACTCTTTCCATCGCTCGCCGAGATCCTAAGATTTCATATTCCTGCGTCGCGGCGCGCCGTCCTGTTTTTGTGATTCTGTTAAAGAACAAAACACTTTAGACTTGTACAGTCAACAATTATTTTGGCTGTGAAATTAAACCAGGTTTTCTCATTGTTGCAGGTGGCTCCGATAGCAACAAAGGCAAGAGCAAGAAGTGGCGGAAGATCCTCCAGTTCCCACACATATCACAATGTTTAGATTTAAAAACAAGACTAGGTAAGTTTTCCATCTACACTCCATTTGGATAGTAAAGAGAGCTGCAAGGGACAGTATTCGAAGGAGTGTTATCACAATTGATGTTTGAATCTTATTTTCTCCCGTTAATAACGTGCAGGTATTAAAAAAAAAAACTTGGCGGAAGAGCAAATAAGGCTGGGAAACATATCGTCTGACTTATTAAATTATTGGGGATTTCCAAGGCTGGCATGATATTGTTATAGTACTTAAAGGTTACTGAATATAGGACTTATTCATATCGTCGGACTTATTAAATTATTGGGGATTTCCAAGGCTGGCATGATATTGTTATAGTACTTAAAGGTTAGTGAATACAGGACTTATTCATATCGTCGGACTTATTAAATTATTGGGGATTTCCAAGGCTGGCATAATATTGTTATAGTACTTAAAGGTTAGTGAATATAGGACTTATTCATATCGTCGGACTTATTAAATTATTAGGGACTTCCAAGGCTGGCATGATATTGTTATAGTACTTAAAGGTTAGTGAATATAGGACTTTTTCATATCGTCGGACTTATTAAATTATTAGGGACTTTCAAGGCTGGCATGATATTGTTATAGTACTTTAAGGTTAGTGAATATAGGACTAATTCATATCGTCGGACTTATTAAATTATTAGGGATTTCCAAGGCTGGCGTGATATTGTTATAGTACTTAAAGGTTAGTGAATATAGGATTTTTTAAGCACTTTAAGGATACTTAAATTATCATTTGATTAAAAAAAGTCATAGATGATTGACCACACATTCAAATAAAGTATGCAAGATCTTTCTGTATATTCTATCTAGTTACAGAAGACAACGGTAGGTTAGTACTATAACGCTTCCTTGTATTATTATTGTAGATTGTAGTTGACAATTAGAGATGAAAATGAATCCATATAAAAGTCCATTGAATATTAAGCAGATATGAGTTATAGATTATTTGTGGCCGAAATGTGGCGGGGAGCTGTTGCTACCATATCTCTGTCACTTGCGTAGATATTTGGGTATACCATACTCAAAGTATGTCTAGCCCACAATGAAATTGAGTTTATAAAGAATTTTGGAATGCAAAAGAGAGAAGTTGTTTATCACTTCGAGAATAGCCGTTATAAATTACGTTATCGAATCATGCGTACGAATGCATCGTGTTTACGAGAACCTGACGTCAATCTTTTCGTTAACGTAACTACGTTTAACGTAGTTGTAGCGTAATGTAAACTTGAGAGTTAGATTGAACGTCATTTTAGTTGGCGTTCCAGTAGATTTTGGATTGTTTGAGCCAATGAGTTACCAGACTTTTGGTTCAGACAACTTTTTATAACTTTAAAAACAATCGAATCACATGGATAGAGTTATGGTCGGAGTTTCTTAACAGGATAAGATCTGTAACGAAGGAATCCGTCAAAGAATTAAAGGTCACCGACACACCTTCCATAATTAGCAAGCTGAGGTGACAATCGGCAGGCTATATCTGCTGCAGAATCAACAACCCGTTGGGTAGACGACAACGCAATGCAGTACGCTCTTCAGCCTTCAATTCCTATTGAAGAACTTCGTCTGTAGCAGCCGGATGTGAAAAGCGAGATATCATTTGTGGTGCGTAGGCCTATCTAGCAGCGACGAGACGGACATAAACTGATGATCTTGTATAGTATCAGCCTATCTCATCGAAAACATTTAAGATATTTAGCATTTTACGTATAAATCACGTCTGTGTGTTGAACGGGTTTATTTATTATACCCCCAAATTCTTGTTCTTTACATTTTTTAGTCCCTTGGATCTTTCTGTATGTATAATTAATTATATATGTATCTATACAGGCATGATTTCTTTATTGCACCATCTACCTTTATTTCGTCTACTGACTTCTTACAACCCAAAGGTTGCCTGGAAGAAATCGCTATAACGATAAGGCTGCCGGTTGTACTAATTGTAATAACTTGTATTTTGTATTTCTCTATATGTCTTGGTGTACAGTAAAGTGTATTTATATCTATATGTCTATATTTTTACCACATTGTAAATTTGCAAAACATGTCTTACATTGTAGCAAATGATACTTATCTCCCTAATGGTCATTATGATTCAAGAATTGTGCAAAATAGATAAACTTACGCTAAATATCGTAAAAAGCTTAATGTTCACCTTACATTCGTATTTTTTAATCCCAATGAAAGCACAATGAAAAATTGAAACAATATTTCTATAGTTAAACTCAACGGACCAGTTCCCACACTAATCCACGAATCCATGAGAATCCCACGTTGCATGTAGTTGACAGTTCTAAAGCTGGCACACGTTTTTATTACTAAGTCGGAGTGAGACAAGTAGTTACCTAACAATGTTTAAGACAACGCATTATCAAGATGGGTTGGTGCTATCCTACAGCCAGCCCACACCCATAGGGCCCAAGCTTTCTTTATCAATAAATATTTTAGTTTCTTCTTAAGAGCTGGTAGGTTTAGCTTTTTGACACTTTCTGGAAAAAGCCTCGTTAAACCTTTTTAAAAAAAGTAAAATGACTCGATATGACATGAGAAAAGCTCAATCAAATGAATCAAATAACAATTGTACTGAAAACGATGGACTCCTTCGGACAATTTTGAAAATAGAACAAAAGCGGGTTCCAAGTGGGAACGCGCCAGAGAAGCATACCAACGCTGTGTGTAAGACAGGATCGAAGTGTGGGGTGACAATCATAATGAATATAGAAGGAATTTGCCTTGAACATTTTGAAATTTTCCTTTAGGGGGAGAGTGCACGCTACAATCCAACAGCCGCTAGGCGCGTTCGACTGGCCACGTTACCCTTCTCTCACAGAAGACTACCTTGAAATTTACTATATTTTCCACTTTATCGTATTTCCCTAACGTACGTACGTGTTTCGATAGTGAGTGAAATGTGCCAGAGCCCATTCTCATACTTATTCATCCCCATTTTCCCAGCCCTTTCTCCCAACCCATTCTTTATTCCGTAGAGGTAGGTAGCGCATCCGGAGGCGTGCCAACGTTTGTCATTCTGGATCGGTGAACGTAAAAAACATGTAAGCTGTCCTCTCATACTAGTCACGGTTGATTATCGGCCCTACAACTCAAACAAATACAAAGTACGCACACAGAAACACAGAACCAAAGTAATACTACACTGAACTATCATCCGCATCAAAATCAACCTTACGCGCAACAATTCGAGGTTGTTACTAGCTTGTACGCTACAATAGTTACGTCCTTTTGTTAATAAGTACCAAACAGCTCTGCCATTGGGCGCCGCGTGGTTGGATGTACTTACATGTGGAAAGTGATTCCACTATCCTTGGGATGATTATCTGGATGACTCCTACACCACTTTACCACACAAGAAGGCATTTCAATCGAAAAACAATATCGGTAAATCGTCCTTACTCACTTGCCGTCGCGTTTTAAGCTTGTTTTAAGCCCCGCCCACCTCGGAACAGTTTTTGAACCCCGCCCATCGCGGAACACTTTTCGTTGCGCCATAATCGAGCGGTAGGAATGTTTCCATGCTTTTTACGTTCACCGTTCTGGACTGATGTTGGCATGTATCGCGAATGTCTATGGACGACAGCATCCACTTACCATCAGGTGGACTGTATGATTGTCTACCGCATTATTTCATTAAAAAAAACTGAAGCTGTCAAAATATTTTGTGGACTTTCCCTTTAACTCTAAAACAGATCAAATAAGGACAAAAAACAATTTTGTCATTAATAAGAGAAAGAAATATTTGTCTTTGTTTCACGTTACTACACACACGGACACAGCAGTTGTTTATCATGTATCTAGATTTAGATGATTAATAAGACAAATGTTTGGTCACAACATTTGTGTCGCGAGTGCGGGGAGGATGTTCCTACTTATTACCCCGCTGCGATTCTCGCGGCCGATTTAGGGTTGTCGACGCTCAGGAATGTTAATATCATTTTATTATTACAAATTATTGCCGCCGGAAAATTTATTACGAAATTTATTGCGTTTTCGTGTGGGCCTGTTGGGAGTCTTTAACTTCAGTAATGAAACTGTCGTTTGCTGTTGAGTGTGCTCATTTGCTTCCGTTAGAATTTTTAATCTTTTATTATTTAAAAAAAATCTTTATTGTACATTATTATTGTATAAAAGGCGAACATGCATTATTTAGGCATTAGGTATAACCTTTAGGCATTGACCGGCAACTTGACTGATAGATATCAGTCAAGTTGCCGGTAGTGTTTGGGTCAGAAGAGCATAAGACCTTGTGTGGTGGCGTTCCTTGGGAGAGGTCTATATCCAGCAATGGAGGGACTCATAGTATGGTTTGGTATAAAGAGTGTCAATAAAGAAATGACTTTAAAATAAGAATAAATATTTAATTTGTACTGCCAACCCTGATTTTACGCCGAGCACTCATCTCCCGGCCGTTAACAGTGGCAACATCGTTCACTAAACATTGAGTTTCAGTTTTTTTCACTCATTGTTTTATAAATAGACCAAAGAGGGCGTCGAATTGAGGGCACCCTTTTTTCGACCCCCGAACAACTGCAGCTATAAATAGCGGGTCGCTTTAAAGTCTTCAAAGATTAATTTTGAATTTTCTAACAGATATGAAATAACTTTTATATTTTAAAATGGAGTTTGAACGCGAAACGCGAATCTTCATAAGGTTAGCTATGAAATAAATGCAGTGTCACAAAATTATTGTTAGTATGTGACAATCCGCTTATGCTCGTAATCGGGGAAGATCTAGTATTACATAGAAATAAATAAAGATAATGAAGGTTTGTGTATTAATGTGTACCTATGTATATTGTATAATATGACATTGTATGTACTCATCAGGTATATTTGGGTTAATTATTTATTTAGAAGCGGTTATAGCCCAGGGATCTATCCTCGACTCATATTCCGTGTGATCGTCAATTCAAATCCTCGGCCCGTATCAGTATGTCACTAGCTCGCCGATGAGGGAAAACATCGCGAGGAAACCCGTGTGCTCCAGAAATAAAAATTTGTAGTATGTGTATATCCACCAAACCGCACTGGCCCGCGTTTTGGACTACGTCTCGAAACACCCCAGTGGCTTACCAGGAGAGGAGAGGCTTGTGCCCTGCAGTGGGACATTAACCGCCGATACAAATACAAGTAGGTACATTTATACTGTTTGTCGTGTAAGTTACACATTTATACCTTTCATACTAATTTTAGATAAACTCAAAGGTTACCTGGTATTTCCTTAAGGCATTATCCTCAAATGACCCATCTAGGCAAGTCCAACATCAGCATGGAGGTTCAGCAGCAAGTATATTTAAAGACGAAACATAAACATAGCGTCCTTCTAGTTATGACCACGTATGATGCCGAAACCATGGCCTCTAATGGTAGGCCCGATCTTTAAGTTCAAAGTCGTTCAATTCTATAGGTATTGCAATGAAGTTTTTTTTTAATAAAAAATATAAAGATAACGTATTAAACCGACCGGTTATGTTTATAAGGTAGCGCAAATAGCTTCTTCAGAACCAACAACATAACTTGAAACATTCTCTATGATATTTAATTGGATATTGCCGACAGATATCTGTCCCAGAATGTCGAAGTAATTAAATAACTATAGCGAAACTTTGGCGAAACTGGGGGGGGGGGGGAAGTTTATTACTCTTCCGTAATGGAGGTTAGGGTTGTTAGGGATATGATATTTCCGATCCCGGATACGGGATATATTGTATACTTTTTTTTACCAGTTTGCGTTATAAATACGGATATGAAATTATTTCGGCGATGGTTTCGAATACGTTTACGTATATATTTTTAATTAACGTTTTAAGAAATGTATTACTAAATGAGAGCAAAGAAAAATTTTTTTTCTTTTTTTATAGAGAAGAGGGCGGACGAGCAAGCGGTCTCACGTGATGGTAAGTGTTACCGCCGCCCATGGACACCTGCACCACCAGGGTGTATGCGGGCGCGCCTCCGACCTTGCAAAATCCTATTCACAGCTTTCTTGAAGAACCCCATAACACCAATTATCTTGATAACACCAATTAAGGAATAATTGCAACTTTAATAAACAACGAACGAAAAATCTATCAAATATCAAATTTATTCAACTTGTCACGTTGTTTTGCGCCTCGTTTAAATTCCGCCCCTAACAGCAATGTATAAAATTATTTGTAATAACATCCGAATGTTTTATTATGGACTAGCTGTTGCCCGTATCTTCGTCCGCGTGGACTTTAGTTTATAAACACCTTCGTTAAATTGATATAACTTTTTTATTTATGAACTGATTGAAATAAAACAAACACTAAATTTTAAGTGAAGCTTACCACAATACATTAATGAAAACCACACCCATATCGGTTAAGCCGTTTCTAAGATTAGCGCGCACAAACGCACAGACAAACAGACAAAAATTCTAACAATCATTGTTTTGGGTTCTATTGCGTTGATAAAGGCCCCCAATAATAGTTTTTCTCATATATCTTCCATGTACAGACAGCGATCAGTTACATTTTTATTATTTTATTATGGATTTGGTTTCGAATATTATTTTAATTCGGATATCCGATAGTTTCGGTTACGAAGCTCCATAACATCCCTATATCACCATATACTCGTTATAACATGGTCCGTATATTAATCCCCGGGCTTTGCTATATAATTTACAATAGCCTCAGAACTTGCTTTATACGATATTAGTAGCCAAGAGTAAGGAATGTAGAAGTGATAAATTGAAAGCATATTAATATTCGCAGCCAGCTAAATGACATGGAATTCACTACATCATTGTAAAGCCAGCCGACATCACACGGCCATCACAAGCCCTACAACGCCACTAAAGGAGTGGACTCACCAACCCATGACAATGACATCCTTCATGTACAAAATAATGTGTATGAGGATACCCATGTTCAGCAGTGGACGACAAAAATGGCTGATTACGGTACGCCCTTTGTCAAATACGTTCTTTGTACTACATAAAATTTATCAAAGAATGTTTACAGGGCGCTTACGCAGTTAGCGTACAATCCTTCTTGTATGTACAAACAATATATGAATATTTTATAGAATTAATCTTTTATAATAAATACTCTTATTCTAATTATTTTTTATTTATACTTAATTTGACTACTTTATTTATATTGTATATAATATGTATGTATATTGATATGTATGTTTTTTTTTTTTTTTTTTTTTTATAGACTAGGAGGCGGACGAGCAAGCGGTCCCACGTGATGGTAAGTGTTACCGCCGCCCATGGGCACCTGCAACACCAGAGGGCATGCGGGCGCGCCGCCGACCTTGCAAAATCCTATTCACAGCTCTCTTGAAGAACCCCATATCGTAGCTCAGTGGAAAGACCTCTTGAGGCAGTTCGTTCCACAGCCTACGGGTTCGCGGTATAAAATAGTTTTTGGACCGAACAGTGCGCGACACCTCCGTATCGAGGAAATGCGGATGGACCGCACTTCTGTGACGGGAGGTGCGGTTGTAGAAACCCGAGGTGGGAATTATATTAAACAATTCTTCAGAGCATTCCCCATTGTACAGGCGGTAGAACACACAGAGAGACGCAACGTCTCTCCGAATGCTGAGGGATTCTAAACCGCCCGTGAGAGTGGGATCGTCGACAATACGAACAGCACGTCGTTGGATAGAGTCAAATGGGTCCAATTGGTATTTCGGTGCGCCGGCCCAGAGATGAGAGCAGTACTCCATATGGGGCCTCACCTGAGCTTTGTAAAGCATTAAGAGTTGCCCAGGGGTGAAGTACCGCTTCGCTCTGTTCAGCACACCGAGCTTTTTGGAGGCCATTTTGGCCTTATTGTCCAGATGACCCCTAAATTCGACTTTGCTGGAGATGTCGATACCAAGGACCCCGATACTCTCCAAGATCTTAAGAGGTATGCTCTGAAAGCGAGGTGCTACAACAAAAGGGTTTTTTTTAGCGGTGAATGCACAGACTTGCGTCTTACTGGGGTTGAAATCCACTAGGTTCATAGAACCCCAAATCGAGACTAGATCTAAAGAGTCTTCGATTTCAGACACAAGCCTGGCGCGACTCTCTTCCACTTCGACCCGAGGGATGTTGGCGCGGCCCCTGTACAAGGTGTCTCCAGTACTGTCATCTGCATAGCAACGTATGTCACCAATTTGCAACAGGTCGTTGATATGCAGAAGAAACAGAGTTGGGGACAACACGGAGCCTTGCGGGACGCCAGCGTTAATAGACATGGTGTCGGAGCAGCTACCATCGATAACGACTCTGATGCTCCGTCCAGTCAGGAAACTGGCAACCCATTCGCATAATCCCTCGGGTATCCCGAAGGATGGTAACTTGGAAAGCAGCGATTTGTGCCATACCCGGTCAAAAGCTTTCGCAATGTCTAGGCCTACAGCCAGAGCCTCGCCTCTACTCTCAATGGCGTCAGCCCAGCGGTGTGTTAAATACGCTAAAAGATCACCAGCCGAGCGATTATGGCGAAATCCATATTGACGGTCGCTAATCAGCTGGTGATCCTCTAGGTACCCAAGGAGCTGTGTGTTTATAACACGCTCCATCACTTTGGAGAGGAGGGAGGTGATCGCTATTGGCCTGTAGTTGGCCGGGTCGGTGCGGTCACCCTTTTTAGGCAAAGGGTGAACATGAGCTACCTTCCATGCTGACGGGAAGCTTTTTGTGGAATATGAGAGCCTAAAGAGTCGCGTAAGCACCGGAGACAACTCGGGAGCGCAAAATTTGAGCACCACCGCAGGAATACCATCTGGCCCACTCGACTTTCGGATATCAAGAGATGCTAGAGCTCGCCGAACTTCACGCTGGGTGAAGCAGATTTCTGGCATGGAGCTTGTGCACCTCGAGGTGGACGGTGGTGAGGCACCTCTATCGTCCAGAGTCGAGTTTGAGGCGAAGAGACTGCCCAGGAGATCGGCTTTCTCTTTCGCCCCATGTATTATATGTACTATACACCATCTACCTGTGATTAAAATATTTATTTCCTCTACTAGAAGGTTGTCTGACAGAGATCGCTATTAGCAATAAGACCACCCTTTGTGCATTTAATGTGTTACAATATCTGTTGTTTTTGTTTTGGTCTTTTATCTATCTATCTAAAACCTGTTCTACTCGACTGGCCACGTTACCCCTCTCTCACAGAAGACTACCTTGAAATGTACTGCATTTCCTACTTTATATCGCGAACCCGTAGGCTGTGGAACGAACTCCCTCAAGAGGTCTTCCCATTAAACTACGACATGGGATTCTTCAAGAAAGCTGTGAATAGGATTTTGCAAGGTCGGCGGCGCGCCCGCATACCCCCTGGTGTTGCAGGTGTCCATGGGCGGCGGTAACACTTACCATCACGTGGGACCGCTTGCTCGTTCGCCCTCTTCTCTATAAAAAAAAAACTTTATTGTATTTCCTCAATGTACGTACGTGTTTCGATAGTGAGTGAGATATGTCAGAGCCCATTCCCATCCCATTCTGCAAAGGTAGGTAACGCCTCCGGGGGCGTGCCAACGTTAGGCATTCTGGACTGATGTTGGCCGTACCCATCGCGGATGCCTATGGACGACTTCCACTGACATCCTCTTACGGGTGGACTGTAGGTATGCTCGTCTGCCGCCTCGTTCTATAAAAAAAAATCATTTTTTTATTTTATATGATAGAATTACATTAAACTGTATAGTAAGGGTCCATCGAGCGTTTACACAAATAGAAAATCCTTTGCAGCTCATTATTAACGTATTCAACGTATTCTTTTGCTTTTGCTATAAATAGTTTGTCACGTCGTAGACAACTTACTCTATGCTCAGCACAGTAACACCTCGTAAAACGGCACTTTAATGTTAATCAAAGTTGTAAAGGGCCTCTATCAGTCAACAGTTCTAATTAAAGAAAGTACGGGTCGTTACACTTCTGAAGTAAACAACAAAAAAGACAAGTCGACACTTTAACGGATTAAATAAATATCATTGTTTGTTTGATTTTTGTTATCGTTTTCTGTGATCCGTCCGTTTCCAAATTGAGACCACCTTTTCCCCTTAAGAACTTGAAGTCGTTTTATTTGGAAAATGTCTTGGAAGATTATAATTAGAATTATAATTATTATTAACACTAAAGATCATAATTATAATTTAGTTGAACGTTGATTAAGTACACTGATTATTAATCTCAAAGGCACTATTTTTTTGTTACTCTTATTTTTTAATTTTGTTTTATAATAAACTAGCAAAACCCGGCAGACGTTAAAGTTGATAAAAGTTGATGTACTGCAGCGTCATCTAGTGGCGAGTTACAACAAAGTCGATAGCTCGAAAATATTCTCCGTGCTCAAATACCTATGTATACCAATTTTCATGGCGATCGGTTGAACGGTATAGAAGTTTAGAAGTTGATGTGCTGCAGCACCATCTAGTGGCGAGTTACAACAAAGTGGATAGCATAAAAACCTTCTCCATGAAAAGATACATATATAGGCCAACTTTCATGGTGATCGGTCAAACGGTGTCGAAGTCTATCACCAATATACCAACATCCTCTTTTATATATATAGATAAGTCTATTAACCAAACTCAAATTTCATTTTGACAAGTTTACAATTTTGACACATTAAAAACACTTACAGAATGAAATTCGCGTCTTTTTTATATACATGATATATATCCGATCCGATATACGAGTATATTGGATATGTATCAAATATCGGATATTTTGATATTTGTCTTTTTTATATACATGATATTGTATATCCGATCCGATATATATTGGATATGTATCAAATATCGGATATTTTGATATTTATTATAAAAATATCTTTATTTTACGAATCCTGAGGTACAGTGACAATAATTTCAAAGTCCAATAATACCATTTCAAAGTTGAGTTTCAATTGTCCATCCGTTTTAGAATTTAGACCACCTTTTCTCCTTAAGGATTCCAAGACATTTTGACATTTGGAGAATGTTTGTGAGTATTTGGAAGTAATGTAGTCGACCACTTAAAAGTTGCGTTTCAATTTGACATTTCTAAAATATACCTAACAGCGATTTTCGTTTGCAAAGTTAACTTGTCAATTTAGATGTATATTTGAAACTTTATCACTGTCTGTTCATACAAATGAATCAAATGCGAAATTGCTCAACACTCTCATGGCCCAACCGTACCTATTTTGAGATGACATCACGAATTTCAGAAAAGTATCACTATATCTCGACTAAAACATCAAAACTGCAATGAATTCCATAGTTTGAATATGATAAAACATACCCGTACATATAAAATATAAATGTTACGCTTAAACATCGAAATCGTACAATGAGCGAGACAAACATCCATAACGCTGGTTGTGGATGGTGCTGGTTGGCCAAACATAGTATGAAACTATCGATTTGAGAATAAATACTAGATAATATATGTTATACAAGTACTCCCTTGACTCGTTTATCTTTTGATCAATTTTTCAATTGATTATAGCGCAACTAAGTCTTTTCGTGTTTTGTAACAACGACCAGCAACGCCAGAAGTAGGTGTATTTGCACCAACTTTGGGACACGCTGCAACGGACAGCTTGTGTTATCTCTATCCCTTTATATCTGTGATTGAAACGTTTATGAAACGAAAATAATGTCGAAACTCGGTAGTGTTTTCTATCTATAAAGTGCTAGTAATTTCCGAAGTATACGAATTAATAATGGACATAAAAGCTTTCTCTTTGTTTATCCTTTCTTTTAGCGAAACTGGCACAACAGCGGGGGGGGGGGGGGATTCCTATCGTCTTCATTGTAATTAATATCAATTAAACCGATGCCAGTTTTTGATCTGTGACCGAGACAAATGGTAGATTGCCTGCGTAATATTATAGTCTGTTCATCGAAATGTGGTACAAGAAAAGAGTGTCCAACGTAAAAAGGCCGATGGCGCTGCTAGTTAGAAGGTAGACAAAAGTTGTGGGGCTTTACGAGCACTGCCCTGTTTGTATGTGTACTGTAACCGTCTCATTTCTTCCATTGCTAGATATGGGCTTATGAGGGATTGAAATCTTTAAAACGTCACGTCGGCCAAATGATTTGGCCGAGTCGACTCATTTACACGTGATGTAGTTTCTTACACCTTGTGGTAGTGACTTTGTTATCCTTTAGTCGCCTTTAGTCTACACCCGCGGGAAGAGATGTGGTGTTATTGTAACGCCGGTCCGACACCACGCGGTCAAGTATAGACCTCGAAATTTTATTTGAAGTTATTTGGGGTGTTGCATGTGTCCACAGACACCTGCAAGCCACACCATCATGCGGGCTGCTTGCCCGTCTATATATCTCTATATAGCAAATTACTTTTAGATTCATTATGAAACAACGTTAGACCTTTCTGCAAATAGTTATTGCAGGAACTGTCTGGCTTTCAATTAGTTCTGTTGCCTTTGGCTTAATACGAAAAAAGCAATTTTTTTTGGAATGCTTAGCGCAAAGGATTTTCCTTTGAGCTACAACATAGCATTCTTCAATAGAGTTGTCAATAGGCTCCTGTGCAAGCTTCTGGTGTTGCGGTGTCCATGGGCGGCGGGCACCACTTATCGCTATGTGACCCAACCGTTTTTAATCTTTGTTTTTAATTAGAATATAAATAACATGTAAGATGCACAAGAAAAATGTAATGCGCTCAGCACACTGATGACAGTGTGTTGTAAAAAAAAAACCTTGATCAGAAAAAAATATATAAAAATTTATTTACCAAGATTTTTAATGAAGCTATTTGTATGTCACGTGTATTGTTTGTATGTCACGTGTATTGTTTGTATGTCACGAGTATTGTTTGTATGTACTCGTACGTGTGTTTGCTGTTTACTTTTATGATGCTTTTATTCATTTTAGTTTTGATAATTCAACTTATATATTATATCATTTATATCATAAGACTAATTCTCTTTGCCTTCGCTCAGATGCCATAAATGTAAAACTAAAAGTTGCTTATCTAGGGAACCCTACCCCAAACATACCCTTATCTGTATTACTTTAGCCTCTTAAAAGAAAAATAATTTTTAAAATCGATCCAATAATTAGGCTGTCAGTTTCCTTATTACATAAAAAATACCCTTAAATCTATTATATAATATTAGTATATAAGTATCGATTATTATTATCCACTATTAATAGATTCACTTCTAACGTCTATTTATGTATGATTTTTCAATAATAAAATCAGTTACATTGTATAATGTCAAATAAGACAATCTCCCAGAGCGTGGGGTCTCAGAGATCAATTACAATGATCACGTAATGCGATAAAGTATGGATCTCGTGGCCATGAGTAGGGTTACCATTCATTTTATTTTAGGCAGATGCTTCTTCTACATAAGTGTCTTATTACATTGACGACCGATTATTACTATTACAGTTGGTAGTGCCTGCAATACAAAAGGTTCTGGGGTACCATTTATAGTTTGATAATCATTTATTTAAAGAAACATACATATTTGTCCGAAAAGGGGATGTATGACTAGACTATGGGTAAAATAATATAATTAATGTAGCAGCAAAAATGTTGAGGGGGAGGGTGTACGCTACAATCCAACAGCCGCTGGTCGCGCTGGCCTCGTTACCCCTCTCTCACAGAAGACTACCTTGAAATGTATTGCGTTTCCCACTTTACCCTATTCCCTAATATACATACGTACGTGTTTCAATACTGAGTGGGATATGCCAGAGCCCATTCCCATCCCATGCTGTCCTATCCCTCCCCAATTTCCTAATCCTTTCTCCATATCTATTCCTTCGTCTCGAAAGGTAGGCATGCCAACGTTTGTCATTCTGCACTGAAGTTGGTATGTACCACGGATGTCTATAGGCGACAGTATCCATTTATCACCAGGTGGATTGAAAGTTCGTACGCCGCGTTTTTTAAAAAGAAAGTTACAACCAGAGTCCATGAATACTTAAAACATAAAATAATGTTATCAGAATCGCAACTATCATTATAACTATTGTAAAGGAGTCTAGCAGTAAATTACAAGTGAGACAAAAGCTCTTACGCCAGAAATCCGGGAATTTTTTTCCATACTACCTTTGATTAACTTTCGGAATTAACACAGATTATCTCCTCTCCCGGGAACGCGTGAGCTCCATTACTTACTGCTAATAAAGACGCCGCTGTTGCTGTAATACGAGTTGCAATGGAGACACGGCAAATTCAAATCTTTTATTCAGCAATGAGCATTATGCGCCGGGATTGTACGGTGCCATTCCGTTAGCTAAGTCTACACATTTGTTTAATTAATGTCTGAGAATTGAATTTGAAGGCAGAAGGATATAGGCATTAACAAGAAATGAACTAATGTAGTTTACCACTTAATTTATTAACGGTTAAAATATGATTAATGTATTAATGATTACAATAGGACGCGTTTTTTCTTCTTCTAAACTTGCTTCTCTAAAGTGTACGTCTATATTCATGCTGCAGATTGTTTTATAAACTCTTTTCAAAATGCTTACAGATTTATTTAAACGATTATATTAATCTCATCGAGATTTACATCGTTATACAGACATTTAGACAAACTTTTTTATTTCTTTTATAAGAAACGAGCTTTTAATCGATTTTCGGGTTTAGTACAACATAAATTTGTTGTACAGTCATACAACATTGTCTTCTATGATTACCTTCTAGCAGGCAATGGTAAGTGATGCGTTAATAAAAATAATCGTACTATTCGATTATTGAAATTTTTCAAATGCATCATTTAATGAATGAAAAGGTGAAAAAATGAATGAGGCACGTCTATTAATCGATTAATTGAATCTGTTTTTACGTCGTTACAATTTTAAACTGCAAATAAATAATCAAGACGCGTCGTTTAGTCGACGATGGTCAATGAATTGAGCCTATTTTTTTCGTCATCGCAATTTTAAATTGCTTATAGCTGAGGCGTGATTAACCGATGCGTCGATTACTCATTCGATTCATTCGATCTTTTCGATTAGATCAATCGACTTTCGAATGCACAGATAAACTATCGTCGATTAATTCATTTATTATTTAATTTAAAATCGCCCATCGCTAATATTAAAAAAAAAAAGGAAAATGATATTTGAAGTGGTCTTCAAAATCTCACCGCGTGGTGACCCTAGTGCTGACTCACGCGGGTCAACAAACGTCGCCCGCGCATTTTTTTGACCAACTCATAACACAGAGAGGCACTTCACCAGACGTATATGAGACATTAGTGCGATAAATGAATTAAGTGATCTCGCTTCCTATAAGTACAATGATGCTTGTTGAACTCTGGAACTAGGAAACAATAAATAATCAAGTTATTGTTGAGCAGGCTCACTCTGAACCAAGCCCGATCTTAATCAAATTTCAATTTACATAATGTACAATAATACTCTTTGTTAACATTAGGTTGAAATCTGAATTTGCACACACACAGAGAGAAAGAGAAAGGCGTATGGAGGGGGTAAAAATCTAACGTGACGTTACATTTTCTCTCGAATCACACCTACCGCTAGCCGCGTAAAGGAACTTCGTTCCAAAAAATATTACTATGATATTAATAAAATTGCAATGGTAAGTAGAAGTTGTCAAATAGGGCAGGTCAAATCTTTCACTAAACAGATGATGTGAAAGAAAAGAAAGTGATATTAAAAATTACTTCGAAAAAATCTCACCGCATGTATCACGTACCGGATAATGTAGAGTGGGGACGTTCTGCTGCCAGGTGGTCTGACGACATTAAGAAAATCTCCGATAATGGTTGGGTGCCGTAACCCCAGCCCTTGAACCGTCCACTGCTGGACACGGGCCGCTTCATGCACATTGTCTTGTTATGTCCAGGAGGCGCGCGGCGGCGGCGGTTTGATGAGTCCACTCTTTTAGAGGTGGTATAGTTCTTCAGGGCTTGTGGTTAGTGGCTTTGTCGCCCTTTACTACACCCACGGATGGAGATGGCAAGGTGTTATTCTACAGCCTGCCGATACCATACGGCTAAATGGCTGGATACTTTTGTTTGTATTAGCAGTCCTTACGAAAGGTCAGTGGATAGACACAGGCTGATATTTGGTATGGTTATACATTTAAAACATTTACTTACCGCCACAAAACCGTCAAACCATAAATTTTTGTGTTGAATTTTATTAAGTAATTCCCAAAAATCTAGACACGAAATGATATTATTCCAACGAAATTGCTCTTCGTCCTTTTTCGGTACAATTACTAAAACGGTTGTTCATAAAAGACCTTGTTCTTATTTTGTTCGCAATGGCGAATAATCCTGGAGCGTTATTGCTACGGAAACTAACGTCCTACATAAGTTCTCTCGACCGGAACGCGGAGTGAATATCTATTTCTTCACTAACTCTATTAATATAAAGGACAACGTTTGTCTGTCTGTTAAATAAACAGACAGACGTGATTTCGTCTAGATCAGCGGTGCTCGAAACGGGTAATCGCGATCGATTGATCGTCGGAGTCTCTACGGTCGATCGCAAAAATAGTTCTACGAGTACTCACCGCAAGCGGTTAGAACTGAAAACGTTAGATGAGGCAATACACGCCTTTGTTAGTAGCTTGTATAGTTTATGTATTATTTATTATTAATAGTGTGTAGTATACCCGTAGTGCATTAATAATGTTCTTTCTTTCTTTACCTATAATGTAGAATAGATTCACTAAAACAATATTTTAGTGGCGTCCATCGCGGTCTAGCACGGTACCGCGAACGCCATCGATAGGTAATTAATTTACCACTTCATTGTTTTTACTATTTCAACGAACATGCAGTTTTGAATCTACTCACACTTATCAAGTAGTGACAGTTAATAGTATCAAGGAACTATTTGTGTACTCGTATTGCTCATATGTTCAGTAAATACTCTTTAATAAAAATTTGTCTTTGATTCCGCCCAGGCTAGTTGATCTCTTGCCGTCCAAATTTTTGTTTGCTGTGGATAGTGGATAATATAAGTTTAGATACTTAGATACTCGTATTGTCCGCTTGTAAATTTGATATCTCATAAAAAACATTAAGGTTAAGATAAATAAGAGACAAAACATATTTGAACAATTAATAATTTCAATTACCTACTAAGAATGTCATCACCTCATCACTCATCAGAAAGTCGACGGAGACTCATATCTTTATTGTCACCAAAGAACCTAAATCTAAGCTTCCTTTAAATTAGCTGCCATCGATTTGTTGCTCGTTCAGTAGAACGAACGAAGGCGAAGTCACAGGCAAAAGCGGTAGCTCGATATTTAAATTCAAAGAGTCCATTCACATTGCTATGTGTGTCTTATCTTAGACACAATAAAAGTCATATTTCTTTACACAGAGGACACATCATTTTCATTCCATTTCCACCTTTATGCCGACGGAATAAGATTTACTACTATTTCGCCTTATATTGTCTTCTGTACGAAGTTTCATCTATAGTAACTTAAAATCAATCGGACACGTCCCCGTGACTATACATATGTTCGTCAATAACTTATTGTTTGTACAGTGCCTTAGAAAAGTTACCTTCGACCGACTTTTAAGGCCGTTGTTATTAATATCTATATATTTAAAAAAACAGAATTTTCTATCTGTTTATTAGTTTACACGAAATTTTGCGGAATTTTTCTTTATAATAACGCAGGACTACCTGTGCCCATGACTTCATGTGTGTAGAGGTTAGAGTGATTCTCCCGTGGGGACTTTCTAATTGATATGTATAAAAAGCAGTTTTTACGTGATGCGCGCTCACACGGACAGAAATAAGCGGAATCCATAGTTTCCAGTCCCGTTTCAGTATTCAATACAACAGTTACATTAACTTTTATGTATGTATGTAAGAATTTATGTTGGTTTCTGATTTTCATAAATCCTTTCGGTACACGATGTTTATACCTGTCTTTCTTATACACACGTGATCACTGTCGCCGGGTTTCCTGGTAGAAATCTAAGAAGATAAGCTTCTCTTGATAAGTATTTTTACTACACGTGTACATACAATAAAGTATAAACGATATAAATAAAAAAATTAAGAGTGGCGTATGTTTGTTCGTTGTACAAAATCCGTAACGAAGAAATTCAACTAAGAACTAAAATTGCCAACAGTTTAAAAAACTAAAATTGCCAACATAGTTTAAAAAACTAAAATTGCCAACATAGTTTAAAAAACTAAAATTGCCAACTTAGTTTAAAAAACTAAAATTGCCAACATAGTTTAAAAAACTAAAATTGCCGACATAGTTTAAAAAACTAAAATTGCCAACATAGTTTACAAAACTAAAATTGCCGACATAGTTCAAAGATATAGCAAACTGAAGTGGCAGTGAGCATACCATATATGCCGCAGGAGAATCAATCGATGCGGGAGACGAGTCCTTGGGAGACCACGTACCGGGAGACTTAGCGTGGGTGGCCCTAGTCGCCGGTAGTAGGTGGATCAGAAGAGCTGAAGACCGTGTGTGTTGGCGGTCGTTGGGAGAGGTTTATATTCAGCAGTGGAGAGATAGAGGCTGACGGTCTGATATATGTTCGTTTATCATCTTATGACCATTGGAGTCACGTGGTGGATTAGGGCTTGAAACCCCCCAGTGATTTACTAGGCGTGGCCTGTGCCCGGCAGGGGGGCATTTAAGGCTGATATAAGTACAAGCTGTTGCAAAATCGTTTACACTACGTAAATGTAAATTTCTCACCCCCCTACCCATCCATTATTCATGGAACTTTTTAATTCATTAGAGCGCATATTAGTTCCACTTGGCCTCACTCTATCAATATTCCGAGCTGTTCTCTTGACGTAAACGCACAATTAGGACGCGTGTTATCTATTCTACAAACGTTATTGGTGGCTGTACTATTGGAAATCACTTGTTTCTCGAACATATCTCACCGTATATACTTCGATCACATGGCCTGAAATGACATTTATTAAACCCCCAATTAACGGCACGCGTGTATTTGTGACCCCCTTTTATATAGAAATAATCCACATCAAAATATTTTTTTAAGTATTTTGTGATTTTTTAGATATTCTATAAATAATACATAATATATTTGTTATTGACTATTATTTGTATGCACACAAAGGCCAAGTATAGACATAAATTTATCTATCAACTATTTGAATTTATATCTTTCAGCTCATTTAACTTTCCTTCCATCCCGATCTGTACCTTATCTTATTATTTATTTACGTTATAGTATCGGAAAAAATTATCGTCTTAAGTTGAAATTTTACAAAAAAAAAAAAAAGAAAAAACAATATGTCACAGTAAATAATAATTTACTCCATAATTTATTTAGTATTTTTAATAAAGTGATTTTTGAACGAGAATTCCTAGTTGCGTATGCAACCGCGATAGACAATGAGAAGGAGACAAAAATGCAATCATAACACTTGAATGAACATTGCAGCAATAAATATAAGTCATCGAAAATTGTCGTTATTTGTGTAGAAGGTTAGCTTTATTATTATTTTTATACACTCGTAGGTAGTAAAAAAGTTTAGACACTAGGGAAATACTGTTGACTGAGGTTGAATGGTTTCGTACGCTGCTGAAATGTGACCTCTAAAAGTAACCTTCTCCACAAGTTCAAAGACACTTAGCGAGCTAACGAGAGAGCTACCATATAATCAGTTTCATTGCGGGACAAGATTCGAAACGATGAGATTATAAGTATACAAGATCCGCATGTCCCCTAGTGCTGTTAGTGTCCCTGGGCGGCAATGACTACTTACCATCATATGACCCGTTCGTATACCATCTCTTTTAAAAAAAGCAAGTTGAAGTGGCCACTCTACAATCGATGGGGTAAGAGACCATGTACTTGTTATTAAAAAGTAAAATTTAAACTTTAAGTACAACTTAATAAGAATGTTTCATTTTCAAAACACATATTAATTAAACAATTCGAGAGCTAGTGAACATAGTACATATGTATTTAGTATGTATTCTCAAATCGATGATTTCTCCTATTACTTCATTGTGACCAGAGATAACCTGAACTTAATACACCTTTAAATTTGTTGCCACCGATTTGCTGCTCATTCTTTCTCATTCTCATTTGCGAAAGCTTGAACTATAACATCGCGTCTTGTGAGTTTGAGTACAATGTTACCACACCGTCTCTGTGTATTTTACTAATTGGCACTCGGATATTTCCTCAGCGTTATACCGCGTAATTTATATTTCATTGTCCATTACGAGAGATTGCGCAAATGATACTAGCTGATTGTTTCGACTTCACACGGTTTACTTTGTCACATACACGAAAATGTTGCGAATATGGCGTTGGCAGAATTGATAATAAATAAATATAATTAAACCCAAAATGAGGCTCCCTATTTGCCTTTCTGATTCGTTTTACGATAACCCGTTGCCAGTCGAAAATACAAATTTTGCAAATTTTCGTACATTTTACGAATGTTTTTTTTATTTCAGGAGAAATTGTTTCACCAGTTCTAGAGCTTAATGAGGCCGCTATCCATCAAGATATCTTTATTGTACATTAGCCATAAATTGCTTTGTGATTTTTGAGAAAATAAGCCTTTATCGCGCTCTGTAGTTGCCCTATAAATTAGCTGTGTACCTTACTACCACATATTTTTTTAGGAACAAGATGTGAAACGAACACTGTTCGTCTGACGAGCAGACGAGGAATCAGTTATTGTCACCGGCCAATAGTACCATGGGTCACGTCAGCACATGCGTTGTGTTCTGTAACTTTGGCATACTTAGTGGTTGAAATTTTGAAAAAAAAAATCAGCGATTCGATATCGCAATACTTATAAAAAAATACTCGCAATTTTTTGAATAAATAAAAACCGCATACCTACCGAACCTATTATGCCACTTGACAGAAGTCGGCGCGAGTCACTAGTATTCTATAAAAAAAAAATGGAAAAACCAGTAACATTTATCTAGTATAATAATAGTAGTATTGTAGTTATACTAGTAATAACTGGCTTTTTTTATGACACAAGTACAGAATAATAAGATTTTTTGTTTATTTTCCTATGTTGAACATTTATTTCTTGTTATACAAGCTGCACACGTCATGACATTCATTATACGTAATGGCTCCACCATAGATAGAACTGATGGAACATGACCGATAAAGATTACTCGCATGGATATAACTGACTGTATATCAGGATGTTTTCCCTCTTATCTATTTATTTTTATCTATACATATGAAAAGAGATGTCCCGATTGACTAACGGATTCCTCATCGCCGAACCAAAACAGCTGAAGCTAAAAACATGAAATTTGCGCAGTAGGTAGATTTTATGACATACCATACGTATGAAGGAAGGAATGTTACTGCGAATGTTGTTATGCAATGCGTGTATCTCAAAAACTAAGTGGATAAAATGCCTAGGGTAAAACGGGTTGTATTATTATAATTATAAATCCAAGAGTGTGTTTTGTGTCTTCATGACTAAATTATTGCACCATTTCAATGACATTTTGGCAAAGAGGTAGCCTGGAATCCGGAAAAGGACATGCACGCTTTTTCACTTAAACAAATTTCACGCCGGCGAAGCCGCGGACAAAAAGCTAGTTAGAAATGTAACTAAAGTTCTCTTCCGCAACATGTGAAAGCCAAGGACTACAGATGTCGATTTTCGGTACTCTCTGTTATCGATGACATTGGATCGTAACCCAATAACATTGATATGAGAGAGTACAACAACGTATTGTTGTCCACTTAGCACCACCTGGGGGGGTCACGTACTAGGGTCCTGAGGGCTAACTCCTACGGGCGCGGCAACAGTCACCCTTAATATCTGCTACTTAGGAAATAAACAGAGATCGGTCCAAGGAAAGTCGGTATAATTTTACAGATAACTTCATCTTCGTTAGAGAAATAATTATCTCCTGCTCTAAGATTTCAGGTCTTCTTTTGCAGAACAAAGATTCTTGAAAGGGACTTACAAAGGTTAAGGGTGGGTTAAGTTCTCTGGTGACAATAATGTAATATTTTGTGATGACACTCTTAGTAACTTAAAATCATTTATTTCAGTTATTCAAAGTCTAAAGTGTCAGGGACTTCCTTTATAAAACGAAGATTCTTGAAAGGTAGTTATAGAAAGGAATTAGCACTCCATTGTATTACGTGACGATTTTATCTCGAAAACAACTAGGACGGAAAAGGCTCATGAAAATCGAATCCGTAATCACAGTTTACTTTCCGACTACATCTCCATTTGTGCGAGAGAGACACACAGACTAAAGAATATTAACCAGCGATTAGTATGCCAATACACCGTATATTACGTATACAATGGCTGGTAATTATTTGGAGTAATTGCGAAGGGGCAGGGTGGTCTCCGGACAATTGATACCAATTAGCGATTGATTAACATTGCAAAGAAATTGCCGTTTTCCAACTGACTGCTGTGTATTGTGGTGCAGTTTTGTTAATATGTATATTTTAGTACTTATACCTACACCGTGTCTTCAGTTGGATCATTCGTCTTATCTAAAAAATTACCTCGAGAATGCGGTAGTAATACACTGATTAATCGTAAGCATTGGAGCCCCCTCCAATGGGGGAATCCTACTTGGGGCTTGGGGGGATGGGGGTGCATTGGAGATCGTAAGCACTGTTGATATACTCTGTAATCCCACAGGCACGCTGGGCGCACTCGACTGGCTAATTTGTCCCTCTTCACAGAAGACGTACCGAAAAATGTACTGCATTTTCCACTTTATCCAACGAATGCCAGAGCCCATTTTCATCCCATCCATTTCGCAAAGGTAGGCATCGCGTCTGGGAGCCGGCTACCGTTTGTCATTCTGAAATGATGTCGGCATGTATCGCGGTTGTCTAATGGCGCTAATATTCACTTAAGACCAGGTAGAGTAGAGCTTCGACGCAAAGCTTTCAATGGCGTAGTGTTCAAGATTTCTTTTATCGAACGGTTATTTCGATCCAAGGTGTGGCCAAAGCCAAAGCCAAGGTCTTTCCTGCTCAATCTTTATACATTGCAATGTTTTCGACATCACCATTTATGTGTTTAATTATAATTAACGCGTTATTGATTTCGCAGAGTCATGATACTTTTTTGGCAATTAGCGACGTGCAGTTTCCTGAATGTAAATGTACTCGTATTAAAGACTTAATATATTAGCGAGCTTGCAATAAATACCATCAGTGTTGTTTTAATTAATTATAAATCAAACATTGAAAGTTATATAAATGACATTCACAATCGTTTTTCCTCCTCCTTCGTTCGATGTTTTTTTGTATAGATGTCAGACGAGTCGACAATTCACATCTGGTGGTAAGTGGATACTATTGTCCATGGATATCCATGGATACATGCCAACATCAGCCCAGAATGACAATCGTGGACTCGCCCCCAGATGCTCTGCCTACCTTTGGAGATTTGGGAATGGTTTTCGAGAAAGGGTTGAGAAAATTAGCTATAAATATTGATTACAAAGAAAACATTGATATTTTTGTTACATTATCATTTTATCAGAAGAATTAGTGTTATTTTAGAAATAAATAGGTAAGCATATTATTTAAAAGTGTAACGTTTATTCGAAATGGTCATTATTTGCTGTTATACATTCTTTCAAACGTTGTGGCAAGTTTTCTATTGAGGCACGCACCTTTTCCATGGGAAAATTGGCAACTGCAACTGGAAAAATAAGGGTTTATGGAATGTTTTAGGGATTTAATATTGTTTAGAGCATGCCATGCTCTCTAAAATAGACCATAAATCATAGTCGAGCGGATTCCGTTCAAGACTACATGACGGCCAATCTTCAGCTCTAATGAAGTCGGGAATATTCCTTTCTAGCTACCCTTTGTTGAGTGAACCTTATGACCAGATGCTGAGTCTTGCAGAAAGGACCATTCTTGGTTATGGAACGGTGTTAAGAGGCTTCACGAGCTTCTCACGAATGATATCTTGATATACTTGAGCCGACGTTTTAATACCTTTTTCACAAAAATATGGTTCAGTCCTTGATAACTAACATCCCACCAAACCATCACTGAAGCCGGATAATGACCACGTTGCATCCTATTGACCAATTGAGCAGATTCTCTAAGAGTTATGTGCATAAACTAGATCATTCTGCTTGTTAAAAAGTTCCTCAATGGTGAACATTTTCTCGTCCGTAAATAAGATTTATCTGTAAGCTCCATTTGCGTACCGCCGAAGAAGTTGCTTTGATTTGTCAACCCATTTTTTCTTTAAATTATTATCAGTTAAGAAATGGTCAGTACGTCTTTTGTAAGCAGCAAATCCTCAATCATCTTTTAAAATACGTGACATCTCTCTGGATAAAATCTTTTGCTTCCGGACGGGATTTCTTCGGACTTTCTCCTGTACAGCTTTAATCGTCTGTTTAGTACGAATAATGCGTCGACGGCAACACCCTTTTCTGTCACAAACGGGACGTTTTAATGTGCCAATAGTCCGGCACACAAGCATTCGGCTAATACCAAGCGGATGGAGAGTTTTAAAAATTGCATTTGTCTCCATGCCTGCTTCGTGTAATGCAATTACAGCAATACTGTTCTCGTTATCACCCCACACCATTTTAATATTAGTACAATATGTAACAATGATTGGCGCCAAAATGAGAAAAAACATTTATTTTTTACGTGAGAATGACAGATTCCAAATTCAAATATAATTTATTTATTTTTCTTTATTGTAGCAGTATTTATGGCCGGACTAAGTATACCTACCTATTGCGGGGGAAAAGGTTCAAATGGAAATTGCAGTACATTTTACGATAGTCTTCGACAGAAGACCAGCCCAGTAATCATGTGACCACGTGATCACATCGAAAAAAGCCGTCTACCGCGGCTTGATAGGACGTGTTCGTCACGCACGCCATTAAACTTTGCATGTTGTAAAACCATCATCAATTCAATCACCATCCGCTCAATTGAACTCATCCCGATCGAAAAGGAAGCTTTAGAAAATCTCGCGTATTTATTGAATCCCAAAAAGGTTGTCTCAGGGTTAAATGAAATTCAATAGAATGCCGACTTTGACTAGCAATATGTCGAATTTTATGATCTGATGTCATTTATGGTAATGTCATGCAAATATTATTGGCAATAGGTTCGCCTCTGAGACGTTTTGAATGTTTGTGTCCGTTAACTGTTTGTAATTTTTGTAATTTTTTGTAATTAGCCGTGATGGAAAATATTTTTTTGCAGCATAATATGGGTGAACGAAGGTTTATTATGAGTATTATTATAATGAATATTTAGTTTCTATGACAGCCGTCTGTGTGTTTGCTTTTAAATTACTATATTTATTCAATAAAAAAAATCCCGTATTGACTAGATGATTGACAAAGTGTTACTGGAATTACGCAAAAAAATTCAGCATAGTACAATGGATTCTACAAGATTTCACAATAGGTTAACCCCCCTCCCCCCATAATTTTTTTTGTTCATTTCTAGTATATCTTTTATTCTACGCGTATCATCCGTACCGCGTCCGCCGGGCGCCCGATACCATTGTACTGGGTTATGATCGCTACGAACATTTATTCCCTAAAATAATTTTATATTTCGTTAAAACTGTTTTGTTTTATATACTTTTAAATCAGTTATCGTGTTTCTGCGTTATTTCATTGACTCGTTGTGTATCGGAAGATCGTGTTGTGGGGTGGCAAGCCTCAGGCTATCCCAACTCACTATTTATCTATGTCTTCCATGCAAGTCTGTCCCTATGCAACATATATCCATCAGTGGAGAGACACGGACAGATTGTATTGCATATCTCCCAATAAGAGTAGAGATGATGAAACATGTCACAGTTTAGAAGAGGAACACCTGTTGAGAACTTCTTTCTATCTTCCATTGCCCCGAGATTTCTGCATTGTTCATAGAATCTTATTACATCTTTCTCGTTTGAACAGCTTTTGATCCTGAATATTCATAAAGCTATTAAGTCACCGAAACTTTGTACTATCTTTTTTACTGTTGTCGTATATTAAAAGTTGTATTTTTAATAGAAGTAAATAAGTATATACACTTTATTGCACACCAAAGAATACATTTAGTGACACATCATTTTAAATTACTAGGCATATAAAAGATAGGCCTTATCGCTATAGCGATCTCTGGCAGTCAACCTTGACAGACAGAGTCCTGGTGGTAAGTGGTTGCCGCCGCTGAACATCTGCGACACATACCAGTTTCAATCAAATGTGAACGTTGCTACATCCGCAGAAGCGTTGTCTTTGGTGATTTGGAAATTATAATTTGAGAAAAGGATTAGGAAGGGAAGTTATAATTACCTATGCCTATGGCATAGGTAGGATAATGAAATAAGGGCGGGAAAACTGATGGAATGGGAGGTAGGATGAAAAACGGGTTCTTGCTACGCTTACTCACTGATAAAACACGTTTGTACTTTACTTACCTGAGAGTTGGATAATTTAGCTTGCTTGTTCATTCTCCTCCATATTATTCAGCATGAACTAATTAATTAACGTCAATTATTTCTTGTTCCAGATGTAGGTTACGAGTACGTAGTAGACCAACAGCCAATCGGCAAGCTGCTTTTTAGGCAGTTCTGCGAGAAGACCAGACCTGACTACCACAAATACAACAACTTTCTAGATGCGGTATGTACCAAACATTTCAGACTTACATTAACTGTTTTGACACCATGATCGGGTCGTGGTATATATGATATCAGCTTGAGCGTGTCAACCAACCAATCTCTTCCCCTGGGTGTCGCCAAAAGGCAAATATGGAATAACAAAGCCGCTACCATACGCCCCGAGGAACTAAATCACAGTTACAAGAATAGGCTAGCCAACCCGCTTGGCCATGTATACATGAGGGATGTATAGGACAATGGTGTATGAGGAGAATCGTGTATAACGTGGGACAATAAAAGAGTTGGTGATGGTATCGCCCTGATGCATTCCAACGTCTCACAAAACAACAAGGAGGTTTGGTTTCGTCCCACCATGCGGTCCAATGTATATTAGTACATTAAGGGTGTAGATTGTTGGCCTGAGATCTCGATTTCGAGCGACCGCAGCGCCAAAGTTTAATGTAACATCCGACGGGGCGGATGAATGACCTAGAGAGCGCGATTTTCAAAATGTTTTGCAACAAACGTTCCACGTTGAGAAATTGTTATTGAACTTGAATATTTACAGCATAACAATAACGTTGAATTTTTGGAAACTAGCTGTTGATTCTTTTTAATAGATTAATAAGAGTAGTTGAGACACAATTTTTATGTTTTTCTATCATTTGACATCTGACATTTTTGTATTCTACTTACCTAAAATTCCAACTATTTATTTATTTGTAATTTCACTACCAAAATTTATTCTAATTCGTAAAATATTCATTCAATAAAATAATTGCAAATTCAGTAGGAAGTGTGTTTATCTCTACGCAAGGAAATGTGCCTATTGCGTAAACTCAAATACTTACTTTTTGTTTACGATCACCTCGTCGATATCTAAAAAAAATCCTAGGGTTTTAAAAAAAATGTCAATAAATGAAACACAAGTATAAAAATGATTTATTTACTACACAATAACAAATATGAGTCGCCATTACTCGCTATCTCAAAAGCGTGCTAGGGTTGTACAAAAATTAGTAAATAATTCATTTATTTACTAATTTTAACAGAAGTTTGTAAATTATTAATATACTAATTAAAAGTATGTAATTAAACAATAACGAAATATGAGTTCAAAATTCTAATGGTTTTTCATTCGATTACGGATCAAGTTCTGATTTCTGCTAATTTGATGATAAAATCAATGGCTATCACAAAACCTATCAGAATGAAAACGTTACCAGCTGCCCGATTCACGTAAGTAATAAAAACCGTAGCGCAGTGACGTCACTTCGTTTTTTGCAAATTTAGCCCTTTTAACCGACTTAAAAAAAGGAGAATTCTCAATTCGCTGTATTTTTGAACCAATTTTTATGATTCTTTACACCAGGTAACTCAGAAATTGTATAGTAATTGAGCTATTGGAAGATTTATGACAATCCAAGACTAGATAAGTAAGTGCGTTTAAAACAGAAAACCAAAAGGCGATTTCTAAGTTCCTAAGTTGAAACGACTTTTGGACTGGCGTGTTTACGTGAATCGACTGGCTGGGTAGTTAAGTTACCTGTATCTTTCAAAATCATTAGGCGTTCTTCTCTTTCATAACACGTAAAGCTCTTTCTTTCCTCTCTTTCATAGCCTCTATGATACTGGGCGCGTCACGAATGGGCATGCTTCGTGACTGCCGAGGATCAACTAATTCTGGAAGTAGGCAATCGTAATAAAACCTAACTAATTTCATCTCCATTTTCTCCTCCCAAAATTTGTCGTCCTTTTCTATAATATAAACTTTCATAGGTACAGTAGCACCAAACCAGATGCCAAGCATGCAAACGTTTCTTTTAGTAATATGTACCTGTCCCTGAATTTGGAAATACCAGTTATGATTTTTATTTATGACATAACCCTTGGAAGCCTTGTCCTTAACCCAAAAGGTATGTTTGGCCATTGCTTCATCAAGAGTCATGCCAGCTAAAGAATGTGGGCACTTAATTTCAATTAAACCGTTTGCATAAATGCCATCTGGTGTAGTACCAAGAAATTCATATTGATCGTCGACGAACAAACCGCAACCTTGTATACTAATATTCTCTTGAATTTCTAACTGTTTAATTGCGGTTTCTTCGTTTTCGATACCGTACCGTACAGCAGGCAAACTGGAGATATTACTACCATAAACGATTTTACGAACAAGAACAGCACAACTTGTGCTCTCTCGTTTTTTACAAACTTCCCCGAACGATGATGAGGTTAGTAATTTTCTCCTTGTACTCATCCACTCAGAACTACTTCTTTGCAAATGGGTCGACCTTTCAAGCTCCTCTCTTTCAGCACAAGACAACTTTAAATCGGCTAAAAAAGATGACTTGGCTTTCTCATATAATTCTGGACTCAGATCAGGTTTTTCGCAGTTTGGTCCATAGTGAGCGTCTTTCGATACAGCGCTGTGGCTCTTTTTCAATCTTAATTTAGGTTTAGCAATTAAACGGATTCTACGATTACAATTTTCCACTTTCGCGATCAAAGGATTAGGACTAGATTTAAATATTACTTCATGAGTTTTACTATGAATCGATCCTGTATTAAAAGACACAACAGCAGCTGCGCATCGGCCCGCATAAGAACCACGGGAAGAATAATTTACACGCTTACCCCCTACTAATTTGGCAATCACTGCGTTAAAACTTTCAACTATATTACTTGTACAATTATGAATTAAACTTCTAGAATGATATGACAGTCTTTTACTTAAAATGTGTACCGCGTCCATTAATCCGCATCCAACAATTGCTGGAAGCAACCCAACAGGTTCTATTCGACGAGTATCAGGTCTACAGAAATACTCCTTGCAATATTGGTGATTACCAAATACGTGTTGTGGACCATTTAGGATATCTTCACTAAGATTTTTTATTTTTTCTTCGAGTGACTGATTTTGATCGCCCCAATATTTAATAGCGCATTTTACACCCGTTCTTAAACGCAAATACCTTTCTTTTAGGAATTTCCGCAATTCGCAAGGATACTTAGTGTCTTTCGACAGTTTCTCCAAGCTATTGCAGTAGTTTCGTAAAAGATGATTTTTGCATTCAATTTTCTCTACTGTTAAATTACCGTACGGTCGCGAATCTAATATTTTTTTATAAGTACTGGAATCGCCGTCTGCTACAAATTTATTATAAATTACACCGTGATCAACAATGGAACGTTTAAACCCCTCAACTATTATGGTCGATTCCATACCGGTAGATGATCCCGAATAATTCTTGAAACAACGGTGTTCCGAGGGCTGACTGTCGTTCTTTGCGGCTCGTGCACAAACTACGCAGTATTTATTTTTAACTCCAAAAAACAATACTTTATTAGTTTTAATGCCAATTATCGCAGCTGCGCCGGACAAGGCGGAAAAATTCTTACCATAAGATCTCTTGCTCCAACAACCGTCAACAGCAACAGATATTAATGGTGTACCATTTTTATCAACACTACCTATAGACACTGCGTACTCCGCTTCTTCCTTGACAGCTTCTGCCATGGAATGTGCTGCTGTCTTTTCCCACCAATCGCAAACCGTATTATTAATTTCATTGTTGTATAATGAAGGTGACATGATTGGTAGGGCTACTGCGGCAGTTAATGTTTTTAACTGATAGTAGCTCCCACCAGATGATATGATACCAGATACAATTTGATGATTCACTTCCATTCTATCTTCTTTCTTTTCAATCAAACACACAGTAAATTTCATACTACACATACTACATTTCATGATGAGTTTTGAGTCCAGACCAACTTTTACTTCACCTATTATACTGAGGTAACTTAACTTACAATCCATTGGACCGTGGTCCCCTATGGCCTGAAGAGCTTTAAAAAAAAAAGAAACGTCTACAACTCTACGCCCAACTTCCATTTCATCCACCTTTCCCTCTTGGTCGTTTTCAATAACTAGTTCCTGTAAAGAAAGATAATGGCTTGATTTTTTTTATAAAAAATAATTAAAAATTTAAAAAAATGCAAAAGATTAAAGATTACAATATTAGGTTCCTGATGAATAGAAATTATAATTTCTTTACGCATTAGGTATTGTTTTTTTATGACGTCACCTATTTGAACGTAAATTTTCTTTTGAGAAAGTAATTGAGAAGTATTTCGGTACTAAGGTGTTTGTCTCTCGATGAAAATAATAAATATTGCAAGAAAAATCTATAGGTAGGTATTGAGATTTTGTCTTCGCCCATCACTAACTAAGTAGTTTGTTTATTTATGTAACAAGTCTACAAGAATTACGTATAACAACTTACCTCTATACAGCGCGTAGCATTGTTGCTCAGAGTCTCGGCCCCAAGGTTTTCTTTATTTTCAATACTGGAAATATTATTCATCAATATTATCCACTTTTTATTTATTTTGTACAACCCTAAGCCAGACGCTAGGCGCCTCGCGTCTGTTTGGCGGTATAGGTATGTCGACAAAGTTGCGCTGTCGCCTACCTACTTCCACAATTTGATATTTAGACAATACTAGCCGACCCGGCGAACTCCGTATCGCCTTTTTTTTTTTTTAAAAATCCTATTATTTTGATATTACATACAGATACTTCAATTTTATTTATCAGTATAGATATAGATAATACAAACCAATATTTACATGTTATTGTAGGTATATGTCTGAATCGGGCGATCTAAATCATATGACATATTGTATTAGCTTTGTAATGTACCCTGTTCAAATGCGATAATAAATAAGTAGGGAGGAACTTACATTTTATTCCGAGATCTTTTGGCTTTCATATTTTTATAATGCGTACAAAACTTTCTTTTCCCTGGCATGCCACTCAAATTCAATCAGTCCTGCGAAAAAAATAGCCTATGTTACTCAGTGATAATGTAGCTTTCGAATGATAAAAGAATTATTAAAATCAGTCCAGTACTTTTTGAGTTTATTCGTTACATACAAAAATCCAAATCTTTCCTCTTTATAATACCTATTAGTGTAGATATTGTATTTTTTACGATTTATATCTAGTTCCATCATGGTTTTCTTTCAGACATTCATTATATCGATACTTTCTACTAACTGAAAATAAATTAATTATAAAAATGTTATACTTACAGTTTTTTACAAAAAACACAAATTCACAATACGTAATTCTGCTGTCTGCAGCCGACAAGCGTGGTGTCGCGTTCACTTACAGAAAGGAACTGCCGCTGCAGACCACCGAGATTGCACGAATGAAACGAACGTTTTATCCCATACATTTGTGTATGAAAAATTTACCTTAAAATATATCTAGATTTTAGGGCTTTAAAAGAGGAAGTCTTTGTTTGTAAAGGTATAAAAAGAAGTATACAGCTATACTTATTGGTTTCTTCAGTGTTCAAAAAGTGTTTCTTTTTATCAATTTGTGTTGATTTATGGGGTTAAATCTGAAAAATACGAAGTCATGTTTTTGCATTTTTACTCAATTTTGTGCGTTTGTTGACGTTTATTATATAACAACTATTAGGTTTAAGAGTTTAATATAAGCATGAACATACTTATTGGTCTTTGATTGTAATATATACAAATTATCATTGATATCAATCATATGTAAATAGGTTAAATATGAAAAATCGTAACACTCTTTTCGGTGATTTTCACGATCTACACCCTTAACATCAGATGTTTTAATTTTCGGTCACTCGGGTTACCTCACCATGATTTCCTTCACTGCTCGAGCTGGTGGAAATTTAAAAAGATTTATACTTAAATAGAAACTAATAGCTTCGGGTCGAAGTTCAAGGTCAACCCAACTGCACCTTTAGACGGCACTGAAAATGTTTTGTTAAGCAGACCAGATACGATTTTCCTGGTGGCAGGCTCATTTCATATCGTTTAGATTTAGAATTTCAAATCTCTAAAATGTTCAATTATTGCAATTGCTAATTCTCAACATGAACCATTCTCAAAAAGTCCAATTATCATGATTCAAACCCAATAAACTCCAGAAGTCGCAAAGTCATCAGAATAATTGGCGAATCGAACTTGTATTTGAAGGTATCCATTGACGATACTAACCGGTTAGCCGTCATCTCCATGAAAGAGATACAAATTCTTTTCTACTTAAAGGAAATATGATATAGTTAGTGCTGTCCTAGAAAACGCTAATAAAGAGCTCCAATTACGAGACTCTGTTCCAGCCCGTGATTTAACTGATTCCACTAATTGGTCTCGCATTTCTACTCGAGTGGTTGAACTAGATAGTCCCCATAGCGATTTGACGTCTCCAACTAAACGTGATACATTTTTAACCGAATATTGCGCTACCAGGAAAAAAAAAGGCGCGAATAGCTCTTAAAGAGACCCTTTAATAAAAGTGCTGATATAATTGCTCTTGAGTTGTTTGAGTGTTCTTCGCGTCTCAGATAAAAGCCCAACATAATTCTAACTTTCTATTAGTGGTTACGTGTTGTTGCAAACGGTTAACTTGATGGTAAAGAATTACTCTCGTGGATGAGCATTTTGAATAGAGTTGTTGAAAATACCTTAAATCGGTTTAATATTTTGATATCGGCCTATAACGTCCCACAGTAAGGCACAGGCATTCCTTTTCCAAGGGATTTCGGAATCAACCCCCTTGATTCAAACAAGAGATATTCGGATCATAATCTACCACTCGAACCTTCATATTTAACAAATATAATTTATGTTATTATTTTATGGACGAAGGCGGCAGACGAGCACACAGTTCACCTGATGGTAAGTGGTTACTGTCGTCCATAGACATCTGCGATACATGCCAACATCAGTCCAAAATGACAAAGGTTGGCACACCCCCGCATGCGCTGCCTACCTTTGGACATATAGGAATGGATTTGGAGAAAGTGTTGAGAAAATGGGAATGGGCTCTGGCACACCTCACTCACTACTGAAACACGTACGTACGTACATTAGGGAAATAAGATAAAGTGGGAAATGCAGTACGTTTCAAGGTAGTCCTTTTGTGAGAGAGGGGTAACGTGGCCAGTCGAGCGCGCCCAGCAGCTGTTGGATTGCAGCGTGCACTCTCCCCCTCAAAAATGAACAACTGCTTGCTCAATATGCCGCTTACCCTTGGAGGCTTACGAATGGCAATGATAGGGGGAATGAAGAGTACTTTAGACTTAGCAGTTCTCTTCATCTCATTGTATTATATATGGAACTGGGTGGTAAAAGGTCTCTGGCCACTCTCATTCATTGCCGAAACAACGTTTTACGGCTTGCATGAAAGTTGGAGCACTTCGAACGTTGCCGACTGCTGTGGGATGCAGAACTGTATTATTATATTGTTGTCTTTAATATGCTGTAAATGGATATTAAGGTGCTGCAACAATTACATACATATGGACGTTATGTTACGCTTACAACGTGGGTTTTGCAAGGTCGACAGCGCACTTGCATCCTGCTGTACTTGCACTTGTATTATGATTACAAGTGTCCATGAACGGTGATAACCACTTATCACCACGTGGGCCGCATGGCCGTCTGCCCCCTTTTGCTATATAATAAAGTACATATTATGTTTAAATAAAATAATGATAATATATATAGCAATTAAACAACTTTGAACGGTTTAAATCGCGTACATTTGACATTATTTATATCCCGACGTTTCGAACACTTTGCAGTGGACGTGGTCACGGGGTGACTAATTGACCACGTCCACTGCAAAGTGTTCGAAACGTCGGGATATAAATAATGTTAAATATACGCGATTTAAACCGTTCAAAGTTGTTTAATTGCTATGTATAGTAATCGCGAAAACCTAAGAAAATATAAATAATATATGTATACTATATCGACTGGCTTTAGAATATCTCGATTGAGGGATAACAAAGCCGCTACCACAAGTCCTGAGGAACTATACCACCTCTAGAAGAGTACTCGCCAATCCGCTTGGCCAATGTGGTGGTTTAAGAACATATTCAGGCCCAAGCCAGCAGTGGACAATGAAAGACCCGTTGACGGTGATGGATAATATAAAAATAAACAGTAACAAATTAATCTGCACTGATTTTAATAAATCGGTCGTCATTTTATTTGATGGTCAATTGTCTTTACAGACAGATAGGTACGAGGTGGAAGTGGACGAGTCACGGGTCGCGCACGCGTCGGAAATGTTTGGACGGTACCTTAAGATAGATGACGCGGAAGCCGTTACCGATGTCATTACGAAGGGAGTTATTGACGAGACGAGCGTGTTATTAGAAGGTAAATCAAATAAATTAGTCTATAAAAAGGTATAGAGTACAGATGTTTTCTTCTCCAGAAAGAAAATTTAAAAGCATTCTACTACATATAGGAATATACTGAGTAGCGCATACTCGTAGCCGTAGCGTGGGGCGCCTTCCACCCAGATAGACTGACGACTTGAAGAAAGTCGCCAGTAGAAGTTGAATGAGAAGAGCACAAGACCGAGTGTGGTGGCGATGCTTGGGAGAGGCCCATATCCAGCAATGGAAAGACACAGGCTGATGGTACGGTACGGTATATGAGTATAATATAGTCTATATACAGTATAATATAGTGGCAGAGCGCGGTGAATACCCTTTTGTGCCAAGCTATCTGGCGGCGACTATAGCGGTGATCATGGATCATTAATCTTAACAGTTTCTTCTTTGGCAAATTTGTAAGAGAAGAACTTGTTTTCCATCTGACATAGCCTAGTTTAGATAGTTCACTCCATCTGTTATTGCCGCATTTAGCTCCACATCCTGCCACTGCCGTTTAGGTCTGTAATCTTTTTATAATGTCTTGGATCTTTGCCTTTGTTCTTATTCTATATGCTATGTGATTTATAATCTGAATTTTCAGAAACAAATAAATAGACATGGATAAAATTTCGTTCCAGGCGGTTCCAAAGACATATTCGCAGAATGCGTGCGCTGTGTAAAGAATTTTCTGGCGGGCACGCCATTCGCCGAGTTCGAGCGGTCGATGTATTTCCACCGCTACCTGCAGTGGAAGTGGCTCGAGAAGCAGCCAATAACACAGCATACTTTCCGCATGTACAGGGTGCTCGGGAAGGGAGGCTTCGGGGAAGTGTGTGCCTGTCAGGTGAGACGCTTGCAATGTTCTAGCTCATAGGTGGACTTGATTTTTCAGAATGTGGAACTTCAATTGTTGGTTGAAACTGAAAATACTTTCCAGAAACATACAAGGCTACAAATTATTATGGTGAATGAACATTGAGACATCTAACTGCTAAAATATTAAATACATTACCAGTCGATATTATTGAAGAGAACTTAAGAAAATCAGTAATTAAATGAAGACCTAAGGAAATCTTACTTAAAACAAATTGTATAAACGTAATCCTTAGATTAACAAAGTTTTCTCTTTTTCCCATCTTTTTTCCTCTTTCTTCTCCCATCTCTTCCCCATATTTTATAAATTAATATTAATCTTTAGATTTTATATTTAGAGACTTAGATATATATTATATTACTTTAAGTATGATCATCGTGATTGATTTTAGGGTATTAATATAGTTATTTATAAAGAAATATTTGAAATATTTAACATTTTGATTACCTGTATTGTAATCTGACTGATACCGTGCTAAGTAAATTGTTAAAAGCATGTCAACAATTGGGTTTTTGAAAAAAAAATTTTTTTATCATTAATGGAAAGATCATATACACATTTTATAACAAAACTATTTTTAGTTTTTTTTTTTCGCTTTAATTAAAAAGTTATATTTAATTACAAATAAATTTTTGAATCCAGTACTGAAAACACGCGGACAGTTCCCGAACAAACCCGAGCGCGTGTGACGTCACAATGTTAATTTCTACTCATTGTAGCACACAGCTGATACAGTATTTTGACTATTAATCGATTAAATCTTGTTATTATCGTCAATATATTAATAAATATATCGAAAATGTCTAACCTTAAAAGTTATCGTGCTTGCTTCGTACCATTATGTACGAATACTACAAAAACAACTCCTGAAAAAATGTTTTTAAATGTTCCACAAAATGTTAAACGTCGAAATAAATGGTTCCAAGCAGTGCGACGACCTAATTCCAAAACAACATCAAATTATATTTAATGACGAATAAATCATTTAATATTTTAATTTACAATATTTTTTTTTATAAACTTACCTTGATGCTTTAGCACCTCGAACTTCAGCTGAATTAAACCGAATATCATTTTTAAGAAAATCTGTTATCATAAATATATCCACATCAGGTATATTATCGGAATTAGCCTTTATAAATCCTTTATCACACATAACTAAATAAAAGTAGTTAATATAAATAATTTTTTAAACTAAATGTCGGATATTTGTCGTCAATTTACATGTAGAAGCCTGTGATACTGTACTATCGAGAAATCCTTTTAACATTATGACGTCACAAACATGGCGACCAATCGTAGCGCGTTTGTAGTCACGTGATTCTTTTTAAAACTTTATCAATTTTAAATTGTTTATAATAAATTAAATAAACATTTTTTAAGAGTATTTCGCATCGATTATTAATATAATTTATGATAAAGTTTTAAAATACATAAAAAAAATTGATAATTTTTTTTTTCAAATACCCAATTGCAACAAACTGCTCACAGTTTGGCGGAGCTATAATATTTAATCTGACTTAAGAATGTTTGTTTGTAAATAAAATAAAAACTGCAGGAGAAAAGAGTCTATCGACATTAGTTTTCTGTTTAAGTCACAGAGACGATGCAGCAAGAATTGCAAAGATTCCAATGAATGTGTACTTCATCATACAGACTCAAGTCGGCGGAAGGCAACTGTACGCATTATACGCTCGATAACTATATAGTTATCGAGTTCATCAAAGTTGAGGGACAAAATCACACCCGAAATTTTTCTTTTTTTCCAGGTGAGGGCGACAGGCAAGATGTACGCTTGCAAGAAGCTAGAGAAGAAACGCATAAAGAAACGCAAGGGCGAGGCCATGGTGCTAATCGAGAAGCAGATCCTGCAGCGGATCAACTCGCGGTTCGTGGTCAACCTCGCCTACGCGTACGAGACTAAGGATGCGCTCTGCCTCGTACTTACCATCATGAACGGTGAGTTGCAAACATTTTGTGTTCTTTTTTATAAGAAGAAGGCGGCAGACAACCTTACAGACCGCCTGGTGGTAAGTGAATGCTGTCGCTCGTGGACATCCACGGCACGTTGGTACGCCCCCGGATGCGCTGCCTACCTTTGAAGATGTAAGAATGGATTCGGAGGTTTGGGAAAATATAGAGGGATAGGATGGGAATGGGCTCTGGCATATCTCACTCACTACCGAAACAAGTACTACAATACATTCAATACATTTCAAGATAGTTTTCTGTGAGAGAGTGGTAACAAGGCCAGACGAGTGCGCTCAATCCTAGACCTAGACTCAATACAGACGAGGATTTTAAGGATTGATTTTAAGATGGAACGCCAAATTTTGCGTTTTCTACCGCCTATATAATGGGGAAGAGCTGTTCAATTTGATGCACACTTCGGGATAGGTTTGGTTAGCGGTTAGACGATCAACTCGCGGTTCGTGGTCAACCGTACGCATAATATATACCAGTCACATATCAAACATTGTATCAACAACTCATGTTACTTTCTTTTTTTTTTATTTACTTTTAACCACTTACCTTATTTACAATATTTTTTTTTTGCTAAAAGATCAATCATGCTGTCGTCACATTATTGAGATATCAATTAAATTATACATTGTACACATGTTAAACTGTTCTTTGATATGTTGATATCTTGCTTTGCTATACAAAATAAATAAAGTAAAACAAATCCGCACTAGGCCCGCGTGGGCCGAATCTCTCTCGTGTTTTACTAGGGGAGCTCTGTGCCCCACACGGGGATATTACAAAGACTGGAGACAATATCAAAGAAACTCAGAATATCTCTTCAATAAAGTATATCGGTTTAGTAAAAATTCGATTCCCGGTTGAACATTCACTTGTTTAAAGACAAATGATCCACGACTACTGTTGTCAAATCGAACGCTGAATATTTAAGCGCTCGGGCGCTGGCGCGCTATGTTAGTGCTATTGAGCCTTAACCGTTTTAGACTCGAGCTTTTAACTACAAGGATTTAAATACATCAGACATTAAAAATAGCCACTAGCCTTTAACGCTGGAGTCTTAAAGGTTCATTAGCGCTCACTTAGCGCTCGTTTGTTGAGCGCTCAATGCTCGTCTTTACAACACTACCCACGACAGGGAATTCTAGTGTTATTATTCATTTAGTATGTTTTCTATCACTTCAGGCGGCGATTTAAAATTTCACATCTACAACATGTGTGGCGTAGAATCGGGCCTAGGATTAGAGCGGTCTAGGTTTTACGCGGCGCAGGTGGCCTGCGGACTGGAACATTTGCACAAAATGGGAATTGTTTACAGGTTAGTACCATTTACAGGTCTCAAAAATTATTTATTTTCTAAAAAAAAGTAAGGAATCTTCAATTATTGTATGGCCCGGATGCACTGCCTACCTTTGTTAATATAAAAATGGATTTGGAGAAAGAGTTGGGGAAATGGGAAGGGATAGGATGGGATGTGAATGGGATATCTCACTCACTACCGAAACATGTACGTACATTGGTGAATTTGAGAAAGTTACACACACGTTTCGTGTTATCATAACACGGTTACCTAAGTTACATACTTACGCGTACTTACTAACAGAAGCAAATGTGGATGGTGTTATGTACATACGAATAAATATTTTTTTTAGTTGAATATAGTGTTGTGAAAAACGAGCATTGAACGATTGACGCTCGAGCGCTGAGTGAGCACTAATGAACTTTTAAGATTCCAGCGTCAAAGGCTAGTGAGCGTTATAGCCCAAATTTTTAAGGTTTGATGATCTTAAATCCTTGTAGTTCGTTTGAAATGGTTAAGATTAAGTTTCAATAGTACTAACATAGCCATGAATCGTTCAGCGTTCGTTTTAACAACACTAGTTAGATATAACAGTTTTAGAGTACTGATTGACATATTAAAATAATTTACATTATTTTTGTGGGGCCTTATATAGTTATATGTTGTGTGGTATAGGGACTGCAAGCCGGAGAACATCCTCCTGGACGACGCGGGCCACGTGCGCATCTCGGACCTGGGTCTGGCCGTGGACGTGCCCGACGGAGGCAGCGTGCGCGGGCGCGTCGGCACCGTCGGGTACATGGCGCCGGAGGTCAGACAACACAACATACTATATATTTTTGTTTATACGAGAGGTGCAACGTTAGCGCGAGTGGTGCACAGTGCCGGCGTTAGCGTCTATGACCCAGGCAAGATTGTTTTGGCGCCCCTTTTTAATCGCACCAAATTTCTAGATAGAAATTGAAATGTATTTGTTTTGATATTTCTAGAAACCTTTTTATCACTTTGAAACTTTATTTAGAGCTAAACCCAGAGCTAACGACATTGAAAGTAGAAAATTTTAGTAGCTCCTAATTTTTTTAATTTTGAATTTCCTATCACCGGAAAATTCAGGGGCCCTGCAAATTTGGTGCCCTAGGAGGTCGCCCTATCCCGCGCTCCCATAACAGTGCCATTGGTGGTAGAGGCTCTTTCAGAAATAATACCAACCCGTCCTCACTTCAACAATTTATTTAACTCTAGCTTTTATTCTCGGCTTCTCTTGCGTGCTTTTCGTGATCCCCAAGCAGATCCATGGAAAATTGCAATATATTATATTAGGCCCTTGAGCCATAAAAGCATTTTAAACAAACACAAACAGACATTGTTTCTTTTTCATGTATTGGATAGGTTAAGTAGTTATCTTCTTGAAACTACTTTAACGAACTTCTGCGATCTTTCTTCAAGTCATATCTTCGTCAGTCAGTCAAATGCACGGTGACCAATTTGCCAGACACTATAATATAATATCTTATACCTAAAACCAGCTTCATCCAGTGCGTCTGGAAGGGACAGTCGGCCTGGGCCACAATCGTCCAGAGGATGCTTTTGCCGCCCCCACTCACCATGCTCATCAACGACGGTCATTTATTAAATAGTAAACCCTAGCACGGACCATATAGGTCTATTTGGGCTGCTATTGCATTTTCACCGTGTACAGCTTTAGACGAGTACTTAGCTTTCATTTGAGGTGTAGAAATAGCTAATAGGCTTGACATATTGTACTTGTATCAGCCTATAACGTCTCACTGCAAGGCGCAGGCACAGGCCTTCCCCATTAAATTACTTGGAGGTTTCGGACCGTACTCCGCTCACGCGGGCCCGATGCGGATTGGTGGATCACATCACCACATTTTATTTTAATTCCTGAAACATGCGGTAGCGGTGATGGCCTGGGGGGGGGGGGGGGGGGGGGGGGGTAAAAATTGTCTCTATCTCGACCGTGACGGAAACATCGAGAGGAAACCCGCTCCAGAAATAGAAAAGAACTAGTATGTGATCTACCAATCGCCACTGGGCTCGCGTGATGGATTACGTCCCGAAACTCCGCAGTGATTTACTAGGGAAAGCCCGTGCCCTACAGTGGGACGTTGCCGGCTGATACAACAGCTTTAGACTAGTACTTTGCTTTCATTTAAGCGGTAAAAATAACTGATAAGCTTTGCATAATAATAAGATGTTTGCCAGGTGATCGACAACGAGCGGTACACGTTCAGCCCGGACTGGTTCTCGTTCGGATGCCTCGTGTACGAGATGATCGAGGGCCGCGCGCCCTTCCGCGCGCGCAAGGAGAAGGTCAAGCGCGAGGAAGTCGACCGCAGGGTAAAGGTACGCTACATCGACACACCGACGTGCTACAGCAAAATCCGACGTCGAAATCCTTCGAGCCTTCTTATGGAGTCGGATATATCTGTAAAATCGATTTTTTGATATTTTTATTTAGGAAAATATTCATATTAAGAGTATTAAAAAGCGGACGACACGCTGACCGACACGTAATGATTGTCAGGTGATTGACGACGAGCGGTCCGTTACACGTTCAACCTGGACTGTACAATCTTATATAACTTTTGATTATTTTTCTAACGAGCTTTTGTATAGAGTCCTACAAAGATAGTGTGAAATATTTCAATATAAATACACTAAAACTATTGTATCTAACAAAAAACAGGGGAGGACAGTTGCCCCCCCCCCCCCCCTCTAGAGATTCGAAATTAAATTTCTTTAATGTTTGAATTAGTTTTATATTTTTTTCTTGTATTAAAAAGGTTTTAATAAAAATATTTCTACAGAATTTTAAATCATTGTACTTATTTGTACTTACAATTCATACGTCTCCCATTCTCTGTCTCATCTTGCCCCCCCCCCCCCCCTGCCCACTGGCTGGCGACAGCCTTGCTGATTAACGTATTAAAATATTTCACACTAGTTTTGTAAGATTAGATTTAATAGTTTTGTAACTAGTATTGTTATTACTTTCTGTTAAGTGGTATTTTTATGCGTATTGTTTTTCTAGGCCACGTATTAAAAAGAATATTTTAATTAAATAAAACGAATTTTAGTCCACAATTTTCTCAATATTAATGTGCTAAAATAATTAATAAGCAACTGAGTGTACTAACTGTGGTCACTTCAAGATACCCCAGATGGAATACCATGAGATAGGATGGGATTTCTTTTTATATTAAAGGCGGCAGACGGGTAAGCGACCCACATGATGGTAAGTGGTTACCAGCGCCCATGGACACCTGTAATACCAAGGGGTATGCGGGTGCGCGCGCTGCCGGCCTAGTAGAATCCTATTCACATTAAATTTGTAGGGCGCCAGTGGATATTCAATGCTGATTACGTTTGTAGTTTTATTATCTGAGTTTTATTATTATTGTGGGAACGCTGTAATGCCTACTCAGATAAATAAATAAATAATCTAATTATTTACATTATGCAGAATCCTATTGGGTTCTGGAAAGCCATGGCATCTATGTTAAAATCATTTCTCCTGTTACAGCACGAACAAGAAAAATACTCAAGTAAGTTCAGCGAATGCGCACGCTCACTGTGCTCCGCCCTTTTAACCAAAAGCGCGTGCTCTAGGCTGGGGTGTAGCGCGGGCCGAAAGGGCGCGCACGCTGTAAGGGCGCACCGATTCTTCGCGTCCCTTAACTGGGCCCGGCTGGAAGCGGGGTTATTGGACGCGCCCTTTGTGCCCGACGTGAGTATAGTGCACGATACACGCGATATATTACACGATACGTACTACATGTTACACAACATGTTATATATATTACACGGTATGTGGTATGTTACACGATACATGCGGTATTTTACACAATATGTTGCACAATACATGTGTTATAATACCCGACACGTGATATATTACACAATATATGCGAAATATTACACGATACATACAGTATACCACACAATGCACGCTCTATATTGTACGTTGAAAATGATATTCTACACAACAGTATTAGAAAGAAATACACATTTCTTCGACAAGATACAAAGAAAGAGAAAATTATTACAGAAAGAATGACAAAAAGATAATCGCAAAGATAAATAACAACATTTAATAATAGGCATGATGACAGTATCAAAGAATTAAAGAATAAATGATATTAGAGAAAAAAATATGTTGAAAGAATTCTAATAAATTAACCAGTTTTAATGTTAACATTGAGATTAATAATATTTTCAATAAAATAAAAGTATAAAATACTGCATTCGGCCATGTTAACTAAAACGCCAATCAGAGCGAATGACGTCACGCCTCAGTGAACATCACCGTGTCGCTTGAACTTCGATTGATTTACCTACCTACGTTTACCTAGGTGTGACGTCACAAGCGACGCCATGACACCTGCGAGTGTTTTCGCGCGTAATTCAAAGTAGATAGAAAAAAAATGCATAATTTGCGTTAAAACTTATTTTATTGCTGAAATAATGTTATTTTCGGAAACAGTAGACGTGAATCTACATTATAGAAGCGGATTTCAAAATCCGTCATCATGCCTATTGTCATTCCGTGCGCAACAGTTACATGTACAGTTTGTTATTATATTATATAGTGTAATTGGATTTTGACAAAAACATAAACATAATCTATTGAACTTGCAGCCGCACGCGGTATACGCGAAGGACGTACTAGATATAGAACAGTTCTCGACAGTAAAGGGCGTGAACTTAGACGCGGCCGACGATACCTTCTACGGCAAGTTCAACACCGGCTCCGTCTCCATCCCGTGGCAGACGGAAATGATTGAAACTGGATGTTTTGCTGAGCTCAACACTTTTGCAAGGGGTCAGTGTGATTTTATAATATAAATAAATATTAACTTTTAATATCTTATTGAATATTTTTTTCTTTGTTTTTGTTTGAGTTTAATTTTCTTTATAATTTAAGATATCATAACTGTAGAACCTGAGTACCTGAGTAAGCGTAGAACTGTAGAATCTACTCAGGTTACAAATAAATAACCTTTTTCCAGCCGAATCCCATTTCTCCCTTTCTTCAAATCCATTCCTATATTTCCAAAGGTAAATAGCGCATCCGGGGGCGTGCCAACGTTTGTCATTTTAGAATAATGTTGGCATGTATCGCGGATGTCTATGGGCGACAGTATCCACTTACCACCAGGTGGACTGTATGCTCGTTAGCCGCCCTCGTTCATAAAAAAAAAATCGGGTATTTTTAGCGAGAACTCGAAGCGTGAAGTCGAGTTTCTGTTTGACGATTATAGAAATTGTGTATTGTCTGTTCTGTAGTTTAACAGTGATGATTTATTTCGAAGAGTTTTTTGTGCATAGTGTTTGTGATCAAATAAAAGCATAAGACTGCGTTGTTCGTGTGCTTTTTTTATAGTAAGAAGGCGGCAGACGAGCATACAGTCCACCTGGTGGTGTGTACGTGCCGCGGCCCATGGACGTCCGCGACACATGCCAACAGCAGTCCAGAACGACAAACGCTGGCACGACCCCGGACGCGCTGCCTACCCTTGGAGATGTAGGAATTGATTTGGAGAAACGGTTGGGAAATAAGATGGGCTGCGAATGGGCTCTGAAATATCTTACTCACTAGCAAAATACGTACGTACATTTGGGAATAGGATATAATGGAAAATGCAGTATATTTCAAGGTAGTCTTCTGTTAGAGAGGGGTAATGTGGCCAGAGTGCAACTTCCAACTTGAGTACAACACTTCTGTCGTCAGTAAACCTACTATCACTTTACTAAGCGACTCCTAACTTACTTCGACGAGACTGGACATTGTCGAAATGCGTTTTGAATTCTTTTAACTTTAAAATAATTAATTATGAAGAAAACTGGCACAATGTGATAGTTGCGTTATTGCCACGAAAAATAAAAATAAAATCTTCCATAGTCATCATTCAGACGCAGAAATGAGCGATTTAAATTAATTTTTATTTTTTTTCAAGTTATTTTTTTTATTTTAATCAATGATTTAAATTAAAGCCAAAGGGGGATAATTCACTGGATTACAATAGAAAATGATACAAATATAAATTAAAAATAAATCAATTCTTTATTTTACGTTAATCAACATATGTATAATCACACTAGTCCAAAACTAGTTTTTATTTGCAAACAACCAAAGAACAAAGTACGGATTTTGCTCGATGACAGTGACAGTTGACGCGACACAACTTAGTACCTACTACCTTAATTTACCAAACTTAATTTACCCCTTTTAAACAAGAAATATTAGCTTTGTTCGCGGTAAGGATTCAGAACTAATTCGGAACTAGTACTGAACTAATTTGGAATCGTAGTAGAGCGCATGCTCGGTTATAGACCGATTCGTGATTTTTATTTCCGCGAACGATTTCGGAACCAAACTGCGTACGATCTACTGTCATCGGCAGTGTTACCAACTCTCAAAAATATTTATCCCTAAAGCTTAAGTCAAAAACCCCCAAAATCGCCCCAATTACTTAGAAATCCCTCTAAAAAAATATATAATAAAAGAAAAAATATATTTTACAAAAATGCAATGAAATTTCTTTACCTTTTAAATCTGGATCTGTTTCCCAAATCTACGTGTACTTCTGACTGTACATTTTATTATTTTTAGTTTCTTTAGGCATCATTAACAAATTGCTTGTCGGCACAGCAGTACAACAACAAAATCGAATTAAACAAGTAAACAATAATCAACGTACATATGTATAGGCACATAGGCCTATACATAGGCACAATAACCACCAGTCACCACAGAGTAGTTGTAATATATTTGTACTAGATGTCGTTAAGTCGTTAGGTCAACAAATAAATATGATTAACTATTATAGTTTGGATTGTCCCAGGGCCTATACTTTCACATAATATATGAAAAATATATATTCAAAAAAATATATGAAGAGTCAAAAAATCCGCAATAATACCCCCAAAAATATAAAACCCCTAAAAAAAATCCATCCCACTTATTTACCCCCTAAATTTGGGGGGAAAACCCCTAAGTTGGCAAGTATTTAAGTGGACCCACCAAAACACATTACTCTTATTAGAGTATTATATAAACTTATTTATATAAACAACAAACAAAACTAACCATATTTTATTTAACCCTTAATAAATTAATAAAATTTATATTTTATTTAACTATTTAACCAGTTTATTAGTTTCTAACCAACTGAATATAGCCGCAGCATGTATGTCAAATGTCGTTAGGTAAAAACTGCGCATGTCTGGAACTACGGATTCTTGCCAAAGTTATAGAACTGATAGAACTAATTCTGAACCGATCCTGAACCCAGTTCGACGGTTCCGCGAACGCAGAACTGTAACTAGAAATTCTGAACTGTGTGTTCCGCGAACGGCATTATTTGAACTGCGCATGCGTATAGTTCCGAATCAGTTCTGAATCCTTACCGCGAACGAAGCTATTGCCTATGTAAAAAAAATCAACTCTGCCCGAGTGCATTTTGTTTTAAAATGAATTAGCTTTCTCTGTAATAATAATAAATACTCTTTATTACTTACAAATGATTATTACATGTGCACACGTCTCTAATTGACAGAATCTTTTACAAACCCATTTCTATAATGTGTAAAAATATGACCAAATTAACTTCCGAACATCCGGAAATGGACATTCAAACTGACTTTCAAGAACAAAGTCAAACGCGCTCTGATTACAGAGTGTCATGGTACTGACTACAAAACAAAGGGAGGCCTACCTTTGTTTTGTTCTCGATCATTTTACTTTTTTTTATTTACTTTTAACTACTAGCTTTTAGGTATTTATGGTACAATAAAATATTTTGCTAAAAAGTCAATCATGTTGTCGTCTCATTATTGAGATGACAATTAAATCTGTATACACTACATATTAAATTGTGCTTTGATATGTTGATATCTTGCCGTGTGTTTTGCATCACAAATACAATAGCTGACCTTATCGCTAAGATGATCTCTTTCAGGGCCCCTTCCTCCTGGACAAACTAATCAATTTTATCAGATAAAAAGTATCCTATATCCTTCTCCAAGTGTCAGGGCCTTCCTGACAGATTTAATTGAAATCGGTTCAGTGTATGAATGTGGAAATGTGGATTATATACTTTCAAGAAGTAATTAAACAGATGTATTATACAATTGGTCGATTTATATTGAGTTCAAATGTCCCCTCTTTATTGTGTGCCTATATAACCTATATATCTTCTATAACCGATTTAATATTCCAGGTGAAGACGGGAAGGAGATACCTACAGTAGACCTACAGTTGGTGCCCACCACCAACACGCAGGAAGAGGAGAAGGGATGCTTCATGTTTGCCAGACGAGTAAGTTTTTATTAGGGACCTCCGTAACCGAAACTATCGGATATATTTGAAATATTATCAGATTAAATTTAAAAAAAAATTCAAAACCGAATCCGAATCGGATGTTGTTACAAACAATTTCATTTCATTCATTGCCGTAGGGGCGGAATTTAAACGAGGCCAGTTTAATAGCTTTTTCGTTCGATCTTTATGCAATTATTCGGTTTTATTTTTCTTTGCTTTCAGTTTTGTAATACATTTCTTAAAAAGGTCATTGAAGAACGTATCCGTAACCGAACCCGTATCTGAAACCATATCCCAAATAATTTCATATCTATTCGTTATTCTTTTGGTTTATCCAAAATTCCAACTTTCTGGCTTGATTTTAAATAAAAAAGAAACAATTTTAATTTACCCAATTATTTTTGTATTTTTCCCGTATGTCATCAAAATGCAGTTGTGCTTTTTTCCCAAGGGAGATAGTATTTGTTTGTAACTTTTTTCTGTCAAAAAATTTTCGAAACTGCCTCGTTTTTCGTGACGTGAGGTATACGGCCCCCTAAATACTCAAATTGGTCTCTTCAAAGATATTGTGCCCCCAAAAGAAGGTGGTGGCATTTTCTTTCGGGTTCCGGCTCGTGCATGTGCTTGAGCACCTGCAACCCGCCTCCCCCGCGCCCCTCGTCAGCTGACCGCCTGCCGCCTCTGTTCAGCAGACCATAGCACTAGTGTTGCGTACATTGTTGATACTATAACATCGATATTATTATAACTAATAATACTATACCGTTGATATTGATATTATTCGAACAATTTAGTTTTTTATTAACCGGTTTTATGGTATCATATACTATCGATATTTGAACAATTCGGCTTTTTCACTAGTTTATTGTATTGAAATATCACCCTTTTAATCAGTTTATAAATCAGATTCATTAACATCCAACGCCGCTCTCTTAAGAAGGAAAGGCCTTAGTAACATTTTTGACCAAAACTTAGAAAATAAACATTGGTTATTCTTTTTGTTTAATCCAACACTCCCAAGCTTGATTTTAAAATAAATTAAAATTGAAGTGAATTCTTTGCATTTTTTTTCGTATGGTTTAAAAATGCACTTGTCCCTTTGTTCAAGGAGAGCAGAATGTTTGTAACTTTCTGTCAATATTTTTTCGAAAATGCCATGATTTTCGGGAGATATTCCTTATACGGCCCCTATATTATCCCCTAAAACAATTCCTATTAAAAAAAATGTTATTATGATTCCGTGAATCCTTAACAGAGAATTTGTAACGGTCACCCCCCCCCCCCCCCCAACCTGAGTCCGCTAATATAGAGTCTATTAGTTTAAGTTAGAATTAATACTACCTATTTTAGAAAAAATACCTATTCTCTAATTTTAATTTCAATGAATATATATATATATATACACATACATATAGTTTGCATTATATATGTATATATACAGGGTGGAAAATATGAACGGGACATGGAGGAAAAGTGCATTAAATATTGAAAATATCAAATTTCACTCAAAGGAAACATTCTTTTGTTTTTTAAAATAAGAATAACCCCATTCAAACATTTTTTAAAAAGTTTACCTGAGCCGGGAATCGAACCAACTAAAAATGCAAAAAATAGACAGTCACTATTTTATTGAACCAATCGATAGGGTCTATGATAAGGATAAAATCTCTCGAACAAACATTGTATCTTACAATTAAAGAAGACCTTGAAATCTAACAATTCGCACCTGAAGGACACGTACTTAGATAGATAGATAACTTTTTATTGCACATAATTAGAACAAATGTTTACAAACAATATTACAATCAGAAAAGGTGCAATCGGTGGTGTTATCGCTAAGTAACGATCTCTTCCAGACAATATAACCCCATTATTCTTATTTTAAAAAACAAAAGAATGTTTCCTTTGAGTGAAATTTGATATATTCAATATTTAATGTACTTTTCCTCCATGTCCCGTTCATATTTTCCACCCTGTATATAGTTTATAAATTTGCAACACTATTAGACAGAGTCCATGTCAAATACTTTGTAATATCTAATGTAACACCCATGGATGCAAATAAATGAATACTCAAATTTGTCTTTCTAAAGGTACTGTGTCCTCAAAAGAAAGTGCCCCCTCGGCTTCGGCCCGTGCCGGTGCCCGAGCACCTCCTGCAGCCCGCGTCCCCCGCGCCCCTCGCCAGCTGACCGCCCGCCGCCACCGTCCGGCACCCCACATAGCACTTTAGTGTTGCGCACATTGTCGATACTATAACGTCGATATTATTACAACAAATGCTATAGCATCGATATTATTCGAACAATTCAGTTTTTTAAGCAGTTTATTGTTGTATTATATATCATCGATATCGATATTTGAACAATTCAGTTTTTAACAGATTTTTTTGTATCATATACCATCGATATCGATGATTGAGCAATTCAGTTTTAAAACCTGTTTGTTTTCAAAAATATTTTCAGCTCATTAATTGCTTTATGAATGTGTAACATTGTCTTAAATACATATTGAAATCATATTACAATTATTTTACCTTGTGAATATGAAGCATTGCGCCGAATTTATTATTAAATATACTAGCTGAGCCGACAGACGTTGTCCTGTCCAAATTTCAATAATACAATAATTTCAATAAGTTCATGCAAAAATCCCATAGAAAAAAACGCTTTCATTTTTTCCGGAATCTTCCAATTTACGGGCAACTTTTCCAATTTTTCTTTCCCTAAAAATTCGAACTTTATTATGAACATTTAAAAAAAAAGTAGCCAAATCGGTCCCGCCGTTCTCAAGTGATGCGCTTACCAACGAACAGCATTTAATTTTATTTATATAGATAGATTTCAGATGTTTTTAACGAAGTCTCATAATAGATTTAGTATCAAATAAAGTGTGTTTAGCTACAAAAAAAGCGGTAGTAAGCAAGTAAAATATGTCTGTTATGTTATCATGCCACAGTCAGCTTATTAGTGATAGCAATCTTATAATTGTTACAAATTTATTTATGTATGAAATTATCGAGTTTTCTAACAAAAATGACATATAAGAACACTTGGCAAAAACCTCGTTCGGTGTTCTAATAAAATTTCTAAACAGAATTCAAAATTCTACGAAGCGTTTTCAAATACTTTTTCACCGCTAAACTCACCTATGGTATCAATAGTTTTTAATGACAATCCATCTGGTCCGTTCTAGTGTCGGCGTAGTTTATTGTAGTGGTGCAAATATCGATAAAATCGAAGCTATAGTAGCGATAACTGACATGGCTTGAAACCTGCCAGTATGACATGACCGTCACGTGTGTCATACGTGTAGGTGCCCTGATGTACATTTGTTGAGTCCTATTTATTTGTGTAGCTCACATTTGTTTGTAATTAGCGGTTTTACTTTTTAATTTGTTGAACATCATACGCAATGTTTTGTCATACGATGGTGTCTTAATTGTTTAAGGTCAACACGTGTATATATTATTAACATCATGTAAATTTATTACAATTTACACTACTAATTAAAAATCGCAAGTTAAATAATGCAGATCGGCCATCTTTGTATTCGCAACAAACAGAGAGGTGATGAGTGAAAAAAGAAACAAACATTCAAACACACTTTCAAGGTTCATTACGTTGCGTTGTATCTACTCTATATTATATACATCTCTCAGCGTTCGATCGCGGACGGAAATAAGACCCATCGGCGTTATTTAATCACCAATACTGTATGTCTAAATAAACGAAATAAAGAAAAAATCACTAAACGTGTCTCGTAATGATAAAAAATCCATTTAAAACCTTAAAGATGACGATGATGTTAAGTTAAAACCTTTATTAGATAAAATTAGAAGACATCCGTTTAAAATAATTAATTATGAGCGAGCGAAGGAAACGAATCCGCTAATTATAAATAAATGTAATAAATCCTACCATAATTGTGTACACCGTCTTTATATAACCGATAAAGTCGTTAAATGTATTGAAGTTGAACGATTTGCTGATTTGTTGATGAAATAAGCTGTTAGAAAATGTGTTTTTAATGATTTAGCTATGATAAGTAAATACGGACTGCTTTTAGCATTACATGAGCTTAAAATAATTCGAGAGCAAGTTCGGAGTGAAGGAAGCGAAACCGCTGGTTATAGTTATTATTTTAATTAAAGGTTTATTTTTAATTTGTGACTGTCTATTTTGAATCGAAAGTATTTATGTGTAGTCGTAGCATAATCGCAATGCTAAAAGTAGCGCGTGTATTTTAGCCCTAAACCGCGACCTGGTGAAAATCATGAACAATATAGTTTTTAGAAAATTATTTTTCAATTTTAAATATGAACTTTTTATACGGGTTGAAATAAAAAGTATTTGCATCCTATTAACAGTGATTTTCTTGTGTGAAACGTAACATTCTTTTTTTTGTTGTATGACATTTTAAAATTCCACACTTTTTCCCCACAAACCACTCGCTCACTGGCGCCGCGTACGTACACTCGCACTGATTTACATACATAGTAGAGATTCCATTGGTCAGTGTATAGTGTATAGTCATTTTATTCAGAAAAAAAAGAACAAAGGTTCTAGTTTTAATGATAGAAATTCAGTGTTAAGAGGATGATGATACTTTTTATTCAACCCCGTATATATTTATAGCGCCCATTTTTCCGATTTTCGACTGATATTTTTCTTCTGTATTATTTTAAAATGCATTTAGCTCAAAATATACCTTTTTTTTATAAAGTAAAATCTATCTTTCTCGAAACAATCGAAGTATTACGTGAACAAAAAAAAATATTATTTATAATGGTATACTTTCTGTGTATTTTGAAAGTATGTAATATTGAATGCACGGTTATTATTTTAATGTAATTTATATTTTTGTCTGGGAATTGAGCCGGCGGCGTACAGACATGGCAAAAATGGCTTATTAATTTTTTTTTTTGAGGCAAAATTTTTATATTTCTATCACCTGACTAGATTGTTCTTTAATTTTGTTTAATTTTGTTGTAATTTGTATGTCCGTACGTCACCAGCGTGTGGAATAGCAATGCCAACTGTATTTATGTTTAGTTAGGTTATTTACCGAATTTTATACACTTAGTGTAGTGTAAGCGAGGCAGTGTATCACATGTTGTTCATGTTTCATTACACAGATACATATTGCACAAGAAATATGTATTATATTTATTTTTAAGAGTAATAAAACAGGAAAATGGTTCTTATTTATATTTCAATCAATATACAGTATGTCCAAATCTTTCTCGAATTCTGAAATAAAATGTTCGATTTATGATTTCTAGTTGATTGACTTGTTTTTGTATAATTATATTTTTTTTTGCGCTTTGTATTTAGCAAATTTGTATAAAACTTCTATTAAAAATTAAAAAAAGAATATTTTTTACAACAATGTTCCCCAAGTTTTTATTAAGAGCAAAAAAATATATTTTTTCAAAAAAAAAAGAAAATAATTCTTGTAGGACTTGTATAGGGTTCGTGAAAGGTTTTGTTGCAGCCTGTATATGAAATAGTCAAGTGTTTTAAAATATATATTTACTTGCACATTTTGTGCAAAAAAACATCTTATAAGCATCTAAACACGTTTTTATTTTAAATTATTCGGACTAAATTTCTTCTTTATTTATAATGAAATTTAGAACAACTCGTGAACAAATATAGTGGATACATTGGTTACTCTGAGATTACAAAGCTAGCTATACTATCGAGCAATAATGTTGAAACGAAACGACAAACAAAGGTGTGTACAGGCGCGACGGGAACCGAGACGGCTTCATACATACAAAATGTATTATTGGTGCTTAACATACGTCCAGAATGCAATAATACACGTGGATTCAACGATTTAAATTATAAAAAAATATGCAACTTAAAATTTCAGTTTAAAGTATCGGCCAATCGAGCATTGGGCCAAAAAGAAATTGGGGGAAAATATCAAGTTCAGAAAGAAGTAGAACTCAAGTCGTCACCTTTGATGATAGAAACTCACCGTTAAGAGGGTGCAGGAATTCTTAATTGAACCCTATATATAACGAAATATATGAATGTGTAAATGAATCATATATTTTTCATAACTTTCCACAGTTATGTATAATTTAAATCGTTGCATGTACATGGCTCGGTTCGCGTCGCGTCTCCTTATATTTTTTTACAATAAAACTTATAACATATACAGTAATAGTTACACAGAAGTTTAATTTAACTGATGGTGCTTGACGACGCACTGTTATATTGTAGTCTGTGACCGGTTTACATTTGTCTTTTAATACTGTCACAATCCAGTGCTGTCCGATCAATTATTTAATATAAAATAATGATTTTTAAAATGAATGAAACGAAAATAATTTAAATTTACTTTTTATCGGGAACTCAAACTTTTTTCGAACTTGAGTTTTTGATTGATTGTTGTAAAAAAATGTGTATTAGGTTGGCGTTTTGTGGTTTATTAAACTGCGAAGTGTTTATCGTGCGTTTGTGATAATCGAATAAAAGCGTGGCAGTGCATTTTTCGTGTGCTTGGAAGCCTCCTCGTCAGGAGTCCTCTTCAGACCCCAGTATCTAAACATACCACCGCTTCACTGTGCGACTCCTGACTTGCTCTGTCGGGACTGGACATTGACAGGATACGTTTTAGACATTGAAATTGTTTATTATGAAGAAAACTTGACACTGGCAGAATGGTGCTGATTGCACAATTTAAATTTTATTCAAAAACCCACTATAGAATAGAATGCTAATTAAGCTATAGAATGCTTTAGATGCATTTAATTAGAATGTTTTATGGCGTTTTCTAGAAATAGAAAATTAAACAAACCTGCATTAAAATTAATTTTCAAAATCCATTACTAAATTAGGTGGATAGTGGTGGGAATTATTGTTATGTCTATAGCTCATATAGCCCACAGTGCAATGTGCCACCCTACAGAAAGATTACGTCATTGTTTTGATTTTACTGATTGAGTTCTAACGTCGTTGTCTTTTTTCACTAGGTATAAATACTTGGTGAAAGGGACAAGTGTGAACCGGTCCATATATTATTATCGCACAAAAGTTGAATATAGAAATGTTTTATCGCCGTCTTTGTACATTGCCAGCGTATAAAATATTCCCAATAGGTAGAATTAAGTATCGATACATTTGATGTGTACCTATGTATTGTATATTAAAATGTAAGGTGATGCTCCATTGATTGGTGAAGAGCACAGATATAATGGGATTGATAGCGCAAGCTGCCCGTCGCCGTGTGCTCCAAGATGGCGCTAAGCTTCTGGTTCTCGAGCTTTTCGTTCAGCCTGTTCCGACCAGTATCATTAGCAAGTCGTTGCAAAACACGTGTCGCACCAACGGTCGTGGAGAAACTGAGCATGTTATATTCACATGGCTTGAACAGAAGTTAATACTTGATTGGAACCCGCTAATTTTAGAAAACTAAATTTAACATTCATACGTAAATCAGATTTTTAAATTATTTGACTAACGAAATAAATTGAAAATAAACAACGCATTTTATGGCCCACACTAAAATTTCTCATGTTGTAGGTTCAGAGACATACATCAAATATTTGTTTTTAAACAACTAATTGACTGCCAGAACACTCGACAGACGTGAACTAACTAATCCTTCAGTCAGCAACTGATTGATCACGTGCTGAATATCAGCGCTGCAACTTGCCTCACAGATCGCAACAATATGTTGAGCCACGTGTGCATATTGACATTGCGACTCACATAATTTCATACTTATGTTACTATTTGTAACAACTTAAAATTGTAGCGCTTCTGTGTCTTTTATAACAAACAAACTTCATTGATTCATTGAAAAGTTTACAGTTTAGTTAGGTCCAAACTCGTCAAAGGAGCATTACCTTATGAAGCCTAAATTGTCTCTAACGGTGTTTCGATTAGGCGTCAACGGGTAAGATAAAATCACTGTTTTAATCGCACAAGTATTATAAGCTGTATTTTTGTCCGTTCACGCGCCATACGTCGCTGTTACATTATCAGATTTCTTTGACAAGGTACAATCTACAATTACAATCTGCAATCTGTACAATCTACCTTTACCACCCAAAGGTTGCCCGGAAGAGATCGCTTTGGCAGTAAGACCGCCTGTTGTACTTTTCGTGTTACTTAGAGCAAGATTTCTTGGATTGATCAAAGAAAAAAAAAATGTTCAACGCTGTTCTACGAGGTCCTCGGACCAATCAGATTTGTTAGACATTGTTTTAAAATGCTTTTATCTTTATAAAAGGGATCTTAAGGGAGATTACATTCAGGAAAATAAAGAGAAGATGAATTATATCCATTCCCTTTTTAAGTATTTATTTTATTACACATTGAAATTTGCCAACGGTGTACATTATGCGAAGTGCACGTTTTTTATTATCAAGTGGACATTTTGTGAAATGCTCCTAACCCGTTTAATTTAAATATAGATGCAAAATAAGCAATTTACATTAAATGTAACACTTTTCAAGGAAATTTGATAACATAACAGCGGCATTATAGTCAAACGACTGCTTCGTCCATTCCAGAATGCAGATTGCCATAGTTGTAATGTATTGAGAAGTAGATCACGGAATAGTGCGTGTTGGATGGTTCTACAGCGCTTTGGTTAGTCAATAACGGGGTTATTATGTATATAACTTGTCATTGCAACCGGGGGACGTATTATGGGCTTTTAAAAAGCCATCGCAGCCTCAAACAAGTCTGTTTATAAAAAGGTACAAACGGCAAAATACATAAGCTTGCACGCAATTGACTTTGTTCACGGACTAGATACTCTATTAACTGTGCTACAGAAGCTATGAGGGCCGTCAGTAAAATTTTGTTACACAATCGGTGAATCAGTTATCATAGTATCTATATATGTGTGTGTGTGTTGTTATATGTAGTGAGCAAGCCCAGTTGCCTTCAAACTTTACTATTTTCCCGCGTGTACTCTCTCGTCTTGCGAGGCGTTTGGAACTTTCAGCACCGGGATAGCATTACTTTCTCACATGCTATTATACGCAAACTGACATATTAGGCTGTTAGGATGTATGTCCATAAAACGTCACATTGGCCAAGCGGGTTGACGAGGCCACTCCTGGGTGGTATAGTTCTTCAGGGCTCGTGGTAGCCGCTTAAAATCATAATTAAGATAAATTGAAAAATATAGGGCCGAGGTAGCAGTCACAAGTTAGATAACTAGCCACAGTGACTGGCATAAGCTCTGATCATCCTAGTGTCATTGCTCCATACATTTGAGTTCGGTTTCCTCAGAGCATATTTGAGGAGTGATCCTGCTAAACCAGACAAGTCACATTTTTTGAAAATTTCAGCTTTAAGCCTATATTCTAATGCATAGCTATCGCTACGTCGTGTAACAGTCATAGAACGTGCAAATTCATACAAGTCCTCATGCTGCGACTACTAGAAAATTAATGAATCATGCAAAATCAAACTTATAAAAATATTTTGTTATTTTTCAAACTTTTTTATTAACCGGACTTGTCTGGTTTTGCAGGATCACTCCTCATTTGCTCATAAGTCTGAGTTAAACTGCTCACTCGCTTGAGGTTACGTTAGAAACTTAACATTCTAATGTACACTTTAGAACAAACGTTAGAAAGTTATGTACATTGGAGTAGCGTGATAGCAAAGCTGAATTTAGACTTGAGTCAGTATAGATTCGACTCAACCAGAATAAGTAATCTAACCGGGATAAAGTAATCTTTGTATGGATTTCTATGAAACCGTCAACATCTCCAAATTGAATTTGTGAATTGTACTATTAAAAGCTTCTGTTTACCTTTTATTTCTACTTGCCGTTTCGGGCACGGGTCACATGGCCCCGAGTTCACTGCCTCATTTCTGTCGTGGTCACTAGTTGACCACGCGTGCCGACGCGTTTACGACCGATTCTCAATATGTACAAACGAGTCGTTCACATTTATTATATTATTCGCTTAGTATGCTGTTTCAAAGCAATTACGAAGCGAAGTAATAAGTAGAAAATGGTTAGTATTTATAAGTACAGTCAAGTATTTTTTCAGTTTTTACGGTCACGGACGTGCATGCCCACACGTGACCGTACCTACCCGCCCATTGATAGACACGGGCCCTTCTCGTGGACATTATGTCAATAAAGAATGTATGGCCTTAAACCGCGACGCTGTTCTAGCGGGTTGGCGACTACACTCTTATAGGTGGTGTAGTTCCTCAGCGCTTGTGCTAGCGACTACTTTATGCTATAGTCGCCTTTTAATACACCGACTTTTACGAGATGGGAAGATGCTATTCTATTCAAAAGTGGTTTGGTGTTCGGAAAATGTTTTTCATTTAGCGAGATCGTCTTCGGAACTCCAACCATTTAACCGGGATTTTTGTAAGGCTTATTCGGTATAGTAGTTTCTGCAGATGTTCAGGAACCCCTGATTAGAGACATAGTTATCGTAAGACGACACGCGGCTAAACGCGGTGTGCTTATAGAAGTCCGTACAAAGAATACTTTACTGACTCGGGTCGTTGTTGTATCAAATCTGTCTGCAGCTGAAATCCTAGCCGCGGTTAGTCGCCAAAACTAAACTAAGCATTTAACTTGTCACCGAATTTTGTAAGAGTTTATATTATGTAATTAGTTATACCTGTATTATACTCATCGATGCATTTTCGACTAAGTGTATTGAGATATTATTTGTATGATTATGTCCTAGTTACAATGTAACTCAGCTGTACGTAGCTTGATAGTGTAATGTATACCTAGCTTCCTTGATGCTGTTACTCGTTATACAGTATTGAATGCAAATATTATTTAAGCGTATTCGTAAATAAATTGACTCCGATATAGAAGCTGCTGTTTTATTTCTTGCTAATAGATCGTTTGTGCATTTACAAACTTTATTTGCATTAGTTATCGTTGTTAGGTACTTTAACGTTTATAATTCATTTCTCTTAACTGCATGAAAAAGTTTGTTATGAAATACATTGTATTTGCGGCTAACGTTATTTAGCCGTTGAATAAGTTGATAACGAGTTTGTATTTGTTTGAACACTCAACTGATATCGTCCAAATATATTTCAAAATTTATGTCTCCTGTCCATTAATTTCAAAATCACAGGACCGGTTTTGATAAAAAATATTCCTGTAACACGCTACACAACTAAAACAGCAACAAAATCGACATATGCGGCCCGTTCTTACTGGGGTACATCGTACATGTTTATAGCTTAACGAGGACGTGTAATAATAACCCAAAGGCATTGGGTGTCGCTGTTTGGTCGCGAGAGTTGTATGGGCGTTGCGCGTCTTGCCGGCTGGTCACATGATCAACTCTGGCCAACCGCTCGCAACCACAGATATCACTTATTGGTATTCCACTACGACTAACTCTACGGTTTTATCGATTCATTGCGACAGTACGTGTTGTCGCATGTCGTAAAGAGCACTGTGCGACTAATCGTCCGGCCCAGTCACTGGTCACCACGACTAGCGGGTTTACTTGCGTCTTTCGTCCTAGCTTGGCCAGTCTCCGTCAAGATCGAAAGTGTTAGGAAAAATAGTACTTTAAATGTGCTCTTATGTAGTACCTACAATAAAAGTAATTGTACTTCAATTGATCACGATAAAATATTTTTCAGATAAATCCTTAAGATCTAGTGGTCGCAAATAGTTGAAATGTAAAGAAAGACTATGTACTCTGATTGTTCTTTATTTGCATACAAATTCTTTTGAAAAAATATCTATTAGGCTATACAGTATTAAAAAATAAAATTATTACATCTATACAAGTTTGGAGGAATGCTCTCCAATTATTTGTGCGTGTGTATTACTGGAGCTACCTTGAGAAGAAACCAGGATCTTCGGAATAAGAATATTTATTGAACCAACGTACAGTACAACGTTTGTAGCGTTGGGAATAAGCTTGATAAAACAACATACATTAGAATTAAAATAGTGTAAATTAATATGGTAAGAACTTCCTTCTAGTCTAGTGATATGAGTATGTAAAGAAAATTGTCGACAAGCTATATCAAAAATAACAAAAGCAAAACTTATAAAAAGAACACATTTAAAAAGAATTAAATAAATCAAATTAGGAGCTCGACCAAAGAGGTCGACTCTCGACGCCACACAAGTTTAATACAGATCGGTGAATTAAAGGCATTTTTTATCCGCATTGTCGTGTTACCCTAAGAGATATAGTTAAAAGAGTGTAATCAACTTCTACTAGAGTGGAAAGAGGTAAGGTTTGTTTCAATAGCTCTTTATAATTTAAAGAAAACCTAATACAAAATTAAAGAGGAAAACTAGTACGATACTTAGAGTCTGTAAATGTCTGTTACCAAATTCAGCACTAAAAACTCACGGACGGTGTAGGAGAGGCGGCGCTTAGCAGGGCGCACGCCCAGAGTGATGCAGAGCGGGCACTGCCGCCGACTGGAAACAGCGGTCGGACGGGGCGATGGCGGCCAGGCGCAAGAAGCGGCGCTCAGGTAGAGCACCAGCGCCCAAAGAGCGACGGACCAGAGCTGCGGAGGCCGGCGAGAGTAGTGGCCCAGATGTGATGTCCAGGATAGCTCAGTCCCCGGAACAGGCGTGTGACTTTTTCCAAAACGTCTTCACTGGTCGCTCTCCAAACAAAAACTATCCGTGCAGCGCCTTAGATGTTTCACTAAGATTAGACGTTGTTTTTCTTTGAAAGAATTCATGGATTTATCCATTCTTTGAATTTCAGATTTTTATCATCTCGTAAAGTTTCCAGCCCGTGCTATTCTTCGTGTAGATGGGTAATGTGTTACAGACGTTATAAATATTGAATTAGAATACAGATATCAAAATACAGAGTACGAAATTTAGCTATTGCAACAAATGTTACAATATCATATCACCAGCTCGTCTCTACTGTTGGATACGTACTCTCCCAAGGGTCGCCTGTGTCCTGCAGTGAAGCATTAATAAAGGCTGATACATTTTACAAGAATGTCGTCAAAAATTCAACGCAAGAGTCCATTTTTTTTTATTTTCAGCTACCTAATTGATTTGCTGTTCATGTTACTTTTAATATTACTAACACCGTTTTATGGATTCATAGTATATATATATATATATATATAAATGAATGTTTCTTTGTTTGTCCCGTATGTGTTCCTATACCATTCATCCGATTGCGATGAAACTTTGGTGAGTCGTTGTGGGCACGCCCGCGAAGGTTTCTGAATTAGTATCTACTTGAAGACCACGCGAACCAAGTCGCGGGCAACAGCCAGTGATAAATAAATAAATAGAAATAAAACATCACACGAATGATTTAATCGATTTATTAGGTAATAAATTAATCTCAGTTCAACCTTAAACACAAACTAAGTAACATTGAGATATACAAATAAGATGGTTAACAATAAAACTAATAATCCCACAATCGCTAATATGATTATACTTTTCTTGTGCCGTGACCGTTTAGCGGAGCGCATATGTGCGCTCCGGCACTATTTTACGATTTCTGAACGTTTACATAAAGAAAAAATAATTGAGTGCCAGAGCGCATATGTGCGCTCCGGCAAACGAACGGTACAAAAATAACAACACTATATAGCGGTCACGGCACAAGAGAAGTATAGAGGGTCAATTCTACGGAGCGACTGTAGTGATTGTTAAGAAATAATTTTCGAAAAATAGTCCCACAACTTATTAGTTGATTTAATGAGACTTTCTAATATGTGAGTAATTACTCACACTTGAGAAAGTACACGATAACGTCTTTATTATCAGGTGAAAGTGTTGCCATTACAATGGACGTGGAGACATGGAATTAACGACAAGTGACTGTGTTTCTATATTACAAAAATTCAAGACAACAATGCGTCTAAAATACATCAAACTGGGAAGTCGGTAGCGTTCACTGGTGAGCCCAACTGTTTTAGTTTTACCCCGGTCTCGGCCATTTGTGTACAGATATGTACAAACCATGCACTTTGCAAAAACTTACACAAATATTAAGTCTTCCTTGTAAATACTTGTAAAAATAACGTCAATGAATGTAATAAAAATAATAAAAGGTCAAAGATCATATGACTTTAGATCTTTTGTTGTTATCTTTTTGACTCGATTATTAGTGATTATAATTAGTGACCCCGATTGGGACAAGATTTGTTTGATGTCAAAGCTTTGGCTTTGTCAAAAGACATGTCGCTGTTATATTTTTATCTATCGTTATATATTCGCATTCCGCGGCCCACTACAATAATAATAATAAAAGCCACACGCACAAGTATTAACATGCAGTTTACTGTACAGTCAGTAGTGAATTTTAAACATAACAATAGTTTTTTTCTGTAAAAATATATAATCATTAGGAATAGATAAAAAAAAAATGTCCCATGCGTCACCTGTCACACAGCGGATTTTAGACAATTCGGTTGCGTTTCAAAACGTGTGAAATTCATTGTTTGACAATCTATGTATTACTGGCTGTGGCCAGCATGCATTGCATGCCCGCCAATTTTTTTGCACATAATATATAGCCTATCTCCATCTGGAATAATGTAGGTACCTTTCAAATGGTGAAAAAATTTTTCAAATAGGTGCAGTGGTTCCGGAGATTACCCTCCACATACACACAAACTCACTAAATTCGCACTCCCTTTATTATATTAGTATAGGTTATTTTATTATAGACAGAGATACTGTGTGATTTGAATTGTCAAACAGCGAAATTTACACATTTTGGAACGAACTCTTAGTAACAAAATCTAAATGTATGATTGAGTACTAATTTGAAATACCAATTTTATAGTATCTACATCTGATTGAAATAAGACTTTATACGTCATTAAAAACATTGAATTATTTACAAAATCAAAATCTTATTATAATCAACACTTATAATCAAATTTTCATATTTCTTTTAAAAAAAAACGAATTGTTTTTTAACAAACATTTTTGAAATTATAATTAACACCATTTTAGAAAGCACCCGAACTAAAAACTATGCCAGATTGAAATCAAAAATATTTTGTTTTATTAATTTAATTTAATCACACAGTTATATAGACGTGGTAGAGATCTCCTTTTTAAGTGTAAGAAATACTCAAAAACTTTCAATTGAAGTGCTAAAAAATTTCAACTGCTGACTGCAATAAGCATCATTTTAAAAGTCATAAAATATCTAAGCGCTAGCCTTTTTCTTTTGCACATTCTTTTTGTCAGAGTATATCCTATGAAAAAGTACAAACTTCCCACTCTGAATATTTCTAGTTTCGTGAATGGCGCCAAGTATCCGCCATGATGGTTTTTCACAATGTTGCCAACTTCTAAAATCTTTTGGCACTTGTAATTTATCCAGCAATTTTCCCGTCATATCAGGTATAATCGGCTGTAAAATTATACTACACATTCTTAACGTTTCTAAAGTAATGTGTAGAATGACGTCTAGGTGCTTTTGACATTCTGGCTTATTTTTTAGTTCCCAAGGTTTCTGTGTTTCGAAAAACATATTTGCTAAATGTAAAACGTGTATAACGGAATCAACGACTTTGTAGAATCGATAGTTGGTGTAGTGTTCGTGGCATATGTCTGAAACAAATTTATATTTCTATAAATACAGCTAAATATTTTTTATTTGCTACATTAATGATGACATTTGCCGCGAATAATGTAGACGACCGTGTAATAATGTAGACCACCGTGTAATAATGTAGACCACCTAGTAATAATGTAGACCACCTAGTAATAATGTAGACCACCGTGTAATAATGTAGACCACCGTGTAATAATGTAGACCACCGTGTAATAATGTAGACCACCGTGTCATAATGTAGACCACCGTGTAATAATGTAGACCACCGTGTAATAATGTAGACCACCATGTAATAAAGTGGCAGATAATTTCAACAGACCAAAATGATAATACAAGGTAAAAACATTTAATATTAGTTTATACAGGCAACTAGCAAACACTGAAAATAACCTTTCAAAGAAACTTCAGTGCACGTAGTCAACTATTAATTTGAGGAAAATAATTAAAAAAGCAGCAAACAAATACTGAATGAGCAAGTGGATGGTAGCAAAAATAGTGGCGTAGGTTTAGCTTCTCCTGTGACAATAAAGGAGTCCCGAGTCGACTTAGTGCTATTTTTTTGTAATTTAAAAGTTTTATTTAATTTTGGCTTAACAACTAGAGTGCATTCGGAAACATTGTATTACAACACTGTAATGATATATTTGTACGGATGCATGTATATTATAGGGTATGCAAATCCTTCACAAAACTTATTCAAATTGTTTATGTGCTGTTATTGTTATTGGTATTGTTTATTCAAATTGTTCAATTGTTATATTATGTGCTGTTGGTGTATCTTGCACATAAAAAAAAACTAAATGAGTTTTGTTTGATTATTGTAAAAATTGTGTATCGGGCGTTTTGTGGTTTAATAGTTATTTTTTTTATAGAGAAGAGGGCGGACGAGCAAGCGGTCTCACGTGATGGTAAGTGTTACCGCCGCCCATGGACATCTGCAACACCAGGGGGTATGCGGGGTGATAGTTAATTAAACTTCAAAAGTGTTTTTCGTGCGTGGCATTTGTGATATTAAATAAAACCTAGCCTATGACCATTTTGTAGGGGGAGAGTGTGTGCTGCATTCCCACAGCCGCTGGGCGCACTCGACTGCCCTCGTTACCCCTCTCTCACAGCAGACTACCTTGAAATGTACTGCATTTCCTACTTCATCGTATTTCCCCAATGTACGTAGGTACGTGTTTCGGTAGTGAGTGAGATATGCCAGAGCCCATTCCCATCCTATCCCTTCCCATTTTCACAACCCTTCCTCCCAATCCATTCCTTAATCTGTAAAGGCGTGCCAACGTTTGTCATTCTGGACTGATGTTGGCATGTATCGCATTGAGGTTTTGGAGAACGGAAACAATCAAATAAAAAAACGCACCGTGCGTTCGTTTGCGGTGTTTGGTCCGTACACATACACACGAGGTCATTCATAGTCGAAAATAACGCCAATTTTTAACTTTTCCATGGTCGCAAACATAAGAATGGAAGCAAAAAGTTGTTTGACGGAAAAACAAATGAGTAACTGATTTTGAAAAAAGAATGTCATAGCTTTAAATTTACATTAATTTGAATTTGGAATTAACGAAGTTCAAAAGTGGCCACTATGAACAAAATGGAAATTTCATAGGTAAGGCCCCTAATACTGAATAGAATGAATGAATAAGGGTCCTAATAATAAATTGAACAATAAATTATGACAAAAAACGAATATCAAAAATGGTACAATCGATTCTATTCTCGATACTGAGAAACTTTTTTTGAGCTTTTGCGTTTTATTTCAATGACACGTACACAGACAATTTATTATTTACCTGGTAATTTCTCCAGGTGTTCAATAAGCAACGCGGCGGTATCGTCCTGTGTTATGTCGGATAATTCCCGCGGGTGTATGGCGGGGAATTCGCAGCGGGGATTTAGGGATGTTCCCGTACAACGGGATGCCAGGTTACCCAAAGTATCAGCTAATTCAGAGTTCACGATGTTTATTAATTTTGTTTCGCTGTAATCTGAAAAAAAGATATATAAACTAATAACTGACTAACTCATATTGGGAGCAGCACCGAGCATGTGGTACATTATGGCCCAAAACCCACTCATTGTTAGTAGAGAAGGCATATTTATGTCCTGTAGTGGGACGTCCTTATATTTAGGGGATGGCCTAGGGGTACCGATACTCGACTCACATTCGTGCGGTCGTAAGTCCAAATCCTCGGCCCGTACCACTGAGTTCATAGTTAGCTACATATTTTAATAAAAACTTGTCAGTAGCTCAGCGGTGAGGGAAAACATCGTGAGGAAACACGCTCCGGAAACTAAAAACCAAAAATCTAGAGTATGTGTATCCACCAATCGGCATTGGGCCCCGCGTAATGGACGGCCCAAAACCGGCCAGTGATTTACTAGGGGAAGCCTGTGCCCTGCCGATATAGGCTATACCATATACGTTATAGGCTGATACAAGTACTATCATTATTTAATTATTATTTGTAATTAATTAGTAAGTTATTATTTTTATCTGAAAAAAATAAATTATTATTATTATTACAAAAAACTGTATCAATACTCACTAGCATCACTATGCATAGTTCCTTCCCTAAGCAGCATATATCTCAGAGCTTCCCCATTGACCAGGGAAGTTTGTGGGGAGACCACATTGCCAGCGGACTTGGACATCTTGTGACCGTTCACCGTCCAGTGTCCGTGGCATAGAAGACAACGGGGAGGATGCCATTTGATGGCCATTAGAAATGCTGGCCAGTAGATGCCGTGAAACCTATAAGATAAAGGAGGAGGAAATGTTTCATTTTTTCATCAATTTCTTTGACTTATCAAAAACTTATACACTATTTACTAAGAATAAATAAATCGGCTCTTAACCGCGTATATTAAAGGTTTTCCTTTACCTTTTATTTCTACTCCACGTTTCGGGGCGGTGGGTTACACCAGCCGTGGTCACCACTCACTAGGTCACGTGATCCGATTTACAATATAAAATGTGTACAAAACGCGAAAGTTTAAAAAGTTACAACGAGAAATAGTTACAAAATTACTTGACCGAAATTGTAAAATTAACACTATCCCATCACTACATCCACGCGTAACCTCACGAGCTGTCAGACGTATCGACGACATTGGACTGAATTACCTATTCGGTTAGATCTGCCCAGTGGAAATAAAATACACTTATCATAAACGTCTTGGCATAGACTAAGCATAAAGCGAAGTTTAGACTAGTAATCAGGGCCGGATTAAGCCATGTAGAGGCCCCTAGGCAATGCAAGTCTCGGGGCCCCTCTCCTTTTAGGTAGGTAGGTAGCATTTAAACCTTACTATTTTAATAACTCGGCACTAATGATTGTATGTCATTTATTAAAACAAAACTATATGTATGTAATGAAATTCAATTTATGCAATAATTGCAAATGGTGAGTATAGTAAAATTATAACAATGATTTATTTCTTGATTAACTGTAAATCATCACCATCATCAATCATCCATCAATAGGAAAACCGCATTGAAAACTATTTAAATAATCAATCATGTTTTCAAAACATTAACTTACATCAGTTTTTTTTATGTGAATTCTTTCAGTATATCAAATTAAAACTACTTTGACTTATTGTTCTCACGGACCGCGGGGCCCCTAGGCGGCGCCGGGCCCATAGGCTGTTGCCTACATTGTTTATATGGATAATCCGGGACTGCTAGTAGTAAAATTTGCAAGGTTCAGCTTTTCTTATGAAATTTCTAAATTTCACATGTTCTTCAGATCATTACTCTTTTAATAAATTATTATGAAACATTATCTTTTCTTAATTGTATACCCCACTTTCGATTTTTACGTTTCTCTTTGATGCTGCATAAGAAATAACACTACTTACAAAAGAAGTGTCATTCTGTAAGTAATTATATTAATTAGAAAAGGATAGCGCGAAATCTATTTAACGTAGATATATAATCAATGTGTAGGAAGGATCCACACCAGCTGGATTAGGCAGTGTCTCTGAGTGCTATAGAATTGCGAACAATATGAAATAGTTTTGCAAGAACTTCCAGGAGATAAGTGGATGGTCACTTGCAAAATTGATTTGTGATAGAAATATTACACATAGTGCAAATTAATCAGGAAGGACTTGCATAAGAAATTGCAGCGAGTACTTGCTACTTTAAACTTTGCTTAAGGATCGCTACTTAATATCTAATTAACACTCACTTCAATATATCCTTGCCAACAACTTGTACGTCTGCGGGCCACGGACGCCCATTAGACATCATGGCGTCCTCATCGGGAAACCCTACCACTGTAAGGTAATTAATTAGTGCGTCTAACCACACGTATATGCTTTGTTCCTCGTCATTTGGTACCTAAAAAGAGAAAAAATAGGTCTTAAACTTTTGACTGATCATGTATATACACGATCGATGGGCTGACTGCCAGAGGAATATATCCACCATCTAGATAGAATAATATAAGTTATAGTACACAGCAGAATAGTTGATTGCTATTGAAAATGACAATTTTTTTTTCCTTTCAAACCTTTTTTTTTAATTTTTTTTTATGGACGAAGGCCGCAGACTTGCATACAGTCCACCTGATGGTAAGTGAATACCGTCGCCCATAGATATCCGCGATACATGCCAACATTAGCCAAAATGACAAAAGTGGGCACGGCCCCGGATGCGCTGCCTACCTTTGGAGATATAGGAATGGATTTGGAGAAAGGGTTGGGAAAATGGGGAGGGATAGGATGGGAATGGGCTCTGGCCATCTTTCATATCATAGCAAAATGTCCTACAGACTGACCGAACTTTTAATAAATGTGGCGAAAACGGGAGCTAATTGCCGCCATCTTGAAACGTCAGTCCAGTGACAGTTTCACCTCTGGATGTTGTCATGAGAGAATACAACTATGCACATATTTTATGACTATTTGAAGCCTGCTTTTTAAATTTCTTGTAAATAAAAACATTACAATTTTTTTTACTTAAATACGTTTCATTCAATATATACACACACATTTAGAGTTTAGAAATGTTTGGATAAACCTAATCAATATCTAACTTGTCACCTTGTGTCACCATTTTTTTTTTATAGAGAAGAGGGCGGACGAGCAAGCGGCCCCACGTGATGGTAAGTGTTGCCGTCGCCCATGGACACCTGCAACACCAGGGGGTATGCGGGCGCGTCGCCGATCGATCAAATCCACATTTTCTTGAACACACACACTATTCACAGCTTTCTTGAAGAACCCCATGTCGTAGCATAAGACCTCTTTAGGCAGTTCGCTCCACAGCCTACGGGTTCGCGATATAAAATAATTTTACCCTAAAATATAGCAGATGTATGTAACCTGGCAACCCATAGTCGATTGTCACGCCCTCCTTCAGATTCATTAAAAACGTGGTCAGACTATATGTTTCATAATGCCATAAAAGCAAAACAAGCAACAGATTTCTGATGTGCCATTAGCAAATGGTCGTAAAACAAAACGACCTCTTATCTCAGCTCATTGTCTTTATTTCAGATAATAATAAACAAATTAATACACGTGCAACAACCAAACCCGAACCCGGGACCCTTTGCACAGTAGGCAAGGGCACTACCAACCGGGCATATCTAATTTTATTCTGGATTCATATAGTCTCACAATAAACATTAGTTTCCATGTCAAACCAACAATGGTTTAATAGACGTACCATATTTGGATAAATTGTGGAAATGTACCTGTATTTGTGAAATAAATAAAAATAAAAATAATTTAGAACAGAAAATATACAATATCAAGTTAATTTATTTTGATTAAATTGTGTTAACAGACCAAGACCACGTCATTGGGACATCAATTTTCGAAAATAGTTTATATGTAATCAAAATAACTTCTCACCCTAATAGCCCAGTGTACTCTGGATGTAGGTCTGCTGACTGAAATGTCTGGGAAATACACTTCGTTTTCCAACATCTCTTGTAACTGTTTTTGATATTTGCTTGGTGTGATTACTCCATCTGTAACAAAAAATATTTTCAAAATCTTACTGTGGAGATCACAAATTACGGAATAACACGGTTTAGTTCCTGGCGGGGAGGGGGGGTGTAACGGGAATTTTAGACAAAATTATATCCATTGCAAGAGTCTCGTGGGTAAATTTGATAATGGTGTGATCCTTCATTCGCTACCAAGGTAGTTTTATTTTATAGAATAGATGGCAGACGAGCGGGTGGGCCACATGATTGCATATGGTCACCGCCGCCCATGGACACCTGCACCAGGGGGTTTGCGGGTGCGCTACCGACCTAGCAGAATCCTGTTCACAACTTACTCTTTAAGAGCCCATTAGTAGTTTCCTATTCATTGATGAAATGATATTTATTTTAGATTTAGATGGGAAAATAAATTCCCCCACGACACTACCGGTAATGCAGTGTGGTAGGTAGTGTCGTGGGTAAGGGAGGAAAATATCAAGTCGTAGAAACAAACGTTGTTACTTTTAATGATAGAGATTCAATGTACAGGTATTACTGTTTCAATACTTTTATTTTTATAAACGGCATTATAATTACTCTATTGTAATATACAAACCATTTTTGAGCCATTTCTGTAGATGTGTTTTGAAGGCGCTCAGTCTAAACATGTAGTTTGTCTCCTCCGTCCATTCTACATTATTTCCAGTCTCAATTGACACTTTCACCTGAAAAAAATCAAAATTTTTATGTAGAAAAAATCTAGGTTTAAAAAAACGTCGACCTGCAAGTCTAGCTTTGTATTTTTTTGTTAATCTAGATTTAAAAAATATAACCTTCTACTTTAGGATAGATTATGGGGTATCAGCAAATCTATTAGCAAAAATGGGGTGAATAAAAAGTAGATATAATTTTCTTATCTACCTATAAATAAAGAGAAACTGTGGTTATAGAATCAATTCCTTCTATAACCATACCTACCTGTACTCCATTCTTCACTTCATCTTTTACTTGAGATTCTGGTACAAATGTCTCATCGTTGACGCTGTACCAGCCTGAATACTTTGCCTTGTATATGTAGTCCTGTTTTATTAGCTTGTTCTGAAAATTATAAAATATAATAATAGTAATAAATACCCTTTATTGCATACAAATAGTTATTACATATGCACAAATAATAAATGACAGAATACAATAGGCGACCTTATCGCTAAGGCGATCTCTTTCAGGCAACCTTGGGATAGAGAAAAATAAAAGGGATATAGGTAGTGCAAAAAGACCGAAATCCAGAGAATGGATCATGTTCAATATATACTTACCGACAATATCGATAATAAATATAGTAGAATAAATACATATAATAATAAAGAGCTCAATAATTGTATAATATGTAATGATGTTACAGTTTATGAGAGGCCTTCATTTGTTATAAAATGTTCTAATAATACTCTTCCAAACATTATCTTTCAACAAATTTCTTGCTTCTAATTCCTCAGGGTTCCCACTGGCCATTAATATGTACCTATTAGAAAACGGTTTATGGTAATTTAGGATGTATTAGGAAACGGTTTATGGTAATTTAGGATGTATTAGGAAACGGTTTATGGTAATTTAGGATGTATTAGGAAACAGTTTATGGTAATTTAGGATATATTCCAAAACAAACAAAAAATTTAGATATGGTGTATCTTTCCCTATCTTTCTAAATACCTAATAGACTATGTCAAATGAAACGTGGCATACTGGAAAAGGATGGCTTTAAAATTTTATGCTGTACACACTCATTTCAATCAGAGAAAAGGGGATTTGATACTTCATAATTATTTTTATTATAAAACTAGAATGAAACTGAAACAAGAGAATTCAGAATGAAATTCAGCATGTCAGTTTTTAAATTTGCCACCTTTCATTTGATAGACTACTTCATAATTTCAGACAGTGTCTTCATGCTACATGTTTTTCTGTATTAAAAAAGGATGCATTATGCATAGATTGTGTAAGAGCAATTTTCACACATTATGAATGCAGCCCAAATAAGATATTTTTTTGTGTTATGTCAATTCACATTCACTAGAGTTATTACTTGATTCTCTATATAATGTCAACGACACTGCTAGTTAAAAAGGAAAATTTCCTTATTTTGCATGTTTTAGAAGAAAAATTTTAAGACTTTTACCGGTTTACCGACAGGGGAGTCCTTAGGCTCGTTACTGCACTCACTTTTTGTTCTGACTGAGCGCCTTCTGTGGTCGCCCTAAACTATACATGTTCATTGACTGTTGAAAGGCCATTAGGGCCACAAAAATTAAGTCATTCCGAAAACAACAACTGAGTACATATGTACTTTCAAATCAATGCTTCCAGGCAACCTTTAAGTAATCAGTTCACTTATTCAAAGGACTATTATGGATAGTGAACCACTAGTGACAAAATACAGAAATCTTACCCAAAAATGTTCCACAGCCTTCTTGTGCCTCTCTTCACTTGTTCGTATGAAATCTGTGTAGCCAACATTGTATTCTCTGAACAAATCGCGATATTCCTTTGATATCTTGTCACAGTATTCTGGAGGTGACAGCTTTGAAGTGGCGGCGGCACGTTGAATTTTCATGCCATGTTCATCGGTACCTGTGTTAAAAAAAATTGTTTACTGTGTATTTAGTTGTTACTATTCAATTGTATTTAAATTTATGACTATTATATTATATGCTTGATAGTTAAAAGGCACTCCTATAGGAACACTGCTCAAAATCTTTTAAAATGAATTGACTGTCAGCATCAAGGAGCATATTATCATTGATTTACGGTTATTGTGCCTCTTAAAAGTATTCTTAGTACTTTCCCACAAATTAAAACTGTATACATACAAAGTCTCTTCCAGTACAAAGAGAATCTTAAATTTATTTATTTAAACATAACAGAAGGTACATTACAGTTTATAAAAACCAATCTGTACATTCTTTGTAAGGATTTTTCTAAGAATTCTACAGCATACCTGTTCAGAACCCGCTCACTAGAGAAGAAAACATCTATGGAGAAGAATATTGAAATATCACTTTAATGCTGAAATCAATTTTTCTGCAACTATCAAGTATTGAAAGATATACATTTTTTATTGTAAATCCAAAGTACAACAAATTAGAACTCCTTATTTAAAATGTTATATGCCTCTAGTTATAAACTTATTCTTGCCATGTACAGAAATATCAATCACCTGTACTAAATATGATATGGCAGTCAGGATTAGTGAGTTTCTCAAATCTCTGGACTGCGTCAGCCACCACTGCTGTGTAGAGGTGACCCAAGTGTGGTGCTGGATGGTAACAGAAATTAACATTGTTAACATTAATTACAGAACCTGATTGTCATTTCTAATCTAAGCTAAGTGAACAGCAGACTCTGCATTTCCTCGATACGGGGGTGTCACATACTGTTCGGGCCAAAAATCAGTTTATACCGCATTTTATGCCTCAAGGGGTACAATATGGGGTTCTTCAAGAAAGCTGTGAATAGAATTTTGCAATGTCGCCGGCGCACCCGCATACCCCCTGGTGTTGCAGATGTCCATGGGAGGCGGTAACACTTACCATCACGTGGGAAGCTTGCTTTAGTAGACGGACCTACTTCCCTATAAAAAAAAATAAAAGAAATCTACATCAATGTGTGAATTTCAATAATTTGAGAACTATTCTTTTACAAATATAATTGCAGGTAGTTGCAGGAACAACACGACTTTTATTTGCTCTGTCTTTTGAATTTGTTTTTTTTGATTAATAAAGTGCCTATTATCATCTAAAACTTACTTTTATGGCTTAACGAAGTGACCGATCTGCCGGCTAGAATATTGTTTCAATTTCAAAGTGGGGTGTTAGTAAAATACGAAATCGACGTTTTTCGCGTGTGTTAAAGTGATCCAAGATGGCCCATTGTTTGAAGTGTGAGAGGGCTGTACCTAAAGTGGACGATAAAAACCCAAAAATTACGTGCCACGGTTGTGAAAGGCAAATTTGTGTTAAGTGTAGTGGATTGTGCGCCACTGAGTTAAGAGTCATTATACTACAATCATCGACATTAAAATACTTATGCCCAGACTGCACACTGGGTGTGCGTCAATTGCCGGCTCTGAGGCGGCAAGTGTCGGAGATGAAACACCAAATCGAGGCCTTGAGAACCCAGCAAAGCCATGGCACCAACTTAGAAACTATCCTTTCGGAAATAAATGATCGTAAAAAGAGAAGTAAAAATGTTGTCATGTTTGGAATTCCGGAGGCCCCGTCGAGCGCCGATGTTGACATTCGAAAACAACATGACCAAGACGAGGTCAAGAAAGCCTGTGCGGGTATTCCCGAGTCGGAGGCACCGGTCGCTATCTTTCGACTGGGCAAACCGCAATCGGGTCGTACTACTCCACGTCCCATCAAGTTAGTATTCTCTAAAAAGGCATTGGCGGTCTGCGTACTCAAGAATGGGAAGAAGCTGCCTAGTGGAGTGAACGTAAAAAATGATTTAACACCATACCAGCGTGAGTACCTAAGAAAATTACGCGAGGAACTTAATGAGAGAATCCAGAATGGTGAGTCCAATTTGACCATTAAATACATAAACAATGAACCAAAAATAATAAATCCAAAGTCATTTCAAAGCAGTAACTAGCAATGACATCATAGAACTTACCTTCTTTTATACGAACCTGGCTTCCCTAATGGCTAAACGAGACCTACTACTAATTGAAATAAACAAATTAAGACCCACTTTCATTATTCTAACAGAAACTCACTTGAAACCCAGTATAAGTGACAGTACTATAAACATTAAAGGCTACAGCCTCTTTAGAAGAGACAGAGATGGCGGCGTGGGGTGGGGAGGTGTTGTTATTTATGCTGCGCATGAACACTTAGCAACTCCCATCCATGTTACACCGCATGATTGTTACAACAACAATGTAAATGTCGAAGCACTATGGTTGAACATATCCTACGGCAACTTCAAACTTCTTATCGCCGGAGTTTATCGCCCTACTCATTATAACCTTGAAAGCACTGATGCTATATTATTTAATACAATAAAAGAAGCAGATAGTAATGAGACGGTCTTCATTATAGGTGACTTTAACTTACCAGATATAAAATGGCCATTGTGTACACCTGAAGGTTTGAATTTGTTGCATTATAAATTCTTTGAGATGTTTACTGACAGTAATCTCCAACAGTTAGTTAGAGGAATAACCCGTAAAAGAAATGAAGAAGAATCACTTCTAGATTTAATTATGTGTAATGAAGAGAACCTGTGTACAAACATAGAGCATTACCCAAACATCGGAAAAAGTGACCACAGGGTGCTTTATGCAACAATGCAAATACCATCACAAAATCCACATAAGACAGTAAGACAAACCCCAAGACGTAACTACTTTCATGCTAACTATAACATAGTGTCATCAGCCTTAGAGGATGTAAACTCGTTGACTGACCTGACTACCCCTGTCACTGATGTGTGGGATACATACATAAACAAAACACGCCATGTAATTGAAACCAAAATTCCCCTTCAACGCAAAGGACGGAAATACAATTGCAACAAGCCATGGATTGGGCAGGAAATAATTAAAATGTCACAAGAAAAAGCGTTACTATGGAAAGCATACCGTCTCGAAAACACTAAAACCACCTATGACAAGTACAGGAAAGTAAACAATAAACTAACTGCAGAAGTTAGACAATCAAGAATTAAATTTGAATCTGGAATCGTAAACAGTGGGCCTAAATCCTTTTACAGTTATATGCGTCAGCAAATTTCATCAAAAGTATCAGTACCTCCCTCATTAAAAGACAATATTACAGACACAATAGTTTATGATCATGAACAAGTAGCGAACATATTTGCCAAACAATTTGAACAATCATATGTAAGAGAGCCAACGGATATACCAATTTCACCGATAAAATCCGAAAGAATCCATGACTCCATAGATAATGTGGTGTTTTCACCAGACCTGGTACAGAAAGCTCTAATGACCTTCAAGGACGATTCAGCTATGGGTCCTGACGGCATACCTGCCATTTTGTTAAAGAGATGTGGTAAAGTTATAAGTCCACAGTTAGCTTTTATGATGACACTCTCCCTGGATCAAGCTACACTCCCAGTGGATTGGAAAGAAGCAGTGGTAACACCAATCTACAAGAAAGGTAACAAACGGATTGCGGCCAACTATCGTCCAATAAGCCTTACAAGCATAGTATGCAAAACAATGGAAAAGATAATAGCTAACGAACTAAGAACATTTCTAACAAAAGAAAATATAATAATGAATGAACAACATGGTTTCATTCCAGGACGGTCAACAGTAACAAATTTACTTGAATGTGTTGATATGTGGACTAAAAACTGGGACATACGACAACCAACAGACGTCATCTATCTAGACTATGAAAAAGCCTTCGACCGAGTGCCTATAAGAAGACTTGTTTCTAAATTAGAACACTTTGGAATCCGTGGCCAACTTCTGAAGTGGATAGAAGACTTCCTATCAAACAGGACTTATAAAGTACGGGTGGGAGAAGCATATTCCAAACCCCACAAGGTCCACAGTGGAGTTCCACAAGGATCTGTGCTCGGACCTATCCTCTTTGGAATTTTTCTGACCGACCTGAGGCAATGTGTACAGTCTCAACTATCGCTTTTTGCAGACGATACAAAAATAATGGGCAACCCGCACATAGTCCACGATGTTATCCAAAACGACCTTGACAGTATTTACCAATGGACCCAAGACTGGTTAATAACCCTAAATGAAAATAAATGCACAGTACTACACATTGGCAATAAAAATCCCAAAATGAAATACTACATTAACAAAAACCAACTAGAAGTTGTGGAGTGCCAGAAAGATCTTGGAGTACACATCACATCGAATCTAAAATGGGAAACCCATATTATTAAAATAACTAAAAAAACAAACTCCATTCTATACACAATAAGAAAAGCTTTCTCCTACATAGACGAAAATCTCTTCCTAAAGATCTACAAAACTTACATACGTCCACTACTAGAATATGCATTCCAGATTTGGAATCCTTACTTCAAGAAGGATATTGATCTTCTCGAAAGAGTACAACGCAGAGCTACCAAAATGGTCCCATCTCTGAAAAACTGTACATATGAAGTTCGACTCCAAAAACTAGGTCTAACCACCCTAGAACAACGAAGACAAAGAGGAGACTTAATAGAGACATATAAAATACTAAATGGACATTACAACACACCAAACATGACAACCATTTATACTATGAACGAAAACAAAAATCTGAGAGGACACTCACTTAAATTCGCAACTGTGCCGACTACAAGCAATCCTAGGAAACACTTTTTGCCCAACCGTGTAGTGAAAGACTGGAACAAATTGCCGGAAACTGTTATTAGTGCCCCTTCGGTGAACTGTTTCAAAAATAGACTGGACAATCATTTAAAAAAAGTGCAACAAAACAATGTACACGCATCAGCTTAAAGCTGCTAGTGTATCGGAAATAATAATAATAATAATAATAATAAAACTGGTTTCATACCTAGACTACAAAAATATTTACAGATTAAACATGTTGTGTTATAAGTTATGAGATTCAGTAATAGAAACAAAATGTTCATATTCATTTAGGGCGAATCCGCTAACCAATCTCCAAAGATTGATCCGCAGGTAATTGAAAACTAATTTAGAATCAGTTCAAGTTAATATCAAGTTTAATTATTTACATACCTGCATTTACATAGAATATTGGTGTCGTGACATAAAAAGGTGTTTTCTGTGTAATCGAGGATAATAAACGCACAGAATGTCTCATGTTTTGAAATTTTTTTCACAATACTGTATAACCTCAATGTCATGTATAGTAGTGCAATAGCCGGCCTGTCGTTATCAGTGTTTTGCTTGAGATGATAAGACGTAATTATAGTCACGTAATCGCGGAGGTGGCTGTTTCAATATTTTTTTATTGATAAAATCATTTTTGCAAGAGAAACAAAGTGATTGAATAAGATGACGTCTAATGTGGAAATTTGTATAGGTTACTCAATTTTATAGTATCCTTTGCGGTAGAGTAAAATTAAATTTAGGCGGTGTATAATCCTTTTTATGTATAATTTATTTGGACACTTCTATAGTCATTGGTCCATACACAGCAAATAAAAAATTAGAATTATTTTTATCATTTCATTGTCCATTCGCGTCTGGTCCTAAATCGTGAGTAGTTAATCGGTTTACATACTCGTAACAATAATAATTATAATCAATGAACAATCACAATAATTGTCTTTGTTCATTAAATTCTTTCAAGAAAAAAATTATTTGACAGTTGACACATGTATAAGTCCACTAAATTAAAAAGCTGAAGAATCCATTTTAAATAAATGACAGTGACATATTATTAAATTAATTCAGGTTATCTAGTCAGATCAATGAATTCAACAGCAACTAACATTTTTGTTGTGATTGCGCAGTGATAAGATAAAAATACAGTATTAGTTATTTGTGAATTGTAATTAGGAAAAAATGTCTCAAGGGAAGATTGTTTTGATGGCTTGTGGCAGCTTTAGCCCACCGACATACATGCATTTACGAATGTTTGGTAAGTGAAAATTTGTCTGAATATACGAATTTTTTTCTTTGAATATCAGATATTTTCCATTGATATATTAGCATATCTTAATCGTAGTTAGTACAGGTCATTCACATATAATTTTGGTAAACAGCCTCCAAAAATTCAATATTATACCAACAATACTAGCCACTGAAAATTTTTTTTTTTTTTTTTTTCAGAAATAGCAAAGGACTATATACATTCGCTCAATCTAGGAACAGTGGTAGGTGGTATAGTATCTCCAGTACATGACGGTTATGGTAAAAAGGATTTAGTGGCAGCACATCATAGGTAAGAAAAAAAGCATGAACTGAACTGAATAGTATGGCAACTGAATGAATTATTTTGTAGTCTCATAAATAATCTGAAATAATAGCATATAACTGTTATAATAGCATTTCGGGTAATTTTTGTCTTTTTTTATGTCCTGTTTTACTAAAAAATCATCACATATCTTTTTAATTTGATTCTAAATACAATGAAAACTAATGTACAAAACTCCCTAGGAATATGTTAGGCTGTAGTGGAATGTTATGGGTTGTTACCAATCAATCAAAGTTTATCATTTGCCATTTACATATGCTAGAATACAAAATTTAAGAGAAATATAACTCCTGCTTGAAATTTTACCTCATTATCTTCTTTTCTACTTTCCTTGTTATATTAATTATTTATTACCATTTTACCGAAGTTTTATCTGTTTGGAATCCAATTCCCAAACCACCTTTTCAGTTTTTTTTAGACTATATATATTTAAAATTATATCTAATTAAATATTATATATATCTAGATAAGTTTATTATAATAAGATATAATATCTTACCTGAAATAAATGAATATAGATTTTTGTATTGTAAGAAAGTGAGTATTAGTACACTTGGTGGTAATTGGATACTGTTGCCTATGGACATTGGTAATAGGTATATGTCAACATCAGTCTAGAATGACAAACATTGGCTGACCCTCATATGTACTTCGGAGATACCTTTGGAGATTTAGGAATTAATTTGGGTTGGGTAAATGATGAGGGATAGGATGGGAATGGGCTCTGGCATATTTCACTCACTACTGACACATGTACATATTATTTTAAAGGAATAGAATTAAGTGGAAAATTCAAAACATTTTATAGTAGTCTTATGTGAGAGAGGGGTAACTTGGCCAGTTGAATGCACTCAGCAATATGCACTCTCCTCCTCCCGTTGAATTCCTGCTCATTACTTTTAAAACTATGGGACCAATTTTGTTAAAAATGTACCTTGTAGTCCTCCAAGACACAGTATTGAGATCCTGAGATTAGCACAAACAAACACATCAACAGACAGATAAATTAACTCTTACACTTTTATCTTTATAACATGCAAAAATATGTAATTAGAAATTCTGTTATTGGTTTACAATGTAAAATTATAGCTTTCATACAAAAATTTGAGGTTTCACTTTGTCTTTTATTGAATATTAAATAATTCCTATTCTATTGAATATTTATATGTTTCTTTTTTTAATATTTCCCGTATTGTTATGACATATTTATATTACCTATTTTGTATTGGCAGGTCAAGGTTGGTGATGTTAATATCTAGGCTTATCATCAATGATGCAATGTAAATATTTATTTTGCCAAATTGAACAGTCACCTTACTAATTACATTTATGATATCTAAAATACATTTGTATAAAATTTGTTTCCCACATGTCTTTCATACAGAATACAAAAATACACACTTGTGTATTCTGTAGTGTATATCTACTAATATTAGATGCTATTAGATGTTACAGATGTAACAATCGATTACCCGAGTAACTAGCGCCTCTGCCTGCTGTCCAAAAGGTCCTGAGTTTGATTCCCGGTCGGACAATCATTTGTTTAAAGACAAATGTTTATTTGGGTCTGGGTGCCGTGTTCGTCTTTGTATGCATTTTTGTAAATTTTAGCTGTAAAAGAACTACAACTTGACCACGCAAATGAGGCTTTACAAGAATGTTTTGTTTGAATAAATATTGATAAGAATAAAACCCCCTCTCTTGACCCCCTCTCTCCCCCTTAACGTGTGACGTAATTTATGGATGACCCCTATACAATCTAAAATCTAACACTGACTGACTGACTGACAATGCACAGTCTAAACCGGTGGGTCTAGAAGCATGAAATTTTGCACAGGAGTTCCTTATATAACGCAGGTGAGCACTAAGAAAAGATTTTTGAAAATTCTTCCTCTAAGAGTGTAAAATAAGGGACGAAAGTCTGTATGGGAGTAAAGTTGGATGGTTCCTGAGATGTTACCGATGAGAAATCTCATCGGGCACACAGCTAGTAACACATAATAATGTGTCTATTACCAGTATGTTAAATGTCTGAACAATTCAAACTGTATTTGCTATGGAAATATTTACCTACATTATTGTTGACAGACTAAATAAATTGTGGTCTTAAATCATATAATACAGACATAGAATATGTTTTACTAACCCTTGGCATAAATATATTTTAGTATTACGTGTCCAGCTCGTAACATGGGGCAGAGTACGGGTATTTGTAGAGTATTTTTAGGGGGAGAGTGCATGCTGCATTCCCACAGCCGCTGGGCGCACTCGACTGCCCACGTTAACCCTCTCTCACAGAAGACTACCTTGAAATGTACTGCATTACATACTGTATCTTATTTCCCCAATGTGTACGTACGTGTTTCGATAATGAGTGAGATATGCCAGAGCCCATTCCATCCTATCCCTCCCTATTTTCCCACTACATTCCTTAATCTGGAAAGGTGGGCAGCGCATCTGGGGGCATGCCAACGTTTGTTATTTTGGATTGATGTTGGCATGTGTGGCAGATGTCTATGGACGACAGTATCCACTTACCATCAGGTGGACTGTATGCTCAACTGCCGCATTTTTCTATTAAAAAAAACAGGGCAGACTCAGTATAGATACAAGTTTTCACATCAACAGTGAGTGCACCACATTATTATCGACCTAAAGGTAGATTCACAAGTGCAGACACCATACATGACAGATACATACCAGCACAGTCACCAAAAAATAACTACATGCATTATCTTTGACTATATTCACATCTTGCCTATGTTAAACACTGTATTAATGTTATAATACATAGTTTAGTTAATGCGGACAGATGGCGCTGTATCGTTTCTACATCGCGCCACGGTTGTGTTTACATCGTAAATTGAGAGTTTTGGTTTGTTTTATGTGTGTGTGTTTACCAATATAGTGGAATTTATATCACCATAATTGTGGTTTTATTGGTCGCACCCTCGCATTGGATCCGAGTCTAACAGCCTACATAAGAGGATGTGTCTCCGCCATAGACACGAATGCGTTCACTGTAGGTAGATATGAAAACTTATATTTGTGGCGTGTTTGCTACGCTACGAGTTGGACATGCTACGTGCTAGCAGGTGTGAATCGAACTTCAATAGTAATAATAGCTGACAACCGATTAGGCTAGTTGGTAGTGCAAAGAAAACCTGCGACAAAAGTCACGGCCAGGTGTTTTTTATTTAACCCTGTATAAAACTTAAATGAAAATGTTAAGTGACTACAATTGAAAAAATTCTAAAGTGTGCCATACGTTAAAAGTAAAATTGTGTTGAGAGAAAAATTGCAATGACACTTTTATTTCCACTGGTAACCTAATGTGGCTCAACTCAAATGGCAACCCGAATATATCCTATCTCGATATGCATTAGGTTAGCTTCCTAAAAATGAAAGAATTTTCACAACTGGTACATTAGTTTTGAATTTACCTGATACTTATTCATTCCCGTCCTCTAAAACAACCGTACACGTAACCAGACCTTTTATCGTCCACTGCTGGACGCGGGCCTCATCATGCACATGTCTCGTGCATGAGAGATGTGTGGCCTTAAAACGCCATGCTCTAGCCAAGTGGGTTGGCGAGTCCACTCTTAGAGGTGGTCTAGATCCTCGGGGAGGTGATAGCGGCTTTGTTATCTCTTGGTCGCCTTTCATGACACGGAAGATATGGCGTGGTGCTACTCTAAAGCCCCCACACCAAACATCCAAATGTTTTATAAGGTTTTATAAAATTTCAGAATATCAATGCTTAAGTTAGCTCTGCAATCTTCAAGTTGGATCAAGGTGTCAGAGTGGGAGACTCAGCAGTCAGGTTGGACCAGAACGAAAGTTTCCATGCAGCATCATCAGGTAAATGATTCAAATTGACCTTCATTGAATATTGTTTACCGTTTGTTTTCGTGGACACTGTCATGTCCTCGTTACATCAGATAGATTTTTATTTCACACACACACACACAAATGATCGCGTAACATGATTATTTCTTATTCTAAAAAGTCATTAAAGCATAGATAAGCAAAGAAAAAATAAAATTTAAAAAATGGCGATAAAACTGCGCGCTCCCATGTGTGTCGAACGGGTATCCGTCTCAGCACGAGCTGAATACTGTAAAAACGGCATACAGCGCTGATTTTCAGACGGAACCAAGACGCGTGAATGGGTGTAACAGCTATGTGCGCCGTTGAACACAATTCTTGGGCCTATAGGGTGTGTAGATAAATATAATGTAAATTTTATTTATGAGAGTGAGTGATCAAATATGTGCATATTACATTACAATATTTAAATGTAAAAGACAAACACACATGTATATATATATATATATAGAGAGAGATAGAGATAGACAAATATTAGTTTCAGTACAAGTAACCGTTATCGCAGTGGTTCCACAACACCAAGCTGCAATGGAATAGTTACCAGTTCTATAGTTTTCAAATTGTTTTTGAACGTTCGGTGAGAAAAGCTTTCAATTTAACTCCGAAGCAATTTAAACTAATCGACCGTCTAACAGGTGGGGAAATATTGTTCCAACACTTGGTCGCTATATATGTATTTGGAAACTTCCCCTGTTTCGCGTAACACAAAGTGGTGGTGTATAGAGACGAGTGGTTCGTTTGGCACCTTCCCCTAACCCACGTCAACTTGTTAAAGAGATAACTAGGTTGTTTATATTTAACGACGCCAAACAGCAGACAAGCCAGATGCAATTTTTTCCTCGATCTCATATTCAACAAATTAAACTGATTTAAATAAGGTGTGACGTGATGTCGTGGCGGGATCGAGAAATAAAACCTTGCGCATGCGTTCTGTACGCGTTGAATTAGCCTTCGAGTCCTGGATAGGAGTCGGGGACCATACACAACATCGGCATAACTTAATTTGGACAATACAAGTGTTTGAAGCAACCGTATCGGGAGATCCTCAGATAGGTATTTGCACACCTTATACAATATTTTCAGATGGAAGAAACACATTCGTTCCTTTTCAGTAACATGCTTTTCAAAACGAAGTTCCGCATCAACTTGTAAACCAAGATTACGAGCCGTAAAAACTCGTTCAATATCTACACCTTCGATATTAATATGGCTCGTATGAGTGGAAATGCATCTAAGCTGTTTTTTGGTGCCACATATTATGTAGTTAGTTTTATTGGGATTTAAGACCAATATGTTCCTTGATTTTCTTCATCATTGATTTTTTGAATAGTAAACAGGATATCTTTTGCTTGTAAATGTAATCTGTAGACATGTAAATCTGTAGATCATCGGCGTATAAGTGGTATTTGCAGTTTATTATGTTAGCACTGTACAAAATGAATAAAAGTGGTCCAAGGATTGATTCTTGCGGCACTCCTCTGGTGATTGTTTTATGTGAGGACGTTAGATCCATCGCCTTGCCTCAATTCAACACACTGTGCGACCACAGTGATATATCGGCTTGAGATATATTTAAATTTATTATTAAGTACCAATGCTTATCATGAATAGTGTAAACGGTACACTAAAAGGATTCAGTGACAGTAATACAATAGTTGAAATAAATAGATATATGAAAGGTGGCCTTAGCCCTACAGCGATCTCTTCTATGCCAAGCTTTGGGCGGGAGATAATAGAAGAGATGGGAGATGAACGGCGGGCCACATGATGGTAAATAGTTAACGGCGCCCATAGACACCTGCAACATCAGAGTGCATGCTGGTGCTGTGCCGACCGCGCACAATCTTGTTCACAGCCCTCTTGAAGAGCCCTCAGCTGGCAGTTCATTCCACAACTTTCGGGTTGGCGGTATAAAGTGGTTTGCTGAACGCACTGTGCGCAGCTATTCTAAGCCAAGGACGTGCGGATGACCCGCACCATTTGGGAGTAGCGATGGTAAAAACCCGAAGTCGGCATCAAACTGAACAGCTCGTCAGACCATTAGAAAACAGTTTTTGCCTTTTTAAAGTAATTCCGTCACAAAAATACCTAAATGCTTAGAATTGTTCAATATTTTCCTTGTAAATCGCGATATTTTCCTCTTACGAAGCAAGTAACGTTTATCTTGATTGTATCAATTACACGTATTTATTATCTTACCCTAGAAAATAATCACAAAATTACATTTTTATCAAGCGAGAAATTAATATTTATATTTTTATCTCCAAATTAATACAATGGACAATGTCTGTCTGTTTGTTCGCGTTTATCTTGACGGGCTACTGTGTGATGTTGCAATTTTCGTTGTTTTATAGGGCAGACATAATAGGGGAACAACACTAATATAGCTCTAAAATAGGCCGACAAAACACGCCCAATTGATTCCAACAAATATGATCTAATTGAATCAATTGATTGTTATTGATTTCAGGACACAATCAACAGTCATCTTTGTCCCATCTCTAGCTTTGACCCAGACCCGCCTTCGTGGCTACCAGATGATGTTTTAAACGTCAACAATATGAACAATTTGGACGAACCAGATAATATATTGGAGAAATTGAATGGTAACGATAACAGGGGAGACGACAATAGAGAAGATAAAGTGACGGTGAAATTGTTGTGTGGAGCTGATTTGTTGGAGTCTTTTGCCACTCCAGGGTTGTGGTCTGATGAAGATGTAAGTTTTCTTATTTCCATTCATACTGATTTTATAAAGAGCCTATTTATTTTTCGTTTGCATACGTGTTTGTTTGTATGTACTCAAAACTGATCGATTTTGATAATTCTTACATTTTAAGAAAGCTAATGCAGATTGAACACAGGCAATGTTTAGGTTCCCTAGACGAATCATTATATATGCTACTTGAACGAAACCATGACGTATCGCTAGTTTTTTCAATATGAAATATTAATACAGATAATAATTTGTTAGTATTGTATTAGCCTATATAGTCCCACTGTAGAGCACAAGCCTGCACTAGTAAACCACTGAGGGGTTTCGGGCCGTAATCCACTACGTGGTAGTGGTACGGGCCAAGGATTCAAATCCTTGGCTCGTACCACTGAGTTTCTCACGATCACACGAATGTGAGTCTAGTACAGATACCCCTACGCTATCACCGCTCAAGTCTTATTGAATTATTTATTTTTACACATCATTGCACAATATCGTACAAAAGGCGAGCTTAATGCCTTGAGGCATTCTCTACCAGCTAACCTTTGGATTGATCAGAGAGTTCAATTTGGAGGTGCACGACAGACACGAGTTAGATGGTATGGTAAAATAAATATAATATGTAAGTAAAATAAAAATACGAGAAGACCATGGTTACAGGCTACTTAGGTCATGACGAGAAATTTCCTTGTCATTGCTGAGGGAGACCTTGTCCTGCAGTGGGACTGATGTAGATAGTTTGCTACTAAAGTATCGGCTAATCGAACGTTTGCACAAATACAAACCATTTGGCAGTTCATTAACATCATTTCAATAAGCGGTTAGGTAGCGCTTACCGCAAATATAATGTATGACAAACCTATTCATTCGGTTAGAGCAACGAATGTGAAGTTTAAAATCACCATTATAAACTCGTATACAAACGCAAAAACAGTTTGTAATCGCTTCGCTTGGCCAATGCTTAGCTAGATGATTTAATACAATTCACAGAATACTACATTGTGCGTACGTGTATATTGAGCGATATATTCCAGAGCTTATTTCCATCCCATTATATCCCATTCTATTCCATCAAATTGATATATAATACAAAGAAACCCATTATTCATATATACTCTTAACTTCTTATATCATTACATCCCTTCCAAGGCGGATCAGGAGGTGTAAATAGAATGAGGAAAACTACTATTCCCCCTTTTCCCAAACCCGCTCCTTTATCTCCGACGCGAGGCAGCGCCTCCGGGCGTTTGCCAACATTCTATCATTCTGCACTGATATTGTCATCTATTGCGGATGTCTCTGGACGACTGCGGGCTGTCTGTTAATCTGCCGTCTTCTTTATATAAAAAAGAAATTCTACAAACAATTCCAGTTGGAGACGATAGTGGGCCGTCACGGGCTGGTGGTCGTGTCCCGGGCCGGTAACGACCCGAGCAAGTTCATATACGAGTCTGACATGCTCTACAAATATAGGGTGAGTTGCAAAAGAATTTATTTATCTATTTCCATCAGATGTATGGTAATGTCAGAGAGATTATATTGTTAAGTACAGTCGCGATGCAATGCAACCAGGCCTTTCAGTATCTATTGCTGGGCAGGGGCCTCCTCAAGCACATAGTTTTATGCAGGAGGGATTTATGGCCTTAAAACGCCACACTGGCCGAGCAGGTTGGCAAGTTAATTATTTTAGAGGTGGTGTAGTTCCTCAGCGATTGTGTTACCCCCCCTTAGTCGCCTTTTATGACACTCCCCGGAAGGAGATAGGGTATTGCTATTCTATAGACTAGTGTTCCGCAAAGCGTGTGCCGCGCCACACTGATGTACCGCAGTCATTAGTTGGTGTGCCGCGGAAAGTTATAAAGTGGGTAGTGAGACGACAGAAAAATACCCACACAGCGGAGAATTATGCGAGCGAGGCGCTTCGTTTCATATACGCCCCCGCCCCTCGCGCTCAAGCTCTCACCGCTCGTGTGTGGTCAGTGCGACTGCGCCGCTTAGCTCCATTAGTAATAATAATAAATAAAAATTGGTTTTTCATATGGTGTATCTCTAAAATTTCCCGATTTCGTAGGTGTACCTTGAATACAAAAAGTTTGCGGAACACCGCTACAGACGGTCGACACTAGAGGTGGGCGTTGACGCTAATCTACAAAAACGTCAACACCTGTTGACGCTAACTACTGTTAACTGTTGATGTAAACTGCTAACCTGTTAACCACTGTTAATTTGATAACAGTTGCTAGTGTCAACTGCATATCACGGAGTACATTGATATATAGGGAAAATTAACTGAATAAAAAATATTAGGAAACTTGTCCATGTTATCAACGAACAAACTAAAAATATTTTAAACGAATGAATTTTCCTTCATACTTTTAAACAGGCTTAGGACTGACATATTTTGCAGATACGTATTATTTGGTTTTGTTTAATATTTTATATGCAAAATAAGGCGTATTTAAAAGTTCATTCATTATATACATAAAAATCAGCTATTTACAATATACAACAACATTTGATATTTTGTTTAGGTATTCGCGTTGAGAAACACAATTTGTCGCATTTTGCCTGCTTTCAAACTGCATCGTCGTTCATTTAAAATATTTCCCGTCGCGGAGAAAATTCTTTCGCATGGCACGGAAGTCGTAACAATCCCACATTTCTTAATAAATACTTTTGCTAAATTTGGAAAATGTAATTTGTGATCTCTCCACCACGTCAAAGGACATGCTGTTCTTGGCAATAGATCGGCCTGTAAATAAAAATCTATTTCTTTGTCTGCTTTCGTTGCATTGGATGATACAATCGTAGGTTTTATACCCTCAATCACTGAGTCAACTACTTTCCAAATCGAAAATGTTTGATTTTCCAGTGATAGGGGATTTGTTGCAGACTCCGTGGTCTGAGATTCATGTACATCCTCATGAACTACAAGTTCATTTAATTCAGATAATATTAAATCATGAATATTTTTCTTTACCAGTTCAGTCGTAACGGAATTGGAATAATAATGTGTTTTAAATCTAGGATCTAAAAACGTGCACACAGTAAGAATGTTATTTTGTTCGAGACGGCCAAATCGATTTTTAACACCTGCAGATAATTTTTGAATAATTTGTATGATTATAGGATAATATGATTGTTTTTCTAATGTATCACATACAATTGACAAAGCCTTTGTTAAAACTATGGGCATAGACCCAGTTAGATAATATTCGCCACTTATGGCTCGTGTCACTTCTTCAAATGGTTGTAAAATATTACATAACTGGCGACATGCTTCCCACTCTTCAACGGTAACTATTGGCAAATCGGTGCCAATTATAGCCATTGTTGCTCGTACACATTCTTCTAGCTCAACAAATCTTTTTAGCATGTAATATATAGTATTCCATCTTGTAGGAACTGATTGGATTAATCTTTTAGGCTGTGTAACATTCGCTCTTAATTGATACTGCATTAATTTATGAGATGAAGTGGGACTCTTCTTAAAATTAAAATTTAAATTACCACTTTTTTAATTTTATTTAAAGTATTGTCAAAAACTTTTAAAGCGTCCTGAACAATAAGATTTAACGAGTGTGCATAACATCCGAAATGTTCATAAAAAAGATGATTTTCAAAAGCACTGATTATGTTGGAGGCATTGTCTGAAACACCCAAGATCACCTTATTGTTTAAATCCCACTCGATTAGGATGCGTTGAATTTCGTCTGCAAGTTGTTTTGCTGTATGACTGCCCACGAAAAGAGCACAGTCTAATAAGATCGACTTCATTCTAATATCTTCAGTCAAAAAATGAACAGTCACAGCAATATATAATTCCGTGGTTCTAGATGTCCAACAATCGGTAGTAAGACATACATTTTTTGCCTCCCGTTGTACATATTCCCTGACTTTATTCAAGCAATCATCAAACATATTAGGGATCATTTTATTTGAAATCACTTTACGAGATGGCAATTGATACGAAGAGTTTAAATTCTGGACAAATTCTTTAAAACCTTTATCCTCGACAACACTAAAAGGCTGGAAATCTTTAACAAATAATTTCATGAACGATTGATCAATTTTTTTTTGCTCTTCAGTTGTCATCTTTCTGGGAATATAACTGGAAATATATCTTTGCTTCCTTTTTATGGTATATCTTTCTAGCTGTACCTGTTTTATTGCTAGATCGGGCTCTGCAAAAGATGTTGAAGCCGTAGGCTGCTCAATACTGGATTGTAAAGGCTGAGGTGTTGAAGCTCTAGGTTGCTCAATGTTTGGTTGTTGAGACTGGTAATTTGTGGAACGAGAATCTGATATTAATGACGCTGATAATTGTATGGGATGTAATCGTTTCAAATGTGATTTAAGATTAGTTATAGTAGTTTTATATGAAATCGACCGTTTACATATATTGCAAGTGGCACATTTTATGTTATCGTCAGCACAAAAATAATTCCAAAGTTAAATTAATTAGTGGCGTGAAATAAAAATAATACTATTGTTGAATAAACTATAAGTATTCCTACTTAATTATATAACTTTACTATAAGAAAGAAACCTATTGTCCAAAGAAAGTCACAGAAAATGAACTAAACACTTATACCTATGAAATCAAAACTAAAATAGAAGTACATATAAAAACTATAACAAAATCGTCCTTTACGGCGAGTTCAACAATAACACTAAAACATAGAACACATTGTTATTCATTAATATTGTTTATCATCAGTCACAAAATACTTCGCGTCTCAAATGTAAACAAAACTAAAACGCAGCGGAATGCGTACGCGACGTACGTTATGGTTAGCAGGCGTCAACAGGTCAACTGAGTAACTTCGTAAACTATCAACAGTTCTACAATCAACACCGTAGACGAAAAAAATGTCAACAGATCACAGTCTATATAACGCTAAAATCAACAGATAGCAAATTAACAATCGCTTGGTCGTTGACGTTTCGTTCGTTTTTCCTCAACTGTTAATGAATTTTTTCGTCAACAGTTTTGATCGTTGACGAAGAAAAACGTTGACGCTCAACTGTTAACCGCTTTTTAACTCACCACTAGTCGACACCACACACCACATATTAGTACAACTGTGACCAAATTACAATTCAGAACAAAAAATTTGTACCGCATCGGCTTCCTATTAGCGGACTGTATGTAACGATGTGGTCGCCAGTACGGTTTTCCTTCAGGATGCCAATATTTCTTCTATTTTCTGGTTTTCTTATATCGCTGTACAGCTCGGAATGAATGTATGGACATCCGCGCCCATATTTATATTATCTGGGAAAATCTTAATAGCGACTTTTAAATAAGCTATAACGCCATCTATCGCTAATTTTGCGAAACTAAACCGGTTGTCCCGAACAAAATTCTTACAACAAGCGCGGTTTAGATATCCGAATTATTGTAATTTTCCTTTCAGAAAAACGTTACCCTCGTAACGAACTACATAGCGAACGAGGTGAGCTCGACTGTGATACGTCGACTCGTGCGCCGCTGCGAGAGCGCCAAGTACCTCACCGACGACGCCGTGCTGGCGTACATACGTCAACACCGGCTGTACGGTGCACCGTACACTGTCACGTGAGTTGTTGTACTTGCCATCATCATACATATCAATGTGGGGAGTCCGTTTCTACACAGTTAAACAGTGACGAGGGTAAGAGCTGTCTTAATTCTACCCCTCCTCGGTTCGAAGCAAATACAGTTGTGGGGGGGGGGGGGGACATATCAATGTGTATACAGATACATTACGAGAACATTGGCCATCGTCTAATCCGGTAAACACCCGAACACGTCGTCCGCTGCCTATGTTTTCGTAATGTATCTGTACATTGATATGTTTCACGGGTTCTCACTCGACTGTGAGTTGTTTTCCGCATCATTTTCCTTCTCATCTTCTATCAAAAAGTCTTCCCAGTTTTTACTAACATTTCCCACTTTACTTCTTGGTTTCAATATACTAAAGGGTAGGCAGTGTATTTGCGGATGTCCCGGCGTTCATCATTACTGATTGAAGTTGACATTTATTGCAAATATCTATGAGTGATGGTGACCGTCTGCCATTTTTCTTTTATGATAAAAGAAAATCCAGGTAGACTGTCTGGTCTAGTCAACTGCCATCTTTTATCTGTTCTATTAACACGTAGTATAATATATTCAGTGACTAACCAAGATTCTCTCTTCACGCTTGCCCGGACAACAGTGAGTACAACATCTTGAACGATCTAATCGCAAATTACGACAAAAAATCACCACAAGACGTCATCATGACTTCTCCCGAAGAAACCAATTTCAAAAATATACTGATCTCCATTCGAGACAAACCGACAATCATTGACGAGACCATCACAGTTAAAAGACCTCGAAAATCCAACTATCTCATGCCGTATTCCCATACTGATTCAGTCAGTCCCGTGGCCGCTCTGAAGCCCAAAATGGCGTATATAGATAAAGTCCCATCAAATTATGTGCCCGGAAAGGCAGTTAAAATTGTCAGTGACGTCAAAGAGCATACTTTTAAGGATAACCAGGTAAGCTTCGCTGAGGCTAATTGCAGTTCTCTTGATAGCTATTTGAGTAAAGAGAGTGAGTGTAAAAGGCGGGTGAGCGAGGGTAACGTGGGTAATGTGCCGCAGCTAGAGAAAAAACGGTGTTCTTCCACCATAAGGAAGTTGAATAAGGATGCTATGAAGAAAAGTAAGTCTGAGGTGACTAAGTTGTGTGAGAAAGTTAAAAGTATGAAAGTCAAAGATAAAGAGTCGAGCAGGACGTATAAAACGCGTAGTTGCAACGATATCGTTAGGCTGATTTTGACCAAACACGGCATACACGTCATAAGTGATACGGAAGCTATAGTTTGAACGTTTTGTAGCCATTCACAATCCTGATTTCGCCGTGGTCAGCCATTGATAATGTATTATGGCTGTAATAGATGTATTCCCCAAGGCTCTAACTATGGATTTTGATCATATTCTTACTTAACTGATTTGAAAAGTTTTCGTTCAATTTTTTTTGTCCATTTTTTTGCTAAATATAAAGCAAGAATGGTTGTTTCAATTCAATGCAAACAAAAACTTTTTTGAAATGTCAATATGTCAAGTCTTAAATACGAGGGCGGAGTGATAAGTCTGGTAAAAATGAAAGAAGGAATCAACTTTATTTAAAAATTATGATTTATTTTTCAACGTAGTTTCCTTCTAACTCAATGCACTTCATCCAGCGTTTCTCTAGCTTTTTGATCCCTTCCATAAAATACGACTTAGGCAACCCTTTGAAATAGGCATTGGATTCGTGTATGATCTCCTCGTTGGAGCTAAATCTTTTCCCACCGAGCCATTTTTTTAAATTCGGAAACAGAAAATAGTCGCAAGGGGCTAAATCTGGCGAATATGGTGGGTGAGATAGCAACTCATATCGCAACTCATGGATTTTGGCCATGGCAATCGCGCAAGTGTGCACTCGTGCGTTGTCTTGGTGGAAGAGGATTTTCTTCTTAGCCAAATGCGGTCGTTTGTCAGGTAAAATTTTGTTAAATTGGTCCAATAAATTGGCATAATATTCGCCATTAATCGTTTTACCCTTCTCTAGGTAGTCAATATGGGTTACCCCACGTGCATCCCAAAATACTGTAGCCATCACTTTATTGGCCGATAAAACTGCTTTGGCCTTCTTCGGAGCTGGTTCGCCAGTAGCAATCCACTGTTTCGATTGTTGCTTGGTTTCTGGTGTATGGTGGTGGATCTATGTTTCGTCTACCGTTATGAAACGACGCAAAAATTCAGTTTTATCCCGTTGAAACAACGCCAAACCTGCCTCCGAAGTGGTAACTCGCATGCGTTTTTGATCAACAGTCAGTAAACGCGGCACCCATCGCACGGAGAGCTTCTTCATATCTAAATGTTGGTGTAAGATATTGCGCACACGTTCGTCTGAGATGCCAACTATCTCGACTATCTCGCTCACTTTTACTCTTCGGTCGTTCAACACTATATCATGGATTTTAGCGATCATCTCTGGAGTAGTGACCTCAACTGGGCGTCCTGGGCGTTCAGCATCACTTGTGCTTGTACGACCACACCGAAAACCTTAAACCATTTATGAATCATTTTAATCGACGGAGCAGAGTCCCCATAATATTTATCAAGTCTTTGTTTCGTTTCCGTAATAGATTTTTTGCGCAAAAAATAATGTTTAATCAACACACGAAATTCACTTTTCTCCATCTTTGCGAAAATGCGTTTAATTGTTTTTATTTAATGGCTGTCAAAAAAAAAACTAACCGGCGGTACTGGCTGAAAATTTTAATTTAGTCCTTCAAAAGAGTTGTGAACAAGGAGGTTTCATGCAATTTGCGATAATTTTATTCCAAGATAGATTTTTACCAGACTTATCACTCCGCCCTCGTATCAAAGCTAATTCTTTAGCGTCTGATCCGCTTGATGAATGAGAAATAAGTGAATATAATGTCAGTACCAGTTCTGCCACACCGTGACCGACATCTTATTTGAATAGCCAGATAGAAAAAAATATATAATTTTATTTAAAATATAAAATTGATAAATTGTCCCAAATATATCAATTTTTTATTTGAAAAATCGGATCCTAGCGAATATGAAATACTCGAATATAAAATATAATAGAATTAGAATATAAAATGTGTACAAAACGCAGAAGTTTAGAAAAATAATTTTTCAATTGTAATGATTGCGCAATGAATATACTCCTATATAAACAGTGGTGTATTATAATGAATAAAAATAGTATGAAATTAATTAGTTAAAGAAATGAACTGAACTCAGGAATTTATACTTAATAAAAACTATTGTCCTGTAAATAAAAAAATAATGGTAGTGGAAAAAAGAAAGCAAAAAGACGTTCACATTAAATTGAAAAAGAAAAAGGAAAGTTAAAAACGTTGAAAGCTTTATAAAAAGCCTGCGTAAATAAATGAAAGTTCCTTTAGGATGACCCTATAAACAGTAGAGCCTAATAAAGATTTTTTAAAATATTTTGAAAAATGAAAAAAAATGTTTGTTACATAATAATATAATGTATGGAGCCTACTTTATATAACCTACTTAAGTGAGTAGTGAAATGTTGAAATAATCAATTTATATCGTGGACTTGTAAAAATACCTTTAAATATAACTACATATATTATTCAATTTTGTATACAGGGTGTCCATTTGTATTGAATTAATAAAAGGGCATGTGACCTAAGTGGCGTACCTACTTTCCGACATTTTGAAAAATTCTCAATTTTGCAATCAAAGTTGTAAGTTTCAATACTAATTATCGCTGTTTCTAGTTGTTTTATAAGTTTTTAGCCGATAACATCTTTTGTTTTATTTTGATGTCTTCTATGCAATTATTACATCTAATTTAGACATAAAAAATATTTCGACACCAGCACATACAGTCCTTATATCGACGTTGATTTACTCGGTTTAAATGAATTTCATATTTTTCGAAACATCTCGTGACAGATCAGATGTGACAGGTCGTCAGAAGACATCAAAATAAGCAAAAAAAAAAATTCTAAAGTAAAAATTTCTATAACGTCTAGAAAGCAAGACAATATTGAAAGTTATCATTTAGACCTTGATTGTCTCAGTTCCGAGACGTTTTAAGAGATTTTACCTCAGATTATTTATTGTTTGTTTCGACTTCTTCCATTGATTTATTAAGGGTTGTTTGGGGGCCGCATTGTCGAGAATTTTTGAAAATAAGGGACTGTAAGTGTGCCAGGCTCCACACAAAAATGTCCCAACCCCTTTGTATATAATCATTTATATCTTTAAGTAGTGTTAACTATTTATTAACATTATAAGAAAATGAAAAAGTCGTGTATGATATAAAAGACGCAAAGAAAATGTTCTTGTTTAGGCGTGCGCTAGCCAACAACAAAATTGTACAATAATGTCATTGCACAATATTATTGAATCGCGCCCATTGCACTCAAACGTGTTTCAAAACACTCTCTAAACGATCGAAAACATTGCAGCATCCTTAAAATTTGTATAATATAATTTATCGTCTAGGGAGCCTCTACAGAAAAAAAAATATTTTGACAATAAGACTTTTTATTCAAATTTGGCGGGCTTCTAATATTTTTGTTGCGTTCCTACGTATTTCTGTTAGACCCCGAATATTTTAGGTCTAAAGCACTAAATATATGAGATAAGATATAACATAGGTAATAACCACACCAATACAACTTTTTAAAATGAGAGAAATTGGTTAAGTTGAATAATTAATCCTAGAGCCCTGTGATAGAATTTTGACCCTTTTACTAAAACCAGTGCTATGTTTTCAAACATACTTCCTATATGTATCTAATTGTTAGCATTTCATGAAATTCCTAATAAACTGCTAAAATCCTAATAAATTGCGAGCTTAAAACCCTTATAAAAACTCTTATAAATAAATATAAATTAAAATGTGCCAAATTTTAAATATGTTTGAAAACATCGAGCTTTTTTTACTATATAAAAAATAGGTATTTAGAAAGATGTTTTCATCTATATACTAAACTTTATTTGGAACTAATTTATACTTAGTTACACTCTAGTTTTTGATTGCATAGTTTACACTATTGTCCCGTCAACTTCGCTGGCGGTAACCAACGGTACCTACACACTCGCGCGGGACGAGGGCGGGGAGTGGGGAAGAGTCGTTTAAAGTAATATGATATTGGATGAGAATAGGACCTCTTAACCAGTCGATTGGTATCGACCTTAAGATCCATTTGCTCACATAACAAATATCTTAAATTTGAATAGATACGCTGATTTTTTTTTGAGTCGTAACGTAATTACTCTATTAATGAAGTAGGTTAAAAATATTTCATTGCTAAACTTTGAAACATTCTGTACAGAGGAAGCGAGTTACACAGCTGTAACCGGTTTGGGGCATGGGTTCATTTGGCACTAATAAGGCACTAACAGTCTAATAAGAAATGTATAATACCCTCAAAACTTAAAACTCAAAAGGGGGGGGGGGGGATTTATGTGATTTAATAGTGAGTAATGTATTTCAAATTGTGTATATGATAAATAAAGTTAAAAAAAACTATCAATACCTACCTACGTAAGGTCAAGAAAGATACAAGGTGAAAATAAAGGTTGATTAAAAAAAAGATTTTAAGTGAATTAACACGTAGTAGCTAATGCCACGCCTCGTTCAATTCACAAACTGGAGGCAATGCACTTATTTAGCTAGACTGAATGCGCGGGGGTGTCGCGCGGGTTGCGGGGAGAGTCGACGCCGCGAGCTACGTGCACGTTACTACGAGTACTCATTGCTGCACTCGTAGTACACTGCGTTATTTTTGATACATTTTTTGTGCTCATATTAACCTTACGTATTGATACTACTAATATTTAACAGTAAACGGGTCGCGGCTCTGAAACCATTAAAATTTCAGCGTGTATCACATAAAACTAGTGTTCATAGGTGACAAGCAGCATCATTCACCGCACTCCCCTCCAGCACGAGCCGATGGATACAATCAATGAACTTGACGGTGTTAATTTTATGGCTTGTTATGTAGCTTGATGAAAATATATGTTTTAAAAACTACAAACGTGCAATAGGGCTTAATATTTAACCGGAAAAAGTAAGAATTATTGTACGTTTGTGTTTGATGTTTAGCTGTTGTCGTAACTTGATGCTACGGCGTAGGATATATGGGATTTTTCGTCTCATTTAGTTTTTAGTTTACAGTGCAACATTTCTTTAGTTCTCGACATAGATATTAACCCAGATTAGATGTTTAAATTGTTTCGTTTTGTTTTCCCTTTAGATAGATTTCTGTTTATATGCGTGGCGTTGTTGGCTTTGTGAATAACTTATTGTGTGATTACTTTATTTTACATTAGTTATCATTATAATAACAAATCTTGTAATGCTGCCAATTCAATGTTGAGTGCCAAATTCAAAAGTGTCATATTTAATACTAAATTAGATACTGAGAGCCAAATTCAGTGTTTATTACGAGATTCAAATTCAATACAGATTATCAAAATTAATATATTTACTACTAAATTAGATACTGAGAGCCAAATTCAGTGTTTATTATGAGATTCAAATTCAATACAGATTGTCAAATACAGATTATATTGCTATTGCTTGTGCGAGTTTATTATACACTTGTTTTTGGCATATTCATGTTGGCAAGAAAAACAGTGCGACAAAGATCATAACGAATGCGACGAAATAACGGCGGCCATCTTGAAATTTCGGTTTATTTATAGGATTTATTTATTTGTAAAGGCCTGCATATACAATCCTTAAGCCTAGATGTATTTACTAACATAACTATTAACAGGATTACAGACTGCAGCGTAAGAAATTCTAATTGCCACTATCGAACGGTCCAAATTACAAAAAAACGCACATAAAATTAACGTTTTAACACTTTTCGGCCAATTAGGATTCGTTAGAAGGTTCTTAAAATAGTTTTAGAGTACATATGTCTATTCTTTGTGGCAAGATGGTTTATGTTTTTATAAAGGAGAGAAACATTAAAAGAAAGGAACTTGTGCAACTTATTTTACCAAAAATATAAACATTTCGTTCGTTTGTCATGTCTTACGTCATTATCCTTTTCGCACTGCACAGAATTGTGTATCACTGTTGAATACAAATGGACGTAGAACTTGCTAAACATGTTATAATGTAGAAATGAACAAGTGTATAACAAGCACAGACTAGCTTCCTTTCATCCGCCCTTTATTACCTTTAGTTTAATTTTCGTATTATTTTCCGTGTGGCTGTGTAGGGAGGCGGTTGCCCGCTGTAGCTGACGTGTTGCGCGCGGGCGCCCGCACCGTGTGACGACGCCACTTAACACGTGACACGACGCCTAACGCGCGCCACACTATTATTTTAATTTACTTTATGCTACAGTCACACTGTCGGTCGGGCTTCGGCGAAGGTTCGCGGTATCGCGATACGTACGGCCAAGACTTTCATCACATTTCCCGAAGAAATACTAATACTAAGTCCGATAGTGTGGCCGTAGCGTTAGCGTAATTGGCCGTGAGATTAAATAATAACTCTATAGGCGCTGTTACCCGCTCTTGCATACCTCCCTTCTTATCCCGTTTGCTGTCTAAACGCGATATCCTCTTCAGGAAATAAAAATTAAGAATAACATTTCCTGACATTATTCCCCTCCCAGACATACAGCACGCGACAGCGCGGGAGTGCGGATGAGGTATGAGTTTAATCGCTTTAGTTTTGTTGTTTGACTTTTTAAATTAAATTATTTTAATATATATACAAATATATCAATTTACAATAATAAATGTAAATTGAAACTGTCGATAGTAAATATCAACCTGGTGTCTTTTTCACATCCCTATAAAATTCCTTGAAATCGCACTCCTGCGATGTCGCGTACTATGGGTATTTTATGTGAAAAGTTATGGGACTATGCATATTTTTGAGGCCCTTGCCCTTATGGAAGCATTCGATTGAAGGTTTCTGGTTATTTATGCAAAAATCTTTGCACATTATGTTTGGGAGCTGCTTTACTGTAACGTATTCGCGACTCTGTCTACATTGTCATTTAGAAAGTACACGAGATTACTCTTAAACCAATGAATATATGAATAAAAGTGTATGCATATTAATTTGAGCGCGATTAGAAAGGGGTTTCATAGCTACTGGGAGAATTATTATTCAATCTTACGACTTCGAGTTTCATAGTACGTAACGTATCGCGCCACGCAACGCGACAAAACTGAAAGTAATATCTTTTTTTTTATATTAAACTAGCTGCACCCGGCACACGTTGTCCTGCCTGTGTATATTTATTTACCTCTGTATATAAAATCACAAATTCTGTTTTGCCGTCGATATGATTTTTGCGATCGATTGAACGGTATAGAAGTTGATGTGCTACAGCGCCATCTAGTGGCGAGTTAAAGTCGATAGCTTGAAAATATTCTCCGTGCTCAAATACCCATGTATACTAATTTTCATGGCGCTCGGTTGAACGGCATAGAAGTTGATTTGTTGCAACACCATCTAGTGGCAAGTTACAACAAAGTGGATAGCATAAACCTCCATGAAAAAATACATATATGTGCCAAGTTTCATGGTGATCGGTCAAACGGTGTCGAAGTCTATTAACATCAGATATACCAACATCCATTGATATATATATATATATATCACACGAATCACTAATCACACGATAATCAGGAAATTGAAAATACAGATTTCATCAATAAATCATGATTTCTGTTTTAGGAATTTTATAAGTACCTGCCTTTTGATTTATAATTTAGAATTTGTAATTTAGGCCCGTGGGCCCAAATAACTAGGTACCCAATGATTCACATCGAATTAAAAAGGGTATATTTATTGACCGTTGCGTTGCACGGCACGTTACACTAATCGCTCTCGTTTTTAAACAATCAAATGTTTCTAAAGAACAACGGTATAGCTGCTAGATTAAGTAGTGATTGTGTGACGATGGTATCCAAATTAAGTGAAAAGTGCTGTGATATTGACATGTCTCTAGAAGCATTCGGTTAATTTCAACTTGCCTGTCACTACACGAATAAATTTCCATTTTGTGATGAACACAGATTTTACTTTCAAAGTGACGTTTGTTTTGAACCAGTTACAAAAGTTTCATTTTTTGTAACCATATAGAATTTTTGTGTAGTGGTGGCCGATGTTTTTAATATTAAAATGGCTTTCTGAAAATGGACATATTTACGGTAAATTAAATTTCACTAACTCTTCAGTTAGCTTGCTTGCTCTTTAGCAAACCTTATTTGTATAAATTAATTATTACATATTTAGTTTTGAAGAGACCTTGTAATAATTTTGTAAAAAGGGGCCCACCTTATTTACAAATTTTGCCTACTTTTATTCTATTTGATACAAAATGTGTACGATTCTCAGTGAGCCAGCTGAAGATTACATTTTTAAATTGTTTTGATATTGTCTTAACTAATTGTAGTTTAGTTTTATAATTGTCCTGGTAATTTCTGTAAAAGCATGTAAATGTAATGCATGTTTAATATATTTTATTAAGTTTTTACTCATTGTATGATTATTATTTAGCGTCAGTCCGTTGTCCAAACGGTTTTAAATTATTTTAATAAAATCGACCGCATACCAAAAATCACACATACAATATACCATCAGCTTCAGTGGCCCCGGGCAAGTGTCGTGGCGCCCCTTTTTACGGGGCACGAAATTTCATCGAGCGCTTTAATTTTGATATTTCTTGAAACCTTTTTGATACTTTCTTTTAACATTACCCAGAGCTAACGACGTACGCATACAAAGTTTTTGTAGCTCTATGTTTTGTTCTGAATTGCCGGTTATCCGAAAATTCAGCGCTACTGCAAATTTGACGCCCTGGGAGATCCTTGCGCCAAGATAACGGCCGTCACTGATCACCTTATGTCTCTCTTCCCTGCTGGACAGGGGCCCTCGAGGCTCGTCACTACACACAATCTTACGCTCTTATCCCCAGCCATTACCGTCGAACTTCCAATTTGTCGGTCCACCTGGCTAAAACTACGATATTACCAATATATATATGTTTGTAATGAATCAGGTCTTGTTCATTTGCTATTTTAGACACGGAATTATGCCTACAGACATCGACCCCGTTGGCGGGGCTTTCCTAATAGATCAATTCGTGCCTCCGTTTCGAATGCTTGAAGGACATATAAAGTGTTTACTTTGGGCCTTTCTCACCGCCTCCTGATAAAGAAACTGTTAACAATCTGATAGATAAATTATCTGCCAATTAAATCTAGTTGATAATGACTCTCTGATACCTTCTGATTAGGTATCAGGAGGTGGTGAGAATGGCCTTTAATGTTTTTGGTCTGCGGTCTCTTTTAGCTTCACCTATAACTAGAGATCGGATATTCGGGTGCATATTTACCTACAAGGTATAAATTATGGAAGCGGCTTTCTTAAAATAATTTATTTAAAAACCGAAATCCCGGGATTTCACAATAGGATGCTTAGGTATTTATGAAACTCCTCAGCAGTTTTGAAGGTCCGATGGTGACCAGGACAGAGTCGATAGGATCTAAGGCACTATTGAAGATATAAACTTCGGATTTGGACTCAAATTCTTAGTTCTGATGGCAATTAGTAGCAATGCAGTTGTGAGGGTGTTAGGGATTAACTTTACAACTTTAGGTATATGCATCGTATTCTATAGTCGGAACATAAAATTTGTGGATGGCGGGATTGCGGCATTCGCCCGATACAAAAGTGCACTCCATACTTATCCAACACCTCAACTTTAGGTAAATATGCACCCGAATAGCCGTACTCTAATTAACCTTACTGGATGTCCTCATTTGTGATTACCTTGCGTACATTTAGTTTTATTTTTAATTGCCATTAATACGTATTCCGTAAACGTATAAAATTAAGTTATGATTTTGTGAGCCCTATTTTCTATTATTTGAATTGATTTTTGTCTGTAACAACTTTTGAGCAAAAAAAAAAAATTCGTAATAATAAAATCAAAGAAGGTAAAGTATGTTTTGTGTAGTAAAGAAGAAAGTATCTAAGTATTGATTAGTTGCGATTGTGTGCCGACAATTTGTAGCTTTGATTGGATATATATATTTAGTTACAATAATAGGCGTCAAAAATAAACAGAGACTATAAGCTACAATTATTTGTCGTCTGCAAGTACGAATAGATTTTGCAATTAGTTGCTGCAGCTGCAACTATTGCGACAACTTTCAACTGCGATAAATAAAGTTTTAATAACTGCAATTATAATTGTGCAATAAAATAGTTAGTAGCAACAGACAAACACAAGACAGCGACAACTATTTGTTTCGGACTTGTGGTTTGCAACAACGAGTAGTTATTGCAAAAATAGCTAAATATGTGGATACCTTTAGTTTTATTTATACATATGAAATATGTACTTATTTGCCGTGAGGATCTGTGTGAGTAATCTTTATTTATTTACAAAATGTTTTTTTAACGTAATCTTTATATAGTTCTTTCATCTCACGAAGGCGGGTTATCCTTTGTAGCGGTTGTGCTCGTACATTGTTTTAGTGTGCGTAAAGTTGTGTTCCCGACGCCCACGGCGCACACTACAATAATGTGTAATGTACGAGCGCACCCACTACTAATCGTAACCCGCCTTCGTGAGATGAGAGGAACTATAACCGAACTTGGTTCCTGTTATTTATTTGATTTAACGTCTTATGGGTTGTCTTAAATGTAGTTATCAATATTTTAAAATAAATAGGGGGTCTGACGGCAAAGGCGACACGAACTAGACTTCTTAGCCAAGCAAACTGATGGAGAATCATTTATGGTGTGTTTCAAATGAGATTTAGTGTTTTTTCAGGTTAATTAAATTACCGGATCTGTAGTAAATTTGAAAATCAAGAGATTGCCAATAATTGTGTGGACTGTGGCGTTTCTGTTTATCAATAGTCAACATTGCATTGGACAGTGTCAGGTTGGCATTTTATCTCTGCCGCCATTTTGATATTAAAGTATGGTTGGCACATTGCCAGTGTCGGAATGGAGTCCGCTGATTGGTCACATTGTACACTGGCAATTTTATAATTAAAGTGCATGGGACAGTGTCATTTTTGAATTTAAATCTGATTTTCACACGCCGTTCTCTATGGGACAGTGTCCACTTTGAATGTCATCTCAAGAGACAGCATTATTAGTTAAAAAAAATATCTACATATGGGTTTTTGATCCAAAATGGACGGTGTCGCCTTTGCTTTTAGACCTCTCAAATGTGATATAGTAGTTCAAATTAGATGTTCACAAGGCTTTTCTTGTATCGCTTAGTTTATAATCACTAATGATAATAGCTATCTTATAAGAGCAGATATACTGAATATATACGTAATTAAATATGTATTTGTTAAATTCTATAGCGATTCTGAAGGTTTACGTTAAGGACTGTCACGTTAGAAGATGAGAGGATTCGACAATGTTCATAATATTGTGCCAGAGCTCATTCCCATCCAATTCCTTTCCATTTTCCCAACCTTTTCTCCAAATCCATTCCTATATCTCCAAAGGTAGGTAGCGCATCCGGGCTCGTGCCAACGTTTGTTATTCTGGACTAATGTTGGCATGTATCACGGATGTCTATGGGCGACAGTATCCACTTACCACCATCAGGTGGACTGTATGCTCGTCTGCCGCCTTCGTCTATAAAATAATAATAATAATTTTAATTAAGAAAAGTTGATTTCTTACAATGCATCTGTTCTTAAGTGATTATATATTTTAATTTCAAATCTGAATGTATAATAATCGGTTTTGAATTTACATGCAATACTAATTATAATTTAAAAATTGGTATTGTATTTTTCCAACTCACCAATGCGTTCCAAATAACATGACAGTTTTCTCAGATAATGTTACTGTCAACGTAATCTTAACTCAAGCCAGTAATGAACCACTGGATCTAAATAAAGTAAAAAGAAATTCTGCACAAACTATTTTCACAACCGTCCGTTTTATGTTAATGACACATTTTAACTTGTAACCCTAAGCTGATCGAAGAAACATATAATTATATATATGACATAGTTTGTCATTCAGTAAGTGTACTAGACGGTTAAAAAATACATATATAGAGAATTTGAAATACCAAAAAATCGATCCGTGAAGTTAAAAAACTTTCAAATATAGGTACTTCAGACTATTAAAAATGACTTCTTCAATAGTTCCATTACAATTTATGCATGAGAGACAGAGATAGTAATAGTTTCCCATCACATCCCTATAACCCAAATATTGTCAAGCTTAGATATTAGATGTTCTAAATTCCGCAATCATTTGAGCATGGTTTACTAAAAAAAAACATTCAAACTCACTCTCAGAGTTCATTGTGTTATGTTGTAACCACTCTTTGTTAAAAAACATAAAATATAGATTTCAACAACAGTCAAGTATTCAGTTAGAATGGGAACGAGCTTAAAACTTTAAGGGTAGTCGGGAATAACGTTGGAATTTTTGGGATAATCGAAATTATACATATACAAATAATACTATTCCTACACCAAGAAGTCCTAAGAAACTAATTAGCCATCAAGTCTTAAATAGTCTGGACCCACTTTGGCCTGTTTCCCTATGCCATAGTCGGAATCAGGCTAATGTATCTAAAAGCATACAATTCTAGCCATATAATAATGCTTTAAATGTATTAGGCAGATATAGGTTTACCTGTTGCTTATTTATAAAAATACTAAAACACAATAAGGCTTCATGTCAATTACTCTTGAACGTAGAACATGGTTCTACATTCATGAAATATTTTTTCTCAAGTAACCTGTGAAATTGTGCGCTTGCACATTGCTTCATTAAACGGTTTATTTATTTACTTGCTTGTTTTACTTATACAAACCTTTTTTGTAAATAACGGTGGAGTCATTTTTAGAAAAGTTAAGAAACTATAGCTTGTCCTCGAGTACCCGACCACTGCGCGGTGTTAAAAACTTGTATTTGTAGTTTTTCTGTGACCGTTTCAATTGTCATCTCCGGTTCTTTTTCGGTATGACTAAATTCTTGTGGCCCGAGTGGCCTTTCAAGGTCGTGTTTAATTTAGGGCGAGCTCAGAAGGCGCTCAGCCAAACGTGTGTTGCAACGAGCCTAAGGGCTCCCCCGCCGGAAGGAAAGAACCTCGGCTTAGGGTGTTGCATTGGGGGGATACCGCTGGATCGCGAGTCGGTGAGAAGCAACACATCTCCGAATTATCATTACCGTGTAATATAAGATTTCCCCACCCCACTTACTAGCCAATCAGCGCGCGTATTCAGGTACTCGTACTTGGACATAAACTATATGAATACGCCCATATTCAATTATCTACTTACAATTATTTTTGCAATTGATCTCAACCGTCGTATGTACACAAACTTTTTTGCGTTCGTAAACGTTTTATTATGTTGACTTTTTCATATTCTTTGCTCTAACAGAATTTACAAGTTTGCTATAGTTGCGGCTAGCGCCACCTATCTGCTTCTTGAATAAGGCTACAATAAAAAGCAGAAATAATTGGTTTCAAATGTTTATTTTTTCACTCCAAGGGAAATAACAAGGAATGGATTTTGTATTTGCATTTCTGTACATTAAAAATAATTCTAATGTGAAATTCGGAAAAACATTAGTTCATACAAGTAGGTAAGTTCTTTTAATTTATGAGCTCGAGGTCAATTATGCCCGAGGTAAAATATCCTTATACGCGAAAAGAAACTTGCTTTAGAGTATTTAGACTTCTGTCGCAAACCTTTAAAGTAAGTTTTTACGTGTACCGACACTACCAGTGAGGTTGAAAGCGCTCTCATGACTCGCTACAACTATGATAAAAAAAAGTTAATTTCCCTATAAATTAGACTAGAGAGTAAAAATAATATCTACGGTAAGAATAATACATTTGTCCAATTTGGCATTATTACACTAATAACAGTACGGACTGATTTTCAAAATGAGTTCTTATTTTTTTGTAGGGGAGTACCATAAGTGTACGAACAAGCGATCCCACGTGATGGTAAGTGTTGCAAGTCGCCCATGGACACCTGCAGCTCCAGGAGGAATGCGGGTACGCTGCCGACCTTGTGCAATCCTATTCACAGTTTTCTTGAAGAACCCCATATCGTAGCGTAATGGAAAGACCTCTTGAAGCAGTTCATTCCATAGCCTATGGGTTCGTGGTATAAAATGGTTTTTGGGCAGAAGTGTCGAACAGTCTTTGACATCGACTAAATTTTTTGGCGATTGTGTTATAAAAATGGCAATTTTACTGTGAATGTCCGAAATGCTGCAAATATAACTCATCGGTGACTGTTGATATTGATATGAATCCTCATTCATGGTTTATGTCAAATAGACTTTGGTTTTCTTTTACACTGATCAATCACTGAATGATAAATTTCTTGCTGAAAGTGCTCAGCCCAGAAAAAGATATACAGGTGATACTGCTTTGGCATTCCAAGTGGCTGGCAATATAGCGCTTTAAAGACAGAAAAGAAACAGCTGTGCAAATATTCAATTTATAACCTTCAAAACTGTGTCCGTTGTTTTATTGATAGAAATAATGTATATGTATATATACATAAATTATTCTGGGTTTCACAGGTCTTTCATTCTACCTACACACTGACATTATTAATTAATCTTTTTAATACTTTCAGGAAACTTAAAGCATTGGCCAACCAGTGCTACAATTTTTTTTTGCGATCATAATTTTTTTCATTTGTAAATCATTTAGCACAATGATTTTAAAGCATATTTTCGTTGCTCAAATGGACTGGTTTGCCCTACAACGTTATATTTACGGTTAGTGTCATATTACCGCTTATTAAATAAGTTGATAATGAGCTGCAAAGGAGTTTGTATTTGTGACAACACTCGATTGGATGATACTTCATGAAGTTATCTTCTTGTCACAAAGTAGCTGCTCAATATTTAAGACGAGGCTAATTTATTTGGATTTTATCAGGACTCAGTTGACAATTTAATTGCTGTCTCTTTGTTAATTATGAAGATAGAAAAAAATTGCACCATATTTAAATTGTCAAAGAGCTGCTTTCACATTCTTTGAAACACCTTTTACACGCCATTACTACGAATTACTCTTTTTAACAGGTTCAGGACACTGACACCAGGGAGTCACATTTTTGTCACAAAGCAGTTCAACATTTAACACGGTTATAGGCAGACCGTCTATAGTGACATTGTGCGTGGTCCACAATTTGAAAGCGACGTCATGAATCCCCGTCACTCGGTCGCGTTTACGCGTCACTTCGCGTTGGTTGTAGCACTTACGCATGTCGCGGCGACGGTAAGTCTTGTCGTGGACGTGTCTGGAAGGTAAAAGCAGAAGTAAATTGTAGGGTCTTTAACTCTTTTTCAATGTATAATTAAATAATACCGACGACGACCAATTAACCCGGTTGTTCTTGCCTGCTATGTAAATGATCCCAGGTTTGGTTCCCTGCTGGATATTAATTTATTTAAAGATAAATGTGTGTTTGAGTGTCAGTGGTAACTAAAGACTAGCAAATTATTTCAAAAAGAGTTTAACATTTTGGAATGCAGATAAGATCTGGACCCTTAGGCTACAACTACACGAGCAAATCTCGTGCGGTGATATCGCCGTGTGTAGATAAGATTGGTGATAGCTCATATAGTTACTATTGAATTTAGTGACATCGGCGATCTTCGCTGTGAGAGACTTGCTCGTGTAGTTGGCGCCTTAGGTGAAACTTCAAATAAATAGTGTCACAATGGCCCCCATAGGATTTCCTGTATTCCTGACAGAAAAACAAACTAATGTGTAGACATTAATTGCTTTTCCAACATATTCTCAAAATCTTGGTGAGTTTCCCTATAGATCAGGATGTTTGGAAGTTTATTTAATAATTTATCATATAAACTACATGAAATAAATAAAAAAGTAAGAAAAAATGTATAAAAGGGAAGCGTGGTACCCTCCCAAAGCAACACCCTAAGCCGAGGCCTCCCAAAGCAACACCCTAAGACAAGGCCCATTCCTTCCACCGGTCTATGGGCGGGGGAGCCCTTACGCTCATTGCTGCACACACTGCTCCTGGCTGAGCGCCTTCTGCGCTCGCCCTAAACTATATACATATGTCCATTGACTCTTGAAAGGCCATTAGGGCCACAAGAATTTAGCCAATCTGAAAAAAAAGGGAACCTTATCACCTGTGGAAATTTTTTGCAGCAGACCTGGGAAAGTGAAATATAGGTCAACTAAATAATAATATAATTGATTTTGCAACTAAATGAAGTAAAAAAATTCAGTGGGGATTTTAAGACTGAAATTTGAAACTTGCATAGTTGACAAGATTGACAGAGGTTACCAGCTCACCATAATATCAGTTGTCTGTCTGCATCTATTCGATGATGGTACAGAAATGAGGTAAAAACTTACTTAAAAGTATTCTCAGTGCCTGTAGTTATATTCTCTGGTCTTGTCACTTTCAGGCTTGCATCTTTTATCCTTATATAGAACTCATCATCTTCCAACCCCCAACCCCAGTAATTATTCGACATCCCCTTCACCTGTTCATAGTGCTCTACTGTTATCAGCAATATACCTCCAATGAAAGTGTCATAGTGATATTTTGGGTGTGTTTTTGGAGATGATATATGAACAGGGCCTTTTTCAGGATAATCATACTTTAGTTGATCATTCAAAGGTAATAAGTCGACGTCATGCATCGCTATGTAGTCGTAGTTAGGTTTTGTGTAAAGAAAACCAATGTTTATGAGTGAGGCGCGGTTAAAACGATTGCTATCTTTTTGCTGAACAATGAATATGTGAAACGGTATTTTCTGCTTGTTCAAAAACGTGTACATGTGTGGGACGAACTCAAGCAGCTCCTCAAAGCGGTCTCTAAACGGTACTAGTATGGCTAGACGCTTTTTATTCGGTATTATTGAAGAACTTCCAACTTGGTACCTGATTGGTCTAGGTAACGCTTCTCGCTCTGAAAACAATCAAAATTCTTATTTAAGTTATACAGAAGTTAGTAGGATAAAGGCAGAGTATAAATTTGTGGTTTTACTTGCCGAATTTTATGGGTAAAGACGCTAAATAGCATCCCATAATGAAAGTTAGACCCAAACAGACAGCAAGACATTTTGAGCTACTCAATCGATAACCCATTAAATTTATGCTTTTATACATTAAATACAATTTAAGTATTATTGATTGATTGTGTGAAAATCATAATTTTTCTTCAAATATCATGTTTTTATTGATAAAATTAACTTGGAATTTTTATAAGCTCCTTTGACAGTAAAGATTTGACATTACGTTGATAGAGGAGTGACACTTTACATTTGACGTTATTACTAACGTTTAAAAAGCTTATATGATTTAATCATGTTTAATCAGGTTCAGTGGATCATATTTTGACGTCGGTTTAATCCAATATAAATAAATTTAAGTCTGAATATCTACTTATTTATATTCACTCTGAGAGTATACAAGAACATACCTAGATGAAAAAATAAATACAGGTATTTTTAAAAAGTAAGTAATGTAATTAATTACAGTCTGTGTAAACCAGAACGAAACCGATTTTTTTTGAGGGAAAATTATAGTTATGCAATATAATAAAAATGGTAGAGAAGAAATGGTTATGTGCAGGTTATGCCTTCCCATCCTGCAGTCATTTTAGTTTATAATGTAGATATAAAAAAAACATCTTGCGAGCAATGGAAAGAGCCTCTATCTATTATGCTCAGCATGTTTTTGCTGCACAAAATTCGTAGCGAAGAAGAACCAACTTAGCTCAAAGAATGAGCTATTAAAAGTAGCAGTGGGCAGGAACAACTACCGTACGTCTAATAACCGGTGGGGGTAGGGACGCCTTCCTGCCAAATGAATTAACAATTTAAATAACGTTGTCGGTAGTGGCTGAATAACAAAGAACAATATCGTAAGTGGTGGCCGGCTATAGAAGAAAATGATGCAACTATTGCACGATATCAACCCGATACTTAGATAGTGTAGGCACCAAGGATATTTATTCTCAACACATACCTATTCGTGCAGGACATCTAGTTCGCAAATGTATTTATTTATTTATAGGTACACTAAAAATATGATCACAATATAGGTAGATATAACAAAGGGAATAGATTTAATAACATTGGACCAAGTGAACATATCTATCGAAATAAATACAGGTATAAATAAGACACTGCACTCACAGATACAATACATATCTACAATACCTACACAAAATACTTCAGCCCATTGCACTTACTTAATAGACGATTCTAATACAAGTTTTGTTTATGGGGGGCACTTTATGCAGTCTGCAGAAAAACCACTTTCCGACCAATGCATCCAAAAATCTAAGCTGAGAACGATCTAAGAAACGTCTATTTATCTATCTAGCTCTGACGGATCTCTCAATTATGTCGATGTCAATGAAGCCTTAGCTGATCTTCAGATTGATATTATTACTGCTGTTGCTTGCTGCTGTTACACTCCAGGAAAAAGGGGAGCCCACACTTGTCCGCTGTTCAAACAAACGCGTTCATATTTTGCAGTGCAATAAATTTTCAGTCGGGAGTCACCAATGTGGAAGGTTCTGTTTTAGATGTTTGTTGTATCTTCAGAAGGTTGCGTAAAATAATTTTCATTGTCCTCCATACTGTTTATTAAATGTTCACAAGAATTAATTGAAAGTGTTCATGCATCTCGTGAGGCGCTCGGGAGACCACTGGCGAGAACAGTATGGACAGTGACGCTATACCGATAATTGCTGATAACGTAAAACACTGTGGTCGTTCTGCGTGCACTGCGTCATTACCGTGGTGATGAGTAAGTTTGTAGGGAGAGAGTGCACGCTGCATTTCCACAACCGCTGAGTGCACTCGACTAGCCACGTTATCCCTCTCTCACAGAAGACTACCTACCTTGTACCTACGTGTTTCGGTAGTGAGTGAGATATGCCAGAGCCCATTCCTATCCCATCTCTCCCCATTTTCCCCCAACCCTTTCTCCCAATCCATTCCTTAATCTATAAAGGTAGGCAGCGCATCCGGGGGTGTGCCAACGTTTGTCATTCTGGGCTAATGTTGGCACGTATCGCGGATGTCTATGGACGACAGTATCCACTTGCCATCAGGTGGACTGTATGCTAGTCTGCCGCCTTTTTTCTATATATTTAGAATGGCCCGAAAATCCTCTCTCCATTGTTAGGAGAGACCTGTTCCAACAAGAAATTCCAAGTCTCTGTGCTTTCTCCCGCACTGCTTCTTTTGCGTATTCACGACCTCTTACAAGTCGGTACCTAACATGCGTTGTTACTGTAGGTACTGGGGAAGCTTTGTTTAAGGGCCGTGTGAATATCCCTTGAGGCGGGGTGTAAGAGAGTCGCGTAAGGCTTGTGTCCGAAATCGAGAACTCCTTAGACCGAGTCTAGACTTGGGGGAAACTTAATTTGGTCCAATTTAACCCCAGCAAGACCCAAGTCTGTGCATTCACCGCTAAAAAAGCTCTATTTTTCGTGGCATCTCGATTTTAGAACATTCTTCTCAAGATCTCAAATAGTTTTGGGATCCTTTGCGTCTATATTTCGAGCAAAGTCGAGTTTCAGAGTCATCTGGAGAGCAAGATAAAATTCGCTAGTAAAAAGCTCGGTGTACTGAATAGAGCAAACCAGTAGTACTTCCCTCCGAGGCAACGATTGTCTCTTTATAAAGCTCAAGTTAGACCCCACATGGAGTCCCGCTCACACCTCGGTATGGTGTACTAAAGTACCAGCTGGACCTATTTGACTCCGTCCAACGACGCGCTATCTGAATTATAGACGATCCCACTCTCACAGATGATTTAGAATCGCTCAGCATTCGTAGAGATGTTGATCGTTTTCTACCGCCTTTATAATGGGTGAATGTTTGGAAGAGCTGTTCAATTTAATGCCAACTTCGGGTTTATACCGTCGTACCGCTCGTAATCGTCTTGCAGTTTATCTGCACTTCATTGATATAAGAGTCGCTGCGTACAGCCCCCTGGTGCCACCTGCACCATGGGCGGCGGTGACCACTTACCATGTGGCCCTTTCGCTCGTTTGTCATTTGGCCGTGTGGTATCGGCCGGTTCTAGAACAGATACACCCTTTGATGTCGTAAAAGGCGTTATGGTTTTTATTTACTAAATACAAAACATGGAAAATTGATATTTTTACAAAAAAATACGTTAAATAAGGTAGGTAGGTATCTACCTACTCAGAATAATAAGAAGAATCCATGGTTTCAGGCTTGGGGATGGTTTACACACACCCTGTGTGTATGAATATGAGTAGGCTATATTTTATATATATGATATTGAGAATTAACTAAAATTATATACAGGTGGCTCCGATCTCTTTCCCAAAGCTTTAAGGTTAAAAAATGGCAGAGAATATCTCAAGGAATTCCGTTCGTCCTTTGTACGATAATGCGGAATAAAGTTTTAAATAAAAATAATAAATTAAAAAAAAAAAAATAACAAATACCTAAGTATCGATAAAGAAATTGCTCATCACTAAGTTTCTATATTTACTCACGAATGGCGGGAACATTGCTCTCTATTAACACACGTGACCTGTTTGGGGGTTTGAGCTAAAAGTATGGTTAGGAAGGCATTAATTACGAGTAAACGCAATCGATACCAACTTTAGTCGTTGTTATTATGCTAAATTTGTTTGAATTGCTAATTAATCGCAGCGGAATGGCCGCCACGCACGCCATTTTGGTTAAGGTATGGGGTCACGAAATTAATGGCGCCTAATTATTATTGGCGACAATAAAGGTTTGGTACATTATTATTGTTTCATTGTTATAAGTAGCAGAAATAACTGCACATTATGCGATAAGAGTAGGTACCTATCTACCTACATTTTAATATTTTATGGACAGATTTGCTTATCCAATTGCAATTATCAATGCATTTTAATGTTTAAGTGGGTACTTAGTACACCTAATAAAAATTTTATTGTTTGTTTACCGGTTATTAGTTTATTAATATCGTAATCATGTACCTACCTATTTGCGTAGGTATTTAATAGCATTCTCTGCTTTAGCTCACTTAACTGTAGCTGATGTTATAATATCTCCCTACACTAATTTAGAACATACCTTTGCTAAGTTTTTTAGCTAGGTACTTACACTTATTTTATTTTATATCACTAGGTTTGCAAATGGAACATAGGTTTCTACACAAAATTACAATCTCAGAATTAATAGCAGTTATGAATCAATTGCAGCATAAACAAAATGCATGTTCGTTAGGTAGGCACTAATAAACACAGTCTGTACCTACCTACTGTATTGTATTAACAAAAAAAGTAGTTTACGATAGTGTTTGAGTAAAAGAGGTTTGAAGGTTTTAAAACTCCTCGTAGAATCGGTATATTGCAGTGGCAATCGGCAGGTCATATTTGTTGCAGGACCGATAACTGATGGGGTAGACGAGTTCTCAAATGGAGGCCACATACCTGGAAGCGCAATGTGAGACGGTTCCCCCCTGGCCATGTGGACCAACGACTTAAGAAGTTCGCCAGTGAAGATCGTGTGCGCTGGTGGACATTGGGAGCGGCCTACATGGAGCTACATGTACCTATGGCATGCTAGTTATCGATGAATAATCAATCATTAATTTATTTAGGTAACCAAAGATAACTATTGATATAATGATTTTAATTATAGGTACCTAACATTGTTTTTTGGAGGCAGACAATATTTGAATTGTCTAGGAAATCACAATAGGTAGGGGAGACCGGGTATGGTTGTCTCACGGGTTGGTTGTCACAGCGGCCATAACAGAAAATTGAACGAAAGAATGAGTTCATTGATCGGCGTCGAAGGAGCGCGAGAGCAACACCTCCCTCCATACTTCACTTCAGTCCGCTCTGAAATGCCGTCTCGTAGACACGCCCGTTCGTTTGTTTCGCACGGCGAAAGTAATTTTTCGTGCATCTGTGTCGAGTCTCGTAAGTATACTTAAATTTGGCATAGCAATAATACCTTTTAGTGTATTTATGATGTTAAATGTATGTTTCATGGTATCGTTATATGGTTTTTTAAATAAACATTGATTTAAATTTATTTTGGGACGTTATTTTCTAAAACGTGTATTGGGGCAGGTTGTCTCAGGTTGACGGGGGCTGGTGGTCACACGTGACAACCAGCACCATACATTTGTGCTGCCTTTTTTGTTGGCTTTTTGGGGTTTTGCTACATAAACGTTTGTTTGTTTCAGAGCTAGTCATAAAAATGCCACGGCATCACAGTAGAAAGTCTGCTCGAGGGCTTGTTTCACCAGCATTGATGCTGCGTGCTGCGAGAGAAGTGAAAAACCATGGCAAATCTGTAAGGTCTGTCGCGAAGGATTTTGAAATTAATTATCGGACTTTAACAAGATATTGTAAAAAATTTACTACCGAAGAGATAAGCAACACGGCCGTATTAACACCATCTACAAAAATAGGCTACCAAAGGAATCGACAGATTTTTACCGATGAACAGGAAGTAGAATTGGAAAAATACATACTTCTGGCTTCAAGAATTTATTTCGGGTTGTCTCCCAAGGATATTCGGAAAATAGCGTTCGAGCTTGCTATTTCCAATAACTTGAAAGTTCCAAAGTCTTGGGAATCGAACAAGTTAGCTGGCTCCGATTGGCTTACGTCATTTTTGAAGAGACACCCTTCTCTGTCCATTAGAACACCTGAAGCCACCAGTTTGGCTCGAGCCACCAATTTTAATCCACACAATGTCAAAAGTTTTTTTGAAAACCTTGAATCGGTAATTAAACGATATAGTATTCAACCACACGACATATGGAACATGGACGAAACTGGGGTGACTACGGTGCAAAAACCGAACAAAGTTGTTGCTAGAAAAGGATTTAAGCAAGTTGGTGCTATTACCTCAGCCGAGAGAGGCACACTAGTCACCCTAGCTGCTGCTGTTTCGGGAGGTGGCAATTCAGTTCCACCATTCTTCGTTTTTCCGCGGGTGCATTTCAAAGACCATTTCATCAGAGATGGGCCAATTGGCTGCAAAGGAGGAAGTAATCCTTCGGGTTGGATGACAGAAGAGCTATTTGTCGCTTTCCTGAAACATTTTCATAACCACGTGAAATCAACTAAGAAAAAACCATGTCTCTTGCTGTTAGACAATCACAGCTCTCACCTATCCATTGAAGGACTAAATTTTGCGAAGGAAAATGGCATAATAATGCTATCTTTCCCACCACACTGTACTCACCGCCTGCAACCGTTGGACAGGTCGGTTTATGGACCTTTAAAAAAATACATTAACAACGCAATGGATCAATGGATGGTAAATCATCCAGGACAACAAATGGCGATATACGAAATACCAGGAATAATTGCACATGCTTTTCCATTGGCAGCAACTCCATCCAATATTCTCACAGGGTTTAAAATCTGTGGGATTTGTCCATTTAATCGGGACATATTTCAGGACTACGATTTCCTGCCGTCGTCTGTCACAGATAGACCACTAATTACGGTTCCTGATGACGAGATTGTACACAATACCGCAGAGGATCAAAACGAAAACTCTGACCTTAATGCCAATGCCTGAAGATCATAACACTGGCCCTAATGAATCTGCAATGACTCCATATGATACCTCTGGCCTTGATGACCCCGTATTGGCTCAAAATGATAACCCCGGCCTTAATGTTCATGCAATGACACCACAAGATTTGACAGGTCCAATGCCAAAGCTATCACTGCAGCATCAAGTTACAAAGGAACCTATGGCGATCACTAGTCCTGGTCCAAGTGGTTCAAGGAGTTCTCTGATAGTATCGCCGCAAGTTTTGAAACCTCTACCAAAAGTTTCTCCGCGCAAGTCCCAGCGAGCTGATAGAAGAAAATGTAAATCAGAAATTCTAACAGATACACCGGAGAAGACCTATTTAGAAGAGAAAAAAAAGAAACAAGAAGCGAAGAAGAAGAAAGTGTCGAAATGTGTGTTGAGTGAAAATAAGGAAAAGAAAAAGGTTTCTAAAGGGAAGAAAATTAAAAAGAAAGCAGTTGACAACGACGAAGACGAGAAAGAGGATGAAGAGTTTTGCTTGATCTGCTTGTCTCCATACTCTGCTAGCAAGTCTAGGGAAATCTGGATTCAGTGCCAGGATTGCAAGTTATGGGCTCACGAAGCATGCACACCTGGGCTACCAAATTACATTTGCCAAAATTGCGATTCTTAATAATCAGACTGATTTTTAGACTGACTAAATATAATTTCGTTACGTTAGGTATTTTTAATTAAAAAATGTTGGGTCCAAAGAGATTAGTGACTGACTATGATTATATTTTTGTTATTTTCGTTACCAGAATTCTGAGTTCGTTAGGTAGATAAAAATTATTCGCTTAAAGCGAATTTTGGTTATTTTTTTTATATTATGAATAAGACATTTTTCGTTTTTTTCTTGGATACAATTAGTTACGTCCAACATTTTATCTTTAATAAAAATACTCATTTCATTTAAATAAGCGTTTCTTTTTATATTCTCCCCTTAATTTATTATGTGACTACCTACCCCAGTCACTGTGACAACCATCCCTGACACGGGGTTAAAAGTCACACTTCTCTTTTTTCACAATAATTGTAATTTTACCTCAATAGATAATGTTAGCGAAAAAGTCTTTATTACTTTTTAAACTAGAATAAATACACTATCCATTGATATATAAATATCATTGCTAAACTAAAAACATGGCCACTAAAAATGCAAAAGAAAAAAAATGTGACTTCCAACCCCGGTCTCCCCTACAATAATACCTATTTTGTAAGTGAAGCGAGTCACTAGTTATGAATTTAGCAATTGAATAACTTCCCCTTAACTACTTAGGTACATTTGGATTTTCTTTACCTAGGAAGAATATTATGTTTGTGTCTAACGTACTAATTAGGTAAGACCTATGTTTATTTTAATTTCAGTTCATTATGTATGTCATACCTAAAGCATTTAGGTAGGTACTGTATTTATTTAAGTAATTTCATTACTTTAACATTCGTTAACGCGTATTTAATTTTAGTTAAGTAATTTCCATAACTTGACGCATTGTAGATACGAATAATTTTAATTGCAAATGAAATTCCTTTACATCTTGTATTTGAAAAGTTTTAAAAGAGCAATGATTATAATTATCTACAGTTAAATATGAATACTGTTGACGACACGAAATGTCAGCGATAAATATCAATTTAACATATATCTACTACACAACACATAGATACACTAGCCATGACTTGGAGTGCAGAATGCACGACAATTAATTATCCAAACTTTTTTTAACGAACTAAGTAATTACACGGTTTGGCTGAAGAGTCTCGAGTTCATGCCCAGCGGGGACCATTAAAAAAAAAACAAATACGCTCCGTTTCACCCAGCAATACATCAATGTCCTAACTCAAAGATAAGTTCACTAAATACCTACTTTCAGCACTTGAGTTACGTCTTAGTTATTAGTAATTAAGAATAAGTAGTTAAAAGTCGTGTTGTGGCATTTGTGTATTTATTTTTCAAACTATAATTGACGGTTTCGAACCGCTCGAAAGTAATTAAAGGTATTAACAAACAGAAATAAGTAGGGGATGTGGGTTGGTTTATTTATTTACAGCCCGTGGGTACGAGAGCGTGTTTTTAATGAACTTTTGTTATTAGCCACCTATTATATTGGTTATGGGTTTTATGAATACGTTCATAATTATAATGTAATTTGAACACATTGATGACGGGTTTTAACTGAGTTTAAAAAAGATTATCGAGTTACTGGTTTCGAAAATAGCTATGGATTAAATTAAAATAACATTAAGTATACCTATTTAACGATCCGTTTACCTCAGTGTACCTATCAGTACCTATCAAGCTTACCTATTTGCTTTACAAATTGTTCTTAGTTTGATTACCTATCTAACAAGCGTTGAAAGGACAAAGGATTTTTTGGGATTCATCATCAAGTTTCTTCTTCTGTTCTCCATCTCTCTTTGTTGGTCGTTTCTTGTATCATTTTGGTCGTGGGTAATTTTTAATTTTAATTTTTGTAACCATATTTACTACATAGAAAATCATAGAAACTGTAGAACCGGTATAAACCGCTGAGTGTACCTACTTTGTATTATTTCTTTATATCTACAGGCGTTGAAGTCATAGGTATATTAATTTCGAATGTCTCTCTCTATTGGCTTTTATATCCATGCCTCTAATAAATGTACGTACCTATCACCTACCTAGCTACTTCCCTGAAGTGATATCGCGCAAACAAAAGTTTGCAAAAAGGAAGTTAGAGCTTTTCTCATTACACCCGGGATAGAAGTAAAAACGGCAATTACAAATATTAAAATAATCAAGCTGTACTAAAACGCGCGGCGTGGTACGCATCGTAAATACTAAAATGGCCGAGCGGTGTTCGATTTTTAAATTGCTCGATATCGATAGCCAGACTAGTCATAAAGTCAATCTCTACCCAAACGCAACGATTCGGATTGCTTTTTCGGCTTAATTACGAGATTTACCTACATTTTGGATTTGCTTGACTTTTGACACTTCCGTTAAAATCTATTCTTTGTCAAAACATTTAAAATAAAGTTAAAAGACTGTATTTTCCACTTTATCCTTTTCCTCTAATATACGTAGGCACTTACTTGTTTCGGTTGAGCGAGATATACTAGAGCCCATTCCTATTCCATCCTATTTAGTAAGGTAAGGTTGCTCAAGTCGTACCCCCTAAGGGAAAATTACTGTAATTTTTAAGGTAATTTAAATTAAACAAAATTTTTTGCGTCCCCTGGAGCTTTATTTATTAAGCTATTAACCCGCTTTCATAAACCTACAAAAATCTTTTATGAAAATAGTTATTTGAACGTCTTTCGAAAAAGTACCTTCGGTACGATTTAGGCACCCCGTTGCCTAATTCGTACCTCCTATAGCCTAAGTCGTACTTAGAATAAGGCGTTAGCGACGACATCATAAATTTATAGAAGAACATAAGAAGTCATAATAAGAATTAAAAACTACAAACACATATTTTCTTAGGAGATCAAGTGACATTTTTCTTCTCTAAGGAATCATCACAGTCTTCAAAGTTAAAATTATTTGTAAATTATACCTACCTACATACGAAACAAAATATAAATTCTTAAGAAATAATTATTTGGCATACCATATAGAAAATCAATTGGTTTGAACACATCTGTGTTCATACGCCAGCACATAGGTCATGTACCCAAACCTTACATTTAATACACTGGATCATGTTTTCTTCACGATCTTCATTACATAGTTGGCATAACCAAGTTTCTTTGTCTTTTGTTTTTTTATCTTTGTTACATTTTTTAACTATCTTTCTTTTTTTTATAGTTTTCTGCATCCCTTTTTCTATTCTAACTTGTTTTAAGTCCAGTATAGGTTTCTTCCTTTTATTTGCCCTTTCTTTGGCTTCTATTTCATTTTTATAGGGAGTTGAGGTTAATTCTATTGTTGGATTAGTTCCTTTCTTCGTTTTCTTGATAACTGTTGTTATACAAGGGACAGGAGATAAAGTGTTCAAGTAAGACTTTATTTGTTGACTATTAATATCATCAACTGTTGCAATATTGTGTTCAGGTGCAGATTCTTGAGATATCGTTGAAGGTCCGGGTGGGACATTGAATGGTGTTGCAATCCTAGGTGGCGTTGCCATTTTTGGCGGCGTCACGACTCTGGGTGGCAATGCAACTCTGGCCGGTGACAATGTAATTCTGGGTCGCGCTGTTGCTTCAGTTGCATCAGCAGATTCTTGGTCTGATTGTTCAATAATATGTACAGAAGCTACAAAATCCTCTTCTTTGATGACATTTCTATAACATGGCCATAAGCCTGTTGCTCTAAACCCATTTAGTGATATGTCCATACGAACCGATCTAGGGTATGCATTACCAAGAAGTTCTGCAATGTTAGCCTGTTTTATAACACTGCCAGGATATTTGAGCGTAGCCAAGAAAATGCCGCTTCATTGTAGTTGTTTTTTAGTGATTTAAAGAATGATATGTCTAATGGCTGTAGTCGATGTGTTGTGTGAGCAGGAAATGATAACATGATTATACCGTAATCACGAGCCATCTGAATTGCTTCTAAATTTTTGGTATGTGTGCTATGACCATCCAGTAAAAGTAACATTTGTTTTTGGTTGCTTTTTTCTAATTTAGTATATTTTATAAAATGTTCTAGCCATTGGACAAATAGTTCCGATGTTATCCATCCATTTTTCGAGCATCCAAATGCTGTGTTTGGCGGAGCTCCTTTTTTTAACATGTCATTCATTCTGCTGAGCTTAAATATCAACATAGGTGGAATGAATTCGCCCGCTGCATTCATGGCACATATACCTGTCGTAGTTAGACCCCTTTCTCCGCTTGTGATTGCACCCACTTGGTGTTTGCCTTTTTGAGCAATGACTTTGGAAGGTTTGTGGACGGTGGATAATGCAGTTTCATCCATATTGTATATTCGCTAGGCAGTAAACTTGTGTTTATCCAGTATTTCTTCATACTTATCAAAAAACTTATAAACACGCTCTTTATTAAAACCTTACTTCTTGCCATCGATGTTGCCTCCGGAACACGCAAGGACAAAGTAGGATGGTCTTTCATAAACCTGTAAAACTATTTTTTGCCCGCTATTTTTTTTTTCTTTGTTGAAGCAATGAGGTAATTGATATTTTTCAGCAAGTTGGTAAGCAAGCTTCCTTAAATCAGTAATAGTTAATCCAAAGAAACTAGACTCTAAATTAATTACATGCTGTGCTAATTCATCTTCCATGCCTGCTGTCATATCATTCGGTCTTCCAAATTTAGTTCTTTTATTCAAACCCTTCAAATGGCGTCGTAGTGTATGTAGGCTTTGGTATGTTATATCTTCTACATGCTTCATTAAATGCAATTTCACCATTCCGATGTTTCAGTAAAGCTTCATCCATATCCTCTTGCTTCCAAGTATTGTAAATTCTTTTCGTCATAATTTTCTATTGATCAGCTGAAAAAATAATTGTGAATTAGTAAAAATATTACATCAATGCCTAAGTCGTACCGGTACGAGTAACGAATTGTCCGCAGGTACGATTTAAGCCGAGAGACCTTCAAAGTTTTAAACCAAAATCACTGACATAACCGAAAAATATTCTACCGTTTGATTATGCTTAAATGAATGGCAAAATACTACGAAAATAGACATGAATCAAAAAAATTACTGTATCATCATATTCTTTTTTGGAATGGCTTACAAATGAGCGAGAAATTTTAATGAAAACAGTAACAAAACTTACTTTTTAATATTTTTTCTGCCACGATAGCCGGCGGGCCGCCCACTTGTTGTTGTTTACTCGCACGACTAAATAGTTCAAATTTACACCATTACATGTCATTTATTAATAACATGAGATCAGATATTATTGGAGTACGACTTAGGCTGTGGTACGACTAAAGCAACCTTACCCTACATGTCATTTATTAATAACATGAGATCAGATATTATTGGAGTACGACTTAGGCTGTGGTACGACTAAAGCAACCTTACCCTATATACCTCTCCATTTTCTCAACCCATTCTTCAAATACATTGTCAAATCTACAAGTGGTCAGCGCATGTTGGCATGTATCGCGGATATCGCAGGGCGACAGTACCTATCCACTTGCCATCAGGTGGAATGTCTGCATGTATACCATCTTTCTATAAAAAGAAATGAAGTGATGACGACAGTATTTAATTTAAATAAGTCTTTTGGACGAACCTGATCCGGACTAAGCATTCACAGTTATGTTTCGTATGCCTGAAATCTTGCAATCAGTCGTAGACTTTATTAGATGCTTTGGACGATGCAAGACGTTCAGAATAAACCTTGATCGAATGTCCCTTTTCCTATAGCAGCAAGCCCAATCCTGGCTGATTAGTTCCATTATGGGACGTTTCAGCAATCTCGCATGGTCACCACACGAAACAGGTAATTTAGGTTAATTTTTTACTGTGTAACAGCACGCCAAATAGACTGGTGGAGATTTATCAAGTCGTTTGAATATTAAGTAGGTAATTAGGGCCCCACAATGCTTGGGCTTTGAAAGGTTAATGTTTATTTGTTACATCACGACATTAGAGGTTACATATTTAATCAAATTGCTAGGTAAATTGGTTGATTTTCAAGCGGTAAAATGGGTAGGTAATGTTGTTCTACTCTAAATACAGGTTCATTGGAAAAATATCGGCAAACAGTCAATCATATACTTAATTTAAAACATACTGTGATAATGATATCAATACTGTAATACTGTGATGTGATAATGATATATAATATCAAAAGTATTCTCAACAAAATAAAAGTTAAAATACTCCACTAACAACTTCATTCGTGCTTTCTTCACAAGGTTTACCCCATGTCTCATGAAGCATCATTTTCTTTTTTTTCTTTATAGAAAGCGTCGCGCGTTGCGTCTTGTTGCGTTGTATTCGCTGCGCACGGGCGTATCCTACTACGTGAGCTGTAGGTATAAGTCTAGCGGTGCGGTGCGCGATGCGTGTCCGACTCGCATCCGTTTAAGACTTATTTAGCTTCTTGCCTTTCTAAATTTAAATACTTAGGTACCTAAGTAAATGTTTTCACTGAGTAATAAGCGACAATTTTTATGTGTTGTCATATTAAAATTGAAATAGTACTGACGGCAATAGCGCGTTCACGTCTCCCACGTAGGGACGAGGCGTCCGCGACGCGACGCGTCGCGCCGCAATGCGCAATGCAACGTATCGCAACGCGCTGCCCAACAGGACAAAGCCTCACGCAATAAGAATGAGGTGGCTTCTCTTGGCAAGACTCTCACATTTATTCCCGTTTTGTGGCCGTATCGAGGACGTGGCTAAGTGAGGGTAAAGGCTTCAGATCACGTGACTCAGTGCTGTCAGCCGCAACAGGCGTGAGGGGCGGCAACGGCGGCGAACTTATACTCTGGTCAAGTTAAGAAAAAAGTGCTGTCATCACTATTGACAGACCACCTATAGACCAATTACGAGAGGGAGCGTTCCTCGATTGACTAATCAATGCTGTATTATGCCACATTGGACGGATGACTCCACTTTTTTCTGAATGTGAATAGAGCTTTAGCATGTATTGGCTTTTGACTGTTTTAATATACATTCAACACTCCTGGTATTGAAGATTTCCTTAGGTATCAGAAGTCACTTAACTATGTAGGCCGCATGTCTTCCTTCTCTCATATAAAAAAATGACACTTATTCACTTGAGCACTAATTAAATACCTATTCACCCCGTTAACGGACTAAAGTAAATATAGCAAACCCCTAGACTTTATTATAAATAATAACTTAATAATCGCCTCCGTCATATTCGCCATTAAACGAAGGAATACCTGTTAAATTCATGTCTACATAATGATTGGAAATTGGATGCAATTTATGGAAAGATTAGTTGCTTATTTAATAACTTTACAAAACTGTGCAAGGAAGCAAGTTAAGTGTAGGTACCTACTTACCAACAGCCTTACTCATAAATGTTATTTAAATTTAACGATTAGGCACTTAAAATCTCTTGTTCTGTTCTAAAAATCACTTCGGCGATGAAGGAAAACATGAGATTTCACGTGAAAAATAAAATAATCTGAGGTGTCATTGAATATCCAATTGGACCCGAATGGTGGATTGTGGCCCGAATCTCAATCTCGTTATTGCAAGGGAAAGTGCCTTGGAGTGGGACGTCATGTGTTGATATCGTTATATGTACCTATAGGTATTTTTTTTTTCTTTCTAAGTTTCATCTGTGTAGATAAAACCAAATCTTTTCAGGCTTTCTGTAAAATATTTCAGGATCAAAAGCATGTTTCGGATTTTTTTTTTATTAAGTAGGTAGGTAGGTACTACCTTCTCGATAAACCTACTAAAAAGTAACCTACTTATTTTATTTCGATACGACCTTTACCGCCCTCACTTTAATTAATCGCAGTAATTTTTAATTGTGACAAATGAGGGTTGAAAATATTTAAGAATCGTCTGAAACATAGGTCGTGTGCTATAGGTATTGCTGTCGGCCGGCTTTAGGATAGCGCCACTCCATCTCCTCCCGAGGGTGACGACTAAGGGATATCAAGCACCGAGAAACTACACCATCTAAAGAGTGGCCTCGTCAATCCGCTTGGCCAGCGTGGCGAATTCAGGCTCTACATCTCTCGTGCACAATACAATGAGGCTACTGAGGAGGCTAATGTCTTATAATAATTGGGCTGGTGATGGTGATCTATAGCTGTAGAAATGTCGTTTTGAGATATTAAATTAAAACCTAAGTAGAAACTTTTTATGCCTTAATCATTTTGCGCATTATTTATTACTCAGGTAGTGTTGCCAAAAATTAATTATCGACAATTAATTCGCTGTACCTACAGCCCGGGATCAAGCTCTGCTAATGTGTCGACCGCCCGCGTCGCCCACACACCGCTATTGTTCTACAACGACACTTTTATGATTGATTCCGCTAGTGATGTGCGGATGATTAAATTTTCGATATCGACAAATAATAGCGAAAAAAGTAGTTTAATTGTGCGATATTGCTCCTCTTTTATACATACTTTTTATATTGCTTACCTTTTAAGTTATCAGGCGACAGTGCCGGTGTCACCTTCTAACACATGTCGTATGCCCCAAACACTGCAAATGTCGAATGCTCAAGTGCGACTTTTTTGTGTGTATTAAAAAGTTTTTTTTCGGAATGGCTAAATCCTTGTGGCCCTAATCGCCTTTCAAGATTCACCGGACATGTATAGTAGTTTAGGACAAGCGCAGAAGGCGCTCAGCCAGGAACAAAAAGTGTGTGCAGCAACGAGCCTAAGGGTTCTCCCGCCGGTAGACCGGCGGAAGGAACGGACCTCGGCTTAGGGCGTTACTTTGGGAGGGTACCGCGGGACCGCGAGTCGATGAGAAGCGCCCAGGCACGTGCCGATACCTGGTAAAAGTGTTGGCTGGTGTGTATTCACGGTGTAGCGAGGATAACGTCCTCGTCTCCGCCGGCGGGGACGGTATATATGTGTAGTCTGTGAGTGTAGTGTAACAACTGAATTGGGCAGCAGTAATTAAGTCGTCGGGGTCGTCCAAGACGTGCCGAGGACGACGATGACAACGGTAACGGGGGGGGGGGGGGGGTTCATTCCTGTAGGGGATATTGAAACGTCCTTCATGTTTATACAGTAGACTCTTTAAGGCAATGATGACAACTCTCTAGCGCCCGCTATAGTAATAATAATAATCTTCTATTTGCCGGAGTGTGAGTACAAATATATGTGACATTATTTACAAGTAAGTAGATACTACACATTCCACTGTCAAAAGAGCATGCAAAAATTATAACATTGTCGTGTGTTTGAAATTGTTCAGATATTTTAACAGTCGGCTTTTATACTTGACGGTTGTATTTAATATTAGACTTTCACCAAAATCGTTTTGTAGTTACTGTCCTTACCTACTTACAAGTTATACCCCATCACTATTTTATCGATAAATCAGAGGGAATCGAACCGATACGCCACGAGCCATTAATCTGGTTACACTTAACCCCGTAATGCTATGTTTAAGAATCCATTGTACTACATACATACAACTGCTACATTGTAAGCTTCTGTTGTAAACATCGATTTCAGAATACCTACCTACCTACTAAAATACTTTTAGATATACCTATTATACAAGCACTCCAGGGCAGGCACGTTAAGGTCTAATAGTGTTCTACCTACTCGTATGTTCAATAGCTCTCGAATTGATTAAGTCATATGTGTTTTGAAAATGGATCATTTTTATTACTTAAGTAATGAGTAATTTGCTTAAGTTTCAAAGACTTTTTAACGAACCTCTCCTCATCTGCTTCATCATCAGAAGTTGCCAATCAGGTTTCTTTGATAAGAACGCATGATGTGTCATCTAGTCTATTGCCATATCGATGTTTGTTAAGAAACACTGGGTATATCCTATCTAACGAACCAGGTATAACGAATTTTTCGGTAATTTGATTATTACCGAACTTATTATTACCTTATTAACGAACTTTTTAGCACTCTCTGATATTTAATATTTTTATTAAGGACCAGATAGATAGACTATTCTCGGTCTTCGAATTTATTGAAACTCCAATCCTATATTTTTTTGAATCTTTAATATTTAATACAGTAGAGAAATAATCTAATTAGCAGTGAAAAATACTGAACGGGCAGCAAATTTAAGGGTGGGTTTGATTTAGGTTCTCTGGTGACTATAGGTAAAGATATAGGGAGTCCCGCGAAACGGGCCTATGGAGTTGATGATGTACCTACTCTTCAGTTATTCAGAAATAGGTTGTATTTTAGATAGTGATTTGCTGTCCATTTGGTATTTTATGTTGTCCGTTTGAAAACACAAGCCAAAAAATAAATAATTAATATAATAAAAGCAATGAAACAAGTTGTGAATGTCATTCGGTGTCTTAGCTCTTTCAGTATCGCAGCGGATATAATTTAAAAATGTCTTCTCCTTTTCAATTTCAATCGTGCTTCATAGGACCTTAGGCAGTTCTGCATGATTAATTTCATAATGCATAATTAATTAATGACTCCATCTAACTCTAAGATATGCCAGAGCCCATTCCCATCCTATCCCTCCCCATTTCCCCAATCCTTCCTCCAAATCCATTCCTATATCCAAAGGTAGGCAGCGCATCCGGGGGCGTGCCAACGCTTGTCATTTTGGACTAATGTCGGCATGTATCACGGATGTCTATGGGCTACAGTATCCACTTACCATCAGGTGGACTGTATGCTCGTCTGCCACCTTCGTCCATAAAAAAAAAGACACAGAAGATACATAGTTAGATACATAGCAGGGTCTTAGAATCATCCATTTATGGGGAAGTTGACACAAATTGTCAAAAAAATGTTATAAGTATCTAATACTTTTTCTAATACAAAGTGTTACTTTGAAACAGTAGATAAGTATTAGGGAAACTTATGTCAAGGTCTCCAAAATGCTAATGGGTCAGTGCTTTGTGAAGCAGCCATGCTTATACAACTGGGTTATTAGAGCTGTCGACCGGGCGTTTCGCTGTTTTTGAAAAAAAATTGCGCGTTAGAACCCTACGGGCCTGAGGAAATGAATTTGCGGCCCTAAAATTTATTATACCGAAGGAAATAAAGGTAAAGTGGGTGCTGATGTTCCCGTATTTACAACCATTTCAGCCACATTTGCAGCAATGCCAACTTGACAAAAAAATACTGATTCTATAGTATTTTACCCATTGATCTAAGAAACGTTTTGAAAGAACCTTTAGCGCTGTTTACACTGCCTGTGTTTATTATTTGTGCTGATTTTTTGAGTTATGTAAGTAACTTTAGTTTTTCGTCGAATATCTGCGTTTCAGATTTTGTCCACTATAGAGATTCACATTGGGGGGTGTACGCTGCAATCTAACAGCCTCATAGGGCGCACTCGACTGGCCTCGTTACCCCTCTATCACAGAATACTACCTTGAAATGTCCTGCATTTCCCACTTTATCATATTCCCCAATGTATGTACGTGTTTCGGTAGTGAGTGAGATATGCCAGAGCCCATTCCCATTCTATCCCTTCCCACGTCCCCAACCCTTTCTCCAAATCTATTCTTTCATGAACAAAGGTTGGCAGCGCATCCGGGGGCGTACCAAAGTTTGTCATTTTGGACTAACGTTGGCATGTATCGCGGATGTCTACGGGCGACAGTGTCCACTTACCACCAGGTGGACTGTATGCTCGTTTGCCACCTTATTTCCATAAAAAAAAAATCACAGCATAGTTATTTTCATCGCTCACTGAATAGTTTCTCAGCGTACAATTAGCTTTGAAGAATTTCAAGGCTAATGGTATAGTACCGTGTGTATGGTAGCCTGTGTCTCTCTATTGCTGGACACCGTCTTCAGCTTCTCTTATCCAGCCAATACGGGCTACTTTCTTCAAGTCGTCGATTCAGCTGGCCTGCGCATTGCCACTTCAGCTTATTGATCCTTTGAGCTATATCGGCAATTTTAATTCTTCGTAAAGAGACTTAGAACTATTGAATTAAACTTACCGTCAGAGTCCACGTCTCAGCATCATACGTCATACCTGGCAAGATGCACTGGTTGAAAACTCTCGTTTACAAAGCATGGTAACTCTGATAAATGGTATGATAACTTTACTAAAATTATGAGTTTGTTTTCATAGTGACATACTGAATTAAGGAATTTTAGAATCACGCGCACAGAATATTCGAAGAACGCGTTTGGTTCCTCAGAAACGTCGATGACCTATAAATGGTTATACCTACATACATACATAGCTCTGTAAACAAAATCATTAAATAATCATTAATATTACTGGGAATAAATCAGTCTGATTAGTTACATTTTAGTTTGTGTAAATAACTTAGATTTTATATTAGCAGATTTACTAAATCCTTTTTAGCACATTACTTTATTTTCTTTTTCGAATGTTCTCGATTTTCGATCGAAAATTAATTATAATTAGTAAAGGCTTTAGTGCTGTATTTGTCTATAAAAAGGTCCAATAATAGTGTCGTTTACAGGCAAACAGACAGACAAATGTTGTCGTTTACACAAACACGTAGAGACAGATATAGCTATGATCTCAAGTGTTTATTTCAATGTAAACTAGGGCAACACCAACCCAGTTATCAGCCAGATTGTAAGCCGTAAGCCTAACACTTCATTAAACTTTGTTTCCTAACCAGATTACGTGCGATAGCATCTCGGCATTATCGCGCCTTCGGCCGAGGGGCGCGGCCACTCGTGACTACATTTGAATAGCTGAATGCAGGCTGTTACATGCCGAGTTTACTTTATCCGTGCTATCTAATTTGGTTCATTTGTTTCAATATTTACTAGGGATCCGCCCTAGCTTCACTCGAGTGTGCTGTTCTCACATGTATAATGTGAAAAACGTTATATTACTAGGTACTTAATATGTATTCATTATCTATACAGTCAGGGCCGTCTTAAGTCTATTCTGCGCCGGGGTGCGGGAGTGTATCCTAAGACAGTCAAACATCCTATTGTGTATCCTATGACAGTCAAATATCCTATTGTGTATCCTATGACAGTCAAATATCCTATTGTGTATTCTATGACAGTCAAATATCCTATTGTGTAATTGTTTACTATAGCGTTATATTTTTTCATTACCTTTAAAAGGTGAGCGCCCGGGGTGCACCGCACCCCTTGCACCCCCTGGTAAAGACGGCCCTGTATACAGTAACATCTAATAATAACGTCTAATCTAATAATAATAGTGGGGGGGGGGGGGGGGGGGTGCACGCTGCAATCCCATAGCCGTTGGACTATGGGAGCCGTAGCCGCTATGGGGCTATAGGCTTTGTAGGTATCTATCTGTTAATTTCATTGTGGTAATAATCTCAAATCACCTTTGGTACCAGCAGGCGAATTGATTTATAATGCGGAGACTGACCCTCCTTAACGTTTTAGTACTTGTGCTACAATTTGAGAAGAGAACAGACTTTTCAAATTCATTAGAATATTCCGTAGATATGAGTTTGAGATTATTGGTAGGTATTGGTTGGGGACCTATCGTTGTCTATGTCACTCACGCGTGACTGCAATGGCACCACTTTGGCTGTAATGTAAGTATCCATTTAACTCAGGATAGGAGTTGTAGTGATTTTGTGGACAGTATTTGCTGTTGATTTTATTGTGCTCTTGTTTTGGTAAGTTTTAGCCACTGTTAGTAAGTTAAGTTTTTTTTGGGGGGAGAGTGCACGCTGCATTCCCACAGCCGCCGGCCGCACTCGACTGGCTACGTTAGCCCTGTCTCACAGAAGACTACTTTGAAATGTATTGCGTTTCCTACTTTATCGTATTTCCCCAATGTACGTGCGTGTTTTGGTAGCGAGTGAGATATGCCAGAGCCCATTCCCATCCCATCCTATCCCTCCCCATTTTCCCAATCCATTCCTTAATCTGCAAAGGTAGGTAGCGCATCCGGGGGCGTGCCAACGTTTGTCATTCTAGACTGATGTTGGCATGTATCGCGGCTGTCTATGGACGACAGTATCCACTTACCATCCGGTGGACTGTATGCTCGTCTGTCGGCTTTTTCTATAAACATCTCCATTAGGTACCTACCCTAAATCGGTCTTCCAAATAAGAAGCCAAAACCTCAAAAGTGGGAATTTCTTCAGAAGATCTAAGTGATTGTTCCTATTGTTAATAAGACTATAAGTGCAGCTTTGAAATGACGATATGCACCATAATTGTGCCACACTTGGTTTCGTACTATCTAAACGGTATTTCAGTCCCATAGAGCATTTACTTGTGTTCTTCTAATTCAACAATCTGTTTAATATATTATTTACTACCTATTATTCTTTTGTTGTGGTAGATATCTATATTTCTAATGTTTGCCAATCATTCGTACCTATAGTTGGCGCCGACGACAGCAAAATGTTTTAATAATTGCTCTGCTTCTCCAGATAGGTAAACTTTATTTTAAATAATGATGTTTTTTTATGTCACATAAACGAGTTTCATTGTGTATAAGTGTCAGAAACAAATTTCTAAAACTCATCCATTCGCAATAGTCGCCGGAAAATTTAAGGATAGGTACCTACCTAGTTACTTGTTGGGGGTAGTTATGTTTTAATTGGAAATTCATTTTCCGCAATGGTTCTGCAAGATGGGCCTGATTCGCATTCTTTTAAATCTGTTTTGAGTTTCCGTATGTTCATTTATTAAAGTTTTTAGATCTAAATCGAATTCTTCGGTTCTGTCAAAGAGCTATGTGCGGTTAAACTTGTGCTTTTTTATAATTTCTACCTATACCGTGACTTAGAAGTATTTATTATGTTGACTTGCAATTATTCAATTCTCTCCGAAATTAGGTTACCTACGGAATCACACAATTTCGTCATTTTTATATAGATAATATTCTCACAAGTAAAAAATTCAATTGTGCAAAACAAAATAAAAAAAAAATAAGTTAAAATAAACAGAACGAAATTTACTTAGTCCAAATTACGAGTACTAGAACCCCGTGACAAAGTCTCAGAACGAGCACAACACTTGAAACCTTTCTAAGTTACAAATTCCTAAAAAAAATATCAAAGTCCCCGCATGTAGGTACCAACACAAAATACTTGGAAGTCCTAAACCAATCCTTAAAATTTTACAAGTTCCAAATTCAACAATATTGCACAAGCCTTTTTCAAATAATAAAATTTTACAACTTTACAACACTACGAATCGGTAAGTCTCTTACCGATTTCCATTGCACTTAGTCCAAAACACTAACCTTTTCACTTCTCTAGGTAGGTACTAATAAGCAACGACTTTAAAATCCTGCTCGAAGGACCAATAAATAAAAACGACTGAATACTGCTCACACTTTTACTCCAGTGAAAAGCCGAACTATGAATATAAAATTAGGTACCTACATAGGTATGATATCTTTCCAAAACCAAACGATAGCACGTTTTTGTCGGGACAGCAGCATGTATCGCACCATTGTGAAACTAAGGTAACTGTAGATTTAACGGGAGTACTTACTGTTTTTAAAGAGTGAAGAGGTGGCAGATCCACATGATGGTAAATGGTCACTGCCATCCATGGACACCTGCAACACCAAGGGGTTGCGATTGCGTCACTGACCTTGCGAGATTTTATTCATAGCTCTCTTGAAGAACCCCATGTCGTAGCTCAGTGGAAAAACCTCAGATGGCAGCTCATTCCGCAACCTTTGGGTTCGCGGAATGAAGTGTCTTCAAAAACGCACTGTAAGTACTCAGTAACTCCTTGTTAAAGAAATGTGGATGCATACTCTTTAAATGACGAGGAGTGCAATGGAAAAATTGGAAATGGAAAAAACTTCTATATTGAACAGCTCTTCGGAACAAACGCAATTATACAAGCGGCAGGAGATACAGAGAAAAGCAACATCTCTTCGGATTGTACATTAGTAAATTCCGCGTAAGTTTAAAATCATTAGATTTTAAGCTTAAGTAGGTACCTGGATTGCCTATGCTGTTTCTAATATTCATCGAATATCTACCAGAAGAGCTCGGGGATAGTCACAAAAATTAAATTATCGCTGATAGTGTTTCTGTTATGGAAGTGATTCCTAGGTAATAGATAGGTAGGTATTAATAATGAAATATGGTATTTTGATGCTCTTCATAGGTAAGCCAGAAGGACTTTTATAATGCTCTTTTTAAGCCATTCAGATTTTATCTGAAAATTCACTTATCAACATCTTATTATTTATTATTGTCTGGCTTATATTGTCCCACTGCTGGGCAAAGGCCTCCCCTCCCGCCATTTCTTCTACAACACTCGGTTCTGTTATTTTAATCTTTTGAGTTAATTTATCGCTGAAGCTGCCGGGCAGTTAGTTCCGGATAAATGGACCATTCTATGTTTTAAACTTTATATAGATCAAGTTGTTCGAAATTAATTTCAATGCAGACCGCATAAGGTCCTATTATCCTTAAGTAATTCCAAGATTGAGATAGAAAATTCGGCTCATCGTCCCATGTGGTGGGTTTGGAAACAAAATACTTCATAAACAATCTAGTGCAATTGTTACCTAGAACCTTAAGTAGGTACCTACTCATCACTACCCGCATATATTTAAAAAAATACTTAACATTGTTCCTTGAAACCTATCTACATCGGTAATAGCTACCCTATCTGTGTTTGTACATAATTACCTGGGTAGATAGATAGGATTTTATAGGTAGGTAGGTAATACCTAAACAAAGTTAGGTACCTACGTAAAACAAATTACAACTATCAAAGTAATGTCATAGCTTAGTACTTTAATTTAATAACATTTCTATTTTAATAACAAAAATCAATCACCGACTGAGGTTATAAATCATAACAATTTTAATTAAAAAAATCAACTATTTACCAAACACTGTTTAGTTTGTAATGGCGTAAAATTTGCGTGAAATTCAAACCTTATCGCGTTTCATTAAAAATTAATTCAACAAGGTACGGAGCGGTGCGGCCGCGGCTACAATTATTTTATTATCGCCAACAAACATTACGAGCGACGTCCGCGACTCCGACGTTTTTTGTGCAGAATTAATTTCCACAGAATCGTTGAAAAATTCACTATCTCCCAACATTAAAGCTAATAAAGCATCGGAGTTAATTAAAGAATACGAATTATTCTAAATGCGGAGGCACAACGAACGGCCGCAACGCGAGAGAACCATCCAAAAAGGAGCAAACGAAACCTCCACCGGCCCAATCGACGCCCTAATTGAATTATAAAAGACAAAATTCAAAAGCTCCCCGACAACCAGCGTCCCCGACAAATTTGACGTAACACCCCATTTGGCCGGCTAAATCACAAGCTCTCACGAGTCCCTAAAGCGAGCCGCCCACTAGGAAAGCGTTTGAAAATCAAATAACACCTTTGCACGCCTTTCCACCAATCGCGTATCAGATAGTGATAGTGTTTAGTGATCCGTCGACACCCAGTGGGAAATCCTGGCCAATAGCAGAACAGGCGTCCATGTTCGTTATTTTTTTTAACCGGTCGACGGGCGGCGAGTGAGTGCGGAGGGCTCATTCGGCCGCGCGCCTTCTCGGCGTTCGTATCGCGCGTTCGCGTCACGATGGATTGTGTTCTGTGTAACATGTGCATCTGAAATTTGGTGTTTTTTTTTTGTGACGGACCTGTTGTGTGCTAAAGCATGATGCCTCTTGCACCGACTCCTGTGGTGGCGGTGCCATCGAAGCCGAAGATCGGATTTAGTATAGACAGTATAGTTGGTGGTTCGGAGAGACCTAAGCAAGCTTCGCCGCCGCTGGCGAGTCCTGGCTCTCCTTCGCCGGTTGCTTCTCCGAGAAGTCCGTCACCACGGCCTTTATTACGGCCTAGTGCGTTACCAGCAGTGTTTCCTTCTCCGGAGCTAAAGAGGCTGCCTTACTTGGACGCTCAGAGTCACCATCATCAGTTTTTGGCGCACTTCCAAGGTGCAGCTTTAGCAGCGGCTCTTGCTCATCAGCAGCAAGGGTTTGGAGCTCCTTTACCGCCACATCCTCCACCGCATCCTGCAGCGCAGGTGCCTAGAGAATCATACCAACTATACCCGTGGCTGATCAACAGGCATGGGAGAATATTTCCACACCGGTTTCCTGGAGGTAAATAATTTAGTATTAATCTATTTTTTTAAAGCTAATGTTACTGATAAAGAGAAGACTATTTTATTTATTTTAGAGGTAGAAGTTAAATTGCCGGATCACGTTATAATCGAAGCTTTATAAACAGAGTTTTATTAACTTTTATTTATGAACTAGTTATAATACCTATTCAGTCCCTATTAGGAAAAAATTAAATATTAGGTCATCAATATAAGCAAACGAATTTCGAGCATAAAAAGACAATTAGAGGTTTTTTTTTAAATATTGATCATACGTTTTAATTTTTGAACATTTGATTCCTTAAAACAATATACAGTAGGTACCTATACACTAAGGGAGATTGAATATCAATTTTAGAATAATTTACTTCATATTATAATTTGATGAAAGCATTCCGTTATATCCATTGACAGACAATCAACGTTTAATACATATCTATGATACGGGATAGTATAATTATTTACTTGTATAATTTTTAAACAATTTTTAATTGTCCTTTATAAATTAAATGAGTATGATTGGTCTATATTTTCAAGCCTAGCAAGTGTCCTAATAGGCAAGTGCCTTAAGGTGTAGGTACCTACCTAATAGTTTAAGGGCTTTTAATTTCATAAGTGCTTTCTGTCTAGACAACTATTTTCCTCAATTTTGTAACGATATAAATTATGGTAGTGATGACAGATAATAATAATTATTATCATCTGTACTAAGATAATTATTATCTCAGTGGTTAGTTTCCAATCCTTGTTTCGAAATCTTTTTTAATCCTTAAGTAATAATTGAGATAAGTATTAAGTACACCATTAAGTCATAAAATAATAAAATAAGTATTAATAAAATAATTATACTATACTCGTAAGTGATTCCATATATATATAATAATTGGATAAACAAACCAATTTATTCATACCAGTGCGTAAATTACAGATGTACCTAGGTATTATACTTGATTTTTTGTCATGTGGGGTTGTAAATAGATATCGGCGAAAATTGGGGCTTATGATCTAAAGAAATTTAATATACTTACGGTTCATATAATTTTTGTTCTATTAAATTATTATGAATGGTTAGACTGAGTAATTAATTAATGATTATCATTATACAATTAATGCCTACTCCCAATTGAAAGCAGTACTACTAATAGAATCTTTAATTTGGTTTCTGAAAGTAAATTAATAAATAAGAGAGGCGAATCCACAGTTTGTTTATTTGAATACCTAAACATGAAAATAGATCAGTGGTCCGCAATCGGTGTGCCGTGAGACGATGCTAGGTGTGCCGCAGTGTAACCTAAATAACCCAGAACGGAGCTGTAACTCCTTAGTTACAGCTCCGTTCTGGGTGATTTAGGTCCTTACACCAGCGTGAAAAATTTCCAGCGGTTTTACACATACTTTCACTTATTCAGTGATTTTAAACCTTTCAATTAATGAATTAGTAGAATGCACGTTTTTTTAATCCTTATACTTTTAATTATAGGTAGTACTCTATTATATAATATAAGTTTCGGTATATAAGTATATAATATAATATAATATATTTTTAATAAAACAAAAAATATTGCTTCAATTGTCTAAATTTATTTTGTCGCCCTCGAAATAGGCTCCATTTGACGCAATACACTTTCGCCAGCGAATAATCCACTCGTCGAAACATTTCTTATAGGCACTCTCCGGTATGGCCTTTAGCTTTTTTAGCGAATTTTGATTTATTACGTCAACGGACTCAAAACGTCTGCCACGAAGTAGTACCTAATTTGGGTCTGGGGAATAAGAAAAAGTGACACGGGGCCATATCTGGCGAACACGGTGCTTGGTTGATAACATTTAGATTTTTGGGTAAAAATTCCGTTACGATGATTGAGGTGTGAGACGGCGCATTGTCGTGGTGCAGTACCTATCTAGTAATTTTTGTTCCACAAATCTGGTCTTTTCCGACGAATATTCTCTCGTAATCGCCTCATGACGCCCAGATAATAATAGTTATTTGCTGTTTGACCCTCCGGAAAGAAGTCTGAGTGGACAACACCATGATAATGAAAGAAAACAGTCAACATGACTTTTAGTTTCTTTGACGTGGTTTTTTCGGTTTCGGTTCGCTATCGAAGCGCCATTCCGAAGCTTGTTGGCTGGTTTGCATGTCAAACTCATAAACCCACATTTCGTCACTCGTTATAATGCGTTTCATGAATGTGGGATCCGCATTGGCTCGTTCAAGCATGTCTGTAGGAACTCGTTGGCGGGTATCTTTTTGAAGAATATTCAGTTCCTTCGGAACAAGCGGTGCCGCAACGCGTTTCATACTTAAAATATCAACCAAAATGGTGTGAACGGATTCGTGACACATGTCAACTTCCTGAGCTATCTCTCTGAAGCTAGCGCCGCGATTTAATATCACCATGTCCTTCACCTTGTTGATATTTTTTCTAGTCGAAGACGTTGAAGGTCGACCAGAATGAGGCAAGGCTTCAACCACTTCTCGCCTTCTTTGAATGCTTTGTACCACACATATGCTCTTGTTTTGATAAAGTCGGCTCACCGTAGGCCTTCTCTAACATTTTCAATGATTCCGCACAAGAAATATTGTTGGCAACACAAAATTTGAGGCAAATTATCTTTTCGATATTTTTATCCATTTTAAAATTCGCAAAGTAGGTACACTTGAGGTCGTCTAGCAAATATGAAAATTTTCAAACAACTATTTGACAGATCGCGCCAAAACTTTACATGAAAACTAACCACAATAGTGCCAACCTAACAGCAATATATTTTTACGCAGGCATTTACGCGGGCATTCTTTTTTCAAAATTCCCAATACTTATTTGAGAGTATGTATTTTTAGTTCAGGTGTGGCGAAGATTTTTGAAAATAATAGATATGTAGATACTTATAAGTGTACCGCAAGTGAAAAATGGTTGCGGTACTTACACTGAAATAAGTTGATAGATTACAAGTGCCACAATGGAGTCGTGATAGAAAGTTGATATTTAAATTACTAAGACATATATATACATAATAATTAGAAATAGCTTTTGTTTTGTTTTCTACTACTACATTACCGTTTTAAATTAATTAAAGCCAGCACGATTAACCATGAACATGATTATGATTTAGGATGACATTTATTGACTAAAATTGCTCATTCCGTGATATTTTTAATTTTGTTTTGCATCTAGGCAAGTATTAATAACGATTATTCGTTACTGAGTATGGGTACCTAATTGATTATTATTTATTATAATAATTAATATTCTCGACAAGCATCAGTATCTCTTGTTATTTAGAACCTTATTAGCAAACTGTCAATTACGGAGCGCTTTTTAATTAAAAAATAAGTGACATTAAAGTAAGTAGGTATTCGTCGTGACAACTTATTCATTGGAACGACACAGTTACAACACAATTATAAGACTAAATTGTCCCGTTCGAGGCATAATAACACGACTATATCGCTAAATTGCAATATAACTGCACCGAATCCTGCCAATTCTGCCTGTGTATCCTGCCTATACACGTGTAGGTACCTATATTAACGTTTATATGATCAATTTTTACTATGTTTTGCTAGTTGGGATACGGTCATATTACGTAGTAATAACAATAAGTAAATAACAGCACACTCAATGGCCTACACTAGGATTACCTGTGCCGCAGGTCCAGAGACACAGATAAAGATAAACACACACCCAGATGAGAACAAACATTTGTCTTTAGACAAATGAATGTTTTGCAGGAATCTTTTGCACAAGAGACAGGGTCACTGTCAACTTCGTCAATCGGTCGTCCGTATGTTATGTCCGAATGTCGGTCGGTAGTATCTACCATATGTTAGTTAATCACCATTTTTTTTTTATTTTTATTTATTTTTCATTATGGAGAATATGTACAGAATACATGCAAAATTTAAGATAACTAAATTCTGGATTACAAAACTGTATAAACACAACCGGATTCAAGGAAAATTTCTCACTAAGACCTATGTGAACAATAGATCAATTATCGGGGTAACATTAAGTATATATTCTCGTTATTCTTAAAGCTTTACAATTATTACAAAAAATACTGACAAGTAAATTGTAATTAACAAGGTAGCAACTTGCGGATTGATATGTCTGGCTTCAAAGTGGCAAGAAGAAGGAACAACGCTAAACACTTTCATAGTTATAGATTAGATATTTAGATGCTATAATAAAATAAAACAAAGTGACAACGGAATTATTTTCTGACAAAAAATATTGTAGCCTATCTCAAAACACGATAACATTATGATAAAGAGCACAGTTATCTGTGAACACATTCGGATTGTTGTCGGCTCATAAAAAAGAAAGTAGAAAAGTAAAAGACGCGCGTTAATCCTTTTTTGAGAACGGTTTGAACAACTGTCGCGTGAACGTTCCCTTTTCAAATTTCATTTTTTATCATAGACATTTTTAACTTTTTTGTTTTTGTAAACAAATCAAGTGCCGTATGATGTCGGCCGACTATAGAATAACACCATCCCATTTCTTCCCGGGGATATTGTAAAAGGCGACTAAGGGATAATAAAGTCGCTACCAGTAGCGCTGAGGAACTATACCACCTCTGAAAGAGTGGACTCGCCAATCTATTTGGCCAGCATGGCGTTTTAAGGCTATATATCTCTTATACACAATGTGCAATAGGAGGCCCTTATCCTGCAGTACATACTGAAAGGGCTGATTGCAAACATAAGTAGGTACTAAGACTGGTTATGAACTAGTTAATATAAAAATAAAAAAATATTATTATAAATAGCCTATTAAGGCAAAAAATAATATTTATTATTTATTCAATTAATTCAACCATTTGCTTAAATTTAAATTGAATTAATTTTTTAAAATCTGTCAGCAAAATTCATGCTCTCTGTTTATTATTCTTAATTTAATTTTTATTTTTTTATAGAATAGGTCAATGTTTTTGTAATATCAAAAAATAAAAAATAATTTAATAGGTATTAAAAAAGGTCAAGTGCTTACGCACCGGACATAATATCACTGATTGGTCAGTTCACATTGTTATTTTTAAAACTCATTAAAAGTCATATGGAAACAGTTTGGTTTATTCCTGATAGGAAATCTTACTGAAATTGTATGTAGTTGTCTAAAAGTACTAAAATCCTCGAGAGAGAAGGAATTATTCGTGTAAACTGATTTATCGGACTGACTGACTAATTAATAGGTACCTTAATCACGATCACGCGTTTGTCTACGAACTTTCTGTCGACCTTCGGTTTAATTACGACATGGGGTTCTTCAAGAAAGCTATGAATAGGATTTTGCAAGGTCGGCGGCGCGCCCGCATACCCCCTGGTGTTGCAGGTGTCCATGGGCGGCGGTAACACTTACCATCACGTGAGACCGCTTGCTCGTCCGCCCTCTTATCTATAAAAAAAAAAATTCTTTTCTTAAATCACGGTTAAAACACTAAACTATAAACAAGATAAATTTGTCATCTTCTACTTAATTACCTACTTCTTTAATTGGTGTGTTTTTTCACACACAAACACATTACTTTTAACAACATTGAAAAATATTGTTTTTCGAGTAATAAAAGAGTTATTTTGATACTTAATCACAAATGAACTGTGAACTTACTATACTGGGACATTTGTCCCGCTGATAATTACTCACTGATGTATCAGATAGCCTCAGTTTGACCCGCGTACATTGTAACTATCATCCTATTAGTCGTAATTATGCGTGAGATAACTTAATTACGAAGATAATTGTGAATATCGTATAAATTGTAGTATTTATATAGTAACAACATTGTTTTGTAACTTATTTATGACCGTTTCATGTAGTGGAAACCATTGTGATACTAAAATAGAGTGTTAACTGTTAACATGTTATCTGCTTCTAAGTAGTTGGTGTATAAATATTTATATTAAAACGTACAAAGCGGTTCATAATATTTTTTTTCAGGCTGTAACCTAACAGCCTCTGTGTGCACTTGACCGGCCAAGTTACCCCACACTCACAGAAGACTACTGTGAAATGTTATTGCATTTCCCACTTTATTCTATTACTCTATGGTAATGTATGTACGTGTTTCGGTAGGGAATGAGAGAGGCCAGAACTCATGTTCATTATACGCTATTCTATCCTTCCCGAACCCTTTCTTCAAATTCAACCTAAATCTCCATCCAACTGATAGCTTGCCAACGTTTGTTACTCCGGACTGATGTTGGCAAGTATCGCGGATGTCCACGGACGGCAGTATCCGCTCACCACCAGGTTTGCTGTCATCTACTCGTCTACCATTCTATAAAGAAAACGCTAGATTGCGCTTAAAACCCGTACTGCCCAGAACGTTAGTACCATTTGAGTGAAAACATAAAAAAAATTTCTTCTTCCAATAATTTAGAGCGAACTATTGAAAACAGGGAATCTGCGTTGTTTATGATCATTGTTAGTGCATTTAGGTAAGTGACTTGCCTTGAATTCATCCAACAGAACATTTCTTAATAATGAATGAGTATTAAAACCTAACATTTTCATGCACACACACACGAATATACATACATATGGTCATAGAATGAAGATAAGTAGGTATATGTAATATAAGAATATAAGATACTAGCAAAACTCCGCAGACATTGTCCTGCCATAGAAGTTGATGTGCTGCAGCGCCATCTAGTGGCGAGTTACAATAAAGTCGATAGCTCGAAAATATTCTCCGTGCTCAAATACCTATGTATACCAATTTTCATGGCTATCGGTTGAATGGTATAGAAGTTGATGTGCTGCAGCGCCATCCAGTGGCGAGTTACAACAAAGTTGATAACATAAAAACCTTCTCCATGAAAAAATACATATATGTGCCAACTTTCATGGTGATCGGTCAGACGGTGTCGAAGTCTACACTTAGGTAAGGGGTCCTTCCTGAATTAATTTGTCAGACTAGTTCATAATTAAACAAACGTATATTAGACAACGTATTGGAAGCATTTGAGTGAAAACATAAAGAAAAATTTCTGCTTGTGATAATCTGACGCGGTCTAATTGAAATCAGGATTTTTAGGTAGGTACATTTAAGCGAATGAAAGTCAACGAACATATGAATGAAAGAAAACACGTTTCGGCTGTGTTTGTTGATTTCAGCAAAGAATTTGATATATTAATATGCAATACATATATTATTTGATAAATTAGAGCAAAATGGAATTAGAGGGCCTGCTCTTAAAATTACTTAAAAATTATATCATCAAGATCGATACCTACATTACTGTTAAAATTTCAAATAATTTTAGCGAGCGTGTATCAATGAGTCAAGGAACAGCGCAAGGGTCTATTATTGGTCCTACAGAATACTTAATTTATTTTAATACATTATTACACCTACTTGTCTAGCGACAGCACATAAGGACCTGGCTGCACAAAAGATAATTCAAAATAATTATGATTTGTTGTGTCATGGACGCACGATATGAGTTTAGTAATAAATTCTGATAAAACTAAACTGATGTATTATATTTACTCGTACATACCTTGGCACAGAACATGGCACTCACTAGGCCCATCATCATCGCCCATGAACATCAATGTCTGCATTTACTCGTACTTATCTTAAGTTGCCAGTGTAAGCCACTAGAGCTGGTAGAATCTATCAAATATGTAGGCCTCATAGTTGACAACAGATTTAATTGGAAAACTCACATAATCTACATTTGCGACAAGTTAAGATCAATATTAAGTCAAATTTCTATTTTAAGATAGATAAAAAATGTCGTGCAGTATACTAATACTGTTATATTTAGCCCTAGCGGATTCTGTTGTCTACTATGGGATAAGCGCCTATGGAAGAACATATAGAAGATATATTAAAATCATATACAAAATACAAATTCAATTGTTAAAATTAATAGTTTCAAACAAAGTTAAAAATGAAGCTATACTAGTGTCATCTGTACTGTATCTGAGTAAATCTGCCCTCTAAGTTATTGTTTCGTTATTTGCAATGTGTGCGTACACAGAACTTGGGTGCGCGTTACAACGGGCCGTTTGTGTGGAGTAGGTTCATTAGATGTTAGGTAGGCTGTGCTTTAGGTTTCTTAAGAAATCGTTACGCCACTGAAACGACGTTAGACCTGGTCACTGTATGAATAAAATGTAAGTTCACTTTTACCAAACGTTTTAATAAAAAAAAAAATCCTTTTCATAACAAAGTTTCATTATACAAGTAAATTATGAAAGTCGACAAGAAAGTATATTCATTAGTGAAAACATTATCAAGTATTCGTACATTGCTTTGATTATTAAAACTCGTATTTTTTTAGTATGTGCCTACGCGATAAGTTTTCTCAATAAAATATTTTCATTAATACTACATTTCTTGAATATGAGGTGTTATTTTTCATTTACTTTAAATTAACTACCTATTATACTTTATGAATGGACTATAAATGTTATAATCCAACATAATTTTCTATAGATCCACATCTTTTATTATTTGCAATGAAATCGGGAGTAATCCCTCCCCCCTCGGCTCCATTTCTCGCACATTATCAATGTCAACAAAAACTCCATCTAATTCGGCCCCCGATCGTTCAAAAAAGTAAATATTATTCAGCAAATAACCTCTCCCGATACGTGGCTCATCCATATCTATATCATACATCTATATAACGACAATATTATTTTTATGACCCTGCTCAAATATAACTGTATCATTTTAATTAAACCGGCTTAACGTGCTCGCTTTTCTTATGCCTCAAAAATGTCATTAAAAAAAAAGTGTCACACAAAAGTAATAAGCACTCTGACAAAGGACCTTTATTGTGACGAGGCGGGATCTGAACGTCCGCGATTATCAACCGACGCCATTGTTGTTCGAAATGTGATTGTTTAGTAGAGCTGCGATATGTCGATGTTTTATGAACTGTGACGTTTTTGTTTTCCTTATTACAGATTTATCTGTAACTAGCAGTGCCCGCGACTTCGGACGCGTAGAAGTTAGCATATTTGTGGTTAGCTTGATTCCTGTTCCCACTCTATAATGGATCTGTAGAAAAAGTACCCTAAATGTTAATTCGGTATATAAGCTAAAACTATGTCAAATTTCATTAAAATTCATTCAGTAATTTTGCATGATGCGTACAGACAAAAATGCTGTTATGGGCTCTGTATCATTCGTAGTGTACAGTGTAATGATTAAAAAAATATATATTTTATGATACAGACACGGCTCTGTTACGATTTTATTATAATATAATAATATGTATACATAATATATCTATACTACAAATTAGTTAGTATAGATATATTACTTATAGATGATTATTAAATAATTTTAACAATTTGATTTATTTATCATAAACTTATTATATACCAAATTTAATGTGTTGTTCATTACCTACGTTTATTAACGTTTTATCTACGCAAGATAATAATACATATACTCTTAATTAAGAACTTTATACGACAATAAAAATTTTATGTTCACGTTGAGAGCTCATTTTGACCCTATTAAGACAATGCGATGCCATTTAGCAGGGTCACCTTGACTGACGATCGTTTATCGATAACAGGACATCACTATGCCTCGTTAAAATCATGTGGTAGCTACAACGTCACATCTTTCGTTACGCGTTCTTTTTTCTTAATTACCACGATTGTTACCGTCGGGTTTTTTTTACAATATTTTTCTAAAAGGATTGAATGGCTTATAATTGGATGTAATTTGAGACTACTTTGTTGTTGAGCGATGGTGGGACGATTAACTGGCGTTTTAGAAGTAACAATTTATATTGTTATGTTGGTAGTCACGTCAGCCATATTGTAGGCCGCGATGAGATCGGTAGTTAGACAAATGATTTACTATGTCGAAAGTTCTCAAGTGGTGCTTTTAAATTATGATTAATTAATCTAATTTTTTATTGTTCAACTAGTAGATTTAAACCATTAGATATATTAAAACAATTTTACACCTCTCACAATTATAAATGAAAACTGAAATGAAATGATTTCATTTCGAAAGATTCATCTAAGATTTAAGATGTCAATTTTATTTGTTTTTATTATTTTTGCTTCACCATGAGTGGTTTGTGGCCCTTAAAACGCCGCGATGGCAATTCCGAGTTGGCGAATGCACTCTTTTCTGGAGTCAGAGTCATCGACGTGGCCTCTAACGATAGGTTTGATCCATAAGCAGAGCCGGCTTTACCTATGGTGCAGGGTGTGCGGCGCACACGGGTGCAGGGTTTTAGGGGGCGCTCTCAAAGACCCAGCGCCCGTGTTCGCGCGCCTACTAGAGAGCGCCAGGGTATTGATTGCACCCGGGCGCTACATGGGCTAGAGCCGGCGCTGTCCATAAGTTCAAAGTCACTCATCGAGCTATGGAGAGAGCTATACTCTATGGAGTTTCTTTGCGGGATAAAATCCGAAATGAAGAGAGTCAAAGAACTAAAGTGACCGATATAACTCGTAGAATCAACACGATGACGTGGCATTGGGCAGGCCATTTTTGCGGGCGGACCGATAACTGACGGGGTAGACGAGTCCTCGAATGGAGACGACGGGAAGCGTAGTGTGGGATGCCCTTCGACCACGTGGACCGACCACTTGAAGAAGTTCCCCGGTGGTGGTTGGATGTGAACAGCCGAAGACAGTGTGCGGTGGCGAGCTTTAGTAGTGGCCTATATCCAGCAGTAGAGAGACATAGACTGATGGTATGTATGGGTATTAACTTTAATCATTGAGAATGATAGATATTTTTTTTCTAAATCTCGTAGCTTGGCTACTTTTGATCATTAAATGAAGCTTATTTTAATTGATGACATGCATTTTCAATTCACAGTACTTAAATATTATAGTTGAATCCAATAATGAACTGATAAATGGTCATTCACTAAGTTTTATTTTTAAAGTTTATCAGGATGACCTTTTTGGTACAATTTGACGATGTTTACGAAGTTATGACTTTATAATTGACAGATATGTAAGTTTTTTTTATTGTCTTTATATCACATGACAATTAAAGTTGTTTTTAATTAGAGTTATTGTGAACATAAAATTATTTTTTAAGAAATCGATGATATCTCATGAAAAATATAGTGTTATCTCTGTAATAAAAATCACATTTTATATCTTATGTGACACTTAAGAAAGGTTATCTTTCTGATAAAGAATTTAATGAAGAGTAGCTAAAATTAAGTCTATAAGTATAATATCGTTGTCGCATTAGGTATATATACTTATATGTGGACGAAACCTTGCACAAAATTATGTCACAGGTATCAGTTACTTAATTTAAATATCAAACAGATAATTATTTAGACACTGAAAAGATTACGAAAAAGAATATAATTTTAATGTTTCCTACTTTGTAGGTCTAAATAGTCTAATTATCGTCTAATTATCGTAGGTCTTATTATCGTCTAAATAATAGATCAAAGAAAATATGTATGTTGATCGATGGAATAAAAAAAATGTTGAGCACAAATTCCATTTTTAATTATTCTTTTTTCGAATGTGAGTTTTTCGTATCTACCTATGAGTCACAATATCAGGAACTCCTTGCTGGTCTGAATTCCTTTGCTATGTGACGCGAAACGCCGTATATCTCTATATCTTGGGCTTATTGGCGAGAACTCGAGAAGTGAATTTGAGTTTTTGTTTGATTATTGTAAAGACTGTGTATTAGGCGTTTTGTGGTTTAATGGTGATAGTTTATTAAACTTCAGTGTTTTTGCACGTGTGCTGGAAGCTAGAGTTCTATTCTGTCCTCAGTAAACCTACTATCGCTTTACTGAACGACTTTACTAAGTCAATGGGACTGGACTTATCTTACGTTTGAGACTTTGAAATTGTTTATTACGAAGAAAACTTGACTCTGGCACAATGTTTTAATTGCACCATTGCCATACCTATATGAAGAAAAAAAATATCTATATTTTTTTATATAATTTATTTGGACACTGGCCAATAGCCATTGGTCCACACACATATCGAATAATAAAACAGAATTGTTTTTATTTATCACGTCATAAAGGAGGCCATAGGTTGAAGTCGTTCAGTAAAGTAATAGTAGGTTTACTAATGACAGAATAGGACTCCTTGGAAGCACACGTTCAAAACAATGAAGTTTAAAAAAACTATCATTATTAAACCACAAATCCCACAATACACAATTTTAACAACAATAAAAAAATTCTCGGGTTCCCGCCAAGAAGTCGAACATTTTTGTCGAATCTACTATTTTCGTGGACAAACAAACAAAAAACAAAAGACGATTTTGACAAACATACTCGTATTTTTCACTTTGACAGTCGTATTTTGTTTTACTTATTTAGGCGGCTCCTAGACCTATAAGATTGTACAATAACGCCATTGCACATATTATGAAATCGCGCATGTCACCCAAACGATTTGCAACGATCAAAAACATTGCGCAATCCGTAAAATTGTCCAATATAATCAATCATCTGGGAAGCCTCTTACTACGCAAACTGCAAAAACTATACAAAAAATCAACTGACTGTGATCCTAACAAGAAAATTGAGGATTAGATATACAAGAAACAAATAACCCATGAGTATCAGACAATCTTAAGGAATGACCCCGCTAAGTTTGCACGTGGGGATGTTCATTCATTTCCCCTACAAATAACATGTAAAATAAATATTTTTCAACGGTCTTGTATCGATACTTATTCAGCAGTGGCATCACTAGCTAACAAAGATGACAGATTTTTGTCAGCTACTTTAGACATGACTGTGACGTGACCTTGTAATGAAGTCGTTAAATTATTTTTATATTCGCATATTGTCACTGGCTCAGCGGTGAGCAAAAACATCGCCAGAAAACCTGCATACTCCAGTAATACAAAAAAAATATGGAGTATGTGATCCACCAAACTGCTCTGGGCCGGCATGGTGGACTGGCCCGCACGGCTCGAATCCCCCCAGTGATTAGGGGAGGCCTGTGCCCGGCAGTGGGACGTTGTAGGCTGATACAAGTAATACATGTAGCTATAAAATTCGTTTTAACATAGTCTTAGATAAAAATAATGTAGGCAAATGTAGAAAGATACTTATTAACATTGAGTTGTTATCATTCCTATATACTATGTATGTTATAGATGTTGAGTTGGTATCCTGTAAACGAAGCATGTTATAGATGTTGAATTGGTATCATTCCTATAAAGAAAGCATATTATAGATGTTTCCTTTATCTTCGTTGCCATGTTATTAGTCAGCGATTCGAGTGAACTGAGGAATGGTACATACTTTTGAATTTTTTGATTATTTATAGGAATATAAGATTTTTATTTGTACCGCCGAACTGTTGATAAATTAAATAATCTTTACTATTACATTAGTAAGCCTTAAAAAAGTTGTGCCTATTGTTGTAAACATGAGCGCTGAGTGCTTGAAGCTCGAGCTTTGAGTTCCCCAATGAACATTTAAGACTTGAGCGTTTGATTATCTTAAACCCTTGTAAGCTCTGTAAGGTTGTAAGCTCAAATCTAAAAACATTTAGGTTCTTAACGCTGACTTAGCGCTCAGAGCTAATTTTTAAAAACACTACGTGTCGGAATTTGAAAACACAATCTCTTGTAGGTAAATACGTTCTAAATAACGTAGAACAGTTTAAGAACTGGCAAGGCAGCTCACTAGCCACTAACAAAAATGAGAAATAAATACTTAGGCACCTATATCTAATTAAGCCTTTTTGCACAACCTTTTCACATCACGCGATTAAAACATTTGCGTTGTCACAAATAGCTCGTATAATTAAATTCTCGTTAAAGTAATTACATACAACATTAAGCGCATATAGTGCTTTGTTACTTGATTATGCTAGGAATACCTACTTGGATTATCTACTAAGAATAGGTCATCAATGTAATGTTGTGATGGAACCGCATTGTTTAAATTGACTTTGTTCACTGTTAATACTTAAGGTGTCAATACTATTTTCAACAATTGTTACTTTTTACTTTACTAATGTGCCGTGTGGTGTTGACCGGCTTTACAATACAGCCACTGGGCGCAGTCGACTGGCCACGTTACCGCTCTCTCACAGAAGACTACCTTGAAATGTATTACATTTTTTACTTTATCATATTATTATTTCCCCAATGTACGTACGTGGTTCGGTAGTGAGTGAGATATGCCAGATCCCATTCTCATCTCATCCTATCCCTACCCATTTTCCCAATCTATTCCTTAATCTGCAAAGGTCGGCAGCGCATCCGGGGGTGTGTCAACGTTTGTCATTCTGGACTGATGTTGGCATGTATCGCGGATGTCTATGGACGACAGTATCCACTTACCATCAGGTGGACTGTATGGTCGTCTGCCGCCTTTTTTCTATAAAAAAAATAGCACCACCCCATCTCTTCCTGTGTGCGTCGTAAAAGGCAACTAGAGGATAGCAAAGCGGCTACCACAAGCTCTGAGGAACTACACCACCTCTAAAAGAATGGACTCGCCAACTTGATTGGCTAGCGTGAAGTTTTAAGGCCTTACATTCCTCATGCACACGACAATATGCATAAAAAGGTCCATGTCCACCAGTAGATACTGAAAGGGCTGGTTGCATTGCACTATACAAATACATACTTCTAAAAGCCGAACTTAGTAGCTGCGTAAACTGTATTTATTGCACCCATCAACATTTTGCTTTTGAGAATTTCGTACAAGATCGAATTAAAGCCAAATTGTCGTTTGCTCGTATTTATAATATGTCAGAATTTATAAAAGAAAGTCTGCGTGATCAACATTTTTCCGAAATAGAATGTGTGAGTCGTTGAATGTAGGATTTATTCGTATATACGTCTGTCTGTGTGAGAAAGTTGGCATATCTGTAATTTAAATGCATATAAAAATGACGCTGTGAATGTTCTAACAATGTCCTGTATGTATTTTTAGTAGATAATCCTTAAATACATCATATATTAGGCAATCCAATATTTTCGTTGGGCAATTTAAGAAGATGTTAGCCGAATGATTTTATTCTGAAAAATGTGGAATTTAGTTATTTTTTATTTGATACTTTGAGACATATAGTAAGTAACGACTTAAACATGTTTATCATAAAGACACAATTGCATTTAGAATTGATATTTGTAAAAGAATTGTTCGAAATGCTTTCTGCTACAAAAAATGAACGATTTCCTTGTGCATATAAAAATGACATGTATGATGAAACGTAGGTATAAAGGCTTTTTATAAAGTATAATTAGTTATTTAACAAAGTCTGCTAAAGTACTCTTATTATTACATGTGTTGAATAAAAACCGAAGATAATATCTCAATAGTCTCAACTTACAATGACGTTGGAAGTAATTGGTGTCGTTTATGAAATATTACTGTGTTAAAAAACTAGAACCATGTTTGTCAGAACTCTAATGGTGTATTAAAGTTAAGGCGTAGGAGGTCTTGTTAGAGTAGATGTAGAGCAATTATAATGTCATTAGTAAATGTCAGAACGTCGCGACGAGGCCAGTGCGTGCGGAACGTACTCATGCATTTATTATTGTCTAAAATGTTTCAGTAGGTGTACATATAGAATGTAAATATGTACTATGAGAGGCCTGTACCCTGCAGTGGGACTTTAAAGGCTTAGACAAGTACAAGTACATGTAGAATGAAACAAATATGTTTCAAGATATTAGAAAAAAATATTTTTAGATGTAATCGTTAATCATATTACTTATAAATTATATCAGACTGATTCTCTCCATTGCTGTATATATGCCTCCCCACACTTTGCTACCACACACGATCTTCTGCTTCTCTAATCCGACGTGAGTTTCGAGTGTAACTGTAATCATGTAGTAGAGATGGAAGACGTTCACATCTGCTCGAAAAAATAGGTTTTTGACTCGCCAATATACGTATTCCTGACATCTTTCACGCGGACGGTTTTCTATCTAAATTTAAAATTCCTTTGCAAATACGTGTGATGTAAATGTATGATAAAAGTAGAACGCACAATATACCTATTGAAAATATACTACCCGATAAATATTCATGCTTGGCGTATGACACCACTAACTCTAGTGAGCACTTATCAATTTGACATAGTGACATATAATAATAACTCACTATATGTTAATTAATAACAATCAATGGACATGAACTACTAGACTTAATTAATAAGCGACATATTTATTTTAAGTTAATAACATTAAAATATGCAACGTTTTCTTAAGGTGTGTCTATAAGGGTCAGTGAACTTTGACAAAACGTCGCGCCGTCACAAGTTCAGCTAACTAATTTGATTGTTTAAGAGTCTGCTAGACTACGTAGTGTTGATCTCTGTTTATTTTTCCTTGTAAAAGGTTTGTGTTTTGAAAGGAAAATTAATCAGTTGCTCTCACAACTTTTCTGGTAGAATATTGCATTTATAACACCGTGTGGAAAGTGCCTTACAATTTATAATACACTACCATATAATTTGAGTTGTTTCATTTACTTCATATTTCTTAGGTTGTGACCGTAAAATAACTTAAGTGGCTGATAGATTATCCTCCGCAGGCACGGCGGTCGTTTAGCGTTAATCTTTGTTTAATTTAATTTTAATAATAGACGCCTCTACAAAGATACTCCGTGCGGAATTTTTAGGATTTTGTTTCTTCTTTTGTCGTTTCGGCAATGTAATAATACTTTAACAATTTAATGTTTAATGTCACTTTGTAAAATTGGGCACGTTTAGAACTTCTACCACCAATCAGAATGGGAAGATTAGTGAAGCTTTTCATATTCTAAAGTTACTATTTTGGTACCAAAAAGATTTGGTAAAATTTAATATGCATTGCTGGTTCGTTAATAAAATTACTCAATCCAAAACAAGTAATGAATAAGAAATGTGATCAAAATGGCTAATCTAAAGGCAGTAAAAATATTGAACTAAACATAACAATAATTAACTAATTTAGTTAGACCTTGGGGGAAAGATTGATTCCTCTGAGGTTGAGATGCTTGCGTCAGAAAGCATTTAGAATGTTTTGGATTAATGTGTCCTTCCATCCCATTTCAGGTTTTAAATAAATAATGCTATACTAAATGGTCCATACTAGGATTCCCCGTGTCGTGGGTCCAGAGACACACAATGATAAAGACAAATTCACACTCAGACCCGAACAAATACTGGTCTCTTTAAAATGAATGATCGAGAATCGAACTAGGGACTCTTTGCACAACTGGCAGCAGGGTCACTACCAATCGGTCGCTAATGAAATAGTTGTAATAATTGCCCAGGCCAGGGCATTAACTTGACGATAATTGTGCTACTATTATCTAGATCTTGGGCTCAGGAAGCTACAGGTGTGCTACCTCATAACCATGTATATTTTTGGCCATCAGAATCGCAGCTGAGTTATCTCAGGAATATATGTAAATTGTATGGCTAATGAACTGGTTACCTTAATTATTTAGTTGTGGTTGAAACACAGTCTAATTCTTTCCATCGACGTGAGGTTTGAACGTCCCTCTACAGGGCACAAGCCTGGAGAGCCCATCCACCACACGGACCCAGTACGGATCGATGAAAACACATGCTCCAATTTTTTTTTAAAGTCTGTAACATGTGGTTTTGCTTATGATGCTTTTCTTCAGCGTCCAGTTAGTGTTTATTTAAAGAAAACATCAAATTTCAAAAACGTGTTTTTATTAGCTAGGATTTAATTTCCTCCCTATTGAAATCACCTATGTTTTGTTCCAGGTCCTGACATCCCTGGGTTCCTCCTGCAGCCCTTCAGGAAGCCGAAACGGATCAGAACCGCCTTCTCCCCTTCACAACTCCTCAAGTTGGAGCACGCCTTCGAGAAGAACCACTACGTGGTCGGCGCGGAGAGAAAGCAACTTGCGCAAGTGCTCAGTCTCACTGAAACACAGGTCAGTTCAAATAGTTGGTTACTTTGCAGCTCGTTGCCAACTTATTCAGCAGTTAGTTAGGAACCAACTGCAAATACAATTGAACAGAACATTCCTCTTTTATATTTATATCTATAAAAGCATCATAATCTATGGTATGAATTTATCTGTAGAGAATCCACAATAAGCCGAAGAGATATCGTACTAATTTCACCTTAGGGATTACTGCCTAAGATGTCCCGTGACTTCCCTATATTACTTATTTATTTATGTAATCTACAGCTTTTTATGTAACTTATTTAACAAATATGTTGTTAGTGCTAATGGCCAATACAGATTACACTCACATTATATACAGTATTTAATAGATTGTGGGCAAGTAAAGGTGATTCTTTATTAATAAAGCATGTTGATTTATGTTTGCATTGGGTGTGTCCGTTTGTGTGTGTTGTGCATTTGTGTGTACCCAGTGTGAGGATGTGTATGTGTGTGTGTTACACACAACAACCTCACTAAATTGGATATTGTGGAATTTCAGCGTGGATGTTGTTATATACCATACCATAACGTATCATCATCTTATGTCTCTCTACTGCTGGATATAGACCTCTCCTAAAGCTCCCCACCACGCACACTAGCTGGCCTCGCCACATAAGCTACTAGTCGCAAGTAGTCGCAGCCGGTCGCGCCTCGATTTTTTAATGTTGATAGTTAATTTGTCGTATGACATTACAACGGACTACTGTATGAAAACCATAGATGCGTTATCGACAGTGGTCGCATCGCTGGTCGCCGCATCAATCGTGTCCGATTCCCATTAGGGTGAGGTTGATCCTTCATTTGCTCAACAGCAAAACTACTGTGATTACCTCTGATGCAGTTAACTCTTATCATATTACACCGTAACCCAATGCCCACGTGTGGAGTAGCAAGAGATGAGCGAGGGTTGGGAATATTCAGTGCCCTTGAAGCAATGGAGCTCTTGAAGCACCAGCTCTTGAACGTTTTCAGTATATAAATATAGCGATTCTGCATATTATCAAGTCATGGTAAGGAGCATGCAAGATGCTGCGAATGACGTATGGAAGTAGCAACGGTGGTAGTACAAGGGAAAGTACTTGACAATGTTTTCTAGGACATAAAGATGCGTTGTTGGCTTCGTTGGCTTTTAACTTTGATAACCACGGTCTTAATTTGTTTAGCTTGTATGTTGATGGTCAACAAGTACCCTCAAAAATGTTACAATCATCTTTGAAGATGATGTGTATTCACAGGTATTCATTTCTTTAACGATGGAAATGCTATATTAAAGGAAGATTTTGCGAACGGATATGTTTGCTAGCTTTTGATATGACACCTGATTTATCTGCGAATTCAAGCTCACATTTGGAAACTTAAGGCGCGTATAAATGTGCGAGCCGAACCGTTAGTTGAAATTATTTTTATAGCAAACTTCTGACGATCCATGGGGAAAAGGAACGAACCGCGAATCACCAGCAGTGTTGCTCGGTGCGCTTACTTGTAATCATGTTCCTTCCAGGCAACATCTTTTACATTTTTCTCGAAATGGTCCTTGTGTTTAGGATCCCACCGCAACGATTCGGCTTTATAAATATCAGTAAGTTTTAGTGCAATTTCCTTTGACCACTCTATAATTAAATAAACAACAGGGAAAGAATTGAGACAGGAGGTTCGCGAGCACAAGAAAAACAACGAACTGTACACGACGTCGCGCCGCCCCAACGTGAACTGCGAACGCCCTTGTGTTCGTCAAAAAACCGACAGGAGACGGACCGCCACGAGCGGTTCACAAACGTTCCCAGCGGTTCCCAGTCTTGAGAACTAGTGGTTCGCGAGCGTTTCGCGAACAGTTTGGCTCGCACATTTATACGCGCTTTTCTAAAACGTGGGAGCGTTCGATTAGAAGTTTGTTTCGATGTAGCTCTTACAAACACAATCAACTGTGTAATATATGCTGAGTTTGATAACGTCATCGAAATTAGTAAAAATCGTGATGTTAGTATTGGCTACAACAGTTAAAATAAATTAAGTTAAGTATCTATATATGTATATATAAAAATGGATGTTGGTATATCTGATGTTAATAAACTTCGACACCGTTTGACCGATCACTATGAAAGTTGGCACATATGTTATTTTTTCATGGAGAAGGTTTTTATGCTTTGTTGACTTGACTTGTTGACTTGGGCATGCTACTAGATGACGCTGCAGCACATCAACTTCTATACCATTCAACTGATCGCCATGAAAATTGATATACATAGGTATATGAGTACCGAGAATATTTTCGAGCTATCGACTTGGTTGTAACTCGCCACTAGATGGCGCTGCAGCACATCAATTTCTATGGCAGGACAACGTCTGCGGGTTTTTGTTAGTATATTTAGTCTTTATCATTAACTTGTAATCATTAGTGGTATAAACTAGTTACATATTCCCTTGTATTTCAAGATGAATACGCGAGACATAAAAATGTATTTAAAAAAAATCCTGACTCAAAATTGAATGTGTTTACTGCTAATCGCCTACCTGTACAGGTCTCTTTGCCAGAATACCTTACTAGCAATTTGAATCCGGATACAAATACCTGGCACTCACTGGATAGATATGTATACAGATACAAAAGGTGTTGGTGAATATTTTGATTCTTTTGTTAGAAAGACAACTGGATATCATGATATTTTTTTAAAACTAATTCGAGAATTGTATTTCTATTGGAATAATTGTATAAAATTACTTTAGTTCACTTTGAGGTGTGTCTTGGAATATCCTTACTCTACTCTTATTCGAGAGGTCTTGTATTGAAATCCTCGGCTCGTACCACTAAGTTTTCATTTAGTTCATTTAGTAGATTATGACCCGAAACGTTGTTGTTGATATCGATCGATTCTGCACGTCTGCAATTTCTTTGAAGGTGACCATAGATTAATATTTTTTTCGACAGAATCAGATGCGTAGCCGTTTGTTTCTTGGTGTTTTTTTTTAAATTTTTATGTGTCTTTAATGTTACTCTGTTTCTTTGTATATCAAACTGATGGATGTTAAACAATAAGTTTAGTAGTTATAACCAGTTTTTAGTATAATGTAATAAACGTAGTAGGTAGATACTCGTATATCAATGTTCGTGAGTTTTTCACTGGAATGTGTTAACAGTCGATAATGTAATAACGAAATCGCAAATGTATCCAGAGTTGCGTCTAATTGACTGAAACTGTTCGTGAAAAAACGGTTTAATTGCTAGATCATTAGGTAGGTAGCGTGGGTGCGCCGGCGGTACCGACAGCACAGTAAATAATAAAGGGAAATAATTAAATGTGCAAGAAGTAAATACTGAATGAGCAGCAAATCGATGACAAGCACATTGAAAGGTGGATTTGGTTTAGTCTCTCTGGTGACAAGTATTTAGTATTTTGTTGCTGCCCATTTACTATGTTGTTGCTGCCCATTTAGTATTTTGTTGCTGCCTATTTACTATGTTGTTGCTGCCCATTTAGTATTTTGTTGCTGCCTATTTACTATGTTGACATTGCCCATTTAGTATTTTGTTGCCGCCCATTTAGTATTTTGTTGCTGCCTATTTACTATGTTGACACTGCCCATTTAGTATTTCGTTGCTGCCCATTTAGTATTTTGTTGCTGCCCATTTACTATGTTGTTGCTGCCTATTTACTATGTTGTTGCTGCCCATTTAGTATTTTGTTGCTGCCTATTTACTATGTTGACACTGCCCATTTAGTATTTTGTTGCTGCCTATTTACTATGTTGACACTGCCCATTTAGTATTTCGTTGCTGCCCATTTAGTATTTTGTTGCTGCCCATTTACTATGTTGTTGCTGCCTATTTACTATGTTGTTGCTGCCCATTTAGTATTTTGTTGCTGCCTATTTACTATGTTGACACTGCCCATTTAGTATTTTGTTGCTGCCTATTTACTATGTTGACACTGCCCATTTAGTATTTTGTTGCTGCCCATTTAGTATTTTGTTGCTGCCCATTTAGTATTTTGTTGCTGCCTATTTACTATGTTGACACTGCCCATTTAGTATTTTGTTGCTGCCTATTTACTATGTTGTTGCTGCCCATTTAGTATTTTGTTGCTGCCTATTTACTATGTTGTTGCTGCCCATTTAGTATTTTGTTGCTGCCTATTTACTATGTTGACACTGCCCATTTAGTATTTTGTTGCTGCCCATTTAGTATTTTGTTGCTGCCCATTTAGTATTTTGTTGCTGCCCATTTACTATGTTGTTGCTGCCCATTTAGTATTACTATTTACTTTAGTTTATATTTATTGATGAGGTAATTAATTATTTATATAATATATTTAGTATATCTGACTTCGAATCAATGGGTTTAATTTATTTTAAATGTAAATGATTGTTAATATAATATTTATTACAATAATTATTATTGTAATTTCTAATATTATAATATTTTTATCCATTATTTTATCAAAAAATCATTCATAGATCGAGAAAAATCTTCTCTACTTAAATTAGTAAATTTTACTATTTGAACTAAAACTAGAATCGTTTCCTATTTTATTTTATTAATAGGATTATACCCCAATATACGCCGATGTGTGCTGTCGATCGACTTTGGTACGAGTATAATACTACCTCAGATATTCTCGTAGGTGTCTTAAAAAGCGACTAAGGAATAACGAAGTCGCTGAGCGCTAAGGAACTAAGAGAGTCTTAAGACCTCTTAAGAGAGTAAATTTGTTAAACAGCTTGTCCGCTTGGCATTTTAAAACCATACATTCCTCATGCACAAGACAATGCGTTTCTAACCTGTTCTATTTCGTCCCTTGGAGACTTTCAATTCCCTCCTATTTTTCTTTAATCTTATTTACGAACTGATATTGTGTGCAGTGTACATGTGGATATGTATGTATGTATTTATATATTATTAAGTTATTTATTATTATATGTATTTTTTTATACTATATTTATTGTCGATGAGTATATACGAGGGCGGAGTGATAAGTCTGGTAAAAATGAAACAAGGAGTCAACTTTATTTAAAAATTATGATTTATTTTTCAACGTAGTTTCCTTCTAACTCAATGCACTTCATCCAGCGTTTCTCTAGCTTTTTGATCCCTTCCATAAAATACGACTTAGGCAACCCTTCGAAATAGGCATTGGATTCGTGCATGATCTCCTCGTTGGAGCTAAATCTTCTCCCACCGAGCCATTTTTTTAAATTCGGAAACAGAAAATAGTCGCAAGGGGCTAAATCTGGCGAATATGGTGGGTTAGATAGCAACTCATATCGCAACTCATGGATTTTGGCCATAGCAATCGCGCAGGTGTGCACTCGTGCGTTGTCTTGGTGGAAGAGAATTTTCTTCTTAGCCAAATGCGGTCGTTTGTCAGGTAAAATTTTGTTAAATTGGTCCCATAAATTGGCATAATATTCGCCATTAATCGTTTTACCCTTCTCTAGGTAGTCAATATGGATTACCCCACGTGCATCCCAAAATACTGTAGCCATCACTTTATTGGCGGATAAAACTGCTTTGGCCTTCTTCGGAGCTGGTTCGCCCGTAGCAATCCACTGTTTCGATTGTTGCTTGGTTTCTGGTGTATGGTGGTGGATCCATGTTTCGTCTACCGTTATAAAACGATGCAAAAATTCAGTTTTATCCCGTTGAAACAACGCCAAACCTGCCTCCGAAGTGGTAACTCGCATGCGTTTTTGATCAACAGTCAGTAAACGCGGCACCCATCGCGCGGAGAGCTTCTTCATATCTAAATGTTGGTGTAAGATATTGCGCACACGTTCGTCTGAGATGCCTACTATCTCGACTATCTCGCTCACTTTTACTCTTCGGTCGTTCAACACTATGTCATGGATTTTAGCGATCATCTCTGAAGTAGTGACCTCAACTGGGCGTCCTGGGAGTTCAGCATCAATTGTGCTTGTACGACCACACCGAAAAACCGTAAACCATTTATGAATCATTTTAATCGACGGAGCAGAGTCCCCATAATATTTATCAAGTCTTTGTTTCGTTTCCGTAATAGTTTTTTTGCGCAAAAAATAATGTTTAATCAACACACGAAATTCACTTTTCTGCATCTTTGCGAAAATGCGTTTAATTGTTTTTATTTAATGGCTGTCAAAGAAAAACTAACGGGCGGTACTGGCTGAATATTTTAATTTAGTCCTTCAAAAGAGTTGTGAACAAGGAGGTTTCATGCAATTTGCGATAATTTCATTCCAAAATAGATTTTTACCAGACTTATCACTCCGCCCTCGTATTTAACATGATCCATCTCTGGATTTCGGTTCTTTTGCACTACCTATATCCCTTTTATTTTTCTCTATCCTAAGGTTGCCTGGAAGAGATCGCCTTAGCGATAAGGTCGCCTATTGTATTCTGTCATTTATTATTTGTGCACATGTAATAACTATTGTATGCAATAAAGAGTATTTATTATTATTATTAATGCGCGCAAGACAAATATCAATTGCTGGACACGGGTCTCATGTCCAGCAATTGATGTTTTTTTTTAATTCTTCTTGTCAAGGAACTTTTATGCCTTGACACATGTCAGTTCCATCGTACAATTGATGTTGAGAGGTATGGTTACGGTTACGTTACTGTAATATGATGTGATAAGATATAATATAAACCCAGAAGAAATAGAAAAGCTTAGTAAATATCACTAACTCAAAATAGGAAATAGCTTGATTATGGAACACACAAACAGCATTAATCCCCATAGTAATAGGAGAGCAACTGGCGTAGTTGTTGAAAGTGTAACCAGGTATTGTGACATGCTGAAATCAAAAATAAATACCGATGTCTTATAAAAAAACAAGCAGCCACGGAGAGAATGACAATGTTTTGGATGAATAAATTAGGAGAGCCAAAGCAAGAGATTCAGAGCGAAAGGGACGGAAAATACCGACCAAAGAGGTCAAGAAGTGAAACATAATATATGTAATTTATATGCATTATCTGAGAAAACGGGCGTTATATTATAGGCACCACAAGCACTGGTTACACAGGGCTACACAACCTCTAAATAAGTGGACTCGCCAACCTGCTTGGCCAGCGTGACGTTTTTATGTGCCTTAAATGAAGTATTTAATTAAGTGAAGTATGTATCACTTACAATTAATTAATTTAGCTTGTTTTGCCAACTGTACTGTAATGTGCCTATTTCAAGCCAGTAATACGCCCGGCTGTGGCTAATAATGTAGCCTAGTTTCTATAACGAATGCATTGTTTTTAATCTATAATGCAAACAAGTACCACGTCCGCAGCAGACAAGTACTCGTAAATTGCGTACGGGCACAACTACAAGGGTTTTGTCCATTAAAAAAGTGTTGTTTCTGGTACAATTCTATAACGACACTAGAGAGGGAAGGCGCACGCTGCAATCCAACAGCCGTTTGGCGCACCTGACTGGCCATGTTACCTCTCTCACAGAATACTACTTTGAAATGTACTGCATTTTCCACTATAACCTATTCCCCAATGTACGTACGTGTTTCGGTAGTGAGTGAGATATGCCAGAGCCCATTCCCATCCCATCCTCTCCTATCCCTCCTCCTTTTCCCAACTCAATTCCTACATCTCAAAAGATAGACAGTGGATATTGTCGCCCATAGATATCCGCGGTGCATGCCAACATCAGTCCAGAATGACGAACGTTGGCGCGCCCCCGGATGGGCCGCCTTCCTTTGGTGATTTAGAAGTGGATATAACAAAAGGGTTTTTTCATACGTTAATGAAACTTAACTATACCCATACCATAACCATCAGCCATGTCTGGATACACATAACACACATAACACGTTAGCCTCATGATTTTCGGTCCTTCTCATTGAGTCACCACCGGCGAACTTTGGCGTCTTTGGAGTATCTCTTCGTTTCGGTTCATAGCCCGCAAAGAAATTCCGAGCATAGCTCTCTCCATAGAAACTTATTTATAACGGAATTAATTTTATAGAGGAAAAACAAGCGGTTCATTTAATGGTAAGTGGCTTACCGTCACCTATGCCACTACCAGCTGCTATTCTGCTCATCTGTGATAGGGTGAGTAGAATTATGATCAGTGGTGGGGTCAAGTTATGTTAGTCAATGCAGTTCGCATAATGTAAAGGAACGTTGGTTCGGACGGAATAAGTATATTTGATATTAGTATATGGTAGTGAGTGAGATATGCCAGAGCCTATTCCCATCCCATCCCCATTTTACCAACCCTTTCTCCAAATCCATTCCTGAATCTCCACAGATAGCGCATCCGGGGACGTGCTATCGTCATTCTGAACTGATGTTGGCATATGTCACGGATATCTATGGGCGACAGTATCCAGTTATCATCAGGTGGACTGTCTGCTCGTCAGTTGTCTTCTTTCTATAAAGAAAACTTGTAAACAGAATTACTCCATCATGTCAGTACCAATAGTGTTCCAAATGGAATTGATTCAAATAGTGTTTGCCAAGAAAGCATTTAGCATGTTATCGTGTTCAGTTATTGATAACAAAAACGATACCGTTGCAAAATAGCGATAGTTAACGGCTATCCGCTTCAGCGATTGCAAAAAAATAATTAATAACATTAATGCGTTATAAATTAGTTCAAATCGTTACACCTCATTAACTGATGCCTAGACAGGTAAATATGTTAATAAATGTTTTGTAATTATAATGAAATTATCGTAATAAATGGATGATTATGGAAAATGTGATATCGCATGTAAAATACAATGTAGATTACTGCAATCTTCTGTTTATTACCATATAATATCATACCATCATCTGTCTTCACTGCTGGATATAGCCCTCTCCCAAGGACCGCTACTACTTAAGGTCTTCTCCCACATACACCCAATACCGGCGACTTTCTTCAAGTCCTCAGTTCACCTGACCGCAACGCGTACCGTGTTACGTTTCCCGGTTCATGAAACCCATACGAGGACTCCTCTAACCTATAGGTTATCTTTTGTTAACAATTGTTTGAGCTATATTGGCAAGTGTAAATCTTCCTCGATGTTTTGCATTTCTTTTAAATAATAGGTAGTCGGAAAAGTTGGCGCCCTTTTTGAACGTATGACTTTAACGTGCTATATTTCTATCAACTCTGATCATTGGCGGGAAATTGATATACCGTTTGACAGCTTGAAATTACAAGTATTTTTTTTATCTTTTCATATTTTTAACAATTTAAAAATGGAAAATTTTTAAATGATAATAATAATGAGAAAATTAGATATGTTTTACAATTTTTTTTCGACAAGAGTATGAATGCTTCTAGTGCTCGAAAAGACATTTGTGCTGTTTACGGAGAAGATGCCTTATCTAAAACTACTGCAAAAAATGGTTCAGTAGATTCAGGTCTGGTAATTTTGAATGACTTTCCTCGCTGTGTTCGTCCTATTAAGGTAAATGTTGATGATTGTTATAATTGAGCACGAATCTCACGAAGAAAATTTCCGATACTGCGAATTAATCGTAAAACAATTCAATTCATTTTTTTTTAATACATGTTTACTAAAAATAAAGCGCAAAAATTATATTTGTACAAAAACTATTCTACGTATTTCTACGTAGGTAGCCGACAATGTATGTATGTCAATTAACTTATTTATTTATTTTTTTATTTCATCAACAACTTATAGACCATTTACACCTCATCAGACGGAATGCGTGCGTAGAGCAAAGAGCCCGTGCTAGGATCCGTCATAGTCATAATCAATTATGAGTACCCACGCATTTACACATTGTATTCCCGTTCGCATAATAATATTTAATTGCTTAAAATCCCTTACCCAACCAGATCTTTAAACTGGTTAGAAAGTGATCAACGCACAATCATCAAATACTTGATCAACCTACTGTGACATCTAAATCTACCCTCTTAACACCCGTGCCGCCCAGGGAGCGCGTACAGTAAACATTGGGGCGCCCCGCGGCTCCGCCCCGGCGGGTAAACGGCAAAATCAGGGGGATGACGCGCTTGCGCTTTGCGTATAGTCACTTTGACAGAGTCACTTATCGACAAGTTATGACTTGTCCTACTTTAGATTACTTACTCGTATCTAGTGGTGAAAATCACAGTACTTGATTAATTATTTAAATTACAAAAGTCGCAATTGCAATAGCTGGTATATATCACGACCGTCTTTTGTACAATGTAGAAACTACAGTGAGATACCACGTTTACTGTTCGAATGTATCCCTGTAGCATTACTTTGACAATTATAAGATAAGTATTTCATGTGTATCCAAAGCGCACGATAGCAAGCATTTTCTCAAAAACCGCATTTTCACTTCCAATAATCGAATTAACTACAGTAAACATTTTACGTTAATGGCCCTCTATATACGAACATACGGACAGAGCAGCTGCATGTAATTTACTTAATAATATAAAATTACTTGGATCGCGTATAACCCGTCCTACCTCTACATCATACCCTTGCATCGGAGGAGAAAAATTAAAAAATAAAACATAAAAGCTTCACGGAGATCGTTAACTGTTTAACGCAAACAAAAGTATTTGCGTTGAGATTTAGTAACATTATGCACAAGTCGTCATTTGAATCCTAACATTATTAAGTGAAAAGTCACAATTTCACAATAATTTGATTTTAATTTTTAGTTGTATCGTTAAAATATGAGTAGGTACTTTGGGTCGTGTTATCACTTTTGCATTTTAGTCGTGTGGTGTACGCCTGCTTACAATAGCTCTAACCCATTTCTTCCCGTGGGTATTGTAAAAGACCACTAACGGATAACAAAACCTTCGCCAGGGTGACGTTTTAGCCCCCCTGTTAACGACACGGTTTTTCCTACGGCACGGCGTGTTCGCCGCCCGGAAACCGTATACGCTTGTTCACGACACGGCGAACCGCCGCCGTTGGAGACACGGCTAGCGTATTTAAGGTGTGGGCTTTCTGTGTATTTTTGAGTGAAAAGCTAAGAATAAATAATTAAAATAACACAAAACTCGAATCAGCACAGGTAAGCGGTCACGAAACAGTGAAAACGTCCGATGTCGTTAACAAACTCCCATTAACTGTCATACAACACTGCTCGATATTTCGCAGTCAATTTTCACGGTGCATACGGTTGTCGTGACATCGCCGTGTGTGGTTAATAAGCTCCCATAGTAGCCCATACAATATTGAAAGTAGGTTTTTACGGCGGAAAACCGTGTCCTTACCAAGCGGCCTTAGAGCTATACATCCCTTATGCATAAAACAGTGTGCATAAGAAAGCCCGTGTTCAGAGGTGATTACGTTACATTTTAAATTGAAATATTTTTTTTTTAAAAGCCTTTGACTGTAGTATGTAGGTAGGTACGTGGCTTCATTCATAAGTTCAAAATCGCTTAGCGAGATAGTTCAAAATCTCGATATGCTGTTAAATCGGCTCCAGTCCGTAACATTGACTTCGGTCAAAAACAGTTTTAACCGAGTCATTAAAAACTATTTTTCCTTGTTTGTTTGTTCTAGCAAATTTGTTCTAGTTCTAGTTTTTACTAGCAAAAACTAGTTATTACGAAGGGCGTTCAGTCAAAACAAGTTTTTACTAGAAAAAATGCGTTTTTACTGAAAGCAGGTTTCGACTGTAACTTAATAAGGACTTAATATTATAATTTACTCTAATATGCTGGTATTGGCTCTCATACCCATATGTGGAGAGTATGTCAATGAATTTAATGATACCCATTTCCCACTAATGACGTTATCCCATCATCTCCCTAATTTTCTCCCGTTCTCCCGTCGGGGCGGAGCTTCGGAGCGCTGCGGTGTTAGCACGCACCCCGTTGGTTGGCGTTACGCGCTCTGATTTAGATGTAACAGTAGGTTGGTTAGGTTTTGACGGGATGTGTAAGTAAATAAGTGACTAAACATTATTGTACACCAAAGAATACACGATAGTGACACAATAAATGGTACACAAAAGGTAGGCCTTATTGTTAAAACGATCTCTTCCAGGCAACCTTTGGGCGGGGAGATGTATGTGAAAACAAGAATAATATATATTCTAGTAATAATTATACTTGAAGCTCATATTTGGTACAATTACTAGAAACAAATATGATATAAAAATGAATGTATAATGGATATTACGTTTTATTTACATGTTTACGATGCGCACACTAGGCGCGCACCTGCCTCGCGTTACGCGAAAGCAGCCCGAGGAATGTGCACTCGGGCCCAAATGTAGTAAACTTACTCAATATATCCACCAAAATGGTGGGTAAGCAAATAATCAACAATTTACACAATTTAAAGGTCTCACTTACCCCAGGTGGTTTTGCCCACGCACAAATCTGGAAAGTGTACCTACGCTAGTCCCTACTAGACGTGACCTATCTTAGTGTAATTAATAAATACATACATTCCCAATAGATACTTGTGTAGTAATCCAAGTCTCGTTCCGCGGTGAGCCGGCGGCCGCTACAGTTCGGCAACTCACACACGGCAGCAAAATCACCTCGAGATATCACTTCCAATACAAGCACAATCACAGCAAATCCAACCAAAACACTCGCATGGCACGAGGATATCGCGAACAAGACCTATTACTAGGCGCGAATAGCAAAAACCAACTGTCCGAGATCGCGGTGTGAATTTATCTCAATTTAACTCTGCTCGCCGCCGAGCGCGTGTTACTACTCAAAAATATCAAACCGCCTTCAATATGGCGGAGACAAAAAAATGTTGCTTAAAAATATTCAATGTATGCGGGTATGTAAAGACGCTCGCGCCAATTTCAAACATTACATATGAACACTTTATTACACACAAAATGTACAAAAGCTGGACTTAATACCTTTCGACCTTCTCTACCAGTCAACCATTGAGCAAACGGAAAGTCAAGACAGGTATGTTATAAAGTTGGTACCTATTGTATTCATAAGGATTAAATATGTAACACTTATGAAAACATAAACGATTACACATATCAATACAGCTACGATGATCTACAATAGATACCTATATTATTGCTTATGGACCTTGATCATGGAAAGCTTATGGATCCAACTAATTATACCAAAAGTGCAGGCATTTGATGTTTAGAGTGAATTTAAAATTTAGAAAAGATAATTTTAAAAGAATTAGAATCCCAGAACGTTTTTTTTTTAAAGTTTGCATTCGTGGCCAGTAGGGATCCTCACTCCATGTCCTGCTAGGCGGCGCGAAGTAGCGCGTCGCGACGAGCGTTGCGTCGCGAACATGTCATTCGCTGTCCACACACGTGTCCTGTGTTGCGTTGCGGCACATTGACGCGTCCGACGCGTGTCCGTTTACGACTTATTGTGCTCCTCGCCTTTCTAAATATAAATTACTTAAAGTAAATATCTTCACTGAGTAATAAGTGACAAATTTTTTGTCATATTAAAATTCGAATAGTACTGACGGCAATCGCGCGTCCACGTCTTTCACGTAGGACATCGAGTTTACGCGTCGCGCCGCGCCGCTACCAGGACAAAAGCAAGAAGTTCGGTAACAATACTCTAAAGTGTATTGTTACAAAAAGTTGTATAGCGTTCCCTTATTTATAACGTCTTATCTGAAGGTACTCTTAACAAAATTATAGTCGGAAGCAACACATCGTTTCCGGTTTTCCACTTCCGGCTCTAGTCGGACATCGACACACTTCCACACATTATGTCGCTATATTGTATTTTCTTTTGGTAATGTTTTATAACTCCATCATTTTATAGTTTCCGGACGCAAGTACCTAGTTCACGGAATTTTCATTACTCGTCATGAAAATTCAATGAATTTTATTCATGTATACAAACTCAAAGTGCAATTATTATCTATTATTATTTAAATGAATTAGAATTAAAAGAATGGTAAAAGAACAAGCAAGTAAAATATGAGTTTTTTTTACAACACAGAAGCAACAGGATCACTTTTTATAGTCAAAGTTTATAAGAATTTTCTTTAAATTAATTAAATTAAAACTTCTGTAAGAAAAGGCAATTTTTGAAAAAATACAAGTTTCTTGGTATACAGAAGCAAAAGAAGCAAGTATTGTAAACCACTGTAATTAAAGGAAACTAATGAGCTTCATTTCTGACTAATCATTAAAATAAGACCAGAAAATAATGTCATTAATTCTTTCGAAGTACAGTTATTCACAGTGTTTCTTATTTCAATTGTCTAGTAATCAGCCCTTTTTTAAATTGTACAGGCCTTTTTTCCTCCACTCCTGCATATGGGCCGCTCCTCATGCACTGTGTCTCGTCATGAGGTATGTTGGCCTTAAAACGCTGCGTTGGTCAAGTGGGTTAACGAGTCCACTTCTTTAGAATTAGCGTGGTTCCTCAGGGCTTATGGTAATAACATTGTCATCTCTTAGTCGCCTATTGACACAAGAGAGGAGATCGTGCTATTCTTAAGCCAGCCAACAACAGCACACGGCTCACAAGATGCCTACTAGAAACATACTTATTTATCTAATTTTAAATTGTAGATTATTTTAGTACACAAATACCTACATTAGATAACGGTATAAATAGGTCTATATTGTACCTTAACGCAAACCACCGAAAAAGAACACAATATGAAACAGCACATCATAAACGGAATATCTTATAAGAAAACTCTATCAAATTTCCCCATTATAACCGAACGATTTGCGGATATGAGTTGTAACAAGACGGGTCCCTTAGGCCCATTTGTTGGTCTGTATTGTGTAACCCTACATTCGTCATACAGGGTCGTTTATATCCCACCCTCTGGGGAATGCGTAGAATTGACTGGCCGATTAAAGTACCGATTTTATGCGGGTTATTTATGTTAGTTTCATATTTGGTGTACCGGTAGTTTGTTATTTGAATATTATATATCTAATAGTTATAGTTAGCTAAGTTATTTTATTAAGTTTTTTTGTTAAGTTTAAAGTTTTTTAAAAAAAAGCTTCTTTTGTCTTAATTTCTTTTATATTACGATTAACCTAATGAATTAATCTTTGAATCGTAGTCTTTTTAACGTCCCACTGCAGGGCACAGACATCCCATAGTAAATCACTGGGATTTTCGGCCCATAATCCACCACACGGGCCCAGTTCGAATTGGTATCTGTCTTTGTCGTAGATCTCTCTAAAATTAGGAAGGAACTTATGATCTAGAATAATATTAGACGTACTTTAACCCATGAATGTTATAATAATATGTCCTGTTTAATATGTTTTGGTAGTAGTGTGTGAACTCCTAACATAAAACAATGTAACTTTAAAACGGCAGTAATTATAACCGACGCCATGTAAATCGACTCACAGAAGCGTTAAACAGAACAAACGTCCTAAAAATTAACATTTCATGCAAATTTAATGTTCAAAAACTTTATAACAACGCAACAACAACAACAACGTTAATTCGTTAAGGTCACATCTGTCCTGAAAACCAGTTGAAAATGATCCGCTATCACAATGAACCGCTTAAAATAAATAGCTCTTCGCCGACTGGCCGTATAAAAGTCGTAAGTCTCCGCAAACAATCGTTTTAATAGGAAAAGGGAGTTAAATCCGCACATAATAATGGGACCAGGACTAAATAAATAGAGGGTTGCCATTCACAACATGCCCCAAATGCGATTAAGTACTTATGTACGCGATTATACCGCTCCCCTACGGATTACCGAGCGAGACAAACGGATATAAACGAGCTAGTATGAGCGACAGAGATGGAACTATTAGGGGAGATACGCAATTAAGGGGTAGAGCGTGAATTGGGCCAAAATTTAAGCGGAAAGCTATTTATCTGTATATTACTTTATTGTCGATCCATTACCGAGCGAGGGGGATAGCGATAGGAGTAAGAGAGAGAAGTCATTATGCGACAAATTGGGATTGTTAAGCATTTGCAATTTTTACGCGTTTCAGTCCCAAGGGCGGCGTTAGCGGGTTGATAGACAGAGATGAGTGTAATACGTAATGCGGGTGTTAGAAAGTGACACTGTCATTTAATGCAGTTACGAGAGATCAATTCGATGTTAATAATGAGTGCTTTTGTCAGATATAATTGGGACCGGGTTAGGCAATTTGTACGGTAGTTTGGACTTGATTAATGTTTGCTTTTCAAAATTATGAGCAGCCATTTTGTGTGCCCAATAATAAATAGTTGGGTAATTTTTCTGTTATGTAATTATTTCTAAGCGATTACTGTGCGTATATGTAATTATCATTTAAGAGATAGGAGAGACCTCTACTTCTACCTACCTCTGAATATAGTCTATAATATAATGTTCAGAGGTCTGCGACATCGCAAGATACATTAAAATATAATTTTAATGTTAATTTAAAATGTTTAAACCATACCTCACATTTCTACATTAGTTTGTTTTATAATTCTTTATTTCGATATACACCAAGCAAGAAAAAAAATTATCTTATATAGTTTTGATTTTGATCAAATTATAATTTTAATTATAAACTTGTGAAAAATAACTCATTTATTTAGCTATTGTATTTGCATGTTGACGTTATTTGTAATTGAGGCATCGATTCGAGAATACAATAGGTACTTACTCGATATGATATATATACAAGCACTCTATGGCGACGCGTTACAGCCTAATAGTGTTCTATGTTCAGTATCTCTCGAATGATTTATATTTATCTGTTTTTAAATTGGAATAGGTATTCTTATAACGTAGTACTTAAGTTTCAAATTTGCCTTTTTAATGAACCCCTACTCATCTGAGTCACCCCCTTTGAAGTTGCCAACCAGGTTTCTTTGATGAGAACGTATAATATGTCATCCATCTAGTCTATTCTGTCAATGATCATGTTTCCAAAGCTGGTGCTACTGCGGAAGTTTAATTAGGAAAGAAAGAAATCAACTAACTAAAGTTTGAAATGTAAAAATTTATATATACATATATTGGCATAAAGATTGATAACCGTAATCGTAACCAAGCTTTTTATCGTCCACTGCTGCATATTGTCGTGTGCGTGCGATGGCTTTAAAACAACACGCTGGCCAAGTCCACTCTTTAAAACAACACGCTGGCCAAGTCCACTCTTTTAGGGGTGGTGTAGATACTCAGGGCTTGTGGTGGCCGCTTTGTTACCCCTTAGTCTCTTTTATCACAACCACTGGGAGAGATGGGGTTGGCGCTATTCTAAAGCCGACCAAAAACGGACAGAAAATAAAAAAAAAACATTTCTTTTCAACGTTTTTAATACCAGATTTATCAAAAACGATGCCTAGGCTGCAATTTTGTATGTGCTTGAAATCGAATACTATCTTTTAGTACCTAAATGTATTAAAATAAAAGTGATTTAAGACGAGGTCTACACTTAGGTTCAAAGTAATAAAAAGCAAGTGTAAAGTCGCAGGTTACTAATGTAAAATAACTGACATTTTGAGTACTTACTTTTACGATGCAACGAGCATGTTTTGTTAAACATCTCTCACCTGTATTTAGCCGTAATAAATCTTTTAAGAATATTTACAACTCAGAATCTGCGTTTTCATACGAATCTTTGCAACAAAAGGGCTAAAGAGCGGATAGAATGTCTTTGTTTCGAAGTGGTAGGGTTCCACTGAACGCAGATATTATATGTCGCGAATGTATTTTAAATGAGATCAAATGACTACTTTGATTCAGTTAAAATCAGTTCATAAATCCAATTCATATCAGAAGTTCCCCATTAATTTATTGTTTCATATGTAAGGAGTAATTTCAGATTGATCTAATGTTTCTATTGTTATGATTTATGAAATAATAGAAAATATAAGTTATTTTAAAGTACAGGACCAATACTTGGACCAATCTTAAGATCTCAAGATTATTACAAATTCTTTATATTGTACTTAATATTTGAATAAGCGTAGATATGTCAAATTTAGTCGAGATTTATAGATTTCTTGTAAGTTATTCAGTAACAAAGTACGTATCCCGCACAAACTGTGATGCGTGTACTTACTTATATAGATAACCTGCGAGTCCTTTTCGCTTAAAATGCGTCCAGACTCACCCATTCGGTTTTAAAAGGACAGTACTAATGAATCTACGAATGAATGTATCAATCCATTCATTCTCTTGCATCTCCTGACGTTGCAGAGGTTGACATTTTTGGCAACGCTGCTCTCTCCGCTAACAAAGCTATAGCAACCTCGCCCCAACTGTTGAGACGATTAGGTGTCATCATGAGTGTGTAGTATAAACATTAAAGTCGTCTTTTACGAGTCCTCTGCTCGCACGTGGACCACTAATCACTGGTCAGTTGTTATTACTTAGCGATTATGCAGTCGTTATTGCCATGGACCAACCAGACAACTTGAGATGTTCTCTACACATTTGTAACATTGATTCCTACAATCATTCTCTTACTGTCGTCTTTGATTCTTTGTTCTTGGTGGTTAATAGTACAGTACAACCTTTGACAAATAATTGTGTTATTCAATTCCATACAATCCAATTTTTCCAACATCGCTTCAGACCACGAACGGACGGAGACGAGATGTGTGTGCACTATACTCCGGAAATGTCTTTAGTATCTCTGCAACGAGCTTGAATCGTTTATCTATTTGTCAATTGTGCCCAACGTAAATTAGTGGACTTATAACTCTTTTAATTAATACACAGTATGCTTACCTATTACATCATGATTAGGTAAAAACGACAGCCGACGGATTGTAGCTACATTCCGCCGGCTGTCGTTTTTTTACATTTTGTGACAGATCTACCATTCAGATCTATGTATGTATGTATATAACAATTTGGAGGACCTTGTCTTATTTAAATGGCAGGTAGCTAAAAAGTATCTTAATTAAAAAACTCTTACTGTAGAAAGTATTTATCGGAAGTATATTCTAAGAAATGTTAGTTATTAATATTAGGTAGGTATATGTTTTATATATGTCTATTTTACGCATATGCAATGTCCTAACATTTGATCAGTTTTTATTATTTATTTAATAATTTAAAGAGGAAGAATGTTTACAAAGAATAAAATTTTCTATTACCTGTAAAACTCTAAAGCATACTAGTATATTTTGTAAGGGAAGAGTGCACGCTGCATTCCCACAGCCGCTGGGCGGACTCGACTGGCCTCGTTACCCCTCTCTCACGGAAGACTACCTTGAAATTTACTGCATTCCCCACTTTATCTTATTTCCCCAATGCACGTAGTACGTGTTTCGGTAGTCAGTGAGATATGCCAGAGCCCATTCCCATCCCACCCTATCCTATCTCTCCCCATTTTCCTAACCCTTTCTCCCAATCCATTCCTTAATCTGCAAAGGTAGGCTGCAACGTTTCTCATTCTGGACTGATGGTGGCATGTATCGCGGATGTCTATGGACGACAGTATCCATTTACCATCAGGTGGACTGTACGAGTATGCTCGTCTGCCGCCTTTTTTCTATTAAAAAAAATACCTATCTTTATATCTCTTAGTCATCTTTCAGCAAAGATTTCCCACTTCTTTATCCCGCTCTAAGAGCATCTATCTCACTCTACCACGCGTCATTACCCGCAATCATAAAGGGTGGTGCAATGAAAGCTGATTGATTTTTGATGTCGATATATGACGTGTCAATGTAGCGTGACGGTGTACTCTTTGAGCAGAATTAGGGACACTCCCCCTACCTTTGATGTGTAAATTTCATACAGTTACCGATTTTGTTTCAGTTCATTAGATATACCAACTTATAATTTTAATAATTTCGGGGTGTTTCGGATTATATTTTTTTAGTTTTTTTTTAATAAACTACATATCTGGGATTGTAGAATTTATTATTGCTATAATGCCATAAACAATATCCATTTTGTTTGCTATAGGCTTTAGACAATAAACCTTGCTTTAGGACAATAACTTGAGTACCTACTAAGGTTAAAATTAAGTCGGATATTGAAAAATATAAGCGTATTTTGTTTAATACGAGGGCTCGTAATTTGAAATTGTATCTACAGGGCCTCCTCTTGAAGTTTTATTTTTAAAACTTAGGTATGATAAATGTATATTTTTATATTTTATACTTGTAGTTTATAGTATTATGGTATTATAGGTACGTTTAAAAATAATGTAAAGAACGGAACAGTAAGAGAACATTGGTAATAAATAACAGTATAAGTATTTCTTCAATATTCTTTAAAAACCATTCAAAATATCAAGTATTAAAAAATAGTAGTACCTAGTTATTTAATATCCCGCCTAGTCATAAAAATCTCTGTTAGGTTGGTAGTACCGTAAATATTTTTTTTAATAAGTATGTAGGTAGGTACTTTTGCTCAAAGGCATTTTCAATTTCGCATTATGAACTCGATATTGCATTTAAAACATCGATTCAATTGCATTGTAATATCGATTGTATTGCCGTGAAATTGCAGTCGTACTAAAATATTATGACTTTACATTTCCAACATGTTATAAATTACTTTTTACATGTTGACGATAAAGTTGAAAATAATGTTTTCCCATAACTAGGGTTTAATAAATCATTCGTACTTGGATCTGTCTATCGGTCTGGCTTTTAATTAAGATATAAATCTAGAAAAATGTAGACACCTTTATATGGCTTTAAAAATGTGTAGGTACGGTACTTGAAACTTGCTAATTTAATTAGAGTAGAAAAATACTTGGGGGGACATCGTTGGTTTATTTTTTGTTCATAACTATAGAGGAAACAACGGCACAGTTTTATTCCATGTTAAAACAAGGAAAAGAAGGTTTCTGGCTAACTAACATCTAAATTTTAGCCGTTATGTAGCTAACAACTTGAACACATTACCTATAATGATATCCACAGACGTCAAAATCTTTTTGTATTCATGTTTTTAAGAAAAACGTTTTAGTGAAATTATCCATCTCGTGTATGTATTTAAGTATTAAAATAATATATCCACTAGGTCGGTAAATAATCTATTCGTGAATCTATGTTACATAAGATAATCGTACCGTTTTCTAGTCCATTACACGAACTGATAGTCTACGTGATTCCTACGGTTATTGCCAAAATAAACGCTATGCAGCCTCCTTGCTACATTAGTGTAATTTCTCAAACACACTGGCTGGAAGCGACATGAATAGATTTCACAAGCCATTAAACTCGTGACAAATCGTTTCACAAAATGGCGGACGGTTTTTTTGCGCGGGATATCCGCGCATTGTGTGTCGGAGAAAAATTTTCGACGGCGGATTTTCTTTCAATAGATCGTGAAATATGATTTCGGGGATCCTTTTGAATAGTGCTCGCGTTTCCGTCAATCCTTTATCTGCTTTTATTGTTAGATGATCAAGTCAACCGTGAATACAGTAAATAACTTTTGGTGAAGTAGGTACTAACTGGTATCTATTCTTGTACACATTATTAAAATATTTTCCATGGATTTTATAACGTCCCGGTGTCCCCAATACTGAAGTATATGTAAGTTTGCATATTCGTGGTAAGTTCAAAGGTCTGTCGATATGTTGATCAAATTTAGTCCCACTTTTTCACATTTAATTTTCCTTTTGTAATGTCTTTTTGGAATTTCTAACTAAAAATTTCATTGTTTGAAGATTCTGTTTAAATATAATCATATCTGATTGTCAGGTATGTAGATAAAACTTATGTATTTTTTTTGTTGTAAAATTTCACTAAAGTTTTAACATCTGGGAAACCAGAACTGACAATAAAGTCCTAAATAATGTCACAAATGATTAGTTACCTAATAAATAAAGTTTTCGTACCTCTTTTCAACACACTCTTACCTTGAGGTAGCTCAAGTCTGAAAATTTTAGAAAATGGCGTCACAAGGATGCGATGGTAATGAGCTCTGGCATATCTCACACTCACTACCAAAGCACTTTCCTCAATGTACGTACCATTGGCGAAATACGTTAAAGTAGGAAATGCTGTACATTTCAAGGTAATCTTCTGTGAGAGAGGGATAATGTGGGCAGGCGAGTGCGCCCAGCGGCTGTGGGCATGCAGCATGCATTCTCCCCCTATAACATAGAACTCATGTAATAATGTGGATTTAACTATATCAGCGTCGGCCTGTTTTATTATAAAATCACTCCATCTCTTCCCGTGAATGCCGTAAACGCCGACTATAAATATGAGAAACTAAGTGCGAGCGAAAAACGTTAGTTACGAGCACCTACATTATATCAGTGTATAAAAATTGATTGATACATATACAATTTAATTCAATTACAAAATTTTGTACCCACACATTGCTATAAGTTATTATAACGTACCTAATTCAAATGTTATTAAAATTGATTATTTATTATCGCATAATAACAGATTAATATATGGCATGTCGTAATTCAGTAGGGTCAGACCCGGGTTATTGATATTGGCACACATTTTACGCCTTTTTAGGAAAAATACATAAATCAAAGAGAACGAATATAGTAGGTACCTAGGTAAAGTGTCTCTAAAGACAGCATTATTCAATAGAAATAGTTGTTTTTGCCAATTTAGGTGCCGTATGTTACATTTATTACGGAATTATAAGATATGCCTGGTTTTCTTTATGTGTTTTCTAAAAGTAACTCGGCAAAAGAAAAATTACTAAGAACGAAAATTATATACACAGCTCACTGAATCTGTACCTACCCTAAAGCGACAATAGGCAGGCCAAATTATCCGCAGGACCGACACTAGATGGGGTAGACGAGTCTTCGAAGGGAGGCCGGGTACTGAGAAGCGCAGTGTGGGACGCGCTCCGGCCAATGTTTGCCGGTGGTGGCTGAGAAGAGCGAAAGACCGTGTGTGGTCGCGAACCTCGGGCTCTCCCAAGCTTGTCTTTCCACTGTCAATACCCAGCAGTGGAGAGACATAATCTGATGGTATAATATGTTTAAAACTACACGTCACTACGCATTTTTGCTTTACAAAGAAAGTACGAGTAGTAGTTGTGGGCTTACTTCTATTAAATGAAAATTAGTAGTTAAGTTAAAATATGAATGGAATAAAATAATTCCAATCAAATCAATCATTTCAAATGCAATCATCATGGCTTGCATTTGAAAATGTTTAATGTGTTAATATAAGTATATTAATAACACTTTATACTCGTAGTGTCAAATTTCCATAGATGTCTGTCTACATTTCTCTTATGCGCGGGCTTTTCAATTATCACTAACATAGCGGCGAAGGAAAAATTATGAAGAAATCCGCGTGCCAGGGAATAAAAAAAATGGGGCTTGTGTATCTACAACCAATCGGCACTGGACTCGCTTTGAATTTAATTCATACATACATTAAGTACCTATAAATAAAGTATTAATAAAAATCAGAATCCGGCTCTAAGACTGTTATTAAACTCTGTGTTTCTTTCAACAGGTAAAAGTCTGGTTCCAAAACAGAAGAACGAAGCACAAAAGAATGCAGCAAGAAGAAGAAGCGAAGACAGGAACGAAATCCGGGTCTTCTAGTAAACCAGAAGACGGTAATCAGTTTAATAATTCGTATGAAGAAGACGAAGAATTAATAGACATGGACATGGACGAACTAAGTGAGAGCGACAACGAAACGTAATCGTGTAGTGATTGAACACAGTGTAAATATTAGTTGTGAAGGTTTCGCGTATGGCAACCCTTGAAGATATCTTTCTAAAATCTGGCCAAAGGACACAGCATCCAGGCCAAAACTATTAAAAAAAAATCTTACAAAATAAATAATATCCAAGCCAAAATTAGCAGTTCTACGGACTTTAAGGCTTGCGATTACAGTAGGGATGATGACTTATCATCGTCTCAGAGTTATAAAAATATTAATTATCAGGTGTTGTTGTGAGCATAACATTAATTTCCCTTTATTTATTTATGAGTATGATCGTTTGAACAACAATTTATCACATTACAGTAAAAAGTTAATTAAGACAGAAAATTATCATTGTTATGAATAAGTACTTAAATAAACATAGAAGGGATCTTTTCAATATCTTTTTACGAGACATTTGCAGACTCGGCCTAAAATTCTACAAATGGATACTATAATGTTATACATTATGACTAAATATATTATTTCACTAGAATGTGATAAATTACTTTTTAAATTGAGTGGTATATTTACAAAATTAAAAATTATAAGCTAATGACAACTCCAATAAACGAATTAATGTCCAATTAATATTAATTTTATTAACAGCGTTTCAACACCAAAAGTAATATTTTATACTCGTTAGTAAGGGCCATTAATTATATTTAAAAGTAACCGTGTCATTAAATGAACGGAACATTTCAAAATGGCGTTAGAACATCTCTTGTTAGCTCGTCACGAGTTATTAGAAAACAAAATTGGTCCCATTATAATAGTTTTCGGGACTAAATTAATTAAAAATGCCTCTTTTGATGCGTTCCACCAGTGATGTGGGTATAATTAGACATTTAGATTTCAAACGCTGATAGGCACTGCCTACGGTTTCTAAACGAAAGCTGTCAACGTAAGAAAAGGATAGCACGACGTGTTATTATCACGATAAAACGGGATGGTGATATATTTATAGATATGGAGGCGATTATTATCCGTCGTTTGTGGGCCTATTATTAAGAGATGCGTTCAGGAACTTGGTATCTCAGTCTCAAATCGCGTTTCGTAATTGCTCGCGAGGCAACCAAATTGTTTTTAAACTGTTGACGATTGTTCTCTACGGCTATTTGTCTACGCGTTCACAATTTGTGATTAAGATCTTGTTTGAGATTGGCTTGTTAGTGCTTTCTTTCACGCATCAAAGGTTATTGTGTTATTAACTTATTACAATTATATTGGTCTTTTATTTTTGATAAAGTTGCTCTTGTATCATAAACTCGTGAAATATTTTGTACAGTGTTAAATACTACCTACTGTCACAATTTACAATTCTTTTTCTGGCATTCTGTCTTCTGACGCAAGTATTTCCTTCCTACGCTTTACTTGTCATTCTGATTTCTAAGAAATCCTGAAGATACAAAAAATAAATAATCGGAGCTACGATTAAAATTAAACTCAATTTATTTTTAAAAAATCTGCCAAGCTAATTACCGTGGAATTCCTCACATCTGCGTTCATAATTTGTACAAATTCATAAGAGTCAGGCGTCATAAAGTCGCATTTTTAATTAGTAAGTCAGTAATAAGCGAGATTGTGGTACTTATCGTTTAATTTAGCGTCATGGAAGCGTGGCCGTCGATCGTGTAACTAACCATATTACCTCCGACACAAAGCTACACGGCATTGTGAGCGATGCCAATTTTTAAAAACAATTAATTGCATCCATAAATAATTGTGCGGTGACCACACTGGCTAGTTTAAAATTCTCTTAATATTTTGGAAGGTTGACAAATTACTTATATTTTTCTGTCGTGCTTTCAATATTAAAATGGGAATATGTTTTTTTAGATAATTTGGGCGTTTTTATTCTCTACTCACATTCGGGAAGTTGCGAGTGCAAATCCTGACCCGTACTATTCAGTTTCTAATTACGAGTAAGTACGGATTTCTTCTTGACTTGACTAACTTGACGGTGAGGTAAAACAGCGTGAGAAAACCTCGTGCCTGAGAAAAAAAGGAATATATTACTTTTGTAATATCCACTAATCCGTACTGGGCCAGCGTGTTGGATTATGGCACGAAACTACAATTGCAAGAGGATACCTGCAGTTGGACGTTATAGAGTAATACTTTAATACTTAAAATTAGTTGATTTAATACTCAAGTGTAATCAAAAGAAATTAGACATGATTTATTAAAAGAGTATGATTCGTTTGAGAACATAAATGCAAATCTATTTTTTGCAACCATCTGAGATATGGTGTTTTTTTTTGTTAATTAATTTCAAACTGTGAGTCTTATCTAATCCACATCTTAATTTTAATTTCCGTAACGAAAGAAATAGCAAAATAGAAATGATCTAGACTGTAGAACAACAAAAACATAATGATTAATTTAGCCTTTGTTGCACATTCGGCTTCAGGTATCTTCAGTGCATTTTACTGGCGACGAATTCAGTTTTAAGAAACTTTTACATCGCTTGTATTTAAACGAGTAACAAACGAATACTAAATGAACATCAAATCATAATCAACAAAACAACCTATTTTTAATAATTGAAGTAAATAATTTTAAATTACTATATAATAATGTGCGTGACTCTTCAATGTCTTGTGCCTTCTGCTGACGTCCAGTTTTATTTTCACCAGAGAATCTAAATTTATCCCACTTTTAAATTTGCTACCATCGATTTGCTGCTTATTCAGTATTTTTTGATGCTCATTTAAATTTTAATTCTCCGTTAAAGCTGATATCATGGTCACCTGAGCTCACAGGTCCTTTAAAGCGCGATTATAGGGCTAATTTGTATTTTCTTTTCCGTCTTTTGTTCGACTGATTTACGATTACGAGTATCGTATTCTCGCCGAATCGATTTACTGAGGTACATCGATACAAAACAACGTATTGTAGGTACTTAGTTTATTATTCGTAATGCGATGTTATTGCAAATCTCACAGTTTCGTGTTTGTTTTGCTTAACATCGTAAACTTGTTTTTTTTGGCGAGACAAAGGTAACATGGCGTAGGTCTTTCAATAAACAGTAAAAAAAAGTAAAACTTCGGGGTGTTATTTGGAAAAATACCATACGTCTATTTTCTACAAAAAGTTTCATTTGCAGAAATTATAAAACTTTTTTATTATTAATTAATATGTAAACAGGTTACTCGCGATTTATTATTATTATGTACTAGTGATGCCAGCGACTTCGTTCGCGTGAACTTTAGAGTGCTTCCCGCGGGAACTCTGTGACGTATTGGGATAAAATGTACAAATGTTAACCCTAAGTCATAAGCTATATTTATGCCAAGTTTCATTAAATTCTGTTCAGTGATTTTTGCAAGTGATTAGACTGTCAGACAGACAGGCAAAAATACAAAAAAAAAAAAAAAATCAATTACAGACAGACACGGCTGTGTTAAGATTTTATTATACGAGTGTGTATAGATTATGTTCTACAACGTTAACAAAAATTTAAATGTTTTTTGTTATTGTCTCCGAACGAAAAAAAAGTATTGTTGCAGTAGATGCCTCCCTATTTAGCGTTCTTGATTCGAATCTAGCTTTCCATTTTCAACTCGATGAACTCTTAGTCGATTATAATTATCGATTTCTTCATTAACTGTTTCCGATTTGCGGCCATGTCGGTGTTTTACGATCTATTCGCCGAGAAAGGCTAATTTTTAATTACACACATCTCGATTGCCGCTAATCTTTGATTAAGTGACATTAATCGTTAATTGGAGTCATTTGATTGTACAGAATAAGCAATTTAATGCTAATCGATATCTTAATTGAATTAAATCGATGGACGAGTTGTATAATTTGGACGACGAAACTTGACACAAGAGGCAAAAGCGACATAATAAATCTTGTTCTAAATTGCGGAAAGTCAATACAAAATTATTTGGATATGTTAATATTACTAAAATATTAACTTATTTAATTCAGTCTATATAATTTAGCTAGAATTATGTTCGATAATTTTAACATTTTTTTATGCGATCCGTACAAAATAAACAGCAAGTAAATTAAAAATATCTATAAATATGTTTACGGCAATAAATTCAACTTCGATGACCGATTAGTCCACCTGGGCTATCTGCTGTGCGAAAGGTCCCGGATTCAATTCTCGGTCGTACATTCATTTGTTTAAAGACAAAGTTTGTTTGGGTCTCAGTTGTGTGTTCCTTTTTTGTATATATCTCTGGACTCACGACACACGAAATCCTAGTGTGGACTATAGAATGGGGCGTTATTTATTTATTTATGTAGGCATAAATTAAAAAAAATATAATTTAAATTAAAAAAAACTTACTGTGTATTTGTATTCAGCGCCATCTGTCGTGTTATCTTGGTACTTTAAAGTGAATATACATACAAAACATAAATTTTGATTTTATAAATGCTTTGATAATTAATTTGGAATATACCCTTGTGCCGCGTTTTGTTGGCCAAAATCTAACTGTTTTTGTGAATGACTGTACTTTATAGTAAAGCTAATATAAATATATGTTCATATAGATCACCAATCATCGAATACATTTTTTAATGTTTTGTAGTATACAATATATCGAGTAGTACCTAAATATTATAAAATATAAATAATAATTCGCTCAAAATGTAGATTTATTACGACAGTTCCTTTAGAACAGTGGTTCTCAAACTTTTTAAATGACGGAACCCTTTTGGGAAGCAAAATACTTGATGGAACCCTACAATAAAACAATTATTTTTATAAGTGTATTCTATATTAATCAGCATAATAAAAGTACAATGTATCAGTTACTAATTATTATTTACTTCACCACTTGGTAAGGACAATAATAGAAAACATTAAAAAAGAAAAAATCTAACTAGTGGGAGGTATGAAACTGTTTTTTTATTTTTCATCAATTGCTTGATATCAGGTTTGATGGAAGAAAGTTGGAGTCTCATATCAGCTTCGGCGTCCAGTCTATTGCGATATTTTGTTTTCGTGGCTGCGTAGGTAGAGAATCCTGTTTCGCACAAATATGTAGTTGGGAACGGGAGAAGAATATCCAGAGCCATTTGGCCAAGCATTGCATATTCATCTTGGATTCTGCACCAAAAATCATTAAGAGGCGTCGTTTTGAACAATGACTCCATACTTGTGTCTGATGACATTTCTAAAAGAGATTCATATATCTCATTTGACATGTTTTCAGGCTTTTCCAAGTTGGGTAAAAAAGGATTATGAATCCAGGAGTTCACTTTAATTTTTGTATTGTGTTCTTCGGGAAAATACTTTTCAAAAGATGCGCGCATCGAACTGAGATATTGGACCAATTCTTCAAACACATTATCTTCAAACATTTCTGAGTCGTTTTCGCTAACAAACTCACTGAGTAACGTAAAACTTTCTATTTCTTTCTTACCAATGCAAATGATCCAAAAATCTAATTTTCTTTTAAAAGCAGTTATTTTATTATAGGCCTGAAACACTGTTGTCTGTTTACCTTGCAACGATAAATTTAATTCGTTAAGTTTTTGAAAGATATCCGCCATAAAAGACAATCGGAACAACCAAGTTTTATCATACAAACGGTCCTTCAAATTAAAAGAAGTATCTGCTGAAAGAAACATTTGTAACTCGGCTCTAAGTTCAAATAGCCTTGTTAAAGTTTTTCCCCGAGACAGCCATCGCACTTCTGTATGGAGCAGCAGTGTTTTATGTTTGCTGCCATAATCTTCACACAATAATGAGAACAATCGGGATTGTAGTGGTCGTGATTTGATAAAATTAATTATTTTTACCGCTTCATCCATAACTAATTTTAGATTAGACGGCATTTGCTTCATCGCAAGTGCTTGTCTATGCAGAATACAATGACTGGAACTACAATTAGGCGCTTTATTTTTCATTCGTGACACTGCTCCTGCTGTTTTACCTGTCATCGCCTTGGCCCCATCTGTACAAATGTCAATGCAATTGTTCCAACTGAGATTATGTTCTTCAAAAAATATATTTATTTTATTAAAAATTTCTTCCCCGGTAGTGTTTGTAAGCAGCGATGAACACATAAGCATGTCTTCTTCAAAAGAACTTTTATATGGATATCTCACAATAACCAGCAGGATAGCCAAACCAGCGACATCAGTCGACTCGTCCATTTGCAAAGCGAATCGTGTATTTTGTAGACGTGTAACTAGTTCTTGTTTGACGTAGCTTGCCAGATCATGGATTCGTCGTGAAACAGTATCGTTTGATAGCGGAACAGTAGAAAGATGCTTTGCAGATTTTTCATCAAGCATACATTTTGTTATGTCTAATACACATGGTTTTATTAATTTCTCAGCGATAGTGTGCGCTTCACCTGCTTGTGCAATGCGATAGCTAACTAAGTATGATGCCTCCGTGGCCTTTTCGTTGGTAGTTTGTGTTACATGCATCATATTTTTTTGACTTTCTAATAACTGATCTTTTTTGCGAACAAAAAATTCTTTATTCTTGTCTTTAGTCTCGGGGTGTACGGTTTCTAAATGTCGACGCAATTTGGCAGGTGCCATGGAACTATTAGGAAGCAGTTTACTACAGAGCATGCAGAGAGGTGAGCCGTTGGAATCAACAAATCCGAAACTGATATAAGATTCATCATACTTCCTTTTTTTCGTCTTTGAAACCGTCGAGCTTGACGTCGTGGCACTCGTGGCATCATCTTCTGGATCGGTGATTGCTAAATTCTCCGCGCGCATTGCTTTTGAACATTCAGCGTCATTAGAAGATGTTGTTGGAACACGTTTAACACCTTTAAGCCAACGTTCCATTCTTCTTTATTTATAATGTTACAAGTCAGGATAGTGGGGTTTAAATAATGCACAATCGTTACTGCGTATAAGAGACTAAATTTAGAACCTACAGGGAAGAAATGTATAAAACTGAGACAACAGAATACAGCAGGCAGTAAAACAATGAACACTAGTTTCTCGCTAGCGAGCTTGTAAGTAGGTAGTAACTTATCGCTCCGAACGCTAATCATCAACTGACGACGCCAACGCGCGATCGCCGCTTTTATACTTAGTCCTAGACTCGATCTCAAATATTCTCGAAAATACTCGAGTCGGCACCTTTGATAAACAAAAAGCAAAAATAAAAACAGAAATTTAAAAATAGCGTTGTAAACAATATCGACTTTATCCTTTGAAGTTAGAGACGAAAGTCGCTAGTTGACAACTATAGCGTCTAATTCAGAGGCGGCTTTTATCAAAGAGACTGAGCGCTTACAAGTATACTACCCGCTCGTTTTAAGTTTGCCGCTGGCGATAGGTATGAGTGTATGACGTTCGAAATTTTTTATTTAATTGTAACAATAAAAATTGTGTACGTTAGATATTTGGGTAAAACTATGACACATTATAAGTTTTGTTGTCACGTGGGGGAGGGTACGCGCATTCCACAGACCGGCAAACTTAGAGCGAACGCGTTGTACAAGTATAAAATTGTTGAGACCAAACTTATGAGATATTGTACCAGCTAATGTAACACAAGCTTATACAAATACAAATAAATAAATAAATAACATTCATAGCGTTTTGTCTCCGCGCGGCCGCGGAGTCCGCACAGCCGCGGAGCGACCAGAGAGAGGTGTTTTGATTTTTTTATTTCTAAATTTTTGCGGAACCCCGACAGAGGTATCACGGAACCCTAGGGTTCCGCGGAACACACTTAGAGTATAGCTGCTTTAGAATAATGTTCTGTGAAAAATATATTATTGAATGTAAAGATATACAGTATTAAAATACACACATTTACTTTCATTATTTGTGACTCGTATGTCGTGTACATATAATTGATAATTCCGTGCATGGCGATAGTAAGTTGATAAGTCAAATATTTTTTCAACTGTTTGCAAGGGTTTGGTTTAAAAGTTTAATGTCCGTTTTTGGCTTTTTAATATCTAAATCTCACTTTTGTAGTGTAGTCGATAAATAATATCGATGTAATCAAGACTCTGTACTCGTGCGCATGTTGGTGGGGCGTAACGTCAGATGGACGTGAAGTGTCATCATCGCCAGATTTTTTTCTTTTTTTTTTGTCGGAATGGCTAAATTCTTGTGGCCCTCATGGTCTTTCAAGAGTTACCGGACATGAATTGTCGTTAGAACCACACGTACGCTCGCACTGCGCGCACCGTTGCCTACAATATGTAATGTAATGATAAACTTTAATGTTAAAATCAATTTCTCTGAAGCTATAGACTATGGAAATGTTTTATTTTTTTATTATTGTTAATCCAAAGTGATACAACTTGTTAGAACTTCTTATTTAAAATTTTACGTAAGTATCTAGAGTTTATCATCTTATATTTGCCGTGAACGGAATTATAACCTGACTTCACACTACTGGTGCCCCTACATGAATGTTAAATGTTCTTAAATAAATCTTTGGTTAATTTAATTTATTTTTCGAGTTTGCGACTATCACCAAAAGTTGTGGATTGTTGCGGAATTACATAACTGTGATTCCGACATTATCTGAGAAAAGGAAACAAAAAAAAAATTGCTGTATCTTAAAAATCAGATGTTGGGGCACGTTCCTATTTAAGCCGTCGTCGGTTCCTTTGCTTAAATAATGTCACAACATATAGATGTAAGCATACACAGTGTCTGATTAAGGTTATTGGGGGCCTGAAACTATTTGAGAGCAGAGCCCTCTTAAGGCGAGCGATTTTTAAATTTTTCATATAAGAATTTTTAAATGATCGGACTTGGGCCCCCCGGGAAGCCGGTTATAGCCCCTCTATATCCGGCACTGACCATATATGTATCATATACTCTGATTGTATACTTCCATATCGATGTTAATGACTATTCAATATAACAAAATTAATTTAAACAACATACACCGTTTTATTACATTTATTTACTGATGTATCGGTAAATAAAAAGTTACAAAATTTAACTAAACTCGCGGCACGGTATCATGGCGCCTTTGAGGTTTACACGCCTATCGAATTTCGTAAATATTCATAGTGATGTGTAAACAAATTACTTATTACCATACTTCATTGTTAATAGTGACGTTGACGCGGTTGTGTTTCTGCTTAAAATCGATAGAGTATCGATACTTTTTAATCTATATACCTAAATAAAAATGTAAACGTTCGTTTGTTCAAAATCTTAAATCTCCGAAAGTTATTCATCGATTGCTTTGAAATTTTGACACAACGTTGCATTCGAATACGCGCGTGTTTTTATATACCTATCACAAGGTAAAAACATCCTATTTACCCCAAAAACAGGATAAGCGCCATCTGTTGCGCAGCCACAGAAACGCGTGGCCAGGTACAACTAGTATATAATATACTAGCTGTATAACTCATGAAATATACAATTAGGTGCAGGTTTTTTTACTGATTCACATTTCTTAAAAAAGATAATCATTTTTGAAATACTTATGTCTTACGTCAATGTACATTATAATGTATGGGATCTATGCACTCATAATCACTATTAATGACTAATTTTACAACAATTATGTGCAATCGAGAAGTTACTATAGATATATAGGTACAATTATGCGTATTATGTATGTATTATGTATATTATGTAGGGACAGCAGTGTACCGAACTCATAAGTGCTTTAATAATGCATCAATAAAGTGTCACTTGTCACACATCCCGGCCGAAAGTAATACACATCGACTACGATCGGCTAGCTCGGTTTTGCAGAGCGTTGTCTGTGTCGTAGCGACACACGACGGAGACGACACCCTACAAAACCAAAGTTTCTTGCCAAAGGCCGATGTGTATTACTTTCGGCCGGGAAGTGTACACATACTTGGTTCCCTTTACACTCTCTCAAATAACCCAATACACAATTATTTTGATAAACTACTATAAAAGTTAAACATGTTATTGACATTTTAGAGAGAACATTTAAGAATTCACAGCGCACACTTGACCGTTATTGTTTTATCGATAAAATTTTAAACGTGTCTCCAGCACTATTTTTAACTGGTAAATTGATTGAACTATAGTTTAATTATTAATGTCGTTTTTGATAACGTTATATAATGTTACAATAACTGCAGTGTGGGAGCACCTTACCATAAATACTGATTTGATAAGTAGTCAGGGCTGTCACTTGCCGTTAGAAATTAATGTGCTAAAAATAATATAATTATTTTGATTCTACATAATGATAATTATTCTACACAATGATCTTATGATCATTACAATATTATGTAGAATGTAATCTTCCTTTTTAAGTAAATATTCATTGTATTGTTTTTTAAATATTGCTTATAAGAGCGTGGTGAAGTTTTAATTACTTTTATTTATCTTTGTTGAAACGAATACCGGTATTTTTTGATAATTTTCAAAATTAGAAATTCTCAAAAAATATCATCCATTAATTTATAAGGAAATTGATCATCTTTGTAAGCGTAAAATTAATGACAGAACTAAAATATTGTAAATAAATTTTATTTATTTCTTCGTACTTAAATTAGTCTGTAAGTGAAATTCTCAGCATAATGTCATGTTTTTATTTTGGGTTCAAGTAAAATGTAGGTACCTAGATAATAAAAGTCACTAAATTTAATTTTATTTAATCATTGATAGGAATACAAACCTTTTTGCGTTCGAGGACGAGTTAATTCGGTGATTTCATTTTCATTGTACTAACTGAATGAATGTATGTGTGGTATGTGCTACAACGTTATATTTACCGTTTGGCGCTATCGAATATGTTGATAACGAGCTGCAAAAAAGTTTGTATTTGTGCGAACACTAATTTATCGATTCTTTATACATTTAGAGACTTTTATGGCTGACTGTACATAATGGCATATTGATTAAAAACCGTTGTTCCTTCGTGGGTTTTGTATGCCATAAAAAATAAACGTAAATCCCTGTAAATATAATATAAACATAACCTATAAACTGTAGCTTTTAATTTGTACATTTTTTTAAGTATTTAATTGAATAGTTGGTTGTAAATACGTGTGTTAGTTGCTAGGAATACCTACAATTTAATGTCTGTGTGTATATTCGGCTAATCTTCCCAGTGACATTATTATTTAATATCCACATCAGCTATATTTGAAGTTATGCGCGTACACAGCAAATTAGATACATTTAATATGCACCTACTACTGCAACAGCTAGTCTATAACTGACTAGCTATTGCTCGCGACTTCGTTCGCGTGCTCTTTCATTTATTCCTCGCCACTTATTGTAAAATGGTTGTACTAATTCAGATATCTTCGCGGGCGTGCGCGCAACAACTCACCAAAGTTTCATCGCAATCGGATGAATGGTATAGGAACGAATACGGGACAAACAAAGAAACATTCATTTTTATATATATATAGAAGATGGGCTTTAGCCTTAGGTACAAACTAAATAAATGATAGATCGTTCTTTGAATCCACAGATTATTTCTTCTGAACATAATTTTTTTTATTATACAAATATTTAGTTTATTCTTTAAAAACAACACGAAAGCTAACAAAGTCACTTCACTAAGGTTTACTAACGATTCCTACCGATAATTAATTTATCAAAATTTATTGTATATTTCGAAAGAAAATTTACTTCTATACTCTAACTTGAATAGAAACTTTCTTTGCTCCAAAAAAATAAACATGATTTTAAATCTCTTTGGTCAAAAACATACATTTGCTACGAGGAGATTGAAGTTTACGAGTAGATATACTTAAAACTTACTATTATAAATTACTTATAAAAAACTAATTTATTATCTTACTACAAAAGCGGCAAAAATTTAGGGTATCTAATTGGCATATATAAGTTTTTTTTTAATTTACTCAAGCGATAAAGTGTGGATCTTTGAAAGCTTCAATAACTTCAAGTATTGCTGTGTGTAGGTACTGATGTGTAAGTAGTAAAAAAGACGAGTGATATAAAATATATGTTTTTACTCATTTATTTTGTGTTCTTTTTATATACCTTATTTATTCTAACATTCGCTTGATATTTTTTAAAAATGTCACCTAAAATTGTTGACAACGAAATATATTAAATATTGCATATTTATGACCATACGGTCATACTACATGTAGTGTGTCATGGCATAGTTATTTTTTTTTCATATATATGACAATTAGCACATTCCGCCAGTGTCAAGTATTTTAAGCAATAAATAATTTCAAAGTTTAAAACGTATCCTGTTAATATCCAGTCCCGACAGAGTAAGTCAGGAGTCGCACAGTAAAGCGGTAGTATGTTTAGATACTGAGGACAGAAGAGGACTCTTTGGAAGCACACTAAAAACGTAGTCCAGCGATTTTATTTGATTATCACAAACAACATGAAAAAGATTTTGAAGTTTAATAAACTAGCACTGTTAAACTACAAAGCGCCTAATACACAATTTTTACAACAATCAAACAAAAAATCAACTTCACTTCTCGAGTTGCCGCCAAAAAGTGTACGGAACAATTAAAAATTCACACTTAGTCTTTTTTTATGGACGAAGGCGGCAGACGAGCATATAGTCCACCTGATGGTAAGTAGCTGTAGCCCATAGACATCCGCGATAGATGCCAACATTAGTCCAAAATAACAAACGTCAAAATAACAGTCCGGATGCGCTGCCTACCTTTGGAGATATAGGAGTGGATTTGAAAAAAGGGTTGGGAAAATGGGGAGGGATAGGATGGGATGGGCTCTGGCACGTCTCACTCACTACCGAAACACGTACGTACATTAGGGAAATAAGATAAATGCAGTACATTTCAAGGTAATCTTTTGTGAGAGAGGGGTAACACAGTCGAGAGCGCCCAGCGGCTGTTGGATTGCAGAGTGCACCCCAAAATTTCCCAATCTTATATTATGATTATCGATTATCACATTCATGAAGAACACATCACTTTCTATGTGAGGACGGGGGACGAGAAAGAACGTTGCGTTTAAAGCATATATCTTCAGATATGAAGATGTATTTGCGTTCATAGCAGTCAAGTAATGTGTAGCATTACATCGTGTTTGCTGCGCGATGTTATGAGAACAAGGTTAAAGGACTATAGGTGGATTTCCACTTACATACTTACTCAATTTAATCAAAATGTCACCTGATTTATGATAAAGACTTAAAAAATCAAAATAATATATTTTATAGACCACACAATGAGCGTGACGTCATGGTGCATCGATGACAACGCTAGCAGTAGCCACATCGTATGAATGCTAAATAGACGCGTGACTCGATTCACAATCGATCTCCGATATAATCGATGGAAGATTTTGTTTCGGTAGGTTTATTACCCAGCTAATTATGCAGGCTCCGCTCGTTTTTTGTTTTACTTGACTTTTGAAATAAGTCAGTCATAAAGTTTGATTTACGACTCGTTTCCTTGCATTGTGATTCTGTTGAAACTCAACTGGGTGCTAGCTTCACGTTATGTTGGCCATATTCTTGTTTTATGATAAACCCATGGGTTCACAATAAAATGATTTCGATTTCATTTGATGATTAATTAATAATGAAGTAAGAAGCAAATAGTAGCTGGTTCACAGTAGGTACTTACACTTGAAGGTATGTAGTTTTTTGTCAATGACATCAATTTTGTTCAGAGATTTGCAGACGTAAATTCAGTTCCAATCTAATTCGCCGAAAACAAAAGCAAATTAATGAAATATCTCATAGCTTTAAATCTAGGACAAACTTGCAGTCCGGATGAATCAAATTATGAATATATAAACAATTACCACATCAACATTTAATTTAAGGCCGTGTCTGTTACTTCAGGGCGTCATGTTTGTTTACATCCAATGTGGATTAGAACGGACTTTAGACTTAGTGTATCTTCTTTTTTTTTATAGACTAGTGGGGGGTCCCACGTGATGGTAAGTGTTACCGCCACCCATGCATGGACATCTATAACACCAGGGGGTATGCGGGCTTGCAAAATCCTATTCACAGCTCTCTTGAAGAACCCCATATCGTAGCATAATGGAAAGATCTCTTGAGGCAGTTCGTTCCACAGCCTACGGGTTCGCGGTATAAAATAATGTATTCTAGTGGAAGATCATGTCTGGTGGCTAGCCTTAGGAGAGGCCTACCTCCAGCAGTGAAGTACACAGCTGGTATTTTTTTTCTAAAAAAGAGACGGTAGACGGGCCACATGAAGGGCCACCGTTACCCATGAACACCTGAAATACACCTGAGCTCCCCGAGCTAGCAGGTGTGCTGCCGACCTTGCAGAATCCTTGAAGAGTATATGTCGTAGCGGAAAAACTGCAGCTGTCAGTTCAGTCCACAACTTTCGGTTTGGCAGTATCAAATGTCTTGATGACTGTATGTACGCAGCAAATTTTTGTCACGGATGTATTACAATACATCCGTGACTGCACTGCTTTGCACTGCTTACAAGCAGTGCAAATTAAACTGATAGCGTTTCGCATTAGTTGCGTGCAGAGTTAAGTTAGTCGATCTGCTTGCCAGTTTATAGCTACTAAACGTCGCTGTACTCAAGAGTTATCGTCGGTGACAGTCATAAGTTTGCTACAATGTACGACTGTCAGATTTAACACGTTTAATGGTTTGTCCTTTTTTATGACACATGACTCTATGCTAATGGCAAGTTTTGAACGATAAATATTCCTGACTATTATCTACTTAAAAAGAGTTTGCGTGCGATTTCGTCCACTTTGGAATTCATTTCAAAATTAATTTGTCAGTTTACTTGTGCCGCTTTATGTAAATGAATGTAAACCTACATTGAAACATTAATCATTTATTTGTATGGCTCCATTATATGCTCTCATAAAGTCACAGAATTCTACCGTAAAAACCGCATTTCCCCACTTTATCCCATTTCCCCAATGTAATTACGTGTATAATTTAATCACTACCGAAACACATACATGTTTCGGTAGTGAGGAAACTAGCATGCTCCAGAAATGTGATTAGTCCAGAGTATGTGACCCACCAACAACCTGGAGCCGCGTGGTGGTTTTTTTTTTTTATAGAGAAGAGGGCGGACGAGCAAGCGGTCTCACGTGATGGTAAGTGTTACCGCCGCCCATGGACACCTGCAACACCAGGGGGTATGCGGGCGCGCCGCCGACCTTGCAAAATCCTATTCACAGCTCTCTTGAAGAACCCCATGTCGTAGTTTAATGGGAAGACCTCTTGAGGCAGTTCGTTCCACAGCCTACGGGTTCTATATTGCCAGCTACAAAGCTACTATTTATTCAGAGCTACAAATTTGGTCTCTGTTTAGTATGCTGGTGACATTACTTCGATGGATAGCACGGCTGATGCGTTACCAGCTAGCCAGAAAATAGCCAGCGCTCGGGTCCAGGCGCTTTGATAGGTCCTTAAATAGTAAATGGACACTAGAACAAGGTCTGGAGCATCTCGACAGCGAATGCAATAAAATAATATTAATGATCTTAATTGGCATTGGTATCTCGTAACAACTATAGTGGCGACAACGAAAATTCAAGTACAAAACTAATTTGCGTTCTCCCCACCATCAAATCGAATCAAATGATTCATTTGGAATGTGAGTAGTAATAGATGATAATTAAATACGATAACTCGTCACGTTTGCCAGAATTGACGTGCAAATAGTCAATTTAAAATCATTATAGGACATTAGTCAATTAATTAGTCAATTATTGTTTATCAATACTATTGGGGATTGTTAATGGAGACGACAGTATCAAATCATGTTCCTTTGTTTTTTGTTAACTCCAACGATGCAACGTGAAACTTCCTTAATAGCGATAGGATCAAAGCGCGGCAAATCAGCACACGGTACTCGTAAGTTCTTAATATTGTAATTTTTTACCTAAATACCACACTAAAATTGGATAGAAAACTAATCCCTAAAAGAGTTCGCCGCCAACACAAGCACTTTAATGGATTTTGTAACATGCCCACAGATTATACGGCATTATGGAGAGGATAAGCCATTACAAACACCTTTTCAGATAATACTCATTTTCCAATTTATTTTTGAAAGAAAACCGCCGATTCGTGAAACGGATAAGAAAAAGCCAAAAGCAACTCTATTTATATCAGCATAAAGTTGAATAATGAAAAATTAAATAATAGCCAATTCCTCACCAGCTATCTCTTATTTGTTTGTTAAATCTTTAATGTCGTTAAAAAGGTGCCACCCGCATCGTTTCTAAGAAAGCCACGTCTGGGAACTGAACCCACTACCTGCCTCTGACTAATCCGTTTACTGTTTGACTTCTCGCGCGTCAATTGATTCGACACTACAATTTAGGTAAAAAAAGGATAATATATTACTCTATTGATTATTTAAAAGAAAAAGGTTTTAGCAGAACGCAACCTCATTTCTTTCTATAGTGTACCTACTTGGTTAAATTGACGTTTTGGAAATTAATAAAATGAAGATGTTGACTGGTGTAGAGTCTACTTAATACCCTAAAGGAAAAGCGTCAACAAATATATACGAGTATACTTGTAATATCAGTGCTATCCAAAACCAACAACTGGATTGTATGTTGCAGGGGATGGGTGCACGCTGCAATCCCACGGCCGCTAGACGCATTCGACAGGTGACACTACCCCTCTCTAACAGACCGTAAAATTTACTTTATTTCCATTTTATTAAGTAGCCTTTGTTTGAACCTTTGTGACGAGCATCTTCCAAAGACAGCTCGTTACCATGACAAGGTGATGAGAGCAATTCCTCCGATGCACGTGTGTGTAGGTAATTAGTGAGATAATAGTATGCCAGAGCCCATCCCATCCTATCGTAATCTATCCCAAAACTATTATCCCAAAACTTTCTCAAAAACCAGTCCCACATCTCCAAAGATAGGCAGCGCGTCGTGCCAACGTTCGTTATTCTAGACTGATGTTGGGCTGTGTCGTGGATGTCCATGAGGTACGGTATCCAATTTATCATTTTTGTTTACATAATTTTGACTGGTGTCGAGTCTGCTCAATGATTTATAAAACGAATATTCAGGTTGCCCAAAAGTGGTAGCAATTTACAAGTGGGCTTGTAATAGTATGTTTTATGTTCTATACGCACCCACATTGTCTCATGTGTGACATGTGTTACACATTGTGACAATGTGTATGCGGAGGCCCATGTCTAACAAGGGATACTGAAAGAGGCTGGTTGCATTGTATGTTTTATGCGATAAATAGCTGGATGTAACACCTAAAAATGTTCCCACCAGGCGCAAGGTACAGTCACCGACAGCGCTATGTGCCGCGCTGTCAGATAAAATAGTAACATGGCTGAACAAGTTCAAAATATCAGTTGCGGGTCATCTCTCACGATCTGGGGATTCGTAACACCGTTAGCGGGTGTGGTCCAAGTCACAAGGAATGAGCGGGGTGTGCGGAGAAGTAAAACAATAAGTTGTAAGTAATAAAGTGAATAAGAAGTATAGGTAATAGAAAGTAAAAGATAAAAGAGATCGGCGGTAAATTACAATGTTTTCTGGACCTCTTAGAAATTAATGTTTAGACAAAAGTTGTAGATTTTTGGGAGCCATATTCAACAACATATCATTGTTATTTAAACTGACGTTCAATTTATTTCTAGTTATGTAAAAAGTGTAACTTTTGTACAATAAGTACCTTTGTAACTTTGGTATATCTACCAACTGTCTTTATTCTCCCCGATTTTGATTGAGAGCGCTGCTTTATACTGTTGGTAACTAAAATCAACGTTAGTATAAACCAAATCCTAATTTCAAAAATTATGTGGCATATTTTATAGCGTTATCGGTAAAACTGATACAGGTAGAAATCTCAGCGGACTGTCCAATTAATTGAGCCTTTTCTCTGTCTATTTATTTAAGAGGGTTTGATCAAAAAGATCATGCAACTTTCATAGTTACAAATCCAAACATATATCTATAATAAAATGTAGTTTAATACCTAACAGTATCAATTTATCGACAAAGTCAAGATGCACCTTCCAAAATTACAATCGCTCAGGGTCGGACTGGGCCGGAAGGGCCCGGGTGGCTCCTCCCGGGGCCCGAGACTGGATGGTGGTAGATGGGATACTATCGGAAAATATTTATTTCATTTCTCTCTAATTGTATGAACGAACTATCTGATCAAGTTTACATTTAGATTGCAAGAGCTGGGACCTAGCCTGCGTGGGCCTCCTATCCTACCTACCGCCTGGCTTGCGGTAAGCCCCGCAAGCCAGACCTGTAGGGGGGCCCCGCGCAGGCTAGGGCCCGGCTGGCAAACGCCACCTCGACTATATGGCCAGTCCGACGCTGCAATCGCTTAATAAGAGAAATTGCCATATTCCAGTATAATGTAATTGGTCCAAAATATACATGGCGGGTTTAAGTAACTGACACGCTCAGAGGTGATAATTTGTTTACATATCCAAAATTTGATTCATACAAGTTTGCCCTAGATTTAAAACTAAGCTATAGGAATTTCATTGTTTTGGTTTTTTTTTTCCGCAAATATAAACGGGATATATATACAACCACGTTTTTGTATTGTTCCTTGTTAGCTAATAGAGATCGCTTTTCCCTTCCACCAAAACACGAACAACAAAAAAAAATTTGAAGTAGGTACAATCTTTGGACAACATTTAAGCCGTCTGACAAATCATTAAACGAGATAAACCAACACAGAGATAACTCAATTTGTTTTAAATTCTTCCGCACAATCGCAAGTGTGTGCCAATATCTAGGTACAGATGGCAAAATAAGTTAATTAAACGTAAACAAAAATACTTTTACAAAAAGTATTAGTAAATAATTGAACGGATATCAAAGTGATCTATTAAAAGTATTTCCTTATTTCTAATTTAAGTTGGTACGATAGAAATCACAGACGGTTATAATAATCATTATGTTTACATTGTATAATGGTTACAAATAGGTACTGAATCTCGTAGGATCTGTATAAAAAGTGTATAAAGATTTGGCGGTTAACTAACGACGATTTATAAAGTAAAATCATTTTAATTTTTTTATGTTCGATTGTACACAAATATTTGTTCAAAGGATGAAACGTCATCTCATTTTATCTATGGGGTCAATAGACCTAAAAACCTTGTCACAATAGTTTAGTTTAGTCATACCATGCATATAATAATAAATGGGTGTAGGTACTTGCGGTAACTTGAGAAAAGCTTTTAAGTATGTATTTAAATGTTATATTTTAAATATGAATTTTTAAATTTTAGTTATATTTTAAATATAAAAACATATTTGCGGAATATTAATGTTATTAATTTTTAAGTTAGATATGTTTGATATATTGGATTACCAATTAATAACGGCAAATGAATGCTAATTTTATTTTCCGTTTAATTTATAGTAAGTTCATTTACTGTCATGCTATGATATCATATTACATATCTAGTGATTATTTATGGACTATTTTTATTATTTATGTTTATTTATTAATTATTACAGTTAGGTATGTACCTATTTAACTATGTTTAAGTAAAATAATGAGTAAAGAATGTAACGGTATCCGACGCAGGTAGTCCGTGGTCACCGGTGACCACGGACTCAGTAGCTCTAAGTTTAAAAACCTTAATCTTAGAAATCTTAGGTACTGAAAATCATAATTGTAATTCACGCTTCGCGACATACTTTATGGATTGCCGACATACTTTATTTTTTTCCCATTACTTATTTTTTTATATTATTATTTTTTATTATATTTTCATTTTATTTCTTCTGTATTGTAAAATTACGTTGTTTATTTCTTTATTTTCTGAATTCTACTAATTATGTAAATTAAAATTGATTAAGTTTGTGCATTTTTGTTTTAGTAAAACTATTGTGAAGTGAATTGTGTTCTATTTTTTATTCAGAACCGGATAGATCTGTTCAAAATATTTACAGTCGTTTGACTTCTTATAACTTGTATATAGATGCTAATTTTATTATTACACCTCATTATTATATTTATTAGCTAATTATAAAAAACAGGTTGTTAAATTAATTTTGTGATAAGTGGTCGAACGAAACACGTTGACGTATTTATTACGTTAACTGTACAAGTAATTACAATTTTGCGTCGGGTTTTATTAATTATAGATAGTTAATCTAATCTAACAATTTAAGCATTTGCGACAATGTTTTCTGACAATGTTTTGTAAAAAATGACAATATAAACAAAACATTCAAACCGTGCAATTTCAAATACAGGGAAAAGATAATAAAAGCGCTAATATTTCTGCCTTTTATTGTACGACTTTATCAAATAATTATGTTTTTATCAAGCAATTATGAAATAATAACGCGGATTTTATTATGAAAGGTGAACAAATTTAACAATTTCCTAGGAGAAAGTGAGTTCAAAGCGCACAAAGCTGTATTTTTAAAAAGTCAATCGAATTATTTACCGTGCATCAATGTCCCGAAAAACGTGTTCCGACTTCAAATTTCAAAATCTCAAACTGCGATTGGCCGAGCGGGTGTCAATATGGCGTCCATCTAATGTCGATTGACAGCTTCATCTAGATAACTATAATCAAATTACTATGGATAAATAGAGAGTATAGTATACAAAATTATATTTACGGTCTTAGCCACTATTTTCATGTTTAACTTTATATTAATTTCGACTTTAAATCTTTAGAATAAGGTTTTAAATGTCATAGTTATTGTAAATGTGACAAGTGAATGTCATAATTGGCGCGTTTATAAGTTTATCGTCGCATCTCTACCTCGTTGACAGTGGTTTGCGCGCTTTGTGGGCTGTTAAGGCGAATTGTATGGTTAAATTAGTTTTGTGAACACCAAATCTGTTCCTATTTATCTAATCACAGTGGTTTTAATATCTATTTCCAGCGCCTATTATGTTTGGATTTGAGTGGGAGAGAATAATCGTGCACGTTCTTTTTTTTCCTTTCTATCTAAGGCAAGGATGATTATGTTTATACAGCCAGTACAATATTTTAAAAACAACAAATTATTCTTTATTTTGTTAGCAGATTTTCTACTGTTTGTTTTATTGATATTTTATTACTAAGAGAACTAAAACTGATTAGAGGATCTATTAGCTGTTTGTCGACTTTCGTGTTTTGTTGATCTTTCTAAACTTCCCTATAACTGTGGTTAGATACATACTGTAGTAAATTTTGGTATTGCATTATGTAGGTAATGAAAATTGATGTTCAGTTGGACGGTTTCTTTGTACCTAATGTATAATTTAATGTTGGTGTAATATTTTCATTAACTAGGTATCTATTTGCCTATATTTATTAAATTATAGAACTATAAACCTACTGAATGATTAAGTTACCATACATATACCTGTTAAATTGTCTACCTGCGATTCAAACGGGTTAGCATTACATGATAACTTTCAATTAGGCTCAAGTTGCTTTGTTTAAATTTCGTCCACTCTTCATCTTACCGTTATTCGGATCTGGATGTTTTCTAAATGTTATCCATAAAACTTTTCAGAATAATTTATTGTATACTGTAATTACAGATGAAACAGATCTTAGTAAAGAGCAGGAATTGTAAACAGACTTCACACCCGTGAGGTCCATATGAGTTCAAACTCTCGGGACGTACGATTGAGTTTCTACTTAAAAATGCACGGGTTTTTAAATTATCGTTTTTAATTTTTTAAATAATAATATATATTATAATATTTATATAAAAAGTCTTTAGAAAATGTAATAACAAATTATCCAACAGTTTTTTTTTATTCGTTTTTTTGTATCCACCGAGGCGACTAAACATTATGTCAAGAATAGAAAACAAGTCTATAGTAACTTTTTTCTTGTCGTTTTTTTTGGTTCTGACTTTGTACCTACTGTATATATGTATAAAATTAAAATGTAACAACAAAACATAACATGTAATGTTTAGGCCTTAACGACAGCGCTCCTACGCGCTGATGACTCTTGACCGTTATTAATATTAATGTCCACTGCGACTTGACACATGTCATTCTGGTCATCATGCTCCGATCACCAATTTAAAACTGGAGTTAAATTGTAAATAATCAATCGAAATCCGACTTTATTTTCAGTGAGGGTAGAGTTCGTTATCAACTTTATTAACTGCATGTTATAGTGGTTTCGTATCCTCAGATGTTCACCGATGCTTAGGTCGTGTTAATTAAGATCAGGTCGGTGTTTTGATTGGCCGAAGAATGGTTAATTGATTGATTTAATTTGCTTCTTGATGGGTTAGATTGATTAGGGTTTGTGAACGCCCTTTTAACAACGGTAAAGTTTTGAGAGTTATGTTTTCAGTTATAAAGTAATGCAGGGCGCATGATATACATATTGACACTTCCTCGTATGCTGTCATAAGTATATTTATCTCATTTTACAGGACTGTCAGATAAATTATAAAATCAAATGAAACGTATAGGAATTATAAATATACGTAATGGTTTTGTTTATTTATGTTTGTCAACAATACTTTGTAAATTACCTTCTCAGTTACTAGTAATGTGAGCAGGCAATTGTCTAACTGTCCTGTACAGATAACCATTATTTTTGTGTTCTATTTCATTATATCGATATAGTAGGTAAGTTATATATCTCGGTTAAGTTCGTAGGAATCGGTTCAGTTATTTAAAAATTACGAAACATTAAGCTTTTCAAAAAGAATCAAATAATATATACCTACAAATTATATATTTATTTTTTTAACATGTATATTACTGTTATACTGTATATTAATATAAGGTATATTACTGTTTATAAAAACCAATGCTCACATTTTTAGGACTATTCAAAAAATAATCAGGTCCGCTGTTTAGATAGGTACCTCAATGTAATAAGAAAAGATACATTTTCAATTGATATACGAGTATATATATATTTCCCGGACATTGATCTCTTTTGTTGTAATTTTATACTTTTTTCATTAGATTACATGCACCCGTATGTGATCTAATATATATTTCTTTTTAAATCAAGATATCATGTTTAATTCATAAGATATCCTCCATTTATATATACGTCTGTATGAGAATGTTGGCATATATGTAATTTAAATGCATATAAATAAATAAATGCCTTAAATAAATTAATAAATATTTCAATGTCTTTAAAAAAACATTTATAAGATTCAAAACTGGGACCTACTGATTGCAACTGATATTTCTAAATTACTTACTACCCACATTCCAATTATATCGATGATCCAAATCTATTATAGCAAAGTATTTCAACACCCCTATTTCGAGTCTTTCTTTTGAAACCACAACTCAACTGCTTCAAAACATCTGTCAAATTATAAAACAAAGGTAAAGCCGTAGGAAACAACATGTCTTTCATAATAAATTAACATTTAATGAGAGACCTATTTCGTACAAATTATCTTTATAAAGTGGGTAGTAACGAATTATATTTATACAAATGGGGTACGCCTAAACAGCGTTTAAGTGCGTGTTTCCATTATAACAACATAGAGCTGACATAAAGAAGTCCCCTGCTTTTAGGTAATTAGTTGCGGTTTATTTTTAATTTATTTTATAATCTCTTTCTCTCATCTCACTATATTCAATTATAAGTCACTCATTCGATTGTATTTCCTACTACCCATCTAATCCCATCGACGTGATGGGATAATGGAAATCCAATTCACCTAAGGAAGAACTGGAAGTATAATGGAATGAGACGCCTTTTTTCCATGTTCCATATTTCACTGTCTTTCGTAATTAATTTTTCTAATTTCCAAGTTTGCGCTTAACCTACTTTTACCTGTTTCTGGGTAAAAAGCATGTTTTTACCCTGTGATAGGTATATAAAAACACGCGCGTATTTGAATGCAACGTTGTGTCAAAATTTTAAAACAATCGGTGAAGAGCTTTCGGAGATTTAAGATTTTGAACAAACGAATGTTTACATTTTTATTTATATAGATATGTAAGTGTGTTAAGGATTGGTTAAATAAATTGGTGCCAGGGTGTAAAAGTACTTTTATTTGAGTTTTCCATAATCTTACTATAGAAATAAACATTTTTTTAAACTAGTCAATAAATTCTTACTGCTTTTCTAAAATTCTTACATCATGATATTTATGCTAAAGGTAGGTATGCTAATGTTGGGCGTGTGGTGTCTGTTAGCCTTAGAACAGGACCACCACATTTCTTTTCATAGGTGTCGGAAAAAGCGACTAAACACTTCGAATTTTTTTTTATGGACGAAGTCGGCAGACGAGCGTACAGAGTCCACCTGCTGGTAAATAGATACTGTCGCCCATACACATCCGCGATACATGCCAACGTTAGTCCAAAATGACAAACGTTGGCACGACCCCGGATGCGCTGCCTACCTTTGGAGATATGGGAATGGATTTGGAGAAAGGGTTGGAAAAATGGGAAGAATAGGATGGAATGGGTTCTGGCACATCTCACTCACTATCGAAACACATATGTGCATTGGGGAAATAAGATAAAGTAAATGAAACCAGATGATATTAATGATAATGAAATTAGATGAAACCAAACGGGGAAGATACGATACGTTTTTCATGCACAAGATAATCTGCATAGAGAAGCCGAATATCAAGTAGTGGATGAATAAATGGCTGATCACTGGATGCTAATGTTGTTAATGGTCCTGAAAGATATACAGGTTGGTTCAAATGATTGTTACATATCTTTTATGTAAAATAAATCCTCACATAAGTATTACTAGGTATCCTGATTAAAAACCAATTCACGAAATAATCAGGTTGACGTGAAGCAATGGACATGCGCAAGTATCGTTTTATCCCATTACCGGGCAGCAGCGTTGATGGGCTAAGTGGGTGTTTAAAACCCCATTTTTGGGGTAATTTCCTTAAACACGCCCCCCTCATTTCGTTTGGGACACGAACACAAAACCATTTGTCATAAATACGTCTTTTTATTTCTGGCGTCTTGGTAACATTAATTTAATTTTGTAAAAGAGGTAAAAAAAATGGAATTCAATTAAAAGAAATTGGAATGTGGTCGGTATATTTCGTAGAAACTAGTTGGTCAATGTGAACCAATGTTTGTTGCAAACGTTAGGCAATATATATCATTAATGGGTAGGCCAATTAGATTGGCCTAATAACCACAGGGTATAACTATTACTCGACCATTACAGTTGTGTTTTGTAAACAATGTAGATAATAATTTAGGTACGTAACTAGGTACTGTTTATTATACGTGTTACAATTTTATTTCAACTTTAAGATAGGTCCTACTACATCGATAATTCAAAAGTAAAGAGAGTTCACAGTCGCTCAACGAGCTATTGACAGAGCTAAGCTCGGAGTATCTTTGAGTGATAAGATCCGAAATGAAGACAGTCGCCAAAGAACTGAAGTCAACGACAAAGCTCGTAAAATCAGCATGCTGAAGTGGCAATGGGCAGGTTATATTTACTTCAGAACCGATAACCCATGAGGTAGACGAGTCTTCGAATGGAGACCGCGTATCGGGAAACGCAGGTGGTGGTTGGATGAGAAGAGCCGAGTGGTGGCGAGCCCATATCCTGCAGTGGAGATACAGGCTAATGGTATGGTATAATTCAAATAAATACAAATTTTCTTTATTTTCCAAACCTAACGTTCACAAAGTTTCTGTTGGACCCAGCACCAGGATATACCTGTATCGCGGGCCTCCAAGTAACGAATAGTCTAAATGGAATTATAATTTTAGATATCAGGTGACCCTTCACAACGACACGAAGTGACGAAGTTTACAATGAAAAGAAAATACTTAGATCCAAAAACTAATCTAAACTTAAAAACTAACTTATTTGTTGTACATCTTGCTGAATATGTCTATATATTGAGTATGGTTTTTTTATGGACTAAGGCGGCAGACGAGCATACAGTCTACTTGATGGTAAGTGGATATTGTCGCCCATAGACATCCGCGATACATGACAACATTAGTCCAAAATGACAAACGTTGGCACGCCCCCGGATGCGCTGCCTACGTTTGGAGATACGAGTATAGGAATGGATTTGGAGAAAGGGTCGGGTAAATGGGGAGGGATAGGATGGGAATGGGCTCTGGCATATCTCACTCATTACCGTAACACGTACGTGCATTAGGGAAATACAATAAAGTGGGAAATTCGGTACATTTCAAGGTACCTATTCTGTGAGATAGGGGTAACGTGGCCAGTCCAGCGCGCCCAGCGGCTGTTGGATTGCAGCGTGCACTCTCCCCTTGCAGGTAGCAAATGAAAACTCACTGCCTTACGAACAACAACAAATGTTCTACAAATTCGGTCTCTGTGGCGAGGCATCCAGTATGCTGGCTGCATTACCTCGCTGGATTGCTAGGCTAATGCGTTCTGCCAGGTAATGGCTAGCTCTAGGATTGCCGGTGGTCACTATGATAGGTATCAGAGATAACAGGTTGGTTGTTAATGGAAGTTTTTTTTATATATATAATACATTGAATTACAACTACACAAGAATTAATTAACTCATTCTTAAATGTAATTACCACCATAGTACTACCATAGTATCTACATACTAACACAAACCCTATAAGTTTCTTGTAATAGTGCGTGTAATATTCACACAAACAGCGTTTGCGTGTTAAGCGTCAAGAAAATGTTGGGTTAGACAAATTATTAGTTAACTACAAGGTAACTGTTAGTTAACTATAGCTTAACTAGCGTCTGAAGTAGTGCCACTCACGATTAACAATGATTTATTTGACTGATAGTTTTTACAGGGTTATTTTTATTTAAACTTTACTGCTCAAAAGTTTTAAAAAAGGAGACGGCCTTAATGTCAAATGGCACACCATTGTGTGATGGAATATTCCGACGGTACATACAAAACTCCTTGCTTGAATTAATACAAAAATAATGACAAGTATCGAAATATACTGTTTCAATTAAGAAATACTGTCATAATACTTATATAGTTCTCGAGTATTCGTCTGCTTTAGTTGTAAGTAGATACGTTTTTCACAATATAGCGATATCGCCGTCCATCTATTTAGATGGACACAGTACCTATGAATCTACTCATAAGTTGCTTTATAGGTTATAATAAAGCGGGCATTACATTATCCAATTTGCAGAGCGCTAGGTGAGCTAGCGTGCTAATTTTGTATTGTGTAAAGACAGTTAGACAGTTAGTGATCCAATCTAGTGCGATCGTATGGGCTCTGCCACGCTCGCTCATCTTGTGCACTAGCTAGCGCACTAATCTAGCGCTCTGCAAATTGGATAATGTAATGCCCGCTTAAGTCATGTCATAACATGGCCTGTAAAAGTTTCTATAGACAAATTCTCGTTTTACTGTTCAATAATATTTCGAAATACAGTTACACTTTATTAAACCAATAAAGATGCCTAATAATCGTTCTGAGTACTTATGATTATATTTACAAATGAAATTCGTGAGTGGAGAGCAACAGCTAATTGGTAGAAAATAACAACGTGTGGCAACACAGCGTATCATTATAGTTGAAATGTAGCAACGCAGGTTCGTCGAAATACGAACTGATAATTCTGGACATATTGTTCTGAACGGTACTTACTCAGATTTTATGAGAAAATCAATCAGGTTTTTGTTGCCGTGTGGTGTCGGCTGACATTAGAATGACACCACCCATTCTACCCGTCCGTAAGTGTCGCACAAGGCGACTAAGGCCTGCCTCAAGCCCTGAGAAAACATACTACTACTAAACGCATACTGGCCAGTGAGCATCCTACACAACCAACTGTTCCCGGTACGTGGTCTTCTCTCGATTAAGAAAAGGCAGTAAATTACAGGAAATACACACTCGATTTAAGTGTATTAGTAATTTGTGGAAACTACTACTCAGGATGTGTATTACGTAAATCACAGATTATTGTAAAATGTACAGCACTTTCCACTTTATCCTATTCCTAATACCCCCAGTTTAATCTGTGTACCTATATACTTGTTTTGGAAGTGAGTAAGATAAATCTCAGCTGATTCCCATCCCATCCTATCTCTCCCTTTTCCCAACCGTACCGCCAAATTTATTCCTAAATTTCCAGGTACGTGCCAACGTTTGTCATTCTGTACTGATGTCCACAGTTGACGCAGGGTGACTGTATCCATTTACTACCAGGTGGAGTGTCAGCTTGTCTGTTACCTTCTTCCTACCGGCTCATTTCTTCTTCGAGATAGGTCCTGGCCGCCCACGCAGCGATTCCCCATCAGTTGCCGGTACTGCGGCGGATAGGACTTGCCCATTGCCACTTTCGTTTTGGATCTAATCACAAATGCATTTATGTATGATGCGGGCTATGTAAAGATTTCACTTCTTCGGTTTGATGGATTCGGGTTTCAGTCGTCGGATTGGGGGTTCAGTTGCCAATGTCACAAATTTCAAGTAAATAAGACGTCGCTCAGTAAAGCGATAGTAGGTTTACTGAGGACAGTTGGACTCTTTGCAAGGACACGAGAAACGCAGTCTTATGCTTTTATTTGATTATCACAAACATTGCGCACAAAAATGACAATGACACTTTGAACTTTAATAAACTATCACTATTAAACCACGAAATCCTTAAAACATTATTTTTTATAGTAATTTAACAAAAACTCAAGAGCACCTTCAAAGATTTCACTGTAAAGTGAATAAACGTATTTAACTTTTCTCTATTTGTCAACCGTTATTCCCGTCAAATGATTTTGTAACTAGTTGTAAGGTATTCGGTTTAGTATTTGTATGTTATTTAAACACTGTTGGTGTGTAGCATATTGTGTATTAATATTTATGCATATACCTACTGTATTTTATATTACTAATAAAAGTATTAATTTTTTATCTATTCGTTGCTTGCTGTATGTACTGTTATCTGTTTTGTTTTTCTCTCTAAGCTATGGTTGCCTGGAAGATATCACTTAAGCGTAGAAGCGTCCGGACACGGATACACGATTTCGTTAAGGGTGGGACGAGGAACAATTTCTTTGTAATATTTGTAATATATCTCTTAGGAAATTTGTTCTAAAGGAAAAAAAAAATGATAAAATTCCAATGTAAGAATCCACATAATTCTTACATTGGATTACTCAGCTATTTATCTATCTTGTAAAAAATTATGAAATAAAAACACATACCCTAGGGCAGGGGTGGCCAACTTGTTTAGAACAGTGTTCTACTTTTAAAAAATTTTATCTGTTGCGATCGACTCAATTGTGCTTTAGTGGGATGAATAAAACAATAATTAGATAACTATCAATAATATGATAGTACAATTAATATCAATAGATAACAAAAAAATAATGAGAAGTTTGTGCTTTTATTTCTTTGATAATGTCAATCTTAACGAAAATTTTGATACCGGCCAATAATTTTAATTTCGTTTCGCGATCGACCGGTCTGTCTTTGGCGATCTACCGGCCGATCGTGATCGACTTGTTGGCCACCCCTGCCCTAAGAGCTATGGAATAAAAAAATAATAATTGAAAAAAAAATATTTTTTACTATTAAAATATTTATTTTTACCCATACTTTTTAATTTATTTGTTAAAATTTATGATAATGCTTGACTCAATCAATCGCACCCATTGCTTCCCCCCTAAATCCGCGCCCGAAAGCGCCAATTATCCAATCCAATCCAATCACATCTTGCTACTTATATTATATTCATGTTTGTCATGTATACGATAAAGAGAATTATTATTATTAAACATTTTTAAAATTAGATTTAATACGACATATTATGTAGGTAGGTACTTTGGATTCCTATTTTGATAGTAGTCGTAGAACAAACACTTCTAATCGCTTTGTAGGCGACTAATTTTAATAGCTCTGGATATTGTTTGTTAGTTGAAAGATCTTTTTAACATAGATACTTATTCCATTATACGGAATAAGTGACAATATTAAAGTTAAATAGCTTTAGGTACAGTTAGAAGGGTTTGACTTCTTGCATTGTTTACAATTCTAAAGAAACCACAATAGATGTTTTTTTAAGACCAATGATAATTTTAATTAGCTTTTGCGGTTACTTTGAAGGATTACGGCAACGGTAAAGGTAAAGATGAAGTCCCGTTAAAACGTAGGGTCCTATTATTACAATAGTTTGTCGCAAATACTAGACAAGGGGGCGACAAATGGTATGTTGATATCTTTTTAAAATTTATTTGGACACTGGCATGGCAATTGGTCACAGATAACAAAAAATAGAAGAAATAGAAAAAAGAATAGTGGGTAGGTCCTTAAAGTTACAAAAGTATCTATGTACCTATTACAGAAACTACAATAGTACCTATGTTGATATTTCTTAAATTACAGAACACTTTTCTAATCACAAAGTTCAACACAGAGTGTGAGTAAGAATTCTAACCATAACACACGTTCACTATAAACGAAAAAGAGTCAAAACCAAGTATTAAACGGCACACGTTTTCAACTAGTCGCAGAGGCCCGGAGTTCCGATAAAATGTGGCTACTATAATTGGGCCGTTCTAATAGGTCGGATTTGACATATGACGAACCATATAATCCAACGATGTGAAGTATTAATTGTCATAGACGCAACGTTCCCGAGAAAACGACGCTTAAAATTGATAGAGTTATATTACGACTATATTATATAATGACTATATTAGAAATTAATTACAGCAGCTGGCAACTACTAGGGAGTTGAGATGATGAGCGACTGTGTCGTAGTAGCATCGGGCGGAGTCATCGATACTTTATTATTGTAATTGTCCCTTAGCTACTCAGAACTTTAATCATAGATCGTGAAATAGGCCCTTAGTTCAATCAATAACAATGCTATATAAAGGTTTTCACACTTATACAGCTTATATATCCATTACAAATTATATTAATTACGTTTTCAGAAATTTTAAAATTTTAGTCGTTAATTTAAAATCAAAGCATATTTTTTTGGTTAGGATTTTTCTCAGTGTACCTAGTAATTCTCTGAAATTAATTGAAGTCAGTGGCAAGTTGGAAATACCTACTGAAGTATATATCAAATTTTCCAAATCCAAACACAGTATCTTAAACATAAGCTGTACTGGAAAACCACTGTTTCCTGAAGTCGTTTAGCGGAGTATCGCCAATTGTAGCCGACAGAGCTTACAATCGGGAGAACACGAAATGTATGCTTGTGTGTGTATAATGTTGTAGGTATTTGTGTGTGTTAAGGGGAAGCTGCGTGGTTTTACGTTTGCACGAGGTAGCTTCTTGCGCGGGCTTTTGAGAGGCGTTAAAGATTACCTATCGTACCGTACCAGGTCTCTTCACTGCTGGGTATAAGCTTCTTCCGAGGCCATATGGGGCCCAAGGCCAGTCCGCCATATTTTGTTGTTAAGGAAAGATAAACCGCACTCCTCCTGTTCTTGTATAAGTACCTACCGTGATCTGAATAAAAATTCTATATCCAGTAATTTTAACTTTTCATCTTCATTTTGTTTGAAGTTAAGTTAGAAATTTCTTAAAACATCACACTTAATCTATTATAAGCAAATAGTTAGGTATGGTTAGTAGGTACCTACGTCCATACTGGATTACCGTATTTTCCCTCACTATCGGAAATATCTTTCCCACTTTTTAAAAACAACCTATAACTTTAAAAAATAATAAAATAGTCAAATTAAATCTTTGCCTCTACAAGGTTTGTTAAATACATAGACTTAATAGGCAAATCCAATAAATCAGCTGAAATCACAGGAAATATAAAATAATTTTGACAACGAACCTAAATGTGGCCATATTTGACCCAGGTACCTTACTTACTGATCTTTTTCGTTCTTGTGAGAAAAAGATACCTATTATTCACGTATAGTAAGTGTTTATAACCGAACGAATCTTACACTAAGCTCTCTGTGCAAGTTCAATGTGTTAAAAATACATATTTCAAAGTATTCTTCATTTTCTTGTAATTTTATAGGTACCTACCTACAGCAACCTTTACCTGGGGAATGCTCTGAAGAATTGACAATATAATTCCCACCACGGGTTTCTACAACCGCACCTCCCGTCACAGAAGTGCGATCCCTCCGCATTTCCCAGATACGGAGGTGTCGCGTACTGTTCGGTCCAAAAATTATTTTATACCGCGAACCCGTAGGCTGTGGAACGAACTGCCTCAAGAGGTCTTCCCATTAAGCTACGACATGGGGTTCTTTTCTTCAAGAAAGCTGTGAATAGGATTTTGTAAGGTCGGCTGCGCGCCCGCATACCCCCTGGTGTTGCAGGTGTCCATGGGCGGCGGTAACACTTACCATCACGTGGGACCGCTTGCTCGTCCGCCCTCTTCTCTATATAAAAAAAAAACCTAATACTAAAAGCTATACTTACAATGCGTTTTGGAATTAAATGGTTTCAGAATACATTAGCATGTCGATGACTGTCTGTACGTACATACTCTGTAGGATATAGGTATGTCTCATGGTGGTTCAGATTGTGTAGGTTTCTATTTTCAGTGTGATTTCTAATGGTTGATTTCAATACATTTTTTATACCTATTATGATTATGACCGTGTCAAAAATCATAAAAATCAAATGAAATGACACGTCATGCCATGTAAATTACAATGTATGTCTCAATTCTATACCATGACTCTATTTTTCCATCTCAATCGCGGAAGGTCAATAAGTCATCCCGCCCTTTACTGATCTCTGAATGTGTGAGTGTATAACAACATGTCATGAGACTCATGAGTAAAACGATTTATTGTCTACGTGTGCGTGTTTCTGTTTGTGTGTGTAAGCGCGAACAACTTGTTTGTTCAGAGATTTAATACACGGCAAATTTCTTCACGTTACCTGAGTTTGAGGGCTACAAAGAAAAGGTGGAAAGTGAGAATGATTTATTTATTAATTAATAAAACCTTTTTTTGTATGTTGGCTTAAAAAACGTGAAAATATCACACTGACCTTTATTTTTTTTATGTATTCTTAAATAATAAATATGTGGTTAGAAACCTCCCCTCAGGTTGGCCGCTCAATTTAATTTTCAGTAAGAGAATGAATATCTGTATTTCTCTACTTTTTCTGTATATCGTTTAGTTAAGGGAAAAGGCGGCAGACGAACAGACAGTCCACCTCATGGCAAGTGGATACTGACGCCCATAGACATGCGCGATACATACCAATATCAGTCGAAAATGGCAAATGTTGGCACGCCCCCGGATGCGTTACGCTACCTTTGGAGATTTAAGGGAATGAATTTGAACGAAAGTTTGCGAAAACGGGGAGGGATGAGATAGGATGTGAATGGATATCTGAATGTGATGCATATCTCACTCACTACCGAATCATGTACCTACGTACATTGGGGAATTAGGATAAAGTGAGAAACGCGGTACGTTTCACGTGTACAGTACGTTCAAGTCTTATGTGAAAGAGGGGTAATTGGGATAGTCGAGTGCGCCCAGAGGCTGTGGTATTACAGAGTGTACCCTGTTTCATCCGTTAAATGCAAATTATAATAATAATGAAATAACAATTTTTAAACAGTCATTCAATCATTTAGCTTGTAATATCAAAAAAATTAAAACAAAACCTAAAGTTAAACTTTTCCCTTATCTAGAGTCACATTTCCAGACGTAGACAAAATAGCATTTAAAAAGAAATATGTATTTTCAAAAAATCTGTCCAAAAATATCACTTGCTTCCTTATTCCCCAAGTCAACTTAATTGGATATATCATAGGCGTCTGTTTGCGCATGGCAATTGATTGCAACTTAACAACATGCCAGCAAATTGCCAAGACGGTGGAGAAGGACAGGTATATCCTCAGCACCCGCGGAGTTCAACAAGTGTAAGCGAGATGCAAGATTGCCAGTTTGCGCGCGAAGCAGAACAGGCAACATGATGGCGATACAACGCAGTGGTGAACTCGAAAAAACAAGAACACTTATTTTAGGGTCGATTATTTTTGTTTAAAAGCGTTTAATCACTACCAGTCACCGTTTAACGGGCATCGTTAACCGGCGCGCCGTTTTCTAAATCATTTATTATAATTGACCAATAAAATGTTAATTTTTATAATTATCCTCGTTTTTCTTTATCAAAATTACGATTGGCGCGCGTTTTAAAGGTTGCCAGTTTTCGGAGGCTCGTTAATGTGGTAGTTTATGAAAGAGGTCGGTAATCACTTTTTGTATTTTTTTAAGATTTTTATCTCGCGAGTACTTAATTGTTATTTTCTTTTAATTACAGGTTTTCATAGAGTGTAGTGGTTTTAAGATTCGTTGTAATTTTTATTTATACAAAAATGGTAATTTTATCGCTATAATTGGCAATTTAATTGCTGCATGGTAATGTGTTAATGCAATATAAGCTGAAGTAAGTACCATTTTGATAAATGCTTATTACTCAGGTATTCTTGGTTAAAATCAGTATCTATTCATCCAACAGGTATTTTAAAAATTAATATTAGGTATTTACGGAAATTATATGCAGTAATAAGAAAGATACGTTTTCTTTGGTCTGAGTACAAGGTCCTTTAATCTATACAATATTTTGTTCAATGTAGGTACCGTATCATTACCGTGTTCACTGGTTATTCCATATATTTATTAAAATCTAGATATATTTTTATCGAAAGCAATTTTAATGTAATATAAATAAAAGGCTTGTACATATGCGTGCGAGAAATCTGATCGACCATTAAAATAAAATATTTGTCAAACGATGAAGTAATACCTACTTAACTTTATACATTTATTTAATTATTTGATTTTTGTAATTCCTAATTGAATTTTTTAATGGTCTGACCATAATACATTCCTGTTAATTGAAAGTTTTTAGGATTGTTAAGTTTGCTTTTTCAAGTGAATTTTGCCCTGTATGCGAATGAAAACTGCAGTCGGCACGACATCGCTTTTTTCAAAAACCGCTTGTACTTAGGCACATATTATACCTATTTTGCGGACGGGTGTTACTCAGTTTGACGACCGATTAGTTTGTAGTGAGTTAGTGACCCTAGGTGCTGTGTAAAAGGACCCGGGTTTGATGACCGATCGGACAATCATTTGTTTACAGACAAATGGGTTTGGGTGGTATGGTATCATTGTATGTGTCTCTGGAGGCAAGACACAGGGAATCCTAAAGTGGGCTGTTGAATTTGGCTTTATTAAATAAAACTGTTGTTTTTGATATTGACAGATAAGATGTACTATACTGGACGATGTTTTTGCGTGAATATTAAATCACGCTTATGAAGCAAGCACGCTTGTCACATTGCAAAGTTTCCGTGAGTTCCGTTTCAGTTTCCGTTTCAGTTTCACATTTAGTTCTTAAATAATAAATAAAATAAATATAAAATGTTTGTGGGGAAAAATGTAACATTTCTTCCAATAACTCATCTTCACACTCCCTGTATTTTTATATCTCTGGATTCTGTAATTTAATAATTTGTTTTTTATATTACCTAAGTATGTCTTAACCACTAAACGCATTACTCTCCTGCCGAAATAAAAAGCACTGGCTGGAAACTGTTCGACGAAAAAGAACCTTCTAAAATTTAAAAGGCTGAAAATGATGACAATCAAAAATCAGAAAAATCTAAGGCGCCACACGAGACGAGACACGCCAGACAAGTTTTTGTTTTGAAAACGATCAAGAGAGGACGTTTTTGGAAGAAGTGACACGCCTGTCCCCTTCGACGTTGAGTTGGCCTCCTACTCTCGCCGGCCGCCGGAGCTCTGGTCCGATGCTCTTTGAGCGCTGGTGCTCTTGCTGGGCGCCGCCTGTTGCGCCTGGCTCCATCGCCCCGTCCGACCGTCTAACAGTTTTCCGGCTGACGGTTAGTGCCGCTCTTCACCCCTCTGGGTGTGCACCCTGCTAGGAGCCGCCTCTCCTGCGTCTAACAGTGAGTTTTTGGTGATAAGACTATATAACGAACACTTTTAAGGACTTAATACTACCGACTATTGTATTAAATTAATACTTATTAAATCTTGTATTAGATTTTTCTTGATTTATTCCAAGCTACTGGAAGAAATCGTTACCCTCTTTCTGTTAAAGGTGTACGCCGATTTGGCGATCGGGTGTTGGCTCAGCAATCTGGCTCTGAGAACCAGACGTTAGAGTTGCACGTCGATCGCGGTCGAAGGCCAATGTTGCAGGCCACACGCCTTAGCTTTAACGGGGGGGTGTAGGGATTCAGGCTTGCCGGTCTTGATGTTACAGGGATCTCGGCAGATCAGGTGTTGGGGTGAATACGGAAATAAAACGCCGCTTTGGTTTACATAAACACAGGGGTGCGGAGGGAGCGGCGACGGGCAGCAAGCTCACTTTTCTTCTATATGTTAATTACTACTCAAGTGCTGAGGACGAACTGGCTTGCTGGCTGTTAGGCCTTTGTCTTTTTATAGGGGTTTGCTGCCCTAGCGATCCCCCCGTTCCCTGAGGAAATTTTAATGCTATTAGCTCTCCACTTTTGTACATAATATCTAGGTTACAAGTCTTATTTATCTAGGCTGGTCCTCTTATTGCACGGAGGATAAAGACTATTTTCGGTGGCGAAGTTTAGGTATTTTCCTTTTAATTTCCCTTTTTCCTTATTGTCCCTCCCCCCCTCTGTGAGTAGCAAGAGGTGTGGGAGGACCGGGGGTGCACGGCTTTTCAGTGGCGCTGATACCGGAACTACGCCACCTAGCCCGCAACTTTTTGTTCTAGAACTTATCCTAAATGAAACACACTGCGGGCGGTAGTCTTTATTTTAAACCTTATTCTAGCACCCTGACTTATAACCTAGGTATCCTAGCACATTGGAGAGCGAGAATAAGACATATAAAAACACAAGCAAATCGTACATAAAATATTATAAAATGTAAAGGTAAAGGAACAATAATATAACACATATTTAACCTTAACTAAACATTTTACATCTTACATATCAATGTTATTCATTTTATACATAGTATCGACATCTTATGATAACGTGTTATGTATGTGTTAACATTTTATTATTCCGGAGGAAGGGCACGTGAATTTCATTCTTGACCAAAATCGTGCCGCTTAAATTTTACTACTTGCGGAACTCTGTTTAGACGGCCCTCTTTTCCTCCGAAATGTGTGATGTTAGCACATGCATATTTCGCGCACTGATTCTATATTGTACACATAGGTATATAGGCACCGCACTTTCACTATTCACTTATTCTGTTGTGCACACTTTCCTTTCTAGTACAAGTCGTACCCCCTTTAATTAGCTCTCCCATAGGGAAACGCGACAAAGTGCATGTACTGGTAAGTTTAAATCCGTTTGACCGGATAAAATATAAGGTTAGATAATAAAATACTTGTTTTGTGAAAGTTAAAAAACTTTTTATTATAGCGTTTCTAATTTTTCTGGCCCTGTGTCTTATCAATGATTTTATGCATCAACACCCAGATTTGGACTTGTTTCATTGTATTTTGCAAGAATTTCGCAGGGCGGCAGTGGATATCGGTGGAGTTTAGATATCGCAAACGCTTTCAACCGGGTCTGGTACAAAGCACTTTTCCACTTCCAAGTTACTCTCATTCGGGTTACCCGAGGGATTATGCGAATGGGTTTCCAGTTTTTTGGCTGCCCGGAGGGAGCATCAAAGCATCAAAGGTGGAATAGAGTCGCGTAAGGCTTTTGTTCGAAATCAAGAACTCCTTAGACCCAGTCTCGAATTGGGGTAAACTTAACTTGATCAAATTTAACCCCAGCAAGAAACAAGTCTGCGCTAAGACCGCAAGAATTCATCGCTAAGAAAACTCCATTTCAGATCATCAAGTGGCACCTCGATTTCAGAACATTCCTTTCGAGATCTCTGAAAGTTTCTAGTAAAAAGCTAGGTGTACTGAATAGAGCAAAGCAGTACTTCATTTTAGGGCAACGCTTGTTGCTTTATAAAGCTCAAGTAAGACCCCATATGGAGTACTGCTCACACCTCTGGGCCTGTGCACCAAAGTACCAGCTGGAACCTTTTGACTCTGTCCAATGACGCGCTATCCGAATTGTCGACGATTCCACAAGTAATTTAGACTCGCTCAGCATCCGTAGAGATGTTGCAACTCTCTGCGTTTTCTACTGCCTTTATAATAGGGAATGTTCTAAAGAGCTGTTCAATTTGATGCCAACTTCGGGTTTTATCATCGCACTGCTCGTCATTGTCGTGCAGTTAATACGTATTTCCGTGACGTAGAGTCGCTGCGTACTGTGTGGTCGGAAAGACACTTTATACCGCGAACCCGAAAGTTGTGGGATGAACAACCAGCTGAGGTATTTCCGTTACGCTACGATATGGGGCTCTTCAAGAGAGATGTGAACAGGATTTTGCAAGGTCGGCAGCGCACCCGCAAGGCTCCTAGTGTTGCAGGTGTCCATGGAGTGGTGGTGACCACTTACCATCATGTGACCCGTCCGCTCGTCTGCCACCCATTCTATGAATAAAAAAAATGCCCTGCTGATTACGTTTATATGGAAGTATATAGTTTTATTGTTACTTATTTTGCTAACAAAGTAAAATTGTAAGGTGCTCTGAGTAGGCACATTGCATTAGTTGGAACGCTGTAAAGACTACTCAGATAATTAAATAAAACAAATGTTTTGTTATGTTCGACTACCAGTGGTCTATATATACCTACTATAAATATAAAAATGTTTTTATAATGAAGTTTAATAATTGTGATTACTACTGATTACATACGTATTCCTTGATTTAAATTTAATTTTAGTCTTTAATTTAAATCAAGGAATACGTAATTATGTAATCAGTAGTAATCACAATTATTAAACTTTATTATGAAAACATTCTAATAGTATATAAATAGTTTTTGACTCTAAATTTATGGCCCAATATTTAAAATTTTATTTAATATAAACGTCGCTGTATTACTCAACCGTTTACAATAAAGCATTCAAGAGAGTTTTGCCCAAGAATCAATACACGAAATATAAACACACTTCGCGTACGAATTATACCGAAATAAATAAATATCCCGCCACTCGTAAAGAAGGTCGCGACTGACGTTTACGGCGTGAGCTTCACTTTATTATGTATTTTTTATTTTTTTAAGAAAATTAATTTTTGCATTATGCCAGAACGTTTTGCTTTGTTTCGTTTGGCGCGCCTGTTTCGCGAGATTAAACGATTGGAATATGTTATTTAGTGCCGTTTCTGGACGCGTTCGTTTTATTAAATTTCAAATAAAGATCATTTATTTTTTAATATTTGCATTGAACATGGGAGTTAAGTTTAGAGGTATAAATTGGTTTCAGTTTGTACTTAATTGGATGGGAAGGCACCTGATATAATTAAATGAAGATATTTTATTAGGTTTATTGTTTTATTAAGATTTGCTAAAGAACGTTCCTACCAACATAGCTTATGGAATCAGCATGCTAAAATAGCAATCTGCTGGGGTAGGCCGGGAGGCTATGTACCGGGAGGCGCAATGTGGATCGCACTCCGGCCCGTGGACTCACGATCTAAAGAAATCGCTGGTAATGGTCGAATGAGAGGAGCGAAAGATCCTGTGTGGATGGTGGCGATCCTTTGAAGAGGTCTATATCAAGCAGTAAGGAGCCATAAGCTAATGATGTGGCATGTTATGGTATCGTTGTAATCCTATTGTAACATTTAGTATCTAATTAATATTAATTTAATGTATAAATATTAATATTAATTGGTATCAATATGATTGTTTGAGTTTGTCTAATTATTTTAGAAACTTTAGATTATTTTAGAATTTTAGAATATTCTAATTATTATCTACCATTATTCTAATTATTTTATAAAATTTTAGAGTAGAAAACATTGGAGAATGTATTGAACTTTACATATAAGTTTTACTTGTTTTCCCAAAAAAAAAGAAGGAAATCTCTGGAAAGTCAATCTTCAGTCTTACTATAAAAAGGTGAAACACAATGAACCTTAAGAGCTTAATTTTATGTAGAGCATTAAATTAGAGAGATCACAAAAGGTTAGAAAATAATGTTTATAAAGCGGCATCAATGAGAAACTACTAAAGATGCCATTAAAAACGGCTAGTTATTTTTACAACGTGACGTCGTTATAACGTTTATAATTTAGTTATTGAATAGAACGACCAATTTTTGTATGTTTACGACGCACCAAGATCGTTAAAGGGGTTATCTTATCTGCTTCATTAATTACATTTAAGTTTAAATCTTATGTTAAAGAGATAAAGTACATTATTATTTACGGTACGTTTTTGAATAAAGTAATGGCAACACTCATTCATTTGACATGTTATAGTGTTGACATGGATTTTTAATGGTGTCGTTATTGGCTTAATTTGTGACAATATACCGTGTAATAAAATGAACGAACAGAATAAATAAATAAAACGAGTAGTGTGTTTAATATCATATGATTACTGAAGTGTTAAATACCTACTTACATAATCATTAAAAACCTCAACACGAAAGTACTGGTCTGATACAATTTCCAATTACTAGTCAGCACTAAAGTCTGGGCGTGCGATGGCGGCCGGCTTTAGAATAACCACCCCATCCAATGAATACAACCAGCTTCACATCGGCTATTTTATTTCGATTAAATGTGGTATAAATAAAAAAAAACACTAACAAATGCAATAGCTCTTATGAATTAATTTTATAAAACTCAAATAATAAACTGTGTATGTAAAAACGGACTATTAAAAACTACTTACCCTAACAAGTGCAAACCGTTTTTTCTACCACACGATTACAAATAAATGTCACTTCAATTGTAATAAAAAAGTAAATTCATACACGATACAGAGTGCTTCAATTCATTCAGTAATATTTACACCCTAATAAGGTGTTTTTTTTTTACAAATTTGTTGTTAGGCACCGCAGAACATCATTGACATGCGAAACGAAGCGTTTCATGAGATATTCATTAATATAAGCTGCATTGCACTGAAAGCTTTTCCGAAGTACAATATGCACGACTTTATGGATCGAAAATTAGTGGCTTTTGTGTGAGACGCGTTCAGACAGACAAAAGACCAAAATTCCAAACGTTGTTGTTTCCGACTCTATATTCTGGCTGCATTCTCACAGCCGCTGGGCGCACTCGAATGGCGACGTTACTTCTCTCTCACAGAAGACTACCTTGAAATGTACTGCATTTCCTACTTTATCGTATTTCCCCAATGTACGTACGTATTTTGGTAGTGAATGAGATATGCCAGAGCCCATTTCCATCCCATCCCTCAACATTTTCCTAACCCTGTCTCCCAATCCATTCCTTAATCTGCAAAGGTAGGCAGCGCATCCGGGGGCGTGCCGATATTTGTCATTTTGGACTGATATTATTGCCATGTGTCGCGGATGTCTATGGACGACAGTATCCACTTACCATCAGATGGACTGTATGCCCGTCTGTAGCCTTATTTTCTATAAATAAAAAAATCTGAATCACTTTTTTCAAAAAATATTTCATGTACTGACACGGCTTCGTTACGATTTTATTATACATATGTATAGGTAGGTATATAGAAGATTGAGATAGAAGTAACATGTCACTGTACAAACTATTGTATAATTTACATACTCTTGTTCAGATCATAGGCTTAAGATTCAATATTACACCTGTCCTTGTTACACTAATACGAAACATATTTTGGTCTCTCTCACCCCCCGGCAGCCGAATGTCCTTTCACACCTGCGTATTACATTTATTTGTTTGAAGTTTAAAGCACTCCTTTTATTATACTGTTGTGTGGGTAGATTCGAAGAAGGTTGTAGCTGAAATGCATTATAATTAAATTTGTTATTAGTGTTTTTTCTGTAGTCAGTCAAAAGTTTTAATTATTATTTATCACAACGTATTATATTTTGTAATAAAACAACCGTTGGATCAAAGTCGCGTTGAAATGACTTACCATTCACGAGATTCTGACCTGAGTGGTACAGTACAGTGAGTGGTACCTACCACTGAGTTTCTGTAATAACTAGCTAAGCGGTGAAGGATACCTATTGTAATATCTAGCTATATTAATAATAATAATAAATACCCTTTATTGCATACAAATACTTATTACAAGTGCACACATAATAAATGACAGAATACAATAGGCGACCTTATCGCTAAGGCGATCTCTTCTTCTCTTCGTTTTTTCAATTATGACTAGCTAAGCGGTTAAGACTGGTGTTAGCCTCGAGGCATCAATACTCCGTTCACATTCATGCAATCGTGAGTGCAAATCCTCGGCTCGTAGTCGTATTAAATTTAAACCAATGAATTTTTAAATATTGTCACTAGCTCGGCGATGAGGAAAAACATCGTAAAGAAACCCGTATGTTCGAGAAAACAAATCTCTAGTAGGTATGTATATCGAATAATCGGCCCGCATACGCTAAGGGAGGTCTGCGCCTTGCAGTAGGACGTTATTAGGCTGATATAAATTTTGGTCTTTTGTAAAACAATAAATACATTTCTAAACTTAAACCTCATTCAAATACTTATTTAAAATAACCATATTAATATATTAAAAAGAAAAACTCACTTGTGTCGTTTTTTATCGATCGGTTCCCACTATACATCTCGTTAGCGGCCGCTTATAAATTTGTCTGTCTGTCTGTCCACGCACCTCGAGAACACTATTACGGGCTAAACTGATCGCTCGCGCACACACACTCCATAATTGTTTATTGAACATGATACATTGAAAGTTGGTTTCTAAATAATTTATATTATTGCCGAATGGGGTTATGTAACAATATAATATTAGTATAATATTAATTAATTTTCAAAATTAATTAATATTATACTAATATTATATTAATTATTAATATTAATTATTATATTAATTAATTAATATTAATTAATTTTCAAAATTAATTATTATTATAATGTATGAAAAAAATCATTTTTGTTAACACCCTCAGCGGTTAAAAAATCCTCTCATGGCCTTTGAAAAGGTTAAAATAGAAACAAACCAGTCTTGTTGACAATCTGCAATAGATTAATACGACCTGTTACGAGTACCATCGTTCGTGCGTAATGAATGATCATGATCACGCACGGCGACGGTGATCCACGGCTGGACACGAGCCTCCTCATGTATGGCCTCAAAACGACACACAGGCCAAGCGGATCCGTGAGTCCATTATTTTAGAGATGGTGTAGTTCCACGGGGCTTGTGGTAGCGACTTTGTTACCCCCTAAGCGCGACGACGACAACGGGATGAGATTGGGTGGTGCCTTAAAGCCGGCCGACGCAATACACGGTAACCGTAATCAGATAATTAATCAAATAACGTCACATATTTTTTAAACTTTTTGTAAACATCAAATGTGTCGCATTATCTCGCCGTTTAGCACCACTTTCACCGAAACTCAGTTTTATATCTTAATCGGAACAAACATACAAATGTTCAGTGATAACGGGCGACATACGTTCACATTGGATGTCCGTGTAATGGGTAAAAATTTACCTTTATCTTAAATTTATGTTTCTTTACACTAGGGTTGTCACAAACGTTTCGATCCCAATAACGGAGCGATAAGCGTTGATTTGTATTTTCATTATATTAGTATTTATCTTTTTTCATACATAAAGGTTCAATATAATACAGTGCAATACAATAAGACAATAGACAATAAAATATACATATAATAATAACGAAAAGCAATGTGGACACAAAAACTAAAAAATGCACAAATAGACAAAAGGTACCTATATTAACAATTAAATTAATGCCAATATTAATCGTTAATATTGCCAATTATAAATAAGACGTTTAATTGTACATTGATGGTAAATTACGACCAGCTTTGCTGCTTCTGTTCTGCTTTCCTGTATGCCCCATAACATTTACATGGCATAATGTTGGCTGAATACTGTACCTAAAACTTTATTTTTAAGATCTTTTGCAAGAAGTATCCTTGCAAATAAATAATTCTATTCTATTCAAGAAAGTGCCCTCGCAAGTATATTGCGTTTCACCTGTAATACAGTCCCAATAACAGCAAGATTAAGACCATGGGAGATAGTAGATGACCTGGCGATGCTCTCTATAGGTAGATTATGGCCGTCCATTTATGTCAAAATATAATGGGTGCAACCGGTGTACTGTGAGACGATGCTAGGTGTGCCGCAGTGTAACCTGAATCACCCAGTAGGCAGATGTAACTAAGGGTACAGGAGTGACAAATTTCCAGCGATTTTCCACATTTTTCCACATATCCATTTTTTTTATATTTAATTCGTAAATTAATAGAATGCATGTAGTTTTTAATCTCTATGCTTTTAATTATATTTTTAGTTTAGGTGTGTAGCCGCATACTGAAAAGAATATAAGTCTGTTTCAAATGAAAAACTGTTGCACAGCACATTTTTTTATATTAATAGAGGCAGACGGATAAGCAGCCCACATAATGGTAAGTGGCAACTGCCGCCCGTGGATACCTGCAACACCAGCGGGTGCGCTATTCTATTTGACAACATATATTGACATATTATATATATACATTTGACCAAAAGATGATTTTCATTTTATTGACTGTCATTTGTTGATCAAAAAACTGTGCCGATCATTTGCGACAACCCTACTACACATCTCTGTATCTTATGCCGTAATGACTCTATCGGAGGTTAGATAAAGGTGTAAAGTTGCATCCTAACACTGATAGCTTGATAAAGATTTATATTAATTGGCATAGGTGATAAAACTTAGATATTTATGCGTGAGAAACGTGCGTGCTAGATTACGATAAATTTATTAATGTACATATACATATAAGTATTATATAGGTAGGTAATTTTTGTATTAAAAATGTATATAAATATATATTTTGTATTTTTTCGAAAAATATATCATTTACAGACACAGCTTTGTTTCAATTTTATTGTGTGTATAGATTACTATATGTACTTATAGGTATTATTGTATACAATAGTATAGATGTATACACTAGTATATTATAGTATATATATCCAGGGCCGTCTTAAGTCTATTCTGCGCCGGGGTGCGGGAGTGTATCCTAAGACAGTCAAACATCCTATTGTGTATCCTATGACAGTCAAATATCCTATTGTGTATGCTATGACAGTCAAATATCCTATTGTGTATCCTATGACAGTCAAATATCCTATTGTGTAATTGTTTACTATAGCGTTATATTTTTTCATTACCTTTAAAAGGTGGGCGCCCGGGGTGCACCGCACTCCTTGCACCCCCTGGTAAAGACGGCCCTGTATATATCTATACTATAGTATAGATTATAGTTAAATTAATTATAATGGAATCAAAACTTAATTAAATTACTTATCCAATCAAATCAATTTATAAATGTTGTCAACTTTAATAAAATGATCCTTACACTGAAAAGTATAACCGTGTGAATATAGAAAGGTCAATCAGCTACCGCACTGAACTAATAAAATTCTCACACCACACATCAAAACAATCATCTAACGCGTTTCGATTGTTACCTTACTTCAATACCACCCATCGCCTCCAATAAACTATTCAAACAGTGATTCTAACACTCGATGCAAGCAATTGTCACTTTTATTCTCTCGCTAATAAGACATATGACGATGTCCATGGAGTGTCCGTATTAATTATGTTATGTGGAAAAGTGACGGATCAAAGTAATTGACGGCTACAATGACGAGACTGACAAACCATTACTTTGGTCTCAGATATACATCTGTGGCGACATACGGGTTAGGGCGTTTGAGGCGTGCGCGGTGCGATTGACGGATTCAATTATTTTTTTGTTTACTTTATTGTATAAAAGTAATATATAGGTTTAATGTAGTACACACAAAGTATATAAAAATCACCTTTATGTCGGAAAATTAAGATTCAGTTAGATACTTAGACGAATACAGGATATAAATACCGTGTATGAAGTTTGAGTCACCGCGTAATATAAGTTAGTGTGTTTTCATGAGCTGTTTTGATTTTATAGTTCGAGAGCTATATTATTACTATAATTCATTTTTAAATATCACTTAAATGATAAATGTAGTTCTTTAGTATCTGTAGTTTCTGTAGTATTCTGTAGTATACTACAGTATTATCTGTAGTATTATCTATAGTATTATCTGTAGTATTATCTGTAGTATCTGTAGTATTCTTTAGTATCACACCGCCAGTCTATGTCTCTCTAGTGCTAGATATAGACCTCTCGCCAGATATGCAGCACATACGATTTTCCACTGTTTCTCATTCAGCTATTACCGGCATCTTTTTTCAAGTTGTAAGTCCACCCGGTCGGAGGACAATCCACGTTACGTTTCCTGTCTCCATTCGTGATCTCCTGATCTCCATTTGAGGGGCCGTCTACTCCATCTGTTCTTAGTTCCGCAATTGATATGACCTGCTCACTGCCACTTCAGCTTGCCGAATCTTTGAGCTATGTGGGCAACTTCGGTGGGAATTTCTTCGATTCATTTAATAATGTAATTTTAAAATTATTTTGTCCGTCGGCTCTTGGACTAAACTCCAATAAGGTACCTAAAACAAAAAGAAGGTGAAGTGTCTGTTTGTTTGTAACTTATGTACATTGAACACAATCGTTAAAGTGTGATGAACACCTCGGGCACCTACTGAGAGCATTTATACCAACAGGTTTTGTATAAACAAATAATGATTTTGGTTTCTTATAACGTTTCTTACGACAAGAGAAATTTTGTTATTTGTACATGGTAATACAAAGGTGGCTTATATGGTTAAACCACAACATACCATCAGTCTTTGTTTCTAAACCGATGGATATAGGGTTTTCCCAACATTCACCATCACACACAACCTTCTAGGTAGACTTTGTTTTACACCAAAAAAATACAGTAAAAATGACACAACAGTTTAATAAGTAGGTGTACAAAGGTTGAACTTGGGTTGAGGGGAGACTTATGTATGTACGAGTATTATATAAGAATGATAGAAAGTTATTTTTGTATATATCAGCCTATAACGTCCCACTGCATTACACTCATAGTAAATCACTGAGGGGTTTCGGGCCGTAATCCACCACGTGTGCTCAGTGCGTATTGGCGGATCACATATTCCAAATTTTTCTTTATATCTGGAGCATATGGGTTTCTTCACGATGTTTTCCCCCGTAGAGCGGTGATAGCCCAGGGTTCTCTATACTCGATTCACATTCATGTGTTCATGTGATCGTGAGTTCCAATCCTCGGGCCTTGCCAACTGAGTTTTTACATAACTAATGATTTATAAAAAAATATCACTAGTTCGCGTTTCCAATTCAATTTGTCGAAAATGTAACCAAACATGGCGACCGGAGGTGACTGTGGTAATAATTGTTTAAATATCCATAATTTATTGATTTAATGAGACTGCTAGTTTATACTAGGTTTAGGTAAAGCTAAATGTTAACATATTTCATTGATTTGGTTTTCTTTTCGGCCAATTGGATTGGAACGGACTATACAATTAGTTATGAAAATGTTGCTTTTATAATAGTTAATCAAAATGCAAAGTTATCTTGTAATGTCATAATTCTTGGAATGCTGTTGCAACAACTAATTGGTTACTGACGTCAAGATGCCAGCGTATGGGGGTTGGAATCCGGTTGGACAATAAATTCTCTGTGTTATGTCATCCCGCTCTGCTGGCCAGGTGGACTGATGAATTAATTAGTAAATTAATGACGCCTATTACGACAAAATATGGTATTTTATTACCTCGAAGAGAAGTTCATGTGTTCAAGTTCAAGTGAAGTTCAAGTTGCCATATGTTCGTGGATGTCTTCTAAATTGATGTATAGTATATCGGTAACTGAACGGTACAAATATAGCTGTTCTTTGTTTTATTAGTTTTTGCCATTTGCCATTTGCTTAAGTAAAAATATATAATGGGGAATTGGGGGAGAGTGCATGATGCATTCCCACAGCCGCTGGTCGTACTCGACGTGCCTCGTTACCCCTCTCTCACAGAAAACTAGCTTCAAATGTATCGCATTTCCGTACGTGTTTCGGTGAGTGAGATGTGCCAGAGCCCATTCCCATCCTATCCCTCCCCATTTTTGCAATCCATTCCTTAATCTGCAAAGGTAGGCGTGCCAACATTTGTCATTCTGGACTGATGTTGGCATGTATCGCGGATGTCTATGGACGACAGTATCCACTTTCACCATCAGGTGGACTGTATTCTCGACTGCCGCCTTTTTTTTAAAACAAAGGCTTTAACCGAATCATTTTCGAAAACTGAAATTATGAATTTTGTTACGTATTTATATAATGTTTATTTATCCACTATTGGATACGGGCTTCCTCATGTACATTGTTTTGTGCACGAGGGTTGTATGGCCTTAAAACGTCACCCTGGCCAAGCGGGTTGGCGAGTCCACTCTTTTAAAGGTAGAGCAGTTCCTCAAACTCGTGGTAGCCACTTTGTGATCCCTTAGTCGCCTTTCAGGACATCCACGGGGGATGGGGTGGTGCTATTATTAAGCCGGTCGACTTATTATTTTAAAAAAGTATTTGAACGAACAAAAGGTTGTGTATAATGAAACAATTAAAAAGAAGTTGTGACGTATTTTCCGGAAACGCCCGACGTCGGCCGAGCATTCCCGATCCTAATCGTGTACAGTTTATGTGTATAGCGGGCCATATATCAGTAACGCGATACGTACACAATAAGACAACACGTTTTATAAGTGGTAAGAACCTTTTAGTTGGGAAATTGAAACGTACGCCGTGATTTTTCATTGTAAACTCGGGTTCGTGGGGTTCCGTACCGGAGGGATTTATTTATATTTTTCCTATATTGTAAGTAATTAATATACGCGATGTTAATAATGTCATGCGCATACTTTTGTGCACGAGGGATGTATATGACCTTAATACGGCACGCTGGTTAAGCGAGTTCATTCTTATAGAGATGGTGTAGTTCCTTAGGGCTTGTGGTAGAGGCTTTGCCATTTAGTCGCCTTTTACGGCACCTACGGGAAGTGATGGTGTTATTTCTATCTATCTATCTATTTATAAGGCGGCCGACACCACACCATACCACTTAGAGTATAGCCTTTCTTAAGGCTCGCCATCACACACGATCCTCGGCTCTTCTCATCCATAGGCGAATTTATTTAACGTGGCTGGAGGCGCGTCCCGATACCTGGCCTCTGTTCGAGGACTACGAGAAAGCCTTCGACTCCATCCAGACCTGCGCAATTCTACAATCTTTACAGCGGTACCAAATCGATGGGCGAGATATATCGAGGTGCTGAGATGTCTGTATAATACATGACGGCCCGAATTTAAGACCAGCAGATCAGGTCGATCCAGCTGAGTGAGACAGGGTGATGTCATATCTCCGAAACTGTTTGAAAACGCGCTGGAAAATGCATTTAAGATGCTGGACTGAGAAGGACGTGGAATCAATGTGAATGGTTAGTATTGTACGAACCACTAAAGAAGAGACTTGACGAACGGTAGTAGTGGGAAGTCCGCGCAGATACTGCGCCTCCCACGCTCTTTCCTTTACCCGATGACGCCCCGACCCCTCCCGCCTCAGCTAAAGTGACCTATGAGTCGTCTACTGCGCAAGTCGAACCACGTGATCGGTCAGGCCTCTTCTTTCGTAGTTCAATTTATACCTACATCCTACATCTTCTTCCGTTAGCTTAGATATCGCAAAGGCTTTCGACCGGGTCTGGCACAAGCACTGCTTTACCATACCAAGTTACCATTATTCGAGTTACCCGAGGGATTATGCAATTGAGTTTCCAGTTTTTTAGCTGGACGGAGCATCAAAGTCGTTGCTGACGGTAGCTGGTCCGACAACATGCCAATTAATGCAAGGCTCTGTGCTTTCTCCCACATTGTTTCCTCTGCACATTAACGACTTGTTACAAGTCAGTAATGTGCGTTGTTATACTGACGACAGTACTGGAGAAGTTTTGTATAAAGGCCGTGCAAATATCCCTCCAGCCGAGGTGGAAGAGAGTCACTTAAGGCTTGTGTCCGAAATCGAGAACTCCTTAGACCGTGTCTCGAATTGGGGTAAACTTAACTTGGTCAAATTTAACCCCAGCAAGATACAAGTCTGAGCATTCGCCGCTAAGAGAGCTCCATTTGTCGTGGCACCTCAATTTCAGAACATTTCTCTCAAGATCTCTGAGAGTTTTGGGATCCTTTACGTCTATATTTCGAGCAAAGTCGAGTTTCACAGTCATCTGGAGAGCAAGACAAAACTTGCTAGTAAAAAGCTCGGTATATTGAATAGATCAAAGCAGTACTTCACTTTCTAAAGCTCAAGTTAGACCCCATATGGAGTACTGCTCACACCTCTGGTGCAACGAAGTACCAGGTGAACCCTCTTGACTCCGTCCAACGACGCGGTATCCGAATTGTCGACGATCCCACTCTCACAGGTGGTTTACAATCGCTCAGCATCCGTAGAGGTGTTGCATCTCTCTGCGTTTTCTACCGCCTTTATATTGGGGAATATTCTGAAGAGCTGTTCACCAGGTTTTTACCATCGCACCGATTGTCATCGTCATGGGGTTCCACTTCCTTGACACAGAATCGCCGCGTAAAGTGCGTACACTTTATACCGCGAACCCGAAAGTTGTGGAATGAAGTGTCAGCTGAGGTATTTCCGTTATGCTACGATATGGGGCTCTTCAAAAGAGCTGTGAACAGGTTTCTGCACGGTCAGCACGGTCCATGGACACCTGTTGTTGCAGGTGTCTATGGGCGGCGGTGACCACTTACCACCATGTGGTCCGACCGCTAGTCGGTCAACTATTCTATATAAAAAAATAAATCTTCGTTTCTCCCATGACATCTATAAAATAAGATGAATTTTTAACCTCGAAATTTACGGAATCCACGTATTAATCAGCTAAAATCTCGTACGGTATTGTCGCTTCGACATAACATACGTGTTTTATTACCGCTGCCCTGTCCCTCCAAGTGTTAGATTGAGTTATCCAATCCTCAACATTCCTAATATAACCACAATATTGATGGCGGGACTTATTCTAACAAATGACTATTTTTAACGATTCGGACTTAACTAATTTATTGTTTAGTTTCATGTTATTTATTTTATTGATCTTCGTTTAATTTCGACGCTTTACGCTGCGGGTTTTTATTTTTATTTTGATTTATTCAGGAGGTACGTGTTGAAAATAAATAATAAATTTGTATTACCTAGCTAAAGTAATGCTATATTTTTTCGCTTCCGCGTCTAACAAAAATAAATATTGACATCTATTTAATCAGCCTTTAATGTCCCACTGCAAGGCACAGGTCTCCCCTAGTAAATCATTCTAGTTTCGGGCCGTCATCCACATGGGCCCAGTGTGGATTGGTGGATAGGTACACATACACCAGAATTATTTTAATCTGGAGTATGCGGGTTTCCTCACGATGTTTTCCTCCCACTACCGAGCTAGTGACAATTTTTAAATATTCGTACTTAATTAAGTCGAAAACTCAGTGATACGGGTCGAGGATTTGAACTGACGATCACACGAATGTTACTATAGATACACCAGATAAAAATACCAAGTACCGATGTAAACTTTAGTCAGGTAATTTTGACATTTGAAATGAAAACTTGAAGAGGCTGCGTACCATTATTTCTGTAAAATTAATTTAATGAAATGAAAAACTTTTCATTAAAGGATTTTGTTTTTTATAGTTTATTGGTGCCGTGTTGTGTCGGCCTACTGTCGGTGTACTGAGGTGTAAAAGGCGATTAAGGCGACTACCACAAGCCGTGAGGAACTACACCACCTCTAAAAGAATGGACTCGCCAACCCGTTTGGACAGCGTGACGCTTTAAGGCCTTACTCGTACATCTTCATGCAAGAGACAATGTGCATGACGAGGTCCATGACCAGCAGTTAATACTGAAAAGGGGTAACGAGGCCAGTCAAGCGCGCCTATCGGCTGTTGGATTGCAGCGTGCACTCCCCCCCTGCAGGTAGGTAGTGTAGGAAATGAAAACTGACTGCCTTACGAACAACAACAAATGTTGTACAAATTGTCTCTGTGGCGAGGTATCCAGCATGCTGGCGTTCTGCCAGGTAATGGCTGGCCCTAGGATTGTCGGTGGTCGCTTTAATAGGTATCAGAGATAAGTTGGTTGTTAATGAATAATATATATATATATATATATATATATACTAAATACCTTGAATTATATATGATATAATACAGCGAATTACAACTACACAAGAATTAATTAACTCATTCTTGGATATAATTACCACCATAGTACCACCATGGGCGGCGGTAGCCACTTGGTAGCTGCTTGTCCGTCCATCCGTCTCCTGTATTATAAAAAAAAACACAAAAAGAACCCATGACCCGTACATAGGCACATACTGAGCATTAAATACTGAGACAAACGGGTCTAGAATCTAGATTCTATTCAACGAAGGAAGTTACAACTACATTTTGTATGAAGATGTTACCATCGTTACACGATACATTCCTCTCCTCCTACGCCGTAGCATCATCAAGGCAGTATGGAGGTATCAGGCTATCGGCCCATCTGTTCTTAGAAGCGGTCCCCCTGGGGGACGAGAGGGGGCCCGGGCCCCCGCTGCGACGGTAATTCACGCGGCTCACACCTCCGGGGATCTGGATTGTGGGTTGTAGTAGACGTGGACAATTTTGATACTTGTTTTTTTTTTTACTGTATCCAAATTAGTAGTTAGGTTTTTTTTAATTTCAGTTGTGTTTACAACGCTGAGTTATGTTATTATGAGTGACGTAATGACAATTTGCTTGTGTGCGATAGGATCATTATGTCCAAAAAATTCCAATAATAATTTGATGGCATCTCTCCTAAATTTTTGTGAAATTTGAATTTCATTGATTAAATTATTTATATTACATATTTATTTACTATTTTAAAAAAGAAAAATACTTTATTAAAAAAATCATATAAAATTTTCCCAAACTATACAAGATGTCTTCGAACTTTTCGGGAGGTACACGATTCTGAGTTTATTGAAATGGAAATTTAACAAATCTTTTTTGCAAATAAATCAGTTTTTGAGTTTTTACCAAATTTCTCATACAAATTTTGTAAATGCAAAGCTCATAAAATAGATACTTTTACAAAAAATACACAACAGTTTATGTCAATTAACTCAAAAAAAAAAGAATCCCCAAATATCAAAATTATCTGATCCCTAACGACTCGGTAATATATTGATGATGCTGTAACGCTCTATTGTGATCTTTTGTTAGATTATGATAACTTAGATAACTTATTCCCGAGTTAATATAAACGTCTGACAGATACAAACGCGGTATAGTTAGTGTGGAGACGATTCTTGTATTTTTTTTTAGAATACAGGTGGTTCACGTGATGTAAGGCGCTATGGAACATGTTGAAGGAGAAAACAAACAATAATTGTATCAATAATGTTGACTATACTCCGGTTATCGTAGCGCGAGCTCTGACATGGGGCGTTGTCTATTTCACGTAAATAGTTTTTATTCCGTAACACATTAATCGAAAATAAAAAGAAATATTTTTATGATATATATTGTAAGTACGAGTTGTAAAATTAAAATAATCAAATGTTTATTGTTCTTTTAATGTAATTCTGTTCGAAACAACGAATAAATTCATTTTCCTCGATTAATGTATATTCACATGCTCTTGTAACGGAATGTAAATTGTACTAGTGTTTTCAACCGAGTTTTTATCGATTGTTGATGGTTGACTATTTAAAGTAATATAATTAATATTATATACAGTATTAAATATATAACATTATTAAAATATTTTTAACCCTTGATCCGGTTTTATTGTATTTTTTATTATTGTATATAATTAATCGTGTAAATAATTTTATAAAAAAAAAATTTTCCGGCCTTCTAACTTTCTAGTTTCTAGTTTATATTTCATTGCATCTTAGTAATAAATTGAATAGAAAAGACAGTCGAATAGAGAAGTTCTTCCTTATCGAGGAACGATTAACCTTGAGTCATAGTTATAATTAATAATAAAAAAATCGATTAACTAGGCTCTCATCGATTAAGTAAGTCTCATCACTGTGGTTTTCTGTCAGCTGTCAGAGCTTATTCTATAATAAGCGGAGTATAGATGATTGAAAGTTTTATAGATGTTAGATTTTATATATTTGACAGACGAGCATACAGTACGTACACGCAATGTAACGCTACCTGCCCTTACAGTATTCACTGCAGGACTTGGGCCTCCTCGTGTATGTTAAAACGCCACGCTCGCGCTGGCAGGTTGGCGATTCTACTCCTTTAGAGGTGGTAGTAGGTGGTAATATCTCTGGTGTTTCCTCAGGGTTTCTTGGTAACGGCTCTGTCACCTTTTACGACTCCCACGGGAAGAGATTGCGTCGTACTATTCTATAGTCTGCCGACACCACACGGCAGCGTAGGTATATATGTTACCGGCAAAATCCGATTCCAGGTTAAACTAGTTTTCGCTAGGCCATACTAATTAAGCCAAAGCGTTTTAGGATAAACTAATTTAGCCTAGGCAATATCAATTTGTCCTGACACTCTTCAGGCCAAACTAGTATTGCCTGGGCTAAAATAGTTTTGAATAATAATATAAATAATAATAACAACATAATAGTCATTTAAACGAACTAATATTTTTTTTACCTATGGCTAGTTAAGTCAATCAACTTGTTAAGCTTTGGCTTAACATCATCAGGACGCATCACCGAAGTCTTAGGTGGAGAGATTGTATCTATATCCCGCGGAAGTGTGGTGGTCGAGACGTCTTGTGCGCAAAGACCGCGCACAACCCTCCCCCGCACCCCCATGGAACCCCCGCCGACTGCTTCCGTCGGGGGTTGTACAGTCTCTCCCTCATTTTGGTATATCGAGGGAGAGACGAGAAAGTTTCAGACTAATTTGATAACAATAGATAATAAAGAAAGTTACTACAAATAGAATCCGACAATCTTGATTATCGTCTGTCACCACAAACAGTTCAAAATTCCAACCAAACTTCGGAAGATACTTGTCTGAGTCAGGGACTTTCTATAACATTATCCAGGTTTAGCCTGAAAACTCACTAACGAAAGAAAAAACATAATTATAATTATTTATTTGTTTTGAAATGCTGTTACATGTTGGATTCATCGAGACTGCAATTTTGCCCTACATTTAAAGCTAAATGTTGAGATATTTCATTCATTTGCTTTTGTTTTCGGCAAATTGGATTGGAATGGACTATATTCACATTTTACTAAAAACACTGCAAATTCCATGAGCTACAGATAACCTGCGAGGTACATTGTACCCATTATCAATCGAACACCGCTCGTATATCAACTACGAGTATTTAGGCCGACTTTTATCGCTCTAAACGATGGTACTCAATTGCCAAGTAACAAACTTAAAACTACCTTCCAATTCAACCTTATTACGTATTGGAAACTGTTCATTTTTGGAAATTTTAGAGGATGGCATAACGTTGTATTAAAAGCGTGGGCAGATTTGCTATTGTGTTCGGTTCGGATGTAGGAATCAATTGATTTTAATATGATAAGTAGCTTATTCCAATATGGCCTGTTGATAGAGATTTGAGCTTCTTTCTAATCGACTACGGTACGGAGGTTTCTTTGTGTTGCCAGTCTAATGATTCGTATGTTCATAAATCGTACCCAAGTCATTTTTGTCCAGTGCTCGACACGGGGTCCCGCATGCATATTGTCCTGTGCATGAGGGGTATATGGCCTTAAAGTATCATACTGCCCAAACGGGTTGAGCAGTCCATTCTTTTCAAGGTGGCATTGTTTCTCGGGGCTTGTGGTAGCGGCTCTGTTATCCCTCAGTGGTCATGACATGACACCCACCAGCAGAGATGGGGTGGTGTTATTCTAAAGTCGTTCTCAAATCTATTTAGTTCTATCTATTTAATTCTATTAGTTCTCAAATTTCTCAAGTCTATTCTATATTCATAATCAGAAAGATCAATTTCAGAAGTCTAGTCATGACTTAATCCTGCTTCTCTCTCAACCGTTAGCAATTTTTATATGTTTATTTTATATTTTAAAATTGTTCTCTCAGTGGATATTAAACAATCGTGTAATTGTGGGAAGCTATCCGGCCAGGTGGACTCACGATATGAATAATTTTTTTTTTTTTTTTTATGGACGGATGTGGCAGACGAGCATACAGTCCACCTGATGGTAAGTGGATACTGTAGCCCATAGACATCCGTGATACATGCCAACATTAGTCCAAAATGATAACGTTGGCACGCCCCCGGATGCGCTGCCTACCTTTGGATATAGGAATGGGTTTGGAGAAAGGGTTGGGGAAATGGGGATGGATAGGATGGGAATGGGCTCTGGCACATCTCACTCACTACCGAAACACGTACGTACATTAGGGAAATAAGATAAAGTGGGAAATGTAGTACATTTCAAGGTAGTCTTCGCCGGTGGTGAACGAAATGTCGTGTGGCCTTGGGAGAGGCTTATGTCTCCCAGTGGAGAAATATTGGAATTATGGTATCTACCTTTTATAAAATACTAACTGTTATCCTTGTCAAAAAAAATAAATTTTAATAGTTAAAAACTGCAAGTAACTCAAACCCTGGATTCATGCTTAATTCCGAAGATACCAACTAAATTAAAGGATACAAATTATGGATACATTATAAAATCTCCTTCACACCTCCAAGTGTGACATCTGATACCCACTTACGTCATTTTAACCGCCAACACTAAACTGTTTCACGGAACGGATGACCCTCCTCCGCCGCCGGCGGAAACTATAAATATGGTCAACATTGTGACGCAGGTTTAATGCGGGCATTACAGGGCGACAGATCAAAATCGATGTTAGCAATAGACATGGGGCATTGGGATGTGTGAATCTTGTGGACTGAGAAAATGGAATTTGGGAAGCTGGAACTGGGATGATTAGGAACGCCATTAGTTGAAAGATAGGTACGCTGATGAGTGACGGTATAAGTAGATAGATAAAACTCTTTATTGTACACGGAAAACAAAACAATAATAGTTATTGTAGACACAAAATACACAAATGGCAGTTTTATTGCTAAAAGCGACCTCTGTCGGAGAACCACTATATCCTTGGATATAATGGTAGTTTTTGGAATATACTAGATATACTATAATCTATATAGGTACTAATATTATAAAGACGTGGCGTAACTAGCCCTTTGATAATCGACTGCTAGGCAATTGCTCCTTAAAGCTTAATGCATTGTGCCAGCGTAGCGGATTGGTAAGTCCACTCACTTAGAGATCGTGTAGTACTCTGGGCCTGTGGTAGCCGCTTAGTGGTGCTATACTAAAAAAAAAAAATAAAAAAAAAAAATCGTTGAAGGAATAAAATCGTATCTTTTTTTAAAGATTTGTATTAGCGGCCAGTAAGTAGCGGTTGTTAGGGTTATTGAAGTAAGAAGTCCGATATATCGTGGTATTTATTTTTCTTAAAATTGCAATACGTATTGGTTTTTTGAGCATTCGAGGAAATACGTATACAAACTCCTTTGAAGCCTGTAATCAATTTATTCAACAGACCGATAGGTGGCGCGTGTAACCACGGAGTCAGAAGTTCAAAAATGTAATATAAAACCTTTAAGGTGCAATAGCTGTTGACTAAATCCGAAATTCTCTAAAATCTATAAAACAACATTAAAATCACACCTATAATATCTAAACTGCATATACATCACGGCACCGCGCGTAGGACCAACCAGCCAACAAAAGTTACGTGTCATGTCGGCCATGTTGGATAATTAATGTCAGTTTATAGCTTATTAATGGGCATTAGAGACGTTTATCGTCGATTTAGGATGAGATCTGTGTTATTCTGCGATGGTTATAAAATCGTTAGAAGGGAATAACTGATATAAAATTCGTAGCTTTGTTGTTTCTAAATTAATTCGCCTTAATTTTTCAAGTTTATAAATAAATTAATGTAACAAAATCACCTCAAACTTTTTTCTAAAATTTTTGCGGGAACTCGGGAAAAACTCGGTTGAATTCTTGTTTGATTATTAAAAAAAAAGATTTTTGTGAGTTGTGTGGTTTAATAGTTTCTTAAACGTCAACGGGCGTGATGTTTGTACACAATGTTTGTGATAATAAAAAAAGCACAATACTGCGTTTTTCGTATACATCCAAGGAGATTAATTCTTTGGTCTTCAATAAGCCTACTATCACTTTACCGAGCGGCTCCTAACTTACTTTGTCGTGACTGGACATTCAAATTTGATTGCAATTTCGAATTTGAAATTGTTAATTACGAAGAAAACTTTACGCTGGTATAATGTGCTAATTGTGCTATTGCCATATAAGAAAGTAAAAAAAAAAACATTTTTATATAATTCAGTTGAATGCATTACGTTATCTTCTTGCCTTAAAACATTTATTTTGTGTCTCTTCTATTGATTTTATAGTCTATTATTTGGATACGTAGAAAACCATCTAAGATTTACGAGTTAAAGCACCTTCATATCTATGTTTTAGTAACATTTTAAATTCGAAATTATATTCTCGAATCTGCATATACATGTCTCCATGTCATATTTATTGTCATATTGCCGATTATGCTGATCGTAATTTGTAAAAGAAACTAATAAATGAAGATATATTGTTATAACATTAAAAATATGAGTGGGTTTGTTCTATTAATATTATTTTACTTATTTTATTTAAAGATACTCCAAATATTTTTATGATTTATGAGGTCACACCAAAAAGAGAAAACTATTGATTGATCTATCGTAAAAATTGTGTTATTATGATAAACAGTATGCATAGAATGCTGCGCATAATTCTTTGGTTATATGCGCAGGATTCTAGACATATATTTTAATCTGTTAGATTTTAAAGAAATTTCATAGATTCAAACTTTGAATTTTGGGAAATATTTCACTATATTATTTCAAATAATCATCAGCTCACCAGATCATCAGAACTAGCCTCAGGTACATTCAGATTTGGTAAGTGTTTTCCTTCATTCAATTATTATTCATTCATTCATTCAAGTATTCATTCAATTATCATTATTCAATGTTTATTATCTTAGCCGATTGAATTGAAATTCGGTACTCGTATATGTAGTTTGGTTAGGTTGGGTCTATACCTCAATTATATATTGAGCACCTTGTTGAAATAATGGACTCAACATTTTATTTTAATTATTTTTGTTTATATAGTTATAAATACCGGTGCGCCACAGTCGTCGAGTCAGTTGCGCTCGAGAAGCCGCAGAGATAACATCTCTCCGAAAGTGAACGCAGTCTCCACTGAAGATGTCAACCGCAGTTGTTGACGAAACGTTTGGAAGAAAGAGAAGAGATTCTAGAAGGCCTCGGCCAAGTAGCCCGGAAGATTCAATTAATATGGACACTGGCCGAGAAAGCCTACACTCCACTATTTAAGTCTTTAATACTCTAATTGTTAATAAGTTAACTTTTAATAGATTTTGTTACTTAATTAATTTGTATGAAAAAAAAATATTTTAAGCTATAAATTAGATGATAAATGTCTATATAAACATGCAATTCAAAATTAAATGTCAAATATGTCAATAAGTTTGTTAATGAACCAAATTGGTTCAGTAGTTTCAAAATAAAAAAGCCGCTACTACAATCCCTGAGGAACTACACCACCAATAAAAGAGTGGACTAGCTAGCCCGCCTGGACAGCGTAGCAGTTTAAACCCAATACGTTCCTCATGCACAAGACAATGTGCGTGAGGAGATCGACGTCCTGTAGCGGAGGTTAAAAGAGCTGGTTAAGGTTACGGTTACCTTCATGATAAGAATCACGATTTTGGCGGGAACTCGAGAAGTGGAGTTGAGTTTTTGTTTCATTATTATAAAAAATGTGTATTAGGCGTTTTGTGGTTTAACAGTGATAGTTTATTAATCTTCAAAGTGGTTTCCGTTAGTGGTGTTTATGATAATCAAATAGAAGCGGTGTACTGCGTTTTTCGTGTGCTTCTAAGGAATCCTCTTTTATTCGCAGTAAACCTACTATCAGTTACTGAGCGACCCTCGACATGCTTCGACGTAACTGTACATTGACTTTATAGGTAGGTACATTTATAGGTTGTAACTTTGAAATTGTTTATTACGAAAAAAGCTTGACACTGAAAGAATGTGCTAATTGCACCATTGCCATATATGAAGAAAAAAATAATACATACTAGACTCACAATTTTAATAATAACGCATTCCCGTTAGACTCTCGTATATTAATAACAATGTCAACTTTACGGTGACAGCCTGTAAGTAAGGCAACATTATTTTATGATTATTATTAACTTGTAAGTGCATTTATTATTATAGTTTTGTATATATATGTTTTGAGCCTTTAATAAAGAACTTTACTCCAATAGATAAGAAGACTTTAATGAAGAAGATTACTGTTACTTAAATTAATAACTTTGCACATAAAAGTAAAAAATATATAAATAGCATTGTATTTAGCTAAGCACTTACTCTTGATTCAATGTATGCCTTGTTGGCTGTCCTACTAAGTAAATATATAAATACTTTGTAGTAAATGCTTCTAAGGAACCTCGATTCCACTACGTTTCCAGTATCGGACGTACTTTCCAACGACTACCGTTGCCATAACGTCTTTATAGTTGGAATATAGAATTATAAAAGTGTTTTTTATTGTTCCAGTAGTCATTGAATTAATATCTCGTAAGGAATTATCGGGGGCAACCCGGTAATTTTATATGTATTTTATGTTCTTGTTCAAAATAGGTATGTCCTGCTGTTTTTATGTTCTTTTTTATTAAGTAGTTTATTTCGTGATGGTCGCACGCGGCACGAAACGCTGCTTGGTTTCTAAAAAGCAAGAAATAGAATTTAAATTAATTTCAAATGTTTTCAAAGAATGATGGTGAGTGGATACTGTCGTCCATAGACATCCGCGCGATACATGCCAACATCAGTCCAAAATGTCAAACCTTGGCACGCCCTCGAATGCTGCCCGTATTTGCAGATTAAGGAAACATTCGATTAGATTCCTTATTATTGTGTAATGTCCCAATCATCCTATTGGTCTATCCTAGTATTTATTGTTGAATATTTATCAAATATTAAAAATACTTTAAAGTTGAAGGCAAGGAGTAGTTACTAGTTACATCCATTGTCAAGAAATTAATAAATCTATAAACATTTCCTCAATGAGGTTTGCATTTCACGTATCCGCTTGCTAGGCTTTTTGAAAACAGGTTGATTTCACAAAGTGACTACTACAACAAAAAAAAAATCGTAATTTACATTATGTGTTCAAATACCTAGTTCATATATTTACCATTATCATACAATAGTACATATAAACTTCATCTAATTAAACTATTTGAAAGCTAAACGGCAATTCGACCAGGATATCCAATGTTTCTATTGGACAGTTTGGCATCAAATGTGCGTGTGGATACAAAACAATGGACACTTAGCGTGTTTCCGTGGAACTGTGGTCCAATGAGGAGGATCAATAAATTCGACAGCTCAATAAAATTCGGTAAACTACGCTGGTATGTTGGACCTCCGTGTTTGGGTTGAGGGTGGTACACACTAATATGTTTTTTTGTTTTAGGAAATAACGTTTGGGATAAAAAGTTTGCGTTTATCATCACTAATCGCTGTTCCATTAAATTGATAAGCGAGTTTATTGTCCGTCATCTCTTTAATAATATATTTTTTAAGTATTAAGATACAAATCATTCACCTTATCTTATCTTTTTTAAGTGTGGATAAATGTAACGGCATAAATTAACAAATGGAAATAATGAAAGGTCTAATACATTTTTAGTTGTGTGGTTATGGAAAAGCACTACCTCATCTCGTGGGTGCCGTAAAAGGCAATTAAGGATAACGAAGCCCCTGCCACAAACCCCGAGGAACTAAACTAGTGGTCCTCATTTTTTTTTGACCAAGGGCCAATAGCGACAATGGGGATGACAACTCGGGCCACATACATTCTTAAACTTACTAATACTCGTCCGAATCGGCGTCTGTTTGTTTGTTTAAAACGCTTTCATGCATAAACGGGTGGACGAATCGTGATGAGATTTTACATCAACTTTTCTGGGGATCACTAAAAGGACATAGGCTATATTTCTTCCCGGGAAAATAAACAGTTGATGCGGGATAAACGAAAATCCGCCGGCATTACTGTAAGCGTAGGCTCAGTTTCTGTGGCTGACCTGGTCTTATAAATCACGACTGAGGGCTGTAGGTATGTATCATTGATTTGGGCCACATGCGGCTCACGGGCCGGAACTACACTATCTCTAAATGAGTGGACTAGCCAATCCGCTTAGCCAGTGTGCCATTTTAAGGCGCATTTTAAGACAATACGCATGTCCTGCAGTGTACGATAAAGGGGCTGGTTACGATTTTACTCTAAACGAGTACCTATCATTTCATTTCTCAACAACCTTCATAGATTCTTGGCCAAATTTTGGGTACCATAGATGATCTGCAAGATTTCATCTTCTCTCAGGACATGTGTTGATGTTACGTCACTTCAACAGTGTATACTAGACCTCACCAACCGTTAGATAGTATCGCATGCGACGCACGGGCGACAATTTAGTGGCAGCAATAATACAAGTGCGGATAGCATAGTAATTGGTAGGCTGGTAGCACAGAGGTAGCTGAGCGAGTACACGTCCCGGCCGAAAGTAACACACATCGACTATGATCGGCTAGCTTCGGTTTTGTAGAGCGTCGTCTCTGTCGTGTGCCGGTACGTCGCTGACTTGTCAATCGTCGTACATGCCCACGACAGAGACGACGCTCTACAATACCGAAGCTAGCCGATAGTCTCATTCTAAAGGCCGATGTGTATTATTTTCGGCCGGGAAGTGTAAGTGTTTCGTCTTGTTTACTCGCGGAGCATGTGTGGCAGCGTTTTGAAGATTTAAACCAATTAAATTACAAGTAACGTAAGTTTTAATAACTCAAAATTACTAGGTACTTATTATTACTAGGTATTACTAGGTACTTTCCATTTATTTTGATTTTGGGACATCATAATTAATGAAAATAATATTTATTTAAAATGTCTACACTTCGTCCCATCGGGATGAAGTTGTTGTGGGACGAACTGCTGAATTAGCTAGAAATAATATTTAACAGTAAATTAACAGTGAGTAAAGTAAGTAAACTAATTTCTTTTGCAAACATAAACAAATATATTGCTATTAGGCGTACAAAAACATTGACTGATATGTATATATATGTATGTACATATACATGTATGTATATACATGACGAGGAGTCTTCCTAACCCATTACGCCTCCCAATTCTTTCTGGGGGAATGGGGATTCCCACAAAGAGAATTAGGGAATTCAGAGAGAATTTCACTCCCCGTGAAGAGTACGAGTATAATGGAATAAGAAGCTGCTTTTATTCCATTAGGTATACATTCCATGGGATAGTGTGAAATAAGATACGATGGGATGAAAACTGGGGTTTGGCTCGATAGTAACTTGTGATTTTTTTCACCTTTATGGTAACTTGTAACCAGCATATAATATGTAGCTTTAAATAGCTTAACTTATACTGGATTGCCAGCGTGAACTGACCAATTCAAAGGATAACACACACTGTGATACGCAATTAAACTAACATTCGTTCTTAGAAATGAAAACAATTCGGGCATTTAGTTAATTTAAATATTTGCTGTTCGAACAACAGACAGTGGGACCACGAAAACTTATCACTCGCTATTAAAGCAAGACACAGACCTCTGTAAGAAAGGTAACTCATTTTATTTTTTAGGCTACGCCTGGATGGAACGTCTTTTAACTTTCGAATTTAAGAAAATTGTCCCTATATACCATATTTTATGGGCGAGGTTATATATCTATTTATATGTGTATATGTTATGGGCGTACACACATGCAAAAATTTCTGTCTATACATACAAACTATATTTCGTTGGGTAAAGCTCACCGAGCAAAACTAGTTTTAAAAGTACGCAAAATAGCAAAATCTCCAGCTGGTACTGTCATAATAGTGTTATCCTTTTAATTTATTCTTTATGTGAAAATAAATAAGAATCGGAAAGGTTCACAGTTAGCATGGTAGCATCTTACATTAAAGTAGTTATAGAGAATTAGATTCTTAAAAATTAACAAGAATCATAAATTGTTTTACGTGTATTGAATAGAAAATATTAACTATAGTTTGCTATTCAGTATAGTTACGACTGTTTTTGTTTTTCAATAGAAATTGTTATGTTAATAGGTAATTGTTGAAAGGTTGTCTTTCGTTCATTTGAAATTTTAATCGCTTTGACAATAATATATTTAACATTTCTCCGGGCTCTCCATAAAACGCAAAGTAAATTTAATTTGTAAACGTCTGTAGTAATGTTTAATTTGAAGCTTAGACTAACAGTGTAATGTTTGGCATTATATCGAGTATTCGCACTTCGTGAAGAGGCTGAGGCTTTCAGATGGTGTAGAAATTGATTCTTACCAGACTACATGAAAGAAACTGTTTTCCTTACTTTCTCTCTCGCCATGAAGTGTAATATTGTCACCGATTAGGAGTTGAAAATAAATTTTTAATCTCTAAACGGTGTCAGTTTTGAAGCACACTTCCCGGAGGTCGAAACTTTGAGGGTTGGATATAGACTGAACTGTCCTAACTAGACTTTTCATGCATTATTATAGTAAGTAGCTATACGACATTATTTTCCTACATGCTCTGTGGAGCGGATTATCTTAACTTAAGCTTATTCCAATCTTCACACTGGAACACAGCTAATTATTTTTATATTTGCTCTTTTTTGTAAATTATTACAAAAGGCCGCGTTAATGTCTTACAACAGTATCTCTTAGTCAACCTTTGGGCAATGCAGAACGTGAAGTGTTCATCTTTATTATTAAAGGTCAAAGGGTAATTAATACAAGTGTTACAGAAACCACCGTATCTCGTGAACAATGAAATAAACAATATAATATACCGTTACACGCTTAATAGGACAACTAAAATGACTCATTGACTCTTATCTCACTTAAAACGACTCAAAAAAAACCTCAAAATTACGGCAATTCCAGACAATAGCCGAACGGAACCTGTTTCCATACATTTTCCAACCAAAAAGCGGTTTTTAGTACGTGTTCGCCTCGATTTTCCCTCGTGAAACAGCGATTTTGTCGAAAAATGCTATTTTTGTGGCTCTAATAGTGGCTATAAAGAATAAAAATGGTAAAGATAACAACTGTGTAACGTGTGCGCCGGTTTTGTGTCAGAATTGAGAATGACTTTTGACACGGGTTCTCGCAACGGGTTTACATGGAGCGGTCTTTGCCCATAGCGACGTTGCTGTCAAAAATTTACAATTAACGATCAAATTCAATAACAGTCAATTAATTGTCAATTAACTTTTAAAAATTTTGATTATTTTTGTATAATGTATCACTGAAATAACGCAAAAGGCTGAAAATAGGTTGTAGTCTCGAGTAGAATTGATTCTAACAGTTTTTGCAATAAATTATTGTTCATTTCTAGTATTTTTCAACACGACGTTGTACTCTACCGTCACTGCGCGTGCTCTGTACTGAATGATGAGCGCCTCGAAGGATTTAGATAGAACAACAAAATTTAATATGTTTGTAACTTTTGATATATTGCCTAAAATCATTTTATTTTTCGCTAGAACAGTTCTATATATCTTAGTATATATCTTATTAGTTGGCTTGTTTCGGCTTTTCGGTGACACGCTGGATAGAAAAAAATAACAAACAATTACAATAGTCTACCTGTTGGTTAGTGGATACTGTCGCCCGTGGACGCCCCGAAAGGGATGCTCCCGGATGCACTGCCTATCTATGGAGATTTGGGAATGGATTTGGGGAAATAGGGAATTGGAAGTAAAACTGGACGAGGGTTCTTCTCATTCCACACCTTCTAAACCTCTTTGAAAGGATGGGGTGGGATGGAAAGTCAAAAGTATAATGTATAATGGAATTCACTGAAATATGAAGTTTGGTAATTTAATTCAATATTAAATTACTCATTTAACGTAATTATTTATCGTATCTACCCACATAACTGTAAAATTAGTAGAATAATTGAAAACTTTAGTTTATTAGGTACTAATTTTTGGTTTCATATAAACCTTCCATTACACGAACAGAAGGAATGCCAGCAAAAGTCGTCACACGCCATACAATTCATAGAGCGCTTTTCCATTTCAACACAACATTCGACTTCTCTATAATTAAATTAGTCTTTAATTCACATAATTTTATGTTACTGTTATACTACAGATTAGGTTTAAAAAATACAATAAGCAAAAATTGTATCTCAAACCACTTTGGAATTCCATCAGCCCATGTCTCTCCCAGGATCGTGTATTTCATATACCTAAGCAAATAAGCATGTTTATAAATTATCTACGCTTAACCTACGCTAAAGTGTATGCAGTAACAGGCGCGCGGCGATCGCTAGTGTTGTTGGTATTCCTCACTTTTTCCAGTCGATTAATAACAATTTTATAGATACCTACGAGTAGGTACATACTGCCCACAAGTGCAAAAGGGATAGATAATGCAAGGTGTCCGAAATTTGCGCAAAACTTTGTCTTCTCGCGTTACTTGTTGTTACAAAACACAAAAGTGCCTAATTGCGTTATAATCAATTGTAAAAATTCGTCAAAAGTGGTAAAGGGAGTTAAGAAAGGTGTTTAGTTTCATTGGTGAGTGGTTTCCCATTAATAAAATTTACTCGTAACTTAGTCGTCGGTGCAAAATAAGTGACACGCTTGGTTTCCATATTTGACGAACTTGCGTCGTCTATATGTGTTTATTTACTTTAGGCAACAGAGGCCCCGAGAATATAGCAATCAAAAATTAAAAAAAACTAAATATTTAATATATTATCATGAACTGCGTTATGCTGTCAGTGGGCCTTTGGAAGTCACCATGGGAAACGCCGGAAGACTACATCCTTCGGCCAGCGGTCCTCACTGGTGTACGTCTCCAGGTCTATGATACAATCTCTAACGTTTATAAAGTTCCATAACCAATGCACAGCAGTGTCGACAATCAGCTTTCTGTCGAGTCCATTGGACAACAACACCGTGTTTTCTTATCTAAACAGTTTCCGAGTAAGTACGTGGTTTACTGGCCGAGATTACGAGCAAATGAGCGGCTTAAGCGCGTGACCTACGTGTGAAATTGTCGAAGAAATTTACGTCTTTTTGGCTACTGTGCTGATTTTTTTTTTATTGTCTTATGTAGCATTATTGTTATTTTAAAATGCGTATTTTTTATTTTATAAGGGTAATTACAAATGGGACATTATCTGAGAAACGGGACCTTATCTTTCCAAGCCTTGTTTTATTTATATAATTAAACTTTATTGAACAGACAAAATGTAAAAAGGCGGCCTGCAACATTCTCTACCAGTCAACCATTGTGCAAACAGAGATTATATAAAAAATGCAATTTTTATTTTATTGATTTTTTTAAATTTTATTTAAGGCGGCCGACGAGCGGACAGTCCACCTGAAAGTAATTGGCCAACGTGCCAATTCAAACCTACATACCTACATGCCAACATCAGTTCAGAATGACAAACGTTGGCATGTACCCGAATGCGCTACCTGCCTTTGGAGATTTAAAGAAATGGATTTGAAGGAAGGGTTGTGAAATTGGAGAGGGATAGGATGGGATGGGAATGGGTTCTGGTATATCTCATTCACAGCAGCTACATACCATTGGGGTAGTAGAAAAACGTGGGAAATACAGTACAAGTATAGTCATTGTAATCTTCTGTGAGAGAGGGGTAAAGTGGCCAGTGGAGTGCGACCAGCTGCTGTGGGATTCACCGTACACCCTCTCTCTCCAAAGAAGAATCAAGGGTTTCCTTGTGGGGGACAAGTGGGGGTGGTTCTTATTCCCCATTCTTAACCCTTTTCCCAAATTCACTTCTAAATCTTAAAAGGTAAGGCGGCTTGCCATCGTTTGACATTCTGGACTGATATTGGCATGTATCGCGGTTGTAGCAGGGCGATGTTTCCATTCACTAACATGTTGACTATCTGGTTATTTTGCATTCATTCTGTAAGAAAAAGTTAGTATCATGAAAGATACTTCGAACTCTATAAAAAGACAGTACTTACGAGTATATCAGCTTATGACGTCCCACTGCAGGGCACAGCCCCCCCCCTCCCCCTGGTAATTTAAAATTACTTACTTTAGTTATTAAAAAATGGGTTGTTTTGTGTGAGGTTTTCACCGACTCGCGATCCCGCAGTACCTCCCAAAGCAACGCCCTAAACCGAGGTCCGTTCCGCCGGTCTACCGGCGAGGGAGCTCTTAGGCTCGTTAGGCTACACACACTCTTTGCACCTGGCTGAGCACCTTCTGCGCTCGTCCTAAACCATACAGGTCCGGTGACAATTGAAAAGCCCCTAGGGCCACAAGAATTTAGCCATACCGAAAAAAAAAGGTAGTTTTATACATCGTGTTTGACGACCAATTAGCCCAGTTAATATCCCTGCCTGCTGTACAATAGGTCCCATGTTTGATACCTGGTCGGACAAACATTTGTTTAAAGACAGGTGTTTCTTCACGTCTGTGTTGAATGTGTTGTGTTTGTCTTTATATGTGTCTCTGGATCCACGATACGGAATCCTAGTATGGGTCATTGATTCTGGTGTTATTTATTACTTGGCGCTTGTTTAAATACAAGTCTTACATATCTAGACTTGTCTATGGTTGGTGAGAACTTCTATCTAGTTCGCCTAAAAATGTGATTTTCTCGATGAAATTTCAGAACTGCGCACATCCATTATACTAAAAGAGATTAATAGAAATTAAAAGTAAACAAAAAATTTAATTAGTGTCTTTAGATACGGCCTTTATTCTTTTAAAAAAACACGGTTTTCGGCTTCCTACAAAGTAGATCTTAAAGTCCGTTAAATAAGCTGTAGTTGACTCCTCAACTAAGGCACTTAATATAAGGGAATATGGCTCTTATCGTATCATCAATAAGGCATATGAAGATGGCAATTAACTCTCTGATTAACCGTGCTAGTTGGAAATTGTCGTAAAATTGCCGTCAATAGCAAAGCCACCCCCTGTCACACAGTGATTAAATGCAAACACTCGTCTCGAATAACGTAATAGGGGCGGTTGCCTATCACACTGATGTGTCACAAAAATAACAAAAAAAATAGTTAGATAATAAGTATTTTAAGAGGCTGTATTATTTTTTGTATTTAGCAAACATGTAGGCAAATTTAATAAAATTTAAAACCAGTCTAAAGTTGTATCTCCTGATATGCCAAACTCTGTGCCTCAGACGCTTTATTTAAAGACCTGATTTAAGCAGCTTTAACTAATTGTATTGTCAAAATTCACCTTTGTAGGTAAAGATATTTTAAGTAGGTAATCGTAGGCTCAACGTAGGCACACTTCGTCGGCACAATGTGGCTGAGCAGGGAGTGAAATTCAACGCGTTGTGAAGCAACGTCCGTTGACGTTGTTTAAACGAGAATAAATACTACTAGATTACAGGAAAAAGGCACACATAACCAAAGCGGTGAGGTTTCTCTAATCCTTTTTCTTTTAATCTGAGATTATACCTATCTATATATATACTCATGATGTGACGATGAGGTTACAAATCCTCGTAATATATTACTATGATGACATGACAGTAATACTGTGATAGTAATACGTCATGCTCCTATAAAATCTATTTGCCATCTCTCGGTCGTAGACGAAGTGGCATTATACTCCGTCCACTATGTTATTTTCAATTTGACGTTTGCACGCTTATCAAATTCCGTATTTCTTGACAGTCAATTATATTCGAAACAATTTCATACATTATTGTTGAGGGCGAAAACATAGTGCCGTTCTCTGAGTCATACCACAGACTATAAGCTATCACACGTAAAATAAAACGGAAATAATAGTTTTGAAATGAAAGTATATTTAGAAGAAATAATATTAGGTAGGTACTTATTTTCAAATAAAACAACTAAAGTAATGTGTTATAGTTATTTATTATTCGCTATAGCCAGTGTTGCTAGAATAAAAAATACGTTTTATTACGATTTTATTACTTATGACTTTATTGTTTACATATAATACAATCGATTTAATAAATTGATTTCGTATTAAACACATTTATGCGATTAATAAATCAATTATTTAAAAAATACTTTTAATAAATCGAATCTATAAAAGCGAATGCAAATTGTAATAGAATTGTATCGATAATCGAATCGGTAATGGGTATGAAGCAATTCGGATATCACTAAACTGATCTGTCATAGAGAAAATAACATAGTGGACGGAGAATAATTATTCGTGTTCTAAGTTCAACGTCAACGTGCGTTGTTACAACGCGTTAGATTTCATTCCTCATTTAGCGACGACGTTGTACCGACGGCGTTAAATACATTTCTTAACAATTACATTTCTTTTTACACAGTTTTTAAAAATATCGTATAATATCATTTAAATTTACTCAGAATCATAAAAGGAATCCATGGCTTCAATCTTCGGGATATATGTAGGTATCTGTTATTCGCAATATAAGGAATAACGTTTACTTGTCTGTCTGTTAATTGGCGTTAATCTAAGAATCCGATATTCTTAGTGTTTTTACTATTATAATATATCGAATATAGATTTATAAATGGAGATAATTATATAAGTAAAGTCTACAAACGTATCCAAAATAACTGCGGTGTGAGCGTGTCCCGTGAGAGAGAACATTCGCATAGCATCAATAAGTTTATAATGTTAGGGCATTTTACGCCCAATTGCTTGCAAATTATTGGTGGACGTTACAATAAGCACGCCGAATTAAGATGCAACTTTGTATATTGAAATTTCGTATGCACATAAAGACCTATGCACACTGGTCAGACAAAAGAAACATAATAATTGTTATGTAAACGGGTTACTCGCGATTTATTATTTATTTATTATAGCCGATATTTCGGTCCAGTTACATGAACAAATCTGTCTACCCTCCATCGTGTTCGTTTTTTATTCACCTAACCACACTGAAATTGTTTTGTTGATTAAGTTTCTTCCACACTATATTAACAATATCAATATCTGGGTTTGCAAAGTTCAATCACTGAGTCCCATGTATGTAGCAACATAGATCCATTCTCGCGATTGAAGTTTCTACATTTTGTAATTCCTATTGCCTCTCGGACCAAACGCGGTCTGTAATGATGTTCAGTTGAAATTACTTTTGGTTTGTGTAATTCAATCCAGTGATTGGTTCCTGCCTTTAATAAGTACTCTGCTATTGCTGACTTGTGTGAGTTATTTCTTTTCATGGTGGTTATGTGTTCTTTTACACGGCTTTCTATGTTTCGCTTCGTTTGTCCAATGTATGAACTTCAACAGCTACAATTCACTTTTTAGACTCCATTGCTTGTAACTCCTGTAATTGTAACTACAGGTATGTTTAACCACAATAACAAAAGTTTAAAAGAAACATAGTTTCTCTATTGCCGGCAAGATAGTTCGATAATGTAAAGGCTATCGCAGGAGTGGATTAAATAAACGTACGTACTGAAGTATGTATCCAGCAGTGGATGCAAAACGGACGATAAAAAAGAGAATCATTATCATCAGCGATGATGATGATGAAGGAAAAATATACATCTCTGATGTTAAGATTTTAGACCGTGTGGATAAACTAATAATGGTATCCTAATAGTCACTTTTACTCTGCATTTTTTTTGTCATGGTTTGAGTGACAAATTGATATCTAGATAATAATAGTAAATTCTTAAATGAGTACAAACATGAGAGACATACATAATTAAGTGAGCATCAAAAAATACTGAATGGTTTAAAGGTTAATTAAAATTTAAAGTTTAATTCAAAGGTGGGTTATTTATAGGTTCTCTGGCGACAACAAAGACATAACTTTGTGGTGAAATTCTTCGTAATTTAAAATTTATTTCAGTTAATCAAAAATAGTTTGTTTTGTTGTACATTTAGCATTATTTTGCTGCCTGTTTAAATAGTTCAAGAAAGCTGTGACCAGGATTCTGCAATGAGATCGAAAAGACACTCCGAAAAGGTATTTCCGTCACGTTACGATATGGGGCTCTTCAAAAGAGCTGTGAACAGGATTCTGCAAGGTCGGCAACGCCCCCGCAAGCCCCTTGGTGTTGCAGGTGTTCATGGACGGTGGTGATCACTTACCATCATGTGGCTCGTTCGCTCGTCTGCTATCTATTCTATATAAAAATACAAGCCTAAAAATAAATAAAAAAATGTTTTAACTATTTCTGTCAGAAGAACGTTACTATAAAAGTATCAAACACGTCACTCACATGTGGTTGTAATGGTACTATTGTGTTAGTGACATCAATAATGCAGTAGTGCGGTAACCAAGTAAATTGGATTTTTTGTTCTTGATGAGAAATATATAAGGAGATCGATAGACTATTATAAATGTAACTTCTTTAAATACATTATCTAAAGATTCAAATAAACAAATAAAAGTTGCATCATCTTTTAGCGAACCTATAAGCATCCCAAGCAGATGTCTAAATATTTTTTGCGATACTCACCCTCTAGTTGACTTTACACAATCGTGTGACGATCTATCTTTGTGTTCGTCGCTAACTATTGACTTGGAGTGTCGATTTCAATTATGCTGGCATTGTGACATTGTGGCCGATGGACATTCGATTCGGTTTTCGAGAAAAAGAACCTTTTTGTATCATTGTTAGGTGCTTTATGATGATACATACTTGTGAATTAGTATCGATGAAACGAATCGTTGTTTGGGTGGGTGTAAATTTTGAAGTTATTCAAGCATGAGTATTAAATTAAAAATAATAAATATTTGTTAATATCGTATCCAGTGTGTTGACGAATTCTGAAAGAGGTCAATCTACTTACTCGTAAATTCAATACCTGATAATACTGGTTATAATACTGGTTTTATTTAGTGTATTCTATATATTCTGTATTAAAGTATTATCCAATCCTATCCTAAATAATATGTAACTATATTACCGTAACTAACCCCACCCCACCCCTTATTAGCCACCGCTGGAGCTTGGCCTCATACGTCAGTACCAATATTTATTATAATCGATAGAATTAGTGTAAGAATCTGTATTTCTTGAGTTTCGGGTTGCTGGGCGCACTCGACAAATCAAGTTATCCCTCTCTCACTGAAGACTACTGTAAAATGTACCGCATTTCCCACTTCATCCTCGGTTTCGTTATGTTTCGGTAGTGAGTGAGATATATCAGAGCCCATTTCCATTCCATCCTAACCTAACCCTCCCCATTTTCCCAAGCCTCACTCTGAATTAATTCCTTGATCTCCAAAGGTAGGCAGCGCATTCGGTGCGTGCTAATGTTTGTCATTCTGGACGGATGTTGGCATGATTCTTGGGTGTCCATGGGTGTCAGTATCCACTTACTATCAGGTGGTATATTTGCCCGTCTGCCACCCTCATTCTATATAAAAAATCAACCTTGAGCAGCCTTTGCGTCATTGAAACTTTTGACTATGAGGTTCCCTGTTATTTTCTAAGCCAGGTGTTGAAAACCTTTTTGTAATCAATTCTTTTATTAGCATTTCTGTCCGTCTGTAAATTTGTTTGTAATATTGGCTGAATAGACATTAAATTAGGCGTAAAATTTATTTTGTGTCAATAAATAATGAATTATTCGGTCGTTAGAAGGACAATGATGAATAACTTCGCTTTGGTTACTAATGATTTTTGATGACGCAGCATAAAGATACTTGAGAGACTATTAGCTTATTTTTTTTAAGAATTGGCATACAGTAATTTATTTTTAATGCATTAAAACGTTATTAAAACTGGTATTAAAGCGTCGGCACAAATATATCAAGATACGATACCTCTTGACAACACCCTGTTCCATAATCAAGATTGGTCCTTTCAGCAAGGTGCTGACACCGGGACATTAGGCTCGCTCAATACAGGCGTCCCTAGAAAAGAATATTCCTGACTTCATTAGACCTTGACATTAGTCGCTGCTCACAGTGCGATCGAAAAGACACTTTATACCGAAAATCCGAAAGTTAGGGAATGAACTGCCAGCTAAGGTATTTCCGTCACGTTACGATATGGGGCTCTTCAAAAGAGCTGTGAACAGGATTCTGCAAGGTCGGTGCGCAGCCGCAAGCTCCCTGGTATTGTAGGTGTCCATGGGCGGCGGTGACCTTTTACCATCAAGTGGCTCGACTACTTGTCTGCCATCCATTCTATAAAAAAAAAACTGAAGACTGACCGTCATCTAGTCCCGAATTTACTACGCTCGGTTAAGATTTATGGTCTGTTTTAGAGAGCATGGCATGCTCTAAAAGACATGATACGAAGGCGGTATGATAAGTACCTGGCCTAGGAAAGAAATTCTCAGTTTAACGTAACGAAGTGGTTTTTATTTTTCGACATAGTCTCCTGTAAGCTCTACGCACTTAGTCTATCTTCGCTCCAAAGCAGTTATGCCCTCCATAAAATGCGTTTCTTCAAGGCCGACAAAATACTCCTCTACAGCAGTTATAACGGCATCATTCGTCTCAAATTTTTGTCCGCCTAAAAAAGTTTTGAGCTTAGGGAACAGGTGGAAGTCTGACGGTGCTAGGTCACGCGAATAAGGTGATTGGGGCAACAATTCGTAGTGTAATTCGTCGATTTTTGCCATTGCCTTAACGCATGTGTGAACCCTTGCGTTGTCTTGGTGAAAGATTTTTTTTTTTTGAGTCAAATCTGGTCTTTTTTGCTGAATACATTCCTGTAACTTATGTAACAGATCAGTGTAGTAGTCGCCGGTAATAGTTTGACCCTTCGCAAGGTAATCTGTCATCAAAATTCCCTTCGCATCCCAAAATACAGATGAGATCACTTTCCCTGCCGATTTCACAGCTTTGGCTTTCTTTGGAGCCGATCACCCAGCTTCTGTCCACTGCTTTGATTGAATTTTGGATTCAGGTGTATAGTGGTGGACTCACGTTTCTTCTGTTGTTACAAATATTCGCATAAATCCACTTTATTACTCTTAAAACGATTCAAACAGTGTTGGGAGTCTATCATACGAATTCGTTTTTGATCGAGAGTAAGCAAGCGCGGCACCCAACGGGCGGATAGCTTTTTCATATGCAATTCTTCACTCAGGATGTGATGTACCCGTTCTTTCGAGATGCTTACACTTTCAGCTATTTCGGATAATTTCAATCTTCGATTGTCCAAGACCATCTCATGGACTTTGGAGATCATTTCTGGGGTGGTGAAGCTTTTTGGACGTCCGGATCGGGATTCATCTTGGACGCTTGTACGGCCGCGCTTAAATTCAGCAACCCAGTTCTTGACTGTGGCATATGAAAGAGCACTTTCACCTAAAACATTTTTTAACTCGTCAAAAATTGTTGATCCTTTTAAACCCTTCATATGAAGGAACTTTATCACTGCTCTTTGTTCAATTTTATTCATTTTGTGAAAAATTCAACACAAGATTTTCTAAAATGTCAGATTATTAAAAAGTATTGGAGCCGTCGATTTCAAATTTAGAATATGGATAGCTAGAAATCTCTTTTGTAAAATGAGATATTTTTTTTAAATATATGTTCTTTTTAAATCGTTTAGGCCAGATACTTATCATTGAAATACTACGTAGGCGGGATACGCCTAAAATATTCCATATTCCAGTGGCAGTTGACAATTTTCCCATTGAAAAGGTGCTTGTTTCAATCGAAAACTGTCCACAACCTTTGAAAGTTTGTATAAAAGCAAGTGGTGACCACTTCGAATAAACGTTATATTTTTAAAATGCTCACCTATTTATTTCTAAATTAACACGAATTCTTACAATAAAAGGTACATAAACAATGATTGAAATCATTACCCTAAAGTTATATTTTTTTCCAGACTTTATAACATTCCACTGCAGAGTGAAGGCCTCCCTTAGTAAATCACTAGGGGATTACGGAAGGACCACGCGGGCCCAGTGCGGACTAGTGAATCCACTAATCCAAAAGCTTTTTTTTAAATATGGATCATGTGAGCTAGAGATATTTTTTTTAAATCCGTACTTAAATAGATACTCTGTAGAAGAGGTTGAGGATTTGTACTAGCGAGTACTCGTGGTACTTGGGAATCGAGAATAGGTACCCCAAGGCTATTACCGCTCGTATTATATTATGTAACTACTGTAATAACAATATTTAATAAAATATCCCCATTCAGAGGACCACTTCCAATTTTATGTGACATATCTATAGAAAATTAGAATAAATTATATTATTCAGATGCGACACCCCGTCGTTTGATGCGCTTGCCCATCGTTGAGCCATTGTATAGTAGCCGTCGCTACCACGATTCAATTTAATTTAGACATCAGAAATGTCATAGAATACTTAGAAAAAGGGACGAATGCATTTTGGTGATGTTCGAGATAAATGGAAAACGTTTCGGAACAATTTTCATTAACTTAGGTAAAACCAACCTGAAAAACTTCGAAATTTGGATAAAACAAAAAGAATAACCATTGATTATTCTCTTTGCTTATTTTCAATTTCCGAATATAAATGTATGTATGCTTTCGTTAAAAATGTTACTAACGCCCATTTTTTTCTCAAGAGGGCAGAATAAGACACAGTAGAAATCAATATATTGATACTTTTTGGCGGGAACTCCGAGAGATGAAGTTGAGTTTTTGTTTCATTACTATAAAAAATGTGTAGTGTGCATTCTGTGAATTAATAGTGACAGTTTACTTCAAAGTGCTTTGTGATACTCAATTAAAAGTATGGGACTGCGTTTTTTGTGTGCCCCCAAGAAGTAATCTTCTGTCATCAAAGTATCAGTAAACATACTATCACTTAACGTTTTTATCAGAATACATTTTGACTTTAAAATTGTTTATTGCGAAGAAAACTTGACACACTGGCAGAATGTGCTAATTGCACTACGTGAAAAAAAAAAACGCGAGCTTGTTAACTTGTATGGAAACCAAGCTTGTCGCGTCACGGGTCAATTGTAGCAATGAGAAACCACTCGGTGATGAAACCAAAGAGCTCCCTTGATTCGGTTCATCACTTTTAACGATTTTTTCAATTGATTATACCGCAATTTTTGTGTTTTGTAACAACGATTTGCTAGAGACACCGGCCGCAACAGATCGAACAAGCGCGTCGAGCGGTGTGAGAAATAAGAGAGCCAGCCAACTTAGGGCACGCAGCGACGACGGACAGCTTCCGTTGGCTATTCCTCTTAGGTATCTGTGGTAGAAACGTTGGTTTAGAACAGCTATTTACTTAGTTACACTCAATACACAGATATAATTTCGATAGGCCCCATGTATAAGCACCTAACTTGATATCCTGACTTTGGCTACAACTAATTGATGCTTTGAAATGTTATATTTCATGAAAAATACCAAAACATAATTCATTTTACATTTATTTTATTGCTAAAATTAAAAAGCATAAACACGCTAAATTGACCACTATAAGTGGGCCTTTTTCGGTATTCGATTTGTCTACCACGGAAGGAAAATAAAAATGAATGCGATCACCGCCAATAACTTTCTTTTGTCTTTTCTTCGGTCATCATTACTGTCTAAAGTCTAAGGTACCTACCTACTTATTTTTTTTTTAAATAATGCCGTACTCAATAGTCCACACTAAGATCCCCTGTATCGTGGGTTCAGAGACACATACGAAGATAAAAACACCACCCAGATTCGAACAAACATTTATTTTAAAAGGATACGCAACCGATACTCAAAAAGGGTTAAAAGAATAAGTAGTTGTCTCGTTCTCTTATGACTAACGTCTTTGTATTTTTAATAATAATTGTTAATACTTTAGTGACACGTCGAGCGTTGAATCTTCGTTTATAATTGAAGCATAATATATTGCAAATCACGTTACATGATACTACAGAAGCACCTCATAATTTGGTTCGCCGTAGAAAGCGCCTACAGATGTTTCTAAACGACATGTCATCTTTTACAAACCCTCTAAATCGTATAACCATAAACAAAGTCGGGTAAGCGCCGCCGTCTCAAAGAAGTCTTACAGCCAGGGTTGCCACCTTCGGAATACTCTAAACCTGGAGATTAAAAAATAGGATAAAAAACAAAACAGAAAATTTAATAGTAAATTTTTAATTTAAAGTTATACTTTAAGTTATAATCTATCACATATGAATGTGATTACATTGAAGAGACATTGAAGAGACAATATTAAATTATTAATAATAATAATTAACACAATATAAATTTGCCTACACTGTCTTTGGTACACACAGCAATGTTTTAAATTATACATTTGCATTTGAAACAACAAAAATCTTTAAAAGGGTATGTATTTATGTTTACTAAAGCCAGCTTCATATGTAAAATCATAAATCTTATTTTTGTGAGATTTTTGAATGCACGACGTCATAGCCGCGTCGTCCGAAGATTTACAATGTTAACCCGTAGTCCGGACAAGCATCCTTCAAACCCGAGGACTGCGGGTCAAATTCGGATTGATGGCAGCCCTATTTGGAGCGCCCAAAACAGACAAAGATCAGCGATTGTAAGCTCACGTACACACGAGCGACAGATATCGCGTTACGTGTAATTTGAATAAGTTATTACCGTGTGTGTGATGTCTCTATTCTTTAACTCGTATCCAGTTTTATAGAACTCTATCTACTCGTACATTATAAAATATGTTTCGTTCTTACAATACGTGCAACCTTTAAGGTAAATTTAGAAGAATCTCCTTAGGCATAATCAGCTGAATCCAAAACAAGAATCCGTTTCTATTGTATATTGGGATTTAATGAAATTGTATACTGGGATAACTATTGTATATGTATTTGGGATGTAACGAAATTGTAGGGCGCATTTTTTAACCGATATTGTAATGAAACTCGGCACAAAAAATGTTTAGGTTTGTATCTCGTAGGGTTCGGTAGGCTCTACCTTATATATAAAATATTATCTAATATTATCTAAACATATTTTTTTCTAAAATCTATGGGCAATCTGCCCTACGACCGACGTCCGCCATTTTTTTACATTTTTACAGGTTATTATATGTGATGTAATAATTTTTATTAAGCATTCAATTGTGCCTGTTTACTTCTTCTCAATCAGTGTAAAGGAAGATCAAGTAACCATAAACGTAGCCAGCCTTTTAGTATCCACCGCTGGACTTGTGCCTCTTAGACCTAACACAAGATAATGTGTATGAGGGATGTATGGCCTTATAACTCTTTTAGAGGTGATGTTGTTCCTCAGGGCGACACCACACGACAAGTTACTAAAATTAATATGTTTACAATTAATACGGTTACAATAATGGAAGTTATTACTAAAATTTAATACGTTCAAAGTCCCTATTCATAATAAATAAGTTCCAAATAGTTTTTTTTAATGTTTGCATGGCAGAATAAGAGTCCATATGCTGTACGTGAAGGAAAATAAAGAAAAATATACATTTTTTTGTAGGGAGTGGTGATGTAGGATTGTTTGTACATCAAAAATCTATAACCTAAACATTTTTTAACATCCAAACGCACAATTCTACTTATTTCATTACCTATACGTACATAATTTTACTGCTTTATATGTATCTATCTATCTATATATATATATATATAAAAATGGATGTTGGTATATCTGATGTTAATAGACTTCGACACCGTTTGACCGATCACCATGAAAGTTGGCACATATGTATATGTATGTTTTCATGGAAAAGGTTGTTATGCTATCGACTTTGTTGTAACTCGACACTAGATGGTGCTGCAGCACATAAACTTCTATACCGTTCAACCGATCGCCATGAAAATTGGTATACATAGGTATTTGAGCACGGAGAATATTTTCGAGCTATCGAATTTGTTGTGACTCGCCACTAGATGACGCTGCAGCACATCAATTTCTATGACAGTACAACGTCTGGGGGTTTTTGCTAGTGTACCTATTATAAATACTGTAGGTACACTATCTACCCGTGATTAAAATATTTATTTTCTCTCAACCCAAAGGTTGTGTGGCAGAGATCGTTATTAGTGATAAGACTGCCTTTTGTGCATTTCATGTGTTACAATCTCTGTTTCTGTCTTGTTTTGTTTCGTCTTGGTGTGCAATAAAGAGTTTATCTATCTATATATCTATCACAATCGTATTAAAACCAGTCTTTTAGGACTGTGAAAGGTACAAGTATCTATCTATGAACCATCAAGAGCTCTTCCTACATTGGTTAGTATGTGGATAATGTATGTGAATACACGCAGTAGATTGAGGGTGTCGGGTTTCAGTACGTGCGGGAACTCTTTACGGATAGTGGGCGGTGGTGGGCGTAAGGGACTTTATTATTTAATATGGACAATACATAGATGCTGAGGTACAGTACGAAGCCGAGGACGTCCATCTGCTAGATGGACAGACGACCTCATAAAGGTTGCGGGCACCCGCTGGATGCAGGTCGCTGCCGATAGGTCTAAATGGCGGACAATGGGGGAGGCCTATGTCCAGCAATGGACGTCCAAGGGCTGAGAAAGAAGAAGAAGAAGAAGAGGTACATTCTGTCTGAGATAATGTAAAATCTAACTAGGTTACTGTTTGATATTGAACTATTTAAAAAGACGTGTGGTAGTAAACAAGTCAACTAATTTAGAATAAAAAACCGTTCTAGCGAAAAATTAGAAATCACAAACATGTAAAGTTTTGTTGTTTTATCTAAAAAGTTCATAGCGCTCATTACTCTCAGTACAGGGTAGTGAACGCGGCCGACGCGCGTAGAATAAACAATATAGTAGAAATGAACAGAAAGTTTTTTTATGGACGAAGGCGGCAGACGAGCATACAGTCCATCTGATGGTAAGTAGATACTGTCGCCCATAGACATCCGCGATATATGCCAACATTAGTCCAAAATGACAAATGTTGGCACGGCCCCGGATGCGTTACCTATCTTTGGAGATATAGGAATGGATTTGGAGAAAGTGTTGGGAAAATAGGGACGGATAGGATGGGAATGGGCTTTGGCACATCTCACACACCACCGAATCACGTATCTACGTACATTAGGAAAATGAGATAAAGTCGGAAATGCAGTACATTTCAGGGTAGTCTTCTGTGAGAGAGGGGTAACGTGGCCAGTCGAGTAAGTTATGAAAAAAGAAAAACCTGTAGAAGCGATTGAACTCTCGATCTATTTTCAGCTTTTGCATATGATAATGCATATTATTTACAGCACAATATTAAACAATACAAGTACATTATTTGTTTGTTTAAGGAAAAACAGCGGAAACAGAGTTTAGACAGACATAGAATAATAGTTACATAATAAATAATAAAGATACTCGTAAAACTATTTCCTAAGATGTTTTCCACTAAGACACAATAGTAATTATTATTTATTCTTCCGCTATTACCTATTCAAACATTCAAAACTTCTTTCAACTTCATTAGAAATAACAAAAACTGAAGTCATTTATGAACAAATAAATCACAATAGAACATTTAACACATCAATAAATATTGATGTCTCAACGGATCGTGGAACGCATCTGCTCGGAGGTGTCAAAAACACAGCCGTGATCATTTTTTTTAAATAGCACATTAGCATATTACATTTCTCAAGCATATCGGTTGTGGTTGGAGCGAGTGTCGGGTGCAATGATTAGGAATAAGATAATTAAAGACACACATTATTTCTTATTGTACTGTATTATTATTTTATCTACTTTCATATCGTAAAATTTGAATTACAAACTTCAAAAGGAATTTATATTGACATACTTTATAAAAACAATACCGAAATTTAAAAATAGAATCATATTATAACACCTTTTCTCAAACAAAATAATGTTATAAAATATTTTTTTTTTCATTACGATACAGTTTTACTTGTCTGTGGCAGCGCCCACTTTAGCGCATGCGCGGTGATATGCTGGGTTTTGGCGCCATTCATACGTGTCGTTGTACTGAATTTCGTGGAAATATTGTTATTTTTGCTTAAAAATGTCTGATAGCAGTGATTGTGAAGAAAATTGGACTCAGTCCGATATTTTAAATGCGGTGACGGAAATGAGTAATTACCAGCAAAGTCGAGAAAATTATATGATAAATGCTATGAAGACTTTATGGAATGGAAAATGCAAAAAAAGGCTATTTCGTTTTCGGAAAACGTGCTAATGGCCTATTTTCAGGAATTGTCTGACAAGTTCAAGTGTTCCTCATTATGGTCTAAATACTCAATGTTAAAGAGTACATTAAGCATATATAACGAAGTCGATATATCCAAATATAATAAATTATTTCTTACTCTTTTAACTGTGATCTTTTATTTAGTAGGTTCAACACCAATGTATGAGAGTAGATAAAGTGGTGTATGAAACTGCACATAACTAGGTATTAAAACACTCGTGTGATACTATTAAAAACCTCGGCTACGGCTCGGTTTTTAAACACACACTCGTGTTTTAATACCCCTCATTATGCAACAGTTTCATAAACTACTATTATGAATATTATTTTGTTTCATTTTATTGCATGGCCTACCTCTTCCTGTAAGTCATTTCATTATCCGTTGCATGTCTGAAAGAGAAAACGTTTAGCGAAAATGCCGCCTATTGCTTTTATAATAGGTACCTATGTTATGTTTAATTTTTAATGTAATCAATTGTTAAAACAGGAATGACAAAAAATTTTCATCTATAAATCCATTCATTTAACGAGACTAATGAACAAAATTTTGTAATTATTATAGCTATGTAGGTGTATTAAGAAAACTATATAATTAAATGTGACGTTGTCTGAGCAAAGGGACCTTATTGTCGGTACGAACTTATTGACTTGGGTTAATATTTTATAATTTGAAATTTCAGTTTCAAGATTATTATTCAAGATGTACGCTTTATTTAAATGGAAACCAGCTGACTTTTACTATGAAACACTAGAAATGAAGTTGTTTTGTTAAGAAGACAGCAGTAGGTGTATCTAAAACCACCAATAAGTGACATAAAAATGTATGCAAAATGCCATGGTTTTTTAGTTACGAGTAGACATCTTAGTTTATACGACTATGTATTGTTTAATTATATCAAACGTCAGTGTTAAGATAACTTGTAGGAATTTAAAATATTTATTAAAAAGTAACATTTATCCACAAAAAAATTTAATAGCTACCAACCATAGAGAATTTATCAAAAATATCGATATTCAGATAAAAAATCTATAATAATTTTCGAGTAGCTACTTGACAATTACTTCATTATTACTTTATCATCGTAATGCAGTTACTTAACAATAAGGATTATACAATACAATTCCTTCTATTGTAATTACATAAACAAACTAAAATTTCAAGGCTAAATAACCACAAAACCTGTTCACTCTGACCAGGGACAAGACAAAGCAGCCCATTTGTGGTAATTGACAGGCCATTAAAAGACCATATTTTATGGCAGAGACCATAAATTAGTTGAAGCCATTATTTTGGAAATAATTAGCAGTGGGGGATGATTTTTGTTTGGGAATTTGTGAGTTTTGAGTTGTTGCACAGGAATGGACTTGAGCTTACTTCATATTTTAATTATTATTTTGTCACACTTACAGATTTAGTACTTAAGTATTATTTGCACACCACAGATAAAGACACAACGTGTATAAAAAGATAAAGGCAGTATATAAAAGATGATTTTATTTGCTAATAGCAATTTGTTCACTATAATAAAAGTACAATCAGTATACACATAAATATAAATAAATGTATATTTTATCGTGAGGAGATCTGCAATTAGTTGGATGGTTTTCGTTGTTTGGTAAATAAAATACGAGTCAATGAATCATCTTATGTTTTAATTATGAAGAATGATGGCACAAAAGAAACCAATTATACTCCCTACCTACCATCCTGGGCCGTGTAGTGTTAGCCGGTATAGCAGCCCGCCATCTCTTTCTGGGGTGACGTATAAGGCGACTATGCGTTAACAAAGCCGCTACCACAAGTCCTGAGGAACTACTTTACTAAAAGAGTAGATTCGTCAACCTACTTCATGCATAAGACAATGTGCACGAGGAGACTACTATATGGCACAGAGCTGAAGGGGTTTCGAGTCATAATCAAAATCCACCACGCAGGACTAGTGAGAGTTAGCGAATATGTAGGATAAATAAATATGTACTAAAATAAGATGAAAATATAATATTTTCTTAGGTTTTCGCGATTACTATACATAGCAATTAAACAACTTTGAACGGTTTAAATCGCGTATATTTGACATTATTTATATCCCGACGTTTCGAACACTTTGCAGTGGACGTGGTCACGGGGTGACTAATTGATTTTTTTTTTTGTCACTTGAGTTATTAAGAAATTATTTGGACTACCGTCTGAAATTTTTTGAACTACCGTCTGGATTTTTTTAATCATAACATTCCCTATGCACGCAGTATTCACTCACGGTGTCCAGAGGTCTTGCAGTATTGCGTTGGCCTTGGGATTTAATTAATTTAATGACTGGATCCCAAGCCGGTGGTACTTGTCAACCATCTTCTCTATTGAAAGATAGAGAAAATAATACCAAAACGTCGGGATATAAATAATGTCAAATATACGCGATTTAAACCGTTCAAAGTTGTTTAATTGCTAAGATGAAAATATGTTTTTAAAATGTCGTTCACTTCGAGTCCGTCCCTGTGTACCCCGGGGCAGCCTGGCCTCGCGGCAGGGGGTCGGTCCGTCTGTCCGTCCGGTAACGCCTAACGTCAAATTCTAATACTATTGACTCGGACATTGTCTGATATTGTTTAGGTGTAATCGACCGCGACGAGTGAATTCGTTTTTATAACTATGTAAAAATTAAAATCTATTTTGATGAAATTCGAAGATCGGTTTGTTTGTGAGGGCGAGGAATTGAAATTAATTAATATCATAGAGTCGTGATAGCGTAGGGGTTTCTATACTCGACTCTTCGTGTGATTGTGAGTTGAAATCCTCGGCTCGTGGGTACCACTGAGTTTCTACTGTAGTGCGGAATTTTAAAAATTGTTAGCAGCTCGGCGGTGGGGATAAATAACGTGATTAAATCAGCATGCTTTGGAATAAAAACATAATCTGGAATATATGATCCACCAATCTACCAATGAGGCCACGTGGTGAATTGCCCCCCGAAACTCCCCAGTCATTTACTAGGGGAGGCCTGTGCTGTGCCCTGCATTGGGGCGTTATAGGCATACACATACAACATTATAGGTGAGCCTGTGTCTCTCCACTGCTAGTTATAGGCCTTTCCAAAGTCTTGCCACCACCCACGATCTTCCTCTGTTCTCATCCAGCCACTAACGGCAAACTTCTTCAAATGGTCGGACCACGTGGCTGGAGCGCGTCTCACACTGAGATTTCCGGTGCGTAGTCTTCATTCAAAGACTTGTCTACAGGTTCTCGGTACTGCGGCAAATAATATATAATAATGAATAATTTAATCTAATTTACGCCAATTTAATCTAATCCCACAGTTCTTACATGAAAATAGCTCGGCGGTGAGGGAAAACATCGTGAGGGATCCAGCATTTTCGAGAATTAAAAAATAATCTTTAATTCTCGTTGTAAGTGTGTTTAAGTATCAAGTATGTGTATTTACTACTCCGCATTGGGTAGCCTGACCTGTACTGGTTTCCAAGTGATTTACTAGGGAAGGCCTGTGGCCTGATAATGGAACATTTTAGGCTGATATCGATATAGTAGGTACGTACTAAGGGTTGTTCCGAATATACGTATTCGTTTTGACGAATAGGTACTCACCAATTAATTAAGCAATCGTACTCATATTCGGCATTTTTTAAGCGAATACTAATCGAATAGCAAAAATCCAACGATAATAGCTAGTAGAAAAGGTTTTCTATAAAAAGAAAAAATATTTTAAGGATCAAAGTTCATTTTAAAACCAGCTATTTCAAAATAAACTAAAAAACACTTACTATTTGAACTAAAAACTTACTAATTCATTTTACAAGTGTATGCGTAGTAGGTCAGGTACTTATTCGTATGTATATTTACGAATGGTGACGCAAATTATTGGTATTCGTATATGTATTCGCGAATAGTGCTTATTTGCTGTTGGACGTACTGACTACAGCAGTTTTCCGGTTTGACTGAACCCTAAAGCCAGTAACTTTTACAAGGGAAAGGGAATAAATTTCGTATTAACATTGACTCCCCACACTAAATTGAATTGTAATTTATTGACTCACGCACAATTAATTTTTCAATGCGAATGCTTCACATTTATTTAATTTACTTTCGCATGAGTACAGATAGTAGATAATTGTTTACGAGTTTAATAAATTATGTTCAAAGACAGTAATGGCGAACGTTGTTGCATTTGTGTTGCACGTTGGCGCATTTCTTTTGTTTTGGGGCTTTGTTTGTTTTTTTTTCTTTTCATATATGGCAACGATGCAATTAGCACATTCTGCCAGTGTCAAGTTTTCTTCGTAATAAACAGTTTCAAAGTCTTAAAACGTATTCTGTCAATATTCGGTCCTGTCGAAGTGTCAGGGGTAGTTCAGTTACTGAGGATAGTAGAAGACTCCTTGGAAGAACACGAAAAATAACGCTTATTACAATTAAAATTGATTATGATAATCAAATAAAAACGTGGGACTGTGTTTTTCGTGCGCTTCGAAGGAGTGCTCTTCTGTCCTCAGTAAAACTACTATCGCTTTACTGAGCGACTCCTTACTTACTCCGACGGCATTGGAAAATGACAGGATAGGTTTTAGACTTTGAAATTATTTATTACGAAGAAAACTTGACACTGGCAGAATGTGCTAATTGCATCGTTGCCATATGTGAAGAAGAAAAAAAAGAAATCGGACATATAAAGATACCTTTTTGAATAAATCGACAATGCAAGCAATTTTATTGTATTCGGTGTTGAGATCCTCGGTTTATGCTCTTATACTCTACTCACATTAAGGATGCAGTGACCCACAGTAAAGACATGTTCACAATGATTTCCAATATTTGAAAATAATAAAATGCATGTATATTTATTAGCAAAGAAGGAAAACTTAAAAGTAGACAGAAATAAAATGTATTTATTGTTATCAAGAATGGTTTTATATAAACGGTAAAAATATGAAAACTATCATTTATCATTATAAATTTATAATAAATTTTTGTTCTTCGATGTGTACCTATTATGGATGCAGTTGTTATTAAGTAGGTACTCGTATAAGCAAGGCGGAAGTGTTTATATAAAAATCGATAAAAACACGCGACGCTTTATTAAAGTTAAACAAAGATTAATTAAAATGTTAAACAAAGAATATGCGCATTGAAACAATTATCAACCATGACAAAGGTTGACAAAGGTTCCATTTTGACAATGGTTTGCCCAGTAAAACATAATTGACAATCAATTTACAATTCTCCATGGATATAAAAAAATGTTAATAAAAACTTCAACAAAATCAATAACCCAGTAACCTATAAATGGTATTGCCCAACAAACAATAGTACGCAATAAAGGCACTCGCGTACCGCAGTCCGCATCCATCTCAAGATGTTGTAACATCGACGTGTCAATGAAAGGTGACAAAGAACTCTATTTGTAACAAATTGTCTCACGAGCTTCTAGGAAGGCGCCAAAATGAAATTAAAAATCTATATCAACTGTCAATTCTATCAATGATAGAATAAAATACCTAGTTACAGTTGGCAAAGAGGTTTTATAACTAAAATGAACTCTAGAAGTACGCGTGTAAATCAGTGTTAGATTTGAGCGGGTGTATGCGATCGTTGTATAAAGAATAAATCCGAATAGAGACGTCAAGGGGACAACAATGGCGATTGATTGCCGCTTGCACATTCAACGATTATACACGGCTATTATATTCTATTTAGTTCCAAATAAGCGTTTAATAATTCAGAACCGACTCCCCTTAGCACGCTTATTAACAATACAATAAAATAAATAACAAATAACAGAAAATAAGGACCACTTTACACCTTCTTGGAAGCTGGCAGTTGCTCTCAGCATGCCGTAAAAAATAAGAAAAAAAATGTGCCTCTTCACTCGCGTAGGTCTATCTCTTTCTAGCCTTTTGTGTATGCATTTGAGTGGTTTTTGACATGTCTATGCCCTTTGCACGAGTAAAAGCTGTTAGCGTCCGATTATACAATGTAGGTCTTTGACATAAAGTTTTATATTGCGCAGAAAACGGTAAAATAAAGTTGTACAAATACGACTTTGGCTATTAAATTGGCGCTTAGATGAAGTGGAAAATTATACAGTCGACGTGTCAATCCCTTTTCACGGGTGCGGTAATTTGAAATTAATATTTTTGTCGTTGGTGAAATGGGATCGCAAAAACTCAACAATTGGTGTTTGATGCGCGATCAGTTACGCTTTAGTAAACTTTCAATTTTATTTTAGTTGGAAAGTTATGTGGGAGATGTTACCTAAAGTTATTTTGCCCTATAATGATAAAAGAGAGAAATAAAATGTATGGCATTTTATCAAATAAGTTTGAAAATCACTGAAAAATTAATCAAAATGGTCTGAAAGATCTATTTCAATTGTGACCTTATTTAAAAATGGTCAGCTAATATGAAATTTAAGCTAACATTGTATGCTATTACCTTAAATCAAAGCAAAAGGGCAAGCTACGATACCTTCTTACATTGCATCAACTGAAAATAGGCTCGAATGCACAACTACCTCGTACTTGAAGTCATGTTGTACGACACTGAAAGACAGAGATAGAGCGATGAGGTTGGACACTAGCAAGAGTGAGACAAGATAAACGTATCGCTCGTATAGGTTTCGTATAAGACTATAAGTAATTTTATCTCGCTCACTCATTAATGGCCGAATGTGAACTAATCATTTTAAAAAACTTCTACAAATTATTACTTTACGTACTTACGTACGGTATACTTACGCGTGAAGTGTTCTATGTGTTTTGTTTTTGCTTCCTGAGAAATATGTGCACTGAATAAATTTAGGCATTTTTAAATGTATTTTTTACTACAAAACTGTCTTCACCGTGTAAACTTATCACGTGCAAGCAAGTCGCTATTCTATCGATGACTAAACGAAGCGAGTCCATTGGACTAGGTTTTGTAGGACCACGTGCGGTAAGTGAGTATCTTCCTCCGTTTAATTTGATCTAAGGCTATTACTATTACTTAAGGCGAATGTTTTACTATTTTTCAACTTTTCTATTTTCTACATATTTTTGAAACACCTAAAAGTAGCTTAATTTTGACATCGGGTTCAAGTTCAGCAACCCTAAAAACCTACTGGAACTCATTTTCAAGTTTATCGCACATAAAAAAAGAGAGTAAAGTTGAAGTAAAATTTTGAAGGGGTGATTTATCTCTTCCCCCACTTGAATCGAAACAAGTCATATCGTTCCATTATCTATGATTCAAAAGCAATCATTTCCACAAAAAACAACACAATGCCACCTAGTCGTGGTCACTTAGTCTTCTTTTGACGGCTTTTGGGGGGTTGATTGTAGTACTATGTCACATGGTAGTCTCGTCGTAAATGTATCAAAACAAAAATTGGTTAGTTTGATTTGGTTATTTATATATGTCGACGCAAAACAGTCAACATCTTTTATTTTAGATTTTAAGTTTGATTACATAAAGTCTATTTAAGAATGATAATTAATTTTAACCTATTTTATTACCAATGAAATAGGTAAGCTTCATTTTTAACCTAAATCAAATAATTTTTAAAATGAGTTTGTTAACATTTGTATTTACTTCCTTAGAAGTTACGAACATTCAAAAAGTTAACTTTAAATTAATAAGTTTAGCTCAAAATTAATTATAAATCAAATCTTTAATTTACAAAACACATTCACAATTTAATCATTAATAATTCTTTAAATTGATTTTTAATAGTTGCTTTTTGAATGTTCGTTGGAGATTGTTTTGAACGATGAGTGATTAAAACCACGTGTGATTTTATGAAATTATTTGCGTTTATAAGTGTTTAAATAATGTTTTAAAATTATTTCACGAATAACTATAACGAAATATTCGTATTAAAACCATTGTTTAAAAATGATTGTAAAGAAGCAACATGGTGGGAGGCCACCATGTTGTTGGCTCACTTTTCAAGTGGCAGCTGCTGAGAACGGTAGTTTGGTGAGTGCTTTTTGAAATATTGCTATTCGAATCATTTTTACTTTTGTATAGTGAATCTATAAGTTAAGAAAAGTATTGATTATAAAACGATTGTAACAAAGAGTTTATTTCAAGTGTATAGTTGTTTTATTTTCGTTATCTGTTGAATATGAGTGACGCGAATAATGGTGATGTCAGCAATGCTGACGTCACGCTTTCTAAAAACTTGCACGATAATAACTCTCCGTTATATATAATTCGTTTATATGGCTAGATACTTTATATCGACGATCTGTCAAATTGACAACCGTCAAATTCGTGCCAAAATTTTCTAAAATAGGTTCCATTCGCGGAAATCGTTCAACTCCCATTTTTATTATTTCTTGGGTCGAGTTTTATGATGTTCACACATGACTTGCCTTTAATTGGTTGTGTTGACGGTACCAATAAAGTTCACTATCCAATATCTATTATTCGACTGCTGAATATTCATTTAACACTTTTTGATGGCAGCTATTGGTAAAAACCATTAAATCATAACTATGATTACACGCGTGTCTTGATTGGCATACAATTACATTCCGGAAGACTTATGTTCTACAGGGGGCTGCCTATTCTTAAAGTTAATTGATTTAAATGGTCCATGCCGTGTATTATGTTATCAAGAACTTGTCTTTTAGAATGCAAAATCAATTTTCATAAGGAATCGCAGAAATTTCAGGGTGTAACACGAGGTGTTATTTTCGAGGTGTACTAAAATTTAGGCCTCAAATTTTGATCTGAAGCTGACCTATGAAAGATACTTATTTCCATGGAAAGAAGGTGACAGACGAGTACACACAGTCTGCCTGGTGGTCATGGGCGTACCTAGGGGGGGGGGGGGGGCAGGGGGGGGCAGCTGCCCCCCCTGGACCTGGACTGCCTCCCATACATTTAGCTGGTTAATTATTGCCTATGCCTAAGTACTGCTGTATTTATGAAATTGTAGATGAAGTAAAATTTATATGTAAGTGTATTTATATTTATATGTAAATAGTTTGGGTGATTCTTTCACAGAACTTGTTTTAAGCCGCTTTGCAGAAGATCCACGAAGATTGCTTTTGAAATAAATACTTAATTAATTACTTAAGTATCTAATCTAATAAATGCACATTTCTATTTATGTTAAATTATTTACATCTATTTATGCTGGTGGTAAGCGGATATTTTTGTCTATGGACCGCTATACAACATCAGTCCGGAATGATAAAAATTGGAAAATTGGAACATCAGTCCGGAATGATAAAAATTGGCACGTCCCAGGGGGCGCCGTCTCTCTTTATAAACGTTTATAACACTGAATAGGAAGTACAACACGACGAGGAGTTTTCTCGTCCGGTTGCATTTTCCATTCTTCCTTAAATGGGTTCGAAAGTGAGTGTCATTTGATAGACCTCGTCCCAATGAGTGATGAGTATATTAGTGGTATAAGAGAGGCTCACCTAATCTCCTTTATTTCCGTTATCTCATATATTATTCTTCTTTAAATATAGTGGGATGAGAGTACTCTCTCATACCAATATACTACTCACTCGATGAGATTGGATGTGAATTGGGCTCTGGCATTCATGTGTTTACAATGTCTATTTGGTTGCAATAACAAGTTTTACCTATCTATCTATCTCTGGCATATTTTACACACTCCTAAAACATATACGTAGTACATTTTACGGGAGATTTCTTTACTCCTCGAAACAGGCGCACCCAGTGGTTGTCAAATGGCAGCATGCGCTATCCTCGTAAAATAAAATTGTCGTTATTTACAGCATTGTAGCAAATATTGATGTTTCGACTGACATAGATAGGCGAAAGTTACATAGTATTAATTACCACTGATGAGCCAAATTTCCTGCCAGATTTCCCTGTCTAGGAAAGTGTGTCAAGAGTGGAATAACTCCGCTTTGTAACTGTTCTAAAAAATAAAGCATATGACTCGATAAATATGAATTTGGGCGACGACTCAATAAAGTTTAGCATCAATCTTGTAGGAACTACTTCATTTTGATTTATTACTCTTTCCTGTTGACCTAGGTTTAAACAACTCCTTATTGCATTGTCATTAAGAGTTATAATTGGGCGGTATGGTTCAGTTTAGATCTTTCATAGATACATGTTAAATAGTAGTAGCCTTGTATGGCCAATAACAATGGATTTATTAAGATGAAGACCTTGATATGCGGTCGTTAAACGACCAGCAATTGTATGTGTATCTTTCCGTTTCTTTTTATTTTTTAGTTCAATGTTCTGTTATTTTATTGTGAGTGTTAGTTTCGTGGTAAGAATTGGATTATTCTTGCAAAATATTCTAATGAAATAATTCTAGCGTGATTTTGAAATAAGTAATTATGATTAACTTACCTTGACTAGGTATTATATTTCAATTTATGTTAGTTATCCTAATATATTTTCTAACTAATGTTAAAATGCGAAAGTATGTTCTCACGTTTGTTATCTAATAACAGTTACCAAAGGTATATTTGTAACCATACACGTATAACTACACAAATTTCTCTATTATATATTTTTTTATTCATATATGACAATGGTGCAATTAGCGCATTCTGCTGGTGACAAGTATTCTTCGTAGCAAGTAATTTTAAGGTCTAAAACGTATCCTGTTGATGTCCAGTCCCGTCAAAGTAGGTAAGTCACAGGAGTCGCTAAGTAAAATGATAGTAGGTTTATTGAGAAGAGGACTCCTTGGAAGCACACAAAAAAACGCAGTCCCACGCTTTTATTTGATTATCATAAACATCACGCACCGAAAACACTTTGAAGTTTAATAAACTATCACTATTAAACCACAAAACGCCTACTACAAAATTTTTACAATTAATCATACAAAAACTACACTTCCCTAGTTCCCGCCAAAAAGGTACGTCACTATCCTATGTTTTATCTGTGGATATTAACAAATATTAATACAAAGGGCTTGTATTTAACCTATTTTTGAATAAGTGAAATAAATATTTTTTAATTAATAGCAATTTCATCAGTTATCTTATCACAAAGTGGACAAAGTCGACTACTCCTATCTACTTCTTTATTCACCAAAATTCAAAGTGTCAACAGAAGGAATTATAACTAAACAATTACACCTAACAAAAACTTTCGGATAGGCAAAAAGTGACAGATGCGCTTCTTTTTAATATAATATACCATATAAGAAATAATCTTTGTTAGGAGCGCGTGTCGTTCGAAATTCGAAAATCGAATACATATAATATTTTTAAATGGGCAATTTTGTTAACAATTAATTTTTAAAATGACTTCTGAGTGACGTGTTTTACTCCCACTGTGATTTATAAATATTTTTTTTTCTGCATTTTTTTGTCTGTTTCACCAACGTATTTCTACAAATGAAATTGAGAAACCAATAAATTGTTTCACGTTTTACGTCAAAACCTCTTACAATTAATAGGATTGAGACGTGTTTTAATTGCGTTTTAACGACGATGTGTGTCTAACAAGCTGTTATGCTTTTTGTATAATGCTACGAGTATTTCTTTTACAATAATTATGGATGTACATAAACGGACTCTCATTTTTTGTATATCATTTAGATTTTAATCCTTTAAAGTGAAGAGCGGCGTTGCATAGGAATGATGATGATGACTTAAGACAAACATTGCCAAATGTTTGTTTATGTCATTGACAGATATTGACATCAAATAATGCCATCTCGAAAAACAACATGACGACGTAATTGTCGTACTCGAGTACGACAATAACGACAAACGCGTTTGCGAGGCATGGACGAGTACTTATTCTTTTTTTTACAAAGAACTATTAAGTTTTTTTTTCAACTATCAAATTATGTTTGTTTAAGAGAGTGTGCCTTTTTACTAGAAAAGTATTTAACACAATTAATAGCAAAAGGTTCCCAAAAATGTCGACTATTATCTATCTACCTATAAATTACATAATATAGTATCTACGCGTTTTGATTTTTATCTTTTCTCAGATGCAGAAGATATAAAGTAATGTTTATTAAAGAAGAGTCTTATTAAATCCTTTTCAAACGTGATTATTTCTTATATTGTTTTTAAACTGTTCTAGATTTTTAAATGACTCAAGTAATTAATGTTTTGTCGTAACAGCTATTGTTCAAAATATCGATAATACTCGCAAGGTACTACGTACTATAATACGTCATAAAGTTAATTATATTATATTAAATGAGCCACAAAAGGTTAATTACACAATAATTAGCCAACAATTACCACTAGACTATAGAAGCGTTTATTAAACAAGAACGCGCTGGACAGATGTCCAGCCTAACAAGCTATTAAAAACTTTATTTCAGTAGAAATAAAATTGAAAATGTTGTTGTTTTACAATTAACACATCAATGTTTTATTAATCTTTAACTATGAAAGCAATATATAAGATAATTTCGTAAAGTAAATTGTAAGGCAATTCTAATGTAATGGCGTGATACCTCACTTATTTTTTATTGACTTTTTTTATCCTTTATTTTTATCCTCAACACAACACAAACTCTATAATTTCTATCCAATTATAGAGTTCCCACAGAAATCAAGCTAATTCTAACATATACTAACATATACTATGCTAAGCTAACATATACTCTAATATCTACTTGCATAAAGTCAAGGGCACTGCTGTTTAATACGTAAATACAATTTGATATAATTATGTTGCAAATAAGAGTCGTTGCCCGCCACAAAATTAAAAAAATAAACTAAAAATTTCCGCCACCATGCGTTGCGTGCGTTCGAAATACTGTTTATTTTTCTATTCTAAGCGCATAACACGTATTAGTTATGTTTAAATGCGTTGGAAGTGAATGCATTGCATCGATAGACCCTACTTGACCACACCGAGCGTTCCTGTGATGTTTTGAATTGAATGCAATGTTGTTTATAGCCGCAGTGCGTTCAGAATATGCGATTGTTTACACGAAACCACAGTTTGTTTTTTAGAAGCAAGTGGTTTACTTATTAATTTCCAACTAGATTTATTATTCCAGTAAGATTACGAGTTTTCTTCTCTAAGTAGTTACTTAATTTTGTTTTAAATTATTTATTAATAATTGCAATGTTTTTTTTTTTTCAATTTTTATTTTGTGCACATGATGTTATTTGTGTATTGTCTACGCAACAAATCTTTTCTGATATCTTTCTATTTACGAGATATTGTAAAAAGTTGTGATAGGGAGAAGTGTATATATATTTCAGAAATTGTTAGCCCGTGCCTTGTAGTAGATAACCAACACAATATCTATTCATCTCTTGATTGACTGACTGACTGGATTTCAATTAAAAATATACCTATATCATGCAGCTATAGCCTATAGCAAGAGCAGTCAGTCAATCAAGAGATGTATAGATATTGTGTTGGTTATCTACTACAGCATACTTAAGCGATTGTATACAAAATTTTACATCCTGCATTTTAGTCGCCGGACATACTTTTGAAACAAGTTATGCAATATAAATGCAAGCAGCTCTTTCAGCCAACGCCACGCCGCAGCTGGCCGAGCGGATTGGAGAGTCCACTCTTTTAGAGGTAATGTAGTTTCTCGAGGCTGCTGGTAGTCGCTTTGTTATACCATAGTCGCTTTTTACGACACCCACGAGAAGAGATGGGATGTTGTGGTGCTATTCTATAGTCGGCCGACTCCACACGGCATCGGCTAACTGGGATTTTTGGGATGATGAAATCCAGTATTACTGATCTACCAGCCTACCGCGCTCGTATCACGCGCTTTGAGACGCTCGAAAAAAATACCATAATTTCTTATCAGTTGCACTTAACATCTCAAATTTTCCACAGTTTTCTTCAGTTTGAACTACACGTGATGTAGTTATGATAAAAAAAAACTCAAATTCAAAACTTTGTCTCACAAAGTTTTAATCCAAAAATATATATATTCGAAAATCCATATATATATTTTTAAAAATCCGCCATTTTGTTTACAAAAGTATGGGACTGATTGTGTAAGTCTCGGAGTATTTTGTGTCAAAATTTCAAATCGAAATATCAATTAACGGCTGAGATGTCACGAGTTGAACTCGGAAATTCGGTAAAATTACAAAATGCAAAAATTCACGATTTTATTCATTCTCCAATATGTTCAGTTTGAGTAAAGTCAGGTGAACTTATGTCAGAGGTGTCAACTGGCATATATTTTCGATCATTAAACGATTATAAGAAACCCTATTATATGTACATATTGAATAGCAACGGCAACCTCCAGTAGATTAAACAGTTTGCACTAAGTATTCTACACGGGTACACTTGTAATATTTTAATGGGCACGTAGGCTGAATGACGCGGTTTCCGTCGCCGGGGTGGCGCATGCACTGCGAATGGACAATGCATGACGGCGCTTCTACTAATTAGCGATTTAAAACGCTACCGTTGATACAACGTGAAAATAATTATATTTTAACCAGGAGATGATGATACATCACAAGAAGGGTATTTTAAGTTTAGGTATATTTAAGTAAAGTTACATGTATATAAGGTATTTTTTATTTAACCCTGTAGGGTTGAATAAATAATTGTTAAATACCGGCAATGGAGAGGGATAGGATGGGACGGGCATATCTCACTCTGGCTCTGGCATATCTCACCCACTACCAGTACAAGTACGTGTACCGGGGGAATAGGATAATGTGGGAAATGCAGTAAATTTTACGGTAGTCGTTGTGTACCGTGGTCAGTCGAGTGCGCCCAGCTAGATTATAGCGTGCACCCTCCTGGAATTTCCCAAAAATAGTTACTGTGTCACTTTTGTGATGTATATAGGTTCTATAGGTCTATGACTTTGTGACCTATAGACGTCTATAGGTTCTCCATGTTATTGGGTTCAGTAGTATTTTGATGTTAAATTCAATCGATTCTAAAATACAGTTTACTCTTTTTCAAATTATTTAGTTAACATGTGGTGGCCATCCCGGCAAGCCGCGGGGGTTGGATTGTCGCGAGCAAACCGCCCCCCCACCTCACCCACCAGACAACAGTTACCTACCTAGATATTTGCAAATAATCCCAATTCAACTAGGCATAGTTGCATCATAGATATTTCTGAGTGCTCATTACACAGATCACGTTTGTGTTGAGTTACCGATGAGGCATTAGAAAGACAGATAGATACACGTCTAAAGAATCCTTAATGGAGTGTGACGTAGTCTATTTATCCTTATCGGTGCATTCATCTTTGTTGAATAATCTTTGTCTGTTGTCTTTGTGTATGTTGGTGTATTTTGGTCCAGATTCTCCTCAAACTTTCATTTATTCATTCGTGGACCTACGGACATACGAATTTTACAAAAAAATTAAATATAATAAATATGTATTATTATAATGTCAATCTGAAAGTCTTCAATGAAAAGTAAAATTCTGAAATCATATGTCAATAAGGACACTGCAACCAACAAGCCACGTATCAATCACATAACCATAACTTTCACTTACCTGTCACAGGGAGGTAGGGTTTTAATAGGTCATTATTTGGTAGGGGGCGAGTGCCTGCTGCATCCCCACAGCCGATGGGCGCACTCGAGTGGCCACGTTATCCCTCTTTCACAGAAGACTACCTTGAAATGTACTGCATTTCCTACTTTATCGTATTTGCCCAATGTACGTACGTGTTTCGGTAGTGAGTGAGATATGCCAAAGTCCATTCCCATCCTATCCTATCCCTCCCCATTTTCCTAATCCAATCCTTAATCTGCAAAGGTAGGCAGCCCATCCGGGAGCGTGTCGACATTTGTCATTCTGGACTGATATTGCCATGTATTGCGGATGTCTATGGACGACAGTATCTACTTACCATCAGGTGGACTGTATGCTCGTCTGCCGCTTTTTTTATAGATAAAAAAACATAACTTTCCAATCTTTTCCCTTCATTATATAATAAAAAAGTATGTAGTTTGTAGGCAGACGGATGACATTATCGGGGGGCCTACTAGAGCGAGCCACGCCACGCTTCTGACCGGGAGGGCACAGCAGTCGGCGAGCAAGCGGCTTTAACTGAAAATCAGTGCTGTAGTTTCTGCTGCAACACATACTGAGTTGTAGCACGTTACATCAGGGGCAATACACACCTTTGGGTTAAGTAAGCTTATATAGTTTGTGTTATATACTAAGGTAACATCTATGTTTAGCAATTAAACAACTTTGAACGGTTTAAATCGCGTATATTTAACATTATTTATATCCCGACGTTTCGAACAATTTGCAGTGGACCTGGTCACGGGGTGGCTGTGTATAGTAATCGCGAAAACCTAAGAAAACATCTATGTTATTGTTACTAACATTGTATAACAGTGACACCAGACAATGTACACATTGTGCATCGAGGAAACTATTCATATTCAAATTTGTAATGTTTGTAATGTACTCGTATTAAATGATTTATGTTAATAGTGTGTATTGTTACTTGGTACTAATAAATTTCTTTCTTTCTTTTCACAGGCTGCATCACATTCATATAGAACACAGAACATTGACGTGTTTCGATAACCAGTCATATACCAAAGCCTTCCTCCATTCCAGTGATAGCGGAGTATAACTTAACAAAACTTTTTTTTCGTCCACTGTTGGATAATGGCCTGGCTAAGCGGGTTGGCAAGTCTACTTTTTAAGAGGTGATGTAATTCCTAAGAGCTTGAGGTAGCGGCTTATTCCTTAGTGTCCTTTTATCACACCTACGATCTATCTTAATGTGTTTAAAAAGATATGCAAATCATTCACAAAATATGATGATGAAACGGTATCACCGTGACGTCACTTCGAACCCGACTATTATCCCACATTAAACTGCAAACTATCGCTAACACGCGTATGCGAAGTTAATTTAATTCAAACCGAACGACTTTTATCCATCTCATTCCTACACATCGCACTGTCTCGCTCACCCATCATTATGTTATTAGCTGACGTAGTACATGAAGAGCTGTGATTAGCAGATGATTAAGGTGCATTCAACATAATCATGTAATTATTTATTTATGTTTTAGTGAACAGTGTGTTTTGTACGTAGTATATGTGAGGTTGACACATAGGTACTTTAAGAGACACAAGTAGATGGTAACTGAATTACGATGTGGTGTCGGCCGGCTATAGAATAGGATTACCCCATAGTAATAGGCGAATAATGGTTAAGAAAGGGGCTGAGGAACTACATCGCCTCTAGAAGAGTGGACTCGCCAAACCGCTGGGCCAGCATAGCGTTTTATCGCCTTAGATCTCTCATACACGAGACTGTATGGCTAGGGCTGTATGACTGTATGACACGAGGGCTGGTTGAATTGCATTGCATTCCATGTAGTATTAGTTTTCTTTATATAAATAGGAGAAGATAGTCCATAAGAAGAATAGTGAGAAGATAGTCCGCTTGATGATAATGGGTTAAAATTTCCCATGGGCACGTGCGATACGTCCCGACATCAGTCAAATATTAGAAATGTTCGTATGTCCACAGATACGCTGACCGCCTGTGCTGTTTTGCGATTCAGAATTTAGAAAAAGGATTGAGCAGGATGGGAAATATCATCGTTATTCGACCCGATACTAACCTACGTCCCGCCTTTCCCATTCCTCTGGATATGAGAAGCGGGAAACGTAATAAAACAGCATGAAAAAAGTGACGCACAGATTTATCTACAATATATCTGTATACTGTGCGTTGAGTGAGGGCCACGCAACACCGATATCTACTCACGATCGCTAATGAAATGAGCGGGAACAGCTCGCATCACGATCTCACACACGAACGGATAGGTCCACACACTGATGTATCCACAATTCATCTCTATACTGCGCGTCGAATGAGGGTCACGCTGCACGCAGTATTGGTATCTACTCACGATTGCTAATGAAATATGTGAGACTTGCTCGCAGAACGGTAGGGATCACACACGGATGAATAGCTTCACACACTGATGTATCCGCTATTCATCTGTATACTGCAAAAGCAGTGAGTTTTACTTTTGTTTTTTGTCGCTGGTGGGGGTCGCGTGATGACTGTAAATGAAAGAGATGGATGTATGTAATGAGTGAGTGAGATGGCAACGGACAAAATAACACCGCTAGTGTATGCTGCGTCGAGCTTTATGGAGAGCAGCACAGTGTTAAGAAAGCTATTTACAGTACAAAACAACTCAGAGGTTCCTACAATGTACCTATTCGCTAGACCAATGGAAATAGATTCAATTCCCACCTCAACGTCTTATGCGTTGTCGCTTCAAGCGCGTCAGATGATCGTACGTGCATCATATATTGATTACATTCGCTATAGTTCGGATTGACGAGGTTAGCCGATGGCACTCTCAATTGTGTCGTACTGTACAAGTGTTTAAAAGAGACGTAGGAGGTATCACTATAAAATCAATTGTCTTATGAAAACTAACATCCCATATATCTCATCTGTACACATCTATAATAAAACTGTAACGGAGCCGTACCTGTAGGTACCGTACCGTATAATTTTTTAGTTTTCGTACCTTGACACAGAGCCCAAAACAACAATTTATGTCTGTCTCTCTGTCCGTCTGGCCGTCTGTCTGTCTGAACGCGCATCACGCAAAAACTGTTGGACGGATTTTAATGAAACTTGGCATAGTTACAACCTATATGCTGGGTTAACATTTAGGGTACTTATTATCCAGATAAATTATGAAGCTCCCACGGGAATTACAAGTTTACGCGAACAAAGCCACTGGCGCCGCTAATCTACAATATAATTGTTCGCCAAGCCGTTCGTCATTTTTTCCGCCCGTATCTCACATGTTAACTACTTCTAGATAGTTAGTTTTCCCAACCGGAAACCAGGCGTATTATCCGCCATTATCAGTACTGACTAGGCTTGCAACAGTACATCTTTAAATTAATAAACAAGAATAAATACCACAATCATTGTCAGAATGTTCTGGAAAATGGAGAGTGATGTCCTTGTGCTCGATCCCTGCGTTTTCTTGGAAGTATAGCGGTGTAAAACAACCTTAGGTTCATAGGTACTTATCGATAATTTAAATTTATGTTTATTATTTATAAATTATAGTATTTGCTTATAAAATGATTTAATTATAAAGGATCAAACAACAAAACTAATAAATAACCTTATAGTTATTGTATTATATATCTAGAGATGTATATAGGCCCTTGGATGACTCTTAAATTTCAGTATCCAAGTCAAAACAAACACCTAGCTATATACTAATTAATTGGTAGATATCTACCGGCATAATATAATTTTACAATTAACCTTATCATAGCCAAGGTCAAGAATTTTTATTCATTTGTTTAAAAACCTCATTGAACGCATGCTAATTAAATCATTTGTTAGTCTCGTTAACAAATAAGCCTTTAATCAAGCTTTAACTAACTATTCGGGTATACTTGTATATGTTTACGGCCCAATTCTAATTAGTGAACGCATCGTAAACGTAACAAGAACAGTTTAGGGCAGGGGTGCTCAAACGGTCGATCGCGATCGACTTACTTTGACTAAAAAAATGCATATTGTGCGGAAAACTAATATCTATGCCACGATACACCCTATCTAGACGACAATCCTGCATCACACATACTTGCAGCCTCTCAGAGTCGATCGATCGTAGTTTAACAATATTGAGGTAGATCGCCAGCAGTTCAAGTTTGAGCACCCCTGGTTTAGGGTACCGCAGGAAAATGGTTCACGGGTAAATTCAAATTTAATGTAACTAACTATAAGGAAGTACTTTTACTACCGGTATTACGCTCGACGCCCTCCTTGCCAGGTGGACCGAGGACTTGATAAAAGTTCACCTCAGGTGGTTGGATGATAAGAGCCGATGATCGTGTGTGGTGGCGAGCTGTGGGAGAGGCCTATATCCGGCAGTGGAGCGACATGGGCTGATGGTATAGCACGGTATTACACGAAGAGAGGACAATGATCGCCACTTTTTATGCACTACTTATAGCAGTTCTATAGTAGTTCCATTAGTCTGCGATTACTACTTCTGTAAGTAGTTCTCTGACAAAAAAGACGGTGGTAGGCGAGCAGACAGACCATCCGGTGGTAAATAGTATGTACTTGTACTGTCACTGAGACAACCGTGATGCTGCATGCCAACATCAGTCCAGAATCTTAAACGTAGACACGCTGCAAGACCCCGGATGCACTGCCTATCTTTGAAGTCTTAGGAGTGGATTAGAAGAAATGGTCCCTAAAATGGGAAGGGATAGGAAGAGGCTCTGGCATATCTCATTACCAAAACACGTACGTCCTACACTGGGGAAATACAATAAAGTACTGTACATTTTACGATAGTTTTCTGATAATAAGTGGTTTATTTATTTTTATTGAGACTGGTGAGTGTGGAAAAGTTTGGAACTATTAGAAATAGAGAAATTTGTTCTCGGGTACCGTGGCGTTGATTATAGAGTTATAAAAAACTGCATTCAAAGATTTTCAAACAATCTCATGTACAATTGCGAATCGAACGCGTTCATTTTCCTTGATTTTTTTTTAAGTAATTTTAAATTTTAAGTTACTGATTCGATATGCAACAAACCCTGACATTTCTCTATAAAAGGCCCAGTAAAATTATGTCGACAAAACGCGAAAATCTTAAGTTATCTTTAAAGTTCATGTGACTTACAAATTTTCGATTATGCCATTTGCCAAATAAAAGGAATGTGTCTGCAGAGGTGAAGAACACAGCACCAGACCAAAATAAGAACAGTGGCATGAACCCAAAATGATTAAGGTCCAAAATTTTCACATTTACAGCATTTTTTTTTATCATTTGATGTATTGCGATTCTGAAAACTGTCAATCTTGTCTGAAGATTGATCGAAAAAGATACAATCGAGATAAGAATGATATCTTATAGATGGTGTTTTAAATTTCATATACAAGTTTTAACGTTTTCTGCATATTACTTAATAAGTTCTGTGAACAAATAAACAAAAATATCATATTTATGTATAGTTAGGACTTTGTTACAATTTTATTATATATTTTGTTTATAATAAAAGCCAGCCTTTTTGACATCCCATTGCAAGGCACAGACCTCCCAAAATATGCACAGACCCAATTAAATTACTGGAGGGTTACAGAGTTTCAATTTACTACGCACTAATAATGTGGATTTTTGGGTTTTTATATACATAGATATCTTTATACTAATAAATAATTAATATACAAAATAAAGTATATTGTTTACAAATAAACTGGATTAAATTAAATATGAGAAAAATACTGAAAAATTGCTAAAATTCTATGAAAAATAAAATATTGCCATGATTTTTCCTCGTTGTTTTTTTTATTTTTATTATTCATATATAGTATTTTTAGGCCGCTATCAAAGTGATCTACGAAATAAATATAAGGAATCATTTCAAAAAAATATTGGATACTATATTGACCAGTTTTTTCTACTCCAAAATCATTTTGAGGCCCAAGTTAATTGTTAAACGTTTACAACCCTTAATAATTGGTTTACTGGCACCTCGTTAGTGTGTCCATCGTATATAGGGAGGCTTGTTAAGGAGGCTGTGTTGAGTCTGGAAAAGCGCAGCAAATAAAAAAATACGTTACCGCAAAAAGTAGTTGAAAAAATAGTTTTGGTACTTGAATTTAATAATAATAATTTCTTTATTACGGACAATGTCCATAGATGTTGTTAGTAAGTTACAACTTAAACTAATGTTAGTACTTAATATTAAATTATACCTAAAACCAGCTTCATCCAGTGCGTTTGGAAGGGACATGAGTAACTCAAACATAAATTATAAAGCGAGGCCAGCACGCGAGCCAAGTGGACCCGGACCCCTGCATACTGTAGCCACTCGATACTCAGACTATCGTGTCCTGGTGACTTGTCATGTTAATTATATGAATGCGAGTTTAATTATAATATTGTAATCAAATATCAAAATTGTTTCCTTTAATTTTGTGTCATTTACTAACTTTTCTTCGCGCCGTTATCCCCACTGCTAACGGTCGTGATCAAGTACATGGATTACTTTTTCTCGGACGATATTGCGCCATCTGTTTCTGTTCTTGGCGGTACTCATGGCATCGTGAATGTTGGTGTTGAGAGTGGTGCGGATCTGGTCAGAAAAATAGATCGGACTACGTTCTCGGGGTCTCTTCCTTCCATCTTGCCAGTCACAATGAGCCTCTGTGACCATGTGACCGAAGTACTCAAGAATTCTCTGGAGGCTAGAGGCATTTATTAACTAACCCGCCTTAACTATAAGTGCGTTGAACTTAGTTGCAAGGCGCTATACACGCCTTAACTTGGTGATTCAACTTCGAGTATCAATCAGTTTGTGTAGTGTGTTTGTACTTTATAATCCTTTTATGCTTTTATTTATTTTTATGTTATGCTTTAACAACTAAAATGCGTTGTGGATATTTTCTTTATTCTCTTTTGAGAAACAACTATTTTAAATATCATTCACTAATGAACTATCTACAATTACACAGTAGTTTCAGATTTTTGTTGCATTTTATGCGTCTTTCTCTTAGTTGCAATTCTTTTATTTTGTTTCCATCTTCTACAGTTGACTTTTGAGACTCACTTTAATACACGACAGTCTTCTGTCGTGTATTAAAAGGAAGTGATTAAACTATTAATACACGACAGTCTTCTGTCGTGTATTAAAAGGAAGTGATTAAACTATTAAACTTGAGAGTAGTTGAGAGTCATTGTCCATGCGGTAAATACACCACAATTCCATTTTTTTTATGTACGAGGGCGGCAGACGAGCATACAGTCCACCTGATGGTAAGTGGATACTGTCGCCCATCGACATCCGCGATACATGTCAACATTAGTCCAAAATGACAAACGTTGGCACGCCCCCGGATGCGCTGCCTACCTTTGGAGATATAGGAATGGATTTAGAGAAAGGGTTGGGAAAATGGGGAGGGATAGGATGGGAATGGGCTCTGGCACATCTCACTCACTACCGTAACATGTACGCACATTAGGAAAATAAGATAAAGTGGGAAATGCAGTACATTTCAAGGTAGTCTTCTGTTAGAGAGGGGTAACGTGGCCAGTCGAGCGCACCCAGCGGCTGTTGGATTGCAGCGTGCACTCTCACCCTCATTAATCCATTATGGAAAAAAACAACAATTATTGAAATTTAATACTGTCGATGTCCGAAGGTGTTTACCGTTCTGCTTGCAGTACGAAAGCGATAAATTGTCCAAATGTGATTAATTGATTTTTGTGGTTGAACGCTTGACGGTGATGTTGTAAATATATGGATAAGATATGGTAAATGGTAATAAGATATGGTAATAAGATATGGATAAGATATGTTAAGATATGGTATGGATAGATTGTAAATATATAGATAATATATGGATATTCTCGACTATCTGGAATTAGTATATAGTATATCAATCAACCAGGAACCTACAAGTCCAACTCCCATTGCAGGCACTGTCATTTCCTGGTAGTCAAGAGGGAGTTGGGTCTTAAAATTCCGGACTGTATAAGAGGGTAATTTAAAAAAAATAGCAATTGTCTTAACAACAATTGTGCAAATTTATTTGTCAGTAATAAATCGGTGATGATTGATGACTTGAAGAATGTCACCGGTAGTAGCTGGATGAGAAGAGCAAAAGACCGTGTGCGGTAGCAGTCAGCGGAAGAGGCCTATATCCAGCAGTTTGGAGGCACAGGTTGATGGTATGGGATGGTATGGAATCGAAGACATACACAAATATAATAAAAATGTATAAAATATAATGATCGCTGTCTGTACATGTAAGATATATGAGAAAAACTATTATTGGGGGCCTTTATCAACGCAATAGAACCCAAAACAATGATTGTTAGAATTTTTGTCTGTTTGTCTTTGCGTTTGTGCGCGCTAATCTTAGAAACGGCTTAACCGATTTGGGTGCGGTTTTCACTAATGCATTGTGGTAAGCTTCGCTTAAAATTTAGTGTTTGTTTTATTTCAATTAGTTCATAAATAAAAAAGTTATATCAATTTAACGAATCACGTCGAATAAAGACGGCGTTTATAAACTAAAGTCCACGCGGACGAAGTCGCGGGCAACAGCTAGTACACAAATATTATACTAGTACCAATTGAATCTCTAATGTTAATTTGACCAATCAACCTTTGAGTTTCTAAAGGTTGATTTTATACTGCGCTCAAAAAACACTTTACACTGCGACGAACTCGAAAGTTGTGGAATGAACTACCAGCTGAGGTATTTCCGTTACGCTACGTTATATGGGGCTCTTCAAGAGAGCTGTGAACAGGATTCTGCTAGGTCGGTAGCGCACCTGCAAGCCCCCTTGTGCTGCAGGTGTCCATGGGCGGCGGTGATCACTTACCATCATGTGTGGTCGTCTTACCGCTCGTCTGCCACCTATTCTAAAAAAAACCTTAAAGCTCGCCCTTCGAACGATAATGTGCAATAAAGTGTATATATAAGTAAAGCCCTAAGTCATCACCGTCTTTGTGTAATTGTGCCACAATAATTATGGTAATTAATAAAAACCGCGTATCCAACAAAATCTCTTTGCCACGTCGGGGCACTCAGCACGTGTCGTTATCCTTCTTCGACTGATGAGAGCTGACGGCGCAGAAAATTAATTATCGGTTATTGGCCACTGAACTTATCAAATTCGCAACATGATACTCGGTTATGTTTTTTGTACATTCTTTTTGAGCTGTTTTAAGACTTTTAAGAAGGATTTTTATAAAAGAAACTTGGTTTTAGTTGAAACACATATAAAAATGAAATTTGTAAGTCGTTTAATAAAATGATGATCATTAAGTGGAAGATAGAGATGGTAACACAAGGAGAGTTAGGGATGTTTTTCCAAAATTGTAAACATATCTATGACATCTTCCTATTTTTTTTTTGTTACTTGAAAATAACTTAGAATGATGAGAATTTGCAGGGGGAGGGTACACGCTGCAATCCAACAGCCGCTGAGCGCACTCGACTGCTCAAGTTACTGGCCCTCTCTCACAGAAGGCTACATTGAAATGTAACTTGTGGAGAGACAGACTCTCCAGTTCTGGACTCCTCTGCCACTGCTCTCCACTTGATGAATAATGTACGCACTTTGTATCAGTACAATTTTTATTTAGATAAATACCTAACGGAACTGTGTGCGATGTAATTGATTTACATACTTCGAGTATTTAAATTAGTAACAAAATCTGTATAGCATAAAAATTAACGTCAGATTTTATACCCGCTCACAACTACATTATTTGAGTTGTCATTAGTTTAAGTTGCTTCTAAATCGCTGACATTTTCCTTCTAAACCTGTACGTGCATTTTAGCAAATTTTAACCATTGTAATATTAATAGAATAGTCTTAGTGGTTGTCTGGGCACAGCCTTAATAAGAAAATGTACTTGCAAAGATTTTATTCCACATAAATCATATTGTGTAAATCTAACTTATAAGCTTATAACAAGGTAACATTGAACAAAATAAAAGATACATTTGTCTTTGAACAAAATGCGCGACTAATTCACTTTAAGTTAAACGCTCAAACAACTTAATAATATCGCTTATCTCAATCATGATTGACCGAAACTAACGAGAGACAACTCCAATATCTCTTTTCCCACAAAATCCCATGTAATTATCGACTTCTTAATCTAAAAACAAAACCCCGAACTTAGGCGGAGGTGTTAAAAAAGCGATTGGGAAACATAAAAACGAAAAGGACAAAAACTACGCGACAATCTTACGGGATCTTAATTGGCCCTGTTGGAATGCGAGGAATCTTCGCGCGCCGTTCGCTTTTCGTCTTTTTGTTTTTCGCTTCGCTTCGTTTTGTCCTGATTGTTTTCGGGACAACAGCGGGTCGTATGTCTCTGTCATTTCGGCGTCCGTCAGTCTGTCTGTCCGCATTTTACTTTTAAATCACTAGCGGATTTACGCGGGAGAACGTCTCAGATATGCGTGTTTACATTGATTGTGCTTTGCCAAAAAACGGAGCGTTTTTACTGTTGTCATTTTTTCCACATGCCCTATACTCACTGAAGCAGGAAAACAAGTTGTATACTTGTTTCTATTTTTATTTATCAGTATCATCACACTTGTTCCAGAAAATTTGGTAATCACTTAGATTTTGCAATTTCACTGCAAAATTGAAGCACATGTGCGTACATTGGAGTTAGGGAAAAAAATAAGGAAAAAAATTAAGCTATTAGAGTACGCCGCGACATATGGAGTCTAGGCATTCCTGACACCAATTTTTGACGTAGTCTGTTACCCGTACTGACTGCGTTCCATGCTATTATTAGTGGACGTAATAGTTTTGGTAGGGGGAGAGTGCATGCTGCATTCCCACAGCCGCTGGGCGCACTCGACTGGTCACGTTACCCCTCTCTCACAGAAGACTACCTTGAAATGTACTGCATTTCCTACTTTATCGTATTTCCCCAATGTGCGTACGTGTTTCAGTAGTGAGTGAGATATCCCTCCCCATTTTCCCAACCCTTTCTCTCAATCCGTTCCTTAATCTGCAAAGGTAGGCAGTGCATCTGGGGGCGTGCCAACGTTTGTCATTCTGGACTGATGTTGGCATGTATAGCGGATGTTTATAGACGACAGTATCCACTTACCATCAGGTGGACTGTATGCTCGTCAGCCTCCTTTTTCTATATAAAAAAAATACGAAACATGCTGTGAAAGACTCAAATTGATATTAATAGCTGCAAAAATTATTCAGGCGAACAAAATAAATATATAATTGTGATATTTCACCGTTATGTGTATTTAACAAACTTATATTAAATATTATTTAATTAATATTACAAAAAAATATTTTCTATTTGGGCTCATTAGGCAGTACACGGTCTGCCGATTCAAGTGTGTGACTGAGAAAGTACACGGTCTGCCGATTCAAGTGTGTGACTGAGAAAGTACACGGTCTGTCGATTCAAGTGTGTGACTGAGAAAGTACTCGGTCTGCCGATTCAAGTGTGTGATTGAGAAAGCAATGTAATAGCCAGTTATAGTTGAAGCGATATGAGATGACATTGATCGTCTTCGTCTTGTAGTTGTTACAAGGTGTTTTTACAGCAGGTGCTTGTATTAAAGGTTATCTCCTTCTTATTCTTTCTTTCGAGTATTTGAAGTCATAATGTCGTGTTGACATATTGTTGCTCGGCGGAGTTCGTAGCTTGTGATTCTATCTTATCTCTTCTAAATCTATTGATTTGTGACGTTTGTTTCTCCGATCAATTTATCTAATAGAAAAAAGGCGGCTGACGAATAAACAGTCCATCTGGTGGTAAGTGGATACTATTGCATATGGACATCCGCGATACATGTCAACATAAGTCGAGAATGATAAATGTTGGCACGCTCTCGGATGCGCAGTCCATTTTTGGAGATTTAAAGGAATGGATTTGGAGAAAGGATTGGGAAAATGGGGAGGGATAGAATATGGGATGGGAAAAATAGGATGGGAATGGGCATATCTCACACACTACCGAAACACGAACGTACATTGGGGGAATGTGATAAAATGGCAAATACAGTGCATTTTAGTGTAATTTTAGTGAGAGAGGGCCCATGTGACCACTGACCAGTTAAATGAGCCCAGCGGCTCTGGGATAGCAGTGTGCACCCTCACCCTCCAGATATTAATCCCACCCGTAGGAAATTTTTTCTTCTTACTACTACAGAATCATGTCCAAGCTAGGGGCAATGAATGTCATTATTGTAAACGCTCTAGTCTACAAGAACCCTAAGTAATAACAGTCTGCGTAAAATGGAAATGGCGCGAAGACAAAATACCGCCGCCCGATAACTAATTAAAAGTAATAAATAATTTAGAAACGCCCGCGCTCGGGATGTTTCCAATGCCGCTGTTTATAGTTTATTTGCAGTTGTTACCTAAATTAAAATTCACTGTTGTTTACGGCAGGAAGATGTTGATAACTCACTCGCACTTAGCATACTGTTCTCTTTGATGTGCCTATTGCACAATACACACAGAATTGTGTCGTTTGCTGCTTACAGCGTACTTAAAATAAACAATTCTCGGACGCATGTCCCTTTTGTCTTAGAAAGGTATTTAAAAAAAAATCTTTCTCTCAAGCTGCAATCACAATTAATTAAGTACACACACAACAGACTTTAAGCCTGCAATTAACCACACACTTATACACATAACCAGTATCACTACACATTGCTCAAGCAACACATGCGACCACACACACACAGACAGAATTAATATGTATTAATTGTTTTCAATATAATAATTTAAAATAAAACTCGATATATTATACAAAATTTTAAATAAGAAGATATATTACAACACATTGTATCTCTTTGATTTATGGTAAAAAAATAAGTTTTCAATACTGGATAGCTTTAGATAAATTTTACATCAAGTAAAACGTTTATATAAGTTATTTGTCGTATAATTGTTTTATCTTCCAAAATATATTAAAATAAAGAAAATGTAAACATTAAACTTTTAAACTGTGCCCTCGAATAACAGTTGACTTTGATTTATTATATTTTTTTTTTGCTGGAGAAAAATTTTATTTAGTTACTAAAACATTTTATTTGCTAATAATTATAAATAGAAACAAGCAAACTGAGAACACACCATACCCGACGATAACAGTTCCCTTACTTGGAGAGCTTGAGGCTAATTAAATATCCACCTATTACATCAAAGAGCAAATAGATTTAATGTTAAATTAAAAAATATTATACGTGGTTTATAGACGAAAATATATATAAGTTCCCGACTGTAGGTATGTGCTCGGACAGGTAATTGTGAGACTTAAGCATAAACCTGGCAGAACCCGAATCCCATTCCATCTAATTTAGTTTCATTCGATCCACAACTATCTCTGTAACCTTCTTCTTCGAGGATCTTGGAAATCGTGATGCACTCAGCACAGCTCGTCGCACTACGCCGACGAGAGGTGCTATGATAAAAACTCGAAGTTGACATTGAATAGCTCTACTGTCTATGTTTATGTGCACACCGATAGTGCACAGTGCGAGCACGCACTCACACAGATGCAAAGCTCATATCTCGTTGAGTTTACTATAATCGTGTTTTAATGAATTTTACAGAAGATCTTAGAAAAAACATTCAAACGGCCAAGTTAAAGCATAGAACGTTAACATAATAATTTTGCTATTATTACAAATAATACATGATATCATGCAGATATTATAATTATCTCATATATTCCATGTATTACAGGTTTTTTTAGTAATTAATGAGCATCACGTGATGTACTTATTAAGTTTCAAGGTATTTATATCTTGATCAGTATGAAATATTTTAATATTTTTTTCATAATTTGGAACCTAATATTATAAATCAAATGTTGTCAATAAACGTATTTTTCTAAATTTGTTTCATACTGAGTTTTGATATCGCTCTTCGGGCCGTTGAAAACGTGAGTGATCCAATATTTCTTTGGATGTGGAGCGAAAACGCCTGCGAAAGTTGTGTTGTGGAAAATTCGGACAACACGCTGTAGGGCAAAGTCAAATGGATCCGCTTAGTTTCTATGCATCAGCCCGGTGTGTGAGCACTAGTGAGCACTGCTTCATATGGAGTCTAATTTATAAAGCTGTTAGTAACCTTCTATTTAGTTACCTTCTTTAGAATATCGGTTAACTCAACAAAAGGTTCTATGCTAATTACGCTAACATGAATGTCTCTACTGGCGGTGGTTAACATACAGATTGTGTCTGAATCATTCCCGACGCCTGAAACCATGGATTCTGCTCATGATTCTGAGTTAACTGATATGTATAATGTTATGATTCTTTTGTGCTGTGAAACGAATGTATGAGGGGCGACAGATCGTAGACCGTGCGTGCGGTCGCCTCAGGTACCGCTGGAAAGAGGACATAGAGAAAAACCTGTGCGAACTCCTAACTTCTCGGTGGAAGCGATTTGTGCAGAATGGCAAGGTGTGGCATGTTTTGGTTGCGAAGACTAAGATCCACTTTAGGTCGTTGAGCTGGCGGATTGAGTAATGAGCAGAGGTCGCGGTTAGATAGTGTGATTTTGGAATTTGCAGTAAGAAAAAAGAATATGGACATTCCATTTTTCCGGGAATCATATTGTAAGTTTATTCATAGTACCTAAGTTTACGGTAACAAATATATATTTTTTAAACCTATTTCAGTTTTCTTGATATCCTCACTACGAACTATAAGCCTTGTAATAATTCGGGTATAAAATATGTATTTATTTTCGATAATCCGATATACACGCAATAGTATAGGTATAATTGCAAGACATAATACAACATCATTAACAACCAGATTCAGAATCCCGGGGTATATCCATATTAATATATACATTTTCCCACAAGTACCAAAATCACACAGTTTGACGCTTCGGGAAAAGTTCAGTTTCACCCTCTATGATTAAAGCTGATAATACTCTTGTATAGCCAAAACAATTTTAATTTGTTTTCCTTATAATTATAACTAGAATTTATTGACGTAGTGTGTATTTATTTTAAACCAAAATGGCTGGATGCCGAAAGGAAGGCAAATGTTTTTGTAAAAGGCGCGGAACTAAACGCGGTCAATTGATAAACAAATCAGAGGAATCTTTCACTTGACACCTTATAATAGGATCGATTCACTCTAAATGCCATAAGTTAGTATTGCGATCTGACACCCCACTTTTGACACGGGATAATACAAAGACATAAAAACATGAATCTCAAATTTAAATAATTTATTGGTAGAATATTGGTACAATTTTTTGCGTTTCATTAGACATTGGTAATTTTTAAATGGTATCGGTTCAATAAGATAAAAGATTAAATAAAATACAATTTTGAATGTCATAAAGCAGCCAATTATATTAATCTCTTTATTTTCAGACAATAGTCTATATAATTATAATTCCTACAATAAACTTATATTAATAAATGAATTAAAAGAAAATAAAATACTACAGGCTAAAATATAAATTTACTTCTTATTTGCATTTCAGTGAACACCAAGACACAACCTTTTTTATTCAAACCTTCATTCCTATTTGATTATTTATTATTTCAATATTTAGCACTTTTATTACACTTATAACAATCAACAGAATTATAATCAATAAAATGTAGAATGTTTAGTTATAAGATGGGTAACTCCTTATTAAATGACACCGCAGAATTCAATATCTTCTAAAAATATTTCTTTTTATATAATCATATCAAATGAAAATATTATAATATTATAATCTAACCTGAGTATATTTTGACATCTGTAAAAATTTCGACGATAAGACAATGCAGACTGATGACCATGTATGTATCGTAGACTGAAACATCCGGATACATTCTGATTAGTACTAAACTTCATACAGCGGAATTTTATACAAACATTAGCTACTTATGATTTTATTAATGTAGGTAGGACAAATTATACAAGACCAAAGTGGAACGATACGATTAAGTAAAGACAGCGTTTAGGACCGGAAGCTCTAAGTGGTGCTTATATCAAACAATGAGTAATATTTGAAAGCTTCTACAGGAGCCATCAGCGGATGACTTCTTAAGAAAATAACCACGTATGTTTTGTTTTATTAAAATGAGACAAGGTTTAGTTTTTCCTTCATAATGAAACCCTTTATACCTGGCATTTTACTTGGGATAAACGTAAATTTTTAGTATCCTTATTAATAAAACTGATTTATAATTATGATTATTTAAATACTTGATTTGTAATCACTGATTTAATTAGATTAAATATTTTATTTAAAACTCGAAATTTTTAGCTTGATATGAAAATAATAAAAAAATACATTTTTTTTGCATTTTTCTCGAATATCATCAAAATGCACTTGTACCTTTTTTTCTAGGTACGACAGTAAAATAAATCCCTTAGTCCATTACACTCTTAACTCCTTCCAACTACCCCATTCATTGTTATCCTCCCTATTCCCCGTTTCCAAATCGATTCCTAAATCTGCAAAGGTGGGCAGCGCATGCGGGGGCGTACCAACGTTTGTTATTCTGGACTGATGTTGGCATGTATCGCGGACATTTATGGGCGACAGTATCCACTTACCGTCAGGTGGACTGTCTACTCATCTGCCACCTTCTTTCAATAAAAAAAACAAATCAAGTTGGTTGCCATCATAAATATATCTAATGCCCGCCCCAGGAGCAGAAAGACTTTCGGTCATTAACATGAGGTCAGCCAAGACTGGACGGTAAGAGATTTGTATGAAATTGTCGCACACCGACCACTTTACTAGACCCCACATATTAATGAATATGACGTGTCATAACCGAAATTCTTCCTGCTCGTGGCGCGCGCTTTAGGTAGCTATTATTATATATAATGAAATCGTAACATAGTTTTTTTGTTAACATTTAGGGTACCTACATTTTATCCTGATCCGTTACAGAGTTCCCACGGGAATCACTCTAAAGTTCACGAGAACGAAGTTGCTAGTGCCGCTAGTTAGAATCATATACATATTTGTTCATTAATCATTTTCTGCCGTAGTTTTTGTTTTCTATTTTATCAATGGTCTACTCATCAGAGTTCATTTTCCGCGTTTACAGAGAAGTATCTATATTAAAGTAAGTTCGTGGTGTATGTATGTATGTTTATTTGTATGTGTGTGCGGTGTTGAGCTCAAATTGGCTCCCACTTCGCCTCCGAGCATGAGCTCTGGAGCTAATAGGCGGGGCTATGGACTAGGGTTGTCAAAACTCTTTTTAAAGGAAAAAATAAGCAGAAAATGAACTCATCACTGAGCATATTTTTTTAAATACATATTGCATTATCCATCCTACTAAACTGTGCTTATGAAAGTTCAGAGTAAACAATTATGAGGCGAAATCCGAACCGTTGATTTGTTATTCGCAGCCTAGAATAATGTGCCAGCTTAGTGGTAATCATATACGACAAATTAGAGAAAATAATCATAATAGGTCGGGGAGAAAATGTTTTCGTATTTTGTATGTATGAAGTTGTGATCCAATATCTTTGATTGAACTGTTTCCACTTGGCTAGATATGGTACCATTAAAAAGGTAACATTTAAAAAAAAAGAAATAAAAGAAATTAAAAAACTGTTACCCGCCATTTTTCAATTGTTTTTCTGTCCATGAAAATGAGTGAATCTAACGAAGAAATTCGATACAGTTTAAAGTTTTATTACAAAAAAGGGAAAATGCGACACAAGCCGCAAAAAAAATGTGCTGTTTGTGGATATAATGCAGTAGTGTCAGTAAGAGTAGCACAAAGTCTGGAAATCTTAATGTTAAAGATGCAGTTCTCTCCGGTCGTCCTGTTACCGATAAAGTTGATGCCATTTGTGAAAAAGTGCAGTAAGATCGGCATATAAGTAGTTACAACATTGCTGATGAACTGGGCATTGACCACAAAACAGTTTTGACTCATTTGAAAAACTCTGAATTCACAAAAAAGCTCGATATTTGGGTACTACACGAGCTCACTGAAAGAAACCTAATGAACCGTGTACTCGTTTGCGATTCTCTATAAAAACGCAATGAAATCGAACCATTTTTGAAAATATTGATCACTGATGATGAGAAGTGGATCACTTACGACAAGACGTGCGGAAAATATCATGGTCTAAGTGCGGCCAAGCTCCACAGACTGTGGCGAAACCCGGATTAACGCGCAATAAGGTGATGTTGTGTGTATGGTGGGATTGGAAGAGCATCGTTCATTATGAGCTTTTACCGCCGGGCAAAACCATCGATTCGGATCTATAATGCCAACAGCTGATGAGACTAAAGTAAGAAATTGAGATCAAACGCCAGACCACACACATCTTTGGTCACTCAGTAAAAATTGAGAGAGCTTGGTTGGGAAGTGTTGATGCACCCTGACCTTGCGCGCCCTTAGATTTCCACTTGTTTCGGTCTCTTCAGAATTCTTTAGGTAGTGTAAGGTTAACATCAAGAGAGGACTGTCAAAACTACTTGTCGCAATTCGCAATTTTTTGACCAAAAATCCCAAAATTTCTATAGCAACGGGATCATGTCACTACCTACAAGATGGCATAAAGTTATAGAACAAAACGGCTCATATACGAGTATGTTATAATTGAATGTAATTAAACTTTTAAAAAAATTGTCTTAAATTTGTATATAAAATACGAAGAAACTTTTTCCCCGACCTTATATATATATAAGCACTACGTGTGATGCGGAGTCCAAACATTTTTTTAAATTATTCTCTGTCTGTCTGAACGCGTATCGTACAAAACCATTGGACGGATTTCATTGAAATTTGGCATAGTTGGGGTACTTTTTTAGTCAGATAAATTACAAAGTTCGCACGAGAATCAAGCTAACCACACATATTGCGAGCACAAAGTCTGCTAGTAAAAATATTTTTGAACATATGTGGCAACCCTACAAAGCAGGCTGACCGCAGGGCCATCAATATAACAATTTAACAGCACCGTTTCAACAGCTATAAATTAAATGAGTTAACAACCCAACAAATTCTCTCGGAACCCGCACCCCGCGCCCCTCGGCCCCCACCCTAACCACTAAGCCTCAGGGGCACTTTGTTAGTACTAAGAACGCGTTTAATGTTTGTAAATGTAAACATTTTTCTTTGCTTTTGTTCATTCGATAAGAATGGTAGAATGATGTGATGGAGACTAGCCACTCTATTCCCATGATTTCAATACTTTCAGTTATAAATACTTATATACAAGCTTTTGTATATTTACATATTCATTTATTTTAGATTTGAACCGCCATCCAAATATTTTTTTCGTAAAATGTACTAAATTTCGGCCGAAAGGAATACACATCGGCTAGCTTCGGTTTTGTAGAGCGTCGTCTCTGCCGTGTGCCGATGCGTCGTTGACTTGTCAGTCGTAGTACAGGCACACGACAGAGACAACGCTGTACAAAACCGAAGCTAGCCGACTGTCTCTTTCTAAAGGGCGATGTGTGTTACTTTCGGCCGGGAAGTGTACGTAAATACGTGTTTCGGTAGTGAGTGAGATATGCGAGAGCTCTATCCTATTTCGTCGAATGAAAAATACAGCAGAATAAAAGAAACTAGGTACTTATTTACACTCTTCAAACTAACTTCAAAAAAGAAATACAGTGTAAACTCTATATAGCGACACTGAAGGGACTGCGCATTTTATAGCGTTATTGAGAGTTGTCGTTAAATGAAGAGAAGAAAAATCAATATTATTTTACTATTATACTATTATGTATTTACTAATAAAGTATATATAGCATTTACAAACAACAAACATTAATAGTGATACAAATAACAATGCTTGCGTATAGTCTGTTATCTTCGTCTGTCGTTTTTTGTGCGAGTGCGAGTTTTTTAGCGTTTTTAGAGCGACTGAATCCAAAGCGTCTTCCAACATCACTTATCTTTTCTCCCGCCTCTATTGCGCGTATTAATAAAACCTTTTCGTTAACACACAAAGATTTTCTCTTACTCGCCATGTTCACAGTTTGAAAATTTGTGAGCAACTAAGAATATGGTAATGTACAGATAATGCATAACAACCTAACGACAGTCTAGTAGCCGAGGTAAACACGTGCAAGGTAATCACAACAAACAAAAGAACGGATTTCTTAGAATCTTCGATACGTATGATGCCGACAGTCGAGGTAAATACGGGCTGGACAATAAAGCAACAAAAAAACAAACAAAAGAACGTACACAGCTGCAGTTCTTATTCCGGCAACTTAGAAAGTACTGTTTATTGTTTAATAATGACGTATTATTGTCGTTATTTAGAGTGGTTGTGATGCTACATAGAGTGTATCGTTGTATGGAAAACAAGGTAAACCAACCATAGTCAAGTTATTTCGATGTTTTAGGGAGTTTGTTGTTAAATCGAGTGGCGTTAAATGGAGTTTACACTGTATATAAATGGGCATACTTAATGTACTGTATTTCCCACTTTATTAGATTCCCCAACGTACGTACATTTTTCGGTAGTGAGTGAGATATGCCAGTGCCCATTCCCATCCTATCCCTTCCCATTTCCCCAACCCTTTCTCCAAATCCGTTCTTACATCAACAATGGTAGATTGCGAATCCGGGGCCGTGCCAAAGCCGTTCTGGACTAATGTTGGCACGTATCGCGGGTGTCTACGGGCGACAGTATCCACTTACCATCAGGTGTACAGTCACAATAAAGAAATAGAACTGATTCCGCCGATTTGGTGATGATAACACTCCTAGTAATTCAAATTGAATTTATTTGTTTGAAACAGGTAACCACAGATGACATTCAAATTATTGCACAGCGGTATTTCCCTCGCGGTCGTAAAAAAAATTAAGTAAAAAGACCAAGAAATAAACTTAAATCATGCATTACTTATCATTAACTTATTATGTAATATTATTAACTATTTATGTATTTCAGTAGTATTTCTTAATTAAACTATTTTCTATATTATTCATTAACTTCAGTTGTTTAAAAATATGTATGTTGTTTTTTAATCATGGTCCATGACGCAGAGTATGCGGCATGGAGTATGCAATACAACCAGCGCTTTCAGTATCTACCATTAGACACGGGCCTCCTAATGCATGACTTGTGCATGACGGATGTATGGCCTTAAAACACCATGCTGGCCAAGCTTGGAGTATGAAGGCGGTTAATTGTCTAAATGTGTATCAGTATTTTTTGTCGAACTCTTATTATATTCTTACTCTTATTTTACTATACTATAACTGTTGCCCGTGACTTCGTCCGCGTGAACTTTAGTTTATAAATACCGTCTTTATTCGACGTGATTCTTTAAATTGATATAACTTTTTTACTTATGAACTGATTGAAATAAAACAAACACTAAATTTTAAGTGACGCTTACCACAATACAATAGTGAAAACCGCACCCAAATCTGTTAAGCCGTTTCTAAGATTAGCGCGCACAAACGCACAAACAAATAGATAAACAGACAAAAATTGTAACAATCATTGTTTTGGGTTCTATTGCGTTGATAATGGCCCCCAATAATTGTTTTTCTCATATATCTTCCATATACAGACAGCGAACAATAACATTTTTATTATATGTATATAGATATAGATGTGGCAAAAGTGCAGCACATTGTGCCAGTGTCAAGTTTTCCGTGTAATTAACATTTCGTCAATGTTCAGTTCGGTCGAAGTAAGTTAGGAGTCGCTCAGTGAAGTGATAGTAGGATTACTGAGGACAGAAGAGCTGGTCTCCTTTGAAGTACACGAAAAGCGAAGTTCCATGATTTCATTGGATTATCACAAACATTGGGTACTTTGAAATTTAATAAACTATTATTATTAAACCACAAAACCCACAATACACAATTATTATAATAAATCAAACAAAAACTAAACTTCACTCCTCGAGCTTCCCGCTTTAAAGATATCTTCTTTCTGTAAAAAACTTATCTGAAAATTGTTTATTGAATTTATTTCGATCTCTGTATCAATAATTACCAGTCGTATACCAACAAAGAATACTGAATCATCTCCACAATTAATCACGGCACTAATTATACCGAACTCTACAAAGGTCAATATAAAAAGTCACAACTAAAAAAAACGTAAAAATCAAATTAAAGTTAAAATACCAACTCGAAGGCCACAAATCATATTCGGACATTCCGAGAAGGCCGATAATTGGCTCATATTGGGCCAAATAATAGGCTTTAGTGGTCCAAATTTGGGGTCCATAAAATAATGATCTAATGAATTTGGCCCGAAGCATTTTTGAAGTTTTTGTGTGTTGAATTTTAATTTGATTTCGATGTTACGTAATTTAATACTAACCTAATGCTTGGGCTTGTTTACCACACCATACCATCAGCCTATGTCTCTCCACTGCCGGATATAGGTCTCTCCCAAGACTCGCCACCACACACGATCTTCGGTTCTTCTCATTCAACCACCAGCGACAGACTTTTTCAGGTGGTCGGTCCACCTGGGTGGGGGCGTTCCACACTTATCAACCCGGTACGTGATCTCCATTCGAGGACTCCTCTACCCTATCGCTTGTCGGTCCTGCAGGTAATATGACCCGCTCGTTGCCACTTCATTGTGCTGATTCTATGAGCTATGTATGCCAACATAAGTCATAAATGGCGAACGTTGCACGTCTCCGGGTGCACTGCTAAAGAACCAGAAGAATGAAGAAAACAATGAAAATCATCACACATCCCACTTTTCCTCTACCAAATCAAAGTTTATTTTTTATCAAAATCGGTTCAGTAGTTTTTAAAATTAACAGGTAGTGTTCATCATAGTGATCTATCTAGATTATTTATTTGCAACATCAAACAATTATACCGATATTTACGTATAGGCTAGTGGTAATTTAGGTGAAGAGCCCGTATGTAGTGCAAAAAGTGGCAAGGTGTTGTTTACACGGGATTTTATCATTGATTTGAAGTGATTGAAATAATAAATTGAATAGATAATATCGTAAAAACATATAATGAAGTCATTGACATACATTGTCACATATTGACACGCATTGACATATATTGACATACATTGGCATACCTCGGGTTCATAGCGGGCAAAACCGCGGGCAAATGCTAGTTGTTAATACCCTCATCTCCTTCGCCGTTTTCAGTTGGCAAAAATATTCTAAATCCTTAGAGTCTGTTACAAGCAATCATTAGCTTTAGCACCATGTAATATTGAACCCCAATACTGACAAGCACGAGTGTTTATTCGTGTACCGATAGCAAAACAAGACAATGTTTATTATCTTTTAATTTAAGTGTAACAGACTGGAAAACTTTTTGGCGGGAACTCGAGAAGTGAAGTCGAATCGCGTGTATTGTGGGTTTTGTGGTTGAATTTGTGAATAAGATTTTGCAAGGTCGACGGCGTACCCGCATAACTCCTGGTGTTGCATGTGTCCATGCATGTGTTGCATTACCATCACGTGAAATCGCTTGCTCGTCCGCCATTCTCGCACTTCCCCCCAAAAAAAAAGTATGATAGTTTAAACTTCAAAGTGTTTTGTGCGTAATGTTTGTGATAATCAAATAAAAACATATTTAAGACTGTGCCTTTCGTGGGCTTCCAAGTAGACCAACTCTTCCCTCAGTAAACCTACTATCACTTTACTGAGCGACTCCTGACTTACTTGACGACATTGACTTACTGACTTACTAACATTGACGAGATACGTTTTGAATTGTTTTGACTTTGAAATTGTTAGTTACGAAGAAAACTTGACACTGATATAATTTGCTAATTGGGCTATCTACATATAATACGAGTACCTATATAAAAATGGATGTTGGTATATCTGTCTGAGACTAATAGACTTCGACACCGTTTGACCGATCACCATGAAATTTGGCACATATATGTACTTTTTCGTGGAGAAGGTTTCTATACTATCCAGTTTGTTGTAACTCGCTACTAGATGGCGCTGCAGCACATCAACTTCTATGGCAGGACAAAGTCTGCCGGGTTTTGCTAGTTGTCATATAAAAAGAAAACATTGTGAAAACAACTCACGTGATGATAGATTACCGCATATTTTAGAAATCTTTTCTCATTATAAAGCATATCTACATATACGAGTATAAAGAAAACTGCTCTAACTGATTGACTGACTCATCAATGCCAAGCCGAAAACTCTAAAGCTAGTAACATGTAATTTATGACGTAAAAACTTACTAACAAAAGATTTATTAGAAAACAATCTCTAAAGGGGTGAAATGATATGTCAAAGTTTGTATATTAAAAATATTTGTGGATTCTAGTTAATACATTAACTTGAAACTTAGTTACCGTAACCAATTCCTTTATCACTCATCATTATTGAACGTGTCTCCTTGTGCACATTGTTTTATGCATGAGAGATGTATGAGAGAGTCCACTTTCTTATCCTTTAGTCGTCTTTTACGGCACATTGTTAAACATCATGTTTCTAAAACGTATGTACTAAAGTTTTTAACTAACGCGTGTCATCGGTGATTCTTATATTATATCTTCTGTATTTCAATGGTGTCTAAACATATTTTAACGTAACGTCTTTGGTCATTTTTAAAATAAACTCCAATATAATTATTAGTTCAAAACACAATATTGCAAATGTTCTTCGATATCTGTTATCAATAAAGATTTGATTTATTCATTCTTTAAAAAAAAATATGTTTAATACACACTGCGTAGCGTTGTGCTGCTATCGATACATGGGCGTGTCCCCGTCGGTATAACTCACGCGCAGCCATTACAGCGCGGTATTAACAAATATTTAAACATTATACGAGCAAAAAAACGCGAGCGAACCATGGGGCCCGCCGTAGTACTATATAGTAATAGCAATCGCCTGAAATTTGGTGTAAATCAAAGTTCACAGTCACACTTAAAGGTTATAAAAATATAATAGGTAATTACTTTATATGTCAAGTACGTTTGAAACAGTAATTGTACTATGTACCGAATTTAACATTTGAAAATACCGTCTACTTATAAAAAAAATGTTTCGTAAGATCTGCCTTCAATACCATTAATAAAAACAAATAAGTACACAAACGTACAAAATCAATTGAATAATAAAAATCATATTAATAAAAGTTGAAAATTTATAACGCCATGCGCCGTTGAACGCAAAATAAAGGCATGCACACATAATTGGCCCTGAACAAATTTCCATTGATATTCGTGATGGGAAAAAAGTACAAAATCGTTGTCGATGAGATGTATACGGACCTCCATATTCGACTTGCCGTATAACTCTACAAACATAATCTATCATGCGAAACACACCTTACTTCGAAGTGCTAAGACTTATTTTAGGATTTTGTAGCGGTAGATGAACGTTTGTCGATTTATAATGGGCCACTTACGGGCATCGCAAATTGTCGAGAATTGCATCGGCTTAAACAAGGTGTCAATTTGCCAGAGTTATGAAAGTTTGGTTTCTGGGAACTATTTGTTTTAAACTTTTGTGGCGTGTTCGTGCTTCGTTTTACACTTTATTTGCGTACTGCGATCGGCTGTGGGCGTTTCCTTCATGATATGTTTTATTGAAATCGGCGCTGATAGACGCTGCTGATTTTTATGCACAAATTTAATATTTTCAGAATTCTATGTTTAAGTAATTTGATTTCTAATGTTTAAATTTACAAAATAGATTATGATTGCTAATAAGTAAGTGAAACGTTGGCACAAATATACACAAAACTAATGTATTTACTGAAATGTTTGTGAATTACTTACCTATTATATGAGCTAATATTACATAAATACATATTAATATAATGTTGCTAATAAAATTATAGTTTAACAAAACATCGACAAGTTTCATCGACACGCTCACACGCCTATCACCACGCCCAAGATTTATATCGTATCATTACGTATAAGATATTTATTTTAAACATATAATTAGTTGTTATTAATATTATAAATAATACTTAGCCCGGAGCCCGCTTGCAATATTGACACGGTGCATTTAAATTATGTTTTTTTTATTAGTAATCTCTTTGATAATGGTGTTGGCCACTCCCTGCTTTGTTTTAAATTCATTATCTAAAGCATTATGATATGCAAATTAATTATTTTACTTTTTATGTTCACGGATGTTTATTCTAAGAGAAACGTCATTCGCGAACATTCAAAATTTATTCACATTCATACATTTAAACAAATACTTACGGGATAATAAGTTATTGACATTATGCTTTCAATGCGATTCGCGCGAATTCCATTCGTGCAGGGTGACCTTTGTAAATGTATGTTACGTTCGGGTGCAATAATTAAGTCAATAATGCGGTGGTAAAGATTCGTGGTATCGAATGTTAGTGTATGTTTGTATGTGTATGTGTGCTGTGCGTGTACCTACATGTGTTAGTGTGCATGAGAATGTGTGTGCGTGTATGTGTGAGCGTGTATAACTGTATAAAAAATCTACAAAAATTAACAATAAGAGATATCGGATCAATACTAACAGCTTTAACAGCCCCACACTAAAATTTCCTGTGTCGTCAGACCCAATTGAAATATTCATAAATACATGAGTATGTATTGGTAAATTGGTGGTAAAACGGGTGGTAACTGGTATGTTTAAAAAACGGTGAGTTATACGTCAACGCGTGTATGATACGCTCTCGTAAACAAATGTAAAAAGTGTGGTGCAAGTGTTTGTTTTTGGAGGCGGATTGTCCTAATCCATACCGGATTCGATGTGCTTGTAATTTAAACAAAAATCTCCGATCCAGAACCTTTATAAATACTTTAAAACCAGTGTTAAACTTCAATTGTGATTCAAGATTGTTTCAAGAATACCCTCCAATTAGTGACAAATATGGTAACAACAAAATTCCTAAACTTTACTAGTCAGCTGTTACCTATCAAAGTGGCTGATCATCATACACTAATAGGGTCACCATTTTTTTAAAATTAATACCCCCAAAATTAATAGTATAGAAATAAAATACATTTCTATTTCTCTGCATAATAATAATATATGTCTACCCGCGAAGTTCGACTAACACTTATGTGTTGAGAAGCGACTCCACCGATAACCGATAACCCGGTGTTGAATGTTTTATCGAATTACATTATGGTGGGTCAATGTGGTGGCTGTAAGGGGACTGTCCTGGTCACTCAAAAGAGAATAAAGTGCTCTAACTGTCAGCATTTCTTCCACACTGAATGTGTCAACTACTCTCCGGCGGCACATAGGTCACACTGGAGATGTCCAAATTGTGTTGCTGCTCTTCCAAGACGAGGTGATAACAATAACACACCTGTGCGTGGTACAAAGAATCCGCAGCAACTAACTTCGTGTAGCTCCTTAGCGTTACAAGGTGACGTTGCGGAACAAGTTCTAGAGGCGGACGGCTCCACCTCCACCTCTGAGGTACCAACAGTCAGTATTACACCTTCCTCCCAGAGCGAAACCGAATCTGCTGCCCAGTCGAATCTGCTAAATCAATTCGAAACATTACTGGATGGCAAGTTGAGAGTGATGAAGGATGAAATTATAAATGAACTCAAATCAGCCATAACGACGGAGCTGAAAAGGGAAATCAGCCGTCTTTCTGATAGTGTCAAGCATATGCAGGATGCACACCTCCAATTGCACTCTAACTACGACAAATTGAAAGCTGAGTTCGAAATACTTCAAAGAGGCGCCGCTGAATCCGATAACACGATATCTGACCTTCGCGATCAAATATCGAAACAGCAACAGTGGGCGAGACTCACAAATTTAGAAATCGTTGGCCTTCCGGAAACAGCAGCTGCAACCCCTGTGGATCTTGTCGTAAAGATAGCGAAACACGTAGGGGTCAACATAACCCCAGAGGCTGTAGATTTCGCAAGTCGTGTACAGCCCATGCGTAACCGACCTGGTCACCCGAAAGCAATAGTCGCTAAACTTAAGAATCGTATTATCAAGGATCAGATTCTGTCCGGAATACGTAAAATCAAAGGCATCTCTACGACAGATCTTGGACTGGGCGGACCTCCTCGAAGATTCTTTGTCAACGAGCACCTCACTCCAGAGAATAAGCAATTGTTGAAGGAAGTAAAGTCTCGTGCACGTGACAAGGCTTTCAAATACGTCTGGATTCGCAATTGTAGTATTTTTGTAAGAAGAAACGAAGAATCCCCGGTCATAACTATAAGATCTTCTAAGGACCTTGATAAATTGATTTAGTTGAGTTGGTTTAGATTGATCTCTTTAACTTTAATTGCACTATTTTAACACATACCACATTACACATACACACATATACAACCACATACATAAATTCATACATAACTCCCTAAGTAACTCCCCATATATCCTTGTCATTAAAATATATTACATATTTTTGAATATCTGATGCCAAAATCCTTGCAACTTTTTTACCAAAATGTACGAGGTCTGCGAACAAAGACAAATATTTTACGACAAAACATTCTATTAAATAACTATGATATTATTCTACTATCTGAAACATGGCTGAACGATAGTATTTACAGGGGTGAAGTCTGTGACAGTAGGTATGATTCTTTCCGCTGTGACCGCAGTGGGTCCACATCTTCCAAGAAAATTGGTGGCGGTGTCATGATCTGTGCTTCGCTTTCTCTTCGTGCACGGGAAAGAGTCGATTGGGCTTGTAGTAATGTCGAGTGTGTTTGGATAACCATTTCTTCACGGTCTTTAAACGCAAAAGCTAATTTGCACATAGGAATCGTCTATATTCCCCCAGATTCTCTTCAACTGACTCGTTTGCAAACCTGGACTTGCACTGTTGCGGCGATTGTGACGTCACACCCGGACGACCATTTTATATTGGTGGGTGACTTTAACCTTGCTCTAATTGACTGGACGCTATCGGGACCTATTTATTTAAAACAGGGTACAATTGATTTGCAAAATACTGCGGTTGATTTTGTCAATACATGTAGCTTAGTGGGTCTCACGCAACATAACACAATAGCAAATGCTAGTAATAATGTTTTAGATCTAATTTTCAGTGACCTCTCGTTGGATATATGTCGTGGTGAACGGGGACTTGTGCAAGAAGATATATATCACCCCCCCTTGCTAATTGACGCGTCTGATGTGATGATACCTACTATTAATCAGAAACCAATTGCTAACTATAATTTTTATAGGGGTGACTACGGAAGGATTAATGCCTATTTGGGAAATGTAGACTGGGTGACGACATTAGTGGGCGTATCTATAGATGATTTAGTTAATAAATTTTACTCAAGGGTTAATGAGGTTATTCATCAGCTAATTCCAATTAAAACTAAACAAAAAGATACATTATTTCCTGATTGGTATTCTAAATCTTTAATACATGTTGTACGCGATAAATTTCTTGCTCATCGTCGGTGGAAAAAATATAAAAATCCAAGGGATTACGACGAATTCTCGATTTTACGCGCTAGACAAAAAATGTTACAGCAAAAATGCTACAAAAACTATATTGACAAAATTCAAACCTCATTGAAAAAGAACCCAAAATATTTATGGTCCTATCTAAAAACTTTGCGTAAAAATGATACCGGTTATCCAAATATTATGACACTCGGGAACGAAACATACAATAATATAGATGGAATTTGTTCCGGATTTAATAGTTTCTTTGAAAGCGTGTTCATGAAGTCTGATCCCTCACGTACTAGGGTGAATTTGCCTGATGTTAACCACCCAGATACTATGCATGATTTAATTATATCTGAATCTATAGTATATAAATTTCTGATCCAACTAGATCCCAACAAGGGTCCTGGGAGTGACAAAATCCCAGCATTTTTTTATAAAAATTGCGCTTCCAGCCTCGCTAAGCCTCTTTCAATAATATTTAACAAATCAATCAATACTCATCAAGCATTCCCTTCTATTTGGAAAGAAGCTTTAATTGTTCCTATACATAAAAATGGATCTAAAAGTAGAATGGAGCATTATCGTCCCATATCAATCCTTAATGTTCCAGCCAAAGTTTTTGAAAAAATAATTAAGACGAGTGTGTATCCCTTAATAGCTAGGTCAATACCAGATCAACAACATGGTTTCATGAAGGGACGTTCGACGGTAACCAATTTAGCGCTGTTTACAAACTATATTTATCAAAACATGGATGGGGGTCATCAGGTCGATGCGATCTACACGGATTTCGAGAAGGCATTTGATCGAGTGGATCACATTATATTGCTCCAAAAGCTTCATGTTCTTGGAATTCGCGGAAACCTGCATCGATGGTTCTTATCCTACGTCACTAATAGAAGACAGGCGGTTAGGATCGGGAGCTCATGTAGTGATTATGTTCATGTATCCTCAGGAGTTCCACAGGGTTCAATTTTAGGACCTCTTCTCTATAATGCCTACCTTTTCGATATATATACCTGCTTTGAATATTCCAAGTTTCTGATGTTCGCCGATGATAAAAAGATTTATTTAAATATCAAAACGATCAATGACTGCTTATTAATACAAAATGATCTAGATAACCTAGCAAAGTACTATGAAAGAAATAGAATAACTGTGAACGTTAAGAAATGTGTCCAAGTAAGTTTTACACGGAAAACTAAACCTATTTCTTATCAATATAAAATAAACAACACAGTCATTGAATCCGTTAATTCTATTAGGGATCTCGGTGTTCGTTTGGATTCCAAGATGAAATTGGCAGAGCATATTAATTTAATTTGTAATAAAGCATACAAGCAGCTAGGGTTTGTCAAACGTGTCTGTAAACCCTTTAGGGACCTTGACTGCATAAAGGCACTTTATTTCACTTATGTGCGTACTACACTCGAGTATGCTTGTAGCATTTGGTCACCTCAATATTTAACCTATATAGACTCAGTAGAACATGTTCAAAAACAATTTATAAAATTCTTATGTTTTAAAGATAATAAATCAGTTGATTGTTATCTAACTAACTGTAAATTCTTCCATGTTGACCCATTGGAGCTTAGGCGTCGTCAACATGGAATTTTGCTTTTGCGCGCATTATGGTCAGGCGAAGTCGACTGTCCCCAGCTACTGACCGAAGTGTCCTTACGGGCGCCAACTAGCCGTACTAGGCACACCGAGTTGTTTGATGTTCCTCTTGTCAAAACAAGGTACGCCCAAAATTCAGTCCTTTCTCGCATTCTGCAGAATTACAATACATATTACGCAGACCTTGATATATTTTTATTAAGTAAGAAAAAATTAAAAACGGAAATCATAAAAAAGCATCGAAATCATTATAATACCTCCTGAAACCCATTTCCTCACAAATATTTTAAAGTTCATCTTAATCAAATACACACACACACTACACACCCTCACACTGGGTACAAACTCACACACAACACACACAAACGGACACACCAACGCAAACATTATTAATAATAAAGAATCATCCTTTACTTGCCCACAATCTACTAAATACTGTACTTAATGTCAGTGTAATCTGTATTGGCCATTAGCATTGGCAACATAATTGTTAAACAACATAAGTTACATAAAAGGCTGTAGATTACATAAATAAATAAATAAATAAATAAATAAATAAATAAACAGTGGTATATTGTAGTTTTACTGCCACATTTCATCTCGCCAATAGCGTAAAAAGATACTAAGAGATAACAAAGCCTCAATCGCAAGCCCTGGCGAACTACACCATCTCTTAAAGAGTGGACTCGCCAATCGGCTTGGCCAGCGTGCCATTTTAAACATTCCTCGTGCACAATGTACTGGCAATGTACTTGGGGAGGCCCATGTCCAGCAGTGCATGCCAAAAGGGTTAGTTACGATAATAATTACTATACTATTTTTATCCAAATCCCATCCTACTATCCCAAACCTTTCTCGAAATCTATTCCTATAATAAATCTTCAAAGGTAAACAGCGTTTGTCATTTTGGACTGACGTTGACATGTATCGCGGATGTCCACGGGCGACGGTATCCGCTCACCACCAGATGGTGACTGCTCGCCTGCCGTGTTCTTTCTACAACTCGTCACCGAAATAACGCAACACCTGGAATGAAATATGAATATCTCGTGGACAGAATTTAAGGTCACTATTATTGTATTATTGTAATATTGTACCATTGTATTATTGTATTATTGTATTATTGTATTAGTGTATTAGTGTATTAGTGTATTATTGTATTATTGTATTATTGTATTATTGTATTATTGTAGTATTGTATTATCGTATTATTGTATTGGACATTGATTATCTGATTTTTATTTTTAGTTATTGACAAATTAAGTTGAACGGTTGACATTTATTAATAAACAATTTTGACATTTTGTTTATAATAAAATAAATATGAATAGACATTGCAAGACTGTCTATCGATATATATTAAATGATATATATATATTTCTACTTTATATAAAATATAGATATTTTAATACAATTTAATTAAATAACTGATTCTATTAAAAAATAACTTATTAAAAACTAGAGTATAAAAGACCAACTTAAATATAAAATATTTATAATAATATGAGATTTCTAATTTTATTATTATGATTTACTACTCTATTATTACCGGAATATAAATACATATTAAGTTATAAGGCTAATTGATAGGTATGCTGTATTTAAGTAGGTACCTACCTATGGTTGTGTTCTGTTGTCTTCTTTACGTTTTTTTGTAAGCATTTAGGTATTATTAGATATATGTAATTTTGCACGCCATTATTGGCAAATGTGTCGATCTGACTACGTATTTATCACCTTTTGTAACGCACATAGCATATACATAAATAAATTGAATTGCATGTGATTGAAAACAAATTAAAAATATAAAAACTGCTCTAGCCGAAAATAAAATTATTTTAGACAATAAATCAAGAGTTACAGACAAGTCAAGTTTTGTTGTTCTGTCTAAAACGTTCGTAGCGCTCATTGCTGAGTCCAGGGAGGTGTCCGGGCGCCTAGGGAGTGCGGCGTGTATGAGTGTATTTGTTTTGAGTAATTGCGCGTAGAATAAAAGATACACTAGAGTTGGACAAAACTGTGCAGAATCGATTCTGGTCTCGATTTCAGCTTTTGAGTTACTTCCGTCACACGTTGTATAAAAAAAAACTATAATATGTGGCCACCTGTACGTCTATTAAACGCATGCCTTCGTACGTCGATGGAGCATATCGCGATTACTTATCAACAACTCTTAACTACTCAACAAAACTCATTATGCCGTACATCGAACACATTAAATGAGAAACCCAAAATCTTCTACAATTATCCTTTATGTTGGTAATTTGCACATAGTGGCAACACCGGGCGAAATTATCCTTTTGCTGCCAATTTATTTTGCACTTACACTAACCGCAACAACGTCATGCTACTTCATAAAATGCTTTAAACTGACTGCAGATATTACGTTGTCCGTTCCAAATTTTGTTTCATTTATGCGTTTCGAAATTCAGCTTTGTTTTTTAATCTGTAAGGTTGATTATAACCTTAGGGATAATTTAGTATGTTTAACATCAGCAAACATTACGTTAGCGTTGGACCATTATTGAATTTACTTTATATAATAATGGTTAATCGCTCGAAAGTATCGAGCGAAGCTGCCTCGTTACTGGCTGTAGTGAAGTATCAATTAACTGTACAATTTTATCGATAAAACACAACAAAGATAAAGGTATTAAAACATTGATATTAATTGTGCTACAATAGAATTATAAACACACTACATTAGAATACATTAAAATCATATACATTACAGTGTATTTGGAATTATAAAAACAAGAAAATTATACAGGACGAAATAAGAACATTTCAAAAAATAACGGCGATAGTCTAGAAGTATTTATTCTCCACTCTTATTTGTGGAGTCGTATGTTCAACCAATTTGAAATGCATATTTAAAAGAATGACTGAGCTAGAACACGGACCAATTTCAGGAACATTCAACAAAGGTCAACAATTAACTGAAAAAGGGTCTGGAGCATGTGTAACCACAGCGTGTATAGACTGCGTGGTGGACTAAGAAGCAAAACTCCCTTGTAATTACTAAGGTAGGCCCTATAGGGGAACGTTATAAACTGGTATCGATCGATTGATTTATACATTTAAGGTTAAAATCGATAACAGCTATCGATACAGTTGCATCCCTATCGCCGGCGGCGGCAGGGCGCTGGGCGTGCCCCTCATTTCCCCAGCAATAATTTATACTTGCATTAAATAATCGCGTACACTCTACCGCCGCACTTTTAACGTGTTTAAAACGTATATATTTTAATTACTAGTTTTAAATCTAGAGCTAAGAGATCCTGATATATTGTAGAACTGAAGATATCTTCCTAGTTTGTGAGAAGTAGGAGCAAACAGCTTGGCGTCATCTATTTAGTATCTATCTATTTAGGGTCATCCGCATTCCTCCTCGCATAGCGCAAGGCAGAATAAAAGTAGGCTTAAACAATTAATCGATCTGGAAGATAGGGGTGTCTAAGGGGTATAGGGGGGGGGGGGGGGGCGCGTTAGATAGGGGTATAGGGGGAAGAATCTGCTAAATGCAAATTTTATTTTATTTTACATGAAACAACAGCATGAACACAGTATAAAAATTACATTATACAAATCTCTATACACATGCCTATTAATGTTTTAACAAATTATAAGTTTACAGATCCTGTAAAAAATAGTTCTTAGCTTAAGAGGATAGGTTACTAATTATAATATGTCAAGATAAAAGTGTCTTTCAATGTTCGTGTGGGAGAGAGTGTGGGTGTGTGTGTGAATTCAGTAAGTATGAATGATTATTATAATAAATGTATCTTTTTTACATTATATTATAACGTTTTCATTTACCAAACACCATTTTTATAAACGCTCCATTATTGTGGAAGATAAATATTTATGGTAACTTTAGGTTATATACTCGTATAATAAATAAATTGACATACATTATAATTGTATTGGCGGTCAGGCTGGTCTCATACAAAATTCTCCATTATTCCTTACAAATAATTTTGGCATATTGAGGCCGAACATATTATCATGGTCATTATATTTGTTACTTACTTTCTTGAAAAATAAATATTGATTTGATTTGATATGATGTACTCGTATAGAGGTATAGTGTAATACACTGTGTCGTAAGTACGGAACACATATCTTTGTATGTAACTATGGACCATTCGGGACCGTTTGTCTTTACCAACATACCACCCAGACACGAACAAACATTTATCTTTAAGCAAATGAATGTCCAACAGGGAAACGAATTCCGGGAATTTTATTAGAACAGGCAGGGTCCACTGCCTTTGGACTAAACATTGAAGCTGACAGTAATTTTGTGTCAGCTGATCGCCTTTAATACGGATATAGGTAGTATTTCTTTCCAAAATTAGAATTACATTTTGAAAAAAATCAATGTCTGCAATAGATAAGATCCTTTGAAATTTTCCTAAATTAAAAGAAAGAAGCACTAACTATCTAAAACCAGCTTTATTGAAAGGAGGAAGAGAAATTTTTATTTTTACGATGTAATATTATTTGTAACGCATATAGAATTAGGGCAGATGTTTTATAAAACCATCAAAACTAACGACATAAACGTTGATAAACGAAAGATAATTGTCTGAATTACAGTAAGTAATACGTAATAACTGAAACATTAGGCGATTGTAACTGCGATTATAAAGACATCAACGCGGGAGCACTTGTTTCCATGGCGGGAACTTAACATTAACAAAAGGTTGTATTTGCATTTTATTGCAATAAAAATGCAAATTTAACATAACTTTTCGTTCATTGCTATTTCTAAAATAGATTAAACGTAATTTCAAGTTAATAGTTTCGTTACGATAATTTTATGAGAGCAAATATTTCCGACGCGAGTGAAAGCTTTTCCTTGTATAATCCCTTTAGATATGCCACTTTGCTATTACGTTAAGTTCACGAGATAGTGCACTAATCACTCTCTAATTAATAATTGATTTGCTAAAACATGGTAGGAACCCAATAATAAGATGAAAAAAAATAACGTAAGCTCTACATGTTTGTCATAAAAATGACACGCACAATTTCAATTTAACACATAAATGAATTTAACATGATATTTGCATAATTATAATTCCATAATTAATATAAGAGTCAGTACCGAAAGGCATTTAATATCATAATTACAAATGTCAAATGGTCTAACAATGAAATAACAAGAGGAAATCATTTATATCATAGCATTTATATAATTGTGAATGTCACTAAATTTGTAAATGTTCGATTTTCAGTCGGGTAATTATGTGCTTGTTTGATAATTTTTTTATCGTCCACTCACGGGTCTCATGCATATTGTCTTATATGAGTATAATTGGCATTAAAACGGCACGCTGGCCAAGCTGGTTGGCGAGTTTATTCTTTTAGAGGTGGTGTAGTTCTTCAACGTTTGTGCTAGCGACTTCGTCATCCCATAGTCGCCTATTACGACACCTTCGGAATGGAATCACAATTAAATTCGAGCGAACGAAGTCGTGCGTAACAGCTAGTATCTCTAAGAAAGAAATATGTAAAGCAGCCGAAGTCGCGAGTCAAAATTAGCTTATTCAAATTAGAACCTGTTACCTTCTGTCAGCTAAACCATTATACACAATACCATCGGCGTGCCCACGCGCATATAAAGACAATTGCTCCACCCGTCTTGACCAATCAGACCCACTCGTTGCATTGCAATCGTAGAAGATATTGTTGCTTCCGTCACACAAATTTCAAGAACATATATTTGTCTCGCTCTATTGTAAGTGTAAACTCGATTTGAAGTGCAGTTGTCTTCTTCGCACTTGTCATAGATATAGTTAAAGAAGCGTGCAGTTGAATAAATGTTTTAGTTTCATTTAGTGCGTTTGTTAATTAAACATAGATTAATTTGAAGTGTCTGTGTGTAAATGAAATGTTTAATTGAAATTAATTAATTCCAGTTAAATGTGGCTTGTATTTAAATAATTTAGCAAATCATTATCAATAAAACACACTAATTATGATAAAAGAAACTTAATTTATTGGGGGAGGGCAAATACACAACAATTTGCCTAACAATATTAAAGAAACAGAGTCACTAAACATTTTTAAATCCCGTTTACTGGATTACATTTATGTAATCTAAATATTACTGTCCACATTTTTCTAATAGGCTGATATATATCATTGGAGGGGTCTAATGATAGTATTGTATTGTATAGTATACTGGAGTATTGTAAACTTAAGTTAATCATAAGTTTTCTCTTTAAATGAAATATGTACTGTTCTTTGAGAATTAAATTTCTTTAAACCGTTTCTTTTTTCTATAACTGTAGTAAATAATTTAGAAATTACTAAAAATGTCACTCCCATTACATTATTATCATCATAGAACACAAACCTAAGCTGCCTTCAAAGTTGCTACCAAAGGTTTGCTGCTCATTCAGCGTTCTCTGTTGCTCATTTAATTATTTCTCAATAAATATATGTATTTAAGTCTATTAATGAAGTGAAAATAGCAGTGCCTTTTCAGTAAATAATGTGACGTCATCTGTGCACAGAGCTCTAACATCTGATTCTTAGGACAGAGCAATAGAAACAAAAATGACATTATTTAAGATTTTTAACAAGTGATGGCAGACGACGGAATCATTGACATTTTAGCAATTTAATTATAAATCGGCTTGTGGTTAGAAATTAAAAAAAAAGTGAAATATGTAAGAACAAAACAAAGGGACACCTATTTATGCCATATATTTAAGTACCTATAACATCTTGATAGTACCTTACGTGTGTTGAAGATTACTGCGACATGTACAGCATTTCCTATTTTATCCTATTCCCTCAGTGTATGTAATAGTTTCGGTAGTGAGCGAGATACGCCAGAGTCATATCCTATCCAATCCCTCTTTATTTTCCCAACCCTTTCTCCAAATCCATTCCTAAAATCTCCAAAGGTAGGCATCGCATCCGGGGGCGTGCCCATGGTTGGCAAATAACGTGGATGTCTATGGGCGACAGTATCCACTTACCACCAGCTGGATTGTATGCTCATAAGTCGGCTTCATTTTATAAAAAAAAATGTCATATTTTACTTATACCAATACAGTATATTTATACAATATTGTTATGACTTCTTATACAGTATATAGCTAAACAGAAACTGTTAGGTATAGGTTACATGTTTTCAAGAATAGAACCCGGGACCGATCGCAATGTAACCCGACATTCTACCGCCCAACACCGCTACCACATTCTTCTGTATATAACAAACATGATTGTTTGGTGATAAATCATTACTGTCAAAAACAGTTTGCCTCGACAATGCCGGTCAGGAGCTTTAAACGGCCAGACAGACAGACATGCCGAGTCATGGTGGACGTGATCATTCCTCATGTGCGCTGTCAGTGAGAGGGTTCTGTATGTGTTTAAATAAATTAAACGAAGGTGTTGTTATATAATTTTGTTATTTTTTATTGAATTAATTTTTATTTTTAAATGAGTGGCTTCAGAATTGCACCACATAATCTGTTCCCGTGGGTCTAGCAGAAGGCGACTAAACCATAACAAAATGGCTACCACAAACCCAGAAGAACTACACTGCCTTTGAATAACTGGACTCACCGACTAGCTCGATGGTGAAGTGAAACTCGCTTGTTTGGGTATTAATAAATAATGTAGAGGTTGTGTATACACCAATTCATACTGAGCCCGTGTGGTGGATTATGGCGATTCACCCACATCTGCCTGTATGAATTTAGCTTGAGGGTCCGCTTTATTCAATTACGTACTTTTATTACATGTAAATAAATATTTGAATTGTCATGTCGTGTGCATGTTATTTGTAATCTTATAAGAGTACTATGCAGGATCCGTACAAACCAGTGCCGGTTCATGGATCCCTAGTGATTTATAACTAACGTTGTGTGTGTTTATAATAATAAAAAAAAAAATGTATTGAGTATCTGTGAAAAAAGAATTCTTCTTCTTCTTTCTTTCTTTTTCAGCCCTTGGACGTCCACTGCTGGACATAGGCCTCCCCCATTGTCCGCCATTTAGACCTATCGGCAGCGACCTGCATCCAGCGGGTGCCCGCAACCTTTATGAGGTCGTCTGTCCATCTAGCAGATGGACGTCCTCGGCTTCGTCCGCCGGTACGTGGTCATTCCTGATTCGATCACGTAGGGAAACCCCGAGCATAGCCCTCTCCATAGCTCGCTGTGCGACAGTGAGCTTATTTATGAGGCCCATAGTCAGAGACCACGTCTCGGTGCCGTAGGTCATCACTGGCAACACACAGTGGTCGAAGACCTTCGTCTTCAAGCACTGAGGTATTTTGGACGAGAAGTCGCTGCGTAGCTTCCCGTTCGAAAAAATAATAGATTTTTATTAATCGATTTTACTAGAAGTTTATATTTGATTTGATTAATTTATAATTGATTGTAAATTATTCGATTTTTTCATATCAACGATTTTCGTTGAACAACAAACACCATTTATGGTGTTTTCGAAATAATAAACTTCTAAAGTTTTAAAATTTACAAGTCTTAACATGCAATAACACTACCAGTTTGAACTTAAAATTACCAATTTGTAGTGATTATTCTGATAATAAAGTACAAATTCTCTAATTTAAAGCTGAATTAGTTAATTAAAAATTGATTTTTTTTTTTTTTGGACGAAGGTGGCAGACGAGCATACAGTCCACCTGATGGTAAGTGGGTACATGCCAACATTAATCCAAAATGACAAACGTTGGCACGTCCCCGGATGCGCTGCCTACCTTTGGATATAGGACTGGATTTGGAGAAAGGATTGGGGAAATGGAGAGGGATAGGATGGGAATGGGCTCTGGCACATCTCACTCACTACCGAAACACGTACGTACATTAGGGAAATAAGATTAAGTGGGAAATGCAGTACATTTCAAGGTAGTCTTCTGTGAGCGAGGGGTAACGTGGCCAGTCGAGTGCGCCCAGCGGCTGTTGGATTGCAGCGTGCACTCTCTCCCTCATAGAATTGATATATACAATCGATTAATCTATTTGAAAAACTGATTTATTTAAAATCTATCTCGGAACAAGGAAAAAAATCAATTCTCTTAAAATCGATTTTTACATCCATTTGTCACATCCCTAATGCCAAGCTGGCGGCATTACCGCGTTGCATTGCAAAGCTGATGCGATTCGCGGGATAATGCCCAGCCTACGGTCCCCAGTGCCGAAGACCAGGCGCTTAGAAATATCTTTAAAAAATGAAAGCGCACTCCACTGACTCCGAAATCCCTTGGACCCCAAGAACCCCAACACCAAAAGCAATAAGTATGTGAACAGATACTTAATACATATTAATACATACTTAATATTAATTCCAATGGTAAGACCATAAAACCGCAAGTTGATTGATATCTGAAAAACCGTTCTGAAAAGATTTTTTAAAATGACCAAATGATCGCCCGAGCAAACATTTGTCTTTAAACAAATGAACGTTCGACCAGGAATGGAACATATTACATTTTACACATCAGGCAAGGCACTATCAACCCAGCTAAAAGGTGGTCATACTTTTATTAAGATACTAGCGGTGCTAGCGACTTCGCTCGCGTGAACTTGTGATTCAAATGGGAACTTCATAATTAAACTGGATGAAAAGTACCCCGAATGTTAACCCGGCACATAAGCTATAACTATGCCAATTTTCATTAAAATCCGTCCAGTAGTCCAGTCCAGTTGCGTTCAGACAGACAGACAAAAATTCTAAAAATAATTGTTTTAGGTTCTGTATTGAGTACACTGCAATGATTTGGTTTAAAAAATATTTCATGTATAGACAAGGCTCTGTTACAATTTTATTATATGTATAAATTTCCTTCGCAAGGATCTCTAAACGCCACATTAAAAAGCGTAATAAAGTTACCATTCTACAAAAACAAACCCGAATCATTAGCCATCATTACGAGCGCGATCTCCGTCATTTATCATCAAATCATTATCATCAGATGAGGTTCTTAGTGATCATTATCTCTTTGTTAATGTTTGAAATATGTTTTGGTAGTTGTTGACTCATGCGGCTGTGCCAAACTTGCAAAAAAAAAATAAACTAATGCTGGCGCGTACAGTACACGGCGATATAATCGCATGTCGTTAATTGGAAGTTGAGAGTGTCTAAATATGCAATTACATTAGTGTGTATTTTTTCTCTACATCTCAGACACTAAATGATTTTTTTTGAAAAAATAAAAATGACCTCTGAAATGTACGAATGATATAGAGCCCAAAAAACAATATTTCGATTTTTTGTCTATCTGTTTGAGCATGAAAAATCATCATGTAACTTAATACAACATGAAATACAATATTTAAATGTGTTCTTTTATTAAAAGTAACGACGGCATGGATACACTTGTCACTGGTCTTCATGTACACCACAATCTGTGAAATTACATAGGTATGTTACACCACAATTACATATATACTATATGTATCAATTTTAGGTAAATTGGTGAAATTTTGCCGTACACACGGAGCAGCAACATTTATTGTGCAGTTACGAATGCAATATTGCTATAAATAATCAGAAATTCAAGCTCAGAAAGAAAACAAACCTCAATTAATTTACAACAAAGAGATTATTGCCACAAATAGAGGTTGTGATAAAAGGAGCAATCCATACAGCCGTAATTGTGACGTCATCGTCATTCATTTCACATTTTTCGCTATTATTTCCTAACCATTAGTCTAAAAGAAATAAAACTCGTACGAGATGTTGTAACATGTGTCTTTGGAAACATTAATAAATATTGACTCATTAAAAAATTCACCAATCCCCATTGTGTGAAAATAGCCGATCACAAACAATCATCTCTTTTTTTATTCACGATGTGCCATATATATAGCCCGGTATAGTGAAATGGTCAAAATTCGCCAAAGAACTAAATTGAGTGACATATCCAGGTGACGACATGACATATCTACCGCAGGTCCAACAACCGATGGTGTAGACGAGTCCTTGAATGAGACCATGTACTGGGAAGTGCAGTTCGTTGGTACTTGAAGAAATTCGTCAGTAGTGGCTGCATGAGAGGAGTGGCTACAACGAAAGCCCGTGTGTTGAAGTAAGCTTTTGAAGAGGCCTATGTCCTATGTCGCGGAATGACCCGAAAGCTTTTCGAAAGTCTCCAGGCGGGAAAATGATTCCAGAATATGTTTGTCTAGTACATATAAACAACTGTTATCATCATGTAAATAATAGTTGCAGGCGAGAATAGTATGAAGTTTGGTTGCTTAGGAGAATTAATATTAATATTCTTGCCTGAACCGCTCGCGAAACTATCCTTATGTGAACTTCTAAGTGAAGAAACATAGATTTTTGTTTGCTGTTACATACGAGGCAAACTTAAAAACTACTGGACCGATTTTGAATATTCTTTCACTTTTGAAAACCTAGAAATAATTTCAAAAATCCTCACTTTACTTAACTTCAGCAACGATACTGGCAAATCATGCGTAGCAACTTAAACACAAAACAAACAAACAAACACAAGGCATTGACCTCAAAAACTAATCACTAACAGAAAAAAGAGACAACTCAATAATTCAAGCCTCAAAGGAGCGTTAAATAAACACTCCAAAGCGTGACTTTTAATATCTTTATCCGTTTTAAAATATCAAATTATAATATTAAACATTCTGGGACGAGATTCATTTATCTGGCCCGTACAATGGCCCCCTGGCGCGAGGGGGGCACGCGGCGCGAGGGGGCGAGGCGTCAAGTATGGCTACCATTTCTGTTATTGTGTATGATGTCTGTATTAAATGTTGAAGATGGTGTGAGGTTAGATTAACTTTGAACTGCATTACTTTTACCTTGCTAGATTAACTTTGATTATAAAAGTCGGGGCAGTAGAGCAAATCAGAATATAGGCTTCTGCATAAACATAGGCATGTATGTTAAAAGCATTGCATAGGTATGTTACAAAAACAGTACTCTTAAATATAATTAAAAAATATTTTTCCAGACAAGACTGCGTGCACATTCTGCTATAAAACGAGTCTGCTCTATACATAATCTGACAAATACCAAACGAGTGCAATTATAGACACCGCGATGAGCAGAGACGAATTATATGCAAATTAAAAAAAATGTCTGTATGTATTCAAATATGCATAAAAAGTATTAATAGGATATTTTAAGTTATAGTCACCGGTGAACCAAAACCTCACTTAAATTAGCTGCCATCAATTGGCTGTCTATTCAGTATTTCTCTTCGCTGTTCATTCCTTAATTCCCAAATACTGACAGTGCTTCTGCGGACCTACCAAATTTGGCTCATGTTGACATATATCACAGATGTTCATGGACAACAGTAACAATCGGGTGTAATCTATAACATAGGCACTTCCTTTAAAAGAAAATCAAAAATACCAAACAGTTATGAAAACCAAATCAAAATTTGTATACGACATTAGACCCATGGTCACTTAATCACTTTTTACACGCGTAAATGAGATATTAAACTCAAAAACTCATTTCGAGAGCTTACAACTCATCATCACTCACTCAATAACACACCCAATACCGAGTTTGACAGTTAAAAAACGCTACTGTAACCACTAGCCAGTAACAACATCATTAGAAAAACGACCGCTTAGCTATAAAAGAGCAAATAACTACTAAACTTATGCCTTATTATGTTGGGGTGGCCATGAGTTTTGTGTAAAGTGGGAAAGGTTTCGAAATTATTTTGTGCTACAAATATGTATGTGTAGCCTTGTGGTGTCATGATTTAAACTCACAATCTCGTGAACGTGACTTCAAATCCTCGGCCCGTACCACTGAGTTCTACTTAAGTACGGATTGCTCAGCGCCGAGGAAAAACATGGTGAGGAAACCCGCATGCTCCTTAAATAAAGTAAAAAACCTGGAGTATGTGTATATGAATCAATCCGCACTGGGTCCGCGTGGTGGATTGCAGCCCAAAGCTCCCCAGTGAGTTACTAGGGGAAACCCGTGCCCTGCAGTGGGACTTTAAAAGCTGATACAAGTGTGGTTTCGGCCCCATTCGGTCAACTTTCCCCGTGAGTGTCGTAAAAGTCGATTAGGGGTTAATAAAGCGGCTACCATAAACCCTGAGGAGTTACACCGCATCTCTAAACGTGCGGATTCTCCAACCCGCTTGTCCAGCGTGGCGTTCTAAGGCCATACATCTCTCATACACAAAACAATGTGCATGAAGAGGCCCACGTCTAGCAGTGGATACTATGGATACTGTACTTTTGAGAATCTGTCTAATTGAGAATCTGTCGTTACGTGAACAAAGCGGTCGCGGCCTTGGTTGCGCGTCACCGTATAAACACTTTTAAACGACCCCCTATAACTCTTTTTCAGCTACTGGCTCCTTTCAAGGTGACACCATGATACTATGTACCCGATACCTAAAACTATTAAACTTAATTTTTACAGTTATAAAAAATATATTATGCTTAAAACACTGAAATCATTGTCACCCAATCTTAACTGCTTGAATAAACATCGTTAACAGTGATAGATATGGGTAGTTATGAAAATAAACTAAAAGATCGCAACGTTAACGAGCTGGACTACCAACTTTACGGCCCAACTCCACACCATCTTCGAATTTGCTATGCATTTCTCTTTTATAAATAGAATATTGAAGTTTCGTCTAAACAAAAACAGTAATGTATGTTGAACAAATCGATGTAGACGTTGTATTTTGAGGTGATAGGTTGAGTGGGTAGTGAGGAAGGAAGATGCCCTGCTGTGACATAATAATTCTAAGTTTATCCTTTTCATATCAGTTGGGAGTATATATTTGTCTCTTTTTCACAACTCCAGACGTTTGCTGGCGTGATTGCTTGGTGCACTTTGGAATTGATAGAAGTGATTATTAATATTAAATTATTATGCCTTACCATCAGCGTATGTCTCTCTACTGTTGGATATAGACCTCTCTCAAAGCTCGCCATCACACCACGATCTACGGCTCTCCTCATCCAACCACCTCCGGCGACATTCTTCACGTCATCGCTCTAGCCTAGCAGAAGGGCGTGCCTTATTGCGTTTCCCGGTACGCGGTCTCCATTCGATGAGTCGTCTCTTGGTCCTGCTGTAACTATGTCCCTAATTTAGCATGCGTATTCTACGAGCTATGCGGAAGACTTCTTTGGCAAAACCGACATAGCTGGTAGAATCCGAAATTATTATGACTTATTATGAACTATTTATATTTTAACTATATTATTATAAATTTAACTTTAGGAACAACTAAATAATATACTCCCAGTATTATCTGTTACTGTCTTCCTTGCTTCTAAATTCCTCAGAATTCCCACTTGACCATTAATGTTCCTCATATATGAATAACAATGGTGCGTTTCTATTCCGCACGATTATCTGCAACTTAATTTTGTTTTCTAATTTCGTTGCAAACATAGAACGCAATTCATTGATTCCATTATTTATCTATTGCATTATTGCACTCCACAAAGCCTTCAGTGTTAGGGGCCGTAGACTAAATTAGACGGAGAATCTATGCATTAGATAATACATTAAAAATTATTGTAATAGTGTGGTGTGGGCCGACTATAGAATAGGACCACCCTGTGATGTGCCTCCACCAGTAGAAGTAAAATCACAAGTTACTTTACACAATTTATTTATAATAATGTATCTTACAACGTTAGATGTTGAATGTGAAATATTAAGTGAGTAATATTAGATTTCCGTGTTCTTATATACGTACAAAATACCATTAGGAAAATACGTCATTTGCGTTATTACAATACAACTTTCAGTTTAGAGACAATTAACAACATACTTATTGGTTACACTTCAATTGGGTAATGAATGTCAATTAATAATGATCGACTAATAACGACCTTTAGGAATGTTACTTTGTTGAGTAATGCGCTAGGTGAGTAATGTGCTAGGTACATTACAACCCTATTCCATCTCTTCCAGTGGGTGTCGCCAATGGCGACTGGGGTGACAAAGCAGCTGCCACCAGCCCCGAGGAACTAGACCATTTCTAAAAGAGTGGACTCGACAACCCACTTGGCCAGAGTGACGTATTAAGGCCACACGTACCTTGTGTACAAGACATTGTCTTATGGTCTTATGTGTACACATCAATGTATGAGGAGGGCCATGTGCAAAACTATGACAAAGATGAGAAGATGGTCCGAGTTGGTTATGGTAATGGTCAACATAAACCAATAACAATAACACATAATAATAACACTGCAATAATACTTATGTATGTATATTTACTCCACAAATAATTAAAAAATCTGGAGTATGTCATCCATCAATCCGCACTGGGCCGCACAGTGATTGATTTACTAGGGGAGGCCGCTGCTCTGCAGTGGAACGTTATAAGCTGATACAGATTACGTATATTACCATTCAGATATTGTAGATTCCTAACTCTATAAATATTATGATCGCTCTCACTCAGTTCGCGTGTGAAGCGAGAAGGCTTATGAATTAATTAACGAGCGAACCCGCGCGACCGAACGTAGCTATAACACCTGTATTATATGTAATGCAATCATTTTACTCCATTTAATATATGACTTGAGAATTAAGAGGTGGAATTTAGCGCTTTAATCGCACGCACAGCTCATTTATAACTAGCGTCTTTTCACGACTTCACCTGCGCGTAGATAGTGATTCTACCCTTATCTTTTCTTTTATCTTATTACGTACAAGTAGAGAAAAATAATTATAATAATTTTATAAGTAAAGTAGAACAACCGATTAAAACTAACCCTAATGCGCTATGGTCGTTTATAAAATCCCTTCAGTCTTTCCAACTTTACTCAACTCTTTTAATATAGAAGTCATCCGACTTTGGAAGTTAGAGATATAGAGATAAATATAGAGATAAACCTTTTGAGATAAAATATGTTCAAACATAGAGTCAATAATAATATAATATTAACATAAAATTGAGGCTCTCAGTGAAGATACAGAAGGCGGTGGTGCTCGATCATTTCTCTCCCTATAGAGTCCTTAACCCCGGCCCACTGTCGTTCCGCTCGGGGGTTATACCGTCCCTCATTGTGGGCTCACCGAGGGAGAGACGAGATGTTCTGAAACCATATTTTAAATAAAAATATATATTATTTAAATTACATCATTAGATTAAATTGGAATTGAAACGAAATGTAAAATCGTGAGCGCAATTGCAACAAATGTAACATTATATCAGTTATTAAAAGGGCCAAACAGTTGTTTAAATTTCGCGTGGAAGCGATACGATTTGCATGAAAAATCAGTTTGTATTCGAACCGTTTCGGCCTCAGTGGAATTCATTGTTTTAATAAGCTGGAGCCTTACTGAGTTATATACCAAAGTAATATATACGTAGTGGTCACATGCTGTAACTTAGCAATTCATGAAACGTCTAGACAGTTTATAGGGTGCAGACAATTGACATATATATGTCAATTGTTTTATTTTATTTACTTATATATTCTAAATCGCAAATAACCCAAGGGTTTTAGTATTTTTTTTTTTTTTATCTTTGTGATTTTTTCTGTACATTTATATATTTCTTTATTGCAATACATAGTTATTTTAGTATATCCACATGTGTAGGTTAAGGTATATATTTTGTGGGCCTTTGAAGTCAGATGCAAAAAAAAATATCTGTAGCTGCATGTGAATGAAAAAAAAATCTCATGAAAACTAACAACTTTTGTTTTACGCCTTTTTTCTGAACTTAGTTCTCCAAAAAGGAAAGTTATTTTGTTTTATTTACTGACTTTGCAATGCATTCAGGGGCGTGCCGACGGTTGTCATTCACGACTGTTGTGGGCAAGGATCGCGCATGATGTCGCAGGGCGACTATCCACTTCTCACCAGGTCGACTGTCTACTAGTGTACCTCTATAAATGTGTATTTCTATAAATGTACCCACTATATAGAATATAAGTAGTCGTAGGTGTAACAATGTAAACAAAACCTACACGCAAATTTTAGCAAATAGACTTGTCTGTATGTCCATCAATGTTTCATTGCGGGCTGTCCGGGAGATTGATCATTTGTTGTACCGCGTAGGCGTTTTGTCGGGATCATTTGTTTATGTGATTGCCAGGATCTATCTGAACCTTTATAAGGATACGTACCAAATGGTCTATTGTGGGCATAAGTGACGTAACATTTATTATTTGTCAACATTTGTTGACTTGACCAAATAATTTAATTTACATTAGTATATAATAATATAATAAATCGACTCCGTAGAGTGATACGTCCCTAAGTTGCTAGTTTCGAACTATGTGCGTTTAAAGTTTTGCAAAATTAAAAAAACAACTAACGTTGTATGAAACATTAAAATTGAAAGAATGAGTAATAAAAGGTATTGTGGGTGCCGTATAAAGGATAGCAAAATCGCTACCACAGGAGCTGAGTAACCACATCACCTATAAAATAGTGGACTCGCCAACCCGCATGGCCTGGCAGCGTGGCGTTTAGGGCCATACATCCCTCTTGCATAGGACTTTGTGCTCGATACTCGACTCATGCACCTGAACTCGTGAGGTCATTCGCCTAGGTACGAGTTATCACATTTACATTCAGTAATAATAAGGTAATAATAAGGTGATAATAATAAGGTAAAAATAAATAATAATCGCCTGCCTAATAATAAGTGACATGCATTAGTATTAATCGGGGTGTCAATTGTCCGATGTTATATTTTGTTTTTGTATAAATTAAATGTTTTTATTCAAATTTTTAATTTTCAAATTTACTGTTTGGAGCCGAACTCGAGTAGTGAAGTCGAGTTTGTGTGTAGTGAAATCTGTATGTTTGTGAGTTTTTTTTATAAAAGTGCGTGGGTTAGTGATAGTTTAAATTAAATACAAAGTGTTATTGTGCGTAATGTTTGTAATAAGCAAATAAAAACAGAAATCAACGTTTTTCGTGTGCTTTCGAGGAGTTCAACTATTCTGTCCTCAATAAACTTATTATATCTTCACCGAGTGACTCGCTAAATTACTTAGGTTGAACTCCAGTTCAACCTAAGTTCAAGATCTCCAGATCGACGACATTTAATTTGAATTGTTTAAACTCTTAAACTGTTAATTAGGAAGAAACCTCGACACTGGCACAATGTGCTAATTGCGCTTTTGCCATACCTATAAGAAAAGAAGTTTCCAATAGCCCGTAAATAAATTTTGTCTCATTTTCTCAATTACAAATTTGTATAATTTGATTCATTTCTGACAGCAGTCAGCACACATCTTATTAAAAGTTCACCTGGACCATTCATTAGGCAGGCAGTCGACTCCTCTGCCAACAAAAGTGATAAGTATTGTATTATTACTTTGTATAAAGTTGTCATACATCACAAAGTGGACGTGATGAGGAACGAGGCACGCCGCGGGGGATGAATAGTCTTAATAAACTTGCGCCGCACAGTACAGATGAAAAATACAGTAAGGAATGGCAGTGATAAGTTCATACTGCATATAACTGCATTCAAGTTTTTGTGGAGGGGGGGGTATACGCTGCAATACCACAGCCCCTGCGCGGGTCTAACTGGCCAAGTTACCTCGACCCATAAACATTGACAGAGAAAATTCGTAAAATTGTATGGAAACCAGTCGTGTGACGTCGAATTTTAATGATGGGAATTGGGAAACCATTAAACGATGAAATGAAACATCCGCCTTGACTCGGTTCACTCTTGATGATTTTTTACAATTGATTATAGTGCAATTAGGCATTTTAGTGCTTTGTAGTAACGACTTGCTAGCGACACGTGTTGGAACAGGCTAAACAAGTAGCGTGAGAAGTAGGAACTTAGCGCCAACTTCGGGCACGCAGCGACGCGGGACTGCTTGCATTATCTGTCACTACACCGTATATCTGTAATGTCACCCTTATATTTGGACCGGACCTGTGTCCCGAAGGTTCATATCTTTATTGTTTAGCGCACTAACGTTATCGCAGTAATCGTTCACGAAGTGTGGTGATTGCACTAGAGTTGTCGCTCTACACTCTAGTATTCCTTGCTAACGATGCGATAAACCAACATGCGTCTACATACCTTTGACATTCCTTTATTCTACATAATTTTAGTTACAATTAAACACCATGACAGTATTCGCACCATCGCTTCGCTGACAGTACCTAATTGACAAAAGTAGCGATAGATTCCCACCTCAAATATTATCAAGCTGATATCTATCTTATTTCCCAATAAATTTGAAATGTTTTTCCTAATATATCTACGTTTAAGGATAGTCAACTGGGTACAGTATTTGTGGTGTAGGTAACGTTTGCAAAGGAGTTCCGTAATACGTTCTCTTAAGAACAGCATTGAATATATGAGAGAGAAATACTATATGAGAGCTTATCTCGGGCACTGTACTGGTTTTTCTACCACCACGCGTCTGACGCGCGCGAACTACCGCTGCTGTTTGGCAAAATATTTCCTGTGTTAACAGCGCGTTTGCGTGTGTAAGTTTCTGTTCGAGCACATTTCTATAAAGATTACATACCGTTCATCCTCTTTATTACGATCGTATCTTCGCTTGGAGGCTTTCAATTTACCACTCACTCAAATACTGACATTGACAGCTTGAGATATGCGTTAATTAGTCATCTCATAACGTGACGAGTGAAAGAGGTCAGGTTACTTGTAGTTAGACTTACCCGACTGTGACTAAGGTGCGTGCGAAAATTAAAGTTGGAATTCGGTTGCAGTTTCTAACACCTAACACATGAACATGAATTTTGGAGGGGGGGGGGGGGGGTGCACGCTGCAATCCTACAGCCACCGAGCGCACTTGATTGACAACGTTACCAATCTTTCACAGAAGACTCGTCCAATATTTGAGGTAATGTTATCCTGTACAGCGAAATCTTATTGATGATATTTAATTATTGATTTTTGTTTAAACAAGAACATTTTTAAGATAAAAAATATATAAAAAATAAATACTTATATAAAAATAATAGATAAAACTATTATATATTTAAGATTATCTAAGAAGCAAGGGGTGGTGTAAAAGTACTCAATTTACTCGCGAGATGGCGGTGTGCGGTCTTAACAAACATGCTATTGTTTCGTTATCACTAAATATTTCAGAGGACATGTGGTGCTACCTAAAGACTTATTAATGTCCATATAACCATGTACAACATAACTATTGCATATTTTTGAGGAAGTTCTAAGGTTTGTCCAAATCCCGAACTTCAAATAAAATTCACAAACAATAAAATTGAGACGAGACTTAGTTGAACCAGAGGTTTCGTATTATAAACGTTATCTGAGCGAAGGGATGTTATTGTCGGTATGGCCTTATTGATTTTAGTTTTAAGGCAACAGTGATGTATTTTTGGTTTCCATTTTTTTACTACAATATGTCCACTTGTGTGCTAGAGAAACGTGTCGGTAACAGAGCAACAAAAGTAAATAAAGCCGGCGGAGTAACTTACCGCTCGTGAATATTTCGATAATTAGTTTTTATAAATAAATTCATTGTTCAAAATTCATTGACTATGCCATGTTTGTGTTGTCATTACAAAAATAAACTTTATTCAGTTATTAAACAATGTCAAGTTAGAATTAATGTAATTACATAAATGGCTTTAAGGCGGGAACTCGATAAGTGAAATTGAGTTTTTGTTTAATTATTATAAAAATTGTGTATTAGACGTTTTGTGGTTTAATAGTGATAGTTTATTAAACTTCATAGTGATTTTCGTGCGTGGTGCTTTTGATAATCGAATAATTTGTGCTTCCAAAGAGTCTTCTTTTGTCCTCAATAAACCAATTATCGTTTTACCGAGCGACTCCTGAATTACTTTGACGGGACTGCATATTGACAGGATACGTTTTTATCTTTGAAATTGTTTTATCAAGGAAATTTGACACTGGCAGAATGTACTAATTGCACCATTTCCGTATGCGAAGAAAAAAAAAAGACAAAGTACATAAATTTTAAAAACTTCTTTTTATTGACACATAGATTCTATTTGTCACACAAAACCTAGATGGTCGATTCTGATGAAATCTTTACCAATGTCGGTATTCAGTGGACTTTCCCAACATATTGGTTACTTATCATTTACGCTATGTATGCTGCGCTGAACAACTTCTTACGCGAGAAAATTTGAAGGGAATACAAAAAATATAACAAAATCATAAAAATCTGTGTCGTCTGTAGGTACATGAAATATTTATTGAGTCGTGGACACCACTAATCATTAATAAAACTAATAAGTACCTACAATACCTATCTATATAATAGCTACAAATTTATATATTTTTATAAGGCGTTGCAATAAATCTTAAATACTAGATTATTGTTTTTAATAATAATTTCTAATCAAGTTCCTCAACTTTTCTTATAAAATTACCCTAATTATGGGGATTATTTCAAATTGATTATGAGGATCCCATGCAGTGTTGTCATTTTAGAAATGTTATATTGTATACTTTTCGTCCATGTAGGTAATTTGAGTTTATTAACATTAGGTGTATTTATTTCTTATTCCATTTTGATTTATTACTTTAAAGGCGGAAGACCAGCATACAGTCCACCTGATGGTAAGTGGGTACTGTAGTCCATGGACATCCGCGTTACATGCCGACTTCAGTCCAGAATGACAATCGTTGGCACGCCCCTGGATGCGCTGCCTACCTCTGCGGATTAAGGAATGGATTGGGAGAAAGGGTTGGGAAAATGGGGAGGGATAGTATAGGATGGGATGATAAAGTAGGAAATGTAGTACATTTAAAGGTAGTCTTCTGTGAGAGAGGAGTCACTTGGCCAGTCGAGTGCTCCCAGAGCTGCTGTGGGGGAATGCAGCGTGCACTCTCCCCCTACACTAATGGGTTAATTATAGCAAAATAATTAATAGTTAATAGCAAATAGCAATATAGTTAATTATTGTAGCAACAGTCAGTAACTTTTCTTCGGAGATCTTGCTGGCTGTTGGCCGATATCCTGGCAAAGGGAGGTGGATTAGTGGATTAAATTGGTTAGTGACGATACCAATTTAGTCTTACGCCTCCGAGAAGGTGGCGTTTCTCTGTGTGCCCGTACCAACGAGAAGCATACAGAGACGAGGACGGTCTCCGCGTGTTCCTCTCCTTTCCTCCTCTCCGTAGGCCGGAGAACAAGGTGGTCAGCCCTGGGATGCCGCCCGGCATCTCAGCGGTGGTAGGATTACCCAGGTACAGGGGCACTGCCTGGGTGGACGGCGTTCCCCCATAATTTCTCTGCGCGTCCCTTGGACGGGGCCGGGGGCACGTGGAGAAACACGGACGGTCTCCGCGTGTCCCACTGCATGGACGGAGGGCGCGGCGGAGTATCAGGGATAGTCTCTGCGTGTCCCTCTCTATCGGCGGAGGGCCCAGCGGAGAACAAGGTGGCATGCCGCCCGGAATCACAGGGCTTTATCCACAGTTTTATTCAAAACTCCAAGTTTTTAGCTTGATTTTAAATTATTGAACTTTTTTTGCATTGTTCTCGAATGTCATCAAAATGCAGTTGTGCCTTTTGTTAAAGGGGAGGATTCACATATAAGACGAATGTTAGTTAGCTACTTGTACGTCCATTAAGTAATGATATCAGATATGATAGAGGTAGCTGTCAGTGATAGATGACTTAGTGATGAGTCGTCATTTTTGCGCCCTGACGGTTGGCAGCGCATAGCTCCATGATTATTGTTTTTTCCGGTCAAAATTATTTATTTTGTTTTGACTTTTTCGTTTCGTCATCAATCTTTGTATTAGTCATCTTTAGTATTATTTATATGTAACTATTTCCACGATATCGTCCTATTACATTCCCTGAAAAATCACGAAGGGTTTCAGGCCATAATCCACCACGCGAGCCCAGTCCGGCGTGGTAGCTGTTTGCTCCAGATTTTCTTTTATTGTAATTGTTGAGAATGCGGATTTCCGTACGATGTTTTCTTTCACCGCAGAGCTAGTGATAATTTTTAAAATCCGTACTTATATAAAAACTGAGTGGCACTGGGCGAGGATTTGAACTCACGACTTCAACGGTTGAGAGTCGAGAATTGATGCCATTTATCACCGCTGAACGCCAATAGGATACCATTCTGCATAACTGATTCAAACGGTAAAAATGAAATTTTACAGGAAAGGGGATATTATATTTGCGTTTGTACTAGATTATTTTATATGGCGCTTGACTGCTACTAAAATATAGTGTAATATATAAGTAAAAATTAAAAACTCGTTTTAAATTAAATTGCGTAGATTGGCGCAAAAAAAAACTAAGAACAATGGACAGATTGGATCTGAGAACGTCTATAAATGACATACACCTTAAGAAATGCTAATTTCAACTCTTTTTTATTATCTCATTGTCAATTAAAAGTCAGGAAAGTATGGAACTGATTTTTGTTTAAATGCAAATATGATGAATGCGCTTTTAGCTTCAGTCGGCCATTTTTAAAGGCATCATTTTTAAGTTACGTTCCATTCCAAGCTTATTTCAAAAATATCAGTAATATTGGCAGATTGGATTTAATATTTTTCATTATATATTAATATTTCTTTGTATAATTATTTAGCAATGGTAAAAATAATTAATTAGACATTATCGTAGTACTTACATTTAAAATTGATGAAATGGAACGCATATTTCTTTATTTTGTGTAGCAGTCGCTAATGTCTCTCAATGTCAAATAGTCAATCAGACGTCAAATGTAAAATGAATGGATTGTTATTTACACACAAGAAAGGCCCTTTGCACATTGTAATCTAGTAATCTCTAATTTACACCTAGTAAATTGTTTACTATGGGCATTATAATGATAATTACAAAATAAGAATTATTTTTTACAATCTTAAATACATATTTTTAAGAACAAAATAGCCTACTTTAAAGTTTCACTTACTCATTCCTGACCTAGGAAATATTTTCAATTTCAATTTCAACCTTAATATGTTGTTAATAGACATGACTGTTACGATCAGGTCCAACCATGCATGGAATTTGGCCATTGTTCTTTGGCGCTTGGACTAGTTACGCATACTTGTATTCAATTGAAATTTGCATGAGCGATTTATGTCCACGGATGACAGTATCTGCATTTTTGCAAGCAAATTATCATCTGCCATTTTCCTTTTATATATTGTAGTGGTGGGTAATCAAGAGTTCTCGGAGTGTTTTAACTCACTTAATCCTGCTCCGCTTGAGGATCCGATTCCTCTTATTTACTTCTTAACTCTTTTTATTCACCTACTTATTCACCTTCCGAGAGCGTTTCATTCCCTTTCCCTAATGGTTGTTGCATAAGCAAAAAAAGAAAAAAGGTCATGGCATCTCGATTTTGAGCCCCCGACAAGTTTCGATGCGTGACTACACTCACGATCATGATTGGCGCCGGAATCGGAATCGGAATGAATAACAATTCGATGGAACAATTAAGGGATTCTGCTCCGCTCGCGGATTCAACTCTTTTGATTCATTAACTCCGGAGTTACCCATCACTAATTATATTTATTAGGTACATGTTGTAGGTAAGTACATTAAAAGTACAATATCTAATGGCCATACTACACCCTGCAAGGGCACATCGATGAAACAGATTAAATAGTAAATGTGAAATACATTAATGAATGAACTATTAATTGTTTCTTAATTAAGTATTCCCTACTTAATAATCGTCTTCTCTTTTTATTTGTAAATATTTTTCTGTAAGACTATCGCAATGATCATACCTACATCTTTTATATCTAATTATGATCTTTGTAGGTTAAATAACTGTATGCTCAATAATTTTGCCGCCAATATGGCTATATTACGCTTATCTCAAATGGTTAACGGGTAATCATCCTCAAACTAAGTACAGATAACTGTTTTCCTTCAAACTTTAAAATTACGCAATAACATTTCAGCTGCAGTTTCTTGAATTTCGTTACGATATATATAGCAAGTAAAAAGAGAGAAGCGTTCAACAAATTTTCGGTGGTCGTGTGGTGTCTGTCAGCAATAGACCCTTTCTCTTCCCGTGGATGTCGTACTTCTCTTCCCGTGGATGTCGTAAAACGGCTACGGGATAGCAAAGCCGCTACCGCGCACTAACGAAAGAAGTACACACACCAAATCCGAAAGAGTGGACTCACCAATCTGCCTGGTTAGCGTGATGTCCTACACGATAAAATTTACGCTAATTCAAATTTCCAAGGTCGACACTTATTAATTACCTTATTTAATTTTAATTGTTAATTATATTATTTGAACGATTAAATTAAAACTTTATTTTTCGTTCTTATTAAATCCGAAAATATTCTCAAAAAGATCTTTCGTAACTTGTACTACATTCCGTAACATTTAATTATGTTAATCTCAAGTAATTAAGAACGTTTAACGGTGTGCCATCCGTAGTAAGATAAGTGATAAAATTCACTGATAACTACACTACGCTCGCTCAATTATAGTGTAACATAAGATGTGGTGTCTGAAGGAATTAGAAAAGAGAGTACCACTTTTCCCGTGGATATCGTAAAATTTATGGATTTAGTTATTTTTTTTTATATATAAAACCGCGACAGACGAGCATACAGTCCACCCGATGGTAAGTGGATACTGTCGTCCATGGACATCGGCGATACATGCCAACATCAGTCCAGAATGACAAACGTTGGCACGCTCCCGGATGCGCTGCCTACCTTTGCAGATTAAGGAATGGATTGGGGAAATGGGGAGGGATATAATGGGATGGGAATGGGCTCTGGCATATCTCGCTCACTACCGAAACACGTACGTACCTATGTACATTGGGGAAATATGATAAAGTAGGAAATGCAGTACATTTCAAAGTGGTCTTCTGTGGGACTGGGGGAAACTGGCCAGTTGACTGAGCTCAGTTGCTGTGGGAATGCAGCGTACACTCTCCATCAAATAATTAAAGACTCCACTTGCGTAAATCTCGAAGAAGTACACCACCTCTGAAAGAGTGGGCTCGTCAACCCTCTTGGCCAGCGGACAAAGTAGGCGGACGAGCAAGCGGTACCACGTGACGGTAAGTGCCACTACTGCCCATGGACACCTGCAACACCAGGGGCTATGCGGGTGCGCCGAAGACCATACATCCCTTGTGCAAAACACAATGGACATAAGGCTCATGTCTAACAGTGGACGACTTCGACCTTACCATTCCTAACGCTAGCGACGATCAGACGTCACGTGTAGCTACTACAGCATGTTGAATCTATGACATGCCAGTGAGTTTCGTTCTTGTTGAAACTCTACTTTAATAATTTTATTCCGTAAATAAAACTTACTTTTATTCTTTAAAGGCTCATCTAAAAGCTTTTTTCCACTACAGCTTAATGTTAAATTATATCATTATAACACTACTTTGAACCCAAAATATCGTCTCATTTAAAGATGGCCGCTGATAATTTTTATGACGCCTAATGTTTGTCGCGATGCGCCCATTACGGACCATATTAACTCCTCTCTCGTTTAATTACTACTCCATTAACTTGGAGAGCGTTTATTTAGCTTTTATTTATAACTAGTGATTGCACGAGGTTTCGCATGCACCAACTTACAAAATTCATGAGCATATATATATATAATATATATATATATATATGTGAAGAAAATATATTTCTTTCATCTGAATTTTGCCGCGCTCCGCGCTGTCGGTAAAACTATCATAAATAAATAAGTAAACATAAATAAGAGTATTGTAAAGATTGTATTGTAAGGATAAATAATAGATGTTAAAAAAGATTGAAGAATAAACTTTATATGTCGTTTCTATGTATATCGAAGCAACACCACATAAGTTTGTTTCATTTGACAATCCTTTTAAAGAGAAAATAATCGACCATATATATATATATATAATCCACCATCCGTAAAGTCCATAAATATAGAAGCATCAACTTAATTTCTTTTAGTGTTGAAACCCTTGGCCGTGTGGTGTCGGCCGGGTTTAAATTAAAACGACCCCATCTGCGGGTGTCGTAATTGGCGTTTAAGGGAGAACCTACCACAAGAGGAACTACACCACTTCTAAGAGAGTGGACTCGCCAACCCACCTGGCCAGCAGCGTGCCCCATCTCCAGCGGTGGACGATACAAGGGCTGGTTGTGGTATGTTCTGAAACAAAAGTGAAATTTTTTGTAACATTTCTATTATAGTCGAGAGACTAACAAGCAATTTGAAGTTAAGAAGTGTGTTCTTAAACAACAAATAAGCCTTATTTAACACATTTGAAATAACTAAAGAAAAAGTGAAAAAAACATTGTTTATACAGTAGTGGCAGAAATTCTAACAAACAAACAAATTTCTTACACTTCTTAATGTGAATGACATCGCCGATGTACATTAAGATGCGACGTTGATTTTTTATTACCAACAATGATCCAGGGAAAGTAATGAAATTTAATACCAAAAGTGTTTTGGTTCACTAAAATTGCATGTCATTTTACGGTAAAATTATCAAGTAATTTATACAGTGTTTAATAATTAGGACTGGGCATGAAAATAAATTAATTATACCTGTACGGTAAAACTGCTATGTATGACAGAAATTGTTACAAAATGATGATTCGTATTGTATAATAAAAAATTCCCAACAACTGCCATTTCGACTGTTCAAAGAAATATTGATAGGTTTTGTGCAGTTACATAATTTTTGCATGGAAATTCGCAATCTGTATATTCTAATATATAAGAATGAATGTTTGTTTGTTTGTTCATCCTGTTTGCGTTTCTAAACCATTCATCCGATTGCGATGAAACTTTGGTGAGTTGTTGTGCGCACGCGCGCGAACGTTTCTGAATTAGTACTTGAAGACCACGCGAACCAAGTCGCGGCAACAGCTAGTATTGTATATAATTCGCATTCACATTCACATTTGGCTTTTTTAATAATTAATGATGTATAAAAATTTATGTATTATATTATATAATTATTGTATTGTATAATTCAGAAGTTGTGACTAAAGAAACATATCGTTTATTTATAAATATATAGTGCAATACCTCTAAACTTATTAGGAATTGTAAACTAATAAACAATTGTGTTGCTCTGAAAACAAAGTTTATTATTTAAATTGCCAATTCCTTTTTATACTTAAATCTAACAATATAATGAATGATGGTGACTTCTGTCAAAACTAAACATCAGCTGCTCTTCCAACTGTGAGGGCCGCCATTACTCACAGCGCCATCTATGGAGTACAGTACATGGTCACTGTTTACAGATAGAAGAGCGCTGTACAAATTAAAGAAATATAGTTTCTTTACATATATTATAATTTTTGCATGCCGCTTTGACAGTGGAATGTGTAGCATCTACTTGTAAATAATGTCACATACATTTGGGGAAATAAACTATTATTATTATTATTATTGTAAAGAATAAGTGCACTAACATTAAATTTTTATTACTAAAACTAATAACTTTTGTTCTACAACTTTTTCTGAACATGATATTTTCCCTAATAGAAAAAGTTTATTTTATACATGAAGTCTCTTTGTTACTCTGTAGCTGTACTTCCTTACTACTTTTGGACAGCAACGCTGCGCACATCATTAGTAAACAGATAGCTGTCAATCGAACCGCTACTTTTAGATACCTATATCTATGTAAATCGATGCTACGTATGCGGTTCAAGTGAGTGAGCGGTTTATATGAAAAAAGGGCTGAATTTAAACAAGTCTTAGAACAAAACTGTTAGTTTCCACGAAAGATATTCAGTATTAACCCTATACTACCCTATCCCTCCCCAATTTCGCAGCCCTTTCTCCAAATCAATTCCTACATCTCAAAAGGTATACCGCGCATTCGGGCACGTATCGGCGTTTGTGATTCTGGACTGATATCGTCTGTCGCCTTTTTACTTTAAAAAAAAAGTATTGTTTAACCCTGTACAGGATACAATTACCAAATTATGTTACCAAAATTAACCGAAATAGCCAAAACTGGCTTTGAAGTAGCGGGTGCGAGACCTATGAGCGATACATCATCGCGATGACACCGATGCACTGAACAGTGACATCAATGTTATCAACATTTGACATCGACATCATTTCCGAGAAACAGTTCTCGGCTTTTATTAACGCATAATAGTTTCGGGGTTTTTGTGAACATGTCTTATCATTGACCACACCTGCTTCTGCTTCTACTATATAGCAAACCTGATTTAAGACCTATCCAAACTGAAAATGTCATCACTTTTATTTCTGGGTACTTTACATGAAATGAAGACCATTTGTTATATAGAAAAGATGACGGACAAATAAGCGGTGCACGTGATAATAAGTAACTACCACCGTCCATGGACACCTGCAAAACCAGGTGGTATGCGGGTGCGCCGCCGATCTCGCAAAATCCTATACAGAGATTTCTTGAAGAACCCCATATCATGACGTAACGGAAAGACTTCTTGTCCGTTGTCCATTCCACAGCCTACGGACTCGCGGTATAAAATAGTTTTTATCCCGAACAGTACGCGACAACCCCGTATCGAGAAAATGCGGATTCTTAAGATCTCGGAGAGTATCGGGATCCTTGGTGTCGACATTTCCAGCAAGGTCGAATTTAGGGGTCATCTGGAAAATAAAGCCAAAATGACCTCCAAGAAGCTCGGTGTGCTGAACACAGCAAAGCGGTATTTCATCCCTGGGCAACTTCTAACGCTCTACCAAGCTCAGGTTAGGCCTCATATGAGTATTGCTCACATCTCTGGGCCGGCGCACCGAAATATCGATTAGACCCATTTGACTCCATCCAACAATGTGCTGTTCGAATTGTTGTTTAACATAATTCCCACCTCGAGTTTTTACAACCGCACCTCCCGTCACAGAAGTGCCGTGCATCCACATTGCCACGATACACGCGTACTGTCATGTACTGTTCGACACAAAAACATTCAATACCGCAAAACCGTAGGCTGCGTAACGAACTGCCTCAAGACGTCTTTCCTTCTACAATATGGGGTAGGTAGGTACTTTAAGAAAGCTGTGAATGGGATTTTGCAAGGACGACAGCGTACCCACCCGCATATCTCCTGGTGTTGCAGGTGTCCATCGGTGACGGTAATACTTACCATCACGTAGGACCGCTTGTTCGTCCACCTATTTCCCTACAAAAAAAAACTTAAGTAATGGGATTTCTTCCAGGTAACCTTTTGGTGGTAAGCAGAAAATAGATAATAATATCAGATAATAAAGGTAGATGATGCAATTTTACATAATGTGATTGACTGAAATTTATTTTTTTATACATAAACACTTACTTGAGATGCATAAAATACGTTAATAGATTTTGTTAATGGGTAACTTCGACTAATTTCCGTACTACCAAAAATATGTTTCAAGCTAATTCGTCTTTAATTAAATAATTCAACGGCTAATATTAATTTAATAACGTCGCAAAAACCTTAAAACCACAATCCGCATTAACAAAATTAATTAAGACGTTTAGCTGATCAAATCACAAATACCAAAGCGTTTCGTTACGCCTCGCCACGGGTCCTTTATCGTGTAAAATAAATATAAATAAGATATAAAATAAATTTCTCGAGCGCAGCGCGAGCATCGGGCCAATTAGTTTATTGGTGGACACATGTCCTTCCCGGAACGTCGCGATAACATCGGGTAAGGAACGGCGTATATATACCGAGGTGACAACTCGTTCATTCGGTCAATCAGTCTCTATTCTGTTAACTCATTCGTTCGACAAAGTATGTGACAAGATATTAAAATTTGTCATATTTTTATATTTACTTTTGTCTAATAAGAAATTATTATAAATATTTTAAAAAAAAGTTTTAAAGCCATACTTATTGTAGGTATTGTAGTTATACAATTATTTTATTTTATTTATTTAAAACATTTACATATTTTCTATACGGTAATTGTCACTTATAATGTAGTTTACAAAACATCAAATTTATATGTAGGTATACATAAGAACAATGTGTGCTGAGATCTGTACTAGAATTATCTGTCTTACAGCTGTCAGTTCCTTTCCTTAGATCCATTCTTAGTACTAAACTAATTAAAGTTATAAATACTAATTAAAGTTACAAACAATAATCAATTAGGTACAAACATTAATTAACAAATGAATGGATACATCGTTCGTTCATTCATTCAACCCGCTCACTATCCGCCTACCTTATAGAAAACAAATCCCAAACGGCGTTAATGTGCGCATACGAATATATTTCTTTCTAATAATAATAATATACATATATTATTACATACTACACTTTGTCCAAGGCTTCGCTTGCATGGATTCTTTGTTAATTCCACAATTTATTTATAATATATACAGAAATTCTATTCAGTCTACTGGTAATATAGCAAAATATACCACAAATGATAGTTTAAAAACTAAAGTTGGTATACAAAAGTTATATTGCAATTGTGAAACACGAAAATGCACACTTGAAAAGTTTTAATATCAGCTATAGAAAAATATATTATACTTAATTCTAATATAGTTATTATTTGTCATATTTATTTCAATAAAACGAATACAATTACTAATAACTAATCATATCTACAATATAAGAAAATAACTTAAAACTAATTAATTTGAATAATGTTATTAAATTATGACATTATTAATTTCGATTTTATTATAACTAGCTGTGCCCGGCCACGCGTTGCTTTGGCTGCCCAACAGATGGCGCTTACCATATTTTTACCTGTTTTTGGGTAAAAAGCACGTTTTTACCCTGTGATAGGTATATAAAAACGCGCACGTATTCGAATGCAACGATGTGTCAAAATTTCAAAGCAATCGGTGAAAAACTTTCGGAGATTTAAGATTTTGAACCCACGAACGTTTACATTTTTATTTATAAAGAAGAAGATGACAACAGACAAAAAATACCAAACAGTAACTGCTTCTATGATATATTTTACATTACATAACAATAAACAATTTTCAAAAATATGTATATTATCCACGAACATCCGACTTCTTCCCAGTTCTAATATTAGTAGGTACAAATATTTTTTTTAAAACAAAACGCTATCACATTCGATACCCAATTAATAAAAAGGGTCTTTTTAAATGTTTTGTTAAACATCTAAATTTGGGCTTCGAAAAAACCGTCATCTTGTTAGTTGGAACACAACTTATATTTATTTTGACAGCGTCGTAAATCCAACCGCTTTTTGTGGCTTGTAAGATTAATCACCTATTATTTCGGTAATTTTAATAGAGGAAGGTGTCGGGCCCTTCTTAGGGTTCCTCGACGGTTGTGAAGGCAATTTGTTTATTGTAAGACTGTCTGATGACCTTCTGTTTCTTTTTTCTGCATTCATTACAACTTTAAAATCTATTTTTTATCGTGGTTGAAAATAATAATTGTTACGTAAACGGGTTACTCGCGATATATTATTTACTAGCTGTTGCCCGCGACTTCGTCCGCGTGGACTTTAGTTTATAAACACCGTCTTTATTCGACGTGATTCTTTAAATTGATATAACTTTTTTATTTATGAACTGATTGAAATAAAACAAACACTAAATTTTAAGTGAAGCTTACCACAATACATTAGTGAAAACCGCACCCAAATCGGTTAAGCCCTTTCTAAGATTAGCGCGCACAAACTCACAGACAAACAGACAAAAATTCTAACAATCATTGTTTTGGGTTCTATTGCGTTGATAAGGGCCCCCAATAATAGTTTTTCTCATATATCTTTCATGTACAGACAGCGATCAGTTACATGTTTATTATATGTATATAGATTTATTATTTGGTTTGGTCCGTTTCGTCCGAGAGGCAATAGAAATTAAAAAATATCTAAATCTCAATCGCGAGGATTTAAGTTGCCATGTACACGGGACCCAGTGATTGAACTTTGCAAACCCAGAAACGTAGATGCGGTTTCAAACTCGCGTGCGTGCGGTGATATTGTTAGTATGGTGTGCAAGGAACTTCATCAACAAAAACAAGTTCAGTTGGGGCAGATGAATCAAAAACGAACACGACGGAGGGTAGATAGATTTGTCAGTCACTAGCAACAACACCTTCACCCGCCTTCGTGCCGTGATCACCGCGACCACGGCTCATGTAACTGGAGCGAAATTACCTTATATTAAAAATTACCTGTACCATACCATCAGTCTATGTCTCTCCACTGCTGGGTATAGGCCTCTCCCAAGGCTCGCCACTACACCAGGATCTTCGGCTCTTCTCATCCAATCATCCCCGACGAACACAAGTGGTCGTTCCAAGTGGCCAAACGGCGTCCCACATTGCGTTTCCCGGTGAGGGGCGTCCACTCGAGAAATTATCTACCTTACATCAAATGTAATCAATGCCCATATCAAAAATATACCTGTGTCACATTTAAATGTAGAAGGTAAACTTAAAAGGTATATCGCATAATCGACCTACGAGTATCTGATGCGTAGTTCATGAAAGCGGCAACTGAATGCAACATAGCGACAAACATTACGTAGCCTACCTTTGGAGGTTTAGAGCAGATTTAGAAAAAGAATTACGAGTAGGATTGACGAGAAATAACGCGATGAGTTTTTTACATTCCATCCAATTCCTTCCAGGTGGAAATTGATTAGGATTGGGAGTAAAGAATAATGACGCTGTGGCTATTTGCATTAGAGTTTCCACATGGGATTGAATAAGATAATATGGACACTAGAGATATTGGAATGGAATAGGAGGTATTTTCCAGTAAATCTCGCTCACTCCCAAAATTCGTATTTTATTACGCTAGATTTCTGTTTCGTAAAATGTCCCTTAAGATAGACATACACAAAAGCATGTAGCGCTAGTTGTATTGTGCGGTTACTCAAATAACCTACAGAACCATCGTCAAACAGCCCAGTGTATTCCAATCCCCACTAGTTAACCGTTTATCCGGTGACTGGTTCTGAAAGGCACTTGTTATACGCTATTTGTCCCGCGTATCTATACACGATTAATGTGGGACGCTAGGGGGGTTATGTCGATGTTATTGCTTGCTTGGGTTAAATCAGAAGCTCTATAAGACTTAGTGAAGACAATAATTGGATTTACAAATTATTTAAAATACTTATTAAATGTTTCATGAGACGAAAGTAATAAGAATAATTAATAGTAAATTAATTATAATTAATAATAAAAAGTAATAGTAAGAAAGTAAAGTAACTCTTTAGTAACTTACTAATTAAAATACTCGATTGGTACTTTTTTTTTCTCATATATGACAATAGGGCAATTAGCACATTCTGCCAGTGTCGAGTTTTCTTCGTAAGTACTCTTAACAGTTTTGAAATCAACATTGAGAACATATCTCGTCAATGTTCAGTCCCATCACAGTCTATACTAATAATAATAATACAGGTATAATATAATAAAGAGAGAGTGCGAATTTTGTGAGTTTGTGTGTATGTGGAGGGTAATCTCTGGAATCACTGCACCGCACCTATTTGAATAATTCTTCCACCATTTGAAAGGTACATTATTCCAGATGGACATAGGCTATATATTATGTATATACATTACTAGCAATACCCCGCAGTCGTTGTCCTGCCATAGAAGTTGATCTGCTGCAGCGCCATCTAGTAGCGAGTTATAACCAAGTCGATAGCTTGAAAATATACTCTGTACTCAAGTACCTATGTATACCAATTGTTATGGCGATCGGTTGAACGGTATAGAAGTTGATGTGCTACAGCGCCATCTAGTGGCGAGTTACAACAAAGTCGATAGCATAAAAATCTTCTCCATGAAAAAATACATATATGTGCCAACTTTCACGGTGATAGGTCAAACGGTGTCGAAGTCCATTAACATTAGATATAGCAACAACCATTTTTATATATTTAAATCCAGCTTTATATAGTATAATTAAATACTAATAGATGAGCAAAACAATTGCGGGGCAGGCAACGCATGCTGGGCACAGCCAGTAAATTATAAGGCGCTCATTAAAATGATAGTAGGTTTACTGAGGACAGAAGAGCTGGACTCCTTGGAAGAGCACAAAAAATGCTGTATTTCATTAACAAGCATTATGCATTAACAATACGCATTTTGAAGCTTAATAAACTATAGTAATAAACCCACATATAGGTCACATACTGTAATTAAGCAGAGTTTCATTAAATTCTGTCCAGTGGCTTTTGCGTGTTGCGCGTTCAAACAGACAGACAAAAATTCTAAAAATTACTGTTCGACTTCTGTATCGTTCATCTACAGACACGGCTCCATCTGTTTTGGCTGGCGGCTGCACACCTGACTTTTGGATGGGCTTAGGCAAATACCGGTTGACTGCGTTGCTTATGCAATTTAAAAAAAATCACAATACTCTCCATATCTAGGAAACTAGAAGTGAGAATCTAGAATAATGTCATATATTATACTTAAATTTTAAGTATATGTCCATGCGCGTTCTCTCATGCCTTGTACCATAAAACACTATGTAATCATTTAGAATAGTCAATAGCAGTTTGTTAATACGCGTCCGAGTGAGAACTTATTACCATCTTGTAATTAATTGTGGGACTGATTTACACTTAAGTTAGTTATTTCAAGTTAATTTTAAATGTTTTCGTATATTTAGTATAGATTAGTTAAAAATAAATTAATCTAATTGTTGAAATGTAACTGTATATATTTGGAGGAGGGGATGACTGTAGGGGACGGAAGGAGGGGTGAGTAGGGACGTTGTCGAAGGCTATACTGTTTTGTTGACTCAGCAATAGAGACCAAGCGGCACCATATGCCCCCGCTCCCTTCATTGGTTTCCTGCATGCCGTTCTATTTAACCGTTGTTTGTAATTAATTATGTTCAATATTAACATAGGTATATAAATTATTAGAAGGACTTACTGTTCAAGACGATGTTTTTGTTAGTTCACCAAACAAAACTAGATGGCCATGACCAGTCTCTGTATAGCAGAATGTCAGTACATTTTCACATCAAAAAGAATATTGGAACCTTTAGGACAGATACATTGTTGGTGTTGTTGTTATTTAGACCCCTTATCCCGCACATAATCGCGCTAGTGCAAACCAAGTGAAGGGTGCATCCCTTAACATTTACACATACTAACACTACAATATACTAATGCACAAGGTATGTGTAACTGAACCATATTAAGCTCGTTTCAATGTATTATGGTCCAAAACCGTCTAGTGATTACTAAAGTAGCCCTGTGGCCTGCAATGGGTCGTTATACGCTGATAACAGTGAAGCAATGTTTGAGTTTAAGTTGATCGAACAAAAGACAAAAGAATTTAATGTTAGCACTATAAAAAGAGGCCTAAACAGCACTTCCAAGTGGCAGCATACCTACATCAAGGATTCACGGACAAATCCAAAGGCACTCTAAACCTTATTATACGGTGGGACAAAAACGCGTCCGAGGCGACATCGAAACGCGGACCTCATAAATAAATACATATTCTGGGTGTGTGGTATATGTGTAAAGAGGTAGCGAGAGCACGATAAATTACTAGTTTTCCTTTAGACTCTTCTAAACTTACCATCACCGGTGAACTCCTTCAAGTCGTCGGCGCACCCCCGGAGGGCGTTTCGCACTACGCTTCTCGGTGCGTGCCCTCCATTCGAGGACTGGTCTACCCCATCGGTTATCGATCTTGCGGGAAATATGACCTGCTTATTACCACTTCAGGATGCTGATTCCATAAGCTATGTCGTTATCTTTATTTCTTTGACGTGTCTCTTAGTTTCAGAACTTACCCCGCACAGAAACTCCGAGCATAGCTCTCTCCATAACTCGCTGCGTGACAAGTTACAGTTATTAGAAATTAACCATTAATAATTTAGAGTGTCCAATCCATTCCTAAATCTCCAAAGGAGTGACAAGGTTTGTCACTACGGATTGATGTTAGCATTTGATGTTAGCACACACACACACACACAAACACGCACATTTCAAGGCACTGTTATCATTACATATTGTAATTAGTAATCTGTCTTCTTAAGTGTAGAATCAATTTTTTACAGGTAGTCAATTACTTATTATCAGTTGAAACATTAATAGGCATATGTTTAGTTTTTTTTATAACGTAACTGTTGTTTCGTGTAAAACAAGATAAAAATAAATAAAATTTATCGCCGATGTCACAGAGTGAGGGTATATCCACTTATTAATGTATTATTCCACCCCATTCCTGCGCCATCCGCCCCTTCTCCAAATCCATTTCTATACCTCCAAAGGTAGACAGCGCATCCTGGTGTGTGTCAACGTTTGTCATTCTGAACTGATGTTGACATGTATCGCGTATGTCTTTGGATGACAGTATTCACTTACCACCAGGTGGACTGTCTGCTACCTTCTCCCTATAAAAAAATGTGTCAAACCGGCTGTAAGACGCGCTCTATTAGGCATTGCAGTAGCATTATTCTATCGATTTCTGTTTCTCTATTTGTACAAACAAAACACGAACATAAAAGTATTTTGTCCATGACAACTTGTTATTATTGAAATATCGGAATTAAAATAAAGCATAAGTGTTAAAATTAAACATATAAATTACATTTAAAAATAAAATTTAAAGATGTACTGCGCATAGATGTACGAGTATATAGATATCGGTCTATGATCTAGGATCGATTGTCTATGCACAACACTCTTTAGGTTTGTTGATGCTCTCCTTTTTACCAATACATGAAGAGAGCTTTGCGTCTCCCAAAAAAACTGCATGTTGGTGTTTAATTCGCCAATACCATTGAAAGTTCTAAACGCTCGCCACTAGCAACTTGTACCACACGACAGGATAAAAGCCGAACACCGCGTGTTCACCAATGCATGAGGCATCAAGAAAAACCTGTGAAAGTCCACGTAATGGCCGAGAAACATTTGTAAGATTATACTGAGGATTGTTTAAAATGACGTCCGTTGTCCGAGCCGATTTATATGGAGCGGCCAGTTTTGTCGCCGTTTTTAAATTGTTTAGCTTTTATGTTTCATTTATAACCCCATATATTAAAGTGTAGAGCAGTTGTTTATGATAGGCGTAGTATAGAGGATTGAGATTTCTTAGAAAAAGTTGAACGCTAAAGATGTGACGCTGTAGCGATAAAGGATTGTGTTTTAAAAATTCAATGTTTAAGTTTCATGAGTATGACATGTTTTTTAATAGAAATTAGGCGGCGGACGAGCATACAGTCTACCTGATGGTAAATGGATACTGTCGTCCGTAGACATCCACGATACATTTCAACATCAGTCCAGAATGACAAACGTTGGCACGCCCCAGGATGCGCTGCCTACCTTTGCAGATTAAAGAATGGATTGGGAAAGTGGGGAGTGCCGAAACACGTACGTACATTGGGGAAATACGATAAAGTAGGAAATGCAGTACCTTTCAAGGTAGTCTTCTGTGAGAGAGGGGTAATGTGGCCAGTCCAGCGCGCATAGCGCTTGTGGGAATGCAGCACGCACTCTCTCCCTTACTTAATGAGTTCTGACATAATAGGACTTCTACTAAGAGTTTATTTCAAAGATATACATTACATTATCATTATTCTGAACAAAAATGACAAGTAAGTTCACTATTCTACCCCTCTAGGCACATTGATGCTTTTCAGAAAAATGCAAAAAAAATATTGAGAAAAATTGAGGTTTGGTAACGATAATGAGCGTTCCATATTCATTGTTTATTTTTAATTTCCGAAAATAATATTTCTTATGCTTTCGTTAAAATCCGTAAGGACTTGTCCACACTAAAAGTCATCAAAGTCTAAAAGTCTTGCTAGTCTTCAAATTGTATTTGCATATGTAGGGATAGTGAGTGTATAACGAAAGAATATTTAGAAACAATACTTATTACAGTACATCGAGAATAAGTACCAAATCATTATCTTAATACCGAATCAAAACCGAGAATTAATACCATTTCATTATCTAAGCTTTGTGAACGTCCCACTGCAGGGTACAAACCTCCCCTAGTAAATAGCTAGGGTCACAATCACAATCCACCCAGTAGACGGTTGGTACACATGCTACAGATTTTTTTTTTAATTGTGGCATTTGCGAGCCCGTAATATATTTAAAAAAAAAAACGGGAATTAAGTGGAAATTCAGTGGCATCGGCCGAGGAATTGAACTCACCACTTCACGAATGAAAGTTGAGGATAGATACCCGGAGGCCATTGCTTCTCAACCTGAGGGTTGCGGCCCCAGGGGTCCGTGATCACATATATATGAGATCGAAGTTAGTCAAGAAAAAATATCCACTTATCCACGAAAATCTTTTATTAAAAAATCAATAATTTATAATCAAATATGTTAAGCGGTAAAAAGATAATTGGGACTTAATTATTAGTAAGGAATCTTGCATGATACCACCAGTACTCCGTGTGGTGTCGGCTAGCTATAGATTATCAACACCCCTTCACTCACCGTGGATGTTGTAAAAGGCTGAAAGATATTGAAAGGGCCGGTTGCATTGCATTGCATGTATTAGTAAGGAGATCGTAAGGTTGGTTACTTTATCGTTGGCCATATGCAATCACCGCTCTAATAATATATTTTTCATCCCCCTATCTCGGAAAGAGTATTTTTTCTCTTCGATATCTGAGTGCAAAAGCCGTTTTTATCCGCTAGAGGATTTTTATCCGCTAGTAAATTGAATTTAGAACATCGTGTGCACTAAGTTTGTGAATTCAAAACATCATTAAACCTATTTACTTCTACCTCCATGGTGCCGAATTTATCATACAACCTTTTTTAATTTGTTAAAAACTCAGACTCGGAACCTTCTTGGTGTACTTTTTTTTTTGCATTTAGTCATTTCCTCGCTGAGGTGGGATGAAAAGTTACGTGTTGCACTCGAGTGCAAAGATTTTTCACCTCGTGCTCTTTTGATTCCCTCGCTAACGCTCAGGATTCTAATTTTTGAATCACTCGCTGCGCTCGTGATTCAATTTTAGAATCCTTCGCTTGCTCAGTCATCAAAATTGAGCACGCGGTTAAAAAGCAACTTTGCACTCTTGTATAACAAATAACTATGATACTGTTGTTATACTAAGTATTTCGAAACAATATACAAAAGTTCAATACACATCAAATACAAGAAAAAAGTATATGGATAAATAATTATTGCAATCATTATACTGGCTCTTGGTATAACTATCTAATCTTTTTAGAAAAAGCACAACAATAAATCGAGGGAATGTTCATCCCACCACCAAAAATACCGTGCGTTGTGGTACAAATCACTTCATTAGTCACCGAGTTTTTGTCACCAAATGCCCGAGACAGATAGACGGACGAAAACATTGCTTTTATTATCTTGTCAGAGAGCAGAGTAACGGTTGTGTGTGTTTGCTTTTTTAGAAAGAGTTTAATTAGAGAGTTATTTGTTAGAAAAACATATGGAGTCTTTTCAATTTGTTTGTATAACGGAATGGCAGACGAGCCGACAGTCCTGGTGGTAAGTAGATTTTTACTTATTCATTGATTATAACTTCTATGCGCCGTCTGGCGTTGGCCGGCTATAGATCAGCGCTATATCTTCCCGTGGCTGTTGTCAAAGGCCGTCATCACAAGCGCTCCAGGACTACACCATCTCTAAATGAGTGGACTCGAGAATTCGCTTGGTCAGCGTGAAGCTTTCAGGCCATCAACCATTGTCTTGTGTATGAGAAGACACATGTCCAACAGTGAATACTGAAATTCATCTAAAATAATTCACTTTATTTAACTATATATACTTTACTTACTACCACTTACTATTACTAAATACTATTTATAACTATATATGTATGTTTATAAATGCGTATGATAATGTCACCCATTAGTTAAACTACATGTCTGTCACATATCCCGTATATATTACAGCATTTATAGCATATTCGCTACTATTACAGTATTAATATTCATATATTAATAACGAAAGTTGTGAGCTTTAATGATAGAAATTCAAAAGATGCATGCATTCATTTTATAATCATGGAACACATGCATCACATGGAATCCAAACATGGGTTACGTGGAACCCAAACATGGGTTACATGGAAAACTTAACATTAACAAAACAAATTGCAAACAAAGAGTTGAGATGGACAGACAATTAAAGCCAATAAGTTTCCACAGATTGTATTATTTGTTTAATCCTGTATCTGCATTTTTTATAGAAAAAACGGCCTTAGACGAGCATACAGTCCACCTGATGGTAAGTGAATACTGTTGTCCATAGACATCCGCGATACAAGCCAACATCAGTCCAGAATGACACACGTTAGCACGCCCCCGGATGCGCTGCCCACCTTTGCAGATTAAATAATGGATTGGGGGAAAGGGTTGGGTAAATGGGGTGGGTTAGCATAGGATGGGAATGGGTTCTGGCATATCTCACTCACTACCGAAACACTTGCAACACTGCATATGCAACTTTACACCATTAGGTGAATTATTCTGCATTTATGTTACATATCACTCATCGATTACACATGGTGATGAAGCTAGAATATCCCAGTAGATTACAATTTACCAGCCACTCAAAGTTTGTATGCAATAGTCGATGGGGTCGCACCCTCGCACCCTACTTGTTGTGGGTCACCCACAGGGGTCCGTGTGGATTTGTAACACGTCCCATTGGGGTTGTAAAGTTAACCCGTGACTATCGTTCGTTAACTATGATATTGTTTAATGGGGGCGAACATAGATACGTCACGATTTAAGTAATACAGGATCGATATTAAATAGAAGTGCGGTCCATCCGCATTTCCTCGATACGGAGGTGTCGCGCACTGTTCGGTCCAAAAAATATTTTATACCGCGAACCCATAGGCTGTGGAACGAACTGCCTGAAGAGGTCTTTCTATTAAGCTACGATATGGGGTTCTTCAAGAGGGCTGTGAATAGGATTTTGCAAGGTCGGCGGCGCGCCCGCATACCCCCTGGTGTTGCAGGTGTCCATGGGCGGCGGTAACACTTACCATCGCGTGGGACCGCTTGCTCGTCCGCTCACTGATCTATAAAGAAAAAAAAAAAATAGAGTATTTAACAAAGTTGTAGAATAGAAGTGGTTAGTTAGTTAGTTTGAAGAATAGGAATTCTGAGTTAAGAATTTCTAGATATTTGTAACCCTGTATACAGAGTGTAGGTAGACGAATCTTTCCCAAAGCCTAAAACATAAATTATAATCACGATTGTACGTTCAATGCAATCAGCCCTTTCAGCTGCTGGACAAGGGCCTCCTCAAGCACATTGTCTCGTCCACGAGGGATGTATGACCTTATAACGGCACGCTGGCCAAGCGGCTTCGCGAGTCCACTCTTCTAGAGCTGGTGTAGTTTCCCTGTGCTTGCGGTAGCCGCTTAGTCGCCTCCCACAACACCCACGGGTGGCGATGTCGGCAACTATTTTGTTTTACAAATTCAATATTTTGAGTTTTTACCAGATTCAAAAACCAAAAAATCTATATTTTCATAAAAAAAAAAAAACATAACATTAGGTACTGTGAGAAAAAGGATATCTCATTGTCGGGTGCTAGTTTCGTAGATATTGAGAATTTAGTGAACTTTTGGAAAACATCAGTTTTTTGATTTATTTCAAAAAATCGGATGTCAAATCATGTTTTTAATTTAAGGTTGCACAATTTTAAACAAATTTACATTTTCAAAAATATATAAACTATATGTCCAGAAAAAAAACCGATTGAGGCCAAAAAATATATTGTCAACAAAAATACGTAACATTATGTCAATTAACTCAGAATCATGGGTGGAATCTACGGTTTTAGTTTTTCGTTGTGACTTGGCAAATACGCAGATTGTACGCAATGCAGATTAACACATAGGCATCGATCAACCAAAATAGAGAAAATGGATAATTTCTTGTGACAAAAGTGATTAACACAAGTGATACAAGTGACATAAATAACCAAATTATATTACCAAAAACGGTAATATAATTATAGTATATAAGATATATATATATATATATATATATATATATATATATATATATATTATATAACCTTTTTTCACCGAGGAATATTGCGTCATTGATATTATTATGATTTATACATAAAAAGTATTGTTTTTCAATTATTTATATATTTCGTATATTATTTACATTGATAACACCGTTAGGTATTTACTTCAAAAATATTACAGTCACTGTAAAAAAAAGGAAAACTGTCAATAATACGTTCTCGGTAGTTTTCTACCACCACATAACAGTTTGAATTGAAAGTCGGTCTATATAACTGCCTCGCCAATGTTACTTTTATACGGCGGTATTGCTATATCTCTGTATTTTGGTTGATCGCCGCGCATGGGCTACTATTGATGAAGACCAAGCGAAAGTCGCGGGCAAAAGCTAGTTATTTATATTTGTGAGTTTACACTTTTATTTGTGTTTACACCGAACGGAATGCTGTCAATCAACGGCCTGGAGACGGCCGATTGTTTTCAAATCCTCGTCGTGTAGCTTGATATGGCTGTGTATAATCGAGCTCAGGTGTAGCTAAGAGAGATAGCACATTACAGTTTTATTAAAATAATAGCGGTTAAAGTATGAAATTGCCGTTTTATAGTAATAGATACTTTGAATTGACATAAAACCTTCATGGTTTCTTGAGAATTTCACCTTCATTCTTGAGAGATTTTCGAGTGAAACTTTTTTCACATGATACCTATGAGGTTCTTGTTTTAAAAAAATGTGCATCATTCGATTTTCGACTTTCAATTGTTTTTTTTATTCAGCTTAGACGGGAAAGATGGATACTTCGAAAATCCGAGTAATCTTTGAATACGAGTTCCGACGCGGAACTAACGCGGCAGAAACGGCTCGCAATATCAATGCTGCATTTGGAGAGGAGACTGCTAATGAACGAACCGTGCGTTTTTGGTTTAAACGCTTTCGTAATGGAAACTTCGACTTGAAGAACAAACCACGTGGAAGACCGCCCACACAGGTGAATAACGCTGAATTGAAGGAGATGGTGGAAGCCGATCAGAGTCAAACTACCCAGGAATTAGCGGCATGGTTTAACGTTACCTTACCTACAATATTGACTCATTCGCATCAAATCAATGAGATAAAAAAATATGAAAAATGGGTGCCTCATGATTTGACTGATCTACAGAAAGAAACGCGTGTTGAAACTTGCGTTGCCTTGTTGAATCGGTACAGAAATGAAGGAATATTGGATCGAATTGTGACATGTGACGAAAAGTAGATTCTTTACGATAACCGAAAGCGAAAAATGCAATGTCTGACCCCAGGTCAAACGCCGCAACAGTGCCCTAAGGCAAAGCTTACCAATAAAAAGGTAATGGTAACTGTTTGGTGGTCTATTCATGGTGTTATTCACTATAACTTTCTCAGGTCTGGTCAAGCAATAACAGCAGATGTTTACTGTGCCGAACTTCGAACAATGATGGCGAAACTAGCAGTGAAACAGCCCCGACTCGTGAATCGATCTTCACCATTATTGCTCCATGATAACGCAAGACCTCACACTGCACGAGAAACCGTTGTAACTCTACAGGAGCTGCAGTTAGAAACCATACGTCATCCTCCGTACTCGCCAGACCTTGCTCCAACGGACCACCATTTTTTTTCGTGATTTGGACAATTTTCTACGTGGTGAAAAATTTTTTTCCCAAGAGGCAGTACAAAATGCTTTCACACAGTTTGTCGAATCTACATCCCTAGAGTTCTATCGCAAAGGCATAAATGAACTTCCGATTAAATGGCAACAATGTATAGATAATGAGGGTAAATATTTTGATTAAATAAATATGTTACATTTTAGAAAAAAACGAGTTCTAATTTTTCAGTACAAATCGGCAATTTCATACTTTAACCCCTAATATACACTTCACTCGTTCGATTAGTATCGTAAAAAGCGACTCCCTAGTCGCTTTTTACGACACTAATCGAGTCTGTCTAATAACAAAGCTAATAACAAAGATTTATTATTTAAATTTACGATCTAATAACAAAGCTGTCCTGAGGAACTTCACCAGCTCTGAAGGAGTGGACTCGCCAACGCGCTTGGCCAGCGATACGTTTTCATGTGCTTGAGGAGCTTGAGGAGGCCCTTGTCCAGTAGTGGATGATAAAACAGCTGGCGAAGATGACGAATTACTTCATCCACCATCGTAGTCTCGCCGTGAGTTTTAAATTGGGAAATAATGAAATTAGTAGCAGAAATACTGAATGGGCATCAAATTTTAAGGTAGGGGAGGAGTGTGTCAATTGTTATAGAGGGGCGAATGTTATAATACCAATAGAACGCCATCTATTCCCTGGAGCTAAATGATTTATGAGTCAGAAGATGCCGGGTCTGATACTGTTTTACTGACAGAGTTGTAGACCATATTGAAGCGATCCTGTTTCGACAGTTGAAATTTGTTTGTGTTTGACGTAGGATTGTTATTTACCGACGCAGTAGGACATTTTTCGATAACTTTACAAATAATTAACATATCTAGGTGGTAGTGGTATAGAAGGAGTTGTTTGGAACCAGGCTTTATCTCCAGGTAAGAGTTATTGGAATTTTCACAATAATTAAAATTTTCTAGTTACATTTATGAAATTTCGTAGTGGTGGGACAAAAGTTACAAAAATGCGGGTGTCGTTTGTTACATGTAACTATTGACAGCCTATTTGTTATAATGTTTTAGTAAGTCTTTAATTGTAATCCCTGTATATTTTTTAAATTTCAAGTACGTACAATGGTTTATAAACGGCCTCGTAAATCTGCCAGGGGTACCATACGTGAAGAAATGTATATTGAAGCCTGTAACCGAGTCATTGGAGGAGAAACATGTAGAAGTGTAGCCAAGAACTTAGGTATGTGCCCTAGACTCTGTTTCGATATGTTAAAAAGTACAAAGCGATGGGAAGCTTCAGTACAGGTTATAAGCCACACAACAGGGTTTTCATAGAAGAAAATAAACACGAGCTTGTATCTTACTGTACCAGTGTCTGTAAATTGTATTTTGGCTTGACTACAAGAGATCTGCGCAAATTAGCATTTGAGTTTGCAAAATACAATAAATTAAACTATCCAAAGAAATGGGAAGCATCAGGAATGGCGAGCATTGATTAGTATAAAGTCTTTATGAAATGACATTCAAATTTATCAGTAAGGCGCCCAGAGAGCTCCAGAGAAACAAGCTTTAGAGGAAGAGAAGAGAAAGGAGGAGGCGAAAAAAATACCTAAAATTGCTAATTTGGAATTAAAAAAAAAGAAGACGTGGCAGAAGAAAAATGTTGAGTTTTCTGATGATTTTTCTGAGAACGACGATTCTAATATTTGCCTTGTATGTTTTAAAACATACTATCACAGTAAGGAAGATTGGTTGCAGTGCACTGACTGCCACAAATGGGCACACAGTAGTTGTGCAAACAACGATCCCTTTTTTACTTGCCTTAATTGTTTATCGGAATAGAATTTTATCATTTGTTATCATGCTCGCAGGATTTAATTTTATAATTTGTAATTTTAATATAGTTTATTTCGTTTATTTCATAAAATTATGGTTAAAGTTTGTTGATTTTAAGGTAAATCAATTTTATGTAAGCTTTTATTTTGCTAAGAAATTTAATATGTCCTATTCTATAACATCTTACAAAAATATGTTATGAAAACATGTTAATATTTTAATAAATGTGATGTGTACAAGTCTGTAACTATTGCCCCTAGGTAACGTCACAACTGCCTCACCTGATGGTACAATTGTTACATTCCGACTTAAGCTCCCGAAGTGTAATTATAGTAATAACGTGTAATTGTATTTCTTTTTTATATGGTTCAATTAATAAACGATAAGTGTGCCTATCTTGTGTCCAGAAATTTTGATAATGTTATGTATAATTAAAAGGTTATGGTGATTTAAAAAAAAATGTAACTATTGACACACCCCTCCCCTACCCACCTTTAGATAGGTTTGGGGTCACCATGTGAATGTCTTTATGCCAATAAAGACATAAAAGTCCGCCTACTATGTGTTGATATTGTCAGTAATTAAAAATAGTTTATTGTAGTTATTCAAAAATAGTTTGTTTTAGTTATTCAAAAATAGTTTATTTTAGTTATTCAAAAATAGTTTGTTTTGTTGAACACGATTTGCTGCTCAATTAGTATTTTTATGCTTTCTATATTACATATTTGTGCTTTCTCAAACTGTATGCTACGTTTGCCATAGCGAAGTAAACACTGACATCTTAATACACAATCTTAATCTTGACTCGTTAATAGTAAAGCATGTCCTACGCGTAGGGCTGCCACCCCTCCGGGTTTGACCTGGAATCTCCGGGTTTGGTGGATGCTTGTCCGGGCTACGGGTTAACATCGTAAATCTCCGGCACGGCACGGCAGGGCGGCACGGCTGTGACTTTGAACATTCAAAAATCTCAGAAAAAATAGAAATATGATTTGTAAATCGGCTCTAGTAAACATTACCTAATACCCACTAAGATAGATTACTTTAAAGATTATTGTTGTGACAAATGCAAAGATACAATTTAAAGCGTCGCTGTGTGTATCAAAGACAGTATAAATTTATCTTGTGGTAATTTTATTCGTAATTTAGTACTAACTAAAGTATTAACTTTAAATTAAAAATTTACTACTACTTCCTGTTTCGTTTTTGTCCCATTTTTTTAAATCTCCGGGCTTAGAGTATTCTGAAGGTGGCAGCCCTAGCTACTAGCGAGTTTCCAGTAATGTTCTAAAACGACCGTACGGTCTACAAATCGGCCTCCCCTCAAATCCCTCTAACCTATGACCACTAACCACCAACTGAAACTTAATCTACTTGGAAAGTCACTGGTAACAATGAAATACGAAACTATACTGAACATTAATATTTAAACACGTGAACTACGCTTGAAGACGTCAGGGAGGAATTGACCGACATTGGTGATATCATCCCCTTTCATCCATTTTCCCCACCTCTATTCAACTACTATTTTCATGAGGGTAAAAAGAATTATGTATTGACATAAATACATAAGAGTATAAATACTCTTCGATATTTTTATCGATAAAATAATTTAAAATTTACATTATAAAAGTTCTTTAAAATAAATTGTATTAGTTAGTATGTTATGTACATTAAAAGACTAATAACAGTGACTAAGTAATTTATTAATATTAGACGTGAATGTGCGTCTTACCGAGGTCACCTGACAAGAGAGCGTGTAGTCTATGGCCATAGGGTGGTAAGCACTCGTTTGACAAAACCACAGACAATACATAAATCTTACAATAGTTTGTTCTTGGCATGGGCAAATACAGAATCTGTTCACAAACCGTGGATTGTGAACGCTCCTCTAACCATCTTGTAAACTCAACTCTTAACCAAATCTGTTCAGTTCAATGATATCTATCGCGTTAAGTTAGTGTTGCAGTGCCAGTACAGACCGACTGTATTTGCGAGTCAAATGTGTCGATAGCCATGTGACGGTGTGGAGAAACTGGTGTGGGAACATACGGGCATACAACGTTACCGGACACGTTAATGTATGCAAATGACTATACGTTTCTTTTAAAAAGTACAAAATTCATTCCATCTATCCCGTCCCATACAATCCCCCTACCATAATAATAAAGGCTTGTATTTAAACGCTTGCTAGAATTTATTTTGTTTATTTATTTTATTTCATTTAAGAAAAAAAAAATCCACAAATAATATACAGTTAGTATATGTACTTTTTATACATATACATAGAGTATATTGCCAAAAATGGATTTAATTAATGACATAACGAATTTTATAATTCCAAATTACTAACAAAACGGATAAATGCTCAACAAATTTGTATTTAAACGTTTACCGGAATAATTCAAACTCACTACCAAAACGGATAAATTGTCATTAAATTGCATTCACAAATACATAGTTTCTGGGCAGGAAGGGTTTACACGTTGTTTAAAAAAATTACCACGAAGTTGTAATACTATGTAATTGACATAAAAAATATAATTGTTTGATATTTCAAATATATAAACAAAATTTTGAGGCAGTATGCCGTGTCGGCCGGCTATAGAATAGCACCCCCCCCCCCCCCCCCCCCCGTCTAACCGGTACTACAAGCGCTGAGGAACTACACCGCTTCTAAAAGAGTGGAATCGTCAACCCGATTGGCTAGGGTGGCTTTTTAAGGCCATTCATCCCTCGTGCACATTGTATTGCCCATGTCCAGCAGTGGATATGGAAAGGGCTGGTTGTATTGCACTGCAAGACAGTCGCGACAGACCCGTCCGCAACGTTGTCTCGTATGTCCCACGGCTCGCTTCCAATATGGCGAACTGCTCGATTTGGCCGATTTAACGACATGTGAATTTGTTTACTCGCACCAGTGTGATTGAAGCGCTTTGAATTTGATACAACGATTGCCGATATGCAGAATGTGGCTAACTGGCAACATTATTGGGGCTTTGATGCTGGCTGTATAGAATATGCCACTTTTGTACGTAAATGATTGTGCGTAGACAGTGATGTGCACACTAGAACTATTTCTAAGGTTATCGATCACTTTTATTGGAAACAAGTTACTCTTCCTGACTTCCCTCAGATGGCATATGCTCGAGCCTTTTGCTACGCTCTACCATAAGCTCGTAACATGGCTGGAGCTGCAGTATTTTTTTTTAAAGATTGTGATTTCTTATTTACAAATATTGATATTCCCTGCGGAATCCAAATACAGCGTATGCCCTTAGTTTTGTTTCTTATCTGCATTAGTTTAGTTTCTTACAAGTGAATGAATTTTCAAAATGTGGTTTTTGAATCAATCTTTTGCATAAAAAAAATACAAAAATAACAAATTCATAGATACTATTTTTAATGGGGAAATAATTGAATGAAATACTGAAAGTGAGAGCAAATTGATGGCAGTAAATGTGGGTTAGGACAATATTGGCTGGTGACAATATATAGATACAGGAGTCCAGAGAAGCGGGACTCCGTTCACTTTTTGTACGGAGTTGTTTTTGTTTTTGGAAAATAGTATGTTTTGTTTATCACGATTCGCTGCCAATTTAGCATTCTTTACGGCTTGTTTAAATACAAGGCTTTATAGTGTAGGTATAGGTAATAACCACTAAACGGTCTCGTATTCAGGAAGGTAAAATTCGTATAAAAATTTTTTTATTATAATTTAATTCATCCGTCTATAATTGTCTGTTTTTAGTTTTTTTTTCATATATGGCAACGGTGCAATTAGCAGATTCTGCCAGTGTTATATTTTCTGGGTAATAAACAATTTCAAAGTCTAAAACGTATCCAGTTCGTTTCTGTCGGAGTAAGTCAGGGTCGCTCAGTAACGCGATTTTAGGTTTTCTGAGGACAGAAGAGGACTTCTTGGAAGCATACGATGAACGCGGCCCACGATTTTATTTGATTACCACAAACAGCACGCACGAAAAGCACTTTGTAGTTTGATGAAATATCACAGATCCACTCTTTTAGAGGTAGATGGTGTCGTTCCTCAGGGCTCACTGACTAGTACCTACTATCGTAGGTTTACTGAGGATAGAAGAAGACTATTTGGAAGCACACGAAAGATAATCCTATGATTTTACTCGTATTTGATTATCGCAGACGTTACACACAAAAAAAATCACTTTGAAGTTTAATAAACTACCACTATGAAACCCAAAACCTCACAAATACACAATTTTTATATTAAATCAAACAAAAACTCAACTTCACTTCTCGAGTTCCCGCCAAAAAGTGTTTCCAGATCTATCGTCGTCTCTGATAAAATGTTCAAGCGAGCAGTTCGTCTTATTAAAAGCGGTTGGACGCAGCTTCATCTACAATAGCTGTTTAATTTATATACGGTATCTACATTTAATATGGTTTTATAATAAACAACATTAAATGTGACATTATTTTAATATTATTGATTTTGGTTAGGTTTTTTCGACATAAAATTTCCTTGTTTCAACATTCTGTTTAAATAGAAACTTCTTTTATAGGAAAAATGCAGCAGACGAGCATACAGTCCACCTGGTGGTAAGTGGATAATGTCTCCCATAGACATCCACGGTACATGCCATAATATAAGCCCGAATGACAAACGTTCTCACGCCCTCGGATGCGATGTCTACATTTGGAGATGTAGAAATGGACTTGGAGAAAGGGTTATGAATATAGGGATGGATCGGAGAGGATGGGATGGGATGGGAATAGACTCTGGTATATCTCACTCACTACCGATACCGGGAATGGATAAAGTGCGGAATGCAGTATATTTCAAAGTAGTCTCCTGTGAGAGAGGGGTAATGAGGCCAATCGAGTGCGCTCAGCGGCTGTTGGGTTAGAGAGTGCACTCTCCCCCTCCAAAAACATGCTCCAACGTCTCGTTTTTAAGAAAAATCAATAAAACAATTGTTATTTTTTTAAAGATTTTATTAAAACATCAACATTATGGAAACACGAAACAACAATAAGGTACTTTTTGTCAGATAATGTCAAAAGCGACCGTCATAAATTGCTACCACATTTAAACTGTAAACGGTGACAAATCCCATTAGAAATAATACGAAATAAATCGGGAATCAGTACATTTGTCTTATCAATTAGGGGATCAGCCCACCCTCGAACAGTACGGATATTACAACATCAGATCATGTGGGTAGATTGCATTAAGCTGGTTAATTTTTGGGTATTTGACTCAAGTGGTTATAATCAGCGTTAATGATTTGAAATTATAGATAACTAGATAGATAAATACTTCATTTTGTTCTAGACAATGGATCGCAATACGTTCAATTTTTTAATTTAACGAATAGTAAATATTAGTGGATGTGGTGAAAGGCTACTACGGGATAAGGCCGTTGCCACCAGCTCTGAGGAACTACATCACCTCTAAAAAGTGGACTAGACATAGATATGTGTTTAAATATGTAGGTTTGTATTTTCATTGGTATCCATAGTGTCCTAAGGATAATAAAAATAATTTACAAACTAATAACTTACTAATTATAAGCCAAGTTACCCTTCTCCCATAGAAGATTGCCATAAAATTAGATTTAAACTTAGTTGGACCTAGAACCTCTGCTCGTGTACAAAATTATCGCCCATAATTATAGATGGGAAATATACTGCACCTCCATAAATGGTTACAACTTATAATAAAATGTTTAGTGAGATCGATACAGATGTTTTTCCACGCAGCAATTTAAATTTCTAAACAAAAATAAGTCTGTTATTTATGTTAGAAGAAGAAAATAAAAAAATATTATTTTGTTCTCGCTAATTATACAACATGTTTGGTAGAAAGGATGGACTTAGACGCCAACTACACGAGCGAGTCTCTTGCGGCGATATCCTCGCCTGTGTTGATTGGCCGGCGATAGCTCATATAGCTACTTACTAACTAACTATATAACTCGATAGTGTAGTTTTCGCGTTAAACTAAAGAAATGGCTTATGATGGAATAGCGTGGGACGCGATAGAGTAGATGGAACTTACCAGTAATACTTTAAAAAGTTTGAGCGAATGAAGTCTCGGGCGCGAGGCGTAACTTGTTAATCTATAAAATGAAAACTGTCTATGTAATAGATACCGTACAAATAAAGATAATTATAATTAATAATATACCATATATTTATCACTTGATATTCCATTCCCTTCATTATTACCGAAATTAGTTACCACCATACGGCATTACCATCACACAAAGTATTGCCATATTGCCCAAATTAATTCTAACCACCATACGGCATTACCATCACACAAAGTATTGCCATATTGCCCAAATTAATTCTTACCACCATACGGCATTACCATCACACAAAGTATTGCCATATTGCCCAAATTAATTCTTACCACCATACGGCATTACCATCACACAAAGTATTGCCATATTGCCCAAATTAATTCTTACCACCATACGGCATTACCATCACACAAGGTATTGCAATATTGCCCAAATTAATTCTTATCACCATACGGCATTACCATCACACAAAGTATTGCCATATTGCCCAAATTAATTCTTTAAACTCATAAAATCATAGATTATCTAGTTAATTACGTTTTGCAATTAGCAACCCATCAAGAGACTGGCTTCGACTCATTCATTTGCTAACGAACGCTAATAAAAACACTTACTGCCAGACGAAATTAAAGCGATAAGGTCGCATCTATCACCATTATGAAATCGCTACCAATTACATGGTGAAATTGTTTCTGACACCACACACTCAAAAATCTACCTTAACTTGACGAACAAAGCTCAGTTTTCAGTAAACTGTCGCTATTGAAAGAAAATGGCAGATGGAAATGGAACGTTCCAGAATGAACTTTATAATTAACGGTCCAAGTTCAAATTTTGCGAGTCACTGGCAGTAGTCGTTATTTTCACAGCGATAAATTCGAACATGATTCGAACACTGAGACTGATCTTTTCTCTCTTTCTAACACTTAGGAAGATGTGTATGTCTGTTTCAGTGGAGGCTCTATTGATTTTCTCGTCGGATGACGGAGTTAAGAGGAGGAAATTTACATAAAACAATTCGCTACGTGCCAGTATCTTATACGGGATCAGACGCGACTATTTTTGTAGGTTTCTAGAAGTTATTTTCAAAAATCGTGTAGATTTTCTACAATAATTCGTCGAAGGATGTCAGCCAAATAAAATTTATAAAGTTATATTTTTGTATGTTATACCTAATTTTAATATTAGCGCTTATTTTACCCGTGACTTCGTTCGAATGTGCTCAATAATACTCACGGGCATTCTGTACGCTGTAGATGGAGAATAGCGATATATAAAATGCATTGCAATGCAACCAGCCCTTTCAGTATCCACTGCTGCACATGGGTCTATCTCCTCATGCATTTTGTCAATTGTCAATGCAATTTGTCTCGTACATGAGGAATGTATGGTCTTAAAACGCCATGCTGGCCTAGCGCGCGTGCGAGCCCACTCTTATAGAGGTGCTGTAGTTCATCACGGCTTATGATAGTATCTTTGTTATCCCTTTTATGTCGCCTTCTACAACACTCACAGTAAGATAGGGGGTGGTGATATTCTATAATTGCCGGCCCACCCCACACAGCACACACGGACGGATAGGTACATAAAATCCTACCTGTAATCTGAGACTAAGTTTTAGTATAAGGCTGGTTCAGTATCCCATCGGCTTGTCTCTCCACTGGGAGAGGATACAATCCTCTCCCAAATTTCACTACAACACAATATCTTCCTACCTTCTCATCCAGCATCCACGGGCGAACTCCTGCAAGTGGCCGGTCTATCTGGTTTGAGGGCGTCCCACAGATCATTTTCAATAAGTCTCATAAATATGTATACAATTTCCTTATTAGCTATTTTTTTTTTTTTTTAATCATAGTAAAGGGCTTTGTCGCACATGCGATTATGCCGCCCTGGTTAGGTAAACAATCAACTTAGGATGATCTTAGCATAGCTAGTTTGTAAAGAGTTCTAGCTGTGCTTGACAGAGGCTCAGCTAGAACACTGTTACAGTGACCTACATCCGTAGACCTACTTACTGATCTACTTCTAAACCCATCGTAATTATTACCCATGCAATATTTAACATTATACGCTTTCGCGTTTGGTACAAATTTTGTATTGCAAATTGCGCGTGAACGCGTAAAATGAACGGTTTTTGTTTTCCTTCTATTTCTGTTGGACGTGTCGGCACGGGTTACACCCGCCGTGGTCACGAGTTGACTCACTTTTAATTTTTCGCGGTCAAACCCCATTTACAATATAAAATGTAATATTAAGCATTTCAAATAGATTTACTGCTATTCTTTAATATTTAATTGAAATAGTACTAAGTAACTTATCCACCAAATATTCATTTTTCTTTAATTTGTTAATCTATAAAGTAACTATTTTTCGCGATTTTAGTGTGATACGCCCTTCGACTAGGTGGACCGACTTGAAGACTTGAAGTGGAAGACTTGAAGAGGCTTATCGGTGGTGGCTGGATGGGAAGATCTGATGGTTGCTTGTAGTAACGAGCCTTGCCCCTCCCAAGGCTCGTATATATATCGGAGTGACAGCAGTGGAGATACTTTATGATATGCTATGGTATTAATACCGATATATTATATATTCGTCAATTATAACAAAAACTATTAGCAAATAAATTCATTTTCATTGTTGAATTCAATGCTTCTAACCGTATTCTCGTAAATAGCCAGGTTGAGATAGGTAATCAGGGAAGATATATTCGGACTATATACGACAATCATTTAATAATTAAAATGTATTTATTACAACGCAAAAATTGTTACCGCAGCGCCCCCTGGTGTTTATAACAACAACAACCATCCAAGAATACTCCAAAGTACGATTAAACGTTTGCTAAAGCCGCATTATAATTGGTCCAATCGTTTCAGTGAAAAGTGGTCGTAAAAGACTTTGAAACGCACATTACTTATTCACATTACTCACATACATACCATCTTAGTTAAAAAAGATTAAGCATCGTTACCATACGACGCGACCGTGGCAAGTATATTTTAGGGCTTTAATAAATGTTAGACATACTAGATATAAAAACGCCCTTAAAAGGGATGTGCAGATTTTCCGCCCAGGGCATTAGACACCTTGACTACACCATCAGTGTGGTATTGACTAGGCGTACTCTCCAATGTCATGGCGTCCAATTCATGACGCGGAGAGTCATGAACGGTATATGACGACACATGTGCCCTACATGAACCAAATAAAGGGCATATCATCCTTCACTTCGCCTTCAGCTTTTTCCTAATTCACACGCACACTCGTATGTTCTTTTTGGCTATCAATATCATCGCAGGACTGTCAACCGATAGAGAGACAAGTCCTTGAATACAGACCACATTGAGGAAAGCGCAGTGCGAGACCGCTTTTAGCCAGAATTGACTACATGAAAGAGTTTACCGGTAGTGACGTAGTAAATAGCGTAAGATCGTGTGCGGTGCCGGGCCTTTTTTGAGACCTTTATTATCAACCGAGAACCTACCGCCTTCTAAAATATGGGATAATCACTAGATTATCCCATATTTTATGTACTAACATAGCTTATTTACCTGCTATATTCGTCTCAGAAGTTATTTAAATTATTAGGAATCTTATTCCATTTTGTTCTCAACGTAGTTGTTTTAGGTATTATTCCATCATTCCAAACTACCGCTTCACATTCAAAACTTAATTAAAACTTAATGGTCGTCCCTTAACTAATGCTCTCAACAATAAAGCCCGTTCAGACCAGCCGTTAAATAAATGTACCCTATTATAAAACGTCCCAGTCTATTACACGGCTATAACAATATTAAAGTTTAATTGCAAATGGGGGCTGATGGTGCCCCCCCTTAAAGCGCCCCACCCAGTTAGCACAGTTTAACGCGCACATGCAAAGTGGGCCCCTGATTGGCGGAGCGGGAAAAGCGAAGTGCGCACATGTTGAAGCGATTTGTGCTATGCAGATAGGCTTGTATAGGATGTGCTTTTTTGATTCATTATATTTTGATTCATTATTTTCATGTGGTAGACGAATAAGTGCCACGTGAATAAAACGTGTCACTGAAATAACTTTCGTCCTTGGACATCCGCGATACATGCCAACATCAGTCCAGGATCACATACGTTGGCCAACCCGGATACGCTGATTACTTTGAGAATTTAGAGGAAGTTGTATTTGGAGGAAGGGCTGTGAAAATGAGTTTGGATAGGATAGGATGGGAATGGCCTCTGGCGTACCTATGTCACTCACTATCGAAACACGTACGTACATTGGGGAAGTTGAATAAAGGTGGAAATACAGTATCTACATCTGTATTCTGTGAGCAGGGGCCGCCGTTGAGCCAGTCGCCAGTCGACTGCGTTCAGCGGCTGTGAGAAAATGCACCCTCCCCCTCTAAAAGAGAATAGTGAACTAGGTTGCTTGATAGATTTAGGAAATTAGCAAGATAAAACAGGAAGATGAAACAAAATCGAAACACCATGTACTTACATCAGCGGGATAATGATACGTTTAAGTGAACTGGGCACGTTCGACCTACACACGTAAACGATGGGCGTGCAAATGCGCGAATGTGCGGAAATGTGTGGATTTATGAGGAGGAATGTTTTTGCCAATGAAATAGGAGTTTTGTGTGTAATTTTTTTTCATTAGTAATTTGAAATAATGACTGTCTGGATTTTCTTATTTGATTGCAATTGTTATGCTTGCATTTCAAATGATAACAATCTACAGGTACTCCGATTAGGTTATCACTGATCAGACGAGTCAGCGGTAACAACCAATAACGTTCTATTGCAGGACAGGCAGCATCTGGAAATCACGAGGTTGATTCTTATAATAATAATAATTAACATTTGACACGAGAAAACTTGTAAACCGTTCCTAGAAATTTTAGTACCTACTAATTTTATGAATGGAATAAAAATGTAAGTTATTTTTAGAATTTAAAAATAATGTAAGCTAATTTTTATACTTAATACAATTATATTCATATAGAAGCTGTTTTTTTACTTTTCATTTCGTTATAAATTTAATATTGTAGTTGTTTCGCACTGATTCAGCGTAATTTACCTTTTCACGTAGGTATTATGTTTTCCTGTACAGTTAATGTTTTTCATTTACACGTTCATTGGATGGCGGTCATCGTTATGTCAAAACTTAGATTTAACCATTATTTAAAAGAGCAGTTTAAACTAACACACACTTAATTTTTTTTATCATTTTATCGCCGAATTGTCAATGTATATTTTTTTTAAAAGAAGTCCGTAAAGATATCCTTTTCGTAATGAATAAAAATATCACTTTACAGAAAGTAATAAGCAATGATTAGGACATATACCATTAAGTTTTAATTACTTTAATACCATTAAGTTACTTATAAAAATTCGTAAAAAGAATACTAAAAAGATAATGAACACTTTACACTTTCTTTGCTGTCCTGAAAATTTTTGGCTGACAGCTTTATCCACTAGGATGTATTATGATGACTTCGGGTAATAGTAATTATTAGGTGTTAACAGTGTTGAAGAATATCATAAGCCCGTGTATATGCCGGAGACATAGGCCTGTGGCCAAAGAGTCTACGCCTTTAGACCTCTCCATCGATTCAAGAATACATACTAGATATTATGTTATATAAGCACTCTAGGGCCTTCTGTATCTTCGCTGAGAGCCCGCCGCCATGGAAACCCTACAATCTCAGGTTGGTCTGGAGGCTGGTGAGGATTAACTCGTTTAAGGACAAGATGACTGGGATGATTTCAGTTCACGTCACGCCCCACATACCTATCGGTGATCTCGTTCGCCAGGTCGAGATAATTTCTTCTTTTCTCGGCTTAGGGTTTCACGGAGTCCTCATCACGCCCCACCGTGATGCACTAAGAACACAACAGAAATTCTGCCGGTCCGTCAACACGATGTCGGGCTTATTCGCTACAATATCGACTAATATTTTTTTTGTATTATTATTTAACTAATAATGATTATATTTAAGAACCACCTATGTGTGTGTGTATGATTAGATGCGTGTTCTCATCTTTTTTCATTAAAAATCCATTGGAATCATCGTATACAGATCCGCATCTCCATTCCCAATGGGAACACGCACATTCGCTATTCTGAAGGTTCATCACAGTTGGCACTGGTTAACGCTTACTCTAACAGCTCTGTAATGGAGGACAAATACGTCTCCCGCACCCCTCACCCCTCTGGAAATAAGTGCCACCCAGGGGGAAACGGGAGATAGTCGGAGAAAAAAAGTCTGGGAATAAAGATAAACTTTTATTATTATTTTATTTGGGTAACATACTAAAAACACGTATAAACAGTATTTATACAACATAATAACAATTAGAAAGACTAAATATCCTAAACCAGTAAAGTTCCCGCTAATAATTCCCATCCCATCCTCTCCCTCCCCATTTTCCCAATCTACTCCGTAATCTGCAAAGGTAGGCAGCGTATCCGGGGGCGTGCCAACGTTTGTTATTCTGGACTAATGTTGGCAAGTATCGCGGATGTCTATAGGCGACAGTATCCACTTACCATCAGGTGGACTATATGCTCGTCTGCCGCCTTCGTCCATAAACAAAAAAAAATAAACAAGTAGTGCAAGATATACGTGTCACTTAATATATGTATGTGACATTAATATAATTACAGATTATATAAAGTAAATATTGTAGTATGCTATCTATTGGACGTCTCTGCAAAAGTAACTGACTGTCTATTGTGAAGATTTTTTTTTGTTTAAACGGCAGAAGCCTCGTACTAAAAATATATCAATATCGATTTTAACTTATTATAAACAGTGTAAGAGCGTCTGACAAACGTATTTTTGGCATAATTTGTTTGAAAGGTTTTTAAATTATTCTTAGATCCTTATTATTATTATTATTCTTTATACGGAGGTGTCGCGTACTGTTCGGTCCAAAAATTATTTTATATCGCGAACCCGTAGGCTGTGGAACGAACTGCCTCAAGAGGTCGTCCCATTAAACTACGACATGGGCTTCTTCAAGAAAGCTGTGAATAGGATTTTGCAAGGTCGGCGGCGCGACCCCTTGGTGTTGCAGGTGTCCATGGGCGGCGGTAACACTTACCATCACGTGAGACCGCCTGTTCGTCCGCCCTCTTCTCTATAAAAAAAAAAAAAAGATCATATGGTAATCAGATATTTCATTCTCTGAACGCCATTGAAGCGCGATTCGTCCACCGGTAGCTGTGGATACAATAGAGTAGAGAATAAATACTGCCCTCCTTAGAAAAAAAAAATACAAGTGCATTTTGATAACATTCCAGCAAAATTTTCATTAATGTAAAATCAAGCTAGAAACCCGAGAGTTTTGGATAAAACAAAAAAAATACATTGTATGTTTATTTTTAATTTCCGAATATAATGCCTACCCACGCTTTCGTTAAAAATGTTACTACGCCCTTTCCTCCTGGGATCAAAAGTAGTTGACGGTAATAATTGAACAATTGAAGGTAAAAATATTACTTGAGGGATAATATTCAGTGCACCTCTAGTTGTACTCAGTGTGTCATTGATAGACGTAATCTGAAACGGAAGAAAAAACTACAATTATCAACAGTGCTCAAAGTAAATATATCTGCACCATATCTAATACTATAGGCCATATTTGTCACATGACCGATAACCGATGGGGTAGATGAATCCTCAAATGGGGACCACGGACCGGGAAATGCAGCATGAGATACCCTTTCAGCCGGATGAACTTAAAGAAAGTTGTCGGTAAATGCTGGATGAGAAGAGAGAAAGACAGTGTTCATTGGTGGGCCTTGACATTATATTTTTGCTTTCTGGAAAAAAGGTGGCAGACGAGCATACAGTCCACCTGATGGTAAGTGGATACTATCGTCCATAGACATCCGCAATACATGCCAACATCAATCCAGAATGGTACAAATGTTGGCATGCCCCCGAATGCGCTGCCTACCTTTGGAGATTCAGGAATGGGTTGGGAAAATAGGAAGAGATAGGATAGGTTGGGACGGGAATGGGCTCTGGCATATCTCACTCACTACTGAAACACTTACTGACGTTGGAAAAATGGGATAGATTGGGAAATTCTGCTAAAGTTTAGGGCTTATGGGTGCATGTGTCGTGCGTATGTAACTGCGCGGCCGGTTATCGTTAATTGTCGTAGAGATTTAGCGATAGTTTTTCTGTAAATTTACGTGAATTTATTGCAGATAATATAGTACTGATTTCAATGAAATTTTATTTTAAGATGAAATGAGATTGCCTTTTATATAGAAAAGTCCGCTTTATTCCCTGACTGTACAAGAGTGGGAGGTATTTACTAAAGGAGTGCCGCTTGGTGAAAATAGGATTGCAAGACGATGGATTGAGCATCTTACCTCTCACTCACATGTCTCTCCATCTCTCTCTAATACGACACTCTTTTATTGGCACATAATGTGGATTGTTAAGTATCTTTTTATAGTGTCAGAGTGATATAGTACATAAGTATAGGTACATATGTACAATGTAGAAAAAAAATTAGCATTTGTTTCATTTTATTTAGAATAACAAACAATTGCACAATAAAACTTAACTTAATCTATTAATAACACGTAATACGGTAAATAATATAATTGTACAACCATATTATGATTGTTATTATTATCTATCTATTGATACATAGGTAATAATTACAAAACTATCTGTAATATAAATGTACGAGTAGGTACTATAAAAATGTAAGTAGTACAAAAAAAAACATTAATCATCAGTCATCAGTCATTAACCGATCACAGGCAGGTTGAGACACATACTTAAGGTATACACTGGTATACTAATGCTGTTAATATTTTTTTTTATATACGTGATAATGTAAAGATGTGTCAATATTTGTTAACAACTTCACAACGTCAAACTAATTAACTAATTAAAAGAATTAACAACGTTATTATTAATTAGACATGAACAAACGGTGAGTATATTTCTCACGTAGATATACGCTGTGAGCTGGCAATTATACGAGAACATGTATTTGACTATGTAACAGATCACAATCATATTTATTAAATACTAGCAGTGCCCGGCATGTGTTGCATGCCCGTCAATTTTTTTGCACATACTATATAGCCTATGTCCATCTGGAATAATGAAAGGTATTGAAAAGTATTTCAAATGGTGAAAGAATTTTTGAAATCAGATTAGTAGTTTCATAGATTACCTCCTACATCCAAACTTACAAACTTTACCTCTTTATAATATTAGTGTAGATAAATAAATAACGCCAGACTCAGTGGCCCACACTAGGATACCCTGTATCGTGGGTCCAGAGACACATACAGAGACAAACACACACCCAGACCCGAACATACATTCGTTTTTTTTTTAAAAAGTGTGCGACCGGGGTCGAATCCGGAACCTTTTGCACAGCAAGCTGGGTCACTACCAGCTGCGCCAATCAATCGATTAAACTATACAACAATTATGACACACATTGACAACCATTTGATCTAAAAGCAACTTAGGGGGAGAGTGCATGCTGCATTCCCACGGGCGCTGGGCGCACTCGACTGGCCACGTTACCCCTCTCTCACAGAAGACTACCTTGAAATGTACTGCATTTCCTACTTTATCGTATTTCCCCAATGCACGTATCTACGTTTTTCGGTAGTGAGTGAGATATGCCAGAGCCCATTCCCATCCTATCCTATCCCTCCCCATTATCCCACTCCATTTCTTAATCTGCAAAGGTAGGCAACGCATTTGGGCGGGTGCCAACGTTTGTCATTCTAGACTGATGTTGGCATGTATCGCAGATGTCTACAGTATCCACTTACCATCGGGTGGACTGTATGCTTGTCTACAGCCTTTTTCTATAAAAAAACCTTCTTATTCTTAAAAATGGAAAAATAAACTTCCTTAATAAATTCTATCATGCGTTCATCGTATGATGAACGCGAATGGTAATATCTATAGTTGATGGCTCGCAGGAATTTGTTTTTTTTTTCTCAATAAATTAGAAATAATCTTGCTTTTTATTATTACCAGTTCATAAAGTCATTGTTAACTATCTATATACCAACCTTTTTAATTTGGTATCGACTTCAAGAAGTCTCAATATAGAGTAGGTACCTACCATAATCCCTACCTACCTATCCAATGAAAGTTTTTTTATGATAACTCTAAAACTACTAAATAGGTAGATTTTAATGTAACCTTACATTTTATTATAAAAAAAATATTTTACAAAAAGTTGGGATATAAATTCATATTAGACATATTAGACATTAACCTACATTAGACAGTGAACACCCTTTTTTAAAATCTGCCATCTTTAGAAAACAATATACAAGTAGATAGGTATATTTTGATGACATTGGAGAAAAATGCGAAATGTGTTGTTATAATTTTCATTAACTTAAAATCAAGCTAGAAACTTCTGATTGTAGAAACTTCTACAGTTCTGCGACAAAGTTTACAATTTCCGAATATAATTTTACTTATGCTTTCGTTAAAAATGTAACTATGTATGTCCTTCTAAGGACAAATATGTTTTGCCTATTTCTTGAACTAATTTATGAAGGCTCCTATTTTGTCGGTAACCTAAACCTTATAAAATGGTTCGCTCTAACGCCACTATTGGGAGTCGGAACCAATTCTAGTTTCTAAAATTTAATGTTCCATCGCGGATTTTACGATTTTCACAGTTTCACGATTTTACAGGACAACAGAGCCGTAATTACTTGTAACTTGATACAACACGATAGCTACCATGAGACCGATTAAAATAAGGACGTCTATACGCGACAAAATCATAGGATTTACAAAAATGCGAACCCTGTCCTAAAAAGCTCTTCAACGAGAAGCCAACTTCGGGTTCGTCTTGCTGTTCATCCTCACTTCTGTGGAAACACAAGCAGAAAGTTGTGGAATGAACTGCCAGCTGAAGCTTATCAGCTACGCTATGACATGGGGCTCTTCAAGAGAGCTGTGAACAAGTTGCGCAGCCACATGTCCCCTAGTGTTACTGGTGTTCATAGGTAGCGGTGACCACTTACCATCAAGTAGCCCGCATGCTCGTGTGCTTTATCTATTGTATAAAACAAAAATAAAACAAGAATAATGATTATAATTAGAATTATAATAAATAATTATGTAGTAAATATATTTATATACATACTACGAGTATATACAAAAAAAAAAACAGGAAATAATTTCCAAGTAAAAATACCTACATAATATTTACGAATGTGCGAAATTACTGCATTCCAGTGCTTTATGAAATTGGCGCATGAATTATGAAGCAATTATGAAGCTTTATGAAGCAGTGGCGTGATTCGGGGATGGCAAGGGGTGGCAGTTGCCACCCCCGAATGGTCCAGGAATACGATCGGCCAAGAGAGGTTCTCCTCCTTAGCTCTTTTGACTATCGAAAGGAGTGTTGATATAGCATAAGTAATTGACGACTTTAATTCAAACCAAAAGAGAAGACTTTTTTTTTTTATAGATTAGTGGGCGGACGAGCAAGCGGTCCCACGTGATGGTAAGTGTTACCGCCGCCCATGGACACCTGCAACAACAGGGGGTATGCGGGCGCATATAAAAAAACTTAATAAAAATAAAAATAACTTAATTATTGTATAAAAATAACTTGTGATGATGACATTGAGTAAAAGTTGAATAAAGCTTTGTTTTTCGTATGATGTTTGCTTCATATTTACTTACATGATAAAAGATCAGGCAGAACACTCAATCAATTAAAAATAGGCCCACTCTTGAGTTGTGTGTAAATGATATCTAGGTACATTACAGATGGTTTGGCTATTAATTAAAATAATTAACAATGAATCGTTTAGGATAAATAGAGGAGAATGTTTGTGGTGAAGATAGTTTGATAAAGCTTAAAAAACTAACAATTTAATGCTAATTTTTTTTAATTTCCCGGAGGAAGATCCCCGGACCCCCCTTACACGTGGGGGCATTCCACCCCCACCCCCCCCACCCGGTACGCCTTGCCACTGCCTATTAGTATATTGTATATTACTTATTGTATGGTAATATAACGTACAACTCAAATTCATCAAAATGGATGAAGAACCAATGTTGAGTTTGGTAGTATTAAGGGGTCTCGTGTGTAGCCAGCCTCATCACAACACTGTGTCGGACATAAACAACATGTAACTCGACACTTCCAATCTTGGTTTATTGGTCGGAAAGCAATTTTGGTGCGACATAATAAATCCTAAAACGATAGGTTCGTCCCCGCGGAAATGCAGTCCACTTTGGTCCGCTTGATTGGAACTCTATTAAAGAAACTATTGGAAGTACCACGGGATATACCTACGTATGTATATATATATATATATATATATAGCTTTTTATTGAATTGTATATTACTCTACGGTAACGTACCTACTACAATTTCATGACATCTATTATTTTTTGAGTCATATAAAGATGCCATCCATGCCACCTTTACATAACGTATTGCAGTTATCTTTATGTATTTTAAACAAAAATATCCAGTAATAATAATACTTAGATCGCTTACAGCAATGATTTGTGGATTTCCCAGCGTTGTTTTTCTTTACCACTAGTACTGATACGTTCTTAAAAATTTTAACAGACATGAAGTTAGCAACAGTTAGTGACATGTATAAAGCAACTTTTCGAAAATATTCCTTCAAAATCTTACGACCGGGAACAGTATTATGAGAGCAATAGAGAACGAACCTTCCCGCCAATTCTATTCAATATGTCGCCAGCCAGTAAAATGAAAACGGCTAGAGAACAAATAAAAATTCCATCACGTACAATAAACACTTTACTGTAAAACTGTTTTTCGGGAGACTGGAAAGGCTGTGAAATTGGTGTGAATTATGTATAGATACTCCTATGCGGTGTGGTGTGTGTGCGCCAGCTTTAGACTAGTAGGTACCGCCCCATCTCTTGCCGTGTGTGTCGCCAAAGACAACCCGCTTGGCCAGCGTAGCACGAGACAATGTGCATGAAGAAGCCCATGTCCGGCAGTGCACGAGAAAAGGGCTGGTTACGGTTTATTCCTATTCTTTCCTCCAAGATTAGTTTTCTCTTTTAAACTCATTGAAAGTCACCGTATACCTATAGTTTGGTCGTGGAAAAGTTTCACACGTAAATAACGACATGTTTTTAAGATCTTGACTAACTAACCATTATCAATAATCAGCAGAAAATAATAAAAAAGAACTATACCAATTATTACTAAGTATACTTATTTGTTTTTTGCTACTCGTAATGTGCATAGACAATAAATATTTATACTCTATTACTTTGACAGCCAAGCTGTATGTAATTTACTGACAAGTCTTGATATTTATCCGCACTGGGCCTACGTGGAGGATTATGAGCCGAAATCTTCGAATAATTTGCTAGGAGAGACCTGTGCCCCGCAGTGGGACGTCATAAGCTGACAACGACTTAATTAAGTATTTAAAAAAAAACTGCTCACTGCCCCAGCATTGGAAAGCTTGAGAAAATCTCTTAATTCTGGTAATTAATTAATTAATTCTATTAATTAAAACTGATCATCATCATTCTGTATAATTCTATTATAGTAGGTACCTAAATATAAAAATGACTGAAGACATAATTTTTTATTATATTTAATTTGAACGGAATATTTGTGGTAAAAGTCATTTGTATTTTATTTAGTTTGAACTAGATATTTCTGGTAAGACAAAAACTGTCTCGTGAGACGTTTTTACACATCCTATTTGTGTTGTACCTATTGGAACAATGATCTGTGCTGACAGAAATGTATTCTTACGACACCAAATAAAATCAATGACAAATCTAGAGAACAACAATCCGAAACTAATACTTAAACCCGTCTGAAAACGGAACGCGTAATATTTTCATCGGTTCTTGAACGAGATTGCTCCCCGCGGATCGATTTTGAACGAACGACAAAGATTTTTGCCTCCAAAAACAAATTTGTGAACACATCCAGCTTAACAAGACACTGGCAAGTATAAAGGATAGTGCAAAAACTCGCGGGAAAAGTTCTTTTTACGTTGGTTGTGTTTAAAAAGGTTGGTAGGATTGTTTTGGCAAATTGTTGCAAGGGTTTTCGTCGGATAGATTGCGAGATTGAAATTTGTTTCGTTACAGTTTGCCTTTATTTTATTTGATCGTTTCGGCAAATATCACACTCGGTTGCGTGATATTTTTACATTGAGTTTTATCCCACTATTTTGTCAAGCCCTGTACGGAAATTGAAACAAAACGCGAATTCTATTTACTCTACGAATTCTATTACGAATTTACGAATTTCTATTTACGAAGAGGGGGAGAGTGCACGCTGCAATCCAACAGCCGCTGGGCGCACTCGACTGGCCACGTTACCCCTCTCTCACAGAAGACTACCTTGAAATGGACTGCATTTCCCACTTTATCTTATTTCCTTAATGTACGTACGTATTTCGGTAGTGAGTGAGATGTGCCAGAGCCCATTCCCATCCTATCCCTCCCCATTTCCCTAACCCTTTCTCCAAACCCATTCCTATATCCAAAGGTAGACAGCGCATCCGGGAGCGTGCCAACGTTGTCATTTTGGACTAATGTTGGCATGTATCACGGATGTCTATGGGCTACAGTATCCACTTACCATCAGGTGGACTGTATGCTCGTCTGCCACCTTTGTCCATAAAAAAAAAAATATGCATATAAAAAGTAAGTACGTATAAAATAGTTAGATGGACGCATATCACTATATTATACATATATCAATATATTATGAAACCCAGGAACGATTATCAGCCAGGGGCTTAAAACTTGACAAGCAACACATTAAAAACTAAAATGCTTAAAACTAACAAATTCCAAAACCTGAAAGAATATCCTGTTTCCAATTAGAAGAGTAATAACAATAAATTCACAGATTGGTTTTCTCAGAAAATTAACTAGAAAAAAACAGCAAATTTGTCATAACTAAATACCATAAATGTATCGTAAACTAATTTCCTTAAAGTTGCCGCGAAAAAATGACAGCTGCTCTGTTTAGCGCGCGGGTGGCAACGTTCAAAAATAATCCCCATAATCCAACATGTTTAGATAACTAATGAATGCCTTTCGACCTCTTATCGCTACAGCATGCATGTTTTAATGAATTATGTCTTGACTAATCCATGAGTGCAAAAAAAGGAGATTAAGTTGCATTTAAAGTTGTACTTAATGTGACACTTAACTTATCTGTGTAACGGATTTTAACACGTGATCATGGCAGTTTCACTGAAAAGCAGATTTCTGAAGATTCTCATTCAATACTATTAAACAGAAAACTATGAAGAAATTGCAATTAATTTGCTTGCCGAACCATGGTCTCTGACAGTAGGTCTCATTCACAAATTCAAAGTCGCTCAGCGAGCGATGGAGAACGCTATGCTGTATTTTTGCTGAACAAAATCCGGAACGAAGAAATACGACGAAGAAATAAAGTTGTCGACATAGCTCAAATGATCAGCAAGGTGAAGTGCCAGTGGGCAGGCCATATATGCAACAGGATTGATAACCGACGGGGGAGGCGTGTCCTCGAATGAAGATCACGTAGCGTGGGACACCCTCCGGCCAGAAAGACAAATGACTTGAAGAATGTCGCCGGTAGTGGCTGGGTGAGAAGAGTTAAAGACCGTATCTGATTGTGGTCCTTGGAAAAGGCTTATATCCAGGAGTGGAGAGACACGGGCTGCTGGTATGCTATATATATATTTAATTATCTACTTATTTTGGCATGAAATCTACACACGGGATCTGATTCTGAACTTTTCTCAATTAATATAAGATCAATGTGAAGGTATTTCTTTAATAAAGCCCAGTAAAGTACTTAGATATATACTTATGTTTTTATTTAAAAAAAAAAAACATTCATTTTATTCTAAACCATACTGTCTGTACTCTGTCATCGAGTTTAAAGACCCTTAAAATGTCTTCTCATTATCTAGAAAAGTCACAAATTAGGTAAATCTATTTCTATACCGTTCCGGGAAACGTTTTTTTCCCTGTTTGACAGTTTGATAACGTCACCTAGTAATTGTTTAAATGACAGAACGCGACCAGAACGCATCTGATTAATTGGAACGCGTGAAACACATTTTAAAATAAGAAACCACGATTGTTAGAATGTGCATTCGATTTTTTGTGTGACACAGCTATTTTTGAACGATTTCAGACAAAGAAAGGGAAAAAGTTTTATTTTATGTTTTATTTTCACTATAAATCTGAAACCAGTTTACGATAAATGAATTTTCGTTTTGGCGAATACTCACCAATTTTCAAGTAGGTATTTATATTCATATCCATTTTCAAAATGAATACTCGAACACTAATCGAAAAACGATTTTTCGAATGTATAAACATTATTTTATTGGATTTAAATTATATCGGTATTCTTATACAGGGAAAAAGCGATTATCGCCAAAGTGTATCACCGAAAGAAATATGAAGCAAAAAATGGAGTAGAAAACTTTCTGACGCTATGTGGCGAACTGCCCAAACAATTGGTGTCAGTGAAGCCACAATTACGCGAATATTAAGAGAAGAAAAGCAAGCTAGTACATTAACAGATACGTCATATATTTTTTTAAATCGCCGTCAATAACAAAAAGGGTGCGTCTAATCTGGATGATTTTGTGATATGGATGAACTACGAAAAACGATTACATAATTTTATAAGTCATTTTAGAAAACTGCCAACTTTAAGAAAATTTAAGATTTGAACAACGAACGGATTGGTTTTGATGGCTGAATGAAAACTCTGCGTACCATTTTACCTATATTAGAAAATAGTTTTCGCTTCTTATATGGCAGTAGCGCAATTTGCACATTGTGCCAGTATTAAGTTTTCAATTAATATTTAATTAAAGTAATTAACAATTTTCAAGTCTAAACGTATCCTGAAAATGTCCAGCCCCGTCGTAGTAAGTTAGGAGTCGCTCAGAAAATTGGTAGTACGAGGGCTACACTGAAAGTTTCCGGAATGAATAAGAAAAAATTATAATGAATGACCAAAAATCAATTTATTGTTTCTGAAAATATTCACTGTGAGCGTCAATACACTTTTTCATACGAATAAACTAATTTTCATATCATTTATTCCACTCCGTGATGACCTCGGCAACATGTTTTTCATACTCTTCGACAGCCTCTTCTGGCGATAAAAATCGTTGACCTACACGGTCACCTATTGGATCTTAATTTTTGGAAATAAGAAGAAGTCACAGGGTGCCATGTCGGGACTGTATGGAGGGTGGCTCATGAGTTCTCCGTTTTTCGCCTTCAAAAAGTCGTTTGTCTGTTTGTCCGTGTGGGAGCTGGCATTGTCATGTGGCAAAATTATGCGGCGTTTACGGTTGTTTTTACGGAGTTCGTCAATAACTTCCGGTCCAATAGGTCCAATAGGTCCAAAGCAAATCGTCCGGCAAGCCCAGCGAGGATCTGATGAGCTGTCAAATTACACTTAAAATCGTAGAAAATTATACAGCGAAAATTTTCACAAATTAAATCCATCGTAATGCAGATACGCAATTTTTATAATGACGCCACAATGAAAAAACAAGTGACTGTTATATGAAACAAACTTTATTCTACAGCCAAAAAGTTCCATTTTCAAATATTGTAATTACTTATTAAATATATTGTTTATGTAAGTGGCCAGTTCCGAAAATTTTCAGCGTGACCGGCTTCAGCGTAGATTTATTGAAGACATTGAAGGCATGTTAACGAAAAAAGAACAATATTTTGTTTTTACTTAATTATCACGACCATTATACAAAACCATTACGCACTTTGAAGTATAATAAACTGTCACTATTAAACCACAAAATGCACAAAACACTCTTTTTAAAATAATCAAACAAAAACTCAATCTTCACCTAAATAGATTTCATGTTTTATTTTCACTTAAATTTGAACCAGTTTCGATACAATAATATGTCTAGATAGATAACTTTTTTAGAAAGTCTGTAAATTAAGTGCCTAGGTATTTATTTATTGGAAATCTTTCTTGGAATTTCCGTTTTCAAAATTACGTCCAGATGATTTATTCAATGCACTTAGTAAAATGATATTTATTTGTTCCACACGTTTACGCCCCAAATCTTAAAATCAATTTTCAATCCTTTCAACGCATATTGAGCGTCAAATCAACATAAATGTACTAAAATATGTTTATAAAAAAACAATAAACGGGTAACGCGTACTAAATTTAAGTGCATTAGTTTATTATCGAATCCGTTACAGTGAAAAGGAAAAGTGTTCATAAAAGATTATTGAATTAGAGAAATAATCAAATGTGTAGCAGAGAATACTGAATGGGCCGCAAATTTAAGGATGAGTTTAGTCTAGGTTCTCTGGAGACAATAAAGATATAGCGACTGTGATAACATTCTTAGTATTTGGGATAGGTGTAGTAGGTTCTTTGGTGACAAGAAAGATATATCGATAACTTTTGTTATTGTGATTGAACATAATAATTGTTATGTAAACGGATTACTCACGATTTATTATTTATTTATTTATTACAGCCGATATTTCAGTTATGTTACAAGAGCCGTGGACACCGTGGTCGCGGCGAAACTGCGGAGGCGCGTGAAGGTATTGTTGCTAGTGGCTGACAAATCTATCTACCCTCCGTCGTGTTCGTTTTTGATTCATCTGCCCACACTGATCTTGTTTTTGTTGATTAAGTTCCTCGCACACTATGCTAACAATATCACCGCATACAGACGCGAGTTTGATAACGCATCTACTTTTCTGGGTTTGCAAAGTTCAATCAATGGGTCCCATGTGCGTGCCTTAAATCGCGATTGAAATTTCGGCATTATTTAATTTCTATTTCGTCTCTATTTCTTTCAGTTATTTAAAAATAGTTTATTTTCTTTATCATGATTTGCTGCTCATGTAGTCTTACATACTACACATTGAATTACACTATGTAATGCACACTATGTACACTATGTAATATTTCACGAAATAAAGAAAGAGACAACGGTATTAGCTTATTTTTAAAGTCTTTTTAAAGTTATTTTAATTATCTTTTTAAAGTCAATAGAAAATGGTTTCTTAAATCTCTTATTTTGTAGCTACATGACTTATACAATTTTTGACTTTCCGTTGTTCACTTTTTCCTATTGGGCCAAGTGAAAAAAAAATAAGTAGTGAATATCTGCGAGACACTTAATAATAAGCTTAATGCATCTCATGCACTAACTTATTTCTCAGCCTCAGTACAAGGAATAAGAAGATACTTGTGAAAACATTCTAAGTACATAACGAATTTATTAAAATATCCTCTTTCTAAACAATTGTGAAAGCGATGTTACATCTGTCACCACTTCCGCTAAAAGCGCGCAAACAAGGCATTCCATATTCAAAATTGTTTTAGCGAAACGTTCAGAAATAGGGAACACGTTCGAAAATTAAATAGCCGTCATGTTTGAAAAGATGGCGTGAACCGATCGGACGACGACAGTTTTATATTCAGCCATTATGGAGTGCATTTAGTAAATGCGGATAAATATTTATTACATGATAACGTGGTGTTAGGAGCTGATGAGCGTTTATTTTTGTAGTTGAGAGCGTTGTCTGAATCAGATATTACAAGAAAATAAGCTAATACCTACTTACGATAATATTATATTTCGTATAAAGAAATAAAGAAAACTTATATTCCTATCCTAATTTTCCGACTTCGGAGCCGTTAAAGCTTCAAAGATAACTTTTTGGCGGGAATTCGTTGAAGTTGCCTTTTTCTTCGATTATTATAAAAATTGTGTTAAAAGGAGGTTTGTGGTTTAATAGTGATAGATAGTTCGTTAAACTCGAAAGTGTTTTTCGTGCGTGGTGTTTGTGATAATCAAATAAAGCGTGGGGCTGCGATTTTGTGTGCTTCTGTCCTCAGTAAACCTATTATCGCTTTACTGAGCGACTCTTGACTTACTTCGACGGGACTGGACATTGACAGGATGCGTTTTAGACTTTGAAATTGTCTATTACTAAGAAAACTGTACACTGGCAGAATGTGCTGATTGCACCATTGCCATTAAAAAAAAGCTCCAACTGTAGGTGACGTATCCGCGGCGCGGACCTGTCAACGTTTGTAATAATTGACTAGTGCTGGCATGTAGTTGAATAACTAGTGACATTTAATTACATAGTGACATTTCTTTAAATTTAGTTTTTTTCATTTCAATTCCAATTCATTAATTGTTCATTAATTGAATAAGGAAATAATTAATTACTTATTAATTGAGCCGTGAGGAGTCGGCCGACTATAGAATAGTACCCTCACACATTTCTTCCCCGGGGTGTCGTCTAAGAGATAACAAAGCCACAAGCTCTGAAGAACTGCACCACCTCCGAAAGAGTGGACTCGCCAACTCGTTTTGTCAGAGTGGCGTTGTAAGGCCAAATATTCCTTACAATGTGCATGAGGAGGCCCATGTCCTACTGAGATACTGAAAGGGCTGATTGCATTAATTGCAAGTAAATAAATAAAAAAATAGGAATTGATTTAGAAAATGAGTTTAGAAGGATGGCAAGTACAATGCGACGAGTAGTTTTCCTCATATCATTACACATTCTATTCCTGCTCCACGAGGATGGGGCGGGATTGGGATTAAAGAGTATACCTACTACCTACTTAATGGTAGTTGGTTTAATTTATTAACCCTATTTTTTCTTTAAATTATCACTTAAAAAATGGCCAGTACGTCTTTTGTAAGCAGCAAGTCCTAAATCATCTTTTGAAATAAATACATGACATGGTTCCGGGTGCTATATTCATCTCTCTGGATAAGAATCTTTTGCTTTCCGACGGGATTACTTCGGATTATCTCCTTTACAGCTTTAATCGTCTGTTTAGTACAATTGGTGCATGGACGGCCAGACCATTTTCTGTTACAAATAGAGGGCGTTTCAATGTACCTACCAATAGCCCGGTACATACATATTCGGCTAACACCAAGCGGATGGAGAGTTTTAAAAATTGCATTTGTCTCCATGCCTGCTTCGTGTAGGTAATGCAATTACAGCAATACTATTCTCGTTATCTCCTCACTCCATTTTAATACCTATTAGTACAATAGTGGTGGGTAATCAGACTTCTCGGAGTGTTTTAACTCACTTAATCCTGCTCCGCTTGCGGATCCGACTCCTCTTAGTTACTCCTTAACTCTTTTGATTCACCTACTTATCACCCTCCGAGAGCGTTTCATTCCCTTTCCCTAACGGTAGTTGCATAAAAACAAAAAAAAGTCATGCCATCCTTGCATCTCGATTTTGAGCCCCCGACAAGTGCCGATGCGCGATTACACTCACAATCATGATTGGCGCCGGAATCGGAATGAATAGCAATTCGATGGAACAATTAAGGGATTCTGCTCCGCTCGCGGTTTGAGCAAAAGAGTTTGATTCATTAACTCCGGAGTTACCCATCACTATTAGTACCTACAATAGGTATTTAATAATGATTGGCGGTAAAATGAGAAAAAGATTTTATTTTTCACGTGAGAATGACAGATTCCAATTTCAGATATTTTTTTTCTTTATTGTAACGGTATTTATGACCAGATTAAGATAGGTATATTGCATATTATACATATACCTACATATATATTACACGAATACTTACGCATACTAAAATGTATATACATACTTAATTTGATATAATAATTAATTATAACAGAATATTATTATAACTACACAATACCTTTGCACACTATATCTACATCTTTATCTGTATAAATAGGTACGACAAATTCACTATAATACATTGTTAATTGTAAAGTCTGTCGTTCGAATTGAACGCGAATAATGCAAAAACTCTTAGACGGATTTTAACGAAACTTGGCCTAGTTATATGTGGTGGGTTAATATTTAGGGTATCCAGATCCGTTATAGAGTTCACGCAGGAATAACTCATAGATACTATTTATTCATGCTAGATTCTACTATTTATATAATGAAAATGTAGGTATCTACCTACATTAAAATGTGACATTTGCCTTTCCGTGAGAAATGACTTTAGATAATTTTTAAAACTGCTTAGGCTGCGCAGTTTTGTAATTGGAGGGGGAATGTTCTTCCAACATTTGGTGGCCTAGCGTACCTAAAACTACCTTAGTAGGTAATTTTACTTACATAAACCCTGATCACGTTTTTGATGTAAAATTATACTCATACTTACTTGGGCCGTAAGCACAGTGGCGTATTTACCCTAGGGCCATGGGGGCCATAGTCCGGGGCGGCGGGTCAGCTTTGGGCGCCTTTCATAATCGTCATTTATCTTTTATTTTATTGCTTTTTGACTTGACTTGCCTGAAGAAATTTAAAAAGCCTACCTAATTCCCATATAAGCGAAGAACGTTTGAACAGTTTAGCCATCCTTAATATAGAAGCTGACTTAACAGTATCCGTTAATTATGACAGTGTCATTAACGAATTTGTCAAACCAATTTGTGCATGGCAAAAAAAGGTAAATATTTAATAAATGGTGTTTATTCTTTTGTATGGCCTATTTCATTATTAAAAGATGCTTTATTTTCGTTAATTTTATGGGGCGGCAAACCTTATAGGCCCAGGGCACCAAATCTTAAAATAGGCCACTGCACGGTAAGCATGTTAGTAGATCATGTAACTAGGTACAATAAAATGTACCTACATTGAGTCTTAAGCTCAACCTCGGATGTACATTAGGGCCTCACGAGGCCAACCCAGAGGGCAGAGACGAACCTTCGGCAGTGAGTAATAGCCCAGGAACAGATCCTCCGCTCCCTCTTATAGGGGCGTGAGATAATCTCAAAGCTCAACGTACATTATTTATCGTTGGGGCTTACGAGGATATATCTTTCTTGTCACCAAAGAACCTACATCTATCCCAATTTTCAATTTGCTGCCACTTTCAGTATTTCGGCTGCTTATTTAATAATTACCCATTAAAATCGGAGTTCCCAACCATCAACGGTGAAGTTCAGATACAGTACTCGTCGCGACATCTATCGAATGGTATAAAAATTACTACAACAATTTTTTCATTTTATAGAGTAGAAAATTATTATCAGATGTCGCTAGTATCGTTATTACATTCCGTTTCACCCAGTTACATATAAATATTTCAACAGAAAATGATATTTATATACCAAAAAAAATATCTCTTTAGATTATTTTGTATATAGGCATCAGTACAAATATTTATACTTTTAATATTTAAGTATTAAATTACTATTCGTAAGTACCTATAAATAAAAATTTAAAAATACGAAAAAATTTACCAACATCTGAAATGAAACAGAATGGTCAATCAATATTACCAACTGCGAGGAAATAAACGAGATCGGAATCCACCATTTTCCCTTTGTATCTGACCGGTGTTCAAAACACGTGCGTATCATCAAATTACATGGAAAACACGCGTGTTCACAGTTAAAATCAACACGAAACCACAACTAAAAAGTGCGTCGCGTTTCTTTCGACAGGTGAGGCGTGTTGTAAACTCAAAATGAACACGGAAAAGCTGAAAAAATTGCAATCACAAGTGCGCATCGGCGGCAAGGGAACACCGAGGCGCAAGAAGAAGGTGGTCCATGCGACCGCAGCGACAGACGACAAGAAACTGCAGTCGTCGCTCAAAAAGTTGTCAGTGAACACAATCCCTGGCATCGAAGAGGTGAATATGATAAAAGATGACGGCACAGTGATACATTTTAATAACCCGAAGGCTCAGGCTTCTTTGGCGGCTAACACTTTTGCTATAACTGGTCATGGGGAGAACAAACAGATCGCCGAGATGCTCCCTGGTATTTTGAGTCAGCTTGGTCCCGAGGGACTTAACCAGTTGAAGAGGATTGCGTCGACTGTGGCGGCGCCGAAACCGCTTGAGGAAGACGACGAAGTGCCTAACCTCGTGGGGAACTTTGATGAAGCATCTAAACAAGAGGCCAACCCTGTGTCAGTCGAGGAAAAGGAAAAGAAGGCCGAGACAGAAACCAAAGCAGACAAGAAAACTGATTAAATAACCTCCCAATAATGAGTGATTTAGTTTATAATTCTACTCCCATGAAGTGTCTGTTCGAACATTAGGGTTTCCAAAGGCATTACAGTATGTCTCAAAAGTCTTATTTGCATAATGTGTTCATTAATAAATGTACTTTTATTAATCAAGTGTCCCATTTATTGAAATAAAAGTATAATTTTAGTTGAGTGTTATGGATAGGTGCTTAGTGTTTTTTTAATATAGCAGACCCATGACTTTGGAAATCCTGTATATACAGCCATCAATTTTCTGAAAATGTGTATTCTGAAACTCGCAACACTTCTTGTTTTATATTACTGTGACATTTAGATGATGGGAAATATAAATCTAATTTCTCATAATAGGTGTTAGTTAAGTGTTTCAAACCTATTATTGAGTTATTAAGATCTAAAATTACAAGTTATTTTTGACACTGGAAATTAGTGGTTATGCAAGTAAATGAAGGTGTCTGTGACATCTTAATATTTTCTAATAATGGTATTGTTGTCATTATTTGTTAATATCTGGTTCAAGAATTTGCTTTCTCGATAAATAATAGATATAATCAAATGAATCTTTAGTCTCTGATAGCTCCTTATAGTCTATGAGCTAGCATTGTATAAATAAAAACATAAAAAATGGCAAAATTAAAAAGATTGAGAGTTCTAGGCTATTTACACATGAGTCAATAAACTTCAATCACTAATTTTGTTTTTTATTTCAACTTCACTTACAACTTCATTTTTTTTCAATTAAACTAATAAGGAACAAATTTCACATCTGAACAAAAGTATCTTGTTGTTTCAAAGGTTCTGTTTAAATAGTCATTCTCTAACTTCACACTTTAAAGATAAAGGAATTCTAATTTTTTGAAAATTAACAACTCAATAATTTCTCAAATTCTCAATAATTTGAAGCGAAAGAGAGAATTTGCTTTTGTCAGTGTAAAAAAATCTTACTTTCAACTAAACTAAAAATTCATAGTCATTAATTAGTAGATAAGATACATGTATTATACAAAAACAATAAAACAAATTCTTGTATTCCTGCACCTGTTTGGCCCACAAGTCAGAGACAATGAGAATTTTTGTCCTGTGTTGCCTTGTGGTTTTAACTTTGAAGTTTTTAGGAAGTTAATTACCGTTTGAAATAAAATTAAAAAATGGATAATATAGTTTCTATATTGAAAAATTAAATAACAAATACGTAACAATTATGAATTTATAATCTGACTCTATAAAACTTATCATTGTTAGTTTCCAGAATTAGTCCGAATAAATAGTTTGCTCTTTTACTAGGTACATAATATCTAAAACTTGACCGCTTCAGCTTTATATGTTGTGATATGATATTATATAGGTTCTGGACTCCTTGTTTTATGCTCCTTAGTTGGAGTCCCACCTCGTATCACTTGAGTTTCTATTTGAAGGATTTTTTAATTATCTCTTATATCCTTATAATTCAGCAATGAAAGGACACGTGAGGGAGCTATTGTACCCGAGAATTTCTATAAATCTGGCTTGTGTCAGATTTAGTAACCCGCCTGTGTCTGTGTAGTGCCCTGCAATGAGACCTAAACTGATGGTTCCTGCACCTCGGTGCTCCGCCTGCGGAGCCACTACTTCCTCACAGAGTTATGCCGACGCGTATTTCAATTCAATATCATGGGACGCGACATCTAGCGGAGCTGGTGCAAACCATTTACTTATAAAAGTAATATGTTCAAAATAGGTACCTATGTTGTTTTATTCATTTTTACCTAACTTACAAAAAATATTAGCTATTTCGCGGTGTAGTTGTTAGAATTGTCACAGATCGCCTTGAAAAATCTGTAATTCATCAAGGACGGCGAAAATGGATAAGGTTTGCGTACCACTGTACAAAGTTTGGTTTGTTACGGTATTACTTGTAAATATAAATATTTATTGTTAGTTTAAAAATAACAACTAGTAATAGTAACAACAATGACTTTTAACTCTGCAATGAAAGGCAACGTGAGGAAGCCGAGAATTTGTATAAATCTGGCTTTTGTGTCAGATTTAGAAAACCGTCTGCGTCCAAGTAGCCTACCTATGCCCTGTAGTGAGACATTAAAGTTAAACTGATAATATTGGCTTATAATTATTGATCATTCAAGATAATCTACCCTAGGATTCATCACCTAAAACACACATTCCATTGGACATATCCGGCTTAGTATTAGGTCCATTTCACACCGATTGCAAGGAATCTAAGCCTTTAAACTCGCATTATAGTTAGACTCACATTATTTTTAAAATTATGTACTTCTCTATTTATTTTTTGTTAAAGTAGGTAGTTTATTTGTGATCAATGATCATTGCCTATTATGTATGCCATTCGTACATTCAATATCAAATATGTATTATACGATCCGTATTTACACACAATCAATAGATATAAAAGGTACAATTTTAATGGTACACTATAAAATACAACGGACAATTCAAAAATGTTACAATGTAAAGAATTTAGAATTCCCATTTCGTGTCACATTTCATTACTTGTTTGTGTCCTGAGCGATTGATGTGAAGCAATGGAATACGTTGCCATTGCCATTGCATTTTGGGATCTTTGTACTTCTGGAACTTTTTGCCTCGTAGATGAAGCTTTAGTGGCCTGAACAAGTGGTACTTAATCGGATGGCGTGATGTCCGACGAGTATGGTAACTTTTTGCCGAGTGTCCGAAGCAATGTCAGGACACGCATTGTCATGGTACAGGTGAACAATTACGCGTCTCAAACGTTTTCGTCAAATTGCATCGGTTAGTTTCTAAAGTTGGTCAATGTAGATGGAAGCCGTGACCGTCTTGGTTACATCCCTGTAGCTTGCAGCAGAGTGGGCTCTTTGCATCCCAGTGGGCTTTGGTTGCGTTGGCGGCTCTGCGTCGAGAGGATGCCAGACGGCATGCCGTGTGTCGTTGTAGAGACACCAGCTCTCATCACCGGTTACCAGATCCTCAAGAAACCCTTTTCCATGCGGTTGAAAGAGGAGCGATTCGCAAATGATAACTCTGATTTGTGATGGCTGTCAGTCAACTGATGTAGAATCCACCGTACCGTCACCTTAAGAAAGCAGAGATTGTGAAGATTGTATCTCCCGAAGCAAAGCGAAAGAACCAGCGGTTTACCTCACGACCGGTGACTCTTCAAAGGCCACTAGGGCTACAAGAATTTAACCATTCCGAAAAAAGTCGCGTGGGGCTGTGTCGGGGCATACGGCCGTTGATTTAACGTGAAATGTCTATGTCCATTGGTACAGGTACAACAGTTGTAGAGTGCTCGCGGAGTCGGCGTCGTTCACGAAGTGTGCCGTGGCAGCTTTGCGACGCTCCCGAAACCGCCTCGCTCGCTCGGCGCTGGACCTTGGGGTACCTGTGCATGACCCATAACTTCCTCTTTCCAATGATAGGCGTGATTTATATTTCCGACTGGCTCTTGCACGGGCTGAGGACGACATGTTGTTTTTCAATACTTTTTAATAGACTTAGGTACTTGTTATTTTTACGTATAAATATTGTCCAAATTACAATAATTTTTGCCTAAATCAATCGGTCTAGATAAACTATAATATTCCGACAGTAAAACATTATATTATCATAAATTGTGTTATTAGCCTAGTTACACAGACGCACGATTCACCGCGCTATCACATCTGAGTCGTGAGCTATGTACACTGATTAGAAAGGGGCGAGAGTGCCGGTTGCAGCCATTTCTGCGCGGTGCCCCTTCTCCGCCAACCCGCCCGGTCCCGACGCAAACTCAAGGTCGTAACAGCGAGCTGACTATAACGTAACAACGCCGAACGCGTTGTTTATGTTTGCGGTTGCTGCTCTTGTGTTGTGTCATTGTGTCTCTGGCGCCACTCGTAAATGATGATCATTTGAAGTTAACGTTCACTTACTATCATGTGTCCCGCCCGTTCGTCTGCCATCTAGCTATTCTATATAAAAAAATAGTTATCATTGTTGAAAAATGATACAATGCGCACCTTTGTCTCACGTCACAGCTTCGAGAACCTTCTACAAAATTCCTATATACTTTAGACCAACTTAGAAGTTTTTGGGAAATTTTAAAAATGTCAAGTTTTTTGTACAAAACATTTCCACCAACCATATATGCCCTTGCCATAAAAAAATAGCTGTCAAAATAGACAGTTGTCAACTTCAAGTACCTACATATTTTATTGTTACCCTTTCTTTACTATTTTATTTTAGTAATATTATTAAATTTGTATTGATCAAATATAAAGAATATTTAACAATGATAGCGAGGCTGCTAACAGACGACTTACCGAAATGTCGGAACACCTGTGTTGCGTCGTATTTTTCCCGTCTTGGTGGACAAAACAATACAACTGATGACTACTTGTGTTTTTACTGCAAGACCGAGGACAATTTGTAAGTAATTATTTGTGTAAATTATGTATTATTAGGTCGGATATGCGTACGGAATCCGACATGAAGAAATTCGTTCAAGAACTATAGTTACGACAGGTCAAGAATCGGCAAGATGAAGTCGCAGTGACATAATATATGCCGCAGGACAACCAATAGGGAAGACAGGAGATCATCTACCGGTACGTTCTCCGGTCAGGTGCAACCAGGTGGATGGATAAGTAGATGTGGATGATACTGTGTGAATTAAAGCTGCTGGTATGATATGATGTATTTGGTATTGCCTGCAGCTTCACACATTTGAAAGTAGGATTAAAAATCTGTATATGGGTGATTCTACGTTAAGAGGTCGTCAGCTATTAGAAGCAGCGCCACAGCAGAAAAATATAATTTTTGAATTAATTTTCTATTATTAATTAACTGTTCCTTTACCCCAGCGTCAGTATGGTAGAAAGTTAGTACAACAACTGTCTGGTGGGTCAAGATGACCCATATTTTTAACTGTATCTAATTTCTACCTTTTTAATGGAATTTTAGGATTCATCTATTTATTGAGATGAATAATGTCCAAATCATTTTATTTTGATGAAACATAATAAAAATTCCAGTCATATTAGGAACTTTGTTATTTATTTACGAAAAGACTATGAAACCATCAACAAAAAATGCAAACTCTATAATCTTACTATTAATCTAACAAAATATTAATTTCTTTAATATTTTTTTTACTTTTTGGCATTACTAATACAAGATCTTAAAGAAACTAAATCCTAAATTCAAAAGAAGTCATGCAATTAATCACTTTCGACATGCATACATACAGCATAATATATTATTAGTATTAACCAGCCTTTTTATCATCCACTGCTGGATACAGGTCTGCACATGTACATTGTCTCGTGCATGAGGGATGTATGGCCTTACTGGCCAAGCAGGCATCTTGCTGGCCAAGCAGGTTGTTGAGTCCACTCTTTTAGAGGTAGTGTGGGCTAGTGGCATTAATGTTACTTTAGTCAGGGCCGTCTTAAGTCTATTCTGCGCCGGGGTGCGGGAGTGTATCCTAAGACAGTCAAACATCCTATTGTGTATCCTATGACAGTCAAATATCCTATTGTGTATCCTATGACAGTCAAATATCCTATTGTGTATCCTATGACAGTCAAATATCCTATTGTGTAATTGTTTACTATAGCGTTATATTTTTTCATTACCTTTAAAAGGTGAGCGCCCGGGGTGCACCGCACCCCTTGCACCCCCTGGTAAAGACGGCCCTGACTTTAGTTGTAAATTGCTTTTATGATTTACTTTCAAGAAACTCATTGGTATTAAGATCCCTTTGGTCAGATAATGCCACAAATTGTCATTATAGATTTATCCATTATCTTATCTGTGTAAATCGCTGCAGTCAAATAATGTGAACATCAAAACAACAACTACACATTCTATCGAAAATACTATACGTCAGGTTATCGAAAATACCATAGTCCTGGTATTGAAAATACCACAAGAGTGAACAGCTGCTTTCACCCCTTTACTCCCACCCAAACGGTTTAAATTGATCGCTGCTCAGAGATTCAGTTCTCCAATAGGAATGCCCCTCCTCACTACCGTCGTCCTCGGCACGTCCTTGACGATTTCGATGACCCAATTACCACTGCCAATGTGGTTTATACACTACTCATCAACTCTCATATCCCGCATTACTCTCCTAAAGCAACATCTTAACCCAAGGTACATTCCTTCTGCCAATTTACCGACATGGGAGCCCTTAGGTTCATTGCTCTACACACTCTTTGCTCCTGGGTGAACAGCGTCGCCTAAATTATACATGTCTGGTGACTCTTGAAAGGCCATTAGGGCCACAAGAATTTAGCCATTTTGAAATCAGCGATTCAGAAGTGTGCTGGCAGTCAACCAAAACTGAGCTCCTGTGTCAACCTTGACATTGAATCGGTTGTATTAACTGTAATCAAGTGATTGTAATTGATTTATTTAATTAAAATTTATTGCAAATATCTCTTTTACAATACCTAACAGAAGAGAAAAACACTGAAGTATTTTATTTACTTTTTATCAATTAATTGATTATGATTGATTATTTCTCAAATAGTTGTCAATCATGTGGCCCCATCAGCTCGTCTGCCATCTATTCTGTAAAAAAATAAATAGATTTCATTTTTTTGTTAAATTATTAGATTAAAAGTTAACCTTTATTTAATCAGAGAAGTATTTATTTTCATTCACTTAAACTTAATTAAGTGAGGATTTTGATTTAAACTTATTGATTCATTTTGTTAATATAATCTCATGTTTTTAAGTAGCCTTTAATAAGTTGATTAATCACAAAATATATAGCTATATTAATTGATATCTGTTTTTCTCTTTTGCACTTTAATATCTGCTTTCTACTACCATTGTGGGGTACCTAGGCGTATTGAAAATGTTGCCAAATGATTTTTAATTTTCAGATAGATTTTAACTTTTTATTGCACACTAAATAAAATAATAACAGACATTGTCAACAGTGCCCTGTTAAAACGTAAAAATTAAACGTAATGAGCGCCGCCGTTTAGTTTTGATATTTTTAGAAACCATTTGACACTTTGAAAATTTCGTTTAGTATTACTCAGAACTAAGGAGACGAGGCCGTAGAAAATTTTTGTTTTGATTTCCTTTCGTCGGAAAATTCAGCACTCCTCCAAGGTTAGCGCCCTAGGCGATCGCCCTTATTCCCTCCCGCGTAACGGCGGCATTGATTGTAAACATATGAAATGCACAAAAGGCGGTCGCTAAATCGCTAAATGGATCTCTGCAATATAACCTTTGGGTAGAGAGGATATAAATATCTTAATCACATTATTATAATTAATACTTTCAGTTGTCTCTATGGAGTTTTTGAGCCACACAATGGTCTCAACGCAGCAAGGTTCATCATGCAGAGAATGGCTGCTGAAATTCTGTTTCCGCCACCATCTGCTAATAACACAGATGAGGAGATAAGGGATAGATTAAGGTAATGCAAATAATGCAATGCAAATTTAATCTTAATGCTGTTGCAGTGTTGGGATAGATAGATGTTTTCAATTTAAAAAAAACACCCATTGAAATAGATATTATGCAAAAAAAAACTCATTGAAATTAAACAGTCCACCTGGATTTTTTTATAGAAATAAGAGAGGTGTCTGGTCTACCTGGTTGTAAATGGATACTGTCGCCCTACGACATCCTCAGTACATGTCAACATCAGTCCAGAATTGTCCAGAGTGTGATATTGTCACACCCTGGAGGGGTACCCTGTTTGGAGATTTAAAGGAATGGATTTGCAGGAAGGTTTGGGGAAAATGGGGAGGGATAGGATGGGAAATGGGAATGAGCACTGGCAAATCTCACTCGCTATACTGAACACGTACATATATATATAAAAGTGGGCAATGCACTACATTTCAAGGTAGTTTTAAGTGAGAGATGGGTACCTAATGTGGCTATCATTACATTTGGGATTTTGTGTGCATTTTGCCCTTCCCAAATGCAATAATGGTATGTTAATTTTCTTTTATTTATTTTACAGAAATGCATTCATATCAGTAGAGAAAGCGTACATAGAGAATTATGATGGCATGATTGCAGAGAGAACTAGTTTACAATATCAGCTACACATGTATAATGACAATGAGGTAAATGTATTGTTTTAATAGATCTAAGATTGTAAAGAGCACATATGATCTAGAACTAGATTTTAGTCTTACCGGTAGCCGTGTGTTGTCTGCTGGCTTTGGAATAGCACTTCCAGTAATATTAGAGGTAGACCAGTAATATTAGGTTTCATCATCCCAAAAATCCCAGTTAGCCGGTGCCACGTGGAGTCGGCTGGCTATAGAATAGCACCACAACATCTCATCTCTTCCCGTGGGTGTTGTAAACGGCAACTAAGGGACAATAAGCCCTGATAACCTACACCACTACAGGAGTGGACTCACCAACTCGCTTGGCCCGCAAGGTGTTTTAAGACCATACATCCCTCATGCACTAGACAATGTGCATGAGCAGGCCTGTGGCCAGCAGTGGACGATACGAGGCCTTGTTATGCTGGGCTGGTTACAATAGACTGCACAAAGTGTCCATAAACACGAATTGGATTAATTCTAAGACACAGAATCGTTTATTTATCCAGACCTAAAACGGTTAAAACTAAGGTGTTCATTAGCAAGCATTTGGCCACCCAGGCATTACAAACTTTTGTGTATTCGTAAGCAAGTCGGTAACTGAATGAATAAATTAATTCTACAAGTTTGTATTTGCGATCGATGCTACCTAACCGCTTATTGAACAATCAACTTATTTCGATAAGCCGTTAGCTGCAAATCAGTTTGTGTTTGTGCGAGCGCTTAATTGACCGATCGCCCTCTTTCGTCCTCATAAAAACAGCTCAAATGGTCCCCACGATACAGGTTGTGCCTAGTGTGGGGTGCATTTCCAAATATTTCAATTACTTTCTGCAAATTAAATATCTTAGCATGTACGATAGAATACCAACGTAAAAGAATCAATATGTATATTTTAAGTTGATTATAATATTATAGTTTTAAATGTCTTGATTTTATCATTCTTGAAAAAACTGTAATGTACATAATTACACAATATATTAATGATATCAGAATGAATGAAGAAATTGTTTAATGTAATTATTATTTAAAAAAAAATGGTTGTTTTCTCTTTTAGATATCTCAAGAATCGGACAAAATCCTCGCACGTCTCAAAGAAATCGATCAACACCTTTCTGGGGGTGCTACTGTCGTATTGGCCCTTGTTCACAACAACAAACTATTTGTAGCCAACGTCGGCGAGACAAGGGCTTTACTCTGTAGGACTGATGATAATTTCGTGTTAAGAGTCGTCCAGTTGACTGTGGATCATAGTTTGAATAATGAGGATGAGCTACTGAGATTATCGCAGTTAGGACTGGATGTTAATAAGTTAAGAAATTGTGAGTTAATTATGCTTTTTTATAGCTTGTAATTAAACGGACAGCAAAGATACTAAATGAGCTGTGAATAATAATCAACAAAACAAAATGTTTTTAAATAACTAAAATAATTACTAAAAATTTAATTATAAGGTTGAAACGAAACTCCTATGTCACCAGAGAACGTAAACCTAACTGACCCACCTTTAAATTTGCTGCCCATTCAGTATTTTGTGGTGTGTTCATTGAATTATTTCTCTTTTTTCAGTATTGAAGTTTCTAGAAGTCTAGGATCTCTTTATAAAAACGTAACATGAAAATTATAACTCTTTAGACTTTTCCCGTTTTGTGTACATGTTATATTGTGAATCTGATCTAAAATATTTAGACCCCACTCAGAATATTAAATGACATACAAATTTTGCAAATAATTCAATTTTGTAATCCCTATTTTCCAACTCTTCAAATACTTCCCAAATTGGAAATGTGATGGCTTTTCACTGGTTATTGAAATGTGGTGAACTAGTGTTCAAATGGGAACATAGGGGCATTTCAAAACTGGCCATTTCACAGCTAGTTTTCGAAATATGGTGGCATTTCACAGCTGGCTATCAAAATGTGGTGACATTTCATGGTAATCTTTTCTAAAAGATCGACTGTAGCCAGTAAGTTTCACCCAGTCGGCTGTGATATGCACCACCATCCTCTGAATACTGTATATCCTACGATGATTCTATATTTATATATGTTTACAGCTCAATACCTAGGTAATCAGGCTGGAACCCGTTGCCTTGGTAACTATTTGGTAAAAGGACTGTATAAAGCTTTTCCAAGTATAACAGCAGCTGCTGCCGAACCCGTAGTAGCTGCTCCGGAGATACATGGACCTATAGCGTTGGACGAGTCTTGCAGGTATAATAAATGATCATCATTCATCATCATGATGATCTTATTTCATATATTCAACGTAAAGTATTGGCAAACAGAGCATATGCACTATTACAAGTTCTATTTTGCATTCGTAAACGTTATTGTTGTGATTTTATCGTACATATTGGTAGCTCTAACTGAATAAATAAAGTTTGTTCAACAATATTTAAACAAAATGTTTAGTATAACATTACTGTTATTAAAGTTATTATCATAATGTCCTCCAAGTGTATCATCACACGTGTACGTACACGTACTCACAAACACACACATCTTTAGATACACAAACTCGCGCCTATATCACAAATACCACATCAGTTTTGCGGTAGTCTTGATTCTACCTAAATTTGTTTTATTTAATACTAGCTGTGGCCGGCCACGCGTTGCTGTGGCTGCCCAACAGATGGCGCTTACCCTGTTTTTGGGCAAAAAGCATGTTTTTACCCTGTGTTCGAATGCAACGTTGCGTCAAAATTTCAAAACAATCGGTGAAGAACTTTCGGAGATTTAAGATTTTGAACAAACGAATGCTTACATTTTTATTTATATAGAAGATGTATACATAATAAAATCTCTTGTAGCGGTAAGAATAATTATATCGATGTAAGTTTTATTTTAACCAGTTTCGGTGTTGATTTGTGTTCATAAATCAAAAAAATATAGTTTTTTTTTATAGGAAAAGTCGGCAGACGAGCATACAGTCCACGTGATGGTAAGTGGATACTGTCACCCATAGACATCCGCGATACAATGCATACATACCGCAATACATTAGTCTAAAATGACAAACGTTGGCACGCCTCGGGATGCGCTGTCTACCTTTGTCGATGAAAGAATGGATTTGGAGAAAGGGTCTGGGACGTGGGAAGGGATAGGATGGGAATGGGCTCATATCTCACTCACTACCGAAACACGTACATGCATTGGGGAATGTGATAAAGTGGGAAATGCAGTACATTTCAAGGTAGTCTTCTGTGAGAGAGGGGTAACGTGGCCAGTCGAGCGCGCCCAGCGGCTGTGGGAATGCAGCATACACTCTCCGCCTCCTCCTATGTGTTATGTTTGTGGTTAATGTCATCTAGTCGTGTATTGAATACATATACCGATAATAAAGTGCAAAGGTATTTGTATTTCTGTGAATGCTCGATTTGTTAATAGGTACTGTAAACATTGAAAGAGAGTGTTCAAAACCAGTTTTCTTACAGATTTCTAGTTCTAGTCAGTGGCGGCGTTTACAAGCGAATACAAGAAGTGCGAGGTAACAGCGAACAGACAAACAAACAATTAGCCCAATTGATAGTAGAGAACTTTCGCAAACAAACTGACTTTAGACTAGTCAGCCAATCCGTTTTAGAAGAAATCGAAGAAGAATTTGTGACTTATTGTGTCAAAAATGGCTTAACTCCGAAACCAAACACACATACGTCGTTGGTAATAAGAAATTTCAACTTTTTACCACCAATTGAAGACACAAATCAAAGTAAGTTGGTATCGAAACATCAAAATGCATCTGTTCGTTTTAATCCAATCGTTCAATCGAAATCAAACACTTTATTAAACGAAATCGATTCTGAAATATATTCCTCTGGAAATGAAGTTGCTAGTGAAACGAATGATTCCAATGTGGATACTAATCGATCTATCGAATCGACTTCGGATATATATCCGACTAGACATGACAGTGGGAGGAAGGTAAAGGCATATGTTGATTTTTCGTGTTATTATGACAGAGTGGCTGAGGCGAGGAAAAATGGTACTTTGCCTGATTTTATTAATTAACTGTAACATGTGACTTTACATTATGTTAATTACTTTATATTAATAGAAATAACGCAAAGCCAACTAAAACGTCAACTAATTTAAAATATACAAAACCATTGTAGCAAAAAAATCTATTGAGGGGGAGAGTGCATGCTGCAATCCAACAGCCGCTGGGCGCACTCGACTGGCCACGTTACCCCTCTCTCACAGAAGACTACCTTGAAATGTACTGCATTTCCCACTTTATCTTATTTCCCCAATGTACTTACCGTGTTTCGGTAGTGAGTGAGATGTGCCAGAGCCCATTCCTATCCTATCCCTGCCCATTTTCCCAACCCTTTCTCCAAATCGATTCCTATATCTCCAAAGGTAGGCATCGCATGCGGGGGCGTGCCAACGTTTGTCATTTTAGACTAATGTTGGCATGTATCTGGACGACAGTATCCACTTACACTGTATGCTCGTCTGCCGTCTTCGTTCATAAAAAAAAATTACGTTAGGTAATGAATCAAAAGTTACAAATATGTAAGGTATCGTTGTTGTATTTATAACGTACGCAGCGCTCGTTATTCAGTACAGAGTAGTAGTGGCCGGCCGCCACGCCCATGACGGAGTATAGAAGAATACTAGAAATGAACAATAGGTTATGAAAAGAAACCTATTTAAACTGTTATAATTGTTCTACTCTCGATATTGAACAATCTTTTTTTTTATGTACGGAGGCAGCAGACGAGCAGTCCACCTGATGGTAAGTGGATACTGTCGCCCATAGACATCCGCGATACATGCCAACAGGGTCGGACTGGGCCGAAGGGGCCCGGGTGGCTCCGCTCGGTGCCCGAGACTGGATAATGGTAGATGGGATACTATCGGAAAATATCTATTTAATTTCTCTCTAATTGTATGATCGAACTATCTGTTCTAGTTTACATTTAGGTTACAAGAGCTGGGACCTAGTCTGCGCGGGCCTCCTATCCTACCTACCGCCTGGCTGTGGGGGGCCCCGCGCAGGCTAGGGCCCGGCTGGCAAACGCCACCTCGACTATATGGCCAGTCCGACGCTGCATGCCAACATCGGTCCAAAATGACAAACGTTGGCACGCTCCCGGATGCGCTGCCTACCTTTGCAGATTAAGGGATGGATTGGGAGAAAGGGTTGGGAAAATGGGGAGGGATAGGATGGGATGGGAATGGGCTCTGGCATACCTCACTCGCTACCGAAACACGTACGTACATTGGGGAAATACGATAAAGTGGGAAATGCAGTACATTTCAAGGTAGTCTTCCGTGAGAGAGGGGTAACGTGGCCAGTCGAACGCGCCCAGCGGCTGTTGGATTGCAGCGTGCACTCTCCCCCTCAAATTTATCCGTTATTTCAGTGACACGTATTAATATTTTATTATACAGCGTGATATAAAAGGTACCTGCATCCTTTTAACATGGAATTTATAAAACTACTAACAACTATAATTCTGTAACTTTTTTTATGAACTTGATATTTTCCCAAAGAAAAAATTTTAAATTTTTAAATGAAGTCTCTTACTTTGTTACTCTGTACACTGGCTAATGGAACCGCTACTAATAGACCACCTGTGCTGCACGAGAGAGTGAGTGGTTGGCGGGAAAAGTACTGAATTTTAAAAAGTCGAACAAAAGTTAGTTTTCACAAAAGAAATTCAGTGTTAAGAGGACGCAGGCAATTGTTACTTCACTCGTATATGTTTTATTATGCAGGTGTTCTGAATCTTTCCCATAGCCTAAAACAATAATTTCTGCTCATGATTCCGAGTTAAATTTTCATAGTCACATATACATAACAATTTTAGGTTTCGTATTTAGTATAAAATATTAAAAACTTAGCAGACAAAAAAAATAATTGTATCAGAATCATGAGCCTTGGTTTTAAGCTTCGAGAAACTCGTATTTCGGACACAGCCTGTAGGTATATATTTTAATATTATGTATACGTTTTAATTTTCTCCGAGCCTTGTTACAGTAATGAGTTTTCATAATTTGCATTTACCACTGTAATATGGAATTATTTATTTATTATTGAAATAAAATGTGTGCATGCCATGGGCAACCGAGCGTTGAAAATGAATTTTAAAATTCATTTTCATTGCTCTAACTGAATGTGTTTGTTAAAGACCGACCGAAGTTTCGGTTTCGGCCAAAAATTTGCCGAAACTAGCGTTCGTGAGCTGTCGGATGAAGTCGGGTTGTGTTCGGAACGGGTTCACTCATTCTCTCGCCTATACCGCTTAACCTCAGTCAGTTCGCCGGCCAGTGTTTTTGTCAGGTGTCTGTTCTAGCGCATAAATAATGATTTACTAATAAATTGAAGTCTTTTATTTAACTTAATCGAAAAATCTGTTACAAAGCTGGGAAAACACTAGGTTCAGGGTATAATGTAAATTTAACTACATAGGTTTCGGTTTCGGCTGAAAATTGTGTTTCGGTCGGACACTAATGTTTGTTATAAGTTATATTTGCGATTGGCGCTACCTAATCGCTTATTGAAGTTTGTATTCATGTAGAATGGTCGATTGATCGATGCTGTATTTTTTTGTAATTGCAATGGTTACTATTAAAACAAATCGATAATTTGTTATAATGGATTGATCCATTAATATATGTTTTTAAGTCTTTTGTAAATAAAAATAAGTTCCTGTGTGTATAGACTGTTTTTTAAATACTTATATAAAATAGAACTTTTAATAAATGTTTTTTTTAAATAATCCAGATTGTTTTAATATTAATTTAATACCTCTTTAAACAAAGTAAAAATGAAATAAAACACAAAATAATAGTTAAAATTATATTTATTGAAAAAAAAGGGAAGTTTACAATATATGAAGCTCCATTCCAAATTAATTTGTCGAAAGCGCAAATAATTATTACTTCGTTTTATTATAGTAGTTATCAAGTGCTGTACAATTTGTCAAAAGAACTATCCTCTAACAATGTTAATTTTACAAAAACTACTTTCAATGTGTATTTTAAACAATTGTTATTGTTAATACTTGAACAGTATTGTAGAAACTTAATTATAACCAACCGTGTGCGTTTTTCAAACATATTTATCATTAATATGGACATACCCAAAAATCCCGGGATTGTTTAATGTAATGAGTGATTTATAAAACCTTGGGATTTTCATAATCTGTTTATATCATACTATACTATAATGAAATTATGTATATACATTGCTTTTGATTGGTATACAATGTGTACATTATGATAACTTCAAATGAGCAAGCGACAACATTATAAGTTATTTTACATTTTGGAGACTTAAGGCCTTTCTCATAACCTCCCGATAAAGTAACTTGCAATGCGATACATAAATTATCTGCCAATTAAATCTAGCTGATACTGATTTTCTGATAAAGTTTATCTGATTATTTGATAACTTATCAGGTGGCGAGAAAGGCCCTTCAAGTTTTTTGGATCAATTTCTTGCGTATGTTTTCAGTGGCTCTCGACTTATTTAGACCAAATGGACCAACTGTTTCAATTTAGATATATATAGACCACAGATATATTTTATTGAAAAACTAAACACATTTCATCAATTTCAAATCGCTAAGGCAATATTCGTGAGTAGTTTCTATTCTAATGCAACATTAAGAGAGGGGATTTAGGGATAAAATATTCCAGGGATAAATTTATTATGAAACCATCTAAAGTATTATTGTATCACGATTATATATGTCAAATATTCAAGGTTATTAATTATGTTTATTGTATGTATTGAGTAATAATCGCGACTTTTTCGCCTCACAAATTAATTGGGAAGGGAGTTTGAACGCGATTATTTTTGCCAGTATCATACTGGTTTGTAGTCCAGTTTGCTCTCCAACTTCTTGTTGTCGGCTACTTTACGGACTGCCTTCATTAAGTCCTCCTAAAAATAAAAAGATAATTAATTTATAAAGTGGACAATAGTGATGCGAAGAATTTAAGGATATACTGCCGTCGTACGCAGAAAGAGCGTAACTTGAAAAAAAGTTGATTTTGAGTAAACCACAGAATAGTTTGGAATGAAGCATTTTCGGTGATTTCTGTATATTTTTTTGTTATAAAAGTCTTCCCGCAACCGTTCAAAAATACGAAGATAAAAAGCCATAATTAAAAAAATGCGGCCTTCAATTAAGATTCCAATTAATTTTCAAATTTAAATTTCACCACATTTATCGGCGCTTCGTAGATATCAGATGGCTTTAGGCTTTAGTTTTCCTACTTTATCGTATTTTCCCAAAATACGTGTTTTGGTAGTGAGTGCGATATGCCAGAGTCCATTCCCATTTTTCATTTCCCATTTTCTCATCCCTTTCTCCCAATCCATTCCTTAATCTGCAAAGGTAGGCAGCGCTACCGAAGGTGTGTCAACGTTTGTCAATCTGGACTGATGTTGGCATGTATCGCGGAAGTATATGGACAACAGTATCCACTTACTATCAGATGGACTGTATGCTCGTCTGCCGCGGTTTTTTCTATTAAAAAAAGTTACCACCAGATGGCTTCACGTGCCACTAGGTGGTACGCCGTACCACCTAGTGGCACCAGTCGAAACACTAACCTGTATAATATACTCCCTCTCGGCCCTAATAGCGAACAGGCCGGCCTCAGTGCACACGTTCCTGAGATCGGCGCCGTTGAACATGTCGGACAGTTTGACAACCGCTTCGTAGTCCATCTCGCCGTGTTTAGCGATTGGTTGTGCATGGATTTTCAGGATTTCTAGCCTGATAAAATAATGTTCAGTTAATAAGTCACCAGTAAAATCATAAATAACAGTATATTCAGGAATTTAAAGAAACTAATTATTCTTTTCGTTTTATCCAAAACTTCATGTTTGTAGATTGATTTTGTAGATAAACTCCGAGTGTGTTTATCCCCGAAAATTGATTAGTTTTTCCAGGAGCCAATTATTATTATTGGGTTCTATAGTCATTTTTTTAGCATTAGACAAGAAAGTTTTAGGTCTTTTATTAGGCACGTCATACAATGTATAGTGCAAATATTGCAATAAATATCGCAATTTTTGTTGTATTGTTTTTTGTAAATGTTAATTTTTATTAGTATTGTTCAATATTTAAACGTTTAATATAAATTTATATTACATTTATCCCTACCTAGCTTGTTCATTAGGCAACGGGATCTCAATCTTCCTATCCAGACGTCCGGGACGCAATAAAGCTGGGTCCAGAGTGTCTGGTCTATTGGTAGCCATGATGATCTTCACTTGGCCCAAGGAATCGAACCCATCCATTTGGTTAAGTAGTTCCATCAATGTTCGTTGAATTTCACGATCTGCACTCGTACCTTCTGAGAAACGTCTGCCACCTAACAAAAAAGGCAGTAATATATTACAGTTTCGGTCAGTATGTAAACACAAATTGTGTAACAGATTGGGCGGTAAAATATCAGCAGTAAAAAAAAATGGAAACAAGGAGTAATGAGAATCTATCAATCTATCATCTATTCATGGATATCTTGAAATGAGTAGTAGCTCGATAAATATTGGAACATGTGAAAATTCGTTTGGGCGGTAAAATGTTACTAAATATTTAGGTCCGCTAGAAATTGAGATAAGTGGTAAATAAATAGCATATGAATTGTCTCTAACAATGTCTGAAATTGTTTCTGGGAAGGAATAATTACCGAACGGCGAGAATTGGCGAACTATTCATCTAACTGCCCAATCGATCATTTTACCACCCAAATAATAACAATTAACTGCTCAGTTTAATCCGTATATTTCGAAAACCGCCTTAAATAATTATTATTTTCTTTTGCAAACATCACTTACCGATAGCGTCGATCTCGTCCATGAATATAATACATGGTTGGTGATCACGAGCATAGTTGAACATTTCGCGGATCAATCGAGCGGATTCACCAATGTATTTGTCCACAATTGCTGACGATACCACCTGGGAGACATTTATACTTTAAAATCACGCTATATGTTTGCAGGGACGTAACTAGGCTAAATATCACCCGGGGCAATACCTCACTTTGGCGCCCCCCCCCCCCCCCCCCCCTTTCACCCACTTAAACGAAGAATGTCCAACCATGACCAATGAAACGAAAACTCTCCTAAACAACACTCCTGAGATTGTTACCAAACATTTACTATACTTTTCATAATTAACTTGGGTAGGTGGTAAGTAAATGCTCGATCTCAAAGGTAAAAAGTTAATTTAATAGTTATTGAAATCACGCAATCAATACATATATAGAAATTAATAGTTACATAGTGTATTAGGCCTATACAGTTTACACGGATATTTATGTATATCTAAAAGATTCTGAAAAATAGTGAAAAACTTTGGTGAAACTTAAAACCTGAATATGAACTAAAATTTTACTTTACGACTTTTTGTAGCGCAAAAATCCTTACAATTTCGTCAAAAGATAGTTTAGAAGCTATTTGGTGCTCTATGGAAATGATCCCAAGGTTGGTAAGTCGTTGCTGTCCTGTCAAGTCCTGATAACCGAAAGCGAAAAATGCAATGGCTGACCCCAGGTCAAACGCCGCAACAGTGCCGTAAGGCAAAGCTTACCAATAAAAAGGTAATGGTAACTGTTTGGTGGTCTATTCATGGTGTTATTCACTATAGCTTTCTCAGGTCTGGTCAAGCAATAACAGCAGATGTTTTGATTAAATAAATATGTTACATTTTAGAAAAAAACAAGTTTGATTTTTTTCAGTACAAATCGGCAATTTCATACTTTAACCCCTATTATAAGAAATAAATCACATTTAAATTATCGCCAACTTCCATGATCTCTATAGACTATAGACCAGCTATACTCTAAGTGTGTTCCGCGGAACCCTAGGGTTCCGTGATACCTCTGTCGGGGTTCCGCAAGAATTTAGAAATAAAAAAATCAAAACACCTCTCTCTGGTCGCTCCGCGGCTGTGCGGACTCCGCGGCCGCGCGGAGACAAAACGCTATGAATGTTATTTATTTATTTATTTGTATTTGTATAAGCTTGTGTTACATTAGCTGGTACAATATCTCATAAGTTTGGTCTCAACAATTTTATACTTGTACAACGCGTTCGCTCTAAGTTTGCCGGTCTGTGGAATGCGCGTACCCTCCCCCACGTGACAACAAAACTTATAATGTGTCATAGTTTTACCCAAATATCTAACGTACACAATTTTTATTGTTACAATTAAATAAAAAATTTCGAACGTCATACACTCATACCTATCGCCAGCGGCAAACTTAAAACGAGCGGGTAGTATACTTGTAAGCGCTCAGTCTCTTTGATAAAAGCCGCCTCTGAATTAGACGCTATAGTTGTCAACTAGCGACTTTCGTCTCTAACTTCAAAGGATAAAGTCGATATTGTTTACAACGCTATTTTTAAATTTCTGTTTTTATTTTTGCTTTTTGTTTATCAAAGGTGCCGACTCGAGTATTTTCGAGAATATTTGAGATCGAGTCTAGGACTAAGTATAAAAGCGGCGATCGCGCGTTGGCGTCGTCAGTTGATGATTAGCGTTCGGAGCGATAAGTTACTACCTACTTACAAGCTCGCTAGCGAGAAACTAGTGTTCATTGTTTTACTGCCTGCTGTATTCTGTTGTCTCAGTTTTATACATTTCTTCCCTGTAGGTTCTAAATTTAGTCTCTTATACGCAGTAACGATTGTGCATTATTTAAACCCCACTATCCTGACTTGTAACATTATAAATAAAGAAGAATGGAACGTTGGCTTAAAGGTGTTAAACGTGTTCCAACAACATCTTCTAATGACGCTGAATGTTCAAAAGCAATGCGCGCGGAGAATTTAGCAATCACCGATCCAGAAGATGATGCCACGAGTGCCACGACGTCAAGCTCGACGGTTTCAAAGACGAAAAAAAGGAAGTATGATGAATCTTATATCAGTTTCGGATTTGTTGATTCCAACGGCTCACCTCTCTGCATGCTCTGTAGTAAACTGCTTCCTAATAGTTCCATGGCACCTGCCAAATTGCGTCGACATTTAGAAACCGTACACCCCGAGACTAAAGACAAGAATAAAGAATTTTTTGTTCGCAAAAAAGATCAGTTATTAGAAAGTCAAAAAAATATGATGCATGTAACACAAACTACCAACGAAAAGGCCACGGAGGCATCATACTTAGTTAGCTATCGCATTGCACAAGCAGGTGAAGCGCACACTATCGCTGAGAAATTAATAAAACCATGTGTATTAGACATAACAAAATGTATGCTTGATGAAAAATCTGCAAAGCATCTTTCTACTGTTCCGCTATCAAACGATACTGTTTCACGACGAATCCATGATCTGGCAAGCTACGTCAAACAAGAACTAGTTACACGTCTACAAAATACACGATTCGCTTTGCAAATGGACGAGTCGACTGATGTCGCTGGTTTGGCTATCCTGCTGGTTATTGTGAGATATCCATATAAAAGTTCTTTTGAAGAAGACATGCTTATGTGTTCATCGCTGCTTACAAACACTACCGGGGAAGAAATTTTTAATAAAATAAATATATTTTTTGAAGAACATAATCTCAGTTGGAACAATTGCATTGACATTTGTACAGATGGGGCCAAGGCGATGACAGGTAAAACAGCAGGAGCAGTGTCACGAATGAAAAATAAAGCGCCTAATTGTAGTTCCAGTCATTGTATTCTGCATAGACAAGCACTTGCGATGAAGCAAATGCCGTCTAATCTAAAATTAGTTATGGATGAAGCGGTAAAAATAATTAATTTTATCAAATCACGACCACTACAATCCCGATTGTTCTCATTATTGTGTGAAGATTATGGCAGCAAACATAAAACACTGCTGCTCCATACAGAAGTGCGATGGCTGTCTCGGGGAAAAACTTTAACAAGGCTATTTGAACTTAGAGCCGAGTTACAAATGTTTCTTTCAGCAGATACTTCTTTTAATTTGAAGGACCGTTTGTATGATAAAACTTGGTTGTTCCGATTGTCTTTTATGGCGGATATCTTTCAAAAACTTAACGAATTAAATTTATCGTTGCAAGGTAAACAGACAACAGTGTTTCAGGCCTATAATAAAATAACTGCTTTTAAAAGAAAATTAGATTTTTGGATCATTTGCATTGGTAAGAAAGAAATAGAAAGTTTTACGTTACTCAGTGAGTTTGTTAGCGAAAACGACTCAGAAATGTTTGAAGATAATGTGTTTGAAGAATTGGTCCAATATCTCAGTTCGATGCGCGCATCTTTTGAAAAGTATTTTCCCGAAGAACACAATACAAAAATTAAAGTGAACTCCTGGATTCATAATCCTTTTTTACCCAACTTGGAAAAGCCTGAAAACATGTCAAATGAGATATATGAATCTCTTTTAGAAATGTCATCAGACACAAGTATGGAGTCATTGTTCAAAACGACGCCTCTTAATGATTTTTGGTGCAGAATCCAAGATGAATATGCAATGCTTGGCCAAATGGCTCTGGATATTCTTCTCGCGTTCCCAACTACATATTTGTGCGAAACAGGATTCTCTACCTACGCAGCCACGAAAACAAAATATCGCAATAGACTGGACGCCGAAGCTGATATGAGACTCCAACTTTCTTCCATCAAACCTGATATCAAGCAATTGATGAAAAATAAAAAACAGTTTCATACCTCCCACTAGTTAGATTTTTTCTTTTTTAATGTTTTCTATTATTGTCCTTACCAAGTGGTGAAGTAAATAATAATTAGTAACTGATACATTGTACTTTTATTATGCTGATTAATATAGAATACACTTATAAAAATAATTGTTTTATTGTAGGGTTCCATCAAGTATTTTGCTTCCCAAAAGGGTTCCGTCATTTAAAAAGTTTGAGAACCACTGCTATAGACCAATCAAAATCGAGTACCTTCCCGCTAGCCGGCGCGCACCGCGCTCTAAATCTTTCTTCCCATTTCCAGACTTTTCTGGACTCTGGAGATATCCTTATGACGCAATAACTCAAATCTTTGGAGCGCCAGTTTAAAATTTTATTAATATTATTTATTTATTTTATTATTTTTATCTTCCACTTGTATTTTTTGGAAAACAACAATTGCTATTTTGGCGCCCGGGGCACAAGCCCCGTCCGCCCCCCCCTAGTTACGTCCCTGTATGTTTGTTGCAAAAATTAATAAAGATAGCTTAGGTAAATGTATATCATAAAACCAAGTTTAACTATATAAACAATATGAAACTTAGGTTAGCTAGATAAACATTATGAAACAAAGTTTAGTTAAATGAACATTATGTAACAGTTTAATTTAATAAACATTATGGAAAGTACATTACAAAATGGGAAATAAACTGCAAATGTAAGGATTAAACAATCTATCATTTATTTAGTTTGTGGCTACGACCTAACCACATAATTTTTAAGGTCACCAGAAAGACAAGGGTATCTAACACTATCTTTCAAAATAATTATAAACATATCACAAAACAATCTAGCAATACAAACAAGCATTTCTCACCTTCAAGAAGTTGGCATCTAGTTGTGAGGCGACCGCTCGTGCCAGTAAAGTCTTGCCAGTGCCAGGCGGACCATATAATAAACAGCCCTTAGGTGGAGTTATGCCAACTCGAACAAATAGTTCAGGGTTGAGGAGAGGAAGTTCTATTACCTGTAGAAATTATTGATTTTTAAAATCAGAGAGCACCGATTAAGATATAATAATAATATAATCAAATATAAAAATTAAAATGATCAATATCAGCGCCAGTCTGAGGAGAGATTTCGCTATTTTCGGTTCTCTCTGTGGGACATATGTTGAAGATTAAATAGTTTGAATTCTTGCTGGTAAACTTTATGAATCTACCCAAGGAACTAATAAGGGAACCAGGGAAAAGCTGATTTCCTATTGTTGGTACAAAAACATAAAGACATCGATAGAGCCAAACAAACATAATATGTACTACATATATTAATAAGTACTTCTCGGAGCTGCCTGATCTGTTCCTGCAGACCACCAATAGCAGCGTACGTCACGTCGCCGGGGTCTTCGTGGCTCATGTTGTACACTAGAGGATCCACCTGTAATAAATAATGTATGATAATTTTTTTGTTACAAATAACGCCACATTTAATGATCCACACTAGGATTCTGTGTCGTGAATCCAGAGACACACAAAGATGAACATAACATACGCAACGCCCAGACCTGAACAAACAAACACCTGTCTTCTTTAAACAAATTGTCTGACCGGGAATCGAACGCGGGACTTTTTGCATAGCAAGCAGGGTCACTACCAACTGTGCTAATTGATCGTCAAAATATGTTTTTTATTAAATCATGACTTTTTTAATACAATACGTAATAAATTAAAAAAGAAACAGGCATTTCTCTCCACCTTCAGATTAATTAGAATCAGTACCTGAATTAGATTATCATAGGACCGGGAGAGGTGGAAGAGGTAGGAAGGATGCTTTCCGAAAGGCATGTTGAGTTCATTATTTTCAAGTTGTAACTGCATTATGTTATATAGTATATCTATGTGTTCAGTCACGATCGACAGAGAGAGATGGCAGACTGGCCTTACTTAAAGATGTACTGTAAAAAAAATAATAGATGTTTCTATTTATGGGCAGGGATGGTGATTTAAATCAATTTGATGAAATCATTGATTTATATCATGATAAAAATCAAGTGTTTTTTTATTTATTTTAATCAAAGATTTAAATAAAGGAGGCAAAATTTACTGGATTACAATAAAAAAAAATCATCACAGGTATATTCAAATATGATCCACATCTCCCTTTCTTTCTAAACACTAATCCAAAACTAATTTTTATTTGTAAAGAACCAAAAACACAAAATGACAAGTTAAAGATAGTGACATACCTCTCTCGGCAAATGTCTCATGATGGTTAGTGTGGTCATATCCAGTGCGACTCTGGTACCTCCCTTCAACTTGGCTTTGTCTAGCTGGCGGCGACACCCCACGACATAGCGTGGTCCATTTGTAGCCTTCACTATGACTGGAAGTGAATAAAATGAGAATGGTTGGTGGACGGTACCCATTGTACATGGACATATCCAAATGATCTAGTGGCATTGGGGTAGAATATTATGATCATTGGTGTGGATGTATGAAAATTACGTCCAGAATTTTTATTATGACAACAGAGTTGATAGCAATTTCAAAAGCATTATCTTATGGAACATTGGGTGCACAAAATTGGTAGTATACACAGATAGTAAAAGGGCTCTGCAGCATATATCTCGCTGCACCTCTGACTTCAGAGGTGTAAATCAATTGCTTATATGTGTATAATGCTTATATGTATATGCTTATATGTGGTGTAATCACTTCAACAAATTTATGATATCTTCAATTGTATTATGATACTGAGGTTACAATGTGTACCATGGCATGTCGGTTTGAAAGGTAATGAGGGCTGACTGTTTAGATCAGCTGTACAAAATGGTAAAGATATAATTATACCCTATTATTCAGATTTTTTTCTAAATCTAGGTCATGCTGTTATACAGAGTGTAAGATGCACTTTGATGAAAGGTCCACATCCAAAGGAATCTGGTACAAAACGATACATAGTGAGCCCCCTCATATTCCTTGAGTTTGTTGTCGTTAAAATGAACAGAGTTGATATTATAACTGCTCATAGGTTGTGTTTTGGTTACATTCTATCACAAAAATTTTCTTTTTTAATGGCAAAAGTCTAAAGTCCAAATTGTAAACCTTGTGGAAAATTAGATGACATTTATAATCGGCTGATGGAATGTGAACAGAACATAGATAAAAGATGATTTTTTATGTCTAAATTTAAAATTAATATATGGGATGTGGGTGTGCTGTGCAGCATCTTAGCGACCTTTTAATTGAAGTTATGAAGCTCTCTCCCCCTTGCTTGAATGTGTTATATTTTTTTCACTTATAATGTTTGAAATTGATATTTTGAATAACTTGAAGTGTTTAAAAGAGTTTTAAATTAATTTTACAGTAAATCTTTAACACTCGAAAGATAATTTTTCAAAAAAAATAAACGCAATGTAGTTATGTGCAATGGGGTAACTAGTTAAAATTAGAAAAATAAATAAAAATAATATGATGTAATTTGTCCATAGCCAAGTCATACTTTGCATACTATTAGATACATATCCCTCACGCACAATACAATGTGCATGAGGAGACCCATGTCCAGCTGTGGATATAAAAAGGCTGCTTCCTCATACACCAACTTAATATGGCTTTTTGCCTTCCTACCATTGATATTTATAATTGTATTTACTGTTCAACTTACATTTCTCTTCAGTCAACTGCTTCAGCACTTCACCAACGATTTGACCAACACTTTGCAGAGCTTTCAAGTCATTTTCACTCTTGTCATATTGCTTAGTGAGGTCTTTTAACTGCTCTCGCACTGTATAACAAGGGGAAATAAACTAAATTTAATGTTATCTGTGCAAAGGGACCTTATTGTCCGTAAGGACTTATTGGTTAAGATTTTCTGACTTAAAATCTCATTGTCTCGACATTTGATTTTTAAAATATCATATTTTTTTTTTAATTTCATAAAATTCTATTATCTGGAAAACTATAACAAACATTAAGGTCGATGATAATGTGTAGTAAATGTAAAAAAAATAAAGAACTATTAAAAATATACACTACACTGGAATTATATAGTATTTAATAGTAATTTAACAAAACATTACAGAATTGTAGAGTAAAAATTCTATAAAAATGTCTATCTTACAGATTTATACTGCCCAGTGTTATAAAAAAGGCAATTTTGATGACATTCGAGACACATGGAAAAAAAATTGGTCATAATTTTCATTAAATTTCATTTTCATCAAGTTAGAAATTTGGAGTGTTGGATAAAACAAAAAGAATAACCATTGTTTATTTTTATGTGCACATATAGAGTAATTAATATAATGAGAATATAATATAATGGCAAATGTGTTGGCACAAATCACCTTGTAAAATCTTCTCTGCCACATTTATACAATTAATTGATTTAATTTATAAATAAAAATTGTTAAAGATGCAAATAAGTTTCGTTAAAAATGTTACGCCTTGTCTTTCTAAGAGGACAAGATATATCAATGACAAAAAAAATATCATAACCTACAGTATATTCCAATTTTGAAATCATTGTGAAATAATATTAAATTATAACTAAATATTATGCGCGTATATATACTTAAAGCATAATAAATTATATACTTAGTACGAAGAAAAGTGTTTATTACAAATTACAAAAATTTCGTGATGATTCGGCATAAATCGATGATCGTTACAACAATACATACTGTCTTTGAGTCTCGACTCCACTTCCTTGTGTTCCATCAGCTTCTTCCTATAGTCCTGGAAGGCCTTTTCCCTTATAGGGTCCGCCGTAGATGCCCCTGCAGGCATATTTATTAAAATCCTTAAATTTACCGTCTAACAAAATAATGAGATTTAATAAATGGTATGACGCTTTTGACAGTCAACGGAGCTGACAGTTTACTTTTTAAATCTCTTTTTTAATTTTAGTTCAGTAATTAAACTTAGGACCGTTTTATTCCAACACATTTTTAATAGACCTGGCATTATAACATAGAACGTCAACGTAAAAAAAGAAATTGTAATATAACTAATGTTTATAATAATTTACGTAATTTATTATTTAAGTTTTTTAAGTAAGTGTATATGTAGTATTTTTTTAATAATATAACAATTGCTCGTATTTTTTTATTTCTGATTGACGTGATTGACGTGTCAGGCTCCTCATCGGACATGTATAGTTTAAGGCGAGCGCAGAAGGCGATCAGTCGGGAGCAAAAAGTGTGTGCACTAACCTAAGGGCTCCCCCGCCGGTAAACCAACATAAGAAACAGGCCTCGGTTTAGGACGTTGCTTCGGGCGGAGTCTTTCACATTGACGATGGAGAGAAGTATCAAGTCCTTCTGGAGGTTGACATTGCGAGAGCACCATGGCTTTACGCACGAATCTATTTGGGAGGGTTTGGAGTATTTTAATGTTAGAGGGATTACGTGTGCAAAGACAACGCTAGCGAAGGCCATTATGGGACGTACGAATGTTTTGTACAATGTCAGCTTATTTCTAAGCGACAATTTACTTCTCCCACCTATGAGAGGGTTGAGGCGACCGAGTACAAAGGTGGCTTGATTTCGGAAAAAATGTTGTTTATATTCTCGGAAGGTCAGTTGATGGTCAATAGTGACTTCGACATATTTGATCTTCCTAACCAAAGGGATAGTTTGGCCGAAAAGAGATATCCGGTGTGGAATTAGACGGGGCCTTAAGTTACGAATGCTACCCATGGGAAAAGGGAAGCACATGGCTGCACTTTTCTCCGGGTTACCCACTATCCTCCATCTCACAAACTATTCGCCTAGGGTGGTGATTGCGTTTTGGAGGCGTAGAGAGACATTTCGTATAACTGGAGCGTAGAGGACGGTGTCATCCGCAAAGAGGTCAAGCTCTATTCCAGGGAAGTGGGGAGAAGAGGGAATAGAACGTGGGTACTAGAATGGAGCCTTGGGGGACTCCAGCTCTGATTGGGCGGGAACTGGATAGAGTGTATTCAATCACTGCGATTGGTAAGGTGCTTGGTAAGGTGATTGGTAAGGCGATTGGATTGGTGGGAATGATGAAAATGAGACCTTCAGGCACCTCCAGTTGGCACCGTTTATAGATTAAACCGTTGTGCCAGACCTTATCAAAAGTATTCGCTACGTCGGATTAGATGTGGTCTGGATATTAAAGGGGGTCTACTATATCGTAGACGTACTTGTTTGCGCTATTTTAATGAAGATATTAAAGAAAAGGCGTCCCAAATTAAAACTCTGTGGGACTCCTGACTGCGTAATATACGAGTACCCTCTGGATTCGCAACCATTAATAACAAATCTACATATTCTTTGTTATACGATTCATACCAGTTTAGCAATGCTTTGTCGATACCATACATACTTAATTTCTACAAAATACGGTGATTAGTTTGTCAAAAGCCTTCGAAAAGTCCGTATAAATTGCATATACTTCTATGCCACCATCAACGGCCTCAATTAGATCAGAAACGTAACAAAATAGGTATTTTTAACGTGAACATAATTTAGGAATGGCAATACATACCTATCATCCTACATATACCTATCATCATCACCAATAACGTGGATACAGTAAAGATTCGAAGACTTTCGACATTGTAGATAAAATCGAGATAGTACCTTAGTTGACAATAGATTCCTGCTTCTCAGATTTGAATATTGGAACTATTCTAGTCTCTTTCCATCGCGTTGGGAATGTTTCTGATATCAACGAAGTATTGAATATTATGCAGAGTGGATTGGATGTTTTTTGCAATCCCACTGCCGTTGGGCGCACTCTAATAGCCACGATACCCCTCGCTCAAAGAACTCTACCGTGAAATCAACTACATTTCCCCACTTTATTCTTTTCTCCAATATACATAGTAAATGTTTCGGTACGGTATGCCAAGATTCCCATTCCACCCTGTTGTAGGTATACCTGCCCATTTTTAAACCTTTTTCCTAAATTTCCAAAGGTAGACAGCGCATCCGGGGACGTGCATCGTTTGTCATTCTGGACTAATGTTAGCACGTATCGCGGCTGTCTATGGGCGATAGTTCCGACTTATTACCTCTCTTTAACAAACATATTATTACCTGACGCCATTGATTTATATGAATAGTATGAAGTACAGACAGACTTATACATAATAAGACTACGACATAAAACCTGTCTTTAATGACGTAAAGATTTATTATATTATATAAGTATTTTTGTATTTTTGGAAGGGAGAGAGTGCAGCATCCAACAGCCGCTGGGCGCGCTCGACTGGTCACGTCACTCATCTCTTACAGAAGACTACCTTGAAATGTACTGCATTTCCCACTTTATCTTATTTCCTTAATGTACGTCAGTGTTTCGGTAGTGAGTGAGATGTACCAGAGCTCATTCCCATCCCATTTTCCCAACCCTTTCTCCAAATCGATTCCTATACCTACCTCCAAAGGTAGGCAGCGCATCCAGCGTCGTGCCAACGTTTGTCATTTTGGACTAATGTTGTATGTATCACGGATGTCCATGGGCCACAGTATTCACTTATCATCAGGTTGACTGTATGCTCGTCTGCCGCCTTCGTCCATAAAAAACTTAATAACTAAACATTTGTTTTACGATTTTAAATTGTTTTAGGCGGCAAGCGGCGAATGATATGGATTGAGTGTGTAGAGGAAGTGATGGATCGAGTGTTTATAGCAAGATCTGAGGAGCATGAGAAGAATAACCTCTTGGAAGAGAGAGGCCAAGACCCACAATGGGTTGTAGCACCGCTGAAAGTAAATTTTGATGCTTGTTTATTAAATTAGAATTAGTAATCATTATTATTGAAATTTTATTAACCCATTGTTATTACTTTTAGCATTGGTTTTCGTCGGCTCTTGGCGTTCGGGCGTTTGGCGTTTGGTTTACTGCCAGCAATCAACTTTTCAGCATTCTATTTAAAAGCAGAACAAAGAAAAAAATGAAATAAGATGAAAGGAAAAAGAAACCAAACCAAATCTTTGGTTTGGTTTCTTTTTCCTTCCTTTTTCCGTGAATTGGTTTACCGAACTTCTTGTACTAATCTTTAATTTTCCCCTACTGGCTAATGCAAACATTTGTTTTGGCATTTTTGCGGGAACTCGAGGAGTGAAGTTGAGTTTTTGTTCGATTTACTACAAAAAATGTGTATTTGTGGTTTAACAGTGATAGTATATTAAACTTTAAAATGTTTTGTTGTGGGTAATGTTTGTGATAATCAAATAGAAACATAGGATTCTGTTTTTCGAGTTTCCAATGAGTCCTCTTCTATCCTCGGTAAGCCTATTATCACTTTACTGAGTGACTCAAGAGTCAGACAAGTCTTGACGGGACTGGACATTGACAGGATACGTTTTAGACTTTAAAATTGTTAATTAGACAACTTAAAATTGTGATAAACTTATGAGAACATAACATCCACAATACTTAATTGCACCATTGCCATATATGCAAAATCTTTTGTTTTTATAATGGATTTGGACACTGGCATAGCTATTGGTCCACATACAGCAATAATAAAACGGAATTTGTTTATATCGCGTCATTGTCCAGTCCCGTCAAAGTAGAAGTCGCTTATAGTGATAGTACGTTCACTGATATGACAGAGTTGGACTCCTTGGAAGAACACGAAAAATGCAGTCTTACGCTTATAATTAATTATCACAAACTGTATGCCCTATCACTATTACCCAAACCACAAATCTTACAATAGGTATTCAATTTTTACCGTAAGTACCTAATCAAAATTTTTTTCTCGGGTTCCCGCCAAAAGTCCCATAATGCAAAGTTAAATTCCAATTTTATTTTATACAGTTCCATGATTATACAATGCAATAATGAAGTATGTTCGACGACCGATCGATCTCGATCAATCAATATTAATAGACTCAAACACAATCAATGATATTGGTTGGCCGATCGATTTTTGATCAACCATCAATCGATGGATGGATCATCAATTTATTATTGATCAAATAGATTAATTAATTCCACATTATCGATTTAAAACTCGAGTTAAAACTGAACAAACGAGCTAGTATTGTTAATTAATCACCTGTGGCGAATATAGGTACACATAAATTTGAAACTTGTAGCGAACATTGAACGTGGTAATTATTATAATTGTTTAAAATAATTTTAACTATATGTGATGAATTTTCATTGTGGCGAACATGCAATAATCTGACAAAGTGAAGGAAATTTCATTATTAGATTGAAAAACAAAATTGTAAAATCTGGCGCAGTTACCTCATTTTTATTAAATAAGCTATTATTTTATCGTCTTAGCCAGAAGGCCAACTCAGTAGAAATTAATTCCCCAAAATTTAATAAAAAAATCACCAATATTGGAAATAGGCAAATATTTGAATACTTATTTAAACAATTTTCTAATGTAAACTCGCTCTTAGTTTGCAGAAGTAATTATCCAAAATGGAAATTGAACTTTTGAATTGCCTCTGGCCCCTGATATAGTCCAAGGGCTGCCTTTAGGAATTTCTAGGTCATCAGTTTCGAGTTTACTGCCTGTACTGGGAAGTAGAGTTAATTGAGAGCAATGTTTAATTTATGTTAAAATATACGAATTGATACGGCCAATCTTGAAATTCAACCATCGGCTCTTAAGTTTAGACTTGGTTATCTATAATCGAATGTATTGAGAATATATCAGAATTGAGATAAAAAGAAAGAAAAATATTTTATTGACATCAATATTAATATGAAATTAAATTAAATGGCAATTATAAAACAAAAAGAATATTATTTGTTGTGCCAATCGGCATCAACTCGACGTATACCTCAGCATGAACTGCGACGCCGATTTACAGTTGGAGCAGCACAGGTGACCACGGACTTATCACATCAGAGATAAATAAACAGATGGAGTTACTAATGTAACTCTATGTAAGTAATGTAACTCTACCGAAATAATCTTAGGAATGGAACCTGAATTTCAGGTCCTGAAATGTAGGTAAAAGTTATTACTTTATGATATTTCAAAGAGCGCCTCATCACCAGAACAACTTTTATGTATTTATATATCTATTAAACGGTTCCTAAACATGTAAGTCAGTAGGTAAAGTAGTGCACACTTTATATGGCGCGTCGTGAATCTTCGTTTGCGCAAACACGAACAACGATTCCGATGATGGCCGAAGGTATGATTAAAACTTTAAATCAGACTTGTATCTTATAGTTATAAGGTGTAAATTACAATGGAACTGTTATTCGTCTCACTCACGCAAGGCACGCCCCTTCCATAATTTAAACTTAGGCCCTTATTCTTCTTCTTCTTCTTCTCAGCCCTTGGACGTCCACTGCTGGACATAGGCCTCCCCCATTGTCCGCCATTTAGACCTATCGGCAGCGACCTGCATCCAGCGGGTGCCCGCAACCTTTATGAGGTCGTCTGTCCATCTAGCAGATGGACGTCCTCGGCTTCGTCCGCCGGTACGTGGTCTCCATTCGAGAACCCTTCTGCCCCATCGGCCATCGGTTCTTCGAGCTATGTGCCCTGCCCACTGCCACTTCAGCTTGCTAACCCGAGAGGCTATGTCGGTGACTTTAGTTCGTCTACGGATCTCCTCATTCCTGATTCGATCACGTAGGGAAACCCCGAGCATAGCCCTCTCCATAGCTCGCTGTGCGACAGTGAGTTTATTTATGAGGCCCATAGTCAGAGACCACGTCTCGGTGCCGTAGGTCATCACCGGCAACACACACTGGTCGAAGACCTTCGTCTTCAAGCACTGAGGTATTTTGGACGAGAAGACGCTGCGTAGCTTCCCGAACGCTGCCCAGCCGAGTTGGATTCGTCGATTGACCTCTTTCTCGAAGTTGGACCTACCTAGTTGGACCGTTTGGCCTAGGTAGACGTACTCGTCAACAACTTCGAGAATCGAGCTCCCAACTGAAACTGGGGTGGGCACGACATGGACATTCGACATGATTTTCGTCTTGTCCATGTTCATTTTAAGGCCCACCTGTTGGGAAACTCGATTGAGGTCTCCGAGCATTGTGCTAAGATCCTCCAGCGATTCTGCCATGACCACGATATCGTCGGCAAATCGAAGGTGAGTGATGTATTCGCCATCAACGTTGATGCCGAGTCCTTTCCATTCCAGGAGCTTGAAAGCGTCTTCCATCGCATTGGTGAAGAGCTTCGGAGAGATGACATCTCCTTGTCTCACACCCCTCTGCAATGGAATCGGCTCCGTGCTCCCTTCCTGTACTCGGACTGACATGGTGGCGTTGTTATACAAACACTTCAACACTTCGATATACCGATAGTCAATATGGCACCGCTGGAGGGACTGTAGCACTGCCCAAGTCTCGATCGAATCAAAGGCTTTCTCATAGTCCACAAACGCTAAGCATAATGGCAAGTTATACTCCTCGGTCTTCTGTATAACTTGCCGCAGCGTATGGATGTGGTCTATGGTACTATAGCCTTTTCGGAAACCGGCTTGTTCGGGAGGCTGGAAGTCATCAAACCTGCGCTCGAGACGATTCGTGATAACCCTCGAAAACAGCTTATAAACATGGCTCAGAAGCGAGATGGGCCTATAACGGGCCTTATTAACGGGTGATAAATAATTTTAATTTATAATAAAGAAATATTTACCATAATCAGGCCTACGTCAGTTTTTTTACCTATGTTTATTTTTTATTTTACGCATCGTTTGACTGAGTTACACCAAGCATCAGCTCACGTGATCAAGAAAGAACGTAAATAGGTACATATTTGTGATTCATGAACTAAACAATCTTACCATCAGCTTTTCCACTATAAGCGCAAATAAGGTTTAAATGATACCGATCAGAATAATTTTATTGAATCGACCCGACATTGGGTTAATTACAGTTTCACTTGTTTTACCATTCTGTTTAGTAGAAGGTAAGTTAATAAAATAGAACCACTATACAATAATATTGAAAAGTTAAAGTATGTGGGGAAAGAGGGGGTGCACGCTGCGATCCCACAGCCACTGAGCGAACGCGACTGGCCGACGTGACTCGTCCTCAGACTAGTCAACTCTGCCAGTCGGCCGGAAGACTACCGTAAAATGTACTAAATTTCACACCCAATTATACGTACCTACCTATCTAATTGCAATTATACGTGCAGTACAGTTAATAACAGGTCAACGTATACCCATTGTTACTTTAATTCGCTAGAAATAAGGATTAAAATAAAACAATTCTGAGTACATTAGCATGTTACTGACTGTACGTAATTCGGTAATAAGTAAGATGTTTAATAATAAGTTAAGTTTAATAATAAGTAAGACGGTAATAAGTATATATTGATTAACGAGTTCGCTGGATAATAATGTGTTAACTGTATCTAAGCGAATTCTAATCGATCATTATTCTCGTGAAAGGCATGGCTATAGTGTGGCTATAGTGCATCGTGAAAGGAACTTCAAGTGTTTAAGCTTTGATAGCAAATTGCTTCTCTTCCTTACCTAATAACATCGTGCAGTCTTTGAAATTGACGTCTAACGGTAACTACTCTTTAACGCTCTTAATAGTTTTTAAACTATTACAGTTTAACAGCTAGATAAATTAAAAAAGATAGACTGACACGTAATTTTGAAAATTACTCATTGTGGTATATATATTTTTTTCAAGCGAGTACAGTCCACCTAACGGTCCAAATGAAGTTAATCACGCCTGTAAAAATATGCATCAAATGCCCGTTCAAATACAAATCATTTATCAAATTTATTTACTAATTTATTAGGCCGTGTGATGTTGGCTGGCTTTAGAATAGCATAACCCCATCTCATCCCGTGGGTGTTGTAAAGGGTGAGTGAGAGATAACAAAGCCTCTACCGTAAGCCCTGGGGAACTGGACCATCTCTAAAAGAGTGGACTCGACCACCCGCCTGGCTACCGTGCCGTTTAAAGCCTATACATCCCTCGTGCGCAAGACAATGTGGAGGCCCGTGTCCAGCAGTGAACTGTGAACAGGATTCTGCAAGGTCGGCGCGCACCCGCAACCCCTCTGGTGTTGCAGGTGTCCATGGTGACCACGTGGCATCATGTGGCCCACCCGCTCGTCTGCTATCTAATAAAAAAAAAAGATAACCTGTCATTGACAATCTTTTCTAATAAATTAGCTATTCCACCCACTCTGTAGTTTGTAACATCTTCGGTAGTCCCTCCCTTGTTTATTTATTTAGATAAATAACTGTTGTATAAAATGTATCTGGCGATAAATTTTGTATTTTCGAAGTAGCGCATTTAAACTTGCGAACATTTACACACAAAAAGATGCAAACAGCAGTTTAACAAAACTGCTAGTGCAAAAACAGTAAGTTACGACCAAAACAAAGGAAAGTCCCTGAAGAAATTGCACATCTTCATAATGTTACGCTAGATAAGCTCGTGCTATTAAGATACGGTTGTTTGCTGGGTGGCTGCACGTTACGCCAGTATAAAGTACGTACCTTCCTGACACCTCCCTCTCAAACCATTTTAATGTATCCAGCGTTATCTAGGTAATTTCACTTTCTAGGATAATAATCCTGTAAACTGTAAACTTTCCATTGAAAAAAAAAATCGACAACTCCTTTATTAATTAATCTTGTATAAATACAACTGTTGTAATACCAAATGCTGTTAATTAATATAACTTTTTAAACATTCGCATTTTGTATAAATTTTATATTCTATTATACCTTATGTATATTTTAATTTTCAGTATTGTTTCAATTATAAGTATTTTCAAATTATATCGCCGCTATTTTTAAGAGGAATCCTGGAAAATTCCTTTTGTAATAATTGTATAATACAACTACATAAGAACATAAAATCATGTTATACATGAAATACAAGTTGTTATACAAGATTTTTTTTATAATAAATCGTTATACAAGAAATGTTTCCTAGGTATACCTCGGAAACATTTCTTGTAGTAATTTGAGGAATCATTAAACGCCAAATCTCATCAATTACTGGTTTGGCGGTCTAGACCGAAATTAATTTTGACTATTAATCACGCCGTTAGAAATTCGTTAGCTTTTCCTGATTTGATTCCAGAAGAATTTAGGGCACAAAATATATAATACCAGACTATATTATTATTTTTTATAATTTGTAATGCATTATTATTATCCATTGATCATTGCCGTTGTAATATTATTCATTTTTTGTTTGTTTCTATGTTTTTATATGGCATAGAATGTAGCCTTTTGTAACAACTAGAAATTTGTACAGCCTTTGGGTAAATCATAATGGAACTGATTCTATAACATTAACTTAAGATCGTTATATGTACCTACCTACGATTACAAATAAATTATATTTATTTGGCCGTGGAACGAACTGCCTCAAGAGGTCTTTCCATTAAGCTACGATATGGCGTTCTTCAAGGAGGCTGTGAATAGGATTTTGCAAGTACGGCGGCGCACCCGCATGCCCCATGGTGTTGCAGGTGTCCATGGGCGGCGGTAACACTTATCATCACGTGGGAGCGCTTGCACGTCTGCACACTTCTATATATTTTAAAAAAGTATTCTTCTTATTATATTTTAGTTAGAATTCATAAAATATTTAACATAAATAATTTTATAAAGAAAACATTGCTTGAGTAACTATTCAATGTCAACAATAGTGAGCTGGTAATTCACCACATTGGCCCAGTGTGGATCGCTTGATGGAACTATGGCAACGACGCATCATTGATAGCATGAACAACCCAACAACCCATTGGTCTTACGGCAGATACGGCCTGGCTATTTCCACTTCAGCTGCGATACAATTAACGTATGTTGTCGGCCGGCTTTAGAATAACACCAGCCCATCTCGTCCCTTGGGTGTTGTGTCGCGGCGACAAAGCCGCTACCTGAGGAATTGCACCACTCCTAAAATACTGAACTCGCCAACCCAGCGAGCGTGGCGTGGCGTGAAGAAAACGGGCTGCTAACGGATACAAATATCGCAAAATAAGTCTTATTTTGCGACCCACTTATTTGTCCCAAAAACTTATTTACCCCATTATCGTGTTATCCTAAAACAGAACTAGTGTCCCGATAACAAAATGTATGTCAAACCAACACAAGTTTCAAACCGGCCGAAAAGTTTTTCTTTATAAATCCTCGTTTCGCGATAACACGGACCCTTGATACGAGTATGTCCGACGCGCGACGCAGACTTTGTAATCTGTTTCGTCCCTTCCTATATGTTTTTTTAAGTTAGGGAAGGAAAGGATGTCGTATCTATTACGTTATACTTTATTTATTCTGTGGTGTTATCTAAAATTTGTTAAAACTATTTGAGACCCCCCCCCCCATTCGATCCATCCCCATTCCCCCCGTTATCCGTCCAAATATGGCTTGCTCATTGCCACTTCGGCGTGCTGTTTCTACGAGCTGTCGGTGACTTTAGTTCTTTGGAGGATCTGTTCGTTTTGGATTTTATTCCGCATAGATATTTTGATATCGCCGAGTCATTTTGAACTTATGAATTAGGTCTACCGTTAGAGGCTACGTTTCGAGACAATACGTCAATACGCCACGCTGACCAAGTTGGTTGGCGATTCCACTCTTCCAGAAGTGGTGTGGTCTTTTAGAACTTTTAGAAGAATTAGAAGTGGTTCCTCAGGTCTTGTTAGACGCTATTCTCCTTACGCTTCCTTATGTCATACTTTATTATCAAGCCTCCAACTTTGAATTATTCGGCGGATAAGTTTTCCTAGCTATAAACTTTATCAGTTACGGAACTAAATCCGTAGTACCTGCCCCTATGATTACTGACTCTGAAAATTATCTTTTGACCTTTTGTAGTTGCTGCCTTGAGACCTTGCTGACGTGGGGTCTACAGTATACAGTACCTATATTACATTTATTTAGGTATTGTAACCCTTTGATTTCACGTTAGGATTTGATTTCATCTGGAAATTTTCTATTCATTTATTAGTTTCTTGGAACGAATCACAAAGATAAATTATTAAAGTTATTGAGTTTTTGAATTAATTTAAATTTAAAAAAAAATGAAACGAGTATTTGATAAATAACGTGTTATAATTGATAATTTGCCGAAATTTGAAATCATGGAGTTTATTCATGATTAAGGATTAATTGATATGAAAGTTTTGCAAATTACTCAATTAAAAAAATATAGGAAATCAAGAAATAATTGACAAGTAATATACATTTGAGATTTTCGTGTTTTTCACACATATTTATCTATTTAAACGAATCTTAACGCGAATGTTTACCTTATTTATTTAACATATATTGTTTACATATCGCAGCTGTGAAAATAGCCAAACGAATAAATCGGCGATAGCGGACCATGTGAATACTTAAGGCCGCGATCAATCACTGAATAGAACCCCATAGTCCAAGTATTCTCACTGATCGCCACTATTTCCCCAGGATTGTGCGTGAAGCAATTGAAATAAAAAACATAGAAATTTTAACCGAGAAGATGGATACAAATTGTCCTCGACATGGAATCCAGTGATTAATAAAATTAATAAATAAATTTAATCAAACCTCGCTATTTCTCATCTGACGCTACTTCTGCTATAGTGATTGTTGTGTGCCGCAACTTTCCGGACTGTGACGATCAAATGCGGGTAGTTGATAAAACTGCTCGCATCTCTCGACGTGGACTACCCGCCTCTTTAGTCAGCTCGTGACCACGGTTGGTGTGACACAATTCGCGCTATATGTGTTTGCGTAATTGATTTTAAAATCGATACTTTAGTAAATAAATAAAGCAGACTCTTAAAAAAAATATGATTACTACCTAACTAAATACTAGTGCACAACTGTGCACCCTACACTTAGGCATAACATTCGTGTCAACAGTATCTAATAGAACATTGTATTGAGAACATCCATGTCAGCAGTATTTAATGCAACATTGTATGTATTAGGATGTTTAGTCTAAGTCGCCCACCTGCGAGTGGAGCTTTAGGTGCAAAACACATAGAAATGGCGTCTGGCGATGGCGTGGCTCGGGCGTCTTGCCATGCATTCTCATTTTCATACAAAATATATGGAAGCGACGCGATTTAAAACATACTGAAATGGCGTGGCGCGGGCGACCACATGGCAAGTCTGCCATGTCTGCACCACGCCCGAGCCACGCCAGCGCCAGACGCCATTTCTATGTGTTTTGCGCCTTAGCATAAGGACATGTTTTTTAATTCACTTAATAAAGAGCCGTCTTTTTAAAAAGTCTATTCCTCGACTCTGAGACTTGACTACCTACTCATTTATTGTGACAGTAACATTTTATTTATACTACTGGCATCACTTTTGGACACAGTTTTATCACGAGAAATTATCCATCTATTGTAGTTTGGTTGATCGATGGTTTGGTAATGGTAATTGTGGTTTCTGTTATCTTTTGTAATGACTTCCATGCAAGAAATGCTAATATGAGTAGAAAATCATGATTAAGATACTCCTTTTGACTAGTGAAATAAATAATTTTATATTACTAAAGATGTCATCACTAAAACATATGTTCGAGTTTATTCTTTTGAAGGTTTATAAGTAGGATAGAATATGATATACTTAGGATTTTTAATTCTTTGGCAAACGGATTTGCTCACAATGCCGAGTGATTGAACAATTACTTTTGTAAATTATAAAAACAAATACGGTCCTTGTTCGAACGAACGATCTCACGAATAAATCGAGAATAAACACTTCCAGACTATTATTGTTCTATATTGAACCGATGACTGTTGTCATTAGAGATCACTCAGTGCTCGAGCGCTTAACGCTTAATTCTACAATACTGATTGCAATATAATCGACCATAATGAAAGTGCTGAGAACAGCACTGTATGCAGCTCACAACTTTGCACTGAAGATCGCACCGATATAGCGTACATTTTGACGAGAATACATTCGTCTCGGGATTATCCTCGGATGTATTCCACGTCTGTACCACTAGCGTACATATAGCGTATACACTAGCGTACATGTAAATGGTTCAGATAAAACGTAAACTATTGTTACGGAATGGGATTTGTGTTTAAGATGCATTTAGAGTAACCGAAATGCTTTGTTTCAAGATATTTGTTATTCAGAATATTTCATTCGGGAATAGTGTAATGTATATAATAGTAATATTAAAAAAATTTCGAGTTACGCCACTTTTAAGACTCATTTACACAAGGAGAGTCTCTCGAACGATTAGGGCGAGAATATTGTATATGATTCTCGTATGTGACCAAACGACATACAATTCTCGCCGACAACTGTTCACGTGATGATAAAAACTCGATGATTAGATAAACAGTTGTTTATACTAGCGATGTTTTGACCGATGTTCGAGAAATTCCCGTTCGAGAGACACTCATTGTGTAAATGAGTCACTACAGAAGATAGCTGTTGAACATATCGACGTGTTTAGAAAGTGAGTATGAGGTGCCAGAGAGTTTCCATCTTGTATAGTTTCTCTAATCCAGGAAACGTAGGTAATGGAATGATGTGGGATCCAGTTCTATGTCATCTCGCTCAGTTCCCCAACGAGATGATTGTAGAGTGATACATCCTGTTTCACATCTATTAAAATAATTCTTCCAAATGTTGATTACTAGTTACGTAGAACATTTGCAATAGTGCCGATGTTTGTCAATCTTAACCGTTTATCAGGCGGGCGGTATTTTCATCCGCCACCGTTTACATATAAATAAAACCCATTAATAAAATAAATCAATAATTTTCTAAATAGAAATTGAATTGTGTGAATTGTATTGTCTAAATTTATGTTCAAATGTTTTTTGTGTTATAAAATGTATGCTTCATTAGGCCTAAAATGTTCATTGAGATGTTAACAGTGGAGATATTGTAACAGCATTTGCTACGTATTTATATTTGTTGTTATATCTAAATGTATAACCATATCTCGAAAAATTAAAAATTAATAGAGTAAAATGAACTTCCAATAAATTATTATTTAGCCGTGTGGTGTCGCTGGCTTTAGAATACCATCTTATCCCGCGGGTGTCGTAAATGGCTACTGAGAGATGGGATAGATTTATTCTCGGACTGAAACCATACGGGCGTACCGGCACCACACGCCACGGGTCTTGGCCGAAATGTAGTTCATTAAAAAAAAAATTTTAACAGATTCCAATCAAATTGGCTACCTGTCACTCCACCTCGAGGGACCGTTTGCTCGTCCGCTCACTAGTCTATAAAAAAAAAATAAAAAAAAAACTATAAAATATTCGATTCGTTCCACGTACTAACTTTATAGTGGCCATAATTTTCTAACTATTCCTCGAGTTTACGTCTAAATATGCAGTAAACTGAACGTAAAACTTGCCGATATAGTGCTCCTGGCAAATTTTATGACCTAACTTAGTTCTTAACATAGCACTAAATGCACTATATTGGAACTCGGTGAAGCCGACGAAAGCCCTACGGGGGTTTTAGGAAGAATAACTTTATGATAGTTGGGAAGTTGAAATAAGAAGTTGGGATTTTATGCTGGCTACATTGTATTGTGTTAAGCCACAGGAGACTACCGTGAAATGTATTGCATTTCCCACTTTATCCTACTACCGAAATGTACGTACGTGTTCCGGTAGTAAGTGTGAGTGATATGAGTCCATTTCCATTCGATCCATTTCAAAATCTAATCCAAAGCTTGGCAGTGCATTTGTGAGAACACCAACGTTTGTCATTCTGGACTGATGATGGTATGTAAAGTGAATGTCTATGGGCGACAGTATCCACTCACCACCAGATGGACTGTTAGACCGTCTGTCGCCCTCTTTTTATAAAAATGGTTGATTGGGAGATATAGCTGCGAAGTGGAATCTGCCGTCGCCTTGTATAGCATTTTACAAAATAATAGTAAATAAAATAAATACTCCAGTTGAATTTGTGTTACTTTAATACAAACAAGAACAAACTTCAGTCATTGTGTACCCTCCATAGGCACTTGGGAATCGTTCTTCTCCATGTCTATTGCACACCATGATATACATTTAGGGCATAGCCACGGCAAACATGCTATAAACGGACTTAATATGTACGGAACAGACGCCGCGATACAAGGTATGCAACACATCTTACGAAGAATTATTTATGACACATTTATAAAGATACGTTACACAAGCATTTTATACTAAGCTATACACAAAGAAAACTCCATTTTTAAAGCAGTTTATCATGTTATCAATTTGTTTTAATTCACTGAATATTTCCTCGTTTCTTGGTATAGGTAATATAATTTAGTTTTCATTATTTCCATCAGGATAGCATTCCTCTTTTTCAGGGATAATGCGATCCATACAACAATCGAAGCAAGGTATACACGACACAAACGGACTTACTACCAGTGGCAAAATATACACAAGTAGACACATTTGCTTTGTAAAGTCGCGTCTCAATTATAAAAATCAACAACAAGTACTTGTTTTTCTTAAAAGTATTTCCTGTTCCATGAACGTATTGAAATATGTTGCTTGTTTTTTCTTTTCGTTCTAAGTTGTACACATCAGTTAGTTTTCAATTGCCTTATATTTATTTTTATAATATTAAATTATACAGTTTTTATAGGTTTTATATTGCAATGAGAACAACTGGTGTTACAAAACGTAAGTGTTGGCTATTTTTCATAAAACTCTACTTATTTAATTTACGTTACAAGTTATTTATTTCCTTAGTCTATTCAGGTACAACTAAAGATGGTAAAAATACTATAAGCGATGGTTCTCTGTGCTGCGTTCTGTTTTGAATTTTCCTCGTAAATCAATGATTTTTGTTTACAATTCAAGTGATATTTACTCTGTTTAGAAAGTATTTTTTAAGCACTTCTTATTATGTCAATATCTTCTTCATCAAAACAATCAGCATAGCAACAAGGACAGAGAGATGGCAGACACAATATACAGGGACTGAGTAGCAGAAAAGGTAGCCAGGAGCAACAGCCAATAGGAACACAGTAAATACACATGGATATCAGTAAACTTTGATAAGTTTCTCAGTCTTTCAGTTTATAGCAAGCAAAACAATCAAATTTTAGTTTCACGCTGAGATTTTTATATTTTGACAATAATTGTTATGACAATAGGTCATAGAGATTCATTTATGTATCCAAGTTTCTATGCAGGTTTTATGTAGTAAGAATTATGCGAATCTAAAAATGAGTTATTTAAAGAAGTCTAAATCTCGAAAGAATAATTTAAGATTTAATAATAGCATAATCTTAAATTATTTATTGACCCCTTCATTATAGTATGACACTACGTAGAAAAATGAAGAAGTAAAAGAGTACCTACTATCTTTTAACCAAGTCGATATCGAAGTATGACATTGAAGTAAACAATAAGCACAGTGCTCTGGTAGTGCTTTTAAAAACGGAGTCTTGTTTAAAACAGAATCTTTTGCATCTTGTTTAGAACTGAAGTTTGAAACATAGATTGTACTAGGAAAAGTCCTAGATCTGTGGTTTAATTATCGATATTCGTATTCTCAAATCAATGGGTTTAAAATAATTATTTTATTAACTCGCACAGAACTTAGTTGTTTTATAACCTTCTTATAACTTTTGTTACTTTTACCAATTTAAAAAATAGGAAGAACTTTTGTACTATCGCTTTATTAGTAACAGTGTCACGTGATTCTTCACTTAGTAGTGTAAGGATTTACAATGCTGTATAGTTGTTTCATGTTACGAAGGCGGGTTCCGTTTAGTAATGTGTGTCACGGCATCGGGAACCCAACTGAGTATTCTCAAAAGTTCACGCACACTAAACAATGTACATATACGAGCACAACTACTATTAAACGTGACCCGCCTTCGTGAGATGAAGAATTATAAGAGAGATATGTAATTCAAATGGAATTGCACAGGACGAGGTGATGACAGGTGGAGTAAGATCTTAACAGACGGATGGCCGCGGGAAGGTGAATGAAGCGGTGGTCGTCCGGCGGCAAGGTGGGTTGCGGTGTACGGTATGTATTCTGTATGTATTTTACAGTACACATAATTGTAGAATCTTACTGCTATACACTTATTGCTCTTCTAATGGTATATCATATTGGTCAGTCCAGCCCCAACAGTAACTTGGTATATATTCGTTGAAACGAGGGCATAAGTATGGTACACAAATTATCCAGGAGCAAAGCAAACCCACAGGCAGCCAGACAATAAAATGAACCCACGTGGGACATTTACGAGGGCACATATACGAGAATTGAAATATAAATTAAACTGACATTTTGGGTTTTGTGTTGTATTTGACAAAATACCATAGATTCTATTCCATTGAATCTTTGTCACTTTATTCATTATTATTTTACGTAGTAAAATGACGTAAATGAACGTCAGATGGCTCTTTTTATCAGACGTTGTAAAAGTAATCAAGCTCAAATGTTACAAATGCACCAACGTAATTAGTTTATGCGTGACTTTGTACAACGAAAAGTAAAAAAAGAAAACGTTTACTAATTAAATACCATGTTTAAATGGTTTAAGTAAAGAGAGGACTAGTAAGGGGAAAATTTGTCGATATTAAATGTCGATAATTGAAACTGAAAATAAAAATGTAATTAAATTACATTACTTACTTACAAGGGAACGTCCACACTGTAGAGTATTTCATTGTGAACACAACTACATTTTTTATCATTCCAAATTTTAGTCTATTATGAGTAAATTAAGTCTTAAAAAAATATTTAGATGACATTTTAGGTGTCTAAAACTTTTAAAGAGGTAAGTAAGGACACACAATATCGCTGTAGAAAAGTTTAAAAACTAAATTTTTAACTAAATTAATCTGGAATAAATTGAAAATAAAGTATATGTATGTATATATCTATCAGCATTTAATGTCCTACTGTAGTCCACAGGCCTCCCCTAGTTAATCACTTGGGGGTTTGGTGTTTAATCCACCACGCAAGTCAATCGTTGCTATAGAGTACAAAGTAACAAAAATATCTTACACATGGCTTTTCAAAAGTTGATTCCTCCTTCTGAAACGAATATTTGGAATAAAAGAGATATACTCTATGACGAGAGATATAGAGATACAGAGACGAGCTTGCTCTATGTACCCATAAATCATTCATTTTTATGCAAGTTTTAAGTGAAAATATAACAAATGCTTATTTTATTCACACTATAAAACGTAAGAGGAAACCTGAAACGTACGTTTATGTTGTCGATGTTTCTTCGTCTTGGGACGTTCACATAGAGTGATGTTCGAGACATGTCGTTATGAAGTTTCCAGATATCGATAGTTTTGTAACGCTAATTTATCTTAAGATCATGCTTCATGAAAATCATGAAACATTATTGGAGACCGTTTATAGGCTCTGGTACGCACGGGAAGAGAATTGTTATTCATATATTATGAGTGTTGTGTGCTGCAACTATCCGGACTATGAAGACCAAATGCTGATGAGCAAATGACCAAATTGATGAAATGGCTCGCAATTCTCGACATGGACTGCCCGCGTGGACTTTAGTCAGCTCGCGATCATGGTTGGTGCTACCCAATAGAAACGACGAGTAAAATAAGTAAAGTAAACATTGAGACCCGTTTAAATAGATATATATGTGTGAAAAACGTGAAAATCTTAAATGTTAGTTTATTTATAAGCATTGAGGTGAGTATTATGAGCATTAATGATACCTTTAAAACTTTTGGAGGGCGAGAGTGCATGCTGCAATCCAACAGCCGCTGGGCGCACTTGACAGGCCACGTTACCCCTCTCTCACAGAAGACTACCTTGAAATGTACTGCATTTACCACTATATCATATTTCCCTAATGTACGTACATGTATCGATAGTGAGTGAGATTTGCCAGAGCCCATTCCCATCCTATCCCTCCCTATTTTCCTAACCCTTTTTTCAAATCCATTCCTATATCTCCAAAGGTAGGCAGCGCATCCAGGGTCGTGTCAACGTTTGTTATTCTGGACTAATGTTGGCATGTATCGCGGATGTCTATGGGCGACAGTATCCACTTACCATCAGGTGGATTGTATGCTCGTCATTCGCCTTCGACAAAAAAAAAACTACATCGATATCGATATAATTTTAAACACTATACACCACATCACCAAAACCGCACTGCAGCCACAGTCTCGCTCGTCCTTAAGGGAAATTAAATCGAACCAACTGCCACTTTCTTGTTCTTTTAACAGTATTTTCAGTTTTTCTTCGGTTCTACACCCAAGGGATTCAGGCAAACTACTTCTTTCTTATTTTATACAGCCATTATGTGATTATTCTTTACGGAGAAACCAAATAAAACGCATACAGTGTTCGCGCCGTTTTATTGTTTAGCTACGTTTTTGAACGCGGCCTTTTAGCTCATGACAGATGACGACTGACGCTGTCACCGGGAAAAAATTGCACACTGTGTAACCATTTCTTGGCGGGAACACAAGAAGTGAAGTTGAGTTTTTGTATGATTATTTTAAAAAATGTGTATTAAGCGTTTTGTGGTTCAATAGTGATAGTTTATTAAACTACAGTGTTGGGACAAGTACACAAGTACCACACAAGTATAAGTACCACCGGCTTGGGATCCAGTCATTAAATTAATTAAATCCCAAGGCCAACCGTGAGCGAATGTTATGATTAAAAAAAAAAAAATTCAGCCGGTAGTTCAAATAATTTCTTAATAACTCAAGTGACAAATAAAATCAATTAGTCACCCCGTGACCACGTCCACTGCAAAGTGTTCGAAACGTCAGGATATAAATAATGTTAAATATACGCGATTTAAACCTTTCAAAGTTGTTTAATTGCTAAACTACAGTGTTTTTCGTGCGTGGTGTTTGTGACAATGAAATAAAAGCGTGAGACTGCGATTTGCGTGTGCTTCCAAAGAGTTCTCTTCTATCCTTAGTAAACATACTATTGTTTTACTGAGCGACTCCTGACTTATTTCGACGGGACTGGACACTGATAGGATACGTTTTAGATTTCGAAATTGTTTATTACCACGAAAACTTTACACTGGCAGAATGTGCTAAATACACAATTGCCATGTATGAAGAAAAAAAAACGCGACGAAGAAGGTTTCTTCATTGCGCCCGCACATTTGTTTTGGTTGCCATTATCGGCACCACGTTAAACCCTAGTGCATATCGTTATTAATACAATTAATTGGAGTCGCAACCCCAGTGAAGTGGTTATAACTGAGTATTGATACTTACCATATACGAATGACATTTTTTATAATTAATCACCTTCGTATTTTCCTCAATCATCTATGCCCCCTCGCACCGCGCCTACATTTAGTAGTCATTTCTCTTTATTTTCGCATCTCGCAGGTCCTTCACCCGTTGGTCCAAACCATACTTTTAGTGATTGCCTATGAATATATAACGCGTACACATACAGGGTTGCCGGAATTCAAATAATCAATAGTAGCATTTATTATTAGAATTCACTTACATCTTTTGGACTTTGTATTTTGAAAATATTTACCTCTATTCGTATACATATTTTTCCTTACCATAAATGTTGTCGGAAAAAATGGCTTTAGCGTTAAAGCCGTCGATTGAACTTCTAATGACTGATATTTTTCTGTTCCTCTTGTGTATCTTTTGGTGTACAGTACAGTGTCTATACCTATATGAAATATTTAGCAAAAATGAAAATATATTTTTTTTCCCAAAATATATTTAAAATTATCGTTGCTAATTAACTAAAATTTTATAAACGGGATTAAGTTTCGGAAACTGATTGAATGCATTCTCTAATTTGATCACATCCTGTAATCTCTTTATCTGTTTGCACTAATGTGGCTGTAATTTTAAACTAAAGAAAGACGAAAAAGAAATTATAATGCCAAGTTTTTTAATTCTTTTCATATATGGCAATGGTGCAAATAGCACATTCTGCCAGTGTCAAGTTTTTTCGTAATACACAATTTTAAAGTTTAAAACGTATCCTGTTAATGTCTAGTCTTCTCCTTCGGTTTGATGGCACTATCAGTCGTCGACTCAAACGGGACGACTATTTTGTCAATGTCACGTGTAAATTAATTTCAAGTAAATATTTCGTCGCTCAGTAAAGCGATAGTAGGTTTACTGAGGACAGTTGGATTCCTTGGAAGGACACGAAAAACGCAGTCTTATGCTTTTATTTGATTATCACAAACATTACGCACAAAGATGACACTTTGCACTTTAATAAACTAGTCTCGTGGAATAAGTCATGATTCGTTCAATAAATTGATAGTAGGTTCATGGAGAACAGAAGAGGACTTCCTTATTGGAAGCACACGAAAAAAGTAGTACTATGCTTTTATTTGATTATCACAAACATTACGCACAAAAAACACTTTGAAGTTTAATAAAATAACCTACGTATCACTATTATAACACAAAAACCACACAGTAATTATTTTTTATAACAATCAAGCAAAAATTCAACTTCACTTGACTAGTCGGCGCCAGAAAGTCCAAATGCCAATCTCTATTCTATCCAATACACTATTGTGCAGAAATGGTAATAATTTATACATAATATAATAAAATCATATATTAAATATTTTTATTTTGTTTACATAAAACTTTGTTCGATTTTAGTCTTGTTTTAATTTAATAACATAATGCTTATTAAAGAGCTTTGATCCATATCATTGACCGTATCGATTGGTGTATAAAAATTAACCTGTATAAAAATACAGGTTAATTTTTTTCTCATGTGAATCAATGCTCAGACAAGCGAATTTTCTAAAATCCACGAATGCGGGTTTTTTATCTCTAAAAATAAAATAAAGTTTTCTTTGAGTAAAACTTAATTAATATTTAGGGCACTTTCCCTCGTGGGCCCATTCATTTGATTCACTCTGTATAAACCTTTTCTGTTACTGGCGAATAATTTTGTATCAGGTCGGGTGTTATGCAATAATCAAAATAAAAACATGTACCATCATTGTTGGTTGTTCCAAATAAAAGAAAATGGAAATATGACACAATGAAACTAGACTAGGCTAAAGGCTGACTGAGGCACGTGGCAAATAGTGTGTGGTCTCGACCTATTCCTATGGGAGACGGGCGTGGCTACACGTGTGTATTATTATATCTGTGGAAATAAATCATGTGTCAGTTTTGAATTATTCAGCCAAGAATGTTACAAAATGTACGATCATTTTATACAGAACGTGAGCTTGGTTAAAACATTCTCCTGTATGTTTATGGACTTTATTTGTCGATTCTTATGCTTATAAAGAACGTTTGTTTGTATGCTTGTTTGTTTGTCGTCGTGTTTGTTCGCCCGCTGCTAAAAGAAGAAGGTTAACAATACAATTAAGGGTTTCGTTGTTACCTATATTTTATGTTTTAGGAGGAGGGAGTGCACGCTGCAATCCAACAGCCGTTAGGCGCATTCGATGGGCCTCGTTATCCCTCTCTCACAGAAGACTACCGTGAAATTTACTGCACTCTTAATCTTATTTCCCAATGTACGTACGTGTTTCGGTGGTGTGTAAGATATGCCAGAGCCCATTCCCATCCGATTCTATCCCATTTTCTCAACCCTTTCTCCAAATTCATTCCTACATATCAGAAGGTAGGCAACGCATTCTGAGGTGGACGACTGACGTTTGTCATTGTGGACTGAAATTTGCATGTACCGCGGACAATCTCCACTTACCACCAGGTGGATATATACTCGTTATACCTGTAAAAAATATTTGTAAATTTTGAATTTTGAAGCAGATTTCGCTCTGTAAATCCCTATTTATTATTATTTTTGCCAACTATTGTATTATATAGATTTGTTATCAAAATCGCTCAAATAGTTTTTGAAAATGTAGCAGATATTTTTTAAATGTTTTAAAGTCGATTCCTATGCGAAAGAGCCCGCTGCCAGGAGCTAGTTGTAAAGGAAAATAACTTTACCTGGAATATTCCACGGAGTAGCTATGTTACACGCATAAAGTTATATACTTCGTATGTTATTTGATACAGAAAAGGTTATCAAACTTTATGAAAAAATATTAGGACTTTATCTTATAACATTTGAGATTTTCATGTTTTTCACACACATTCATCTATTTGAACGGGTCGTACGACCTTTTTCCATATTTATTTCTACATAAATAATTGCACTTGTCATATTATCAATATCTATCAAATTTTTAAGAAATTGCGTCATAAAGTTTGAATTTTTAAAATCGGGCAAAAGTGTCTCTTTTCAATTATTCACCTCTCTATAGTTATCTATCTGTCAAACTTCCCGAGTGAAATGGGGTCAAATCGCTAGTACCTTTTACAAACTTCGAAAGCAAACAACACCACAAACGGTTTATTTAAACGGAGTCACACCTATTTGAAAGTTAAATTCAAAATCTTGCAGTCCATAATGACGGAATTGTAAATTAATTTAAAACTTCCAACGGCGAGATAATTTTACGAGTTTTACAAGACTTACGGGTTATTAATTCCTTCCCAGTCGAATACCGAGAACTTGTTTAAGTCAACTTAAATTTGGATTTGCTTAAACATTCTATTTGCTTGTTTAAGTAAACTAGTCGGGTATTCTTTGCCTTTACTTTGTTGGGTAAGAGTGATAATAAGACGGATTGTCTTAGCCGTTTAGTTCAAGTAGTTCGTACAATCTTATGAGGGGGAGAGTTCACGCTGCAATCCAACAGCCGCTGGGCGCACTCGACTGGCCACGTTACCCCTCTCTCACAGAAGACTACCTTGAAATGTACTGCATTTCCCACTTAATCTTATTTCCCTTATGTACGTACGTGTTTCGGTAGTGAGTGAGATGTGTCAGAGCCCATTCCCATCCTATCCCTCCCCATTTCCCCAACCCTTTCTCCGAATCCAGTCCTATATTCAAAGGTAGGCAGCGCATCCGGGGGCGTGCCAACGTTTGTCATTTTGGACTAATGTTGACATGTATCACGAATGTCTATGGGCTACAGTATCCACTTACCATCAGGTGGACTGTATGCTCGTCTGCCACCTACGTCCATAAAAAAAAAAAAAAATTGAGGTAAGGTTCAATCACGGATCACGGTAGATGAATTTATACTAAACGATTTTTTGTTTTTCACGCTGTCATATTTAGATATTGTATGTTCTGCTAGGTGACTAGGTGACTGCTAGGTTCTGCGCGTCGCGTCGAGCTTTGAGTGGCGAAAATATCAAACATTGGGCGCACTCGTGTGTCCGACGAGAGCAAGTGTGGCGCGTGACGCGCGTCTGTTTTGTTTTCAATGCGTTCGTGTCATGCGTAATTTCAACTACGAAAAGTTTTTTTTAAATATAAATATATTAAACGAATGTTTTCACGTAATAATAACCGACAACTTCTATGTTTTGCAAAACGTCAAACTTTAAAGTTTCTTGTCAAAATTTCTATTGATCGTATCTATTAACGCTGAGGTCTGTGATCGCGTCCACGAATCCCATGTGGGACAACTTGACCGCAACGAATCATACCGCGCTGCGAGCAGGACAAAGCCTTACTGATACTTTGATAAGAACTGGTTTCAATATCAGTTTTGACTAGCTTGGCAGTGAAGGTATAACGATTTGTTACGTTTGGGCACATCACTAGTCACATCAAGTTGATATTTTTTTTTAACTCTCCATTGTCGCTCTACACAAAATAAATATATCAAATAACTAATTACCTATTACATGCAATAATTCTCCATATATTTAATAGACTGTAATCACTGCATTTCATTACACTGTGATACGCCAATAAACAAGTTACGTTAGCATGTTGGGCGATTTCATTTATTACACGGAGTTCCACCGGTTTCTACAAAGGGTAACATTGTGAGGATTGTCGGAGAATTAAAAAAAAAATGATCATCAACTCGCAATGTGTCCACGTGGTGGATTACAGCTGAAAGCCTTCTGTCCTCCAAGACCCGCACTAGGCCCTGCAGTGGGACGGAAAATAGGCCAATAAAAGTTTACACGTCATATTGAATGTGTCCATGGGTAATAACTATCGGTTACGAACACAGACTTTTTTTTTTTTTATGGACGAAGGTGGCAGAAGAGCATACAGTCCACCTGATGGTAAGTGGATAGTGTAACCCATAGACATTCGTGATACATGCCAACATTAGTCCAAAATGACAAACGTTGGCACGCCCCCGGATGCGCTGCCTACCTTTGGATATAGGACTGGATTTGGAGAAAGGGTTGGGGAAATGGGGAGGGATAGGATTAGAATGGGCTCTGACACATCTCACTCACTACCGAAACACGTACGTACATTAGGGAAATAAGGTTAAGTGGGAAATGCAGTACATTTCAAGGTAGTCTTCTATGAACGCAGACTGTCTGTACGCAGATACATAGACGGATAAAACTGGTGCACACTAAAACAAAACAAGACAGTAAGTAACATTGTAACAGACAATTGGACCCATTTGACTCCATCCAGAGACGTGCTGTTCGTATTGTCGACGACCCCACTCTCACGGGCGGTTTAGAATCCCTCAGCATTCCGAGAGACGTCGCGTCTCTCTGTGTGTTCTACCGCCTGTAAAATGGGGAATGCCCTGAAGAATTGTTCAATATAATTCTCACGTCGGGTTTCTACAACCGCACCTCCCGTCACAGAAGTGCGGTCCATCCGCATTTCCTTGGTACGGAGGTGTCGCGCACTGTTCGGTCCAAAAATCATTTTATACCGCGAACGAATAGGCTGTGGAACGAACTGCCTCAAGAGGTCTTTCCATTAAGCTACGATATGGGGTTCTTCAAGAAAACTGTGAATAGGATTTTACAAAGTCGGCGGTGTTGCATACCCCTGCATACCCCCTGGTGTTGCAGGTGTCCATGGGCGGTGGTAACACTTAACATCACCGCTTGTTCGCTTGTAGGACCGTTTGTAGGACCGTTTGTTCGTCCGCCCACTTGTCTATAAAAAAAAAGTCTTATGGTCTTATAGCGATCTCTGCCATTGTCTGGTTGGAGAGAAAATAATTATATTTTTATTTATATATAGATATAATTATATATATTTTAATCACAGGTAGCATATATTCTACTTTTTTCTATAAAACAACTTAAATATAATAAATAAGTAAGTATTGTTGTTAGTAAAACTAGGTTAGAAATTTTACTCCCTCGAGAAACTAAACCTCTGATAATCCAATAATTTATTAAACCGTAATTTATGCAGCATTCCCATGCCACCCGAAGTTTATTGGTGTATAAACACAAATTCGAAGTCGCATTTTCAATTAAGTTAGATGTAAGTTAAGCGGGACATTTCCCTCGTGGCGTCGACGCGAACTTAGCTCTGAGTTGCGAACTGTACACACGGATGATTAGTTCAGCTAACGGTAGTTATTTGGCGGGAACTCGAGAGGTGAAGTTGAGTTTTTGTTTGATTATTGTAAAAAATGTATATTAGGCGTTTTGTCGTTTAATAGTGGTAGTTTATTAAACTTCAAAGTAGTTTTCGTGCGTGGTGATTGTGATAATTGAACGAAAGCGTGGGACTGATTGCGTTTGTCCCGTGCTTCCAAAGAGCTCTCTTCTGTCCCCAGTAAATTTATTATCATTTACATTGACAAAGTTTTAGACTTTGAAACTGTTTGTCACGAAGGAAACTTGACATTGGCAGAATGTGCTAATTGCACCATTGCGATAGAAAAAAATAACCTTTGTGTTATTTGCTATAAGTTATTTATTTATTACACATTATGGTACAAAAGGCGAGCTTAATGCTTTAAGTCATTTTCTGCCGCCTAACCTTCCGTCGACTTAGTGTTGACATTCTTAGTAATTTAAAATTATTCGTTTCAGTTATTCAAAAATAGTTTGTTTTATTGATCGTGATTTGCTGCCTATTTAGTGTGTTTTTGATTCTCGTTTAAATGGGTTTTCCGGGTGGTCCGATAGATTGTCCGGTGAATCGGACCAGTGGGAAGTTTTAAATCCGTTAATCATAATGAAATGGGAACGAATGGGAATTCGTGTTCCCATTCATCCGTTCAATATGTAAAAAAAATATATTATGGTCCCCATTAAAATTACTATTGTGAAAAATGATATTTTGTGATAATTATATTATTAAACTTTTGTCTGAATTAGCATGGATATAAAAAAAACTAAATTCAATTCTAACTTGGATTCATACAAACGTGAAGTTATCATGGATATAAAAGAAAACTAAATTCTAACTCGAATTTATACAAACGTGAAGTGAACATGGATATAAAAGAAAACTAAATTCTAACTCGGATTCATACAAACGTGAAGTGAACATGGATATAAAAGAAAACTAAATTCTAACTCGGATTCATACAAACGTGAAGTTAACATGGATATAAAAGAAAACTAAATTCTAACTCGAATTCATACAAACGTGAAGTGAACATGGATATAAAAGAAAACTAAATTCTAACTGGGATTCATTCAAACGTGAAGTGAACATGGATATAAAAGATAACTGAATTCTAACTCGAATTCATACAAACGTGAACATGGATATAAAAGAAAACTAAATTCTAACTGCGATTCATTCAAAAGTGAAGCTAATATTTTTATTTTTTCTCTTATATGTTCTATCATTCTATTTATGTATGTAACTGTACAATATGAACTAAGGGTCAGTCGGACAAAGGGGATTCATCAGATTGATCGCAAAGTCGATCAGATCACCGGCAAAAAGGTATTTAAATACAAGCCTTTTAAATTTGATCCCACTAATATACAATATTAAATTCGAAAATTTGGATGATTGGTTGTTTGTTACTCAATCAGGTCGAAACGATTGAACCGCTTCGTTAAAACTTGGTGAATAGATAGATTGTAATTTCGATTTACACACTGACTACTACCATATGCACGTAGACCAAGGGAACAAAGTCGCGGGCAAAAGCTAGGTTATTACTATTTATATTAAGAAGTCTATTCACTATTGTAAAACATTCAATTTTTATTGATTATATTTACAATAATTGCGTGTTCGCGAAATTAGTGAGCGGTGTGTAGCATACGTTAACTATGTATATCTCAACAATAACTCAACGGTGATTGTCGATACATCTTGCATGGAACTAAGTTGTGATCTATAAATATTGATATATTACATATATCGCGCCTGTCTCCCAGCGGCAGACGGGCCTCAAACTTGGGAACCTCATTAGGTAACTGTCGGTAAGTAAGCGAGGCGAGTTTGCCACCAGCTTTGAACTAAACGCTTGAGAATTTATAGAGTCCTTCTGTTATTATAGTCTATTTATAGAGTTAGTGGTCCTTCTTTTGTGATGTGTTTTTACTTTACGATTTCTTTTCAGTTTCTTTGTAAAACATTATAAATAAAATCGTGACTCGGAAGAGTGCACGCTGACAGTCGTTATGCGCACTCGACTGGCCACGTTACGCCTCTGTGACAGAACACTACCGTGAAATGTACTGCATCTCCCACATTATCTTATTATTCCAGTACGTGTTTCGGTAGCGGGTGAAATATGTCAGAGACCATTCTCATTCTAACCTATCCCTCCCCAATTTCCCAACCCCTCCTTCAAATGTATTCCCTTTAAGTTTCCAAAGGTAGGCAGCGCATCCGATGGCGCGCCAATGTTTGTCATTCTGGATTGATGTTGGCATGTATCGCGGATGTCCATGGGCGATGTGGACCGTCTTCTTGTCAACTTCCTTCTTGCCATAAAAAAAAACGTGTGAGGTCAGGGGACCCCGTCAGGAACGAATATCCTCACGCATTTTTTTTAAACTCCGAATGTAATTCGAAATAAAATCTGTATAGTTCATGTATTTTTTTTAAATTTGTATCATATTTTCAATGCAAATAATTTAAAATAAGGAATCAAATCAAAAATTTAGATTATACAACCGGCCACGCACTAGTCTGTTATTCTGCTTGAGTCTAGCTCTCGATACTCGCACGCACACATACAGAGAGAAAGAGAAAGGCGTATGGAGGGGGTAAAAATCTTACGTGACGTTACATTTTCTCTCGAATCACACCTACCGCAAGCCGCGTAAAGGAACTTCGTTCCAAAAAGAAAAAAACTTGGCCTTTACGAGAAACTAGTGGGTAGACTTTTATTTTATTACTATAAAAATGGTGTATTGTGTATTTTGTGATTTAATAGTGATAATTTATTAAATTTCAAAGTGTTCTCAGTGCATAATGTTTCTGATACTCAATTAAAAGCACAAAATTGCGTTTTTCGAGTGTTTCCAAGGAGTTCTCTGCTGTCCTCAGTAGACCTACTATCACTTTATCCAGCTACTCCTGACTTACCTCGACGGGACAGTGACAGGATACGTTTTAGACAATAAAATTGTTTATTACGAAGAAACCTTGACACTGGCAGAATGTGCTAATTGCACCATTGCCATATATAAAAAGATAAAGAAAACTAGTAGGGAATACTGCATGCCGTAATCCCACCACCGCAGGGCGTGCCCGATTGGCCGAATTACTCCATCTTCATATAAAACTTTCGTAACACATATCACGTACGTGTTTCCGAAGTGAGATATATCAGAAAACCTATATCCCGTCTCATCCCACCCTATCCCTTCATAATCCCAACGAATTGAGAACATACTGAGATAAATGAAACTCCTTATTTCACAATACTCTTAACTAAACGTTACTCAAGTAAACTATAGTCGCAACCAGCATCTACTGACCTATAAAATCTGTTTTTGCTGAGTGCTGTGAAATCTTAAAGGTTCTAAATGGCTTGCTTCCTTGAAAACAATGTGCGTCATATCCAGATACAACTGCACTGCATCTACTTTACTAAAGGCTCGTTTACACAAGGAGAGTTTTTAAAACAGTTTTTTTTTCGGAAGGTCTAAATTCTTGTGGCCCTAATGGCCTTTCGAGAGTATATGTTTAGTACATGTATAGTTTAGGGCGAGCGCAGAAGGTGCTCAGCCAGGAGTAAAGAGTGTGTGCAGTAACGAGTCCAAAGGCTCCCCCGGCTGTAGACCGGCGGAAGGAACGGACCTCGGCTTAGGGCGTTGCTTTGGGAGGGTACCGCGGGATTGCGAGTCAGTGAGAAGCGCCCAGGCATGTGCCGATATCAGTTAAAAGTGTTGACTGAAGGCCAGTGTGTGTTCACGGTGTAGCAAGGGTGACGTCCTCGTCACCGCCCGCGGGGACGGTGTACATGTGAAGTCCGTGAGTGTAGTGTAAGAACCGCATTGGCAGCAGCAATGGGATCGTCGGGGTCGTCTAAGACGTTTTCCTAAACGATTCCGGCGAGAATATTGTATACGATTCTCGTATGTGACCAAACTACATACAATTCTCCCTCATACAAAAAGGGATAACAGTGATACGATGATGATAACAGTTTTTTTCATATATGGCAATGATACAATTAGCATATTCTACCAGTGTCAAGTTTCCTTCGCAAATAACAATTTCAAAAACGTATCCTTTAAGAGTCAAAAGTAAAGTGATAGTAGGTTTACTAAAAACAGAAGAGGACTACTTGGAAACACACAAAACACGCAGTCCTATGCTTTTATTTGATTATCACAAACATCACGCTCAAAAACACTTTGAAGTTTAATAAACTATCACTATTAAAACACAAAACGCACAAATACACATTTTTTATAATAAATCAAACAAAAAATAATCTTCACTTCACGAGTTCCTGCCAGAAAGTCTCCATGATAACAGTTAGCATTTAACTGATATTCGAGAAACTCGCGTTCGAAAAACTCTCCGTGTGTAAATGAGCCATTAGAGCCTTTGTTACTTTACATACATAGATTTGTGCAGAAGAGGTTACACATTTGTAAAGCTGATTATCTCTGGACAGTGGCGTAAGTTGCCAGAATTTATACATCAGGTTTTTTCATCCGGAATCATTATAAATTTTGGCAGTGTGGCGTCGGCCGGATTTATAATAAGCACCGCCTCATCTCTACCTGTGGATGTCGTGGGCTCACCACAAGCCCTGACCGCACCACCTCTAAAAGATTGAACTCTGGCGAGTCCAGCTGCCAGCTTGGCGTTTTAAGGCCCTACATCCCACAATCACCACAATTCATTATCATGCACAAGATAATGAAGGGACTCGTGTCCTACAGTGGCGAATAAAAGGGCTGATTATAATTAGGGTTATTGGCACCTTTCCTATGCAATGTCGTTCTTCGTTCGCGCCAATTTACTGTTTTGGAATCCGGCCTTTTAGCCAATGACAGATGACGACTGACGTTGTCACTTTACAACCTCTATTTATCGCGTGCGCGCGCTTTCTTTTTGGTTTCCATCGATGGCATCGTCTGAAATAAAATGCATATCGTTATTAAAACATTAACAATCGGGTCGCGATTCCAGTACAGTGGTTACAAAAATGAGTGACCGGTTGCTGGATGAGTTGCGCCTGGAATCTTCTGAGTGTGTACCAATGACATTTTCTATAATTAATCACTTTCGTATTTTTCCCCAATCATCTATCCGCGCTCTCTCACACAAGTGGTCATTTCTCATTATTTTCGCATCCCGCGGGTCTTTTGGCCGCTGGTTCATACGACACATGTAGTGGGTTCCGCGAGGTCTTAACATGCATGTTTTAAACGACTTAAATTGTGGACTCGTCAATCTGTTTGCCTATACATCGTTTTTAAGGCCATACATCTCTCACGCACAAGACAATCTGCACAAGGAGGTCCATGTCCAGCCGTAGACACAGAGGGGATTGGCAGCATTGCATTTTTAAAAATATACAGCTGCAAATTGTTGCCGTTAGTGATTTGAAGGGTAGTCAAAGAAAAGTGTTTAAAGATTAAAATTTGTATATTTGGTACTTCGTATATTTTCATTTACATTTTTGAGTCGTAAAGAATTAAGTTATCGTATAATCTTAGACGATAATAATAGTTAATAATAATAATTTATAAAGAACCATAGAAACGTAACGCAAATGTTAAAAGTATTAATATTAACAAAGTCTAGATAGGTTACAGTATATATACGTTAAGTAGTAGTATAAATAGTATTTTTTATAATTTAGAACATTTTATTTATTGAACGAGTTACTAAGTTTTATTACACAGTAGAATAACCACCTAAGTTTTTCGTAATTATTTTTTATTAATTTTCAAAACATTCTAATCGAGGTTGTCTTAGAGTCGACTCTATATTAAAATTTAGCATCCGTATACGTAATAATAGTCTGTATTTTTTTGTTGCACATGGTCTAAAATCGCATGCACATAGATGATAAAATTTAATATTTAATCGACTGAATATATACAGTCCATGATACTTTTTAACTGATCTGTATATTTAAAAAAGAAAGTTTCAGAAATAGTTGAAAACAAATGAGCGATTTTGTATATGGACTGTATATATATTTTTCATGTTATACATATGTAAGTACTATATAATTACTGTACAAAAACCTGTATTAAGTATCGGAATTGTATTTTACAATTTTTCTGTTTGGAAAATAAACGTAAATTATTTAAAAATATTAATAAACTTTATTGTGTTCAAACGACACTTCCTTTAAAGAAAATGTTGCAGGAACACATAGAAATAAAATCGATTATCATACTATCGATTATATTTTTAATAGAACCTACACAAATAGCAAGGGCTCGGTGCATAATTATGAGGTTCTATTGTTATTAATTGTTACTCCGCATTATTATTATGAAATTTCATTACATTACTAGTAACAGATTTTTCTGAAACATACAAAAACAAAACAAATCATTTACGTGCAAAGAAATACTACACAATAATTTCGTGTCTTTAAACAAAAACTACCACTATTATTTCATTATGATCACACACGTTGGAAGACTATATGAAATATAGGTAATAAAAAGAACTGTCATTTTCTATTGCTCTTATTTTTCAGTACACAATTAATGTTAATTATTATTCTAAAATTCTAATTATTAATAACGGCAATGGTGTTGCAATGTTATTATTTTACTTATAATAATTGTATTTAATAGAATTATTACAACTTAAGTACTAATTTATCTAAATGAATCTAATTTACACCGATTTAGAATTAAATTCTCGTTGTTTTTTTTTATTAATAATTATAATATTTACATTGTTTATTTATTCATGCAGGATGAAAAAGATGTTTATTCTATGATCAGTCGTAAGGTATAGACAATTTACAAGTTAAATATACATAATATTTAGAAAGAAATATAATTAACATTTAATTTAAATTCTAATCATAAGTTTGGTTTGTTTTTAATTATATTAAAAAACTATCCATACAAGCGGTGAAAGAAACCATTTTTGTACAATCGAAGGAACTATACAACTTGCCAAAAATATACACAGTTAGAAATAAAATACATACACAATATACATTGTTCAAATCTGGATAAGTTATTCATAAGATTAGAGAAAAATTTACAGGAAGTATTTGGTGTTCTTTTTGGTTTAAAATTTTAATTCTTAATTAAACTTACAAATTCAAACTCAAATTCTCTTAAAGTGCAATTGAATTTGAATTTGAATGTACAATTACAACTAAGTACAATATTTACAAGAGTATAAAATGAAACAAAAACGAAAAATTTTAGGTTGTGGCGCTCGGCGCAAAGAAAAACAATACAGCCAATATAAGTACATACTAAACTCTATCTTAACCAAATACAGACGTAAAAATACACATATTTATAATTTTATAGTGCATTTTATTGTTGTTTAGTGCTTGTTGTTTAGGCACAAGGGCACAGTCATATTTTTAATATTTAAATAGTTATTCTACATGTTACTGGACATTTTGAGAGCGGGTTTTTGTTTGAGAATTACTTTAACCGTGCTTTTCCACCAACCGACAAGATTTATACAACATTCCGATCTGAATGTTAGTCGCAAATGGAAATAGAATTAAAGCAGGTTATGTCGGCGATAACATTTGTTGACTAGTGGAAATATACGTTAAGAATAGTTTACTTATAAATTTCAAATTCGCTCGAATATTGGGTCGTATTTTATTAGGATATTTATTTTTGATATTTTTAATTAAATAAATTAAGATACTCTGACCCCAAGACACACACTGAGAATAATATATTTTTCAGATTAGTCTCATGGAGCCGTGACCCCAAATATCAGTGGTAAATGGCCCCATACGATTTAGAAGCTTGTAAATCAATTCGTGAAATCAATTACTGAGTTATATGATAAATGTTAAATGTCACAGGTTAGAAAAGGACTTCATTACTTTGTTGACGACGTCAGTAACACGTGTCACTAAGAGGTGTGTCTGTACATGAAATATTTTTCAAAAAAAGTGATTGCAGTATAGAGCGCAAAATAATAAATTTTGGAATTCTTGTGTCTGTGAACGCACATCACGCAAAATGTACGGGACGGATTTTAATGAAACTTGTATAGTTATAGCTTATTTGGCGGGTTAATATTTAGGGTACATTTTTTTTATCCAGATCGATTATAAAGTTCCCACGGGAAACACAAGTTGACGGGAACAAAGTCGCAGGCACCGCTAGTCTAAACGTATAATAAAATCGTAACAGAGCCGTGTCTATAATGAAAATTTTCTTTCAAAAAAAAAACGGCGCAGGCAAAAAAATTTTGTATCGTAGAAGTATCTACGATACAAAATTCAAAATGGCCATTTTTGGAATTTTTGTCTGTCTGACTGAACGCGCGCGCATCACGCAAAACCACTGGACAGAATTTAATGAAACTTGGCAGTGTTGTAGCTTATGACTTGGATTAACATTTAGGGTACTCTAAACTCTAAAGCTTACGCAAACGAATACTAGTTTTTTAACGTTGTTTTTTTAAATATAGTTTTCTTTTAATCTTTAGAATTAAGCGATTATAAAAATATATGCTAAAATAGCACGTACTAAAAAAAAAAATACTAAATAAATCTGTTTTATAAAATTACCGAGATATGACGTCATAATATATACAGTCCTTAAAAGGTCTTACTTAAACGTCTTCATAGACTGTAGTCTTTGAAAAGGAGATTCTGCCATTTTCAGTATGTATTAGAAACAAAAAGTTTAGACAAACGTTCTAGAGTTTCATAAAGACCATTCAACGATATGTCGTTTGTATACACAAGGGATATTATGAATAGAAAAAAAAAACACTATTCGCGAATACACACTTACCTAACCCAACCTGCTAAACATTCGTAAAATTTGTAAGTAGGTAATTTATAGTCCAATTTAAAGATTTTTTCTGAGTTTGATTAATCTACAGATAGATACCTATCTAACTTTAAATGAACTATTCTGATTTTCAACTGAACGTTTAATCTTATAAGCATTTCTTTTGGCAGAAAACTTCTTTCACTTATTATTCAGATAGGAGTTTTACAATTCGATTAGTATTCGTCTAGGAACTCGCGTATAATTCGAAATTGGCGAATATTCGGAGTATTCTGACGTATCGTGACGTCACACTCTGCTCGGTCAACATCCAATGATTTTCGTATTTTTTAAAGATATGCTAAAAAAATTTACGCAGAAATTTTACAAACCTTTTTTAGTTAACAACTTAAACGGTTAACTTCTCCATTTCCACTACAATGAAAATAATTTGTTATTCTACCTAGTGCAGCTGCTTGACAGTAGTGGCTTGACAGGCTTGACTTGAGTGACAGTGCTTGCAGTCCAGTAGTGGGCATATTTACATACAGTGACTACCGGGTCGGATGTACTGACACACCATTATTCAAGTGAAATCAACATAGCTCTACGTAACCAGAATAAACAACCGATACTCACACACACTAGAATAAACAACCGATACTCACACACACTAGAATACACAACCGAAACTTACACACACTAGAATTTGGAAATTGCAAAGTTTACTTATTTATTATTTATATCACAAAGTGAAAAAAGGCGAAGTAAATGCTTAGAAGAATTATCTCCCAGTCAACCTTTGGACCATGCAGAGATGGCGCGATAGTTGCAATAACAGTTATGATTTAATAAAGATATAATGAATGGTGACGCATATTAATTGAATACCATAATAAACATATAGTACACACGTAATATACACGCATACAAACATGCATTCTTAACTATAATATACTTTAATAAATAACTTGCTGACATCCTATAGAAAGTATTTATGCAAAATTGCAGCGAGTGGCGAACTAATTCATTAGTACCACAGAATAGAGAATATAACCTGTTATTCCGTGTTTAGTACTTATTAATCTTGTACGTACAAAGATTCTTAAACTTATTTCGCCTATCACCTTACAGGGAATTACTCACGGGAATTACTTTTCACTTTACCGGGGGGAAAAAGTGATACTCATTGCCACCGAGGAGATGTATACGTGAACAAATGATTTTGTGTACTTTTACATGACTGGTATCCTATTTCTCTCGAAGGAATCTAATTAATTAATTTATTTGAACGCAACTATTTATTTGAACGCAACTATTTATTTGAACGGAACTATTTATTTGAATGGACCAGTACATTCTGCCCTCCTTAGGAAAATGGTAGTGTAATTTGATAACATTCGACAAAATTGCAAAAAATTAGATATTTTTTAAACTTTAAATCAAGGTAAAACCCTGGAGTTTTGTTAGTTCTCTTTGAATAATTTTAATCATAATTTTAATTTTAGAATACGTTTATTTGAGAAGAAAATATCTATGCCAATACGCGTCGCTAACATTTTGTTAACATATAGTGAGCTCACAGGTGTACTGGCAAGTTGTGATAATTAGTGATGTGATGATAAGTTAGTGACAGATCCGTACCGATCAGGGACGAAACACACACCATTTAACAACGATGGTAGTCAGGGTCGGATTAAGGGAGCAAAAAAAAAAATTATTGAAATCGATTAACCTAAAGAAGGCGAGCGAAACAAACAGTTTAAGAACCGTTTGGCGGCGTCCAAAAAGATTTTCCTCTTCAAAAGGGTCCCGACGCGAACCAGGCCTCGCGAGCCTTTAATCCGCCACTGACAGAATTGACAGTTTGACCCGTAAAAGTATAATTGAAAACAAAGGAAGACATAGGGCGATAAATACTCTATTAACTAAAACGATGTAGTTTACATGACTCCGATTACAATAGATATGGACAAGTAGCGTGTAGTGACAGCCGGCTTTAGAATGGTAACACTTTATTTCTTCCTGTGGATGTCGTAAATAAGGCGATTAAAGGATAGCAAGCCTCTACCACAAGTCATGAGAAACTATACCTCGTACACCCGCTTGGCAAGAGTTTTAAGGCGTTTAAGGCATCTCTCATGCACAGGACAATGTGCATTAGGGAGCCTGAACGATAAAAGGGCTGGTGACAGGGAAAAAATGTTGGAGATATACTTAAGGTAAATCAAGAAGAAAATGAATGAAAATTCAATGCGTTGTTGACCTATTTGTTTAAAAATGACGGGAATCGTCGCAATGACACTGCTTCAAGGTCTCACGGAATCTGACTTACTTATGCACCGCGGGAAGTCGGCATGGGCGGAGTCAAGGTGGACAGGTTGGAGCGCTTGCCCCCCCCCCCCCCTGGCACAGGGAAAAAATAAGTAACGGACTTTGCAATTACACACACGTACACAGAGTGTACGTTGCATGTGCTAATTTCATCTGTTCTGTATGCTGGCATTATTCAATACCAGTAGAACATTCAATTAATTATTAGTTCGTATTGACACTTGCTGGGTTTTTCTGCAAACCACCTTTTTCTGATTGCTGAATTTTAAGATAACCAGATTCGATATTGTAATTGAAAATACTACGAACCGGCTGTATTTGTCGAGCCTGGAAGTAACGACATTACACCTTTATTCAAAACTAGCTGTGCCCGCGACTTCGTACTCCTGGAATTTTGGTTTTTAAACTCTAAATTGGGATATCTTTTCATTCCGTCAGCTGATTTAGATGAAACAAAGCCTATTCTAAGCGCCAAGCTAAGCTTAAAAAACCTGTGGAAACTCCATGTAAATCCGTTCAGGAGTTTTGGAGATTAGCATGTTCGAACAGAGAGACAGAAATTTTCAAAATCGTCTTTTTGTATTCTGTTACTTTTCCTTCGTCGTCCCCAATCAGTTTTTGTTAAATACGAGTATATTCAACATACAGACACGCTGGTTCTACAGTTTTATTATATGTATAGATTTCTAGTTTATAACTGATGTTTCTTTGTTCAAAGTTCCAAATTTAATTGAACTACTTGATATATTTTAAATAGTGTCATAGTGTAAATTTCATAGTGTAAATGTCATAGTGCAAATATCATAGTGCTAATGTTATAGTGTAAATGTCATAGTGTAAATATCATAGTGTAAATGTCATAATAGTGTAAATGACATATCCTCGATTGCCACTTAAAAGTTCAGCGTTCTAATTCAATCCTATTGATGTATATTATATGTATATATATTATTACATACATATTATATTATATGTATACTATGTATATAATAGTATATGTATATTATAGAATACGATGTATATAATATGTATATTATTCTTATTATAGAAACTAAAGCAGTGATTAAAATTTGGGTTTTGTCAAAGATATTAGAATTATCAAACAAAACAATACTAACAAAATGTCCAGTTTCAGTTGTAACACCTTTTCTTTACAATGATTGTTTAGTGTTCGCTTTTAATGAGAAATGATTGTATTTTATATGACATTTATTTTAATCTAACTTCTCACATGAAATCGATTTTTAGTAGCAAATATTTCTAGCGTGGAGCATGATTGCGAATCTTAAAAAGGCCATACTTTCTTTCATGATTTCTGATGCAGATTGCAACCGATGTAATGTGACCAGCCCTTTCAGTATTCACTGTTGGACTTTTCTCATGCATGAGGGATGTAACGCGTTCAAACGCCACCCTAGCCAAGGGGATTGGCGTCTCTACTATTTTAAAGACGGTGTAGTTGCTCAGGGTTTGTGGTAACCACTTTATTATAACTTAGTCGCGTTTGACGACACCCACGCGAACAGATGAGTGGTGCCAGCCGATATCACACGGCACAACTTGACTCATCTGTCCATTAATTTATTTAAATCCAGTATATGTTGACGTGTGCACTGTGTTGTCGACCGGCTATACAATAGCATTACCCCATCTCTTTCGTAGGTGTCGGTAAAAGGCGACAATTTGCATAAGGAAGCCCTTGTCTATAGCGGTGTGAATACTGAAAGGGCTACCTGTATTGCATTGCATATATTATGACGTATGTTATAACATAACACATGTTATGACATAATCGCTTAACAGAAATTGAACAGTTTACAGATAAATAATTGATTTCGAGAGCATAAATGTAAGTTCTTTTTTTAATATACTTCAATATAAATATAATTATTCATCTGTAAACTGTCCAATTTATATTAAGCGATTAAACAATAGATAATTATTGTACGATAATTATTCTCAACGTAAAACCTCAATTAAATGAATTCAGGATATTTATTCATTTATTAAATTACCACAATAAATGAATAAATGTATACATATGCTTAATAGTTTTTTTTTGAGTCAATTGTTTAATAATTATATTTATAACAGTTTATTCAAACCGATTTCATGTGATAAGGTATTCAGCATTTTAGGAAGCAAGTGTAGTGAAGTTTTTGATTTTATAAAAATGATTCTTAGGACATTATATTTAGCAAATAATTAGAAGAAATTACACTTATTTTGTACGTATCTTAAGCGTATACCTATGTGGCATGCAAGGGATTTTTAAATCGATTTTTAATGAATGAGATATACTGATGCATAAACATAAATAATAAATTAAAATGATTGTAAAAATATTCATCTCTGTGGCGATGCTACCACACAAGCCCAAAAACCCGGTTTATCTAACAAATTTCAAACCAATAAGTATTGGTACTGGTATAGGCCAAATTACAATAGGTAATGTAGCAATCAATATGTAGGACACCGTATTTACTGTACAGGAATTCATTGAAATATTGAGTAATCTTTACAAAACCTTGCAAGTTATGGTACCCCGTTCTCTTTTAGCATTTTTTTCTGAAATTTTATCAAGATATCTATTTCGAAATTTATGACGTCCTCTCCTTCGCCGAAATCATGGATAACATGAGTGGCTTCCGACTGTGGCGACAATATCGAGAAAGGGAGTCTTGTGAAAAAATGGCAACTAAATTGCAGCGACGATGAGAGGGAACTGCGTGGCGAAAAGCGCAGGAGTATAATACAAAAATCTTGCGTGGAATAATTAGAATATCCTTAATAAACGCGATCGCAATTGTAAGTATTTAAATTCCAGCGATAAAAACACGAAGAGCATCGCCGGACTACTGATGGCGCTTGCCGTGGCTGTCATCGTAGAGCAAATTAAAACTAACTTAATGTTCATACTTCGCAAACGTCCTTAAGATGTCCTTTTAGTTATTCACTCATTGTGCTACTTTTATACATCAGGGCAGCACTTTGAAGATCATACGGTTAACATTCATACGAACGTCGAGTTGACGATCCGTTGACGTGCAAATTAATACGTCGCGATTAGACTAGGGCCTCCTCAGGGGTTTAGTTACAATAATTGGTTTATAAATACCCAGTGGTACCAAAAACAAAAAAACTAAATCAACAATTTCTGACTATTCCCGATTTCATTGCTTTGACATTTATTATGTAGACCAGATTTTTGGGCTACTATTGTAATAATTGTTCTGTAAACGGGTTACTCACGATTTATTATTCATTTATTATAGCCGATATTTGGTTGCAGTTACATGAACCGTGGTTGGGGGGTGAAGGTGTTGTGTTGCTATCGACAGACAAATCCGTCGTGTTCGTTTTTGATTCATTTGACCCAACTGAACTTATAACAAGTTATAAATCGCGAGTAATCCGTTTACATAACAATTATTATGTTCAATCACAATAACTAAAAATCTTACTATTGAAATACCGATATTAAATAATACCTACTCCTATATTTCAAAATTTTCCCTAAAGATTTAAATAAAATTAATTGCGCACCGCCATCTATTGTTAAGATTTCAAATTACATTTGAAATAAATTCTCTAACATCAAATAGTCCAATTTAAAAATGTTCCAAGTTCGATAAAGACATTCTGAACAGACATTTGTTTTATCACAAATCGTAGAAATCATTGCACAATTGATTGATGTTTGATAAAACAATAATTATGTTATACAAAATAAAAGGGAAGAAATTAACTTAAAAAATAATAGCTATTTAAGTGATTCCCTTGCACTTATAAAATCTAAGAAATACAGCTAAAGGTTAAGAATAAGCTATGTATTTTAAAGCTATGAAATTCCTTTTAGTAATATGATACAGTTACAAGGAATATTTTCTATAATATGTATGTATATTTCAAATCCGTTAGTGATTTTGCAGTATATTTTTGTTTATTTTTACAAATTATATTTATCTATGGTTTTGCTAGGCACAATAAAAATATCTACGAAACAAAAATATATTTTATTCTTTACAATTCCTTCTTTTACAGCAACGTTTAGGCCACTTCATGCTTTTGTATTTAGACTTTTGAAATAATTTTTTGAATTAGTTTTTGTTAAAAAATTAACAATTGCACAAAATTGTCTATGAAAATACTTGATGTCCATAAAATATGGAATACAATATGTCCATGTTAAAAATAATGCGTTTATTATTTTTATTATGTGGGTCCTGGAATTAAATAATAGGGTGCACACTGCAATCCAACAGCCCCTGGGCGCACTTGTCTCACAGAAGACTACCTTGTAATGTACGGCATTTGTCACTGCTTATTCCTCAATGTACGTACGTGTTTCGGTAGTGACTGAGATATGCGAGACCCCATTCACATCCCATCCTATCCTATTTCACCCCATTTTCCCAACCCTTCCTCTAAATCCATTCCTACATCTTCAAAGGCAGGCAGCGCATCCGGTGGCGTGTCAACGTTTATAATTGTGAACTTAAGTTGGCATGTACCGTGGATGTTCATCGGCGAAAGTATCTACTTATCACCGGTGGATTGTATGCTCGTCTGCCGGTTACATCCCATAAAAAAAATATAAAATAAATAAAACACCTATATTCTTAAGTAATGTTTTAGTTTGAATAAATATATATCCGTAAGTATAATATTTTTTTTCAATGATTTAATTTAGAAGCCAAAACAAATTTTGACGGCTGTTGAATTTTAAAAATTTTCTTTCTAACTCATGTTACAAATATCAAATTATAATAGCTAGACAGACAAAAACTTTTGTTTAAAACTAAAAGGACATTTGATACATTATCTAAAAAACAATACCTTATTTATTATTTTCTAGATATTAAGACACCAGTGAAATAAAATAAACATGTTTTATTTTAAAAATCACATGTTAGAGCATGTGGACAAACAGAATCTGAATTTAACGAAATTTTAATTAAGAAAATCAATAAGTCCATATCGATAAAAAAAATCATTTTTCAGAAAATGTCACATAAACTGTTTGTAGAAGCTGGAAAATTTAAAGATTTTAATGCCATTTTATTAATTATTCATGAAGTGACCTATAAAAATGTTAATAAATATTAAAAAGCTGACCTAAGACATTATGTTTATGTTAATATACAAATTGTGTCTGATTTTCTACTGAATTAATTACTCTGTGTTCTTTGGCTGAATGAATACTTTTAATATTAAGTTATTAAGATTTTTTTTTTGTAATTGTATATTTTAATGTTTCAATGTTTTTAATATGAAACGAAATAATAATCTTAATTTAATTAATTTCGTTTAATTTAATTTTGTCGGGCTTTGGTCGGACTTTTAATGGGAGGAGAATGCAGGGATTTTTGTCGGCCAGTAAAATTAAACTACCTAATAGTTAAGAAATTAGACTAATAGTTATTAAGATTAGCAAACAAATGCATATGCAAGTCATATGCAATTAAATATCAGACATGATTTAGATTTGTATTTCAACTATACAGAATGTAACAGAAGCTTTTACGAAGCCCGAAGCCGGTCATTAACGTGAAAATATTACAAATATATGTTATTTTGAAAAAAAAGTTATTTTTATTTAACTTTTACCAAATTTTTCAAACAAATTTGTTATACATTAGGTGTAACGGAAAGCTATTTTGTTTTATTTTTGTAATAAAATATAATCATATTTTATTACGAGATATATAATAAAATATAAGCACTGCCAGTTACGAGGAAGAATTTATTCCGGTTATCTAAAATTTCTGGCTCCTTGAAAAAGTTCTTGAAAATCACTCGTTTAGAGGTGCTGCAGTTCCGCAGGGCTCGTGGTACTTGGTAGTCGGTTATTTTTCTGGGAATGGCTAAATTCTTGTGGCCCTAATGGCGTTTGAAGTGTCACCGGACATATATGGTTTAGGACGACCGCGGAAGGCGCTCAGCCAGCAGCAAAAAGTGTGTGCAGCAACGATCCTAAGGGCTCCCCCGCCGGTAGACCGACAGAAGGAACGGACCTTGACTTAGGGCGTTGCTTTGGGAGGGTACCGCGGGATCGCGACTAGGTGAGAGATTGTGGTAGCCGCCACTTATATTAATCAATAAAGTATTATTTTTCCAATAAATTTATTTTGTATTTATATGCCGAGGAAATAGTAAGAGCTTTCCGATAGATCTAAAATAAAAAAGTCAATTTTTTTTATATAGAAGTGGACGGACGAGCAAGCGGTCCCACGTGACGGTAAGTGTTACCGCCGCCCATGGACACCTGCAACATCAGGAGGGGGCATGCGGGTGCGCCGCCGACCTTGTAAAATCCTATTCACAGCTCTCTTGAAGAACCCCATATCGTAGCTTAATGGAAAGACCTCTTGAGGCAGTTCGTTCCACAAACAACGGGTGGTTACGGTTATAAAGGGTTTAAAAATACATAACACTAATAAATATGTATATCGGTTTACTCGTACTCATAATCTTGTAGGATCAATGGTTTACCAGATTTCGCGAAGGTTTGGGAAACATATTTAATGATCGACCAATGAAACGTTTGTGAAACCATTCTATGAATGAGTTATTATAATGACATTATTGAATTATAGTAGGTGTATTCGACAACGTTATATTTGCGGTTGGCGCTACGTAGTCGCCTATTGAATATTTTAACAATTAGCTGCAAAGGAGTTGTTATTTATTCGAACGCTTAATTCGGCATGTATGTTGTTATACAGAGTGTAATGAATCTATTAGCGAAGACTATATAAAAATGGTTTTTGTTCCTAATTAAATGTGTTGTAAACTGACAATCTCGCAAGCATATTATTATTAGGTAATAACAGTTGAAATAACAAATATTTAACTAAAACTTAAGATTCGATAACCCAACATAAACATTCCCGTCTTTGTATTAGGCATATATCTAGGAGAATTTTCAAAGAAATTGAATATAGATATTACAAAAAAAATAGTAAAAAATGTCGATTGATTCAGGATTATAAACGAATTCCTTCGCTTCGGTTTTCGGGAACACGTGTATGTATCTATAACATCATGTATATAGGTAAAAAAATATTGAATTTGAACTGAATTTTATACTTGAATTTTTAGAACAGCAATGTTTTTTCTCAGCCAAAGAACACCTACAGCTACGGATCCTACCTATGTACCTATCAAACTATGTACTACATAGTTTGACAATTTTTTAATTTACAGTTGAACTTTCACATGAAACAAAGTGGAAGTAAAGTTTGTTGGCATGAAAATGGAATGAAATCAGCGTACATTGTAAAGACCTGGTGCTGCCCTCTGTTGAGCCAACATGATGCGATTCGCCACGCATCTGTAGCAGCACAGGTAGGCTAAACATCACTTGAAGAGTATCCTTCTGAACGCTCTTCTAAAGTCCTTATTAAATATAGTATATATGACTGGATTTAGTACAGAGTTCATATAACCCAGCCAGAAGGCTATCGCGAACGCGCTGGAAGGGATTACGCAGTGCCTACACGCCGCCTTCAAAATGTACAGGAAGAAAAACGGCAGCCAGCAAGCGATGAAACTCCCCATTATCAACCCTAAAATCAACGTCGCCCTTTTCTCTTTCTTTCTAGCTAATCTCCTCTTCTCTCTCTCCGGGTCTCTGGGCTTGTGCTGTTTGGGAAGCGCCGGCTCCAGCTCTGACTTACTCGGTTGCTTTTTCTCTTGCCGCCTCGCCGAGTCCGCCTTTTTACCGAAGATAGGTTGACAGATTCGCAGTTTCAGAGGCTTGACGACGGCGCAGCGGCTTACGACCCCGGAATCTGAGGAAGAAGGGTCGAATTCAGAGACCATGTCGGTGTCGATCGCCACACTGGGCGCTCTGCATCTCTGTTGCTGCAGTTGGAGCTCACCATTGACTGAGAGTGTTGAGCTTCTGTGAGGACACGCTGCTAGCGGATTTCTTGTCACCTGCGCTGATGTTACCACCTGGAGAAAAGAAAACAGTAAAGGAGAAACATAAAGTATAGTAAAGGAGAAAGAAGAAACATAGCCAATTTATAAATGGTAAGAAGTGAATATCTAGATCTTAGATCAGTTTACGGTAAAATGTCCTGTAGTAGTACGTGACCGTTTTGGTAGTGAGTAAGATATATGCCAGAGCCCATTAACCATTCCTTCACAATATTATATGCCCTTAGCTCTTAGCTTTCATCCATAAGAGGATCCATAAGAATTGATAAGAGGTATAAGACATATCTTATATCTCTTAAACTCATCCCTTATTAGAGAGGTCTTCCACACTGTGGTATTCATTACTCATAATAACCCTCATTCTCATAACGTACCCGTAATGTCTCACTGAATAGAGAGTATAAGGGGATAAAGAATTATTTCACTCCCCATTCTAGTCCATCCCCTCTAAGGTGTAATGAGAAGTGTAAAGGAATTATCTCTCCAACCATCTCTCCCATCTCTCCAACTATTTTTTCTAAATTAACTCATAAATCTCCAAAAGTAGGCGAGAAATCCAGGGACGTGCCAACGTTCGTCATTCTGAACTGATGTTGGTATGGATCGCGGATTGGATGTTGTGATTGTATGTTACCGCGGATGTTGGTATGTGCGACAATATCCATTTATCATCAGGTAGACTATCCGCTCATCTACCACCTTCATGCTAGAAAAAAAGAAAGATTAGCAATCCACAAGATTAATTATCTTAAACTTAGTCATAACTTTGGTAGTAGACCCACTAAAAAACTATTGCTGTCAATGCCCATGATATTATTTATAAACAGATAGTTTAGCTAAATTGAACAGTTTATTGCAGAATTTTCTACAGGTATTCAGCAGAATCTGGTTATTCTCGTCACTACCTCTTATAAACATCCTCTCTGTTACGTATATCCCGTTTGTGGCATGTGTTCTTACTCACCTTCAACGTGTCTTTCCGTTCGTCCGGTGTTGGAGGGATGATTTCCCCCGCTTCGCTTGTAGATATGTCGGATGCAAAGTCGCAAGTCACCGTCGGAATTTGCACTTGTTGCGCTTCTATCGTTGATATTTGGCTTTCCCTGTGAAGCAACGTTGATTAAGCCAGGGGGTACAATGACTGATGATTCCGCAGGTTTATTGAGGAGGGTGCTCAATAACGGCCTATGATTTGAATAGCCTTTCAATTTGGATAATCAATTACGTTATACGTCAATGAGTGTAATAAGTCCGATGAATACGCTAGTTTTACAATGAATCCATATCAATTATGATGAAGCAGGTGGAAATAAGGCTCCACATGACACAAAATATGTAAAGATGGATGTAAATTTTCCCAAAAAATAAATTCCAGGATTGTAAGAAGGTCTTCTTGAAGGTCTTTTGGAAAATAGATCGCCTACAGTGAGAGTAAAAGATTGTAATGATATAAAAAGTTATTAAAAATGATTTCAAAATTATGTGTGCATTTGTATTTTAAAGCCATATATGGAGTAGTGTTTTAAGGCTATACATCGCTCGTGCACAAGACAATGTGCATGAGGAGGCCCATGGGCCTTATAATGGGCATCATTTTAGTATCCAGCTTTACGGCTACGGTTACTCGGGAATGAAACCTTTATAGTGGGTACTCACAGCTGTTCTATGGCTTTAAATACCCCTCATTTCAGTTCAACCAGTAATAAATATTCATTTAAGTCAGCATTTTTGTTGCTGAGTTCCGAGCAAAAGATCGATGAGACATGTAAATTTACACACCTATTATTAGAATTACTATCGACTCCCGCTGGCATGGGCAGTTGTGGCGTTGCGGGCATCGGCCTGGTTCCCTTGGGATTACTGAAACTGGTCTGCTGCTCGTTCTAGAACAAATAAAATATTGGCTAAACATTTGAAATCCCCGATGTATAATGTATGGCTATTGAAGATTTCGATAGGAAATCATAAACGCATGAGTATGTTACTGACTTGCTGCTAATTGTACTTTGTTTCCACAAGTATTTTGACCATCAGTGAAGCAATGGTATTATGTTTATATATGTATTATATATGTGTACCTGTAGGGGACTTTAGCCATAAAGTACATATATTGTTATGTACATAATTCACAATGCAGGATAGAATGTAGACACTACCTAATACTAAGTACATATTGAAGCATATTTTAGATAAAAATGAGTAAAGGTACTTACAGGCCTAGGCCTTGGGTTTTTCCTGATGCCTCGTCTCGCTCTTGCCTTAGCCGCAAAGTATATCCTTATGTACACAAACACCATGATGCAGGACGGTATGTAGAAGCTGCCCAGTGCAGAGTATATCACATAACCGATGTCGTCTGACACCTGGAAAGATGAAAAGGTTTCTTTTAGGCGTTGAGGATGGAAAGACCATGTGTACACCTGTTGTACAAAAGTTCTCAAATTTTGAGCAAAATCGGAACCTACAGCGTACATAGATTGTAGCTTCATAAACAAATGCAATGTTGGTTAGTGTTTACTAATTTTTATTTTTTTCTTCATACACAAACATGCATATTTATAGGCATTATTATCTTTACATATTATAATTTATAAGAGTAACCTATCTTCATAATAAAAGTGTACCTAGTATAGTACCTAGTAACAAGGTTTGTCACTACGGATTGATGTTAGCATTTGATGTTAGCACACACACACACACACACACAAACACGCACATTTCAAGGCGCTGTTATCTTCACATATTATAATTAATAATCTGTCTTAAGCTGAGAACCAATTTTTTACAGGTAGTCAATTACTTATCATTTGTTGAAACATTAAAAGGCATGTGTTTAGAGATTTTTAAAATGTATTTTGTATACTGTGTTTATGCTGTTGTTTCAAGTAAAATAAAATAAAATGTGCAGTGACTCGTATTTAGTAAACCAGTAGTTGTATCCGAGCGCATAAAAATTAAATTATGTGACATTAAAAAACAATGAAAAAGTTTTGAATTTTTTCTTGGAATTATTATTAAGATATGTAGAGATCTGAGTAGTTAGTGTTTTAAAACTACAGGGAACTTTAATCCTACAGGGAGTTCTACGGGTTTTATTTGTTACATAATATATTACATTTATTCAGTAATATATTTCTTAATTGACTTTTTTAGAATAGAAATTGCACTTATTTTGTTCATTCTGCTTTTCTATAGAGAAGGTGGCGGACAAGATGGCGGGCCACATTATGGTAAGTGGTCACCGTCGCCCATGAATTGACTAAATTGAAAATTGATGTCACCGTTTAATTGATTTAAATCAGTTTTTATCAATTTATATTCTTTGTACTTTTCATAATTCACAGCCCTTACAGAACTATTCAAAGAATTTAATTCCATACCCAATTTGAATTTCGCCACACAATAGAAGACCTGTGTTAATCAAACAGCTTGAGTCAGACCTACATATATATTATTTACCTGTCTAAGGCAAGCCGTGTGCACAGATTGAAAATTTCCTTCTTTTCAGCAAAATCTGAATATTGTGATGATGGTGCAAGGGATGGAGTACTGGAGATTTATTCTATAACATTTTAAGATCTGAGGTGACTTTTTGGCGGGAATTCGAGAAGTGATGGTTGAGTTATTGGATAGTTTGATTAATGCAAACATTGTGTAGATATATTTTGTTTTGTGGTTTAAGTGATACTTTATTAAATTTCAAAGTGTCTAAGATCAAAGTGTGAAATAAAAGCATTTTATTTTATCACAGGATGTTCATAAGAGAGTTATAAGAGCCTGCATGAGGGCAGGCGGCTTACAATATTCTGTTTTAATTTTTATAATAAAAGATTTTTTTTATGTTTCACTGTCTTTCTTTAGTGGACTTGCCAATTCGTTTGGCCAGCACAAGATGATGTGCACGAGGAGACCCATGTCCAGCTGTGGATGAGGAAAGGGCTGATAACGGGTTGCGGTCACGCGGGTTTCATTTTCCTTTACCGCTGAACTAGGGAGAAGTGAAAAAAGAGGGTAATGGTATACTTAGGTATATAAATGTATTCGTAAAAAAGTATTAATTCCGCTTTCTGCTCGTCACATGTACCTCACCTCTTATTTTGAAACGCCTTTTCAAGAATTAATCTTTGAGTACATTGTCCAGCTTCAATGGTCCACCGTCTGCCCACGCCATTAGATGTATGAATTGTGGCCATATTGCTTCGATTGAGTTTAGTTTTTACGTTGCGTTTTACCCATACCATATCATCAGCCTGTGTCTCTCCACTGCTGAATATAGGCCTCTCCCGCGGACCGCCACCACGCACGGCCTTCTGGTCTTCTCATTCATCTGGCCGGAGGGTGTCCCAGCAACGTTACCCGGTAAGTGATCTCAATTCGAGGACACGGCAACCACATCGGTTAACGATACCGCGATAGATATGTTTTGACGCTATCATTTCAACTTGCTGATTATTTGCTGACGAGTGGCTGGAAATTGGGCGTCGGGGAAACCGACGTGACGAGTGACGTGATCAAGTCGATCGTGCACTAAGCGAATTACAATTTTTACTTTTTCTATAAACTTCTCTGTATTATCCCTCCTTAGACATCGTGAAGTAGTCAATAAACAACGCGCATCGCATGCGTTCCGCTCTGTTGACGCCATCGTCGCTGACGCATACGATCGTGCGTCTGGCCTTTCTCACACAAGGCTATGTAAGTATCCGACACTTGTTAACTTAAGTATCTTGATGATTACCGTTTCTTTTCATATGAAAGGAGGCGGACGGGCAAGCGGTTCGAGTGATGGTAAATGGCTACCGCTGCCCACGGACACCTGCAACACCGGCAGGTATGGGGGTACGCCACTGACCTTGCAAAATCCTATTCACAGCCTTCTTGAAGAACCCCATATCGTAGCGTAATGGAAAGACCTTATGGGGCAGTTCTTTTCGTTTGTATTTTTCTATAGAAGTCCGTGCATAGCACGCGTCAGCAACATGTAAGCGACGCTAGTCTCTCGCGACCGGTTACTACCAGTCCTATTCTTATTACAGCATAGTCGCGATGCGAGTCGTAACGATTTTAAACATGATAATCGCGCTACTTTATTGGTTTGGCCACGTTTTTTAAAGGGGCCTATTGGCCCATGACAGATGACGACTTACACTGTCACCGAGAGCAAATTCATATATTATTATAACCTCACTTTATCGTGCGCACACGTTCGTTTTTGTTGCCATCCTCGGCACCACGCAACAACCCAGTGCATTTCGTTATTTAAACATTTAACCGGGTCGCAACCCCAGGGAAGTGGTTACAGAAGTGAGTGATCACGTCTCCACCGGCTGCTGGATGTGCAGCGCCTGGAATCTCCCGCCTAAATTATTTTCTATAATTAATCACTTTTCTATTTTTCGTCAATTATTTATGCACGCACCGCGCCCACATTTAGTAGTCTATTCTCTTTATTTCACACCCCGCAACGCAGAATCATTTGGTGTCTATCCCATCGCGCATACACACTATCAAGTAAATATTTGATAATAACTTTGTGTCTGAAGTCGATAAATATCCCTGTCTTTATAATGAAAGTATAAATTAAAATAATAAGTATTCCAGAAAGGATGATATACCGAAACAGCGCGGTTAGAGATAGGAAAGGCATTTGTGTTGAATACCTCTTCGTAAAGAAACAAGGGTAGCGTCAGCCGTGCGGTGTCCGCTTCGCAATCGCATTGGTTGCGTCGATTTGGCCAAAGTTTCAATCTCAGTGCATACTGTAAGTATAATCTATATACATAATATAAAAATGAATGTCTCTTTGTTTGTCCCGTATGCGTTCCTATACCATTCATCCGATTGCGATGAAGCTTTGGTGAGTTGATGGTGATAAAACGATGAAACGCTCGCGAAGATTTCTGAATTAGTACTTGAAGACCACGCGACCGAAGTCGCGGACAACGGCTAGTATCTTATAAATCATGACTTTTCGAAGACATCGATAACATCCGAGTAACATCGATTTATCCGTAAGTCATTAATCGTAGTTTAAAAATCTGTTTAATAAAGATTAATATCGCTTTAGAATAAAGGTTAAGTTCGGAACAAAATCGACTTGCGAATATACCTATCATAAACCTCAATATTAAGTCAGTAACTTAGTAACATAAACAACATAACCGTAAATACTTAACCAACTGCTACGAACCATGAGTCTTTTAACAGGTAGTTTTATTAACAAACTGAATCCCTTTAGCGTAAGCGCTTTTGTCCCAGGCCATAAACATGAAACATTAACTCGTGGACATTTAAACACCCTCTAGTTGTAACGTAACACATTTGAATGGCGCAACGGCTAGTTTAACAGCTATTGTTGTTGAAACGGTTAGAGGCAATTTACTAGTTTTATTTTCTACTTAAATGACATGTATAGAGGCGGAATCATATTTGTATACAGAAACATGTTACGATTTTGTAAAGTTAAATTTATTTAATAGAAACTTACTTGTAAATAGTAATAGTAGATTTTTATCTATTAATCTGACGAATTGAATCAGAATAAATGGACTTGATAATTTATATTTTATGTTCTAAGAGTGATATGAAATTGAAATACAAATGAATGCAGAAAGAAATTTTCGGTAATTATATCTTGATCTTATAGCCCGGTTATTATAAATCAGTTTTTTGTTCTTACCCATTCAAGCGTTTCACCTTTGAGTTTTTATTTTTGCAGGCATCCCGAATACACCGAATTGGTTTATATATTTGTAAAACGGTTTATATATTTAACAGCTTATATAGCGAAAGGTTTATATTATTTATTATATTTCACACTTCATTACACAAAGTACAGAAGGGCGGGCTTAATGCTACAGGGTGAAAACCTTCTTCCAGCCAACCTTCAGGAAAGGAAAGATATTAAAGCGGCTCAATCAACGTAGGAGAAGCAAGAGAGAAGGAGAAAAGAATAATTGAAGTGTTATTTAAATAAATATGTAAATTAATAATAATAATATATATATATATATATATATATATATATATATATATATACACATAAATACACTACATACATACATTTAACATTATATTAAATTAATAACTTCTATGATCCGGTTTCTGTTAGTCTGTAGGTGGTCTAATTTTTAATTTCAAGTTCGACTTATATTATGCTATCATTCAATACAAAAAAAACAACGAATATCCAAGATGTTTATGGTACGCTATAATACCAACGTACTTTTTTGAAATAATATGGTGTGACGCGGCATGGCCTGACGTGAGCAGTGGAGAGACGCAGACTGGTATTATGGCATGGTGTGGTGTGGTGTGACGTGGCATGGCCTGACGTGCCATAGCGTGAGCAGTGGAGAGAAGCAGACTGATATTACCCATAGCATGGTGTCGTGTGGTGTTAGGTTGCATAGCACGATATGCTATAGGACTCTTATGAATCTCACTATGTCGGTATATACTCGTAATACGTAGGTACATTTCACGGCAATCTTCACAAAAACCGGTCTACTGCGATTTACACAATTTAAATAAAACAAAGTTAATCCCTTTAATCTACGTAGTTATTTGTAAACGACAAGGGAAGACAAAAGGGGGTGACCTAAAATATAAAATGGAAATAGGGGTTCAGTTTTGCAAATGAAATGACCCATGATCTCTGCTGCGATAACTTTTGATACTTTTTCTTTGACTGCCCTTCATTCAAACCTCAACTGTATTCTTTAATGTGTTAACTCCAATTTCCATTGAAAATTTCCTTAATAGTTACGGCCTTTCACTGTTGATAAATTCCATTTGGGATGTAACAGCGTCATTTGGATTTCAACTTGCTGGATTGTAGGTTTAAAGTTGATTTTTGATTGCACTTTTTCAAGTTACGACGTTTTACGCATCACGAATAGTGTCGTTTTGGCTCGCTTGAACGAGAATGGCGCAGATTTTGAATGGATCATTGTGTGTAAGTGAAAACGTGCCCTCTGTAGAGGCTAGAATTACGTTGTAAATGAGCGTAATACATTATCTGTATAATGATATTGTTTATGGTAATTATGTATTTGACTTTGTGGTGTGGTGTGACGTGGCATGGTGTGAGCCAGGGCCGTCTTTACCAGGGGGTGCAAGGGGTGCGGTGCACCCCGGGCGCTCACCTTTTAAAGGTAATGAAAAAATATAACGCTATAGTAAACAATTACACAATAGGATATTTGACTGTCATAGGATACACAATAGGATATTTGACTGTCATAGGATACACAATAGGATATTTGACTGTCATAGGATACACAATAGGATGTTTGACTGTCTTAGGATACACTCCCGCACCCCGGCGCAGAATAGACTTAAGACGGCCCTGGTGTGAGCACACCATAAGACTTGTAGTAAAAAGTCTTTAATTGGTGAGATATGACAGTTATGACACTGAGAACAGGCCTGATCTAAAATTTCAAAGTCACTCAGAGAAGTATGAACAAAATTATAATCGGAGTTTCTTGCGGGTTAAAATCGAAAACGAAAAGATATGCCAAAGGATGAAAGTGTGAAGTGGTAATGAGCAGGTCAAATCTGCCGCTGGACCGACAACCGATATGGTAAAGAGATGAGTTCTTGAATGGGGACTACGTGTCCGAAAGCGCAGTGTTGGCTCCCGCCGGCCCTTGGCAATCGAGAAAGTCATTTGGTGGTGCTGGTCGAGTTGCTTGTGTTTCACTTAATGTTATCTCCTCTCATTACAAACATCTATCAAATAACAGAACCGCTGCTTTTTGTAAAATCATCAAAGAGCAAAGAATTCTAATACCGGACTTTTGGACGCCGAACCTCGGACTCAGTGGATATTGTCGCCCTCCAATATCCGTGATATATGACAACATCGAGAATGACATACGTTGGCACGCCCCTGGATGCCCTGCTGCATACCTTCGGAAATTCAGGACCGGGTTTAAAGAATTTTTTGGGAAAATTAGGAGGGATAAGATACCGAGTAGATTACTAGATATGGATAAGATAGCTCACTCACTATCGAAACACGTACGTACATTGGGGGATAGGATAAAGTGGGAAATGCTGTACATTTTACGATAATCTTATGTGAGAGAGGGATAACTTGGGCAGCGGCTGTGGAAATACATTTATAATAGGGGTTAAAGTATGAAATTGCCGTTTTATAGTAATAGATACTTTGAATTGACATAAAACCTTCATGGTGTGAGATTTTCGAGTGAAACTTTTTTCACATGATACCTATGAGGTTCTTGTTTTAAAGAATGTGCAACATTCGATTTTAGACATTCAATTGTTTTTTTTATTCAGCTTAGACGGGAAAGATGGGTACTTCGAAAATCCGAGTAATCTTTGAATATGAGTTCCGACGCGGAACTAACGCGGCAGAAACGGCTCGCAATATCAATGCTGCGTTTGGGGAGGAGACTGCTAATGAACGAACCATGCGTTTTTAGTTTTTTAAAACGCTTTCGTAATGGAAACTTCGACTTGAAGAACGAACCACGTGGAAGGCCGCCCACACAGGTGAATAACGCTGAATTGAAGGAGATGGTGGAAGCCGATCCGAGTCAAACTACCCAGGAATTAGCGGCATGGTTTAACGTTACCTTACTCATTTTCATCAAATCAATAAGATAAAAAAATAGGAAAAATAGGTGCCACATGATTTGACTGATCTGCAGAAAGAAACGCGTGTTGAAACTTGCGTTGCCTTGTTGAATCGGTACAGAAATGAAGGAATATTGGATGAAATTGTGACATGTGACGAAAAGTGGATTCTTTACGATAACCGAAAGCGAAAAATGCAATGGCTGACCCCGGGTCAAACGCCGCAACAGTGCCCTAAGGCAAAGCTTACCAATAAAAAGGTAATGGTAACTGTTTGGTGGTCTATTCATGGTGTTATTCACTATAGCTTTCTCAGGTCTGGTCAAGCAATAACAGCAGATGTTTACTGTGCCGAACTTCGAACAATGATGGCGAAACTAGCAGTGAAACAGCCCCGGCTCGTGAATCGATCTTCACCATTATTGCTCCATGATAACGCAAGACCTCACACTGCACGAGAAACCGTTGTAACTCTACAGGAGCTGCAGTTAGAAACCATACGCCATCCTCCGTACTCGCCAGACCTTGCTCCAACGGACTACCATTTTTTTCGTGATTTGGACAATTTTCTACGTGGTAAAAAATTTTCTTCCCAAGAGGCAGTACAAAATGCTTTCACACAGTTTGTCGAATCTACATCCCCAGAGTTCTATCGCAAAGGCATAAATGAACTTCCGATTAGATGGCAACAATGTATAGATAATGAGAATAAATATTTTGATTAAATAAATATGTTACATTTTAGAAAAATAGAAAAACCCGTATAGGTTAGTTGTAAATTATTGAAATTTTAAATAGTTAATATTGAAAAGAGTACTTACAAAAAATAACAATATTATATTAATTTAATCTCAAAAATTTAAAAACCCGAACACTATCGAGAACCTCGACCGGACGCTCTCCGTACACGGCCCCCAAACTAGGCGAAATCGAGGTAATTTCAGACGAATGGGAACCCTGACTACAGAAGATGTCATGCTAAAGTACTCCTATAGTCGGATGCTTCAACTCTTCCACTCTTCAACTCTTAGCACGAGCACTTATTTCGAGAGTATTGTCGATCAAATTAAACATCGATTGCACAAGTGTGTACCGATCCTAAATTCCCTCCTATAGGTACGGTTAGCAAAAACAAGTAATACACAATCGCGCTAATGTAACAAAACCGAGTGGTTTTCTTTCTTCTCTTTAGTTGAAATAGGCGCTCGTTATATGCCTTGAGTGGTAGCGACAGCAAAAACTTAGTTACTGATTTTGAAATCTTAAAAAAATATACAGAATTTCAATCAACTTTGGTGTAGTGTTAACCAATATATAGAGACTTTCTGACAGGTGAATGGGTAATTCTGACTTTAAATGGGTTTAAAAACATTTAGGAGCAAATCAGGGGTTAACTCATAAATTACGAAGTTACGGCCGATGTTATGGGCTATTTATATAACCAAAAAGTTTAATACGATATATCGGTACGAACAAAATTCTTTTTATATTGGTTGCGGCGAAATTCTACTCTGATCGCGCGAGATAACGATCGATGGATTTTCACAAGAGATACATCGGAATCAGGCGTTAAATTTTACTATAACAAGGGAGATACATTGTAGATACTCGGAAATATCCGACATATAGAGATCCGGCCGAAGGAGTTAGAGTAGGGTATATACCTCTTTGGTCGTTCGGACTTCGATCGGGCCCGAAACTTCGTAGGTGAAAAATCAGAGTAAAGAGTGATCGGAGGGTGCAATGTCTGCATCCTTCGACTGAGTAGGAAGGATGCGATAGAACGTCACAAGCTTACCTATTTACTTCCTTCCGAGCTACAACCCTTCGCCACCCCCACTGTGTTCCTCCACTTCGTACGGTCCTTTGTTTCTTTCTTCAAGGTGGTTTTCTTTCTTAATTTGGCTAGGTCTTCCCGTCTGTCCATCTTTACTTTGGTCTGCCTCTTGGTCTTCTGTGCTGTGGGAGCCATTTCGTAATTTGCTTTACTCATTGTGACTGAGACATCATATGTCCAGCCAATCTTAGTCGCTGTGCCTCATCACCAAACTAAAAATATTATTTCCGTCCTTGCCATAAAGCAAGCAGTTGTTATAAAGAATCAATATTCTGTGCTGTGCCTACTGGAATAATTTTGTAATCACGTGACACTAACTGGTGGACAAATAATCAGTCTCTTGTTCAGTAGTCACCGATAAAATGTTAAATAAATAAAATTAATGAAAGGTTAAAGGTCAATTGATACAATTATTTTGTTTCAAGTTATCCTTGAGTATATTTTTTAATTTGCGTGAGGGTGGCCTGCTTCTCTGGCTGTCTGTCAGCGTATAGGTGCTTGCTGAATATCAATGCTGTGGATTATCTACAGCGTTTGTTGAGCCCGTTCCATTTTGTTACACAATATACGCAATTGTGGTGTTGTGACAACGAATAAGTAGGTATATTTTCTTCCTGCGTCCTTTTTCTAAATAAATAAAAATCTCCATACATTTTTTTCTGCCGACCGTACACAAAGTACGCCAGTTTGGAGATAATTCGCCAAATCAAGGAGCCCGGTCGAATCTTAGTAATGCAGTTATCTTGTATCTCTGCGGGAGACCACGGTTCAGGAATAAGTTCCGAACAGACGAACAAAACGTATTGCTGTGTACGTATCTAATGAGTTGGGTAAAGTTAGGTTTATTTGTAAGCATTATTAGGAAAATTGTGGTTCGAAAATCAGCTTATTCTTTGATCATCCAAGTTAATAAAATTTAGTAATACTTGTATCATAAATCTGATAAATCAGTTATACTGTGTTCATCTATATGGGAATAAACTAGATGACACATTATACGTTATTATCAAAGAAACCTGGTTGGCTACTTATAGGGGTTCATTAAAAAGTTAAATTTGGAACTTAAGTACAACGTAATAAGAATGTTCCATTTTCAAATCACATATGGATTAAATAATCCGGCGCTAATGAACATAGAACACCATTAGATTGTAGATGTATTCTTAAATCGATGATGGTTGTAATATTATTGCACGTAAATAAAACCGTAACCAGTCCTTATATCGTCCACTGCTGGCGACTGGCCTCTTCATGCACATTGCCTTGTGAATGAAGGTTGTATGGCTTTAAACGCCACGCTGCTGGCCGAGTGAGTTGGCGAGTCCACTCTTATAGAGGTGGTGTAGTCACTCAGCGCTTGTGATAGCGGCTTTGTTATCACATCGCTTTCTACGATACCCTCGGGAAAAAATGTGGTGATGCTATTCAAAAGACAGCATTTATTTAGCTACTAGCCGTGTGCCCAATGAGATCTCTCATCGGCAACATCTCGGCAACCATCCGACTTTTCTCCCGTACAAACTTTCGTCCCTTATTTTACACCCTTAGGGGATGGATTTTCAAAAATCCTTTCTTAGTGCTCACCTCATTTAAACTCATTAACGGTGCTCATATAAAAGCGATTGTTTTTCATAAGTGAAAATGTAATTATCGCAATTTAAAATTATAATAAATATGTATTTATTATGCAAACATTTAGTTTTCATTTTTACAGTTCAAAAACGAAAATGTTTCTGAGGCAATCTTTACTTAAACAGCTTGATTAGGTAGCTACCGATATATACTCGTATTGAAACTTTTTATATAGTAAATAGAGTCTGAGATAAAATACAAAATATTCAATACAAAATGTAAATGTTTAATAAGTTATATATTTAAACTGTTAAAAATAAGATCGTTTCTACTACAATTTTGTTTTTGCAGTTGGCGTCTCGTAGCCGTTTACTGAATAATTTGATAACAAGCTGCAAAATGTTTTGTATTCGCTCATGCTTGGTTGGCCAATACTATAAAGTCTGATGCCTTTCCTTTCCGCAGAACTTGTTCCAGGAAAGGTTTGACGTGGAAAACATTAATCTGTGACTAAATTTCCATTCAGCTGGAAAAAATAATGTGGCGCAACTTTGAAATAAATTCGAAGGAAATCATAAGAAAGTGTATGTCTGAAAGTGTAAGAGAGTCTGGCAAATAAAAATAGTTGGAAAAATGATTACGATACTTGAATTCAATGCTAGGCTAATTTGATTATTGAATTCAAGTATCAACGTTATTTTTCCAACTATTTTTAGTGATAATCTATTTTTTTTTTTGTCCTTTTTCAGTCTCAACTTTCATATGCCAGAATTGAGTTCTGAGTTTTTAGCGTAGTTTGTTTTATTAAACAAAATCGAGACCCTGTTAAAGTAATCGTTAAATCTTCATAGTGTGGTCGGAGTACTTTTTTTTTAATCTCGTGTAAAATTTATTTCAAGACATTTTGATTTTGAGCAGCCGGATCTGACGTAATGTTTTGAAAATTAGTTTTAGAAATCAATCACTTGTAGTGTTAAAATATAGACATTATTATTAGTTAAATGATCGATGTTTGTAAAGTTTCAAGTTAACATGGAACATTTTATGGAAGAGTTTGAGTAGAAAGAATATGAAAATATCCACCTTTATAAGAAGATCCTTCGAGGTTCACATTGATGAGAAGTAGTAATAATAGATGAGAGTTCGTGGAACAAATTGGTGAAAATTTCATCAAAATCGGCTCAGTTACTTAAATTACACCCAATAAACAAACAAACGTTTTTATTTAATAACACTACTTTTAAAACAAACATAATTTATTTATGAAGATCCGGACAAAGTCATGTGAGTTTTCTAGTTATAAAATTCGCAAAATTCGCAAGATTAAAAATATTGACACAAAATGAATATTCATGAAGCCCAAAAATAATATCAGTATTCAAATAGGGTTTCAAATAGTGATATTACAACAGGGATGGAATTAAAACAACGTATCAAAAGTTAACATTGTATGTAGGCTAGATTACGGTCTTACCTTGATACATGAAATTGTTTGCACTGTATTAATTTTATTTTGGGATTGAATTGGAATACGTTCTCGGATTAAGAGATTATAATTAGGGATAATTGTTTTAATACATTATGACGTATAGTTTTTTTAATGGGAAGAAGGAGGCAGATAATCTGATAGGATTAGATATAATGTCAGTAATAAAAAATATGTTTTATTTTATTATACCTATATATATCCGTGGTCTCTGACTATGGGCCTCATAAATAAGCTCACTGTCGCACAGCGAGCTATGGAGAGGGCTATGCTCGGGGTTTCCCTACGTGATCGAATCAGGAATGAGGAGATCCGTAGACGAACTAAAGTCACCGACATAGCCTCTCGGGTTAGCAAGCTGAAGTGGCAGTGGGCAGGGCACATAGCTCGAAGAACCGATGGCCGATGGGGCAGAAGGGTTCTCGAGTGGAGACTACGTACCGGCGGACGAAGCCGAGGACGTCCATCTGCTAGATGGACAGACGACCTCATAAAGGTTGCGGGCACCCGCTGGCTGCAGGTCGCTGCCGATAGGTCTAAATGGCGGACAATGGGGGAGGCCTATGTCCAGCAGTGGACGTCCAAGGGCTGAGATGATGATGATGATGATGATATATATCCGATATTTGATATATATCGGATGTATATCATGTATATAAAAAAGACGCGAATTTCATTCTGTAAGTGGTTTTAATGTGTCAAAATTGTTAAATGAAACTTTGATTTTGATTAATGGACTTATTTATTATAAAACAAAACAAGGAGTAAAATTAGAGCAATAAAAAATTAGAGCCTTTGAAATTAATAAATAATTATAATCAGTCTACATAATCAACATTCAACTAAATTATAATTATATATAATCTTTAGTGTTGGATCATTGGCAGTGGCAGTCATCATAATTTTTATTTCGTCTGTATAACAATAATAATAAAGCGTGGTATCTGCCAAAATTCTAGTTTTAACGATAAACATATATACGATACATATATAAATATAAAATTGATATATATCCGCTGATATATATCAGTGAACCCTGGTTTAGTTACATTTGAATATATTTTTGTTTAGTTAAATTTACTTAGTTTATAAAAAAATATATACTATATATCCTATTAATATTATAAACGCGAAAGTTTGTGAGGATGGATGTATGGATGTTTGTTACTCTTTCACTGAAACTACTCAATGGATTTTAATGAAACTTTACAATAATATAGCTCATACATCAGAATAACACATAGGCTATATTTTATTTTGAAATTAAAAAAAAAAACTTATAAACCGAAGCGAAACGAGGGCGGTTCGCTAGTATAATATAAAGTGTATAAAAATTTGAATATATTCTTGACATTACATTTTTATAATTAGTCTTTTTAACATAATGTTTAATTATAAAAATGTAGTCGTTAAGATTATCTCTAATTATAATTAACATACTAATATACTATTACTATTATACTTAAATACTCACAGTAGTAGTATTGCAAGTAGCGGGAACGTGCAGTTTCTCATAGTCGCAGTAGTACATAAATTAGATTTTAGACGTCATTATAAGGTGGGAATTTGAAAAATGGAGGTTTAAGTCATCTTTGAAAGTATTAATTTATGGTTGAAAGCAAAGTGCAGTAAGATAATAGAAGTCTAGAAGAATGTTCCATAGGTCATGAATATTAATGTGAAAATGTGCTGGCAGTGCTACTAGAGAGGTCCGGATTGAAATAGCCCGAGTATCACTAATTTTAATGCAACTGCAATCAGCCCTTTTATTATCGACTGTTGGATATGGGTCTCCTTCATGCGTATTGTTTTGTGCATGGGGGCTGTGGCCAAGTGTGTTGGCCAGTTCGCTCTTTAGCCAGATCTTAAGCATATGTTCATAGGTACCTATAGATCATACCTATTGTAAGAGTCCACATATTGGCATCGCACATTGGCATCTCGGATGTCCACGGACTACAGTATCCACTTACCATGAAGTGGACTGTACGCTCATCAACCGCTTATTTTCATTAAAAAAATCGGTAAACTTCAGAAAAAAGTTAAAATACCGTGTTAAAAGAGTGCAGGTATATTTTATTTAAAACTGTATATCTGGAGCATGTGTATCCACCAATTCATACTGAATCCGCGCGGTGAATTACGGCCCGAAACTCCCTAGTGAATTATTGGAGGAGGCTTGCACTGTGGGACATTATAGGCTGTCATCGATCTCTAAGAAATCATCAGTAAAAATAGATAAACTCTAGGTTTACCTATTTTTACTTTATTGTACAATAAATTGTACAGTCACAATAACAAAACAATCATAAGATTTTAGTGCAAACACAATCTTGAAGTAACGAAATTTTAATCTTTTATTATTACAAATAACGCTACAAAACAATGACTCACACTAGGAACCCTGTGTCGTGGATTCAGAGAGACATGCAAAGACGAACAAAAGACATCTAACAAATAAGAATAACTGGCATATTATATAAGAATAACTGGCATATTATATAAGAATAATTGGCATATTATATAAGAATAACTGGCATATTATATAAGAATAATTGGCATATTATATAAGAATAACTGGCATATTATATAAGAATAATTGGCATAAAAGTTAATTATTTCTTGCGGCAGTACAACAATACATGTTGTAAAAAAATGACACCTAAACAAGTAACACGAAAACTGTCCTCACGAAAGCTATCCTTCCAGGCAACTTTTGGGTGTTAAGGAAAAAAATGAAAACCAAAAAAAATATTATATTAAACATTCAATAAGATTAAATTTAACGAATGAATACATAGTACAATACACAAAAATATCTCCCAGAATTATTTTACCTTACGTAAATAAATTTAATTACAGCGCAGTTAACAAGGTGTTGCTAACATCAAAGGAAAATTTAATTTTGTAACAAAAAGTAATTTCGGTAACAATTATGAGAACAAAAGGGAAAACTTCTTTGAATACGGTAAACTGTTTCGACACACTGACGATTGATTATTATCAAAATTGGTGTTTGATTTTATTCATTTATCATTACTTTTTCACGACTCCTGTACAAGAATAGATCAAAAACAATCGAATTAGAATTTCGTAAAGAATCCACTAAATCGCGATAGAGAATGATCGACGGATAACAAAAGTTCAAAGTTAAGTTCAAAACTTTATATAAAATCTATTGAACTTAATAATACAAACTTATTGAAATCACTTTAGTTACTATATCGACATTTTATTAAAAAAAAAAAAACATTTTTTTAGAAAACTAATGAAATCTCAAAGTCCTTTTGTGTATCTGATTGTTACTGCATTGATGGGTGACTGTATGATTTCTGAATCAATAAATAAACATATTGTGTGGGTTTGTATTACCCGCATTTGTGTGGTGCTGGGATTGTGAAGAAAGAAAAAAAACGCAGTGAACCACTCTTGCGATTTATATTCAGTACAGACTTAACTATCTGTTAGACATGCGTTTAGTGCGGTGACTACGAGTTGACTGCTGTGGTTTTTTTTTTTATGTTAGGAAAGACAATCAAGGAAAACCCTGCATGGTCACCTGGTACCATCTAGTCTAGCTAGGCCACCTCCACCCATGGTCCTACCAACCTTTTGGTTATACGGACCAAATCGTCGGGAGGTACGCGCCGTTCGCCTGCTAGGGCTATGTTTATGTTATACGGCGCGTATCTGCTGTGCCTCCCTACAAGTATTCTCTTTTGCCTGTGTCCCATAAGCACTCTCCCCTTTCTGGGGCTGTTCTACTCCACTAGACGATGTACTTCAGTGCCGAACAGCTCTTTCGGGCTCCTTTTCCTGTGCCATTGGTGTGCAAACTCTCTGAGCCCGCGGAAGTTCGCTTCGGAGGAGACGAGGTCGCAGTAGTATGCCGGTCCCTCCTCCCGCCGTACAATCCTCTCTAGCATGCTCCGTCGATATTCCTTGTATAGAGGACAGGACCATAGAACATGGTGCAAGTCCTCCTCTGCCATGCCACACTCACACTGACTACTCTCACACAGCTTCATATCATGCAGTCGCTTTCGAAAGCAGCCATGCCCAGTGAGTATCTGGGAAGTTTCATAGTCCGGTTCGACCCAACGCGACTTGAGTCGAACCGCCACGTCCGGGAAGAACCTGAACAGCTCTCTGCCTTTGCTCTCGCCAACCCACCTTTCCTGCCAGCTAGCCACTGTCTCGTTCCAAATGGCCTGTTTCCCAGCACGCGCCTCCTCCCTGGTCGCAAGTAAACGCGCCAGATCCATCCTGTCAGCGCGGATCACCTTAAGGTCCGCTGGAAGCACGCCCGCCAGTACCGGTAGGGCGAGCGTGCTGACCGATTTATATGCCTTCGTCAATAGGATCAACGAAGGCCGCTGAGTGCGCAGAAGGACGCTCTGAACTACATGCAAGGACGCCCGCTCAAACCAGCACGCCGCGGCATAGGTGAGTGTCGCCACATACATACCACGGTACAAGATCCTGAGGCCCCGGAATCGAATTCCCTCTAGCTAGGTCAGCTACCAGCTACCAGGTAGTGCCTCTAGCTACCAGGTAGTGCCGGACTCCTACCGGCTAAAAAAAAAACCTTGATTGCCTCGACATCGTGTAGGTCTAAATTCTTATGGCCTTGTGGCCTTTTAAGAGTCACGTAACTGCAGTGTTCTGGGATTCGCCCCTATTTAGGTATATTGATACAACGAGAGATGCTGGAGTTGGGCGTTTCTTTTGTTACGACGACCAATAGTGCGCTGTTTCGGCCTAAGTGCCCGTTACGGTGCACATGTGCAAGCAGTTTGTCTGGGATGCAATTTCTGTTTCTTTGTCTTTTCAATGTCAATAGTGAAGATGTGTAAACCGTTAGGTCGGAACGCGCTTTCTTGTCCTTTGTCTCATTCAATGTTTATAGCGGAAGCGTAAACCGTCAGTTTGTTATACAATGTCTTTGAACTTCAACATCCCTTTACAATGAATGAAATAACTGTCTGTATGGAACGAACTAACAAAGGTAATTTAACTTTAGTATCCTACCTTAACCTATTGTTATATTACACATTATACACTTATAAACTTATGTGCTATGTACAAATTATGTACAAATATTAGTTGTACTTGAATTAGTCGCTACATTATTAATACTCAGTCCTCAGTATCAATACTCATTATTAATTATTAATACATTATTAATAATTATTACTACATTATTAATACTCAGACAAGGATATTGAATTATTATTTGCAACTGTATTTATTAGATGCGACATAAGTGTTGGTATATTTAAAAAAAAATATGTTTGAATTTGTAAATGGAATAAGACTTGCAATTTTAAAGTTATTTTCTTCTTTTCAGATATGGCAATGGTGCAATTATCACATTCTGCCAGTGTCCAGTCACGTGGAACCAAGTCAGTGGAAAAATTAAGCGAAAAAGCTAATGTTGCCGCGAAAATGGTTTAAAAAGTCAAGGTCTTTAAATATAAGGACATCTTTATTATCCCCCTTTGTGCAAGGAACACTTTACGTTTTTCTAAAGTATTTTCATTTTGTTTCTCAAATTACCCTCTTACTGTGCTGCACTGAGTAAAAATAGATTAAATTGAATTTTATATTGTTAGGATAAACTTTTCTTGCCAAGCTTCGGTGAATATAAAATAAATGGACGAGTAAACAAACTTCACATCGGTATTAACTAATAAATTATTAGTTACCTTTTTTCGTATTTATTGTTGTAATTTGTAATCTAAAAACAATATTATGAGAATAATGAGGGTCTAAAGCGGATTGGTGGATAAATTGGTTTAACCGCAATCGTAACGAGCCCTGAGCGCATGAGAGATGTATGTCCTTAAACCACTTTAAGAAGTGGTATAAATCCTCAGGTTTTGTGGTAGCGGTTTTGAATAGCACCACCCCATTTCTTCCCGTGTGTGTCGTAAATGGCAACAAAGAGTTTATCCTTGGTTCACCATCTCCGAATCTTGTAAATTAATGAATTTCAGCGAATTTTGATTATTTTCAATAAGAGATGTAAAGAAAGTTAGTGCATTTCAAAGTTTTTTGGAAGTAACAACATTCAGTAAATGTAGGCGCTATACTGATTTTATATCACTATCGTAAAGATATGTCTATTCATTTCATATTAATTGAAGTTGCATCTCCCTTTATTTCCTTATTGAAGGTTTTCCTTACAAAGCAATTTTCATATTAAAATATCTTTTGGTTTGTTTATCATTTTATCATATTGTAACATTTCTGATGATGCAGTGTGGAACACGCTCAGGTCAGTTGGACGGACCTTCTCACGGTTTTACTAACCTTGTTGGTAAGCCGGATTCGCTGTGTCGTGGTCCAGACACAGACAAAGACACATCCAGACCGGAAACATTTTTTTTCTTTAAACAAATGAATGCCCGACCTTTTGCACAGCACGCAGGGGCAATACCAACTGCGTCAATCGGTCCTTGGGAGAGGCCTATATCGAGTAGTGGTGAGATACAGGCTTGGGGTATAGTAAGTGGCTAAACGAACTAGCCTGATAATATTATTGTTTGAATTTACAGTGTGAGGCTATTGGCTATGAATTTCAAGAGGCTAAATATTTTGGCCGTTTGATGGAAAAATTGATTCCTAGCAGACTTTACGCTATCTGGTGGCTTTTAATGATGCATCCACTAAATTACAGTTATGTAAGTGGCGGTTATGTAAATATTATCAGCGTACACTTACCGAAGTCTGAAACCATGTGTTGGGTTTTGGACTTGACTAAAAAGCAAAATCTAGGCCGTAGCATGGTCTCCTTAAATGAGCCGGTTTCCACACCAAAAAAAAGAAAGAAGAATGCAGAAGAAAGTGCAGTGTGTGTTTCTGGGAACCCTTACGCCCCCATCAGCTGAACTGTCTCGAGCCAATAAATTTTAAACTTCAATTAATCGCGTCGACTCCATGGTGGATTCCATGGAATCCGTTCATGTTCTGAGTTAATAATGATTCCACCATGACGACTCGAAGACGTCGCATCCCGCAACCCTCTTTTAGGAGAAGGTTTTAGGTTTTATCAAGGTTTTAGGAGAGAACCTTAGCCCATTCCATATGCGCCCGCGCCGCTTTTATATATAAAATTAATTAAGTGAAGGTGTCCATTTGTAAGTGACTTTGAATACAGTGGGAAGTGGGTGCAGTATGGTACTCAGGTAGTTGCTTTTCCATAGTTCTATTTGTCACAGCTTACAAACTACAATACCAGCAATCCTACAAAATAACCGCAAGGTGAACTTTGTGCCTCATAGACATATAAGTCCCGCGAACCACACCACCGTGAATACCCACACCGCGAATATTTCGTCAGAAATATTTCTATAAAATTATTAACCCGCCGCGAGACCATTTGGTACAATTTCCGTAACCAACACTTTTACCGTCCACTATTGGACACTGCCCTCCTCAGGCACACTGTTCTGCACGAGGTTTTTATACTTAAGGCACCACGCTTGCCAAGCGGGTTGGCGAGTCCACCCTTTTAGAGGTGATGAAGCTCCTCAGGACTTGTGGTAGCGGTTTTGTTATTGGCTAGTCGCCTTTAGCGATACCCACCGGAACGATACCCGACCGACTCGGCTCATATATTTATATATATAGTGCAATACCTCTAAACTTATTAGGAATTGGAAACTAATAAACAATTGTGTTGCTCTGAAAACAAAGTTTTTTTATTTTTGTATTTACATAGGTCCATACAATAAAAATTACACTAATTAACTTAAATCCTACCTGAAAACAAAGAAACGACATTTAAAGTTTATTATTTAAATTGCCAATTCCTTTTTATACTTAAATCTAAGAATATAATGAATGACGGTGACTTCTGTCAAAACTAAACATCAGCTGTTCTTCCAACCGTGAGGGCCGCCATTACTCACAGCGTCATCTATGGAGTACAGTACATGGTCACTGTTTACAGATAGAAGAGCGCTGTACGAATTAAAGAAATATAGTTTCTTTACATATATATATTGTATATACATTAATCATTATATATAGATTAATTAATAGGCATGTGTTTAGAGACTTTTATAATGTTATTTTTATACTGTGTTTATGCTGCTGTTTCATGTAAAACATAATAAAATGATTCTGTCTGTAAATTTCAATCGTTTTACGAGACCTATGTTCATCAGTTTTACTTTTCTCTGTTCCAAGTTTGGCCGAAAAAGATCTCCTTAGCGACAAGGCCGCCTAATGTATTCTGGTCATTTAAATATATAACCATTTGTAAGCAATAAAGTGTATTTATTATTATTAAATACAAAGTCTAATAAGTTGATATTTTTACAAGGAAATATGTTACATCATGTCAATTAATTCACAATTATAAGCGGAATTCATGGACATCTTGTATAGTCGTGCAGATGAAATAAACATGGTTTCGAATTAGATTATAATTATGATATAAGGAACCATAAATGTTTAGCAATAATAAACCACCAATACCGCAAACCCCGTCTAAATATACACGAGGCCGGATATTAAACTGGTTTACGCAGAAACCTTATTTGTTGAACAAATATTTCTCGTATTAATTTGGTTAGGATTAGTTATAGAGAATTTAGGCATGTACTGGCTACACAGCCATATATAGAATACTATATGGGATACCCTAGGATATAGGATGGAAAAATATGGATATAGGATGGAGAAAATATTTCAGAATAGGCGGTGAAAAAAAAAACATTACGATGAACAATATGAACACAATTTCTTTTCTAAAAAATGCTGGTTTTTGGAAATTCTAACAAAAATGTCCAATCTTTTTGTTAGAGTCCAAAATGCAGCACTGAAATTTCAAAGAAGGTATTACACGTTTTTCGCGTCGAATATAAATGTGTCCTACATGTAAAAAACGTTTTATCTTCAAAATATGTACCAACCATTTACACGATTATTCGATTTATAAAGATTTTATAAAGTTTATGATTTAAAACATGTGTTACACTTTTGTTCGTTGCGTGAATTCTTAATGTGCATATTCCTATGAGCAGTTACTAATATTTATTATAGAAATTGGCTTTATTTTTTACGTGTTAAATAAAGTAACATAAGTATTAAAGACAACGAAATAATTTATTATGACAATAAAACAACCTTATACTATATTAGTATCATCAACGATTAGAAATTGAGATCACTAAATTACAACTCGGTTACATTAGAAGTTCTGAAATTGGTCCTTTAAGGACATTCTCATGTACATTGTCTTGTGCATGAGGGATGACCTTCAAACGAAACCCTTTCCAAGAGGGTTTGCGAGTCCACTCTTTTAAAGGTGGTGTAGTTCTTCAGTGCATGTGGATTTGTTACTCCTTAATCGCCATATATACACCCACGGAAAGATATAGTATGGTGCCATTCTAAAGCCGACACCACACGATATACCTGTAATGTACCTAGCACATTACTCACCTAGCAGATTACTCAACAAAGTAACATTCCTAAAGGTCGTTATTAGTCGATCATTATTAATTGACATTCATTACCTAATTGAAGTGAAACCAATAAGTATGTTGTTAATTGTCTCTAAACTGAAAGTTGTATTGTAATAACGCAAATGACGTATTTTCCTAATGGTATTTTGTACGTATATAAGAACACGGAAGTCTAATATTACTCACTTAATATTTCACATTCGACATCTAACGTTGTAAGATACATTATTATAAATAAATTGTGTAAAGTAACTTGTGATTTTACTTCTACTGGTGGAGGCACATCACATACCACACGCCCATCGATTTGAGAATACATACTAGATATGTTATATAAGCACTCTAGGGCAGGCACATTACAGTCTAATAGTGTTCTATGTTGGGTAGTTAATTCTTTAATTTCTGAATTTGAAGATGAAATGTGGGTAGTTGATAAAACTCGCAGCTCGCACCCTGGACTACCCGCTTCTTCATTCAACCCGTGATCACGGCTGGTGTAACCCGTGCCGAAACGTCGAATAGAAATGAAAGGTAAACAAAAACCTTTAATTTTAGACGTTCAGACCAGTTTTTTTTCATTTTGTAATTAAAGCTTAGTTGTAGAGCAGAAGATGATGTCACTATATTCAGTGTATCTACCTTTTTGGATACCAGATTTGGCCTTGTTCTTCGGTGACTCCCAATTTAGACTACTGAAAATATCAACGTCGAGAATCCCTATACTAACCGCGATCGCAATGCGCCTTGAAATCGAGATGCCACGACAAATGAGACTTTTTGATAGTAAATGACCAGACTTACTGTAGATATTTAATGTTTGCTTTACTGTGATTGAACTGGACGAAGTTCAGTCTACCTTACATCCAAACTTGGTCTAAAGGGTCCTCAATTTCGGATTCAACACGACATGGTTAATCCTTAACTATTGAAGTATACACGGATTATCTCATACGCTTTACCCTTTGTACACCTTGTTAATCTATGTCGGGACGATCCGAGCTTCATCATATGGGAAGTTCTGCTTTTGTCATTTACTAGTGAGGGGTACGAGCTGCGGTTGTGTTGCTGCAACGCTTCACTCTGCACTAAGCTTGGCGCCTGCGGTCTGATCAAACACAGCTTAAACTTCGGAGTCGCGTGGATTACACGAAGACTTTGCTGGTGGTAGGTGCGGGTTAGGTTATGGGGATGCTCCAGGCTTAATTACACAAGGAACTCGGTTTGAAGCTTCGTCATATGCGGCTCAGCATCTGGTCTCTCGAATATTCAATTTAACACAGTGTAATGCCGTTGAGTGGTATTTGTTCGAGTTTAACCCGGCTAAGCGTTATCGCTGAAGCGACCCTTTGAAATTTTATACATAGTCTTATACATTTACATACATATACACATAGATAAACATATTCATACATATACATTTGAGTGGTTTTATACATATACATAGATGATCTTCGTTATGTCGAATTTAATTTATATTCATCGGAAGTCTCGCTATACGATCTCATATATCATTTTCAGTCCCATTTGAAGAAAATAGTTTTTTTCCAATACAAGTTTTTCATTTATTCACCTACAAATTTTAGGTAAGTAATGATTAACTTCGCGAGAAGAGTCGGACTAAATACCAGTAATATGTATTAAGTATATATATATTTGGAATCGCCCCTTCAAGATCTTTCATTTCATACTTCAAAACATTCAATGGGTTTCAAAGAGTTTATTTTTTTAAAGCAAACAATTTGACGTCCAAAGTCAGCCATTTTGAATTTTCAAAAAAGTGCCGCTGGCTAATCAAACTACACCTCAGTTTTCATAATCATTTGCTCCGTTTAAGCTTTGTGAAGGAATGAAAAAACGAATATATGTAACGAACGGGGAAAAATATATCCCACCTTTTCGTGGCGCAGTCGGGTAAAAATAATTAAGAACGTAAATTCACTTACATTATACATAATTTAGTAGGTAAACGTTTTTATGATAAACACAAGGTTACATTTTCACAAGAAGAAACTTGTAAAGATAAACAAAATCGTAGACACCCAATAATGTTACTTTTAAAAAAATACCACACTGCATTTTTTTGTGTAAACCAGTTTATACGTTTATTCGGCGAGGCCATCTATAATGCTTATCAAAAATATCTTTTCCCAAATTTGCTCCTTACTGGGTTTTGGGTATGATGAGGCAGCATATTGCTCCCTATTCCTAACAATTTCCAGCATCCTGTTGTAGATCACATACCTAAGGGTCAGTGTAACAAGTTTACTTTCGGTCCGTTAACGCAATAAACTGTTAGCTTTTGATATGCAACCTACGTTCCCATTTACTTCATTGTATTACTGTAATTTGTCGGCAGTAGGCGATTGGTTAATCGGGGGATTAACCAATTGGGGGGGGGCTAGGGCACTTATCTACTTGCGTCGATAAGCAAGTTAGATTTAGATATTTTTTGTAGATTTTCGCGGTCTGTATGGAGTAGGAGGTGCAAAAGCACAGTATCCAAATTAATCAACATATTTAAAAAAAAAATAGCATTTTCCAAATAAGTTTCAAACTAAGCTTAATTATAATAAATTATCTTCAATTTATATTTGTCTCTAGCATTGCTGTAATTTCATTTGCATGTCCTGGTTTAGTTAGGGGTGGAATATGGTGAAAGACAACATTAAATATTCACACAAAGATACACGTTAGTGAAAAAATAATACTTATCAATATTATTTATTTAGAATTATCTTCACACTTAGACATTAATGTACACACATACATAGATATATACACATATACTTGAACCTTACGCAATAGTATATTGTATAAGTAAGCCTAGAATACATTCTATACACAGTAAAATCCGTATTCGGCAATAAGCTTAAATTACATGTATAATTACAGTTCACATTCCTGTTTTGCTGTGGATTTTTGTTCATAAACAAATAAAATAAGTAAAGGGCTTATAGCAAAGAAATATAGCAAAGAAAATGATTTGTTTTGACAGCCACATACATTATGTACAAATGCTTCCCTTAGTTGGAACCACCAACGTTTTGGTTCTGACCATCTACATGAGGCAATCAAAAGGAATTTCTCAAACTAAATTTGATCCTAATGCTGTAATCAATTGAGGGGAATATCGGTTATAGATATTCGCTTTACTTTGATAACACATAAATTTGTAAGGGAATTTTGATATTTAAATGTAATTTGTAAGGGAAATTTGATATTTAAATGTAAATAATATTATATATCATTTAAATAACCACATAAAATACATTTTATGTGGTACCTCTTACATAATAATTAACTTTGGAACAGACCTTAGGGTAGTTTGATCGCCTGGGGAAGGATCCTCTCTATCTGCTTGTAAACGATAAATTATGCATTAGTGTTTTAGATGAACTCAGTGATACGAAATGATATGGGCCCGGGTCACTGAACACAATAATCGTTTAGTCTGTAAAATTGATATCACGTATACAGGCTGAGCGTATCTATACTCGACTCCCATTCCTGTGATCGTCAATTCAAATCTTTGGCCCGTGCCACTGAGTTACTATTGTAATTAAGTAGGTGCGAATTTTAAAAAATTGTCACGGCGGTGATGAAAAATATCTTGAGGCAACCCGCATGCTCCAGAAGCCCCCTGGTGTTGCAGGTGTCCATGGACCGCGGTGACCACTTACCATCATATGGTCCCGTCCGCTCGTCTGCCATATATTCTATGAAAAAAAAAACTGGAATATGCGATTCACGAATCCGCACTGAGCCGGCGTGGTGGATTACTGCCTGAAACCCACCAGTGATTTACTACGGGAGGTCTGTGCCCTGCAGTGGGACGTCATCGACTACAAGTACAAGTTAAACTATTTAATAGTAGGTAGCGCTTCGATTAGCAGCTGTTTGGAAAGGAGTGTTACCGTTGGGACTGGCGTATAGTCAGTAGTGCTGAGTAGCAATGTTGGATTTTTCATTAAAGGTTTTAAATGAGCAATTTGCTAAGAAACCGTAAAAGCATTTTGTAAAATTTTCGTTAAATTACAATTCCATTCGCTCAAGTATCGCTTGTCTATAGTACCTATTATAAACTATAAATACATAATCTTGTTGTCATAGTTTTCGTTGTATAAAATACTGAGTCGACATTACTTCGGTCAGGTGGCTTTTGATTAATTGATTAGGTAAGTGGTGTCTTCTGAAAATTACGATTAATCACAAATACTGAGATTCCCTAGGGAACCCAAATATAGTATATGTGCATCTGTATTAGTTTAGCATTTTAAAGTGAAAGAATTTAAAAAATCCCATAGAGTTTGAGTATATACTTTGTACATATAAACGACCAACAATCGGTCTTTCTTTGTGATTGTAATAGTCTATATGTCTCCTAATTTTTTCACCATATATTTCCATGTCCACGTTCCATCACATTTTTATGTCACGCACCATTTCTATGTTCTTTGTGATATCATCTCATTTGTAATTCCGATGTAATGGATAGAGCCCATGCATTTTATTTTCTTACACAGCCGTAATAAAATCTACTTATATCTATTCTAACTTATGTTAAAGTTTTCATGAGTAGCGCCATCTAGTGGCACGAAGCGTATACCATGATCATTTAATTAGATGGCGTTAACGCTGCATATTATTTAGGATAATGTGATTAGGATGCAACATACATTAGGGGAATAGATTAAAGTATGGAAATGTAGTACATTTCACGATAGTTTTCTTTAAGAGAGGGGTAACGTGGGCAGTCGAGTGCGCGCAGCAGTTGCGGGATTACAGCGTGCACCCTCTTCCTCAGACATCCCATTTTTAGTTTTACAAAGACAGAGATTACAAGGTAGAAGATATATTGTAGTGTAAAAATAAACGCAGTGCGCTCGACGCTCGAGCGTTGAGTGAGCACTAATGAACCTTCACGAGTGCTAAATGCTCGTGAACGTTGTAGACCAAATTTTTAACGTTTAACGATCTTAAACTATGGCGATGACGGTTTCATGGTTTTGACCTTTGGTCTTTGACCTCTTGGCCGTTGTCGCGCACCACCCCATCCTGTGGGTGTCGCAAACGTCGACTAAAGGTTAACAAAGCCGCTACCACAAGCTCCGAGGAACTACACCACCTCTAAAAGAGTGGACTCGTCAATCCGCCTGGCTTGCGTGGCGTTTTAAAGCTATACATTGTCTTGTGCATGAAGTGGCCCATGTCCAGCAATGGATAATAAAATGGCTTGCAAGGGTGACGGTGGTGACGGTGACGTTCTGAAACTATTGAGGTTAAAGGCTCGAGTCTAAAAGTTCTTAGAGTTCCTTCTTCTTAATCTTAGTCTAAAAGTTTATTAGAGATGTCTTACCGTTGTAAAATAAGGGCGTAAGTGATACTTTTTTTTAAGGACGAAGGCGGCAGACGAGCATACAGTCCACTTGATGGTAAGTGGATGCTGTCGCCCATAGACATCCGCGATTCATGGCAACATTAGTCCAAAATGACAAACGTTGGCACGACCCCGGATATGTTGCCTACCTTTGGAGATATAGGAATGGATTTGGAGAAAGGGTTGGGAAAATGGGGGGGATAGGATGGGAAATAAGATAAAGTGGGAAATGCAGTACATTTCCAGGTAGTCTTCTGTGAGAGAAAGGTAATGTGGTCAGTCGAGCGCGCCTAGCGGCTGTTGGATTGCAGTGTGCACTCTCCCCCTGACAATACTGATACTGTGTTACTAGTATCATATTTTTTTGTATCTGAAAATATCTGATTTGTATAAGGGAGGTTGTGTATTCCTCTGAGACGAATTTACATCGATTTTGTAATTAGGAAATTCGGATCTGGTAAGATTACTTACTTTGATTAATATTCAGGTTAAGTTTACAAGCTTAAAGTCCCCAGAGGGATAAAAAAATATAATGTTTAGTTCTATGGCAAAATATATGGTGAAATTGAGTTGAGCATTCCAATGCAAATTGTGGAAATTTTACATAATTACACTACACTAGAAACTATACAGATGCACTATTCAAGACATTTCTAAAAAAAAAACAATAATTTTCAACATTAATAACTATTTTCAAGTAACATGTTAGATTATGCAAAGTTCTGCAGAATTATTGAACTTTCCCAAGATGTCACAGGATGCGTGTAAGCGGGCATATATTTTTTAGGTACACCTTTTATAATTATAGCAATGCCCGTGACTTCGTGTGCGTAGACACTAGAGTATGTGTGGTTCGCGTGATTCCCGTGGGAACTTTTTAAAATGGATCTGGATAAAAAGTAGAATACAAAATAATAATAGTGATTGCTACAAATCCAACCCCTAAAGAGGTGAAACGGGATATCAAAGTTTATATGGAAAAAAATATATTTAATGGTCATATTAACCTGAAACTACGTTTAAATATTCTAAAATACAAAATTAAAGGCGTGTTTTACAGTTTTTCAAAATTGTGTCAGTGGACTAAAATACAGGGTGTCATATCTTGAATCAATAGTATCATTAAAGGGCTGTTCAGATATAAACTATATTCGCTGCCAGACGCGGTGATGATATTCACATGGGTACGCGATAACTCCTTCGTTTAGACCACTTTGGCTAACGATATACCGCAGCGGTTTTGGCTCAGTGTTAACTGTATTGTTTACCCAAGCGGTAAAACGGGTGCCTACGTGATATTCGCTCGCTGGCTAATTCCCGCGACTTGCGGTACTCGTACAAAATACCGGGCGGGATATCGTCTAGACATTATCGCTACCGCAGGCGGCAGCGAATATCGTTTATATCTGAACAGGCCTTCAAACGTAATTAAATTGACACCGGTGAAGTTTCGAGAAACTGCTAATTTCATTATTCATGTATAAATTGTAGTACATGTCGAATTTTGTGCCTTTACTGCTGTGACTGCTAAAAATACGTCTGTATCTTATCCGCCATCTCTGCCTACCGTGACATATTATTTGAATGCTACATTACTGAAAGCCTTTCCGAGGTGCGCGTTAAAAATCGTCGCCATGCATCACCATACAGAACGCTAACCTTTCTGATGCGGGGTTTAGAGATAGGCATGGGACAATGACGATAATTTTTGGAACGAAGTTCCTTTACGCGGCTTGCGGTAGGTGTGATTCGAGAGAAAATGTAACGTCACTTAAGATTTTTATCCCCTCCATACGCCTTTCTCTTTCTCTGTATGTGTGTGTGTGCGTGCGAGTATCGAGAGCGAGACTCAAGAAGAATAACAGACGTGATGACTAGTGCATGGCCGGTTGTATAACCTAAATTTTTGATTTTTGATTTGATTCCTTATTTTATTTTGTTTGCATTGAAAATATGATACAAAATAAAAAAAAGTACATGAACTATACAGATTTTATTTCGAATTACATTCGGAGTTTTAAAAAAAATGCGTGAGAATCTTCGTTCCTGATTATCAAATTTGTTTTTAACAACATAAGCACTAAAATTACGAAACTTTTTTGAGTTCGAACGGACTCTTTCATACTCGTACATTCTTCTATTTAGTGGCTTTGTTATCCCTTTGTCGCCTTGGTGGTGGTGGTCTAATTCTGACATCATACGCCCACGTAATCATGTAGACATGTTTGCAATTATCTCTGCTTGAAATTAAAATTTCTGACCCCAATCCTATAAAATGATATTAAGATCTATGTTCGACCAACGAGTGATAAAAACGCCCACAGATGTCACTGTGGCGAGACTGTACATCACCATGGTTACGTTTTTCTTGTATATTGCTTTATTACGCTTATGTTTTGTTTTTCTATGCAAATGGATCAAGGCATCCCATAATCTTGTCTTTGAAATAGAGGTAGACAATTGATGTACCCTAAATATTAACTCGGCATACAAGCTATAACTGCGCCAAAATTAATTTAAATCCGTACCGTAGTTTTTGCGTTCGGACGACTAAATATTGTTGTTATGGGCTCTGTATCATTTATCATTTTAAATATTTCATGTACAGACACGACTTTGTTACGACTTCACGACTTCAATAAACGACTATGGCAAAAATGTATCTTCTTTTGAATACTACCTAACCATTGGAACAATCTTTGAATTTGAGACTTTTGTATATAAAATTATAATTTACAATGGAGTTTGTTCTCAACATCACACATCAACTTAATAAAAATCTAACACTGACTGACTGACAGACAATGCACAGCCTAAACCGGTGGGTCTAGAAGCATGAAATTTTGCACAGGAGTTCCTTATGTAACTAGGCGAGCACTAAGAAAGGATTTTTGAAAACACATCCCCTAAGGGTGTAAAATAAGGGTGTAAAAGTAGTAACTATATAAATTGGAAATTTGTGTTACTCTTTGTATAAGATAAAGATATATTACATTTGGAATGTGTTCTACAAACTAACTTTATTCGCAGTAGCAAAGCGGTTTAGATTAATAATAATGTTAACAACTCGCTACATGTTAATATGTATAAAGCCTTTAGAGTTAAATTATAGTTTATTTATTATATATCTATATAAGTATAATACCTCGAAAAATAATTTAATGTGTATTAGTCATTAAATATTATAACGAATGATAGCGAAAAACGCAAACAATTTATCTAACAATCAATTTACAAAGGTGAAATCTATTAGACAGTGCTTCTTACAGACGTTGCGTTTGCATAAATTCATGAAGAATATCGATAACCTTTCATCGACAACACCGCCTCCCTACAAAATCATTGCACGTCTATAGCGATTTATCTTATTCTACACGTATCCAAGTCTATGCTTTTACAAAATATGTTCACGTTTCCTTTTTTTCTGTTTATACGACATAGATTAAGGTAAAAGCAGCGTAATGTGCGCGGTATTAATTTGAGGCGTTGTACAAAAAGTGCTATAAATCAACTTGGGTTACCAATGATATATTAGGTACTCTGTATTATGACGTCGCCCTTAGACCCGCTGATCACTCACTCGGGTTTAAGGGTTGCTAAAACCCTTTCTTGAGTATATTACAGATATGTGTGAGATAAGAAAATCACGAGCATACGTTAAGGTTTTAATCTAATTGAAAAGTTTTTACGAACATTATTTTTAGATCGTGATTTGAAATCTAAGAGATAGAAAAATTATCTTAGAAACTATTTTTTTCATAGAAATAAGACGTCAGATTAGTCATTATTATTTAAGATATGGTTTTAAACCATCTCGTGTCTCTCTCGGTGAGCTAAAATGAGGGAAAGACGGTATAACCCCCGAGGAAGCTCAATCGGCCGGGGTTCAGCACCTCAGGGAGAGAAACCGACGAGCGATACGCACAGTACCGGTTTCTACAACTTTGCTGAGAGCCAGCCGCCATGGAAACCCAACTGCCTCAGATTGGTCTCGAGGCTGGTGGTGATTAACCCGTTTGCGGACAAGACGACTGGGATGATTTCAGTCGACGTCACGCCCCACATGTCGGTGATCTCGTACGCCAGGTATACTTTCAATTATTATTGTTATTGAGGTTTAGAGGTTCTGCGAGTCAATACAGCCTCGTATCATTGGCGACCATTGCTGATCTGTTGTGATCGCCACCATTTTTATTGCTCGCTGACAATGTCTATAGTCTGCTAATGACATATCATAGGATAGTTTTAACAGTGAGCTTTTGGACCTCTTCCGACTTTTGCAGATGAGCGCGCGTATACGTGTACACGTATGTACATCAAAGGGCCATAAATATTCGCAAAGCATTGATGGCGTTTTATCCTGCTCGGAACAAAATCTGCAGATTTGGGAAATCTTTATTCCCAAATTAAACATATGTTTGATCAGACTGCAGGGAGCCCTGTAAGGGGACCCTAATGACAGTGCTCATGGGTCCATAGTCCTCAAGCAATCTGAATTTGGGGAAATAATTGATTCCTATATATCTACACATATAATGAAATCGTAACAAAGTCGTGTCTGTACATGAAATATTTAAAATGATAAATGATACAGAGCCCATAACAACAATATTATAATTTTCGTCCGAATGCAAAAACTTAGGGACGGATTTAAATTAATTTTGGCGCAATTATAGCTTGTATGCCGAGTTAATATTTAGGGTACATCAATTGTCTACCTCTATTTCGTCTAGTGATTTATCCTCACCGCCCAAAAGGTTGCCTGGAAGAAATCGCTTTAGCGATAAGACCGCCGATTGTACTTCTAATAACTTGTACTCTGTATCACTCTATAGGTTTTTGGTGTACAATAAAGTGTATCTATCTATCTAATTATATAGTTCTCACGGGAATCAAACTAAACAACACATATTCTAATGTATACGCGCACGAAGTCGCGGCCACTAACAGTTATTTATAAATAATTTGTGTATTTGTTAACGTATACACATTTATGTATCTATATCTGTATTTGTAAATATGTCATACTATATAAAAAGTATATATGGATACTTTTTATCGCGGAAAATTAATTAGAATTAGAAAACTATAAACGTCAGCGAAGTCCCGGACAAAAGCTTCATTTTCATGGAAAACTAAGCAATAATAATCATGGAAAATTAATAAAAAACAATATGTAAACAAACAGTTGAAGATTAATGGACCATTAAATTATTATTAACCCTGGACTTACTATTTAACCCTATATAAATAATAAGTACCTCTAATAATACAGGGTTAAATAATAAATTGCTGCATCCTACTACTTGTTAGTTCACTCTACTTGTTAGTTAGTTAGTTATTTCTTTCATGAAGACTATCACCCATTTGAGAATACATACCTACCTACTAGATATGTTATACAAGCACTCTAGGGCAGGCACTTTACAGTATAATGTTTAATTATAGTCTAATGTTTAATTATAGTCTAATGGTTAATCAGAGTCTAATGTTTAATTAAAGTCTAATGTTCACCAGCTCTCGAATTCTTTAATTCGTATCTGTTTTGAAAATGGAACATTCTTATTATGTAGTACTTAAGTTTCAAATTTGACTTTTCAATGAACGCCTCCTCATCTGCCTCAACCCCCTCTAGATGTTGCCAACCAATTTTCTAAAAGTCAATACTTTGTCACTCAAATCATTCACTCGCTCCGCGTAGGTACACTCGCATCGATTTACATAGATATAGTATATTACGATACATAGATATAGTACAATTTACATAGATATCGAATAGTAAATACCATAAGCGCTGTGGGTAAAAGGATAAGAAAACCGCTATCACTAGCGCTGAGGAAATACAATACCGCTAAAAGACTGGACTCTATAACCCGCTTAGCTTGGCGTGCCGTTTTAAGGTCATACATTATTCATGCTCAAGACACGAGGAGGCCCATGTTCAGCAGTGGACACTGAAAGGACTTTGGTACAGATCAAAGTGGAATGAAGTAGTTCTCACAATAAACAAACTTCCACTAATAAGGCTTACCTTGTTCATGTATAAAAAATGAGTTCCTGATCAATCAATCGATCTCTGTTAATCGATCTCTGAATGTTTAAATGGTGTTTTATCAGAACTTTATTAAGCCAGTGTTTTATTAAAACTAACACAAACGCGTTGGCATATTAGGGAAATCTTCTCGAGTGACATATTAGCTACAAACTGTATTTCTTGCTATGTTTTTGTTCCAACAACCCTCTCCCTAGGTTTAAATGTGCCTATTTTATATGCGGATTTAAAGTTGAACTGGAAATGCCTTAAATTAAACCATTAAATCATACGCTCGCTGATTTTTTTATTGATAGTATTAGTGCCGTGATTAAGCCAAGAATCTTTAGATCGATTTAGCACTAGGTAGAAGCAATAAGTTTGAATCTAATGTGAAACACTATTAGGTCAGTTACTCATAATTGCAGAATTTTCAGATCGCTAAGGAGAGAGATGATACAAGGGAGGTCAAGAGCGACTTCTTAGTCGCTTGGTGTTTAACCCGAATACCTGAATACCACGTGAATAATGGGGGACAACTAAGTGGTCAACGACCGGTCGGACTTTTCAAGTACTGCTGGAGTGAAAAAGCCTGCGGGAGCTCCGAATAGGACCGAAAACGATTACGTGTATTGGTGTCGGAGGCCAAGACGGGTCGCTGTGTCAACAGAGTAAATATAAAAAGGAACATCATTCATTTTCTCTAAAACTTCAATTACATCTCCAAAACAATTTTACTACTCTTAAACCGCGCTCTCACAACGTCAAACTACGCTCAAGTCTCTTCCATTTTAACACCACTCTTTTCTCCAATTTCCCTGACATTGAACGCATTTTGTACCCAAGCCCTACAAAAAGAGGACAGCCGGGATATTAGGCGAAAATTTCTGAAACGTTTTAGTTAAGTGTAACTTACGTTTTTCCCCCATGTACCCTTTCTAGTGGTCTCAAGTGCGCTTTGATTGTGACAGATCTTAGGGTCGGGTAGCTTGTGTCAATTTTGCACGCTATTTTAGGGGTCTCGGCTCAGAGATATGTAGATATGAACAGAGTGGCCAAATGTGTTTAAATCCGAATACTATAATACGAGATGAACTCAGCAGAAGTCTTTTTGTTCCCCGGGACACTGTATATTTGCATCAAAATTGTATTATTTTAGCGGCCGATTCTGCTATCGTCTTTTAGTACAAACTACTTTTAAGTAAACGTTTGACTTTGATTTAAAATCATAATCTACTATTTCAAAACTAAAAATCAAACAATTTATTTGCAGTATATGGCTGCAAGTTATAAAATATTCATACATTATTTTGATCTGTCATATCCAGCTTGTTTAGGGGGCATGTACAATTAATTATTATTCGTAGATTTAACATTATTCATATATTAATAACAATATCAATAATAATACATTATCATTTATATATCAATATCAATAGTCATAAATTTAGTACATTATGATACAAGTGTGCTAAGTTGGTTCTTACAGTCGAGGCGGGATTGCAGCCCGAGCCGAAGGCGAGAGCGTGATGGAGCCGAGAGTGTAGCGATCAATGCTCACGCGTTTCATATGACATTTTTCAACATACTTGGGAGGAAAAATAAATAGAATTTCATTGTCTTATTTTGTTAATAAAAAGTTTAATTATTGAAGCAATTACTGAAAGTACAATTATTAAAATGATACGCAACAGTTTTTGTTGGCATTTGCATAGTATGTGTTATGGTATTATTAATAATTTCATTGTTTAGTGCGGTAATGTAAAGTAAAAAGCACGCGTGTTTTATATGCTTTACTGATGAAAGTGTGTTGAAAGATATATTAATAAAATCGTCAAAAGTCATAAGATTTACCCATAAGAAATTCGTTAATTCTGTAATACTATATAGGGTGAAAAAGTTCTTACTTGACGAACAAAAGGCTGAAGGCTACCTAGCCCTATGAGGACCGCGACATGTACATAATATTAACATAGTACATATATAGGTGCCTACATGAGTAAACATAATATTCTTTACCAAATTATTTATTATAATACCAAATTATTATACTTTACCAATTAGTCCGTCCTAGATAGCTTTTAAATAATTTTGATATTAGAGTTTATTTAATTAAGTGTCGCGTGTGGCATGTGGCATGTGAGGGGCGGGGGCCAAAAACACACGGGATTTTTTGGGAACTCGGGTATTGGAGTTAAGTTTTTGTTTGATTGTTGTGAAAATTGTGTATTATATGTTCTGTAGTTTAATAGTGATAGTTTATTAAATTTCGAAGTGTTTTTTGTGCGTAATGTTTGTGATAATCAAATAAAAACGTGGGCCTGCGTTTTTCGTGTGCTTCCAAGGAGTCCTCTTCTGTCCTCAGTACCATCACTTACTGGGCGACTCCTGACTTCCTTCGACATCACTGGACATTGACGGGATACATTTTAGAGTTTGAAATTCTTTGTTACGAAGAAAACTTGTCACGTTAATACTGAAACTAATACTTGAAGAATACGCTAATTGCACCATTGGCATATATAAAAAAGTACCCACACAGTTTCAAGTAGATATACTTCTGTGAGTTTTTGACAAAAATAAATTGGTAAATATAAATATGGAGGCCTAACTTGACCTTTGAAGGTTTCGGATCTTTGTAAATAGAGTTATATTAAGGGGTTACGGTTGGCTCTTTTATAAATAAACATCCGTTAGCCCACTGCCAAGTTTGGGCTGTTCAGTTATTTATAGTTTTTATTCAAAATTTTTCCTGTTTTATATTTATTCTTTATTGCACCCAGTCACAAAGGGGGACTTAATGCTTAGGAGCAGTATCTACCGGTCAACCTTTGGGCTATGCAGAGAAGTCAATCGTTGGTCTCCCAGTCAATCCTTGGGCTATCTACTGTCTTAAAGCCTTTATTAACAATTCATTCTTTTGAATGTACAATGGCCGACTAAACACGATTACAAAATTTGTTAGAAATACATACATTGAATGTATATGTTAGGGCTAGAAGCCGAAGTGTAGCCACACTTAGGTCTAGCTGGTTAGAACTAGGTGTAGCCGGTCGCAGTCAGCTAAAACTAGGTGTAGCCTTAACGGCTACAAATAGGTGTAACTGTTCGCAATTGGCTATAACTAAGTCTAACCTCATGCAAATTGGTCACAACTAGGGGTAGCCAATAACTGTTAGGTTGATCGAAGATCTTTCCTACCCAGAAACGATTTGGCTCCGCTACGTTTCGTGGTCGCCTCAGATTTCGTGCTTATTTTTTTTTAAATTCGTAAATCTTATTACTCAGAAATAATTTGTTTGCAATACTGTATATGTTACCTATTTATTTTGCCTACACACGTAGTTGTAGCCTTTACAGCCGGTCTAGCCTTTCAAGCTAGAAAAGGCTGTACCTATTTATAGCCGACTGCGACCGGTTGCGCCAAATTATAAGCGACACTGTGGCTTCTAGCACATATACATTGAATGTATTTGTTCATTCTAGCTCATTTGAGCTCTTTAAGCTATAATTAATTAATTTCAGTTAAATTCAATCATATTTCTTTTTGTTAAAAACTCTCCTGCAAAAACACGTTTGCAAACATCCATAACTCTGTATCCGACAATAAACATAAAAACAATCAGTTAGTACATTATTATTCAAACGGCGCTCGCTTTCCATCTAAAATTGAAGATTCCGAATCACGCCGAAGCGAATGTTCCGATTGATATAGTACATCGAATAGATGTAGCGATTGTAAATCGACTCGACACATCGAAAACGCGAATAGAAATAATGTGCGAAAACGAATAAACACGTATTTCTTAGATTCGGACGTGCAATGGACGGGGAAATGTTTTAAAAGTGGGTACAGCGAAATGTGATATGTTTGTATTACTCGTATTTGGATTATAATTTAAAGAAAAAAAAAGAAAAAGCTCTGTGGTAATTAACGGGTGTTTTTTTTTTTTTTAAAAAGAACTTATAGTCCCGGAACGAGTTGAATGCGCGCGGAAGGAATGTGACCGTTTTATGGTCATTTGTTTTTAGTGTTGTATTAAATTCCAAGGCCATCGCAATACTGCAAGACCTCTAGACACCGTGAGCAATACTGACAATACTGCGTGCATAGGGAATGTTATGATTAAAAAAAAATTCAGACGGTAGTTCTAATAATTTCTTAATAACTCAAGTGACAAATAATTTCAATTAGTCACCCCGCGACCACGTCCACTGCAAAGTGTTCGAAACGTCGGGATATAAATAATGTTAAATATACGCGATTTAAACCGTTCAAAGTTGTTTAATTGCTAAGTAAGTAGTATACTCTGTAGTAGTATCATTACATCCACTCGTGAGTGACAGAGATGGTGATAGCTCACCATCTCAAATATTTAATATTCTCGCTTCGTGTTCACGTAATTTTCTTAACTTTCGAACTTTAAGCTATATGTAACTTTTGAATTATAAATTAAACTATGAATCAATATCAGATGTATTTTAGACCCGGACATTTTTTAAAAGAAACTGTATAACATCTAATTACTGGTATTTTAGAATAAAATACAATATAAACTAAATAGAACTATCAAATATGTATTTTTTATCTATACAATTTCGAAAAATCCCTTCGTAGGACTTTGTTTCATAAAAGGAAGCTACTGTCCAAATTTCATGTTTCTAACTTCAGCGGTTTCGGCTCGGCGTTGATGAGTCAGTCTGTCAGTCGGGACATTTCTCTTTATACGTATATACATATTTTACACGTAGGCGCATTTCATTGTTATGCCAGCGTACGGAAATTTGAACAAGCGGAAAAATATAATGGGGAAACAAAGTATCGTGGAAATGTAAATGGATCATTACGGGAGGTAATGACGCGGAATCCATATTAAATATTACGGTTGACTGTATGTGAAATTTTAATAAGAAATTTCATATATACATAATTATGTTGTCGATGGAGGAGTTGAAATAATTGGAATGAATAACGGGTGTTGCAGGTGTCCATGGGCGGCGGTGACCACTTACCATGACCACTACGTGGCCCGCCCGCTCGTCTGCCATATATTCTATATAAAAAAAAAACGAATAAATTTTCGCTTCTTAAATTTTTCTTTTCAAATTCAATAAAGATTAAAATGCAACAATGGCTAATGACACAACTAACGGTAATGGTAAGAAGGCCCTTCCTTACTCGTATCTAGAGATCAAAAACCGAGATCCAGAATCTCGAAGATACCGGGTTACCAAACCAAAAATAATCTGATAAAATACTGAAATTGGATTTTTGAAAACCGGTATTTTTGGTATTGCGCCACAATAGGTAATGTAGGGGGAGTGTGTATGCTGTATTCCCACAGCCGCTGGGCGCACTCGACTGGCCACGTTACCCCTCTCTCACAGGAGACTACCTTGAAATATACTGCATTTCCTACATTATCGTATTTCCCCAATGTAGGTACGTGTTTCGGTAGTGAGTGAGATATAGAGCCCATTCCCATTCCATCCTATCCCTCCCCATTTTCCCAATCTGCAAAGGTAGGCACCGTATCCGGGCGCGTGCCAACGTTTGTCATTCTGGACTGATGTTGGCATGTATCGCGGGTGTCTATGGACGACAGTAGCCACTTACCATCAGGCGGACTGTATGCTCGTCTACCGCCTTCTTACTATAAAAAAAAATGTATGTACTGTTTTTAATTCTTAAGTTACTTTTGTAACTTGCGCTTCGAATTGAGTGATGAAATATTAGATGCAAAATTAATTAATTTTTATTTTAATGTAAAGAGAAATTGTACCAAACATTACTTTTTTCATTAAAAGATTTCATTAAAGTTAAAAAATGTAATTTTTAAAAGACTTATTTTTAGTTCCTCCTGACTCACGACCACTACCAAGCTGCACTACCAGTAGTGTCGTGGGGAATTTATTTTGCTTCCGCACTACTGATCAGTAGTCTAGTGGCCCAAACTAATAAAAATGGAACAAAAAGACACAAATTACTTATCCAAAACGACCATATCATTACACGTGTACAAATGCAATTAATTAACAGGTAGAATAATAAGTATAGGTCATGCACTGGATAAGTTATGATAAATCTTTTTATGTTTGACCGTTTTTATTACGGACGGCGATTAATTATTTTAATTTATTATTTTTTAACCCTTCTAAAATGTTATTTGTTATAATGATTTTGAACAATCGAATTAAAAAGTATTAAAACATAATAGTTTGTTCCTTTAAACCTTAGGGAAAAGATTAAATAACATTTATTTATAGTAGGAAACTGTGCTCTAGTTGCGTGGTGAATGAAGAATCACACCATTTTCAAATTTACCCACGAGATTACCGACTCGTTAGTAGTGATGAAGGTTAAATAAATTCCCCACGACACTACCAGTACAACTGGCCAGTAGTGCAAAAGAAATAACACGACACGACACTACTAATAAGTAATTGAAAATTACATAGAAATTTTTATTAAGAAATTAAATAAGTAAGTACCTAATTTATCCCTTTAAATACTTTAAGAACAAAATTTTGAATCTCAAAACTACTGATGTCACTTGATTTATACCTACGAGTACCTACAATTCCATTATTTTTATTAAAATTTCAAAAATATCGAAATTCTCGGAATTTTGATATACGTAATAATAATACCGTAAATAACCGGTTTTAGTAAATGGAAGCGGTATCTGCATTAAAGTCTATGCAATGGAATAAAAATAACTTCGTTTTGTATTAATAATACAATTTTACAAAATTACGAGTACGTCCCCAAAAACCGAATGAAAGGGTTCAGAGTTATGAAACTTTAGAAAGGAAATTCAATGACATTTAAAACCGTTTTTATAAACAAACAAAATTTCCGTTCGACGTAACTTCGTGTTTTCAGCGGACAGTCATGGCGGGTCTTTGATTCAGAATTGATCTGTGGCGGCTTAGGCTGGTTTTAGAAGTAACATAAATTAATATTTAGATAAAAATGAGGGTACTTGACTGTTAAAAAAATATATAAGGTATTGTTATAAACTGTATCATTCTGAAGTTACTACTCTGCAACTAATATGTGAGATCCTACAAAAATAGTGTAAAAATACTTTAATATGTCATAATATTCTAAATATTGTATTAAAATGTCAGTCCAGTATACTAAAACTATTGTGTCTAACAAAAAATTAACATGTATTTCATGATTTTTCATTACTTATATTAAACATATATAACACGGGACTGCAAAAAAAATGTTTATTCCAGCTGCATGGGATATTTTTGCTGAATTATATGTTTTAAAGGTCTCAGATTCTAAAAATGACTTTCCATAACATCCCATCATGTATAGGTTTTTTGCAAAATAAAAACAAATTTTTGATAAAAACATTTATTACAATTAACTAAATATATCATATTTTCTTACAACTAATCAAAAAATTGTTTCTGATATTTATACACAATTGTAGGTCTACCTTTTTTTCTTGTGAAACCTTTTCTTCTTCTCTTTGATGCTTCTCCGAACTCGTTTCCGATTTCCTACTCTTGTTTCTCGATTGAACATCCAACAGTAGTCAGCTAACATATTGATATCCCATTTTCCTTGGTAACGTCTCTTGATATCATGGACATCCTGATGAAATTTTTCACTCTGTTCTTCACTGTAGGTTCCCAAGTTTTCAGAAAAATAGTCAATATACTTTTAAGCCCATCTTACATCCTTGAGCTTCATACGCTGCCAGCACGCGTTGTACAATGGTTTTGTAGTCAGGGTCCTTAGTATTCCCCAAAAACTTGTGGACTACATTCTTGAAAGAGTCCCACGCTTCTTTTTCCTTTTCTCCCATTGTTTCCAAAAAGAGGGGATCAGATAAAAGTTTTCTTATGTCCGGGCCAGTGAAAACTCTCTCTTTTATCAGACAGTTTCGGGTACTTGGAACACAGATATCTGAAAAAATCCCCATCTCTTGGCACTGATTTGACAAACTGCTCTATGAGCCCCAATTTAATATGAAGAGGTGGTAATAACACTTTTTCTGGCGGAACCAAGGTCGTATTGATAACGTTTCTCTCGCCAGGAGTTAAACTGTCTCGTGGTGGTCAGTAAATTTTTGTCCAGTGTCACTCGGGATGTTATTTAAATTAGAAGATGGCTGTGGAACTGATATTTCAGAATCATGGGTCACTGGACGAATAGCTGAGTCAAGGTTAGGACATTTTTTTTTTTTGTATTAAATCCTTTTACATCTACCTAACAGAAGTAGCAGTCGGTTGTGTGATTTTTCTGTTCACGCCATATCATAGGAATGCCAAAACAAAATGAATTTTTCTTACTCTTAAACCACAAACGAAGATCTTCCTCGCATCTTCTGCACACCTTATGCGGAGCTCATGCTTTGTCTTGATCTCCAAGTTTCAATTTGAAATACTCAAAATAAACTTTCTTCACACACTCACTTATGTTTCTTTGTTGACTTTTCACTGTGTATTCACCACAAACATAACAGAAGCTGTCGGCAGAAATTACAGAACCTCTGCGAGCCATATTCCAGAAATAAAAACACAAGCACAGTAGCGTTCGAATGCTGGGTACAAACTGAGTGTGGCATTAGATGGCCAGCGAGATACTGAAATTATTTAGCTTGTTGAAACATGATCTAATCCAACAGCAGGTCGTTTATATTTATTCCTAGTACCCCAGATAACATGTCGAAACATGCTCAACCTCACCAGTAATATTACTCACAATCAACATTTAACCTGTTTCGACATGATCATGCGACCTTCCTCCTAACGCTAAAATTACTTTACTCACTCCCCCTACAAGTACTCTCTTCAATCATTACATTTTTTTTTCATTTATTGCCAAGTCCAGCTATAATTGATAGAATGCATGTGAGAAGTCTTAGTTTTAAGGCCATTTTTTAAATAAAAAAAAAAAGAATACTAAATTTTAAGTTAATTAAGAATTTTACGCTAAATATAAACAAAAACTTGAGTGTAACAAAAGAAATTGAAGAGATGGAATTTTTTTGGTATTTTTTTCGTTTCTATCAAGTTGAAATCTATAAGAAAATGTGTAAAAAACCTATGCAGTTTTTCACTTGCAGACAGACCTGTGTAATTGTTAATTAATTTACTTGTATTTGCATAACACCATCCACTTAAGTTTTTGACCTTTGAACGTGCCCGTTTCTCTTTAGGCAGTTCATATCTGTTTACGCGTACTTAGTAACATGAACTTGTAATCCTAAATCAGTTGGTAGTTCGATTTTTGATTTCAATTCTAATTAATTTTTTTTCAGGTTGAGTCTGTTTTTCATATACCTATAAGTATTACCACTATATGACATGCTATAATATCTGTATGTAATACGAAAGATGACGTTTAGTTAGAGTTTTCGCAACGGTTCACCTGAGGTTTAACAATTTATTAAAATTGACCGTTAGATGTGATAAAGGTATTGTCACTTTAGTTTATTAATCCTTTGCTCTATATCGCTTTCTTTGCTTCTTTTACGTATCACTTAATTTTAACTCAAAAATATGCATAAGCGTATTCTATTTTTAGTCGAGTACCTAGATGTAATTAATTACGTCTGTCAGTCCTTAGCCTTATTTTAAAATTAGGTATTTCGGCGTGTTCTATCTTAAACAAAAACAGAATTCTTTACAATCCCCTCTGTTGTTTCGTTAATGAAACGTCCCAATTTCAGATGAAACTTTGAACAACTGCCTCCAAGTCGACCTATTGTTCACATTGATATCTGCAAATTTTAGTTAAAATTCAAAATCTACCTTCATATCGGCCTACTTTTAAAGCACCATCCTGTTTCGTCCCGTGGGTGCCGTAAAGGGCGACAAAGGGATAGCGTCGGGCTGGGATTTAAGGGCCCGCCCATGATCATTGATGGTTAGATGATTATTGGTGGTCAACAAACCAGTAATTATAATGAAATAGTCAAGAGTTTCAGGATATTTATATATTAAAAGTTTTATATACATTTTCATGTACAATGCTAATACCTATGTTAGCCTATGAACATTTTTTTCAAAAAAGGAGAAGGTTCAGCTAGTTTGTCTGTAGCTCGTTCATAAAAGCTGTCCTCGTCATCCTTGATAAGATCTGACTCTGTGTTTAGGATAATCAACGGAGTCCAGCGGTTCTTGCCTCAATAGAGAAGCCTACGTTTACGCAAGTTACTTGCGTAAACGAGATTATGAGAGTCGTCTCAATTCATCTCTGCCAGCTGTCACTCCTGCAATTTTCTTCACTGAGGGAATTGGTTAGTCAGAATTATAAAATATTGCATTTTGTTCTTGTGCTGCACCGATAGTGTCGTGTATTGGTATTCGCCTTCGTTTCCAGTTTTATGAATGCAATCACCGCGATCACTGGAAGACTTATATTGATATTTAACAGCGGCCACGGCGGAGTTTTGCTTCAGAACTACTGGGTGAAACAGCGCCAGATTTCTTGGTCAATGGCAACTGATGATGATCCAGAGAAACAGAAATGAGGTCGGATTTTACCAAAGATCTTGTAAAAAAATCTCGGTTTACTGTGTCAGAAGTTACGGAGTTGATTTTTATTTTTATTTTTCAAAAAAAGGGGCGCATATATCAACGAAAACGTAATAATTATTAACGACCATAACTTTAGAGACATTCTGCATGTGTACTGTGTGCACATAATGCACATTTACTGTATAAATTGCTTACCAACTTGGTTGCGTTGAGATAATGAGTTGGTCTTGATGTTGAGGATCTTTAGGAGACTCTTGAGGCTGCTCTTGAGGATATAAAAGAGACTGCTTTGGACGCAGTCTCTTTTATATCTAAAGAGTTATATTTATATCTCTTTTATAGAGTTTTATATCTCTTTTATAAAGAGACGCAGCCTGGACTGCTTTGGATTCGAAGCCGTTGTTTGTAATTCAGTATTTATTTTATTTTTCTGTTTTTCGGAACCAGATTTGTGTTTGTATGCGTGCGACTGAAACAGAATCAAAGAAACTGATGCTTAGGTAACTTAGAGCTTCTTACCAGAGGCGGAGCTCGTAATAAGGAGCGCTTTTATAATGAACACCTAGTTCAAAATAATATAAGTATTCTTGTTATTAATGTTATTATATTATTGTTACGCTATGAAAAATGAACGTCAATTTCCATTTGCTATTTTTTTACAAATAAACGTGCCCATTAATAGCATCTCCCACTAAAATATTCCACGAGCCGCCTCTACTTTTTACATTAGGTACATTGTATAGGGTGTAAAAATATGCAATTTTAACTTACTTACCCATTGTATTGGAGGAGGATGGATGTACCACTGGAATTAGGCTCACCTGACTTTATTTATTCATTTGGAGAAACGTCTCCGTCACTCGAGCGAGTTGCGCCACTCCTTTAAAAGTCCACCACTGTTAATTTACTTCACTAACAGTAAGTACGTACATGTAGTTTATGTAGATACTGGGACCGGGCGGCAACTGAACGAAACGGGAACGACACGATCGACGAGTGCGTGAACATGAAATGAAAGGAAAAACTAAATTTCTAACTGCCGTTAATAAGCGAATTGGCTCAGGGAATCCCTTAATAATGTCGCATATTACAGGAGGGTATCCCCCGAAATTGGGGGAACATAAAAGCATTAACATCACACAATCGAGGTAATCTCCGAAACCTGTAACAAACGAAGAGGGTTGCCTAAAACGCACACAGGCCGCCGGCCACATGCCAAATGAAAAATAAACAATGGGGAATTCCCGGCACAGATTAAACATTATTAAACGCAGTTAAGGACAGCACGCGTTATTGTTGCCTGCGAAAGTATTTTATTTGCCCATGGTGTTGAAGACATTATTGCGCAACGACGTCAAATAGTGTAGTGATTGCTTTGAATAACAGAAATAAACAAAACAACCCCTTTGGTAGATTTAGATCAACTTTTTGTTTACATCCGATTCTGAGTCTGAGAGCATCCGAAAGTTTCTTAAGCGATTTGTTTGTATGCTGCATGTATGCAATATTTTGCTTGCTTGGTGCCCGCGCATAGCTAGGACCCGGGGGGGCAAACGCTGCCCTGACTCTATGGCCAGTCCGATCCCGCAAGGGATACAAAGCTGCTATCACAAGCCCTGAAGAAACTATACCACCTCTAAAAGAGTGGACTCGCCAACACTATTGACTGGCGTGGTGATTCCAAAGCCAAATATTCCTCATGCACAAGACAGTGTCCATGTGGAGGTCAGAGTCCAGCAGTGGATGACTGAAGAGTTGGTTACTATTTATATGTCCTGTGTCCAAGTTACACGATATTTTTGTATCACAAAACGTTGTTAGTTCCCATAGGAATAACTGTAAAATTTTGATGGGGAATACAAAACATGAAATAAGGTGTAAATATCACCACTTGTCTTCTGTTTCTTCAGTCCTTATTGTACTAACCGTCGTCACAGCGGATCTCATTGTACTGACCATGGTCATGAGCCGATATTGAACACACTCTTTTTACACAGAGTAGTAATATAAAATGAAGAAAATTTGAGATTTTCCCGGTTTTTACACATATTTATCTATTTAAACGGGTCTAAACGCGAATGTTCACCTTATTTTTTTTGACCGTTTGGGTTGGGTTACACCAACCGTGGTCACGAGCCGACTCGTGATTTAATAGATAAATATTAACAAAACATAATTAATTAAATTTTAATATTGTGACTTTTCTTACAATGAATGCATCTACAAATGCATAATATTAATCATTACCTGCACACGGCAGTTGTAAAACGCTCACGCAACGGGAGCTGCGGAAATACAAACGAGATAATGTAATTATTACGATTTAATATGAATCGGGTGCGATTAAAGTGGTAAAATTAGCGGAAGCGGCATCGGTAAATAGATGTATTTTATAAATAATTTATTTATGTAATTTTGCATTTGTAAAAGCCTAAAGTTATCGTTGGATCCTACGCATAAAGGCCAAAGTGTCAATCTTTCGTTTTTTTTTTTTAAATTTTAGTTTTCACGTTATGTAAAACGATGTTTAATGTACACGTAAAAACTATTTTATGATTTTTTTAATTTCTACATACTTTTTTGATTATATAACACAGGTTTTTATAACGTTTCACAACTTTAATTAACTGTGGGTACTATATGACTTTTCAAGAATTCATGTCAAGAATTTCAAATTCGGCTCTTATATGACATAATCAACGATATAATCAACTGCTGGGAAAAGAAAAACCGAAATAAAGAATTCGGGGTATAATAGGGTATATATAGGAAAACTCCTCGTTCCGTTATACTTCCTAAACCCCTTTCTCTCAACTCTTTCTCCAAATCCATTCCTGAATCTCCAAAGTTCTGCAACCTTCATCATATAAAAAGGAGCAGGCAGCACATCCGGCATGCCAACGTTTATCATTCTGGAATTATGTTGGCAGGGAACGTAAATATCGCAGTGTGATATTTACCACCACTTACCATTTATCACTTACTACCAGGAGAACTGTCTCCTCATCTGTCAGTGTCATCTATATAAAAAAGGAAATAAAATTTTTGTTCCAATATAATCCACGTTTATAATTCCTCTCAGCTACACGCGCCGCTTATCACCCACCCACCATTACAAGCACAGCTCTAATTTCCTCCTGTATTTTCAAACGTTGTATATTTCTCCTACGGCTCTAAATAAATTAGCAAGTTGCACTTTGAATTTGTGCAAATGCAACAAAGGGACATGAACACGAAGCTCGTAATATGATTTTGGAAAACGTTTATATTTCATAAATGTTGAAGAGTATTACATTAGTTTGTAGTATGAAATGTAAAATTGTAAGATCTAGTAGACCTAACCAGGAACTATATTGCTGGACACGAGTCGACTGGCCGACACTACACGTTACAAGACCCAGTAGGTACATGATTGGTCAGAAAATTCAGAGCTTAGATTTATATACTTAACTTTTATATTTAAGTTAACTTATACATATTTTAATTGTTTTCTAATGTGTTTCTTTTGAAGTATCCCTATTCTATCCCCTGACACATTGTATATTTTAAAAAGCCATTAACTTGGATACTTATCTGCGTCTTTATAATATCATAATAAAGATTAATAAAAGCCTATTAAAATTACTGTACTGCATGAAGTCTTTTCAAGTTATAATTATGAAAATGTGCACATATTTTATGCATTTTATGCACACGAGTTTTATGTCTAATTAGAGGAATTATGTAGTCTTTGAGCGTATTCGTTGTTATTTTGTTGTCTTGTTGTACACGGTGACACAGACAATTAAAATTAGGTTAATTGCTACCATTTCCCCGCAGTTTCACTCGCTAAATCTTATTTATTTATATATTTTATTGTACAGACAAAACAATAAAACTACATACATATGATTAAATGAGAGAAAATGTACAAAAGGTAAGCTGGCAGCAGACCCGTGCAATAAAGACATTGGTCGGAACAGAACAGGCTTCCGGAGAACGCTACTTAAATAAAAATAATACCTTGTATCAGCTTATAACGTCCCACTGCAGAGCACAGGTCTTCCCTAGTTAATCACTGGGGGCTATCGGACCGTAAATCCACCTCACGTACCCTGTGCGGATTGGTGGGGATCATACACTCCAGATATTTTTATATTTCTTTAGCATGCGGGTTTCCTCAAGATGTTTTCCCTCACCGCCCAGCACTAGCTCGCCGCTAGGCTATTTTTAAAAATTAGTACTTATTACCCAGGATTTGAACTCACGATTTGAACGCTCTAATAATACCTCACCAACAAAAATAAAAAACATACATAAACATTTAAAATAAAATAATACATATTATACCTGCAGTAATATAAATATAAACAAATATAATATAACATGTAATATACAAAAAAAAAATATTTGTATTTCGAACCTTGTTTCACATTGTTAATTTTGATACATACCATCAGTCTATCGCCTCTCCACTGCTGGATATATGCCTCTCCCGCGGCTCACCACTACACACGGTCCTCAGTTCATCTCATCTCATCTCTCTTCTGCTCATCTCATCTGGCCACTGCAGGCGAACTTCTTTAAGTCGTTCGTCCACCTGGCCAGCAGGGCGTCTCACACTGCGCTTCCCGGCACTTGGCCGGTACGTCGTACCCCATCGGTTGTCGGTTTTACGGCCGATATGACCATTGCCATTTCAGGATGCTGGTTCTATGAGATGTGTCGGTGCCCTTTGTTATTCCCTCGTTTATAGATCCCTCCATAGCTGATCGACTTATGAATTAGACCAACGTTTCAGCTCCGTAAGTGCTTTGTAATTTTGATCACCTTGGACTTAATAAGCCTACTATATTTGGATAGATTTCAGATTTTTTTTTAATAAATACTAAAATGTTCCTACGATAATTTTACAATTAAATGAGATTGAATTAATTTACTTACAATTTTGCTATTTTATGACGCTATCAAAAGGCATCTAATTATGTGCACGCATGTGCGTGCGTTTGTGAGTGCGTGTGCGTGTGTGTCAACAAAACTCAATGATGATATCAGAAGGTATCTAATTATGTGCACGCATGTGCGTGCGTTTGGGAGTGCATGTGTGTATGTGTCAATAAAATTCTATGATGCTATCAGAAGGCATTTAATTATGTGCACGCATGTGCGTGCGTTTGTGAGTGCGTGTGCGTGTGTGTCAACAAAACTCAATGATGATATCAGAAGGTATCTAATTATGTGCACGCATGTGCGTGCGTTTGGGAGTGCATGTGTGTATGTGTCAATAAAATTCTATGATGCTATCAGAAGGCATTTAATTATGTGCACGCATGTGCGTGCGTTTGTGAGTGCGTGTGCGTGTGTGTCAACAAAACTCAATGATGATATCAGAAGGTATCTAATTATGTGCACGCATGTGCGTGCGTTTGTGAGTGCGTGTGCGTGTGTGTCAACAAAACTCAATGATGATATCAGAAGGTATCTAATTATGTGCACGCATGTGCGTGCGTTTGGGAGTGCATGTGTGTATGTGTCAATAAAATTCTATGATGCTATCAGAAGGCATTTAATTATGTGCACGCATGTGCGTGCGTTTGTGAGTGCGTGTGCGTGTGTGTCAACAAAACTCAATGATGATATCAGAAGGTATCTAATTATGTGCACGCATGTGCGTGCGTTTGTGAGTGCATGTGTGTATGTGTCAATAAAATTCTATGATGCTATCAGAAGGCATTTAATTATGTGCACGCATGTGCGTGCGTTTGGGAGTGCATGTGTGTATGTGTCAATAAAATTCTATGATGCTATCAGAAGGCATTTAATTATGTGCACGCATGTGCGTGCGTTTGTGAGTGCGTGTGCGTGTGTGTCAACAAAACTCAATGATGATATCAGAAGGTATCTAATTATGTGCACGCATGTGCGTGCGTTTGTGAGTGCATGTGTGTATGTGTCAATAAAATTCTATGATGCTATCAGAAGGCATTTAATTATGTGCACGCATGTGCGTGCGTTTGGGAGTGCATGTGTGTATGTGTCAATAAAATTCTATGATGCTATCAGAAGGCATTTAATTATGTGCACGCATGTGCGTGCGTTTGTGAGTGCATGTGTGTATGTGTCAATAAAATTCTATGATGCTATCAGAAGGCATTTAATTATGTGCACGCATGTGCGTGCGTTTGTGAGTGCGTGTGCGTGTGTGTCAACAAAACTCAATGATGATATCAGAAGGTATCTAATTATGTGCACGCATGTGCGTGCGTTTGTGAGTGCGTGTGCGTGTGTGTCAACAAAACTCAATGATGATATCAGAAGGTATCTAATTATGTGCACGCATGTGCGTGCGTTTGGGAGTGCATGTGTGTATGTGTCAATAAAATTCTATGATGCTATCAGAAGGCATTTAATTATGTGCACGCATGTGCGTGCGTTTGTGAGTGCGTGTGCGTGTGTGTCAACAAAACTCAATGATGATATCAGAAGGTATCTAATTATGTGCACGCATGTGCGTGCGTTTGTGAGTGCATGTGTGTATGTGTCAATAAAATTCTATGATGCTATCAGAAGGCATTTAATTATGTGCACGCATGTGCGTGCGTTTGGGAGTGCATGTGTGTATGTGTCAATAAAATTCTATGATGCTATCAGAAGGCATTTAATTATGTGCACGCATGTGCGTGCGTTTGTGAGTGCGTGTGCGTGTGTGTCAACAAAACTCAATGATGATATCAGAAGGTATCTAATTATGTGCACGCATGTGCGTGCGTTTGTGAGTGCGTGTGCGTGTGTGTCAACAAAACTCAATGATGATATCAGAAGGTATCTAATTATGTGCACGCATGTGCGTGCGTTTGTGAGTGCATGTGTGTATGTGTCAATAAAATTCTATGATGCTATCAGAAGGCATTTAATTATGTGCACGCATGTGCGTGCGTTTGTGAGTGCGTGTGCGTGTGTGTCAACAAGATTCTATGATGCTATCAAAAGGCATCTAATTATGTGCACGCACGTGCATGCGTTTGTGAGTGCGTGTGCGTGTGTGTGTTTACTTTCTAAAAAGTAATTTATTAATAAGAAGAAACACACTATTATTTATGAAAATACTGTTATACGAAAGTAAGATGATTGAGCTATAAATAATGAGTATATTTATCTCTCGCTGTTTCTCTATGCACTGCGTCTATTCACCTTGCTTTAAGGCCTCCCTTTTCGTCTCCGCTCAGGTATGGATAAGTTCAGCACTCTATTTTCTATCTATTTCCTATATGATTGATCCTATAGTACTATCAATTTCAATCCTATTTGCCACATTATTTGTTTGCGCACGTAATTCAGTATTCTGACTCGTGTAAAAACAACAAAACAATTGTTGTTATATTTTGACATATTTTGTATTTAAACAAACAGTACTGCGTTGAGGACACATTTGTGTTACATTTGTACTACAAGCCAGTCTGACTTATCGTGTTCTAGATTTTAAATTATACTATCGTCATATAATTTTATGTGAATGTATTTTATTGCAGTGGTTCCGTTATGAAATTTCGAGTAGAAATGAAAACTATGCGGTAACAATTTTTATGTTTAGTTCTTGTGCTTTTTACATTATTTTTCGGAAAAGGTTGAATGTGATAAATATTAAGCTTTTCACCTTGTGTTGTGTGGTGTCGGTCAGCTACAGCATGGCGCCACCCCACCCCATCTCTCCCCGTGGGTCTGATAAAGGGCGACTAAGGGATAACAAGCTCTGAGAACCTACACCACTTCTGAAAGAGTGGACTCGCCAACCCGCTAGGCCAGCGTGACGTCATGCACAAGACAATGTGCCTGAGAAGGCACATATCAAGCAGTAGGTAGATACTGAAAGGGCTGGTTGCATTACATTGTTTCACCTTTTCCAGAAAGTAGTCGTAAGGTTATATTATCCTTGATTCGGTATTCAAATTCTTATCTTCCAATTCAACACAATCCAATCAACGTACGTCTGTTCTGGTGTATTTGCCTTTCTCAAGGCTCGTCACCTTAGATTATAAATTAACATATCAATCCTATGATCAAGCTGTAGTGAGCGAAGTCACGATTTTCATTCTAGACTCGAAATTTTTCATATTCATGTATTGTTTTCGCATCTGAAAAGTATATACCATATTAATACTTTAAGATTACTATAAGATAAATATAAAATAAAGACTATATAAAGATTACTATAGATAAATCGACTCCACTGCTACTAACTAAAAACTAAACTAAACTTAACTAAACTTTTTCGATATAATTTAAAGTCAAAGAAGTTCCTAATTTTTACGTCCTTTTATATTGTGAAACCATTTTTTATCTATATTCGCCAATTAATGGCTCATTAAATGGCTCTAAGAAGGATACTATTTTCTAAAACATTGATAAATTAAATTTTTTTAAAAAATTATTTAGAAATAATGAATTTAGGGAAACTAAATTATCAACGTTTCCTAATAAATTTTTTGCAGACATTTCACCGACTCAAATAGAATAGAAGGAAAATGGAATGTATAATAATAAGGCTGATTCTAAACAAGTAGTACCTAGCCCATAAACTATTTATGTCTCGTAAATTTTTAAACATGACCCACTTTTCCAGGATTTGCAATTTCTGTATTAAAAAATAATAAAATTTATCTCCTTACCCAGTTTCAGTGAGGGAACACTAAAAATGGTTATAAGTCATAAAATGATTTTATTACTACTACTCGTCGGTGACGTTATGTCAGATAAAAATGGAGACAATGTTATGTGCGATGGAGTCCTATTTCACCACGTTTACTTTGACAAGGACATAATTGTCGAAAACCTTGGTAGACCTTACAATCTCGTCATGCATAAGTACTCTGGGATTCTCTTCTTCAGTCACACGGTACAGACCGGAACACAAGTTGACTTTGGAATAATGGCTTGCCACGTTGAGAAAAAAGAATGTGAAAACATCAAAGGTGTGCCTGGCGGATACGCTGTAGCCTATGATCCCGGAAACGACGATATTTACTTCGGAGGTCACGACGGCATATACAAATACAACTTTCTGACTAAAGCAGCCGAGTATTTTTCAGAAGAAGGCAAATCTATTTGGGGAATATTTGTTAAAAAGAATTTTTATTATATTGAATACCCCTTTCAAAAATTACTGGTCTATCAAGACGATAAATTCACCTACGTAGCCGAAGCTATGTATATAGAAATTGATCATTTCTACGTATCGAAGCACAATGAAATATATTTCTCTAACAAAACGGCTGTGTACAAAGTGGAAAAAGGAGAGAGAGATGCAATGGTCTTAAATGATGAAATTGTCGTTCGGCAGATAACTGAAGACAAATACGGTGATATATATTTCTGTGCCAGTGATGGCATCTATCTTGAAGATAAGCCCTATCACAGAATGAAAAGAGTAGCTCGTATAGATCAGGCGTTTGGGTTGACGTTTGATGAACATGACCATGTAATATATTCAGATAGAAACAATATATACAAATTGATTCCGAGTAACCATAGTAAAGAGTGTTATGATTTCCATGCACCTACTGACGATAAGGAACAAGACCTTACTAGGAGGAATAGTTTAATCAACAAACTCAGCGACTTAAACTAAGGTTTTCTAGAGTTTTCAATACGATATCAGTATTTAGGTGTATCCTGAAAATACGTGGAGTAAAGCAGTTCAAGAGGTTAGATATTATAATTTAAAAGATTTCTTTTTTTTTTTATAGAGAAGAGAGCGGACGAGCAAGCGGTCTCACGAGATGGTAAGTGTTACCGCCGCCCATGGACACCTGCAACACCAGGGGGTATGCGGGCGCGCCGTCGACCTTGCAAAATCCTATTCACAGCTTTCTTGAAGAACCCCATGTCGTAGTTTAATGGGAAGACCTCTTGAGGCAGTAAATTTAATTTAATTTCCTCCTTAATTTGGAATGTTGCAGATGTATCAATAAAGAAAAGATTTTAACTAAGTCATTGTTATCGGTGTGGTAGTCGTGTTCGGCCATCTTTAGAATAGCACTGCGTTATTTTTCCTGTGGGTGTCGTAATAAGCTAGTTAGTTGTTATCCACAAAGCGGGTACCACAAGCCTCGAGTGGACTCGTCAGCCCGCTTGGCCAGCGTAGCTTTTTAAGGCCATACATCCCTCATGCACAGTCTCTTGTGCATGAGGGATGTATGGCCTTAAAACGCTACGCTGACCCCTAAATGTCCAACTGATTGAACAAACAGTTGAACATATTGGAATAGAGGCATGTTTAGGCGACAAAAGGATTGTTAGCCAAAATTGAAATCGAGATGAAAATAGACTTAGGTCTACACTATAAAATATACATAGATAGAGGTATGTAATTTGTAAATCACTCACACTCGATGAATATTTTTTTATACAATATGTTCATAAAAAAGTTTACCTATATACCTATAATAATTTAACAAAATATGCATGACAGCGCCAACTGAAACACCATAAGTTATTTTGTAATACATACAGACAAAGCATTTTTCCTCTTCGATTAGTTGAAAACGTTGCCATTTGATAATTATTGGTTCCAATTTCTTTTTGTTCTAACCTATGGTGAATGTGCTACATTTTGAAATGTTTCTTAGTTATCAGAATAACAATTCACGACAGAATAACGCTTAAATGACGTTTGCCATTATTATGCATTGCTTTATATAAGTTTATACTTTTTTCGCTAAACAAAAGTAACACAAGTCGTCACGTCGTGTCTCCTCATGTGAGCACTAATCTCCAAATAATACACTAAAGTATTTGTTATCATAATATTTTTAACGAGACGAGTACTCAGACATACTGAACAAATGATTGTGTTACTTAATAATTTTTTATACAATACAATCGTAATTATTTATCAAACAAATTTTAATATCAATATAACCATTGTGACATTTGCTGTCAGAGAGACAATACATGTTCGTGAATTGAGAATTAAGGAATATATAGAGTAAATATTTTATTATATGTAGAAGTGTCTCAGTTTATAGGTACGTAGCCCTTTTTATATTTATGTAGTTGTATTTAGAACACAGATGTCTTAATTTGTCTCCGGTGATTTTACAGACATTCCTTATTTATTACAACTACTAATGACATTTTTTATAAATGAAATTCTGATACATAAATTTTATTTACACCAGGTGACATCACAATGGCTACAGAATTGTTGATCGGACTATCTTTCTTAACTTTCACCCTTGCTTTACCAGAAAAATCATGCAATCGCATCAAATTCGGCGACAGTTGGTATGAAAGGGAGTTTATGTGGGCTGATGTAGGAAGACCTATCAACTTAAATATACATAAAACCTCCAATATATTGTTCTTCAGTTATAGTGCTTCTGAAAGTTTTTCAGATATTGATTTTCAGTTGGTCTCTCTTTATATAGATAAAAGAGACTATCAAATCATTGCTGGGATCAGAGGAGGCTGTGCAGTAACAATAGATCAACTCAACGACGAGATTTATTTAGGAGGCAGCGACGGCATATACAAATACAATATGATGACGAAACTAGCTGATATATACAAAGAGAAAGGGAAAAACATCTGGTCACTATTTTATAGGAAGAATCTATTTTATGTAAGCTATCCAGATCAGAAGCTGTTTATAGAAATAGATGGAAAATTTTCTAGAGTAAAAGAGTTTGAAAGTTTCGAAGTGGACCACTTCTATGTCACTGATGATGAACAGTATTTCTTCGCCAATAAGAGTGCTTTGTTCAAATATGACAATGTTAATATGGAGACGGTTGTTGTGAATGAAATGTTGACTGTTAGACAGATCACTGAAGACAACGACGGAAAATTATATATAGTAACAAACTTTGGCGTTTTTGCCAATATCAAAGTTGTCGGGTTGACGAAAGTGATAGATTTAAAAAATGTCTATGGATTGACTTTTGATAGAGACAATAATGTTATTCTCTCTGATGAGAACAGTGTTTTCAAACTTGTTTACAGTTCCACAAATTGTTTAGATGAACTAAATAGTTGGTGAAATATTTTGTGTTATTTTGGAATATGAAGTAAATATAGTTTTTTTTCGGTTTTTCGTCCTTGTAACAATTATCTGTTAAGAGTAAATTGTAACATCCGATATGGCATGATTTGTAAAAATTGCGATAAACTACTGTTGCGCAGAAAACTCTTTGTCACGTCTGTTCTTTAACAGACATAACAAATATTTGTGATGTCATAGTGTTATAATAAAAATATAATAAATAATATTTCTTCTACTTGCTCGGAAATGGCTTCATTATTTTATAAAAGGAATACGTCAATCGGCTCTTTTCTGTACGCACGCCAGCAATTTACAACACGACAATAATAGAGATTGCTGGACAGTAGCGAGGTTATTTTTAGTGCACACTAACATAAATTAGGTTTTTTTAGGTACACGATATTTATTATTATAAAGGCTGAATGTGCATTTCTTTTCAAAAGTTTAAAAAAAGAACAAAGACCGCGCGCAGTCGAATTGGCGGGAATGAAAATCAGATACCTACTCTGTATTATGGATGTTATGTTCTCATAAGTTTATCACAATTTTAATTTGTCTAATAAACAATGAGTCTAGTACTTCGGTGGAAGGTGAATTAGATTTAACGCCACCAGACACAGCTGAAGAAGCAAACTTCTGTTTCTTGAATTAATTTGTTTATTGTTTCCTCGCAAATTAGAGAAAAATACTATAATACAAGTCTCGGCCGAAATAGCAATTAACGGCCTCGTCCTTTTAAGATCACTTCGTAAGGACTTGGTTTCGCCTCGTCCTTCCAATACTATTCGGCCGTCAATTACTTTATTTCGGGCCTGGACAGTAATGTACTATTGTATCTTCCTTAGAAAAAAGGCACAAGTGCACTTTGATGACTTTCGAGAATAATGCAAGAAATAATTAGTAACATTTTTATTAATTTAAAAAAAAAAGCCAGACACTTGGTGTTTTCGATAAAAGAAAAAGAATAACCATTGTTTATTCTCTTTGATTACTTTTAATTTTCGAATATAATGTTACTTAAGATTATCTTAAAAGTGTTACTTGATAGCGCCTTTTCCTCTAAGGATGGCAGAATATGACGACTGTTGTTTAACATAGTTAGAGCTCATAATATCTTTATTTAAGGTCCTATAAAGACTTAAAGACTTAAAATATTTAAAGACAATAAGGTCCATTTTCTCAGTTGTGTCACATTTATACTCAATTTAAAAAGCTCGCCTTAAGCCTTTATTTTCCGGATTTTAAAACGTAGTATGTGAATTTAGAATTTAAATGTCGCCATATTGATAAGCTAATTAATAAAAAGCCTCGTCTCTTGTATGCATTGTATGCATTGCTTGTATGAGTCAGTTACGAGTTTCATAAATATTAAATAAGTGTATGGAAATGGAACTATTTTTCTTATACACCATGCATTTGGCAATATTAATTTCAAATACCATCAACCTATGTTTCCCCACTGCTGGATATAGGCTTCCATGGATATGCTCTTCCAACGCTCTTCACCACACATGGTCTTCGACTCTTTTCATCTGGTCACCACAGGTGAACATCGACGATTTTTTTAAAAAAAATGTTTCGATTAAAGACTCACAGGCTGTTACAATTTTATTAAATCACGTATAGATATATCCTCTCCTCCTTCCTTTACTGTGCAATAAACTGATATAGAGTGAAAATGCACGTCCATTGTGATTGTGAATTTAATTATAAACTGTTTAATGTGTTACTTCTTAATGGTGATCTTAATGTGCTACTAAACTTCTAGACGAGCATACCGTCCATCTGGTGGTAAGTGATTACTGTTAACCGTGGACATCCGCGATACATGCCAAATAACGTTGGCACGTCTGCCACCTTTGGAGATTTGGGAACATATTTGTAGAAAGTGTTGAGAAAATTGGGTTAGACAGGATAAGTTGGGATGGGAATGGGATTTGGCATATCTCACTCATTACCGCAACACGTACGTAACATTGGGGAAACATTGGGAAAGGTGTAACATGGCCAGTCGAGTGCGCCCAGCGGCTGTGGGATTGTAACTGCATCCGTGCATCCTCCCCTAAATATAATAATTCGTAATAATAATTCTTGATACATCAGAGTGATTTCGACTTTATACACGCTCAAAATAATTAGTCACTTTTACAAAGGAAAAGCTACTAATAAAATTTATTTTTGTCTCGTAAAATTGCACAGTGCTCTAACGATAACATGGAGGCTGGGAAAAATACAACACGACGAAGCGGCGTACGGTGCACGGTGCATGTGGTAAATTGTTAAATTTCACTCTGTAAAGTGCAATTTTCTCACGTATTTTGTACAAATTCCCGCTCGCAGTTTCACTCGGTCCCGATACAAGCTAGATGACAAGCTAAAATTGGGGGTAATTGGATTTACGTTTTATGCTCTCTGTGGTTATTTCGGCATCTTTTTTCTGAACGGTGTTCGCGTTTGCAACACAATGCGATGTTGCAAATGGACATTGAGACGAAGGACACATACCTAATTGCGACAATGTGATTGGGCGATCAATTCTGGAAACATCTATAATAATCCTATACTCATCTCACATTCGTGAGTTTGAAACTGGACATACCGTAAAATATAATGCATATCCCACTTTATCCTATTTCCCTATTTATGTGCGTGTTTCGGCAGTGAGTGAGATATGCCCACTCCCATACCAGCTTTATGTTTTTCAGAATCCTTTCGTCAAATCCATTCCTAAATTTTCAAAGGTAGATTTTCACAGATTTTCACATGCGCTGATAGCTGAGGTGATCGTGAGTTCAAATCCACGGTCCCTACCACCGAGTTTCTACTTAACATCCTGAGGAAACGCGCATGCTCTAGAAATAAAAAAAAATCTGGAGTATGTGATCCACCAATCCGCACTGGGACCACGTGGCGGAAACCACGAACCCCCAGTGAACCCCCTAGAAACTGACCGAACACCCCCCCCCCCCCCGTGATTTACTAGGGATGACCTGTACCCTGCACTGCGACGTTATAGGGTGATACAAGGCAGCGCTAACGAAGGCGGACAACGTTTGTCATTCTGGACTAATGTTGTCATGTATCGCGTATGTCGCAGGTTGAGAGTATCCACTTACTACCAGACGAGCAGTATGCCATATTGCCTACTTCTTTCTATAGAAAAATTAGTTTCTAATTAAGTATGTACAGATATTTTAAACAACACTAACTGGGCGGTTAAGGAAAACATTTGTGAGAAAATCCATATATGTCTATTGTCTGCGTATCCAAAAGTGGACGTATACCGGTTGGGTATCTGAAATTTGTACAATATGTGTACCAAACATAAACCTGGAACAACGGAAATTATAATCAATAAACAAGTAACAGTAGAAAAATCAACATGGTAACAAACTTTTTATTACATTTCTGTTTGTTTACCCAGCAAATATGGAGACCAGGTAATGAAGTCTAAAGCGTCTGTGGCTAGGGGAACTAATTTCAAGTTTTATTTCCTACCATTGGCTGTGTACGATTGTTGAAAAAACCGCCGATGCGGTGCCAGGGCCGGCAGGTTGTGTTAGAATCGAGTGGGCAGTTGGCCGGGAGGGGGGACAGTCCCTCAAGAAATTGTATATAGAGGAAAAGGAAAACAGTTGACCCTGTGGGCCATCCCCAAAACTTCCCGCTAACCGCACGAAAATGTAATTGTTCATACGTTATTGAGTTTGAACTCAAAACTATGAATGCCTATATTTTTCAAATTGTGTTCATACGCTTTCGACCTCTAATATTTATATCTCGATCCTAATATTTTAGAGCTTCGAGTTCAAACTTATTTTTTTTTGTGTAGGTACCTACCGTACGTTGCTAATGTTAGACAATGGCTAAATAACGATGAGGCCGGGATATAATTTTAAGTAAAATAGATACAAAGAAAGAAAATGCGTCTAGACGTGGATTTCTCGAGTGACGAGGAAATCCTCATGTCTAGTAATGTCAGTAACTTTTCGTCAAAATCCGAGTGGGTACTTTACCCATTCGGAAAATCCAGAGTGGGTAGAGCTACCCACTATACCCACATTATCCGCCGGCCCTGTGCGGTCCTGTCGAAAACGTGCTCTGATATTTTCCGCAAGTTATTTATAAAAAAATAAATAAACAAATGTTCTAATAGAGCTTCGCGAAACTTATCTAAAAAATTGACGTCATATATAAATTACAGTCCTTTTTATTCTGTACGAGAAAAAAAGAGAAATATTGCTTCCGACCATCGTCGTGTTACGATCGTATCTCATCTTACGATTTAAGTAAAACTAGAAGCGAAAGTATTACAAAACGGTCAATAAGATTATTATGTTAAGCAATTGTAGATATAGTTTAGGAGATTAATGGTTATTTTTGATATAATTTAATCTCTAAAACACAACTCGAATCTTATAGTTGGGCCATAACTTCTGTTATCAAGAAATAATTACACGTTTTTCGTTTCTTTTGTAAATTAGCAAAATCACAATACACAAAATATAGAGTAAGGAATCTGGAATTTAGACTACCGAAAAATGTAGGTACTGTATTTCACACTTTATCCTATTCCTCCAATGTACGTACCTGTTTCGATAGAGAGCGATATATGCCTGAGCCCACTTCCATCCCATCTTACACTCTCCATTTTACCAACTCTTTCTCCAAATCAATTCCTGACACGAAAGAATGGAAACAATGTTTGCAAAAATTGGGGGCTTGACAATGTTTGTCAACTAATGTTGGCATGTATCGAGGATGTCCATGGACGGCAGTATCCATTTACCACCAGGATGGACTCTTTGCTCGTTTGGTGCCTTCTATCTATGAAAAAAATATAATTTTCTGATGAACGCTATCGAAACGGCAAAACCGGCAGAACTTGGCAGAATTGCAAAATTTCGTTGAAATTAGTCTTCTGTGAGAGAGGAATAACGAGGCCGATATAATAACGACGCGTAGCGGCTGTTGGATTGCAGCATGCACCCGCCCCCTCCAAATACTTATTGTATACTGCTTATTGTATACTGTATATTGTACACTGCTTCTTACACATATTGTGGCTAAATAACATTTATTTTAATTAGCTGCCGAGTTTTCACCCAAATCATTACGCCACTGTTTGTTTGCTAATGAAACATTATTTTTTGTTGTTTTTTAAATATGATTACTTCTTTTGTAATGGTATTCCGAGTTGTTCACTTTTGGCAATCATTATATTTAATTCAATTTGTTGTAAATCTCCGTTTCTTTTTATTAAGTTGTTAATGGAATTGTATAAATTGTACATAGAAATAAACATACTTATACATAAGTTGATTTGTTATAGGAATAGATAAAAACTGAAGTAGGCCTGATGCGTGATTTCACAACGACCTTACAAAAATTGATTACCTACTTGTTTATTTTGACCCCACAGAAAGCTATTAACATATGCATACCAGGAAAAAATATTGGAATTACTTTTATTTCATTATGTAAATTATTGTAATTACTTTTACTTCATTATGCAAAATTACATACTTATATTGTTTACATACATACATACTTATACTTATTCTCAGTTACATACATTATATTGTTCATAATTAAGTTGCTTTAATTGATGTACTCAAACTTTATTGTCATTTAATTCATTGTAATTTATTGGCAAAATGTGCCACTCTTATCCCAATGGTTTTCTTTTTTTATAGATTAGTGGGCGGACGAGCAAGCGGTCCTACGTGATGGTAAGTGTTACCGCCGCCCATGGACGCCATCTGCTAAACCATAGAGAACTGACTGCATGATCGTTTAAATTATCATACCTATGTTTACACATAAATAAATCTAAATTTATTGTAACAGTAGATGCATGGTAATAAATAGAAGTTATTTATACAAGAAAAAGATACGCAGAAACATGCCGAAGATACCACAGTATCTTCACAATTTAATCTAGAAGATTTCAATAAGGAAAATGGCTGTATATTATCGTATGCCGACTGCAGATATTGGTTTCCTTATTTGCTTGTCAGCGTATGACACTTTGATTTAATACGTGAACTACTCGCTGTGGTCTAGTATTATAAGGTTACTTACGATTATCATATATTTTATTTTTTATTTATTTTTATTGGAAATACTTCGATAGCTCTTTGAAACATGGTAGAAATAAAAAAATAGGTTCGCCGTTTCCTTACATCACGAAGACCCCGATGTCGTCACCACGTGTGCTGTTTTTTGATCATCTAGACTGGCACTAGGGATGAGTTCTTGTTTAGAGAAATCGTATTAACAATATCTGTTTCGCTGGCCGTGTAGTCTCTGCCGGCTTTACCACAACACCCATTTCTTCCCATGGGTGTACTAAAAGGCGACTAGGGATAACAAAGCCGCTGCCCCAAGGGCTGCGGAACTACACCACCTCTAAAAGAGTGGACTCACCAACCCGCTTGGTCAGCGTACCGCTTTAAGCCCATACATTCCTCATGCATCAGGAGGCCCGTGTCCAGTAGCGAGCAGTGGGTAAGACTGGTGACGGTGAACATGTTTTCAATACAATAATTATGTATTATGTTAAACTATGTGGCCATTCATTTTCTAATTTGTGATACTTTTAAAGATATTTTCATATTGATTTTACACCAATAGTTTCTGTCTTAAGCAATTTAATTTTAAAATTATCTAAAATGAGTCAAATATCCCATTAGAGAAGTCATTCACAAAATTAGAACAAAATGATCAACTGCAAACGAAGAATATTTTATGAAGACGATACTAAATCAGTTTTACAAAAACTCAATTTCTCCACTTTTCCGATAACAGCGATCTAATTGGACAATTCCAGCTTTGCCTCCGACTGTCCAAAGTATAAGAGAAAAGAGTAGTGCAACTCCATGCTTTTCTTGAAATTAAAATAATTAGATGCATTATTTGTTCACACGCTGTTTTTATGCAGAATGCGTCATCGGGGTGCAGTGGGCAGTGGGCATAGCATGAATATACAGCGTTTGAAGTTAGGAGCGAATTTGAATTTGAGGAAATTTGAATTTGCATTAGTAGCAAGATATTCGAAAAAAAGGACAACACTCTAAAGAGTACAACAATTACAAACAGAGAACCTAAACCTAATTACGAGGGTTGGCTGAAAATTGATGCACACATGCTTGTAGAACACGAACGTAATGCTTGTACCTTCAGAAAGGCGCCAGGTGGCATGTGGAAGTAACATTCTACATTCTACGTGTACGTACGCAGTTTGAATGCGTTGCGTTCATCCAGTGTATTTTCAGTAGCGGAAGTATGGAGACGTGTCCTAGTGCTACGTCAACGCGAGTTAAACAGCGTGCTGTTATCGAATTTTTAACTGCTGAAATAGTGACTCCTACTGAGATTCATCGTCGTTTAAATAATGTTTATGGTGACGATACCGTTGATAGGTTTACTACAAATCGATGGGTAATAAAATTTCGTGGTTGCGATCCTGGAAAAGTCATAATTATTGATGAAACTTTGGGATGCGCACCGAGTTTATGTGACCGATTTTATGTGGAACGAAGGGCAACGATAAATTCTTCTCAGTACATAGAGACTCTAAAATATCTCCGACGTCGAGTTTGTCATGTTAGAGGCGGCCTGGCGTCAATAATCTTGCAACATGACAACGCTCGTCCACACACCTCGCGCGCAACTGATGAGGCTCCGCGAAACCTGAAGTTTGAACCGATTCCACACCCACCTTACTCCGATCTTACGTCTGGCGATTTTTATTTTTTTCCTCTACTCAAGAAAGACTTTAAGAGTAATTATTACACCTCGAACGATGAGGTGAAGGCAGCTATTAAGTCCTGGATTCGAGAAAATTCGGAAGAATTCTTCAATGACGGAATGAAAAAACTTGTTACACGTTGGGAGAAATGTGTTAGTCTTAACGGTGACTATGTTGAAAAATAAACATATGATTTTGAAGCTTAAGAATTGTACTTTAATGTACTTTTTGCCCGATCTTCATATTTGTTTTTGTTCGTGTTCTACAAGCACATGTGCTTTACTTTTCAGCCTACCCTCGTGCCTTTAAATTTGCTGGCATGGATTTGCTGCTCATTCAGATTTTTCAGCTGACCATTTAGTTATTTTTCTATTGCTCACAAAAATTGCTGAAATAATAAATAGGTTTACAAAAAAAATATTTTAAATCGACATATAAATTCTGCTGAACACTAATTTGGTGGGACACTGAGATATGATATAGTTTCCAATGTTAGAATGTTTCTATCTTTCTAGAACATATATGTCTTTAGTAATAGATTGGGCACAATAGATTTTTCTGCGGCCTGTCTCGCATTTTTTGTAATCAAATCTCTTTGGTTGCACTCTTTGTACCTGGTTGGTTGTAATACCATTAAAACTTTAAAATCTTAAAAAAAAGTTATTTTCCGCCCTTTTTTCCATTGTTTTTCAGTCTTTAAAAATGAGTGAAAGTAAGGAAGAAATTCACTAAATTTTGAAATTTTATTACAAAAAAGGCAAAAATGCCACACAGGCCGCAAAAAAATCTATTGTGCCGTTTATGGATCTAATGCTGTATCGGTAAGGGTAGCACAAAGTTGGTTCAAGCGTTTTCAGTCTAAAAATTTTAACGTTAAAGATATAGCTCGCTCTGATCGCCCAGTTACAGATAAAGTCAATGTCATCGGTGAATAAGTGGAGGAACATCGGCACATCAGTAGTTATGACGTTGCTAAGGAACTGGGTATTGATCACAAAACGGTTTTAAGTCAATTAAAAAAGTCTGGGTACCAGAAAAAGCTCGATATTTGGGTGCCACGTGATCTTACGGAAAGAAACCTCATAAAACGTATTTCCATTTGCGATTCTCTTTTAAAAAAAATGAAACCGAACCATTTTTGAAAGGATTGATAACGAGTGACGAGAAGTGGATCACTTACGACATGCACGTGCGAAAAGGATCGTGATCAAAGCACGGACAGGCTTCACAAACACTGGCAAAAGCCGGATTAACGCGAAATAAGGTGATATTGTGTGTATGGTGGGATTGGAAAGGTATCGTTCATTATGAGCTTTCATCGCCGGGGAAACTATTGATTCTGACCTCTACTATCGGCAACTGATGAGATTAAAGCAAGCAATTGAGATAAAACGGCCTCAGCTGATAAATAAAAAGGGTGTGATCTTTCACCATGATAACGCCAGACCACACACATCTTTAGGTACTCAGAAAAAATTGAGAGGGCTTGGCTGAGAAGTGTCGATGCATCCACCGCATAGCCCTGACCCGTATAGCCCCCAGATATCCATCTGTTTTGGTCACTTCAGAACTATTTAAGTAGCGTAAGGTATCAAGAAAGGACTGTTAAAACTACTTGTCGCAATTTTTTGGCCAAAAATCCCAGAATTTCTACACCAATGAGATCATGATACTATCTACAAGATGGCTATACGTTATTGATCAAAACGGTACATATTTATTATAAGTAATTAAACTTATTTTTTTTGTCTTGAATTTCTATAGATAATACGAAGAAACTGCGTCCTCAAAATACGGTGCCTCAATTTACTGCAGTGTCAGTTATTCGCCTCGAACCCGACACCTATTGAAGTTAGAAACGATTTCGTTATTGCTTTTTCTTCTGCTCTTACTTTCGTAATGTGTACTTTTTGTCACTTATGAAAATGCTATTTCTGCAATTTCTTTTAAAATAACATCAGCATCGGGCTAATGTTTTTGCCTGTGCGGCAGTTGGGAGAATACGTCGGCTCTTCTCGACGTCTATACCACAATGCTCGAAGACAAAAGTCTTCAATCAGTACGGTGGCGAAGCGTGGCCTCTAATGGTAGGCCTGATTCATAAGTTTTAAGTCCATCAGTGAGCTGTGGAGAGAGCTCGGAGTTACTTTGCGGGATAAGATCCGAAATGAAGAGATTCGCCAAAGAACTTAAGGCATCGACATAGCTAATAGAATTAGCATGCTTAAGTTGCAATTGGCAGGTCATATTTCCCGCAGGAGCGACAACCGATGGGGTCGACTAATCCTCGAATGGAGACCACGGACCGGAAAGAGCAGTGTGGAACGTCCAGCCAAGTGAACCGACCACTTGAAAAAGTTTGACAGTAATAATGAGAAGAGTGGAAGGTTATGTGCGGTGGTGAGATTGTAAATCCTCGGGTTTCAGTCAAAACCAGCAACAGGCCATGATCAGTTCACATTTTTTTATACTAAGAAGGCAGCATACTAGCATACAGTCCACCTGGAGGTAACTGGATACTGTCGTTCATGGACATCCTCTATATATGCCAACATCGGTCCAGAATGACAAACGCTATCACGCCCTCGAATTCGCTGCCTGCCTTTGGAGTTAAAGGAATGGATTTGGGGTAAGGGTTGGAGTAATAAGATGGAAAGGGAATAGACTCTGGCATATAGCGCTTGCTACAGAAACACGTACGTACATTGAGGAACAGGATAAAAGGTTTTTTTTTTATATGGCGGATGTGTAAGCGGTCCCACGTTATGGTAAGTGTTACCACCGTCCATGGACACCTGCAACACCTAGAGGTATGCGGGTACGCCGCCGACCTTGCAAAATCCTATTCACAGATTTCATGAAGAACCCCATATCGTAGCGTAATGGAAATACCTCTTGAGGCAGTTCGTTCCACAGCCTACGGGTTAGCTGTATAAAATGGTTTTATATCGCCTGTAAACCACTTTATACTGGTATAACATGGTATAATCGGTATGGTGGCGGTATAACAAGGCCTGAAAGGCCCGCTAACATTGTGCTTCCCATTACAATATCAGTCTCCATTATTACTATCGTGTTTTCTACTGTAAAGTATTTGACGAACTTTATGATGAAGAGCTGATGATCTTACGTGATGGTGGATGTTCGCCAAAGCAACGCACCGCTTTCGTTAGGTTTATTCCTGAACCTTTTTCTCTATTTAAACGGGGTCTTAACGCTAATGTTTACCTTATTTATTTTACTCGACGTTTCGATTGCGTTGCACCGACCGTGGTCACGCGCTGACTTATGAGCAGAGGTCGGAATTATATAGTGTGATTTATGTACTTGCAACGAAATGTTGATATTAACATGGACATTTCTAGGATTTTCTGAATAATAATCCCGGGAACAGTAATTTATTGCCAATAGTATATTTATTTAGTACCGTGATGGTTTTTAGGGTTGTGTCGATATCTCAGAGATAAGATAAATAAAACAAAATTATTCTTAATATATCAATGATTTACCCACGATAACATTCAGTTTCAGTTTTTATATTTACAAACATTAACCTACAATTCCATCTAATCTATCATCGGACTCTTAATACGCTTTAAACTGAAATCCCGGGATTTGAGGAATATCCATATTATTCTTTTGCTCTATGATATCATTGCAAGTACATAAATCACACTACCTAATTCCGACCTCCGCTTATGAGGCAAGTAGTCGACGTCGAGAGATGCGAATAGTTTCATCAACTACCTGCATTTGATCTTCATAGACCGTCAAATTTCGGTACACAACACTCACGATATCAGAAGTAGCGTCAGATGAAAAAATCGCGAGAATTATTTTTATCCAATTTATTAATCACTGGATTCCACGTCTAAGGACAATTTGTATTCATCTACTCGATTGAAATTTCTACGTCTTTTTTATTTCAATTGCTTCACTCACAATACTGGAGAAATAGTAGCGATCAGTGATCTCCCTTTTTAACGCCTGTGTGCTACTTTTATTCTCCTTTTCGGTACACAGAGTTACTGGTACAGCTACTCTGTATTTTGTAGTCGATCTCAGTATATGAAAATTGAACATTAAACTTTTTAAAACTTTTATTTATTCAGCCGCATAAAAATTGATTAATTAAAAAAAAAACCTTTCGTTAAAAATCTCGTGAATTTTTCGCCATTATCGATACCGCTAAAAGCTACGCTAATGGGAATTCATATTTAGCAAACAATTTTTGCAGTGCTCGCTTTTTACGTGCTTGTCATTTTCGGGTGCGGATTGAGATAAGCGGATTAAATCGGCGGTTCGGATGGACTGAAAACGGACTGTAAAAGGTTAATTAATTGTTTGTGAAAACGGCTGTATGACAAAATATTTATTTTATGGAAAAGTGACAGACGAGCAGATGGTCCACTCGGTGGTCAGTGGATACTGTTTCCTACGAACATCCGCGAAATATGCCAACTCCAGAATAACACACTTTGGATGCGCTGCCATCTTTGGAGATTTAGGAATAAATTTTGAAAAAGGAATTTGAAATGGAAAATATAACGGGACGAGGAGATTTTATTTCATTACACCTCCCATTCCTACTTAGTAAGGATGGAGTGAGTTGGAGAGTAACGGGTATCTTGGGATAAGGAGATTCTTTTATGCTCTTTATTCAATTGAATAGGAGAAAATGGGAAGGGGATTAGAGAACATAACGATATTATCTCTAATAATATCGTATATAAGAGAGGTCTCCCTCTCTTATACCATTAAGCATTCTCACCATTAACCTTATAGCATTGAGTGGTAACTCATTCGGCAGTATGGGATGGGAAAACAGCTGTGGCTTACCTTCACTCATTAAGGAAATAAGTGCATAGTGCATAGAGCCTCACAAAACCTTGCAAGAGAAGTCCGATGAGTACCTAGATGGTTTCCGTTTTGGTAAGTGATAACTATTGTAAACAGAATCCATCAAAAGTGACTTATGCCGGTATATTTAGCATAAGTGAAGTAATAGTTCGTTTTGCATTTATCGCGTTTGCCTAGCCGTCGAGCTGGACCCTGAAGAATTATGTTTTATTAAAGCTAGAAACTGCGACAACAGTGTGAATCGCTTTTAAAAATTTACATATTTTTATGAAATAATGTATGCTGAAGTGTTAACGTGCAGGTCGACAAATCCTCTAATTTAGGCCACGTAACAGAAAACGTTGCTTGGAGCGGCCTCCGGTCACGCGGACCCGACCACCACTTGTAGAAGTTTGCCGGTAGTCGCTGGATGCGAAGAGCTGAAGATCTTGAATGGTGGCGCATCTTGGGAGAGACCTATATTGAGTAGTAGAGAGAGGCGCATATTGATGATATGGTAATACTAATGGCTTTCGCATGAGCAGCCTACTAAATTTATTCCGCTACCCGCTTCCCTCATCACAAACTGGCACCTGAATGTAGCGGTATATGTCCAACACATTTCTTTTGAGAGTTTATTCGCGATCGATTTGTATCACAATCTCGGCAAGGCAATGTCATGTCGGTGAAAATTTAAACTTCTTATTTACAATTTCAATATATGAGACTCAAATTAAATTTGTCAATGAAAGATCTAATTTTAAACACGACGCAATGCAGAGTACCAAAACGTGTGAAAAACACGACTCAAAGCAGAGTACCAAAACGTGTGAAAAACACGACTCAAAGCAGAGTACCAAAACGTGTGAAAAACACGACTCGAAGCAGAGTACCAAAACGTGTGAAAAACACGACTCAAAGCAGAGTGACTTATTATTGACTTATGACTTATTAACAAATTTAGGATTAGTCATTAACAGCTCCCTAGCCACGTATATCAATGAAGTGTATCCCTATATCAATTTAAATTGATTTAGCTTAGTATTAAATTAGCTTTGGTAGTCAGTTTTCACACGTTTTGAGACTGTATGGTTGGGGAACGGGCCTGTTTTGTGGTGTTTTGTAATGATTAGTAGAATACGGTTTAAAATCAAATAAATAGACTGTGGCATTGAATTTATAACAGAGATATAAAGGTAATCGCCGACAGAATAGACTGTGCCATCCAAAAATCTTGGATGAATTGATTGATAAGTTTGTTTCTTTGTATATCTTCTAGGCTGTTCTACAAAATAAATAAATAAGAACTTAAATATTTCATAGTTTTTTTTAATAAAAAAAAGGCGGCATTCGGGCATACAGTTGACCTGATGATAAGAGGATACTGTCGGCCATAGACATCCGCGACATCTACATGCCAACATCAGTCCAGAATGACAAACGTTGGCACATCCCCGGATGCGCTGCCAACCTTTACAGATTAAGGAATGGATTAGGAGAAAGGGTGAGGAAAAGGAGCAGGAATGTGATAGAATGGGATGGGAATGGGTTCTGGCATATCTCATTCACTACCGAAACACGTACGTACATTGGGAAATGCGATAAAGTTGGAAATGCAGTACATTTCAAGGTAGTCTTCTGTGAGATTACTGTTATTTTAAAAAAATATATTTACAAACACTACCGGTGGAGAATTATTATTCTGAAATTAACTATTATTATAAAAAAGAATTGCAGCACTTCCAGTATATAATAATTCTATGTTATAACCACGAAGTGAGCACAAAGACGTTCCCTTATTCATTCCAAAATCATTCCCCTACACGGATACAAGTAAAACACAAACAATTTGTCAAAACAACACCTCGGATAAATTCCGTTCTGCATTTTATACGGTTTAAGGGAATAATTGTGTTGCCTGTCTCATTCCCCGTTTTTATTACCAGCCTTTGTTTCTTAAAAAGTATGTCCGTCATGTATTTGAGTATCGCAAAAATCTGGACAAAGTCTTCGCTATTGAAAATTTTTGCCTTTATTGGGTTCGTTCGCGAAATGTAAAAAGGTATCCTTTATATTTCTTTCAAGTTCGCAGTTTGACACATTCCGGAGATATTTGCTTAAGGACTGACGTACGAGTGCCGATGGATAGATGGACAGAGAATACGCTTGGTAATAAATCTTTGGTATGGTCGATAGCGTTTTTTATGATTAATGTGGCAATGGGAAGGTCATATTTGTAGTAAGATCAACAGTTGATGCAGTAGACGAGTCCTTGAATGGGGGTTACCTACCGGGAAGGGCAATGTGGGATGACTAAGTCCGCCCATCCCATAAATGGAGGATCTATGAAAATCCTACACTTTGAGACATGCAGCCGCCGTTCTCGTTCTAAGTGAATTAATGACAATTATTAATAATATGATTGAAAGTAACCAAAATATTCGACTAAAATGAAATTTCATTAAAACTTTCGTTTGTCACCTAACTTTCGTTCCTTTAGCAGATTTTCTCTATATTAAAATCTAGATTTTAACCCTAAACTAATGCAGTACATTACTATAATTATATAGTTTTGGCAACGACTATGCACAATAATATTTACAAACCAGTAACGAATCTTAACGTTGTCCTTACCTGTTATTAAAAAAAAAAAAATGGTCTTAAACCTTCTCGCATTTCCTTCGATAAGCCAAAATGAGGGAGAGATGATATAACCCCCGGCGGAAGCACAGTCGGCCGGGGTTCAGAATTCTAGGGAGATAAACCAGCGGATGATTCGCGGTGTATCTAGCAGCACCGCCTTCTGCATCTTTCGTCGGAAGCGAGCCGCCACGGAAACCCAACCGCCTCAGGTTGATCTAAGTTGATTGTTGATTAAGTCTGATCGGGATAGTATTATTTATTATTGTTATATTATTTATTATGAATATATCATTATCTATTTTATTTATTTATAAGTAATTTGTTATCTGCTAGAAAACTAGTGTTAATTTGTTTAGTCGTACGTATCGGGTGAAATTATTGCATTACCATCCGTCACTAATCCTTTTATTATAGCATTGCCATCCGTCAGCAATCCTTTTATTATTGCATTGCCATCCGTCACCAATCCCTTTATTATTGCGCTGCCATCCGTCGCGTCACTAGATATGTGCATCTTCATGGACATTATCTTGTGCATGAGAGATGTATGGCCTTAAAACACCACCTTTAGTATGGTGCTATTCTAAAACCGCACGATAACATGAATCCATACTGTTCCTCCTTTATGCTGTGACCCATACGAGTAAGGAATCTGGAGAATGCTGATTACTTTCGCAGGGAAAATCGTACACGAATGCGGACACTAAGCGAGTTACACATGAGATATATTGCATTGTTTTATTCCTTGAGCTATGGAGAGAGCTATGCTTGCGGTTTCAATGTGAATTGAAAAGATTCGACATAGAACAAAAAATCATTATAATGGCATATAGAATTAGTAAGTTGAATTGGCTTTGGATGTGTCATATCAGTTGTTAAATAGTGACCACGTGTGAGATGCACTCCGGTTAGATTGTCTGTGGTAGCAACGGTGCATCCGGGGCGTGGAAAGTTTGTCATTCTTGACTGATTTTGGCATGCATCGTTTCCATTTACCACTCAGTGGACTATGTGCTCGGATGCCACATTTTTCCATAAAAATTATACGACCTTTCCATTGACAAATCAACATGATTATTCCGTGAGCGATGACGGTGAATTTATTTCTTTGGCGAATCCTTCCGTTAGGAATTTCACCCCGCAAAGAAATTGTGAGCGCAGTGAATAGTAATTCAGCATAGCCCACTTACTCAAAATTACGACCATACTTTGGATTAAAATATTTGTCCGTAGGATCAACTTGTTGCTAAGTGCTAGTTTATTTACGTGTACCTACTCATTTTTATATTTTCTCTCTGCTTGTCGATGTCACGGTAATTACGAAACCAAAATCGATATGAATTTTCAAAATTCTAACACCGAATCTTCTTTAATATAAAAAAAATAAAGCCTTGCTCAGAATCGTAGGTACCTCGTATTTGTAATTGTGTGTCTCCGGATCTATGACACAGGAAAGTACTGAGCAGCTGCACCACTCTTAAAATAATGGATTCGCCAACCCACTTGACCAGCGCGAGCGTGGTGTTCTAAGGCAATCACTTATGCACACTGTCTTGAGGACCATTGTCCAACAGTGGATGATATAAAAATGTGTTGTGTGTGAGGTGGTATTATTCATTTTGTAAAAATGTGAAAAGAAAGTGTGAAATTATATAAAATGTGGCTTGACTTCGTGGACAATCTGTGGTCACCGGTGAGGTGCGGCTTCAACTGAAAATCAGGGTCTCAGGTCACGCTGCGACATATTAGGCTGAATTGGTGCAGATTGACACAACAATTCATATTCCTTCTTTTTTACTTTCCACTCAATTTATTATGTCAATCAAATATTTTTCCTTCATTTCTTTCTTTCTATTATTAGGGAGGGTACTAATGAGTACAGCGCTTTAACAAGGAAATATCCGCGTAGTAAAGTTCACCGACCAGTTGGTGAAGACAAATGCGCAACTATCTCGCTGGGCCCGCATACTTCGCAGTTCCAACGTTATGCTGCTTCCAAACAAAAATGTTTTTGTCAAACTTCAGCGGAAGATTGTGAAGTGGTGGCCTTTGGGAGCGGCCTATATGTAGGGAAGAGACACACTGATGGTAAAGAAGAATTATTTTACTCCCGTTCATATAACCTGGCCCACATTTAATATATATTTAAAATAATACAAACGTGGCCCGACAGTAACAACTGGCCCACTACTAGTTTCATTTTGAAGTGCAGTAAACAGAAATAAATCCATGAATGGTGGGAATAAGTTGATAAGTTTAAAATCAACTGTTTTTCAAGTTAATGTTTAAGTTTTCCTTTAAAATATCGAGATATCACTAAAAGATTCAATAATATTATAGTTATTGTGATATCACAATGAGAGATACAATAATAATTGAATTAATAAATGTATTATTGTACATCATTTATCACACGATAGGAATATTAATCTAATTAAAATGATTAAAAGATTACAAAATGATTAAAAGGACAGTTCACTAATGTTGTAACAATATGGCGATTATATGATAACCCCTTTATAATTAAATTTTATTATATGTATAGATGAGAAATTGAGCCACAGAAAATACTAAATGACCAGCATGTATATATGACATATGTACAATATGTATATGTGTTTATACTCGTATTTATATGTAAATGTACAAATACTCATACCAATATCTGCTGATAATTGTTGTAGTACGCTTTTTAATAACATAATTCCTCTCGGTTATTCTAAGGTTGACTGGAAGAGATTCCTTCTAGGAATAAGTCCGTCTTTGTACTGATGGTAATACTGTAATGTAACATTTGAAATTTTATTTATATTTACATATATATATTCATCTATTCATATATTCATCTATTTAAACGGGTCTCAACGCGTATTAGTCGGCTCGTGACCACGGTCGGTGCAACCCAACAGAAACGTCGAGTAAAATAAATAAGGTAAACATACGCATTGAGACCCGTTTAAATAAAAATACTGTCATGTCTTATTGTAACAACTTATTTTAAGTACAATTAAAAGCAACAACAATGAATCGATGATAGCTGATATACAGGTGGATTAGGTTAAGATTGTATGGTTATAATAAAGAAATAGAAGTTCACCGAAATGATGACGACAATCTTAATAATTTAAAATTATTTACTTCAGTTATTTAAAAATAGGTTATTTTGATCATGATTTGCTGCACATTTGAATACTCGTATTTCTTTAAATATTCATCAACTATATAGTTCACTAGCTGTATCCGGCAGACGTTGTCCTGCCTGTGTATATTTATTTACCTCTGTATATAAAATCACAAATTATTCTGTTTTGCCGTCGATATTATTTTTGCGATCGGTTGAACGGTATAGAAGTTGATGTACTGCAGCGCCATCTAGTGGCGAGTTATAACACAGTGGATAGCATAAAAACCTTCTCCATGAAAAAATACATATATGTGCCACCCTTCCATGGTGATTGGTCAAATGGTGTCGAAGTCTATTAACATCAGATATACCAACATCCATTTTTTTATATACAGATAGTAGATTAACTACCCAGTCCACTGGGGAATCGAATTTAGGACCTAATATACATTCAATAGCTTTTATCCTCCTTTGAGGTACTGAAACACGAGTTGTCTCTCAAAGCATCCTCTTATCACCTAGAGGCTTTGGTCAAATCGATTCTAAAGCTTAGCCCCCAGGTACTGACACTGACAGGTCTGACACTATTGATAACTAAGTGGTTAAATGGAATGCTTGTAGCCCAAAAGGTATTAATGCTAGATTTGTTACTCCCAGACCTATAAACAGGGATTTATTTTATGAATGAAATCCATTTATTCATTTTGTAGGGGGAGAGTGTATGCTGCATTCTCACAGCCGCTGAGCGCACTCAACTGGCCACGTTACCACTCTCTCACAGAGGACTACCTTGAAATGCATTTCCTATCTTACCGTATTTCCCCAATGTACGTACGTGTTTCGGTAGTGAGTGAGATATGCCAGAGCCCATTCCCATCCCATCCTATCCCTCCCCATTTTTCCAATCCATTCCTTAATCTGCAAAGGTAGGCAGCGCATCCGGGGGCGTGCCAACGTTTGTCATTCTGTACTGATGTTTGGCATGTATCGCGGATGTCTATAGACGACAGTATCCACTTACCATCAGGTGGACTGTATGCTCGTCTGCCTTAGTGTTATTTATTTACTCATTGTGATAATTACAGGTTAACAGAGGTTAGAGCGGTGATGGCCTAGGGGTATCTATACTCGATTCACATTCCTGTGATCATGCGTTCAAATCCTCGGTTACCACTAAGTTTCTACTTAAGTTAGTTTCTACTCGGCGGTGAGGGAAAATATCGTGAAGAAACCCCCGTGCTTCAGAAATATAAAAAAAATCTAGAGTACGTGATCCTCCAATCCGCACTGGGCCCGAGTGGCCCGAAACCTGTGATTTACTAGCTAGCCTGTGTCTTGCAGTGGGATGTTATAGGCTGATACAAGTACAAGAGGTTATAGGTACGATAAAATTAGTGTTATCGCTAGGTATTCGTAGCTGTACATGAGCGACAGTGACCACTTATCAGCTCTGTAAGTATCCACTGCTGTGCATGGGCTTCCTCATGCACATAATATGTGGCATTGTCTTATGCATGAGGGCATAAGATGCATGATGCATGCCTTATGCCTTATCCACTCTTGTAGTTCCTCAGGGCTCGTGGTAGACGTTTTGTTATTCATTAGTCGCTTTTAAGTCACCCATGGGAATAGATTAGCATTCTTCTCTAAAGCCGGCCAACACTATTCTCTATATATGAGGGCCACACTGAAATCTTCCGGAATGAATAAGAAAAAAATACAACGAATGGCCAAAAATCAATTTATTGTTTCTCAAAATATTCTCCGTGAGCGTCAAATAAACTTTTTCATACGAATAAACCAATTTCCATTAAATTTATTCCACTCCTCCGTGGTGACCTCGGAAACATGTTTTCCATACTCGTCGACAGCCTCTTCTGGCGATGAAAATCTTTGACCGCGTAATTGGTTCTTAGTTTTTGGAAACAAGAAGAAGTCACAAGGTGCCACGGGGTGCTCATGACTTCTACGTTTTTCGCCTTCAAAAAGTCGTTTGTCTGTTTGGCCGCGTGAGAGCTGGCATTGTCATGGTGTAAGATTATGTGGCGTTTACGGTTGTTTTTGTTGCTCATTTAAATATTTCTCTTTAAAATTCAATATATATTGAGTTATCAACTTATAACTGCCGTCTACAAGTACGTACCTATCCACTACCTATCTACAACAAAGTCCTCAATGTAAACCAGTCAATTACGTAGCCATGTATTCAAATTGATCTGGCTTATCTGCTGAATCCGCGTCCAATAACGCACAACACAATGGTGCCAATCACAGGGACATGTATCCCGTTGATATGAAGCTGTATATACAATCATGCGTGTATACAATCTTGTATCGATTCATAGATTTAGTTTTTTTTTTTTATATTTCGATAAATTTACCTATCGTGGAGATGTTTAAATTTCGGGAAGATTCCACTTTACCATTCCTGTGGCCAGGTTTGAACTAAGACTTGAAGAAGTTCACCGGTGGTGGTTGTATGAGAAGAGCCGAAGATCGTGTGTAGTGGAGAGCCTTGGGAGAGGTCTGTATCCAGCAGTGCCGCAGGATGATGGTAGTTTTGAGTTACTTAAAAATTTGGCAATAATGCTGCTTGTTGTACTTTTCATGTTATTTAAGTTTTTTTTTATAGTAAGGCAGTAGATGAGCATACAGCCCACCCGATGGTAAGTGGACGCTGTAGCCCATGGACGCCCGCGACACACGGCAACTACAGTCCACAATGATAAAAGTTGCCACGTCCCGAAATGCGCTGCCTACCTTAAGAGATGTAGGAATTGATTTGGAGAGAGGGGTTGGGAAAATGGGGAGGGAGAGGATAGGATGGCATGGGAATGGGTTCTGGAATATCTCACTCACTACCGAAACACGTACATTAGGGAATAGTATAGTGGGAAATGTTGTACATTTCAAGATCTTCTGTCTGTTGTCTTAAGTTGTCATTTTGCAATCATTTATATTCATCTTTATGTTCAAAAATATCTCATCTTCGTAAAATCTTCGTAATCTTATACTTAGTTCATCTAAAATTTATAATATTTTTAATATACATACATATATATGTATATAAATATTTTAGTGTAACACAAAAAAACATTTTTCCGTCATCTCATTATCAATTTAAAATAACTAAAATTAAAGATCAACAATAACAAAATTAAAAATTAACAGTTATTACTATATTCCGCGGTTACACTAGAATTTCACGTACCTAAGGATAAAATCCAGACGAAAACAAACATTTATCTTTGAACAAACCTTTTACGACGAGGAATCGGACCCGGGACTTTTTGTAAAACAGGCGATTATCAACTGATGTAATTGGTCGCCTGCAGTGGGTTAAAAACCGACATAACTCCAAAAAATTATGTTTTTAACAATATTTTGTGTTCTTTTTTTTCACAACATAATGGTTGTGTTAAAAGCAAAAGCTCGTTATGGGAAACATTAAGGGGATCCTTGGATGAATAAATATTAGGGGACGAGCGCACAGGTGTTTTTTTTTTACTATACGACTCAAGTTATGACTAAGTTAGGAGGCTGGGCCGTGTGGTATCGAACCAGCTTTAGAACACCACCAGCCACTCTCTTCCCGTGGATATCTTAAAAGACGACTAAGGAATAACAAAATCGCTACCATAAAACCTGAACTACGCCACCTCCAAAAGAGTGGACTAACCCCATACATCCCTCATGCACGAGGCAATGCATGAAGAGGCTCAAGTCCTGCAGTAGACAGGTGACAAACGGATGAAGTTGAGAAAGAATGCTAGTTTTTAGCTTTTCGTTCATAGGTGCTGAATTGCAACATAGGTTCACAGGTGCAAAATGTTGAATTGGGGACCTTACTTTTGGCGCAGCAAGCACAAACTTTTTTGTACAATATGGTACTCTTTTAATCATTACTTTGATAATATCTATGTGTGCTTGTCTGTGGTGACAAATAAATGTATTTTCTTTCTTCCTTTTTATTCTTTTAAATGCTTTACATATATATTGTCGGGGGTAAAAAAAAATATCATATTAATTTACTTATTTAGCTAAGGTAGCTATCTACCTATCTTATATGAGGGGGTGAGTGCACGCTGTAATCCAACAGCCGCTGGGCGCAATCGACTGGTTACGTTAGCCCTTTCTCACAGAAGACTACCTTGAAATGTACTGCATTTCCCACTTTATCTTATTTCCCAAATACGTACCGCAATACTTTCCTTTACGTACGTGTTTCAGTAGTGAGTGAGATGTGCCAGAGCCCATTCCCATCCTAACCCTCCCCATTTTCCCAACCCTTTCTCCAAATTCATTTCTATATCTTCAAACGCAGGCAGCGCATGCGGGCGGCGCACAGTGGGACAGAACCGTGCGTACCGTCTCAAAAATAGCTTTTAGTAATGTTCTATATTGAATATTTTGTTAATGCATATGTCTAACTGAATGTTCAATGCATATTATATAGCAGTTGAAATACACTATTTCTCATTTTTTGTATTAGAATAAGGCTTGCAAGTTGACGCTCAAAATTATGTCAATTATGTAGAACACAATTCCACCAGTTTACATGGTCATATTTGCATTACTTTACCAGCAAATTTGTAAGTGTGATATATGGTTAGAATGGTGATGAAGTACTCTATTTAAAAATAATTTAAGTGAACCATTATGTGAAACCTGGGGAGGTAAAGAATTTTTATTTCAGGACCTAATATTCTATCCTTATTAGAAACTTTGCATAGACTTTTGACAGTTAGCGGTGTCTGCCCATGTCGTAATTTTGATAGCATCGTATAGAGCAGCTAATGTTAAAGGTAGGGCAAAAAAAATTGAGTGCCCGAATCTGCCCCCCTTGAAATGAAACTAAAAATGGCTAATGGGGAGAAAATACAAAATATTCCAAAAATTATTTTAGTTCTGATTAATGAGATTTTTGGATATTTAGATCACTTTTGACCTTTTTTTCTTAAACAATATTATCTATTTACTCAATCTTTAGGTAAAGTGGGAGTTTTGGGTAATGTATTAGTATGTAGTATATTTTTTTTATCGTGCGGTCAGATGTGGTTAATGTTTTGTTATCACTGTGTGAATTACATGTTTCTCATATAGTTTATGTATTTCTCTATCGCGGTGAAGGAAAAGGGAGCAAGTGGTATCTAGTTATAGTTGTTAGTGTACATTATCAGTACCTACCTACTACTAACCACCTTCATAGATAGTGGTTAGGAACTTGATAATGACACTAGATAGTAATATTTTTTCACACGAAATTTCAGTATAAAAGTTATTGATTTACGTTGTCATTTACCAGTACTTTAGTGTGCTTTAACATAATATAGTCTTCACCAACCTCGGTAAAAAAAAAGTAGTTAAAAATAAAAACAAAATCAGTGAATTTGTTGTGCCTCGACGAGTATTATGCGAATTTTTTATTGGCCATGGAACAAAATCAGAAGATATTCAAAAATACTTAGAACAACACCACCATTTGTCGTCTGAAAAAAGTGAATTAATTGTGAAACGTATTCAAAAAACGCTTATAACAGCGTTTAACGATCGGTGGACCAAATCTAACCGAACTAAAGAACGTTTCTTTAGTAATAATATATCGTGGTTAGACGGTGAATTTAAGGTACAATTCGAAGAAGCACCGATGGATATTACACCTACAACATCTGAAAAACGTGGACGTCCACCAAAGTCTTATGAAGATCTATCAGAGAAATCGAAAAAAAGAAAGAATATGGAATTGGTACAAGAATATGGACTCGAGTATATACATAATGCATACGTTCAAGGATTGCGGGCTGAAGGAGAAATCGAAGAAGCTACTGTTGTTTCAATGATGCGGAATTGTGAAAGAAATGAAAAAAGGATCATGAAGGAAAAATTATTGCATGAAAGTCGCAATGGAACAGATTTTACGGTGGATGAAGCTTTAAGTATGTTTGCAGATTTAGATCTTTCGAAATCACAATACGGATTTCTTCGAGCAAGTTTGATTAACAAAAACTTCGACATATTGCCATCATATAATATACTGACGAACGCCAAAAAACTGTGTTATCCTCCACTATCCAGCATTCAAATAACCGATATAAGTGCTAAAGTAAATCTACAAGATTTGCTGGATCACACTTGTGCTCGCATCTTAAAGATTGAAAATGTTTACAACCCAAGAAGAAAATCTCTTAAATTGTTTACCAAGTGGGGATGTGATGGTTCATCGGGGCAAAGCGAATATAAACAAGTTTTAACAGATGAGAGTGACTTAGTCTCAGATACAAACTTATTTATAGCGTCTTTGGTACCAATAAAGCTGACTGACACAGAAACACATGAGATAATTTGGCAAAATCCCGCTTGTTCTTCTATTCGTTATTGCCGACCAATCCTGATGGAACTTGCAAAAGAAACGCCCGAGAAAACCCGATCAGTGGTTGGTGATATTCGGGGTCAAATTAATAATTTGCAAACATCAAAGATACACAAGGAGACGCAGGTAATTGAAATAAGTCACGATCTATTTCTAACTATGGTGGATGGAAAAGTTACACAAGTTCTTACTGACACAAGTTCTGGAGCTGTATGTACAGTGTGTGGGGCTAAGCCAAGTGAAATGAATAATTTGGAGAAGATTGCATCAAAGCCAGATAATATAAATGCTTACGAATACGGTTTGTCTACGTTACACGCGTGGATCAGGTGCATGGAGCTAATTTTACATATTTCATATAACCTTTCATTTCAAAAATGGGCTGCGAGAACTTCGGAAGATAAAAAAAGTAAAGAAGACAAGAAAAAGCTTGTACAAAGTTTGTTTCGAAGCCGGATGGGATTGCACGTTGATAAGCCCCGACAAGGAAGTGGAAACAGTAATGACGGCAATACAGCTCGGCGTTTTTTTGAGAACTACTACTGCGCTTCAGAAATTACAGGGGTTGACGAGGAACTTATTAAAAGGTTCTATGTTATTCTGCAAACCATGGCATCCGGTATTGCTGTAAATCCAGAAAAATTTGGTGAATATACTCGTGCAACCGCACAACTGTACGTAACAAAATATATGTGGTATAATATGCCTTCTTCAGTACATAAAATCTTAATACATGGGGAAAGTATAATAAGACATTTTGCTGTTCTGCCCATTGGTCATTTATCTGAGGATGCCCAAGAATCGCGTAATAAAGATTACAAAAAATTCAGATTGCATCATGCTAGAAAATGCTCTAGGTCCGCAACAAACGAAGACGTATTTCATGGTCTTCTATTTACGTCAGATCCTTATATATCAAGTATCAGAAAACCATCAGTCACTATATCCAAGAAATTGTTAGAGGAAGCTAAGAACCTCTTAGCTATTTAAATCGAAATAATTTCGTACATTATTTGTAAAACATATTTTTGGAGTGGGTTATTATATATTTGTCATTTATTTAAATGTAAGATTCATATGTAATATAAAATAACATAAAATAGGTTTATTAATATCATAAAACTGTAAAATTATAATTCAATAAGTTAACCAAACCATGGTTTAATATTAAAATAATACATTTTTATTTTGTTTTATTTTATTTTATATTATTTATTAAACATTTGACAATGATACATTCATTATTGGATTGTATGTACTCTGGAGACACTACATACCAAATTTCAGCGATTTACTTCAATCAACAAAAAAGTTACAGATTTTTGAGACGGTACGCACGGTTCTGTCCCACTGTGCGGCGTGCCAACGTTTGTCATTTTGGACTAATGTTGGCACGTATCACGAATGTCTATGAGCTACAGTATCCACTTACCATCAGGTGGACTGTATGCTCGTCTGCCGCCTTCGTACATAAAAAAAAATCTAGCTAAGGATACTGGCAATTTTTCTCAATTTAGTAAACGACAAATTTACTCATGCCCAAATATACGTACATTTAAAAAGCCCCTTTTCAAAATTATTTGTCGATATATTTGCATTTGAATGAATATTTTATCCGTCGAGAATGTCGCGTGGGTAGTTGATATTCGTGCGGTATTTATTGCGAAATTTCAATTCTGTCCGTGGATTATCCTTCCATTTATTAAGACATTTATAAATTCGTGTATTTACATATAAAACATTATTACTTTTATAACATTTGACTTGACATAATGTTATCGGTTGTTTGTTTTCACGAAAGAAATTCAACGTTCAAGGCTGCATCTTACTGTTTTTTAAACTGCAATGAATGATTTAAATAAAAAAAATACTTGATTTGATTTTTAAGAAAAGATTTAAAGATCATTCACTTATTAAAATGGAAAAACATTGATTTGGAATAAATCGCTTACAGTAGGTATTATTGGAACGAAGTTCCTTTACGTGGTTTGCGGTAGGTGTGATTCGAGAGAAAATGTAACGTCACGTAAGATTTTACCCCCTCCATACGCCTTTCTCTTTCTCTCTCGGTGTGTGCGTGCGAGTATCGAGAGCGAGACTCAAGCAGAATAACAGACGTGCAGACTAGTGCGTGGCCGGTTGTATAACCTAATTTTTTGATTTGATTCCTTATTTTAAATTATTTGCATTGAAAATATGATACAAATTAAAAAAAAAATACATGAAACTATACAGATTTTATTTCGAATTACATTCGGAGTTTAACAAAAAATTCGTGAGGATCTTCGTTCCTGACGGGGGTCCCCTTACCGCACACATTTTTTTATGTATGTATGTCTGTCCATGTACACATATATTGGTATTTATTTATATGTATTATTAATATATACTTATATTATTTGGAATTACATGTTTTTACTATTATTGTACCTATCGGACCATATATGCATAGCCCAAAAGTTCAACAGGCAGATAATGCTTCATACCATTAAGTCCGTCTTTCTTGACTCTGTGCAATAAAGAATATATGATTTTTTTTTATGGACGTAGGTGGCAGGCGAGCATACAGCCCACCTGATGGTAAGTGGATACCGTCGCCAATAGACATTCGCGATAGATGGCAACATTAGTTCAAAATGACAAACGTTGGCACGCCCTGTGGAACGCTGCCTACCTGTGGAGATATAGGAATGTATTTGGAGAAAGGGTTGGGAAAATGGAGAGGGATAGGATGGGAATGGGCTCTGGCACATCTCACTCACTACCGAAACACGTACGTACATTAGGGAAATAAGATAAAGTGGGAAATGCTTCATTTCAGGATGTCTTCTGTGAGAGAGGGGTAACGCGCGTCCAGCAGCTGTTGGATTGCAGCGTGCAGTCTCCCTCTCAAGAATAAATAAATCGAATGTATTAAGACTTTTATGGTACATGATAAATTCAACTACCTATTTAAAGAAAATTGCCGTGTAATTCAAAATATGCCATTATGCCACGATTCGTTGGCTTGACTCTAACATATACTGACTTCACGCAAACGTAACTACATAACAGTATAGACTGAAGCATAAGTCTGCATATCTGAAATTAAACACGACTGACCGCCGCTGTAAATATGCGCATAATATTGAATGGCAAATACCAACACATTTCTGTGGTGTAAGTAATGAACGGATAGCGGAACCCATTAAAAAAAAAACATTCATTTAATTTTAATGTATATCTATTATGTTAGCTACGATTGTTATTTACGTATGTAAAACTGGCATTGTGTTTTACCTAGACTTCTTGGTTCGGAATTTCGGAGAACCTACGAAAATATGGCCTTCGAAGAATTGTGCCATTTTATTCCTTCTACGATTTTTTTTCTAAATTTAAAATTCTCCCCACTCGTCAAGTACCCGCATTTTGACTCATTTGTTATGTTTGATGCGTAACGACGTGTCTACTGACTTCCACTATAGCCTTGAATGAGTCAAAGCCTTGATTTGTGAATGTTGTACTGTTAAATACTTTGTATCTTTCTGAAAGATTAACTGATTATTTGCTGAGCCAGCTCCATTTTATTTGCGCTGCACACAACAGGTATAAGTATTTACTGGAATATATCTGTATTTAATTATTTATTTTACGTAGGTAATTGTAGTGTTGCGGCAATGAATTCTTCCTTTTTTCTTTCAAAATGTTCAAAACAATTTTGTTTTAAATTATTTTAACGAATTGTTTAAAACAAGTTTTTTAAAAACACCTTGGTCCTGTATAGTGATGGTATGTATGTGTATATTTTCTTGTATAATACAAGATACTAAACGTAATTTCGTAAGATTCTTTCGCTTTTCTTTATGCAATCAGTTTATGAGTCTTCAAGAAAAAATAATCCGCTATCGCTTATTACACGAGACACAGTATATCAAAAGAATGTCGGCTTCAGAACAATGGGCCTTCAGCATTATAATGTCGCTGCGAGTAATATTTTTAAAATAATGTTGGAGTATGTTTTGTGTATACTTACATAGTAATAGTGTACACTATGTACACCGATATATTTAGAGCTAGAGTAGATTTCAAAACACAAAACGGATCCAAATATATAAAAACACAAGTTAAAAGTCTGTTTATGGACGAAAATCGTACCAGAGACACGTCCATGATACAGAAATCGGATAAGTACACTTTTGATTAAGTTTAATAACTTCAAAGAGGTTCTGCACTTGTACCATTTGCACTTCTGATATAAATATTAATCTATTAAAAATAGGTCGTATGTTTAATTTTGGTGTCACCTAATGCAACATTAGACGGCCCGTAGACCTACAATAATATTGTACAATAATGTCATTGCACAATACTATTGTAGCCCGCATTGCACTCAAACCAGTCTCAATACACTCCGAAAAAAAATATTGGGCATTCCGTAAAATTGCACAAAAAAATGAGCGTCGGGGTGGGCGGGGAGGGGGGAGGGGGGGTTCTTAGACAGCAACGGTAGAATCATACTATAGAGAGCAAATTGACATATTCACGTTTAGAACGAAATTGAAATTTAGGAAAGAAAATTCTATAGTCCAATTTTTAATTCCGTGGAATTCGAACTGTTATCATTTTATGACATTCCACTTGTCCTAAACCTTTATATTTTGCTACTTTTTCCACCGTGATAATTGTTGAATCAATTTCGAAGGTTTGCAATTATAAGCAAGAAATTCAAACAATGAAAAGCACGAAATTCACTTTTTTTTTTTATAGAGAAGAGGGCGGACGAGCAAGCGGTCTCACGTGATGGTAATTGTTACCGCCGCCCATGGACACCTGCAACACCAGGGGGTATGCGGGCGCGCCGCCGACCTTGCAAAATCCTATTCACAGCTTTCTTGAAGAACCCCATGTCGGAGTTTAATGGGAAGACCTCTTGAGGCAGTTCGTTCCACAGCCTACGGGTTCGCTGCAAAGATTATATGCAACACCAGGTCTTAGATGTTTATTACTTAGTCATAGCTATACGAATTTCTCGTATAGCTATGAAAAGATAAAAGCGAACCTTTAATTGTACCCGTTCAGACCCCATTTTCAATATAAAATGTTGCTTTAGGATCTGTATCATACGTACTTTATATTGCAATCACTCTTTTCAAAAATACTTTATGTACACGGCTTTGTTAAGATTTTATTATATTTTATCCAATATACTCGTAGAGTATAATTAGATGATACGTTGAGGAAAATCAAACTTACACCATATTTTTAGTTCCATTTGACCTGACATTAAATAAGTTACGACAACAGGTATGCCATTAATTTCCAACTGTTAATTACCTTCTCAATCGCCAAACAAACTTATCCCACATAAATATTTTATATTATCTCTACTTAGCTTAGCGAGCGGAACACAGCGCTGTTAACGATGCAGGACTAATGACGTCATCGCAGCTTTTAGGGGCATGTTCCCATGGTATAGATAGGAAACAGTATGTCATCTTCTAGTCGTGCAGTGCCGGCCGACTTTAGAAAAGCAACACCTCATATTTTCCCTTGGGTGTCATAAAAGGGATATGAAAACCGCTGCAGAGAAATCAACGAGACATGAGCTTGGCGTTTGTGTGAGTGCACACCGATAGTGTGTAGTGCGAACCATTTCGACAATCGGATTGTATAAATCGGCACCCACTCACACAGATGTAAAGCTCATGTCTCGTTGTTTTAGTTCACTGTACCACAAGCCTCGCGGAATTACACCACAAAAATAAGAGAGTGGACTCACCAACGCAGTCACCACGGCGCGCGGCGTGTCGTTTTAAGGCCATAAATCCTCACATACGTATCCTCACAGAAGTATCAGTAATGGAATTTACACTCCCAAACACTCCGCAAAAGTTTTTGTATTATTATTTACACTTCTTTGTAATTTTGAGTATAAACGAATAACACCACACTCATTGGCCCACAGTAGGATTCCCTGTCGTGGGTCCAGAGACACATACATAGACGTACACAACACGTGCAGTACCCGGACCCGAACAAACAAATGTCTGTCCGACTGGGAATCTAACCAGAGACCTAATGCACAACAGGCAAGGCACTACTAGCAACTGGGCTAATTGGTCGTATAAATAAAACTCCGATGACACGTGCCATTCCAAAAGGAGATTTGGTAGTTTGTATAATGTATTCATTTGTATAATTTGTATAATGTATTGTATTTGTATAATGTATAATGTATTCAAAAAAAAAAATCAAAATTGTCGAACGCATAAATTGTAATTGAATTTTTAGGGAAAGGAGGACATTATTTCTGTTTGGAATAAAAACTAAAAGTGCGAGTGAAACAAAAATTATTCTGTTAGAACTTGTTAGTGTAAGTATTTATTTAGTAATAATATAATAAAGCTGTCGGGTATCAGATACTATGGAAAATCTCCATTTTCCTAAAATAAAAAAGTGAACTAACAAAAACAAATTACTAAAGAATGTTCGAAATGGTATGTTCTGACAGTACATGTCATTTGTTTCTGTTAGTTAACACTTTCATTTTCATCAGAAATGTATGAAAATGCACGTTCTTCCAACTCAAACAGCAAAACAGAGAATTATCCTACAGATTTGCTATCATCGTAATAAATGTTTAGACTAACAAGTTCTAACAAAATATTCTCGCAGTATGGTTTAAGAGTTTGAGAGGCTCGTTCAATTTTAGGTCCAGCAATGTCTGAAAATTGAATGAAGTCCTTTTATTCTCGTCGGCAGTAAGACTACTGCCTTTAGTTCCTCTACTGCATAAAGACATCTACTGCCCGCTGGTTTATATGAGCATTCCAGCTATTGGGGGATACGGCGCCGTGTCACGCCAGGGGATTTGATAAAGAGCCCGCGTAAATGAACTCGGCTAGCTCAGAATTTAGGAGGAAATTTATTGGTATATGTATGTTGCGCATGATGATTCTGCAGTCATGAAACGTAGCTGAGTTTCAGCGCTACAAGGTGATCGCTGCATTCCAACGTATTCATCGTAATCTTGTTGTAGCGCTACAACTAAGAAAACCTCAGATATTTCCTCCTTGTCCACTTGACTCCCGTAGCAGTTTCGCTCGAGGGATCCTTGTGAACTTCCAGTGCGCTCGTGATCCTAGTGAACTTTGTGAACTTGCAAGTTTTAGATAATCCATTTTCGTAGGATCGCTTACGAAGGGATTCAAGTGCACTGTAAAGTTCGCTAGGATCTCTTAAGGGATTCTACTGAACGCGAGAGCCAAGTGGACAGGGGGATGCTTATGAAATAATATAGAAGAAGAAACGACCAGATAAGATTTTCCTACTAAGCTACATAAGAATCTTCAAGAAAGCTGTTAATACGAGTACCATTCTACAAGCTTAGTAACGCAGGAATATAGGAAGAAAGAACACGAGTTCAATGAATGCATTCTCAAAGAAATTCAAAGGATACTTGAGAAGTAATAAGAGCAACTAATCTAACTAATGACAGTCTCTTCAGGTTTCTGTGGCATTGGCTAATGTTGGCATATATCTCGGATGTCTATGGGCGACAATATCCACTTACCATCAGCTGGACTGTATGCTCGTCTGCCGCCTTCGTACATAATAAAAGAAAACATCTGTAGGGGAGGCACAGTGGCATGGTCTTCGCGTTTACCGGATCTCAACCCTATCGACTATTTTCTTTGGGGATACTTCAAAGAAGCGGTTTACGAAAAAGAAAATAGAACTGAACGGGAACTACTGCAAAAATTAACAGCTGTAACCGATATTGTTAAAAACAATTAAAGAGCGCTAAGAGCTCTACATAAGATTTTTTTTAAGACGATCTCGATTATGTATTAAAGAGACATTTTGAACATTTTTTGTAATAATAAAATACTTACTCATGTTTGTTCCATTAGTAAACCTCGATAAATCCAACATATAAAGAAACGTTTGTATTTAGTTTAGATAGTAGTATTGTATATTTTTAGAATCAGTATGAATCTTCGAAGTTTTTGAAATAATGGGATAAAAATGTGCAGTACATTTTTTTTACACGAGCATCGGTCAAACGCCACACTGAAATTGTTCGAAATTAAGATTTTTTTAATAAAATGTCTTATTTTCTAATGCAACGAAAGGGAAGTAAGTCCTAAACAATCATTTACATTAGAAGGATACATTATTTTTTACACCTTAATATAATATAAACCCCTTAGTATAAATCTCATTAGTGAAATTTTTAGAAAAATTAACAATGCCCATAACTTTTTAACTGTCAGTTAGATTTAAATTTTGTTTGTATTTTCTGACAGGTCGTGATCCCCCCCCCCCCCCCCGTCTAAAGAATCCGTTTGATCCACTACTCACGGGAGACCCTATATACCACATTACGCAATTCACAATGTTTGCCTCCTTTTGTTTGATAAAAACTGCGCCACAAGAACATGATTCCCTTATTAAGCAAAAGTATCGCCATTCATAGATGCGGAACATCAACTCCATCCGAGAGCATCCTGATATGTCAACTTAACGTTAAGAACAATCCAAATATCCATGTTTGAAAAGCCGTACTAACTTTTCCGTCCTCCAAGCGTTTCAGAAACTCCGAGGATCCTTCGCCAACAAAATATCAACAATACATCCAGTGTAACGAATCTATGTCAACACAAAGTTAATCCTGAAGCCCGGCACAGAAGCCGCCTTTCATAACTTGTTCCCGAGAAACAGAATGTGGAGGGACAATACGGACGGTGCGGATGGTTGGTACAAGTCATACGATACGGGGTGGGTGAATATTTTATTAGCTATTCCGAAGATTACTAATTTCCTGTCAGAAATTTAAAAAAAGTGACTAATTTTGTATAATGTAATATAAGGTTTCCTTCGCATGAGCTAAGCATAGCAAGTTTGTTCGTATAGAAAGAGAGCCTCGCCGTTAAAGCTGAACATTGGCGACATTAGTGATTATGATTCAGTATATTATTATATTCGGTATATTTATAATTATATCCAAAAATGTTTTATCTGCAACGTACAAAGTAGATATGTATTAAGTACAAAGTATCAGAGGTGCTAATAGTTTTTTTTAACCTGGGACAGTTAATGACTTTGACAGTTTTTGTGACATATTATAAATAAATACATAGCATTATAAATCGTTTCACTTTTTTTTCTCTACGAGCTGAGACTTGTATCAATAATGTGTTTTTGAATATTAAATATATATAACTAACAGAATAATCGACATATTATTGACATATAATTTCTGTCAGTTTAATTATATACCTTACTGTATCCAACGGATGTTATATCTAATGTTTTTCAGTGATACATTGTCTTTGAGAGCTTGTACTTATCCTTTAGTGGCGGAGGTTTCCTATCATAAGTCCATGAATCAGTGTCTTACGGAAATCCGTATAAATAATAAAATCCGTATAGAAGCCTATTTATTTCCTTTTTCTATGTGCAAAGAATACGTGGGAAAAAAGAATTTAATGAGCGAGAAGACCATTAATCATACAGTAGGAATATTGTGCGTACCAACTTTTTAATTTTTTAGTACCATTGCCAGTTTTGAATTAATTTATATAATTCGTCGTTAATATCACAATTATTATGAATCCTAAACAAATAAGTATGTCTGTTGAAACAAAAACCCTTCCTACTCAGTTTACTCAGTTGTAGTGTGTCTAAAACATACAAAGTATTTACACTGGCACACAAACTACAGTGATTATATTATTATATAATTAAGATACGGAAATTTATTATTTACAAGAACATTCTAGGCCTAAATGCTTATATTATTGACTATATAATTGGGATAACTAGGATAATGACTATATGATTTATATAATTGGGGGACTTCGTTTATGTTTAAATTATTTTTTTATGAACATATAAATAATATCGATATATCGTTAAAGAAATCGTCAAAAGCACTAGGTTTCGTTATCAAAACATCAGAGAACTCTTGCAATATTAAATTCTCAATTAATTCTCAAATCTGGAACCCTCAATATGAAGTTTATAAAATTCGTACTGAGGGTATCCTCGTCTTCTTCAGAAAAGTATTGAGGGTATCCACAGAAAAGGTTTCCTCGATTTCTTGATTTCAAGACTAGGCAAGTTGAATCTGACTGAAAGACGAAATATTGCAGATATATATTGTATATATTCTTATGTGTGTAGCCATTGGATCAATTGATTGTCCCGAATTACTTACCAAAATACAACTGTGTAGATACAAAAATAACCTTAAAAAGCCCTTGTTACTTCACGCGCCCTTAACTAAAACGAAGTACATACAGACAAAACTCATTTTTTGCGAGGACTATTAATATTTTCAATAAGTTTCCCAGCAACATACGACTTATTTAGCACCAGCACATCATTAATAAGACGAGCCCTAGTAGAGAACTTTCTCTCCTAAAACTTTTAATTGCACCTAATTATCCAATTGTTTAATTTATGTTTATATACGTGATTGATGTTTATATTCATTAGATCTATGTTTATATTTATATCATTTATTTCACATTAGGCCTTTGTTTATATAGTAGTCAAATGTGGAGATTTAATTAACAATATTTGTTACGTATTATAACATTTATATTCGTCGTTATACCTAGACTTATATTTCAAATGACTGTAAATCTTCGATAAAAATAAATAAATAAATATTTGACCCATTGATAAAACATGAAATGCGACATTAATATTTTTAGAACGAAGTTCCTTTAGGCGGCTTGCGGTAGGTGTGATTCGAGAGAAAATGTAACGTCACGTTAGATGTTTACCCCCTCCATACGCCTTTCTCTTTCTTTCTCTTTCTGTGAGCAGTTGCGGCGTTGAGCAGTTATTGATTTAGATTTTATTTCGAATTACATTCGGAGTTTAAAACAATGCGTGAGGATCTTCGTTCCTGACGGGGGTCCCCTGACCGCACACGTTTTTTGTTGTTATTTTGTTCTATTATTACAGTTTACATGTAATTATATTTCAGATATTAACGTAATGTAATCCAGTTGGATTCTCATAATTTTTTGAACTCCTTAATATTCCGTTAATTATTTTTGGAATTCCGCTACCCCTTGCCTCTCACACCACATACAAAAGAGTAAGTAGCGGAAGAAACTAATTCCTTAACATTGACCAAACTTTATTCGTTAAACTTTCGCGAGCAGACGCGGACACGCTGTCCTCATGCCACCAGCTTCTATTACCTATCTATATGGTGTTGTAGACTCAACAAAAACATTTACACTAAGTTAGGTACTTGTATTCAGAGTTACTTACTTGTATCTATATGGACGTGTGGCGTTAGCAGGCTTTAAAATAGGACCTCTTTACGTGAGTGTAGTAAGAGGCAATTAAGGCCTAACCTAGCAGCTATCGGAGGAACTACATGATTACCTTTAAAATAATGCACTCACCAACCAGTCTGGCCGCTTCACCGTTTGATGTATCGTTTTAAGGCCATGCACAAGGCAATGTGATATACAAGTTTTTTTTATATATAGAGAAGGTGCCATAAGAGCATACAGTCCACCTGATGGTAAGTGGATACTGTAGCCCATAGACATCGGCGATACATGCCAACATTAGTCCAAAATGACACACTTTGGCACGCCCCCAATATTGCGTGATATTGCGTGTACCGACTAATTGGCGCAGGTGGTAGTGACCCTGCTTGCTCTGCAAAAGGTCCCGGATTCGGTCTCCGGTCCAACATACATTTGTTTAATAAAAAAAAAGACTAATGTATGTCTGGGTGTGTGTTTGTGTTTGTCTTTGTATGTGTCTCTGGACCCACGACACAGGGAATCCTAGTGTGTGCCGTTATCTATTTATTTATTCATTAGATATACTTATTATTTATCCTGTTTCGTTTAAGTTATATATTTATGTCTCCCAACTCTCCTCCCAAGTATATCTCTGTTTAGCCCAAAGGTTAGCTGGTAGAGAATGCCTTAAGGGTTTCCAAACTAGAGGCCCGCGGGCCAAGACCGGTCCTCGAGCATCAGTAGTCCGGCCCACGGCAACGAGCTGGACATGCCTTGCATATGGCCCGTCACACTTAACTTTATTTTATAATAAAACAAAATAATAATCACTTGTTCTTAATCAATAAAAACACAATCACTGTCATACATAATCTAGCATAATCTAGCGTATTAAAGTGTAACATTAAACATTTTAATAATAATTAATGAGATTAATGTAGCTGTGATTTTTCATTGACAATTATCAAAAGCGACTTATAATGGTCATCAGTTAATTCTGATATGTAGATATTTTTTGTTTATTTCATTTTGGAGAATATTTTTTCACACAGATAATTAGTACCGAAAGCGGAGAACAGCCACGTGCAAATCTATGGATCAAACTGTGTTAGTCGAAGACTTATAAAATTCCAGCAAATGTGAGTTTTGATATTTTTCTTTAAAAATATCGCTGCTATGCATATCAATCATTTTCATTTCCAAAGAGAGGGTTTCTAGGCCTTGGCCCTGGAACTTTGTGGAACAGACAGTGTGGCCCTCAGGGCAATAAAATTGGAGCCTTAAGACATTAAGCTCGCCTTTTGTACCACAATGTGCAATAAAGTTTATTAAATAAAAAATCATAATAGATCAACTAAAACACTTACAATACGAAATGGAACGCCCCCACAGCGCCATAATTAGATTCTCCATCTTACAACAGACCGCAATTGGCATCGCGGTGGAAATAAAAAATAAATACAGCCCAGTTAGACCGTACTAGCAGCTATCGCACCCATGGGCGTCGTACTATCTCGCCAGTTACGTATGAAATATGGCGGGGTGGATAAGGGCCGTAGTCCAGTTACAGATAGCGATGGGGCGCGATAACATATGAAAAATTAGATAAAAAACATATAGGCTGACTCATATCAAAACCAAGTAAGTACAAATTCTACAGGAGAACCCAAGAATATTTGAGCAGGCAAATTACAATTACATATATCATCATGCCTAAAATATAACAGTTATTTCATAGAATTTTATTTCTATTAGGTGTATTAACCCATATACTCGTATATACAGTAATCTATTAATACATAGTTTTGTTCGCATTCTCTCTTGATTTTTCTCTAGATTTATCCATAGGCTAAATAATCGAATACTATAACCATACAATTATTGTACGGCATCGGCTTCCTATTAGTGGACTGTATGTAACGATGTGGTTGCCGGTACGATTGCTGCTTGCTGTATATACCAGTCTTTTCATCAGGATGCCAATACAAACATTTCTTCTATTTTCTTGTTTATTGTTCAACTGTACAGCTCGGAATGAATCTACGGACATTTGTTCCTATATTTATATAATTTTCGCTTAGTATGTCGACCAATCAGAGAGCTTGTTTTAATTCTGTCGTCCAATGACAGCGGCTACATTTCTCTGTTAATTCCGGCTTTCTGATTGGTCGAGCAAAACGACAAAATTTTGATCTTTTATTTACTAAACAATTTGTACTTTACGGCTTATAATTATAATATTAACTAAAAAAATGTAATCTGCGTAACAACCGATCAAACAATGACAATGTTAACTATTAAATCAATACTACAAGAAAACTTAAATAATAAAATTATGGAATCTATACAAACAAAGGCTTAAAATTATTGTCGCATCGGTCGTCCCGAACAAGTATATATACATATATATATTTTTTTCATTTGTCCAAGTTATTAACAAAGACCTCGTAAGGTAAGTGTGCTAATGACCTGTTTTCTAGAGCTTTGTGGTTGAACATGTTCTGAGACCAAGGTCAGCTCCACCTCCAATTAGTGGCAACAGAAAAGTAGCCATTATAAAACAAAAGCTAGTCGTATATTTATGATATAAAAATATTTACTGGTATTCTTTTTATAAATGTTCGGAAGGGAACGGGATTCAAAAGTTTTCACACAGCAGGCTGTGATTTGAGTCATCGAATGGAGGTCACGTACCGGGAAGCGCAGTGTGGCACGCACTCCGGCCAGGTGAACCGACGATGACCGACGGTGACCGTTAAGATCGCAGGTAATGGTTGGATGAGAAGAGCCGAGGATGGTGTGTGGTCGTGAGGCGCGGGAGGGCCCTGTATCCAGACAGTGGAGGCAGGCTGATGGTATGGTATGGTGCATTGTGAGGATTGCACAAATCGTCTGTTAGTTACTCTAAGGAATTTTATTATTTAACTAGCGGCTGCCACAAGCCATGAGGGATGGTGTAGGTACATCCTTAAAAGAGTGGACTCGTCAACGCGCTTGGCCAGCATGGAATTTTAAGGCTCTACATCCCTCATGCACAAGACAATGTGCTTGAGCAGTGGGTACTAAATGGGCTGGTAGCATTGCATTACAACCGGCAGTGCTCTCGACTTCTTTCACGTGGATTTTAGAGTATACGTGGACAATGATATCCGGTTATAATTAATTTCTTGTAATGTGTATTTAAGCTAATATTCAGAGAAAAAATTGCAAACAAGAATGTGAATTTATACAAAATAAAAAAAAACGTACAACTTTCATTCCAATTAGAATTAGAAACGGAATCGATAGTATTTGTTTCCAAAGTCCGTATCGAATGAGAACAGAAAATTGTAATATAAGATAGTCTTTCTTTTAAACAGTTAAAACACCGCCATGTGAGTGATATATAAAACACCATTCCCAATTTATCATATTTCCCTGATATACGTACGTGTTTCGGTAGTGAGTGAGGTGTGCCAGCGCCCATTCCCATCCTATCCCTTCCTATTTTCCCAACCCTTTCTCCAAATCCATTCCTATATCTCCAAAGGTGGGCAGAGCATCCGGGTTCGAGCTAACGTTTGTTATTCTGGACTAATGTTGGCATGTATCGTAGATGTCTATGGGCGACAGTATACACTTACCGTTAGGTGGACTGTATGCTCGTCTGCCGCCTTCGTCCATAAAAAAAAAATAACCAACTTATTTAAAACTGCGTTTAAGCCCTAAAAAGTATGCATTAAATTCAAAAGAGCTAAATGTATTCACTTAAAAGCGTAGTAACCATTTAAAATGCTTTATAAATGTTAAAACCATGTTCTCATTTAAATTTGTACATTACGATTACGATTTTAAAGTTATAATTTGCAGTTCTTAATATACAATACTTAATATAACTGTGGAAGTTGGTATTGAAATATAATTTATTTTGAACTTGCAAACATAGGGATTTCCGGGAGGTTAATATTAGTTTAGATTTACGAATAAAATATACTGGTGACACACATCGGTAATTTGCAAGATACAGGAGTATATTATACAGTATTCTATGTTTATTTACAAAAAAACACTCGAGTATAGAGTTAGTGTTGCAAAAATTAACACTGAGCGCTCGAGTGCCAAGTCAACATTAATTGACCTTAAGAATTTGAATCGTTTTAGACTCGATCTTTATTTTAAACTAGCGAACCGCCCTCGCTTCGCTTCGGTTTATGAGAGTTTATTTTTTCAATTTTTCTTTTTCAAAATTTCACAATAAAATATAGCCTATATTAGACACAGATAATGTAGCTTAATATTTGTGAAAGAATTTTTGAAATCGGTTCAGTAGTTCCAGAGATTACCCCCAACACACAAACACACAATTTTACCTCTTTATTATATTAGTATAGATATTTATTTACTTTCATTTATTCTTAATAATATTAGGAATGAATAATAGTGAATAAATAAAGACTCGAGTCTTATTTAAGGTGGTCAACCTTTTAATAATTATGTCCATTGTTTGTACAGTATTTCCATGCTCGTATTATGTCATGTCCAAAAAAGGTCTTTCCCAGAAGTGGTCAAATCCAGAGTGGCCACTAACTGCCGAATCAATCTAAAGTACTTGCTGTTTTGCGGTTTATTGTAGTACTTAGCTGGTGACCCTCAGACGAAATAAATTGAAATTTGTCCCGAAAATCGAAAGTCGCAATGGAAATTTACTCGACATCTCCCCAAAAGAAAAGAACTAGAAGGGAGAGAAACCAAATATTCTCCAATAGCCTGAATATGAATCAGGACCTAATGTGATTTGAGTTTGTAAAACATTAAGCGTCGTGTAATCCTCCTCAACCCAGCTCTACAGGTGCCGTCCACTCGGTTGGCATTCTGCCAAGTATATAGGTAGGTATATATCAAACCTAACATAAAGAACATAGGTTATCTACTTTCAGGTAGTCGGCTCCGATTAGCGTCGTAAATATTGATATTGAATATACCCAGTCTTCCTATAAATACCAAATAAAATGATAATGTTAAAAAAATAACAATGTTTTCTTTGTAACAATATTTATGGCCAGACTAGGTATTATAGTTCTTTCATCTCACGAAGGCGCGTTACGCTTAGTAGAGTTCGTTTTTTATTACCACACACAAAAATCGTAAATTTATCAATAAATCAGTAAGTTAGGTCAATAATCAATAATATCATTAAGTCAATAAATAATATTAGGACATGTTTCCTATTATTGAAATAGGAGTTGACTTCGTCAGTGAATTGTGACAATAGGGATGTTGTTGATTTCCTAGATTGGAAACCGAATTGTTTGTCATTAATAATATTGAATTTATTATAAAAAGAGTGAATCTGCTCAGATACAATTTTTTCTACAATTTTGTTTATAGAAGATAAGAGCGTGATAGGCCGATAGTTGACATAATCGTCACGTCTCCCTTTCTTCAAGACTGGACGAATGCATCCCTGGTTTTAGCTCATCAGGATATTGACCTGACACCAAGCCGGTATTAATTAAATTCGTTATAGCTACAGACATTTTTTCACCAACTTTTTTAATATCATCGACTTTAATAACCCAGGAGCCTTCAGGGTATTAAGTTTATTAATAACTAGCTGTTGTCCGCGACTTCGATCGCGTGGTCTTCAAGTACTAATTCGGAAACGTTCGCGCGCATGCGCACAACAACTCATCAAAGTTTCATCGCAATCGGATGAATGGTATAGGAACGCATACGGGACAAACAAAGAAACATTCATTTTTATATATACATAAAGATAGATTTTGAATACTTTGTCTTTAGTTGCTTTTCACTTACAGGGACACACACGGACATTTATGTCTTCCGAGAAGCTATTTGACGACAACAATTTGTCATTGCAAGTAGGCAATGACCTCAGTCTCAAATTGTTCGAAAAAATTATCAGTGATATTTTTTTAATTTAAGTTATGGAGGTGAAAAGCCACCTCCATAACTGACATAATAGAATAGACTCCATAATAGACTCATCAACTGACAAAGATATACGACTAAGGATTGAGGTCATTATTTGCCATAGTTTTTAGGATTATTGTAGTTACGATTTATTTTATTTTCATATTCTTAAACTTTACTAGCCTTATTAAATACATATGATCACTGTCCTTCCTCCACTTGTAAATATTATTAACGGTTGTTTCAATTTGCTTTGAGTTTTTATGATTTTTATAGGTTGTGCTCGTACTACATCTTATACTGTTTCACTGTGCCTGTGTCTGTCATCTACTATAAAAAATGTCATTTCTGTTCCGCTAACACATACACACAGTTCTAACACAGTTCTGTGCATGGACATTTTAAATGTAATACAATAAATATCACGTAATCCGGTTAAACCCGACTCTACAGGTGTGATCCACCTGGGTGGCACCGTGCCAAGTACTTGATTCTTTTATGTACTGAGCGAGTTTAAACCGTTTAGCGGACGGAAGCTGGTTAGATTGATGTTATGTGAAATTTTAGGAGCATTTCCACAGGCGATTTACGAGTAGCGTTGTGTAAGATTTAGAATAGTTTGTTTCTGTTTATTGAAAAGTTAGGCATTCCTTTGCATTAATATTGGTTGATATTAAATTGAATCAAAGGGCGCACGCTTATTCATGTATTTATTGGGTCCAAGAATATGCAACCACCGCCGCATCAAGCCTGCCAGTGTTTGAAATGAGGATGAAACCATGGCTTGTCGAATCGTCTATACCAGGGGTGTCCAACTTACAAAGCCTCAAGGGCCATAATCAAAACCTTGAACGTAGTTGCGGGCCATATAATAATACTTTAATTTAAACTTTAAATTAAATTATTATTATATACTTTTAATTTTAAAGTATCAATAAGAACCTATGTAAGGTAAAGTTATTAATAAAACCAAAAGTAGTAATATTTCATTATATTGCTCAAGTATTAGTTTTAAATATTTATTTTAATTAAATTATAAACCAGCATATTTGGTAAAAGTCTGTTTCTATTAAATTATAAAGTCTTTTTCAAAAGGGAGGCATTTTAAAATAATTTCTGATTTTTTTGTCTAATAAGCTTTCGGGGCCACACAAAACGGGATCGAGGGCCGCATGCGGCCCGCGAGCCGCATCCGGGCCGCCAGTTGGACAACCCTGGTCTACACCGTCGACGAATTTATAGATTTGTGTAAATAACTTCATTCCCGTTGTGTAGGTATTGTTTTTTAATTTCAATATTAACAAGTTTCGATAGTTTCTATAGTTAGTTAGATAGTTGTTGCACATCAAAATAAAACGAGGATTTATTAAATATAATGATAAAGGCGGTTTTATCACTAAAAGCGATCTCTGCCAAACAACATTTGGCAAGAAAATAAATAAATGACTAATTGACGGTTATAGTTTCACAGATATTAAGATTTTAGCGTAATAAAAAAAAATACTTATCTTAAAAATGTTTATATTTAAACAGAATCTTAAAACAATGAAATTTTTAGTTAGAAAATCTCAACCTAAATTAATAAAGTCCATAGCAACTACCCCCTTGCGCAGACAGCGACGCATGTAATATTATAATTTTCTAGGAAAAAGCCTAGACTGTTCTTTACAGCCGTAAGAAACTTATGGTCTCTTCATATCCAGCTTCTGTACGAGACAGAAATATTACCACTAAGCCCTCTTTTGTTCCTGTAATATATACGATATACAGGGTGAAATAACAATTACCTGGATCATCTTAACACTGAATTAAACTCCATGGATGTCGCATTGAAACTAAGATTTTATAATTGTATTTAATAATGTTCCAGTGTTGATAAATCAAAAATATGATTTTACTCCATATTTTTAATATTACAAATTCATGGCCCTGTATTTTAAATACTTATAAACTATTATTTTCCTACAAGCTGAATCGCTAATTAGCTAACACCAGCTACTTTTATACTACGGCTTTTTAAGTTTCATCACTTTTTTTCACACGAACCACTTATGGGCGCCACACACGATCAATTTTGACTGAACAGCTTGAACTGACAGTTACCAACTGACGTTTCTAGTATGAAAAACTGACAGTTTTCATCCTACACACTGTCAGTTTAAACTGTTCTATGAAAACTGACAGTTAACAACTGACGTTCCTAGTATGAAAAACTGACAGTTTTCATCCTACACACGGTCAGTTTTAACTGTTTTATGAAAACTGACAGTTTTGACTGATCGTGTGTGGTGGCCATTACTCCCACCGTGAAGGCACACTCGTATCGTTTACATATAAGTAGGTATTTAATAGTAACGATTTCATTAGCAACTAGGAATGGAATGAGTGACGTTGCTGTTCGTAGCAGCGCGTGCAGCGTATAGTGAGAGTAAAACGTTAGGTACTTCATTCAAAATATTTGACATTTTTTGGGGAAAACATTAAGTCCAGGAACAAATCATAGAACAAAAACTGTTAGTTGTAATTGAAATTCAATGTTGAAAAGGTGAAGATATTTTTTAGTTCATCCTGTTCATTGCATGTTGTACCCATTTACCCTCTTTCACAGCGGTAAATCAATATCTACGCCCACACAGCTTCCTACCCTCAATTTATAATAAGATAAACGACTTTGCATCCCTAATGACCAAGGTCATTGACCAGACATCTTATACCTTCACAGCCTACGAACTAAAATCAGATAAAAGCCTTAATTATAACATTGGAACATTATATAAAGCTATACACCTGTGTCCGGCATTATATTCCATCAACAAATATAAAGTTTGCACCTGGTATGTGCAAAATTCAACTTTAACGGTACTGGAATAGAAACGATGTGAATCGTTGAGATTAGAGTGGCCTATTTTATAGGGTGACAAGAATTTTTTTGTCTTTTGTGTACTGTTTGTGTTGCTTTGTTCTATTTTCAACGGACTATCCATTCATACGAGTAGCTGATTATATCGGTCGTATGGTATCGGACGGCTTTAGAATACCGGCAATCCATTTCTTTCAGTGCGTGTCGTAACTAAGGGACCAACACCACCTATAAATAATGAACTCGCCAACATGCTTCGCCAGGGTGGCGTTTTTTGGTCACACATCCCTCATTGCTACTACATTTTCCATTTTTGACATTGCTACTACTATGATAATTAATATTTTGAATCGAATGTAGCTTTTAAGTGTATTTTTGTACGCATTTATTTTGAATCTGTTGTGTCTTATGTAATCTTGCACGCCACTACCGGCAAATGTGACGATCTGAATCTATGCACTTACTATCTTTGTAGCGCACTTTGCAAATAAATAAATAAATTGAAATTAAAAATCACTATACAACATTATACGCCAATAACGTGCATCTCATATAAGCAGATAATCAGTGCTTGTTACTTAACTTCTGCTTATCTACGTTAAAACTATACGGGTGGTCAAGGCCGCAGGCGATCGCTGATGTTGTTATTTCTCCTATTTTTTTACAGTCGGTTAAAAACCATCTTTATACAGGGTTAAATTAAAAATACCTCTAGGTCCCTCTATACAACGAAATTATTTCATAAAAACTAATAACTTATGAACTACCACTTCTTAAAATATAACATTTTTTAACACAAATTAAAAAATAGTATTGTGTAAAAACTATTTTTTAATTTGTATATTATATATATTACAAATCGGGTCTGATCGCGTAAAATTAAAGGTTTCTGTTTAAACTGTCGTCCACGTGACATCCAGTGATTAACAAATTTAAACCTTGCGATTTACCGTCGAATACGTCGCCGACATTGTTAGTGTAGTGTGTCCCAGCCTTTCCGAATGTGAAGATCAAATGTGGATAGTTGATAAAACTGCTGACAGATCTCATACGCGGACTACGCGCCTTTTCATTCAAGTCGTGACCACGGCTGGTGTAACCCGTGCCAAACCGTCGAGTAGAAATTAAAGGTAAACAAAACCTTCAATTTTACGCGTTCAGACAAGAAATTTTAATAAGTTATACCTAAAAATGTTTTCTGATCTGTGTCATAAGAAAATAAAATATGCAACGTTGCCAAAATGTTAAGTTTTACAATGACTTTTTACAATAGTATTTACAATGAGATGGTAATGAAGAATGTAACAAAGTTGAGTCTTCATTTTAAAAAAATCCTTTCTTTTTTGGTAAAAATATCAAGTTCAGAAAAAATTGTAAAAGAAAAGTAGTAATTTTTTATATTAAAAAATCAGTTTTAAGAGAGTGCAGGCATTTTTTATTTAATACTGTAAACACAAATATTTTCAAATGGTATCACTTCCCGTCTAAAATTTAACGCATGGTCACCCTACAACACTAAATTATACGGGGCGCTCGCGCTGGAATCCCTTTGTGCTACGCCTAGGCATCCCAGGCCTGTTTCTACGCCTGTAATTCAGACTTTTTAGCATTTCTCCTTGGCTAACATTTTTATACCACTTACCTCACAGCCGGTTCTGCGTTTTTCTTTTATAGGTGGCGCCATCTTGAGAGAATTGTCTTTTTTTGGTATATATGTTGAGGTATTGCGGAATGTTCTTTTTATTTAAATTAGAGTTTAGAAGCAGTTGTCGTGTACTGTTGAATGTTACATGGTTATTTTAAATGGTAGTTATTTTAATGGTATTTTATCTATAGTGTGAACGCGACAGCTAAGCAATATAGCCGTACGCTAATCCACGTGCGGGTCCATAGGTTTTTGCTGATAAAATAGCCAAATAGAAAGCCTGACCTTATATGCCGAGAATAGCTGCCTTCCGACCAAGCTTACGGTTGGTTGCCTTGTGTTGTTCCCAGCCTGGTAGCGCTTCTTCTCAGCTTCTTCTTGACCTTCCACTTGGTTTAAGAGTCCTTCGGTACTAAGCAGCTATGCGGCTTATAGCAGATATACTCGCGGTATAGAAAGGGCACAGCGTGTGCCAATTCCGGGGTCCAGGAGAGCACCCAAATACGTGAGTTTCACAATCGACCGGCGACGGGAGGGGTCGATCGCTAGACTGGCGGGTACGCACAAGGTGCAGCGATATAAAGGATCGGTGAAAGTGATTATTTAAAAATGTGGGTAATAAAATATAATAATACCCTACAAAATAAAAGCACCAATGTTATTGGCGCGAACATATAGTATAAACAAGATAAGTAAGACCGCGCCTGCGCCGTTGCAAGGGTGCGGTGGCGGCAGGTGTGTTTGTCTGACACTTGACGTTTGTATGTCACATTGTCGGCCGACTGTGGAACGAACTGCCTCAAGAGGTCTTCCCATTAAACTACGACATGGGGTTCTTCAAGAGAGCTGTGAATAGGATTTTGCAAGGTCGGCGGCGCGCCCGCATACCCCCTGGTGTTGCAGGTGTCCATGGGCGGCGGTAACACTTACCATCACGTGAGACCGCTTGCTCGTCCGCCTTCTTCTCTATAAAAAAAAAAAAGAACAGTCGATGGTCGCCACGATCAGCAACCCGACGAGTACCGAGAGTACCCGACGCCTGTGGTAGTTTTTTTTATTAAAGAGGTGACAGACGAGCGGGTGGCACACGGTCATCGCCGCTCATGGACACCTGCAACACCAGGGAGGATGCGGATGCATTACCGACCTTGCAGAATCCTATTCTCAGTCACTTTGAAGAGCCCCATGTCGGAATAAGATGGGAAAACCACAGTGGGCAGTTCGTTCATGTTCGCGGCATAAAGTGTGTTGATGACCGCACTGTAGGCAGTAACTCTTTGTCAGGGAAGTGCGGATGAACCGTCATTCGGTGAAGATAGGTGCATAGAAAAAACTCCGAAGTTGGCATTAGATTCAACAGCTCTTCACGACATTCCCCATTATAATACAGATCAAATAAAAATATTCAAAATACAGATAAAATATTTGTTTTTCTATAATAGAAAATCGTGGCGTACAAAAGAATGTAGGAAAGTAATAAATAATTAGTGGATTACATTACAGAGCAACTAAGTACTGTGCGAGTTAATAAAGTTAATAAAGAAATTCTATGGAACTAGGAACAAAAGAATTAAAAGCACTTGAGTACTGCGCTTACTTCGATATCGAGGTAACAAAGACTTTTGTTACAAGATATGATTACTGTTTTATTCAAGAAAAAGTAAATTGCAAACCTTACTGTATAAAATAAGGAGTATATTTATAAATGTGTCTATTGTGATGCAAATAAATAATTGTGGATTCTATTACTATTAGTTGCGAATTGTCCATTGTGAATAAGTAAGTTTTAACTTATTGTATTGTGGAATGTGTATTAAGAGATGTGAATTGTGAACTGTGAATTGTAAACTGTGAATTTTGAACTGTGATTTTTTCATAGAAACGTTGGCAGACAAGCGGGCAGGCCACATGATGGTAAGTGGTCACCGTAGGCCATGAACACCTGTAACACCAGGGGGCGCGCTGTCGACCTTGCAGAATCCTGTTCACAGCTCTCTTGATAGATAGATAGATAAATTAAAACTTTTCATTGCACACCGACACAAAACACGACAGTGACAGACATTATAACATTAGAAACACACAAAAGGCGGTCTTATCGCTATTAGAGATCGCTGTCAGACAACCTGCGGTCCATCCGCATTTCCTCGATACGGAGGTGTCGCGCACTGTTCGGTCCAAAAATTATTTTATACCGCGAACCCGTAGGCTGTGGAACGAACTGCCTCAAGAGGTCTTTCCATTGAGCTACGATATGGGGTTCTTCAAGAGAGCTGTGAATAGGATTTTGCAAGGTCGGCGGCGCACCCGCATACCCCCTGGTGTTGCAGGTGTCCATGGGCGGCGGTAACACTTACCATCACGTGGGGCCGCTTGCTCGTGCGCCCACTAATCTATAAAAAAAAAAACCTTTGGGTAGAGAGAAAATTTTTCTCTTGATTGGGACTTGAATTAAGTGGAAAAACCTCAGTAGGCAGTTCGTTCCACAACCTTGAAGTTCGCGGCATGAAGTGTGTTGATGATCGCACTGTACGCAGGCACACTTTGTCGAGGAAGTGTGGATGAACTCATTATGAATGACTGTGAATAATAAATAATAATAATAATAAATACTCTTTATTGAATACAAATAGTTATTACATGTGCACAAATAATAAATGACAAAATACAATAGGCGACCTTATCGCTAAGGCGATCTCTTCCAGACAACCTTAGGATAGAGAGAAATAAAACGGATGTAGGTAGTGCAAAAAGACCGAAATCCACATGGATCATGTTCAATATATAATCGACAATAAATATAGTATAATAAATACATACAATAATAAATAACTTAATAATATATAAATACATACATACAAATTAATACATGAATTGTGTGTTGTTAATTATGGATTGTAAATAGTAATGTTTTTTATAGAAGACAAGTAAATGAGCCTTCCACAATGAGACAAGTAATGAGGGTAAGTAGATACTAATAGTAGTAGTGGATAGTGAGAGAGGTGTAACACGGCCTATATAAAACGAACTCTCTCGTTACATAGCACGGCTTTTGCAGCTAATGACGAGTAGGCTAAAATAATATGTCTTGCGGTGTATTTAGATAATCAATGATCAGCACGTGAATAAGATGATAAGTCAAAATCAACCGTTCTTCAGGGGTACAATTTAAAAGTTTAATGTTTGTGTGTTCGTTTTGAACGTAGAGATATCACTTTCATTAATGATCAAATAAAATTCTCTGTAGGTATAGAATACTGAAAGATTTAAAATTGTCATTGTAAATCGAAATTGGTACAACTTGTTACAGCTACTTATTTAAAATTTTATATTCTCGACTTTTCAACTTATTCTTGTTATTTTCAATCGTTATTACAATCTGAATAAATATTACATTCTTGGAAAAAAAAAACTGCGTAATTTGAAATAAATTCGTATTTATTAAAGAACTAGGTTTCGGCGGCGCCCCCCGGGCGCCGGCCTCCCCCTAATGGGGGGGGACGCTCCGGGCTTCGCCCTGCGCGGAGCTCGGCCTGCGGCCTCGCTTAAATTACACACTGTGAGAGATCGCTGTAGTTGATGTTGTGAGGGACCTGCATAAGAATTCCAAATCCCTAATCAGCCTCCCCCGAACCCCCCAGATATCAATTTTTATCCGGATCGGATGAATTCGAAAAATGGCCGCCATCTTGAAAAAAAATTTTACCTCAATATAAAGACATCGTCATGATAAACAATATTAGTTTGAGCATCAATCCTATATGTCTACCCGTTTCGGAGATGTCTTCCGAAGAATTTTGTGTGGCGGCCATCTTGGAAATAACCATAAATCCTTAATCAGGCTCCCCTGAACGCCCTAGATATCAATTTTCATCCAGATCGGACAACTTGAAATTTTGGTGGTGCGGTAGTCCGGTCGCTCCGGGCTTCGCCCTACGCGGATCTCGGCCTGCGGCCTCGTTAGACGCAGCTCGGCCTACGGCCTCGCGTAAGTTACACATCGTGCGCGGCGGCTGGTGGTGCCGTAGTCCGTAGTTTTCCACCTTGAAACACTTTCGTTCAGAAATTTTTAAATTTCCCAGATTTTTTTTTAAATTTCCGCCATTTTGTGTCCGCCATCTTGAATTTTTTTTTCCGCCTAATTTCCCCATAGACCAGAGTTTCTAACGAGGGGGAATTCCACCCCGCGTCCCTCGCCCAATTCGAGCTACCGCCTCGGACATGCCCTCGGACCCCGAAATCGAAATTTCCACTTTGTATGGCAGCCATCTTGAAAAATGGCGGAATTAAAGAAAAGTTTCTAAATCCCGAATCAGGGTCCCCTGAGCCCCCCAGGTATTAAATTTCATCCCGATCGGAGGAATTTTAAAAATGGCCGCCATCTTGGATTCGCCATCTTGGAAAAAAAAATTGCACCAGTGGAAGGACATCGACTTGCCCCACCACATTAGTTCGAGCCCCGATCCGATATCTCCAACCGTTCGGGAGAGACGGTCGAAATAAATTTGTATGGCGGCCATCTTGAATCCGCCATTTTGAATTTTCATCGCGCTCTCGTCAAAGTGCCGGCGGTTCTCTATGACATTCGGTCGAGCACCACGTGACTATCTCTCACCGTTGAGGCGGGCCGTCGACCGTCGAGCTGAAGGTCCACCGGATGCGGACGGGCCCGCTCCCGGTGCAGCTCCCGGGCGAGCTCGGCCTGCGGCCTCGCCCGCGCCGCTCGGCCTCCGGCCTCGCGGGAGTTATGGCCGATCGAAATTTGAAATTTCAATTGACGGCCGCCATCTTGGAAACGGCGGGATCGAGAAACCGACCCGAAATTCGCAATCTGGGCCCCCGCGACCCCCCGGATGCCGATTTCCACCCCCCTCGGACCAACTTGAAAATCGGCCGCCATCTTGAATCGGCCATTTTGAAAAAATTTTTCATCCACGAGAAAGCTGACACCTTCCCGAATGACATTTGGTCGAGCACCCCCCACTTACCTCTTACCGTTTCAAAAATACGAGCGATTTCATTTTGTATGGAGGCGACGCTCGACGTTCGAAATTCAAATTTTCGCGACGCCCGCTGGCGTCTGCCGGCGGTTCCCTATGACATTTGGTCGAGCACCCCCCGCGTAGCTGTTACTGATTGGCTTGGCCGTTGGAATTTTTCATCAGGTATGGTCAACTGGAAGAAGTCGGATTTTTCTGGTGCTCACCGACCCCGAGGGTTCACTTTCTCATTCAAAGTTTCTCACCTGGGTGGTGGCAACTGGGAGAACAATTATGTCAGTGAGTCAGTCAGTCAGTCAGTGGTAATCGAGCTTTATATATATACGGAACTAGGTTTCGGCGGCGCCCCCCGGGCGCCGGCCTCCCCCTAATGGGGGGGACGCTCCGGGCTTCGCCCTGCGCGGAGCTCGGCCTGCGGCCTCGCGTAAATTACACACTGAGAGAGATCGCTGTAGTCGATGTTGTGCGGGACCTGCATAAGAATTCCAAATCCCTAACCAGCCTCCCCCGAACCCCCCGGATATCAATTTTCATCCGGATCGGACGAATTCGAAAAATGGCCGCCATCTTGGATTCGCCATCCTGAAAAAAATTTTTACCTCAATATAAAGACATCGTCATGATAAACAATATTAGTTTGAGCACCAATCCGATATTCTACCCGTTTCGGAGATGTCATCCGAAGAATTTTGTGTGGCGGCCATCTTGGAAATAACCATAAATCCTTAATCAGGGTCCCCTGAACCCCCCAGATATAGATTTTCATCCAGATCGGACAGTGCGGTAGTCCGGTCGCTCCGGGCTTCGCCCTACGCGGATCTCGGCCTGCGGCCTCGTTAGACGCAGCTCGGCCTTCGGCCTCGCGTAAGTTACACAGAGTACGCGGCTGGTGGTGCGGTAGTCCGGTCGCTCCGAGCTTCGCTCTACGCGGATCTCGGCCTGCGGCCTCGTTAGACGCAGCTCGGCCTACGGCCTCGCGTAAGTTACACAGTGATCAAATTCGGTCGCTCCGGGCTTCGCCCTACGCGGATCTCGGCCTGCGGCCTCGTCAGACGCAGCTCGGCCTTCGGCCTCGCGTAAGTTACACAGTGATCGAATTCGGACGCTCCGGGCTTCGCCCTACGCGGAGCTCGGCCTGCGGCCTCGCTGTATAGCCGCCATCTTCAAAAAGGGTTGAATATAAATAATAATTCCAAATCCTTAGTCAGGATCCCCTAAACCCCCCAGATATCGATTTTTATCCAAATCGGACGATTTTGGAAAAAGGCCGCCATCTTGGATTCGCCATCTTGAAAAAAAATTTTCCCCTCAGTGGAATGAAATCGTCATGATAAATGATATTAGTTTGAGCACCAACCCGATATCTCTAACCGTTTCGGAGCTGTCGCTGAGAGAATTTCGTATGGCGGCCATCTTGGAAAATTTCGTCACCTACCCTAAATCCTCAAATTTCCTTCTCGATTTTCCACCTCGAAACACATTCGCTCAGAAATTTTTAAATTTCCCAAAGTTTTTTTTTAATTTCCGCCATTTAGTGTCCGCCATCTTGGATTTTTTTTTCCGCCTAATTTCCCCATAGACCGGAGTTTCCAACGAGGGAGAATTCCACCCCGCGCCCCTTCCCCAATTCGAGCTACGGCCTCGGAAATGCCCTGGGACCCCAAAATCGAAATTTCCACTTTGTATGGCAGCCATGTTGAAAAATGGCGGAATAAAAAAAAAGTTTCAAAATCCCGAATCGGGGTCCCCTGAACTCCCCGGGTATTAAATTTCATCCCGATCGGAGGAATTTTAAAAACGGCCGCCATCTTGGATTCGCCATCTTGGAAAAAAAAATTGGTCCAGTGGAAGGACATCGACTCGCCCCACCACATTAGTTCGAGCTCCGATCCGATATCTGCAACCGTTCGGGAGCGACGGTCGAAATAAATTTGTATGGCGGCCATCTTGAATCCGCCATTTTGAATTTTCATCGCGCTCTCGCCAAAGTGCCGGCGGTTCTCTATGACATTCGGTCGAGCACCACGTGACTATCTCTCACCGTTCAGGCAGGCCGTCGACCGTCGAGCTGAAGGTCCACCGGACGAGGACGGGCCCGCTCCCGGTGCAAGTCCCGGGCGAGCTCGGCCTGCGGCCTCGCCCGCGCCGCTCGGCCTCCGGCCTCGCGGGAGTTACGGCCGATCGAAATTTGAAATTTCAATTGACGGCCGCCATCTTGGAAACGGCGGAATCGAAAAACCGACCCGAAATTCGCAATCAGGGCCCCCGCGACCCCCCGGGTGCCGATTTCCACCCCCCTCGGACCAACTTGAAAATCGGCCGCCATCTTGAATCGGCCATTTTGAAAAAATTTTTTGTCCACGAGAAGGCTCACCCCGGCCCGAATGACATTTGGTCGAGCACCCCCGACTTACCTCTTACCGTTTCCGAGCTACGAACTAAAACATTTTGTATGGAGGCGACGCTGGACGTTCGAAATTCAAATTTTCGCGACGCCCGCTGGCATCTGCCTGCAGTTCTCTATGACATTCGGTCGAGCACCCCCCGCGCAGGTGTTACCGTTCGTGCTGGCCGTTTGAATTTTTCATCAGGTATGGTCAACTCGAAGAAGTCGGATTTTTCTGGTGCTCACCGACCCCGAGGGTTTACTTTCTCATTCAAAGTTTCTCACCTGGGTAGTGGGAACTGGGAGAACAATTATGTCAGTCAGTCAGTGGTAATCGAGCTTTATATATATACGGAATAATACGGAATAATACGGAATAATACGGAATAATTAATTCAATTAAGGCGATCAGATGTTATATTAATTTTAATATAGTATTAAAATGATATTTTTTGCTGTCACTTTATAAAGTGAAAATTAAATGCATTTATGTTGAGAAAAGTTGTATTCTATTCTGTAGATATTCATATATGTATACAGTATAACATTCATGATAAAGCTACACATTGGAAAAAAAAAATCCCTATCAGCGTGGCAGAAGAAATAATTGTCTATAATAATAATAATATATTTGATTGACTTGGAATTGAACTCAGGACCTTTCGTTCTGTATCCAACGCATATACCAATAGATGTATCTATAATTCCCCTATTTATTATACATGTTAGTGATTTCGATGGTATTCGCATAGGAACGGTACCGAGGCGTAGCGGGCACGCTACGTGAAGTGAGAAAAGCAACATAGTAACCATATCGAAGCCTAGTACGTGACGTAGCGCGTAGCAATCGTAGCGCGTAGCACTCGTAGCACGTTACGCGAAGTGAGAATCATGCTAATGGCAAGAGTTACATGGCGTAGTAACAATATCGAGGTGTAGCGGGTGTAGCAAAATTTTACACAGTAATGATATTTTTTTAAAATTGTCTCTAGCTCTGGAATCTGGTGCATGTGTATCCGCACCAATCCGCCACTGGACTCGCGTGGTGGATTATGAACGAAAACCCCTTAGTGTGTTTTTAGGGAAACCTGTGCCCTGCAGGGGGACGTTAAAAGCTGATATCAATCAGTGCAGTAAGTAGTATTGTATCTAAAAATATTTTTTTCTTGTGTTTCAAATGTTATTATTCCTGTACTATTTATCCTGTAGTATTGTATTAATGTATTATTTATCCTGTAATGTTATTCCTGTACTATTTTAAGTTGTTCTCAATGGGCAGGCCGATATTCATTACCGTTTTGCCAAAAGCTACACTTCCTTTGCGAATAAACTTAAAATTGCTAGAAGACTACCTTGAAATGTACTTATTCCCCACTTTATCTTATTTCCCCAATGTACGTACGTGTTTCGGTAGTGAGTGAGATGTGCTAGAGCCCATTCCCATCCTATCCGCTCTCATTTTCCCAACCCTTTCTCCAAATCCATTCATATATTTCCGAAAGTATCCGGGGGCGTGACAACGTTTGTCATTTTGGACTAATATTGGCATGTATCGCGGATGTCTATGGGCGACAGTATCCTCTCACATGAGATGGACTGTATTCTAATCTGCCGCCTTCGTACATTAAAAAAAATTAGGTTTGTTGTATAACGAATTTGATTGCTTTTATATAAAGGTTACAAAAAAGTAAACGTTTACAAATAAAGAGTATATAAAGATATAATAATATATTTTTTTTTTTGAATTCTTTTATTGGTGACATACAATTTTATAAACATTGGATTTTTATTTTTTTATTGACATTCACAATTCTTAAAATCTTATAATTGCACGATAACATACAATGTTTTAATACTAATCAGTTTATATTTTTGTTTATCAATTAAATTGGATTGTTGCGCTATCATTATTCAATAGGAATTGAATAGTAACATTAAATAGTAAATAGTGATCATTTTTATGCACGCCATTGTAGTAGAGTGGGAGACCTTTATAATTTAAGACCACATTTGTGGTCTATGTTCTAAAATAAACAATTTAAATGCATTGAATTGAGTTTATCACGGATTGCATATTCGTTTGTGGGTAGTTAGGTAAATTGATACATACTTACTTTCAATTCTATGGTCCATTCTAGGCAAAATAGATTGATTTTCTAGTCTTAACGTCAACCCCCCCTTGACGACGACAATTCTAGAGAGACTGAACCTAAAGAGAGAAGACTAAAGAGAGCAAGAGAGATAGAGATATTTTGCATTCACAAATGTCCCCAACACAAAGATTATGGCCTAACAAAACAACAATTCATGGCCTACTTTATAACAGAATCCTACAATTACCATCGAAATTAATTTATAAATTGTTACAATATTACACGTATTTATCAAAGGCGCCGCTAACAATCCCTTAACCGATTTTAATTGTGCGTAATAATGTTGTTATCGCGCCGTGTATTTGTGTTGAGACCACTGAGAACGTCGCAGCATGTCAAATGATGGAGGCTAATCTCTATAATTATCTATACATATAATAAAATCGTAACAAAGCCGTGTTTGCACACGAAAATCTGGAACATATGTATTCACCAATCCACCAATTCACCGACGAAATATTTTTGAAAAAATCAAGTAGACGTTATGAATAATACAAAGTCAAAATAACAGTTTCCAGAATTTTTGTCCGCTTGTTTGTCCGTCTGTACGTTTATCTGTTGTTAGACGACTTGATACATGGAATTTGGCATAGGGATAGCTTCTGTACCTGGTTAACATTGAGGGTACCTTTTATCCACATCAATTATATGGTTTGCACGGGAATCAAGCGAACCACATATGTTCTAACGTCTACGCACCAAGATAATAACATATAAAATAGCAATAAGAAAATAAAATGTAATAAAAGAAGTAGCAATAAGAAAACAGTATACTTAATAAGCCAATAAAATAATAACGAAAAAGAAAAGAAAAATAAACTAGTAAAAATAGCAAATAGCACAATTAATATAAAAAGCCAATAACATAACGATAACAAAAAAAAAACGAATGAGAAAAAAAATACATATATATATACATATATAAGAAAATCATAATACAATGTATTATGCATATGTATATATTGAATAGTGTGATTAAGCAGGAGTAAGAAAATAAGTAGAATCAATATTAATAAAAAAAAAAAATGAGTTATAAAAGGACACGGACAGAAAAGACTGTGGAAAGTAGTTTTTCTTAAAAAAAAAAAAAAAAGTCTACGCACACGAAGACGTGGGCACTGCTAGTAAATAAATAAAATATATAAAAATGATACCTACTTCATCAAAATATACTTTATTATAATATACGCCGTTACAATATACTACACTGTATATAAAATATAGCGATGCTGCACTCGAGGGCCTACTGGGCACAGCCTGCTCCCACAAAACACGGCCGTAAAATATACTGCATTTCCCACTTTATTCCATTCCCCCAATGTACGTTTTTACAACTTTTCATATAAATTATTTAACAAATACATTGCTAGCGTTAATGGCCAAATACAGATTATACTGACATTGAAACAGAATAATGATAAACTTTCTTTATGAAATAGGTGCAAATTTTAATTATATGTGGCTTTGTCTTTATGTTTGTGGTTCTGTGAAGTTTGTACTCGCATGTGTGCGTGTATGTATATTTATTTAAGACGAGCTTTAAACAATTGTAGGCTAGTGGAATAATTACATTTCATTGCGTAATTTTATTGTAGACAGTATCCATAAAACGAATATTTTGAAAATCGCCTTTGAGTTGCTCCACCGCCTTCTTCACTTACTGTGGTCTAAACTCTAATTAGAGACACGGCGCCTAACAATCGCGTAATAATTGTCGTAATAATATCGCCCTACAAATTGCGGTTATATTTCCCTGAATATTTTGGGTTCAACTAAACAACGATGTTGGATTTTAATAGCGCTGTACGCTACCTACGAGTGTTTCCATTTGGAGTTAAGCTAAATAAAAATCACTATGGATTTACTTGATTTCAATTGTGACTTTTGATTTTTATTGATATTAATTTCTAATAAAATCTGATTAATCTGAATAATATCTGACCGTTGATAAATTCGCCAATGTGCATATGCCAATGCCAATGCCAGTGTAAAATAAATTAATGTAACTTTGAGGAACCTGATATACGTGGATTTAAACCGGACAAACATGTATCAATTTTAACTACTCTCAAGCGAATGTGCAGCGCCGCGTCAAACTCACACACTTTTATGGCACCAAGTAATTATCATTATACAAGTATACCCTTGATTTGTAAATGTTGTATTGTGTGTTTCTAATATTTATACTGTCGATAGACGCAATCAACTTGGATGGACAACAGCATTTGGGAAAATTCGTCGGCTCTTCTTGTCGCCTATACTACAATGCTTGAAGACGAAAGTCTTCAATCAGTGCGTCCTGCCACTTTTGACGTATGGTGTCGAAACGTAGCCTCTAACGGTAGGCCTGATCCATAAGTTCAAGGTCACTCAACGGGCAACGGAGAGGAATATGCTCGGAGTCTTTTTGCAGAATGGGATCCGAGACGAGGACATACGCCAAACAACTAAAGTGCACAGCTCGTAGAATCGGCACGTTGAAGTGATAACGGGTTGGTCATATTTGCCGATAACCGATGGGGTACGCGAGTTCTCGATTGGAGGCCACGTACCGGGAAGCGCAGTGTGGGGACATCCTCCACCCAGATGGACCGATGACTTAAAGAAATTCACCGGTGGTGACTGGATGTGAAGAGCCGACGATCGTGTGTGATGGCGAACCTTGGGAGAGGCCTATATCTAGCAGTAGAGAGACATGGGCCGATGGTATAGTAAAAAAATATACAGTAAAACTTACATAAGTACATTTTTTCGATTAAAATAGAATTTAGCACAAAAATAGCCTGGGCCTATACGTATCTCCGTTAGGTACATCAGATTATACAAAATATTAACTGATTTCTGCGCTAAATGACCGCAAAAGTGAAATTTATGAATTGAAATGTAACAAAATATCGGTAGAACTGAAACAAATGCATTCCGATTGGACAACCGTGAACACGGCTTTAAGAAAATTGCTGCTGCAATTTATATGTATTACGTTCTTATCGATAAATTTTCGTTTCGATGCATCGACCTTAGTGATGTGGAATAAAGGTAAGCTCCGTTGCGACGACCCTGAATACAATAGACCACATAATAAAGTTATTAACGGTAGTTAAACAGATACACTAATTGTATTTTTATGTTCTCACTTATTAAACTAGGTTAATGAAATTTAATTCTGAAATTAAAATTGTAGTTGTTAATATTCCATTTAATAAACATTACTTTTATAAAGTATCTTATAATGTATAAAATGCTTCAATGCTAATCATGTTGTAAAGAACAACATTGGGTTAATACCCAGAAGGCATCGAGAGGTTCTCGGGAGGGGGGGGGGTTAAATGTTTTAAAAAAACCTAGTGAGAACACTGCTTCCCTGACTTTAAGTACCTAATTGCTTTTACAATGTATAAACGTTAAATAATTACCTAAAGAGAAAGAATAATAGTAGAATTTTAGTCACCTACGAATGTGTTGTTCAAAAAATAAATGATCTGATTTCAATGTGATGCTGATCTAAAGAACTAAAAATTGTCTACACGTAAAATGGTAAATCACAGATTTATAAAACACAATTTTACCTAATCGTCATTTATGCATTTTTGGGCACGTGGCATAACGTCAACATGACAAGGCATGTTTGTGAATTCCTGTATTTGCGTGTGTGATCTGCATCTTCGATATTTAAACGAAGTTACCTTACGGTTGTACCGTGCTAAATCCACTCTAGGGTTGTAGATATTTATGTTAGTTGTCGATAAGTGCGCGGGTGCATCGAGTCGAGCAGTTGGAAAGTTAAATGAATGTCCTGGTTTAAGGGGCGAAGTTTTGTCACCCTATCAGCGCAGTGGAGCGACAAAATAATTTGTTTCGTGCGGATTACCAATACTATGTTGTTTAGTATTGTGTGTATTTTGTATTTAATTTTACAATGAATGAATATTAAATGAACACAATATTAATACTGAAGAGAACCAGTGCATACATATAGTTAACAAAAATATTAATTTGATTATACTTAATTATTAATTGATATTGAAGGTAGGTAGTTTTCTGTGAGAAAGGGGTAACGTTGTCAGTCGAGTGTACGCAAAACCTTCGCGTCAATATACTTTGGGGTATATTGTAAAGTGTATAAGGTCTCTTTTTACATGTATTCGACACTACAAGCGAGGCAGACAAGTGCTGTTTGCAAGAACTATACGCTACACGGTCAACCGGTTGTAATAGAATCCCGAGGGTCGGACGGGACTCAAGGTTGAGACGGCAGACTGTGTTTTGTAGGACATTCAAGCTTGTATCGATGCTTTTGTCAGTAATGTATCGGCAATTCTAGTGTTCGCACAAATACTAACCCCCTTTGCAGTTCACTATCAACTTATTCAATAAACGGTTAGGCTGCGCCAACTGCAAATATAACGTTGCACAACAAACCTATACATTTAGCTAGAGCAACGATAATGGACTTTAAAATCACCGCAATAACTCGTTAACGAAGGCAGAAAGAAGAGCAAAAAAATGCATTCGTGTGTTTGTTTATTATCGATATTGTGCTTTCTATTTTCTCAACTTAACGTAAGTCAAAACTGCACCTGCGATCTTGTACGTATCCTTGTGCAATAACCTTTATATAAACATATAAATATCACTACATCGTTGGGTCTCAAATACACAAGTTACACAAGTTTTTGCCAGAAAAGTTTCTGAAATATTTAATACCATATACTATACCATTAGCCTAATATCTCTCCACTGCTGTATATAGGCTTCACCCAAAAGCTGGCCACCACATCGCCGGCTCTTCCCATCAGAGTTCACCGGTCGGCCTCGATAACTCTAAATTATACAAATAATTATAATTATTTTAATTAATTAAAGTTTACTTCTATCAGCCTATAACGTCCTACTGCAGGGCACAGGCCTCCCCTAGTAAAACATTGGGGGTTTCGGGCCGTAATCCACCACTCGGGCCCTGTGCGGATTAGTGGACCACAACCTCGAGGTTTTTATTTTGTTTCTGAACCCTGAGGGTTTTCTCCCGATATTTTCCTTCACAGCCGAGCAAGTGACAATTTTTAAAAATCCGTACTTTAGTAGAAACTCAGTGGTGCTGGTCGAGGATTTGAACTGAAGAATTGAACGATCACACGAAAGTGAGTCGAGTTTATACTCTAGTCTAAGAGTATCTATATACACTTAGGCTATCATCCCTCTTCATTAAAGTCTAATAATAATAATAATTTTAAGTCTCATTAAATATTTTTGTCATTATTAAATTATTATAATTTATCTAATTAAAGAAAATTCATATAGTGCAAATTCGCGCGAATTTACAAGGAATACGTAATTCTTAAGATATTATTGCCACTTCTTACTGATTCTTAAGGACAATTTAAATTTATCTCTAAATAACAATAGAATATGGCCACATTCATTTCGAACGATGAAAGTTCCGAAGACTTCGGAGAGGTTTCCGACTTATGAACGTCAACATCAATATGTTGACAGGAGGTGAAAAGGCGCCAAAAGTTGTTCATAAGCGCAGATTCTTTGGAAGCTTGTAACTTAATGGAAGTCTATAGAGCTGTTAAACCGTCGCCATCGTATCGTATCGTAATATTGGTAATATTATAGTCATTAGTGCCCATATTATTGTAATGCCAGAGCCCATTCCCATACTGTTCCATCATAACCTTACCTACTTTCCCAACGTTTCTCCAAATCCATCCCTAAAAGAGAATGCCTATTTTTAGCCTGTTATGAAGTAACATGAACCAGAATAATTTTTCACGAAAAAATGAACTTTATTTTCAGAAACATTCTGCAATTTGACGAAAAATAAAAATTTTGTATTTCAATTCTTTGATTCACTGAATCGATTCAGGCGCCATCTAGAATGCAATAGCGCTACTATTACTACTCTGTGGTGCATGTATAATATATTGTTACAGATTATATAATTGTGCATGCAATTTGAGTTGTATTGTCTGAACTGCTGTGTCTTACATATCGATATTCATACTGTGACGATATATAAAAGTTAAAATATAAAGTAATAAAAATAAAACTTTTAAATTATTGACTACATACGAAAATATAACCTTAAAATATAACGAAATCATTTGTTTATTACGGAGTTTTCCCATCTATATTTAAAAAAAAAAGCAAAGCATTTCGATTTCAAGTTATTTTAACGATCAAATTGGTGTAAAATTTATTTTTGTTCGTGATACTTTATATTAGGCCAAAATAACAATAGAATGGGCATTATCGTATCTAATGGTAGGCAACGTATCTGGGAGCAAGTCAACGTTTGTTATTTTGGACTAATGTTTCGAGGATGTCTACTACTAAATTCCCATAAACAAATACTGATTCATTTACAGGTACATTGCTCGTATGACACCTTATTTCTATAAAAATAAAAAAAAAGTGTTAGACTAATCAATATATATTTTTTACAGTTTTTATAGTACCGTTTTACAATTTATTAATCACTTTGTGTTTTGTATTTTCTTATTTTTTTTTACTCTAATTATTTTTTACAATACCTATGTAAAAATGTCGTAATGACATATATATACAATACCTATTAGAATACAGTCGTATTTTGTACTATTACAATGACTTACCAGATCATAAAACTGCATGCACAGTTTATGATTTTCGGAGCTTACCTGGAAACAAAAAATACAATAAATTAATTTGCCATACCTAGTTGTATATTTGTTCTAGGATATTAAAAAGAAAAGAAAGAAAGAAATTATTTATTTTTATTAGAGATGCAACTCTATTTTTACCAGAATCGTTTGTTCATATAAAATACTAGCACATAAACCTATTCCTTTTCTAGCAAGGCCTGTGAAAATGTCGTTGTTAAACACACCAGAATGCACACACATACTCTCTAACTCACATAACTAATTGAAATTAGGCATGTACTAAACTACAACTAATTACTATTCTCATTTGTGCATAATTTTATTTATGATTTTTTTCTTTCTTTTTTAAAAATAACATCTAGCTCGGCGATGAGCGAAAACATAATGATAAAACCCGCATGCTCGAGAGTTAAAAAAAACCTGGAGTATGTGTATTCACCAATCCGCACTGGACCACGTGGTGGATTATAACCTTAAACCTTTTTTTTTTCGGAATGGCTAAATTCTTGTGGCCCTGGTGACCTTTCAAGAGTCACCGGACTTGGGACCTTAAACTTCCTTCAGCTATTTATTACGGCAGGCCTGTGCCCTGTAGTGGGACGTTATAGGCTGATACAAACAAAATTATCTCTCCCAGTTTTGTTACTCATGTTAAATAGTTTTTTTTTGGTTTATATATAGAATCTATTATTGGCTGTAAAATAATTAGATCTTAGTGATAATTAAGAATTGTGTAATGTATCTAATCGTTGCTGAATCCAATAAGGCAAAATAAATATATATATTCATTGCAGTTTATAATTTATTAAACTATAATAAAAACCCTTCTGGATTATTATTCGTCATAGAGTAATATCAACTCTATATAAGTTTTGAAGGGAAGCAATGTTCTTTCGCAGTTTAATAAATAAAAGCAACTTTTTCACAACAAAAACATTCTCGTCGCAATTTTATTGTCGTTAAAGTTTGCGAATTAATTCTGGCAATGTATCCGTTCCTTTGTAAAAACGGAGTAAGTAATAAAAAAATGCTTTTTGTGGAATTTCATATAAATTGCTTTTTATACTTTATTAACCCACTGTTTGAAAAGAAAGTGTATTTATTGTGTTATTTTAAGAATGAAAAAAATGTATTTGCATTTTTATCAAGTATTTTAATTATTATTAACAAAGCGGCTACTACAAGCCTTGAGGAATTACACCACTTGTAAAAAGGTGGACCCGCCAACCCACATGACCAGCGTGACGCTTTAAGGCCTCACAAGACAATGTGCCAATGAGATGACAATGAGACAGTGAGAAGGTCCGGTCCATGTTCAGCCGTGGAAAGTGAAAGGGCAGGTTGCATTGCATAGCACTGCATATTATCAATAATGCCATTATCCCTCGCAAAGAATTAAGCTAGTAAATCCAGTGAATTAATATCGCTAGCACGTGGGTATATATATGGTAGGTATATATATGGTATATTTCCATAGGAACCACATTAAATAATTAAAAGCATACCACACTCAATGACCCACACTAGGATTCCCTGATGTCGTGGGTCCAAATACACATGCATAGATGAACACCCCACCCACACTAGAATAAACATTCGTATATAAACAAATGAGTGTCCGACCGGGAATCGAACTGGGATAAATTGTCAATTCGTAAATTTATTAAACATCTATACATACATATAATAAATACCTACATATAATCAAAGTACAAAGTTTTGTCTGTATATTTAATATTTTTTTAAAAGTATTTTTTTGAATATGAAACAACATTTATTTGGTATTTTTGTCTGTCTGTCCGTCTGTATATTTGACTATACATAACTCAAAACCCACTGGACGGAATTTAATGAATGTTGGAATACTAAAGCGCTCGCCACGAGCAGGAAGAATTCTGAAATTCTTCCTGCTCGTTGTTTTACTACAGTTTTACTACTCAATATACTACTCGTTCTACTCAATATATACGAGTAGGGGCATTGGGCACGATGTACAATAAGTACTTATATGTTTTGAATTGATACATTCCAGTCCTCGAATGACGACCACGTATGTAGCGCAGGACGCCCTCCACGTGGACTTACGACGAGAAGAAGAGAAGATTGGGGCTGATGATCTGTTATGAAATTGGAGTTTTATTCTCTGGTGAATTGTGAGGACACTTCTCAAAGAGTTATAAATGTGATTTAAGGTTTTGCAAAGTTTTAAAAATATATTTTTATTGCAGAATCGCCTTCCGCGCATAATTTGCATATTTTCCATTAACCGCGCGGCCACTCTACACTTATTAAAGTAAGTTTCTCTTTGAGATTTTTAATCCTTTATTTTGCCTCAGATTTACCTTTTTTATAAAAAAAAAAAAACAATTTGATAGACTAGTAGATAGTTCATCTGATGGCAATCTAATGGAAAGACTTTTTGGCGGGACCTTTTAATTATTTTTATCTTTTGTAAAAAATGATGTCCATAATTTGGCAGTAAGATTTGTTTTTTTAAGTATAACTTGTTTAGTTCTTAAGTTCTTTTTTTATTTATCGACGAAGGCCGCAGAAGAGCGTACAGTCCACCTGATGGTAAGTAGATACTGTCGCCCATAGACATCCGCGATACATGCCAACATTAGTCCAAAATGACAACCGTTGGCACGACTCCGGATGCCTACCTTTGGAGATATAGGAATGAATTTGAAGAAAGGATTGGGAAAATGGGAAGTGAGCATGGACTCTGGCACATCTCACTCACCACCGACACACGTACGTGCATTAGGGAAATAAGATAAAGTGGGAAATGCAGTACATTTCAAGGTAGTCTTCTGTGAGAGAGGGGTAACGTGTCCAGACGAGCGCGCCCAGCGGCTGTTGGATTACAGCGCGCATTCCCCCCTTCCCAAAAAGTGCTTAAGTGCTGTGTGACTTTGTGTCAAAAAGTGAAATAATAAAAAATATATTCCGTAACCGTCTTTAGAATCACTGAATTGTTTATTCCGTTTTAAAGCTTTTTCCACCAGACAAATGGCACCGATAAAGTTCACTGGGTGATAACGAGACTTGCTTAAGTCAATACAATAGCTTAGTTCAAGTTTTATTGCTGTTTTAAGTAAACAGTCATCAATCAAGCGTAACTTAGTTAAGTAAGTCTTCGCTAAGTAAGTCAACTTGACCTTAATATTTGGAACGATAAATTGAAACGACCCAAAAGCCTTTGCTCGGTTTCGGATGATGTAGCAAGATAGTTTTTAACTAATGACGGTGATATAATAGTGAAAGGCGAGTAAACAAGTTTCTGGAAGGGTGACTGTGCGATGGTAAGTGGCTGCTGACGTTTGAAAGTCGATTTTTTCGAACCAAACTTTTATTTTATCATGCCTCTGCTTTAGGTTTCTTTATTTACTAACAGCGTTCGCGTAAACTTCTGGTTCCCGTGGGAAATCTATAATGGATCCGGATAAAAAGTACCCTAAATATTAACCCACATAAACATAAGTTTTGAACTATGCCAAATTCCATTGAAATCCATCCAATGGTTTTTGCGTGACGCGTGTTCAGACAGACAGACAGATAAACGGTCAACAATTTCAAAAAATGTTGTTTTGTGCACTGTATAGTACTTACTTTAACAGCGCGACGATTTTTTTAAAAAAAGTAACAAATGCACAGACACAACTTTGTTAATTTATTTATCTGTATTTGTAACCCTCCAGCGATACAACAGAGTATATACATATAGAGGTATATATTGATGCCAGTAAAATTGAGGCCAGTACAGGATTACACTAAAAGTTATTAAACATAATAAATATTAATAAACATCTTGTGGTCATTCCAAATTCCAGATGGTCATAGCCCCTCATTACATTATAATACCTATGTGTGTATATATATATATATATATATATATATATATATATATATATATATATATAATATATATATATAGATTAAATATATGCCCCTCCTTAGTAGTGATATTTTCATTGAAATTTGTTACCTGTTTCATCCTACTGTACCTCAACATTTATCGATAAAACCACATTTCTAGTTTTTAGTTTTGTGTGTCTTTCTTCAGAGTCCAATCTTTGCATTCATATAAGTTATTATTAAGTCAAGACCCAAGTATATACTTGAATTAAGCTGTAAACAAAATCAAGTGACTTTCCAGAATAAATAAAAAAATAAATCACATTAATATTTATAACGTGTATCGTCTAGACAGAAAAGTAAAATTTTAATACTATATTAGAATAAAATTTTAAACAATTTTATACGCAACTACTGAATATTCATGAGCACATAATTCTATTATCTGTTTGTAGCAGGCCACGTTTGTCATTCTATTAAAACGTAACTGTGAAAAAACGGCCAAGTTCTTTCCCTTTAACGTAGCAAGGAAAATGTCGTTTGGGAAAATAATTGAGTTAATGGCATTTTTGAAAGTTTTAATTGTGGTTCTACCGAAGAGTATTAGTTTTTTGTGGTGTGTCTAGATGTCAATATTAACACGTCAATCTTAAAACGTATAAATAAATAACGCCACTCTCAATGGTCCACACTAGGATTCCCTATGTTGTGGGTCCAAAGACACATATAAAGACAAACACAAACACACGCCCAGACCCGAATATATATTTGTCTTTAAACAAATGTATGTCCAACCAGCAATCGAACCCTTTTGCACAGCAAGCTGCGTCACTACCAACTGCGCCAATCGGTCGACACACGCAAGTGCTCTGGGTTAGCAAACCATAGAGGTGGTGTAATTTAACAGTGCTTGTGGTAGCAGCTTTGTAATCCCGTAGTCACCTTTTACGACACTTTTAGAGGAGGAGATGGGATGGTGAAATTGTAAAGCCAGCCGGCTATCATACGACCGACATCCCACGGTTTTTTTTTTCGGGTGCGACTAGATGTCAATATGAACACACTAATCTTAATATGTAGCACACGCTAGTGCTCATTGGCGAATCTACTTATAGGGGGTGTAATTTATCAGGGCTTGTGCTAGCAGCTTATTTATCCCCTAGTCGCCTTATAGAATACCCATGGAAATTGATGGGGTAGTGATATTCTAAAGGTAGCCGATACCACACGGCCAACATACAACTGACACCACACGGCCAACACACGACTGACACCACTTAACCAACACACGACTGATACCATACGGCCAACACACTACTGACACCACACAGAAAGTGGTATCAGGCGCTATTTATTGTGTGAATATTAGATGTATTTCAATAATGCCGAATGGCGCTTTTCGCACGAACTTGGCTGCTACACTGTCGTGCATTTAGCTCCGCTCAAGGATGTGCTGTGTTTCTGAGCGTGTGTCTGTTCCAGCATGCAATGAATGTAGGAAGTCAATGTTTTTAGCAAGTTAAAAGATTACGATATAACTTATATACGACTCTGTTTGACATTATTATATAAGTAACAGTTTTTTTAAAGCTTTTACGTTTAATAGACTATCAAAACCCGGAGTTATAAAACTGATTTCCCCGTGCACTTTGTTTCAAATCCGGATAAAAAATATGTTAATTTAGAATATAAACTACAATAATTCATTTAAATCCGTCAGATGATTTTTGTGTGTTGTGTACAAATAGATAAACAAAAAAAGAGACAAAAATAAGGAAGGCTACTAGTAAAAATAGCCTCGAGAGGAAGGGACTACTATCTTCGAAATTCGCCGAGCTAATGGTATCTTTCCCCTTTTTTTCTCTATATTTATATTATTTGCATGTATGTATTATAAGTATTATATTTATATTATCTTATTCATATATATAACATACATTTTAGTACGTATATTTACAATATTTTATATTATCAATGAATTATTATTGTTATTTATAGAGATTATATGATTATATGAATTAATCTATAGGTACAATTTAATTTCTTCTGCATCCGCTTAAATTTTTTACATTTAACCAACGGTCGAATGGCAGAGAATGCGTTAAGTCATTAAGTCGGCCTCTGTGGAATATAGTGCATAAAGACTAAATAAAAATTCTAATAATTGTTTTAGACCCACTAACAGTCATCAATACCAATGATTTACAAATATACAGTAATCAGTCTTTTAAAAAACATTTTGTACCTAAATAGATAGAACTTAGTTTCGATTTTATTTGTAGAAATAAATGATCAAAAAGTAATTAAGATTTAATTTAGACCTTGATTATAAGTAAAACTAAAAATGATATGTGATTTTTATATAACAGTTTTAACTGGTCTAGATCTATGGGTTATGAAATAAGTTAAAATCGTGAGTAAAGTATTCAAAAAACATTTATAATGAGAATTTATTGTTATAGTAAACATCGAAAAGCGGTGCAACCCCATTTTATTGACAAGGAGATGTCTTCAAATAATGAAGTACGTCTTTGAAGTACGGTACTTACGTCTTTGAAAGTACTTATGTCTTTGAAGTGCAGTGCGGTCTTCAAAATACTTTATATCGCGTACCAGGAAGTTGTGGAATGAACTGCCAACTGAGGACTTTCCACTGAGCTACGACTGCTAGAGAGCTGTGAATAGAATTCTGCAACCTCTCTATTATAGCAGGTGTCCACGGGGGACGGTGACCACCAAGCGCTATGTGGACCGCTCGCCCTTCGCCAACTCTTCTATATAAAAAAATGTCAGTCCTAAAATAGCCCAAAATCATACGGCCCCTACACATTATAATAGGAAGTACTTATGTCAGGAACGTAGCGAGGAGATTATTATTTGCTTTGTTTGAGAGGTACTGTATACGATTATGAATTTCTATAGAAACATTTCCCGTGCCTTCTTAGGCCTCGACTATTACAGAAATAAGCAGAAAATAGAATTTCTATTAAGACTATTTAATTTATTTTAATGTGGCGTAAATCCATTCCTGCCATTTCTCTTCCCATACCATTCTGTCTCCTCCTATCCCCACGAGTCGAGATTATCATGGAATACCAGAAACTCCTTATTTTCTATTATATCACTCCTCATCTCACCCCATCCTCCCAAGGAAGATCGAAAGGTGTAATAGGACGATGAAAATTTACATCTATTACAGTTTACTCGCCAACCCACCCATCCATCTTTCATACACGAGACAATGTACATGAAGAGGTCCATGTCCAGAAATGGACTATAAAAGCCGTGATATAATACTGTCATGTTTGTTACATACGACTGTGACGTGACATCATTGAATTATACAGAATGAATGAAACGAATGGAAACTGGACGGAAAGGACCCTAGATGTTAAAGATATCAAGTTTTACTCAAAGGAAACTTTATTTTATTTTTAAAGATAAGAATACTGCATTCGTGGATTTCTGAAAAGTCGCTTGTCTGAGCCGGGAATCGAATCGACACAAATGCGAAAGATATAGCCCGAATTTTTAGCACCAATCGAAAGGTGTCAATGGTTGAATCAAAATTCGAATAAACATTATGTATTAAATTAAAAAATAGACCACGAAATCGAACATTATTTTATCAAAATAAATCCAATTATATAACTGTACTTATTAACAATAAGTACCGCATCTAGATAAGAAAATTTTCATTTTGTTAATAGGTTTAATATAAGAAATATTTATCCATTTGAGAATACATAGGTTTATTTGAGAGTTTTTATCCATATCATTGACCCTATCTTTTATCTTGTCTTGATATTAGTTGGATCTTTTGGATTAGCAAAGAAATTGTAAATCTATCGTGAACTAAAATCATAATCAATTTCGACGTTTCATAACTTATTTTTGCGGCACCTATAAACTCGCCACTCTTCGATAGGTCACGAATTCTATTACGGGCATTAGCATATTTTCATTAACCCTCTCGTCGCGACGCAAACGCCTTTAGAGAATGCGCGGGTCCATTTGATCCGGGCGTGAAGGGGGTCAAAATGGGTACCAAACGTGAGTGAGGAACAAAAGCCGTGTATATTAGGTGTTTTGAATAACGGTCCAAATGGGTGTGAAGCATAAAAAGTTGATCCCTTTTTTATAGAATGATAAATTTTGGGATGATTGTGGTCTATTTATTTTATTTGTGGTATAACTATAGTTATATAAAATACAACGGATATACCTCTTCATTTTGGACCTTTTTTTATGTACGAAGGCGGCAGACGAGCATACAGTCCACCTGATGGTAAGTGGATACTGTCGCCCATAGACATCCGCGATACATGCCAACATCAGTCCAGAATGACAAACGTTGGCACCTCCTCGGATGCGCTGCCTACCTTCGGAGATATAGGAATGGATTTGGAGAAAGGGTTGAGAAAATGGGATAGGAGGGATAAGACGGGAATGGGCTCTGGCACATCTCACTCACTACCGAAACACGTAAATACATTAGGGAAATAAGATAAAGTGGGAAATGCTGTACATTTTAAGGTAGTTTTCTGTGAGAGAGGGGTAACGTGGCAAGTCGAGCGCGCCCAGCGGCCGTTGGATTGCAGCGTGCACTCTCCCCCTCATAAAATTTCACTATTGTTCTCAGTTCAATTTTGACACTAGTTATTACATTTGTTTTGGGGAATAATTTTTGAGGCAGCAGATAAATGTTCGATCAACGAAATACTGCACTTCATTAAAAAGACTAGTTAGCAAGAATAAATGTAATTATTTGATTTGACTATCAATTCAAATAATTTGTTAGGTTGCTACAAGATTTTTAAAATCCGATATTGTATTATAACAGGGGAAAAGATCAATTTATGAAAATCGATTTTTTTTACGTTGAACTTTTGTATTTTGTTTGACTTATAGCATCATAGCCTAGACTTATAGCATTTGATTTATAAAGTTTATTTAGTTATTATTTGCAACAAACTTTGCAAATAGTCCCTTCACTGACAAACCTTAACAACTGTTTCTAACTTAAACTAGTTAACACTAACTGCTTGTTATAACGCTAAAAGTGCGACTAAGCTGTTGGTGTCAGTTTGCATACGATAACGATCGTAACTCGGAAACTTGAGACTTAGTTCACAGTTTAATCTTAAATCTGTATGTATTAATAACTGGAGTGTATCTTTATCTAGTTTTAACTATTTACAAGGGAAATAGTATTTTGAGGTTTATTTAAACATGTCAGTTTACAGTAACAAATATATGTTATTAATTCATTTTGTTAATTTCATTTGTTATTAAAAACTTTGTATTGTGGTCTTTGCAGCAACCAGTCTAACTTTTGATCCACTCTTTTAAAGACGGTGTAGTTCCTCAATATTTGTGGTAGCGACTTTGCTATCCCTTATTCCCCTTTAATAACACCCAAGGGACGGGATGGGATGGTGCTGTTGTAAATTCGATCGACACCACACAACTTTAGTACAAACATTTTTTTAACGGGTCTTTTAACGTGAAAACATATCGTTAAGCCTCAATTCCACTCAATTCTAATAACAATTCATATTACTTCAGGACTATGTGCTTTGGCTTATGAGTGGCCATTAGCAGAAACATTATTGCCGGTGTAATGCAATTTTATTACCTATTAAGGAAATAAAAATAAATAGAGGTCCAGTGTGAGATTTCACGAGTCGCTGGATTACTGGGTTTGGGTTGGTGATAACTTTGAATCGAATTGTACTATTATGTTGATAGATTCGATTGATATCAACCTATCATATCAAACATATAAATTGATATCGACGTTTAAGACTCCCATCAATGAGAATTTTAGTTTAACCGCACGACGATGATGAAAAGTGTGATGGTGAAAACCGCAAGAATTTCTTGTTATTTAAGACTATAATATTGCATTCAATCTGCACAATGAATGTTACTGCTCCATTTGTACGGGCAAATTCCACTAATTTGCCGAAAATTGACACGTGTATGATTGTAGAGTACATGGAGACCGGTGATAGGTCTATCCATGCAGCCGTTATTGTGACGTCACGCTACTTCAAATAAACGAAGACATTAAAATGTTATAATAACTCTGCGATTATCATCTTTCTAACACCGCCACTTTGTGGTTCAATCTATATTGGTTATTACCTTATATAAAAATACACAAATATCACAGGGTCTTTGAAAAATTTGCTCCAACGCCATTCTTCGGAACATTTCCCATTATACAGGCGGTAGAAATCGCAGAGGAACGCAACGTCTCTCCGGACTCTGTGGAGTTCTAAACCAGCCTATAAGTGTGGGCTCGTGAGAAGGCCCGTGTCCAACAGTACGCGAAAAACGGTCTGGTTACGGTATTCCTAAATTCATCTAGAGAAAAGAAATGTCTACTTCTTTGCAATTAAACAACTTTTAACGGTTTAAATCGCGTATATTTGACATGATTTATATCCCGACGTTTCGAACACTTTGCAGTGGACGTGGTCACGGGGTGACCACGATTTAAACCGTTAAAAGTTGTTTAATTGCAATGTATAGTAATCGCGAAAACCTAAGAAAATATTATGTCTACTTCTGTTTCAGGCTGACACTATTGGTCAGTTCACTTGAATGAACCCCGGGTTTCGTTTGCTCCTTATAAAAAAGGGGTCAATTAATGTTGGCGGATGATTTTTTGGGTTACTTAATTTTCTTTAGATAGCCAATGGGGCGGAAATTGAGCGATCAGACTTGAGCACGTGAAGGCTTGTTGGAAAAATTAACCGTAAGCCAACGGTATTTTTTTTATAGTAAAAGAATGAATAAATATTGCTCGTGGCTTCGTTCATCTTAGAACAGATTATAGGATACATATCAAATAATAAGCAAATTAATATTCAGACTAAAAAGGCCAACGAGCAGCGCTAGAAGTAGGAGCTTAGAGCTAACTCGGGCACGCAGTGACGGACAATTTGCGCTATCTATCGCTCTACAATCTCTCTAAAGTAGTCTCTATCTGTAGAAGGTCACGCTATCGCATATGTTGAGTTGGCATCGATTGGCACAACAATCAATATTCCTTTTGTATTTTTTGCCATTTCCTTTGATATGTTTTATATGTTCCTTTGGCAATATTTTTTTTATAGATTGAAGGTGACATACGAGCATATAGCCCACCTGGTGGTATGTGGATACTGTCGTCCATGGACATCCGCGATACATGCCAATACCAGTCCAGCATGACAAAGCTTGGCACACCTCCAGATGAGCTGTCTGCCTTTGAAGATGTAGGAATAGATTTGGAGAAAGGGTCGGAAAATGAGAAGGGATAGGATGAAATGGGAATATGGCATATCTCACTCACTATCGAAACACGTAAGTAAATTGGGGAATATGATCAAGTGGGAAATACAGTACATTTCAAGTAATCTTCTGAGAGAATAATAATTCCTTCCCTTTTTCTTTCTTTCTTTATATTTTTACATGTACGTATAGATTAATCTTTTTTTCTTTTACATTTTCTTTATCATCTACATTTCGAATATATTTACTGTTTGAGTTAAAGTTTACCGCCGACTGCGTATCTCAAGTCAAGAGTAAAACTAGTAGACAGACAGCGGAGTTGATCCACTTTTATTTCAAGTCAAGTAGCCGTTCAAGTGGCTCGCCGGACCACTTGAACAGAAGTGTTAACCGGGAGGCAATTTGGTAAACGGATATAGGCTTCTAGTTGACGTATAAGTGCTGTGTAACGTCTCGTGTCTACTAATTCACGTTGAAATGGATTTAATAAATTCCTGGATTGGGAGTTTAGTGTTAAAATTGTTGAACAGTTTTTGAAATATCAATTCGCTACAGTGTAATGGTTCATTTACACAAGGAGAGTTTCTCGAACATCGGTCAAAAGCTAGTATAAATGATATATCTGATTTCATTTTTGAGATTCTAAAAACTTTCAGTGTCACCCACGTATTAGCCAGTTTCACAAACATAAGGGTTGTAAACGGACGCTGCAATCGCTTTCAGCAGAATAGAAAGAGTAAAATGGCTATGAGAGCTAATTTAAAAAATGTCTTCATTTTAATGCAAATGCAAAGTCGCGACGTAATAGAGGAAGAATTAGATTATAAACGAATAGACCATGTACAGCCATAAAATTGGGTCAATCAAGTCTTTTTTTAAGAGAATTATAAGCAGAAGACCCTGACGAACAACACGAACACGTGCGTTCGGCAAACGCACAGCGGATTGGCTTACTAGCCAGAAACTCATGTTCACACGATGCCATTAGACAAGCCAATCCACTGCGCGAGTGGTGGGGGAAGCTACTGACGCCACAATATTTGAACTCGTTCTAAGTGGAGTGGCTTGGATACACCCAAACACAGCACACAGACACCGTCCCCGCCGGCCGAGACGTGGACGTCCCCCTCGATACACCGTTAACACACACCGGCCCTCAGCCAACACTTTCACTAGGCATCGACACGTGCCTGGGCGCTTCTCGCCGACACGCGATCCCGCGGTATCCCCCCAATGCAAACGCCCTAAGCCGAGGTCCGTTCCTTCCGCCGGTTTACAGCCGGGGGAGCCCTTAGGCTGTTGCAACACACACTTTTCTCCTGGCTGAGCGCCTTCTGCGCTCGCCCTACATCAACGCGACCGGTGACTCTTGAAAGGCCACTAGGGCCACAAGAACTAAGACATACACGATGTTGAGGCAATCAGGTTTTTAGTCGGTAGGAGTCCGACACTACCTGGCACCACCTAGGCTGGCCTTCAGCTAGACTAGATGGTGCCAGGTGTCCAATGCAGGATTTTCCTGATTGTCTCTCCTAACAAAAAAAAAAAAAAAAAGGGGCTTGGATAAATGACTTGGGACATTTCAATGTTCTGGATTGCCTCTATTCACATTGTGCCAGTATTGGATTGGCTTAACAGTTGTCGTCGTCTAAATGACCCGTAACGCAAGCCACGCCGCGAGGACGCAGAGCCGCGAGCGTATTTACATTCCGGCGGTCGACCTGCGGCAACCGTGCGGATCTCTAAATCGCGCGGTCAAGTGTGAACGAATGTGAAGGCAGTAGTAATGTAAATAGGCTTCGCGCGATTTAATCCGGTTTATCCGTGTCTGAACTAGCGCTTAGTCCGTGTCTTTTCTCAATTTTGTTATTGTATAAATGTTGATGTTAATAACATTCGATATTAGCATGTAATGTCCCACAGCAGGGCGCAGGCCTCCCTCAGCAACTCACACACATAAATAAGAATATCGTATTGTATACGCATTTAATATTCGGGATACGTTCCCGTCGTTACGCCACGGTGTAATAGGAGGCCGCGTGTAATAAATAACTTGTATCGTGAGAATATTATAATGTAAGACTTAAACTGTGTGTGATTGTGTGTGATTCCTATTATTATCTTGTTTGAATACGAATATTTGTGTCATTATTTGGCAAAACTGATCTTATTGTCGGATCTCTTTTACCAGATATTGAGAGGTACACTTAGACACTGAGATATTGGAGGAGGAGAGTGCACGCTGCATTCCCGCAGCCGCGCACTCGACCGGCCACGTTACCAGTCTCTCATAGAAGACTACATGGAAATGTACTACATTTCTTACTTTATCAAATTTTCCTCATACGCGTGTTTCGGTGTGAGTGAGATGCGATGCAACCCATTTCCATCCCATCGTATCACCTCCCCATTTTTCTTCAAATCCATTCCCATCTATAAAGATTGGCAGCGCATCCGGGGGCATGCCAACATTTGTCATTCTGGACTGATGTCGGCATGTATTGCGGATGTCCATCAACGACAGTATCCACTTATCATCAGGTGGACTCGTCTGTCTCCCTTTTTCCATAAAGAAAAATAAAATATTTCTTTGTTTTTTAAATTAATTGTTAAAACACTTTTTTATTCAAATCAGTTTTTAAACAAAGGATGTTTAAGTCAGATAATCTTAACTAAAGTCAATAAGTAACTAAACTCTAGAAGAGTGGACTCCCAAACCCTCTCCCAACCCCATAGGGTTTTGAAGCCATACATTCCACAGGCACAACACAATGTGTATAAGAAGGCCTGTATTTCTTTCAATGGCAATGGTGCAATTAGAGCATTCTGCCAGTGTCAAGTTTTCTTCATAATTAACAATTTCAAAGTCTAAAACAGATACTGTCAATGTCAAGTCCCGTAGGAAGTAAGTCAGTAGTCGCTCAGTAAAACGATAGTAGGTTTACTGAGAACAGAAGAGGATTCCTTGGACGCACACGAAAAACGCAATCCTTTGCTTTTATTTCATTATCACAAACATTACGCACAAAAACACTTTGAAGTTTAATAAACTGTCACTATTAATAAAACGCACAAATACGCAATTTTTATTTATAAATCAAAGAAAAACTCAACGTCACTTCGCGAGTTCCCGCCAAAAGCCCAAAAGGCTGCTTGCTGTTACTCTATCTCTATCTCTCTATCTATAAAATACACTAGGTTGAGGCTCTCGATTTCGCATCTCATGGAATTAAGATTTAAAATCCACGTAGGTACTAGTATTAATAGAACTACAGGAAGACTAAATTTGGTAGCGTTTAAATGATTGGTGGTGAAGTTATTACAAATATTTTTTTTATGGACGAGTGGGCGGACGAGCAAGCGGTCCCACGTGATGGTAAGTGTAACCGCCGTCCATGGACACGTGCAACACCAGGGGGTATGCGGGTGCGCCGCCGACCTTGCAAAATCCTATTCACAGCTTTCTTGAAGAACCCCATATCGTAGCTTAATGGAAAGACTTCTTGAGGCAGTTCGTTCCACAGCCTACGGGTTCGCGGTATAAAATATTTTTTGGACCGAACAGTGCGCGACACCCCCGTATCAAGAAAATGCGGATGGACCGCACTTCTGTGACTGGAGATGTGGTTGTAGAAACCCGAGGTGGGAATTATATTAAACAATTCTTCAGAGCATTCCCCATTGTACAGGCGATAGAACACACAGAGCGACGCAACGTCTCTCCGAATGCTGAGGGGTTCTAAACCGCCCGTGAGAATGGGATTGTCGACAATACGAACAGCACGTCGTTGGATGGAGTCAAATGAGCCCAATTGGTATTTCGGTGCGCCGGCCCAGAGATGAGAGCAGTACTCCATATGGGGCCTAACCTGAGCTTGTAAAGCATAAGGAGTTGCCCAGGGGTGAAGTACAGCTTCGCTCTGTTCAGCACACCGAGCCTTTTGGAGGCCATTTTGGCCTTATTTCTTTAGCCATTTGACATTTATAATTATAATTGACTACCTTTCGGTAGGTACTGACTCTTATATTAAGTAATACAAATATTATGTTAAAATCATTTATGCACGTTACTTTTTTTCTTCTTCATATATGGCAATAGTGCAATTAGCACATTCTGCTAGTATCAAGTTTTCTTCGTAATAAACAATTTCAAAGTCTAACGTATCCTGGTCATTGTCAAGTCCCGTCGAAGTAAGTCAGGAGTCGGTCGGCGACAGTACGTTTACTGGGAACAGAAGAGGACTCCTTGGAAGCACACGAAAATCGCAGTCCCATGCTTTTATTCGATTATCACAAAGACAACGCACGAAAAACACTTTGAAGTTTAATAAACTATCACTATTAAACCACAAAGCCTAATAAACAATTTTTACAATATTCAAAACAAAAACTTCAACTTCACTTCAGTTTCCCGCCAAAAAGTCCATGTTATATTTAAATTTTACATGTCTTTTTTATGAACTACTGTTAATTTTCTTTCCATCTTATCTATATAAATAAAAATGTAAACGTTCGTTTGTTCAAAATCTTAAACCTCTGAAAGTTCTTCAACGATCGCTTAGAAATTTTGACACAACGTTGCATTCGAATACGCGCGTGTTTGTATATCACACAGGGTAAAAGTATATTTTATCCCAAAAACAGAGTAAGCGCCATCTGTTGGGCAGCCACAGAAACACGTGGCCTGGCACAGCTATTTATAAATAAATAAATTATGAATTGTAACAAACAAACAAAATTTCACATTTATAGCATTAGTTAGGACCTAACCCCTGCCAATAGGCATTATGGAGTACTTGAAAATGAAAACTTCTCTTTAAAAGCGTGAAGTCAGAGCTGTCACTCAAAATGATAAATTACACAACACTGTTACACATATTTAAAGTAAGATTAATAAGGAGGTGTGTACGTGCAATTTTCGCATCTCGTATACGAGGCACGTTTCGGCAATTAACTATACTGTCGGTTTGAACTTAGGTAAAGGTGTGATTCTAATGTAAGCTAGTCGTTGATCTAAGTCGCCTTATATCTAAGTTTTATAATAACAAAAACGACCGATGGTAAAGTCGCTTCGCTCATTTCCGCTGCAGGTTGAGAAATAATGGACTTAGATATCTTTTAATATATATTTTTTTTTTCATATGTCGCCATTTCCCGAATGAATCCGTTTAAAAAAAAAACAAATAAACATATTCAGTTCCATTCAAAACACCTATCAACGTGAATATTTTGAATACTGTTGTTTTAGAAAAAAATATACAAGATTAAAAAGTAGTTGAAAATCATAATCTGAAAACGGTGGCGTAGGAAAGACACCAAAAGGAAAAAAAATCTAAGTCCATTTTTTTCATTTCTGGGCCAGTGTGCGCCATGTCAGCGTATCATTGACATACAGCCAATTGCAAACTGCAGCCTCTGACTGCACTCGCGGCAGTCGACAAGTCGTCGTAGAGTCATATCTCGTTCATATAGTTTTTTTTGCAGTGAAACTCCACGCTGTTACTGTGACCAAGCCCTAACTTATCGCCTCCCCGGTATCTCTCGTTGGCAGCATGTAATTTAACTTCTTCACGAATGTAACTCGTTTCTTTGTGCTCCACGTGTGGCGGCCATTTTGTTGAAGATATAGTATACTTGTTGAAGATATAGACAGATATAGTTGAATGTAGTAAGGGTGTTCGACGAATGTAGTTTATTACAAGATAAATAATAAAATAATCCATAAAATGGATATCGCTATCAGATTCAGACTTATGTCGTTATTTTACGAAAAACTAAACACAAAATTTTGTAGTGGAGTGTAGGCTTTCATGGCCGGTGTCCATATTAATTGAATCTTCCGGGATACTTGGCCGAGGTCTTCTGGAATCTCTTCTATTTCTTCCAAACGTTTCGTCAACAATTGCGGTTGACATCTTGGCGACTCCAGCGCAACTCAAGAAGCCGAAGAGATAACATCTCTCCGAAAGTGAACGCAGTCGCCACTGAAGATGTCAACCGCAGTTGTTGACGAAACGTTTGGAAGAAAGAGAAGAGATTCCAGAAGACCTCGGCCAAGTAGCCCGGAAGATTCAATTAATACAAAATTTTGTATAAGTAACAAACACAATTATAAAACAGTGATGAATACATTTATTATAAAAACTATTTCAAATAAAAAAGTGTAAGAAAACTATTTTTAAGTAATTCAAGTCATGGATTTGCGAAAGAAAAAAATGTTCAACGGATTAATGAGACGCGATATTTTTATTTGATTCAGTTCGTAAAAAAATATGTAGGGAAATTTGAATTTGGAATGTTTAGTTTTTATGTTATAGATAGTCATAGTATTAATTGACATCACAACCAGTCAGTGTTCGAAAAATAAAAACTCTTTGTTGTAAAACTTCGTGAGTAGCTTGATATATATATTTCAGGAGAATTACCTTTAACAATACTTTGTTCGCCTTAGAAAAAACGCACAAGTACATTTTGATGAAGCGCATTTGAGAGTACATATTTTGTTCATTCGAAAAATACAAATATATTGTAAAATTTTCATTAGTTTAAAATCAAGCTGGAAACTTAGAAGTTTTAGAAACAGCACAAAGTATTACAATTACTTAAAGAATGCAATGCAATCCAACACATAGTCTCATGCATGAGGGATGTAAGGCTTTAAATAAATATAAATAATCTGCTTCCCTAAGAGGAAAAGGCATTTTGTAACATTTGGAACGAAAGCACAAGTAACATTATACCCCATATTCAGACAAATAAATCATGGAGAATAAACAATTATTATTCTGTAACACCACGCTTGCCAAGCGGGTGCCGTGTGGTGTAGGCCTGTTATACTCGTAGAATAGCACCGCGTGGGTGTTGTAAAAGGCGACAGCATAGCAAAGGTGCTACCACAAGCCGTACGGTATTACACCACCTCTAAAAGAGTGGGCTCGCCAGCCCGCTCGACCACAGTGCAGTTACAGAATAATAATTGTTTATTCTCCGTGATTTACTTTATTTCCTGAATATGTGTATAATTTGTGCTCTCGTCAATAGGAGATGAAATTATGTTTCACAACATTAACTCGTGTAAAAAACTACGAATATTTTCACCCATATTTCTCCAGCTGGCTTCACGTTCGTATAGTCATTACACAGACAGACGGGCGTTTTTCACCCGCCGCCGGCTCGCCTCGCACTTATTGCATTCCGAGGAATCCGACCTCCGTATGCCTACCTACACACATCGAGGTATGTAGGCATGTGTATACATGTAATGTATACTGCTGTCCGTTAACTAGAGATCGGTTATGTGACTAAAGTAAGATAAAAAGATCGAATTAAAAAATATGTAGAAATTGAAATGTGTATCTATTAATACAGTGTAAACTCTATATAGCGACACTGAAGGGAGTGCGCATTTTATGGCGTTATTGAGAGTTGTCGTTAAATGGAGAGAAGAAAAATCAATATTATTTTACTATTATAATATTATGTATTTACTAATAAAGTAAGTATATATAACATTTACAAACAACAAACATTACAAGTGATACAAATAACAATGCTTGCGTATAGTCTGTTATCTTCGTCTGTCGTTTTTTGTGCGAGTGCGAGTTTTTTTGCGTTTTTAGAGCGACTGAATCCAAAGCGTCTTCCAACATCACTTATCTTTTCTCCCGCCTCTATTGCGCGTATTAATAAAACCTTTTCGTTAACACACAAAGATTTTCTCTTACTCGCCATGTTCACAATTTGAAAGTTTGTGAGCAACTAAGAATATGGTAATGTACAGATAATGCATAACAACCTAACGACAGTCTAGTAGCCGAGATAAACACGTGCAAGGTAATCACAACAAACAAAAGAACGGATTTCTTAGAATCTTCGATACGTAAGATGCCGACAGTCGAGGTAAATACGGGCTAGACAATAAAGCAACAAAAAAACAAACAAAGGAACGTACACAGCTGCAGTTCTTATTTCGGCAACTTAGAAAGTACTGTTTATTGTTTAATAATGACGTATTGTTGTCGTTATTTAGAGTGGGTGTGATGCTACATAAAGTGTATCATTGTATGGAAAACATAGTCAAGTTATTTCGAAGTTTTAGGGAGTCTGTCGTTAAATCGAGAGGCATTAAATGGAGTTTACACTGTATATTTGGTAGGGGAGAGTGCACGCTGCGTTCCCACAGCCACTGGGCTCACTCGACTGGCCACGTTACTCCTCTCCCACAGAAGACTTCAAATGAATCTTGAATATTGAAATGTACTGCACTTATCTATTTGCACTTATCTACTTTATCGTATTTCCCCAATGTACATACGTGTTCCGGTATTGAGTGAGGTATGCCAGAGCCCATTCCCATCCCATTTTCCCAACCCTTTCTCTAATTCCATTCCTTAATCTGCAAAGGGGGCACCGCATCCTGGGACGTGTCTACGTTCGTCATTCTGGACTGATGTTGGCATGTATCTCAGATGTCTATGTACGACAATATCCACTTACTATCAGTTGGATTGTATGTTTGCCTGCCGCCTTTTCTATAAAAAAAGAACTACATTGTCCCAACCTTTTTTATTGGCTGTTTGCTGGTAGCTGACTTAAAAATAGCACTATCCCTTTTCTTCTCTTGGGTGTTAAAAAAGGCTATTAAGGGATAACAAATCCGCTACCACAAGCACTGATCAGCTACACCACCTGTCAAAAGTGAACCCGACTGGCCCGTCATCGCATTCTAAGCCCGTACTTCCATGTCCAACAGTGAACTATAAAATGGTTGGCAACGGTTACGGTGACTTCTGATTTTGATCTCTGAGTGCAGCGCGTCAGAGCTAAAAATTCTTTATCAATCTATCTTAGAAACCTTTATACGGCATTTCTAGTTTTTTAATAATTGTTTTTGATATAAACGGTCACATAAAAATCTATAAGTGAATTGAACTACATATATTAAACTTAAAAATCACAATAAAAGAACAATTTTTATTAAATGTAAACTATTACTGAACAAAATGCAACTGCAACTAAAGTATATTCTAAAACACTGCAATTTTTTATTTTTCGCATTTTTCACACATTTAGGTATACATTTTCTTAAAAACGCGAACATCTAAAATAGTTATATTATATATATTGTGTATATATATAATATGTTATCGGAAATGTATACAATTCAGGAATTATATACAATTCCTAGGAAATTTATAAAATGCCAAAACTGTTGCAAAACTACTATGGCTATTATGAGTTTATTCAATAGGGTGGCTACGGAACACCAATTGTAAAAACAATGTTGTTATGATATCTTTTAGGCAATGTGGTGTCGGTCAGCTTTAGAATAGCACCATCCCATATCTTCCCGTGGGCGTCGGGTGAGTCCACTTTCAGTCACTGTACTTTATAACCGGCATGGCGCACTGATTGAAGTCTTTCGATATTAAGCATTGCTATATAGGCGATGAGAAGAGCTGAAGTATTTTCTCAAATGCTGCCCAGCCGAGTTGAATGCGTCTTTTGGCCTCTTACCTAAAGTTTGATTTGCCTATTGGATGGTCTGTCCAAAATAGACATAATCGTCAACAACTTCGAGTGGCACGCCTAAATTCGTTGTATCCAAAGGCAATAAAGAAAGCAAATTTGTACCCTCAATTATGAAAATTAAGTAAAATAAATAGAAAAATAACACGTTCACCATAGACAATAGCTAATAATTGATAATAGTAATAACTAGACATAGGATTATATGCACTGTCCGAGTGCCAAAATATGCATGCAAATATACACGAAAAATGGTCTAAATATGCATTATGAGAAAATAAACCACTCGGTCTGAGATATTCTCTTTATTGCACAAAATAAAAGCTCTAACATAAATTATAACAATCAATTATAGTTTTTATGACAATACAGTACAATACACTTTTCTAAATTATCAGTTTCAACTTGTGACGTTGTCAGTTGGAATTAATTTATAGGCCGAAGATGACCGCTCTACGCGTTCCGACGTGACGGGGATAAAAATTTCAAAATTTGGTACCATGTCCACAGAAATAAAGTCAGGCAAGCTTTGATCCGTGGCATTAATGTACGCATTTATTTGTTTAATCACGCCAGGACCCGGATTTTCAACAAGAAGGGCGTCTAACTTGTTTTATTTTGGATCTTTTCCGAAAATGAGTCCGAAAGTGCTTCACCTAACATCACCATTTTTTTCTAAAATTGCGATGAAATTAGAACATCACTGAAGTGCATCTTAATGAGTGCTATATTTTTCTTAATTGAAGAGTCTTCAAATGCCTGCTGGCATGATGCAATCGTCAGTGCATCGGATCTACCCCTATTAACTACCCCCTTATGGCCTCAAAATGCTCAAAATACAACCAAACTGCCTTCCACCAGATGATACCCCATAGGGGTATTATTGGTTCCGGGGTAATGGCACATTTGGAAGTTGTCCTTTGTACATCTGTATACCTAACATTTCTAGTATTCTATTTTAAATTGAAGCGTTTTTATGTCGAATTATGCACTATAAAACGAAAAATCATAGAATTATGCAAGACATTTTGCATGCGTCAATGCACATAATCGTATGTCTGATAATAACTTTACAATATGTATTAATTTAAAAAGTTTAATGTTACATAATGCAAGTCCGTTCGATATCTGGTCGTCGGAGAGCAGGTACGAGTAGCACGTAGACCGCTCGCTTTAAACCGGGAAATTGATACCAGAACAGACAACGAAGGTAAGATCCGAAGAAAAACGACGGTAATAACATTCATTTTGTATAAAAAAAAATGTGGGACGAGCAGACAGTCGACCTGGTGGCACGTGGATACTGTCGCCCTCGATATCCGCGGTATATATCACCATTATAAATCAATAAATAGACAACAGTCCAAAATGACAAACGTTGGCAGGCCTCTTTAGGAATGCATTTGGAGAAAGGGTATAAATAGGGAGGGGATGAAGTCACAAATGCAGCACATTTTACGATAGTGTTCTGTGAGACAGGGGTAACATGGCCAGTTCAGTACGCCCAGCGACTTTAGGATTGCAGCATGCACTCTCCCTTGGTGGAGAGAGCACGCACATTGTATAAGTATGTATACATCGTATACATTGGCCTTAAAACGCCACGCTAGCCAAGTGGTCTAGCCAATCTAACCGATTTTTTATGTGTTCAATATAAATATGAGGGGGCGAGTGCACGCTGCAATCCAATAGCCGCTGGGCGCACTCGACTGGCCACGTTACCCCTCTCTCACAGAAGACTACCTTGAAATGTACTGCATTTCCCACTTTATCTTATTTCCCTACGTACGTGTTTCGGTAGTGAGTGAGATGTGCCAGAGCCCATTCCCATCCTATCCCCCCCATTTCCCCAACCCTTTCTCCAAATCCATTTCTATATCCAAAGGTAGGCAGCGCATCCGGGGGCGTGCCAACTTTTGTCATTTTGGACTAATGTTGGCATGTATCACGGATGTCTATGGGCTACAGTATCCACTTACCATCAGGTGGGCTGTATGCTCGTCTGCCACCTTAGTCCATAAAAAAAAAATCTGTAATGGTTTTCAATGGCTTGTACGTGAGAGATGTATTGCCTTAAAACGGCACACCAGCCAAGGGGGCTGACGAGTCCATTCTTTTAGAGGTGGTACAGTTCCTCAGGGCTTATGGTATCCCCTTTTACACCACACACGGGAAGACTGTCATTCCGAAGAAGTGGTGGTATTCCAAAGCCGGCTGTCACAACACGGCGCTGTGTTGGTGAATAATAATGAAATAAAAATTCTGTATCACGTATTTCACAATATCCATTGAATTCGTTAAACGGAAGTAAACATTTTAACCTATTAGATTTAACGCTTCACTCGTATTCAAGTTAAGTCAAGTAAGGCGTGATTTCGTACATTTCATTTGATCATTGATTCGTTAATCCCTTCATTGATCTCGCGTGGGCAAAGATTTCGGAAACTCCTTTACGGAAGTAATTTGTTTACACCTCTCTTGTTTATTGACTGAAAACGTTACGAATTTTTGGTGTATATTCGTGAATATTTGGTCCAATTTAACGCCAGTAAGACACAAGTATTCATCGCTTAGAAATCTCCATTTGTCGTGGCACCTCGGTTTCAGAACCATTCCTCTTAAGATCTTCGAGAGTTTAAGGATCCGCGGCGTTGATATTTCGAGCAAAGTCGAGTTTCGGAGTCATCTAGAGTGCAAGATAAAACTTGCTAGTAAAAAGCTAGATGTACTGAACAGAGCGAAGCTGTACTTCACTCTGGGGCAACGCTTGTCTCATCTATGGGTCGGTGCACCGAAATACCAGTTGTACCCTTTTGACTCCGTCCAACGACGTGCTGTCCGAATTGTCGACGATCCCACTCTCACAGGTGGTCTAGAATCGCTCAGTATCCGAAGAGATGTTGCGTCTCCCTCTGCCTTTTCTACCGTCTAAATAATGGGGAATATTCTGAAGAACTGTTAAATTTGATGTCAACTTCGGGTTTTTACTATCGCTCCCCTCGTCATCATCGTGCGGTTCATCTGCACCTCCTTGACATAGAGTCGCTGCAGCGAACAGTGCGGTCAGAAAGGCACTTTATACCGCGAACCCGAAAGTTGAGGAATGAACCGCCACCCAAGGTTTTTCCATTACGCTACGATATAGGGCTCTTTAAGAGAGCCATGAAGAGGATTTTGCAAGGTCGGCAGCGCACCCGCAAGCCCCCTGATATTGCAGGTGTCCATGGGCCCGTCCGCTCGTCTGTCATCTATTCTATAAAATTATCCACAGTCATGTTTTACAGCGCCTTATGCAGTCTGCATAGAGGTTAGTTTCCAACGACAAGGTCCAAATCTAAACAAAGCACGGTGTTACAATCGTCTATTTATTCAGACCTAAGACTGTGACACAGCACAGAGTTTGAAGCAGTCTTTTTTTACTTTTCGGCCGGAACTCGAGAAGTGAAGTCGAGTTTTTGTTTGTTTATTATAAAAATTGTGTATTGTGGGTTTTGTGGTTAAAATGATAGTTTATTAAACTTCAAAGTGTTTTTGTGCGTAATATTTGTGATAATCGACTAAAAGCATAGAACTGCGGTTTTCGTGTGCTTCCAAGGACTCTTTGTCTTCTGTCCTCAGTAAACCTATAATCACTCACCTAGAGGCAAATGCGGGTAAGAAGTGGATTATTATGGCTAAGGACAAAAAGAAGTGGAAGGCTTTGGAGGAGGTTTATACCCTGGCAGACGGGTTCTCATCACCAAAAAAAGACTTGACTATTGCTTGAAACATTTGAATGCTTTGAATATATTATGTTAATTATTATTTATTAGATTGAAATAGAAAATGTGAATTAAAAGAAGAGAAGACCAGCCGCAATCCTCCTGGTTTCATCCTGGTGGAAAGGAAGAGTCGTCGACGTCGCAATCAGAATAAGTGCGGTACCGTTTCTACAGCATCAACACACCTAAAATCGGTACAGACTGTAGCTATCTACCCATCACGCCTGGATAACAATACAATGCCGGAAGACATCAAGCGGCACTATCAGGAGAGACTAGGTCAGACTAGGGACACGCCGCTGAAGATACAGCTGTGGCAGCTGGAGTCCAACTATAGGTCCAGCAACTTCGAGACGGGTTCCAGCAATACATTCGAGACTCTTCCTCAGTCGCGACTTTTGGCTAGAGGCAGTCTCCTGACGCATTAGCGAGACCGGCAAGAACAAAATTCTTAAAAACAGTTTTTCTTTTATAGAAACAAGGCGGCAGACGAGCATATAGTCCACGGTAAGTGGATACCGTAGTCCTTGGACAATCGCGACACAGCCAACATCAGTACAGAATGACAAACGTGGGTACGCCCCCATATCGCCTACCTTTGTAGTTTAAGGAATGGATTGGGAAAATGTGGAGGGATAGGATGGGATGGGAATGGACTCTGGTATATCTCACTCACTACCGAAACACGTACGTACATTGGGGAAATACGATAAAGTAGAAAATGCTGTTCATTTCAAGGAATGGGCCTTAGTTGTCTGAAATAATTGAAAAAAAAAATACATATTAAGTTATCTGACTGTACTTCACGAAGGGTCTACAGTTTTCAGAAAGTGCTAATTGACAGTAACCATGGGCGTAGCCACAGTAGGGCAGGTTGACCCCCCCCCCCCCCACCCCCCGGCATTGGCATAAAAAGTAACAGACTTTCTGTATTTCACTACTTCTATTTAAATTATAAGAAAATTGTTTGCTTCGCCCCACACTGAATAAAATCCTGACTACGCCCTTGAAGTGGCTACGACATGACGAATGACAATCCGTCTCTGTACAATTTGTAATTTTTATTTTGGAAACCATATTTGTAACAAATGCAATGTAAAAAGCATGATAAGCATAAATAAATTTTAGATTGTTTTCTATTTTTTTGCAGAAATAAATTATTACCCAGTGATTTAAAGAGAAAAAATAATTTATTATTTATCGTACATTTTACAAATGAAACCCTCGTAAATTAAATAACAAAGTGTCGCAAATTAATTTTAAAAACGGGAAAATAGATTTTTTTAATTTTCCTTATTACATACGCTCAATATAAATATGATTTGAGCATAAAAAGTGAAACATCGTATTTATGTTGGCTAAAAACATATACAGATTCACAGGGCCGTCTTTACCAGGGGGTGCAAGGGGTGCGGTGCACCCCGGGCGCTCACCTTTTAAAGGTAATGAAAAAATATAACGCTATAGTAAACAATTACACAATAGGATATTTGACTGTCATAGGATACACAATAGGATATTTGACTGTCATAGGATACACAATAGGATATTTGACTGTCATAGGATACACAATAGGATGTTTGACTGTCTTAGGATACACTCCCGCACCCCGGCGCAGAATAGACTTAAGACGGCCCTGCAGATTCATTTGTAGTACACATTCATATCAGTCATTGCTTTCCATCGTTACACTAGGTACATAGTAATGTAACGAATGTAAGTTTAATTTTTTAGTTGTTATAAAGTTATAAATTAATTAGCCTGGAGTTCTTAAAAATCAGTATCAATGCGTGGAGTTTTTTTAGAAAAAAGAACAACTCGCTATTTATTGTCTTATTTAAAGAGCAACCTCTTTATTAAACTTACAATTAATTATTACAATAAGATATTACAATATTAACGTAAGTACAAAGGCGGACTCATTCCTAGAAAGATCCCCTCTCATCCCTTCCAGTCCACCTTAGAATAACCGAGAGGTGTTATCTTATTAAAAAGCAGACTTCAACATATCACATGAGATGTTTTTGTTTTGCTGACGCTCATTCATTGTTAGGAGTCGAAATGATAAGTGATTCAGAATATATATTTCAGGCATCCCTTTAGGCAGAGAGAGACAATAACAGTAGTTGTATCTTTCACCATTAGTCCGAAAGGGATAGGATGTTACAATCAATACCTGTTGCCGTATAAAAACGTCTTAAGAGCATTTCGTGAGAATTAATTTTGTAATCTATTTCAAAGTCATTAAGGCACATTTCAGCGCGATTTTGAGTGTAGTGAAAGTGATTAGTATGCAACCAGTAGAGCGCTTGTACAGCGTTTGGATGCTAATAAAAAGTTACTTTGTTACTTTTTAATTTGTGTAATTGTGTGTTTTTAAAGTATTTTTAAGGCGCTGCGCAGATGTAGCAACTTTTAGTTGCCGCCACTGGAAACAGAATTTCTTTTTTAAGAAACCTGTAGATAGGGTTTTACAGGGTCCGCAGCGCATTCTATCTCCCCTGGTGTTGCAGGTGTCCATGGACAGTGGTTATTACTTCCCATCATATGGAACGCCTGGCCGTCTACTACCTCTTCTATGCACGAGGAAACCCATGTCCGGCAGTGGATGATAAAAGCAATGGTTACGGTTTACTGCTCTGGATAAGAAGAGGCGAAAATCGTGTGTGATGACAAGATAACTTAAAGACATATATGTACATACATATTTTATTTTACTCGACGTATTACTGAAATTTTTAATTGTCTTGATTTCTCTCAATTTTTACATAACAGACTTTGTTTGTGACCCAACTCTCGAACTAGAATTAAAATCTGTATCTCGAAAGCCAGTGTGTCTCCTCTCACACAGGTGTAAAGTAAGAAATAGACATTCAGAATTTATTACAAACATAATTATAATAATATAACGATTAATACACTAAGATTTATTAAATAACGAAAAAAAAATTAAAATTCATTAAACAAATCCACTGTGTCTGTTAATGCTTCTCTATTAATCTTATTGAGTATGTATTCTGGTAACCCAACTGCAATAAGATCCACCAAAGTACCTGTATCAATCGATTTTCTCATTTCCAGTATAAGTTTTTCTTTCTTTATAGCGTAATTCAACAATGAACCTTCTCCATATTTAAATAATAGAGCATAAGTGACTGGGTTCCATCCCTTGTTTGTAAATGATTCACAGAATTTGGTTTTCCACATTGACCACTCTGAGTTCATTGTCAATTTTATAATCATGGAACTGTACCAATCTGCGCAACTTTTATCCATAAACAATCTGAGTATTTCAATTTTATTTTCATCCTTCGTTACATTAAAGCGTATGCATTCTTTTTCAAAAATATCAATCCACTGGTTTGCATTCGTATTCTTGGTTGTAAATTTCTCAAGCACAAACCTCTCTGCGATGTATTTTAAATTCTGTGGTCTATTTTCCTGTATATCTTCCATGAATTTCTCAAAAAGTTTTCCCAATGTACCTGTTTCTTGTTGTTGTGCTGCAGCAACTTGTTCTGGATTCAATTCTTCTAGAAATTGACCCCCAAACTGTAAATTACCATCCTCATCCATGTAATTTTTTTTTAGTTCATCTGTTATTGTTATCCATACCTTTCTTTTCTGGTATCTTTTCACTATACTGTTTTTTACTTTGCTGTAAGCATTTGTTTTTATTATTTCTTTATGAAGACTCACTGATTGTAGGGCTTCTGGTATTGCATACACTTTATTATCACTTGTGGTTATTGAGGTTATACTATAAATGTTTGTTTTTGGATCACTTGCAGGCAATAATGCAAATTCGAAACGAAGTTTCTCCATTTTCAATTGACTTTTGTAACCAAATATGTCGTTTTATAAAGGGTTTTATAAAGGATTGTGGAGTGAAACAAACTTATTTGATGTTGCTTTGATATTCAAAGAAACGACATATAATGTTTAATCTTCAATCCTTTTTTAAAATCTATTATCTTATGTCTACCTACAACTTTACAATTTTGTCTACCTACAGAACAATTCTCTTCACCTGACGCCCACACTGTTTTACCGACACCATAATACGAATAGTTTTACCGACAGCGCGGAGCGCCTCAAAACTCAGATGAAAGAAATATATTTTCTTTACATATATATAGTTTGCCAACCATTTTTTTTTTTTTATAGACTAGTGGGCGGACGAACAAGCGGTCCCACGTGATGTTAAGTGTTACCGCCGCCCATGGACACCTGCAACACCAGGGGGTATGCGGGCGCGCCGCCGACCTTGCAAAATCCTATTCACAGCTCTCTTGAAGAATCCCATATCGTAGCTTAATGGAAGGACCTCTTCAGGCAGTTCGTTCCACAGCCTACGGGTTCGCGGTATAAAATAAAGTTACACAATAACCTATGCCATAATCATAATATACCTAAAGTAACTAAATCATAACGAGTTCACGACCCGTTCGTACATATTTTTTTCTAAAGTAGACACTTTTCTAAATTGAATCGTAAATCATTGATTTTTGATTACCTCAGGATACCTAATCTAACCGATTTTTTATGTGTTCAATATAAATCAGTAGTGGTTTTCAATGGCTTGTACATGAGAGATGTATTGCCATAAAACGGCACACCAGCCAAGCGGGCTGGCGAGTCTATTCTTTTAGAGGTGGTGTAGTTCTTCTAGGCTTGTTTGTGGTAGCAGCCTTGTTATCTCTTAATCACCTTTTGCTACACCCACAGAAAAAGATAGAAAAGATACAACCTCAATAGATGTATTGATAAAGTTACAATAATGAAATCAGATACTAATTCATAAAACGCCTTACGAACAAGACTCCGCGATTGTTCATTATTAACAGCTAAACACAAACAGCACCTTATTTTCGGTTCCAGTTTCCCAGATATTCATTCATTCATATTGAGACTACAGTGAAATCTTAAAAAAATATATAAAAAAGCATGTTTTTAATTAAATAGTATCTTGAAATGAACAGGAATAGGATAAAGTGGGAAATGCAGTGCATTTCAAGGTAGTCTTCTGTGAGAGAGGGGTAACGAGGGCAGTCGAGCGCGCCCAGCGGCTGTTGGATTGCAACGTGCACTCAGAAGAGGGGGACCTCAGAAAACTCAATCTCTTGTGTGTACTGTGATGTGCTAAAATAAATGTTCTTTATTTCTTTCAAAATAAGTCATGAATTTATGGAATGAACTAGATAAACATCCAATGCAGTTTTACTTTATATTAATACTCGACTCACATTCTTGCGATCATGAGTTCAAATTCTCTGCCCGTACCACTGAGTTTCAACTTAAGTAAGGAATTTTAAAAAATTGCACTGGTTCGGACACCTGCATACTCTAGAAATAAAAAAAATATCTGGAGTATGTGATCCACCAAGATTTAGGCCTAGGGGAGGCCTGTGTCCTGCAGTGGGACGTTTTAGGCTGATACAATGCTTTACACATTTCAAAATACTATTAAAATATGTGAAGACCAACTTTTCCATAAGAAGAACAACACCATATATGACGAAGGTTGTTTAACTCCTGTATTTGACATGCGTTCCGTACAGAATCATTTTTCACTTCACTTGTCACGAAGAGCAAAACGAAAAAAAAAATACAATTAGAAACGTCATGGCATAAAACCGTTTTTCTGTCCGCCCGTGCGTCGCGACCCGTGTGTCACATGTTAATAAATTTACAGAAAAGGTTTGGCGCCACTGGCTTTGAATTATGACGTCAGAGGTCACCAACGGTTGGCTCGAGTAATTTATTTAGGAATATTCTTTTTCTGCCGCATAAAGCACGGTGATATTTCCGTTCAGGCGTTCTTTAACAGTCTGCTTGTAACAGGGGATGTAAAGGGATTAAATTCTGCGTGAAATTTTGAAAAGTATGTTGAATAATGCTTTTACATTAGGGCGGAATTTTTGACGAGATCTGAATAGGTCGTCTCAAATGTCAATTAGATGACATAATATTCTGTGAGTTATTTACTAATTTTTATTGTTTGACTTTGATTCTAATTAGTATTCTTTAAATGTTGTCGTTTTTTTCTGTACAGGCAGAAACGTTACACATTACGTTGTGTAATGTTACACATTACAGGCATTACGTTGTTTTATAAGTTACGTTTATATTTATATATGTTACGTCTATACACAGTTACATATTTGTGGAGATGTACTAAATGTCTACTAATTTCTTTTTTCATTGTTTTGATACTTCAATATTTTTAACCCGTCTGTAATAATCTTCCTCTAAAATAAATAAATCAATCAATCAATCGATTCGAAAAAACCGACTACAATTGCACTGAACATAATGAATTTACATACATAACCTACATAACAGTGGGAATGTAGAAAAGGCAAACAAGAAATAACTATTGATATAAGACGCACACAGAGAAATGTATTTGTAAATAAGCCAGTCTTCATATTCTTCCTTGTTAATATAAGTTATTTTTAAAATCTGAAAATATTATTGCACTCCTGTTTTGACTTAACTATTACTTGATACAGTAAACACGTATAATAGAATTACAATTTTATCAATCTATATGTTTTTGTTTACTTAGCGAAATTGTAAGAAAACCGTGTCTGTGCATGGAATATTTAACAAAAAATCATTGCAGTGGTACGAGTGATATAGAAATCAAAACAATGATTTTTCGAATTTTTGTCCCTTTGCCTATCCATCTGTCTGTCTGTCTGTCTGTATGAACACATCACGCAAAAACCACTGGACGTATTATAATGAAACTTAGCAGGCATAGTTATAACATGCATATGTGGCGAGTTTGGAATTTTCATTTTATCTTAATTTGTGCACAAACAGTAGGTACATATGAATACATAAAAATTATAACTAATTCATATACCAATTAAACTACCACAAATGACATATGACATAAACATTATGTTCATGAGATTTAAGAAAGGGATAACAGATACATTCTGATTTTCCCAACAGAAGTATTAGCCGCCGGTGCATGCAAAATGTTAATGCTTGAGAAATGTTCATCATAACTCTTGTAAGACGGAAAGATAAATACATTTTTAGCATAGTTACATCGGGCAAGAGGTAAATCAAATATATTCATTTTCATTCCTAATATTTTGTTGTGGACACTTAAAACATATTTTGTTCTGCAAATATCCATTCCAGGGTAATGCAAAGTAAGCTTGTTCTCGAAACCAATCAATGGCAAAGGCAATCGCCTTCCACTGATTCCTTTGCCAACACAAACTCGGTCACTTGCAGATTTTAATCTGAAACACTACGAACTCTGAATGTTTGGCGAAATAAACGAAAAATATAGTTTTTGATAGAAAAACTTACTCACGATAAAAAATATTGTATTTTTTATATCAATGAGACATGAGCTTTACGTTTGTGTGAGTGCAAACCGATATTGTACAGAGCGAACCATTTCGACAACAGTAAGGCGTTCAGGAACATCACCACCTCTAAAAGAGTAAACGCGTCAACACGTTTAACGAATTTAGCGCCAATCGGCATGGGGTTTAGGCCATACATCCCTCACGCACAAGACAGTGTGCACGTGGCTCCCATGTCCAGCAGTGGATAGTGAAAGGGCTGTTGCATTGGTTGCAATCTGATTATATAATTAACATACTCATTGTACAAGTATGTTAATTAAATAAACACTAGCTGTGACCGCGGCTTGGCCCACGTTGAATTCGGTTATCGCGGTAAATACCCTAAGTCCGTCCCTGGGAGTTGCACTCCGACCGTCGACCCGAGCGGATGTGTTTTCGTGAGCTCCGTATTTTTTTACAGTGACATTGTGTTGTGATATTGTGATTGTGACATTGGGATACATTGCAGTACGAACGTAAGATTCTATATTTTATTTTTGTATTTCTGTGTATTGTATTTATATGTTATTTTACAGATCGCACAATATAGTTCTACCTTTGCGGAGAGACGGGCCAATGCCGCACTCGCCTATGTCCAAGATTGGAGCGTCAGAAACAAGCTTAACTTCGGCCCGTTAAAGACCAAGGCCATGGTGCTCACTCGAAAGCTGAAGTATGACGTTCCGGTCCTGAGGATGGGTGGGGTCGACATTGGCATGTCTGAAGAAATACAAATTCTGGGGCTCTACATCGATAGCAAATTGACATTTAAGAGACATGTAGCAGAGGCGAGCAAGAAAGCGATCAACATCTACCACCAGCTTTCTAGAGCGGCCAGAATTAGTTGGGGCCTCCACCAGGAAGTCATCCGATTAATATACACTGCGACTGTGGAGCCAGTGATCTTGTATGCCTCCAGCGTTTGGGCATCGGCGACTGAAAAGTTGGGGGTGCAAAAGCAACTTAACAACGTGCAAAGGGGTTTTGAACAGAAAATGACGAGAGCTTACAAAACCGTCTCCCTAAACTCAGCTCTGGTACTGTCTGGGATGCTCCCACTTGACCTCCGAATTAGAGAGGCAGCAACACTCTATGAGGCTAAGAGGGGGGTACCTCGAGTAGACCTAGGGGATGGAGCGGTGGAACGAGTCGTTGCATATGCCAAAACTCCCCATCCGGCAGAGTATATAAGCCTGGGATTCACGAGTCTGACAAACCAGGAACAAGTCGACGAGCAAAAGGTGCAAGCTGTTAGAATATATACGGATGGCAGCAAAATAGATGGCAAGGTTGGAGCTGCGCTGTCCTTGTGGAACAGCGTCGCCGTATTGCACGGTGTATCAGGCGGAACTCCTGGCCATATATGAAGTCACGAAAATGACCCTGGTCTGACGAAATCTGCATTGGAGACGATTGTTAATAACGAATCAAAGCACCACCTAGCCGTACAGTCGCGAGCTAACATCAAAGCCGGAAAACTCCAGAACAAGGAGATATCGTTGTTTTGGATCAAAGCGCACGCCGGACTGGAAGGGAACGAAAGAGCTGACAAACTGGCAAAAGAGGCAGCCCAGAAGATCAAAACAAAGCCCAAATACGACCTGTACCCGGTTTCGTTTACAGCAAGACAAGACAGGTGGAACAGCTGCAATAACCAGAATCTTCTTCCCGGACGCTGTGAAAGCCTACAAGACTGTACGTGAGAGCGAGCCAACAGGTGTACTGACACAGGTGTTGACGGGACACGGCGGGTTCTCCGAGTATTTATACAGGTTTGGGTGTAAGCAGAACGTGTCGTGCATCTGTGAACAAGGTATCGAGGAGACGATCACGCACCTGCTGTACGACTGCCCCGCAAATTCGCTCCTAAAACATGAAGCCGAACAAAAGCTGGATGCCACACTGTGCGCAGAGAATGCAAGCGAACTAATGGCAAATAAAAAGAAAAGAGGACTCTTTGTAGAATACTGCATACAGGTTGCAACTAGAGCAATAGGTAGAAATAAGTAGTATATAAGCTATGTAAATAAAGCAATAAAGAATAGAAATAAGTTATATAAGTATATCATTAAGTTTTATTTGTGATTGTTTAAGTATATTATTAAGTATACTTGTCTGTAATATTGCATAGTAGTAAATAATTATAAGCTCACTTGTAAAGACTGTCTCTGACCTCCATGTCAGAGGTTACATTAAATAATAAAAGAAAAAAAAAAGTCCGTCCCTGGGATTCGATGTATCTCCGTACCAAATTTTATCAAAATCGGTTCAGTGGTTTAGCCGTAAAAAGGTAACAGACAGAGTTACTTTTTCGCATTTATAATATTATATAGTATTATAGTATAGATACTGCAGCATGCTGTTCAAATTTAGTCCCTGAGGCAAGGTACCCAGCATGCTAGTAGCATGTATTAGGGTACTATCTCGCGGGATGGCAAGTTTGATGCGTTACGCGAGTGGCCACAGATAGCCACACCTTAAATCGTCAGTGCCCTTGACCAGGCGCTTAGAGAGGTTCTTAAAGAATAAATGCAAGATAAGGACCCCATTAGCGGAGGGTCTCACGCTGAAGGAGAATTAGTTAAAAATAATGTTTGCTCTTAATACCCTAAAACTCATAAGCATAGCCTATTCAGAACTTATATTCTGAGGCATGCATTAATAATCTCGATTTAATTTTGGATATTTTTTATTTATTTCAAATTCAGACAACAACAGGTCCATTTGGGTTAGTAAAAGAACTAAAACTAGAAGAACTAGTTTATAAAAACTGAGAGAAATATATATAAAGAAGGTTTAATAAATTGTTGAAATTGAGTACTCGTTTTGTTTAGTGACCTAATGTAACATTTATATTCTTCGCTATCGTAACATCTATCTTTGCAGTTTCTTAAAATTTCTCTTCGTGTTACGAGTATGTGTCTAAATATGGAGTTTGTATGTTCATAATGGTGTGCATGAGGGATGTGTGGCCTTAAAACGGCACCCGATCAAGCGGGTTGGCGAGTTCAATCTTTTTTCAATGTTCTTCAATGTAAAGATCCTCAGCGCTTGTACCAACTTTGTTAGCCCTTAGTCGTCTTTTATGATACCCACGGGGAGAGATACAGGGTGTTTCTATACTAAAACAGCACACGAGCAATTTATAACTGTAACTATGAATTGAAAAAGTAATGTTCTATTTGTTAAATACAGTGTAAACTCCATTTAACGCCACTCGATTTAACGACAAACTCCCTAAAACGTCGAACTTACTTGACCTTGTTGTCCATACATTAATACACTCTATGTAGCATCACACCCACTCTAAATAACGACAACAATACGTCATTATTAGACAATAAACAGTACTTTCTAAGTTCTTCTAGAACTGCAACTGTGTACGTTCTTTTGTTTGCTTTATTGTCTAGCCCGTATTTACCTCGACTGTCGGCATCATACGTATCGAAGATTCTAAGAAATCCGTTCTTTTGTTTGTTATGATTACCTTGCACGTGTTTACCTCGGTTACTAGACTGTCGTTAGGTTGTTATGCATTATCTGTATATTACCATATTCTTAGTTGCTCACAAACTTTCAAACTGTGAACATGGCGAGTAAGAGAAAATCTTTGTGTGTTAACGAAAAGGTTTTATTAATACGCGCAATAGAGGCGGGAGAAAAGATAAGTGATGTTGGAAGACGCTTTGGATTCAGTCGCACAAAAAACGTCAGAGGAAGATAACAGACTATACCAGTGAGCTTCTAAATACACATCAATGGACTATGCGCAATAAGCATTGTTATTTGTATCACTATTAATGTTTGTTGTTTGTAAATGTTATATATACTTTAATAGTAAATAATATTATAATAGTAAAATAATATTGATTTTCCTTCTCTCCATTTAACGACAACTCTCAATAACGCCATAAAATGCGCAGTTCCTTCAGTGTCGCTATATAGAGTTTACACTGTATTAATAACTACCAGTGTCAGCGACTTCGCCCGTGTGAACTTTGGAATGAGTCTTATGGGAACTCATTTATGGATCTGGATAAAAAGTACCCTAAATGATTACCCGACAGAAAAGCTGTAACTGTGCCGGTGACGTTCAGACGACAGGTGACGACAGGTGACGACAGGTGACGACAGGTGACTGTGACGTTCAGGTGATGTTATAATGCGCGTTCAGACAAGACCGACAGACGGACACATTAAAAAAATATTGTTATTTTGCTATAATTCAATCGTAATTTATATTGATCTTTTTTTAAATAGTTCATGTACAGACACGGCTGTGTAGACACGTGCACTTTACGCTGCAGTTACTTTTTTTTTAAATATTTCATGTACAGATTTGTGAGCGTGTATCTGTTACTATTTTATTATATGTATATGTTTGTTTTATTTACTATATATTTATTTTATATAACAAATATCTATGTAGCTATAATGATCACTGTTCATTAACCGGTTTGTATTGATGCTTAATAAAAGTTCTAAATAAGGTACAAATAAAGTAAAGTAGTAAAGCCAAGAGTATAGTAAAATACAAGTTCATTTACAAGCTCATTACAAGTTAGCTCAGTTGTAAATAAACATATTAAAGATCGTTCACAGTCCCTCGAGGTTACATATATCAATTGCGAGTATCATTGTCAAAATTGCCATGAAAAAACCAGCATCAATTTGAACCCGCCCTCTCGATAATGCTTACAATATACTGCCCGGTGTAGACACATTCACAAACGTTGTTAAAGGGCCGGCACGTAGTTCTTACAAATCGGGTGCGCTACCTGAGGACGATATGTGGTGCGTTTAGAATGGGCGAGAGATCGGAACGAGTTACTGGCTACTTGCCCATCTACACATATAATAATCAGATAAAATCAGTGCTGTGTCTGAAACTTCGTTTGCGTGAACTTTAGAGCCATTCCCGTGGGAATTATTTAACGGATCGGGATAACATGTATTATAAATTCTAAATCAATCCATAAGTTGTAACAGTGCTAAGTTTCATTAAAATCTATCCAATATTTTCTGCGTAATGCGTGTTCAGACAGACAAAAAATCCAAAAAATACTTTAGATTCTGTATCATTTAGACTTTACGTTGCAATGACATTTTTTAAAAATATTTTATGTACAGACACGGCTTTGTTATGATTTCATTATGTGTATAGATTACAACGTCTGACTGGCCAGAAACTACACCTAAAAAAAGGACTCGCCAATTCGCTTGGCCAGCGTGGCCAAGCGGCATAACGAGTATAACGTAAATAGAATATATGCATAATAACTCGCCGTCTGTAATAAAAAAGTTTTATTACCAACTTACCGCTTTGTTAACACACAAACTACTGGACCAAGTAAATTGTCGCTTCGTTCCACTGCACTAACCGGTTCGAACGCAGCACCGTTCACGATTTAAGAAGTGTCCAGCGCCCCCAGAGGACATTCGACCCGCTCTTAGTAACAACACGACCTGAATACGGAAAAGGCTAATTTTTGTAACCTTTCAGCGCATTATAGCCCGCTCGATACGCTAATACGAGGATATTGTTAGCATTGAAGTGGAGATGTAAAGATGCAATTGTCTCGGTTTTATTAGAATCTATTTGCTATAGTTGTACTCGTATATTGAATTGATCTCTGTTGAGTTATAATATAACACAAACTTGTAAAAAGCCAAATAGTTACTTTAAAAAAAAAATGACTTACATAATATTAGGTCCTTCTTCACTATGCAGTTTTATATGGAAAAAATTAAATGTTTTTTTTGTATGAAAATTATGTATTTAATTAATTGAAGTATTGTCCATTATTATCAGTACACCTGTGCCATTTAATGGAAATTGATTGATGCCTCTGCTATAGAACTCCTGGGGACGGGAATCGATGAATTCTCAGAAGGCGTTTTTCCGCTGCCTCAATGGAGTTGAATTGAATTTAAAAAGTTATTCAGATTCCGAAAAAATGGAAATCAGTAGGGGGTAGGTCTGGCGAATACGGTGGGTAACGGAGAGTTCGAAGCTCCCGTAACTTTGGGACCGTTTGTCGTGCAGACTGTCGTCGTCTGTCTGTCTGTGCCGTCTGACTATAGCGATTGACCAGACTCGGTTGTTTGATAGTAAGCTTGTCTATCATTGTTTGCAGATCTTCACAGTACACATCTGCGTTAATTGTTGTGCCAGATCTCAAGAAGCTGAAGTGAATAATACCGGCACAGGACCACCATACAGTCATCATAAGCTTCTTTTGACTCAGTTTACGTTTGTGACATTGTTTGGCTGTATCTCCTGGGTTCAGCCATTGTGACGAACATTCACGATTATCATACAGAATCCACTTCTTACCACAAGTGACAATATGATTCAGAATCCCTTCATTTTTGTGCCGGTTCAAAAAAGTAAGGCAAGCTTCAATGCGTGTTAGCAGCTAACTTTCATTAAGCTCATACGGTGCCCACTTTCCGAGCTTCTTCACTTTCCTGATTTGACGAAAATGAATCACTATCGTTTCGTCACTTCCGCCGAAGGCTTCTGCTAACTCAAACGTGGTTTGAGTTGAATCCGCTTCTACCATTGTTTTCACTTTATCGACTTTAATCTCCGACCATGGAGTTTGGTCTTGGGGTCGAAATTGCCCGAACGGAAACGATCAAACCAAAATCGGCCCGTGCATTCGTTTGCGGTATTTGGTTCATACTCATCGTTGATATTGCATGCCTTTCGTGCTGCGGTGCTGCCACCACGGAACTCATATTCGAAAATAACGCGAATTTTTAGCTTTCAATTTTTTTAAGTCGTTTGACGGAAAAACAAATGGAATAATTGATTTTGAAAAAGAATGTCTTAGCTTTAAATTGTAATTAATTTGAATTTGAAATTGGAACCCAAACGCAAGATTACCGAGTTCAAAGTGACAACTATGAACAAAGGACAATTTCATAGGTAAGGACCGTATATATTAGGTATAAGGTTAATTCGCATCCTCAGTGGTGTAAAGACATAAGCCAAAAATGATAAGTTTTCAGTACAGCAATAAACTTTTTTTTATAGTAGGAAGGTGGCAGACCAGCATACAGTCCATCTGATGGTAAGTGGATATTGTTATCCATAGACATCCGCGATACAAGCCAACATCAGTTCAGAATGACAAACGTTGGCACACCCTCGGATGCGCTGCCTATCTTTGAGATGTAGGAATTTAATTGGAGAAAGGGTTGGGAAATGGGAAGGGATAGGATGGTAGTCAAGGTAATCTTCTGTGAGAGAGTGATAACGTAGCCTGTCGAGTGCCCTCAGTGGCTGTTAGATTGAAGCGTGCACTCTTCCCCTATTAAACTGTAATAGGTTGGATATTTTCTTTATATTTTCTCACGAAGTTTTCATATATTCATAAAAATAATAAAATTCTAATCATTATTAGTTTTTACAGACTTTCAATAAAAATATTTTATTCTTACGTCACTTTGTAAAACAAATTTTAGTCCAAAATTTTGTCAAGTTTGACGACAAAATTATTAAAAAAAAATTGGTACTAATTAAACATTTATTTTAAATAATGGTAAATTCTATATTTCGACATAATAAGAGACACGGCTTTCTTGAATTGAGGGTGCGATATATCTTTACAGTATATGGTATCTGACATAGATATAAAAGTATGTTTTACCGCTGAACACACAAAATATATTGGAAAGCACATCACGTCTAAATCAATATAGGGGAAAATGACAAAACAAACGCTCCAAATGCGGATGATTGATCGTTTGAGTGGCTTGCGTCGACTGTATTGTATCATTTTGTATACAAAGTGATATATATATGTACATTGTACACAATTGTATATTTTGCAAGCGTTCGAAATTGCTTTGAGGAAATTTTGTTTAGGAAAATGTTTGAGATAACATTTCTACAGACGAATTTATTTTAAATATGAACAAGACTGAGAAAAATCTAGCATAGTTTTCCTATAAGCATACGGAATCATTCAATAAATAAAGATAATACAATACATAATATTCATACAAGTAATGCCCCACAAATGGTATCCACAAATGTCACAATGGTATATCTATATTTTTTATACGTCTGTGTTTTACGTACCTATACACAGAATGAAATAAAAATCCTGCTCCCACTTAACATTGAATTTCTTTCGTGAACACCTTTTGTTCTTTTGTTAACACCTGACTTTTTAATATACAGCATTTTTTTTTTCATACAGTACACACTCATTCACATAGCCTACGTACACTCTCATCAATTTATTGTACTAAGATATACGATCTAATAGTAGCTGTTCGACTAGTAGCTGTTTATGACTGGATTGTGCGGCATTACCGCTCTTAGTAGCGTATAATGACGTTGTACAGAATAACAAAGTCAGAGACTGCGTTTAGAAAAAACGTAGAACATTCAATTAAGTAATAAATAAACTGTCGCAAAGAGTCTTTAATTTGAAGCGATATTTGGTGAATCGAATCGCAACTATTCGATACAGATTTATTGTAGTATCGTATCATATAGTTACGATCAGGATCGATCCAATACATTCATACAAATGAAAAAAATAATCTACATCCCTAATTGGCACTGCCTTTTTGAAAGTTTAAATTAAGAAGGCGTGTTTTAAATTTGTTAACAAAGCAGCATATTTGCACCTCCCTCAGCATTCAGTAGACGCGGAATCAAAATATCTTCATTATAACTCAAACAAGAACTGATAACCATATTAAGCAGAAATCGAATTAGCAGTTGGTTACGCTCCGCTGGTGGAGCTGTTCGTCAATTATGCAAATCCAGTAACGAATATTGTTATGTTGTAACGGTTATTAAGGGCTACTGTTTAGCGATCAAACGTCTTTTGAAGTTTGCCGCTGAATTAAGTCTTGAACTATGTTCAAGATTTCAAGATGGGACTACGCGCCTCTTCAGTCAACTCGTGACCACGGCTAGTCGAGTAGAAATAAAAGGTTTAATTTCACGCATCGATTTGAGAAAATATACTAGATAACTCTTAGGCACTATATAGTCGCTCTAGGGCACCCACGTTATAATCTAATAATGTTCTATATTTGGTAGCTCTCGAATTATTTAATTCATATGTGTTTTAAAAACCCGAACATTTGTATTACGTGGGTAGTATGAAGTTACAATTTAACTTATAAACGAACCCCTCCTTATCTGCTTCACCCCCACCCCCACCCCACCCCACCCCTGGAGTTGCCAACCAGGTTTCATTGATAAGAACGTATGATGTGTTATCTATTTAGTCTATTCCTATATATCGATGAATTTTACGCTTTCAGACCTGATTTACAATATACAAAGATTTCAACGAGCGCTGAATAAGGCCTTGTAAACGAGCTTCATTTTCTGTCAATTTTACCGGAGTCCATTGCTCAGCAAGGGTCCAAGAATACCTCCGGCAACATTTATTAAATTTTTGGTCGTTTCTATGCTTTGGCTTAAATATCTTAACTGTTCATTTAGGCAAAAGAAGTGTGGGAAGACGAAGGATATCGTGGCTGAAAAACCTACGCCAATGGTTCAACACCAGCACTCGATCACTATTCAGATCTGCTGTATCGAAGGTTAAAATCGCTATAATGATTGCCAAACTGCGCGAGCGGACGGCACCATAAGAAGAAGAAGTTCATTTGGAGTGATTTCATTGCGCACTCCGACTTACGACTTATCACTTAACAAGAGAAGAGGCTCTAAGAGGCTACTATGGTTTTGGGGGGAAGAGTGCGCGGTGCAATCCAACAGCCGAATACTACATTAAAATGTACTGCATTTCCCACTTTTCACATTCCCCAACGTGTTTCGGTAGTGAGTGAGATATGCCAGAGCCCATTCCCATCCTATCCCTTCACACATCCCCAACCCCTTACTCCAAATCCTTTCTTTCATCAAGAAAGGTAGGCAGCGCATCCGTGGGCGTGCCAAAGTTTGTCATTTTGGACTAATGTTGGCGTGTATCGTGGATGTCTATGGGCGACAGTATCCGGATATCGACAGTATGCTCGTTTGCCACCGTCTTCCTATAAAAAAAAAACTATATGTGCGTATTATAACGTTTATCATGTTTGTGTAGAATGAAAATATATAGTATGTCGTTGGCGAATCTAATAAAATATGTATGTTCCAGCAATGTGGGAATAAACAATTGCCGGCCTTATAATGCCAATAAAAAAAATACAATGCTCGAATTATGTATTGTTACACCATCCCATATCCCCTAATAAAATGGAAATATCGCAACAAAGAAGAAATTAAAAAAGAAAACGAGTCAAGACCGATTGCAAGCACTCCACCTAGTATATTTTCAATAAAAAAAAAAACTAAAAAGCAATTCCGATTAATCAAACCAGGGTTGCCAACTAAAAAAAATAATTATTACAAATAATTATCGAAGTGTGAATTTCAGTTCAAAAGGCAGGAATGAATTCTTTTTTTCATTAATCTCTATTGAGGAATGAACACCATTCTTGAGGGCTCTTTGTGAAGGGAAAATGAATGCCGATTTCTGTATTTCATTTGAAAGGAATTGGCAGGTGTATCTATTTTGCCGTGCCTTCCCCTTCTATAGAAAGTTGAAAGACTTTTCGAGTTATAAGCGGGGAGGTCTGGTTTTAATTGTGTCATTTTCTTCTGACGTACGAGATATTGAAAAATTGGTCAATTTTGATTTTTGTAAAAAATACCGTAAGTAGTTACCGCTGCCTATATCGAGCGATTTTTTGGAAATATGAAAAAACATTTTCACCACATCTCTACTAATTGCTACCGGACACCAATCAAGATACGAATACAACACACCAATAATTTTCGAGGTTAGGAATGTCCCGCGGGTGTCGTGAAAGGCGACTAAGAGGGACAAGAAAGTCGCTACCACAAACGTTGAGGAGCTACGCCACTTCTAAAAGACTGGATTCGCTGTATCCTGGATAAAAGGCCTGGTTAAGGTTTTCGGTAAATCCAGTAGAACTGCCGGCAACAGCCAAGCTTCCTATGATAATATGAACGTATTCATATAGGTGCCTTCCATTTTAGTCCACAAATTTCTAAAGCACCCTCTCGTCACTTCCTATAAGCATCTCACTCATTATAAACAAGGCTAAACTCTGCGGGGGCCAACTAAAATAGAAGATGTAACAAGTACGCTAAGAATACAAGTTGTTAAGCTACGCGTCCACAAAATGTGCATTGTTTTATCTATAATTTATTTATTTATAGCTTTTAAAGCTGTCGAAATTACCGTTTGAATTAATGTAAAGTTTATTTATTATAAGACGACACACAAAATAATTACACACAAAAACACTTGGTGTAGACCAAGATAGAGGAAATTCTAACGAAATACAATCTCTAAGTGTTTACAGAAATAAATACTTAACAAGGTTATAAAAAGTTACAATATAATGAAATAATAAACATCAGTATGAAATTATGTGGGTAGCTTTTTAAGATATCCCATCCAATCAACATGTCCAACATATCTCTCCAACGTTGGTAATAGGCCTCTTCCAAGGCTAGCTACCACATTCAAACTTTAATGGTACGATATAGAAATAGCTAGCTTAGCTTTAAGAGTGGAAGCGTGCCTTTACAGGGCCCGAGGCGAGTCGACACAGGACTCTAATGAGGCGACACACACTTGTGTGACTCCGACTGAGACAAGACGGGAATGTACCTGATAATATACTTTTTCATTTGGTTAAATTTTCATAAGGTTCTTGTTCTAGAAGAGTTTTGAGTTTACAGTACTCTTATGTCACCCCTCCACAATATCAGGTATATCATTTGCAACGAAACGTTGCAAATGATCGAACGTTCGAAACGTCGGGATATAAATAATGTTAAATGTTCAAAGTTGTTTAATTGCTATATATACTGCATTTCCCTAATGTATGTACGTGTTTCGAGATATGCTAGAGCCCATTCCCATCCCTTCCTATCCTATCCCTCCCTATTTTCCCAACCCCTTCTCCCAATCCATTAAATAATCTGCATAGGTAGGTAGCACATCCGGGGGCATGCCAACGTTTGTCATTCTGGTCTAATGTTGGCTTTCTTTTTTGCGGAATGTCTAAATTATTGTGGCCCTAATGGTCTTTCAAGAGTCACCGGACATGTATGGTTTAGGGCGAGCGCAGAAGGCGCTCAGCCAGGAGCAAAGAGTGTGTGCAGCAACGAGCCTAAGGGCTCCTCCGCCGGTAGAGCGGCGGAAGGAACATACCTCGGCTTAGAGCGTTGCTTTGGAGGGTACTGCGGTATCGCCGATACCTGGTAAAAGTGTTGGCTGAAGGCCGGTGTGTGTTCACGGTGTAGCGAGACTAGCGAGGGTGACGTCCTCGTCTCCGCCGACGCGGACGGTGTATATGTGAAGTCTGCGAGTGTAGTGTAAGAACCGCATTGGCAGCAGTAATTGGGTCGTCGGGGTCGTCTAACACGTGCCGAAGACGACGACGGCAACGGGGAGGGTCATTCCTAACGGGGACATAGGGTTAGGCTGTCAACTATTAGGGGGTTGGAATGGTGATGGACTCTGTCATAGTATCGTGGGACGGAGTCTTTCACGTATTTGACGATGAATGGAATGTACTAATCTTGTCCAATCCAATCAATGTGGATCATCACAATAGAGAAAGAATATCGAAAGATATGGACATAGATCACCCATGAAATCAACCCATGAGTATTTGTAGTAAAATAAACTGTTCTACATTTATAAACATACATATCGAATTATTTTTAGATTTCACTAGTAAGCTTAAAGGGCTGCTGCAACAAAAAATATGATAAAAACATGAAAAAAAATCAATCTATCATTGTCTGCCTGAGATGAGTAAAAAAGACGACTTTCCACCACAAGAATTATTATGAGCATGATTGGAATGTTGTTAGCATATAGAGAAAAGAAGGCAAATCACCACTACCAAACCTGTTTGAAATTGAGAACATTTCGCGTTTATATGAACCATTGCTGAAGAGAAGAATCGTGATTTGTTTTCACTACTTGCAATGAATCCGAGTGTAAGAACTTTTTATGAAAACCTCTTAATTTTTTTTTTTTTTTATATAGAGAAGAGGGCGGACGAGCAGGCGGTCTCACGTGATGGTAAGTGTTACCGCCGCCCATGGACACTTGCAACACCAGGGGGTATGCGGGCGCGCCGCCGACCTTGCAAAATCCTATTCACAGCTCTCTTGAAGAACCCCATAAACCCCATAATCGTAGTTTAATGGGAAGACCTCTTGAGGCAGTTCGTTCTTAAGTGGCGAGGAAATAGAATATGGTCACTTCTACACCAAACCGACGGTGATATTGAATAATAAATAAATTTTGTCTTCATTCGTCCTGTGCCCCCTTTTATATGAGCTTTTCTTACTTAAAATGAAAAAATATTATTTTTTATAAATAATAAATATATTTGTTTTTTTTTTATTTCAAGGTTTACACTAAGGTAATGTATACAAGTACACTTCAAATTAATTTTGTGACAAAAAACATGTTTTTTTTCAAGAATTCCATGAAATCATAAAAAGAGATTCTTTTTATTTAAAAAGCTATCTCCCTTAATCGAAATAAAATAAGATACTTAGAAATCATTCTAAATGCGTATTTTTTTCACTTACCCGTAGGTATATGAAATATGTAAAATTTATGTGAAAAAAGGTAGTCCCAAAGTTATCCACCTACTGGTAGATATTTTTGAGCCCGATACAAGCCATATCTTTTAAAGTACGAAGTTTAGATAAAAAATAACATTACCACAAGAAAGAACATACACTTTTCACCTACAGTGCACATTAAAATCATTTATATGTTTAATTGATTAAACTTGGGAAACAATAATGTTAGTGATTTTGAACGCGCTGAGCGTTTTTCGCGTCTCCTGTAAAGTTGCATTTTTCCATTTGTATCCCTTTTCACTGGGAGCACAGATATCAACTTCAGCAATCACCTATGAATCATCCACGTTGATATAAATTAAGCGTAGATAGTAATAAGTAGTTAAAGATTAAGATCCGGATATCTCGCTGTATGTAATACATGCCATTTGCTCTCTCTCACGCCACCGAATTGAGCCAATCCTTTAAAGTACTTTATTACGATTTTATTGGAAAACAACACATTAGTACAAAACACAATGTTTTTAGGAAATGTCATTAATTTAAAATGTCTTCCCACGACAAAATACCAAAAATACGCCGCTAATCTCAATCTTCCTGTGTATTTGTACGAATACCTAGACAACAATAAAATAAAACGCATAAATTTAATCCGGAAACCAGCGGAAAACAAATCTCGCAATCAAAGGCATATTCGCACAAAATGGAGATTATAAATCATTATAACAAAGCATATTTCCACGGCGTGAGCACACCTATTGTATTTACAGTAGTGAATCTTTGAAAAACGCGTGAATCTTTATTAAAGTTTTTTAAAAAAAAAAATCTAATTTTGTTCTATTTTTTTTAAAATGAATCTTTAAAAAAAATATGCACTATGCACGCACAGAAAGGTTCGAATGTAAACTGTTTTGCATTTTATTATTTTCTGGAGCTAATTGCAAATACAAATTGTAGGACCTGTTAATTCACTTAGAATAGCGAATTTGAACCTTAAAGTCACTTTTATAACTCGTTTACGAACGCAATAAATTTTGTAATTATGCGAATACTCGGTTGTCCCATGCTTTACATGGATTTATTTTTGACGAATTATTGCACAGAACTGGGACATATATACCGTGAATAAACGGTTTTGCAAAATTAGGCAAACTGTCAAGATTGAAAAGTGAGTAAAACCATATGGAGTTACTTGACAAATTTTATTTCTTTGAAAATTTGAGAAAAATCAGTACAGATCCCTACATCCACCTCAACCACCCTGAAAATTCTGTAGTTTTGATAAATTATCCTAATCGATTTTAAGGCGTTTCAGTAATTATTCTATATTTATTTCACCTATCTTGATAGTAATTTTAGATTAACTTATTAAATAAATTGTGCATATTAAGATACATTCTTAGGTCTTGTTTACACAAGGAGAGTTCCTCGAACGGTTCGGGCGAGATTATTGTAAACTATAATCGTATGCGACGAAACTACATACAATTTTCGTTTACAACTGTTCACATGGTGATAACACTCTATGGTAACAGAGATAACAGTGATCAGATGATGATAACAGTTGTTTATACTAGATTTTGAACGATGTTCGAGACACTCGCGTTCGAGACACCCTTCTTCTGTAAATGAGCAATTAGGAATTTCGACTAGTTGTTACTAGATTTATGTTTCATTGATTTTCTTACATGTGTTGCCTAAATCTACTATGTGTACTTTATAAATAATTAAATGTATAAAATTGTTTTATTAAAGGTTCCATACTGATCCTTGCCCATGCTATGTCATTAGGGCGCAGGGCAGGAGTGTTTGAGTTCAGGAGATAGGTAACGTGGCAGGTGCTGCGAAAGTTGGTGACAAATTACTGGTCTGACATGGAGCGAGATATGCACAGAGTGGATGTGCGTTTTGTAACAAGTGAAACAAGAAAATATCTACATATGTATAATAAAAGCATAACGAATTTGTACGTGTCTGTACATAAAATATTGTTTGAAAAAAGTCATACAGTGTAAACTACAGGTGATACAGAGCCCAATACAATTTTTTTTTTTGAATTTTTGACTGTCCGTCTGTCTGTCTGAACCCGCATTACGCATTACCCACTGAACGGATTTTAAGGAAACTTGGCATAATTATAGCCTACGTACCAGGTCAACTTTTTATTCCATTCCACTGCAGACTTCCCATGGGAACGCGAACGGAGTCGCAGGCACCACTAGTTTTGAAATAATTATTTTAACCCACGACTACGTTCCCATGGACTTTTGATCTATATAAAACTTACCCTAAATTTCAACCTGGCACATTAGTCATAACTATGGCCATATTTTATTAAAATCCGTTCCATGGTTTTTAACAGATAGCCAGACGAAAATTTGCATTGGGTTCCGTATCATTGGCAATAATTTTCTTCAAAACATATTTCATGTAGAGATATAGTTTTTCTAAGATTTTATCATATGTATATATAAACTGTGTCTGTGAATTCGGTCGCGTGGACTCTAGTGTACTTTTTATTGAAAGAAAGTGGTAGAGTAACAGACAGTGCACCTCGTGGTTAGTTGATACTGCCGTCCATGTGCTTTCGTGATACATGCCAAGATTAATTAGGAATGAAAAAAGTTAGATGGCATAACCACTCTTAAAGGTGGATTTATTTTTTATTTATTTATACTTCATTGCACATAAATATTTTATAAAAAACGGACTTAATGCCTTAAGGTATTCCCTACCAGTCATCCTTTGAGTAAAAATAAATAAATACATACGTGAATACATATATATTTGATGAGCCCGCCCTATACAAATATATTGTTCTGATTTTTTTTTAAAAATATTACATTTTTATACTTTTGGAACTGCTCAACGGATTTCAAACTTGATCCAAACTATGTTTGTAATAAAGGATAACGGAAAAATATGTATAGATGTCCTCGAAAACACAAAATTAGTTATATAAGCTCATAGATTATAAAATTGTGAAATAAAATTTTGAGATTTCCTAGATTTATAATCTATTAAGAACCGTTTAATAAATTAATATCTACCAAAATCGTTACATGCTATTGCAACTGCTAGAGCAATTATTGAAAAAGATTTTAACAAATAAATATAGGAATAAAAAGCGGTTTATATCAAGGTTCCACATTGAAGTATCTATAAAATTTCATGTGAGGTATATCTCAAGTGCGTCGATACATATTGTTTATCTTTGAATATTTTCATCCATTGTTTTTTCATTTACAGCTAGTTCACATTACACGGCTGGAGCCGCCCGGTAACCCCGAGATAGGAAGAATAAACTTGCGCGGAGCGCGTAAATTCAAATCAACCGCGCAAGTTAAGTGTAAACGGTTAAATATACCAGTAATAAAACAAATACCAGAGCGGGAGCGATCGCGCGGTTCGAACCTCGTAATGCGTATTATCCGTGAAGTTATATATGTATGTATTTATTTGTATCTATAGCAAAACAGCGAAATAAGTAACTGAAATATATGTATTCCTACATCAAACTTATTGCTATTAACAGATTCCACTATGTTATATTACTATATTACACATATTAATTTTAAAATTTACGGAATGCATACCCTTGTTCTAACGTGAGACTCAGTGATGCCGCGTGCGTGTATGAGAGGGAGAGTATGAAGCGAATGTCTATGATTGAAAAACTAAGGATAAAAAATGCGTGTATGCATGTGTGGTGGTGTGAATGAGTGTGACCATAGAAATCTATATAATACGAGAATAGAAGTCGTAAACTCAGATGACCTTGTCGCCACACTGGTTATGCGTAGGCCACATTTAAAATTCGCGCTATCCACAATTGGTACCTGATAGAGATTTCTTGGATATCTCCCTAAAATGCCGCATCCATCCTTCTTCAATCAGTAGCAAATTACCATGCGCCGAAATTTGGCTTAAGGAGTCGTTAAGGCAAAAATAAGGCGAACTCGTCACCGTAATGAAAAATCTTCCCGGAAAGAGCCAGAAGGGTCAGGGAAAGGAAAGTTCCAATTGCAAAAGTTTTCTTTACGATATTTTACATGTCTCAAGAAATATGTAGGTTAAACTGAAGAAAGGTGTCTCTATATCAATATCAGTCTTTACCGTCCCATTGCAGGACACAGCGTTCCCCTAATAAATCACTATAAGGCTATAGTCCACCACGTGGGCTCAATGCGAATTGGTTGATACAAATGACCCAGTTTTTTTTAAATTCTGGTGCATGCGGGTTTTCTCAGGATGTTTCCCTTCACTGTCAAGCCCGTGATGATTTAAAAATTAACTCGTGGGCCGTGTGGTCTCGGCCAGCTTTAGAATAGCCCCACTCTATCTCTTCCCGTGGGCATCGTAAAAGGAGGCTAAGGGGTAACGCAGCGACTACCACAAGCCCCGTGGAACTACACCACCTCTAAAAGTGTGGACTCAGCAATCCGCTTGACAATGGCGTTTTAAGGCCATACATCTCTCATGCCCGAGACAATGTGCAAGGGCCGGTTCGTCTACTGCTGGCAGTAGACGATAAAAGTGTTCTAGACGAATGTCTCCACATACTTCTATTTAACTTTTTGAAGTTATTATGATTGTAACAAATTTTGTTATGGACGCAGCCACCACCAACATATAATTAAAAGACTGATCCTATTTGTTTCGACAAATGATGATTGTGGATTGGTTAAATTTGTAAATACGATTGATTAGAACATAACTAGTTGTAAACTATTGATATCAATGACTTAAAAATTTAATTTTTGAAAGTTCAAAACATCATAATTGTGGAACTAATAAACAGATTAGACCCATATGTGAACTTAACCAAACATATTGTACTCGAAATATTTGTGGCAAATTTCAGTTGGTTTGATTCACATTCAAATTAATTTATTTGTAGAACATATGTAGTTATGATGAGGGAAACAGCTTGCAAAAAAAACTATGTCTAACCGTTAGGCATACAAATATAAATAGACTTGTATACAAATTTGTATACAAATACAAACATATATATATATATATGTATAATTTCGCTATGTTAACATTAATTAATATGTCAACATTTGATTAAAAATTTAGATTCCAGTTTTTGTTCAAATTTCGTTATAAAGAAGTTTTGCTGACTGTTGGACACTATTGGTCGAGATTCGGTGATTTTTTATCTAAATTGTAAAGTCGGTAACATGACGTCGTGATTACCCTAAATTTTTGTTCGAAATTCAGTGTAGTACGTAAGTTACAAGCTTATTCGTAAATGAGTAACGTTCTTTGAAATTTCGAAGTTATTACAATTAACGCCTTCGTATTTTACAAGGTTTGTTATTTTCTCGTTTGTTTTAATAAGCACGGTTTATGTGTGGTACAAGTGAGTACGCGGAACGGATAGCGACGCAACAAACAGGAAATAATGTTGTGCTCCTATTTGAGAAATCTTTTACGTTCTTTTTTTAACTTCCATTTCCGATTTGATAATGAGTGTGCCGGCTTTATAATCATAGAGAGCCCTATTTTTAATCTCCGACATAAAAGTCTGTTTGTCTGAAGCATCGTAACTGAAGCAGAATTATTATTTTTTTATTCTATTAAAAGGAATATTTTTTCGGGAATTTTTGTGTGTATAAAATGTTGTGTCACAACTTTAAGGTGATGAGTATGTTAAACTATTGCTGTCACCGAAGTAATAATTGTGTGAAAACATTTTCTAATATTTTCTTTTTCGCGATTACTATACATAGCAATTAAACAACTTTGAACGGTTTAAATCGCGTATATTTGACATTATTTATATCCCGACGTTTCGAACACTTTGCAGTGGTCGTGGTCACGGGGTGACTGTGACCTGTGACCACGTCCACTGCAAAGTGTTCGAAACGTCGGGATATAAATAATGTCAAATATACGCGATTTAAACCGTTCAAAGTTGTTTAACATTTTCTAATTTCTATTTTCAATATGGTATTTTTATTCAATATTGTATGGTGTTATGGTGTTGGCCGTGTGGTGTCGGCTGTTTTTAGAATTGCAGCATCCTAGCTCTTCCTGTGGGTGTCATGTAAAGCCCCGAGGAACTACATCACTTCTAAAAGTGTGGACTCTCCAATTCGCTTGGTCAACGTGGCGTTTTGATGCCTTACATCCCTCATACACGAGTCACATTGAGTCACATGAGGAGGTCCATATCCAGCATTGGACACTGAAACGGCTGGTTGCATTGTATTATATTTGGGCATCTTTCAATTTATATATATTTTTTATCTGTAACCATTGCATATCTAAAAAAGGGCAAAGGTCCGCAAAATCGCCCATCGCTTTTCACTTGGTCCAAGGTAAATGTGTGTTAAATGGTAAACTCGATAATTTCCAAGCCTTCCAACCGAAAGGAATACTTTCCAAAATTCGTTAATGACTGAAGTTTGCTGCGAAAGGCTTTCGTAAAGTTACTCGTATGTGTCACTTGATTCGACCTACATTTGTACTTTAAGATTTTCGAGTTGCGAAGTTATTATACTGGTTATTTAAAGTTTCGTGTTTGTTTTGTATTTAACATTTTTTTTTGTTCATTTGTTGTATATAAAACAAAGATATAAAGAGTGCTATATTTCTTCTTCTTTCTAGTTATTTTTAAACTTTATATTATAGTATATTGGAATTCAGTTATGTATAATTATTTTCAATCTTCTATCTATATTTATAAGTGTAATAATATCATACATGTCTGTATAAAGACACGGTCTAACAAAATCCTAACATTTTATATTTGTTAAAACAAGTCATTTTCATAAATTTTGATTGTTTGGCAAAAACACATCGCAGAATCTTGGGCAAAAACGAATGTTAATGAAATTAAAAACCTATGTAATGAATTTTAATGAAACTGGTCATAATATAACTGGGTTAATGTGCTCGGTTGATGTCATTTTTTACGCAGATCCTTCCAAGGTTACCGCGGGAATTATCACAAATCTGAAGTTGCAGTATCAGTTTTCACATAAGTCACTGCATAGATTTTCCCATGAGAATCAAACTAATCACACATATTCTAACGCCTGTGCAAAAGAAGTCGCGGGCTATGTTAGTCTCTCCCTGCCCCGAGGCATGTCTCCACACTGGGTCTTCTGTTCTTCTAATCCAGGTAATACGCTGGTATGACACGACTTGTACCAGGTACAAGTTGACGTGGCCCAAGGGCGTTTGAAGCTACGCTTCCCGGTACTGGATTTTTGGAACGAAGTTCCTTTATCCGGCTTGCGGTAGGTGTGATTCGAGAGACAATGTAACGTCACGTAATATTTTTACCCCCTCCATACGCCTTTCCCTTTCTCTGTGCGTGTGTGCGTGCAAGTATAGAGAGCGAGACTCAAGCAGAATAGCAGACGCGCAGACTAGTGCGTGGCCGGTTGTATAACCTAAATTTTTTATTTTTTATTTGATTCCTTATTTTAAATTATTTGCATTGAAAATGCGATACAAAATAAAAAAAAAAATGTATGAGGATCTTCGTTCCTGACGGGGTCCCCTGACCTCACACATTTTTATTTTATTTTTATTACATAAATCTAAAGCTTATTTGCATGCAAAGTTCACATATTTTATTATACTATACTGAAGTAATATATTTGCAATTCTTATAAATATCGTTTTTTTTATAGATGGAAAGGTGGCAGACGAGCATACAGTCCACCTGATGCTTAGTGGATACTGTCGTCCATAGACATCCGCGATGCATGACAACATCAGTCCAATTAATTAATTAATATTAATAGTTAATTAATGGTGTTAACAAGTTAAAATGTTAAAAAAATAAATTTAATTAATAAACAATACTTAATTAATAATAATTATACAAAACAAAATTTACTAACTGCGTGTCTTTCTGACTTAGAAAGATAAAATTTAAAGGTCATTGTCAGAACTATATTAGTTCCTTGAAAATGGATAGAATTCTCCCAGTTTTGTGAGTAAAGTAAAGTGATAACTGAAATTTAATGAAAATGCAGTAGTGCATTAAGTATATATTGAAACAATGCTTTTAAATTTAAAATTTTGTTCTTGTGTTCGTCTAGCATCATCGATTTGAGAATACATACTAAATATGTTACACGAGCACTCTAGGGCAGGCACTTTACAGTCTACAGTGTTCTATGTTCACTAGCTCTCGAATTATTACGTAGTTCATAAGTTACAAATTTGACTTTTACCTCTCCTGTAGTATACGAACCCTCCCTCATCTGCAAAGGCAGCCTCGTCGATGAGTATGGTGGAGTAGGAGCGCCAATAGCATCCTGTGGACGATTGTGGCCAAGGCCGACTGTCCCTTCCAGATGCACTGAATGAAGCTGGCTTTAGGTATAAGTTAATACTAAGTACTGACATTAGTTTAAGTTGTAACTTACTAACAATATATATTGTAGTATATTACATAAATATACTACAATATACTACAATAGTTACTAACAATATATATTGTTAGTAAGTTGTAAATAATACTTCTATATTTGTATACCCACAAACATTTTAGTTTTAATTCGATTTTGTATATAAATTTGATTTTAGTTTTCAATTTGAATGTCGTTTTAATTTAATTTCTTTTGACGTTGTTTTAAAATTGTCATGTGTGGATTTTTGTTTGCCGTTTACGGTCTTGACATTAACTTCGTTAGTATTAAAAGTTTTATGACAAAAGAGCTTTCATTATAGGCATATCTCAAGTGTGTTGGTACAAATGGCAAAATAGGTAAATTTGCAAGCAACATACTTTGTTCACAGACCAGACGCTCAACCGACTGTACTATAGAGGCTATGAGAGCCGTCGGTAAAATTTTGTTACACATTCCAATTCGTGAATCCGTCAACGTCGTATTTATCTATATATGCGTGTGTTGTTGTACATAGTGAGCAAGGCCAATTGTCTGCAATGTCATCTATTTTGCTGTATGTACATGTTGTTTATTGTTTGGGACAATTTTACGTATCGTCCTTGTATGAAATGTAGCGCGCTTTTGGAAGATATTCGTGCGAAACAGTCTAGAACAGTCTAAGAAACAGTCTAGTCGAACTGAGTCTAGTCTCAGATAACTGGGTAAATAAACTAAGTTCACATTTCAAATAATCGTTAATGCAATAATGTCTACAATTTGAGCTCAAAAGCGAGCACCAAACTAAATACCCGTCGAACCGCTCAGCGCGATCTTAAACTATGTTCAACATTTCAATATTAACACAAAGTATCTAAGTATGTGCCGCGTTGTACAGATAGTGCTAAGTGCAGCTGAGTGTGTGGTCGAAGTTAAAAGCGATGAACGAGCAAGCTAACATCAATCAAATCAAATATATATGTATATGAATATAATAAAATCGTAATAGTCTTGTCTGTATATGAAATATTTTTCGAAATAGTGATTACAGTATAAAGTACTCGTAATAAGGATATAGAGCCCAAAAGGATGGATTTTGATGAAATTTTGCACAGTTATAAATTATGTGCCAGGTTTACATTTAGGGTACTTTTTATCTAGATCGGTTATAGGCTTCCCACGGGAATCACAAGTTCACGCGAACGAAGTAGCAGGCATCGCTGGTTGTAATATAAATGACGATCAGTAAGTATTCAATTTATTAGTATTCCATTCCATCAGCCTATATCTTTCCACTGCTGGATATAGGCCACTACCAACGATCGCTACCGCACAGAGTCTTCTGGTCTTCTCATTCAGTCATTACCGACAACTTTCTTCAAGTTGTGGGTCCATCTAGCCCGAGAGGACCCAAGTACGCTTACAATGAAGCATGGCCGTAGTCTCCATTTGAGGACTTGTTATCCCCATTGGTTGTCAATTTTGCGGCAGGTAAAGTCTGACCATTACCACATTGGCTTACTTATCCTGTGACTTTTATAGTTTGGCAAATTCTCTAGCGATCTTATATTTTTTTATTTTATTTCATTTATTTTGTAAAACGGCTTACAAGACAATGAAACAAGATTAAATACTAGGCTAACTACTATGCTATAACTAAATGTCACTTTACTTACAGGCTATTACTGTAAAGTAAATGTACAATATTAACATTGTTGGAAATAAGTTTTTAACATTGTTGGAATGTTAACATTGCTGGGAATAAGTTTTTAACATTGTTATAATGTTAACATTGTTGGGAATAAATTTTTAACATTGTTGGAATGTTAACATTGTTGGGAACAAGTTTTTAACATTATTGGAATGTTAACGTTGTTGGAAATAATATTCACTTTAATTGGACGTTTAAACCATGCATACGAGAAACGATACGCGATATTCTTTTCTTTCTACTTAGAAAAAAAAACTTTATAAGAGCACTATTTATCAATTTTTTAAATAGCCATTATACAATACATAGGTCACACTGAAAATTTCCGGAACTGGTCACTTACATAAACAATATTTAAAAAGTAATTTAAAAATAAACCATATTTGAAAATGGAACTCATTGGCTATAGAATAAAGTTTGTTTCATCTAACAATCATTTGTTTTTTCAGTGTGGCGTCATTTTAAAAATTGCGTGCCTGCATTACGATGGATTTAACTCGTGAACATTTTTGCTGTATGATTTTATACGATTTTAAATGTAATTTAACAGCTCAGCAGAGCCTTACTCGGCTTCAAACTGCTTTTGGTGATGAAACACTAAGCTAGACGACAATTTATAGCTAGTTTTCAGAATTCAAGCGCGTTCGTGTCAATCTCAGTGACGAATTTCATGAAGGTCGGCCATCCACCGCTGTCAACAACAAAAATATCGATGCTGTACGCCACATGATTGAAATAGACAGGCATGTGACCTACCATGAGATTCAGGCATCCTTAGACATAAGCATGAGTCAGACACAATCAATCTTATACAAACATTTGACCGTGCGAAAGCTGTGCTCGCGGTGGATCTCACACAATTTGACTGAGACTCAAAAAACGGAACGCGTCACTTGGTGCAATGCCATGTTTACGAGATTTAACGAAGGGGCGTCAAATTTGGTGTAGAACATAGTAACAGGTGACAAAACATGGATGTACAGCTACGACTCCGAAACAAAGCAGCAATCGATCATTTTGATCTATCGAGATGAGCCGAACCTTACCAAAGTGGCGCGTGTGCAAAGTGCCGCGAAGCAAATTCTTTTTTTAGGAAAACTGTACACGTGGCTACTGTTGCTTTGGAGAATCGTCGTACTGTGAATGCTGATTGGTACACAACCATTTGCTATAGTATAACATATATTTATTTTATATGTATAACATTCATTATTTAGGTATATGTATATAAATATATATATATATGAATTTTGTAAGTATAACTGTATTATTATACATACACATTTACTGTATTACCGTGGTATTTATTTCATATTATGTGGGAACAATAAACTATTAAATAAAAAAATAAATGCATAAGTACCTTATTTCCGTTTACTGCTAAGTTTTACAGATAGCAATGGAACGTTTGAATATGTAGATATATATAAATAATATTATTACCAATGTCTGTATTTTTTATTAATGTACGTTTAATTATTTTGTCGACTGCTGACTTGCCTGTCACCTACTTTTTACAAAAGATATATCGACACAATCCTAGATGAAAGTTAAGTCATCCAAGGTAGGTAGGGTAGGTAAGTGTAGCTAGTGAAAATTGTTGATCTTTTCTGACATTAATTGTAGTAAATTTTATTAACATTCACTTTGCTGTTTCAGTGGTTATTACGTTGTATATTATTTACCTTCACCTTCAACTATCTTATTTTATATTTCAATTAATAATATTACCTGCACCAAGAAAAAATAATTTACAGAAAAGTTCTTCAATACAAATAACAACCGAGATTAACACTTATATAGATATATCAGTATGCAATAATGGAATTGGAACTGGACCTGGCAATGGAAAGTCCACACACCTATAAACAGTCCCTGTAATCCTCCCCACTATGGCATTATTCTAAAATCAGTCCACAACAGTCTGTAAAACATTCAACATATGTACATCCACCGTACATAAAAAGTTTCATGAGTTTTAATTTAGGAACTTCCTTGAATTTTTATTGTAATCCCCAATAAAAGAACGAGTGACATATTGATACAGTTGTAAAATCGCTACCCGCTCCGCTCATGTCTACTATTTTGACCCACAGGCTAATTTATACATAGTGAATAGCTGGTGTTTCAACCGTCACGGTGAAGTATTTGTGTTTAGCTTAACTACGAAGCGGGGTTATACGGAATTGTATGCTTTATACTTAGATGTTTTAAGAGCATAACTCTCCCACGATATATTATTATTCATCTTGACCTACATTTGTAAATGGCTACCATTTTAGTAGGGATGTAATGAATGTTCGCTTTCGTAAGACACGAAAGATTCGCAAAGAGTATTTTCACATTGGGTTTTGCTTTCGTTGATTTAATTGAGACATTTTTGGCTTTCATGTTTTATTTCATTTCATTGGCAATAAGACTCATTTTTTATCAGTTTTCCCTAATGTTCGTACGTGTTTCGGTAGTGAGTGAGATATGTCAGAGCCCATTCCCATCCCATTCTCCCAACCATTTTTTCCCTATCCATTCCTTAATCTGCAAAAGTATGCAGCGCATCCGGGGGCGTGCCAACGTTTCTCATTCTGGACTGTTGTTGGCATGTATTGCGGATGTCTATGGACGACAGTATCCACTGACCATCAGGTGGATTGTTTGCTCGTTTGCCGCCTTTTTTCTATAAAAAAGAAAAAACAAATCAGAGACAGAAAAAAACGATGTACTTTCGTCTTGTTTTAAACAATTTCGTAATGAATGATCCCTTTAGTGGAGGCACAGGGTTTCAGTACTTCTAATGACATTACATAAACAACATAATGTTCAAAGCAGAGTTTACGAACCACTGACTCAACGATATTGACATTTAAACATTTTTGACCACTCGGACATTTGTTCGGAGATCAAGAGAAATAAAGTTATTCATTTAGAACATCGATTCATTACTTTGAAACGGAAAATATTTAATATTATGGTTAGTAGAAGAAAGGGATTATTATTTTTAGGACCAAAAGTCACTGAAACGTTGTAATTTCTTTTTAATGAGTCTGCTGCGATACGTAAACATTTCCAAAATCGTTGGATTTTAATATTAATTTCTAGCGCATTAATGTGCCTATAAGTAGACCTGTTGTCGACTTTATTATATATCCTGGATACATATTTGTCACAGGATCGATAACGGATGGGCTAGGTGAGATGGAGACTATGTACCGGAAATCGTATTGTTGAACTTTCTTGGGCCACATGGAATGACGACTTAAATATCGCCGACGGTGGCAGAATGAAAAGAATCGAAGATAGTGTGTGATGGCGAGCCTTGAGAAAGGCCTATATCCAGCAGTAAAGCATAATAAAGCCAATATTGACCAGGAACATTAAATTTATTACAATTCAAAAACATGCTCTGGGGTTCTTATAAACTTGAGTACTGAAAACTACCAAAAAGTAGGTGCTGTTAGAAAAAATATAGATCCGAAAATCATCAATTACTTTCAAAACTAAGTCTATCAATTACACACGTGTAGTTTCATTCCAACCTGTTAAAGCCTTTATGCTAGTGACGATATGGGTGAAAATGGTTTAAATTAAGTTGAGGGTATAAGAAAAAAGGGCACAACTGGTGAGAAACTTTCGCATATTATCTTATATCATAAAGGGAGAGATTTATGTAGCGAGGAGAAAGGTTGAAGTGGGATGGTCAGATACCTTCTGATAGTAAGGCCGATAACATACTGCAAGCAAGAAAGCGAGATATGTAAGCTATTTTATGGCACGTAAAATGCGAAATTATTTAGCCACAATGCAAGCTCAGAATACTAATGTAGTAAAGACAAGTGTAAGTTGCTATTGAAGATAAACATTTGTCCGGGTCTGCGTGGTGTGTTCGTCTTTGTATGTGTTTCTGGACCCACGACACAGGGAATCCTAATATGGGCTGTAGAATGTGACGTTATTTATGTATTTATTTATTTCCAGACCCGATTTATGAATCGGACATGCCAAAGTTCGCCATTTTTTAATATTATTGGCATATTGTCCATGGGCTACAGTGAGGACTATGTACTCTCGTTCACCATATCCTTTCTATAAAGGGTTAATAAAAAAACATTTCTTCACACGAATCACTTGCAACCTGGATGTACGTACAATCGTACGGATTGACAGATATAGGTATCTAATCGTAGCAGTCTGTTTTAGAATGGAGTTCATGAACACGCCACATGGCATATAGTTCATGAACATGCTACATGGCGTACAGTTCATGAACACGCTACATGGCGTATAGTTCGTATTAACGTACATAGCAACAAAGACAAAGCCTTAATATTTAAGAAAAACATTTTTTGGGTGAAATATCAAGCTCTGAATAAAGCAGTTTTAATGATGGGAATTAAGTATTAAGACTGCAGGCGTGTTTTATTTAACCCTACCATACCTATTTAATAAAAGAAAATATAAATATTCGAGAAAACCGAGTGTAGCGGTTAGTATAAATACTTCATGTATGTGTTTTGCATCCCTCAATTAAAAAATTGTGTTTCACTAACGGAATACATCAGTGAAAATCGAAAATTTATTCGCTCGGTGAACGAATTAATTATCTGGCACAACGCCGTCCACGGATGAATTGAAATGAGGAAGGCGATAATTATTATTCGATCAGGTTACCTTATTATTAATAATTATTAAAAATTACATCGTTCTCTTACCACCGTCAATGTACCTTATTAGAGCGGAACTGGTGTGGCTAGATGGATTGTTAAAAGTGCTAAGAATCTACATTTCTAGTGGAGTGTAGGCTTTCTCGGCCGGTGTCCATATTAATTGAATCTTCCGGGCTACTTGGCCGGAGGTCTTCTGGAATCTCTTTTCTTTCTTTCAAACGTTTCGTCAACAACTGCGGTTGACATCTTCAGTGGCGACTGCGTTCACTTTCGGAGAGATGTTATCTCTTCGGCTTCTCGAGCGCAACTGACTCGACGACTGTGGCGTACCGGTATTTATAGTGGGCGAGGGTAGTTGTGATGGTGTGTGTACCGACGCACCGATATTTATAGTGGGCGAGGGTAGTTGTGATTGTGTGTGTACCGAGTCTGTTTTTGTCCCCCCCTCTCGTCTCTCTTCCCCGTGAGCTTGAGCACTCCGAAGACATCATTAAACTTAAAATATTAAACTTTGTTGTCATGTAATAATTCTGTAATAGTAAAATGAATTTCTGTAATTAGTAAAAAACTATTTTAATTTTAAATCAACTCATTTTAGTATTCAAGTATCAAAACTTCACGGTTTGATATCATTTACAGCGATAAGGCTCGTATTGCCATTATTAATTACTATGCCACGGAATAGTTCATAGAAGGTATTAATTTTTTTAACCTACCTTAGCCACTGCTGGACGTAGGTTTCTCATGCACAGTGCATGACGGATGTATGGCCTTGAATCGCCACGCTGGCTAAGCGGGTTGATGAGACCATTCTTTTGGAGATGGTGTAATTCCTTAGCGCTCGTGGTAGGGGATTTATTAACCTCTATTTGCCTGTTACGATAGCCACTGTTAGATACAGGGTGGAGGTATAATACTAATATGATAGCGAATTATTAAAGCTAGAGAATTAATTACGAGTACTCCGTGTCCCAATTCGGCGAGGACTCACGCGTCACCAACCCCTAAATACTACCCTTTGTGAAAACATTTCAAAAACTCCCATTAAAAAACAAACAAACGGAACGAGCAAAAGTATTTCACAATCCGCATACAAAGACGGCCAAGTGACAAAAGATCGTATCTCCCTTTTTGCGAAACGAGGCATTGTTCTGGCTATATCAGCGTCTAAACATATTTAAATTTAAAAGGACATTGTTTAAAATGACGTTTGATCGATATTGGGCTTCAGTTTCGTGACGGCGTTGCGCGGAAGATATGCAAATTGTGGTGATTAAAAGGTCTGAATCGATTTCGGAAATGTAACTCCTGGGTTTTGTCAAAGGGCTGAAGTTTATAGCTCGTTCCAGAGACATCGTTGTGTTTATTTATTACAAAACTTCTAACTCACCCTTAATCTAATTATAATAAATCCTAAATAATAAATCCGTTTATTTCAGACTATTTCATCCATAAAATTGTTAGTAGAAAAAACTTAAAACTGTCTTAGTATAAAATAACTAAATGAAATAAAATTAAACTTAAAAATGTAATTATTAATACTACATTTTTTTTTATAGAAAAAGGGACAGGCCAGTATACTGTCCACCTGATGGTAAGTGGATACTGTCGTCAATAGAGATCCACGATACGTGCGAACGTCAGTCCAGAAGGACAAACTTTGGCACGCCCCCGGATGCGTTGCCTACTTTTACAGATTAAATAGGGATAAAGCGTTGGGAAAATAGGAAGGGATAGGATAGGATGGGATTGGAATGGGCTCTGGCATATATCACTCGTTACCGAAACACATAAGTATATTGGGGAAATAGGATAAAGTGGGAAATGCAGTACATTTCATGGTAGTCACTCTTCTGTGAAGTAACGTGTTCAGTGGAGTGCGCCCAGCCGTTGTGGGAATGCAGTGTGCACTCTTCCCCTACAAAATTTTTCTCTCTGTAGTTTTACCGACTCTAAATATTCTTGTGTTTAATTTGTCAGTCATTGCAACAAATGGACGCAGCGCACTGCGCTGCCGCTTAAACTCCGGTCACTACCCTGTACTGAGTAATGAGCGCTACTAACGTTTTAGATAGAACAACAAAACTTTATGTTTGTAACTTTTAATTTTTCTGGCCAGTACTTAGTTATATTGTGTTTTAAATTAATTTATAAATTAATTGTTAATTAAATATGGCGTTTTACATTATTTCGGTGATACTTTGAGCACAAAAGAAATCAGAAAGTTTCCGTCTACAAAATACTACAAACAGTACTGTAATAACTTAGATTCACTCGCCGCTTGTTTGGGCTTCAACGTTTCCCCAAGAGAATGTTTATGCTAAAGGATTAAAATATAATAACATTGGCGGCACGTAAAAGGGGCATAAGATAAAGCGGCTGTCGATTTCCCGTCTCGTACCGGCGGACATTTGCATAAGCCGATATCCGGGGAGGTTTGTGGATATCCTGCGGGTTGATACCATAGGTTCTCGCACCAATATCACTTATGGCTCTTGACGTGATTCAAGTCAACTGACAGTGAATCGAAAAGATATCGAAATTTCATTCGGTTGTTATTAAAATTTGGAATGGTATAAATGAAAGTTATTGTAGGAATTTCCATTTTTATTCTGCGGACTCTGTTAAAATAAAAATAGATAGATAGTGTATCACTTTATTGTACACCTAAAACATATAGAGAAATACAAAGTGCAAATAATTAGAAATAAACCCGGCGGCCTTATCATTAAACCTTATTATTGTCATCAGGGTTGATAAGGAACCATTTATTGTCATCGGAGAACCTAAACCAATGAACTAAAGGTGAGTCCTTTAAATTTACTGCTCATTCAGTATATTGTGCTGCTCATTAAATTATTCCTTATAGATGTAGACCCTATATTTAACAAAATATAGTAAAATTAGTCCAATCATTGGTGTTGCCATATAATGGCGGCCAAAAAGCATAATTTAGTGAACATCGTCATTTGGTGACACGTGATTAGGAAAGTATAACTATTCAGACCATTTTTAAATAAATAAATAAATACTCTATTTGCCATACCGGTACACAAAAACACAAAATAGAAAATATGCATATACAGTTCAATGCGCAAAAAATCGCAAACTCAGAGTGTGCTATCCTACACAGCGCTGAGTATCAGCCTGCTGCTGCCTCATTATTACAATGCTTCCAAAATACTACATGTAGACAGTATTTAAAAAAATATTTTACTACATGTCTACATAAGACATGTAGTAAAATGATTTTTTTATAGCGAAGTAGGCGGACAAGCAAGCGGTCCCACGTGATGGTAAGTGTTACGCCGCCCATGGACACCTGCAACACCACAGGGTATGCGGGTGCAAAATCCTATTCACAGCTTTCTTGAAGAACCCCATATCGTAGCGTAATGGAAAGACCTCTTGTGACAGTTCATTCCACAACCTACGGGTTCGTGGTATAAAATGATTTTTGAACCGAACAGTACGCAACACCCCTGTATCGAGAAAACGCGGATGGACCGCACTTCAGTCACGGGAGGTGCGGTTGTAAAACCCGAGGTGGGAATTATACTGAACAATTTTTCAGAGCATTCCCAATTCTAAAGGCGGTAGAATACACAGAGGGACGCAACGTCTCTCCGAACGCCGAGAGGATGTAAACCACCCGTGAGAGTGGGATCGTCGACAATTCGAACAGCACGTCATGGGATAGAGTCAAATGGGTCCAATTGATATTGGATATTGATATGTATATGGAAAAGTAATAAGTCGCATCTTTATTTGGAAATATTTATGTATACAAATTCTTATTAAAATTTCCAAATATTATAGTAAACTTACGTATATATATTAATTATATACTATCATGTTCGTAATGATCATTTTGTTTATTTATTTATATCAGGTGTGTATACATATAACAATATTATAATATAAGACTAATCCTGATCGAGCTGATATGTATACAGGTGTACACAACATTTATAATAATGTAATATTGATTGTATTGTTATATTGACTATAAACATATTAATGATTTGATTATACCAAAAGTATTTCAAAGTGGAAATTAATTAATGACTAAAAACTTTTTCCTAAATGTGTATGTAATTTTGTGTCTCTTTCAACCATGGTCGAGTAAAAAGCGAGAAGCGATCGAAAACCTATAGCAGTGGCCTCATTGGAATAGGATATACTGTTAGAATCGTTGATTCCACATCCGCACACTTGTCGACTTCGTGTCGAGTGTTGAGGCGCCAAGTGGGGATGGTGATACGTGAGAACATGTTGCGGGGTAATTTTATAGAGATCTGTATGTCGATGGTAATAAAAACTATATTTTTTATTTAAAGTGGCGAGGAAATAAACAGCGATATTTGTGGCCATATTGGAATCAGAATATTGGAATCGTTGACTATACATCTATATATTCTGTAGACCGTATTGAGTGTTGAAGGGTCAAATGGGAATAAGATTATGTTGCAGGGTAATTCTATATAGATCTTGATGTATATAGAGAGAAAGGCGTATGGAGGGGGTAAAAATTTTACGTGACGTTACATTTTCTCTCGAATCACACCTACGGCAAGCTGCGTAAAGGAACTTCGTTCCAAAAACTATAATTTGTATTTAAGATAATGAAATATTGAGAAAATTAGCCGCGTTGTTTGTGGTCGAATTGGAATCAGAATATTATTGGAATCGTCGGTTCAGAATATTTCGTCTATCTGGTATTAATATTGCCTAAATATATTGTGAGTTTCCTTTAATAGGCTGATATTTATCACAGAAAATATGTAAGTGGAGAGTATTTTAACCACAAATAGTTTTGTGATTTAGGTATACGACTACCGTTGAAAAAAGACCACTTTGTGTTTTGTGACACCAAATAGAATACCTAATTAAAGTTTCCATTCATCCGCTGTGAATAGTGTCTAGACGAGAAAGCTAGTCCCTTGGATTTAGGGTAAGGTTGATGTTGAAGCAAAAAAAGGCAAATAAGGCGAAAAATTTAAATTTGGGTGAAATTTTAGATAAATTATTTTCTCAGTATTTCTATTTGTTATTTTTCACGACTATTGCCATATAGTCGGCTACATCTAGCTCACTGTCAGCGGCTTATTGTCTACTGTGAGTGTGTGTGTAAAAAAGATTTCTTGAATCGGTTCATACCGCGACGTTTGCTCAGGTGGTAGGGTTTCAAGAAATGAATAACGGCCAGTCCTCATCTCAGCAACTTATTCGACTTAATTTATATGTATATTTATACAATATTTAAATAGAAAAATGACGGCTGACGAGCATATAGTCCACCTGATGGTGAGTGAATACTGTTGTCTATAGCCATCCGCGATACATACCAGCATTAGTCCAGAATGACAAACGTTGGCACGCCCCCGGATGCGCTGCCTACCTTTGCAGATTAAGGAATGGATTGGGAGATTGGGAGGTGGGAGAAAGGAAAAATGGGATGGGAATGGGCTCTGGGTACATTGGGGAAATACGATAAAGTAGGAAATGTAGTACATTTCAAGGTAGTCTTCTGTGAGAGAGGGGTAACGTGGCCAGTCGAGTGCGCCCAGCGGCTGTGGGAATGCAGTTTGCACTCTAATAGAGTGTAATAGGCACGTTGTTATGTATCGAAAAAAAACAGAATGAATCAAAGAGCGATAGAATCATAGAGTTTAGAGCGAATTTGAATTTAAGTTTTCATTAGCGACCAGTTCTTAGGGATTTAGTAGAAAGAAGTTCGGTAAAGATCAATACTGGCATACTACACGCAGGCCACCGAGGTTGACTTCACTACGGCGATGTCTGCTACTTGTATTTGACAGAAGCACAATTTAATAAACTTGAGCATCTTCAGAATTTCATCACACGGTTCGGTATTTGAACTGCGCAAATATGACCATATTTCTCAATTTTTTCCCGTTCACACTTAATTAAGATTTTCATTATTTTCATCGAAAATGTATGAAATAGCAAATTTTTCCAACTCAAATGACTACACAGCGCATTGTCGTAGAGATTTAGTGTTTAAATGCTTAAACTAACAAGTTCTAACAGAATATAGAATACTTTTAAGAATTCATGAAAACTGAATGTTGTCAAGGACAATCAACTACGAAATTATTTTGTCACTGTAATTTGTTCCCAACAAAATTGACTAATTAAAAAAGCGCTCAACACAATAGCACAAACAAACAGTCGTATACAACATTGTAAAAGTTGGGACAAAGGCAGTCGCAAACGAAAGAAAGTTAATTAGAGAGGAATGAGGCAGCACTCGACCGGCAACTAAATTGCTAAGTTTGTTGTAATATGAGAAGTTTCGAATTGTGACCTTGCTCTTAAGTGATAGTTATAAACATACTTTATGGACAGATATAATTTACATTATATAAGCTAGCGGTGCCACCGACGTGATTCCCGTGGGAACTCCGTAACGGTTCGGGATAGATGCACCCTAAATGTTATCTCAAGTCATAAGCTATAACTATGCTAAATTTCATTAAATTCCGCCCAGCCGTTTTTGCGTGATGCGCGCTAAGGCAGACAGACAGACGCACAGACAGAAAGACACAGAAAAAAACAGACAGATAAAAGTGAAAAAATGTTGTTGCGAGCTCTGTATCACATGTACTTTAGATTGCGATGATATTTCTTAAATATATCACGTACAGACACGGCTCTATTACAATTTTATTATATGTATAGAATATAGATATATGTATAATATAGTTTTTACAATACACTAGTGTGTGTCTGCTTTGTATGTATTGGCTAGAATCCTTACATATAAAAAGAGATTATATATGCTTCACAATATGCCTTTAAATACATTGACGAGAATGTTATATTTGCGTATACGGATATTTATCCACAAAATTGACGAGTGCCTGTAGTTACAAGAACCAAATGTAATGTAACTATATGAAGGTCATTTGGCGTCTAGACTCAATCTATATATAATACAGTCTGAGAGCACTTGTGTTTTAAAAAACGATTAATACGTAATTATTATTAGCATGTAAATATTTAATTATTTAATTTTTATTCCTTTCAATTCTCAATGTTAATAATACATTTTGTTTGCGATTAAAAATAAATAAGTGATATTTACTCTGAGGAGCTACATCAGCACTGAAAGAGAGGCGTTTTAAGGCCATACATTCCCCGTGCACGTGACAATGTGCATGCGATGGCCCGTGTCCAGCGGTGGATACTGAAAGGGCTGGTAGCATTGCATTACACATTTGTTTGCTTATTTTTATTGCTTCTTATACGAAACCAGCAATAGATGTGTGTCAAAGAAAATTATGCTTTGTGCAGTAAAAAATCTGTGACAACTTGTAAATAACAAAAAATTGTGTGCGGTCAGGGGACCCCCGTCAGGAACGAAGATCCTCACGCATTTTTTTTAAAACTCCGAAAGCAATTCGAAATAAAATCTGTATAGTTCATGTGTTTTTTTTATTTTGTATCATATTTTCAATGCAAGTAATTTAAAATAAGGAATCAAATCAAAAATCAAAAATTTAGTTTATACAACCGGCCACGCACTAGTCTGCACGTCTGTTATTCTGCTTCAGTCTAGCTCTCGACACTCGCACGCACACACACACACAGAGAGAGAAAGAGAAAGGCGTATGGAGGGGGTAAAAATCTTACGTGACGATACATTTTCTCTCGAATCATACCTACCGTAAGCCGCGTAAAGGAACTCCGTTCCAAAAACACATTTAGGGTACTGAAGAAACATAAAACCTTATAGTTTCATAAGGTTTTATGCTTCTTCTTCAAATACATACATATATACATTCATCTGTAGTATGACATACGAGTATATACATTCCATGGTAAGTAATTTCGTTGCTATGTACATTAGTTCGAAACACACCATTTTAGTTTGACCATGCCATCTCCATCCAGGCCTCTCCCAAGGACCGCCACCATACACAATTTTTCGCTTTTCTCATTCTGCCACTACCGGAGACTTTCTTCACTTAACGGTCCTGCTACAGATAATAGTAATTAGGGCATGAACCTCCCAAAGAAAACCAAAACAGTAAAGCATCGCTTAACCTGTTATTGTACTCTTCGCTTTGAACGATCAAATATAAAGTTTATATAAATGAGGGTCCGACTGTGTATAAATGCATTTGACGCTTTTCGCACACTCCTGTTCCGCACACTGTAATATTCAATTTGCCCAACAATTTACTATTTAAAAAGGGATGGAATTTTTTAAAACAAAGTACACACCATCTTAGTAAAAAGCAAATAATATTCACCCCAAGCGGTGAAACTTTCCCAACGACGCAATCTTTATTTCACTGCACACCCCATTTATTGAAAATTTACTTTTGTCCGCGAGTTTGCCCGCCTGGCAGTAATTTATCCGCGAAATTGTTAAAGATTAGGTACCTTGTTTTATAAAACCCGCTATATTTCCTAAACCACAGGCTTAATATTTATGAAAACTATATGAGAACATTCCGGATTAAATACTCTATAAAACGGTGAAAGTTACAATAAAATCGGAGTAGTAGTTTCCAAAATTATACAGGCAGACAAACGAACACACAAACAAACAAACAGAATTTACCCTTTAAGAGAGAGATTTTAAGGATAATAGCCATGCGAATAAAACTGTTGGGTAATCAACTTAAGTGTTTCAAGTTATGCCAACTTAGTTTCGGTACTTAGTGCTTGCGTCTGCAATTGCTAAGTATAAGTACTTTAAGAGACGGGACTACTTAAGTCTAACTTTGAATGTGTTTTAAAATTGTTATAGCGGACTTAAAAACGGTTGCGGATTACTTCTCTTATGTTTAGTTAATAACCTAGTTTTCGGTAAATGGTTACTATCTACTGTTTTCTTCCGGTAATTTTTAGTTTGTTTTAAATTATTTTATTACATTTAACATCTACTTTAACATTTAATTTATTACATCTAAATTAGATATTAAAAATATTTCATCACCAACACATACAAAATATCACCATTGATTTGTGATTTTATAAGATGCAAATCAGATCCAATCTGATCGACAGAAGACATTAAAATAAACAAAAAATGTTCTAAAGTAAAAAATTCTAAGGCGTCTAGAAATCGACAACATCGAAAGTTAAAACTTTGACCTTGATAATCTCAGTTCCGAGATGTTTTAGGAGATTTCACCAAATTGATATTTTTGTTTTTTTTAATTCTTTTATCGATTTATTATAGTCCGGTTGATGGCCGCATAATTTTTCAAAACGATGGAAAGTAGGTTGCCAAACTCCATACAAATATGTCCCAATTCCTTAGACCGCGTTTCAAATGTCTCGGTTTTAGTAATGCTATGTAGAGCATTACAGCCCTACTCTCTACGAGTAATTTGGTTGATCGATGTGTAAACAGCCACAATCGCAAAAAAAGCTTCAATTCATTGGGCAAACAGAAACATTCTATAATCATTACACCCAAGCCAGATAAGCAGACCACAAAACGTTGGGTACGTTCGATGAGAATAAATAACCAATTTGATAAAAAAAAATGGCAGAATGCGCATTTATCAAAGCCTGGTGCGATCCCGAGTGACGTTTCACTGTACATAGATATAAAGTATTTTAGAACTGACACAAATATTTTTACTCATATTATAATATTTTTTTATTACATAAGAAATAAATAACACGTAGTTCCTACCTAGTTACGAGTACTTACGGTCTGAGTACTGAGTCTGAGTACTGAGGTCTGAGTCTGAGTACTTACTTACGAGAAACGGTCGTGTTCAAAGGTTAAAAACCTAAGCGAGCGGGTATGAATAGTGTTATTATGTACATGGGAGTAAATTAATCACCAATTATCTCCCTGAAATTGCCTGGAAGAAATCGCTTTAGCAATAAGGCCGCCAGTTGTAATTTTAATTACTTGTATTTTGTATTTTTTGATGAACAATAAACTATATCTATACTTTACTAATATAAGTATACTCGTATTTGTACTGTCTTGATTTCCTGGTCCACTAATGTTGGATAGCTGTCTTGAGATTTGTTGAATTATTTTGTAAAATAACTGTTATTTATAGCCTGACCAAGAAAATAAAAACCTCGTCATGATGCGTAAAACTATATAAGTAATATCTTCTACTGACAACACTAACTAGCTATGAAAAAAGCAAATGTGGCGCCCCCACAGCAAGTTTTTTATTTTTCTGGTCAGGCTTTAAATAAGCTGACAGGTATCCATAAATTATAAATAGAACAAGAAATTTACTTAATATTAATCTTAAATTTACTTTTAATACGTAGTTAATTATTATCAATCGATTATAAAACGGACATCTTGTTTCTTTTAATGGAATTAATTTGGAATGTATTGATAATATATTTAGATTGACTAATGTTCTATAACAATTTTATATTTATTTTTGCACGCCATTTTTTTTTATGGACGAAGGCGGCAGACGAGCATACAGTCCACCTGGTGGTAAGTGGATACTGTCGACCATAGACATTAGCGATACATGCCACCATTAGTCTAAAATGACAAACGTTGGCACGCCCCCGGATGTGCTGCCTACCTTTGGAGAAATGGCTCTGGCACATCTCACTCACTACCGAAACACGTTAGTGACCTTATATTAGGGAAATAAGATAAAGTGGGAAATGCACATTTCAAGGTAGTATTCTGTGATAGAGGGGTAACGTAGCCAGTCGAACGCGCCCAGCGGCTGTTGGATTTCAGCGTGCACTCTCCCCCTTAAATGTGATGAGTAGACTTTTTGGCAGGAACTCGAAGAGGGGATTTTGAGTTTTTGTTTGATTATTGTAAAAAGTGTGTATTGTACATTTTGTGATTTAATAGTGATAGTTTATTAGATTTCAAAGTGTTGTGCGAAATATTTGTGATAATCAAATAAAAGCGTGAGACTGCGTTTTTCGTGTGGAGTCCTCTTCTGTCCTCAGTAAATCTACTACCACTTTACTGAGTGACTCCCGGCTTGCCCCGACGGCTCTACGTTTTACGACAGGATGGATACGTTTTAGAATTTGAAATTGTTTATTACGAAGAAAACTTGACACTGGCAGAATGTGCTAATTGCACTATTGCCATACCTATATATAAAAATATGTGACGGGCTGTTATATGTAATTATCATCTGTTACTATTCTCACAGCAAATGAGTGATTTGCTTTGATATCTTTATATTTATCTATTTATGTATCTATCTCCTATCTATCCATTTACCTATCTATCTATTTATAAGCTAAGCAAAATACATTAAAATTGTTAAGTATTAAAATTATAAAATATCATGATAATTAAACATTTTAAGATTATTTTTACGGCCTAGATAACATAGCCATTGGTTAAGCATGGTGTCACTTTATTGTCAAGGCCTCAACCTGTACAAAGGCCTCTGTTCTATGACATTCTATCTACTATCTACATCTGATTCCTCAAAGTAAGGTATAAAACCCGGATTACAGGACCCGTGTCACTTCCAGGGGATTGTACATCTCTGAGTAATGGTGTCAGGTGGGTATACGGGGGGTAATCCATCACGATCACGGAATGTAAACATGTTTTCCCGGGCCTAAAGGATTAGTGGAAGTCTGAATCGATTTGATTTGTTTATTATGACTGCCTGTTCAGGATTCCTTAGTAACTAAGGTCGTTGTTAGGTTATTCAAGGTCTTTGATTGTATTTGATGTAGCTATACTTACTGTCAAATAAGTATCGGGAATTTTGAAAAAGGAATGTACGCAAAAAATGCCGTAAAAATATATTGCTGTTAGGCTGGCACTATTGTAGCTAATTTTCATGTATAGTTTTGGCGCGATCTGTCAAATAGTTGTTTGAAATATTTTCATATTTGCTAGACGACCTCGAGTGTACTTTGCAAATTCTACAATGGATAAAAATATGAACAAAAAAATTGCCTCAAATTTTGTGTTGCCAACAGTATTTATTTTGTGCGGAATCATTGAAAATGTTGGAGATGGCCTACGGTGAGTCGAATTTATCAAAAACAAGAGCATACGATTGGTACAAAGCATTCAAAAAAGGTCAAAAAGTAGTTGAAGGCTTGTCTCGTTCTGGTCGACCTTCAACATCTTCGACTGAAAAAAATATCAACAAGGTGAAGGACATGGTGATGGTAAATCGTCGCGCTAGCTTAAGAGAGATAGCTCAAGAATTAAGTATTGATTGATTGATGTTTTAAGTATGAAACGCGTCGCGGCACGGCTTGTTCCAAAGGAATTGACTTGTTTCAAAGGAATAGATTTTCTTCAAAAACATACCCGCCAACAGGTTACTACAGACATACATGAACGAGTCAATGCGGATCCCACATTCATGAAACACATCATAACGGGTGACGAAACGTATGTTTATGAGTTTGACATGCAAACAAGCTTCGGAAGGACGCTTCGATAGCGAACCAAAACCGAAAAACCACGTCAAGCCAATGAAAAATCAAAGTCATGTTGACTGTTTTCTTTGATTATCAACACCATGATAATCAAAGACTCAGAATTCCTTCCGGAGGGTCAAACAGTCAATAAAAATTATTATCTGGGCGTCATTAGGCGATTACGAGAGAATATTTTTCGGAAAAGACCCAGTATTTGTGGAACAACAATTCTTGGATACTGCACGACGACAACTCAATCGACCGTCTCACAACTCACATCATCGTATGGGAATTTTTAGCCAAAGAATCAACGAATCAGAAGGAAAAGAAAAGAAGGGGTGCAGTTAGAAAAGTGATGGGTTGCATTCACTGTGAGTAATTCCACATTGCTGCCAGACACAATAGACAGCGAGCTCTGTGATCACCAGGCATCCTTAAACAGACGCGTATTAAAGTCACCCATAATAATATAAAGTGTCTAACTAGGGTTCTTGGTTAGTAAAAGTCCACACTTTATTTGACACACTTTATTCACGTCGGTATGTCAAGATTTACAATAACGATTTAGATTTTAGAAAAAAGAGCATGAATTTCACACATAGAATGTCACTGATATGATAACGAATTATTAGATATTGACTAGAACAAGATTGAATAGGAATTTATAATCAACAGAAACTAAAAAATTGCGCATGCATTCGCCGTCGGATATCGGTAGTGACTGCGCGGCGCCCGCTCGCTCCGCTCTGCGCAAGCGCCTTCTACAAACGGCCGCGCGTACATTCCTTAAGCAAATTTAGCATCGGCCGGCGGGTTTGCTTGCCTAATTAAATTAATTGCAGTGTAGGCAAGGTTCCTACAAATAGTGTGTTCATAAAGGGCAATTATATTTTCTAAGATGTTCTTGAACTCGGGGAAATAACTGATGATAAAACGGACTATAGAACATTCTGAGGGGAACATTTTACTCGCTAATAAAATTGCTATAAAAAGATATTCCGCTGCATCAGATAAAGAAAAGGTTAACTGTGATGACAGCAAGTGATAACTGTCATTATTCCAAACATAGCAAACATCTGTATATCACTGTACTAATAGTACTATAAGACTGAATTAGTACATTTGAGTGATTGCACTAGTAAGGAGGGTTCTGTGCAGTGTCCGAGTAAGGGCAAGACTAATGTGTTTATATATGTATGTATATACATATGTGTAGATATACGAGTATATACATAAATATAGAAGGAGCTAAGGAACTGCAATAATTAAAAAAAAAACAATATAATTGATTTTGAATGTCTTCACCGAGATAATATGTGTGTGAGCGAAAACAAACGTGAACGTAATGAAACCACTGCTGTACCGGCAATATTATAATATATATTTTTTTTTTTATGGACGAAGGTGGCAGACGAGCATACAGTCCACCTGATGGTAAGTGGGTACTGTAACCCATAGACATCCGGGATACATGCCAACATTATTCCAAAATGACAACACATAGGCACGTCCCCGGATGCGCTGCCTACCTTTGGATATAGGACTGGATTTGGAGAAAGGATTGGGGAAATGGAGAGGGATAGGATGGGAATGGGCTCTAGCACATCTCAGTCACTACCGAAACACGTACGTACATTAGGGAAATAAGATTAAGTGGGAAATGCAGTACATTTCAAGGTAGTCTTCTGTGAGCGAGGGGTAACGTGGCCAGTCGAGTGCGCCCAGCGGCTGTTGGATTGCAGCGTGCACTCTCCCCCTCATAAATTATATTAATAGTACATTACTGTCCAGGCCCGAAATAAAGCAATTGACGGCCGAGTAATATTACGAAGTGATTTTAAAAGGACGAGGCGAAGCCGAGTCCTTTTTAAATAAACGAGGCCGTTAATTGCTATTTCGGCCGAGACTTGTATAGTATTTTTCTCTAATTTGCGAGGAAACAATAAACAAATTCAAGAAACAGAAGTTTTCCGAGAAAGAATTCGCTTTTTTTTCAGTTTTCCACATGATGAAATCTTCATGTGCCTTTTCATACTTTTCTCTCGATTTCGGTGGTAACAGGTTTTCAGAAAGTATCTTTGCTTCTTCAGCTATGTCTGGTGGCGTTAAATCTAATTCATCTTCCAACGAACTAGTACTCATTGTTTATTAGACAACTTAAAATTGTGATAAACTTATGAGATCATGACATCCACAATACAGAGTAGGTGTTTTTTCTGATTTTCATTCCCGCCAATTCGACTGCGCGCGGTCTTTGTTCTTTTTTTAAACTTTTGAAAAGAAATGCACATTCAGCCTTTATAATAATAAATATCGTGTACCTAAAAAAACCTAATTTATGTTAATGTGCACTAAAAATAACCTCGCTACTGTCCAGCAATCTTTATTGTCGTGTTGGAATTGTTGGAAACATTATTTTAAAATTCCTTTTTTAAAATAATGAAGCCATTTCATTAGGCAAGTAGGAGAAAAACTTATTTCCACGTATTAATATTGTGAATCCAACCATAGCGCGATGTAGAAACTAGCCATCTGTTTCCGTTTTAAAGAACGAATCGGAGCGAACAAAAATCGTATGGCAATTCTCTGAAAAAATGAGACATTAAGGTATTTTTCATGCGTGGAGAGTGATAACCGTGTTTTCTTTTAGGTACGTCTTTTAAAAAGACGTATCTAAAATTTGTCAGGGAGCCACCGTTTTATTCAAGAAGTTATTTGGGCGTGTCAACGTTTGTCATTCTTGGACTGATGTCGGCATGTATCGCGGATGTCTATTGGTGACAGTATCCACTTACCACCAGGTGGACTGTATGCTCGTCTGTCGCCTCCTTTCTGTAAATAATAAAAATAATATAGATACCAATTTCAATTTAATACGTTTACGACAGTCCGATTTTTATTTATTTTTTATTCGTTCATTGAAGATTGAGGTGAATGAGTTGAATGAACGAACGGAAAGCACTTTTTAAATTAAAAGTTGTGGCGGTGGCTGCAATTCTTTTCCGACTTATTGCATTCAGTTCAGTTCTCGTTTATTGCGGGTAGTTGAACTTTGTCGAGGAACATTTCACGTGGAGTAGTGGAGATTACACTGACATTCTTTTAGTAGTTCTCAAGACTACCTCTAACTGCATTTCTATGTTATCAGAAAAGTTTTTTACATAATATTAAAGACTCTCTTAAATACTCTTTTCCGTGTTTTGTAGTTACCCACATATTTATTAATTCAATAATAATAGTAAAAATCTCACAATTCTACATATTCCATCAACCTGTATACCTCCACTGCCATATATCGATGGGTGCTACGTAAAGGATTTAACTTAAAATTGCAAGCTTTTCAGTACTGATTAATTATTGAAGCTTTGAAACTTTATAAAAACTCGTGTTAATAAGCCAAATGAGAACGAAAAATAACGAAATATACTATCAGTGACGCCAGCGCAGCGTTTTCGGAGCTAGATCTTACGTTTTTTCGGCTCCGCTAGCGCCCAACAAACTTACTTGACGCCTATTCTAGCGCTTTTTAAATAATGTTCCTCTTCATTGAAATGAGAGAGTTCTATTGTGTAACGAAATTTAACTATTTAGATCAAATATAGTAACTTATATATCAGTCTATAAACTGGCTCTACAGGATAAGAAACCACCAGAGCCGTATAACCAATAAAAAAAAACTTACCTCTCTGATATGTCCGTCAAATAGTTAATAGCTACTTTCTTTTCATATCAGCACTGATAATTTCTGATTAAAAATTGATAATATTAAAATTTCCTTTCATTTTTAATGTTTTCTGTGATCTAGCGCGTTTTTACCGAAAAATATGCCAAATGGAATGGAAAAATATGCCCTGAGTTGGCATAACTCAGAGCGATTTCATTGGAGAGCATTGGGAACACTATTTTGACTGACTAAAATGGCCTAGACTTTTTATTTAAGTAAACATTATTCAATTGAATGAATAATAAATAACGCGACACTCAATGACCTCCAATATGATTCCCTGTGTCGTCCTGTCCCAGAGACACATACAAAGACATACACACACACAGACATGAAAAAACAAACAAAATGAGTCTCCTACAGGGAATCTAATCTGGGACTTATTGTGCAGCAGGATGGGTCATTTTACCAACTGCGCCAATCGGTCGCCCGGTATGTATAGGAAGTCGTGGGTTATGCTCTAAGAATAAATAATACCATATTTTGCGCGTGCCCCAAAAGCCGCTAAATAAACATCATTTCCCCCCTCAGCCCGTAACGTCCCTCTGTCGCCCACGGCTACGGATGCCGTGAGGGCTGTTACTTATTTAATAATTTATTATATCCATATACCTATCGGATCAGTTAGGTAAATAATATACTTATTAAAATGTTTAATTAATTATAAAAAAATAAATCGTTTTATTATTAATAGTTTTATAAAAAAGCAAAGTGGCAATGTATCAAATCGAGCGCATGGCATCAGGAGGCGCGACGCGGCCCTGACTGGCGGCTTGTATGATACGATGTGAAACTGTAGGCCAACGGTCAGCAACAGGCGGACCGCAAAAGGTCGAAACTCGGACCGCCAAATATTGTAATGTATTGTATACCAAGTATAAATTAATACGTAGATAAGGTATACTATACCTTTATTAATTGAAATAATATTTTGAAGCCATATAGAATCTAATTTAGTACTTATTTTATTTTAGGTTGCCTAGTTAACCGGTTTTACAAGTACCTACCATTGATATGGTTTGATTAGTTTCCTATATGCAAAGCCTGTGTTTGTGCGAATTAGTTATAACTGATGTGATTTAAATATTTTTAAATGTTTGTTATGCACACGAAACATCGATAGATTGAACTATGTACCATATTTACGGAAATATGTGCGGAAGCATTTCACAGCGCCCCGCGTAATTACCTTACTGCGGCGCGCTTGCGACTGTTTTGTTTGTTGAAACAGCGCGAACTAGTGTCGAAATCGGGGGTGCGGGCGAGTGGGCGGGGGCAAGCAGACTGTCAGTCGGTCAGTTGCAGCGCAAACCGCGGAGCAACTGTTCATTTGTTTTGTGATTTGTCGCGTTTTCGTTTGTTTAATAAAAAACCTTTTTGTGTGTAATCTACGTTAATATGGATCCGAAAAAGCGAAAAGTGGACAGTGAAAATAGGAGGTTTCTGGCAGAATGGACTGAACAATATTGTTTTACGCTGCCTGATAGGCCTCAAGCGGTTCCAGTGTGCCTTATATGCAATTAAACTGTCGCTATTGTTAAAAGTGGAAATTTGAAGCGACACTATGAAACAACTCATCAGCAATTCCACAAAAACTTTCCTCTTGGCAGTGAGGCTCGTAAAGAAAAACTTCAGGCATATCTCAGTTCATACAATAAAAGCACAAAATTACTAGTTCGTTGCATGAGTGAGCAAGAAAAATCCACAGAAGCAGCGTTACGTGTGTGCTGGACGCTTAATAAACACCAGAAACCATTTTCAGATTCTGAGATAGTGAAGGAATGTATGTTGGCAGTAGTCACGGCACTTTTTGGAGAAAAAAAAGATGTTGTCGCTGCAATTCAAAGTATTCCATTGTCAGCGAGAAGTAATACACGAAGAACTGAAATTTTAGCTGCTGATATTAAAAACACTCTTCCCGAACTTCTGCAAAAGGCACCTTGCTACGCAATAGCACTTGATGAATCATGTGATATTGTTGATGATGAACAAATGTCTATTTTCGTAAGATTTCTTGACATTGAGTGTCAAATTTTTAGGGAAGAATTGTTAACAATATTGCCGTTGAAAGGTAACACTCGAGGAGAAGATTTATTCAAGGTAATTGATGAATTTATTACTAAATCTAACATCAGTTACGATAAAATGGTGTCACTTTCAACTGACGGGGCCCCAGCAATGATTGGCAAAGAAAAAGGTGTAGTAAAGAGAATCAGGGATAAAAATTCAGGTCTAATATCTTATCAGTGCATAATTCACCAGGCAGCCCTTTGTGGAAAACTTAGTGCTACATTGAATGAAGTGATGGACAGCTTGGTCAAGTTAATTAATTTTATGAGATCTCATTCTGCTCTTCAGCACCGACATTTCAAGGAGTTTCTTTCTGAATATGATTCAGCATATTCTGACTTACTACAACACAACAATGTTCGTTGGCTAACTAAAGGTCAAGTTCTTGAACGTTTCTTGCTAATAAAAGAACAAGTAACCTCCTTCTTGCAAAACTTAGATACGCAAGGAGCTAGAAAGCATTGTGAGTTTGTAACAAATAAGCGAAATATGCTGGTTGTGGCTTTTTTAAAAGATATTTTGAAATATTTAAATGCACTCAACACAGAGTTACAAGGAAATGGAAAATTAATATGTGATCTGATACAAAGCGTGTCTGCTTTTCGTCGTAAGTTGGATATCTTTGAAAAATATGTTGCAAGTCAAGAATTTATTCATTTTCCGACAATTCTTGAATATAAAAAGGAGAACTCTGTAGAAGACATTGCAGTGTTTGTAAAATTTTTGGCCGATCTTAAGAACGAATTTGCTACTAGATTCCAAGACTTTGCAGAGATGGGCAAGTTATCTCTGTTTCTTAAATCACCATTTGAAATTGATGTAGCGGCAGAATGAACAGATGTGGCTGCCAAGTTGTTTAATCTGTCAAAGCCATCACTTCAATTGGAAATAATTGATATGCAAGAAGATGTATCTTTGCAATTATATAAAACTGTATCCACTGAAGAATTTTGGGCAAAACATGTCCCAGAAAAATATGCAAATTGCAAAAAACTAGCTATCAATTTGGCCACTATGTTTGGCTCGACATACGTATGTGAATCATCTTTCTCAAAGATTAATTTTTTGAAAAACAAATATCGTTCGAGATTAACGGACGCCCACCTAGACGACACACTGCGAATTTGCTGTTCTTCTCGAGAACCAAACTATAAAAAACTAGCTCAAGACCGTCGGTGCAGTTTCTCACATTAATTTTAGGTCTTGTGTTTTATATTTCAGAATTTTATTTGAAACCATACAATAAATAGCACTTAATTATTGACAGTTGTTTTTTTTCTGGACCTTGTTAAAATTTTCCCACAGTATGCGGACCCCACCTAAAACTACTTGCCGACCCCTGCTGTAGGCTATTGTTGCGATTTTGAACGCGTTCGGCGGGCGAGTTTCATTTCTATGTTTATGTTTAATAATAAAAACGTTTTCTAAAAACAAGCTTTTATGCAAGCCATGTTGTTTATTTGTTTAATTATTTGTTCTCCAAAAGCCTATCGCGAAATATTCATAAAAGTAGGTAGCATTTACAATTCCCGCGACAAGCTTGTTGAGAACAAATGACTCAATATAAACTTATTTTATTCGTTTTAGTACAAGGCTTGCATAAAAGATTGTTTTTAGAAAACGTTTTTTTTTTATATTATTTTATTTACACCTTTTTAGTTAGAAATATTTCTCAATCTATCCATTTCAAGTAACGCATCATTACGGTAGAAAGTCATGTTTCGTTTTGCAAAGTTTCATGTGCATGCTACTGATCATTGAAGAGTGCCCTCATGAGGAGACAATCCTGGTTGCAGCATCAATTCATGGTGAAGATCATGCTTAGCTATCAAAATTAAAAAGTATATGCAAAGTTTCGTGTACGTGCTACTAACCATTGAGGAGAGCCCTCGTGAGGAGACAATCCTGGCTGCAGCATCAGGTTATTTCTATCATTTTAGTGTATTGTCATCAGAACTGAACAAGCATGTAAAATTTCAAAGTCGTAAGTTTAGAGGAAGTGGTTCAAATTTGGCTAGCAAGATTTGTCCCAAACATACTAATTAAGAGGTGAAGTTAAATAAAAGCTTGTAAAAAGACATATCATGAGGGAGATATGTCCTATCTCCACTTAAACTCTTTATTCTTTTTTTATAATACTTATTACACTAAATTACCACAATGTTTCTTCTTAGTTCTGTTGCATTTCTTGCAAACTTACTTAAGTTTTTAGTGCCTAGTGCCGTTTAATGAAATAATATAAATATCCATCGATCAGCATTGGACCCGGCCGCGTGTTAGATTATGCAATTACAGTTGAATCAGTGGTGAATTGTTATTATTAACTACATAACCTTTGACCATCAAGTTACATGACATTCGACTATTATGTTCGTTTATTTCTGTCCCCCTAGTGAGGAAGAACAGAAATTAAATGAAAATTAATTCATACCGCCCCACTGAATCTATTTGAACTGGGGCAGAATTAAATTTACGAGTCCTTTCCTTATCTTAGCTGTTAATAAAATTTGTAATACTAACAGCTAAAATTAAAAAAAAATATAATAAAATATTATGAGTACTAAGAACGTATGTTTTAATAATATTTTTTTATTTATTTTCCTTACAAATTCACATTGTTCTTTCTACTTATCCGGGCAACAAAATTGTCGCCTTTTTTCAGCAAAAAATTCCCGAAGCCGTCACCCATACAATAGTGGACAGCTGAACATAGATATTTCAGAGAAAAAAGTGATATTTCGCGAAAAAGCGGCAAAGCGGCTGACAGATAGAGAACTATTAATCACCGCCTTTCCAGAGGGGTCCGAAACTAATTACCTATTATTGGAAAAAAACCTTTTAAACTTTCGGAAAAATAAATAAATAGTGAACTTAACACGATGTAATTTCATATATTCTAAAGCGTTGACTACAGCTACTAATAACTATTTATATATGCATTTCAAACGTATATGTATAAAAATTATTTATTTCAGTCACGTTGTATTCTTTTTTTATGGTCGAAGGCGGCAGACGAGCATACAGTCCACCTGATAGTAAGTGGATACTGTCGTACATAGACATCCGCGATACATGCCAATATCTGTCCAGAATGACAAACGTTGTTATCAGTTGGCTCGTCTGATGCCTTTTTTATCTATAAAAAAATCGATTACAAATTAATTTGTCAATTAATTTTAATCCAAGGTGTTCCAGGTGTCCATGGGCGGCGGTAGCCACTTACTATTCTTATTATTTTTTCTATAAATAAATAAAATGTGGGCCGCATGCCCGTTTGCCTCCATTAATATATATATAAAAGGAAAAAAATTTTCATTGTATAGCTAATAGTAACAAAAGAAAAGTCATAGCAATTAAACAACTTTAACGGTTTAAATCGCGTATATTTGACATTATTTATACTGCAATACTGCAAGACCTCTGGACACCGTGAGTGAATACTGCGTGCATAGGGAATGTTATGATTAAAAAATCCAGACGGTAGTTCAAAAAATTTCAGACGGTAGTCCAAATAATTTCTTAATAACTCAAGTGACAAATAAAATCAATTAGTCACCCCGTGACCACGTCCACTGCAAAGTGTTCGAAACGTCGGGATATAAATAATGTCAAATATACGCGATTTAAACCGTTAAAGTTGTTTAATTGCTATGTATAGTAATCGCGAAAACCTAAGAAAATAAAAGAAAAGTCATTCTACCCTCCATACTATTTATAAACTCATCCGATTGGATGGGTTGGGAACATAACGGGAATTGATAGAAGAAATATAGGAATATATGCTATGAAGTAAGACTGAGCCGTTACGTAACATTAGGTAAGTCATATTTAGCATGTTTACGTACGTCATTCATTCTCAGTTCATTAATCTTGCGCGCAATTGGAATGGACGGCGGCGTACAACATGTGTTCAGTCAGGAAATTACGTATTTCGCGAGGAAAATGAAAACATGTGTTTTAACAGTTTTCCCCGTTTTATAGGTATTTACTAAATCCTTGGAGCGAAACGAAGTTTGAAATATAAATTGTTGAATCCCTATTACAATGTTCAGTTTTAAGAACAAATCCTAACTAATATGATAAAATGAAAACATGTTTGTTTGTTTTGTAATACTTTCACGCATCAACGGATAAAGGAATCGAGCTGAAATTTTGCATGGTCCTTCCAGGTAAATACGAAAAGGACATAGACTTTCCCGTGGAATATTAAGCACCCAGGCGGAACCGCTGGTGAAAAAATAATTCCAAACTACTAATAATTGTACATTTTTTACATAGAAAGATGGCAAATGAACAGCCCTGGTGGTAAGCAAATATTGTCGTCTTTAGACATCTGTGATAATTGTTAACATCAGGCAAGAATAACAAAGGTACTCCCTGAATGCATCGCCTACTTTGGTTGTTTAAGGACGGAGTATAGGGAGTCGAATCGCCGTTGTGAGTTAAATTGAACCTAAAAGTAAGTGCAGAGCATTCATATTTCAGCGAAGAGCGGCTGATGTGTGTGTCAATTCAAGCTTTTATTAATTTCAAATAAAAAAAAAACAAGTTTTGCTTCTTATAACAGGTAGTCGGAAAAGTTAAAGCGGCCTTTTTAAACGAATGACTTCAGCGTGTTATGCCAACACTGATGATCACTGGCGGGAAAATAATATACCGTTTGACAGCTGACTTTTTTGTAATGGCGTCAAATTGAAATTACAAGTTAAAAGTTTTATCTTTTCATATTTTTCACAATTTTAAAATGTAAGTTATTTTTCAACAAGGGTATGAATGCTTCTAGTGGTCGAAAAACATGTGTGGTGTATTAGAAGCTATTGCCACATGGCCAAACGATTAATTCTGACATCTACAAAATCTGGTAAAATTGAAACAAGCACTTGAAGAAAAATGCCCAGATTTAATAAATAGAAAAGGTGTAGTTTTTCATCACGACAATACTCGACCGCATACATCTTTGATGAGTAAACAAAAATTGATGGGCCTTGGCTGGGAAGTTTTAATGTATCCTCCATCCAGCCCAGAGATAGCACCTTCGGATTATCATTTATTTACCGCTCTTTACAAAATTCTTTAAATCGAGTAAAATTACATTCTACCTGTATAAACCATTTAAATCAGTTTTTCGTTCAGAAACTCCATTTTTTTATAGCGATGGGATAATGGCTCTGGTATAAAAATGGCGAAAGATATTCGAATTAAATGGACAATATTCCGTTCAATAAACATTTATGTAATACAAAAAAGTCTTTATATTCTCACTATAAAAAGGCCACGAAATTATCCGACTACCTACCTAATATTTTAGCGGTATCATTATGAAATTAGCTCTTTAACTGCGCAGAATCTCCACGTCTGCAATATAATTGACAATTTTTTAACAAAATAAAATGGAGGTATGTAACATTATCTGAGCAAAGGGACCTTATTGTCGATGTGCACTTATTGAATTTGTAACTTTTTAAACTTTCGCGTTTATATTGTAAATCAGATGTGAACGCTTATAATTAAAGGTTTTTGTTTACCGTTTAGTTTTACTCTACGTTTCAGCACGTGTTACACCAGCCGTGGTCACGAGTTCACTGAATAGGCGGGTAACCCGTGTAGTCCAGGATTGGCTTTGGTCAAGATTTTTAACTCTTTGTTTAAACAAGATTACAGACATTGTTTGGAATTGGCGCCGAGCATCTTTGCATACCCGCATACATTGATTATTTGAAGCAACATTTTTTTGTCCCCGCCATATTGAAGGCGGTTTGAGAATTTGATATTTTTGAGTAGTAACACGCGCTCGGCGGCGAGCAGAGTTAAATTTGAGATAAACTCACACCGCGGCCTAGGACAGTCGATATTTGTTATTCGCGCCTAGTAATAGGTCTTGACCGCGGATATCCTGTGCCACGCGAGTGTTTTGGTTGGATTTGCTGTGATTGTGCTTATTGGAAGTGATATCTCGAGGTGATTTGCTGCCGTGTGTGAGTTGCCGAACGATAGCGGCCACCGGCTCACCACAGGACGAGACTTGGATTACTACACAAGTATTTATTGGGAATTTATGTATTTATTTATTCAATCACACTAAGATAGGTCACGTCTAGTAGGGACTAGCGTAGGAACACTTTCCAGATTTGTGCGTGGGCAAAACCACCTGGGGTAAGTGAGGCCTGTATATCCTATTATTGTGCTTACCCACCATTGTGGTGGTTATTGAGTAAGTTTACTACATTTGGGCTCGAGTGCACATTCCTCGGGCTGCTTTCGCGTAACGCGAGGCAGGTGCGCGCCTAGTGTGCGCATCGTAAACAGACATTGTAACAAGATTTATTGACTTTGGTTATGGACTTTATAACATAAAATTTCGTCATTTCAAGAACTGTTTAAAAATAAACTTTTTCTTATGTAATGAAAGCGACCGACGAGCTGACAGTCCATCCGACGATAAGTGGTTACGTTCATAATACGTACGTGGTGCGTGTGAGTGTTGAATCTTGAAAAAAACATAGAACAAAAGCTATTAGTTTTCACGTAAAACATTCAGTGTGAAGAAGGTGCAATTTGTTTTTTATTCAAGCCTGTATAAATGAGAGACAGTTTCTGTACCATTATAATTCCGCCGCCGACTGTATAATCGATAGATTTATGTGCGTGCCATCCATCATTCGCGTTGGATCAATTCAAACATTTTAGCTTACAGATTCATTAGTAAATCGCATTCTAATGACTATACTCACCACTATCATTTATCATTGGTTAGAATAGTATCTGTGTTATATAAAAAGTAGGTATAATAAATGATTGAATGAGAGAGAGAGACTGGTATTAGTATTAATGTCGAACAAGAAGACATATATGAGCGATAATAGACTAAGACACAATTCTCAGATTTGTCATAAGTTATATATATTTTACTTAGGTATATACTTTGTTCGTCAATCGTCTATGTTCGTCGAGATGAGGCATTGGGACACTCAGTATATCGAAGAACTTCCCACTACACTGTCACTTAGCGTATGTTGTCACATCACTTACCTACTAATCACGCCTACGATCTATGTGGAGAGAAACATCTGTCGGGTGAGTTGCAACAGGTAGATTGAGTGTTACTGAAGAATGGTCACACAAAGACGTTCATAATACCAAGAAGAAGACAGTCGGCATATCTTCCTTATATAGAAGAACTAACCGATAAGAGTAATAAGTTTTTAAGGGGTAAATACGATATAGAAACTATTTTATCTCCTTGTCAAAAAGTAGCAAGCTGCCTGCGGTTTCCTAAGTATAGCTTGCCCTATCAGTTAACTGGAGTCTTCAAAGTGAACTGTAGCTGTGGAAGCTCATACATTGGGCAAACCAAGCAAACAGTGTTAAGGAACACATAATCGCCGTGAAAAATAATACCCCACACAAGTCAGCAATAGCGGAGCACCTATTAGAAGCAGTAACTAATCGTTGGATTAAATTACACAAACCAAAAGTAATTTCAACGGAACACCATTACACACCACGTTTGGTCCGAGAGGCAATAGAATTTAAAAAGTGCCGAAATTTCAATCGCCAGGACGGATTTAAGTTGGCACGTACATGGTACATGTTTTCAAACTTAAATGCATTTAAATGGCGGTTTAACAAAACCCGAAAAATATTGTTAGCACTTTCTGGCATGCAACCGTCCGTGTGTTAATATCTGAGACGAGTGGAAACACCGTTTTTGCGTAGACGCGCTGCTGCCTCGAGTGTGGGCTATGGTGTAAGTTACAAGCGATTGTGGACTTTATGTCATTAGCTTATGTCTTTTAATAGTTAAATTACGTGCATCTCATTTAAGCAAATAAGCAAAGCTTACCCAATGGTAAGCTTTGCTTATTTGCTTACAATAGCAAAGTCACAGGCGATCGCTAAGTGCTTCTCATATTTTCGAATCCATTAAAAACAATTTTTATATCGTTACCTGAACATGGCCAATATCGTTTAAATCAAATTTCAAACCAACGCACGCCATACTGACGACATAAAGGAAATCGACGATAGGTAATGATTAGGTATCCAATTTTTGATAATAGCAGGACTCGGGAGAGCGTAGTGGAGACTTAACATTCCCTTTATCATGAATCCTGAAAAATAACCAAGCGTAATGATACTAATGATATATGCTAATAATATAAATATTATATAATATAAAAATTTGAAGTGGTTATTTTTTTTATAATTCACTTATCTTTTGGATATGTCATATTCCTATACTTAGTAAAATGTAGATAATGTAGTTGGTTTTATATTTTGTACACTAATTGTGGTGTACCTATCTAATATTAAAATGTAATATATTACCGTTTGATTTTTCTCAAATAAAGTAAACTAAAATAAAAAATAATAAATTGAGCAGTTTTACATAAGAAAAAAATTCTGCTACGTAGAGGTGCTACTGCGTTTTCAATGCGTCTGTTGCATAAATAAGGTCGTATCCTGTCAAATTCCTTATCCTATCCATACGCTCGAGCAAACTAGCTAGTTTTGAGCGACTTAAACAGGTAAGTTTGGTAAGTCTGTTCATGGTAACTCTCTCAATATCTAGTGCTAGCAGAGATGTAAAAAAAGTATTTGATCAGACACTATTCACAAAATAAAATACGTACAAAAGTCTAAAAAGTTGGACTCAACAGAACCCGCTACCGCTTATGCACTTAACCAGCTCGCCTTCTGCTAAAATTAATTACATTCCTGATGGAGAGGTAATTAGTAATTAGGTATTTTGCTGGCTAGCTGGACTCGTTAAATTAATGCTTTCTCGACTGGATCGCAAATGAACGTGTCTGAGATATTCTGGATTGATTAAGTCTTAAATGGTGTCTTCATTATGAGACACGCTTTTATGTGGTATTTAACAGGCAGTAGGCGTCAGCCGCACCACATAAAATGGAGGGATTACTTACTTGGCTTTAATGTTTATAAGGGATTAGTTCTCTGGTGATCTTCATACTAAATTCGCGTGTTGTTTCGGGGATATAAAAGTGTACTAGGGAGCAAATGATTTCACATACATACATAGGCATACATAGGTCACATACATGCATACATACATATAACATAGGTGCATTTTTAAATTATAATATGAAAGACCTATAGTTGTTTAGACAAAAGTTAGACCAGAAATACAACGATCTACAGTATTTACGTAAGTTTGTGTTTCGATAGTGAGTGCGATATGCCAAAGTCCATTCCCAACGCATCCTATCCTATTCCTCCCCATTCTCCAAACCCTTGTCCCCAAATCCATTCCTACGTGTCCAAAGGTAGGCAACGCATCCGGGGGTATGCGTCACGTTTGTGATTCTGGGCTCAAGTTTGCATATACCCCGTTTGTCCACGGGCGACAGTATCCACTTACCACCAGGTGGATTGGATGCTCGTCAGCCGCCTTTTTTCGTATAAAAAAATGTGGACAAAATATATCTAGTAGACAAACTATTCAACAACATAAATATATCTGTAATTACTAAATCATAATTATAATTTTGGAACTACTAATTCGATTTGCCGTGTGCCGTACTAAATGGTGCCGCGTGGTATCGCCTTGCTATAAAATAGCACCATCCCATTTCCTACCCTGGGTGTCATAAAAGGCGACTGAGGGATAACAAAGCGGCTACCACAGCCCCTAAACTACACCACCTCTAAAACAGTGGACTCGCCAAAACCGCCTGGCCAGCTTGCCGTTTTAAGACCTTACACCCCTCATGCGCGAGACCAAGTGCATGGGGAGGCCTTCGCAAATCGATTTGGCACATCTTAGAACTTAGCTGAGAAAACATTTCTGTTGAAATATAAACCTTTTCCCTACCACATTTTATTTCAATTTCGTTAAAAAATGCGCACTGTAGTTTTTCCTTCAATTTCCTTATATTCCATTTTAGGGACATCTCATTGAAATTTGCATACGATTTGTCAGGAGGCTATATAAACAAAAGCTGTACAGTCTAGATGACTATAGACTGGGCTATATAATTTTTTTTTTTTTTATGATTAATGGTGCTGTACAAAAATTACCGAAGATATATACTTTTACCCGAAAGCAGTTCACTGAAACTTTCCACGTCAAATTGAATATCTCGTGCGATTTATTATGAAAGCCATGACGTCAAACGTCTCCATCTATGTAGCCGTCAATAGATAAGCCTGAGCGATGTGTGTGTTGGTTAAAATGCATTGTGTGTCACTTTGTATTCATGTGGTGAGGACATCGCTAGATGCTTTACGAAGTTAGTAGTGATGGGACACGTGCTGTACAAAATTACCGATATTGATTTTTTTATTGTGAAAGTCAGAAATTGTCATTATGCGTCTTAGTATAGATACTATCATATGTAAATTATCAATTTTATAAAAAAATTAACTTGTTTGATTGTTTGAGCTTGCTTTAAAAAGTACTGAACAGATTATAATGTTCGTCTTGGAAGATAAAAATTATGATAAAAGAAATTGAAACGAAAGGTTAGATAAAATGTACCTAACACTTATAATTCAAGCGATTCTTGTCCTGATACAATACGAAATCATTAATACAAAATCAAACAATAAAAGGTCAAAGGTCATATTTTTTGATGAGACAAGCTCACATAGCAATAACAATAAAGATAACAAGCTGCGCGCTCTCAATGCTAACGTGATTGAGACAGCAGACGCTATATTTAATTAAATCACGAATTAAATTTAATTAAATATTTCGTGAAAGTCACGAAAATAATCACTTTATTAATGTTCGTGACATTATTAGTGAGAGGTCATTGCAATGCGACCAATAACAGTTCTTTTTAAATACATATTTTCAATTTTAATCGAGTACAAGAAAGCGCATGAAAAGTTATACCACTCATTTACATATAAAAAATCAAAATGAAACTGAGTTTCTCACAAGAACAATTGTTCTAGGCCACAAGAGGAGACTATCGCCATTAATGTTGTAATTAAACGCTTCTCTACGTCTTTGTTACTACACAGTAGATGTAAACACGCAGTAAGAGAATTTACAGTTGTTTTCGTTAAACACGTACATCCATTTAACTATTGGGTAATTGGATATGCTATTTATCAAATAGCGTTAAATAAAAATTACTTGTGCCCTCTGAACTCTGAATCTATTGTTAAAACTAACAACTTCTGATTTACGATGTTTTTCTGAACATGATGGTATATTTTCCCCCTAAGAAAAGTATTTTAAATGTAGTCTCTGAATTTGATACTCTGTATTATTCAATATACGTTGCTACGAATGGCAACACCGCACACTTCATTCATAAACAGCTGATCGTCTGACGATATGTAAATCTTTAAGAGTATACTTGCTCGGTAAGTGAGTAAGTGGTAAGTGTGAACAAAAGTTCTCCTTTTTAAAAGTCGTAGAGAAAAGAAATTCAATGCTATGAGAATGCAGTTATTAACCCCTTTCACATAATATGAATCTATAACGTGTTTGTAATATAAAAGTGTAATGTAATAAAAAACGTGTTACTTACTGTGGTACTGGGTGAATTTCAATTATTCTTGCTCAGATATTAATCAAATAGTCACTTACTTGGTCAACATAATTTCTTAAATTTTCGCGTTTTGTGCATATTTTATTTTGTAAACTCGGGTCTGAACGCGTAAAATTAAATGTTTTCTTTACCTTTTATTTCTACTCGATGTTTCGGCACGGGTTACACCAGCCGTGGTCACGAGTTGAATGAAGAGTCCAGGATAGGAGCTGCGAGCAGTTTTATCAACTTCCCACTTTTAATCTTCATATTCGGAAAGGCTGCTACACACTACACTATAATACGACGTATTCGACGGTAAATCGCAATGTTTAAATTTGTTAATCGCCGGATAATACGTGGACGTCGAAGATAGTTTATATCCATCTTTCCGATTGATATTTTTATGTTTCTTTCACTTGATGAACACCTTAACGAAATGTTTAATTGACATAGGTATAGACACTAATTCAATAAATTAAAAATTAAATTAATTAAATGCGTTAAAAAAAATAATCATTTCAATCGATTAAAAAGTCGATTTCGGTTCAATTTGTACACTAATTTCGTTGACTTTGAAATTGATTATTGTTTTAGGTTCATCTGGACATTTTTAATCGAGATGTCTGTCACAAATGTCTTGCAAAATTCTAAATCAGTGAAAATCCCCGAATAACAGTAAACATGTGAAATTACACGCGAGGAGCATTTTAGATGTTCACACGAAGATGTTATACTGTATATTATTTATCATGTGGTTACACTCTCAATCTAACCGTAACAGTGCCATTAAAATTCCAACAATGATAAAGCCCCACTCTTAAATGGGAAACGCGGACCAATTATACAAGGAAATGGGGAATTGCTCTGAGAATTTCCCCATTTGCGCTAAGGCGTGATTTTATTGCACTTTCGTGGATATTTACATTTTAATATTATTTATCGTGGCTCTTAAAATAAATTAGAATATCTAAATTGGTATTAAATTACCAATTAAAAGTGTTGTATTCTCCTGTTGAATAATAACTGTTAATAAAAGTTTTTTTTGAGTAAGTATTGAATTACTTTATACCTAAAAATGAAGATAAACGAAAAACACGGCGCTGTGCTTAAAACCATTCAATTCCAGATCGTATTATTAATAAAGTATGTATTTAGGCAGAAGGTATAGGATAGAGATTGATCTATTGCGGATTCGAAACTTCCTCATTTTATAGTTTTCACGATTTTTACAAAGATAGATCTCTCTTGATCTTCAAAGCGCCATATGAAAGTTAATATATCGTATCGAATGAAAATAAAAAATAAACGAAGCCTTATCTCTATGTATTATCAAGATGTCAAAAAGTTACAGCTAATTCGCTAGTACTCTCAATTTGTACGGAAATATGTGACATTGAAATAAATCCACGGATTCGTTACCATTATTACGAATTTTATTATCTACAAATAACAATATCGATATTTCTCTGCACAACACTAGAAGGTGCGCTTTGGCATTAAGCCGCAGTCTCGTCGCTCAGAGTTAAAACGTCAAGTGTATTATTATACGACACTTTATCGACATTACACTTTATGTGATACACTATAGTGTTGTATAAAATAATGTCTTCAATGAAATAGGGTATAGTAGTGTCTTGTATAGTGAATTTAAAATATAAATATATTTTTCAATATAGAAAAGTGGTAGTCAGCGTATAATATTATTTGTATCTTTTGTTTTCCCATAAAACCCGCTCCAACAAATTTACTTAACAATAACTGATTTTATTTGCATTTGTTTCGCGCGGTAAGCACTATATGGCGCCCGTAGCTAGTGTTACATTGCGCTATCTTTTCACTTTTAAAATTTGTATAACTTTGGCATTGAAAGGCAAAAATAAATAATTCCACTGTGTCACTGACTCCTACTAGTTTTATTTCTGAACCTAGATCTGTACGTCTCTGGGGATCATTCAGTTTTTGTTCATCGAGCTCTGATAGTCCAGTGGTAAGCGGATACTATCGCCCACGGACATCTATGACATATACCATATTCCGTTCTTCTCATATGCCACTGGCAAACTTCCTCACATCGTCAGTCGTCTCCATTCAAGGACCCATCTGTCCTATCACTTACAGATTCTGCTATAGATACTGCCTCTCCATTATCACTTTAACTTGTCGATATTTTGAGCTATAATTAAGTATATATAATAATAATTATTAATGCATATATAATTGATCGTGTGGTGTCTGCTGACCTTATAACCACCCGATCTCTTCCTGTGAGTGTCACGAAAGGCGTCTAAGGGATAACAAGCGGCTACCACGAGCGTTGAGGATCTACACCACCTATAAGAGTGGACTCGCCAACCCGCTTGGCCAGCCTGAGATTTTTAAGTCATACATGTACATGAGACAATGTGCATGGGGAGGCCCGTATCCAGCTGTGGACGATAAAAGCGATAGTTACGGCAAGTAGGTATATAATAACAGTTTCAATGGGTCAAATAGTTATTATTATAAAAATAATTAATTATTTCACAGTATAATCGCCTTATAGCAAATTGCGCTACATTTTAAATTAATTGCTACAAAATAATTCGATCAAAATGGCGGACAGATAATGAAAAGTGGAAGTAAATTTAACACATTTGATTATGAAGTTCCGTTCATAAATGGAATTTTATTATGGTGAAATTTTGATATAGTGCAATAATTAATAAGAGAAATGGATACTATTCTGAATGACTGATCCTTGCGACAGAAATGGAATTTTAAGAAAAGATTTAATAAGTGAATTCAAAAAGATTTAATCTAAAGTTATTATATATAAATTGAAATTTAATGAATCACAGACTGACTCATCACCGCCGAGCTGAAACAGCTGAAGCTAGAACATGACGTCTGGATAGTAGCTTCCTTTTTTGACATAAAGGATTAGGTACTAAGAACGATTTTCTCAAAATTCACCTCAAAATTCACGGGTGAAACGAGGTGTCACAATTTGTATGATAAAATTATTTGATAGCTCTATTAACCTGGATCTAGGTACAAATATTTCATAATCAAACACGAGTTTCACTGTTTTTCAAAATTGTATGGGGGCTTGGGGGGGGGGGGGGGGCGAAAATACAGTGAGAAAGAATGAAAATAAATAAATTTGTCACCGCAGTCAGCAAACAAATTTATCAAAGTGACGCTTAGAATACTAATGTGGTACAAAAGAGTGTGGACATGTTGCGGCAACAAATCCGTAACAACTCAGCATATCGCTTCCACAGTCGCGGAGAAGCGCTGACATTCTGCTGGGGTCTCTAATGAAAATGATGCCCGTTGAGTCTATAATTATTTGTATTGTATGCATATTAGTTATATATGACGCTTTTAAGTTATATGAGTGATATAATAAATAAATACTTATGCCTGAAATACTTATAAAGTTATAAATATTTATTAACCCAATTTTATTATAAACTAGCGACCCGCCCTCATTTCGCTTCGGTTTATAAGTTTTTTTTTTTCAAAATTTCAAAATAAAATATAGCCTATATTAGACACGAATAATGTAGCTTCCTATTTGTAAAAGAATTTTTGAAATCGGTTTAGTAGTTCCAGAGATTACCGCCAACATACCAACAAAAACACAATTTTACCTCTTTATATATTTATTAGTATAGAAGTATAGATATAGATTAGAATAGAACATGTACATATATAGGTATAAATATATATAAGTATATATACATTTTGTAGGGGGATAGTGCACGCTGCAATCCAATAGCCGCTGAGCGCGCTCGACTGGCCACGTTACTCCTCTATCACAGAAGACCACCTTGAAATGTACTGCATTTCCCACTTTATCTTATTTCCCTAATATACGTACGTGTTTCGGTGGTGAGTGAGATGTGCCAGAGCCAATTCCTATACTATCCCTTCCCATTTTCTCAACCCTTTCTTCAAATCCATTCCTATATATCCAAAGGTAGGCAGTGTATCCGGGGGCGTGCCAACGTTTGTCATTTTTGACTAATGTTATCATGTATCGCGGATGTCTATGGGCGACAGTATCTACTTGTCATCAGGTGGACTGTATGCTCATCTGCCACCTTCTTCCATAAAAAAATATATATAGAGAAATTATAGAAAATGCCCCCTCAACAATCCCAAGGTACACAGCTTCCACTATTATATTATGTTTTTCAATAATTAAAGCTTTTATTAAATTAATGTTTAATAATCGCATCAAGGTTACATAAGTGCTGAGGAAGTTATTCATTCTTAATTATTATGTGAACAGACAAATCTGTCTACCCTCCGTAGTTTTCTTTTTTATGTACGAAGGCGGTAGACGAGCATACAGTCCACCTTATGATAAGTGGATACTGTCGCCCATAGGCATCGGCGATACTTGCCAACATTAGTCCAAAATGACAAACAATGGCACGACCCCGGCTGCGCTGCCTACCTTTGGAGATATAGGATTGGATTTGGAGAGAGGTTGGGAAAATGGGGAGGGATAGGATGGGAATGGGCTCTGGCACATCTCACTCACTACCGAAACACGTACGTACATTAAGGAAATAAGATAAAGTGGGAAATGCAGTACATTTCAAGGTAGTCTACTCTGAGAGAGGGGTGACGTGGCCAAACGAGCGCGCCCAGTGGCTGTTGTATTGCAGCGTGTAGGGAGAGAGTCCCCTCATGTTAGTTTTTGATTCACCTGCCCTCACTCAACTTGTTTTTGTTAATTAAGTTCAGTGTTCACTATACTAACAATATCACCACACATACGCGAGTTTGAAAACGCATTTACTTTTCTGGGTTTGCAATTAAAATGTCGGCATTTTTTAATTTCTTTCCCTCTCGGACCAAACGCGATATGTAATGGCGTTCAGTTGAAATTACTTTTGGTTTGTGTAATTCAAGCAGATGATTGGTTCCCGCTTCTAATAGGGGTCGGCTATTGCCGACTTGTGTGGGTTATTATTTTCCACGGCGATTATGGGCTCCTTTACACGACTTGCTATGGTTTGCCCAATTTACAATAAAAATTAATATGTTCAGCTATGATAAGATAAAAGTTTAAAATATTATAATTCATTCTTGCCATTTTCAGGTAGAATATTCGTTTTGAGATGCTTCCAGAGAGAATCACCTAATCTAATTATCTAATTGTATATATAATTGTGTGTCATCATCATCATCATCATCATCTCAGCCCTTGGACGTCCACTGCTGGACATAGGCCTCCCCCATTGTCCGCCATTTAGACCTATCGGCAGCGACCTGCATTCAGCGGGTGTAAGGGGTCCCAACCTACATCTCTGGGACCCAAGCCAACCACACCGGCTCGTGGTGCACCCTGCCGACCAACGAACGAGGCTCTGGCGACCCGCCACCACGCACTGGACCAGCGCGGCGGGTTACGGTCCACTATGGCAGAAAAAAAAAAAAAAAGTAATTGTGTGTGGAATCACCTAAATATTCTAATTCTTAGCACAATTAGCGGCCAACAATTATTTTATTATACACAAGGGAATCATTGGTTTAAAAGAATATTAATTAACTTCTTCATTATCACAACGGAGATTATTTAATAACTAAACCGATTCCAATCCAAAATTCAATTAACAACCATCAGATAAACCAAACCGGAAGTATTACTCTCCCACCGGAAACGTGGTGGTCGATTGTAACTGCGCGCCATTACGACAACTGTCGCGTCGCGGTTCACTTCCGGTGTGGAACGATGGAATCGTAAGCGCTTCCGGGTGCCATATTTTAACGCTTTTTAAAGGTATTTTCGTGATTCTTAAGTAATCTCCTGGTAATGTTATTAAATTACCTCATTTGAGGGTGAAAAGAAGTCATTGAAATTCGTGTAACGAAAATTTGGTTATCTGTTATTATAATACAGACCTCTCACTTATATGAATAGTCGCGTACAAAGTTACTCATATATACAAATGTACATTTGTATATGTCGCATGTACAAAGATACTCACATATACACAAACGCACACACACACACACTTAAGCTCTCACAGAAGACTAAAGTAAAATGTAGGTACCTACTGCCTTTCTCACTTCATCCTATTTCTGCAATGTGTGTACATGTTTCGGTAGTCAGCGAGTTATAGCTATTCCCATCCAATACTATTGGTTGATAGGATGGGTTGGTAAAATGGAGATGGATAGGATGATAATTCTCTCATTCTATCCATCTCCTTTTCTCCAAATTCATTCCTAAATCTCCTAAGGTAGGCAGCGCATTCGGAGGCGTCCAAACATTTCCCATTCTGGACTGATGTTGGCATGTATCCCAGGTGTCCGCAGGCGACAGTATCCACTTACCACCATGTGGACTCTACTCATCTGCTATCTCCTATGTATAAAAAAGTGTCCCTGACTTCATTAACTAAGGTATGTGTGGTTGGTTCATTTGGTCCTACTCCATCCCACGTCACCCTATTGTATTCCGTCGTATCTCATCGAGTGTTTAATTCTTAATCCTTTCCCACCAGTAACATTTCATCTCATGTTTCACATACTACATAATGCTTCTCGTGTGAAATTTTAATGTCTGGATAAATAACTGTCCTATATAAAAGGTGAAATAATAGGGGTTAAAGTATGAAATTGCCGTTTTATAGTAATAGATACTTTGAATTGACATAAAACCTTCATGGTGTGAGATTTTCGAGTGAAACTTTTTTCACTAAATACCTAAAATACCTAAACTTCGCCACCGAAAATAGTCTTTATCCTCCGTGCAATAAGAGGACCGATCCAGATAAATAAGACTTGTAACCTAGATATTATGTACAAAAGTGGAGAGCGAATAGCAATAAATCTTCCTCAGGGAACGGGGGGATCGCTGGGGCAGCAAACTTCTATAAAAAGGGAAAGGCCTAACAGCCAGCAAGCCAGTTCGTCCTCAGCACTTGTATAGTAAGAAACCTAAGAAGAAAAGTGAGCTTGCTGCCCGTCGCCGCTCCCTCCGCACCCCTGTGTTTTAATGTAAACCAGAGCAGCGTTTTATTTCCGTATTCACCCCAACATCTGATCTGCCGAGATCCCTGCACCAACATCAAGACCGGCAAAGCCTAAATCCCTACACCCCCCGTTAAAGCCACGACGTGTGACCTGCAACATTGGCCTTCGACCGCGATCGACGTGCGACTCTAACATCTGGTTCTTAGCCGGATTGCTGAGCCAACACGCTGATCGCCAAATCGGCGTCCACCTTTAACACTTCGACTTGAAGAACGAACCACGTAGAAGACCGCCCTCACAGGTGAATAACGCTGAATTGAAGGAGATGGTGGAAGCCGATCCGAGTCAAACTACCCAGGAATTAGCGGCATGGTTTAACGTTACCTTACCTACAATATTGACTCATTTGCATCAAATCAATAAGATAAAAAAATATGAAAAATGGGTGCCTCATGATTTGACTGATCTGCAGAAAGAAACGCGTGTTGAAACTTGCGTTGCCTTGTTGAATCGGTACAGAAATGAAGGAATATTGGATCGAATTGTGACATGTGACGAAAAGTGGATTCTTTACGATAACCGAAAGCGAAAAATGCAATGGCTGACCCCAGGTCAAACGCCGCAACAGTGCCCTAAGGCAAGGCTTACCAATAAAAAGGTAATGGTAACTGTTTGGTGGTCTATTCATGGTGTTATTCACTATAGCTTTCTTAAGTCTGGTCAAGCAATAACAGCAGATGTTTACTGTACCGAATTTCGAATAATGATGGCGAAACTAGCAGTGAAACAGTCCCGACTCGTGAATCGATCTTCACCATTATTGCTCCATGATAACGCAAGACCTCACACTGCACGAGAAACTGTTGTAACTCTACAGGAGCTGCAATTAGAAACCATACGTCATCCTCCGTACTCGCCAGACCTTGCTCCAACGGATTACCATTTTTTTCGTGATTTGGACAATTTTCTACGTGGTAAAAAATTTTCTTCCCAAGAGGCAGTAGGTACAAAATGCTTTCACACAGTTTGTCGAATCTACATCCCCAGAGTTCTATCGCAAAGGAATAAATGAACTTCCGATTAGATGGCAACAATGTATAGATAATGAGGGTAAATATTTTGATTAAATAAATATGTTACATTTTAGAAAAAAACTAGTTTTAATTTTTCAGTACAAATCTGCAATTTCATACTTTAACCCTTAATAAATACTTTTTGTCAGTTTATGAATAGCGTTGGTGATGTGGTGTCAACTGGCTTTGGAATATCACCACACCTTATCTTTTCTCGTGGGTAAAAGGCGATGAAAGGATAACGAAGTCGCTACCACAAGTTCTGAGGAACTATATCACCTCTAAAGGAGTGGACACGCTGATCCGCTTGGCCAGTGTGGTGTTTTAAGTCCTCGTGCATAAGCCAAGTGGACGATAAAAGAGCTGGTTACGTTTGTAAACGTGAGCGGTGAGCGTTACGTCAGCAGCAATGAACTAAGCAAAAAATGCAAAAAGCGAATGACGACACCAGACGAGACTGCGGGGTTTGGGCTAAATAAAATATGTCTGTAGTGGCATAGCCGCCGTTTCGAACTGGACGCAAAGGATGATACTCCACATAAGTTGAGAAAGAGCGTTAATCTTAACCGTTTTATACTCCATCTTATAACTGCACGTACTTAGATCATTCACACGAGCCACCGCTACTAATTTTTTTACACCAGACATTGGTGCGCCTTTGGTAATCAAAAGTCAGTGATTTATGACCACTTTGGAAAATCACTCAATAATGAAAAGAGTAATAATGAAATCTAATAATATAGAACCATCTCTTTATTCAGGGCGATGATCGTTATTTTCTTAACAATTTATCTAATGGAGATGGGCATGATTAAACAAGATGAACCATTGTTATCCAGCGTTTGTTCCCGAATTTTCCACATCATTCATTATAAAACAATAGCTGTTTTTACTGTATACACAGGAGAGATAAGCAAGCAGTGAGTAATGTCAACGCTGTGTGAAGTAATCATCCATGATCGAATGGAACAAGGGTTGGCACACTTTCGATGTTTAAACTCGCGTATTTCTATTTGTGACCCTTTCTGCAATTTAGCAATCACAATTATTAAATTTTGAAAACTATAGTAGGTATTGAGGATGAAGGCCACCTGTAGATTATAACTTTGCATGCATGTGTAAGATGGATAATGTTTTAATCTATATAACGATTGTTCGACGGTGTGCGCGGTGATTTTATATCGTGCTACCGTGCACGTGCTAATTAATCGTGCTTTATACATCTACCTACGTGCAACATCTATGCAAGCCCACCAGGGTGGCGCGACGGCCGCGCCACATCAGTCGTCGACCGTGATCACCATACGATACTATACACGCGCATCTATGGACAATCGACTAACTAAAATCTAGTTCTTTCTTGCGCCACCATACCCATACTATCCACAACGCTGATCCAGTAGCTAGATCAGCCATAGTAGATATCTAAAAAATAAAAGCATTTTCAATTTTAGCACTTTTACAAAAATAACTGCAGTCCTACATGTGTTTAACAAAATCGAACTACCATTACTAATGAAATTGACAATAAAAAGACCAGAGCACTTCTCAGATTCGTGCATACATTATAAGTACCTTAAAATCTAAATAAAATAACGTAAATGGAACGAAATTATGTATATGTGTAGTTCCACCACTTAACGAAGTGCCAACTGAATTCCAGAACTTATGCACCATCTTATTTTATCTATTGAGTTACACCAGAACTTATCTATTGAGGGTAAAAGTGCACCTGCAATCCAACAGCCGCTGGGCGCGCTCCACTGGCCACGTTACCCTCACAGAAGTCTCTCTCACAGAAGACTACCTTGAAATTTACTACGTTTCCCACTTTATCTTATTTCCCTAATGTACGTACGTGTTTCGGTAGTGAGTGAGATGTACCAGAGCCCATTCCCAACATATCCCGCCCCATTTCCCCAACCCTCTCTCCAAATCCATTCCTATATCCAAAGGTAGGCAGCGCATCCGGGGGCGTGCCAACGTTTGTCATTTTAGACTAATGTTGGCATGTATCGCGGGTGTATTCGTGCGACAGTATTCACTTACCATCAGGTGGACTGTCAATAACCCTTCGTCTTCGTCAATAAAAAAAAACATCGCAGATAAAAATAAAAAAAATCACGCTGGGATTACTTAAATATTAATTTATAAATGTATATAATAAAGACGATCGCCACCTACATATAAATCTTGAGCATTTCTGTAAGTGACCATACAATTTATAAGCTATAATATAAAAACTAATTGTTTTTTTTTTTTATAGGTTAGTGGGCGGACGAGCAAGCGGTCCCACGTGATGGTGAGTGTTACCGCCGCCCATGGACACCTGCAACACCAGGGGGTATACGGGCGCGCCGCCGACCTTGCAAAATCCTATTCACAGCTCTCTTGAAGAACCCCATATCGTAGCTCAATGGAAAGACCTCTTGAGGCAGTTCGTTCCATAGCCTACGGGTTCGCGGTATAAAATGGCAATCAGACAGCAGCTTGTCTTTGTTTTGTGATATGTTGACTATTCAGTATGTTATGTTATCATGTCAACGATTCCAATCTGCAAGTCTAACTATTGAAAGATTTATTCTAGAATTTGGCAGTAGGTATATTTAAAAATGTTAAACTGTTAAGCTATTTGCCAATAGCTACATTTATACCTATACATATAATAAAACAGTAAAAGTGTAGAGTCTTTACATTGACTAAAAAAAAATTGGAGGTTATTTTAGAAGCTACAGAACCTTAAACAGCAGTTTTAAATTTTTGTCTGTATGTTTGTCTGTGTTGTCTGATTGTGTGGTCTGATTGTTTGGTCTGTATGTTTGTTTTGTTTGAGGATCATGTAAAACTACTAATCGAATTTTGACCGGGTCTTCACTAATGTATAGCTAAGTATCCCGAAGAAAAACTGGTATATGTGTCATTTTCATATGACACAAAGAAGTTGAGCTATAGAGGAAAACAAAAAATGACTTAATAGAATCAATCTTTTACGGCTGCATAGTCTACGCGAGGGAAGCCGCGGATGGAAGCTAGTAAAGAATAGTCCAATGGCAATCGGTAAATAGCGTGCTTGAGATAATACCTCAACTGCCTATAACCATGTTCTGATTTTGGGCATTTATGTAAAGCTCCTTTTCTGTTTCTTACTTATTATTGTGTTCTAGACGCAGTAAATTACGTTGCTGTCAATAGAATGATTTATGACACGCTAGCGCCCGCACGCGGCGGTACTTGTGTGAAAAACAAGGAATACTGCAATTTTGAGATGAAAACGTCAAAGAACAAAGGAGGTTATTTTGATGAGGTCTGACACTCTTTATTTATGTTTATTTATTATTTTACAACATTTCATGGTGTCCACACGATACCACTGATGGATATAGGCCTTTTTATCGAAATAACTAGAATTATTGTAATGTTAGTGGATTTTAAAGTCTCATCAGACGTTTTTAATTTAAGGCGAGCGAAGAAGGAGGTCATTGGGAGGTTTATGCCCTAATCACCACGCGCTTAGTAATCGCAGCGCTCTCACACTGGTGATGTTGTTGTCCGTCACCGGTCTCTGGTGTTGGAGATCTATCAAATCGAATCGAATCGCCATTGATCGTTCGTTGGAGTTCCGTCCGTTATTCAGGAGGATGCGCCGCTTGCAGGAGGAGATGGTTTGGGTCCCCTGTGATGGTGATCGAAATCCCTCATACTCCCGGTAGTAGCTGGTTCAGGAGAGTTAAAGATCGTTTGTGGTGGAGGTCCTTGTGAGAGGCCCGTATTCAGCAGTTGAGAGGTACAGAACAAAATGTAGGGTGCAATGAGTCTAAGTGCTTCTATACAGGCTGCCCGGAGAAAAGAGGCTGATTTTATCTTAGGGCATTGCATTTTGAGAATATTTTGAAGAGCAAAGCAGGATCGCAATAAAAGTCAGCTAAAAACCGTCTCTTCTTTTGAACGTCATGTGTCGTTCAAGCTTATGACACTGGATTGGACTGGATGTCCAACTGCAAGGCATAGGCCTTCCCGTCACACTGTGGAATTCTCTGCCAGAAACCGTTCGGGATGCTCAATGGCTGTCCAGCTTTAAAGTTAAGGTTAATTACTTTCTAAAGCTTTCTTAACTGACTATTCGCTTTCATACTAAAATCGTATTCTTTCGCTTTGTTAATACATTTTTAATACACTTAATTAATCTTTGTTAATACACTTTTTTGTTTGTTAATAATTTGCCTTTCCTCAACACTAACTTAAATTTTTTTGTAGTTCGTATATATGCATATCGATGTGTACTAATGTTTATTGCGTTCGTATGTATGTAAGTATATATTTTACTACAATTACATGTAGTATTTATTATCATTACTTAACGCGACTGTGTACACTACCCGTGTTAATACCTCAGTCACAACTTCCTCAAGGTTGTCTGGAAGAGATTGCTATAAAACAATAAGTCTGCTTGTTGTATTATTTTCTTGTAACATTGTTTCCTATTTTTGCCATGTTGTAACAATTATACAATAAAGAGTTTTATCTATCTGTCTATCTATCTTCCCTTGTACATAATTAGGGGATTTCAGACGATAATCAACCGAGTGCGGATTTTAAACAACGCGAATATCCTTCATACCGAGAAACATTTTTTTTTCAAATAATTAATTTTATTTATTTTCTCATCGGGACAAACTAGTTTGTCATAAGAATTTGGCTGGTAATATTTACAACATACCAGTGGTCCCATTAAACCGGTTTATTGATTTCAAGAAGACACGACGCTCTTGTTTGTTTTTCGGTAACCACTAGATTAGGATCGTGTAAATGGACTGTCTCTACACGCCTTATTCCAAATTTTCACGAGATCCCTAAGGACTTCACAAAACCACATATGACGAGATCTCACGCCCACGTTCGTACGTATAAAAATAGTTCGAGTCTGTACCTTGATGAAGTACGTAATTGAGTTAGATCAAATATCCTAAAAAAAAAAACGCTTATACTCGTAAAAAAGTTGTGATGAGGGTCCATGAAACCTCTTTTTTTGAAAGGCACACATCGGCGATTTTTTGTATCTAAACTGCAAACCAATTCAGGTCTAAGTTTTACGCTTCGGTTCCTGTTACTCCTCAATGCTTGCAGTTTGATGCTGAACTGTATTTTGGAACGGGATTTAGTTAAAGACGTGTAACTTAGTTCAATTTTCAGTAGACATGTCCTTCAAAACACCAACAAGTTCAAGTGGAGCCCTAAGTTTTGAGAGTTCATGCCTTGAGTGATAAATTGTAAGCGGGGTAAGAGATTTAATTTGCGACATTGTGCGAAGCCGTCACTTCCCGTGGTTACTAAGGCGACTAAGAGATAACAAAGCCTCTACCAGAAGCCCTGAGGAACTACGCCATCTCTAATAGGGTGGATTCGTCAACCCGCTTTGCCAACAGTAGATGTTGTATTGGGCGACTTTATTGTTATCGTTAGACTTGTGAGGTACCTCTATCCAGCAGTTAAGAGAAAGAATGATGGCCATACCATAATATGCTATATGTGAATTGGGTATATATATATATATATATATATAGGTATATTAAAAAAAAATATATATTTATATATCATAGTACGAGTAAATAGGATCCAGGCGAAATCATTTCTGAGTATCCTAGCTACAAGTTTTTTTTTATAGACAAATGTGGCAGACGATACATGCCTACATCAGTCCAGAATGACAAATATTGGCACACCTATGGAATGCGATGCATACCTTTGTCGATTTAGGAATGAATATCAATTAGGAATTGATAACGTGTAATATAGCAATGATTTTATCATTTGCGCCAAAATTATAAATTAATTTTTATTTACAGAGTAAATGGTGGACCAGCGTGCCACTTGGTGGTACAGAGTGGTACAATTTCCGCTACCCGCTTTTACCCTGGACCACATTCGTGGCTATCACACCCGCGGGCTGATTCACTACTCAGTAGTACCAAACACAGAAACTCACTTAGTTATGGGCTTCACATATTCCTATGGTGGATTATAACAGAATGAAAGATTAATAGATTTAAACACGGATTTTTTTGATATAGATATTGGCGTGTTTTTATTTATATGAAGAGTATTTATATATATTTATAGGCGTGATATTTATATGAAGAGCGGTGATAGCCTAGGAGTATCTATTCTGGACTTACATTCGCACGACCGTGAGTTAAAATCCTCGGCCTGTACCACTGTTCGTACGTAAGTACGAATTTTTAAAAATTGTCACTCGCACGGCGGTTAGGGAAAACTCCTGAAAACATGACGAAACCCGAATGCTTAAGAAATTAAAAAAATAATCTGGAGTAAGTGTATCCAACAATCCTCAATGGGCTCCCGTGGTGGATTACTGACCGAAGCCCTCTGGTGATTTATTATAATAAATAGATCACGCGAGCGCGACAGTAACCTTCGTACCGCGAAACTGTAAACATATGTACACTTTTTTATCGAAAGTAATACACATCGGCCTTTAGAAAGAGACTATCGGCTAGCTTTGGTTTTGTAGAGCGTTGACTCTGTCTAGTGCTGTTACGACAGAGACGACGCTCTACAAAACCGATCTAGCCGATCATTGTCGATGTGTATTACTTGCAGGCGGGATGTGTAATTAGCGTTAGTAATTAATGTCGATATCGTCTTTCATTTCACATAGTCGAGAATACACGCACATTTACTCAAACAACATAGGTTACTCAAACATCCCTACACCACCACTACCTCAAACAACATAGGTTACTCAAACATCTCTTCACCACCACTACCACATAAGTTACTCAAACATCCCTACACCACCACTACCACATAGGTTACTCAAACATCCCATCACCACCACTACCACATAGGTTACTCAAACATCCCTACACCACTACTACCACTAAACCACAAAATACCTACGAGCAATAATGATTTTTTATAAAAAAAATACATAAAAATTATATTAAGCAGATATGAAACATAAAACGAATTATATACCTACGTGTTAAATATTATAACACCCTCCTTTATATACCAAGGGATAAAAATAATCTGCAGTTATATCTATTTTAGTAAATACTTTCGATAAAATTATATGTCCATCGACATTTGTTTTGCACATCACTTTGATAAGCAGTAATCCCCCCCTGTCCACTTATATCACACATTGCGACAGAGAAAATTGTTTCAGTTCTTTTTCTATTAAGGAGAGACTTTAAGGTGTATATTTGTACTTAAGTACTTCTCAATACAAGTGGTCTTTAATACATATTTTTATACAATATTTTATATTAATGTTTTATTCTACATGTACGTTGCAATTTCTTGAGGGAGAGAGTGCACGCTGCAATCCAACAGCTGCTGGACGAGCTCGGCTGGCCATGTTCCCCTCTAACACAGAAGACTACCTTGAAATGTACTGCGTTTCCCACTTTATCTTATTTCCCTAATGTACGCTCGTGTTTCGGTAGGGAGTGAGTTATGCCAGAGCCCATTCCCATCCCATCCTATCCCTCCCTATTTTCCCAATCCATTCCTTAATCTGCAAAAATAGGCAGCGCATCTGGGGGCGTGTCAACGATTGTCATTTTAGAGTATTGTTGGCATGTATCGCGGATGTCTATGGGCGACAGTATCCACTCACCATCAGGTGGACTGTAGGCTCGTCTGCCGCCATTGTCCATAAAAAAAATAAAAAATTCCACAGCCGCTGGGCGCACTCTATTTTTGTGTTCAATTTATTAGCGGACTCCTACCGGCTAAAAACCTTTAGTTGTCTTAACATCGTGTAAGTCTAAATTCTTGTGGCCCTGGTGGCCTTTCAAAAGTCACCGGTCGTGAGCGGGCGCACTCGACTGGCCAAGTTACCCCGTTTGGCCAATCGATAACCATTTAAAATCTGTGGTCAGGGTCGAAGTCATCGAAGTATTCCGATTAATGGTGAAAGGTAATAATATATTTATACCTAAAATATAAATGTATTTGTTGCTATAACTTTAATATTAAAACCATAAGAATTGAATAATATTATGGCAAAATTATCACATAAAAAATATCAGTGCATTAAAATATTTATTTATATTAATTTAATCTTCCGGGCTACAGTCTACAGGGCTACAGTGCAGTCTCTTCGAATGACTCCATGTAGTAGTTGGCTACCACAGGACTCAATGGACTGCCCATCGCTACACCGTCAACCTGCTCGTAGAAATTATTGCTCACCTGGAAATAAGTGGTGATTAATACGTGTTCATAAAGAGACACTATATCCTTGGGGAAGTCCTGCCGTAATCTTTCTATTGTCTCCTTGTTCTATTTCTTCCGTAGCTTGTCTATGCCTTGTCGGATGGGGACCACGAAATCTGCTTCAGGGACACAAAGATCTTGTCAACCGGGAATCATTATTATTCCGGTCTCAATAGGAAAGCTATTGAAATCTACAAGCATCTGAAAAGTGAACGCAGTCGCCACTAAAGATGTCAACCGCAGTTGTTGACGAAACGTTTGGAAGAAAGAGAAGAGATTCCAGAAGACCTCGGCCAAGTAGCCCGGAAGATTCAATTAATGTGGACACCGGCCGAGAAAGCCTACACTCCACTATAAAATATTTATTCATATTTAAATTTCAAATGTTTGTAACATTTAATAATTATATCTGCAATTTGCTTATTGTCTGTATGTACGTTGCATCTGCCAATTCAATAATTTTGTTTAACCTACCGCTCGAGTAAATTTCGTGCTACCGCTGTAGGATTACATAATCAATCAAATTATGTTCATGTCTGATTTTTCATCATTTCTCGATAAGTAAACTTCTAATGTTTTAATCACTACTTGAAATTTTTAACTTAAAATTTTACTTCAACTACAAAACAAGTTTGTCTTACGGAGAAATTATATTTTTTTATAATAATTTATGAATATAGCTTTTCTTATTTTTTTAAATATAATAAAGTTTCCATTGACTAAAATTAAATATATCCATTCCATAAAATTGACTATCTTCAATATTTAAGGCACTTCCCCCCCAGAGCTCGTTCGATAATTGAATTATTGTACCATTTGTACGATAATTACTGTACCGTTATTTATTTACGCTCATCTACTAAATACATACAAGGATGTATTTAAAAAAACATTCAAAGAATCATTTTTGTAAACATTTAAATTACAGATATGCCAACATTCTCATGCAAATAATATATATTATTGTACCCGTTCAATAGTTGAATTATTGTACCATTATTACAATTTTTGTACCATCCTGTATAGTAGTGATTACTATATGCCATTAGGCAACCTTATATAAATACATTATATTGTTCGAATAGATTGGATGTCACGTCCATCTTCCATCATATAAACTTCGTATCTACCCTATAATATGCTGTTATCCTCTTTCAAAGTTTACCCCCAAGATCCGTAATTACACCTCTCAAACTTCTCACCCCGTTATTAAATACTATAACCGTGCGATATCCTAACTTTAGTTAATTTATTACTGAAAATTATGGTGTTAAACTTGAATAGTAGCAGTATAATCAATGTATCAAGAAGTATAAAAGAGTTGGTCTAATATACTCCCTTGAATCTTTGATTCATAGTTTGTGGGTAGACGAGGGGGAGAGTGCACGCTGCAATCCAACAGCCGCTGGGCGCACTCGACTGGCCACGTTACCCCTCTCTCACAGAAGACTACCTTGAAATGTACTACATTTCCCACTTTATCTTATTTCCCTAATGTACATACGTGTTTCGGTAGTGAGTGAGATGTGCCAGAGCCCATTCCCATCCTATCCCTCCCCATTTCCCCAACCCTTTCTCCAAACCCATTCCTATATCCAAAGGTAGGCAGCGCATCCGGAGGCGTGCCAACGTTGTCATTTTGGACTAATGTTGGCATGTATCACGGATGTCTATGGGCTACAGTATCCACTTACCATCTGGTGGACTGTATGCTCGTCTGCCACCTTCGTCCATAAAAAAAAAAAAAAAAAGATGAAAAATATGTTTCTTCTATTAATTTGTACTCTAGTTCTCTAGTTAAGATTTGTGGTGTCGTGTGGTTATTGAATAGCACCAACCGATTTCATCCCGTGGATGTATCAACGCTACTACAAGCCCTGAGGAACTACATCATCTCTAAGGGAGTGGACACGCCAACCGGCTACATATACGTATAAGGCATGTATGGCTGCACGGATTAGCAAGCACACTCTTTTACAGCTGGTGCAGTTCTTCAAAGCTTATCGTAGCGATTTTATTATGGCCTTTTACGACACCATACGGCCGATTATGGAGCTATAAGTATACATATGTGAAACATGTGATAATGTGTGATCGGCGTTAGACACCACAAGTTATATATACATATTGTGTGTAATTATGTATGTGTGTGTATTATTAATATAAATATGTGTGTAAATTGCGAAAAGGTATTATGCAAGGTGTGTTCCGATCAGATACTGAAGGGTCCGCTAATTCGTTTACTTTGAACGATAGTTAAGTTGGCAATCACAGTTTACTGCCGCGCAGTATCGTTAACTAACATTAACTGTGGGTTATTCTGTTAACGGAATAAAGCTTAAACAAGCTATCGCATTTATTTATTGTATGATAGATAGATAGAAATTTTATTTTATTTACAACAATTGATATATGTAACATGCCGTAACTGACAGTGAAGACAACAAACAACTAAAAAATTAAACAAAACAATAAATGTGTGGCCTCGTGTGTGTCGTTAGATATGTGTGTTGATCCGTCTCAGCACAGAATGCAAGATGCGTGGATGCTTTATTGTGGATAGATAGATAAAACTCTTTATTGTAACGTACACCAAAACAAAAACAGAACAATAATGAATATTGCAAAAACAAAATGCACAAATATCGCTCCATATCGCTAAAAGCAATCTCTGCAGACAACCTTTGGGAAGAGAGAAAATAAATAATACACGAATAAAAATAAAATAGTAGATAGTGTGATGGCATTATCATGTGGCTCATTGATTAGAGATCGGAATAAGTATTTTATTTATTGATTCTTTATTGCACACAGTACAACAATAAAAGGCGGTCTTAATGCATTATCTCCCTGCCAATTTGCAGGGGGTAAAGCCATAGTTTTGATAACAGTTAAGATTATATATCTATTTATTAACATATAAATCTACGGCTTTATGAGTAACAATGAGATTTAATAATAACAGTGCTATAGCCAATTACGGATTTCTCACAGTAACGTATCAGAAAATATTTAACTGCAACAAACAATCATTAAAAATATATTAACTATAAGAGTAAAGAATTTCAAAACTTTTAAAGATATTTAAGAACTTTTAAAAGAGTTTTTAAATAACAAAATTTGTCAGTTTTCACAAAAGAAAGAAAGATTTTAAGATTTCAGTTTAAAGAGTTTAAGAGTTTTGAGAGTTTTAAGAGTTTTAAGAGTTTTAAGAGTTTTAAGAGTTTAAGAGTTCAATTTAAAGAAATTCAGTTATCTTTTATTTAACCCCGTATTTTTTTTAAAACAGTTAATAGTATTTTGTCGATTTCTTGAAATTTCTATATGGGTCATTCGCATGACCTTTATCATAAAAAATCTCGCTCATCTGAATCCAGAGAATGCATTGTTTACGTAATCTTTTCATAATAAAATTCCCCCATAAACCTTACATTGTAAGTTTACGGCGTTACAGAATAACCCGCACCATAAACTGGACCCAATCTTTAACTGCATCGTTAACTTTCAAAAGGTTTAACGGTCCAGTTAGTTAATTTAACTTTTGATCGATGTCTGTTAATCCTGTAACTACTAAAATAAGTCGTAACAAATTTTTGGATAGAGGTTTTGTTGGTCGTAAATGATATCTTTCTTAATATTTTTAAGACTAGTTTTGGTATCTTTCGTTACTTTGTAATAAATGACAACAAAGAAAATGGCACTTAAAGTATATGGCGAATGGTCACGAACGTACAGATACATTACGAAAAATTGGCCATCGGCTAATTCGGATACACCCGAATGTGTCATTCCTTCTACGAATTACCGTACCTCTAATTGTATACTTTAATACGAGATACTTTATTACTTTATTGCATAGATGTTGATGACGCTTTCGGGTGTTACCGGATTAGCCGATGGTCAATGTTTTCGTAATGTATCTGTATATAGAAGACTACCACAAAATATAGTCCATTTTCCATTTTATCCTATTCCCCCAATGTACGTACATGCTTCGGTAGTAAATTAGATCCCAATCCCATCTCACTCCATTCCTCCTTATTTTCCTAATCCTTTCTCCAAATGCATTCCTAAATTTCCAAAGGCTAGCAGCCTTTGGAAAGCCTTTAGCGTACCAAGGTTTGTCATTCTGGACTGACGTCGGCATGTCCATGAGCGATAGATATCCACTTACCACCAAGCGGACTGCAAGCTCGTCTGCCGCCTTCATTCTATAAAAAAGAAGCTGCGAATAGGATCTGCAATCTTAGCAGCCCACCCGAAACCCTCCAAGTCTCCATGGATGATGCTGACCACTTACAATCTTGTGGACCATTCGCTCATGTCTCACCTCTGTAAAACAGTAGATGTTACTCGTACTTAGATAAAAACGTTATTCGAAGCGATTTGCCCTCAGATAATTTTGCTCTGTGAATGGCGTTTAGCACACATATCAGAAATATAATTTTGATTGTATAAAATACATACACATACACACATACACACATACATACATACATAAGAACATATGCATGTATGTACATTTGTATGTAAATTCACGCCAATTTTTTATATTTTTTCTATTTTATAGTTTTAACTTCGTTAATGAGCTTGTTTTCTTTGTACTTTTAATAAATAAGCTGTAATTATTGGTTAAGCACAAAATACGGGTATTGCCTCCTAATCCTAACTCCTGTTATACAGGTTTTCCTACTTGAGGTGTTAGGGAATTTATTACAATGTTATGTCAACAAAAATCTACTGACAATAAAGTTATAATTATTTAAAGAAAAAATCTCATGTCGCTCAGCGTCTACTATGACCATACCCAATTTATTCTCAAACAAGCTTAGTCGAGCAAAGATCTTTGATGCGAATGCCAATAATCCGTAAAAAGCGAGATATAATAACAAAAAGGTCCGTCCATCCAAACCAACATGGCCGGCCGGAAGTGACGTGCGGAACTGGATTCCTTCCTTCCGTTTCCGGTCCATTACACATCGCGTATTAGCCGATATTACTATTGTGCTGGAATCCTTCGTGATGAACAGGCGTCGCAGGGAGCAAAGTTTAGTGTAGCGGAATGAAATGCAGAGGTACAAGTTGAAATGTTATAAACACAAGGTAATATCTTTTTTTTTTTATGGACTATGGTGGCAGACGAGCATGCAGTCCACCTGATGGTAAGTGGATACTGTAGCCCATAGACATCCGTGATACATGCCAACATTAGTCTAAAATGACAAACGTTGGCACGCCCCCGGATGCGCTGCCTACCTTTGGATATAGGAATGGATTTGGAGAGAGGGTTGGGGAAATGGGGCGGGATATGTTGGGAATGGGCTCTGGTACATCTCACTCACTACCGAAACACGTACGTACATTAGGGAAATAAGATAAAGTGGGAAATGCAGTACATTTCAAGGTAGTCTTCTGTGAGAGAGGGGTAACGTGGCCAGTTGAGTGCGCCCAGCGGCTGTTGGAATGCAGCGTGCACTCTCCTCCTCAAAATCTGCTTCGTATTATCTCTCTATCTGTTTTCGTATAAACACAAAACTCTTTATAATGGGTTTAATAAATTATCTGGATATCTCTCGTGAAAACTAACAAATTATATTTATGATTTTAAAAACTTCACCACTATTTTTCACATAAACCGCTCACTTACACCGCGTATATTTTATATATTAGATACGTTTATCTACCACAAGGCCTGAGGAACTACAGCACCTATAAAAGAGTGGACTCGTCAACCCAGTGGTGTTGCAGGTGTCTATGGGCGGCGGTAACACTTACCATCACGTGGGACCGCTTGCTCGTCCGCCTACTTCTCTATAAAAAAAAAACCTTTGCATTTTAAGGGCATATAGCCCTCGTGCACAAGATAATGTGCATAGGAGGCCTATATTCTGCAGTGGATACTCAAAAGGGCTCGATACATTACATTGCATTATATATATCTACGTAAATCGGAACGAGTATCCTTAGCGATGCCAGTGATTGTGAAAAAAGTGCATAATTTTTAAATGTTGTTAAACAAAAGTTGTCGGTTGCACGGAAAAAATTCACTGTTAAGAAGATGCAGATATTTTTAATTTAACCCTAGATAGGGTAGAATTGGGATTAAGAAATAACCTATATGTTAATCCGTTCTACTCATTTCATGTATGTCAAATTTAGTAGACAATAGTACTTGATATGTGGCATGTGGTGATCGCCGGCTACAGGAAAGCACTACTCCATTACTTCATGTGGGTGTAGTTAAAAGCGATTACGGGACGCTGAGGAACAACACAATCTCTAAAAGAGAACTCGCTAACAGTTTGGGCAGGCGTGGCGTGATTAAGACCACACGTCTCTCATGCACAAAACTGTGTGTTTATGGAGACTCATGTCCAGCAGTGAATATTGAATAGGTTGATTGCATTTTGATTGCAATAATTGATATATCGGCATTTACAGTATACCATAGTATACGGGTACAATAGTCTGCGTCCAATAGCCATCAGTCTGTCTCTCCATTGCTGAATATAGTACTCTCCCAAGGATCTTCACCACACACGATCTTTTGCTCTTCTTATCCACGTGGGTGGAGGGCGTCGCATGCAACGTATCCCGATACGTGGACTCCATTCGAGGACTAATCTCACCCATCAGTTATCGGATCTGCCGCATTTAAGACTTGCACACTGCAATTTCAGCTTGCTGATTTTTTGAGCTGTGTCGGTAGAGTTTTTGAGCTCGGAGTCTCTTTGCTGGTTTAAATCCAAAATGAACAAATTCGACGGAGTATTAAACAGCATTACTACTAACTAAATAATGCCAGTCGGCTATTATCTTATTCCGTCATGGTTTCAACACGAGTACATCGCGTTACGTTGTAACCACTATTATGTTATGAACAGTCTCTCAGCGAGCGATGGAAATGATTATGCAATACAAAATCTGAGAAAACAAAATTATGGCTCAAAACGTCAGCAAGTGGCAGTTGACTGGTGATGTCTATCGTTGGACCGATAAACGATGGGGCCGACGAGTTCTCCTCGAGCGGACACCACGCATCGGAAAACGTAACGAGCAATTACCGACATTCCCTCGCGTATTTGAGCTAGATTTTTCTACTTTACTGGCCGACAAACGCATGTTCAGGAAAATAGGGCAATTGACTAATGGGGCACAAGAAAATCGGACACGCTTCGCCGGATGTATAAGGGACTATTCCACCGGCTCACCTAATCGGGAATTCCTGATGTAATTTTTTAAGTAGATTGCGAAGAAATATACCATTTTGGTTATCATTAAGTTGGAAATGTGTAGAAAAATCCAGATATCTTTAGCATAAAAATAATAAATCCTAAACATACTTTTTGTTTTATATTAATTAATGTTTTACAATAATATAAGAATCGTAACAAAATTGAATCAGTAGTTTCTACAGACGGTTAAAACAAAGATTTGACTATTTGCAATTACTCAGAGCGTTGACTGACGTTGATTTTTAATTTTTATTTAGCTATTAATTATCAAAGCTCAATGATGACATTGCTTTTGAATGTACTCCGACTGTTTAAATCAATTGCTTTAATTAATTATTAATGTAAACTCTGTTCGCATTAGGAATTCAGTGAGTCATACGCTTAAGACAGTACTTTATTACCAGCCTATTTAACCAATAGTGTGCTTTAGAATTCTTAGGTCTTTTTCACTATTAGTCAAAACAGGTGACGCCTACTGTCTTGAGCTGTGACTAGCTGCATTCTTAACGCGAATATACAGTAATGACAATAGACTAATTACACCGTAATGGTTATACATTATGAATGCTACATTTTTTTAATTTTTTTATGGAAAAAAGGCAGCAGTCGAACATACAGTCCACTGGTAAGTGTACACTGTAGCCCGTTGACATCCGCGATACATGCCAACTTCAGTCAAGAATGACAAACGTTGGCAGGCCTCCGGATGCACTGTCTACCTTTGCAGATTAAGGAATGGATTGGGAGAAAGGGTCGGGAAAATGGGAAGGGATAGGATAGGATAGGATGGGATTGGGCTCTGGCATATCTAACTCACTACCGAAACACGTAAGTACATTGGGGAAATACGATAAAGTAGGAAACGGAGTACATTTCACGGTAGTCTTCTGTGAGAGAGGGGTAATGTGGCCAGTCGAGTGCGCCCAGCGGCTGCGGGAATGCAGCGTGCACTCCCCCTACAATATTTGTACATTTGTAGCCAATGTAATGATATAAAACATAGGTTATCACCATCCATTGTCATACTAACAAAAGCATAAATAAAGATGAGAAAAGAGACAAAGATAAAGGTTTATAAAGAAGAGTTAGAAATCTCTTTTCCTAACATTATAGAGTTGTTTCGTTTATAATTCGAAACTCAACAACTGGTACAGTTTAAAAGAGCAGAGTTCTACAGGTTTCAAACACCATTCGACTCGATACATCATTCCAATTCAACTTTAACTTTAAAACGACATTAAAAATAGAAATCGATTGCTCTTAGCTGTTTATTTGCTCGTTATATTGCATACTAGCTGTTGCCCGCGACTTCGTCCGCGTGGACTTTAGTTTATAAACACCGTCTTTATTCGACGTGATTTTTAAATTGAAATAACTTTTTTATTTATGTACTGATTTTAATAAAACAAACACTGAATTTTAAGTGAAGCTTGCCACAATACATTAGTGAAAACCGCATCCAAATCGGTTGAGCTGTTTCTAAGATTAGGGTGCACAAACGCACAGACAAACAGACAAAAATTCTAACAATTTTTGGGTTCTATTGCGTTGATAAAGGCCCCCAATAATAGTTTCTCTCATATATCTCCCGTGTACAGACAGCGATCAGTTACATTTTTATTATATGTATAGATTATTAGATAAAGACTGCCTTAGACTGAATGAAATAATTAGTATTATTATTGTTCGTGCAACTACACTAAATCCACACTTCGCTCGCCTTGGTCTCTGTCCTTTGAACGCGTCTGCCTCTGTTAGTACAAGTAGGTATGAACTACGAATAGTTATTTCATCTCACGAAGGCGGGTTACACTTAGTTGTGGCTGTGCTCGTACATGTACATCATTTTAGTGTGCGTAGACTTAACAACGCTCAGTTCGGTTCGTGACGCCCACACCGCGCCGTCCGAGTAACAAAAGTGTATTTGGCTTTGTAAGAGAGTGTTGTATCAATGTCATATAACAATGTAATAAATAACTAATTTAGAAATTAGGAGTTTTTTAGATTAAAATTTATTATTACAAGATAAACTTGTTTGTCATTTGTTTCGGTATCTACTAAAGTTCATCAATCTTTATAGTGTCGACATTTGATTTTTGTTGATTATACCCATAGATTTTGCAAAAGATTTGCAATTTTTTGGGGTTTCTCTTAATTAACTTTAACTGGGGAGTATTAATTTACAGAAGTGTTAAATTGCAGCGTTAAAAGCGCTTCTATGAAGACATAGAAGTTGAATCATAAAGTTGCCCTACTGTGTAATACTGCACGGTGTAAATTACACGTAAGGTTCCCTCGGTATCTCGCAATTTCCTACATGATTAGGAAATTGCGCCCTATCGGAGTCATTGAATATGCTGCAATACGTTATTTTTAGATTATTTTACGAGTCTACTGAGTTACTTGTAAGGAAATATTACTATAATTTATATGGATTTTCTTACTAAATATTGAAGTAGATAATTAAAAGTAGTTATACCAAAATCGAAGGAAAGAATCAACCGATCGATTTTGACGGCAGATTACCCCGGTTGGTGGTACTTTTTCCTGCTGTGTAGAAGGTCCTGGGTTCGATTCTCTGACGGGCATTCATTTGTTTGTTCTAGTCTGGGTACTGTGTTCGTCTCTTGTAATTTTTCAAACCTTTTTTTGGTAAGAATTAAAAAAATGGCGCACTTCTGTATTGCGTCGCCACTCCTTACATGCAAGGTGACCCTTAGCCGGCTAAAATCGTCTGCAGAGCTAACTCCAAATATAGGAAGCAAATCAAATCTAGTACAGGCATCGGAAAACGATTAATTCGAATCCAACGTCGATTAGCTTGCTAACGACCAAAATTATAGTCGGAAGTTTGCTAGAAACCGTTTATCCGTATGTTACGTCGGAGGGTAAGATGGGCCCTTCCACTTCAGTGAAGTTTGAATCTTGTAAATATTTACTACTAGTTCAGACCACTGTTTCTTCCATCGATCAACCAAAATACAAAGATGTCTTTCACAGGCCTAAATGTGAGGCAAGACGGTTAAATTTAGGTACCTACTGTCAATTCAGTTCTGGCATTTAACGGCAAAAAACTACCCAGAACATATTTACAATAACTGGAATATTTTTGACAAACAGTAATAATTGACAAACAAAACCATTTTTTTAGATAGGTTGTACAGGAGGTGGACCAATATATGACCCTGGTCATACGACCAAGTGGATATGTATATTCTTCATACCAGGCTCGATTGGTGTTTCTCAGGCTTTAAAATAGCATCACCTTCCCGTGAATGTCGTATTAAGCCGTTAACGGATAACAAAGCCGCTGCCACGAGCCCTGAGGAATTACGCACCTCTAAATCAGTGGCCTCGCCAACCCCGCTTGGCCAGCGTCACGTTTTAAGACTATACATCCTTCATGCGCAAGACCATGTACATGACGGGTGCCCATGAACAGCTTTAGTTCTTTTTTTTATGTTTGAGTTTACCGGTTTTAAAGAGAGTTATATTTTCACCACCGAACCGAACAAACACCCCTGCTCTTTACCGTTGAGATTGATATTTCTTTAAGGATGCCTAAGGGTGGGCTAATGTTGTAAAAAAAAGTAAAGATTTCTTTTAGTTTTAGTACTACCCTATAGGTACCTATTATAAATTTACTGTAAGAGGTTTATTTTAGTTCTAGAATTACCCTTAAGAAAACTATTGTAAATTTTAATTAACCTAATGGAACAGTGCAACTAATAACAACCAAGATAATAAATATTTCAATCTGAACAGGGTCTCTCTTTTCTTTTAATTGTAAGAAATCAAGTAACTACAGGTTCTTTTGTATAAATTTCTGTAACCATAGTGAAGTTATATACTGTAAGAACATAAGTTACAGTTTCTTGAAAAAAAAATTATAAAGTTACTAAAGAACAACGTAACAAACAGGCTTGTTACGGTTACTGCACCCTTGTACCGAACAACTTATATTTTCAACTTAATAACTGTGTTTAAAAACTTATTAAACTTCGCGTTTATACACATTTTATATTCAATTTTCAGTTCGCGGTATAAAACGTTTTTTGAACCGAACAGTACGCGACACTTCCGTATCAAGGAAATGCGGATGGACCGCACATCTGTGACGGGGGGTACGGTAAATGTGGGTAGTTAATAAAACTGCTAGAAGCTCGCATCCCGGACCACCCGCCTCTTCAGTCAACTCGAGTATGAATAAAAGGTAAACAAATACCTTACGCGTTCAGACCCGATTTAGAAAATAAAACTCCTCTGCTTGTTTGTTACATAAAGGTGTATACAATTTGTACATTTACTTTTTGCTTTGTACAACCATCTTGTAAACAGCTGACTCAGAGTATTTTATATTGTACAGATGAGGCAAATCCGCTGACTGGCGCTAGTAAAAACAAGTCGTTAAGTCGTAACAAGACTGTACGAGGGTCGCGTGGAATCACAGTATAAATATAAGGTAGTATGTAGGCGATCTCAAAATGAAAATGATCTGTTAACTACCATACCGTAACACACCGTCAGCCTATGTCTCTCCACGGTTAAATACAGGCCTATCAGTGTTAAAACAATTGTTTTTATTCTAATAATTTTAAGATTAAAACAACAGTTATTTATTTGGATAAAAACTTTAAGGTTAAAAAAGGTTGATTAGGAGAAAATGCTTTTTAGTATGAAGTCGGCCTTTTGTTAAAGCAATATAGTGTACTTGAATAAATGAATAATTGTTACGGAGGATTTTTTTTAAATGTTTTCTGAATTTTCCCACTGAATGTTTGTGATATATTCTTAACGCGTATAGCATGCTTCGAGGTCGATATTTGAGAAATACCAAGCACAATAAAATTTACTTTTATATTTAAAAAAAAATGGTATTATTTCATTACAATTAACAGAGAATTATGAACAGAATCCTTCTTATAAGTCTTCGGAAATATATTATTCTGTATGTTTTACGCATGCAACAGCTGGCGAATATACTGCAATGTTTGTACACAGTTTCTTGAATGTATTGCCGTGTCGCACGCAAATAGCAGAAACTGAAGTCACAGGAGTCCTCTTGTATATATTAACTTCTATTCTAACTGCTAACGTTGGACATACTAACACAGGACACACAATCGAATTAGTTTGATCGAATTGTTCGGTCGAAATGCAGCAAAGTAATTATTGGATTATAAAAAGGTCATTAATTTAAGAAAAATTCTGCAATTTATAAATAAAAAAAAAATACAGAAATAATTTTTAAGTGTTTTATAATTATTTGGATTCACTGATGGTTTCAACTCGTGAGACTTATCAATTGATTGTAAACCGCAATCGATTCGGGCGCCATCTATAATGCAATAACGCAAGTATTTAATACTCTTTGATTCACTGCGATGTATTGTGCTTGTATTTTGTTGTCCAATTTTGATGGCATAACTGCTTTGATACATATTAGTATTGATACTAATATGTGACGAAATAGAAAAGTAAAAATAAAACGTTTAAATACATGATTATGTACGAAAATATAAATAAATAATTTAGTTATGGCAAAGTTTATCAATCCTTACCTTAAAAATGCTAGGCATTTTGATTTTAAAATATTTTAAGGATCAAAATAGTGTCAAATCAGATCAAACGCGTTCCCATGTTTTCGGATTAGCCGATGGCCAATGTTTTCGTAATGTATCTGTACGTACGTGTTTCGGTAGTGAGTGAGATATGCCAGGGCCCAATTCCATCCCATCCTATTCTATCCCTCCCCATTTTCGGAACTCTTTCTTCAAATCCATTCCTACATCTCCAAAGTTAGGCAGTGTATCCGGAAGCGTGCCAACGTTTGTCATTCTGAACTAATGTTGGCGTGTACCGCGAATGTCTATGAGCGACAGTATCCACTTAACACCAGGTGGATTGTAAGCTCTTCTGCCGCCTTCTTTCTATAAAGAAAAGAAAGAAACTTTATATTGGATTAAAACCACAATAGAAGGTTCTCCTTTAAGACCGCATTCTGTTTTTTCACCTCCACTGTGCTATCGCCAAATCGCACTCAAGGCGGCCATATTGGAGCGAAAAGGAGTTATAGCCGCCGCGGCCCAGGACACACGTTAGACACGTATTACGTCTATGTAATTGCGCGAATTACCCACATAATAATTAGCGCAGTTTGTCTTTATGTCCCAAGTTTGTATACTTTAATGTTTTACACGTGATGAAGGTAAATGCTTCCCTTACTGTGTAGTCTCAAAATTAAAATCCTAATGGCTATGTCTCCCGCCACGAGTGTAAAGTCGGATTATATATTCGAGTCAGGGATATGACATATAGAACTGTCAAACAGAGAGAAAATTTGTACGGAGCTGACACGTTATTGACAGTTATACATTTCATATCCCTGACTCGAATAAACAATCCGACTGTAGGTTACAGTGGAAAAGCGGTGGGGCGCTCCACCCCCTCCCCCACCCCCCTCTAGCGTAGAGAAAAATCAGTAACTTTATGAATTACACAATATCTATTTAAAATTATAGGAAAATTGTTTGCTTTGGCCCTCCCTTGCTAAAATCCTGACTATTCCCTTTTCTCTGGTTACTGGACATGCTTAATCCGAAGCCGTGACACTGTGGGCTCTCAATCACTACCGAAATACCCGTAAGTACATACATTGGGAGAATAGGATAGAGTGGGAAATGCAGCACATTTCACGGTAGTATTATGTGAGAGAGGGGTTCGAGCTATTTGATTGCGCCCATCGGCTGTAAAATTGCAGCATGTACTACTTCCACGGATGTTAGTGCGGACGAGGCCGCGGCGATGCACGAGAACGATACCCAATAACAAAAGGTCACTAAGGGACAATAAAGCCGCTACACTACACTACACCAGCGGAAGGAGGAACTACACCAATTCTAAAAAGATAGACTTGCCAACCCGGTTGGTTGCCGTGGCGTTTTAAGGTCATAGATTCCTCATGCACAAGTCAATGTGGAGGCTGGTTGCAATAACATTTTCGTTATTATCCTATTTTTTCTTTTTATATATATATCGATTAAAGAAAAAAATGGAATAATCTAGAATTCAATTCGAAAATTTAAAAAAAACCCTACTTTACAGCCTGTATTCGTAAATTACATATTGTACATCTATAACAATCTTATGAAGAAGTATCAAGTATCCATAAAATGTTAATGAACCAACAGGTAACTCAACGAAACCTTCGTACAATATTTTCACAAAGGGTCCTCGATAATGATTATTATTAGAATAGAATGCTCGCCTATTATAATGTGATACAAAGAATTACCTATCAAAAGATTTCCCTTTTCACAATATGGACACAGTATTATGAACGGACAGAATGACATTATCTCGAATTACTTAACTTTTTCGCTATTTGAAGATAACGGAAGATATCTGTTGAGCTGTTCATCGAGATAATGTAATAATATAAGTAGGTATGTATCTATATAATTTATTAATAAGCGTTATATAATGTTTTAATAATACCTCCATTATTGTTTTCATTTCTTTTTGTTCATTTTCATTTTCCTTTTGCTTATTTCCTTCATTGATTGCATAAGCGTCGTTATTATCTTTCCTGTCCTGAAGGTTTGCCGGAAGATAATGCCTCGTAGCATTGAGCTCGCCCATTGCACTTTGTACAATAAAGTGCAATAAACTTTAAACTTCACCAATTAAACCAATTAATAAAGTGCAATAATTATAATATTAAATAAATATTATAAAAATCAAACGAAGGTTGAACGTTTGCAAAACTTGCCATCGGATAATCCCCTTACCTCAAACATTTAGAAGTACCTTGCACATAAATACACGTGTAATGACATAAATGAGACATGTTAAGAGCTGTAGCGTTTGGCGATGAGCGAGCAATATCGGCGTGACATTTCCTAGATCAAAATGTCGCGACGATGTCGGTCGCTCATTGTCTATGCTCGAATGTCACTTGCATTTTTTTGAATAAATTTGTACCAAAAGCCTCAATAGCAATACAACACATAATAAAAACGCAGTTTTACAGTACCTACATCAAAGTTTTTCAAAATAATAATCATCTTCAGCACAAAAATTAAAATTGAATAAACAATTCTAACTTAGACACATCAATGTAAAGACATAGCTGCCCGTGTTTAATTAATAAATCATTTTATTTTGTAGAATAGCCAATAAAAATATACATTGAAATAAAAGTAAATTACTAAGGTAATATACAATGCTAATAACTAAATATACTGTCACCGCCAAGTAAAAATGGTAAAATGGACATACTTGGGAATACGTTATTACTTAATTAAAAAGTAATAAATTAATACAACTAAAATAAATTAATTAAAAATACAACAGGATAACTATAGGTTGAAAGATAAGTATTTAAAGCGCGTTGAACTAGCAGCATACACTGTTGATAAGTTTCTTAATAAGCGTGTTGATAAGTATGCGAAGTGTGTTGCAGCAGCATTTTAGTGGCAAACTGTTGTTTTTATTATCTAAATAGTTTTTTTTTTATGTACAAAGGCAGCAGACGAGCATACAGTCCACCTGATGGTAAGTGTAACATCCATGAACATAAACATCCATGCCAATATTAGTCCAAAATGACAATCATTGGCACGCCCCCGAATGCGCTGCCTACCTTTGGAGATATAGGAATGGATTTGGAGTAAGGGCTGGGAAAATGGGGAGGAATAGGATGGGATTGGAATGGGCTCTGACACATCTCACTCACTACCGAAACACGTAGGTACATTGGGAAATACGATAAAGTGGGAAATACAGTACATTTCAAGGTAGTCTTCTGTGAGAGAGGGGCAACGTGGCCAGTCGAGCGCGTCCAGCGGCTGTTGGATTGCAGCGTGGACTCTCCCCCTCAAAAACAATTGTGCAGTTTTTGTGTAAATGCCACTCAAATCGATATTAGCTGGTGAACCTTATTCGAAATTGTAATGATTTTTTTTCGAATATCGTGATTTCGGCAATAGAATTTAGCAGTGTAAAAAATTTAAGCTTCATACCCCACTTTATACCGCGAACCTAAAAGTTGTGGAATGAACTGCCAGCCGAGGTTTCTCCATAGCGCTGCGTTATGGGGCCCTTCAAGAGAGCTGTGAACAGGATTCCGCGCGGTAGGCAGCGCATCCGCATCCCCTATGGTGTTGCTGTTGTCCACGAGTGGCGGTGACCGCTTACCATCTTCTGCCACCTCCTCTATAAAATATACAGTACATTAGGAAGATAATGTAGCATTTGAAGTCGTTTCGTTGAAGAGCAGCAGAGTGTAGAACTTTTATTTTTTTATTTTTACTGTAAACTTGTCTGTCGCCTAATTCCTGTAAAAAAAAAATATTTGCATGGAACGACATCATAAACACAGTATAATAATTAATCTCCAAACATACTTGTATGCTTATTAATGTTTCAATAGATGATAAGTTATTTTGTTTGAAATATCTAATGTTAATAGTGCCTTTTTAAATGTGTGCGTGTGTGAGAGGTTGATCATTTATTCTACCATTTCCAACGCTCTCTACCCACACACTTTCTTTTGTTCATCTCGTCCAGTATTTACATGTGTAAACGTTCCTCACTGTGCAATTTTTGTTTTGTGATATTGGAGGCGGAATTATGAAAATCACTGCGCATAATGAGAAGAGGCTTTAATGGTAATTGATGAAGTTAGGTCGAAAGGTTTGCGAGTATTGTTTGGGCTTGTTTTGTTTGGGCAAGTTTATTAAATTTTGGAGGGAAATGTTGTGTCATGTCGCTAAGAGGGATGCATAAAGTTGTATACTTTACTGCTGTCCTGTGACATCTCATCTTGATTCGCTCCAAAGTGGGTGGCTATTGAATGGTGAGAGGGCGGATTGGTATAGGAATGTTACATCGAGCAGCTCTCAACGATACAATGAACCAGCCACTCAATCATAACGTCGCGAGTTGTAGAACATATCGCTCTCTCGCTTGCACATCATTTCACTGTTTACCTATGATTGGTTGTTATTCGCTTTTGTCAACTTATAGTGTATTCAGTTATATTTTTTTTTGATAATTATTTCATTTATTTATTAACTTATTCCTATAAACAATTAATTACATTATATTAATTACAATGTAATTGAGCATTATTGTTTAGTTTGTATTCTCTCTGAAGCCTCAAAGTAAACAGTGTAAAATAAAAAAAAAATGAATGTAGTATTTTTTTGTGTCAATACAACATGCGATTTCTTTCCTTAAAGTACACAAATATAAGCTATATTACACCTACCTCACCAGAATATATCCAGTCTCGTGACGTCATTCCCCGATTCCCTCACCCCACAGGATTATACCCGCTGTATGACGGAGATGAGCGGAATGCACTCAATCCCATTCCATATGGTCCCGTTTTGATAATTTTACACGCTATTCTCATCTAGCTAAATCTTGATGATACCCAAGAAAAAGACACACATTAATTTTAATGAACACAACTAAAAATTTAGTTATTAATGTGAACCACCCACCACATTATTGAATGTTACCCACATTTATGCTACAATAATAAATTGATTTGATTTGATTTGAACATGTTCAGCCTTTAGCCATGTTCAGTTAGAATAGTCATTTTGAACATCGAAGTTTGTACGAACGCGAATTGCAATTTATTCGAATGGTACAATATATGTAGTGCGTATATTCGCTGTAAACTTTGTTTCAGTTTGGCCCGAGTAACAAGTAGTGAGCGGCATTTATATTTATCAGATGCCGAAAATTCGCTACAACAGTCCCCTCTCGCCAACCAGCTGGGTAGGGGATTTGGTGGCGGGAGAGTACATGCTACATTCCCACAGCCGCTGGGCGAGCTCGACTGACCACGTTATCCCTCTCTCACAGGAGACTACCTTAAAATGTACTGCATTTCCTACTTCATCGTATTTCCCTAATGTACGTACTTGTTTCGGTAGTGAGTGAGATGTGCCAGAGCCCATTCCAATCCTCCCATCCTATCGCTCCCCATTTTCCCAACCCTTTCTCCAAATCCATTCCTATATCTCCAAAAGTAGGCAGCGCATCCGGGGGCGTGTCAACGTTTGTCATTTTGGACTAATATTAGCATGTATTGCGGATGTCTATGGGTGACAGTAATCACTTACCATCAGGTAGAGTGTATGTTCGCCTGCCGCCTTTTTTTCTATAAAAAAATGTCTCATAGTGGACGATAAAAGAGTAAATAAAAATTTGTCTATATCTATACTGCAAGGCTTAACCATCTATTTTTTTAAACTTTCGCGTTTTGTATACATTTTATATTGTAAAAATTGCATCTATTCAGACGCAATTTTTAAAATTTAAAAATTATTAAAAATTATGCTTAAAATTTATTATTTTGTTTACCTTTTATTCCTACTCAACATTTCGGTACACCAGCTGTGGTTATGAGTTTTACACGTTCAGATCTGATTCACAATATAAAATAACTATCTATAGCTAGGGAGATATTGACATTTTACAGAGATTTCCAATTTCTAAGAATTCATTACATCCCGACTAAGGGTAACCAGCTGAATTCAAAACACCAATCAGTTTTTAGGGCTCATAAAGCTGTACAAATTTTCTCTAAACATTTTCTAAAACGTATAGAAAATAGTGAGATCTCTTTTGCAACCGGCATTTGTCATTGACCTTTTTTTATTGACATCAATGACCAATGGTAATTATTTTCTACCGTTCCCGCTACCGCTTATGCCTCGCACCGTCCAAAACACAAGCGGGTCGTGCATTAAAACGTGCACAAGTAATTGTTTCCGACGGCCGTTTGCAAATTCGACAGTTGGCAACAAAGTTTAAAGTTATTTAGTTTGTCAGAACTTGGCCCGGTTGCGGGCGCACTATTTACTTAGGGGGTGTGAACACTAAGCGGCTATCTGCGGCTGACTCTGAGCTGGCGTTTGTCTTGTGAATGCCCTCACTCACAAGACAAACGCTATGCCTATATATGGTCTATGTAACATCCCTATGTATGACCTTAAAACGCCATACTAGCCGAACGGGTTGGTGAGTCTACTCTTTCAGAGGTGATACAGTTCCTCAACGTTTGTAGCGGCTCTGTTATTCCGTAGTCGCTTCTAATGACACACGCGAGAAAAGATTGAGTGGTGAGATTTTATAGCCGGCCGACACCACACGACACTCTAGTCTCTACTGGGTAAACCTAATTCAAATAAATAAATAGAAATGTTTATAACAATCTTTATTGATATAACGTTACGATTTCGCCTTTGAGTATGTTTTAATGGTTATTGTTAGTCGCCCTATAATTAACGGCGGGCAAAACGCTTGATTTGCATACGCCATTAGTACCAAGCACTATTTGCTAAGTTGCTAATTGTTATTGCTTTAACTTAACACTTGTTAATTTATTAATTGTTATTGTTTTAATTTAACACTTGTTAATTTATTAATTATGGACACTATATATATGTATAGAACTCAATAATATATGTATTAGAATAATTAGATAGACTTTAAAAGAAAAAAATACTGCGTGATTTTATGTCACAGGATGTATCAAAGTACCTATTTGTTACTATTTTGTATCTATAAGGAATTATTTGGTACCTAATCGTAAACAAAAAATAACACATTGGTTATTTTTTTTGTAACACATAGGTTAGGTTACACACATAGGTTACTCACAACAAAAAATAATTCTGACTTCAGAATGTCTGGACCATCTGGACCACTAGCCGTTATATTTTGATTTTGTATTTATGAAGATACCTATATGCTGCCTACACATCATCAATTTTTTATAGCTTTTTAAAATTTTAGCAATAAAAATTTGTTATCAAATTTTTTTATAGCTCTAAAAAGTTACATGTAATAATAATTCGGGAAACAATAAATTACTTTTGAATTATGAGATAATGACTTTTATAAAAGTCTATCTTCCGTTTTATGTCGTTCGGCGTATTCAACTGTCGATAATTACACCAATTTCGTTGACAAACGACCAAACTATAGTCCGATTAAATTTTCACTTTCCGGAGCGTCTTTTTGACGAAGAAAAGAAGAAAACTCGTTTACCCACATTACGCCTAAAACCGGAAATGAGCCTTAAATAGAGACGGGCGCGTTTCAGGCGAACACTTCCGGTGGTGGAAATGCAGACAGCTGAAGGCTACGTTACCTTTTATTGTTGAAGCTTTGCAAATGTTTATGCGACTGTCTTGAGAATTCGAACGAGGATTTTTTAATCGCACACTATAATAATGCAATACAAGCCTTTAGGAAGCCATACGCGCCAGCGTTTCAAGAGATAAGAACATGTAAAACTCAGAAGGTACTTGTAGGGTTTTTATAGTGGTGTAGTGATGATGTAGGGATGTTGAAGTAACTTTTTTTTTTTTTTTATAGAGAAGAGGGCGGACGAGCAAGCGGTCTCACGTGATGGTAAGTGTTACCGCCGCCCATGGACACCTGCAACACCAGGGGATATGCGGGCGCGCCGCCGACCTTGCAAAATCCTATTCACAGCTCTCTTGAAGAACCCCATGTAGTAGTTTAATGGGAAGACCTCTTAAGGCAGTTCGTTCCACAGCCTACGGGTTCGCGATATAAAATAATTTTTGGACCGAACAGTACGCGACACCTCCGTATCTAGGAAATGCGGATGGACCGCACTTCTGTGACGGGAGGTGCGGTTGTAGAAACCCGAGGTGGGAATTATATTGAACAATTCTTCAGAGCATTCCCCATTATACAGGCGGTAGAACACACAGAGAGATGCAACGTCCCTCCGAACGCTGAGGGGTTCTAAACTGCCCGTGAGAGTGGGATCGTTGATGGTAAGGTCTATGGTAAGGGACGTGTCCTCTCGACTATGTGACATAAACTACCGCGTAATCTATGCATGCCACTGTGTCGCTACAGTGCTCAGTCATAAAAAAGCGTGTGGTGTAACGAGTCTAAGAGTCTTGTCGTCAGATCACCGTTAGAAGAAACTGATTACAGCTTATGGCGTAGCTTTAGGGAGACAATGCGGTATCGCGGGTTGATGATAAGCGTCAAGGTTCTCGATGAGGGAGAGCGAGTCCGCTCTTTCAGAGGTGGTGTAATCCTTTAAGGCTTGTCGTAGCGGCTTTCTTATCCATTATTCACCTTATGACACCCTGGATATGGGTGGTGCCGGCCAACACGACAGGGCTAAATTCCTTGTCCCTCCAGTTAGCTGTGTATTAGTGCAGTAAAAGTACAGAAATATTTCGGATATCAAATAGTAATCTGAGATATCTTTATACTGAGATAATCTGTCGATATAAATGTCTTTCCATACGAAATTTCCTTCTAGCGGCATCTGAAACGTAGGTAACAGTGTCGGATCTTCTAAAATATTCATGTTAAGTCTTATAGAATATTAATGAGGAAGCTAAGCGTGTTCCTCTCCGATAAAAACTCGATTTCAACTTGGCCCAACTTTATTTTATGATATTAATTTAAGCATTTGTTGAAATGTGCAACTTGAATATAAATATGTGATATAAATAACAGTCTTTTCACTGTTTTTAGACTTAAAAGTGGATTAGGTTTTGGTTTTCTGGTAAGAATTAAGAAACAGAGAGGGACAGACGTATGGTATGGCCTTAAAACACCACGCTAGCCAAGCGGGTTGGCAAGTCCACTATTTCCTCAGGGTTTGTGGTTGATGCTTTGTTGACACCCACATGAAGATTTTTTTAAATTATTAATCTCAATTATTCAAAAATACTTTGTTTTGCTGATCACAATTTGCCGCTCATTTAGTATTTTTGACCGCCTGTTCGAATACAAGCCGTTTATTTTGAAACTAATCTGTGATCCGAGTAACCGTCTCACTATTCATATACAATACACACTATGTTAATAAGAGAATATTTGGCAAATAATTCGTATATTTTCCATAACATAGTATTAATGCTTAATGAAAAAATAACCTTGACCTTGACGGATATAAATGGGCGCAATGCCAAAAGGGAGAGTTGACTATATTTATTGTACTGGTGCCCTATTTACGTATGGTAGACTAGCCTCTGGGTAACGGTTTCTATTATTGATAATTCTTTTATTACACACTAGCTGTGCTTGTGACTTCGTTCGAGTGAATTTTACGGTATGTCTTTGGGTATGTATGTTTTTTTATAAGGGGAAAGTGCACGCTGCATTCCCACAGTCGCGGGGTGCACTTGACTGGCCACGTTACCCCTCTCTCACAGAAGACTACCTTGAGATGTACTGCATTTCCTACTTTATCGTATGTCCCCAATGCACGTACGTGTTTTGGTAGTGATATATGCCAGAACACATTCCCATCCCATCCTATCATATCCGTCCCCATTTTCCCAACCCTTTCTCCCAATTCATTCTTTAATCTGCAAAGGTAAGCAACGCATCCGGGGGCGTGCCTACGTTTGTCATACTGGACTGAAGTTGGCATGTATCGCGGATGTCCATGGGCTACAGTATCCACTTACCGTCAGGTGGACTGTATGCTCATCTGCCGCTTTACACTGTGCAATTGTATATATAATAATTATGAAATAAATATAACTTGCTCTCATTTCCGAAAAACCTGAAACAAACAAACGGAAAGAGAAATAAATATTAACTATAACTGTTTCCACATTTTTCCTCAATTTCCCCAGCACTCGCATATTTCCACAGCATATTTCTTCAACATAATCCAACATAAACAAGGCTCAACACGGATGCGTATGTAGATTATGCAATTACGCATGCCACTGTAGGCTGGATTAACTCTAATTTTCTCGTGTTTTGTGGCTCTCTCCACCCGGTAATTAAAAAAAAGCGGTCAAGTAAGAGTCGGATCAAATTAGGGTTGGGCAAATGTAGAACCGTGCCTGAACTATACTTTTTAATTTAAATGGATGTGTATTTTAGAATAGTCATATTAGAGCGAATCAATTGGAAGGTGTGTGTGCACGCTGCAATCCCACAGCTGCTGGACGCACTGGACTGGCCACGTTATTTCTCTCTCTTAATACAGAAAAATCGTAAAATGTACTGCATTTCCCACTTTATCTTATTCTCTCAATGTATGTTCGAGATTCGGTAGTGAGTGAGATATCCATTAATATTCAAATTTATTTGTTTCCCATTCCATCATATCCTACCCATTTTCCCAAACCTTTCTCCAGATCCATTCCTTAACATCGAAAGGTAGGCAGCGCATGCGAGGGCGTGCCAATGTTTGTCATTTTGGACTGACATCGGCATGTATCACGGACGTCCGAGAGCTTACCATCAGTTGGACTATCTGCTCGTCTTCAATCTTCTTTCTATAAAAAAAGGCTCCGAAAATACGGAAATAGAATTGAGTATAATAAAATAAACGCTGTTTTAGGCATACTGTATATCGATGTACTCGGGGGGCCTGTGGTTCAGATATACCCAAAGGACCTGTTGTGCTCTGCCGGTTCAATATACCTAACAATGCCTTCAGAGTGTTTTGGAGGTTGCCACGCTTCTGCAGTGCATCGACAATGTTCGTAGATAGATTTAATCCTATCTGGCGCAAGAAATCCTCCTCATTCGTAGCAGCAGCAACAGCAATCTGAAGATGATAGCAAATTGGTATGACTGTCCACCAATGTAGTAGGTAATCAATTAACAGGACTAAATCTCTTTTAGATATAAAGTATAAATATAGGATATGTAATTGTTTCTAACAAATGTGTGCATCTATCTTCTCTGTTAATAAAAAAAAAAAAAAAAAATGTACAATATTTAGAGATACTCTGAGAGAATGATTTTTTCATTTCTTTAGGCTCATTAGCTCCCATTCAGCGCTCGAGCGTCGAGCTCTCAGGGCACATTTTGACAACACTACCTGCCTGTTCATTTAAAGAAATAGTTGCTATAATTTACACGGGACCCTCGTAACTGTTACGCAACGTTCAGCTATAAATCGAGGCAGGACGAGAGTTCATGACCTTGGCAAATTGGCGCCGTGCCAGGTTGGATGTATGTAGAGTCATTGTTTGGTTTTCCAGCTGAAGACGGAGTTTACTTTATTGATATCTCTGACAAGCACATGATGGTATATTACATCATAGATTTCTAACTCAATACGGGATTTACTATATTGATGTCCTGCGAAGCGAGATCACGTCATGATGGTAGGAAGTTTAACCAGTCTATTTAGCATCCACATCTGGATATGGGCCTCCTGGTATGCATTGTCTTGTGCATGAGGAGTGTATGACCTTAAAATGCCATGCTGACCAAGCGGATTAGCGAGTCAACTCTTTAAACTCGCTCTGGACTCGTGGCAGCGGATTTGTTATCTCTTAGTCGCCTTTCACGACACTCATGTGAAGGGTGGTGATATTCTAAAGCCAGTCGACACCATACGATGATGCTGGGTCACCCATAAAATTTCCCCCATTTTTATAGAAAGAAGCTAGCACACGATCAGACTGTTCACCTAATGATATGTGAATACTGTTGTCCATGGGCATTCGGAATACATGTCAATATCAGTCAAGAATGGTAAAAAGGGGCTCAGCTCGTCTCTTTTGAAATGATCTTTAAATATCTAAATATAAAATCTTTAGAAAAGTCTAAATGTCTTTAGAGACTTAGGAGTGGATTTGGAAAAAGATTTGAGAAGGGCAAGGAATAGCTACAACAAACTCTGAGGAACTACACTGTTTGTATATTAGAGTCTGTGTAAATTAACTTGTCAATGCATAGAGCGTTTAAAATAATTTATTATCTATAGGCTTCGTCTCCGCCCCTTTCCTCGATTGTCTTTGGTCGTCATTAGAATTAAAGTGGGATTTTTTATTAGAGTCAGGGATACGACATGTAGAACTGTCAATAAAGTGTCATCTCCGTACAAATTTCACTCTGTTTGACAGTTCTACATGTCATATCTCTGACTGGAATAAAAAATCCGACTTTAGGCAATGGTCACGGTCACGTAATGTTTGCTTTTTCGTCTGTAATATTTAATAAGAATGTGAAAATAAAAGTCAAATGAAAAGTACATGTGTTTCAATGGAGGTCACAGATCATAACATCTCTACAAGATTGGACTCGCCAACTCGCTTGGCCAGTGTAGCGTTTCAAGGTCATACATTCCTCATGCACGAAATAATGTGCATCGGGAGACTCTTGTCCAACAGTGGATGCTACAAGGGCTGGTTAAGGATACCGGTTGGGCTGACAGTCTTTATTGAATTGCAATTCACTGAATTGGACCGTTTTCACTATGTTTTCATCGGAAAACTGAAAAAGTGTCGGCAAAAAGAGCTCCGAACGGATATCGTGCATAAAATAATATTTTATCATACAATATGCAAAGTGCGTGAATTGAATACGTACGCTGTAAAAATGTTGCATTTTTACTGCATTGAAATGAGTGAACTATTGATGTGTTATTTTGTTTTGTGGGTTAATGGTTCCGTAGTTTGTGAACCATTTTTCATTTTATAATCAGCCCTTATGTTCCTCCACGGACTTCATACACATTGTTTGGTGTACGAAGGATATGGTTATAAAACGGCGCGCTGGCTAAACGGATTGGCGAATCCATTCTATTAGCGGTGGTGATCCTCATATCTATCCTCAGGACTTTTATTTCTTTTTTTTTTATAGAGAAGAGGGCGGACGAGCAAGCGGTCTCACGTGATGGTAAGTGCTACCGCCGCCCATGGACACCTGCAACACCAGGGGGTATAGCTGTTATCCTTTAGTCGCCTTTTACGGCACCCATGAGAAGAGATGAGGTTATGCTATCCTGAAGAAATTCCAAATTCTTCTGTATATCTTAAGTTTAATATAATAAGATCAGTTAGAACAGGAATGCAATGGATACTTTTTATTTTATTCATTCGTTATGTAAAAAAAGAGAGATTCCAAAACCGTGATTTCCACTTCTTTCGCAATAAGAACTTTAGAGTGATTCTCGTGGGAACTCTGTAATGGATCTGGATAAATAAGAGTCTAGATGTTAACCCGACACAAGAGCTGTAACTATACAAAGTTTCAATATAATCCGGCCGGTAGTTTTTGATTGATATGCGTTCATACAAACGTACAAAAATTCCATAAAAATTTTTTTCGGGCTCTATATCATTCCTTGCATAATTTATATTGCGACCACTTTTTTCAAAAAATATTTTAGATATAGACACGGCTTTGTTACGACTTTAACGTATGTATAGATTGAAGAAGACAGAAGACTACCTTGAAATGTACCTCATTTCCTACTTTATCGTATTTCCCCAATGAACGTACTTGTTTCGGTAGTGAGTGAGATATGTCAAAGCCCATTCCCATACCATCCTCTCCCTCTCCATTTTCCCAATCCATTCCTTAATCTGCAAAGGTAGGCAGCGCATCCGGTTTTGTGGCGCATTCTGGACTGAATGACAAACGAATGTCCAAGGATGACAGTATCCACTTACCATCAGGTGGATTGTATGCTCGTCTGCCGCCTTTTTCTTATAAAAAAAAAGAAATATATATAACTAAACTCAGATATGAGTTACAGAGCTTCAGACTTTCAACCATCCCAGCGGTACCCTAACGAAGCTGGCTCGCCGAAGCATGATGTTTTCAATCAACGGCTCTATATTAACCCATTCTGCGCAGACTGGTGGCGGTTCAATGACATACGGTCCGGCCTACGGAGATGGGAACACGTTACATACAAAACACTTATGTAATATCTAATGTCTGCTTGTGCGCTCATAGCCCGGAAACTATTGTAGCCACTTTATTGTAGTGTTTTATTGTATTTTGTATCGTTATTGTATTGTATTTTATTTTATTGTACTCTTGTATGTGAAAGATTAATTATCAACTTAAATTCGTGAGATTATGAGTTCAAACCTCAGTCTGTACCATTAAGTTTTTACTAGACCATAGACCAACAAAAGGTTGAATATAAATATAGCTCGATAAGTTAGTAAAAATTTTTCAGTTTTATAGTTTTTATAGTGGAGTGTAGGCTTTCTTGGCCGGTGTCCATATAAATTGAATCTTCCGGGCTACTTGGCCGAGGTCTTCTGGAATCACTTCTCTTTCTTCCAAACGTTTCGTCAACAACTGCGGTTGACATCTTCAGTGACAAGCCAATAAGCCAAAGAGATAACATCTCTACGAAAATGAACGCAGCCGCCATTGATGATGGAATGGTATGCTAATGTTTTCGAACCCTCACATAATAATTTTAAAATTAAAATAATTATCTGTATAAGTATAATATTTTTCTTTATGGACGAAGGCGGTAGACGAGCATGCAGTTCATCTGATGGTAAGTGGATACTGTCGCCCATAGATATCCACGATACATGCTGACATTAGTCCAAAGTTAGACAAACGTTGGCACGCCCCCGGATGCGCTGCCTACTTTTGGAGATATAGGAATGGATTTGGAGAAAGGGTTGGGAAAATAGGGAGGGACAGGATGGGAGTGGGCTCTGGCACATCTCACTCACTACCAAAACACTTATGTACATGAGGGAAATAAGATAAAGTGGGAAATGCAGTATATTTCAAGGTAATCTTCTTGGAGAGAGGGGTAACGTGGCCAGTCGAGTGCACCCAGCAGCTGTTGGATTGCAGCGTGCAGTCTCCCCCTCAAACAAGCCAATTATGAACTACTACTATATAAGCCAATAATATGTGTAGTGCTTAGTTTAACAAGGTATTCGGTGCGTGTTATGCAAGGGCGGGAGTGGTGTGCATATGTGTGTGTGTGTGTTTGTGTGTGTTCGTGCGAGATTGCACAATATCATCAGGTGTAAACATTAAAATTAGGTCAGATATTATCACGCTTACGAAAAAACAAAATGGCGTGACGCAAACCTCCATCCTTTATAACTCATTAGATAAGACGCTGTAAAAAGTTTCATCGTCCAAAATCGCAGTAAAAGCCTTTTTCCTTCAACTTTCTCTTGACTTGCTCTTGTAAAAACTTCTTTATACTCCTAAAGGACTTACTAGCTATTATATTCAGAGTAAATTCAACCTAAACACATTTGTATTTGACTTGAATTTGATTGTTGCAAGTGGCTGTTTGGTCGTTTTCTGTCGCAACGTTTATGAGAAGCATCTAAACTACGTTGCTAGCGATGGCGAAGCTGAGCTAAACGCGAAAACTTGTAAGGAGATTACGTAATATAGTGTACGGGATGACTGATTTCGCATTAAACCGTAATTTTAAAAGGTCTTTGTGAAAGTATTAGATCTAAAAGTTTATTTGAGTCGCGAAAAGTAGAAAAACCTATAAGAAAAGCTTATGGCTTTTAAGGAAGGTGATCGTTCACATTAAGGAATGAACGAACGATATAATAAATGAATGAACGAATGAAATGTATCTATTACGACTAGAAGCCGAAGTGTGGCTACAGCTGGATCTAGTCAGTCGCAGTCGGCTAGAACTAGGTGTTCTTAACAGCTATAACAGTGTACAGTCATTCAAACCGGCTACAACTAGGTGTACAAAATCTTTGTTGACTAGGACGGATATATTTACCTACAGTATGAAAAAAACATTATAAAAACTGTCAGTTTCAACTGTCTACTGTTAGTAAAAACTACCTACCAAGCAAGAAAATCTAACAGTTTTAAACTACACACGATCAGTTTTAACTATCAATTTATTGACAGTTTTATATGATCGCGTGTGACTGCCATTATAGAGAATTTATAAATTTATAGAGACCTCATAGTAAAATTTATGGAATATATTCCATAAAATTTTACCAAAATTAATATTTCACATGCATCAACATCACCCCCGGAACAGTCCCAAGTAACAATTAAACTAAACCTTATTTACGACGTTATACGGATCATTAAATCAGAATTATGCGACTTACCGAAACTCAGGGCCCACGCGAAATTGAAATAAGCGTCGTTATTGTAACAGGTCGCGACAATTTTCGCGAAACGGTCGCAGATGTCGCCAATATATAATAATACAATACGAGCGAGCGGAACAATCGACAGGAGTTCGACTGTGGCCTAAATTAAAAGCGAGATAGTCAAAAATTAGGGTATATAATTTATTGAAATAAATTATGAAAAACAGCTTACTTCTAACAAGATTTAAACTCTTGACTTTGGGCTTTTTACCTGCATATTATTATAAAGAGGTTAATATCATAAGGTAACAATTGTATTTTTGGGTTTAACAGTACTTTTTTTTCTTCGTTTGCACTCCATTTCTTCAATATTTTTTTTTTATAGATTAGTGGGCGGACGAGCAAGCCCACGTGATGGTAAGTGTTACCGCCGCCCATGGACACCTGCAAACACCAGGGGGGGGGGGGGGGGGGTATGCGGTCGCGCCGCCGACCTTGAAAATATATTATATTAAATATCTATATCTATATATTATATTAAAAATATTAATATGTCATATAAAAATATAATATTACAGCCATATTTGAAAGTTGTTTACATCGCAACGTTTTTGTACAAAGACGTTTCAGTGAAGAAATCTGCTTACTTTCTTACTAAAAATGGAAAACTTTAAATGTCACCTGTTATTTGATCCTAAACTCTTCGAATTATATTCTACTTTTTATATCGTTTATTGTGTTTTCAAATTTTGTTTAGAACTTTTAAATATTAAGTAGTTAAAGTATAAATAGCTGGTATACTTTCATGAATGAACCCATAGGATAATGGCTCCTGCAAATATAGATTCTTCTACCTATAATTTGGAAGACATGAATACATTTTTTAAACCTTGCGTTAATACGTCCATAAAGGTTTTGTAAGGAGGTTCAAAATAATTAAAATCCAAGATATGTACACCATGTAATTATACTTACATTTAGGTTATTTGACTGTTATATAGCTTCTGAATAAACAAGATATATCTAATGAAATAATACAGTCAATATAACCTATCCAATACTACAAAATAGCTACCAGTACTAGCTACTAGCTAGAGGGATCTTTTTATGGAAAAAAGGTAACAAACGTTCATACAGTCCACCTGATGGTAAGTGGATCCAGTCCAGAGCGACCATCAGTTCATTAGTCCAGAATGACAAAAATTAGCACGTCGCCGGATGGCGCTGCATACCTTTGCAGATCAAGGAATGAATTGGGAGATAGGGTTGGGGAAATGAGGAGGATAGGATTGGATGAGAATGGGCTCTGGTATATCTCACTCACTACTGAAACACTTGTGTTCATTTCCTAATATCTAAAAAACTACAAATATCTAAAAATATTGCAAATATCAAAACTTGCCAACCAAAATAAGTCATTACCCTACAATAGCTTTTTTTTTTATAGAGAAAAGGGCGGACGAGCAAGCGGTCCCACGTGATGGTGAGTGTTACCGCCGTCCATGGACACCTGCAACACCAGAGTGTATGCGGGCGCGCCGCCGACCTTGCAAAATCCTATTCACAGCTTTCTTGAAGAACCCCATGTCGTAGTTTAATGGGAAGAAATAAAAATCTAAAAATTAATTCAATACGTTTTAGCGGAGAGCAGCCACTGGATATGTGACGAACATGAAGTTCAGGGGAAAAAAAAGAACATATACCTATTTCAGTCAAATTCAAGGATGAACCAAATCGGTTCGGTGATATCAAACTAACAATGGTGTAAGTATAATTTTAAAAAATCCAATAAAAGATCAGCACCAATTATAAAAAAAATATATTGCTGGACAGGGCTCGTACAGCTCTACAATGTTCGTTGAAACATATTTCTTTTCAAAAATGTAAAATAAAAAACTAAATCGCCCTTCTAACTAATACGTGGGGACTTTTTGGCGGGAAGTCGAGACGTCAAGTTGAGTTTTTGTTTGATTATTGTAAAAACTACGTGTTTTGTGGTTTAATAGTGAAAGTTTATTAAAATTGAAAGAATATTTTGTGCGTGATGTTTGTGATAATCAAATTAAAGACTGCGTTTTTCGTGTCCTTCCAAGGAGTCGTCTTCTGTCCTCAGTAAACCTACCATCGTCGTTCTACTTCGTGACTCCTGACTTACTTCGATGGCACTGGACATTGATAGGATACATTTTCGACGTTGAAATTGTTCATTATGAAGGAAACTTGATACTGGCAGAATGTGCTAATTGCACATTTGAAGAAACTAATACGTGTCATGGAGTTTTTTAACTCTTTTTTTTAACGCACGAGGCTCCGTTCGATATATTTCTTCGTAGATCTTTCACAGATATATAGTTCGGTGAACTAGTGAAAATTGAAATATGTGTTTATATCAAGAAATCATTTCTGTGTATGCTAATCGACAAACACAATATTGGAAAAACGTCCGCTTCATTTCTATCACTTGCACCACCCGTAAAATCAAGGCTTTTGAGCGCAAGGAGGTCGAAAACATTTTAAGGGCGGCAGAATCGATTGTGCTCCTGATTCTCCACTGGCAACGCCGCCAGCCTCTGGCATCCTTGGTAGCCCTTGGCAGTTTCATATGTACACGTGACATTCATGTGAATGAGGAGACCATATACAATAGGGGAAGTACATAATGTCTCCTTACGTATCTGTATCTTTTGCTTTCAATACCCTTAATGGCGAACGGTGGGTAATAAGGAATTGGGATATATTATTATTATTTGGAAAATTAAGGTGATATTTATAAGATTATAGGATTACTTTTGTGTAGGACTAGTGGCTTGAAAACCATTTTATTTATTAACCGTTTTTTTTTTGGAGCAGAATATAAATAACTATTAACAGAAAGCTGTGATTGGGATTTTGCAAGGTTGGCGGCGTACCCGCATACTTGCTGATGTTTCAGGCATCCATGGGCGGCGGTAGCACTTGACATCACTTGGGACCGCTTGCTCGACCATCTACTTACTATCCACCAACTTGATAAACAGCGCTGAATGTTGTCGACATGATGCCATACAGCATTATATTCTTCCTCTGGCGACATCTCCTAACAGAGGTTGGTGATCAGTATGGCTGTCTCACGCCAGAGACTACAGTCCTGAATAAAGTCTTCGTGCCATTCTCTATGATTTGTGAGGAAATATGTCCGTCTTCTTTCAGGTTTACGGCGATCGTGTACCGCCAATTTATGTTACAATTTGCAAAAGATGCTATCTATCACTGAGCATCACGTGACATTTTTCATTAGTGACCAACATTTTCTTATTTTGGCTGTTTTAATGACCTCCATCTCCTTATTCATTCTTTGCAAAACCACACCGTTCTCAACATTATTCTGACGGGCAATTCATTGGCGCCAGCAAAATCTAATATTGTCAATTCCTTAGTTTTTCTACCGCAATAAACGGCGTTTTTATATATTTATTTGGTTCCACTTCCCTTTGATTCAACCTAAGTCAATTCAATTCAAAGCGGTCAATTCAAAGAAATTGATTCGGCAGATCGAAGTAATTACTTACTAGGTTTTTAATTTGCACAGTCGATATGCTCGTATATTATATGCACGTAGCGTATGTCCTAAATTGTGCGACCATTTTAATATAAAGGTTGTTGACCTATCACAGACTTTATTTGACAATAATAAATGTTGGTAGCGCAGTTTGTATGTGGGTCGCACGGAGCAGGCGGCACATTCGGCGCCCCAGATAACGTTGGGATGACGACGTTAGGAAGAACCTATAGGAATTGGTAAGACGAACTTTTTCTCCGAAAAAATTTAACTGCACTGTCCAATTAACCAATTGTTTAATTTATGTTTATATAAGTGTTTAATTTTATGCTTTATAAAAATTTATGCGTCATTTAAGTGTTTTTTATATTTCATTACGCCTCAATGTTTATAAATGTGGAGATTTAATTAACGGCATTTGTTACTGTATTGTCTGTGGTTTTGTCAAACGAGTGCTTACCACCCTATGGCCATAGACTAGACGCTCTCTTGTCAGGTGACCTCGGTAAGACGCACATTCACGTCTAATATTAATAAATTACTTAGTCACTGTTATTAGTCTTTTAATGTACATAACATACTAACTAATACAGTTACTTATTGTAACATTTGCATTTGTCGTTGTACTTAGATTTATATGTCAAATGACTGTGAATCTTCAATAAAAATAAATAAATAAACTCCAAAAGCGCCACTAGCACGTGAGAATCCCAATAACAAAATTAATTATTTTTCGTAACTTTTTAGAAAAAAAAGTGCATAAAGTGCCTTTTATCCTCCTGGGGCTTCTCATGCATGTTGGCCAAGCGGGTTGGCGAGTCCACTATTTTAGAGGTGGTGTAGTTCCTCTGAGCTCTGTTTCATAACTACCGGTATACATACTGCATTTCCCACTCCATTCTAGTCCTATCGATAGTGAGTGAGAATATCGTGAACCCATTCCCATTCTATCTTTTCCGACCCAATCCTTTCTCCAAATCAATTTGTAAATCTCTAAAGTCGCCATCGCATCCGGGGGCGTACCAACGTTTGTCATACATGTATCGCTTACATACATCATACATGTTTGTGTGTATGGGCGACAGTATGCATTTCCCGCCAGGTGGACTATCTGCCTCTCTGCTGCCTTCTTTCTATAAAGGTTGTATTTTCTAAATTACCCAAAGGTTGCCTGGAAGAGATCGCTTGAGCGATAAGGCCGCCCGTAGTACATTTCGTGTTATTTCAATTGTCAAATTTGTTGTGTGTTGTTAAAGTTCCATTTATGAAAAAATGTATTATTGTGTTGATAACAAAGGGCTGTATCTATCTATCTATTAAAAATACAAATGAATATATTAATGTAAAACACGTGAGTGTTAATCAAACAGTAAAAAGATTGAGTCTTGTACATTGAGATTGTAGATGGACTAAATTTAGTAAAAAAATGCGGGGCCTCTCTAGAAGCTGCAGAACCCAAAAGAGTAGTTTTTTAAATGTTTGCCTTTACGTCTGTTTGTTTGCATCACGTAAAAACTATTGAACGGATTATGATCAGGTCTTCACTAATGTATAGCTAAGTATCCAGAAAGAAAACTGGTATGTGTGACATCTTTATATGATACAAGGGAGTTGAGTTATAGAGGAAAATTAAAAAAATACTCAAACTATTGGATGGATTTCCATCCATGATATCGATCATGTCGATGTTTTTACGGCCGTTATTTTTTTTTACAGCTGCTCAGTCCACGCGAGCGAAGCTGCAGGAGGCAGAAGCTAGTTATTAATAAGAAAACAACGAAATAAAAAAATAAGCTGTTAGGACTAACAACGGATTAAGTAATTAAGTTGTCCCATTATGTAATTTCCTTTCAACTTTAATTCAAATAAACATGCAACATCATTAATTCAGTGCTTACACACAACACTATATACGGCACTTCCGGTGAAAAACGCAGCCGGAAACGGTTACAGCGGCCGTTTCCGACGGCGACAGGAAGCTCGCGTGTCCACGATAATGGCGACTTCCGGTTGGACGCAAATCATTAATGGGCGGATTATTTTTGCTTTTTTTCTATTTGTTACATTTTGCTTTTAGTTTTGTTTGTTAACGGTTGGCAAAGAACTGTTTTCGAAGTAATTTTTTTTGTTGGTATATGTGTAAACTATATTTGAATAAATGTTGCCATTTATGTGCGAGTAAATATTCATTTATCAAAGCAGATTCCAACAGCTTGATTTCTAGAATTCCGATTCTAATATAATTCACCGTCTACGCCAGTGAGTTACAATGAGCCATGGGGCTCAGACATACTGTACCTAAATTTTTTTGACCGGCTTGAAAATGAGTTTAAGAAACACTAACATTAAAAGGGATCTTCGAAATTCTTTACAATAAAATATTATCCGGTCAAATTCAGTTTGTCCGTGTCAAACTTTTTGGATTTTATATATAATAGAACCATATACTTTGTTTATTTTAAATATCATATCCAAAATAATGTCATATCATTCCTTTTATTACCGTTGGATAGAAAATTTCTTACGTTGTATATATCTGCATATTAAAATTATCTAAAAGACTTGGTATGTTTAAATAATTTTACTTGCTATGTTACTAAACAGTTGCTATGTTCTTTATCATCCTAAAGAATAGTAGTCCGAAATGTAAACAAACATGGCGGCTTGGGGTCACTGACATTGTTCACATATTCATAATTCGTTTCATTGAGAGTGCAAATTTGCCCCAGATTTAAAGTTAAGTCAGTTTTTATGTCGTTTCATTTCCCTCAGTCGTTTAAAATGCAAAAAGTGACAAAGTGGATTGAATCGAATTTTTTTTTTTTGATTGATTGATAGAAATATTATTTCATACACACAATTGGTCGCATACATAATTATTTCTAATTCTAAGATGTCTTAAACATACATTTTAACACTCCATCTACTTGCCTCCATAAGATAATAGGAACTACAGTGACCTGGATTCAAATCATTTTGCTCATTATTCCAAGCTACAATTAATAAAATTACCCACACGCCCCTCGTTCAACATAAAACTGTCATTACCAACATTCGCCCACAATTCCATGGTGAAGTATGTGAAACTATTTTAGCATTGGTGTTGACCTTATGGAACAGAGGAGCGGAACGGGGTCAAAAGCCACAACACAGAAGAATCTGCATTTTCCCGTAACGTTTAACATAGAGTAGTGAAACTATTTCTAGATGCGACTAACTCCGGTTATTAAACTATGAAAGAGAAGAAAAAAATGAGTTCAATTGCAAACAGAGTTAACAAATGATTTGACCATTTATATTCGGATAAACAGATCACAAAATCAAATGTCGATTTATTTGTGATGTAGGTACAAGGATTTTATTCCACTTTAAGCATTGTGTGTAAATCTACCTAAAAACTTATAAGGTGTAAATACACCATAAATTGATTTTATGTTGTATAGACATTACTTTGTTTAAAGACAAATGTTTGTTCCAGTCTGCATGTGTGTTTATCAACAAAACCAGAGACTTTTGTTACAAGACAATGAGACAATGTCAGCCTTCTTTGTGTATGTCTCTAGATCCCACGACACAGTGAATCCTAGGGCTATTGAGTGTGGCGTTATTAATTATTATTGTATTATATGGATAATGCTACACCATATTCTCTTTATTTTCAATATTTGTGTACATAGTTTATAAGAGTTCTTGAGACGAACCTTATCTAGAGGGTTATACGAATAACTTCCAAAAATGAAAACTCAGACACGCAAAAGTTTCATACAAAACATGCGGGTCGCTTTCGCAATTCACAAATTACATTTTTTCACCCAAATACTTCATACTTTAGTGGACACTCTTCATTACCTTAAACATGATACCATTGCCTTTAACACGCCAAGTTTTGAAAATAATTATATAAGATGTCGACCACGAATTCTTTTATTACAATTAAATTTCACTAGTCGTTTTAGATTTATCACGATATGTATATTATAATAAGAAAGAGAAAATAGAAGAAAGAAAGAAAATATATTTTTATTATAACAACAAGACAATTACGTATGTACAGTGGATACATTAAATAAAGATATACCAGTAAAATATTTAAATATATTGTGTGACGCGACAACAAAACGGAGCTGATATTAACACAGCACTGATATTCTGTCAACACTTATATGCCTCACCTTATACACCTTAAAGAACTAGACAACCTTATCTCATAATAAAAATATACTCAATTAGTGGTATTAAAAGTGAATGAAATACAGAAAAAAAAACCGCGGTTCTGCGCTCAGGATGAGCAAGAGCAACTGTAGACTTTTTATGCGTGCTACTAGCATGAGATCAAGACATTTTTTTATACAAATATTCAGGTTGTTTTGTTTTCATTACACCAAATAGTAAATTAGTGAAATACAGTTTGTACCCCCCGGTCATATTCCAGTCGTAATTGGGCATCTAGGTGGAACCCGAAAACAAAACCTTGCATTGTACAAATTTCGAAAACGTTGAACAAGTAGTTTCGACCTAGCGAGCAAGCATGGTTAATAAACTGGAGAACTATAATTTAATTTTGAAAGAATACGAGACTCGCATAATCGGATTGTGGATCGGTGTTTATGTAATCACGAATGTTGTATAATACATTTAGCCGATAAAAACAGTTGCTCCAGTCAAATAATTCTCAAAGCGTAGACCTTCGTCTAGTAGTAATTCTAAATTACTTAGAAGCTTCTGACACGCGTTGGACATTGTTACCCATAATAGAAATATTTGGATTAAAGCACCTATGTCCCGGGTTTGCTTTTTTGAACCTAGCATCAATAATTTTGATTTTTCAGGATTAAGAATCAAACATACTGAAACGTAAGACATACGGGTAATTAAAACAATGGATTGACTCCACATTTGTTGAGCTCTGTCCAGTAATTCAGGAACTACGGTGGAACATTATTCGGTTGAGCCAAGAGGAACGTTTTATTTCTACATTCCTGTTGTCTACTCCAGTCCAAGAGAAATTATCTTTTCGTTGGTGGATAATAAGGACACGTGGGTTTCTTCGCGATTTGTTTTCTTTCACCGCCGAGCTGAAAAATATATACTTAATTATTTTTTTTATAGAAAAAAGGCGGAAAACGAGCATACAGTCCACCTGATGGTAAGTCGATACTGTCGTCTATGGAATGGGATGGGAATGCTCACTACCGAAACATGTACGTACATTGGGGAAATACGATAAAGAAGGAAATGCATTACATTTCAAGGTAGTTTTCCGTGAGAGAGGGGTAACGTGGCCAGTCGAGTGCGCCTAGCGGCTGTGGGAATATAGCATGCGCTCTCCCCCTGCCGCGATTGGTCGCGAGTCCGCGCAGTTGGTCACTAAGACGTACAATCACGTGACCTACTGCAGCCGTCTTATATACGGCTTACTCCATACTGTCCTTAGTTCATAATTAATATATAAGTTCATCCATTTCTAAAATGTAAATCCTTATTATTTGGCAGTATACGTTGTAAAATTACTTTGTGCTGTAGATTTTGTAATAATAAAAACAACAGAGTTAGTCATACTGTCATACGTCAACATTTAAAGAATGTATACAAGCGCCTATCTGTTGCGACTGCGGGCGACTAGATGCGGAGATCAGCACTCAATACTCCCGAGTCGTATGAACACATCCAAGCGATCCCTACAACTCTTTTCGAGCTATTACTCGCAGCGACCAAAAGGTCAACTAAATTCATATTATTTAAATCAGTGATGTAAAGCTATTTAAATAAGAAATATCCTCCTGAAATGGCTCCCGAAACCATTTAGAAACACCCTCACGTAAATAGAACAATAAATATCCCCCGTGACATCTAAATTATATTACAACAAATTGTAACTCTTGTGCGTGATTTTGTAAAGTAATATTTTTTTTTATGAAAAAACTGCTCTCGTGTTGGCGTGAATTACGGAAAATGTCTGATTCTGGCTTCAAATGGTGTGTTATGAGTTTTTATTTATGTTTTCGTGTAATACTGTAACATATAGCAGTGAGGCTACGTAATGCTACTCAGAGCCGTCTTTACCAGGGGGTGCAAGGGGTGCGGTGCACCCCGGGCGCTCACCTTTTAAAGGTAATGAAAAAATATAACGCTATAGTAAACAATTACACAATAGGATATTTGACTGTCATAGGATACACAATAGGATATTTCACCGTCATAGGATACACAATAGGATATTTGACTGTCATAGGATACACAATAGGATGTTTGACTGTCTTAGGATACACTCCCGCACCCCGGCGCAGAATAGACTTAAGACGGCCCTGATGCTACTGAGTCCCTACTTAAGTAGGGATTTATTAATTACCACTTACTTAGAAATGAAGGAAATCATTATCAAGAGACTGACATGCCTAAGAATTTAAAAAAATATATCCGATTCATTGCTAAAATCCAGCAATCAGCGTTTAATCAGCGTGTATGGGTATATCCTTTCTCTGATACAAAATATAGAGCGTCAGGAGGAGGGCTAATTGTAATATCAGATGTACTGTAACTTTGGACGGTTAAGAGATTTCTCAGACTATTTGCAAAAAGACAAAAGCAAAGGCCTGCTTTCCACTGGATTCGTAATTATGTAATTATTACGTATTATGTAAGGAGATTATTCTTTGTAACAGCCACGGGTAGAGGCGGGCTGGTGCTATTTTAAAGCCGACAGAAATGACACTGTCATCCAATAATAAGTTAATACCAATCAATGTACTGTGCTGCCGTGCTGCGGAAGGGAGAGCTGGTACATTGCGATCGGATTATAAGAAAAATACAAAAATCTTTTGCTTAAATTTACACTAATTTCAAATCAAACTAGAAGCTTTGAGATACAACGAGTGATCGGCGTTTATTTCATTTGTTTATTTTTAATTTTCGAATATACCTTAGACCAGCGGTTCTCAAACTTTTTTGACAACGCAACCCTTTTGAATCATTAAATATTTTACGGAGCCCTAAAATAAGTAATACTTGGTTTTATTGTTATTATTTAATGAAAATTATACAAAAATAGGTACATCGTAAATTGATGAAATTGTTTCCATTTAATGGGAGGAGGTATGAAATGGGAGGTCGCCTAATTTTCGGCTATTATGTGATAAGACTTGATGTGCTTCGTTCTTTAGGTTGATATTATTTCGGTGGAGCCCTTGTAGAGGTCTTGCGGAGCCCCAGGGCTCCATGTCCACTTTGAGTACCTATGGCTAGACTATCGTAAAAATGTCACGTTCTGTTTCTTATTGGCGGGGCAGTATATTTGTACATTTATTTGTGCACAAACATATTCACTCGGCAAAAACCTCCGTGCTTTTTTGAGTGTCTATTATTGTATTGTGTTATTTTTTTGATAATTAATTTAAAAAATAAATAAAAAAAAGTTGAAAAAAAGAGAGTATTCGAGACGCGAGACGTGGTGGAGAGTTATTGTTATCTCTATCACAATCATTGTGCGTGGATTTAATGGAAATATAAACATAATATATAACGTCATTACTATATTTTGCGTTCATTTTATTAACATGTGATTATTAAGTCCATTTTCTTATCCAATTTTGTAATTAATTATTATTTGATTTCGCAAATAAAATTCTAGTATTTTAAGTTATTATTTAATTATTAATTTTCTAAAAATACTCAAACACTTAACGCTACTGAATCAAAGATAAAAATCACAGGTCTCAGATTTCGGTGAGAGCAAATTCAATCGAGTGTCACCTCTAGAAGTAGAACATCGTTTACCTTTGCCAAGCTCTTACGCCGTTTCGGGGGTTAATATTGCAAATCGATAGCCCTTATCAGAGGGATGGCTGGGTTATTAAATTACCCGACCGGTAGCGAAATAGGGCACCTTTTTGGCGCCTTCTCTATTTTAATTTAGTTTAAGGTCTGGGTTGTAGTGGCTGCGATTTGAAAGCCTGTTGATTGTATTGTTGGGTTCGCCTTTCTTAAACCTATTGTCGTCAGGGTAGGTCTAAAATAATCAGACCTGGCTTTTAGGGAAGGAACGGTTTCATTAAGACGTCGCTTATTTTTGGGAGGAGGGTAGTGCACGCTATAATTTCACAGCCGCTGGGCGCACTCAATTGGCCAAGTTACCCCTCCTTCACATAAGACTATTGTAAAATGAATTGCATTTTACACTTTATCCTATTGCTCCCATGTACGTACGTGTTTTCATTTTGAGTGATATATACCAGAGCTCATCCTATCCCATCCCTCTCCTGAATCCTTAATCCATCCTGTTTTTCTGAATCTATTCCTAAATCTGGCAGGCAGCGCATCCGGGGGCGTGACAACATTTGTCTTTCTGGACTGACATTGGTATGTATCACGGATATCCATGCGCTACAGTATTAACTTAAAACCAGGTGGACTGTGTCTGCTCGTCGGCCGCTTTCCATAAAATAAATCCATACCCGGTCACATCTTATGTCATCCAATTTCAACAGTATTCTGTTCCGTTTTCTCCACTGAGTGAAAGCGAAATGGCGATGCGGCTCATCACGACCAACTTACTCTTAAACATAAAGGAGAGCCGTAATCACAGCTCACAACTAGTACGACTGCGCGATGCCGTATGAACACTTTGAAAGGACTCCATACAATTAATTTCGATTTACTGGTCGCAGATAGACATGCAACAGAACCGGGAGACATGGAGTGCTCGACGGCTCACTGGTGAGTACTTTTTAACTTTTATAAACGCTGCTATGTAGTAAATCTGAACGGCTCCATAAAAATGTATCAGCGCAAGTATAACGTTCTGATCGGTAGAAAGAGATCGCAAAAGAAGCAGTGAGAGAAAAATAATAATTTTTCCCACGTCGTTTAATACGAGCACCGGTCGCCCGAGTTCCACGAAAATACATTACAAGAGGCTGTCTATCACACCGTCATTGACAAGGCATAACAAAAACATTATTTTTAAAAATCAAACCTTATATTCCGTCTACAAATTTTTTGCATATTGATAAATCCTGCCGAAAATGATGGAAATAAATAAAATTTGAAAAACTGATCTGAAAAACCATACAAGAACAAGATGTAAAAATAATGACGTGTAATGCCGAATAAAAGTGTCAGTGTAAGCCGTGTCACTCATACATCTGTATGAATGCTATGTGACAGACTAATGTTTTTTTATGTTAAACAGTTAAACACCGTTTGGTCAAACAGATCAAACCCAAATATTTATTGTATCTCAAAATTTACCTAGTCACTCACGTATAAAGAGTGAAACAAATAAACGGGCTCTGGAGGAAAGAACCTTAATATTGAATATAGTAAATTTTAATAAAAGTAAACTTTATTTTATTTAGAAAAATAAGTAAAACTAAACTCATAGATTATTATATATAAAAATAATAATTATGGTCTGGGCATGTGCCACTAAACAGGTTCGGTTTCTTTGAATTGCCCTAATTGCCAAATTTCTGATACAATTGAGGATGTCCAATACTTATTGGTGAAGTGTTCCCCGAACGAACCCGAGACGAAGGCTCTGATAGGGACACTAAATCTGAACAGGTGGAATGTAGGGATGTTCCATAAAATTCCGTCCGAACCAACATCGAAAGCTGCAAACATTCCGTGCGAATTTAGTCATAGATCTAACGAGTTAGAGTATTTAAGAAAAATTGTAACCTCTAGGTTACTGTGGGGCTGACATACACAAAAGTGTAAAAGCCCTAAATAAAACAAAGAGAGAGAGAAAAAAATCCTTTAAGTTAAAGTTGCAATCTTAATCTTAATCTTTAATTTTAAGGTACGAGCATTTTCACCTCAGTATTTCAGTACGAGTATTTTTAGAGCCCGTTCATTTAGTTTATTCCGGTCTGATCGCGCGATCAATTTCTTGTTCTATCTGATCACGGCGTAAATTTCCTGTCTGATCGCGCGATCATTCTTTCGTTCCACCTGTATAGGTATGTTAAATTTACCATAAAAAATATTGCAATAGTGCGATGGGCCTATACTTATTTTTCGAAAAATATCTGATTCGGTGTAACAGCGTGCCACATTAAAATGTAAAATCCTCGGGAAGCTCGGAAGAGATTTAATTTCCTAAAGGCCGATCCCATCGTTTTTGCAGACGGTACTTGTTAAACCGAGTCCGGGGACACTGTTCAGTTATAACGTTATTTTGTTATGTAAAAAGCTATACCGTTATTTTGTTGTCGTTACCTTAATACCTTTTGGGATACTTGGTCCTTTGTTTTCTCACTTTACCTGTAACAACAAGTTTTAATATTAAAAAGCTGTTTTAGATGTTTTGTAATGATGCTGCGGCGATGTGATAGCAATTTCCATATCGTTAAAAAAATGTTGTTGTGCCTGATCTCAACAATTTTATAATATTTATCTAAAATTTCTTTGTCTCATGCGCGTCGGATGAATCGGCACGCTAACCAAGTGGATTGGCGAGGGGCCCCAGAATTTGTGTTAGCGTCTTTTTTATCTCTTAGTCGCCTTTTAGGACATCCACGAGTAAAGTCGACGTAGTAATATTCTAAAGCGAACGGACACCACGCTGTCATTCAATAATGTATACAAAATATTCAAGTAACAATATATAAAAGACATTTTTTGCAAATCAACACTTTTCTCAGCGCCTGTCGAATTTACAATTCTGAACGATCAGCTCAAATTGGCTAAAATTTGTAGGTCATCAATTGTTACCTCTGGAAACCAATAAACATTCCTCTCCCATTCTCCCTAAATCACGTGGGAGCCTGTCGGTTTACCATGAATTAATGTTCATTACGAGCTGGAAGATATATTGAACTCTTTATCGTCCGAAGTGTTTTGTTTTAATTTTTATTCAATATTTGTTGTTAAGACCGAGCCTAAGGTTAGCCTAGGCCTAAGGTATCTATACTCGACTCACAGTCGTGTGAGCGTGAGTTCAAAAGTATGGATTTTTAAAAATCGTGAGGAAACCCGCATTGCTCGAGAAAAGAAAAGAATCTGGATTATGTGTGTCCAGCAATTCGCACTGAGCCAGTGTTGTGGATTACGGCCCGAAACCCCGCAGTGATTTACTAGGGGAGGCCTGTGCCCTGTAGTGAGGCACTAAAGACTAATACATGTTGTGATTCCTCTACTCGAGAGGATACTGCCGTTTATTTGAGGGGGGGGCTGCACATTGGAATCCCTAATACGCTGAGCGCACTAAATCCCATTATCCCAATCCTTACTCTAAATCCATACCTGTCTCTCCAAGGGTAGGCAACGCATTCGTAGGGCGTGCCGACGACGCATGAGTTTAATTGTACCATATTACACGCAGAGTTTAAACAAAAACTGTGTTTCCAGTTATATCATGTGATACGTACTGTATTTCAGGATCTATACCTCTTATGGAAATGTGGATTAGACAGAAGAATAATCCTAATTTTGTTCTGACTATGATGCACTTAACAAACGAAATGTGATATAACTCTAGATGTACCGGTTCTCTCACGACACGCAATTTTTTTCTGTAATAACAGTACTCCAGGTAAAATGAGTTTTTTTTTAAAGAGCGACACGACGTTTTTTATAGGGTTACTTTCCACATCAACACTTATCCAAATTATAATATTTGCAATCAAATACGGAGCCTGTAATTGGTTCAAATTCGGCAACGACCCTCGGGAAATTACCCAGAAATCGGGGTAATTACTGGCAAAACGGGGTAATTACGTTACGCACGCCTGGGGTATGGTAACACTTAATAATTTACTTTACAAAGTTCAGTGTGAGACGGGCGAAGGGGTGTGGGGGACGGCGACGTGACCATTTTAGTTTGTGCAAGTGACATCAGCAAAATATACAAGTAAACAAAAATATATAAAGCGTGTCACTGAAATAAAGCAAAACACGCCAGCTAATTTATAACAATATTTATAACCGTTCTAGCGAAAAATATTTATAACTTTTGTAACGAAACATATTTGTTACTGTTCTAGCGAAACATACATATTTGTAACTTTTGTAATGAAACATATTTGTTACTGTTCTAGCGAAACATACATATTTGTAACTTTTGTAACGAAACATATTTGTTACTGTTCTAGCGAAACATACATATTTGTAACTTTTGTAATGAAACATATTTGTTACTGTTCTAGCGAAACATACATATTTGTAACTTTTGTAACGAAACATATTTGTTACTGTTCTAGCGAAACATACATATTTGTAACTTTTGTAACGAAACATATTTGTTACTGTTCTAGCGAAACATACATATTTGTAACTTTTGTAACGAAACATATTTGTTACTGTTCTAGCGAAACATACATATTTGTAACTTTTGTAACGAAACATATTTGTTACTGTTCTAGCGAAACATACATATTTGTAACTTTTGTAATGAAACATATTTGTTACTGTTCTAGCGAAACATACATATTTGTAACTTTTGTAACGAAACATATTTGTTACTGTTCTAGCGAAACATACATATTTGTAACTTTTGTAACGAAACATATTTGCTACTGTTCTAGCGAAACATACATATTTGTAACTTTTGTAACGAAACATATTTGTTACTGTTCTAGCGAAACATACATATTTGTAACTTTTGTAACGAAACATATTTGTTACTGTTCTAGCGAAACATACATATTTGTAACTTTTGTAATGAAACATATTTGTTACTGTTCTAGCGAAACATACATATTTGTAACTTTTGTAATGAAACATATTTGTTACTGTTCTAGCGAAACATACATATTTGTAACTTTTGTAACGAAACATATTTGGTACTGTTCTAGCGAAACATACATATTTGTAACTTTTGTAACGAAACATATTTGTTACTGTTCTAGCGAAACATACATATTTGTAACTTTTGTAATGAAACATATTTGTTACTGTTCTAGCGAAACATACATATTTGTAACTTTTGTAACGAAACATATTTGTTACTGTTCTAGCGAAACATACATATTTGTAACTTTTGTAACGAAACATATTTGTTACTGTTCTAGCGAAACATACATATTTGTAACTTTTGTAACGAAACATATTTGTTACTGTTCTAGCGAAACATACATATTTGTAACTTTTGTAACGAAACATATTTGTTACTGTTCTAGCGAAACATACATATTTGTAACTTTTGTAACGAAACATATTTGTTACTGTTCTAGCGAAACATACATATTTGTAACTTTTGTAACGAAACATATTTGTTACTGTTCTAGCGAAACATACATATTTGTAACTTTTGTAACGAAACATATTTGTTACTGTTCTAGCGAAACATACATATTTGTAACTTTTGTAACGAAACATATTTGCTACTGTTCTAGCGAAACATACATATTTGTAACTTTTGTAACGAAACATATTTGTTACTGTTCTAGCGAAACATACATATTTGTAACTTTTGTAACGAAACATATTTGCTACTGTTCTAGCGAAACATACATATTTGTAACTTTTGTAACGAAACATATTTGTTACTGTTCTAGCGAAACATACATATTTGTAACTTTTGTAACGAAACATATTTGCTACTGTTCTAGCGAAACATACATATTTGTAACTTTTGTAACGAAACATATTTGTTACTGTTCTAGCGAAACATACATATTTGTAACTTTTGTAACGAAACATATTTGTTACTGTTCTAGCGAAACATACATATTTGTAACTTTTGTAATGAAACATATTTGTTACTGTTCTAGCGAAACATACATATTTGTAACTTTTGTAACGAAACATATTTGTTACTGTTCTAGCGAAACATACATATTTGTAACTTTTGTAACGAAACATATTTGTTACTGTTCTAGCGAAACATACATATTTGTAACTTTTGTAACGAAACATATTTGTTACTGTTCTAGCGAAACATACATATTTGTAACTTTTGTAACGAAACATATTTGTTACTGTTCTAGCGAAACATACATATTTGTAACTTTTGTAACGAAACATATTTGTTACTGTTCTAGCGAAACATACATATTTGTAACTTTTGTAACGAAACATATTTGTTACTGTTCTAGCGAAACATACATATTTGTAACTTTTGTAACGAAACATATTTGTTACTGTTCTAGCGAAACATACATATTTGTAACTTTTGTAACGAAACATATTTGTTACTGTTCTAGCGAAACATACATATTTGTAACTTTTGTAACGAAACATATTTGTTACTGTTCTAGCGAAACATACATATTTGTAACTTTTGTAACGAAACATATTTGCTACTGTTCTAGCGAAACATACATATTTGTAACTTTTGTAACGAAACATATTTGTTACTGTTCTAGCGAAACATACATATTTGTAACTTTTGTAACGAAACATATTTGCTACTGTTCTAGCGAAACATACATATTTGTAACTTTTGTAACGAAACATATTTGTTACTGTTCTAGCGAAACATACATATTTGTAACTTTTGTAACGAAACATATTTGTTACTGTTCTAGCGAAACATACATATTTGTAACTTTTGTAACGAAACATATTTGCTACTGTTCTAGCGAAACATACATATTTGTAACTTTTGTAACGAAACATATTTGTTACTGTTCTAGCGAAACATACATATTTGTAACTTTTGTAACGAAACATATTTGTTACTGTTCTAGCGAAACATACATATTTGTAACTTTTGTAACGAAACATATTTGCTACTGTTCTAGCGAAACATACATATTTGTAACTTTTGTAACGAAACATATTTGTTACTGTTCTAGCGAAACATACATATTTGTAACTTTTGTAACGAAACATATTTGCTACTGTTCTAGCGAAACATACATATTTGTAACTTTTGTAACGAAACATATTTGTTACTGTTCTAGCGAAACATACATATTTGTAACTTTTGTAACGAAACATATTTGTTACTGTTCTAGCGAAACATACATATTTGTAACTTTTGTAACGAAACATATTTGTTACTGTTCTAGCGAAACATACATATTTGTAACTTTTGTAACGAAACATATTTGTTACTGTTCTAGCGAAACATACATATTTGTAACTTTTGTAATGAAACATATTTGTTACTGTTCTAGCGAAACATACATATTTGTAACTTTTGTAATGAAACATATTTGTAACCATTCTAGCGAAAAATATTTATAACCGTTGTAACGAAACATATGTAGCGAATTAAATATTATGATTATATCTATGTATATGTAGAGATGTATTAATATGTAGAGAGTGGTTTATACAAGGAACTAGTGCACTTTTCCACCGGACTTAGTCCAAAAAGCGCCTTTTAACAAAACCGTTTTTAAACGGATCCTTTATGAATAATTTCAACGGTTTAATCAAGCACTTATTTTGTGTGGTTGAACGCGTGACTAATATTTTAATGTGGGGATTATGGGGAATGTTGGGTGTATAAAAACGCGTGTAAGATGATCTCGCTAACGTATGTCTGGACGTGATGTTATTTTTATCCGACTATGACGAAGTTAAAAAGAGGTTAATGACATTCATATATTTCCCGCGAAACACCATTAAGGGATAATGAGGGAACTCTACCACCTCTAAAACAGTGGACTGGCCAACCCGCATGGCCAGCGTGCCGTTTTAAGGCCATACATCCCTCATGCACAAGACTAGGTGTAAGCCTGTGAGAAGAGCCTGTGTCTAGCAGTGGACTGTAAAAAAGCTGGTTACAGTATATAGGGTGTGTCCGAAGCTTTCTGAAACCTGAAACCATGGATTCAGTTCATAATTCTGAGTTAACTGACAAATATTGCGTACTTTTTTTTATAATAATGTACTTTTGCTTTTGCATTTAGAAAAGCATGTAATTAATAAACTATACTAGCACTTCGCGTCGTCATCTTAATAATAGGGGTTAAAGTATGAAATTGCCGTTTTATAGTAATTAGATACTTTGAATTGACATAAAACCTTGATGGTGTGAGATTTTCGAGTGAAACTTTTTTCACATGATACCTATGAGGTTCTTGTTTTAAAAAATGTGCAACATTCGAATTTCGACTTTCAATTGTTTTTTGTATTCAGCTTAGACGGGAAAGATGGATACTTTGAAAATCCGAGTAATCTTTGAATACGAGTTCCGACGCGGAACTAACGCGGCAGAAACGGCTCACAATATCAATGCTGCGTTTGGAGAGGAGACTGCTAATGAACGAACCGTGCGTTTTTGGTTTAAACGCTTTCGTAAGGGAAACTTCGACTTGAAGAACGAATCACGTGGAAGACCGCCCACACAGGTGAATAACGCTGAATTGAAGGAGATGGTGGAAGCCGATCCGAGTCAAACTACCCAGGAATTAGCGGCATGGTTTAACGTTACCTTACCTACAATATTGACTCATTTGCATCAAATCAATTAGATAAAAAAATATGAAAAATGGGTGCCTCATGATTTGACTGATCTGCAGAAAGAAACGCGTGTTGAAACTTGCGTTGCCTTGTTGAATCGGTACAGAAATGAAGGAATATTGGATCGAATTGTGACATGTGACGAAAAGTGGATTCTTTATGATAACTGAAAGCGAAAAATGCAATGGCTGACCCCAGGTTAAACGCCGCAACAGTGCCCTAAAACAAAGCTTACCAATAAAAAGGTAATGGTAACTGTTTGGTGGTCTATTCATAGTGTTATTCACTATAGCTTTCTCAGGTCCGTTGAAGCAATAACAGCAGATGTTTACTGTGCCGAACTTCGAACAATGATGGCGAAACTAGCAGTGAAACAGCCCCGACTCGTCAATCGATCTTCACCATTATTGCTCCATGATAACGCAAGACCTCACACTGCACGAGAAACCGTTGTAACTCTACAGGAGCTGCAGTTAGAAACCATACGTCATCCTCCGTACTCGCCAGACCTTGCTCCAACGGACTACCATTTTTTTCGTGATTTGGACAATTTTCTACGTGGTAAAAAATTTTCTTCCCAAGAGGCAGTACAAAATGCTTTCACACGGTTTGTCGAATCTACATCCCCAGAGTTCTATCGCAAAGGCATAAATGAACTTCCGATTAGATGGCAACAATGTATAGATAATGAGGGTAAATATTTTGATTAAATAAATGTGTTACATTTTAGAAAAAAACGAGTTTTAATTTTTCAGTACAAATCGGCAATTTCATAATTTAACCCCTAGTTAATATATTTATTCACTAGACTTAGACAACATAGATCCACAATGATATTAGTATACAAATTCTAAATTATGTTATTATCTTATAACTGAATGTATTAACTACCACATTAATTGACAGTTAAATTTATCAGATCATCTTCCGGATGATTTTGAAGTAGCCTCCTGTTCGACACAGAACTTAATGGGAAAAATTAATGTTCAATGAGTTTTTATCTAAATAACCAAATGTTATTTAGATAGAATATCGAAAGTATCAAAATGTTAATCTTGAGCGGGAGAGTGCACGCTACAATCCAACGGCCGCTGGGCGCGCTCGACTGGCCACGTTATCCCTCTCTCACAGAAGACTACCTTGAAATGTACTGCGTTTCCCACTTTATCTTATTTCCCTAATGTCCGTACGTGTTTCTGTAGTGAGTGAGATGTGCCGAGCCCATTCCCATCCTATCCCTCCCTATTTTCCCAACCCTTTCTCCAAATCCATTCCTATATCTCCAAAGGTACGCAGCGCATCCGGGGGCGTGCCAACGTTTCTCATTTTGGAACTTGGACATTTTGGACCCCCGTCAATGTTGGCATGTATCGCAGATGTCTATGGGCGACAGTATCCACTTACCATCAGGTGGACTGTATGCTCGTCTGCATACAGACGCCTTCGTACATAAAAAAAAAAATGTTTTAAAATATTATCACGTTTAAACAGGATTTTTGTCGCATCCGCTTATTGCATATTATTTTTTGGAAATATAAGTAACTTTACGTTTCGGTGATCCTCATGAATAAAGGCCGTATAATTCAGTCCTGTGTGCTAAAAACCGTGGTATACTTAGCTAAGAACAGTATGCGATCTTTATATAAACGGTAGCAATGTCTTTCACGCACACAAACGTAACGGTTATACGACGCCGTGATAACGACATTTGCAAAGCGCTAAATGGAAACTGAAGTATATCACGCACCGCGTTTATGCATACTCGTATTATTTCTATTTCATTTAAAATTGTTTCAGTTATTATTAGGTATTAAATTTTAATATGTAATTAGCAAAACTTTACAAGGAAATTTACTTTTTTTAATATTGATATTGCATCTATCATCATTGTCGGTTGAAAGCAAGAAAATTACTTTTGTATTAAAAAAAGTGAAAGAGAAAGTTGTCACCGCCGCCCATGAACATTCGCAACGGTTCCCGATGCGCTGCGTATTTTTGTAAATGTAGGATCAATAGTTGCTGGATATAATTCAGTACAATGTAGTCTTTTTGGGACCTAGTTTTTTTATGACGAGAGTACTCGTTTCACAACCTAGTCATTCTGATGCCTAGTCTTCTTAATATCTAGCCTTTATGCTACCGACCCATTAAAATTTATTGTTTAGCTTCTGCACAATAAAAAGTTTCCCTGTACTATATATTACCTGCATTGTAACAATTCGATTCAGTGTTTTATTGATTACAAGATGTGAATACATCGGAAATAGAAAGAAAATTACATACTCAATATCCACCTATACTGTGCTAAAACTCGCAAGAATTATATACAACTCGCATACATCACGCACGCTGGTAATTCATCATTTTGCGGGACCACCGCGTTAATTTATGGAGTACGTGGTCTAAGGCCGGTTTCATACGAGTGACTACCCATATAGCAGTGCTCGTTATGTATATTTCAGAAGTCGCACATTGTCAAAGATGTAATAAAAATATCTTATTTAAATTTGCCTTATTTGACTTAATGTGCATGTGAATGCATTAAAGTCTCATAGAACCTTACCGTAAAATATCCTGCATTTCCCGTTTTATCTTATTCTCTCAATATACGTATGCTTCAGTAGTGAGTGACATACACTAGAGCTCATTCCGACTCTATCCCATTCCTACCCATTTTCTTAACCCTTATTCCAAATCCATTCTTAAATCTCGCGCGTGTCAATGTTTGTCATTCTGGACCGATATTGGCATATATCGCTCATGTCGCAGGGTGAGAGTATCCGCTTTCTGTAACTTATTTTTATTATCTAAGTTATTTTACTATTGTGTTGAGATTGTTAAGTTTAAGTTACACCGGGGCTAACAAGTCTTAAAATTAATTAACATAAATTAAAAAAAAAATTTTAGTCTGTTGTCGCTCTAGTTACTAATCGCAAGTTTTTTTTTTTTTTTATGGACGAAGGTGGCAGACGAGCATACAGTCCACCTGATGGTAAGTGGATACTGTAGCCCATAGACATCCGTGATACATGCCAACATTAGTCCAAAATGACAAACGTTGGCACGCCGCCGGGTGCGCTGCCTACCTTTGGATATAGGAATGGATTTGGATATAGGAATGGATTTGGGAAGAAAGGAGAAAGGATTGGGAAAATGGGGAGGGATAGAATGGGAATGGGCTCTGGCACATCTCACTCACTACCGAAACACGTACGTACATTAGGGAAATAGGATAAAGTGGGAAATGCAGTACATTTCAAGGTAGTCTTCTGTGAGAGAGGGGTAACGTGGCCAGTCGAGTGCGCCCCGCGGCATTAATCTCTCCGCTGCTGATCGCAAGTATGTAGCCAGCTTAAGATATATATGCACGCGACTCCAACGCCTTTTAACCAACTGTTTATACAGTTACCACGCTTTTGTGCCACTTGACCTTATTATACACTCGGTGAGATGTCTCCGAAATTATGCTCTAGGGCCGCCAGATTGAGTATTCTTGTTTTGAGCCGTTTTCAAGATTCTACTGCAGAGCACAGGCCTCAACTAGTAAATTACTAGTGGGTTTCGGGCCATAATTCACATAGCGGGCCCAGTGCGGATTCGTTATGCCGAGGTTTACATTATCACGAATGAGATTCGAGAATAATAGCCCTAGGTTACCACAGCTAGGTTTCAGTATACCTTTATATAAATAAGTTGCATCCGGTATAGAATATCACAGACGGGCAAAATGCTCGTCTGTGATATTCGGTTACTTTTAACCGCTGTATCTAGAAATATGGAATTTAAACAGTAATTTATTTTTATGACTAACGACTAGTATGCTAGAATATAAGTAATAAAAACGCGTTTTACCGTTTTCCAAAATTGTGCGAGGAGGCAAATAAAATTAAATACAGTAAAATAAAAGTACCACGGTGTCAAATTTTGTTTGGAATCACAATTAAACGAAATTAAGCCCACGCGAGTGAAGTCGCTGGCGACTGCTAGTGATGCTATATTGTGATGATATTAATATTGTATTCCACACGCAGTATTGGGCTCCCTCCATCCAGGTAGACCAGAAACTTAAAGAAGTTCGCGATGGTATTTGGATGAGAAGAACGTGTGGTGGCGAGCCTTAGAAAAGACCTCTATCTAGTAATGGAGAGAGAGTTATAGGCTGATGGTATGGTATATTAATAATAACATAACAAATCAATAAAATAACAAGTGAACGAAAATGTCTTCCACTGAACTTCCAAAATTACTGCCGACACCAAACTCCCCAATCATAAATTATCAATTAAAACAATACATTACCCCAAAAACGGGGTAATATTCATAAAATGAGGGCGAACTGCGACGATGTAACGCAAATTTCAAAATAATTTTATTGCGATTAAGTTCAGGGATAATTTTCAATTTTGTTGGTAATAAATATTGTCTAAACAATCGTGTACACTGTGTTATCTTTAAAAGGCCCCTAGACGATCAATATTGACTCAATATAATTGACGATCAATCAATTATATTGAGAAATTTAAGGGATTGCTCAATATAATTGATCCTTTAGTTAGGGAGTGTGTTGAAACTCGTTTGGGTGTCTTATTTAGATGGACGAGCAAGCGGTCCCACGTGATGTGAGTGTTACCGCCGCCCATGGACACCTGCAACACCTGGACGTACGTCTTGCAATATCCTTCACAGCCTACGGGTTCGCGGTATGAAATGTCTTTTGCGCCGAATAGTACGCGACGCCGCCGTATCGAGGAAATGCGTATGTACCGCACTTCTGTGACCGAAGGTGCGCTTGTAGAAACCTGACGTGGGAATTATGTTGGACAATTCTTCAGAGCATTCCCCATTGTATAGGCGGTAGAACACGTAATGAGACGCTGAGGGGTTTTAGACCACCCGTGTCCTAGGCGCGATTCAATTTATATTGAGCAATAACATTATTTTATATTTATTTAATTGTAGGTCTGTTTTGAATTTTAGCGGTTCTTATCTCGATTTGAATATTGTTGGTGGATTATATTAAACGAATTAATTGCATCTTTTCCGATGTATTTAACAATGTATCAAAGATAAATAACACAGTTTTTTTCTACAAAAAGGTGGCAGACGTACAGGCAATCCACTTGGTGGTAAGTGGATACTATGGACATCCGCGGTATATGCGAAAATCAGTCCCGAATGACAAACGTTACCAAGCCTAAATCGTAAAGTATTCACCTCCAACAATGCAATGCCATCAGCATTATGGGCCTTCCCATGCACTTAGTCTTGTGCATGAGAGATGTAAGGTTGTAAAACGCCACGCTGGTCAAGCGGGTGGGCGAGTCCAATATTTTAGTGCCGTGTAGTGTGGGCCGACTATAGAATAACACCACCTCATCTCTCAAGCAGCTACCACAAGCCCTGAGGAACTAAGGACTACCTCTAAGTATCTACCGGCCTAATCATAAATTGTGGAACACGTAACTTAATTGTACGTACTGTACGATTTGAGTTATACGATCAACGCCGGGCCCAAACCGCTGTAGCTGGAAACATGAAATTTGGACTGTACGTTCCTTTTATATACTCGTAACTTGTATTTGTGTCAGCCTATAACGTTCCATTGCAGGGTATGGGCCTCCCCCAGCAAATCACTGGAAGGTTTCGGGCCATAATCCACTAAGCAGACCCAGTACGGCTTAATAGACACAGATAATCCCCGTTTTTCTTACTATTTCTCGAGCATACGGATTTCCTCGAGATGTTTTCCATCACAGCCGAGCCATTGACATTTATTTTTTCAAATCTGTACTTAAGTAGAAACTCAGTACTAGTATAGATACCCCTAAGCTATCACCGGTCTATATACGTGTAGTAACGAAACGCAATTCTGTTAATGTGGTAAGCAAACGCAGTTTCGGGGCCCTCTCTCTCTCTCTCTCTCTCTCGCCCTCAGCTGACACGACCGGACGGAACTACAACGAGGAAGTAAAGAAATTAATCGGTGAAAGATGAAGACTGTAATTAATCATTTTACATGTCCAGTGCTAGATGTGAGTGTATTTAATAAATGTACAGGTCACACGTTACAACAATGCGTAAATGTATTTTTTATATAGAAAGAAGGCGTCAGACGAGCATACAGTTCACCCGATGGTAAGGAAGGAATGGTAAGGAGATATAGGAGTGGATTTAGAGAAAGGGTCGAGAAAATTGGGAGCGATAGGATGGAATGAGAATGAGCTCTGGCACTACCGCAACACGTACGTACGAGTACATTGAGAAATAAGTTAAAGTGGGGAAATGCGGTACATTACAAGGAAGTCTTCTGTGAGGAAAGGGTAACGTGGCCAACTAGAGTGCACCCAGTGGCTGTTGGATTGTAGCGTGCCCTTCCAAAATGTTATGTTTAATTTTTTGGTGCTCTCTATTTTCTTATTTAAAACTGCACCTGCGATCCTTTATCGGTTCAATCTGGTAGTTGTCGGGACGGTTCACCTGGTCGTAAATAGGTGGTAATGGGTACTGTTACCTATTGGCATGCCAACATCAGTCCAGAATGACAATCGTTGGTACACCTACTTAAATCATAAAGCATGTCGAAAATGCAAAACTCTGCAAACCTTAAAATTTCCCAAAGTATCTTCCATTAAAATTTCCATTTCGAAATAACGACAGCGCCATCAAATTTGGGTTTTGACTAATCCTTAGTAATATTTAAGAGCTGTTTACTCGTTCCCTTCGAGTTATTAAAACATTTAAGTCTCGGAAATTTTGAATTACTTTGTAATTGAGTGTTACGGGATCGTAAAAAGCCTTATTTGAAGACTCGAGATTCATGTGGTTTGAGCCTTCATCTACTAGGCTTCAATGTCCTTGTATCAGCCTTTAATATCCCACTGCAATGCCTTCCCTTGTAAATCACTGGGGGTTTCGGGCCCTAATCCACTATGTGGGCCCAGTGCGGCTTGTTAGATACACATACTCCAGATTTTTTATTTTATTTATGTAGGATGCGGGTTTTTCTCTCAACGCGGAGCTAGTGACAATTTTTAAAAATCCGTACTTAAGTAGAAACTCAGTGTACGGGCCAGGCTTCGAACTCACGATCACTGTCTACTAGACCCAAGATTTTTTTGTTTACAGTACGAAAGTGACAGACGAGCAGAGTTCAGTTGAAAATAAAGGATCTTTTAATAAGTGCACTCTAGTTTTAAATATAAATAAAACAAGTTGTATCATCGATACCGTTTTTCTTATTTGGAAAGTCAGTCGATGGCATTAATTATCGAATATGATATCGGACAAATGGCCGCCGCGGCTACATAGAGTGGCGCGCATTCTGGATATGCAATTTTCGATGACTCTATCGCATAAATCGGGCTCGATTTCATTAATGACGAGAGTGATGTTGGCCTTTAGGGCATCAATTGCTTGCCGTTGATTTGCATATACCTGGGATTTAACGTAACCCCACATGAAGAAGTCTAAGGGCGTTAGATCACACGGTCTCGGTGGCCAGTCGATGTCGTCGCCTCGCGAGATAATGGAGCCTGCGAACTTCTCCTGCAGAATGTCCAATGTTGCATGCGCTGGGTGACACGTGGTACCGTCTTATTGAAACCACATATGGCTAATGTCCACATCATCTAACCGGGACCACGAATAATCGGTTATCATCACCCGATATCTGTCGCCGTTGACAGTCAGTGCAGCTCCTTTCTCATTTTAGAAGAAGTAAGGGCCAACGATGCTTTCGGATCAGATGAATTTGACGCTCTTGAATTCCCCATGGAATCTCATCACTCCAAATGCGACAATTTTGCTTGTTAACGAAGCTATTCATCCGAAAATTTGCATCGTCGCTGAAGATTATTATTCTGCCCGTCCCAATTGTTCCAAAGCCCAGTCAGCGAATGTACGGCGCTGTCTATGATCATTGGGTTTCAGTCAAACGCATAATTCGCCAAGTTGAAGTCGCAGAAATACCAAGTTCTTGCGCACGACGATAAATTGACTGTCTCGGATTCTCACGCAGACTATCCAGAACAGGAATAATGTTTACGATAGAACTTGTATTTCGTTGACGCGAAGGTGGTGTTCGATCGGTACTGACCCGGTTTCTTTGAATTTGTTGATTGGACTCCCCTACCACTTTGCTACATAGCCCAAGGTCTGACAGACAGAGAACGCCACCAGGCATTTAGTCCGCCCTCTGTACAAGTTCTGTGTGGTAAAGTTCAAATAAATCATAAACTACTGGTTGCTGCAGTTCATCACAAGCTGCTCCTCGGTCCTGACTTTTGACCAGAAGGTGTAGTGTTCCCACGCTCCAGGGAAGTGAGACCGAGCAAGAATAATTCTAATTAGTAGTTAAGTTTATTATATTATATGTATTCTCAGTTAAGGTATATATTGTATGAGCCTTAGTTGCCCCAAATAAATATATAAATAAAATAAACAAAAACTGAGACACGTACGTACATTGTAGGGAAGGGTTAATGAGAGCCCCGCTCTCACAGAAGATTATCATCACTTAGCCCTTCAACTTTACTTTAACTTGGTAACTAGAGTTGAATGCGCCCAGCCGCTGTGCATATTAAATGCATATTAATTATGTCAATTAGGTAAAGACTAATTATAAATACTCTTCACTAATTTGACTGAACGAAATTAGTCATTCACATAAAGGGTTCTATACATTGAAGGACTATAAAAATAGACATTTTTTTTCTTGTGCTATTAGACGTTTAGCGAAATGACAAATTCGTTTTAGGCTAGACAACTTAACTTCGGCCTCAAATTCAGATATCCTTCTGACAGAGGCCAGTGGGCACTGCCACCTTTTTTGATGAGAACATAAAAGCCATAGTCTCACGTACTGACTGGAAGTATTCAGACATCACTCTCTAAGAGTCCGCTCCGAATTTCACGTGACCTATATTTTAGTGACGTCACTGAGTTACCCTTAAGCCTGGTTTATAAGCGGCATACTTGTCCGCATTCCTTCTTTTATTGCGCTGTGGTGCAACCTATAGGCGACAGCGAATTTTAAAATTACTGTTCCCAATCGCTGCTAATAAGAAAACTCGAATTGAACGTATTTAAATGCGACATTTGTTAAGCCATAGGATGATATTTATGAATGAGGTAAACAGCTTCGAAAGCTTTCGAAATAGCTTCTTCTTATCAGTTTAAAGCTAAAAAATACGATAAAAATACATCAGAGTAATTTATGAGAATATTGGACGTGTGTAACAAATCTGCATAAAACTCGGAAGTAATATATCTATGGATCTTATCGATAGAGCAAAATGCTGGTAGAATGGCTAAAAAAAATAACAAGTAATCTTGTAGTGCTATCAAGTACGTAATTACTTATTAGTTAACAGCTGCATGAGTTTTGATAAAGTCATTTGCATGATAGGTTATTATATCTTATATAGAGACCTTATGTATTTATTGAAAATATCGTTTTCAGATATGTATTAGTACGTACCAATTTAATTTGATGAAAACAAAACGAAATCCATGAAATATCTCAACATTTAGCTTTAAACTATTGACCTAATAATGATGTTATGAAATTATATACTTACGTTTATTAATAAAATTTTGACATGTTGTATAATAATAAAAAAAAAATGATATAAAGTATGACATTTATATTCTGACATTATTACTATTATGATTTACTACTGTATTATTACCACTATTTGATATTATTACCGGAATATAAGGCTAATTGATGTTTTTAATTATCGTGTTAAGTGTTGTTCGTGTCTTTTGAAAGCATTTTATGTATTTTAATTTAGACATATGTAATTTGCACGCCATTATTGATAAATGTGTCGCGATCCAATTATGTATTTACCACCGTTTGTAAAGCACATTGCTAATAAATAAATAAAATTTAATTGAAAAATCTAGTGCTAACCCGCAGTCTCGATGAGTCACATTATGCTCATGTAAACAATTCTCACCTCATTTTTTTAATTTAAGACCGTGTTCGTAACCTGCGGCTGCTATTTATGTTTACATTTTGGACAAAAATCGTTTTATGGGTTTTTAGATAACTTTTATGTTTTTTTTATTATTTATAAGTTTAGCTTTTATTGACACATATTTCTATTTTCATTTTGTGCAAAAAACATTTAATATATATCTCATGTTATTGTTTATATTAAGTTCTAATATATATTGAAAAATGTCATGCACTTTGTTTTCGATTAATATATGGTTAAATTATATTTTTACAGAAATGAGTCACTAATTAACTAAATAATTCGGTAATTGAATGATCAAAATTTAACATTTTAGTATATTTTTTATATTTCCGCTTCTCGCTCATAACTTGTGACACGACGTTACACATAAGACGTGATGCGTTCTTCGCGTGCTCTGTCTAAACGACTCTCTGTGCTTAGTGGCGACTACATGCAATGTAGCATTTCGGGGTCAATGGGTGCACTGAGCTAGAAATCCCATAACGTATTATCTATTCTATACATATATAATATAACACAGTGAAAGGGTTGTCTGTATATTGACTTAATTTTAAAAAAAAAATGGGAGGGGGGGCTCTTTAGAAGCTACAGAAGTCAAAAGATTAGTTTTTAAAATTTTTGTCTGTATGTCTGTTTATTTGAACATCACGTAGAAACTACGGAATGGACTTTGATCGTGATTTTACTAGTGTATAGCTAAGTATCCAGAAGGAAAACGGGTGTATGTGTCATATTCACATGACACAAAGAATGAATAACTAAGGAAAATAAAAAAATAAAAAATATACTGAAAAACTACTGTATGAATTTGCATCCGTGTGATCCATCATGTCGGTGATTTTACAGGTGTTAAAAATCTTTTACAGCTGCTTAGTCCACGCGAGTGAAGCCGCAAGCAGAAGCTAGTTATTAATAAAAATGTAGACTACGTATAGAGAAGAACTGAGTGGAATGTCCTCCGTTCAGATCGCAGGTAGTGACTGGATGAGAAGAGTCGAAGATCGTATCTGATGGCGGGCTTTAGGAGAGACCTATATCCAGCAGTGATGAGATGGTATGGTAAGAATTTTTACATTAAGTACCTTTTACAAAACCCATATACATTTTATTCATTGTTAGTATTGAATAGACCACCAAAACACAACCATATTTTTTGACTTCACCGTGGAGTTTGTGAAGCCTTGTTCACAATGAGTTTGACATAAATCTTGTTCACAAGGAGTTTTGACACAAACGTCGGCAAACAATCCGACTGCTAAGCTCGAGGGCAAATATCGGACCGAGTCTTGTCGGTGTTTTCTATGTGTTTTACAAAACATCTTCGTAGCCTCGAGATAATTGTTAAAACAAAAGTTTGCGATTTATTTTTGGATGAGATGGAAATATTTATCATTTGATTGTTAATTTTTAAGATCTTCTAATGTATTTCATACTTCTAATGCATGCAGCTGCGGGCCTTTATTCATACCATACAATGCCATCATCAGCATCGGCCTCTCCCAAGGCTCGCTACCACATACCATCTCCGGTTCTTCTCAATCAGCCACCACCGGCGAACTTCTGCCAGTCGTCGGTCCACCTGGTTGAAGGGCGTCTCACACTGTGCTACCAGGTAGAATCAGCATGTTAAAGTGGCAAGTTAAAGTTAAAGATGGTGTAGGCGAGTTCTCGAATGGAGGCCACACACCGAAGTTTTTAACGTCAAAATTACACCCGTATCGTGTAAGCAAGCCCCCTTGTGTTGCAGATGTCCACGGGCGGCGGTGACCACTTACCACCATGTGGTCCGCCCGCTCGTTTACCATCTATTCTATAAAAGAACAAGGCACTCAACATGGGCGGTTTCATTTTTAAGTGCACCACACAACACTAGATCCTAAGTACACAACGTCACTTGGATTCTAAAATACCAATTAATTTCCAAAGGTAGGCCACAAACATTATAACAACCTACATACAGGAAGGATTGAGATAGTGTTGTACTCGTAAATATGAGCGTTGAGCGCTAAGTCAGCGCTACCGGCCAGGTTTTATGAGGGGGAGAGTGCACGCTGCAAATCAACAGCCGCTGGGCGCACTCGACTGGCCACGTTACCCCTCTCTCACAGAAGACTACCTTGAAATGTACTGCATTTCCCACTTAACCTTATTTCCCTAATGTACGTACGTGTTTCGGTAGTGAGTGAGATGTGTCAGAGCCCATTCCCTTCCTATCCCTCCCCATTTCCCAACCCTTTCTCCAAATCCAGTCCTATATCCAAAGGTAGGCAGCGCATTCGGGGGCGTGCCAACGTTTGTCATTTTGGACTAATGTTGGCATGTATCACGAATGTCTGTGGGTTACAGTATCTACTTACCATCAGGTGGACTGTATGCTCGTCTGCCACCTTCGTCCATAAAAAAAAAAAAAAGGTGAACCGACGACTTGATGAAAGTCGCTGATAGTGACTGCATAAGAAGAGCTGATAATTGCTGATAACGGATTTTGAAATCCGCTTCTATAATGTATATTCACGTCTACTGTTTCGGAAAATAACATTATTTCAGCAATAAAATAAGTTTTAACGCAAATTATGCATTTTTTTTCTATCTACTTTGAATTATGCGCGAATACACTCGCAGGTGTCATGGCGTCGCTTGTAAACGACCTAGGTTTACCTAGGTAAACGTAGGTAGGTAAATCAATCGAAGTTCAAGCGACACGGTGATTTTTACTGAGGTGTGACGTCATTCGCTCTTATTGGCGTTTTAGTTAACATGGCCGAATGCAGTATTTTATACTTTTATTTTATTGAAAATATTATTAATCTCAATGTTTACATTAAAACTGGTTAATTTATTAGAATTCTTTTAACATATTTTTGTCTCTAAAATCATTTATTCTTTATTTATTCTTTCTTTAACTTACCACCACGTGGGACGCTTGCTCGTCCGCCCACTAAACTATAAAAAAAAAAAAAAAATCTTTAATACTGTCATCATGCCCATTCCAATGATTTTTTTTTCAGCACAGACCTTTCCTGTATAATGACACAAAATACACAAAATATAACGAATTTGTTTGAAACGTTGAGCGATCGAGCGCTTAGTCAGCGCCAGTGAACCTTATTAACCTTGATTGTAATCGTTTTAGACTCAAGTTTCTAACTTCAAGACCATCAAACTTCGATTATAGTGGCTCATTTGCACACGTAGAGTTTCTCGAACATAGATCAAAAGCTAGTATAAATAACTGTTATTATCACTGTTGTCCCTGATCTGATCACTGTTATCCCTGTTATCTTCGAGTTTTTATCACCATGTAAACAGTTGTTGGCGAGAATTGTATGTAACTACATACAATTCTCGCATACGAGAATCGTGTACAACATTCTCGCCCGAACCGTTCGAGAAACTCTTCTTGTGTAAATGAGCCTTAACGCTCACGTGTGTGTAACGCTCAAGTTTCATTAATTTGAATGAACTTAAAGGTTCATTAGTGCTCAAGAAATGCTGGAGCGTTGAGCGCTCATCATTCATTTTTACAACACTAGATTGAGAACTTCGAAAAGAAAAGCAAACAAAATATTCTCAATCAACGTGAGTACATTTTACCCTCTGAAAATTTCTGAAGGGTGTAAATATTTAATCCCCAAAGCTGAAGTAGTGGGCAGTCGTGACTGAGTACAGTTTGACCGGGGGACTGAATAGGTCCCCGAAGGAACAAAATGTCGGAGTGAAGGTAAATGATGGAATTTGAGTACCTACCAGCGTAACAGTAATGTTCAATTTACCTTTGGTAGGGTAAAAAGGGTGTAACATTTCGTACGGCAACATTGCCCAGTGTAAATGTGAAAGTAATAAAAAAACCTTTAAATTAAGATTTCTATGTTAACCATACTCCTACAAACTACTTAGTTACAAATTAATATTGAATGTATTCATATATTTATTAATATTAGATATCTATATTTATTTGGATATTATTAAGTTATTTATTTTTATAAGTATGTATTATACTATATTTATCATTATAAGTACGTATTGTACTATATTTGTCGTTATAAGTATGTATTATACTATATTTATTATTACTGATATGGTCCGGCATATATTAAACATAATTCTATGTGTATATTTCGACAGTTTTACACTACCAATATCCTTTTATTTTTCTCTATCCCAAAGCTGAAGTGATTGTTTTCTGTCATATTTTAAAGATATGTGTGCACATGAAATAACTATTTGTATGCAAGAAAAAGCATTTATTATTATTCACACAGTAGTTTTTACAAAAGTAAGGGCAGACGGATGAAAGTCAATTACCAATCAAACTTGCAACATTGGGGATATGCGAGTTCACTGCCGACCTTGCAGAATCTTATTCACAGCTTACAATCCAAGTACTTTGAAAGAGATATAGTTTAATATGATAAAAAATCCTCGATACTCAAAAAGAAATCCAAGGTGGACTTTAATAAAAAATAAGAAATAATTAAATTGGCAACAGAGAATACTAAATTGGCAGTAAATCGATGGCATAATAAATTAAAGATGGGTTTAGGTTCTCTGGTGATAATGAAATATAGGAGTTCCGTGAAGCTGGACTCCATCAAATTGGTGATGACATATTTAGTAATTTGAAATTATTTACTTCAGGTATTCGAATATAATTGGTTTTGACGGTCACTTCTCATTTAGTTTTTTTCGTTGTCATTTAAATATAAGCCTTAAAAAATGTACTTGTTAGGGACCACAAATTAATATATTTCTTTTTATAGGAACAAAGTGGCAGACGAGCATACAGTCCTCCTGGTGGTAAGTGGATGCTGTCGCCCAGCGGTACATGCCAACTCAGTCGACAATCACAAATGTTGGCACGCCCACGGGTGCGCTGTCTGTCTTTGAAGATGTAGGAAAGGATTTAGAGGAAAGGTTGGGAAAATGGGGAGGGATAGGATAGGATGGGAATGGGCTCTGGCATACATCACTACGTACGTACGTAATAAACACGTCAAATAAAGTACATTTATAAGGATTTTTTTTTAATTATCACTGCCGAGCTAGTGATATAATTTAAACCTGTATACTCAAGTAACTTAGTGATATGGGCCGCGATTTGAACTCACAACTTCACGAATTAGAGTCAAGTATAAATTACCCCTACGCTATTAACCTCTGTCAAAAGTTTTCGTTACAGATCATTTACAAATCATAATTTATTCACATAAGTAAATGTAGCGCTTAACATAATCGGGATGAATTCGTAATAAGTGTATAAATTATATGGGTAACTAAACTAAATCCTTCTTCAAAATTCTGTACCATAATTACCCAAAGAGATTTACCTATCAACCTTTGACCTTTCAAAGTCACATATCTTGATTATTACTAACCGATGAGGATTTCGAGGCCTCGGAGCCACCCTTCGGCCAGGTGGATGAGAGGAGCTGAAGACCGGTGTGTGGTGACAGTCCTTGGGAGAGGTTGTTATCCAGCAGTGGCGAGACACACACTTATAGTATAATATAATTAAGACAACATTTCCATTACACATTAAGTGTCATCAATAAAACAATTATCAACAAGATAATAAATCTAAAGGAGTTCAAGCATAATCGGAAGGAACATTTAATATTCAACCGAGATGATTCCGCGATAAAAAAAGGTTAAAAGGATTAAACCTAAAGATATTAGAGTCCTGAGACGTTTCGCAATCGATCGTTACTGTAACCTTAAGGTTACTAAACGATTATGGTTTTGGGAATAGGCTGTAGACAGCCTAACGATCCTATCTATATAAGTGATAGATATAAATAAAGCTGTATGATTTCTATTTATTAAAATAATGTGCGGCTAAGGGACAATAAAGCCGTCTGTGAAGGCAATAACCCCCAAGGAATCTGAAAGAATGGAATGGTCAACTTGCTTCTTCAGAGCTTGGCGTTTTTAGGCCATACATCCCTCGTGCACAAGATAATGTGCATAAGAAGATCTTTTATGTCTAACAGTGGACGATAAAAGGGCTGGTGCGAAAATAACGTAGCTGCGACTTATATGTGAAGCAGTGTTAGTCTAAAAATCACTTAATAAAAATCTAACACTGACTGACAGACAGCGCACAGCCTGAACCGGTGGATCTAGAAACATGAAATTTTGCACAGCAATTCCTTATATAACGTAGGTGAGTATTAAGAGAGGACTTTTGAAAATTCATCCCCTAAGGGTGTAAAATAAGGGACGAAAGTTTATGCCAATGAGAAGCCAATGAGAAATCTCATCGGGCACACGGCTAGTATATAATAAAATACTTGCATACTCAATTTTTTTCGTGAAAACAATTTCATTCGTGAAACATTTATATTTATAATAAAAATAAAATAAAATCTGCCGTTATTGCTAATAATGATTCACATGGAACATGGATATCTAATTAGAATCACTTATATCTAATTTATTGGCAATGGGTCTGTGCGTCAGCGCATGCTAGCCGCAGACTGGTCCAGCGCTTTTACAACAAAGCTCCTTATTTTCATATTTGTGGACTTGATAATATGGCGTTACGGACACTACTTGCCACCGCATACTACTTGGTAGTATACCGTTTACACACTGCTATACAAGCTTAAAAGGAAATATTAATGTAAAAACAGCCCTTCTACCGGAAAAAATATGAATATCTCAAGATAAAGATATTAATATTTCATAAGACTTTTTAATTGAAGACTCGCAAACTTTTTGGAGTCGAATAAAAAAAGGTTTGAGAAGCAAGTCTTTACTCTTGGGCAACAAAACGAGCACAAAGCAGGAGACTTCATTAAAATCGGTCGTTAAGTAAGAACTCTGGGAGGTTTTATTCGTTACACTTAGGTACAGAAGCGGAAAATCATTGGTAATTGAAGTATCTAATTTAATAAGATAACATATTTAAAGAGTATGTTTCCATTATACAAAGTGTCGCTGAAATAATGCAAAAATTGAAAACAAATTAATCAGGAATCAGGTTAAACAGAGTAGAATCGATTCTACCAGTTTTTACAATAAGTTTTTTGTTTTCCTAACTTATTGTTAATTTTTGGTACATCTGTACACTAGACATCAAAGAAAAAACAAAATCAAGAATTGGGTACTAAACCACGATTATAATAACACCGAATCCTTACTTATGTCAATGCGCTAAATTATTCTTAACAATCTGTACTTAACATTTTTAACATCTGTAACTCTTATTCACACACACATCCATACATATCAAACTCACACTCAAATACAAACATTATTTACTCTACGCTAAATTTTCTAAAATCAGATATCTAAAACTACACTCCCATACATTCACATTTATAGATATATGTATTATGTACTCATAATAATAAATTGTAAGGCAAAGCCTTGTAAGTGAAATGGCATTTGATACGCATAACGTAACTAAATCTCGCCCACTGGGACGGGCATCTAAAAATAAAGTGCTAATTATAAATCATTCATCACGATCGTAAAGTGAACAGTGCCGCTAGTGTACGTTTCGTTATTTCTAAATTTGCATAACATGGATTCGTCTACTTAAAACATTTTGATTAAATATAATTAAAATCACACTTTATTATAAAAAAAGTTCTTAATTTAAAAAATCTGTTACTGCAACTGTTTTTGTAATAATACAAAGAATCTGTAGCAACGTTTGCAGTGGGACTTTTTGGCGGGAACTCGAGAAATGAAGTTGAGTTTTTGTTTGAGTATTGTAAAAATAAAAAAAAGCGTGGGACTGCGTTTATCGTGTACTTGCAAGGAGTTCTCTTCTGTCCTCAGTAAACCTGTATAAACCTTTTAGTAAGTAACTCAGTCGCTTTACTGAGCGATTTCTGACTTGTTACTGTTTATTACGAAGAGAATTTGACGCTGGCAGAATGTGTTCATTGCACTATTGCCATATATGAAAAAAAACATTTGCACTGTATTTGAATTTCGAATTTCAAATAGGTTGAATTTTAATGAAGTTACCAAGAAATAATAAATTTGGTTTTAATACTACATAGTCGTCTATTAAACATGGTCCACGTGGCCGGGGAACGTCCCACACCGCCCTTTCTGGTACGTTGTCCATTCGAGAACTGATCTATCCGAACCGTTATCGGTCCTGCCGCAAATACGACCTTCCCATTGCTATTTCAGCGTGCAATGAACCCGTGTCTCGTCACTACTGGATATATGGCTCTCCCAAGGGGGTGTAAGAGATCCCGATCACCGTCACACGAAACCCAATTGATGACACAAGCCCACCCAAGCGTCGCACCCTGCTAAATAACGGACGGAGCTCTCACGACCGACCGACGGCGCTTTAACCATTCGATTTTCTAGATCTCAAGTACCAGAGGCCGTTGCTAGAGGTAGGTACTGCGATCACCAAAGTAAAAAAATCGTAAAAAAGCTACTTATTCCATATACCATGAAACAAGGTAATAAAACAACATATCCGCTCACAGAGCTACGATATTACTTTACTGGGTCACGTACTTACACCCTTAAAAATTCAAGAAAAGGGCTCTACAAAGACATAGAAGTAAGAACTAGATTAGAAGATTACCCTTTTTGTTTCGGGGACTTTTATAATCGAGAAAACGTGACTTTTTGTACACGTAAATCGTTAGTCACTGAGTTTCAGAAAATTAGAGCTAATTTGATATATTATACTTTTTATTTATTTAAACTTCATTGTATTTTTTTTTTATAAAGAAGAGGTCCGACGAGCAAGCGGTCCCACGTGAGGGTAAGTGTTACCGCCGCCCATGGACACCTGCAACACCAGGGGGTATGTGGTCGCGCCGCCGACCTTGCAAAATCCTATTCACGTGCAAATGGCGTACTTAATGCCACATAGCATTTTCTACCTGTTAACTAGAAACAAGAACGCCGGTGCAATGTAGTTGTTTAAATTATATATACTTTGAATAATAATATATACAAATAATATTTTATTAAACATATATACATATGCATATATTCTGCTATAATACATATATAATACACAAAAGAACAGAAAACATAATGGAAAGATGAAAAGTAGTACAGAAAATATAGATCACTAACTCTGAAGTTGTAAACAATGATTTTGATTTTTACTGTACGAAGCATCTCCATGAATATCTAACATTAAAACCACTCTTACCAACCTGATTACCTCCCCTCCTCAACTCCCCCCCCCCCCTTTACCACAAAAACTTTCTAAAAGAAAAAGTATCGAATTTTTTTTTTAAATATAGGTACTTTAAACAACTCTTAAGGAATTTCAGACTATGTACTCGTATTATAGCAAAATGACATTCCATGCATTCGCTAGAAAAGATAGATAGGTAGGTATCTTGTCAGATTATGCGAATTTCTTGTGGCTTGTACTTAAACTAGCTACAAAAAAATACTAATCGTTCAGCAAATTGTGATCAACAAAACAAACTACATATTTTTAAATAACTGAAATAAACAATTCTTAATTACTAAGTGTCAACACAAAACTGACGGATGTCTGCTTCGCGGGACTCCTGGATCTTTATGATCTTTAGAACGTGACAGAACAACCAGAGACCAGACAACAAAATTTGCTCTGGTCGATCGATTTGCTGCCACTCAGTATTTCAGTATGATACTTATCAATTATTTATAGAAAAAAGGCAGCAGACGAGCATACAGTTCACCTGATGGTAAGTGGATACTGTCGTCCATAGACATCCGCGATACATGCCAACATCAGTCCAGAATGACAAACGTTGGCACGCCCCCGGATGCGGTGCCTACCTTCGCAGATTAAGGAATGGATTGGGAGAATGGAGAGGGATAGGATGGGATGGAAATGAGCTCTGGCATATCTCACTCACTACCGAAACACGTACGTACATTGGGGAAATAAGATAAAGTAGGAAATGCAGTACATTTCAAGGTAGTCTTCTGTGAGAGACAGGTAACGTGGCCAGTCGAGTGCGCCCAGCGGCCGTGGGAATGCAGCATGCTCTTCTCCCCCTACCACTTATCAAAATGACGGATCTCACCAAAATTTCATTTCACTTAACAAAGGAGAAGTTATTTGATCCTAAATATTATTATTATTAATGAAAATACTGTCCATCCCTAAAGTATTTTATCACAACTCCCACAAAGGTCGGATAACGAACGCCTCGTGACGAAACCTCATAAGTTCAGAATCAACAAAATAACATTCTGTTTCAAAAGAATAAATAAAAGTCTAATACATTTCAATACATTTTGTCGTATTTTCTGGAATCATCCAGTGGATTTATCGCCTCGCTTTAAGATTCCTACGTCATTCTCTTTGAGATCTGGTGTCAAATTAAAGATACATGAGCGGAACGCCGTCAAAGGAAGCCCTTGTATGTGAACTTGGCACTTGTGCGATTATTCTACGTAGAAATATTTCAGAAATGCTCCGGATAACTGTTTTACGTAATCTTTTTTGTGTGATCTTTCTTCTCCATTTGTGATGCAATTCTTATTTGACTGTCTGTTAGTTTGTATATGATTATTGGTAAGTGTGTATTTTCACGATTGTATAGAAAATTTTTCTTACATAATCAAAGAAGCAGTGAATTAACAAAACACGACTCTATTGATGTGACCAGGATATTTGCATATATTCATTTAGGTATTACTCTTTTTTTGTAAATTATTACAAAAGGTTAATGTTTAATGAGATTTACTAATTATCTCCCAGTCAACCTTTGGGATATGCAGGATATGAACTGGTAGGGGAGTAAAGAAATGTAACAAATATAGAAAATGGAAAAAAGCTAGTTTAACTAAATATTAAAATATAAACATAATACATTATTTATTTATTGGTCTATATATTTACATATCAACAACGATATCAACGATCTCAGTGTATGTGATCAACATCAACGATCAATCGATCAACGACGATATCAACAACAGGTTGGTAGAAACTGTCCATACGGTGGGGTCTAAATTCTTCAGACATCGTCGAAGAGATGGACCCCAAAAGCTCACCGACCACACCCTCGACCTCTTGGCGGAACGACGTTCGATGACACTGCAGACTCCTGATGACGCGGAAGCATATCGGCAGCTCAATAGACGGATTCAACAGTCCTTGCGACACGACATCCGTCTCTTTAATACTAATCGTATTAAGGAGACGATAGAGCGGAATAAAGGCTCCAAACTGTTCGCAGGAGACTTATCTATTGGGCAGAGCCAGTTGACGAAGCTGAAGAGGGAGGACGGCAGTGTCACTTCCGACAAACAAGAAGTACTGAGGGAGATCGAGAAGTTCTATGGACAGTTGTATACCTCGGTCGCTAAACCTGTTGGCAACTTGGCCAAAGACCCAAGAGCCAAGTTGACCCGACACTATACCGAAGACATCCCGGACATCAGCCTGTACGAGATTAGGATGGCCTTCAAACAGCTTAGAAACAACAAGGCGCCGGGTGAAGACGGAATCACTTCAGAGCTTCTGAAAGCGGGTGGAACACCGATACTGAAAGTCCTTCAGAAGCTCTTTAATTCCGTCTTGCTCGAAGGTATTACGCCGGAGGCATGGAACAGAAGCGTGGTGGTGCTCTTCTTCAAGAAAGGTGACAAGACCTTGTTGAAGAACTATAGGCCCATCTCGCTTCTGAGCCATGTTTATAAGCTGTTTTCGAGGGTTATCACGAATCGTCTCGAGCGCAGGTTTGATGACTTCCAGCCTCCCGAACAAGCCGGTTTCCGAAAAGGCTATAGTACCATAGACCACATCCATACGCTGCGGCAAGTTATACAGAAAACCGAGGAGTATAACTTGCCATTATGCTTAGCGTTTGTGGACTATGAGAAAGCCTTTGATTCGATCGAGACTTGGGCAGTGCTACAGTCCCTCCAGCGGTGCCATATTGACTATCGGTATATCGAAGTGTTGAAGTGTTTGTATAACAACGCCACCATGTCAGTCCGAATACAGGAAGGGAGCACGGAGCCGATTCCATTGCAGAGGGGTGTGAGACAAGGAGATGTCATCTCTCCGAAGCTCTTCACCAATGCGATGGAAGACGCTTACAAGCTCCTGGAATGTAAAGGACTCGGCATCAACGTTGATGGCGAATGCATCACTCACCTTCGATTTGCCGACGATATCGTGGTCATGGCAGAATCGCTGGAGGATCTTAGCACAATGCTCGGAGACCTCAGTCGAGTTTCCCAACAGGTGGGCCTTAAAATGAACATGGACAAGACGAAAATCATGTCGAATGTCCATGTCGTGCCCACCCCAGTTTCAGTCGGGAGCTCGATTCTCGAAGTTGTTGACGAGTACGTCTACCTAGGCCAAACGGTCCAACTAGGTAGGTCCAACTTCGAGAAAGAGGTCAATCGACGAATCCAACTCGGCTGGGCAGCGTTCGGGAAGCTACGCAGCGTCTTCTCGTCCAAAATACATCAGTGCTTGAAGACGAAGGTCTTCGACCAGTGTGTGTTGCCAGTGATGACCTACGGCACCGAGACGTGGTCTCTGACTATGGGCCTCATAAATAAGCTCACTGTCGCACAGCGAGCTATGGAGAGGGCTATGCTCGGGGTTTCCCTACATGATCGAATCAGGAATGAGGAGATCCGTAGACGAACTAAAGTCACCGACATAGCCTCTCGGGTTAGCAAGCTGAAGTGGCAGTGGGCAGGGCACATAGCTCGAAGAACCGATGGCCGATGGGGCAGAAGGGTTCTCGAATGGAGACCACGTACCGGCGGACGAAGCCGAGGACGTCCATCTGCTAGATGGACAGACGACCTCATAAAGGTTGCGGGCACCCGCTGGATGCAGGTCGCTGCCGATAGGCCTAAATGGCGGACAATGGGGGAGGCCTATGTCCAGCAGTGGACGTCCAAGGGCTGAGATGATGATGATGATGATATTTACATAGTTTTTGTAGGGAAGGAGTGCACGCTGCATTCCCACAACTCCTGGGCGTACTCGACTGGCCACGTTACCCCTCTCTCACAAAAGGCTACCCTGAAATGTACTGCATTTCCTACTTTATCGTATTTCCCCAATGTACGAGTACGTTTCGGTAGTGAGTGAGATATTCTAGAGACCATTCCCATCCTATCTTATCCCTCTCCATTTCGCCAACCTTTTCTCCCAATCTATTCCGTAATCTGCAAAGGCAGGCAGCGCATCCGGAAGCGTGCCAACGTTTGTCATTCTGGACTCATGTTGGCATGTATCGCGGATGTCTATGAACAACAGTATCCATTTACCATCAGGTGGACTGTATGGTCGTGTGCCGCCTTTTTTTCATAAAAAATATGAAATAAATAAGTACCTTTACATAGGCACGTAAGCATTCAGTTTTAAAAACCGGATTTTAGCAAACATTTGCATTGCAATATTTAAAATGAAATAGCCACGTAAATGTTCCTGGCCGGTTCCTGGCATAAAGAACGAGGAATGAAAAGATTTTGCACACAGAATATGAATCGCTCCGTGGTTTTTAATTTTATTTCGTTAATGTAAATTATCAATGGGCATTCTGAAGTGTTACTAGATAAGTCGTATTTGCCAGAGGACTGACAACCGATGAGGTAGACAAGCCTCGTACCGGGAAGCTCAGTGTGAGCCGCTCTGCGGCCACGTGGACTGACAACTTCAGGAGGTTCGCTGGTGGTGGCTAGACGAGAAGAACCGGAGATCTTGTCTGATGACGAGTCTTGGGAGAGGTCTACGTGTATATCCAATAGTAACACAAGCTGATAGTTACCTAGGTTACCTAGTCTCAAAACCACTGCAACAAGTAATTTCTTGAAGTCAACTTTCTTGATTATCTGTTAAGTTCTCACGAGTGTAATTAACATTTCTTTTTGTGTGGGACAAACGTTGTCCAAACTGTTTATTTTTATTTTTAGTTCGTTTATTACGAAAATTGTAATTATGTAAACACTTACTACATACTTGTATTTAAACAAAGGGAGCGATGTTTTAAATTAGTTGACAGGACCAAATCCTTTTTAGATTTTAAGTACTAACATAGATTAAGGTTTCTGCTGTTACTATCATATATATGAGTCCGTGTTATCTTTCCATAAATAAATTTAATTAAGTCAAATTTGTAAAAACATGACGACATTAAAGCCCAGCAGAATTAGGTCATGTTCCCAAATAATCTCAGTTACCTGAATTTTGGCATACACCTTTAAAATAGTGTTCTGGAACGCCAACATTTTCTGCGCTTTACGATGAAAACGATTGGTTCTACAAAAAAAAACCATAGAATCTTTTTTGTGGGAAATTTTTCGATCTACAATTTTGGTAATTACCTACCTCTATTGACCTATGGGCCATAAAAAGGGAGATTTTTGCTAAAATGCGCAAAAGCCATATTTTGTGATTTTTGACCTTGAATATCTCAAAACGCATACACGTTATCGATGTCGTTTTTGATATGTTGTTTAAATTAGCACACTGTTTCAAAGTTGTATGCCAAAATGGGATATTTTTGGGATTTTGTGTCTAAAATTACTGGGCTATTACGGCCGCTTTTCTTTTATGATTATAAAAAAAAACAGGTGAGTTCATTATATTACAATTACACACGTGTCAAATGTTCTAACTTCCGTATTCAACGTAACACAATTGTACAACTCGGGACGTGAACCCACGTGAAGACAGAAGAACGTAACTTAATGAAGGAAACTTCTCCAGTTGCCAGTTTCTTAAGTACTTATGAGTCTATGAATTGACTTTAATATGGGTGTTAGAAAGGAACATGTGTTACCCGAAATATTTTGTGTATCTGTATATCGACGGCAGCAAAAACAAATGGGCATATACAAAAATGACATTTTACAAGAAAGCAGTTTGAACCAAAAAAAACTTGTAATTTTGATTACCAGTACTGTTATAAGATTATTTATTAACATATTTCTCTTTTCACATTTTATCCTATTTTCACCTAATGGAGAATGACAAAATACGCCTTAAACAACCTTAACCTTAACGCCTTATTTCATCTTTTTTTAAATATAATTTGTCCAAAATTATTTACATCTTAAAAAATTCACCATCTTTTAATTATAAATAAAAAACTGTTAAACCGTGTCCTGAAAATATGAATAATATGTATACAGGTGTTTTACACATCGCCAAATTATTCACGAGTAATCAATTACACTATCGATCTATCACAACGTGGTGATTATAATATACAAGGTATTTAGGTAAGCATTAACTTTTACGGTGGCAATGGTATTCCTGCATCCCAACAAACAAAGGGCAAAGGTCACTACTTGACAGATTAATTGTGACACATTATTACAATAAGATAAATATATATATTTTTTTCTTTTACGTTTAAACACATTCATTAATATACTGTAATTATTATTTAATACTCGTAATCACAACAGGGAATCAATGTTAGAAATGTTAGATGTTAGACAAGAGACCATTAGACCTTGTCTAAACGTCATTAGACCATTGAGACAAGAGTTTTTTAATCATTATTAAAAAAACTCTTGTCAGATTAGGTATTAAACACTGGCGCAGGCTGCGGCATGGACTGAAGATTTAGAAAGAAAAAAAATAAGTGTCAGCCGTAACATATGTACTCGGCTTATTCACTTCGTTTGCTTCTTTCATGCGTAAACGTTTGTGAACATTTATCCTCTTTTATCTTCTCGTTATTTTAACGACTTGTATTAATGTATAATACCTACTGGACCCGATGAATCTTCTACGTACGATGACCTTGGCCGTGAACTTAGACTCGGACTCGCCTAATTGTTTGCTGACATAGGATTCCTGGCACTGGATTGCTTTAGATTTGCTCCTTGAATAGAAACTTACGTGTTAATTGTGGCTTGAATGTCTCCGACATAAAATGAGAGTGAGACATGAGAAAGTAAATACAGTTTGATTTATGTAAGTATTTTTCTGTTTAACTGAGTACGGCTTAGGCAAACGGAGGGTTAACAATTTACTGTTCTATGTATATTTTTTTTTGTTTCTACAGAATTAGGCGGCAGACGAGCATACAGTCCACCTGATGGCAAGTGGATACTGTCACCAATGGACATCCGCGATACATGCCAACATCAGTCCAAAATGGCAAACGTTGGCACGCCCCCGGATGCGCAACCCATCTTTGTAGATTAAAGAATGAATTGGGAGAAACGGTTGGGAAAATGAGCAGCGATAAGATGGGAAGGGAAAGGAGTCTGGCATATCTTACTTACTACCGAAACACGTACGTACATTGGGGAAATACGTTAAATGTAGGAAATTCAGGTAGTCTTCTTGTCATTCATTCAAGATAGTCCTCTGTGAGAGAGGGGTAACGTGGCCAGTCGAGTGCTCCCAGCAGCTGTGGGAATGCAGCGTTTACTCTCCCCCTACAATATATTGCGAACGTATATTAAACATCTGACAAACTCATTAAAGTTTGATAATTTAAACACGCAATTGTAATAAAAACCGATCATTGACCATTGCCAAAATTAATGTGATTGTTTGGCATTCTCCTTTAGTATGACTTTGTTACGCTGCACATTCATTTTAATTACCTGCTTATTAAGAAAAATATAATTCATAGAGATTCAATATCTTTTATAATAAGACGTTTTATAGATACATTTCATTTCCTGGACGTTTATACGCCGTTAAGATTTTAAAATAAGTGTAACTCTTTATGCGTTCCTATAATTTTAACTAATAATGGTATTTATCATAAAAATGATATACTTAACCCATAGAACAAACGATTATTAGAACATTAGCGACTTCGTACCCGTGAACTTGTGATTCCCACGGGAACTTCATAATTGATCTGGATAAAGTTGCAATCGGGCGGTATATTACACAAAGACAATAAATAATGAAGAAAAAAGTCAGAGACTTCATTTAAAAAATTATATATTTTTTTTATTTTTCGGGAAAATATCAAGTTCCGAAGTAAGTCGTACAAAGTTGTTTTTTATAGCGCTAGCGGAAGTAGGTCCAAAGTTCGAATAGTTCGTTTGTTTCGAACTAAGTTGCAACTTTAAAAACACTGAGTGATCTATAAAAAAATATTTCAAATGGCAGTGTTTCCTATAAATGGCGTCTGTTTCCTATTTATAACATATAAACTATTATTAGTGGCATTGATTTTAGAATACATACTAGATATGTTACACGATCACTCCGGGAGCGGCGCGTTAAAGTCTAAAAATGCTCTATGTTCACTAGCTCTCGAATTCTTTAATTCATATGTAGGAACCTTGCCTACACTGCAATTAATTTAATTAGGCAAGCAAACCCGCCGGCCGATGCTAAATGCCGATGATGTAGAAGGCGCTTGCGCAGAGCGGAGCGAGCGGGCGCCGCGCAGTCACTACCGATATCCGACGATGAATGCATGCGCATTTTTTAGTTTCTGTTGATTATAAATTTCTATTCAATCTTGTTCTAGTCAATTTCTAATAATTCGTTATCCTATCAGTGACATCCTATGTGTGAAATTCATGCTCTTTCTTCTAAAATCTAAATCGCTATTGTAAATCTTGACATAGCTACGTGAATAAAGTGTGTCATATAAAGTGTGGACTTTTACTAACCAAGAACCCTAGTTAGACACTTTACATATGTGAAAATGGACCATTCTTATTACGTAGTGCTTAAGTTTCAAATTTGACTTTTCAGTTAATCCCTCCTCATCTGCTTCAACTAGAAGTTGCCAACCAGGTTCATTTTTTGATAATATTTATGATGTGTCATCTATTCTCATATCACTGAACTACAAGGCTCAACACGAAAGCGTATGTAAATTATGTAATTACGCATGCCACTGTAGGCTGGATTAACTCTAATTTTCTCGTGTTTAGTGGCTCTACCCGGTAATTAAAAAAAAGCGGTCAAGTGAGAGTCGGACCAAATGAGGGTTGGGCAAATGTAGAACTGTGCCTAAATTACACTCTTTAATTTGAATTGGTGTGCATTTTAGAATAGTCATATTAGAGCGAATCTATTGGACGGTGTCGGTGCACGCTGCAATCCCACAGCTACTGGACACACTGGACTGGCCACGTTATCTCTCTCTCAATACCGTAAAATCGTAAAATGTGCTACTGCATTTCTCACTTTATCCTATTCCCCCAATGTATGTTCGTGTTCCGGTAGTTATTTATCTATTTATTTATCTTATCATTCGGAAAGTGGGGAAGAATCCCCTTCCCATTTTCCCAAAATGTGTTTGGAAAATAGAACATTAGAATGTTTAATTTTTTTAGTTACGCTGTACCTACTTAAATTTCAAATTTATCTTTTTAATGGAACCGTCTTCATTTGCTTTGTGAAAATTCGATTAGTTTTGTATTAATTCAATTAGTATTTGCAATTACTAAATAACCATTTAGTAATTATTGAAGAAAAGAATAAAAGTTAATTCTTATTATTTTTTTTAATTTTACATACTTCTGATTATTAAAACTATACCTTACCTTGCACTGTGGAAACTGCTCAGGTGGTCTGGTGACTCTCCACCCCAGCAGCGGCGGTATGCAGACGAGAGCGCTCATGAGCCACACAGCGGCTATCATGAGCGCTGCTCGCGCTGGCGTCCGTGTCTTCAGATAATCTACCGCCTGGAACGAAAACAATATACTTAATTTAAGTTTTTATAGGGACTTTTTGGCCTGAACTTTAAAAATAAAGTTGAGCTTTTGTTTGATCAATATAAACATTATGTATTGTGTGTTTTGTGGTCTAATTGTGATATATAGATAGATAAAACATTTATTCAGAAAACAATAGCTTCGTTCGCGGTAAGGATTCAGAACTGATTCGGAACTATACGCATGCGCAGTTCAAATAATGCCGTTCGCGGAACACACAATTCAGAATTTCTAGTTACAGTTCTGTGTTCGCGGAATCGTCGAACTCTGTTCAGGATCGGTTCAGAATCAGTTCTATCAGTTCTATAACTTTGGCAAGAATCGTAGTTCCAGACATGCGCAGTTTTTACCTAACGACATTTGACATACATGCTGCGGCTATATTCAGTTGGTTAGAAACTAATAAACTGGTTAAATAGTTAAATAAAATATAAATTTTATTAATTTATTAAGGGTTAAATAAAATATGGTTAGTTTTGTTTGTTTTTGTATATAAATAAGTTTATATAATACTCTAATAAGAGTAATGTGTTTTGGTGGGTCCACTTAAATACTTGCCAACTTAGGGGTTTTCCCCCCAAAGGTTTTATATTTTTAGGGGTATTTTTAGGGATTTTTTGACTCTTCATATATTTTTTTGAATATATATTTTCATATATTATGTGAAAGTATAGGCCCTGGGACAATCCAAACTATAATAGCTAATCATATTTATTTGTTGACCTAGCGACTTAACGACATCTAGTACAAATATATTACAACTACTCTGTGGTGACTGGTGGTTATTGTGCCTATGCTTACTGGAAATACATATGTACGTTGATTATTTTACTTGTTTAATTCGATTTTGTTGTTGTACTGCTGTGCCGACAAGCAATTTGTTAATGATGCCTAAAGAAACTAAAAATAAAAAAATGTACAGTCAGAAGTACACGTAGATTTGGGAAACAGATCCAGATTTAAAAGGTAAAGAAATTTCATTGCATTTTTGTAATTTATATTTTTTCTTTTATTATATATTTTTTTAGGGGGATTTCTAAGTAATTGGGGCGATTTTGGGGGTTTTTGACTTAAGCTTTAGGGATAAATATTTTTGAGAGTTGGTAACACTGCCGATGACAGTAGATCGTACGCAGTTTGGTTCCGAAATCGTTCGCGGAAATAAAAATCACGAATCGGTTTATAACCGCGCATGCGCTCTACTACGATTCCAAATTAGTTCAGTACTAGTTCCGAATTAGTTCTGAATCCTTACCGCGAACAAAGCTAATTACAAGACGCTATAGTTACAATAGAAAATACAAAGCTCATATATTTACGCATATATATTTACTCATATATAACAACAGACAGACAAAGCGTAGTTTGGTGTCCTTGTCCTGTGACTGTGGTGTGTCCTGTGACTGCCTGTGACTGTCGCGTGTCCAGCTCAGCTTATTTATTGTTTATTAAGTGTTTTTTTAATGTTCGTGATAATCAATTAAAAGTACAGGACTGCATTTTTCGTGTGCTTCCAAGGAGTCTTCTTCTGTCCACAGAAAACCTACTATCATTTTACTCGGCGACTCTTCAATTGCTTCGACGGGACTGGGCATTGACAGGATACGTTTTAAACTTTGAATTGTTAAAACTTGATACGGGCACTGATAATTGCGATATTACCATATATGAAAATGAATAAGTTTATTTTTAATTGAAAAAAACTTTATTGCACATTATGGTACAAAAGGCCATCTTATGTCAGCCATTATATGTCAGTTTGGGTTAAGCAGACATACATTGGGATGTGCATTTAAGTTATATGCACATCCCAATGTAACTGGAGGGGGAGAGTGCACGCTGCAATCCAACAGCCGCCGGGCGCACTCGACTGGCCTCGTTACCCCTCCCTCACAGATTACTACCTTGAAATGTACTGCATTTCCCACTTTATCATATTGCATGTACCTGTTTCGGTAGTGAGTGAGATATGCCAGAGTTCATTCCCATCATATCCCTTCCCACGTCCCCGACCCTTCCTCCAAATCCATTCTATCATCAACAAAGGTAGGCAGCGCATCCGGGGGCGTGCCAAAGTTAGTCATTTTGGACTAATGTTGGCATGTATCGCGGATGTCTATAGGCGACAGTATCCGCTTACCACCAGGTGGACTGTATGCCCGTTTGCCACCTTCTTTCTATAAAAAAAACAAAATGTAGTTAGAAAAAACGTCTGTTGTTTCGCTCTTCACTATGAAGTATGATTATGAACCACTTATGATTTATGAACCACTAGGAACTAGTCATGGGTATTCACGACTCGTCGAGGTGTTTCGGCTCACTTAATCCGGCTCCGCTCGCGGATCCGACTTCTCTTAACGATTACTTGACTCCTTTGATTTACTTACTTATATTTTATAAGAGTCTGAGAGCGACTCATTCGCTTTGCATCATGTTCGTTCATGTAACTATCCAAAAATGAAAGGGATAAGCAACTCCTCGGAGTCGATAACGGTTAGCTGTAGTTTCGGATCTTTTGATTCATTGAATCCGGAGTTACCCATCGCTACTGGGAAGATAACAAGATACTGAGAAGATATGGAATTTCGCGTTTCTTTTATTACAAATGAATATCATTAAATTTTAGTAATAGATTTTCCGAAATTCTTTAAATAATACCGTAAAAGGTACTCTGCATATCTACGTAAGTACGATATACGTATACACGGAATGTATTAATGAAGTACAATCTTGTACATGAATGATGAATGCCATGAATGATGATAAAGCGCCACTTTGGGAAGTCCTCGAGGCTTAGTTTGCCTTAGTCGCTTTTTACGGCACTCGTAAAAAGAGATAGGGTGATGATATTCTAAAGCCGGCCTACACTAATAATAACTACTTAAAAATCAATCTTTTCGTGGACTATACATAAATAGAAATTAAGTCAAAATATTTTAATATATCATTTTTTTTTTTAGATTCTGTTATACGCGACACATTGGAGCTTTTTCTGTAGACTGTACATCAAAAATAGGTCACTAATTGTTCGACGTCACATTTAGCTTATTGACTGTTCTGCGAATGCATCTGACGACTCGTGGGCCGTGATAAATCATTCGAAACAATTTGATTTATATCGGGAGCGAAAGTGGGGCGAAGGCGGTCGGTCGCCAGCGGAATAAACCGGTTACACGCGGTTAATAAGCAAATGGACCGAAATATTAATGCTCAGATAATTAATATGCACGATTATTTAATAATTATGCAGTCATTTATTCTGTTTCTGAGAGATTTATTACGTATTGTGCACGCGGTGAATTGTTGTTATTTTAGCATTGTATTTTCTTATGTTAGTTTCTTTTGCAAGAACCCCCACCACTTTTTTTTATATGGTAAGTCTCGTCAATATGTCAAGTTTATATATTTTTACTTTCGTCCATAGACATCCGCGATACATGCCAACATCAGTCCAGAATGACAAACGGTGGCACGCCCCTGGATGCGCTGCATCCGGATTAATTACCTTTGCAGATTAAGGAATGGATTAGGAGAAAGGGTTGAGAAAATGGGGAGGGATAGTGTAGGATGGGATGAGAATGGGCATATCTCACTTACTACCGAAACACATACGTACATTGGGAAAATATGATAAAGTAAGAAATTCAGTACATTTCAAGGTAGTCTTCTGTGAGAGAGGGTTAATTTGGCCAATCGAGTGTGCCCAGCGGCTGTGGGAATGCAGCATGCACTTTCCCCCTACCAATTACCTCTTACCCCTTCTCCGTGTATTTGACGCCTTGTGCCTTGTTGAATAACCATTAACCAATGACACACACACCCACACAAGAGAGAGAAACACGCACGCACACACACATCCTATGTGCCTTTTGCTTTTCCATTCCAATAATTATTATAAATACATTCTCATTGTTTAGTTAAAGAAATATTTCATTGATTTTATTTTTATATTAAAATGAAGTAAATAAATAAATAACGCCATACCCTGTGTCGAGGGTCCAGAGACACATACAAAGACGAGCGCATTAACGCACATGCAATTAGTTTATTAGTACCATAAACTTTGAGAAAAATAGTAATTTAAATTAAAATTAATTATAATTGTAGAGACTTCATTTTCTAAATAAAATAAGCAAAATGGTGATGCAGTAAATTGGTTTGGGGAACATTTGCGGCTAATACTAAACAACTAATTATTACTGGACGTAATCTGACATACAAAATATACAGCTTCACTCTCTACATCACAGACAATTGGAAACTAGACAATGTAAAACAAAATACGACGTATTCTCCAATGAAATTCCTCGCATAATACATATATAGTATTTTCCCAGACATTGGAGTTGTAATAACTTAGATATACATTCGAATACGAATCGTATATTGTATGAATAACCTCCGACAGTTGAATTGGGAATGATCCAAAGCTATTGTTTCGAAACTATATTTCATATAATATTTCTGTAGTGTTATCATCTTCAAGTGGTGATTGGATGATATCGCGTTTTTATTTGTTTAAGAAAAGAAACATGTTTGTATTTCATCAATACGTAATATTAGTATAGGCGTAATTTCTGTCCGATTTGAAATCCAACTTGGATCGGAGAAGATTCCTTGGAAATTTTTAAGAAGACTTCCCAGAAACGTAGGCACTTATTGTGTAGATCACGACTTTTGAATATCGGAAAAAAATCACAATATCTCTACTAAGAGTTACCAATTAAATCCTTTAACTCTATTTTGGAACATCGAACAATTATACAACATCACTTCAAGTTGACTATTATGTCTATCTTGGGCAGACAATCCAACTAGGCAAGTTCAACTTCAGCAATCAGCTCATTCAGCTCGGCTGAGCAGAATTTGGGAAAATGATGGTTCCTTTCGTCGCTTACAACACAATGCTTGAAACGAAAGTCTTCATTCAGTATATTCTGCGTGTTATATGACGTGCCGAAATGTAACCTCTGACGGGCGCGCCTTAATCATAAGTCTGAAGTTGCTCAACGAGGCGGCCCACCGTCAGCTGGAACAGCGGTCCAGCGCATAGATATAGGCTGATGTTACGGTATTGTACATACCTGTGTTCTTCAGAGTTCTGTTTCTGTTTACCTGTGTTCTGTTTATTCATATGTGTCACACAGTCTATGGTTGATATCACGAACCATAAAACATCCGTTTAATATTTACTTCTAATTCTCTCTACCACATGTTGCACAATTTCCATTGCATGTAATCTCATAAACAGATCATCATAAATGCTGGGAGATTATTGACGATCCGTTACGATGGTGCCGGCTTACTTATGAAGCAGCTGACGGGGTCAATTTTAGAACGGACCACGTGACGATGCGGTTTAATTCAAAAGAGATATACTAAATTTTTAATTATCCTTTTCGGGATATTTTGAAGATTTTTACCACTAGACTTTGTGAGGACGAAAGGACGAAAAGGTAATACATTGAACTTTAATATGAGGGGTCTAGTAAAATGGTCGGTAATCGATGATTTCATACAAATTTCTTTACCGTCCAGTCTCGGCTGACTCATGTCAATAACCGAAATTCTTCATGCTCGTGACACGCTTTTAGAAACGGTTATGTAGCGTGTCGTCTTGTCACGTCTTTTGCATTTAAGTAGTAATGAATCGATAGCAAGGGACAAGCGCACGCGCCTCCACGTAGCTCGACCCGCGATAGTCTGCATGTACGACGGCGAGAGCATGCTCGATTTAAATCTCATAGGAAACATAATTCATTTCCAAATATCGGTTACGTAATACTGGTCAACCTCCTGTAAATACATCAGTGAAGTATATGAAAAATGTATTTTTATTTCACAGCTTATATAACTATAGTTATAAACCTTGACAAAAGGTTGTTTTGATTTGTGGCGCAACCGATACGAGAATGTTTCGACGGAGTTCAGATGCAGGCGCGCACAATGCAACTGCGCAACATAACGGGACTCGAAGCGTTGCGCGTGCGCACTGAACAGTCGTCGCCTTGAGAGACTACCGCCAGCCTACCTACGAAAATAGAGTGTCCCCTTCTCCGCGTTCTTAGTTACCCGCTTGTGATAATAAAATTTGTAAACATTCTACAAATATATCTGAATGTTATTCTAGTTCTTGTGAGACATTTTCATTTGATTTAACCTATAATTTTTTTTTTTTATGGACGAAGGTGGCAGACGAGCATACAGCCCACCTGATGGTAAGTGGATACTGTAGCCCATAGACATTCGTGATACATGCCAACATTAGTCCAAAATGACAAACGTTGGCACGCCCCCGGATGCGCTACCTACCTTTGGATATGGGACTGGATTTGGAGAAAGGGTTGGGGAAATGGGGAGGGATAGGATGGGAATGGGCTCTGACACATCTCACTCACTATCGAAACACGTACGTACATTAGGGAAATAAGATTAAGTGGGAAATGCAGTACATTTCAAGGTAGTCTTCTGTGAGCGAGGGGTAACGTGACCAGTCGAGTGCGCCCAGCGGCTGTTGGATTTCAGCGTGCATTCTCCCCCTCATATAATTTAAATATTATATATCACAGACTACCTACGAACATAAATCCAACGATACGAAATACGCTCGCTCACTTCACTTGGACCAAACGTTCCTGTGGTATGATTTAATGTTAAGACTAAAATAATTCGCAAAGCGATCTAATACGAAATCATATGCACAAACGTTAATGTAGATATCAAGAGATTTCAATACGCACATTATACAAGTACGTATAGCAGCAACATTCGTTATATTATTATTTTAATTTAATATATTTTTCATATTTCAATACATATACAAATATGTTATTCAATAAATAAATGTATTTTATTTATTTTTATTGATATAAATATCGCCCAAGAAATCAATCAAGACTTCGTACGTCTATTGCAATGTCTTCTATGTATATATGTGTCTGTATATGTATATATCACTTAGTTTAATTAACCATTTTGCACCACATAGATATACATGCGCACGCAAGCCCACACACTGACAAACACTCGCACGCATTCACACACATGCACACACACACAAACGAACATACACACACAGACAGAAAAAGAGGTGAGCACATTCAATCTAATTGATTTATTACATACTTTGATCATTGTTAGATATAATTATTACACTAAGCTAAATAAAGAAGAAAGTAAAACGCTCTCTGACCACAGAGCATCATAATTAGGTCTCCCTTCGCTTTGTTCTCAGTCATTTTACTTTCTTTTTTTTTATTTCCTTTTAACCACTAGCAATTACAATTTCTAAAATGCTAAAATTTCAATCGTGCTGTCGTAACATTATTTAGATGTCAATTAGATTTAACACTCCTGTACACATTCTATCAGATTGTGCTTTGATATGTTGATATATTGCATTGTGATGCAAAAATAATTAATTATTCAGTATAATAATTGATAATTAACTGTTTAATAATTAATATGTGTGTTTATTTTATTATGTTAATACAGAGTTTTCATGTTCTAATTTTATTTGTTTAGACCCATTTGTTGCAAAATTGATTTGTTTTAACATCAGGATGCTTGCCGTGTCCCCACAGTCTACTAACGTGTTTTTAGGAGAATGAGGTTTTTAATCCTAATACGGCGGGCAACAGTTGCAGTATTTCAGTACGTACTTAAAATTACTTTTAATACACAAAACCTTCGAAATAATAATTCATTAATAAATCGCATATTACCAATCGTTATAAACGTTCAACTGCCAGTTAATTACAAATATTTAGCAGTTAACGTTTTCGCGCTCAAATTGAAATTATATTAAACAATGAAATTCTACGCAATTAGCCACCTTATTGACTAATAAGTAATAAATAACATTACAAACTTTAATTAGGCCATTTCGATATTTCCATGTTTCAATTGTGGTTTTCAACACAAACTATCTTACTCATAAACGTTTTAATGTTTCTTTCTATTTAGGAGAATAGAGAGAATTCCATTTAAGAGGACAAGATATTATAAAAAAAATGTTAAATTAAGTAGCGTTTATATGGCACGTAATACTTACGTAGATAAATATAATAAAACAGTAAAATTGGTGAGTCTGTACATTGACATAATTTAAAAAATATAATAAGGTCCTTTTTTTTTTGTTTTTATGAACGGAGGCGGCAAACGAGCATACAGTCCACCTGATGGTAAGTGGATACTGCCGCCCATAGACATCCGTGATACATTAGTCCAAAATGACTCGTTGGCACTCCCCGAATGCGCTGCCTACCTTTGGAGATATAGGAATGGATTCGGAGAAAGGTTTGGGAAAATGGGGAGGGATAGGATGGGAATGGCAGAGCCCATTCTCACTCACAGTCTGTTTGTTTTTCTGATCATCACGTAAAAACTACTAAACTTATTTTGATCGGGTTTTCACTAATGTATAGCTAAGTATCCAGAAGGAAAACTGGTATATGTGTCATCTTCATATGGCACAAGGAATTTGAGACATAGATGAAAATAAAAAATGTCGTAATTACTCAAAAACTACTGGATGAATTTTCATCCGTGAAGTCTATTATGTCGGTGCTTTTATAAGTGTTAAAAATATTTTACAGCAGCGCAGTCCACGCGAGCGAAGCCGCGGGTAGAAGCTAGTATTAAATAAAATCAAACCGAAAAATAAATAAAAGAGTCCATTTATACCCAGAGTTCATTTATGCATGGAGTCCATTTATACGTACAGTTCATTTCTGTCAATAAAACGTGGCATAAGAAAATAGCGTCACATGTGAAAAATCATGACCTGTTAAAACTAAACTATCGGGAGAAGAAGAATTTAATACTTTCTAATTTGAAAAACTATTGACTTGTATAATTCCGATTTCGTTATTTGTATTTTTTTATATAAAAAAGACAACAGACGAACATACAATCCACCTGATGGTAAGGTCTATCGTCCACAGATATCCGCGATACATGCCAACATGCCAACATATGCCACATTTATATCTAGGTTGAATGTACATATAACTAAAAAATAAAGAGATATGTACACAAAAGTGACAGAAATGTGACGGTGTTGCAACTTACGACCGTCGAATATCCATTAAACTTTGGCGGTGTTGCCAACTCGTTCAGTTCGAATGAATAGTTTGATACGCCGGCCACATTTCGCATGCTGCCAAATTTAGATGCCAACATTCGAATCAGTTTATACTAATGAAATTGAAATACATATTGATGTAATAAATATATCTTTAAGTAAAGATACACGAATGAAGGATTTTTTTTTTTCAAATTTTCAAAATCGAATATTAGACATGGATAATGTAGCTTCCCATTTGTGAAAGAATTTTTGAAATCGGTTCAGTAGTTCCAGGGATTACCCCCAAAATAAGCACAAGCAAACACACAATTTTACCTCTTTATATATTAGTATAGAGTATTGATAAAAGACTACATTTTTTTTATAGAAAAATGGCGGCAGACGTTCACACAGTTCACTTGATGGTAAGTGGATACCGTCGCCCACAGACATCCGCGATACATGCCGACATTAGTCCAGAATGACGAACGTTGGCACGCCCCCGGATGCGCTGCCTACCTTTGCATCTTTGAGGAATGGACTGGGAGAAAGGGTTGGGAAAATGGGGAGGGATAGGATGGAATGGGAATAGGCTCTAGCATATATCACTCACTAGCGAAACATGTACGTACATTGAGAAAATACGATATAGTAGGATTCAACTAAGTCTTCTATGAGAGAGAGATAACGTGGCCTGCGCTCAGCGGCTGTGGGAATGCAGCGTGCACTCTCCTCCTACAAAAACGACCTAAAAAAAGTTATCTCTAAAAACGACTTCTGACAGACTACTATTCAGTTGAGAGGAAATAAATGTATAAATCGCGGTTAATTAAATTGCAATTAATGAAATTCGATCAGCACTTCCAATATCCACTGGTGGACATGGGTCTCCTCCTCATGAAGATTGTCGTGTGCACGAGGGATGTATGACCTTAAAACGCAACTCTAGCCGAGCGGGTCGGCAAGTCCACTCGTTCAGAGGTGGTGTAATTGCGGTAGCCGCTTTGATATTCCTCAGTCTTCTTATAAGGCTCACGAGAGAGATGTATGTAGTGGTGCCATTTCCATGCCGGTTAAAGTACATTTGAATAAATTTAATATATATGTATCCGTCTCATTCTAAATTTCTATCTATTTTTTGTTCTAAAGCTTTTACAAACATTAAACCTTTAAAACGCTCACGGTCAAAAGCATTTCGTTATCGGATTCAAATATTTCGCATTTTCCCAGGGATGAGGAAACAGCCGCCACTTAAAACAAAAACCGGAAACTGTAACTTGCTTAGGTAAATTTCCCTTGAGTTTTCGGGAGTACAATACTTTCCCGAGGATCCGTCGACAAGTGCTTTTAACCCACGGAAGTATTGGCGCGGCGGGTTTATCTCAAAATCGCTCATATGAAGGTGTTCCACGTCTCATGCGTGTTAAATATACAAGTGAAGTGGATATTATATTTAATAATTGTGAGAGAATAACTTCGATTAACCAAAATACAGAGATGTAGGCATTACTGCCCTAAAAAGGTGGCATTTGCAAGTCGGTTAAATTTACCGACCCTCAATTCAGTATGCCATTTGGTGCACAAAATCTACCAAGAACATAATGATTATCATTTTCTACATTAACTGCAATATTTTATCATAACGGTGTTGTCAATATAAAAATATAAGAAAAGTGGAAATAATTGAAAAAACAAAACTTTTGATATATAAACCGAAATACTACTAAGGAAGTATTGTTATTATTAGGTGCCGTGTGATGTTGGTCGACTGCCGAGTCGAGCAACATCACACGGCACCAGCTGCTTTTTCTTCCAGCTGCTTAGCTGCCACAAGCCCTGAGGAAGTACACTTCTAAAACAGTAGACTCTCTAATCAGCTCTGTTAACGTTTCGTTTTAAGGTCTTACATCTTTCATTCTAGTTGCATTGCGATGCAAAATTATTTCGGTTTACTGGGGTATCCAAGCCACCTCGTCCTGCAAGCGGCCCATCCTGCTGAATAACGGACGGAGCTCTGACGCCCGATCAATGGCGGTTTAACCATTCGTTTTCTAGATCTCAAATACCAGAGTAGGCAGGCAGCGCATCCAGAGGCGGTCCAACATTTGTCATTGCGGACTGATGTTGGCATGTATCGCGGATGTCTGTGTACGACAGTATCCACTTACCATCAGGTAGACTGTATGCTCGCCTGCCGCCTTATTTTCTACAATTTCTTCTCTAATTTTTTTTATCAAAGTATGAACGCTACGCAATAAAGTAATGCAAAATATTTCTAGTAAGAAGGTTAGAAAAATAAAGAAAGGATTAGATAATACGACTATGAAAATATTCGTGTGTTCCACAAAAGAAGCCTTTTGTGGAACACACATGCTTTTGAAAACACAAAAGAATTTCGGAAACTGACCAACTAGGAACGTTAATTTCTGTATTAATTTTCATTTTATCTAACAACTCTTATTTCGACTCCATCATTACATGACAAAGCTTTTACCATGTTATTTCTGTTTGAAGATTATTTTTTGGCTGTCTATCCCATTGCTTTTGAATACACACGAGGAAATAATAAAATATTATTTAGGTGAACATTCGGAAAGCTGTTAAGAATTGAAGTGTTGTCGCTATTGTAGCGATCTCGTACTCAAACAAGATTTATTTATTTCATTTATTACTTATGTTTCAATTTCTTTTTTCATTATAACCATATAACAAAAATAATAATATGATATATCACATAGTAATATCTGCCAAACTGCATAACTGTTTATCGGCAGAATTGCTTTCTGCTTCAACTAATTGTAGTGCAGTATATTGTACAATTACATATATATGTATACCATGATAAATGCTGTAAGTATTATGTTACAAACTAATACAATTTTGTTTATGTACCTACTAATGTTATATAAACTTTGATTTATTTTTAACTGTATTTCAAATATTTCTAATAAATTTTATTTTTAATTTGTTCTTAAATATTTTTAACTCTTAAATCTAGTGATAAATTATTTTCAATATTTAGGTATATATTTTCGTGTTCTTTTGTCATATTAATTCTATACATAATGTAGAATATATTTAGCTTTTAAATTATATGTTTTACATTTGCATGTTGAAGTACTCGTATTATCTAATAGTTATTTTATTTCTCTAACCTTTTTATTACAATTATTTTGGATTACTTTATTGAGTAGCGTATATACTTGGACAAAAAAAATTGGAGAAACAATTGTAGAAAAAAAGGCGCCAGACGAGCACACAGTCCACCTGATGGTGAGTGGATACTGTCGTTCATAGACATCCGCGATATCATGCCAACATCAGTCCAGAATGACAAACGTTGGCACGGCCCCGGATGCGCTGCCCACCCTTGTAGATTTATTAATGAATTTGGAGAAAGGGTTGGGAAAATGGGGAGGGATAGGATAGGATGAGAATGGGCTCTGGCATATCTCACTCACTACCGAAACACGTTCGTACATTGGGACAATACGATAAAGTAGGAAATGCAGTACATTTCAAGGTAGTCTTGTGTGAGAGAGGGCTAACGCGGCCAGTCGAGTGCGCCCAGCGGCTGTGGGGATGCAGCGTGCACTCTCCCCCCTACAAGGTAACGAGGTGTGAATGTGGTGTGGTAGTGTGAGGTAACAAGGCCGTGCAATCTAACAGTTCAAACTTTATAATTATAGTTCATATCCACACATAATAAGAGTTATGAGTTTTTCAGCCCAAAGTAGATGCGACAAAATTGGCTCGTGCGTTATTATAGAGAAGGAAAACCTAACCGCCTGGGATACGGGGGGGGGGAGGGGGGGCTTTAATAATGACAGAACAAAACACAATACAAGTAAACAGTATGGTTACTATATTTTATTAACTAATAAAATCGCTGAGACGAGTTGAGCAATTTATGTTTTTTTTTTTATATAGAAGGAAGGCGGCAACGAGCAGACAGACAGTCGACTTGATGGTGGATACTGTCGCACATGGACACCCGCGATATATGCCAGTGCAGCCAGCCCTTTTAGTATCAACTACTGGACACGGGCCTCCTCTTGCCCATTGTCTCTTGCATGAGAGGTGTATGGACTTGATACGCCATGCTGGTTGGCGAGTCCACTCTTTTAAAGCTGGTGTAGTTCCTCGGAGCTTGTGGCTTTGTTACCTCTTAGTCGCCTTTTACAACATCCACGCGAAAAGACGCGGTGATGCTATTCTATAACCGGCCAACTCCACATGCCATATCACATGCCATCACATCGATAACACATACCGATATCAGTCCAAACGACAAACATTGTCACGCTCTCGGATAAGCTGCTACCTACCCATTAGAAATTTAAGAATGGATTAGGAGAAAGGGTTGGGAAAATGAGAAGGAAAATGAGAGTTATACGTGGATTTTATGGTAATCTTCTGTGAAAGAGTGATAACGTAGGTAGTCGAGTGCGGCCGGCGACTGTGGGATTCAGTGTGCACCCTCGCTGTCCTTAATATTAAAAATTTAAGGGTTATACCCGGTTGGGGTTTTAATACTTGCTCCGCCATCTCAACCAAACCGATAACTACTGCCATTCTATGCATGTTTGGAGTTTTAAATAAGGTTACTGTACTGTGCGTCATGTGTATTGTAACTGAAAGTTGGAAGTTGGACCTTATGTATAAACTTAATTAGCCACTTGAATAATTTATATTGTCCACCTAATGAAACTATGATTACTTTTTAAGTTGACCTTTACCTAGCTTTGTACAAAGTTCAACAATTAATGTGTTTTGTATGAGTTTCATCGTTATGCTATTTATGGAAATTAATTAGACGAAGAGCAAGAAAATACGGAACGATATTTAATTGGTTAACTGTTGTTCACTTAAGCGCCATCTACACGAGCGAATCTATCGCGGCGATATCCGCCGTGTGTAGATTGTCTTGGCGATAGCTCATGTAGTTATTATTGAAATTAGTGGGATGGGCGAGGATATGGTAGCGAGAGTCTCGCTCGTGTAGTTGACACCTTAAGCGCGACGTCTATTTAGTGAATATGGCGTCAGATCCTTATAATTCAGTGATATCAAGTCACAGTCGTACGTGTCAACATGACAGTATAAAATTAAGCATAAAGCATAGTGACTCAATAATTATTAAGAATAAAGCATAGTGTCTCAACAATTATTAAGAATAAAGCATAGTGGCTCAACAATTATTAAGAATAAAGCATAGTGGCTTAGCAATTATTAAGAATAAAGCATAGTGGCTCGACAATTATTAAGAATAAAGCATAGTGGCTCAACAATTATTAAGAATAAAGCATAGTGGCTTAGCAATTATTAAGAATAAAGCATAGTGGCTCGATAATTATTAAGAATGAAGCATAGTGGCTCAACAATTATTAAGAATAAAGCATAGTGGCTCAACAATTATTAAGAATAAAGCATAGTGGCTCGACAATTATTTTTTGGGACCGAATATTTTTGAACAGCTGATATTTTCGATACAATCACTTTTTCCAGTTAACAGTGTTGCCAGCAAGTAAAAAGATATTAATAATATAATTTATTACTACAATGAACATCTATGCTTTCGGTTATACGTTGTAAATAATGTGATAAGAAAAAGTAATGAATTTATTTGTAAATATGTTATTATTTAGGCGGACGTTTTTCCGGAAATTTCATCCAAGAAATGCGAAAGCATTCAGTTTCGTAGTTCTAAAACAGATGACGTATTATGTATGACTCAAATAACTTCTCCTTTGTTAAGTAAAATGAAATTTTGGTGAGATCCATCATTTTGATAAGTGGTAGGGGGAGAAGTGCATGCTGCATTCCCACGGCCGCTGGGCGCACTCGACTGGCCACGTTACCTGTCTCTCACAGAAGACTACCTTGAAATGTACTGCATTTCCTACTTTATCTTATTTCCCTAATGTACGTACGTTCGGTAGTGAGTGAGACATGCCACAGTGAGATAGTGAGACCATTCCCATCCCTTCCTTTCCTCATTTTCCCAACCCTTTCTCCCAATCCACTCCTTAATCTGCTAAGGTGGGCAGCGCATCCGGAGGTATGCCAACGTTTGTAATTTTGGACTGATGTTGGCATGTATCGCGGATGTCTATCGAGGACGGTAGGATAGACTGCCGCCTTTTTCTATAAAAAAAACTGTTATCCCGGTTATCATTGAGTTTTTATCATCATGTGGACAGTTGTAGGTGAGAATTGTACGAGTATATAGTTTGGTCGCATACGAGTTCGACAAACTCTCCTTGTGTAAACGAGCCTTTAATGTGCCGGAATCCGTAGCAAGGCATCGTAGCACTGCTACGCTATCATATTTCTTGAAACTCGTAGCAATTCGTAGAACTTCCTCTTACCCCACACTTTTAATACTCCCTCAGTGCTCAGCACCCTCAACATTTTAATAAGTGGCATTAGAGCTACCTGTTACTGTCAACTTCAACTTTCCGCCGTTGTTTGGAAGTTTTCTTTCGGCGCATGCCAACTTCGCGGAGTCTAACCAACTTCGACAATTCTGCTGAACTTGTGCGCGTTATTGTGCTTGAGGTCGAACGTTTGTCTCAACTCCTATTGTTTAGTTCGAGGTTGAAAGTTTTTATAATGACGCGAGTTGTTTGCACGAAATATTGTGGTTTGTTGCTGTTAGCATGTATCATACAATTTTATTTAAATTTGAATATGTGTTCAATAGCTACTTATAAATATGAATGTAATTTCAGTATTTATTTTAAAGTAAGTAGGCGGTAGAAGATTAATCCACCTGATATTGATATGTCAGATATTGGACATGGAACTTTAGAAAGACCCTATTTCAATAAACTGACTTCAGTACCATTATGTACATAGCAGCGCCTAATAAAACACCATATATCACTCCATAATACGTATAAATAATAGGACTCCCACCCTCTCCTTCTAGCTGAATACTTGTGCCACTTGAGCTGCTCTCGCTAATAGTGACTGTGCTATACTTTAAAAATTCAGCAACTGGTACTTGAACCAGCCTATAACGTCCCACTGCAGGCCACAGGCCTTACCTAGTAAATCACTGGGGAGTTTCGGGCCTTAATCCACCAAGAGGGCCCAGTTACATCCAGATTTTTTTTTAATTCTGGAGCGTGCTGGTTTTGTCACTATGTATTCTCTCACCTTAGTGGGTGTCAATTTTTGTAAGTGACAAGTAGAATCTCAATGGTACGGTTCGGTTATTTGATCTCACAATTACACGAATGTGCGTGGAGTATAGATACCCCTAGACTATACCATAAATTATTTTATTAGACTAACTGGGAATGTATTTGAAAACTTTATACATTCATATGGTGTATAAGTGTATACAACGCAAATGTTACTCAGAAGTAATTACCCACGTGTGCGTGACGTCATCTGCATGAATTGTAGGTGCGTGTGTACGTGATGTTTTTTTTTATGGAAAGACGGTAGACGAACATACCATCCACGTGGTGGTAAGTCGATACTGACGTCAACGGACATCCGCGCTACATGCCAACATGAGTCCAGAATGACAAACGTTGGCATGCCCCCAGATACACGCCTACATTTGGAGTTTTAGGAATGGGTTTGGAGAAAGGATTGGGAAAATGGGAAGTGATAGAACACGATGACATATTATCTCACTCACTATCACTCACAATGTACAGTAAGTACGTTGCGAATAGTGGTAAAGATAAAGTGAGAATCGCATTAGAGAGGGAGAGAGATTATTATTTTATTGATATTAGAATATTAAATTAAATCCAAATTAGGCAATTAGAAAATAAAACGAATATTAATTTTCGCGCCAATCGGCATCAACTCAGCGTATTTATTACATTTCACTGTAATTTTTTTGTACCTTTGGAGATTTACGAATCGAGGTTTGAAAAATGGTACCTACCATTTATCAAATCAATCTACTCATATTTACTATTTTTTCCATATTACTATATATATTTAAATAATAAAAGCCAATTGTTTAGTGTAGGTAATATTAATTTCAAAACTTCCTAACCTATGAAAGCTCTCTTACAAACAATTACAAAAGCTAGTCAAGCTGCTCAATGTCGATTAAATATGTGTAATAAATAGTTCAAAACCACTTGTTGGACGAGCGTCATCGTGCCAACAACATGGCTGTAATGACGTAACTACTGTTATTTATTGAGTTCTTAAATATTAGGTTCCAAAACTATAACCTGACTGGTGTTATAGCTGACGGGTGGTGCTATAGCCTGATAAAACGGACGGGAGTTAATGTGAGGAACGGTTGAACCTTTTAATTCGCCATTATTAAACAAACATCGGTAACACAATATATACAGTAATCTCCCTGTCATCCGACAGCTTTTTTTGCAGAGCAGAGTCCAGAATTTATTTTAGGGCAGTATCTTGTAATCTGACAAATAGTGAAAATGCGACCGGCAACAAGGTATGTGGCAGTAACAAGTCACAACCTGCACGAAAATGTTGACCTCTGCTTCGCCGTGATTAGCGTGTCGGCTGACAAGGGGCTTGGGATTAGACGGTGCCGGATTACCGGGGGTATATTGTAATTCAATGCTATCACGTCACAATCGTACGTATCGAACATGACAGTATTATAACAAGGCAAAACTAATTCGGTTTTATTAAAAAAATCTGAAACTTTTGACAGAGTAGTAGATACACTCTAATACTAATATCTACTACATGTATGTATATCTTAATACTACACGTAATACTGCAAAAGTTTCAAATAGGTTTTAGATTCAGAAGGAAGGAAGGAAGGACAGGGGCGAGATGCAAATTAGCGTTGTGTAGGCAAGTATTCACATCATACGCTGCGACCTGTTGCGCACTGAGATATTTTAAATTTAATTAACTCTGTTTAAAACTGATTTGTTTTGTGTAATTTACAGTGTGCCATACAATTTACAGTGTGCCATACAATTTACAGTGTGCCATACAATTTACAGTGTGCCATACAATTTATAGTGTGCCATACAATTTACAGTGTGCCATACAATTTATAGTGCGCTTCAGTTAAATTATATATCTGAATTGGATACCATCCTGTATAATTGATCCAAGAGACAAAATTGAAATTAAACAGGAAGAAGATGTTGTGTTTGTACTAGATTATCTTACAAGGCGCTTGGACTACTACTGTAAAATACAAGTAAAATACAAAAAAAAAATTAACGTTTGTAGATTACGCTAAATTGAGTCGAATGCCGTAAATAAACACATTTGGCACTTAGGCTAGCCATGCTAGACTGGTATACAGTAAATAAAGTTTAATAAAATTAACTAACACCATTTCCAGGACCTTCAATAGATTAGCCTCCAATGGAGGTTACGTACCGGAAACGTAGCTCCCCTCCGTCCAGATTTTTGAGGGGAAGAGTGCACGCTGCAATACAACAGCCGCTGGGCGCGCTCGACTGGCCACGTTACCCCTCTCTCACAGAACACTACCTTGAAATGTACTGCATTTTCCACTTTATCTTATTTCCCTAATGAACGTACGTGTTTCGGTAGTGAGTGAGATGTGCCAGAGCCCATTCCCATCCTATCCCTCCCCCTTTTTCCGAACCCTTTCTCCAAATCCATTCCTATATCTCCAAAGGTAGGCAGCACATGCGGGGGCGTGCCAATGTTTGTCATTTTGGACTAATGTTGGCACGTATCGCGGATGTCTATGGGCGACAGTATTCTCTTACCATCAGGTGGACTGTATGCTCGTCTGCCGCCTTCGTCCATTTCATGAAAAAGTAGCCGATAGGAGCTGGATGAGAAGAGCAGAAGGTCGTGTGTAGTGGCAGTCCTGAGGAGTGGCCTATATCCAACAGTGGAGAGACTCGGACTGATGATATGTGTGTATAGAATAAAGTATGAACAAACAGTAATATCAGGTTGCGCATTTGATTTAAAAACAAACTTCAAAACAATAAACAATTGAAAACAAAACTGAACGAAGTGCCAATAGAAACTTGTCTGAGATTGATGTTGAGACGAAATAAAAGGCACTAACGCAGGCAGCCATCAGTTAGTCGATCTCGATGTCGATAAAATATCTACAGCGTTAATGTCGACTTTTGACGTCACAGAACACAAAGTCAAGCAATATCGTATCTCGCAACAACGACTAAAATATTTACTTACGCTCGCGGGCTAACTATACAATTCCAGGGTTACCACTGTCATATGTATAATGAATAAGTATACATATATTGACCTGTTAATTTTTTTTATATTATATTAGTCTCAAAAATTACTTTTGTATATTAGATTGAATAAAATCTCCTCTGCCTGAGCGATTGATAAGCTTCAAATGTCGAATATTCGATATTTTGGTTTGAATTTATTTAATATAACTACTTTTGTAGCATTTTATTATATAGGTATTTTTCTAGTTTAATAAATGTATTCCTCATTTGACATTACACAATGGCAGACCGACGAGCTTTAAGTACAGAAATATAAAGTAACAGTCATAGCAGTGGTGACGCTTCAATATGAACTTAAAAGCTCGGCGTACACAACAAACCTCAAATCAATGGTATCGGACAGTTATACTCTTCTGGTTGGTTTATACCAATGCCATTCGTTTGTTATTTGTTACACAAGCTGGACTTGTGGGCTTCTGTACTATTCACTTATCTTAACATAAAATTGCTCATAGTTAGGCCGTGAATTTGTAAAACTTAAATTTTGGTGCAGTCAACCGACGAACGCTTAACGATCCATTAAAAACGTACGCTTTTAATAAACCTTATATATTTTAAAATTAAACTTTAAATACACCGAAGTGACAGTTGAATTGTAGCGAGAATATAGAGAGTCATGAAAGGTCAACGAAAAATCGTGACTATTCAATGTTATTCTATAGTCGTACGATCGCAAGGAATAATTGTTGATCTTTACTCTCTTTTTTACGTCTTTACTTTTTATGTTTGCCGTGTTATAATGCTGTCGTGTTTGACACATACCACTCTCACGTGATATTATTGAATTATATATTATGTTGTCGTTGTTATAATAACAAAGGATAGTAGATAGATAAAGACGAATATCATATCGTATATTGTACAAAAATAAAGTCATTCCTACAAGGATACCGGTCTATTTCACATTATTTTTTCTAATATTTTACGTGTGTGGGCGTGAAAATATATTCAAATGAATGTAGTGGCGCACTACCGTTGGTTACATATACTGTGGTTAAGATAGAGGCGCGTCAAATAAATTTCAATCGAAGCAAATAAAACGAAGCGACTGACAGCTTCAGTCGGGGACACACAGGATTTTATTTATATTTCCAGCAGCTTTGGCTGCGACTTTGATTTATAATTTGACATGACATGAGAATTTTCTCATACTTCATATTATTAACTTCTATTCTCCAAATCTCCATCAATATATATCAACTATATATCACTAGTCTCAACGTTTAGGTGATTGCGAGTTTTCGAACGACATAGTGGGCTAATAATAGGGGTTAAAGTATGAAATTGCCGTTTTATAGTAATAGATACTTTGAATTGACATAAAACCTTCATGGTGTGAGACTTTCGAGTGAAATTTTTTTCATATGATACCTATGAGGTTCTTGTTTTAAAAAATGTGCAACATTCGATTTTCGAGTTTCAATTGTTTTTTTTTATTCAGCTTAGACGGGAATGATGGATACTTCGAAAATCTGAGTAATCTTTGAATACGAGTTCCGACGCGGAACTAACGCGGCAGAAACGGCTCGCAATATCAATGCTGCGTTTGGAGAGGAGACTGCTAATGAACGAACCGTGCGTTTTTTGGTTTAAACGCTTTCGTAATGGAAACTTCGATTTGAAGAACGAACCACGTGGAAGACCGCCCACACAGGTGAATAACGCTGAATTGAGGGAGATGGTGGAAGCCGATCCGAGTCAAACTACCCAGGAATTGGCGGCATGGTTTAACGTTACCTTACCTACAATATTGACTCATTTGCATCAAATCAATAAGATAAAAAAATATGAAAAATGGGTGCCTCATGATTTGACTAATCTGCAGAAAGAAACGCGTATTGAAACTTGCGTTGCCTTGTTCAATCGATACAGAAATGAAGGAATATTGGATCGAATTGTGACATGTGACGAAAAGTGGATTCTTTACTATAACCGAAAGCGAAAAATGCAATGGCTGACCCCAGGTCAAACGCCGCAACAGTGCCCTAAGGCAAAGCTTACCAATAAAAAGGTAATGGTGACTGTTTGGTGGTCTATTCATGGTGTTATTCACTATAGCTTTCTCAGGTCTGGTCAAGTAATAACAGCAGATGTTTACTGTGCCGAACTTCGAACAATGATGGCGAAACTAGCAGTGAAACAGTCCCGACTCGTGAATCGATCTTCACCATTATTGCTCCATGATAACGCAAGACCTCACACTGCACGAGAAACCGTTGTAACTCTACAGGAGTTGCAGTTAGAAACCATACGTCATCCTCCGTACTCGCCAGACCTTGCTCCAACGGACTACCATTTTTTTCGTGTTTTGGACAATTTTCTACGCGGTAAAAAATTTTCTTCCCAAGAGACAGTACAAAATGCTTTCACACAGTTTGTCGAATCTACATCCCCAGAGTTCTATCGCCAAGGCATAAATGCACTTCCGATTAGATGGCAACAATGTATAGATAATGAGGGTAAATATTTTGATTAAATAAATATGTTACATTTTAGAAAAAAACGAGTTTTAATTTTTCAGTACTAATCGGCAATTTCATACTTTAACCACTAATATTTCATTTTGTTGACGGAATTAATTGAAATTTTAATCATTATGGCCTCGACTTCCTTGAGATAGCTCAGATAAGGGTTCCCAAGAACACACACTGCCCTGGCACGGTTTTCATTATTTTAAGTGATCTATGTCACGGAGTACATGCACTCTCTTCAACACGAACGTAGATCGTTCCCCAATTTTTGGAGTAGCTTTTTTTTAAACTGCTGGCCACACCTATTTTGGCGTGGAAACCGGCTCATTTGAGGAGTCAAAATCGCGGCGTATGTTTTGCTTTTTAGCTGAGCCCAAAACCCAACAATATTTTATTAACATAATAAATGCAAAGTACATTTAATTTTTATTATCTTTATATCTCTATGACAACTCTGACATGTTCTGTTCAATGCGTAATACAACAATGGAGAAGTTTATTTTTTATTCTGAAACTGCAACGTTTGCATACAAATTTTTATTATAAAACTTACGAGAAACAACTGAACTCTTTTAAATAAGTAAAATAAAGTTTTTTAAGGATTGTGTATATTGTAACATTTGAGGGTTTCGCGTTTTCCATACATATTAATCTATTTAAGCGGTTTTCAACGTGTTAAATTAATCAATTTAATGAAACGAACTATGAAGATTAAATGCGGGTAGTTGGTGAAACTGCTCACAATTCTCGACATGGACTACACTCCTCTTCAGTCAGCTTGTGACCATGGTTGGTGCAATCCAATCGAAACGTCTATTAAAGTGAATAAGGTAAGGCAGGTAAGGTAACATACGCGTTGAGACCCCTTTTAAATTATCTAAATTTGTGTATATTCTGATGTCATCATGGCGAATGCCACGTTTGAAACGTTGACTAGATATATTTCTGTTATTTTTCAAGGGTTATTTTTTTCCATACATTATTTGGCTTGTAATATATTTCTGTTTATTCTCTATCCTGTGTGATCTCCTCGTCGTTTTAAAGGGTCATAATCTATAGTGAACACAAATGAGTTTGTCTGTGTACATCAATGACTAAAATGTAGTTATTTTAATACAAAACTACATGTGCCCCCCTTGAAACTTCACTCCCCCCCCCCAACCCTTACCGCAGAAAAATCGCACGTGGATTCGCTAGTCGGCTTTTAGAAATTATTACAAGTTATAAAGCCTGAATCGACATTAATGTTTATTTAACGAATTATGTGCAAGTGTTTGTGGTTTGCTAAATGTACTTAGATGGTTCACAGTATGCATAATTATTATATGTATATGCCCAAATATGTATAGTCATAATACATTATAGAGCATAATTACATAGAGCTCAAAGTAGTTTATTACATGTTTTCAATAGGGACCATTTTGTTATTTACAGTGTATTTATTTACAATTCCATTACCTGGTAACTATTTTCGCCTTCACAAATAAGCGTCTCTATTTTTCTACTCTACAATATGTATGCTACGAGGTGCTACGACGCTACGAGTACATGTTGCTACGCCGTAGAGCGTTGTAGGTTTTAGTGAAAATTGTTATTCTGTTAGCACGCTCTTGTAAACGAATGACTGTAAACATTGGCATTTACCTTTGTTTATCATTGATTAAATATAAATTGCTCAGATATCTCTAATTGTATTAATGATTAAGTAATTAAAAATAATTTACAACCAACTACTATTTACTTAACTCGCGATCCCGCCTGCCTTTGCTCTGGTGTGATTTCCTAGGTACCCTAAATATATGTTATGTCCATTGTTTATCTTCCTGAAAGTGAAAGAATTTTGACTTTAAGAAGGGACATTATTAAAGCAGCTCTTGTGTTTAGCACGTACATATGAACAAACAAAAAAAAAACTCAATCTGATTTGTAGCCGCATGCCACATCCAAATCTCATCTCACCTTATCCAAACGTATCGATGCCGTGCGGTGTCGATCGGCTTTAGAATAGCACTGACCCATCTCTCACCGTGGGTGTCGTAAAAGGTGACTGAGGGGTAACAAAGCCGCTACCATAAGCCCTGACAAACTGTATCCTCTCTAAAAGAGTGGAATGGCCAACCCGCTTGGCCAGCGTATCATTTTAAGGCCATACTCATGCAAGCACAATGTATGTGAGAAGACTTATGTCCGGCGTGCTAAAATGGCTGGTAAGTTGATTGTACACCTAACCGCATGCCATCTCATCAGAACTCTCTTCGCATCTTTGACATTTTATCTCCGACAAATCCTATTCAATCCTATTTCAAAACACCCTATTTCATCACTCCCTATTTCAACACACCCTATTTCAACACACTCTATTTCATTACTCCCTATTTCATCATACCCTATTTCAAAACACCCTATTTCATCATACCCTATTTCATCACACCCTATTTCAACACACCCTATTTCAACACTCCCTATTTCATCACACCCTATTTCATCATACCCTATTTCAACAGACCCTATTTCATCATACCCTATTTCAACACACCCTATTTCAACACACCCTATTTCATACCACCCTATTCCAAAACACCCTATTTCATCACACCCTATTTCATCATAGCCTATTTCATCACACCCTATTTCATCACACCCTATTTCATCATACCCTATTTCATCACACTCTATTTCATCATACCCTATTTCATTACACCCTATTTCATCACACACTATTTCACTGTACCCCATTTCATCACACCCTATTTCAATACACCCTATTTCAACACACCCTATTTCACTGTACCCCATTTTATCACACCCTATTTCATCTATTATGAACACAAGTACACATAATACAATTGTAAAATACAATTTTAAATAGTTAACGGTCTCTTTCTTTTTATATGAATACTGGGATTATCGTTCAGAAAACTCCTTTCATATATCTGATATGTTAAACTTCAAGGGAATTGGCTTCCAGAAACGGAGAAGCATCGACCGCTAGATCTGACTTAGGAACTTGCTACTTTATTCAAGTACCGTTAGCAAAAAAAACAGGTGGATTATGACCAAGGAAACGTGGTCAATAACTTTCTTTTAATGCCACTTTTTTAAAAAAGGCTTACTGATTATAATTTAGTTAAACTTTTCTGTCGAATGTTAATCGAGTGATGGGCCCTTAATCATATGTATTTTTTTAAAGAAAGAAGGTGACAAGCGCGCATACAGTCCACTTGATGGTAAGTGGGTACTGTCGTCCATGGTCTCATCCGCGATACATGTCAACGTTAGTCCAGAATGACAAACATTGGCACGCCCTCGGATACGCTGCCTACATTTGTTGATGTAAGAATGAATTTGGAGAAAGGGTTGTGGATATGGGAAGAAACAGGATAGGGTAGGAAAGCATATCTGACTCACTACCAAAACATATACGTACATTGGGGAATATGATAAAGTGGAAAATGCAGTACATTTCAAGGTAATGTAAATTTCAAGGAAATGCAGGTCTTCTGTAAGAGAGGAGTAACGAGGCCAGTTGACTTCATCCGGCAGCTGTTGGATTGCAGAGTGCACCCTTCCCCTCCATAAACTAAAATATCCCCCATTCATCTGCTCGCACCCGAAAATTGCCCGGAAGCGATAACGTCTATTTTTGTCTAGTAATATAAACTTTTGCATTATTTTTACTTTATTCTTTGGTGTTCAATAAAATGTACTTATTTATACAAAATCCGCTAAAAATATACTATCCTCTGTTCCGTCCGGTTTGGTATCGCGAATGCCACAGCTAAAATTTGCCCACCTATTACAATTTCACAGCACACGCGATTTTGAACCTTATAACGTATTCTTTTGCTACTTGTCTAAATACAAAACTTAATACAAGTTCTATTTTCCTGTCTAGCCAAGTCGATCGCTTGCCGTACAATTTTTTTCCTGTAAATCGCTAATGGTGTAAGTTTGAGCATCCCCAATTTCGACTAATGACAGTATTACCGACATTAATGCCATAATCCCTTAATGCCAAGGCTTAGGTATTTTGCTCAAACGCATTGGATGAAACACTAAATATAGAAAAAATGTCAGCTCGACATTTTTCTTTTACGATTCATTTATGATCATAGCATAAGGTATCATACCTATGTTTAGAATTGCAAGTGAGCGGGAAGCAAACAACCGTAGAACATTCACCGCAAGCGAGAAAGAGTGAGAGAATAAATTATATCCATGGCATTGTAGGATATCCTCGGGCCAGGTGAAGATTGACCAGGCCTTGAAGATTGACTTGATAACGGTGATGTTATGAAATTATACATTTATTAATTAAGTTTTGACATGATGTACAATAAGTTAATCCTAAATATAACATTTTCCATTTTGACATTGCTATGATAATTAATATTTTGAATTAAGTATAACTTTTATGTGTACTTTTTTTTAGGATTTTTGACAATTGACAAATGAGACTAAACTTTTACATCTTTGTAACGCAAATTGCAAATAAATAATAAAAAAAGAAAATCAAAGAAAATTGCCAAGTATCAGTTAAATGATAAGAACCAGAGATCGTGTGTGGTAGCGAGCCTTGGGAGAGGCCTATATCCAACACTGGAGAGTCATAGGTTGATGGAATTGCTCTAGCAATTAAAATATCGTAGTCATTAATTTGATAGTTACAGAAAATAACCTTTACAAGCCTAGCGGGAATTCGAATTGCTTACTTAGAAAGGGCAATGACAATAGTTTTGAAAGCACGCACTTGTGATCCCTTGTGATTAGAGTTGATATTCACACACATACGAGTATATACCAAAACACGCATTTTATGTTTGTTGTTTAAAGGTCATTGAAAAGTTCTACAATAATAATTGTTCTAACTTATTTATATACTCTTTTTTGTACATTATTACAAATAGCGGACTTGTTGCCGTACAACATCACCTCCCAGTCAACCTTCGGGCTATGCAGGACAGGAAATGTAACTCGTAATGAATCTGGATAAAAAGCACCCCAAATGTCAACCCAGCATATTTCACTTGGTAAGTGAAAAGTTATAACTGTAGCAAGTTTCATTAAAATCGGTCCCGCGGTTTTTGTGTGATGCTTGTTCAAACAGACAGACGGACAGAGAGACAAAAATTCCAAAAAATGTTGTTTTGGGCTCCGTACCACATGTACTTTATACTGCAATGACTTTTTTAAATATTTTATATACAGACACGGCTCTGATTCGATGTTAATTGTCATTCTAATTCTAAAATACTTAGTGAAATAATTGTAGGAGGATTTGGTATTTATAGCATACCATACAATCATACTTACAACACCTATTCTATTAGGCTAATAATGTGGTCTAGGACAGTAAAAGGTCCAAGGTTTTTTCCTTTGTATACATGGCAATGGTGCAATTAGCACATTCTGCCAATGTCAAGTTTTTCTTCGTAATGAACAATTTTGAACTCCAAAAACGTATTCTGTTAATGTTCAGTCCCGTTAAAGTAAGTCAGGAGTCGCTCAGTAAAGTGATAGCAGGTTTACTGAGGATAGAAGAGGACTCCTTGGAAGCAGATATTTTTAAATTTAAGAGTTGTGAAGTTTTCATAACTAGTATAATGTACTACTAGTACTACTAGTTTTCATAGATATACAAATATTCAGCTTTATGTTATACTGTTATTATTTTAAATATTAGTTATAGTTTGTGTATTGTCACTGGGCCAAAGAAATGAAATGAAATGAATTAATTATATGACTGAATAATATAAGAAAATATGAACAATATTATCAAAGGTCAAAAAATATTTATCGCCTCGCAAGTTAATCTATACATATAATACAACTGTATAACCAGCGTATCTGTACATTGAATATATTTACCAAAAACTGATTGAGGCGATGAAGGAAGAGTATCAGATACAAAAAGACGATTTCGAAAAGTTTTCGTTTGTCTGCTTGAACACGTTAATCTCCAAAACTACTGAATAAATTTTCATGGGGTTTCCACGGGTTAATTAAGCTTAGCTTGGCCCTTCGAATAGGCTTTATTTCATCAAAACCGGCTGGCGGAAAGAAAAGATATCCCAATTTAGATTCCACGCGTATGAAGTCGCGAGCAGAGGTAGATTAATCTATGTAAGATGTTTTGTATGTATCACGGATGTCCGTGAGCGACAGTACCCAGTTACCATCAGATGGTCTCTCTGTTCAATTGATTTCTTTCTTTTATTAAAATATTGTCAATATCTGTTATGAAATTCCCACGGGAATCAAGGTATCCATATATACTTTAACGTCTATGCGCACCAAATCGCGAGCACTTCTAGTACCTATATATGATGCTAGATATATATAATTCCGTCATTTTTGCCTACTCAATGTCTATCCAATCAATCAAACTGGCTGCTAACAAAACCGAAAGTTTTCGAAACAGAATCAACGTTAATTAAATTATTACTGGATTATTAAGGGTAACCTAGTTTCTGTATCAAAGATCATTTAGATCAGTATTTATTCATTGTGATAATTACAGGTGAAGAGATGTTAAAATTACAATTTTATGTGACATAATGTGAGAATACAATTCTATATAATATCATTATAATAATACAATTCTTTTATTAAAAGAAAATAAATATTTTTCTTAGCAATTAAACAACTTTGAACGGTTTAAATCGCGTATATTTGACATTATTTATATCCCGACGTTTCGAACACTTTGTGAATACTGAGTGAATACTGCGTGCATAGGGAATGTTATGATTAAAAAATCCAGACGGTAGTTCAAAAAATTTCAGACGGTAGTCCAAATAATTTCTTAATAACTCAAGTGACAAATAAAATCAATTAGTCACCCCGTGACCACGTCCACTGCAAAGTGTTCGAAACGTCGGGATATAAATAATGTCAAATATACGCGATTTAAACCGTTCAAAGTTGTTTAATTGCTATGTATAGTAATCGCGAAAACCTAAGAAAATATTATAAATATTTTTCTTTCTTACTTTTGCTGTCCATACTTCATACTGCCAACTGTATTTCAATATTCCCTATCGAGGGCGAGTACAATTGAACTGCACCCTTTGTAAAGCTTAGATAGCGCAGTTTACCGAGCAACTCCATTGAGTCTCACTTTAAAGTTATGAAACAAAATCATTTTAATACAGTTGACTATTGGTGGACTTTAAAGGAGAACACAGCAGCTATCACTTGACCTTGTGGCGTCGCCCAATGCTTTTGTAAATTTTATCTGTCTGTCTAAACGCAGTAGAATATTACTGGACGTCTTTTAATGAAACTTGGACATAGTTGTAGCTTCGATCCATTAGAAAGTGTCCAAGGGGATCGCTTTAAAGTCGCTGGCACTGCTATTGGATATATAGAATTCCGTCACTTTTGTTTACCCGCTGCCTAAATAAAACGAACGAAACCGAAAGTTTCCGAGACAGCATGAACATTAATTAAATTATCGGTGGAGCATTAGGGGTAACCTAATTTCTTTACCAAAGTCAACTCCATTCGGGAAATAATTAGGTAAACTACGCTTTTAAACATACGGTTTAATATTTCAAGCAGTCGCGTTATACGTTTATACGAACTGGACTTTTGTACGAATATTGAGGCAAAACATAACGGGACAAATGTATTTATTGTAACAACATATTTTCATTATCTATGACTTTACAATAGCACTACCCCATTTCTTCACTTGGGTGTAATTAGATAGATAGATAGATAGATAAAACTATTTATTGCACAACAAACCTAAATAAGATAGTAACAGACATTGTAACATATGAAATGCACAAAAGCCAATAAATAAAATTTTAAGCAAAACATTTCTGATACGTCTTTGATTTTAACCATTTTCATATACTTTTACTTTTGTACTTATGTTTACTTATGTGTACTTATTTTGTACTTACTAAGGGAAATAAATTAACGACGTATAATTTTTTTTTTCATATTCTAACAGCGAACGACTTAAAACGTTCCCAGTCATCGTAAAAAGTTACGAAACAAAAAGATTTCAAGAAGTGTTTTATTGTTTGCATGTAAGACTTAAGAGTGTGGGAACCTTGCCTACACTGTAATTAATTTAATTAGGCAAGCAAACCCGCCGGCCGATGCTAAATTTGCTCAGGGAATGTATGCGCGGCCGCTTGTAGAAGGCGCTTGCGCAGAGCCGAGCGAGCGGGCGCCGCGCAGTCCCTACCCATATCCGACGGCGAATGCATGCGCATTTTTAACTTCTGTTGTTCATAAATTTATATGCCTCTCCGTAAGGTTTCTTCTAGAGGTTAATTTCTAATACTTCGTTTTCCTATCAGTAATATCCAATGTTTAAAATTCATGCTTGTTCTTGTAAAATCTGAATCGGTATTGTAATTCTTGGCATACCATAAACATAAGTGATCAAGAACCCCGTTCCAACACTTTAAGAGTATAAGTGTTAAGAGTATACCCGAGAAGTAAAGTTGAGTTTTGTTTCAATATTGAAAAAAAAAATGTGTACTGTGGGATCTGTGGTCTAACAGTGATAGTTTATTAAATTTCAAAGTGCCTAGTGTTTAGTGCATAATGTTTGTGATAATTAAATAAAAGCGTGAGAGTCTAAATCTGTCCTCAGTAAACCTACTATCACTTTGATAGTATCACGTGATAAACAATTTTGTATAATAATTGGCTTTGTGGGTGGGCCATTTGTTATGCACTGGCATTAATCCAAATTATATAAAAAAAAATCGTATGTCGACGGAAAAATGGAAGCAAACAGTCCACTTGGTTTTAAGTGGGTACTGTCGCCCATTTCCATCTGCGATACATGCCAACAGCATATGATGACATGACAAACAGGATGACACAGGTTTGCATTGCATGGCCTCGGATGTCACGCAATACGGATGCGTTGGAGTTTAGGAATGGATTCGAAAAGTGTTGGGAAAATAGATAAGGATAGAATATGATGGAATTTGAATGGGCTTTGACATATCTTACTCACTACCGAATAAAATGGGAAATTTAGTACATATTTCTACATTTTTCTAGTAGTTTTCTATGAGAGAGGGGTAATTTAATCAAATCGCAAAGCGTATGTGCGATTTACACAACCCTTAAAACTCAGAAACCCTATCAGGTAACATTCAGAACACACACATTATACACACGAACGACGTGTGGTTCATTTGCGTTTGAACGTGGTCAATCGCGCGGCCGCGACCGAATTATGCCTCCGTGTGTGTCCAACTAAGTTTAATTATTCCGATAAAGTTCCCGTCACCGGATTATAATTTCAAAATTAAATTATCTTTCTTGTAATTATGCTGAGCTCGCTTTCCGATTCCAATTTTAAATTTTCTTTTGTTCAGTAAGATTAATCTGACAGTTAACCGTTCATTTATATTAATGAAAGAAATTAACTTACGGTAGACCAATTAAATCAGTTTCGTGTCTAAAGAAATTATCAAAATATTAATTATAAATCGTTATAACTATAAACTATAAAGTAACGTGTTGCTTCTTGTTATATACACGTGTTACATACATACATTTATGTCAGATAAGGAACTGGTGATGCTTGAATAGGAACGTAAAGGTGTGAGAGTGAATACATGCTTCCCGTGTGTAAGAGGATAAGTGCAAGAATGACAGATAGCCAGCCACTTACATTAATTATGGCTTACCACTTTTTTAGTTTTAATTTTGAAATAAAGTCAATATATGCCGAAGAAACATTTTTATTTCACTCCACATCTATTTTTGAAAACTCGAATTCGAAAGAGAAAGTTTCCCGAAATTTCTTACTTCGAAATTTCTCCTTCGGTTTATACGAATATACTGCGGTCAGAAGTGAAGATGGGCGCCGTTTTTGTTCTCGGGTGACGGATTCACATATAAAATCACCCATAGCGTATAAAAACCTTTTCATGTTTACAAGAAGGCCTATCTATGACTTGCAAAATTCCAACTCCCCTCCCCAACGGATAGATGGAGAGTAGTAATATGATCGGGTAAAGCGGTAAATCCTCGGGGTATTCTCGTGAGGTTGTGAGTTCAAATACTCGGTGTACTTAAGTGCGGATTTTAAAAATGTTATCAATAGCCGAGCTAGGAAAACGTCATGAAGAAATTCGTTTGCTAGAGTTTTTAGATTATGGTAAATTATGACCAAAATGACCTGCAAGAAGCTCGGTGTGCTGAACAGAGCGAAGCGGTACTTCACCCCTGGGCAACTCCTAATGCTTTACAAAGCTCAAGTGAGGCCCCATATGGAGTATTGCTCACATCTTTGGGCCGGCGCACTGAAATACCAATTAGACCCATTTGACTCCATCCAACGACGTGCTGTTCGTATTATCGACGATCCCACTCTCACGGGCGGTTTAGAACCCCTCAGCGTTCGGAGAGACGTTGCATCTCTCTGTGTGTTCTACCGCCTGTACAATGGGGAATGCTCTGAAGAATTTTTCAATATAATTCTCACCTCTGGTTTCTACAACCGCGCCTCCCGTCACAGAAGTGCGGTCCGTCCGCATTTCCCAGATACGGAAGTGTCGCGTACTGTCCGGTCCAAAAATTATTTTATATCGCGAACCCGTAGGCTGTGGAACGAACTGCCTCAAGAGGTCTTCCCATTACGCTAAGACATCTTCAAGAAAGCTGTGAATAGGATTTTGCAAGGTCGGCGGCGCGCCCGCATACCCCCTGGTATTGCAGGTGTCCATGGGCGGCGGTAACACTTACCATCACGTGATACCGCTTGCTCGTCCACCCTTTTCTCTGTAAGAAAAATAAAAGAATAAGGAAATCTCCTCATTCCTTTCTACTTCCTATATACGAGTATTTTTCCGAATACACTCTTAAATCTTCAAAAGTGGGCAGCACATCTGGAAGCGTGCCAATATTTATCATTCTAGACTAATGTTGACCTGTGTCGCGGATGTCCTTGGGAGACAGTATCCATTTGACACCAGCTGGTCTCTATTCGCTACTAGCTGTATGGTGTCGTGTGACTAGAATAGCACCAACACATCTGTTCCCGTGGGAATCGTAATAGGCGACATACAAATAAAAAAGCCGCTACCACAAACCCTGAGGAACTACAATGCAATGCAACCAGCTTTTAGTTTTTTAGCTTTTAGCGTTTAGTATCCACTCCTGGACATGTATTGTCTCGTGCATGAAAGATGTAAGGCCTTAAAACTCCACACTGAAGGGCACGCTTTATTGAGGGGGAGAGTGCACGGTGCAATCCAACAGCCACTGGGAGCGCTCGACTGGCCACGTTACCTCTCTCTCACAGACGACTACCTTGAAATGTACTGCATTTCCCACTTTATCTTATTTCCCTAATGTACGTATGTGTTTCGGTAGTGAGTGAGATGTGGTCAGAGCCCATTCCCATCCAATCCCTCCCCATTTCCCGATCCCATTCTCCAAATCCATTCCTATATCTCCAAAGGTAGGCAGCGCATCCGGGCCAACGTTTGTCATTTTGGATGTCTATGGGCGACAGTATCCACTTACCACCAGGTGGACTGTATGCTCATCTGCTACCTTCGTACATGAAAAAAAAACACTGGCCAAGCGGGTTGGCGAGTCTACTCTTTTAGAGGTGGTGTAGTTCCACTGGGCCTCTGGTAGTAGCTTTGTTATTCCTTAGTCGCCTTTTGCGACACCCACTGTAAGAGATGGGGTGGTGCTACTATGTAGCCGGCCGACATCACACGGTACAACTTGACCACTTCTAAATTAGTGGACTCGACAACCCGCTTCGTCAGACTAATGTTTTAAGACCATACGTCCCTCATATACAAGACAAAGGGCTGGTTATGGCACGTTACCCGACTGTCTAATGTGCCACTGGGCATGGCTGCTTTCGAAAGTGACTTTATGACATGAAGCTGAGTGAGAGTAGTCAGAAGCTGAGTGAATGTAGCATGGCAGATAAAGATTTGCACCATGTTTTATGGTCCTGTCCTCTATACGAGGAGGATCGAGAGAGCATGTTAAAGGGAATTGCATGGCGGGAGGAGAGACCGGTATATTACTGCGACCTCGCCTCCTCGGAAGCGAACTTCCGCGGGCTCAGAGAGCACACAGATGGCATAGGAAAAGGAGCCCAAAAGAGCTGCTCGGCGCTGAAGTAGTATAAAGTATTGTAGAACAGCCCCAGAAAGGGGAGAGTGACCAAGGGACACAGGAATAGAAATTACTTGTAGGGAGGCATAGCAGATACGCGCCGGAACATAGCCCTTAGCGGGCGAGTACGGCGCGTACCTCCCGATCAATCGGTCTGTATAACCAAAAGGTTGATAGGACCATAGGCGGAGGTGGGACATGTGGCAACATTTTTCTATAAAAATTCCGTTTCTACTTTTTGTTCGAAGTCAAACTGTTGTGTGTCTTTTAAAGAAGTAATAACAATTCAAATTACCATAACGCAAATACAATATTCATAAATACTTCAAGTTTTCAAAGTTTTCTCCTTTTATAAGAACAACAATATCACGCAAAGAGTTGGCATACATAATGTCCCCTCGGGGATTCCTCCGAAAAAAATATTGGAATGTCTCCTCTCGTCTAAATATAAGTAGATTTGTGTGTCTGTTTGTTAATGCTGAAAGCTGTCAACCTGAAGCGAATTTCTACATACTTACACAACGTATCACTGAAATAAGGCAAAAGCTGCAAACGGGTTGTTCCGTATTCTACCAGTTTTAAATAATAGATTTTATTTTCATAACTTATTGTTCATTTCCAGTATATCTTTTGTTATACACGCAATTGCACTCCATGCGCATAGCCCACGCCCGCGCCCAGTGACTATTCTGTACTGAGTAATGAGTGCCACGAACGATATAGACAGAACAACAAAATATTACTTGTTTGTAACTTTGATTTATCAGCTAAACTAATTTTATTTTTCACTCCAACGGTTTTATATATTTTAGATTAACTGACGTAATTGACATGTTGTATAATCATATATTAATATCATACATTTTTTTAATATAAACAAAGTTACAGCACTTATAATTATTTAGACAATTTTACACAGTTTTTTTTAAAATGTTATTGCCAATAACGATCTTATTTCTTCTTACAAATATAATATTCTAATTCAATGTCGACATGCGCAGAGAATATTAAAACAGCAATAAATCAATTATCAAACGTTCAAGCAAAAGTGCATATAAATTAATAATATGTGTGTGTGCTAGGGAGCGTGCGTGTCTGCGCGCGTGTCAGTGTAAACACACTGACACGCGCGCAGGCACGTTTGTGTCGTGCATATACCCGTCCATTTGAATGTCCTAAAAGTATGCATGAGGTACGTAGGTGAAAGGAATTAAAGTATGATATCAAGTATAATTCTATAGATGACATATATACTACAAGACGCCTAAATACCGTACTTGCCTGCGTAACTCTTTATGACGTGCGTAACAGTACCTACTAAAAGTACCATTAGTCAGTTCGTAGTCATTCCGTAGAATGTTTGTGGACTCCGGGCCCCTGAGACTCATTCAAAACGTGTGCCGTTTGACTATGACTTTCATTTGTGACTCTGTGTCACTTATTTTGGAAACATTGTGAGTGTTTAAGATAACTGAGATAAATAATTTTAATTTACTAAAGACTGTTAATATTGTCACCAGAGAATTAAAAACCTAACTCCACCTTTGAATTTGCTGTCATCGATTTGCTGCCCATTCTGTATTTTCTGCAGATATTTTTATTATTTCTAATGAAAACAGAATCTGAAATGTTAAATTATATCCCGTTTCACGACGGGACAACCATTACGTCCCCTTTTTGTCACTATTCCCAACACTACCCTCCGGCGACGCAATCAGAGCGACTTTGTGCTTACTAACCTAGTTGTCAGTCCGCATTCATTTTCCCCCCAACCACCTAAACTTGCGTGCGTGACGTCACCGTATATACCGATGTATGTAGGGACACAGTGTTGACACAGTGCACGCAGAATGAGCGCTGTGTTTTACGGTGTCAGTAATTTGCGGTATACCGTCATGGTCTCAATTCCAGGACTCGTCTACCCATCGATTATCGATCCTACGGTAATTATGATCGATCTTTTATGATTAGTTCCGTAACCAGCCCTCATTGTATTCACTGCTGGACATGAGTCTCCTCGTGCATATTGTCTTGTGCATGAGACATGTATGGCATGTACGAAACGCCGGCGAAGCGGGTTGGCGAGTCCACTATTTTAGATGTGGTGCTGTTATTCAAGGTTTGTAGTAGCCGCTTTACTATCTGTTATTGTCAGTATTAAACATAAAAATTATAACTAACCGCCAACTATTATAAATCGAACTAGAAAAGTGTAGAACATTTCCAGTACTAAACGTAACTTTAAATTGAAGACTAAAATGTGACAGAGCTGACATTCCTTTGACGTTAAACGAATAGTCTCTCAGAAGAAATATTATTGTTGACATACTTCTGAAATACACCACTATTATGTAGTTCACGTCAGGACGCTGAAATTTCATATTTCAAAACGGACATATCCGATTTTCAATGTGTTTAAAAGGGTGATATAGAATTACTAGATGTGACAAAAGACGTAACCTGATCTATTTCTACAATTTGAATTTGCCGCGCATTCCGGTCGCGGATATCGATCCTTGTATATCGATGTATGATCTATGGTCTATAATCTATGGTATATCACCATAGGTAATCTATGGTGACAAGACGAGGGCGTTGTTGATTAGGAAAACTTGAGTGCGAATATAGTTTAATATTGTGAATTTGTGTGTTGTTGAAAGGGATTGACATTAATTGAAGAACAGACTTTAATGTCGACTTAAACGAGCAATAAAAAAAACTAAATAAGCAACAACTGATGATCAACAAAACCATATTTTTTTGTTTTTTAATAATCGAAGTAAATAATTTTAAATTATTAAAAAAATACAATCACTGTAAAAATTAAAAAAAAAAAATTAAATAAATTAAAAATAAATAACTTAAATCACTCATTATCAACAAAACTATTTTTCTTATTTTTTAATAACCGAAGTAAATAATTTAAAATTATAAAAAATGTCACCACCTAGAATAAGACCTATTCAAATCACCTAGAATAAAACTGGAATGTGTCTTATTTAAAACTTTTCAAAGTTACTTTAATTATTTTTAAATGAAAAGTATAGCTTTAAAACGTTACTCTAACAAAACAAATATGAGTAATTTATTGTGACTATCTTTCTTTGTACGATTCTGTTATCATATGTCATTATGGAAAAATTCTCTTCAAATTAATTAATCAAATTAAAAGTTATTATAATTCATGTTCTGGTCCACTGTAGACACTTTTTGTATAATGATTTTCATAATATATGTAACATTTATAATTCATAGAATGTTATGTTTCTTTGTCAAATATAATAAAACATTTCTGTTCCAGTAACTCGATACATCTGCAACCTGGACGTTTTCTCCCGCGGAGCTGATCAAATGTTACTTGAAATGCATAGAGCCGTCAGCCGGCGCATCTTCGATTCCGATGGAAGTATAAAGAAACTTTTTGAAAAATTACTTTTCACGCAGATGGCGCTCCGAGGGATAAATCTCTGTGACATTACGAGGACATTTGTACAAATCCAAATATCTCTTAGTGAATACTAACTGAGCTCGCGACTTCGTTCGTGTGAACTTTCCAGCGTGTGTAGTTTATTTATTAATATTAATTTATATGTTAATATCAAATTAAAGTACTGGTATTAGATTTTTTAAAACGCCAATACAGGTACATACAAGATTGCCAAATGCCTTCGGTTTGTTCTACTTGTTTATTGTTCATTTCATTGTGCAGTGTTCTCTCCCATCCCATTAAATCGTGTCCCATCCAATGCTAATCCATCTCATTCCATCTCATTCTCATTCCAGAGCATCTCATTCCATTCTATCGTATTACATTCCAATCCTGCATCATCCTCTCGATTAGGGTGTAAAACTGAATGAGAGTAATCTCATCTGATATTTCATAACTATATATAATTTCATAATACCGTAAAATGTACCGCATTTCCCACTTTATCCTATTTTTACATATACGAGAATGTTTCGGTAGTGAGTGAAATATGTCAGATTCCTTTCCTATTTCATTCTATCCTATCCGTCCACATTACTTCACATGTTTCCCATCCTTTCTGCAAATACATTTTTAAATATCAACAAGTAAGTAACGCATGCGGAGATGTGCCAACGTTTGTCATTCTGAACTGATGTTGGCATGTATCGCTGATGTCTACGGACAACAGTATCTCCTTACCACCAGGCGGACGGACTCTTTGCTTATCTGGCGCCTTCTTTCGATAAAGAAAATCGTAGGTACATAGTATTCCCTATTCTCAAGAATTTGTTTTATTAATACACCTTTCACCTAGTAAAATCTTTCACACACAACATAGTATATAAGCCAAAATAGCGTGTTGCGTGTATCGTTATTATTTTTATGAAATTTCCGTGTGGCAATGTGAAAATGCTACACTACTCCAGTTTTAATAAACGTCATATCTAAGAAAAATCCTGTCAAAACGTACTGCGAGCGTACTACAGCCAACGCGTAGTAAAGGAAAGACTGTTGCGAGATTAAACGAGACATAATTAAGTATTCAAGGGATACTTTTAACTTGTATATTTTAAGTTTTATACGGCTCAATTAAATGTACGGCGCGCGCGTTCTTATCTTTAAGCGGCTATGTGAGGTGTGTCGTGTCGTGTATGCACCCCTCATGCCTCGCCCGTGGTACAGACACGGACAGAGACAAAAATTGAATGATGTGAAGAAAGAAAGAAGTTTTTTATGGAAAGAGGCGGCAGACGAGCATAGGTCGCCCAAAGGCATGCGAAATACATTTCAACATCAGTCCAGAATGACAAGACAAACGTTAGCGTGTCCCTAGATGAACTGCCCATTTTTGGAGATATAGAAATGAATTTGAAGTAAGAATGGGGAAAATGGGAGACTCATATAAGATAGGATATCTCACTTCCTACCGAAACACGTACATACATTGGGGTAAAGGGATAAAGTGTGAATTGCTCTACATTTTACTGTTAGCGATGACGCCTCAAGTTAGCAACGTAAGATGTATCCGTAAATATAAATTTGATGCCCTGTTATTATTAAGAATTTGTGTACATGTATTTGTGTGTAGCAAATATTTTGTAAATAAAGATTACGACAGAAATTAAATGTGACCCCGAAGGAAGACACGAGTTGTAGAACTCAGAATGTAAGCGTCAATATTATTATTGTTGTCCTTCTCTAAAATAGTCTGTCCTTATCATGTGCTATCTGGCTCCCACACGTGTATTAAATAAAGATAGCCCGAGGCGCCCCCAGTCGGTCGATACACGAATCCTCTCGCTACAATAGAAGCTAATTGAGACATCTGAATCCGAAATATAAGAAAGCCCGATTTGTATGCGATCATGGACAATTGAAATGGACATTTGAAAACTGGATATTGGAAATCGAACATTGAACATTTACGGTAATCTACTGTGAGTGGGCGAGTCGAGTGCACACAGCAGCTGTGCGATTGCAACGTTTGCTTCCACCTCTCAGTCTATGATCCTATTAACGTGATTATGATCCTAATAACGTGTTTGCTATGAATATTCTATAATGCAAATAATTTAGCCAGTATTTGCGTTTTTTTAAAGTTTGTTGTTAAAATATAGGTTGGTAAATTTTATATGGAATCACATAAATATTCTAGGACATTCTAAGAGTTTTTACGAATCCAGAACATAAGGGATGGCCTTTGAGAATTGAAACCAGTCTTTCTGAGTCAGAATTTTCAGACTACCGCCCGGGCAGTCTAACGATTTTTTTTTTTATTATAGACTAGTGGATTTTATAGACGAGCAAGCGGTCCCACGTGATGGTAAGTGTTACCGCCGCCCATGGACACCTGCAACACCAGGGGGCATGCGGGATTGCCACCATTCGGAATATTTGTATGCTATTTTCCCAAATCTCACAACAAAATCGTTATAAAAGTGTAATAAACACTTAATGAATTATTTCTAATTCGCTTTCATTTCTTTTTTTTTTAAACAGACTTAAGCGCAATGTAGGACGCCCTAGGGCCTTGTGGACAGACGACTTGAAAAAGTTCGAACATAGTAAGCCGCGAATAAAAACCGCGACTGAATTAAATTGATTACACATATGAATTTTGGATTTTAGGTGAGAAAAGCCGAAGATCTTGGAGAGGCCTATATGCAGCAATGGAGAGACCTAGTCTGATGGTATGGTGAAATGAACGTTAACATGAATCCCATAACGGTGCGAAACCGCGGGAAATAGCCAATGTGCCATAAAAAGTAAAACAAAGGGCAAGTACATGTTTCACGGAAACCTGACTGACACGCGTCAAATTGTTGCATATTATGAAACTTTTTTCCGCGCAATATTCCAATTTTTGACGGAAACGCCATGTTGTCTCGCCGCCATCTGCAAGTCACTTGAAATGAGCTATCGAAATGAAAGTACGCGAAGTTATTTTTCCTTTGGGCGTTTGGAAACTGGGCGTGTTGTCGACGCGATTATAATTCGTGCACAGCGGACAAAAATACTCATTTTGCTTCTAAACCAATTATCATATATTCGAAATTGTGTTCGTCTGTTTGTCTATTTGTTTGTTTTTTTATGTTTTTGGTCTTCACGACGCAACTACTGAACCAATTTCAATGAAACTTAGCACTTAAGAATACAAATTACAAGTAGTTGCTACTATGACAAAAGGCCGCTACTCAACATAATAATATGCTACAACACAAGTCGCAGCGCTGATTTTCAGTTGTCATGTATGTCTATTATCTTGAGAACATTCAATATAAATATTGAGTGCTCTCAAAATATATGAGAATTTCTTTGGAATAACTTCAATTGCACCATTTTACCACGCTGAGTTTAAAACAAATATTAGTATGATGCTCTTAAGAAACGATTAGTCCAGTTGTACCGGTTTTCACAGGACACACAGATTTCATCCCGGAAAATTGATTAGTTTTCCTAAGAAGAGTATCTATACATATAAATGGAAATATCCTGACTGACTCATCAACGTTGAGTCGAAACCGTGAAATTTGGACAATAACTTGACATAAATACTGGTCCTAGACGACCCCGACGACCCAATTACTGCTACCAATGCGGTTCTTAGACTACACCGTCTTAGACTACATATACATATACACGTATACGGTATGTACACATACATACACACATACAGGTATATACACATATATACACATATATATGTGTACATACACACATACATACATCTTATACAGTATATATGGATACAGTATATGACTTAGACTACATATACACCGTCCTCGCCGGTGGAGACGAGGACGTCCCCTGGCTACATCGTAAACACACACCGGCCTTCAACCAACACTCATACCAGATATCGGCACGTGCCTGGGAGCTTCTCAACGACTCGCAAACCCGCGGTACTCTCCCAAAGCAACGCCCTAAGCCGAAGTCCGTTCCTTCCACCAATCTACCGGCGCTACCACTCTTTGCTCATGGCTGTGCGCCTGCTGCGCTCACCCTAAACCATACATGTCCGATGAGTCTTGAAAGGCCACAAGAATGTATCCATTCCGAAAAAAAAGACAAAGACTGACTAAGAAAGTATTTGTTGAAATTCAACTTCAAAAGCGGCGAAACCGAGACCTTATTTTTTCATGTAATAAATTATTTAGTGGTCCGATTTACTTGAAACTTGGTATTCTGCAATACAAATAATTAAACACATGTTTTACTAGTCAAAGGTCGAAGTAGGTTTGGTTTCGGAGTTTGACTGCTCAGCTTAGTAATTCCCATTGACCATAATAGCCATTGGTAAACCCTAGGACCGACTAGTCTATCCGCGAAGAGACCGCACTACGAACTTTGACCGCAACACATCCAGTATCCACTAATTCTCACCAGGTTTGCGTGATGAATTATTACTATTATTTATGACAATAAGCCTTATAAGTTCGTAGCGATTATTTACTACAGGAGACCTGTGCTCTGCAGCGGAACGTTATAAGCTAATATCAATCAATCAATCTATTCTGCAGTAGCGAAAGTACGATGTCACAAAAAAAGGAATACAATCTTTATAAACGCCGCAAAAATAGTAGTTGTGTAAGTAAACACGAACAAACAGAAAACTAGTAAGTAAGTAAGATAGATGTGCCCTTTTCTGTGAATATGTTTGCGTGACTTCACATAGAAACCTTGTTTTGTCACATTTCTAGTAAAAATGTCAGTCTGTCACACACGACATATTATGCGTGATTATTACAAGGGTAATAAAAAGTATGCTATAGGAGATCAAAGGTAGTGATAGTGACATGATTTTGGAGTTAATTGTCAGAAACTATTTTTTATTTAATGCACGGAGTGACAAAATGCGGACACGTCACAGTGATCCTATCTCCTGTGCAAGGGTTTGATTCCCGGTCGGACATTCATTTGTTTACAGATTCCCAAGTACATTCCCCAAACTGGGTCTGTGATTCTATACGTCTTTGTGTATCTCTGGACTCACGACAGAAGGAATGTGGCGTTATTTTTTATTTGTTCCACTTTGTATATAAACTTCTAAACGGATTGGTATTTTGGATTTAGTTAGCCGAGAAGTAGCGACTTTTTTTTTAAATTAGAAACTAGCAAGCTTCGTAATAACTTTATTAATTCCAATAACCTTCCTAATAATTATCAAGTCAATAGCACCGCCTCTTATTCCTGCAAACGCAACATAGACTATCAAAATTTCGTTTAAAATTTAACTAGAATTGCCCCAAAACCCGACCGCTAGTTGTACCTGCCTAATTAGGTCCCCAGAGTACTCCTATCAAGATGCCTATAATTTAACCAGCTCACTAATAGCTAGGTAATCTAATTTAGGTCCGAATGTCTGAAGGGCGAGGACAAATAATCTTGCCTTCAAACAAGGTTCACGCCTAATCACGTGTTCGACATTGAATATTTCGTTCATGGAAATTTTAGTTGGCGTGTACATACCTACCTGTATGTTCCGCGCTGAGGTGCATCTAGCTTTGTACCTACACAAATTATGGTATTTTAATTCGAAAGTCAATTAATTTATAATATATAATTTAGGCTTAATTAGATGTATGTATGTATGTATCTATCAGGGGGAGAGTGCACGCTGAAATCCAACAGCCGCTGGGCGCACTCGACTGTCCACGTTACCCTTCTCTCACAGAAGACTGCCTTGAAATGTACTGCATTTCCCACTTTATCTTATTTTCCCAATGTACGTACGTGTTTCGGTAGTGAGTGAGATGTACCAGAGCCCATTCCCATCCTATCCCTCCTCATTTTCCCAACCCTTTCTCCAAATCCATTCCTATATCCCCAAAAGTAGGCAGGGCATCCACGGCCTTACCGTGAGCGTGACGTCACAGTAACGGCTGCATGGATAAACCTGTCATTGGTCTCCATGTGCTCTACAATTATACACGTATCAATTAGGCAAATCCATACAAATCGAGCAGCGACATTCATTGTGCAGTTTCGAGTGCAAAATTGCCGTAAATAATCGGGGAAAGCTCAGAAAGAAATAAAACAAACCGCAGTCAGTTCACAACAAAGAGATTATTGACACAAATAGAGGTTACGTTTTTGTTTGTTTAGCTCTATGACAGGTCACGGTGGAGTTTATTTTGATTTGTGGTGACATTAACTTTTTTATGCATTATGACAAAAGTAGCAATCCATACTGCTACAGTGACGTCATCGCCTATATATCACTTTTTTTCGCTATAATTTCCTGGTCCATCGTCCAAAAAAAAAAATGAAACACGTATGAGATGTTATACGTGTCTAATTCTTTCGAAAGTTTAATAAACAAAGAATCATTAAAAAATTTGTCCGTTAAGTCAGAATCGTGTGCAGAATCCGTGGTGTGAAGATTTAGGAAAAGTTCGAACACAGCTCGTATATAGAATTCGACACAATTTCTCGTTATTACACAAACAGGAACGCCCGTAAACCTGGAAATATTTCAAAATAATAATAACTCTAAAGGTACATAAAAGTTAAGCTTTTCATCCATAAATTTAACTCAGCCACTGTGACCGTTAACGTCAGTTCCTGTATCCAGTTAAATGCTTTTAAAGTTATAACTTTACTCGGGAAGATCACGTAATCGAGTAGTAAGGAAGTAGTTTTTATTTAAATATTGAATAAAATTCTTATATATGGACTCATTGCTATTTTCTAAAAATATATTTTGTAATTAATAGATAACGGATCAATTCGTCTGATATAAAATTAGATTTCTTGAACAATTACTAAGATGAATAACATTCATTGTGTTCATTGGTTTATCAATATGTGAGCGTTTGTATAAATTGTACAAGTCAAACATTTATATAAGTTGTTTTCAAGTACGTATCTGTTGTATAATTGTTTTATGTTCGGAAATAAATAAATAAATCAGATATAGCATGTCACTGTTTAAAGAGAACTTTGGAACGAAGAAATTTTAAGATAGACAACTTTAACTTGGGCTCAATTATGCATTTGTAGCAAATATATGTTACTGTGTGTCCGTGTGCGTGCATGCGTGTATGTGTATGTTCATGCGTATTTATGCATGTGGTATGAGAATATGCTTGTTGCATAGTCTAACATGTAACATGTTCTAACGCTCTAAGAGTGTTATTAAAGAGCATATATATCACTTATCATTTCTAATGTTTTAATTTGAGTACTTAGTGTAATCATCTAAAATAGAAACCGTTGCTTGACTGCTACAGTTTGATATCAATAGATCGATCAAAAATCTTACCAAAATTGATGAAATCTGCACCATTGTAAATACCTGAAAGAATAGAATTTTGCATTAGATCACTATAAAATGCCATTATACCACTGTAGTGTGTAACACTACCGGTTGGTATATGGCTATTTATTATTACTATTAGATTATTACATTTCTATTATTATTAATACATTTATTCACTATTTATTATTACATTTCTATGGTTTATTTACTTCAATTTCTATTTTATACTAGCTGTGCTCTGCATGCGTTGCGATGCGTTAGAATATATTTTTTTTATCAGAAACCTTCGCTGGGGCGCGCAACATCTCACCAAAGTTTCATTGAAATCGGGTCAATGGTTTAAGAACGCATGGAATACGAACAAACAAACAAACCTTAATTTTTATATATGATATATTTTTATATAGGAAATGATTTATAGCATTATTTGTAGATACATATTTATATATTACTATAGAGCCATGTGGTGTCAGCGGGCTACAGAATAGCACCACCCCATCTCCTACCGTGGGTGTCATAAAAGGCGACTAAGGGATCACAAACCCTGAGGAACTACACCACTCCTGAAAGAGTGGACTCGCCAACCCGCTTGGCCAGTATCCGTCGCACACGAGACAATGTGCATGAGAAGGCCCGTGGCCGGCCATTATAATGAAAGGGCTGGATGTAATTGCGGTAACCGTTCCTTAACTACATGGCTATAGAAGCGATTCTCCAATAAAACTAAGTGAGCTCTCCTCAGTATTTATAGTACTTACTTCGAATCTCGGTACAATTAGCTTTGTCGTGATTTTAAGAGAACTAGCACTATGACGGATGGATAGATTGTTTGAATAGAATTTTGGACTTTTGATTAGGTACAGCAGGTTTGAATTTCCTTAAGGGAATTTGATGTACCTTGCTTTATAGAGTTAGTTATTAGCTAACAATATATCACTGAGATAACGTAAAGGCTAAAAATGCGTTGATCACTATCGAGAGTAGTACTGTTTCTACCAGTTTTCAGCATAAGTTTCTTTTCATAATTTATTATTTTCGGCGCACGTCACGCAAAACAAATACACTCATTACAACTACAGGGCTCGGCGCCCGGTCATTGTCGTGTCCTGAATAACGAGCGCTACGAACGTTTTAGATAGACATCAAACAACAAAACTGTACATGTTTGTAACTTATGATTTATTCTCTCCAATAATTTAATTTTTCGCTAAAACTGATTCATATATTTCATTTTCCAAGTTTTGCATTATTTCGATGACATATGTTATATAGTACCGACCGACCGACCGATTGGCGCAGTTGGTAGTGACCCTGCATGCTGTGCAAAAGGTCCCGGGTTTGATTCCCGGTCGGACATACATTTGTCAAAAAAAAATGTATTTTCGGGTCTGGGTGTGTGTTTGTCTCTGTATGTGTCTCTGGACCCACGATACAGCGAATCCTAGTGTGGGCCATTGAGTGTGACGTTATTATTATTGTTATTATTATAGTTTACATAACATATAGTTTGTATATTACTATTAACACAGTAGCATTTAAACTCAAAGAAGCATAAACGCACAAAAAATCCCACTCATTTGCAGCACTTCGTATAACCACATTAAACGTATATACTACATTTTGCGAAATTAGAGCTGGGTGCAAGTTTGTTAGAGATTTCATAATTATAACGAATTTTGGAGGTGGCGAAATGATTTTAACACAAATTGTGCAGTTGTAAATGCTCGAGTGTACACTAGAGCTTTCTAGAGCTTTCAAACGAAACTACATGTTCGCCAAAAGTTTTGCACATGAACAGGAAACTTGAAGATGTAATTAAGATGAAGTGTCTAGCAATTTTATAGTGCATTATATTGGAACTAATTGCCGTTGAGTGTCCGCTTAATCGGATTCATAGAAAAAGCACTGCAGTCACATGTAGGTAAGTTAAAATGAATATTTATGCAGGGAATATTATTTAGAATATTTATACTATAATAAATACTAGCACCCTTCTAAAACTGAATTTGTATCATTAAAGCTAATAACTTCAACTTCAAAGCTATTTTTCAACAAAAATATTTAAATTTCTTAATTTAAGTCTCTTGCTGATACTCTGTACATACTCACTACACGCCACTACGAACGGCAACGCCGCATACTCCATTAATAAATAGCTTTGGTAGGGGGAGAGTGTATGCTGCATTCCCACAGCCGCTAGGCGCACTCGACTGGCCACGTTACCCCTCTCTCACAGGAGACTACCTTGAAATGTACTGCATTTCCTACTTTATCGTATTTCTCCAATGTACGTACGTGTTTCGGTAGTGAGTGAGATATGCCAGAGCCTATACCCATCTCATCCTCTCCCTCTCCATTTTCCCAATCCATTCCTTAATCTGCAAAGGTAGGCAGCGCATCCGGAGACGTGCCAACGTTTGTCATTCTGGACTGATGTTGGCATGTATTGCGGATGACTATGGACGACAGTATCCACTTACCATCAGGTGGACTGTATGCTCGCCTGCCGCCATTTTTTATAAAAAAAAAGCTGCTAGTCAATTGGCTACTAATAGATAAAGCTCATAAGTAAATTGGTGTAAATAGATACTTACCAGTGTTTCTAATATTAGTCAATTTTCAGGTATTCGTACCCGTTATTTGTTATTTTCTAAACCAATACTGGAATAGTAAAAGACCAACGTGAACAGTGGATAGAAAGAGATTTTCATAAAAGGAATAAAATTAAAATTAAACGTTCATTTGAAAATCAGTTACATAACTGGTTTCTTGGTTAACTAGTTTATGATTGTTGAGGTAGATACTCGTACCTAACTTCAGATTAAACCAAAAAGGCACTTACTAATTGAACTAATAATTGTCTATAGCACTAACATTAAATTGAACTTAATATTACTAATTTTACAAGTACTCGCGTAGAACATCAGGTACTGTTCGTAATCATACTATTCATATTCCAGAATAGTGAAACTAACATTGTTCAGACCTTATTGTACTTCCCTCTAAACATGCAGCCTCCGGATCCAATAACGCGTTCCGACTGTTGATGGAGCTGCCACGTTTCTGTAGCGCGTCAGGCATGTTTGCAGAAGCTATTGACTGTTTTTATGCCACCGTTGCTTTGATATTTGAAACATCCCTAAGTATCTACACAATGCGAATGAGTGAGAAGTTTGTGTGATAAAAAAATTTCTAGGAGTATTTTAAATAGTAGTACAGACTAATTTATTTATTTTCACGAAAGAAATTCCACCACAAGAGAGTGTAAGTATTTTTTCATTAAAACCTGTATATAAGAGCGGTCTCAAACACGTTACATATTTTATTATTCCTCACGTTTCGGCCGGCTTGTACCATTTTATATCAAACAATGCATTAAGGATTGTATCTTTCACTTTGTACAAAAAGTTCATTATATTATCATCCTATATTAAATGTGATTTCATATTAATAAGAAAAGGAATCTTATTTTCAGTTATACTTTCCCAGATATTGAAATTTTAGTGAAATCTTTAAAATACATAGTCATTTTATTGGTTTAATTTGAAAATTAGACGTTTGCTGACGGTGAGCGTCAACGGAGGTTGTAGGGGAGATACAACAATAAAAACACCGCTTAATTGGTTCACACAAAACTGCATTGGTACAGGGGGAACGGCAGTCGGCAACGAACTCGCATTCTGGCAGAGATTTGCCTACTAATTACTACATAGTAATTGAGCGATTGTAGAAGTCGAACTGTGGTGGGAAGCCTCGTGACCATCTCGCGCACCCCCTTACGGAAGGCGGAGGAAACAATGCCGGGATTACTCCCTTTCTGTGATGGCGCCACTGTCCGTCAATACAGACGGGTCCTTGGAGTGACCCTTTTGAGCCATGGTTCCGCCTCAGTATACTTCACGCCGCCCTTGCGGTACTAGCCCACGGGGTGTGTTGGGAGGGATCGGGCATCCCCTATTTATAGGAGTTAGTTGCCTTGCGATCTCCTCGTTCCCTGGGGAATTGATTTATTCTTCGCTGTTCCATATTTTACCTAGGTTACAGGTGACAAAGTATATACATATAGGTCAATCATTATTTTGCGCACGGAGTCTAACTAATTGTCTAATTGTATTCCTTACCGAAATATAATTTTAAGCGGACGAAGCCATAGACAAAAGTCAGTAATAATTGTGGCGTAGAATATACATCAGCTACGATGTGACGGTAGCTTAATCGATGTTGCGGTTTTATAATCCCAGATTTTGTGTGTCACAATAAAGATTAACGAGCAGTAACTGATCTAAAGCCATCTCTTCCCGTTGATGTCGTAAAGGGCGACTAAAGGTTAACAAAGTCGCTACCACAAGCCCTGAGGAACTCCGTCGTCTTTAAAACAGTGGACTCGTCAACCCGCTTTTCCAGCATGGCGTTTTAAGGCCATACATCCCTTATGTACAAGACACCTAAGGAGGTCCGTATCCAGTAGTGAATTAGGACTGGTTATGGTATGGTACACCCATCAGATTACACCAACAACATTGCATTTATATTAACATAGTAAACATGCAATTTAAAGCTATATGTCGAAATATGTAATGTCGAAATAAAAAAATTCAATTAAATACATTCCAAGTAAGTTGCCAGTAGTGGCTGGGTGAGTAGAGCTGAAGACCGACTGTGGTGGCGGTCTCTGGGAGAGGTTTATATTCAGCAGTGGAGAGACACGGGCTGATGATATGGTATAAACGTACTGCATTTCCTACTTTATCGTATTTCCCCAATGTACGTACGTGTTTCGGTACTAAGTCAGATATGCCAGAGCCCATTCCCATCCCACCCTATTCTATCGCTCCTCATTTTCCCAACCCTTTCTCCCAATCCATTTCTTAATCCGCAAATGTAGGCAGCGCATCCGAGGGCGTGCCAACGTTTGTCATTCTGGACTAAAGTTGGTATGTATAGCGAATGTCCATGGGCTACAGTACCCATTTACCATCAGGTGGACTGTATGCTCGTCCACCGCCTTTTTTCTATTAAAATAAAATGAAAAACATATCAAATTACCAGGTACATTTTCTTTGTTTCAGCTATGTCTGATACCTATAAACTAGTCGCTGCCAGAAATAGATCTGTGTACGTGTCGCCTATTTTCTGTATTTATGTAAAGATGCCGTACTGTATACTATATCTATACTAGTCCGTATTTTACTATATGCATATACGCAAATCCTTTGTAAAGCTTTGTAATTTCACAGCCAATCTATCACAATAATTATATCGCTGGCAGATAATCCTGATTATCTCTATGTACTGACAAGTCGAGCGTATATACCGGACGATTGCAATAGTAACCGCAAACCGATGAATATGTTTTGTATGGAAACACCCTCTTTACTATGTAACTACTGAGGACTATTTTGTTTGTTATCCATTCATCCCCCAACAATGACAAACTAATGAACATTACCGTTTACGGACTTGATTTACATTCAACTACATATATATCCACACATATTATTACATATATTAGATTACATACATATATATCCATATATAGATATTACATATATATTCAGTATTAATCCAATCCAGCAATTCAACGTATAGCTCTATTTAGTTTTTTCCGCATATGCAGTGTCTACATAAATCTAATAGGTTTGAGGGTACAAAGTACGCAACATATTATGTATTGTTTTTTCAGTCTATAAATAAAACAAAAAAATTAATCGTAATGAAATCTTGCATGAGGGAATGTTAAGCTAAGGAGAACTGTACCAATTTGTACAAAAGTATACAAGATGTGACTAAATGAAATGTCACGTAGATATTATTTTTCCGGGCTCTGTGAATAAAAGTAAAAAAAAAAAGTTTTTGTGAAACGATTTCCGTACATATTAATTAACTCAAAATCAATAACGGAATCCATGGTTTTAAGGCTCTGAAAATTATCGGTTACATCCTGTATAAAGGATTAACTAAGAAATACTTGCACCCTTTAAACACTGAAATTCAACACATTCTTCATACAAAAATAAAAACTTTTATGTTACTTTAATATGTAATCGACTCTGTGAAACGGAAAATTATGCAACGTTCTGAAACTGTTGAGGAACAGAAATTACAAGGGGGCGATGTCACAGAATAACTAATAGTACAAGTACAGAAGACTCATTCCCTAAGAATGCTCCAAAAAACTATAAAAACATACTTACAAAATAAAATTCTGTTCAATGCGAACCAAATTGAATTTTACGCGGATCCGAGAAATATGTTACAATGAACCGCTGAAGGTCACGCACATAGTTAGGTATAACATAACTAATTATAGTAGTTTTTTCGTTTTAAAATATAATTTTAAATTTCTTCAAAAATAAAATTAAATTAGAAGTGTTAAATCTTACACACTTACACCTACCTACTTACACAATTTCGCCAACAAACTGTCATATCAGTTTGGCGGAAATATATGTATACCTACTATTTAAGTTTCTTTTGAATAAATAAAATAAAAAAAAAAAAAATATGCTGGTAGTTTTTAAAGGCTTTTGTTTGCGCGTACGTTACATAAAGCTCGCGCTAATCGACTGAAATAAACCCCTGCGCAGGGACCCGCCGCTGTAAGCTGTGTATTTTCGTACCTAAAGTGCGGAGTGGGCCAGGCTTGGAGGTCTATTGAACAATGATAAATAATACAAAATAGACGAGACGAAAAAGATTTATTTGAAAAAAAAAAACTTCAGATAAACGTCCTAGAACGTTATTAGTTTTAATCGGTGTCAAGAAGGCGCGGGTATTTTTTATTCCAGCCTGTATAGACACACCAATAAATACAGGATGCATCCAAATCTTACCCGAAGCTAAAAAAAATATTAAGAACCATTGTGGTCGCAACGCAAGGATTCCTTTCCAACAATAATGATGTATCGTGATTGATGCGACCCTTTTATATCATTTCGATCACGAATAGCCTAAGATCCGTGATGGATGTAAAGTATGGTATCGTGACGCCATGTTGCTCTATGATTTAAGTGACGTCAAGCTTTTTAACTTTCTCTGGCTTTGCTTGCATGACATTTTGTTTCTTTATCGCTTTCATGAATTAAATTTCAAGGGCCCTGGTGTTGCACGTGTCCATGGGCGGCGGTGACCACTTACCATCATGCAGTCCAGCCCGCTCGACTGTTGTATATTCTATAAAAAAATGTCAGACCCGAGACCTTTTGCACAGCAAGAAGGGTCACTACTAACTGCGGCAATTGGTCGACAATTAACTGACTCTGTTCGAAAAGAGTGGGATGATAAGTTCCTGGCCTAGGAAAGATATACTCAGTTTAACGTAACGAAGTGTTTTTTATTTTTCGACATAGTCTCCTTTAAGCTCTACCCACTTAGTCCATCTTCGCTCCAAAGCATTTTATGGAGGGCATCCTCCATAAAATGAGTTTCTTCAAGGCCGGCAAAATACTCCTCTACAGCAGTTATAACGGCATCATTCGTCTCAAATTTCTGTCCGCCTAAAAAAGTTTTGAGCTTAGGGAACAGGTGGAAGTCCGACGGTGCTAGGTCACGCGAATAAGGTGGATGGGGCAACAATTCGTAGTGTAATTCGTTGATTTTTGTCATTGCCTTAACGCATGTGTGAATCCTTGCGTTGTCTTGGTGAAAGATTATTTTTTTTCGAGTCAGACCTGGTCTTGTTTGCTGAATACATTCCTGTAACTTGTGTAACAGATCAGCGTAGTAGTGGCCGGTAATAGTTTGACCCTTCGCAAGGTAATCTGTCATCAAAATTCCCTTCGCATCCCAAAATACAGATGCCATCATTTTCCCTGCCGATTTCACAACTTTGGCTTTCTTTGGAGCCGAACACCCAGCTTCTGTCCACTGCTTTGTTTGAATTTTGGATTCAGGTGTATAGTGGTGGACCCACGTTTCATCTGTTGTTACAAATCTTCGCAAAACATCCACTTTATTACTCTTAAAACGATTCAAAAAGTGTTGGGAGTCTTGCATACGAATTCGTTTTTGATCGAGAGTAAGCAAGCGCGGCACCCAACGGGCGGATAGCTTTTTCATATGCAATTCTTCACTCAGGATATGATGTACCCGTTCTTTCGAGATGCTTACACTGTCAGCTATTTCGGATAATTTCAATATTCGATCGTCCAAGACCATCTCATGGACTTTGGAGATCATTTCTGGGGTGGTGACGCTTTTTGGACGTCCGGATCGGGATTCATCTTGGACGCTTGTACGGCTCGTCAAAAATTATTGATCCCTTTAAACCCTTCATATGAAGAAACTTTATCACTGCTCTTTGTTCAATTTTAACCATTTTGTGAAAAATTCAACACAAGATTTTCTAAAATGTCAGATTATTAAAAAGTATTAGAGCCGTCGATTTCAAATTTAGAATATGGATAGCTAGAAATCTCTTTTGTAAAATGAGATATTTTTTTAAATATATGTTCCTTTTAAATAGTTTAGGCCAGATACTTATCATCCCGCCTACGTATCTTAAATATTGAAGATAGTAGATTTTACTCTAAGGAAATTTTATTTCATTTTATATGACTTAATTACATTCGTAGATTATAAATATTATTATTATATTTTTAAACGGGCAGCAAACAATAATCCACAATACAACTTGTTTTTGAATTACTGAGGTAAATAATTATGTATTACTAAGAAAATCATTATCAAGTCGAAGTACCAAGTCGTTACCAATCATTACCGATATATTTATTATCACCAGAGAATAGAAAATAAAACAGCAGATTTTATTTTCATTAATTTATTTATCTGTGTTGGACAATGTACGTATTTACACACTATACCCATTAACAGAAAACAGAAGCATATGGTTAATTCTTCTTTACATATGTCTTCGTTAAATTACGCATAGTATTCGGACATTGGTAGATAATAGAATGATTTTTAGAATAATTCTGTAAGATAATCTAGATTAAATCTTTTTAATTTTTTAATCGTGAAAATTAAGTTTCTTGCACAAAAGGCAGGGTTTCATTCCCTTTAATAACTAAAATTTGGGTCCGTGGAGTCCTAGTGTCCTTCCTCTATTTAAGAACCTATCAGTGTACCTGTTTGACAGCATAAGTGACCCTAAGCCCGCAAAGCCCTCCGTGATTGGAGGCTTGTATCCTATAAGCAGGACGCTATAGTCCGATACAGTATATACAACAAATACCTACATAGAATTCATTTTACCGGTAACGTCAAATCCAGACATCTAATATTTTTCTGCACGAAAGGGCCCTCAGCCCTCAAGATAAAACCCAAAAAATAACAAACTCTATTAACGTTTATCCTTTCTGAGCGGTTGTTTCTCATGCCCCCGTAAGTCCTCATGTCTCGAGCCGATTGGCAAGAGGCAAGAAAATCAGTGACTCGTGCGTAAGGGGCAAAATATTTCGTCTACTTATTGCATGATATACGCGGAGCTTAGCATTTGCCGTTTCCCACTTCTCTTCCTCGTGTCGGGAATCGACATTATCGTAAGTGGTTGCGTTGTGACCGATTTTGTTATGTGTTTTCTTTATAGAAAGAGAGAAAAGCAGCTTAATTATTCCTCTTAGCAGTAACAAATCTGAAAAGAAAAAAATATTTTGGCCGAGTGCATCAAAATACCAGATAAACCCATATGACTCCATTTAATAATTTGCTGTCCGGATTGTCGACGATCCCACTCTAATAGGCGGTTTAGAATCGTTCCAAGAAATATTAGTATCACTTTGTGTTTTCTAACTGCTGTATAATAGGAAATTACGAATTACCGATCACCAAATTCGGGTTTTTATCATCGCATCTCTCTTCAACAAACCGCGATTCATCCGTACTTCCACGACAAAGGCTTTTGCATACAAGGCGATCTTCAAGTTTATACCGCGAACCCGAAGTTGCGGAATAAACATGGGTCTCTTCAACAAAAGTGTCTCTTCAATATCGGCAGCGCTTCCCTATTCTCGTGTTACAAGTGTCCCTGGACGGTGACAACCTCATCGTAAAAATCTGAAGACATACCTACTTACGGTATACGTGCCAGACTTTACGCATTGAATAAAATTAACTGAGCTTGACCTGTCAAGCATTATGACCTTTGACTTTTTTATCTTTTTGTATTCTGATCCCTATCGTTTCAAAAACAGCTTGTTGATTTAAAAACGTCCAATTTCTTTCCGTGTCGGATCAAGTGGCGAACCACACTTATAAAGCGAATGTGTATCGGCGATAACTCGTCCCCAAATTAAAGGGGGGTACTGGCCTATTGGACGTCTCCATTCGACCATTTGTTATTGTATTCCGTTTGTTTTTTTTCCTTTCGTCCGGCTGGCTAACTTTAAAGGGGTACGAGCGACACCGAAATTCGCTTAGTTTTTTATAGACGCGAAGCGAAAAACTGTTCAACTTCGAGTTTTAAATGGCTTTTCGTTTATTTCATTTTTAGTTGGATTAAAAATGCAATATATTGGACATGGGATAGATTGCGTTGTTACGTTTGTTGCTCACAGACCCGCGATCCCGCTGTACCCTCCATAAGCCGAAGTCCGTTTCTTCCACCGATCTACCTGCGCTACCACTCTTTGTTCTTGGCTGAGTGCCTTCTGCGCTCGCTCCAAACCACACATGTCCGGTGACTCTTGAAAGGCAATTAGGGTCACAAGAATTTAGCCATTCCGAAAACAAACAAAAAAACTTTTGTTAGAATACAGTGTTGATAGTATTCCCAATTCCATCAAAAACTGGTGTAAGGGGATGACGAAAGTTCCTCCCCCCGGTAATATTCCTCATTAGGAAATGGGGAACTTGTTCAATTTTTTGACACGTGGATTTCCTCACAATGTTTTCCTTCATCGCGGAGCTAATGATTGATATAATTAAAAAAATATTTAATTATATCTGTATCAATTTTTAGATTCACAGTTTTATTTCATAAAAACAAAGTTCATACAATTTAAATCTCATTTAATACTTAAAATAAATAAATAAAATAAAAATACAATAATCGTTTATTGTAGGTACAAATTGTAGTTTTTCTCACTTTAAAAATTAATATTAACATGTTGGGGCTGTTATTCAACAAAACTGATTAGCTATCGGTTTTATACTTATGAAACAGAAACATTTATAATGAACTCAAGCCAAAACCGGTTGGAAAACGTAACCGGTTTCCAGGCGTCGGTGCAACGAAGTAAAAGTATTATCGAAATAGGTTGAGTGCTGTGTAAAGGCAAGGAAATAACGAAGCCAAAAATACTGAAATGCTGTGGACTGAAAATAACCCTTATTTCTTTTTTTGTATTTTTGTGTGATAACAGCTTTCGCTACAGTAAATATTAACAAGATTTGTGATGAACTGACTTTCTAGATTTTAAATCTAGGTCCGGTCACGGTCGGAAATATAAAGAGGTCGACTTATAAAAAGTATTTAAATAGATAGATAAAACTTTATTGCACACAAAACCATAACAGTCATTTTTTACAAGCTTTACACTTCCTCTAAACTTACGACTTTGAAATTTTGCATGCTTGTTCAGTTCTGATGACAATACACTAAAATGATAGAAATAACCTGATGCTGCAGCCAGGATTGTCTCCTCACGAGGGCCCTCCTCAACGGTTAGTAGCACGGACACGAAACTTTGCATATACGTTTGATTTTGATAGCTATACATGATCTTCACCATGTACTGATGCTGTAGCCGGGATTGTCTCCTCATGAGGGCACTCCTCAACAATTAGTAGCAGAGATACGTAACTTTGCATGTAGGTTTAATTTTGATAGCTAAACATGATTTAAGCCATGAACTGATGGTGCAGCCAGGATTATCTTCTCACGAGGGCACTCCTCAACGGTTAGTAGTAGCATGCACATGAAACTTTGCAAAACAAAACATGATTTAATACTGTAATAATTAATATTATATATATTATTAATATTATACTATATATTATTTTATATTGAAGAACTGGATTGCACAAAATTAACCGGCAAAAGACCTTGCAACAATGATGCGTTACTTGAAATGGATAGATTGAGAAAAACTAAAAAGGTGTAAATAAAATATTATAAAAAAAAGGTTTTTTAAAAACAAGCTTTTATGCAAGCCATGTACTAAAACGACTAAAATAAGTTTATATTGAATTATTTGTTCTCAACAAGCTTGTCGCGCGAATTGTAAATGGTACCTACTTTTATGAATATTTCACGACAGGCTTTTTGAGAACAAATAATTCAATATAAACTTATTTTAGTCGTTTTAGTACATGGCTTGCATAAAAGCTTGTTTTTAAAAAACGCTTTGTTTTATATTATTTTATTTTCTATTCATATTATGGCAATGGTGCAATTAGCACATTCTGCCGGTGTCAAGTTATCCTTCGTAATAAATCATTTCGAAGTCGAGAACGTAAGTCGGGAATCGCTCAGTAAAGCGATAGTAGGTGTACTGAGGACAGAAGAGGACTCCTTTGGACGCATACGAAAAACTCAGTCCCACGCCTTCATTTGATTATCACAAACATAACGCACAAAAATACACTGTCAACATTAGACCATAAAACGCACAATACACAATTTATCTAATAATTAATCAAAACTCGACTTCACTTCTCAAGTTCCCGCCAAAATGTCCAATAACAGACACAGAAGACACAAGATGCACAAAAGGCGGTCTGTAGATTACATTATGAAAATTGATTATTTAATTAGGTAGTAGTTCATCAAATTATATGGAAATTACTCCCAAAACTTACATATTGAAACTCATTCCCTAAAGAATTTCAACTCCCCAAGGCCTTAACCCTAAAGTCCTCACACGTCAAACACAAACGTCCAAGTTAGTTAAACTGTTAACTCGGTTAAATCTAGTTATTATTACAAATGGCGGTCGCCGTTAAATGACGCGATTTGATTTGCTAATTCAATCATCCGCGTATACTGTGTACATTGGGAATTCATGTGGCGGACGCCTGTTACACCATAGCGTAACATAAACTGAATTTTTGGAGCTGCTGGTTGCTGGGCGCACTCGACAGATTAAGACACAGTTAATCATGAGCACAGTTTTAATATTTTCCTCTCGTCACCGCCGTCGCAGGGCGCCTTTCCCTAACATCGTCACTGAGGTGGGTACGACCACGTTTGAATTCACTGAACCAGTCATAAACAGTGGCAATGGATGGGGCTTCATCACTAAATGCTAACTCAAGTCTTTCATAACTTTGTTTTTGGTTTAGCGCGCAACGAATGTCGTAAAATGTCGTTGAACGAAAATGTTCTGTTGTTAAATTCATTTTTCCGCAAACACATAATTTTCAAATTGCCTTCAGAAATAAAAAACAAACGACAGCTTTGACAGTTTAATGGCGTTTGACAAGCAAGGGGTTCCATTTATTTGTTTTAGGGGGTCCAAATTAGAATTTGTTTTAATTGTATTGTAGCCAGAATTAGCCAGTTCTAAAAACTTTTAGTTTTATTTATCGTAGGTTATGGAACGCAATTTTTAGACAATACAATTTGTACAATATTATGTGGATCTTACAGAAGACAACCGTTAAATATATTGCATTCCTCCCTTACTCCTGTTCCTCCCTTGTACGTACGTGTTCAGGTAATGGAATGGAAAGTATAATGGATTTTAACGTTGAAATAAATATGTCTGTCTTCTTTATATCGGACTGTTCACATCGGAATAGTTCATTATATAAAGATAAGTATGGATCACCAAAAGCACTGCGCATATTACTTAGGGCTTCTTGCCAATTTGACCCTTGGGGCTTCATGTTCTACCACCACGTTGTAGCTTCACCTGTTAGCAGCATAAAATATCAGCGAAGGGCGTCCCTAAAAAAAATTCGCACAATTCTTGGATTGAGAGAGCACAAGTACGCAAACTAGCAACTAATTATTACCTAACGTTTAAATGACATAATTTACTGTGTAAAATTTCATTATTGGTATTTGTTAATCATCTCTCGGCTACAGAAATAACATTAACAAGTTAATTTAAAAAAAAGGCCTTTTTCAAAATGCAGTGCTTGATAATACTGTGAAAAGTAGATTTCAAATCTTGCTGAAGAAACATTTGGTAAAATCGGTGTAATACGCGTGCTTCCATTTTAATGGCAGAGACAAATTATTTTATACCCTAAAGTTTACGCAATAAGGTGACTTTTCCACATAAATTAACAGTTTAATTTCTGTAATAATAGTCAAGACCTCCACTAAACTTATTAGGCAACATAATATCTTAGGGCAACATATATTGCCGTCTCTTAAAACACTGTCTCGCTCTTACGTATGCATTAGATATATATAAGTATTGAGATACTTTTAAACAAATATACAATACAACCAGCCCTCTTAGTATCCACCGCTGGACACGGGTCTCCTCATTCACATCATCGTGTACATGAAGGATGTATGGCCTTAAAACATGCGTGAGGAATGTGTGGCCTTAAAGCGTGCACGGATATGTGTGGCCTTAAAACGTGCATGGGGGTGTATGGCCTTGAAACTTGCATGAGGGATGTATGGCCTTAAAACGCCACGCTGGTGAAGTGGGTTGGCGAGTCCACTGTTTTAGAAGTGGTGTAGTTCCTCAACGCTCATGGTAGCGGCTTTGTTATCCCTTAGCCGCCTTTTACGGCACCCATGGGAAAAGATATGGTGGTTCTATTCTGTAGCCGGCCGACACCAGGAGACACTTTTAAAATAGATAGGTAAATAGGTGTGAAAATCGCGAAAATCTCAAATAATTATATATATATATATATATATAGCGTGAAAACTAGCTACGCCTTATTAACAGTGTTTTTTTTTTTGTAAAAACTAACAGTATTTGTTCTAACTAAGATCTTTAATTCAGTACTTTTTTTTCACATAAACATACAACCACATAGGCACAATTACACCGATTTACACATGACAGTCATAATAGCGTTAGCGAGTAGTACAGAGTAACAAATACAGACATTTCATATAAAAAAAATAACTTAAACAAATGACGGCATTTCTCAACTCGAACACCAAATAGTTGAAACGGTGTGTTAAGATGTGAATAGAAAAAAAAACATCTGATTATCTTGAACGTGAAATTCGGTACGAATATTCTTTAATACAAATAATTGCACACGGGTCTCGCTGTTTTTCAAATTTGTGTCAGGAAGAGATAAATTTCGTCTCAAATTAACGCCATCTACAATTAACAAATAAATAGATTTTTTTCTATACCAAATACTACGCGGCAATAATAAAATAATATCTACTTAAGTATTAACTTAGTGGTACGGACCGGGTATTTGAACTCACGACCTCACGAATGACAGTCGAAAATAGATATATCCAAGCTATCACCGCCTTTACTTGTATTTTCCGCTAAAGAACATTAGATTCACTTCAAAATAAATTTCCACTACGAAGTTCAGTACAAACATTATGTAAATAGTTTCCGCCGCTCTGTTTGTTTCCTCATAACTTGGGACAAAGGCGCCGCCATGTGACGCCATTTTGTTACAAACGCGATTCAAATGATATAAAGTGTAAGTTGATAAGTCAAAATAAACTGTATTTCAAGGGCACCGTTTAAAAGTTTCATGTTCGTGTTATTGCTTCAAACATCGAAATATTACTTTGATGTTGAAATTAATTTCTCTGAAACTATCGACTATTGAAAGGTTTAAATCGTTAATTTAAATAATAACACCATTACTAACACATTTTTTGAGGGGGAGAGTGCACGCTGCAATCCAACAGCCGCTGGGCGCGCTCGACCGTTCACGTTACCCTTCTCTCACAGAAGACTACCTTGAAATGTACTGCCTTTCCCACTTTTATCTTATTTCCCTAATGTACGTACGTGTTTCGGTAGTGAGTGAGATGTGCCAGAACCCATTCCCATCCTATCCCTCCCCATTTTCCGGCAGTAGGCAAAGGTAGGCAGGACATCCGGGGTTGTGCCAACGTTTGTCATTTTGGACAAATGTTGGCATGTATCGCGAATGTCTATGGGCGACAGTATCCACTTACAATCAGGCAGACTGTATGCTCGTCTGCCGCCTTAGTCCATAAAAAAAAACATGCACTTTGTCTCATGGTCGAGGGAATTGGCGATTCTACTCTTTTAGTGGTGGTATAATTCCTTGGGGCTTGTTATAGTGGGTTTGTTATTCCGTAGTTGGCTTTTACCATACCACACGGCGACCTTTGGCCACATAGCCAAAGTAATACAACGTCCTAGATCTTATTTAAAATTTTATATTTACGAGTATTTTTCCAGTTATATATTTTCGAGAGTTAACTTCTGAAAAAAAAGCCTAAAAAGATTAACGTCTATCTATATATACAAACTATATATGATATTGACTGTGTCCTTGACACTATTTTTCTAATTTGATAACGTCGGAAAATAGCAAGGTCTCCCTTCCGATTTCCCTTCAGCTGTTAGGTAGATAACTAACAACCGACCTACTTACAGATCAAATTCTTCAAAAGAATTTGAAGGTACATAGGAATTTCAGTCAAATTTAGCAATGTACGACCCAATCTATTGGTGTCAAACACTATATAGTACCCGAGCCCAATATAAAGCGGCGGTTACATATGTCTCGGCTATCAATCTTCCATTGTGGACATACGTGGACCGGGGAAATATGATTTGGGATCTTGAATAGCCCGACAGTTTTTTGTGAACGGTAACGATCTTTGTAGATGTAAAGTGTGACTGGAAGAGTCATTTACTATTTGAAACCATTATTATTTAAAAATGCAGAAGTTTAATTTCAAATGTACTTAATTATTTACGTTTTAACTCATAATTAATTAGTGGCGACAGGTAGGTTTAGGCGCTACACGAGCGAGACTCTCCATCCATCCGACGATTCCATCCTACACTGAGTAAACTATACGAGACAATGATTATTTCATCAGCGTATCGCCGCAACTCGCAAGGACTCGCTGCGTATCCGTATCGCTGAGTATAATTTCGATCATTCTTTGAACAGTGCAGTTCATTGTTCGACGGACACGTGGCGAGCCGCGGCGAGTCCGTGGCGTATTACTGGTTGACTGCCACACGTCGTATCGCCGCGCTAAAATCGCAGTGTGGAGAAAGCTAATATAGTTACTATTAAAATCAGTGGCACGGCGAGATTATCGCCGCGAGGGACTATCTCGTGTAGCTGGCACCTCACGTTAACTTTCAGATTTCACTATATTATGCATATGTGAGTTAATGTGAGTCTGTGCGTTTTTGTGTTTCCTTATCCTCAAGCACAAGCTTTTCACACGAGTACGCGTCTGTTTTTCATGACTACATTGAAATATCTATAATATAAATTAATAAATGTAATAATATTTGCTATGCAAAATTTGTTTATAATTCAATTTAATTTGTTTATATACAATGTGCGTTACAATAGGTGGTAAATACATAATCAGATCTACACATTTGCCAATAATGGCGTGCAAAATTACATGTATCTTACATAAAAATACATAAATGCTTACAAATAACACAAAGAAACCCAACACCATACTTAATAAATAACATCAAATTAGCCCCATTTTTTTATTTCCGTAACTTTTGACAATAATTCACTGAATGTACAAAATAATTCGCTTGTAAGCCATTTTCTTTAAACAACCATTATTCATATGTTGCATCCACTATAACTAAAATTAATAAATTCATTAATCTTGTAAAAACACTCAAACTTAAGTCATGTCAAATATCGTGTTTTTAAAAAAAATGTATAGAAATAAAAAGAATTGAAGAAAAAAACACTGACTTTTCTACATTTTTTAGGACACATCTAGAAAACGTATAGCAGCGTAACCTATTATATAGGATGTTCGTCCAAATTTTTGCAGTGGAAAAATATACCGAATGTCCGTCCTGATTTTTTATTGTAAATATAATCTTCTGTGAAACATGCTCTATAAAAGATTTTTTTTATACGCACCGTGGGACAAACGTGCAGTCAATAGAAAAAAATAGAACAATTTTGTATAATTTTTTTACGGAAAAATGCGGCAGACTAGCATACAGTCCACCTGATGGTGGATAAATAAGGTACACATATAAGAAATAAAAAAGGGAAATAAAATTAGAATATCAAGTTGATTTTATCAATTGTCATGACTCTAAGAGAATTATTATTCTAATTATTATAATCATTTATAAAGAAATAATAATAACATTATAGACATAATTTATAGAAAGAAGATGGAAGACATTTAACTCCATTTAACACCAGGTGGGTACCTGGTGTTAAATGGAGCTATGAACGAATATAGCAAAATATCTCAACATCAATCAAGAATGACAAATGTTGGTACGTCGACAGATGCGCCGCTTACCTAGTTTCATTTATTCATTGAAATCCATCCAGTAGATGGATTTCAATGAATAAATCTGATGCGCGATCAGACAGACAAACAAAAATTCTAACCATAGTTGTATTGGGCTCTGTATCACTTGTACTTTATAACGCAATTAATTTATCAAAAAATATTCAATGTATATCACGGCTCCGATACAATTTTATTATACACATAGATTTGCAAAAAAAAAACTAAATGTTAACATAATATTTTTGTTAACATCACTGTTACCTTACCAGATAAACACACTGACGTAATGACACAATGATTTCCTCACAATGTTTTTCTTCACCGCTAAGCTAGTGTTACTTGAAATCTTAAGTTTTAAGAGGAAATTCCAGTGGTTTGATAATTAAGTTTAAAGCGCTCATCACATTTTACTCTTACGTCCCACCAGACCATGTGAATGTCATGCAAAAGCATGATACCAACTGAAACTGCACAATATCTAAATAACATGAACCTTAAAGACCTTTCTAAATTTCTTTACACGCGTAAACATGTCAAAAACAGTCATCATCAACCTTTAACCTTTGACCTTTGAATTCATTGGATACGGTTCTTTAGAAAGACCCCTTTTAACAATGAAGAATTTCTGCAGGGGTTAGAATAACGGTTCTCAGGTATGAGTCATTGACAGAATATTATCCGAATCATATAAAGGTAATTCTCCGGCTCTATGACCATGTCTAGAGTATTTTTTTTTATGGACGAAGGCAGCGGACGAGCGTACAGTCCACATGATAGTAAATATCCCTCCTATCCCTCTCCATTTTCCCAACCCTTTCTCGCAATCCATTCCTTTAAACTACTTACCATCAGGTGGACTGTATGCATGCCTGCCGGCTTTTTCTATAAAAAAGTGGATAGTGTAGCTCATGGACATCCATGATACATGAAAAAATTAGTCCAAAATGACAACCCTCGGTACGCCCCCGACTGCGCTGCCTACTTGTATTTGAAGAAATGGTTGGGAAAATAGAGAGGGCTATGATGAGATGAAAAGACATTTTGCGTTCACCGACTCTGGCATATCTCACTCACTACCGTATTGAGAAAATAGGATATAATGGGAAATACAGTACTTGAAAATAGCTTTTAACGACCGCGTAGGTAGACTCGCACCGATTTACATAGATGTAAGTATCTAATAGTAGTGGTTCAATTAGCAGCTGTTTATAATGGGAGTATACAGTATTGACGTTCGTAGTAGTGTGTAGTGAGTCATACAGAGTGACAAAGTCAGAGAATCCATATTAAAAAAAAATTTTTTTTTAGGAACAATTTCAAATTCAGTCAAAAGTCGTAAAATAAAAGTTGTTAGTTTTAATGATACAACTTCAGTGTTAAGAGAATGCATGTATTTTTGTTTAACCCTGTTTATTCGATTTTTTGTCCGTCTGTATATCTATCTGTTTGTCTGTTTGAACGCGCATCACACAAAATCAACTGGACGCAGAAGCCTATGTGCTGAGTTAACATTTTGGATACTTTTTATTTATCTATTTAAACGAGTCTCAACACGTATGTTTACCTTATTTATTTTAATCGACGTTTCGGTTGAGTTGGTGCACCAACCGTGGTCACGAACTATCTGAAGAGGCGGCTAGTCTGCGTCGAGCATTGCGAGCGGTTTTATCAACTACCCGCAATTGGTTTTCACAGTCCAGAAAGTTGGGGCACATACCACTCACAATATCTGAAGTAACGTCAGACGAAAAATAAAGAGGTTTAATTTTATTATATTTATTAATAAGAAAAAAAATATTTTTTTTTATTCTTAGATATGTGTGAAAAACGAAAAATCCCAAATGTTATAGCTAAGTTTTATCCAGATCCATTATAGAGTTCCCACGGGAACCACGAACGAAGTCGCTGGCATTGCTAGTTTGTCATAAATTAGATGTTAGGTATAAAGTAAGTCGGTTAATACATGTCAGTACTCTATGTCACCTGAAGTACCTGTCCATATATTCCGTGAAAATATTACCCACTCTTTTCCACTTTGTTTTATTCTTCCAACTAAAAGAACCACTCAGCCATTACTCTAGAAACTGTTACTACACGTAAAATAACACATTAGTATCAACATGTGGTAGGTACATACACATCGCCTAAGGCGTGTGCATACTGCTGGTGATGAGAGGATCACAATTGGGGACATACAGCGCCGAAGTTTGGTGAATGTTTTTTGTAATTGATATATTCGCAACTTGACGTACGAGGGCGGTGTTAGATCATGAGATCTTGATTCCCGTTTCACATCTCTTTAACTATGAAGTTGAAATGATTCGCGTGAGCGTGTGATTCCCGTGGGAACTCTATAATTGCTCTGGATAAAAAGTGCCCTATAACATTTCAGATTTTCGCATTTTCCACACATATCAACAAGCATATTAATCAGATTTTAATTTATTTTAAATAATAAACGCCGCATAATAAATAATGGCGAGTGTTGTAAAAGAAATAAATAAAGCCATACATCACTCATACACTAGACAATATGTATGAGGTCGTCTATATCTAGTATTATACACCTTATAGGCCCAAGAATTATGTTCAACGGCATCCACCACTGTTACATCCGTTTCTCGCGTTTTGGTTACGTCTGAAAATCAGCGCTGTATGCTGTTTTTACGGTATACAGCTTGTGCTGAGACGAATACCCTTTCGACACACATGGAACAGCGCAGTTTTTATCGCCCTGTTTTTAATTTCATTTTTTTGTTTGCATAACTATGTTTAATTAATTTTTAGAATAAGACATTGTCACGCTATTGCGATCACTTGTGTGTATGAAATAAAAATTTCTATCTATCTATCTTTCTATCAGTAGTAGACAATAAAGACCCGGTTATAATTACGGTTACCTAACAGTAAAAATATCATTATACAAATAAAAATAGTGGACATTTATAAAATGGTATTTATAAAATTAAATAGTTTCAGCCAAATTGTGGCTCGCCATTTCCCACGGCCGTATGTCCGCTAATGCCGTGGCCAGCACAATACATAATGCATAATCTACTCTTGCAACTATATCCTGCAGAGAGATGTATTAAACTCCAACCTGTAGCGCTGCCTTCCGGCGCTTACGTTCTCTCCGGGATTACTAGATTTGATTTCAACATGCTACTCGTATGTAATTTTGATATAAAATTTTGACGTCCTACAGCATGACACAAACCACCTTATCTATAATGAAACATGACGTATAACTAAGACGTTCAAAATGTGTAGAGGGAGAGTGCACGCTGCATTCCCACAGATGCTGGCCACGTTACCCCACTCCACAGTAGACTAGATTGAAATGTACTGTATTTACTACTTTATCGTATTTCCCCAATCTACGTACATGCTTCGGTAATGAGTGAGACATGCTAGCGCCCATCCCATCGTATCCTATCCCTCCCCATTTTCTCAACTCTTTCTCTAAATCTATTCCTTAATCTGTAAAGGTACGCAGCGCATACGGGTACGCGCCAACGTTTGTCATTCCGGATTGATGTTGGCATGTATCGCGGATGTCTATAGACGACAGTATCCACTTACCATCAGGTGGACTGTATATTCGTCTGCCGTCTCTTTTCCATAAAAAAAACAATTTACTAAATACTACAATGTACCACAATTGGGCTCCGTCTGTTTACGTCATGACAAGCATAGAGTACGCGGGCATGAGTTAAGGCTACAAAGAATGTTTGACATAAAAGCCTTACTACCACTGTAACAATATACTCTTACGAGTAGTCAGGACTACTCGTAAGAGTATATTGTTACAGTGGTAGTAGTAGTGGTAGTGGTAGTGGTAAATTCTCCTGTCTACATTTCGATCTATAATCGTGTAAAGATCTGTACACCTCGATAAAGCCTTGTGTATGTTTGTATGTTTGTAAATATCTCATAAAACGCATGCAATTGCTCATGTTACTGAAGTCCGGTTGTATAACAATACAATTGTAAAAAACACCTTATTAGGTTTTTTCCTTCTAATTCCTTTACTGATAAAAAAATTGCTGGAATGAAGACTGAGTGTCATTTATTTCCTAAGAGCCCATCAACCGTCTGAGCAAACGTCGCACCACTTGATTACAAACAGAGTGGTCAATCAATAGAACGGATTACCTAAGGACTTCATATCATCTGAGAACGTTAATGAACTCAAAAATAAACTCCAATAATATCTTAGAGCACAAAAACAGACATAGACGCATCAGCGCAATCTGCTTGTACAATATGTAATAATATAAAGAGAACTGTCCTGACTGACTGACTGACTCATCAACGCCGAAACTGCTCAAGCTAGAAATATGAAATTAAAAATTATAGCTTCCTTTTACAACACAAACACTCACTAAGAAGGGATTTCGCTCAATTTACCCTTTGAAGAGATGAAACGCGGTGTCAAACTTTGTATAGAAAAAAATATTCAATAGTTCTATTAATATGAAACTTGATATAAGTAATAATATAGTACCTACCTATGTGGTAATTAGTTCTAAGGGTCTTATATATATTTATTTCAGAATCATGCCTAGGACTTATAGGATGCTTCTGGGGTCTCGAGACTATAGAAATTATAAAGAAGAGAAGTTAGAAGAAGCTCTGCAACGAATATTAAAGGGAAAATTATCGATTAAATTGGCTTCCAAAACATAAAATCCAACAGCCGCCGGGCGCACTCGACTGGCCACGTTACCCCTCTCTCACAGAATACTACCTTGAAATCTACTGCATTTCCCACTTTACCATATTCCCCAATGTATGTACGTGTTTCAGAGCCCATTCCCATCCTATCCCTTCCCACGTCCCCAACCCTTTCTCCAAATTCATTCTTTCATCAACAAAGGTAGGCAACGCATCCGGGGGCATGCCAAAGTTTTCTCATTTTGGACTAATGTTGGCTTGTATCGCAGATGCCTATGGGCGACAGTACCTACTCACCACCAGGTGGTCTGTATGCTCGTTTGCCACCTTCTTTCTATAAAAAAAGAAATACCTTATGCGACGCCATATTAAAAACCTGAGGCTGAAACGTTTTTTAATGAAAATGAGGAAATTGCCATTTAGAATGCAGTCGCAAAGTATGGCGACTGGGGGTTGCTATTTACAACAATGGACCTTAGCGAAAGCATATTTAGATAGAAAAGGCAGAGATCTCTCCAAATTTAAAAACAACTTGCCAGGGCCAGATTGGGCTGACAGTATTTTTAAAAGATACAAATATTCATATAGCAAACAAATTAATGCAAACATAAAATTTAAAAAAACAGTTTGGATGAATATTTCAGTAATTTAGAGAAATGTGTAAAAGGGGTTCCTAGCACCAATAGTTTTAATTACGACGAGTCCACAATATGGCTGATGACCGTGATAAAAATACCGGAATTTAATATCCTGAGTGAAATATCCTGAAAATGTACAAAAATCTTTTCTAAAAGTTCTAAATCTGTCATGTGGCTCCGCAGATGCTGTTCTCCTACCGCCCCATATAAAATTTATAAGAGCGTTCATCTTTATGATACGTGGAAAGAAAAAGGACCATGTGGTCGATCATGTTATACTAAACTATGCTGCTCACAAGGCTCACGTTGTACCAGAACCATGAGCGAATGGATAGACACTGTTTCGTTTAGATATGGGTTTAAAACTTGTTTTTACCCCATGCAAAGAGACTTTCAGGACGAAAAGTTTTAATTGGAGACAACCTTTCAGCTCACTTTGACGTTGATATACTGAAAAGTTGTTAAAAAGATGACATAGGTTTGGTTTCTTTAGTACCGTACTCTACACATTTATGTCCGTCGCTGGATATAACCTTTTTCAGGCCCCTAAAGAAGGCTTGGGGAGACACGTATTACACACTTGGAAAATGTCTAACAATAGAGAGGAATCTTTAGGAACTGAACCCGAAGTATTCTGAATTCCGGGTACCTCGAATTCAATATATGTGTGAAAATTATTTTTTTTTATTTTTAGTCACTATATTAATAGTCTTACAAATTTCATTGTCTCCATAATTTTCAAGTAGAGGATAAACCGATATTATATTTCATTTATGAACGTAGTATAGAAGATCCGTGCAGTTAAATTTTAAAACACATCAATCTCACCCCATTCTGCAGTACTTATTTGTATCCAATCGTAAGTCGTTTTGAAAATGTAACCAAAAATTTTAAAATTGCAAGTATAGTCGCGGGAAATAGCTAGTGTTATATAATAGCCAATGTCTATTGGAGCGAAATGGCCTTTCGGAGGCCGAAGAATTGCTCAAATAAGTTGAGCAGTTTGGTAGATGGCATTTTATAGGCATTTTCTTTCTATTATTGTCCGTAAACGAGAAAGTAGAGAATGTTATTAAAATGGACAACAGTTTGTTCGTTCAAGAGGTCTTTCCATTAAGCTACGATATGGGGTTCTTCAAGAGAGCTGTGAATAGGCCCACTAGTACGCCCACTATAAATAAAAGTAATAGTAGTAAGTAAATAAAAAAAAAATTGAAAAATGAACCGTTACGTATTTTCCAGCCCACGTATGTATGGCTTCGGAATAGCATCACACCATATTTTACTGTTGGTGTCGTAAAGAGATAACAAAGCCGCTACCAAAAGCCCTGAGGAACTATAACCACCTCTAAAAGAGTGGACTCGCCCAACCGCTTGGCCAGTGTGGCATGAGCCGTGACACTGCCAGTGACCGTGACACTGGACACGGCCAGTGGGCCGGTTGAAAAAGCGCTTGCTACAGATAATGTAGTGTCAAATATTCTAAGCTTAGTTTATAATTTGTATATATTGTATGTGGCCTACATAAGACGACACCTGTATGCATCTCAGCAAGTATCGCTGACAGGCCAGCTTATCTGCACTAACATAACTCAGGAGGTAAATTGCAGTACTGATGCCATCTTTGCCGACCACAAATGCTGTGTTGGTATTATTACCACAGTAAAAATAACTAACGGTAAGAAATATGGTATTTAGCATTGCTCCGTAAGTTATTAATGACGCACGTCTGGTGCAATTACCACCCTTATGCATAACTCTTGATTTAAAAAAAAAACTAATTAATATTTATCCTAAATTGAGATTTGAGATTATTTCAAAGTGTTACTTGATAGTTTGCGCCGTAGCTGTCAAATAATCGTAGATTTCAAATGTCAAAGATTTTGAGAACAGGAACTTTAAATTCGCTTTCGCATCCTAGTTACCAGTTTCTAGTTCTAGTTTCCCAAATATTGAGATTTTAGTTACTAAACCTTATAAAAATTAAAGATTCACTTTAACAAACAAAACAATTTCGCTTATCTTCAGAAAGAGATACTATTCAGTATTAGAATATGTTTCATATTATTAATCAGTTTATTCAAATTTATCTTTAAATAAAATACTATTTGGATATACTTAATATTAAACTAATATTTATATAATGAATATGGTATGGAGATTGGGACCTTGTGGCAAGGCATCCAGCATGCTGGCGGTATTGGCAGTACCCCGTTGCCGGCCGGTGTCGATTGGGTGATTTGCTATATATTTAAAAAGATTACGTGCACTGGGCTCCACGAGCCTGGGGTTTCGACACCAAAGGGAGAAAAATATAGTTGACGCCGATGTCCCTGTATTTACAGATCTCGACTTTTTCGGCCACTTATTTGGCAGCACCAGCTTTTTCCATAGTTCTCTAGAAATGAAAAGGAACCAGCGTGTCAACACAAGTTGCGTCCCTTATTAGGGGTCGTCTCATACTCCACGGAACCAAGGACATCCCATCCAGCCTCTTGCCAACGTCACATATGATACGGTTGGGTTCTAGGATAGCCGGTACGTTAACGGAAGCAAGAGACCGTCGTAGGTTATCTGTCATTTAAGATGTGAGAACCGGCCCGCACTGGAGAGGCATGAAAGCCCGTGGTGACCCAGGCGGTCGACATCTTTGCCACAAGGACAGAATTTGAAAATTTGAAATTGAAACAAAACAATAAAAAAGTTGCCAAATAAGGTAAACAAATAAGGTTGCCTGGCAGAGCTCGCCTTAGCGATAAGGTCGCCTATTGTTTTCTGTCATTTATTATTTGTGTAGATGTAATAACTATTTGTATGCAATAAAGAGTATTTATTATTATTATTATAAAAAGTTATAAAATTTTAGCCAAAGTAAATAACCCCACACTGTCCATATCCTTTGCTCCGATAACGTAGAGAGATATGAATTTATTGTGTTCTAAGTTAGCAGTTAAAATTCAACACAATCTCTATTCATAAATATTTTAATCACACCATAAATATTTTAATGGAATATTTTTAGATTCTCTTTTTACTTCATAGTCTATAAAATCGCTTTAAATACATACATTTGATTTTAAATGAAGATAAATCTTTACCACAATGTGTCCGCTTAATATGTATAAATGACGCATGTGTGTGTGGTGACACTTATTTCTGTCGTTCGCACAAAGTTCATTTACTGTTGAATATCTATATTGTGGTACTAAAGGTACCTACTTCACAATGCTAAGCTATGTGAGCTATGAATCAAGGGGGTAATTGTACTTTAGACGGTAAATGTGCATTGCTGGAGGTGACAATGACCAAATTTGTAGATCGATAGCTTACGGGATGGTATCTGAAATTACACCACGTTGCCATTTGTTTGATATATCAGTATTAACAAGCCTTCATCCACTTTGGTCACATAGATCATAATAATAATAATAATAATAAATACTCTTTATTGCATACAATTGGTTATTACATGTGCACAAATAATAAATGACAGAATACAATAGGCGATCTTCTCGCTAAGGCGATCTCTTACAGGCAACCTTGGGATAGAGAAAAATAAAAGGGATATAGGTAGTGCAAAAAGACCGAAATTCACAGATGGATCATGTTCAATATATACTTATCGATAGTATCGATATAATTATAGATATAGTTATAGATAGTAGATATAGTATAATAAATACATATTATAATAAATAGCTTAATAATGTATAACTACAATACATACATATCTACATTTACACTGCATCCAATATCAATTCACAAATAAGATGAAAGCTTACAAGGAAAGCAAAATTAGGAGGAGTAGAGGGCTCCGAGGGACGAAATAGAACAAACAGGTTAGAAACAAAAAAAAAACATCAAAATCATAGAACTCATTTAATATTTGTTTAGGAGACTGAAGTTCGTTGTTAAATCCCAGAGACTAAATTGACAAGTACAAATTGTCGAATCTGAATATAGTGTTGCTGATTAATTTGCGTAGTGTCGTCCATGCGGTTCATTTGAGTCGTAAAATCTTCAATGTGTTTTTTTTTGTAATTTTGTGTATTGGGGCCATTAATTGATCAATTTGTTACATTTAATATAATCGAAGATAAACTATTATCATTAATAATGTGGTAACATATATTTTCACCATATTAATATTTAAAATTCACTCTTTTGCCAGATGATTATTTTTAATTATAATGCATGATTCTATCGATTCCCACAAGTTTATCGAGCACTGCGCGATTTTGAAGAATTCGACTTTTTGGTAAGAAAGAAGTGAAATTGAGTTTTTATTTGATTATTGTAAAAATCAAAATTGGGCGTTTTGTGGTTTAATAGTAAATGATAGTTTATTAAATTTTAAATTGTTTTTCGTGCATCCTGTTTGTGATAATCGAATAAAAGCTTGGGACTGCGGTTTTCGTGTGCTTCCAAGGAGTCCTCGTCTGTCCTCAGTAAACCTACTATCGCTTTACTGGGCGAATCCTGACTTCCTTGACTGGACATTGACAGGATACGTTTTCGAAATTGTTTATTACGAAGAAAACTTGACACTGGCAGAATGTGCTAATTGCACCATTGCCATTTATGAAGAAAAAATTACACATGAAAAGTCACTTTAGTCTACGGGATTAAAAAACGAACATTAAATGAACTGGGATTTAAAGATTATGCGCAACTTGGCTCCACTGTCTGAAGAAGAATAAAATAATTACAAACAAGATTAAAAGATTCCATTTACAGAATATTTTCTTAGGTTTTCGCGATTACTATACATAGCAATTAAACAACTTTGAACGGTTTAAATCGCGTATATTTAAGTACGGTAGTTCAAATAATTTCTTAATAACTCAAGTGACAAATAAAATCAATTAGTCACCCCGTGACGGGATAAAAACTTCGATGTTCGGGATGTTCGAAACGTCGGGATAAAAATAATGTTAAATATACGCGATTTAAACCGTTCAAAGTCGTTTAATTGCTTTCCATTTACGTGTATATACACCCCTGTTAGGTTTTGGGTGGCTGGGTAGCCAAAAGTGTCTTGAAGTGACGTCACTTCCGTAACCAGCTCCTATATCGTCCCCTGCTAGACACGGGGCTGAGGGATATATGGCCTTAAAAAGTCATGGCCAAGCGATTGGCGAGTCTGCTCTTTTGAAGGTGGTGTAGTTCCTCGGGGCTTGTGGACAGGTTGTGGGCTTGTGGGTTTGTGAGCAGGCTTGTGGTTGTAACTCCAGTCGCCTTTTACGACACCCACGAGAAGAGATCGGATTGTGCTGTTCTAAAGTCTAGTTGACAATACACGATGAATAAATAATAACCCCAATAAATTGATATTTTTATAACAGTAAATACTTAACATTATACGTTAATTAAATACGTAATAATAATTTATTTCACACCCAAGATTACAGTGAAAGTGAAACAAATTTTTAATGATAATTAACTTAGAATCATGAGCAGAATCAATGGTCTCAGTCTATGAGAAAGGTTCAGAAACATCCTGTATATTAACGGGTAATGTACACAGTTACATATAATTGGGTAATACATAATTAATTGTACGTTAATCAACTAAACAATGCAACACAATACAATACATAAACTAAATGCGTGTAGGGTGAAACACTTGAACAGATTCATCTGGAGTGAAAGAGGTTAATCGTGTGGAAGCAAACGGCTGAGTTGGCAGACAGACTGACAGTTCCACTTATGTATATATAGAAGTCGATTTTTAATTATTGACCACAGGAAAGTTATCGATTTTGACTTATACCGTACCGTTAACCAATCCTATCTTCGTCCATTACTGGACATGGGCCGCGAAGTGCAAATTGTGTTTGTGCATGACAGATGTATGATCGGATATATCTTTGCAGTGGTGTTCATCTATTGTTTTTATTGTTTTTCACAAACGTAAGGTATTAACATTGGTGTAAATTTGTACAACAACTAAAACGTATTTATTGTACAATTGTTTTATGTTCCAAATAAATAAACAAATTCATACGCTGTTGGACACAAATTCGGAATACAAGGCCAGCGTGCCGTTTTAGGGCTACACATCCCTCATATGCATGAGCAGGCCCGTGTCTAACTATGGATACTAAAAGGGCTAGTTGCATTGGTTGTAATTAATTAAGCAGTAGAAAATACTGAATGGGCAGCAAATCGATGGCGGCAAATTTAAAGGTGGGTAGTTTAGTATGGATACTAAAAGGGCTAGTTGCATTGGTTGTAATTAATTAAGCAGTAGAAAATACTGAATGGGCAGCAAATCGATGGCGGCAAATTTAAAGGTGGGTAGTTTAGGTTCACTGATGACAATAAATAAAACTCAATAGACTTGGTGATGACATTGTTAGTTTTTTTTTTATAAACGAAGGCGGCAAACGAGCATACAGTCCACCTGATGGTAAGTGGATACTATATAATAATGGATAATGTATAAAAAGACAAACGTGGGCACAACCCCGGATGTGCTGCCTAAATTGAAAATATAGGAATGGATTTGGAGAAAGGGCTGGGAAAATAAGAAGGGATAGGATGGGAATGGGCTCTGGTACATCTCACTCACTAGCGAAACACGTACATAAATTAGGGAAATAAGATAAATGCGGTACATTTCAAGGTAGTCTTCTGTGAGAGAGGGGTACCGTGACCAGTCGAGCGTGCCCAGCGGCTGTTGGATTGCAGCGTACACTCTCCCACTCCCAACTAGTACTCGTAATTTAATATTATTTATTTCAGTTATTCAAAAATAGTTTGAATTTGTTGTTTGCTCATTTAAATAATTAACACCTATTCTCAAGTGCGGAAATTTGCTTATACGGCCTAGTTTTTACTTGAATATTTCTGAAAATATTTTCACAGGGCGATACATCAAAACATTTACACTAAACTGTTGCTAATGTATCAACCACGTAAGACCACAAAGACGTTACATTAATTCCGACCCAACGTCGGCTTTTTGTGGCCAATTTTATAAGCAATGAGCGAATATGCTAAGGTTGGCGGGAGGGGAGCAACGTTGAAAGAAAGAAAGTTTCTAAATCTACCTTTTTAGAAACCTTTATAAAAGATAGATAAATCCCTAGCACGTTTCCCAACCTACCCTATTCGCCTCGTCCTACCTCATTCCTAAATTTCCAAAAGTAAATAGTGCCAAATCGCTTTAGGTGTTGAATTTTTGTAGTTTAGAACGTTATACATTATTTTAACAAAAAATCCTTTTGCTAATTTTGAAACCAGTAATTTTTCAACAAGATTTTATTTTCATAAACTTCATTAATTTCATATTACTTAAAATAACTTTTCAATGTCTTAAATCTCACTCATGTATACACAATTACTTTCAAATCTAGAATAATTTCAATACCCAATCATATATTATAATATTTTTATACAACTTTTGAAAAAGTGGACTAATTATCTTGAAATCGTTATCAAACTACACACCACATTTTAACTTTATAACGCGTTCTTAAAATTCGCATTCTGATTTTTTTTAATTTACTTCAGTAATTTATTTTTTCCGCTACGCTCAACGCTTGTGCGTGTACCACACAAGGAATGTAACGTAGCAACTGCTATATTTAATCAAAGGGAATGCTCTATTAGCTAAAATTGAAACGCACTACACTTATGTATTTCGTAGTTGTATTTGAGGAGCTGAGAATTTGTTGAAAGTAGTTGCAAGGAATAATTCGGATTCCATGTAGGGTTACACGACTTCTAGAATACTCTCTTCCAGCGAGAATATTAAGGCCTATACACAACAAGGGGATAAGCAAAATTATTATGTCTTTCCATTAAGCTACGATATGGGGTTCTTCAAGAGAGCTGTGAATAGGATTTTGCAAGGTCGACGGCGCGCCAGCAAACCCCCTGGTGTTGCAGGTGTCCATGGGCGGCGGTAACACTTACCATCACGTGAGACCGCTTGCTCGTCCGCCCACTAGTCGATAAAAAAAAAAAACAATATTCCCTACCTTAAATACAATAGTTGAAAAATATATCTATACATATAATAAAACTGTACAACCAGCGTGTCTGTACATTGAATATATTTACCAAAAACTGATTAGGGCGATAAAGGAAGAGTATCAGAATACAAAGAGGCGATTTTGAAAATTTTTGTATGTCTATCTATCGTTTGTCTGTTCGAACACGCTAATCACCAAAACCACTGAACGGATTTTCATGGGGTTCCCACGGGTTAATTAGCTTGGCGCTTCGAAATCGAAATCGGTTAACGGGAAGAAAAGATATCGTTTAGCGTTTTAAAAACTGAAATTCCACGCGTACGAAATCGCGGATTCAGCTAGTTTCTAAATAAAAAGAAATGTACTGACTAATTCATCAACGCCGAGCTGAAGCTAGAAGCTAGAAACGACATTTAACTTACATCTTCTAAGTAGACACATCTTCATCTTCATCTTCTTACATCTTCTTTTACGACACAAGATGGGGTGATGCCGTTCTAAGGTTGGCCAACACCACAAGACACAATTAAGAGTTTAATTAAGACACAAGAAAGAGTTCAAAGTATTCAATACAACCCCTTCATTAAAGATGAGCCAGAATTGTCATTTAGATTGATAAGGGTTTGATAATGTATGAATCCTATACATACATTCATTATGACATGTTATCGTAACATCTACCGTACCCATTAATGAAATACGTCTAGATAAAATACGTTACATCTATATATAAAGAAATTAATCCGTCCATCTGAGCGTTTCCGTGCGAATGGCTCCTTTCAAACTAAGCTTGGGTAATGTTAGCGTGCAATTCATAAGCTGTAGCGTGGGCGGGATCCTGACATTTTCGTTTTTATTAATTACTGAGACCTTTTGGTTAGCGCCAAACTGAAATATGTAAAATAAACCATGTGACATTAAATGAAACAAATTTAGATTCTGCCACTTTCTCGCTTATGGTGCTACGGTTTGACTTCTCACTCGCACACTTTATTTATCTTTGCAGTACTAAATATTGAACATTTGATATATATTGATATTTCAAAATTAAGGTTTTTCGCGTAAAATTTAAGATGAGCTGCTGGTTTTTCGACTGTCATCAAACTCTTACTTTTCTTAACTTCAAAGACAAACAGTATACCTGCTGAGAGCAAGAGAGTCAGTTGTCATGATAAAATTCTAGTAATTATCAGCTCAGTAGTCACTAATGACTGGTCAAGACCAGATTTACATGTCGAAGGTCCGTTATACAATAACGGTATATTATTGTACATGCGGATGTCTGTACGATTTTTTTCTACATAATAGATTTTTTCTATAATATATTTATTTACTTCCAACAACAATTGAAACAACACCTCACGAAGGAAAACAGACTATTGGCACCTGATGCTTACAGCAGACCGCGAAAGCACAATCTGTTCGCGCGATCTTTCTCACTCGCAAGTCGAGAGAGCACTTATATTTCTGGACTCCTTGATTACTTCAACAGGGGTTGAAGTAATGAAGTAATCAAGGATGTTTGTGACTGGAATCAATCCATCATCTATCAATCTAACAATCATTCCATAAATCTACCCAGATTGATGGAATGTGAGAGAATGCTAGAAGCCACAATGCGATGCGTAATTGTGTCAATATTTAGTCATTGTTATTTTTAACGCGTTTATTACTGAAATGTTAGGAAATCAATGAGAAATCTATACATAGATATAATCGTTATAGAGAGAAATGTTCTGACTGACAGAATGTCGAACTAATTTATCAACGCCGAGCCAATACCGCTGAAGTTGGAAACATAAAATATGCACAGTAGATAGATTTCACACGTAAATAACCATCAAGGAAGGATTTTTGGAAATTATACCTAGAAGGAGGGTATTCGCCCATCGATTGATTTTTTTTGGTGTAACCGAGAACGCCAACAGATGTCACTGTTTCGAGACCGGACATTACGCTATGGTTACGTTTTGTGTAGCTCTCTAATATGTTCGTTTTTCTACGTGACATAGCGATTTTTTTTAATACTCCCTAGCCTTTTGTACAGGGCGAAAGGGAGGAGATGGCTTTTTATAAAACGCTTGTAAATAAAAATAATTGAGTTAACTCTGAGCTATCATCGCTCAATATAGGTATTTATTATTACATACCTATAAAATTTTAAAGGAGAGATGCGACTACGTATTGTGGTTTGGAGCCGGGTTATATGTGTGCAAAAGTTCATTTAATATTTATAGAAAGGAATTACGGATAAGTCTTGATAAATTCTGAACATATTTCCTTTTTTCCTGTTATTTTACTTTTGTTTGTAACTTTTGTGTTGCTTTTATTCTTTGGTTTGAATATCTTAACTGTTAACATAAATCATTAAATTGTTAATTTTAATCATTTAGAGTGATTACATGATGCAATCTGGTTTATCTGGTTGTATTTCGATCACTTAACATGTTACATGTAACATCTGTTTATTATAATGTTTATCATGTTTGTATAAAATGAAATGAAATATGGCGCCACGTGACGGACGGAGCTACAAAGAATGCGCACTAGAGTCATCGCGGCCGCCACCCTGCGCCGGCGACAGACGACACTGCATTCCATCGTGCATCCATCCAGTGTGCGTAATCCACGGCGAAGTTCACATTCCATCTCTCAAAAATATTATTACTCAAACGTCGATTTTTTGCTTGCGACTTCTGATATTTCTGTATAATTCATTCATTCGCTTCATGATTTGTCCGATAGAACCAAGTCTTATAAAAATCAGCTCCATTTGTACATTGTTAAGTAAGTTCGTGGCTATATTCGACCATTGTGTTGTGACAGGAGCGGCGTGCCAAGCTGTAATAAATGCTAGGGTTCTGTATGATATTTATTGGTCGGACCATTTTCCTATTGAGATAAACTGTAATCTTAATCTCATTATGCCAAAAATTTGTAATAAAATTAGTAGCAATCCTCTTGGCAATGTAATATGGGGTAAACGAGATCTTATTCAAATTAGAAAATATTATGGTATTTGTAATTCTAAACTCAAGGAAATTGATTTCCCTGTAGAGTTGGGACAATGCTGCGATAATATGTGTAGTCTAGAAGATCATAAAACTATTATAAATAGTATGTACAATCGGATTGTGACTGTATTGAAAGAAGCATCTGTAAATAGTTCAAATTTAAAAAAAACTATCAAGTCATAATTACATAATGGGATGGAATAAACATGTAAGAGATGCGCATCGGGAGGCTCGTCTAGGATTTCAATTATGGGTCCTCCATAACAAACCTACAGCCGGCCACATTTATGAGAATATGTGCATGGCTCGTAAAGAATTTAAATCCAAGCTTAAATACTGTCAAAACAATCAAGAACAAATTAAAATGGACAGGATAGCGTCAATGCACGCTGTAAAAGATTTTAGTAGATTTTGGAAATTAACCAATAAATTGAATTCCAGGATGAGCCTGCCGGTTAGCGTTGACGGCATAAGTGAACCCAAAGAGATCGCTAATATGTTCAGGAGTACTTTTAAAGTTGTTTCTCCGCTGAGCCAGAGAGCCGCTTCGGGGGTGCCCTGTGCTGGGAGTCGTGCCGCCGTTGAGACGCCTGTTAGTGTTAGCGCCTCTGAAGTTACCAACATAATTAAACAGATGACTCGAGGTAAGTCCCCGGGGCACGATGGTCTCAGCATCGAGCACCTCCAGCAGGCGGGTGTACACTTACCCAGGGTGTTGGCAATGTTATTTACCTTTTGCATCAGACATTCGTACCTACCTAATGAATTAATGAAAACTATCGTAGTTCCCATCATAAAAAATAAGACAGGTGATACGGCAGATAAAGGTAACTACAGACCAATTTCCTTGGCCACAATTATAGCCAAGGTGCTGGATGGTGTGCTTGATAAACATCTAAGCAAACATATATCTCTGGAGGACGGTCAATTTGGTTTTCGACCTGGGCTATCCACAGAGTCTGCAATACTATGTCTCAAGCACACCGTCCGGTACTATACTGATAGGAATACACCTGTATTTGCGTGCTTTCTGGACTTATCGAAAGCTTTCGATCTGGTGTCATATGAAGTTCTATGGAAAAAGTTGTACTCTGATACTGACTTACCGTTGGGAATCATTGACACCTTCAGATATTGGTACAGCAATCAAACCAATTATGTACGATGGGCGGGTTCGCTGTCGGACGTGTATGGGATGGAGTGCGGGGTGAGGCAAGGTGGGTTAAGCTCGCCCAAACTATTCAGCCTGTACATGAACAGGCTGCTCGGGGAGCTCAGCGGCGCCGGCGTCGGTTGTTCTGTAGATGGCTGCTTTATTAATAACATCAGTTACGCAGATGACATGGTGCTGCTGGCCCCCTCGATCAATGCTCTTCGGATACTATTGGCTATTTGCGAGAGGTATGCTCTGTCACATGGGCTCAGGTACAACTCCACAAAGAGTGAGCTATTAGTGTTTAAGGCAGGTAATAAAACATACTCCACTATACCGCCGGTCTCGCTCAATGGCTGCCCACTCGCTAAAGTGACGCATTTTAAGTACCTGGGCCACTGGGTCACGGAGGACCTGTCCGATGATATGGACATGGAAAGGGAGCGCAGGGCGCTGACAGTGAGGTGTAATATGTTGGGCCGCAGATTTGCACGTTGCTCTAAAGAGGTTAAAATAACGATATTTAGGACATACTGCCAGTCTTTTTATACGTGCAATCTGTGGTTCAATTACATGCAGAAATCGTTTAGAGCCCTGCGTATCCAATACTTATTGATTGATTCAAAAATTCAATATCTTATTGATACCAATTCTGATCTGTGCGTGTTTCCACTGTCGTCCATCAAGTGTCTCTGTACTAAAACAATGTATGAATTTTTTGCTGCAAATAGCAGTGTGATATCTACCTACGGCTATCTCAAGCTGCAATCAGACCTAGGCTTGCGTCAAATGTGTACCATAATAAACTTCATGGGATACCACGAGACCCTTTTATATTAAGAAAGATCTCAGTCACGTTTTCCTATGCCAAGGTCGACATCTAGTTTCACTGCAAGCACCATATTCGACATTGAATATCTATTGAATGTCTTAAACCTGCTTATGTTACAAGGGACGAGTCGCCTACATCGATCCAGCAGCCACCCGCTGTTCCAGTAGCAGGTCCCGCTGCTCCAAGGAAGACCAGAAGAAACCGGACAGTAAGGTTCCCCGATCACAATCGACCAAGGTCCCGGTCTCGTCGGGCGAGTACTGTGGCGCGACGGGACGGACGGAGCTACAAAAAACGCAAGCGCACTCGAGCTCTGACATCGCCTTGGCCACCGCCCTGCGCCTGTGACGGGCGACACTGCATTGCATCGCTCCAACGCGTTACACGTAATCCAAGGCAAAGCTCGCGTCTCACCTTCCAAAAATATTATTACGCAAAAGTCGATTTACTTATTAAATTTCATTGATTGCGACTTCTGAGATTTGTATAGAATTCATTAATTCGCTGCGTGATTTGTCCAAATGCTATCATAAAACTCGGCTCCATTTGTATATTGTTGAGTAAATTCGTGGCTGTACTCATAATTCGTAATATATTGGGACGTTGCCGAGTTATATGCCTTTCATTCATCACGTACATTAAAAAAAAACATTGGAAATATTGTAATAAATAATGAGGCATACGCTGAGCTTGCGACCTTTTGCGTACTGAGCTTTATATATGTTATTATTACCTTTATATAGGTATACCGCTGTAGTTTTTACATTGTATCAGTGTAGCAAATAAATAATTTATTTATAGACTGATTTAATGAATTAAAAGTCTGACAATTATAAAATGCCGCTATCATCTTGTAACTTGCACCATCTCGTTAATCCAGGTGCTCCGGACAAGTTTCAGAGATTGAGAAATGTTTGGACATTTCGTCCCATCATTGGTTTTAGATATTAACTTTACGTTATAATTCCAGTGTCATAATGACATCGATGAACGACGAGCAATTTTGGTAATTACGTCTATTAATTATTACCAAAAATAAATAACGAATCTAAGCTTTTGACTTGTCATTTATATGTGTAAACATGTAATAATACTATATTAGGAGTCTATGACTCGAATAAATAGATTTAAAGTGTCTAACTAGGGTTCTTGGTTAGTAAAAGTCCACACTTTATTTGACACACTTTATTCACGTAGGTATGTCAAGATTTACAATAGCGATTTAGATTTTAGAAGAAAGAGCATGAATTTCACACATAGGATGTCACTGATATGATAACGAATTATTAGAAATTGACTAGAACAAGATTGAATAGAAATTTATAATCAACAGAAACTAAAAAATGCGCATGCATTCGCCGTCGGATATCGGTAGTGACTGTGCGGCGCCCGCTCGCTCCGCTCTGCGCAAGCGCCTTCTACAAGCAGCCGCGCGTACATTCCTTAAGCAAATTTAGCATCGGCCGGCGGGTTTGCTTGCCTAATTAAATTAATTGCAGTGTAGGCAAGGTTCCTACAGCTTGTTGAACGAGATTGGGGCGAGAGACCGGTGTGACCATATACCGGTCTGAATCACAACACTCGCACGATGATTTACCGGAGTGGTTTGACAATTCAGACACCGACACTGGGACTTTGGAGTCCGTAAGAACTTTCCATGGATTTAGTAAAGAATACAGGACACAGCGCACCCATTAACTCGGTCTCACACCGACGGAACACAGACAAACACAGACGAAACCGCGAAGGACTGTTGGGTTTCTGAAAAAGCACAAAAACTGTCTCCAAAGAGATTTGATACAGTGGACAAGTACAAGAAGCCAACAAGCTTTGCGATACCTGAGGTTAGCGCGAATATCGTTCTAATGAAATATATCACAACCACAAGAATATATTGTCAATCCATGAAAAAGTTAAATACATTATTGCTTGTCAACAACACAATAGAACTGGATATCTAGAATCAGTTACTAGCAGATTTGCGAAAAGAGCTATCGTAAATAACTGTTGTGTTACCAAGATATGTGAATAGTTACGGACAAAGAACCAGGTAATACCTCGTATCAAAAATATTCAATAACATACCATTTTTAAAATCAGGTGAACTATTCGTGAGCAGTGTTCAAAAGAAGGTAAGTTAAGAAAATGAAGGCAGGCCGCACGTTGCAATGTCGAAGTTGAGGAAACAGATGGGACGGCAGAGGCAGATTCGGATCTGGTGCCGCAGTAGTCGCCATCGTGCAATCACCGTCGCACGCCCTGTACTAGGCCTTGTGCTCGTGCCGGGAATCGACCTCAAATAGTCAGTGTTATAGAATAGTTTTTAGTATACTTATTATAAGTACTAAAAATAGTAGTGTATCTGCCCTCCTCCGACAAACTGCCATGCAGTTTGGTGTAAATGTAGTAATAATTAATATACATGTGCTTTGTGTGGATGAATAAAAAAAAGACGAAGTAGGTAACCCCATTAGACTCGTTTACATCTCAAAGTGCCTATAAACCTGCATTTGAAATTAAGGCCTTGTATACGAACAGACATTAAGTTAGAAGAAGCCAGCTTGCGACAGAAACACCAGAACATTGTGTGTTGAAAACCGTAAATATTTGTTCCCTCGCATATGTACTTATGGCATATTTCTAATTTAGTGTCACATCACTACTTCATACACTGACAGTTCTCCCTTCGTAACGCTCGCCCATTTTTCTTACCGCGCGTTTTTAATACTAAATTAGTAAAATGGATTTTGCATTTTATTGTATTGAAATAAAAGATAACAATATACGGGTATGTAGCAGACTAGATAATACTTATAAATAAGAGGAATTGTGCAAAATCTATAATTTATTTATTACAATTAAATTTCAATGTGTTACATTTAAAAAAATACATAGGTACGTACTTGTTTCGGTAGTGAGTGAGATATGCCCGAGTCCATTCCTATACCATCTTATCTTGTCCTTCCCCATTTTCCCAACCTTTCCTTCAAATCCATTCCTATAAATCTCCAAAGGTAAACTCATTCTGGACTGATGTCGGTGTGTATCGAGGATGTCCATGGATGACAGTATCCACATACAATCAGGTGGACTGTTAGCGCGTCTGCCGGGCTTTTTCCACAATGAAAAAGAAAATATATGTAGAAGAAGACGTCATTATAAATTTGTTAGAAATTACAGCTTTCCACACATCCTGAAGCGAAGTCACATCTTTAATAAATCAGTATAATTAGTCCTCATTCCTGGAATTTGTTGTTACAGTCATTACATCTAGTTAAAACATTTAGGTTAACATAGAATTTTAACGGACACGAGTGGAAAAATAGCTTCGTAATATCAGAAATATTAAATATTAAGGGGCTACATTAATATTAAATAATTTAAAAAAATGTAGCCATCGTGTCTAGATGAATGAGTGAATTGGATAATTAAATAATTTATTAATTAACAAGCGAGGGAGTGGGAGCGTGATTGAGTGACGGAGCCAGTGAGTGAGCGATTGAGTGAGTGAGTGGAAAAACGAATGTACAAATGTATGAATAAACGAGTGAACAATTGAAGTATAGAATAAATTAGTTAAAAAGATACGAGACGTTACGAAAACATGCATAAAAATATTCAATGCAGGTATTATGGATTATTAAACGTATTCTCGTATTGTTTTACAGACAGTCAGACAGTGAGGGCTAATGTACCAAGATGAATACGGTTTACTAAAATCAGCCCCAAAGCAAATATCAAGCGCGTCGAAATAGATATCAATAGATGAATAGAAGCAGTACTTCACTCCGGGATAACGCGTGTCGCTTAATAAGGCTTAAGTTAGACCCCACATGGAGTACTGCTCACACTACTGGGCAGGCGTACCGATGTACCAGTTGGATATATTAGACTCGGTCTAACGAGATGCTTTTGGAATCTCCACGACCCCACTCTCACAGGTAGGTGGTTTAGAATCTACTACCTATATAATGGGGAATTGTCTAAAGAGTTGTTCATTTCCTGTCAAATTCGGGTTTCTACCGCACCTCCCACTATAGATGTGCAGTTCATCCACACTTCCTCGACAAAGATTCGCAGCGTACAGTGCGGTCATCGAGACTCTTTATACCGTGAACCCGAAACCTGTGGAATGAACTGCTAATTGAGGTTTTTTCACTACTCTACGATAAAGGGCCCTTCAAGAGAGCTGTTAACAGGATTCTGCAAGGTCAGAGGACATACAGGGGTGACCTGTATGCCTCCTGACGTTGCAGGTGTTCCATGCGCTGGGGTAACTACATACGATCATGGGAGCGCTCGTCTACCATCTCTTCTATATAAAAAAGAAATATAAGAAGACGAACAATGAGTCATCACGACTCAAGAACCAATCAGCATACTTTATTTTGTAAGATCGTATTTTGTAAGTCATATAGTCGTAGAAATCGCTAGTTTCTACTTAAATACAGCTTCTAAAAATTGGCACTAGCTCAGTGGCGAGAGAAAACATTCTAAGGATATCCGTATACCAGAGAATTAAAAAAAATCTGAACCATGTGACCTCACCAACGTGGCGGATTACGGCTCAAATGCGAGTACTAGGGCACGACTGTGCCCTGCAGTGGGACGTTAAAAGGCTGATGTCATCGTCGATAATTAAATGAATAAAACGTTTTGACAATAAGCATTAGTATGAAAAGAGAAATTGGCAGTTAAATAAGAAGACACGATTTGTATACAAATCTGGCTACTCTAGATTCTTATTCAATATGAACGACAATATAACTGGATTACGGATTCCATCAGTTTGTTTGTTTTCAACTCCCGGCTTAAATTACGTGGAGTAAAACGTGGAGTAAGGCTAATGGTACATTAGGAACTTATACTTTTACTTATATTATTTCTTTCTTTATCATCTTCTCTTACTGCTATCCGACATCCGTGGCGACGGGATGGCTCCACCGAAAACCAGGTGGTTCACTGCAGCTTATGCTGAATTGGAGTCCATTTCCGGCATCGCAATACACAAATCGCCACGATTATACTTCCTACTGTACTGCGGCTTATCCTGTTATCCTATCGATTATCCTATCCTATCCTATTATCCTATCTTATTGATTATCCTACTGTCCAGCAGTCCTGATGATAGTGACGAACACCTCCAAGGAATTGAAATTCATTATTCTAAGTGGTTCTCTATAAAGTGCTTCTCTATAAAAAGGTCAGAATTATCATTTTTCCAATACCCTCAGTATACTCCAAACTCAATTGGATAACAAGAAACAAGAATGCTTTGACGTTCTGAATATCAAATCAGATTATTTCTATTGTACAATAAATATCAAATATGTTTCATTCATACAATTTTACAGATTGTAATGAACAGATTTCATTCTGTGGTTTTAAAGATAAAACCTGAAAATTAACAATTAAAACAATCTTGGCTGTAATAATAGATCTCATATCGACCTATCCCCATTCTATTAAAACTCTTATTAAATATTTATTAACTTATTTTGTGGAACAACCAACAAAGCAAACAATGAAACAAGAGTAAGTAGGTACTACGCTAAGTAAAATGCAATTAACCAATTGTTGCCTTCCATAAATGGCTGTCACCGCAAAGAAAAATTTGAAACTAGACATTGTTGATAATAAGTTTTTAATATAAGATTAAAATAAGTATATATATATATATATATATATATATATGTGTCTACGCGAGGAGACACTGCGAGTCTAATCCTTTTGTCGAAATTAAACCCGAAAGGTTGTTTGTTGTAACTGGTTTTATTGGCTGGCGTAATGTTAGTGCGTCTCGGCTGACGACTTTGACTTCACTGTTAGTTAACAATTTTGTGTGCAAGAAACATGTAGGTAAGCGCCAAAAAAGCGAGCTACCTATATTTGTGGCGGTAGTTTTATAATTAAATAAAAAAAATGTTGAAGCGGCGATGTGGAGCCGCGACAATATATATATATATATATATATATATATAATTATAGATATTATATATGTATGTATATACAAAGTACCCCATGAACGTATATGCACGTAGATGACTAAGTTTAACATAACAATTCTTGAGAGGGGGAGAGTGCACGCTGCAATCCAAAAGCCGCTGTGCGCGCTCAACTGGCCACGTTGTCCCTCTCTGAGAGAAGACTACCATGAAATATACTGCATTTCCCACTTTATCTTATTTCCCTAATGTACGTACGTGTTTCGGTAGTGAGTGAGTTGTGCCAGAGCCCATTCCCATCCTATCCCTCCCCATTTCCCCAACCCTTTCTCTAAATCTATTCAAAGGTGGGCAGCGCATCCGGGATCATCCGTCTTCGTCCATTAAAAAAATTAAATACATATTCCTTTATTCATTTATTTACTATTTTGTCCTATGTTGTACAGAGGCGGACTTATTGCCTTAAGGTATTCTCTATCAGTCGACCGTTGGTTAAAACAGATAATCATTAAACCGAGTGCAGTAGAAACTAAACATTGAAGTTAATTAACCTGTGTATATAATAATAATAATATAATAACAATGGCCATTTCTATTAAGACATTACCTTTATATGTTTTATTATTTGGAATTTATTTATTGATATATATGTAGTATATACAAAGTGCTTTTTTAAATGGGACAGTATGGGTAATTCTGAAACCATAAGAGATCTTTAGGTCTTTAGATTAGGTATTTTTTGTGAAAAAAAAGTGTGTTTTTTGTTTTTTTTTGTGTCCATAAAAACGAATGAAATTGACTATTTTTTTAATGCTAATCGACTCGGTTTCTTATAGGGATCATTTCATTGTATTGGAAGAAAAAAATCGGGACAGCAGAAGTTGGTCAAATTTAATAAAATGTTTTTTCATGCAATAGGAGAATATATAAACATAAAACATAAAACGCTTGTATAAACATAAATTAAACAATTAGATAGTGAAATTAAATGTTTCGGACAAAATGGTCCCTGCTGGGGCCCTCTTACTAATGCTGTGCTAATGCAAAATATGTCTAGGTTACTGGGCAACTTATTGAAAACATTAGTCCTCATACACAATAATACATAAGTATGTATTTAAAAATTATATTTTATATATGATGTAGGTACCATACTTATAAGCTTCCCAAATAAATAAAACGTAAAAATCACTTACCTAATTGGTGTTTCTAGCACCTAATTGGTGTTTCTAGTACCGAATTGGTGTTTCCAGTACCTAATTGGTGTTTCTAGTAACCTAATTGGTGTTTCTAGTACCTAATTATAACATGTGCACTTTCTACCTATTATTCTTGTGTACGCATACGCAACGGTTGCCTGGAAGAGATCGCTACAGCATTAAGGCCTACCTTTCGTATACAACCTTTGTCCTACCTTTGTCACTTTTATTGTAACGTTTTTAGCGCAATAACTTACTTATTTTATGAAATGCCATAGATCCGAGAATTCTATATTGCCCTTGCCACAGAGACCAAATTTGTAGATACAACATACACAATATATTTTTTACATTTTGTACAATAAACGATTATTATATTTTTAATACCATTTCTTATTTTAAGTTACTTTTAAATGATACGGTAATACGATACCCTTTTGGTTAATCTACCAAAAGTAAAAGTACCAAAAGTTTGGTTAAGACAAATACGATTAGGTATTTTCTGCAATACTAATGTTAGGTATAAAACTAGACCCAAATCGCAGGTAGTCCGGCAACATTTTAAACCTCGAAACAGCGTCCAAAATACACCAATTTCCTCTCATTTCCGAATACATTTACGACTCATAATTATTTTACAACTCCCTTATTAATTATTCCTGTTTCCAAAACAGAGGACACAAAGAGAAGCCTTCAAAAGCCGCCGCGACCCACGTGGAAACTATTTCGGGACCATCTGATAATGTTTCTGAATAACTATTGATGGAGTAATAGCACCCTTTTGTTGGGTTTCTCTTATTAAAATTGTATTGCGACATAATGGAGCGGAGGGTACGACAAGTCGGAATAGTCGTTTAAAATCATTATTTAGTTTCAAGCACGTACTTAAGGTCACACTAACCAGCCCTTTTCTCGCCTTCTCGTGCATATTGTTTTGTGCGTGAGAGATATATGGCCTTAAAACGCCACGCTCTTCATACGAAACTCGAGATAACAGAAAGAAATAAATTTATTAGCACCAGCTAACACTACACACTTCTAACATAAAACATAATAATGGAAGCCTGCTTAACTCAAAGGTGTGTATTGTCCCCGATCTAACGGGCGTAAATTCATCATGTGATGCAGCAAAAACATGCAGCGTTGATTTTCAATTGTAGCAGCTTGCAGTGACTCGCGAATTGACCACACTACGTGTGTGTATTCATGGTTCATACAATATTCATTTGAAAGTGTTTCCAGATCAACTACTGTTCATTCTATTTTATATTATACCTATACATAAACATATGTTGTGAATATAAATTACAAATATATTGTCGTGGAATTGAATAGTAAATTCATATTGATGTTTTCCTATAGAAATTCACGGTATCAATTTAGAGTAAACCCTTCATCGTAGAGGATATTGTAATAGAAAACATTGATTTAATAAGTATAATGTAATGAATAAGGCAGATGTTGAGATAAGATGGTAGACGGTAATGGGGTTAGAAAAACTCCCGGTCCCTAATAAAACTAATAATGTTACCTCTATTCGCGGATTGCTGACAATGCGGTACTTTACTTTATAATGCATATAATAATGTATTGTATTACTACTAGCTACTATTTAATACTACTAGTTGTATTACCTACTAACATATACTGATACTATATGTGAAAACCTGTAGCTTTTAGATATTAACGAAATACCATCTATAGGATTAGTTTTAAGCTTCTGATTTCCCATGTAATAGAAATAAAATAAATCAATGCTTATGTTCCTATTTCCCATTTTTCCCAATCCCCAAATTCACTTACTCTGGATACACATATGTACACCAGATGTTTTTAAATTCTCGAACATGCGGATTCCCTCACTATGTTCTATCTCACTTATATATATTTCTCAATTATATATATATTTACTATAACATTATTCTTATTACGAGTTATTATTATAATATCCTGCATGAATTTCATCACACGTGTACGTACACACACTCACATACGTCTTTACATATACAAACACGCACCTAAATTACAAATACCACACATCAGTCTTCCGTCACAATCTTGAACCTGCCTAAGTTTCTATAATACAGTATAAATACTAAAATCCCCTGTGGCGATAAGAATTGTTTATATCTATGTAACTTTATGAGGGGGGAGAGTGCACGCTGCAATCCAACAGCCGCTGGGCGCACTCGACTGGCCACGTTACCCCTCTCTCACAGAAGACTACCTTGAAATGTACCGCATTTCCCACTTAATCTTATTTCCCTAATGTACGTACGTGTTTCGGTAGTGAGTGAGATGTGCCAGAGCCTATTCCCATCCTATCCCTCCCCATTTCCCCAACCCTTTCTTCAAATCCAGTCCTATATCCAAAGGTAGGCAGCGCATCCGGGGGCGTGCCAACGTTTGTCATTTTGGACTAATGTTGGCATGTATCACGAATGTCTATGGGCTACAGTATCCACTTACCATCAGGTGGACTGTATGCTCGTCTGCCACCTTCGTCCATAAAAAAAAGGATATATATTAAAATGTAGTATAATGTACCTGTATATTATACATACTTTAGTTAGTAAATCTAATTCAAATAAATAGATCGATCTTGTTTCGAATAGCATTATCGTTTTAATAACATTTCCATAACTTTTTTCATGTCACGATATAAATACATCGTTAATGCCATCCATAATAAAATTACATTCCCATAACCTTAACCAAATCATTAAGGTGATAAACAGTAATTAATAAAGGCACTTACTCACCTACCCTGTCAGTCATCTAGGAAGTCATTAGGGGTCGAACAATACCGACCCCTTTCACACTGATACGCGGCCACCGTCATACACCCATATGCCTCTTATCTGTCAGGTAATGACTGCCGTTACTGTAAATAACACTGCTGGTATAATCGACAACGCAATAATGTAGCCAAGACTATTTAGTTCTGGCATTTATTAGTAATATATTAAGACAGCCGTAGGTATAGGTTGACATATTTCTGACTGTACTGGTTAATTTACTTATACAATACAATACGATTATTGTGGATAAAGGTACACTGGTGCAATGAGCAGATCATATTTACCGCAAGACTGATAACCGACACGGTAGACGAGTCCTCGAGTGGAAGACACGTACAGGAAAGCGCAGTGTGGAATGCGCTCCGACCAGGTAAACCAACGATTTAAAAAAAATCGCCCGATGTGGTTGGATTGAGAAGAGCCGAGCGAGGATCGTGTGTAGTGGCGAGGCAGTGGATACATATAGGCTGATGGTATGGTGGAAATATTACTAGGAGCGTTTCTTTATGTCCCATCTCATGGGCACACAACAATATACAAACGTATAAGCAAATAAACGAACGCAAAAGTTAACAGAACATCAGTAAATCTCTCAAGTCGGATACATACAATATACCAAGCTTCTCAGAAAGTTTTGGGACAAATGAGTTTATCCACTTACCATCAGGGGGACTGTACACTCTCGTCTGCCGCCTATTTTCTGTAAAAAATGTCCCTCTAAATCACACTGGATTACATTAAAATTAGTGCAACAGATTAGATTAATTTCATACTTAATTGTGTGATAGCAAACTATATTCCTTAAAATTCTTCATAAAATGAACAGTAGCATAAAACATAAAACAGTAGCAGATATGCCTCAAGGCTGTGTACTGGCGCCCTTAATGTTTTTAATGCATCCGAATATTAAAACTATCAAAACTATCATCCTGTATCTAATTAGATCTAACTACAGATATGCGCTGTTTCTAAATATTCACAGTTTTAAACATACTTTAATATTTCATATCTTCGTGTTCTTTTCTTACAAATATGCACTGTATATGTTAGATCATTGTATAACATCTTACCACAGGTTTCCCTTTGTTAGCACGAGGGCAACATTCTGTGAACATCCTGTCGCCATGCGTTGCTGAGACACAATGTCGTAAGTGGAAGCGTGCCCTTCACTGCAAACCCATGAATTTGTAGCCTCAGCATAATTTGACAGCTTAATTTTTTTGGAGGGAAAAAGATTTTATTTATGAAAACTTAAATAAGTGGCGCGGAGTCTTCATGATTTGCGTGAGCAAATGTTGAATAAGAATTTACTTGTAGATTTTTCTAAGGAGTGCAATGCAACCGGTCCTTTCAGTGTCCACTGCTGAACTCGGGCCTCCTCATGTGCATCGTCTTAATTAATATTTAAATTGTCATCCCTTAGTCGCCCCACACCCACGGGAAGAGATGGGATGGTGCTATTTTAAAGCCAGCCGACATCTCACGGCACACGTTGAATGTTATCTCTTCGGCTTCTCGAATGCAACTGACTCGACGACTGTGGCGCACCGGTATTTATAGTGGGCGAGGGTAGTTGTGATTGTCGACGAGAGACGAGAGGGGGGGACAAAAACAGACTCGGTACACTCACAATCACAACTACCCTCGCCCACTATAAATACCGGTGCGCCACAGTCGTCGAGTCAGACCTCACACCCGATCACCGCTGCCAATGCGGTTCCCACTCTGCACCCAAACACAGCACACAGACACCGTCCCCGCCGGCCGAGACGTGGACGTCCCCCTCGTTACACCGTTAACACACACCGGCCCTCGGCCAACACTTTCACTAGGCATCGACACGTGCCTGGGCGCTTCTCGCCGACACGCGATCCCGCGGTATCCCCCCAATGCAACGCCCTAAGCCGAGGTCCGTTCCTTCCGCCGGTTTACCGGCGGGGGGGGCCCTTAGGCTCGTTGCAACCCACACTTTTTCCCTGGCTGAGCGCCTTCTGCGCTCGCCCACATCAATTACGACCGGTGACTCTTGAAAGGCCACCAGGGCCACAAGAACTTAGACATACACGATGTTGAGGCAATCAAGGTTTTTTAGCCGATAGGAGTCCGGCACTACCTGGTACCACCTAGACTAGCCTAGCTAGACTAGATGGTACCAGGTGACCATGCAGGGTTTTCCTTGATTGTCGTTCCTAACATAAAAAAAAAATAAAAAAAAAAAACCTCGAGTCAGTTGCGTTCGAGAAGCCGAAGAGATAACATCTCTCCGAAAGTGAACGCAGTCGCCACTGAAGATGTCAACCGCCGTTGTTGACGAAACGTTTGGAAGAAAGAGAAGAGATTCCAGAAGACCTCGGCCAAGTAGCCCGGAAGATTCAATTAATAATATGTATGTATATCTATATAAAATATGCGTGTGTGTGTTCATACGTTTATATTTACTGTATTGTGCATGTTATTCTATATTTAAGTATATGTAGGTATATTTTTTAATATATTAGTATCTATTTAAACTAAAACTGTATCCTCGTTTTATTTTCCGTTTGTTCTGATGGTTGACTAGTTAAGTCCACCATTTGTACACGTCAAATACTTAGGCAATGAAGTTTACATAAATACAAATAAGTCTTTACAACATAAAAGGAAGCTATTGTCCAAATTTCATGTTTTAGCTTCAGCGGTTTCGGCTCGGCGTTGATGAGTCAATTAAGTCAGTCAGGACATCTCTCTTTATAGTCGTCTGTATAAGATACAGTTGATATAATTAATTTATTTTGTTTGCTATTAATTGTACAACAATTAAACTTAAGTAATTTTATAATCGCGTGTAAACAAAACACACTTCTCCAAACAATTAAAATGTTAATTTGAAAAAATCCTTTGTTTCTAAACAAAGGTGTCGTCGACAACGTTTGTTCCAATTTGCTTCCGATATTGGAATTCGGCTTTGAAAACTTTTTCCATTATCTATACATATATATCTACCTATACATACATATATATAAAATTATTAAAAACAATAACATAAAAAGTCAATGCTGTGTACACTACGAATTATTTCTAAAATAATACAAATTATTCTAATAAAATGGTAAAGTAAAAATAAAAATATAAATTTTTTCTTGGTTACAATATTTGTTACTAGCGACTCGCCCTCGCTTCGCTTCGGTTTAAAGTTTTTTTTTATCTGGAATAATGTACCTCTGGTGAGAGAATTTTTCAAATAGATGCAGTGGTTCCGAAGATTACCCTCCACATACACACGAACTCACAAAAATTCGCACTCTCTTTATTATATTAGTATAGATTATGACAATAATATAGCTAGACTAGGTATAATATAGCTTGTTATTTTTACAAATTAATTTCTTATTATGCGATCCCTTGTGTGGATCCAAATATACTGTCTACTCGATGGGATGAGTGGAATTGAAACCGTTCCATGAAACTTCCCATTCCATTGGATGTGATGGAAAATAATCCCATCCCATCCCATGCATTTTACCACGTATACGATACAAATACATGGTACCTAAATTTCGTTAGGTTACTTAATCTAGTCCATCAACATCAGATATCATAATATGACCCAGTAAAAAAAGCAATTGACCGAATGAAGTTACAGTGAACGCCTCAACGAATAACCAGTCTATGTTGAAAGCGATTAAATGTGTAAATTCTCCAAACCATTCGACGTAATAAATTGAACTACTGAATACTAAACGAACGAGTGAACTATTAATTTAAATCAACCAATCGGGACAATCAACACCTCTCTCTCGGCCAATAAATCGTAACTATTAAACTAATTATTACCGCAATTGGTTCATTCAACCGTCACGATGTGGACATCATTAATTTACAAATGAGAACGGCCAAAGCATGTTCAAACAATGCAAACCGAATTTCGTATTTAGCATTGTCCCCTACTTCATATTCCAAATCTATTATTATAAAACGGGTGATGTGACAGTGCAAGTAAAATACGCGCAGAATACGTACTTATGATTATTTCTATGAAGTACCAGCGACCCGCCCTAGCTTCGCTTCGGGTTATAAGTTTATTTTTCAAAATTTCAAAATAAAATATAGCCTATATTAGACACGGATGATATAGCTTCCTATTTGGGAAAAAAATTTGAAATCAGTTCAGTAGTTCCAGAGATTACCCCCGACATACCCACAAACACACAACAAAGATGACTAAGATAGTTGCGCGTATTTGTTGATCTCTAAGGCACGTAGTTCCACAACTTATTCCAAGTTGGACGTAAGGGCAGATGCAGTCAACGGGGAAGTAGCAACAGCTATACCAGAGGGTTCCAATGCACTATTCCGAGGACGTGGTGATCGGATGCACACAAGCATATCTGTATTAGCTGTAAATTGCGAGGATACTATAAGTTAATATGAAAAGTGCGCATGACGAAACATTAATGCGTTGTAACTTTCGGTTCAGCGCCATCTTTTGTCAGCGAGGGGAACTTTTTTTTGGTGTGTTACAATATTTATTCGTTTATTTATTAATTTGTAGGCGAAGATTGTTAATAAACGAATAATAATGCAGGTTTGTTCAAAATGCAATAGTTTTATTTATTTATGTAGGTAAAAACGTTTTTTATAAATGTTTTTTTTTGTTTTTAAAACAGGTAACAGTTTGTTTTTGTAGTCTTGGGAATAAAGTTTAATAAATATTCTGTTTACTTTGAACGCCAATTATGGAAAGTATGATGATCTACTGCACTTAATAACTATATTATTATGTTTCACATTGCAAATAAATTAATTTATTTGATTACATTAGATTCGATTCGATTAGATTAATATGAACACCAAATACTATAAAGAGAATCGTAGCAATATTTTTCGAGGTTTATATTAATGGCCAGTAAGAGATCTATGGTTTAATAATACTCTTACAATGCTCGTAAGAGTATTGTTATAAAAGCGTAAGTATTTTTATTATTTAAAAAATAAAAGTATTCGTCGAAAACAAAAGGTAGGGTCATCTGTTCATGGCACTCTAGACGTCACATTCGGCCCGGAAGCAAGTGTATGGTCAACAAATTCATTATTGCTAATTTCACAACCGAATATAACCTCTATCTCAAATGGCATAGACGTAAATTTAAGGATGTATGTTGTTCTATAATTGGTTAAATGGTGTATGATTTGTTGTTATTCTGCGGCTTTATTTGTAAAACTGATGGATAGGTATATTTTAATATACCTACACCAAAACATACAGAGAAGAAACACGAAATTACAAGTAATTAGAAGTACCATCGACGGCCTTATCTGTAGATGAATAGAAGTTAAAACGATGATAAATAAAATGATTCCAGTATTTTGGGCGGAACATAAGTGGAATCGTTCAACTTAACAGGAAACTCAGTGGCCCGCTGTTCGAACTTCGAATTATATTTTTTTTTTATTTATTTTTTCTTTATAAATTATTTATTTATTTATTTAAGGAAAACAGCGGAAATAGAGTTTTTACAGACAAAAAGAATAATAGACAAATAGAATAACTGGCCACCCACCCACAGAACAGGGTGCCCTAGTTTGGGGGCCAGGCACCGTTCTGTAAGTGACATACCAAAGATGAAGATAAAACAATTTCCTAAGTTGTTTTCCATTAAGACAAAGGAGAAATTATGGTTTAAGCGACAGACTAAAATTATATAAAAGCAAAAGTTGTGAGATGGGAAATATGGAACGAAGATGAATACCAAAATGAAATGATACCTACATGAAATATGTTTTTCAAGCGAGAAGTCTGACAACAGACGGACTTACAGCATGTCACATACAGCATTACCTTCCAGTCAACCTTGGGCTATACAGAACATGAAGTGGTAGGAGAGTTATGAGTAGAATATTCGAATGAAAATGTATTAGGGTAAATGAAAACAGAATAAACTTTTTCCCCCTCAAACCGCGAACTTTTTGACCGCCCCTCGTAAGTAGAAAGAGTTCAGGGCCAAAGAGTTATTTATCAATATTCTAGCTTCTATATATAGGATACAAAAATCCATTTTTGAGTGTTCGTAATCAAAAGATACAGTACAGAACGTCAGGTCTCGGCACCGCAGATATTGTGTTCTTGCTACGTGATTCCTAGTTACACTTGCGGACAAAATAAATGTATTGTGAATAGTCGATATCAGCCTTTAACGTCCTACTTACTGCAGGGCACCGGCCGCTTCTAATAAATTTGGAGTATTTAAGTCTAGATTAGCGAAGCATATCTATTATTTAGGGTTAATCTTGAATAATATAGTTAGTTATTATTATTATTACTTTTAAGGTCTTAATTTCTGTAATTTGAAACATAATAAACAGCGTCGATTGATAATCATGTGATCTGGTGTGTATATGTATATCTGTGTGTATACATATTAATCGTTTATAGTATGTAGGTTTCTGTTCTCCATACCTGTTATCTCTTATATGTTAAAAGTTCTTATGGCAGTGACAGAGACTAAAGTTTCTCTCAACCTAAACCATTAGGGTGATTCGGCCTGGAATGCACCACGCGTGTCCAGTGCGAATCGTACACCATATGCACTGGGTTTTTTTTATTCTCGAGCACGTGGATTTTTTCACGATGTGTTCCTTCATAGCCCGGCTAGTGATAATTTAAAAAAAATCTGTACTTAAGTACATCGTAGCTGGAGCAGCATATGCGATTTTTTGGATATCCCTGGAACAACTATCAATGATGACCCAACGCTGCACGTAAGTAGACTTAGAAAAACGAGAACATAAAATATAGGTATATAACGTAAATTAAATTACGATTTCATTAAATCTGATATATTATTACAATATATATATATATAAATATATATACAGGGTGTCCCGAAACTAAACGTCAAGCGGGTACCGGGCGAGAGGCCAGTCTATACCAGTTCTGGCAAAAATAAGAAAAAAAATCCATATCACTTAGTTAAGTGATAATAGTCATATTTTTGAAAATGTCGAAAATCGACATCCTTTGCCACGTCTTTGGGTACTATGATCACAGATTTTCCTAATTTGATAGTGATTTTTTTTTTAATGTAATCCTAAATAACCATGCTATTATGGCAGTCACCAATCAAACAACGAAATGTGTTAGTTTAGTTAAAAAAAAAAATAGATTGATTGAGGTATGGTTTAAAAAAATTAAGTCAACTAACTTTGACACTTCACCTTTAAAAAAAAAAGTACTACACTACCCTAGGCAAGTAATTTCAAAAGATGGCCTATTTAGTCAAGATTTCAAAATGGTACAACACTTGCCACTTTTCTTTTCATAAAAATTTTCAAAAAAATTCAACCTAAAGACAAATGTGTGTGAGTGAAATTAATAATGAATCTATTGTTGTATTATGGTAAAATATGATTAAATTATTGTAATAATTTTATTTCATTATTTTATCTTAAAACTAGAGTAAATACTCAAATTGTTTGCCTTCGGCCCTAATACAGGCTCTGCATCGCCTCAAAAAAGATCTCTTCACTAGTCGTGCAAATCTCCTTGAATTTATTTCTTCTGCTGCTTCAATAATTTTGTGTCGCAGCTCGGCTAGATTTTCTATCGGTTTTGAATACACCTTTTCTTTTGTGCAGCCCCAGTAAAAGAAATCAAGAGGGTTTAGGTCCGGAGAGCGAGGAGGCCACGTAATCGTACCAAGTCGCCCAATCCACCTTTGGGGAAACTCAGTGTTTAAGTAGTCACGCACAGGGCGAGCATAGTGCGCTGGGCAGCCATCTTGTTGAAACCACATTTGTCTGTAAGTGTTTAGTGGTACGTCTTCTAACAAATTTCGTAGATCGTTTCGGAGGAAGTCTAAATAGTTGTCGCCATTTAATGTTTCAGGCAACTCAAATGGTCCAATCACTTGTCCGTTCAAAATTCCGGTCCACATGTTGATTTTAAATTGATATTGCGAGCGGTCTTCGCGCATCAAATGTGGGTTTTCTGTGTGCCAGGCGTGTAAATTGTGCTAGTTTAAATATCCGTCTTTTTTGAAAGTGGTTTCATCCGTCCACAAAATTTTATCTAAAAAATGTGGATTTTGACTATTTTTCGCCAACATTGTTCTGCAAAAATTTATACTGGGAGAGTAATCGCGTGGTAACAAACTTTGTACACGTTGCACGTGGTAGGGGTGATATTCGGATCGCTTTAGAATTCGATGAGTAATACTCTTTGGTACTCCTGTGGATCTTTCAATCGCACGTACTGAAATGCCGGGATCATTCTCGATTTCATTTAAAACGTCGTCGTCGTCGTTTCTCCGAGGTCTTCCACCGGCAATACAAGCACTGGGCAATAGTACAAGTATGTCATGTGAACATTGATGAACACACGGTGATCTGGGTGACGCGCCGCATTTGGATACCGCTCGCGATACAATCTAGCCGCGGCAGAGGCATTGCAACGGCATTCGCCGTAGATAAGATGCATGTTCGCATATTCTTGCGCTGTATACAAATCCCGCATGTCGTGTCACGTGTTTGTTTGGCTAAATACCAACGCAGTTTGCACAGCACAAATCAAGTCCAGGGAAAAAGCCGAAGTCGTCAGTACAAATGAAATATCAAGTCCAGGTTAACACAAGCCAAAATCGTCAGCACAAGTAATATCAAGTCCAGGTAAACACAAGCGAAAGTCGTCAGTCTGAAAGTTACAAGATTACGAGAAGATAGGACGGAACGTAGCGAACTAAATGATATTTATGACGATTTTGGCTTGTGTTTAGCAACAATAAACTTTTTGGCGTCACTATCCATCTCGCTCACTCTAAAAGTTGAATGTCAATCTGTCTCACTCTAATTCATGTCGCACAGCGTCATTATCTATCTCACTATCACATTAGTCCATCTCGCTCACACTATGATGAAGCCGGAATACGAGTAGTATTTATCTTAGTAGCTTTTAAAATAACGTCCTCTTGCAATAATATTTTTTATGAAAAGAAAAGTGGCAAGTGTTGTACCATTTTGAAATCTTGACTAAATAGGCCATCTTTTGAAATTACTTGCCTAGGGTAGTGTAGTACTTTTTTTTTTAAAGGTGAAGTGTCAAAGTTAGTTGACTTAATTTTTTTAAACCATATCTCAACGATCTATTTTTTTTTTTAACTAAACTAACACATTTCGTTATTTGATTGGTGACTGCAATAATAGCATGGTTATTTAGGATTACATTAAAAAAAAATCACTATCAAATTAGGAAAATTTGTGATCATAGTACCCAAAGACGTGGCAAAGGGTGTCGATTTTCGACATTTTCAAAAATATGACTATTATCACTTAACTAAGTGATATGGATTTTTTTTCTTATTTTTGCCAGAACTGGTATAGACTGGCCTCTCGCCCGGTACCCGCTTGACGTTTAGTTTCGGGACACCCTGTATATATGTGTTTGTGTGATATATGTTATTATGTTTGAAATTGGAATTGTGGGTCACAATAATACAATAATTAATTAGAATTTTAAAGAAGAATAATTGCGGAGTTTTGACATAAAATGATGTATTTCTTTAAATTTTAAACAATGTTATCAAGAAAGAAATATTTATTGGACAATACACATTAAGCACACACAGGAAGAGAAAATGATCACAGAAATAATGACAGATAATAATCACATAAATAGTTAATAAAATTTATTAACCTGATAGTTAATAAATGTTAACTTTTTGTCGGAACCTGAGAAGTAAAAAATTTTTGTTTCATTATTGTAAAAATTGTGTATTGTGGTTTAATAGCGATAGTTTATTAAACTTCAAAGTGCCTAGTGTTGGTGCATAATGTTTGTGATAATTAAATAAAAGCGTGAAACTGCATCTTTTGTTAACGTTTGTTAACGTTAACGTTTCCAAGTAGTCCAACTCTGTACTCAATAAACCTACTATCACATTACTGAGCAACTCCTACTTCGACGGAATTAGACAATGACGTGTTAAAAACAATTCTGTTTTATTATTTGCCATGCGTGTGGACTATATGGCTATGCCAATATTCAAATAATTTATAAAAAAATAAATAATTGTCATTCCGTTCGCGGCAGTACCCTGTCGAAAGGGCCTCCAGTTCAACATAATGCTGAGTGCCTGAAATAAGCATTCAGCGCTGATTCTCAGCTGGAGCCCCGGCGGCACACGGACGCAAGTGGGATGTAAAAAACTAAATTGTATTGTATTACAATATAAAAAATGAATAAAACAAATGTTAAAAAATAATAGTAGATATAATTTAAATATAGTAAGTATATAGATAATTATATAGATATGAATGTTTCAATTTTGTTAATATATAATATATGATTGATATTGATTTAACATTTGTATGACAGTATAGTGAAATTTTTTTGGACTTATCATTATCAACAACCAACAACCATGTAAACAATTTATTTAGCAAAGCCTTACTGCACTAAAGTTGTAGAGGAGGCGGACTTAATGCCCAGTGGTATTCTCTGCCAGTCAACCTTTAACAGAAAACAGGAACAGAAATGCAATGAAATGCAGTGCGTGCCAAGTAATTATACGTCAATAAATGTATTAATAATACATACATTTATTATGTATTAATTAATACATTTATCGGAAATTTCCCCAACACTGTTTTATAATAGGTGTTAAAGTATGAAATTGCCGTTTTATAGTAATAGATACTTTGAATTGACATAAAACCTTCATGGTGTGATATTTTCGAGTGAAACTTTTTTCACATGATACCTATGAGGTTCTTGTTTCAAAAAATGTGCAACATTCGATTTTCGACTTTCAATTGTTTTTTTTATTCAGCTTAGACGGGAAAGATGGATACTTCGAAAATCCGAGTAATCTTTGAATACGAGTTCCGACGCGGAACTAACGCGGCAGAAACGGCTCGCAATATCAATGCTGCGTTTGGAGAGGAGACTGCTAATGAACGAACCGTGCGGTTTGGTTTAAACGCTTTCGAAATGGAAACTTCGACTTGAAGAACGAACCACGTGGAAGACCGCCCACACAGGTGAATAACGCTGAATTGAAGGAGATGGTGGAAGCCGATCCGAGTCAAACTACCCAGGAATTAGCGGCATGGTTTAACGTTACCTTACCTACAATATTGACTCATTTGCATCAAATCAATAAGATAAAAAAATATGAAAAATGGGTGCCTCATGATTTGACTGATCTGCAGAAAGAAACGCGTGTTAAAACTTGCGTTGCCTTGTTGAATCGATACAGAAATGAAGGAAAATTGGATCGAATTGTGACATGTGACGAAAAGTGGATTCTTTTACAACGAAAACCGTTGTAACTCTACAGGAGTTGCAGTTAGAAACCATACGTCATCCTCCGTACTCGCCAGACCTTGTTCCAACGGACTACCATTTTTTTCGTGATTTGGACAATTTTCTACGTTGTAAAAAATTTTCTTCCCAAGAGGCAGTACACAATGCTTTCACACAGTTTGTCGAATCTACATCCCCAGAGTTCTATCACAAAGGCATAAATGAACTTCCGATTAGATGGCAAAAATGTATAGATAATGAGGGTAAATATTTTGATTAAATAAATATGTTACATTTTAGAAAAAAACTAGTTTTAATTTTTCAGTACAAATCGGCAATTTCATACTTTAACCCCTAATATTTAATGCAGATATTGATTCACAAGGAACGAAAATACATTTTGAACATCGCAATCAACAGGATGTAGGACGTCCGGCCTCAATACAACCGATATTGTGTGCGTGGACACCATTACGTGATCCCTACCTACACGTGCGGACAAAATAACTGCTCATATGACCTTATTAGTCTGGACATATGTAGGAACCTTGCCTACACTGAAATTAATTTAATTGGGCAAGCAAACCCACCGGCCGAGGCTAAATTTACTTTAGACCGTTACCCGCGGTCGCTTGTAGAAGGCGCTTGCGCAGAGCGGAGCGAGCGGGCGCCTCACTGTCACTACCGATATCCGACGGCGAATGCAGGCGCAATTTTTAGTTTCTGTTCATTATCAATTTCTATTTAATCTTGTTCTAGTCAATTTCTAATAATTCGTTATCATATCAGTGACATCCTATGTGTGAAATTCATGCCCTTTCTTCTAAAATCTAAATTGCTATTGTAAATCTTGACATACCTACGTAAATAAAGTGTGTCAAATAAAGTGTGGACTTTTACTAACTAAGAACCCTAGTCAGACACTTTACTGGTGACCCCGAAGAACGGAAGAGAAGCATGGACAGCGAATCACCAAATAATACAGTTGGCAGCGCGGCGGCAACCGGAGATGTGTTCAAGGTTGGTGTAAAAATACCCCCATTTTGGCCAGAAGAACCTGCTTTGTGGTTTGCTCAGATAGAAGGCCAGTTTCTCATTTCTGGAATAACGTCCGACGCAACGAAGTTTTACCACGTTATTGCGCAGTTAGATCAGCAATATGCGGCGGAAGTAAAAGATAGTAAAATTATAGCACCACCCGCAGACAACAAATTTCAAAAATTAAAAAGTGAGCTAATTAAAAGACTTTCTGCGTCACAAGAAAAGAAGATTAAGCAACTACTTATACATGAGGAATTAGGCGACCAAAAACCTTCACAATTTCTTCGCCACCTTCAGACCCTGGCAGGACCTAATGTACCCGACTCATTTTTGAGGACGTTGTGGTCGAGTCGTTTACCCCACAGCATACAAACGGTGGTAGCATCGCAGACAGACGCGCCTCTGGAAACCATAGCAGACCTAGCCGATCGCGTCTACGAAATAGTTCCTGCTCCAGTGACACCGGTCGCGGCAAGTGCTGAGGTCACATTTAACGACATGGCGAGGCAGATTTCAGAGCTGACGCGAGAAGTAACAGCACTAAAAGGTCATGTAGCTCGTTCGCATTATAGATCTGATTCACGTGAGGGTAGACATCAAAGACAGAATAGAAGTAGTTCGCGCCCTAGACAAGGGAACCCAGATTTTTGTTGGTACCACAACCGATTCGGCAACCGAGCTACCAGGTGCACGACACCATGCAAGTTTAATACGTCGGAAAACGCAAACGGCAGCCGAAAGTAGCGGCTAGCGACTGCCATACTAGACCAGACCGCATATTTATCACGGATAAAGTTACCAAAAAGACATTTCTCGTCGACACGGGATCAGACCTCTGCGTGTACCCAAAATTGGCACTCAACCAGGTTCGTTCCAAGACATACTACCAACTTTATGCAGCAAACGGTTCCGTGATAGCAACATACGGCTGGATGCATCTGCAATTTAACATAGGCCTACGCCGAGCATACAAGTGGAGATTCGTGGTAGCTGATGTACCTAAAGCAATTATTGGTGCTGATTTTCTCAGATTTTACAATTTACTTGTTGACCTGAGGAACCATCGCTTGATTGGCGGTCTCACGTCACTCTCCACAGCAGCAATACCTGATAAGGAGGTAACCGACATCGCATCAATCAAGGCAGTTACTCGAAATACCGCCTATCACCAACTTCTACGTGAGTACCCTACCATCAGCCTGTCTTTTCACTGCTGGAAACAGGCCTCTCTCAAGGACCGCCATCACACACGGTCTTCAGCTCTTCTCATCCACCCACTACCGGCGACTCTTTGACTGGCCGGGGGGCGTCTCACGCTACGTTTCTCGGTACGTGGTCTCCATTCGGGGGCTCGCCTCCCTCACCGGTTCTCGGTCCTGCTGCATATATGCCCTGCCCACTGCCACTTCATCTTGCTGATTCTTTGAGCTATGTCGGCAACTTCAGTTCTTCGTCGAATTTGAGATCGGCCTATAATTCTTCAGTAGTATCCTGTCTCTCTTTTTGAAGAACAAGACAACTATACTCTTGTCCCACGCTTCGGGTGATGCCATTGTAGAGAACGGCATCGAAGAGTCGTTGTAACTCCCTCAGAACGGGAGCCCCTCCAACTCCCAGAAGCTCTGCCGTAACTCCATCATCATCCTATGCTTTGCCATTCTTCAGCTGTCCAAAGGCAATCTTAATCTCGCCCACGTTGATGTCTGGGATATCGTCGGTGAGTGGCGGGATAATCTCGCTCGACGATAGTCACCGGGGCGGGCTATAGGCGAAGGCGCAGACCTCAAATACCGGAGACCGGTGACGGACAGGAGCATCACCGATGTGAGAGGTTTGGCACTGCGATCACCAACCCACTTTTCCAGCGTGGTGATTAGGGCATAAACGGCCCTACTATTCTGGCATAGCCTAGAGAATTCTCACTTTATTTTTTTCCTAATACGGTTATAGCGCATTGTTGTGTATTGTGTGTATGAATTAATGAACAAGTTGTAATTATAATCAGATGAAGTCTGCAGTCCCTAAAATTAAAGCAGGGACACTCGTACTGATAATTCAAATTAGTAACAGAAGTAAAGTTTAGTTGAATTAATGAAGAAGTTGTAATTATAATCAGATGAAGTCTGCAGTCCCTAAAATTAAAGCAGGGACACTCGTACTGACAATTCAAATCAGTAACAAAAGTAAAAGGAAAAGAGAATGTAGTTGCAGACGCGCTCTCACGCATAGAGGAAGTATCCGTACCCACCGACCATAAAGCTCTTGCAAAATCTCAAGAGTCGGATCCTGAATTGCAAGAACTGTTACAGAAGGGTTCAGCACTTGACCTTAGAAAGATCAAAGCCCCAAACTCCGACGCTGAAATTTACTGTGACGTGTCAACTCACCATCCTCGTCCATTTATGACAGCTGCCTTCCGAAAGCCTGCATTCACTGCGCTGCATCAGCTGAGTCATCCGGGAGCAAAGGCAACTGCAAAGTTAGTCACAGAAAGATTTATTTGGCCAGGAGCACAGAAAGATTGCCGACAATGGGCCAAAGAATGCACTGATTGCCAGAAAACCAAAGTTTACCGACACACCCATTCTTCCACCTCCCATTTTCCCGTTCCTTCCGAACGTTTTTCCCATGTCCACATGGACATCGTAGGGCCTTTACCCATTTCGTGTGGTTACAGGTACTGCCTTACGGTCATCGATCGCTTTACCCGTTGGCCTGAGGCATACCCCCTGCCCGACATCACGGCGGAGACATGCGCCCGCGCCTTCATCGCTGGCTGGGTGTCTCGCTTCGGGTGCCCACACAAGATCACCACCGACAGGGGCAGACAGTTCGAGCTCTTCCGCACCATAACCTCCATCCCCGGTACGCAACATCGCCCTACCACAGCATACCATCCCGCTTGCAACGGTATGGTTGAACGCCTACATCGTCAATTGAAGGCTGCGATCATGTGCCACCAAAACTCCAGCTGGTCAGAAGTACTTCCGCTCGTGCTGCTGGGTATCCGCAGCGCCTGGAAGGATGACGTCAAGGCTTCGGCAGCAGAGCTCGTGTACGGAGAACCACTTCGGCTACCTGGCGAATTCTTCGTACCTTCCACTGATTATCATGACGTCACTGACTTCGCATTGCGACTCCGTCTCCATATGGCAAAGCTGTCTCCCGAACCTGCAAGTAGACACGCACAGAAAGCTTTTTACGTACCTAAAGACCTGGCCACAGCAGAATATGTCTTCCTACGGCAAGACGCTGTCCGGCGTTCTCTGGAACCTCCATACACCGGCCCCTACAAGGTACTGGAAAGAGGGAGCAAGACCTTCAGGTTGGCCATAAATGATCGAGAGTCTACAGTTTCCATAGACCGCCTCAAGGCAGCCTACATGACCAGAGACGACATCAAGAGTGGTACGGACACCATCCTACCTGCAAATGATCCTATCCCGGTGAAGAAAACCAGATCCGGTCGAACCGTCCGCTTACCGGATTACTATCATCCTCAGTAAGCTTCGGTCTCATAGGTATTTATACACATAGGTATTTGAAGATTCGAATACTGTTTACCCAGCGTGAGCATCTCTTGATATCCGAAAATCGAGTGGGCCAGATGGTATTCCTGCAGTGGTGCTCAAATCGTGCACTCCCGAGTTATCTCCGGTACTTACGCGACTCTTTAGGCTCTCATACAACAAAAGCTTCCCGTCAGCATGGAAGATAGCTCATGTTCACCCTTTGCCTAGAAAGGGTGACCGCACTGACCCGGCCAAGTACAGGCTAATAGCGATTACCTCCCTCCTCTCCAAGGTGATGAAGCATGTCATAAACACACAGCTCCTTGGGTACCTAGAGAATCACCATCTGATTAGCGACCGTCAATGGATTTTGCCATAATCGTTCGGCTGGTAATCTTTTAGCATATTTAACACACCGCTGGGCTGACACCATTGAGAGTGGAGGCAAGGCTCTAGCCGTGGGCCTATACATTGCGAAAGCTTTTGACCGGGTATGGCACAAATCGCTGCTTTCCAAGCTATCATCTTTCGGGATACCCGAGGGATTATGCGAATGGGTTGCCAGTTTCCAGACTGGACGGAGCATCAAAGTCGTAATCAATATTAGTTGCTCCGACACCATGTGTATTAATGCTGGCATCCCGCAAGGCTCCCTGCTATTCCCAACTCTGTTCCTTTTGCATATCAACGATCTGATGCAATAAACGATGTGACATACGTTACTATGCAGATAACAGCACTGGAGACATCTTTTATAGGGGCTGCGCCAACATCCCTCGGGTCGAAGTGGAAGAGAGTCGCGTCAGGCTTATGTCTGGAATTGAAGACGCTTTAGATCTGGTCTCGATTTTGGGTTCTCTAAACCTAGTGGATTTCAACCCCAATAAGACGCAGACGTGTATTCACCGCAAAAAAGCCCCTTGTGTCGTAACACCTAGCTTTCAGAGCACACCTCTTGAAATCTATCTCGGAAAGTATCGAAATCCTCGGTATCGACATTTCCAGCAAAGTCGAATTTAGGGATCATCTGGAAAATAAAGCCAAAATGGCCTCCAAAAAGCTCGCCGTACTGAACATAGCGAAGCGGTACTTCACTCTTGGGCAACTTCTAATGTTTTACAAAGCTCATGTTAGGCCCCATATGGAGTATTGCTCACATCTCTGGTCCGGTACACCGGAATATCAATTGGACCCATTTGACTCCATTCAACGACGTGCTGTTCGAATTGTCGCCGATCCCACTCACACGCCAGTGTGAGTTTAGAAGAAGAGAGTTTAGTGAGGTTTAGAACCCCTCAGCATTCGTCCCACATTTAATCTTATTTAAAATTAATATTACAATAATCATATCCTTTAAAGATACACCCCGACTATATCTATGTGAAGAAAATATATTTCTTTCATTTGAATTTTGCCGCGCCCCGCGCTGTCAGTAATTCTATCATGTCGGTAAAACAGTGTAGGCGTCAAGTGAATCGTGCTGACTGTCAAATTGTAGGTAAAGATAAATAAGAGTATTGTAAGGATAAATAATAGATTTTGAAAAGGATTGAAAAATAAACTTTATATGTCGCTTCTTTGTATATCGAAGCAACACCACATAGTTTGTTTCATTTGACAATCCTTTTGAAGAGAAAATAATCGACCTTATATATCTATATTTGAACTTACGTCTATTTCCATTAAATATTCATTAAAATATCTTGAACCCGGTACACCTAGGACTCATCTAATATACAGCTTTGTCCGCCAGTGTACGCCAGTACGGAGTACTGTCAATAAATAAAGGGCTGGTATCGGCGTGTATCACTCGCGACTGAATACTTTATAAACGTCGGTGATGAGAGAGCCTGAGCGAAATGACCTCAAATTCGATTGAAACGAGAATGTTTGTTACCGGCAGAAGAATTGGCTCTGCTATTTTCGTAAATTTTTTACTCTTCACGTCGGGATCTGTTGTGAAATAAGGTAAGAATGTACTTTGAATTGAATAAAGAATCGATGTCAGTCATAGCTGGGCTGTAGGTTTACACGGGTGTACTAAAAAGGTATAGGCCGCAAGCACATTGATTACTTTTAGCGTCGACAATCGGTGATTTGGTTGCATGTGAGCAGCTAGTTGAAGAGTTCGATCGGTACAACTAGCTACTCATAAGCCTCGGTCACAACTCTCTACTTCAAGATTGTCTGGAAGAGATTGCTATGAAGTGTAAAGCATTAAGACCGTCTGGTTATATTTTTTCTTATATCATTATCCCTTAGTGTTGTCATGATGTCATAGTCCAAAAACTCTTACCATTGATCGCCATTATTTCTCCAGGATTGTGCGTGAAGCAATTGAAGTCAAGAAAGAAAAAAAAATCAATCGAGAAGATGGATACAAATTGTCCTGGACATGGAATCCAGTGATTAAAAAAATTTAATTCTCACGATTTTTCGTCTGATGTTACTTCAGATATTGTGAGTGATGTGTTCCGGACTTTCCGGACTATGAAGACCGAATGCGGGTAGTTGATGAAACTGTTGATGAAAGTGATAATTGATCTCGAGGGAAATGCAAACTCTCGACGTGGACTAGCCGCCTCTTCAGTCAGCTCATAACCATGGTTAGTGTAACTGAAACTTATTTTTTTAAATTTTATTTAGCCCAAATTTGTGTCCGACTGTTGGGCAAAGACCTCTCGTCTTTTATGCCATTTTATGCCTCTTTTATTTTATTCAGTGATATTGAAAGATGAACTGCTTCATAGACAAGTAACTCTTCCAGGCTTCATAGACAAGTAAGTAAGTAAGAGTCCAGGCTTTTTCTATGTAATAATTAATATTAAATTAATATTAATATAAAACAAAAAATGATATCTATCCATATTTTATTTCCAAAAAAATAACGTATTATATTAATGAAAATTGTTACGTAATAAATAATAAAAAATATGTATAATAATAATCGTGAGTAACCCGGTTTACATAACAATTATTATGTTCAATAACGATAACAAAACTTTTTTTTAATGTTGATATTTTTACCAATAATAGGTACATTGTATTTCATATAACTCCAAAGCGGAAAGAATCCATAGCTTCGTTTTCGGGAAGAGTTCTGAGACATAGATTTAGAAACTTAGAGTCTAATAGTACTGTATATTGAAGTAGCTCTCGAATTCTTTAATTCATATGGAATTTGAAAATGGAACATTCTTATTACGTAGTACAAATGTAAAATGCTGTAAATTGTAACAAATCGAATTTCATACAAAAATCAATTAACGTTAATAAGATAAATTCTATTACAATTGACGTAACCTTTAGGCTACGTCAGGAACAAAGCTGATTTGCGAATGTTACATCAACCTCAATTAACTGGTTTATCCTATTTATTTATTCCCATATTCTATATCCCAGTCGAGTTGACAGTATCGACATCCCGATCTTGACGACTTTAATGTGCTGTCTCGCAAGGTGGTATTTTATATCTTTGAGCTTCAATTGTATCTTCTATGCAGGGAAGTATATTCTATGTCTAGACTCTAGACTTTCTTCCCTGCATAATACTCTAGACTCTAGAGTATTACAGCGGCCTCATGACCCAAGAACTTTAAGAGGCTGCGAGAGTTCGTACATCATTGGCACCTGAAGTGAAGTAACAATGACCAGCCCTTTTATCGTGCATCGCCGGAGATAGGCCTTGTCCTGCACATTGTCTTGTGAAGGATTGATGTATGGCCTTAAAACTCCAAGCTGGCCAAGTGTGTGGGCGAGTCCACTCTTTTAGAGAAGGTCTAGTTCCTTAGCGCTTGTGGTAGCGGCTTTGTTATCCCTTAATCTTAAAGGTATGGGGCGGTGCTATTTTAAAGCCGGCTAATACCATACAGCCAGACTAGGGGTGGACTAGTCCTAGAATGGAGACAGCGTAACAAGAAATGAAGCGTGGGACGCTCTCCAGTCAGATAGACTAACGACTTGAAGAAAGTCGCCGGTAGTGGCTGGGTGATAATAGCAGAAGACAGTGTGAGGTGGCGGTCCTTGAGACAGGCCTAAAACCAGCATTGGAAAGACACAGGCTGATGTTAATAATACATATATAGAAAATAAAATTATTTTACGGACAACAACATATGAAATGAAACGGCAGTTGGAAACAAAAAACAAGCATATATTACAGCGTGAACTGTGACGCTGATATTCAGTTGGAGTCGCACCGGTGACCACGGACTTTCCACAGCAAAAACCGTGCCATCTATACACCAAACCTTACCTAAACATAATATAATAAAGACCCTCCCTCCCTCCCTCCCTCCTAATTCAGATCCTATGAACCAAAGTGAGAAGCGATTATAAAAATGTAGCCACCGGACGCCTTGTAGATTGTCGCTTGTTTAGTCCTCGTCGCGGCGATGACACAGTGTGCCATAAAACTGTTTTTACGACACGGCCCGGGCCGCTCGTCAATATTTACAGCGGTTTTTATGAAGCGGTGTGTGCGGACACACGGTCGTCATAAGATATTTTTTTATAGAAAGAAGGTAGCAGACAAGCAGATGGTAGTAAATGGATACTGTCACCCGTGGACATCAGCGATACATGCCTACGTCAGTCCAGAATGACAAACGTTGGCACGCCCCCATATGCATTGTCTACCTCAGGAAATTTAGGAATGGATTTGAAGAAAGGGTTGGGAAATTGCCGAGGTATGGGATAGGATGGGGTGGGAATCGGCTATATCAGGCATTTCTCACTCACTATTGAATCACGAATTCATTTTAGATTAGTTTTCTCGGAGACAGGGGCTACGTTCAGTAGGGTGCGTCCAACGGCTTGCAGCGTGCACAACCAAAGTAAATATATTTGAGAGATTGATGTGGGACCCGTGGTCACAGCAAATTGTCACACCAGTGTGACAAACAATAATTATTTTCTTGTGAAGGACCCGTGGTCACACAAGCTTTTTGTTAATATCAAAGATCTCATCAGTGTTAACGCGGGTGACTAAACATATTATATTTGATGGTACTACCGATTAGTGGTGCCATGGCAAGGACGCCGTCCACCCGTATATTGGTCAAGCACGAAACCCATACTAACGGTGTGACTAACGGGAAAAAAAATCCCGTTAGTCACACTGGTATGACAAACTGGTGTGACCACGGGTCCTACGCCGAGGGATTGAACAGACTCTCTGCTGTGTAGATGTAGTTTACTATCGTAACCTCGCAAGATTTGAGCGATTAACTAAGAGAATACTTATACAGGTGGAAAATATGAACGGGACATGGAGGAAAAGTACATTAAATATTGAAGATATCAAATTTCACTCAAAGGAAACATTCTTTTGTTTTTTAAAATAAGAATAACCGCATTCAAACATTTTTTAAAAAACTTACCTGAGCCGGGAATCGAACCAACTAAAAATGCAAAAAATAGACAGCCACTATTTTATTGAACCAATCGATAGAGTCTATGAGAAGGATAAAATCTCTCGAACAAACATTGTATCTTACAATTAAAGAAGACCTTGAAATCTAACAATTCGTACCTATCGAATTAACCTGAAGGACAGGTACTTAGATAACTGGTTATTCATATTTTCCACCCTGTATATAGGAACACAGTGCACGCAGAACGCGTACGGTGTTTTACGTTGTCAGCAATTTGCGGTATACTGTCACAGTCCACAATGTTCTCGCCAGTAGCTCCCCGCACGCGTCTCGATATGCATACATTCAATTAATCTTTGTGATCGTTTAATAAAACAGTATAGAGGACAATGGAAGTAATTTATCACACCTGCTGAAGATACTCGTACCTTATACACCATACATCTTAAATTATGACCACCAGCTTAAATTACAACCTTAAATATGTATTCTATGAAATGAGATGACAATGGTGAAGATAACTTAAAATGGTATGTGTAACTAAACAAAATTAAAACCATGTTGTTACTAAGATATATTTAGGAACGGGTTGCTAACCCACAAGGCCGTGTGTCCACCCCTCCAGCAACATCTTACGCCATAAAGATTACGTAGATGGCTGCTTCCCACCGGCTAAATGTTGACGAAATCTGTGAAAATTTCACATCGGAGACCCCTATCCATTTGTGAAGAGGTTAAAGGGTCGAAGTTTCTAGGAATACTTCCACTGTATGAGAGGGTTATACAGTTAGGAGTAACATGTGTATCTTTAGGAGTGTGACACAGAGAAGAAAAGTAAGATATTATGTATAGTCTTCTATACATATAATAAAATCGTAACAAAGCGATGTCTGTACATTTAAGATTTTTTAAATAAGTCGTTGCAGTAAAGTACGAATGATAGAGAGCCGAAAACAACATATATTGGATTTTTTGTCTATCTGGCGCGCATAACGCATAAATCATTGGAGGAATTTTAATTACACTTGGCATATGTAGATTACTTAATTATGTGGCGGTTTTTCATTTAAAGTACTTTTTATGGAAATCAATTCTAAAATTCCCACGGGAATAAGCTAATCTATCACGTGTTTGAACGTCTATAACGCATAAAGTGGAAGGCACTGCCCCCAAATATTGCAGGCGAAATCTTGTAGTATATAACAAGCATTATAGGCTTAGGCAACCAATGTTACAGTGAAATAAACGAGACATGAGCTTTGCATCTGTGTGAGTGTGTGCGAATTCTCCAATCCGATTGTCCAAATAGTCCTCGCAACGAGACATGAGCTTTGCATTTGTGTGAGTGGGTGCGAATTGTCCAACCCGTTTATCGAAATAGTTCGCACTGTACACTATCGGTGTACAATCTCGTTGATTTCAATGTAGCGTATTGAATAAAAATTATAAATCGTATAAACAATAGTTCTTATAATAAGAAAGAAAATTGTGCAACTTTATTATCGATAATAATCCACTTGATTGGATGATAGAGGTATCACGTTTACTGACGTTATAACGTCAGCATACGTCAGCATCTTATCTACTTTCATTCGCGTAGCTCTTCAGTGAACTACACCATAAGGGTTATCGTTAAAGACAAAGGGTGATTGGCTCGAAGCCAAATTCCTCTATATCTACCAGTACGGACATTGTCATTTTAAACTATTAACCCAATCACCTAATTGGGCTGATAGATAAAATCAAGTTTAGCTATAAGCTACTGTCGTCCACTGCTCGATTTACCGCCCCTCGTGTACGCTGTTTGTGCTTGAAGGATGGATGGTCTTAAAACGCCACACTGGACAAGCGGCTTGGCGTGTCCACTTGTTTAGAGGTGGTGTAGTAGCTAAACTCGATAGAAAATTATCGGCAGCGTATCCACATGTTCCGTGGATATGTGGGTGTTTATAGTTGGCGGTGACCACTTACCAACATATTGCCCGCCTGCTCGGCTGTCATCTCTATATAAAGAAAAAAATCCGAAAAAGCTAAATTTTTCGATTTAGTAACTTTACAGTGTTCATTTGAGGACGGGCAGCAAATCGTTTATTGTTTACTTCATTAATTATTTGTTTCAATTGTAATCATTGTTTCATTTAATTATTGCATAGGAATCCAAAATGAATATGTACATATTCATACATACTCACTAGCCGTGGTCACGCGTTGACGAGATGTAACCCGTGGCGAAACATCGAGTAGAAATAAAAGGTAAACAAATACTTTGAACTTTACACGTGCAGACGCGATTCACTAAAATATGTTCAATGTGTGTACGAAAGTTTAAACAGTAATAAGATACCATAGGCTTGTGTGATACAATCATAAAGAGACACTTATTTATAATCGTGATTTCACTACAATTTAATTTTAATTTGTTGTTTTAATTAATTTTCATTGTCTGGTAGTTACCAGACAATGTCTGTTTAAATTTTAGAACGTCTTTAATATTAACATTTATTATCCCCGTTCACTCTTTTTCTTTCTTTTAAGAAGGCGGCAGGCGAGCATGCAGTCCACCTGATGGTAAATGGATACTGTCCTCCATGGACATCCACGACACATGCCAACATCAATCCAGAATGACAAACGCTGGCACGCCCTCGGATGCGCTAGATAGAGATGTAGGAATGGATTTGGAGGAAGGGTTGGGAAAATGGGAAGGTATAGGGATGGGACGGGTATGATCTCTGGCATATCTCACTCATTAACTAAACGCGTACTCACGTTGGGGAATAAGATAAACTGAGAAATGCAAAATATTTCAAGGTCTGCCAGGGAGATCCCCATACCGCATCTCAAATGCTGTGTTCTAAAATTGTTATAATGCATATTGAAAATATTTTAAGCGTAAACCATCAAACGGCTTCGTGGTCGAAAATGATTTCAACCGTGCCTATATAAATTTTAGATTTTAGTGCATATTTCGGTGATGCAAACGAGGCGATACAAATGGGGTATTTGTGGTTGAATTTGAATATATATTGTGAAATCTTGTAGTGTTGTTTACCTGTCTATAGAGATATATTCGAGGAGTAGTCTAATAGAAATGAAGGCGGACGAGCAGGTGGGCCACGTGATGGTAAGTGGTCACCGCCGCCCGTGGACACCTGCAACACCAGAGGCCTTGCGGGTGCGCTGCCGACCTTGCGGAATCCTGTTCATAGCTCTCTTGAAGAGCGCCATATCTTAGCGTAACCTCAGCGGGCAGTTCATTCCACAACTTTCGGTTCGCGACATAAACTGTATTTTATATCGCGAGGATACTTTAAGGTTACTTTTTATCCAAATCTATTTCAAATTCCTCCTGGGTAAATATCGTCAAGTACCCGTGTACAACAACATGGACACCACAGGATGGATTTTAATGACAGACACTCAGTGTCTATTTTAATTTTATATGTTCAGGATCAATGTATAGCATACTTTATTCGGAAGCGGTAGAAGTTCCCGCGGGACTTATTAAAGTTTATGCGAGCAGCGTTACAGAGAATAAGAGATGAAGTCAATAGTGGAATGGGATTGACTGAAATGGTGAAGGAGTATTATGAACTCACACTCGAAAGTCCACGCGAAATCGCGGACATAGCTAATGGCAGCACGTTATACGAGATTAAATAAAAACGCATCTGCACCCTCTTACCATTGAGTTTCCTTCAAACTTTTTGTACGACTTTTTGGCGATAACTCGAGGAGTGAAGTTGAGTATTTGTTTGATTATTGCAAAAATAGTGTATTGGGCGGTTTGTGATTTAATAGTGATAGTTTATTAAACTTTAAAGTGTTTTTCGTGCGTGATGTTTGTGGTTAATAAAAGCGTGGGACAGCGTTTTGCCCGTGCTTCCAAGGAGTCCTCTTCTGTCCTCAGTAAACCTACTATCGTATTTCTGAGCGACTCCTGACTCACTTCGACGGGACTGGACATTGACAGACTAGGTTTTAGACTTTGAAATTGTTTATTAAGAAGACAACTTGACACTGGCAGAATGTGTTAATTGCACCGTTGCCATATCTGAAGAAAAATAAAACTTTTGTTCTACGATTACATGAAGTTCAACACATTTTTACACACAAATCACTCACTCGGACCGATTTACATAGATATCTAATATCAGCGGTGTAATTAGCGGCTGTTTATGAATGAAGTATACGGTGTTTCCATTAGTAGTAGCACATAGCGAGTACTACAAAAAAACATATCATCAAAAAAAAAAAAAACTTTTCCTTTGGTGGGAAAGTATGAAGCTCAGAAAAAAATCAAAATCAAATCCATTTATTTGTGACCGTATTTAGTTCTGCCGTTAGGCGTACAAATATGTCACATAATTATGATATTACAATGTTTGAGTACAATCATCATTAATATAAAGTTTCATAATTCGATCCTCAATACAATTTAAATCAATTAATAATCAATTAAATCATTTATCAATCAAATCAATCAATTATAAAGGCAAGTGTACATTCATACAAAATTAATATATTAAAAAAGGATGTCATTAAATATAGATTAATACTCGTATATTGATAATAGTAATTAATATATTGGTATAACTCAATCTCCTTGTCAATTCAAAGGTCAAAGGTGCATTTATATAAATGTTACAATGTAATAGAATTAGTCATCTTAAAAGCCGTAGAACAATAGTTAGTTTTTATTATAGGAATTCAGTACCTATTAAGGGAGTTTAGGTATTTTAACTCTGTATAACTACATATTTAACTCTGTATAAATACATATTTAACTCTGTATAACTACTTATTTGACTCTATATAACTAAATAATTTTAGTGAATACTACAGCGACGTAGATGCAGAACGAGAAGGAGATGGCGGGACGACTTAGATGCACACCATAGGTCTTGGCGGAGCGTGGCGTTAAGCAGAGCGGTTTGGCATAAAAGAGAGAAGGCCTTTGCCCAACAACAGTGGGACACAAATATAACCTAATTATAAATAACTACTTATTTTATTATATTGTCATCATTATATTCCGAAACACCAGAATTTTATTCAGAGTACTAATTATTATGTTAAACAGATTAATTATTAATAATAACCGCATTGAAATCTGTAACACGTACTCAAATGTCGCGGTAAACTGAACCAAAACTTCGCTCTTTTGTGGTTCCATATAATTACAATGCAAAATGGTGATAACCCAGTGGTCATGGAAACCACAATTATTTATGTAAATGTGTGGAAAAGGTGGGTTATACTTGGAGTTTATGCATCAATCAATCAATACCAATATCAATACCAATACCCAAGCCGAAACTCCAAGTAAAATAAAGATTGTAAACATAAGTGTTTAAGATCCGTTCAATGGATAAATAGGAGGACCGTCTGCACGTCAACTACCCTCTTTCTATAAAAAACTTTTTTTGTTATTTAGCCTGAATAAAAAACTGAACAAAAGCCTGACACTGAACTGTCCTGTTCAATACTTCCTGATTAAGAAACATAACATATAATATACACTAGACGTATTAACTGTAGAAATGACATATATAGGTAAGTATAATAATTATAATCCATTATGTGTGTATACGTATTTAATTATGACACATACATTTATGTATTCAACGTTATGTTTTATATACACATACATTTATGTATTTATGTATTACCCCATATACATGGCGCGTTCGTCTCCCGTTACGGCCCGAAGTCCCCCGTCCCCTGTACTGCTTATATACTGGGACTTTATAGGTTTATATCTTATATACTGATATCATTGTTTATATATCATTAGTACAATAGAGTGTTTGACTACTTTCAAATATTGTATTAATTCAAATAAATAAAAAAAAACATGAAAAAATTATTCATTTATATAATTCCCAAAATCAGGAAACCACAAGTTATAAAAAGACCGCGCTTTGAGCTTGACGAACAAGCTCAAAGCTCAAAGCCTCAAATGACCTCAAAGCTTGAGGATTCAAGCTTATATATTTAGAATAATCTTCTAATAAATTTGAAAATATATTTTTAATGTATTTGTCTTCACCTCTGCTTAAATAATATAATCTATATAAATAAAAATGTAAACGTTCGTTTGTTCAAAATCTTAAATCTCCGAAAGTTCTTCACCGATTGCTTTGAAATTTTGACACAACGTTGCATTCGAATATGCGCGTGTTTTATATGCCTATCACAGGGTAAAAACATGCTTTTTACCAAAAACTGGTAAAAACGGAGTAAGCGCCATCTATTGGGCAGCCACAGCAACGCGTGGATGGGCAGTGGGCACAGCTAATAAGTTAATAAGATACAAAACATATAAATATCAACTACAATACAATTACAGTATTGTGAAACATCGCTTCAAATAATAACTGTATTCTTTACTCAAATCGTTTATAATAATCTTAACACAATTTGAATCATTAATTTTAAATAAGTATCATTTGCAACAGCTTCGCATATTTCAAATGACTGGCGTTGTCTGTCACTTGTTAAAATGACAGACTTTTTGGCGGGATCTCGAGAAGTGAACTTGAGTTTTTGTTTAATTATTGTAAAAATTGTGTATTAAGCGTTTTGTAGTTTAATAGTGATATTTTATCAAACTACAAAGTGCTTTTCGTGCGTGCTGTTTGTGATAATCAAATAAAAGCGTGGGACTGCGTTCGTCGTACACTTCCAAGAAGTTCTCTTCTGTCCTCAGTAAACCTACTATCGCTTTACTGAGCGACTCTTAACTTATTTCGACAGGACTGTATATTGACAGGATAAGTTTTAGACTTTGAAATTATTTATTACGAAGAAAACTTGACACTGGCAAAATGTGACAATTGCACCATTGCCAAATATGAAGAAAAAGAAGACATCTAAGTTTTAACAGCGGATTTTTTGTATAATTTATTTGGACACTGGCATAGCCATTGATCCACACACATAGCAAATAATAAAACTGAATTGTTTTTGTCAGGTCATTATCCAGTCGTGCTATCACTCAGTAAAGTGATAGTAGGATTACTGAAGACAGAGTTGGACTCCTGGAAGAACACGAAAAATGCAGTCTCACCCTTTCATTTAATTATCTATACTAATATAATAAAGAGAGAGTGCGAATTTTGTGAGTTTGTGTGTATCCGGAGGGTAATCTCCGGAACTACTGCACTTATTTGAAAAATTCTTTCACCATTTGAAAGGTACTTTATTCCAGATGGACATAGGCTATATATTATGTGCAAAAAAATTGCCGGGCTGCAACGCATGTCGGGCACAGCTAGCCATAGAATATTATGCACTAACACTGCATAAAAATTAAATGAAGGTGGCCAGTGATTTTTACCATAGAGGTTTACATTAAAATTACCCTCCAATCTGTTATAAATATTGGAGAAATTGATTGATAGTATCTAACAAATTAGGTAAAAACTTCCACAACAGCCCACGTAGAGCTAGGTATTAATACCTACATTTTGCCAGTGTCAAGTTTTTTTCGTTGTACCAAACAATTTCAAAGTCTAAATATTCTGTCAATATCCAGTCCCATTGAATGTGCGTCGAAGTATGTCTGGAGTCTCTCAGTAAAGCAATAGTAGCTTTACTGAGGACAGAAGAGGACTCCTTGCAGGCACACGAAAAACGCCGTCGCACGCTTTTATTTGATTATCACAAACATAACGCACAAAAACCACTTTGAAGTTTGTATTTTAAGGAGAGTAGTATTGTTTCTGTGCAAAATATATCTAAATTATAACAAAATTTCTTTATACTTTTACTGGCTCTAAGTAGTAATAAATGTAATACGTAGGAACATAATAACATTCGTAACCTAAATATAAATTCTAGCGGAAACCAACAATATAGAACAACACAAAAACATTCATATTCTGATGCCTGTCACGAACAATTAATGCAGGCCAGGCTCAGGCAAAACTCATGTTGATTTATTACGTCTTATCTAAAATTAATCTTTGCAATCCAAGTAAAATATGGCTTTTATTAAAAATGCGTCTTCCATCTTTTTTCGCGAGTTGATGATAAATTATGTTAAGCGATGGGGCTTGATAGATAAATTTAGAATACTAATCGTTTTTTTAATTGATTTCTTGAAGTACTCATAGTTTTTCTTTTTAGGCCAACACAGCATGTTGCAAAAAAAAACATTTAACTAAGTCTCTGGCAAAGCGATCTCTGCCAGATAAGATAACCTTTGCGTGGTAAGGGGAAAATAGATAACAATTTCAATTAAAATACAGTAATTTCATTCTCCCTATACATATATACCCATTTGTTAAACTCGGGATCTAATCCGAGGGTACGACCAATAAAACCACAAGTATAGTAATATAAATTTCACTATATTTCACACACAAAAATAGAGCAAAATTCACCATTCAATGTTTACACAGAAACGAAACCATACCGCGATGTAGTAACGATATAGCGACATCTGTTGGTCTTGACTCGAACTAAACCATTACAACAAAACTATCCGAAACTAGCCGAACTAATATGAATATTACCTAATAGTAATACAGTGTTGAACACCCATTATTATAGTTCCCTTTGGCCGTCTAGGGTAGACGGGCTTAAAATTAGAACCCATCCCATCTCTTCTCGTGGATGTTGTAAAACGCGACTAAAGATAATAAAACCGCTAGCCACCACAAGCTCTGAGGAACTACACCATCTACCTCTAAAAGAGTGGATTTGTTGACCCATTTGGCCAGGTGGCATTTTAAGGTCACACATAACTCATGCACAAGCTCCGTGTCCGTGTCCAGCAGAGGACGAAAAAATGGCACGGTTGACTCTTCACGGTAAGTCATTGGATAGGACTCGTGAAACTCTAAAATTATTAAATATTTTTCTAATTTATTTCGAAAACGTGTGGTAAATATAGAATTTTTCCACAGACAGAAAAGGTTAGAAAACAGTTGATGACAGAAAAGGTAGTCCTTTTCTGTCATCGGCCTTTTTAAGACAATATATTGATGTATACTCGTATTTTGTAGTAGGTAGTCGAAATTTTAACGACTTCGTGCAATACGGGTGGACAGATATGCACGGAAAACCATTAAGCGATTCCATTAATCCGCAAGCAACTTTTCCTATTTGGCTTCGGACCGTCCTCAATTAGTTTTTATTTTATTCAGAGTTTCACCCGTTTGGGATTGTTTGTTTTTCATTTTTATTTTCGATGGATTTCTCTTAGACTCATTTACGCTTACATTTTTGCTGTATATGTACGAGTATACATGAAATACCGCAAGGAAATTCCAAGCGTAGTCCCCTCCATAGCTCGCTGGGCGACTTTCAATTTATGGATCAGGTTTTCTGTTTCAGCACCATACGTCATAACTGGCAGAACACACTAATCGATACTCTGATTGATAAATCTGTTATATAAATTATATGGAGTTATATAAATGTTTTATGAATGTCAGCAATTTGCAGTATTACGCCACTGTCCACACTGCTCTCGCCAACCCCCCCCCCCCCCCCCCGCATGCCTCGCGAGATGTATACATTTATTTCATTCTTGTAATCATATAATATAATAATATGAAGGATAATGGAAGTTACTACTCGCACCTTCTGAAGCTACATCATACACTAAAACATATATAACCTCCGCGAATTTATAAAGTTTAACGTTATTATATCTATTTATAGAAACGAGCTTAGTATAATAACACAAAAGCAATATAAATAACCTTTAGTAGATTTTAACATAGAAAAACTCGTCTATCAATACGCATCAAAAACATATAAAATGCGCCCTCATTTAGCCTTATATTCACATAAATAAAGAGAAACAAGCACACTAGTGCCTTTACTTTTTGACGTCTCTTAAAAATGGGCCAATACATCACGGACAAGGAACGATAAAGAGCCATTTGTATGGAGGAGGTAAGTACAAGAAAATGCTCTCAAGTGTGCACAGTTGCTCGGTGTTGTATGGATATTGATAGTACTCGTATTTAAGATTAAGTGGGAAATAAAAAGGTTTTAGTTAAGTGCATATGTTTGTCTAGTCGAGGAAGTTGCTGTTTTAAGGAAAATCGAAATTTGATATAAAAAAAGCGAGTACGTGCGTGCAAAATGAATCCCCACCCGCTTGCCGCTCTCCTAGTTTCCCGTACACACGCGCAGGCGCAGTAAGGGCGTTTTCTTTTTAGAAAAAAAGACGGCATACAAGCATACAGTCTAAATAGTTTTTATTTATGTACGAAGGCGGCAGACGAGCATACAGTCCACCTGATGGCGAGTGGATACTGTCGTCCATAGTCATCCGCGATACATGCCAACATCAGTCCAGAATGACAAACGTTGGCACGCCTCCGGATACGCTGCCTACCTTTGCAGATTATGGAATGGATTGGGAAAATGGGGAGGGAGAGGATGGGATGGGAATGGGCTCTGGCATCACTCACTACCGAAACACATTGGGGAAATACGATACACTGGAAAATGCAATACATTTCAAGGTAGTCTTCTGTGAGAGAGGGATAACATGGCCCATCGAGTGCGCCCAGCGGCTGTGGGAATACAGTGCATAATAAAGTGCATACAGTGGGAATGCACTCTCCCCCTACCAAATTACTTACTCTGTTATTAGTCTGTACCAAATTATTACATAGTCAAAGTTTACTCTGATTCTACCCTTCTGTAGTTTCGGGTCCGACCAAAATTCAACGATAAGTGCTTAACCATACTCTGATATTCATTTGTGAGCTCCGATAGAGCTCTACATCTCGGGTATCTCCGATTAATTAAAGGAAAGATATCACTTGTCAAAATCTTATATTTCGATCATTGTTTCGTGCGTTCCAAATGTCAAATGAATTTCGTTCGGGCCGATAGTGAATGTTTTCATAGTAGGAATCTACCGAAATATCGGCCGAAACTATGTTTTTCGTGTTTTTTGTATAACCAATTTTAACTCTTAGTCATTTTCCAATCATTCCAACGTGCCGTTAGATAGTTCGGTAGTATATGAGAGCGAGCGCTAAGTCAGCTCTAATGAATCTAAAGAACCTGAACCTTAACCGTTTTAGACTCAAAACCTAGGGTTAAAACCATAAAAAGTTTAACTAGGACGCTGAGTGGTGTTTAACGCTCAACTTCCAAAGGTTCAATAGCACTCACTTAGCGCTCGACCGTTGAGTGCTCAGCACTCATTTCTATAACACTAAAATCCGCTGACAATGCCTACTTTTTGAGATTAACGAATCAGCAGACTTTTTGCCGAGGACTCGAGTATTAATGAAGTGAGTTTTTATTTATTGTAAAAATTGTGTAGTGTGTGGGTTTTGTGGGTAGTTTATTAAACGTCCAAGTGTTTGTGCATAAAGTTTATGATAATCAAATTTCTATTTAATTACCATGAACTTTATGCACAAACACTAGGCCCTTGGAAGTTTAATAAACTACCTTATGCTTCTGCATAGGACTGCATTTTGTGTGTGTTTCCAAGTAGTCTGGCTCTTCTGTCCTCGGTAAACCTACTATCACTTTACTGAGCGACTCCTGACTTACTTCGACGGGACTGGACGTTGACAGGATAAGTTTCAGACTTTTAAACTGTTACGAAGAAACCTTGTCACTGGCATAATCTGTTAATTGTACTATTGCAGGGATGGCCAACTTATTCAGAACGGTGTTGTACTTTAAAAAAATCTGACGTCTTGCGATCGACTTAATTGTGCTTTAGTGGGATGAATAAAACAATAATTAGATAGCTGTTTAGGAATATCAATAATATGATAGTAGAATTAATATCAATAGATAACAAAAAAATAATGAGAAGTTTGTGCTTTCATTGCTTTGGTAATGTCAACCTTAACGAAAATTTTGATACCGGCCAAAAATTTAAATTTCGTTTCGAGATCGACCGGCCTGCCTTTGGCGATCGACCGGTCGATCGCGATCGACTTGTTGGCCACCCCTGTACTGTTGCCATATATTAAAAGAAAACAAAAATTCAAGTATTTTAAATTTATTACTTTCTTCTATATCAATCCAAATTTGGTGTCAGATAGAACAACTATTTAAAACGACATGGCATTTATTTTAACCCTGATAGAATTTTCATTTATAACGTGACATGACTACGATAATATTCCGTGCTGCGACGAAATAAGTTTTCGGGAGATAATAAACATTAATATATATGTATACTATATGTGAGCAGTTAAAAAGGCCGGCAGGAAAAAATATATAAATTACGGACATTATTATTTTATATGTACGTTTTTAATTTATCTAATTATATACAATACTAGCTGTGCCGGGTATGCGTTGCATGCCTGTCAGTTTTTTTGCATATAATATATAGCCTATGTCCATCTGGAATAATGTATCTTTCAAATGGTGAATGAATTTTAGAAATCGGATCAGTAGTTTTGGAGATTATCCCCTACATCCAAACTTACAAACCTCTTTATAATATTAGTGTAGATAATTGTAGATTGTAACTGCTTTTTATTTATATTTCATTGTTTATTTTTAGTATTATTTATTTATGTCATTAATTTTTATTTTATTGCACTGAGTTTTATCATTGTCCGTGCTCGATAGCTCCACTGAAAACCAGCAGTGCGGTTTGTCCGCGGCACGTGCTGAGATGTAGACTATTTCCGACGTCGCAATACACATCTCAATCTTGTAGAGTAAGTCTTTTTATTTATCTTTCTTTATTTAATGTTCATTCTTTCTTTCTTATTATATGTAATTTGTTTTGTTTTGAATGTGTATTGTGGTGTCGAAATAAACATATGACATATGATCGGCCAATCAGTGGCGCATTTTTTATGGAAAAATACTCAATGAGAAAAAGGGGAGTGTGATCGAAATTGCGTATTTATTGAATCAAAATAAATTGAATATCGTCATTTCCTCATTTCAGTTAAAATCATATTGATAGCAGGCAGTAAAAAAATTTAGGAGAATGCCGTTAGCAACATGGAAAAAGTATCGATTTTTTTCGGTATCCAGTACTTTTTTTTTAATACCTACCGATACATTTATACTCTATATTTTTAGTCCATACTTTTACTCATGTAGCAATATTATTGGGTTATGATTTAGATTTCACGCTGCAATCCAACAGCCGCTGGACGCATTCGACTGACCTCGTTACTCCTCTCTATTCCCCACTTTTCCCTATTCCCCAATGAGCGTACGTGTTTCGGTTTTGATGTGATATAAGATATGCCAGAGCCCATTCCCATCGCATTCCACCCCTCCCCATTTTCCCAACCCTTTCTCCAAATCCATTCCTATATCTCCAAAGGTATGCAGCACCCCGGGCGGCATGTCATCGTTTGTCATTTTGGACTAATCTTGGCATGTGTCGCGGATGTCTATAGACCTCAGTTCACCGACCGTGTGCTCATGAGCCGGCTTTTTTCCATTGATAAATAGCGCGAATATTTTCTTTGCTGTGAATCCGAAGTGATAAGATGTGTTTGAATTCTTATTTATAATTATATATACCTCGAGTTACAACTTATTACTATGCACGTATACAATAATACCTTATTCACAATTCAACAAAGTTCGTCGATGAATGTTCCCTCACAGTATAAAACCGAGGACTCGATGTATAATTCAAAATCGTGTACACACTATATCATTGTGCCAAAAAAGTGGCAAGCGAGCGCCTCCCCGGAGATTTCCGGAAAAAACTAGCTCCTTTTTGGCGGAAAAAGGAAAATATAACCAGTGGGCATTATTCGCGATGCGTCATAAATGCGATAGAGTTTTATTGTGTGAAGCATTGTGTGTGAAATTTAGTTGATAGTTGTCCCTGGAGTATCAGCTTTTAGTATGAGGATTACTAAAATAATAAATATACAAGTTGAAATAAAATAATGAATATACTTTATGAAATAAAATATTCCTGCATCTTCTTACCATAGACAACTGTTGTTATATGTATATTACGACACCCAAAGGGAAAAGGGAAGAGATGAGAAGAGATCTTCCAGTGGGTGGACACCCAGTATGTACACGTTATTAAACTACCTGTAAAAAATTGGTTCTAAGCTTATGAAAAATAATAATAATCATTTATTTCGCAAGAACACAAGATACAATAAATGGTGTTAAAGTCAAATCATCTCATTGTGTTCTGCATTTAATAGGAGTGCAAAAAATGCTGCATTAATATTTTTAATATTACGTTCATCATTAGTCACTACATTATCATCATTATATTTAATTATCATCATTAATTTCATTATTTTATTATTACGGTCATCATTGGTCACTACATTATCATCATTAATTTCATTATTTTATTATTAAGGTCATCATTGGTCACTACATTATCGTCATTATATTTAATTATAATCATTCATTTCATTATTTACATAAAATCATCATCATTATCAAATTAATTATCGTGTCATTATCATGATCAATTACAATCTAGGTACGTTATGCATATAATCATTAATATTGTAAAAACAGTGTTCTAGTGGTCACCTGTACAATCTTTTTTAAATATGAGTTTTGGCAAATCTTTGACAGTATTTCGTACTGTGCACGACAGAATAAGTGAATAGTGAAAGTGCGGTGCCTATATACCTATGTGTACAATATAGAATCAGTGCGCGAAATATGCATGTGCTAACATCACACATTTCGGAGGAAAAGAGGGCCGTCTAAACAGAGTTCCGCAAGTAGTAAAATTTAAGCGGCACGATTTTGGTCAAGAATGAAATTCACGTGCCCTTCCTCCGGAATAATAAAATGTTAACACATACATAACACGTTATCATAAGATGTCGATACTATGTATAAAATGAATAACATTGATATGTAAGATGTAAAATGTTTAGTTAAGGTTAAATATGTGTTATATTATTGTTCCTTTACCTTTACATTTTATAATATTTTATGTACGATTTGCTTGTGTTTTTATATGTCTTATTCTCGCTCTCCAATGTGCTAGGATACCTAGGTTATAAGTCAGGGTGCTAGAATAAGGTTTAAAATAAAGACTACCGCCCGCAGTGTGTTTCACTTAGGATAAATTCTAGAACAAAAAGTTGCGGGCTAGGTGGCGTAGTTCCGGTATCGACGCCACTGAAAAGCCGTGCACCCCCGGTCCTCCCACACCTCTTGCTACTCACAGAGGGGGGGAGGGACAATAAGGAAAAAGGGAAATTAAAAGGAAAATACCTAAACTTCGCCACCGAAAATAGTCTTTATCCTCCGTGCAATAAGAGGACCAGCCCAGATAAATAAGACTTGTAACCTAGATATTATGTACAAAAGTGGAGAGCTAATAGCATTAAAATTTCCTCAGGGAACGGGGGGATCGCTAGGGCAGCAAACCCCTATAAAAAGACAAAGGCCTAACAGCCAGCAAGCCAGTTCGTCCTCAGCACTTGAATAGTAATTAACATATAGAAGAAAAGTGAGCTTGCTGCCCGTCGCCGCTCCCTCCGCACCCCTGTGTTTATGTAAACCAAAGCGGCGTTTTATTTCCGTATTCACCCCAACACCTGATCTGCCGAGATCCCTGTAACATCAAGACCGGCAAGCCTGAATCCCTACACCCCCCCGTTAAAGCTAAGGCGTGTGGCCTGCAACATTGGCCTTCGACCGCGATCGACGTGCAACTCTAACGTCTGGTTCTCAGAGCCAGATTGCTGAGCCAACACCCGATCGCCAAATCGGCGTACACCTTTAACACGTACTTTATTATATAGTATATATTTATAGCCAAAAGAAAAACATTCCTTTTGAATATGGTTTTATAAATTATTATAATTATTGTAAATTACTTTGCAAAAGTACTTATCATATATTCCAGCGATTTGTTATAACTGACCGTATTGTTGTGAGCACTGACATCAAAGCAATACAATCGTACAAGCATCGTACGATTGTACGATAGCATGTATACACAGCATCGTACAAGAAGCAGCACTTAAAAGCTCTTGTCAGTTAGAAATTAGTTCATATTGTAATAAGTGTATTTTTGTAGGGGGAGAGTGCAGTCTGCATTCCCACAGCCTCTGGGCGCACTCGACTGGCCACTTTACCCCTCTCTCACAGAAGACTACCTTGAAATGTACTGCATTTTCCACTTTATCTTATTTCCCCAATGTACGTACGTGTTTCGGTAGTGAGTGAGATATGCTAGAGCCCATTCTCATCCCATCCTATCCTATCCCCATTTTTCCAACCCTTTCTCCGAATCCATACCTCAATGCGCAAAGGTAGACAGCGCATCCATGGGCTACAGTATCCACTTACCATCAGGTGGACTGTATGCTCGTCTGCCTTCTTTTTTCTATGAAAAAAAAAGACCTGTCAACTAAGATTTTTTAAATTATGTTTAAATTTATTAATGCTGTTAATATTACGTTATACACTTGGTAATTTATTATATAATTCAAAAGCCATGCAGAAAAAATCTTTATTTAAAAGAGCTGTTTTTGAGGTCAGCGAAGATAGTTAGTCAGGATTGTAAAAAGTACAAAGATGCTTATTGTTTTTTTATAAATATACATTCTTCGTATATGTACATAGAGGCGACAGTCAGTAATTTAAGTTTCCTGGACAATGGCTTACAACTATCACTACGACCCGAGTTAGCTAATGTTCTAATACATCTTTTTGGGGCCTTAAATATAGCTTCCTTTTCCGCACAATTGCCCCAAAATATTATGCCGTATCTCAATTTAGATGCTCCTATTTCATGATAGGGCTGTAAGTAACGTTTATTGGTTTACAATTTTACGAAGCTTGTACAATACGTAAGAGAACTGATTCAGTTTTTTACGAACCGTGTAGTAATAGGTAAGAGAACTGATTCAGTTTTTTACGAACCGTGTCGACTTTCGTTCTCCGAGTCATATTGCTATCAATATGTAAACCGAGAAATTTGGTGGAATGAGTTTCCTCTATTAGAGTACCGTCATAACTTATTATAGGGTTCTTAATATTGCACTGTCTCCGTCGAAAATACATCATTTTATTTTCTTAAGACATGTTTCTTGAGTTTGTTTCTTAAGTTTTTATTTAATAACGATATTATTCGACTGTAACCATTCTATAATGTTTGTAAGACTATTATTAATATCGGATTTATAGGTATTGCTATTGCCATCATAAACGACTGTGCTATCATTCGCAAACAAGACTATTACATAAGGAATAGTTTTGGGGAAATAATTTATATATACAATAAACAATCGCGGACCCAACACGCTGCCTTGGGGAACACCATAATGCACAGTTCACAGATTAAATGGGTACACTTCATCTATTTTTGTTTTAAAGCACAATCTGTTAATTTGAGTTATTTACGTTCTATTGTTATTAGATAAGATTGCACCAGTTTCAGAATGTTTCCTTTACTCCGTAGCATACTAATTTATGTGCTAATATATCGTGATCTACGTGCTTAAATGCCTTTGTCATGTCCATGTACATTACCGTTAAGGATATTCTTTTATCCATACAATTTAAAATCTTATAAAACTCATAAATTGCCATGTTAATTGTTTTACTTTTTCTGAAACCTTCTTGTTCTTGTGATATAATATTATGTGTCTCAAAATAATTGTATAGAATATTGTAAATGACTTTTTCAAAAATTTTAGAAAAGATAGGAATTAGAGCAGTAGGGTCTATAAAAATTCATGTCCTGTTTATATTCCTTTTTAAACAAAGGTTTAATAGTAGTAATTTTCAATTTATTAGAAAATGTACCACTTTCAATACACAGATTAATAATATAACACAATATTGGTGCTATGGTACGGGAAACATATTTTACCATCTTTGTGACAATATCGTCGTAGCCTGCGCTGTTCGCATTGTATAACTATATGATTTATATCGTACGCAGGAACGGCGTACATAAAAACAGAAATGCAAGCACATGAAATTGGTTTAAAATTAGATTTGTAAGTTAATTGACGCGTCTTAACTTGTCCTACAAAATACTCATTAAAGGCCTCAGCAATTGATTTAGGATTATTGATTAGTTTCCCATTAACTTTAATTTCTTCAATATTTCCTTTTGGATGACTATAGTTATTTCTATTTATCATTTTCCAAGTGACTTTCATTTTACAATCAGCGTTTTCAACAAAATAACTATTTTGAGATTTATGAGTTACGAGCAAATACACATTTTTTTTAAACCGCTTAGCGTAGGTTCTGTAGTTTAATTTATTCTCTGCATTAGGAAATTTTCTATATGCCCAGAGTAGCGCTCTCTTTCGTCGACTGCTTAGTTTGAAGACGCGTGTTATCCATTTAGGATTGTGAGTTGTTTCATATTCAATGTTGTAAGTTGTTTCTCTAACGTAGTGAAAAGTGTAAGTCGTTGAATAATTTAAAAGTGTCGTAGAATTCGTTACAGGTCTAATTATCGTCATTTGCTGCATAGATGTTTGTGAAACTAAGACTGTTGATTAATCCTTTGAACTTATTCATATTATGTTTGGAAAAATGAAGACATGTTACTAATTTACATATATTATGTAAAGATTATGTGCCTTTAAATGTTCGTGTTTGTGTGGATGTGCCTGCGTGTGTGCGAGGGTGTATATGTGTGAATTCAGTAAGTATGGATGATTCATATAATAAATGAATTTAGTTAGATACAGATTGCCCAATTTTACCATGTAAAGACAGTAATTTTTTCTCCCCAAAGCCAAATCAGTATTACAAAAAATAAGTCAACATTCCCATATGAGTCGTTGTAAGTTTTCATCATTCTTGTAAGTATGTATAAGTATGTAGTAAGCAGGGCCGTCTTTACCAGGGGGTGCAAGGGGTGCGGTGCACCCCGGGCGCTCACCTTTTAAAGGTAATGAAAAAATATAACGCTATAGTAAACAATTACACAATAGGATATTTGACTGTCATAGGATACACAATAGGATATTTGACTGTCATAGGATACACAATAGGATATTTGACTGTCATAGGATACACAATAGGATGTTTGACTGTCTTAGGATACACTCCCGCACCCCGGCGCAGAATAGACTTAAGACGGCCCTGGTAGTAAGTATCTATTTAAGTATATAGTATAGGCCGCGTGGTGTTGGATGGCTTTAGAATAGCATCATCTCATCTCGTCCTGTGGGTGCCGTAAAAGGCGATCATGGAACAATAAAGAGTCTATCACCAGCCTAAAGGAACTAACTACACCACCTCTAAAAGAATGGACTCGCCAACCCACTTGGTCAGCGTGCGGTTTTAAGGCCATGCATCAGACACAAGACAAAATGCATGAGGAAGCCCATGTTCAGCAGTGTACGAGAAAAAAGAGTCGGTAGCGGTTAACCTTTCAAATCTGCTATCATGTAAAAATTTTAATCCTAAATTAGATTAGAGTAAATTAGATTGTATCAACCTGTAACGTCCCACTGCAGAGCGTAGGCCTCTTCTGTTGAACTCGGATCAATCCGAGGGTGCGACCAATAAAAATACAAGCATGCTGATATAAAATCCACTATATTGGTAAAACACAACACACAGTCAAAATTCTCCATTTATGATGTTTACACAGAAACGAAACCATACCGCGATGCAGACACGATACAGCGACATCTGTTGGTCTTGATACGAACTAAACCCTTACGATAAAATTAAAACTATCGCCGATCGCAGTCTGGCTGACCTAACGTGGGTATTACAATACCGTGTTCAACACCTCCCCTAGTAAGTCACTGGGGATTTCGAGCCGTAATTCACTACGCGGGCCCAGTGCGGATTTGGTAGATCACATACTCCAGATTTTTTAATTCCGCAGCATGCGGGTTTCTTCACGATGTTTCCCCTCACCGCCGAGATAGTTACATTTTTTTAAAAAATCCGTGATTTAGTACAAACTCACACGAATGTGAATCGGGTATAGATAACCCTAGGCTATCACCCTAGGTATGTAACAAGTTAAAAACGGCGTTACAAATTGCAACAATTATAGCGTTCAAAGCCAAATAAATGAGTTGAATATGCATCGGTGAACAGGTTGGATCCGTTCTATATTTCATACTTTAATACCTGGTTTAAAAGAGGTTGAGGTATGGCCTTTATATCGGCGAGGTAATTAGTGAGAGCTTAAAATTGGAGTTAGTATGAGGTAGTCAGAAACGTAAGTTATACGCAACGCAGAAACTGTGATAGCAACTGGTTTAAAATCAAATCATCAAATTCTTGACAAGATGCTTTGACGGAAACATATTTATTTATATAATATATTATTTATTGTACATACATAACATGAATAAAAAATAAAAACATAAATAAAAAGGAAGAAAAAGAAAAAATGTACATACTACTAATAAAATACCACAAGATGGCGCCAGTAGTACGTAATGTTGATAAGTATCAACAACTACTTAAGATTGAGAACTTTTGTTCTCGTGGCTGAACATAATAATTGTTATGTAAACCGGTTACCCACTAAAAAATGCCGAAATTTCAATCACGAGGATGAATTTAAGTTGGCACGTACATAGGACCCAGTGATTGAACTTTGCATACCGAGAAAAGAAAAGTAGCGTTATCAAACTCGCGTGTGTGTGGTGAATTGGTGACATTGTTAGTATAGCGTGCTAGGAACTTCAAGAAAAACAAGTTGAGTGTGGGCAGGTGAATCAAAAACGAACACTACGGAGGGTAGACAGATTTGTCTGTCAATAGCAACGTCACGTTCACCCGCCTCAGCCGTGGACTCGCCGCGACCACGGCTTATGGCACAGGGCCGAAATATCGGCTATAATAAATAAATAATAAATCGTGAGTAATCCGTTTACATAACAATTATTATGTGCATACTACTAGCTGGATTTTAAACCTAACCGTAACCAATCCTTTTATTACCTACTGCTGGAAATAGACTTCCTCGTGCATATTGTCTTGTGGACGAGGGTTGTATGACATGGCCTTAAAATTCCACGCTAACCAAACGGGTTGACGAATCCACAATTTTTCTTCGTGGTGGCGGCTTTTTTATCGCCTTAACGATACCCACGGATAAACACGAAACTATTATAAAGCTCGTAATAACGTATTTTGATGCAATAAAATGCAGCGGAAATTACTCCGCTTCTCCCTTCAACTCCGCTATCACTGCGACCATACTCTAAAAGTGTTAAAGCATAATCGCCAAGTTAACCCGGGCAGTATATTTTGACCCGTAATTATTGTCCCGAAAAAATCCCGGACGAGTGAAAAATGGACAGGTATTTCTCGGGATCGTTTAAAAAATAATGACTAACATGAAACAGGTTGCCATTTTCATAGCCCGGGATAAAGGATAAACAATAAATTTTTGACAGTAGTTGGTTAAGTTTTAAAATATTTTTTATTGTAGAGAAGACCCATCCCCGCCATTTGACGAGGTTCTACTTTTATATACTTATATATATGTAGGGACTTGTCTACACGGTGTCCAATGCTCGACACAGTGTTTTGTTAACTCAGCAATAAAGAGCAAGCGGCACCGTACCGCCCCCCCTGCTCTCTTCAGTCGTCTCCCGCTCACCAATCTATATAACCGTTATTGGTAATTGCATTCATACATAATATAGAATTTGGAAGATATAATTAAGTGTCTCAATAAATATATACGAACACGCAACCTTAATCCATAGACTATTAACAAAAACCGACCAAGAACTCCTAAATGTACCTGTCAAATATTAAAGGTTTCGGTCCTTTGTTCACAGAAGATTTGCGATAACATTTTGGAGTTAGAAAGTACATACGACAAAGTTATACATAAGGTGTTATGTTAAAATCGTGTTCCATATCTATTTAGAGCGGGTAATCTAATTTAACATAGAGGGTCCATAATTAAGTTAGTTTCTCATCTAAATTGCAGTTTAACACGCAAATTCGCCACATGTTTTTCTATCCCCTTAGAAGCCGTTCACATTTAACGACTTCTCTACTAACGGAATGTCCCACTTAGGGCATACGTCTCGCCTAGTAAATTACTACTAACTATTGGTTTCGGCCCATAATCCACCACGCGAGCCCCGTGTGAATGGATAGATACACATGTTCCAGATTTTTTTTTAATTCTGGAACATGCGGGCGTGTGATAATTATGAAAATATTTTTTTTTTATGGACGACGATGGCGGACGTCCACCTGATGGTAAGTGAATACTGAAGCCCATAGACATCCGTGATACATGCCAACATTAGTCCAAAATGACAAACCCCCAGGCACGCCCCCAGATGCGCTGCCTACCTTTGGATATAGAAATGAATTAGGAGAAAGGGTTGGGGAAATGGGGAGGGATAGGATGGGAATGGGCTCTGACATATCTCACTCACTACCGAAACACGTACGTACATTAGGGAAATAAGATAAAGTGGGAAATGCAGTACATTTCAAGGTAGTCTTCTGTGAGAGAGGGGTAACGTGGCCAGTCGAGTGCGCCCAGCGGCTGTTGGATTGCAGCGTGCACTCTCCCCCTCATAAATGTTAAATAACATGTTTTCATGTTAAATAACACTGAATCGCATTGAACAGGCGGCTCTTTTACAGAACGAGCTATGGAAAAAATAATTCATATACATAAGGTATTTATTTAATTTTGAATGGCTACTTACAGAGTAAATACAAATATTGCATTAGTACTCCAACAATCGTGCCGATAATTGCTTATTTTGATTATTGCGTTACCATCAGCTAATATCGTCTCTCCACTGCTGAATATAGGACACTCCTAGAACTAGCCATCACACACGATTTACCGCTCTTCGCATTCAACCGACAATCTTCTTCAAATGATCTCCCTGAGCGCATTCCCACGCTTCCTACGCTACGTGCTTCCCAGTACACGATCTCCATTCAAGGACTCTCCTATCTCTTGCATTGTCATTCTGCACGTGATCGTCCTCTCTTCTTTCTCAAGCACTCTTAATATAATTAATTAATTTTAATCCTTTTGTTTGCTAAACGCCAAAACATCCGAAAACTTACCTCGATTAATTAATCATGCCGTTAAAAATTCCGCTGGTAATGACACAACCTTGGTGAGGTCTAGAAATCTCAGTGTGTCGCGAGGTTGTCGGGAATGACAAATTATTCAACTTTTATTACTCGCAAAAGTTGCCTTGTATGCTAGTGATGTGAAGAAAATGTGTCGATATTTTTTTTAAGAATTAAATGTGCAGCTCAGAATACTGAATGCGTAGCAAATCGATAGTAACAAATTTTAAGGTAGGGTTAGGTTTAAATTTTTGGTAACAAGAAAGAAATAGCCCGGAAGATTCAATTAATAAGAAATAAATAGTCTCGCGAAGCCTTGGGGATGAGATTCTTATTACCTTACAATTATTTACTTTAGTTATTCAAAATCATGTAGTTTTGTTGATCACGATTTGTTGCGCATTCAGTATTACATATTTTAAATTAGTTGACGTGTTTCAAGTTTTGTTTATTCCAGTGACACGTTTTATATGTAGATACAAAAACATTAATCGGGAATAATCTCAATTTTTGTAAGTTCTAACGCCGACTTATAGGATTGGATTTCTAAATACAAATTCAAATGTGACATGGTCAATGCCATCGATTTGAGAATACATACTCGATATGTTATAGAAGCACTTTAGGGCAGGCACGTTATAGTCTAATACAGTTCTATGGTCATTAGCTCTCGAATTCTTTAATTCATATGTTTTGATAATGAAACATTCTTATTACTTGGCGCTTAAGCTTCAAATTTAACTTTTAAATGAACCCCTCCTCATCTACTTCACCCCCCTCTAGAAGTAGCCAACCAGGTTTCTTTGCTAAGAACTTATGATGTGTCATCTAGTTTATTCCCATATCGATGGTTAATACAAAATGATGTGAACTCATGTTAATTGAAAGATGGTGTGCAAATATGAAATCAAAAAGTTATGAATCTAATTTAAATTGATGAGATATCTCTATTAGCACTAAGTACCTATAGTTGGTACTACATTGCTATATTTTGTCTCATTGTAGTATATAATAATACTAGAAATTTTATTATTAGTAAATCAGAGGATTACAGAAATAGTAAAATAGATTTTATCGATAATCGATAAATTTATCAATATCAATGACCACATCCCTAAACATGTTTAGCGTGTATCTCCCGGGGCCTCCATAGGCATTTTGTTATACAACCAAGCGTAGCTCTGTATCCCAATTTTATACAACTTTAACAAACTAAAACTATTAGTTTTCGGGTTACACCCCTTTCGCACTGGGCCGACGGGCAATTATGTTTTGTAGCAGCGTCACCCAATCTCTACAACAGCTTAAAAACTAAGTATACAAAATTGTGAACTAGATTAGCCGACGGTTTTGTCCGTGTGGAAATTATTATTATTGTTTAATCTATAAATTATTGCCGTTTAGGTTATAATTAGTAACCTGTCCTCATAAACTTATAACCAATTTTTTACGGATAGTATAATGAAAGTGTAGTATAATATAATTACTTATCATTTGTTGAAATATTAATATGCATGTGTTTAAAGATTTTTATAATGTAATTTCATACTGTCATTTTAAAACTGTAATTTTTACACTGTAATTTTTACGCTGTAATTTTTACACTGTAATTTTTACATTGTAATTTTTACACTGTATTTTGTATACTGTATTTTTTGTACTGTAATTTCTATACTTTAATTTTATACTTGTTGATTCATCTATCTATATATGTATATAAAAAAATGTAAACGTCCATTTGTTCAAAATCTTAAATATCCAAAATTCTTCACCGATTGCTTTGAAATTTTGACAAAACGTTGCATTCGAATACACGCGTGTTTTTATATACCTATCACAGGGTAAAAACATGCTTTTTACCCAAAAACAGGTAAAAACAGGGTAAGCGCCATCTGTTGGGCAGCCGCAGCAACGCGTGGCCGGGCACAGCTAGTGTAAAATAAAAATAAAATATAATTTGCCTATATCTCTCCAATGATTAATATAGCCCCCTTTCAACACTCCCGCTCGTCACCACACAAGGTTTTCTGATCGACTCGTCCAGCCACTACCCGCAAACAATATCTTCAAGACGTCAGTCTACTTGGCTGCAAGACGTGACTACACTACGCTTCCTGTTAAGTGGTCTCCATTCAAAAACCTGTCTGCACCATCGGTTGTCGGTCCTGCAGCCACTTCATCACTAACTTCGACGTACTAATTCTGTGACTTTAGTCCTTCTTGAATTCCTTCGTTTCGAACTTTGACAAATCAAAAGTGTTCGATGAACATATTCTTCTGGGCCAGTCGAGTGCGCCCAGCGGCTGTGAGACTACAGCATGGTGCCTCCTCTCCAGTCAATTTGTAAATAACTGGACAAATATAATGACTGCTTGTATTAAATTTGTCAAAGTAATTGTGTCATTTTTATAGGACGATTAAACAAACAATACATAATAGGTAATATAGGCTCCTACAGTAGCTAGTAGACTAACGGTCTGTTTCACAATCACTGAATAAAGTTCTGAGTAAGCTAACCGACAATTAAAGTGACCGGTAATTGTAGCATGACATTTCACCAAGTCCGAGTATCGCTAATCGATGAAATCGAATTAAGTAATACAGGGTTTATCATGAAAAGTAGACAAAATCAAATTTAATAGCCAGTATCAACATAAATGTATACCATTCAAATAACCTATATTGGCTTACTTTAATCGACCGATATATTACTCTTTAAACCTACCAAAATATATCACTCCATTTTGATGCCAACTACCTTCGTGATAACGTGCAAGATCGTTGAGCGAGAGTGGAAAAGGGCAAGCAAGGAGGTTTCAGAGGTAATTTTAGTACCTCGACTGAGGAAACGGTATTAATAATGATTCAATGAGGGGTCTAAATCAGGATTAGGTGGCGAAAGAGTCGTGTACAGTGAGGCAAGGAAAATTCTGACGAAAGTTCTAGAAAGATATATATATAGATTTATATAACGTCGGGGAAAAAGTTACTTCGTGTTTTATATACAAATTCAAGGCATTTTTTTCAAAAGTTTAATTATATTTAATTATAATATATATGTGCCGTTTTGTTCTATAACTTGTTGCCATCTTGCAGGTAGTGACATGATCCCGTTGCTGTAGAGATTTTAGGATTTTTGGTCAAAAAATTGCGACAAGTAGTTGTGACAGTCCTCTCTTGATGTTAACCTTACACTACCTAAAGAATTCTGAAGAGATAGAAACAAGTGGAAATCTGAGGGCGCAAGGTCAGGGCTATATGGTGGGTGCATCAACACTTCCCAACCAAGCTCTCTCAATTTTTGCTGAGTGGCCAAAGATATGTGAGGTCTGATGTTATCATGATGAAAGACTACACCCTTTCTGTTGATCAATTCCGGGCGTTTTTTCTCAATTTCTTGCTTTAGTCTCATCAGCTGTTGGCAGTAGAGATCCGAATCGATGGTTTTGCCCGGCGGTAAAAGCTCATAATGAACTTTTTTTCAAAATAATTTTTCGCGCCTTGTCGCATTTTCCCCATTTTTGTAATAAAACTTTAAAATCTATCAATTTCTTTTGTTAGATTCACTCGTTTTCTTGGACAGAAAAACAATTGAAAAATGGCGGGAAACAGTTTTTTCTTTTTCTTAAATGTTATCTTTTTAGTGGTATCATAACCAGCCAGGTATAAACAGTTCGATCAAAGATTTTGGATCACAACTTCATACATATAAAATACGAAAAGACTTTCTCCCCGACCTATTATATGTATAAGTATGCATATGTTTGTCTGTATTCGTATAATAATATATTATTAGTATGTAATAATTGTATTAAAAAAGTACGGGCTATAGTAGTTTATTTAGGTACCTACTCACTACGAGTATGTCCGCCCATTTCTTTGCTCACCAATCGCTCTCCCAGGTTTGCTGGTAGAAATCTCTTAGCGGGATAAGCACGCCTTTTGTATGTATTTACTTTTGTATACTGTTTCTTTTAAAGTACAATATATGAATAAATAAATAAAATAATGAAAGGAACAAAAACATTTATTTGTACCAACAAAACACCAGAATACATAAAAATTAACAGACAGCGCGGATAAGAGATAGTTCAGTGTAATTGTATGTTGACTAAAAGGTCTGCAGCTCAGCATATACGGTTTTCAGCTACATCCTGTGCCGTTTTACGTAACGGCTAGAATATAATAAAAAAAACAAAAGTAATCACGTTGCACAAATCAGACTTCAAATATTTATTTGAAAAACATTGGCATATTTCCTATTCTTAATAGGAAGAATTGTGAAAAGCAGTAAGAGAGTCTTTTCAGTAACTACAGCAAAAAAAAACTGTAAAATGTTGGACGTTTTCCTTACATGTTTTATATATATCATTAAAATAATAATTATTACTCATTATTACTTCCTGTTAAGTGATATTTTTATATTTGTTATTATTTACAGACTACTTATTAAAAAAAAACTAAGTTAATGCCATAAATTTCTCAAAAAATATTTAATAAAATTGGGTCTATGGTATATGTACTGTATATATTACGTTATTTTTTTTAGTGTTTTCTATTTTCTAATTCAAAACTGCGCCTGTGATCTTTTATCTGTATAATCTTGCGGTTGACTGGCAGAAACGGCCTTACGGCATAAGTCCGCTTTTCCTTTAAATAAAATAAATAAATTCCACTACGTGATTCTCAGTTAATTAATAACTCACTCAATTATTAATAAGTCATTATTAATTATTAATATAAGCGCTTTGACAGAGCGTCGTAGTTATGTCTCCCTTTGCGTCCTTCTCACTCGTACCTTTTTTTAATTACTTTTGACCACTAGCTTACATAGAATCTGTCATTACATTATTGATAATAATTAAATAATGCATTGGTATGTTGATATCTAGCTTTGTAATGCAAAATAGAATATTCCAGCATAAAATGGAATAACTCTATTCAAATGACTGTTTGTGAAATTTCTATTCTATATTTTCATTTTTTTCTCTGATCCGACTGTACCTCTCGTCCCTTTATGCGGCTGTTACATAAAACATTTTCGAAGAAAGCCTCTGATTGTAACAAACGTCCGCAATTCATAATTTTATGATTACATAAAGTTTCGACGTGGAAATGCTTTGAGGTATTACTATGGCGATATCTTGAAAAATAAGTGAATATAAAAAATAAAAAGGTCTAACTAAACATGTGAAATAATGCTACAGACTGCAGACTAATAAGTGATAATAGGCACTAAATAGGCAATAAATAGGTTATAATAGTAGTGATTACATAGGTTAGTATGAACCTGTTTTACTTTATTGTAGGAAGGCTTTATTGGACCGTGTGGTTTGAATTGTCGACGATCCCACTCTCACGTGCGGTTTAGAACCCCTCAGCATTCGTAGAGACGTAATACGTCTCTCTGTTTATTCTACCGCCTGTACAATGGGGAATGCTCTGAAGAACTGTTCAATATTATTCTCATCTCGGGTTTCTACAACCGCACCTCCCGTCACAGAAGTGCGGTCCAACCGCATTTCCTCGATACAGAGGTGTCGCGTACTGTTCGGTCTCAAAAACATTTTATACCTCCAACCCATAGGCTGTGGAACGAACTGCCTCAAGAGGTATTTCCATTAAGCTACAATATGGGGTTCTTCAAGAAAGCTGTGAATGAGATTTTGCAAGGTCACCGGCGTACCCGCATGGGGTATGCGGGTACGCCGGTGTTACGGGTGACCATGGACGGCGGTAACACTTAACATCACCTACTTCACTATAAATAAAGGCGGCAGAATAACAGACAATCCACCTGATGGTGGACAATAATTAGATGTTATCCCTGATGGACATCCGAGACACATGCCAACATTCATATTGAATAACAAAAGTTGAAACGCCACCGAATACACTGCCTACCTTTGAAGATTTGGGAATGGATTTGGAGAAAACGTTGGGAAAACGGGGAGGGATAGGTTAAGATGGAAACTGTCCCTGACAATTAATTACAGTTCAAATAATTCAAATTTAATTATTACCCTCCGGTGATAAATAAATTTGAATTATAAAAAATGTTTGAATATCAGTGAAATAAGTTAGAACAGCGTTTGCAGTAATGCAGGATAATTTTATTACACCATATGGTTGCCACATAACTCACAGTTATAACTAGTTTTTCATACTAGGAAGATCAGTTTTAACTGTCAGTTTAAACGTGCGTGTGTGACGGCCATCAAAGATGTCTAATTAAAAATTAACTTGTACAAATTTAAACTTGTCGTTCCGATTTTAAATTTGGCGCATTTTTCTTGTGCCGCATTTCATTCGCCAGAATCTACCTATCATAAATAATTTCAAAATGAACTTAAACTTTGCATAAAAGCGGTTACACTTCCGCATCGGGCTCATTGCAAACCCGACCACGTAGCCGATGTTTAGCCGAGTTAGACCCAACTTCATTACTTTTTTCATTAACTTATCTTCCGCGGAATTATTCATGGTGCACGGTAGGCCGACAAACAAGTCAAATTTTGGTCGCCTTTTTTAACCACATAAAATTAGTGGAAGGGAAACTATCATTAGCTCTGCGCTGCGCGCTGAAGGACACCGTCGTGAAGAAACATGCATGTTCCAAAGACAAAAAAATCTCGGTCTTGTGTGTATTCCTGGTTGAACATACATTTGTTTAAAGATAAATGTTTTTTTTGGTCTGGGTAGTGTATTCCTCTTCGTATGTGTTTCTAAATTCACGACACAGGGAATGTTAATATGGGACATTGACTGTAGTAGTGTTATTCTTATTAGCTTTAATATCGGAAGGTCTACATAGAAAGATATTTTTTTTTTATAGAGAAGAGGGCGGACGAGCAAGCGGTCTCACGTGATGGTAAGTGTTACCGCCGCCCATGGACACCTGCAACACCAGGGGGTATGCGGGCGCGCCGCCGACCTTACAAAATCCTATTCACAGCTTTGTTGAAGAACCCCGTGTCGTAGTTTAATGGGAAGACCTCTTGAGGCAGTTCCTTCCACAGCCTACGGGTTCGTGGTATAAAATATTTTTTGGACCGAACAGTGCGCGACACCTCCGTATCTAGGAAATGCGGATGGACCGCACTTCTTTGATGGGAGGTGCTGTTGTAGAAACCCGAGGTGGGAATTATATTGAACAATTCTTTAGAGCATTCCCCATTGCACAGGCGGTAGAACACACAGAGAGATGCAACGTCTCTCCGAACGCTGAGGGGTTCTAAACTGCCCGTGAGAGTGGGATCGTTGACAATACGAACAGCACGTCGTTGGATGGAGTCAAATGGGTCCAATCGGTATTTCGGTGCGCCGGCCCAGAGATGTGAGCAATACTCCATATGGGGCCTCACCTGAGCTTTGTAAAGCATTAGGAGTTGCCCAGGGGTGAAGTACCGCTTCGCTCTGTTCAGCACACCGAGCTTTTTGGAGGCCATTTTGGCCTTACTTTCCAGATGACCCCTAAATTCGACTTTACTGGAAATGTCGACACCAAGGATCCCAATACTCTCCGAGATCTTAAGAGGTATGCTCTGAAAGCGAGGTGCTACGACAAAAGGGTTTTTTTTAGCGGTGAATGCACAGACTTGCGTCTTACTGGGGTTGAAATCCACTAGGTTCAGGGAACCCCAAATCGAGACTAGATTTAGACAGTCTTCGATTTCAGACACAAGCCTGGCGCGACTCTCTTCCACTCCGACTCGAGGGATGTTGGCGCGGCCCCTGTACAAGGCGTCTCCAGTGTTGTCATCCGCATAGCAACGTGTGTCACCAATTTGCAACAGGTCGTTGATATGCAGAAGGAACAGAGTTAGAGACAGCACGGAGCTTTGCGGGACGCCAGCGTTAATAGACATGGTGTCGGAGCAGCTACCATCGATAACGACTCTGATGCTCCGTCCAGTCAGGAAACTGGCAACCCATTCGCATAGTCCCTCGGGTATCCCGAAAGATGGTAACTTGGAAAGCAGCGATTTGTGCCATACCCGGTCAAAAGCTTTCGCAATATCTAGGCCCACGGCTAGAGCCTTGCCTCCACTCTCAATGGTGTCAGCCCAGCGGTGTGTTAAATATGCTAAAAGATTACCAGCCGAACGATTATGGCAAAATCCATTGACGATCTCGAATCAGATAGTGATTCTCTAGGTACCCAAGAAGCTGTGTGTTTATAACACGCTCCATCACTTTGGAGAGGAGGGAGGTGATCGCTATTGGCCTGTAGTTGGCCGGGTCGGTGCGGTCACCCTTTTTAGGCAAAGGGCTACCTTGAGCTACCTTGGCAAAGGCATGAGCTACCTTCCATGCTGACGGGAAGCTTTTTGTGGAATATGAGAACCTAAAGAGTCGCGTAAGCACCGGAGACAACTCGGGAGCGCAAAATTTGAGCACCACCGCAGGAATACCATCTGGCCCACTCGACTTTCGGATATCAAGAGATGCTAGAGCTCGCCGGACTTCACGCTGGGTGAAGCAGATTTCTGGCATGGAGTTTGTGCACCTCGAGGTAGACGGCGGTGAGGCACCTCTATCGTCCAGAGTCGAGTTTGAGGCGAAGAGACTGCCCAGGAGATCGGCTTTCTCCTTCGCCTCATGGGCCAGTGAGCCATCGAGTTTCCGCAGTGGTGGAAGTGACGACTGACAGAAGTTACCCTCGGCAGCCTTAGCGAGCGACCAGAAAGCCCGACTTCCAAAAGGATAGCTTGCTAGTCGATCGCCAATTCTGCGGATGTGCTCATTCCTTGCTCTAACAGTGATCCTCTTACTGCACCTCGAGGCAGCGTTAAATTTCTTCCTCAAGTCGGTGGTATTCGGATCTTCAGATACCTGCGTTTTGGGCCAGGCCCTGTATGCAGCCCGCTTATTACGGCGGGCCTCTCTGCAGGACTGATTAAACCAAGGTTGGCCCCGTCCGCCTACGGGTATCACGGAACACGGAATATAACATTCCATGCCCTGCAACACCACGTCGGCAACGGAGTCTGCACAGGTATCCGGATCTCCCGACGAGAAACAGAGCTGCCCCCAGGGATAAGAAGCGTAAAATTCGCGCAACCCATCCCAATCAATGTAATACAAGTCTGCAACTTGTAGTGCCAGACGTTGCGCGTTCCCTGAGAATAGGTCGGCGCGGATTGTTTAGCTGGCACAGCAGTTCGAACGATACAATGGTCTGATGATCCTAACGGAGCATCAACAAAAACATTGTAGTCATTCGGCCGCGTAGTCAGCAGGAGGTCCAGTAAGGAGGGAGTATGGCTCTCGATATCAGGTATCCTCGTGGGTGAGGACACCAACTCGAGGCTAAGTATAAAGATATATAAGGCTAATTGATATTTCGTATTAGGTATGATGTTAAATGATGTCTTTTTCGTAACCATTTATTGTTTCTTTTATGTACGAAGGCAGCAGACGAGCTTACAGTCCACCCGATGGTAAGTGGATTCTGTCGCCCATAGACATCCGCGATACATGCTTACATTAGTCCAAAATGACAAACATTGGCACGCCCCCGGATGCGCTGCCTACCTTTGGAGATATAGGAATGAATTTGGAGAAAGGGTTGGGAAAATGGGGAGGGATAGGATGAGAATTGGCTCTGGCACATCTCACTCCAGTAAGGGGTGTAAGGGGTCCCAACCTACATCTTTGGGACCCAAGCCAACCTCACCGGCTCGTGGTGCACCCTACCGACCAACGAACGAGGCTCTGGCGACCCGCCACCACGCACTGCACCAGCGCGGCGGGTTACGGTCCAACCCCCCCCCCCCCCCCCCCTATGGCAGAAAAAGTAAAACGGCCCCAAGTTCCCGGCGGCTCCAGTCGCAACACCGGCGTGGACGACGGGCGCTGGTCGAGCGCTGGAACCAGGGGTGCCAAGAATCTCCGGGCGGGATTCCACCGTCGAACGACCAGGGCTTTCAAAACGGATTACCGACGTAGGTTGTCACTGGTGACTTACAACACGCGCACTTTGAGGACAGACGAGAAGATCGCTGAGCTGGAAGAGGAGATAGGCAAGTTGCACTGGGATATATTGGGATTATCAGAAATCCGAAGAGAGGGGGAGGACACGATAACCCTGAAGTCCGGCAACTTGTTCTATTACCGGGAGGGCGACCAGCAGTCCCAAGGTGGTGTCGGGTTTATCGTCCACAAGTCCCTCGTAAATAATGTTGTAGCCATCACGAGTGTGTCGAGCAGGGTCGCGTACCTTATACTCAGAATATCCAAGAGATATTCGTTGAAGGTCATACAGGTCTACGCACCGACCTCGGCACATCCGGATAACTAAGTGGAAGCAATGTATGAGGACATTAGTAGAGCCATACATGCTTCGAAAACACACTACAATATTGTTATGGGGGATTTCAACGCGAAACTGGGCAAAAGAGGCGACGATGAGTTGAGAGTGGGGCAATTTGGATGTGGGCACCGGAACCAGAGGGGCCAGAGGCTGGCCGACTTTCTTGAGAAAGAAGGACTCTTTATGATGAACTCTTTCTTCAAGAAGCCGCCTCATAGGAAGTGGACCAGGATGAGCCCCGACGGTTCCGTTAAAAATGAGATAGACTTCATTATGGCCACAAAGAGACAAATATTCAATGATGTCTCCGTGATCCACAGGGTGAAAACCGGTAGTGATCACCGAATGGTTAGAGGCACATTGAATATAAACGTCAAGTTGGAAAGGTCCCGCCTGATGAAGTCTACGCTCCGACCTACTGCTGCCTACATACAAAACCCCGAAAGCTTTCAGCTTGAATTGTCAAATCGCTTCGATTGCCTAGAGGATTGCGTTGCAGTGGACGATATCAACAACAGGTTGGTAGAAACTGTCCATACGGTGGGGTCTAAATTCTTCAGACATCGTCGAAGAGATGGACCCCAAAAGCTCACCGACCACACCCTCGACCTCTTGGCGGAACGACGTTCGATGGCACTGCAGACTCCTGATGACGCGGAAGCATATCGGCAGCTCAATAGACGGATTCACCAGTCCTTGCGACACAACATCCGTCTCTTTAATACTAATCGTATTAAGGAGACGATAGAGCGGAATAAAGGCTCCAAAGTGTTCGCAAGAGACTTATCTATTGGGCAGAGCCAGTTGACGAAGCTGAAGAGGGAGGACGGCAGTGTCGCTTCCGACAAACAAGAGGTACTGAGGGAGATCGAGAAGTTCTATGGACAGTTGTATACCTCGGTCGCTAAACCTGTTGGCAACTTGGCCAAAGACCCAAGAGCCAAGTTGACCCGACACTATACCGAAGACATCCCGGACATCAGCCTGTACGAGATTAGGATGGCCCTCAAACAGCTTAGAAACAACAAGGCGCCGGGTGAAGACGGAATCACTTCAGAGCTTCTGAAAGCGGGTGGAACACCGGTACTGAAAGTCCTTCAGAAGCTCTTTAATTCCGTCTTGCTCGAAGGTATTACGCCAGAGGCTTGGAACAGAAGCGTGGTGGTGCTCTTCTTCAAGAAAGGCGACAAGACCTTGTTGAAGAACTATAGGCCCATCTCGCTTCTGAGCCATGTTTATAAGCTGTTTTCGAGGGTTATCACGAATCGTCTCGAGCGCAGGTTTGATGACTTCCAGCCTCCCGAACAAGCCGGTTTCCGAAAAGGCTATAGTACCATAGACCACATCCATACGCTGCGGCAAGTTATACAGAAGACCGAGGAGTATAACTTGCCATTATGCTTAGCGTTTGTGGACTATGAGAAAGCCTTTGATTCGATCGAGACTTGGGCAGTGCTACAGTCCCTCCAGCGGTGCCATATTGACTATCGGTATATCGAAGTGTTGAAGTGTTTGTATAACAACGCCACCATGTCAGTCCGAGTACAGGAAGGGAGCACGGAGCCGATTCCATTGCAGAGGGGTGTGAGACAAGGAGATGTCATCTCTCCGAAGCTCTTCACCAATGCGATGGAAGACGCTTTCAAGCTCCTGGAATGGAAAGGACTCGGCATCAACGTTGATGGCGAATGCATCACTCACCTTCGATTTGCCGACGATATCGTGGTCATGGCAGAATCGCTGGAGGATCTTAGCACAATGCTCGGAGACCTCAATCGAGTTTCCCAATAGGTGGGCCTTAAAATGAACATGGACAAGACGAAAATCATGTCGAATGTCCATGTCGTGCCCACCCCAGTTTCAGTCGGGAGCTCGATTCTCGAAGTTGTTGACGAGTACGTCTACCTAGGCCAAACGGTCCAACTAGGTAGGTCCAACTTCGAGAAAGAGGTCAATCGACGAATCCAACTCGGCTGGGCAGCGTTCGGGAAGCTACGCAGCGTCTTCTCGTCCAAAATACCTCAGTGCTTGAAGACGAAGGTCTTCGACCAGTGTGTGTTGCCAGTGATGACCTACGGCACCGAGACGTGGTCTCTGACTATGGGCCTCATAAATAAGCTCACTGTCGCACAGCGAGCTATGGAGAGAGCTATGCTCGGGGTTTCCCTACGTGATCGAATCAGGAATGAGGAGATCCGTAGACGAACTAATGTCACCGACATAGCCTCTCGGGTTAGCAAGCTGAAGTGACAGTGGGCAGGGCACATAGCTCGAAGAACCGATGGCCGATGGGGCAGAAGGGTTCTCGAATGGAGACCACGTACCGACGGACGAAGCCGAGGACGTCCATCTGCTAGATGGACAGACGACCTCATAAAGGTTGCGGGCACCCGCTGGATGCAGGTCGCTGCCGATAGGTCTAAATGGCGGACAATAGGGGAGGCCTATGTCCAGCAGTGGACGTCCAAGGGCTGAGAAGAGAAGAGAAGAGACATCTCACTCACTACCAAAACACGTATGTACATTAGAGAAATAAGATAAAGTCGGAAATGCAGTATATCGTTCTGTGAGAGAGGGATAACGTGGCCCAGCGGCTGTTGGATTGCGTGCACTCTCTTGATCTAACTATGTATTTACCACCTTTTGCAACGTACATTGCAAATAAATACAGTGTAAAGTCTATATAGCGCCACTGAAGGGACTGCGCATTTTATGGCGTTATTGAGACTTGGCGTTAAATAGAGAGAAGAAAAATCAATATTATTTTACTATTATAATATTATTTACTAATAAAGTATATATAACATTTACAAACAACAAACATTTATAGTGATACAAATAACAATGCTTGCGTATAGTCAGTTATCTTCGTCTGTCGTTTTTTGTGCGAGTGTGAGTGTTTTTGCGTTTTTAGAGCGACTGAATCCAAAGCGTCTTCCAACATCACTTATCTTTTCTCCCGCCTCTATTGCGCGTATTAATAAAACCTTTTCGTTAACACACATAGATTTTCTCTTACTCGCCATGTTTACAGTTTGATAGTTTGTGAGCAACTAAGAATATGGTAATGTACAGATAATGCATAACAACCTAACGACAGTCTAGTAGCCGAGGTAAACATGTGCAAGGTAATCACAACAAACAAAAGAACGGGTTTCTTAGAATCTTCGATACGTATGATGCCGACAGTCGAGGTAAATACGGGCTAGACAATAAAGCAACAAAAAAAACAAACAAAAGAACGTACACAGCTGCAGTTCTTATTTCGGCAACTTAGAAAGTACTGTTTATTGTTTAATAATGACGTATTGTTGTCGTTATTTAGAGTGGGTGTGATGCTACATAGAGTGTATCATGGTATGGAAAACAAGGTAAACCAACCATAGTCAAGTTATTTCGACGTTTTAGGGAGTTTGTCGTTAAATCGAGTGGCGTTACATGGAGTTTACACTGTAAACTGAAATTGAAAAAATAAAACGAGAAGTAACAGAAAGTCTACATCGCAAAGTGTCCATTCCATATCCATAGTCCTAAGAGTAGCATTTAGTATTTTTTTCTGCTCGTTAAAATACCACCCATTTTAACACAAATTAATTCTAACAGGTCTTGTCCACTGATTCAATATTCGTCGGACATCGTCCATTCGGAACACGTTGTGGATTTGCATAATTCCACTATAAATAGGTCAGGAACGACATCCCTAACGATTAATGTGTACCCAATTATCTTATCTTTAGCTTTTATCTTTTCAGAAACAATTATATTTTATTCACGGATAGGTTTTTGCATGTTGAGGGAAATAAACATTTATACTTTTTTTTTCGATAATTCCCCATATCATTTTAAAATATATGTCTATAAATATAAATGTGTAGAATGGTGTAATATTAGGTACTCGGATAGGTTCGAGGCTTTTTTTATGGTGAAATTAATAAAGACTTTTTTGTGTGACATAAATATTTATTGAACGGAATATTGTCCATTTAATTCAACTATCTTTCGCCATTTTTCTGGCAGAGCCATTACCCATCGCTATAAAAATTATTGGGGTTTCTGAACGAAAATCTGATTTAAATGGTTTATACAGGCTTCTCTTGAATGTAATTTTATTCCATTTAAAGAATTTTGTAAAGACCGGAATAAATGATAATCCGAAGGTGCTATGTCTGGACTGTGTGGAGGATGCATTCAAACTTCCCAGCCAAGGTCCATTAATTTTTGTTCAGTCATCAAACATGTATGCGATCGTGCATTGTCGTGATGGAAAACTACACCTTTTCTATTCATTAATTCTGGGCGTTTTTCTTCAAGTGCTTGTTTCAATTTTACTAATTGCTGACAGTAGACATCAGAATTAATCGTGTGGCCCTGTGGCAAAAGCTAGTACTACACAATGCCTTTCCAATCCCACTATACACATAACATGGCTTTGTTCAGAGTGGATCCGGACTTTTGGACTATTCGTGATGGCTCACCTCGCTTAGACCGTGATCGATTTCGAACATTGTTATCGGTTATCGAGTTTTACCATAGAGGTACCTATGAGTATAGTTTTACCTGTTGCTAACTGTATGCCGTGATGATTATATCTTAAAACACGTCCAGGAGTTCAAAGGGAAAGCAAGTGAAAACTTAATATCATTGCGCTTCTCACGGAGCGGAGTTGATGAGAATGTTGCGAATCGACAAATAAATATTTGCACACAGGTGCCGGGCTGAGATAAGCATGCGCGAAAATCAGAACCGGGTATGTGGCATTACCAAATATTACATTTCACAATACGAGGAGTTTTGAGCGCTTTTTACTAAAAAGAGAATAACGACTGAAATCAGAAAATAATTATTTAACATAGGAAATAAGTTAGATTAAAAACAGATAATGACAAAAACGTCCCATTATAATGCGTGTAAGATTCCCTTTCTTATTTCTTCCAATGCCATCAATTCGACATAGAATGGAATGAGAGAAGATTCTCGTCTAATTATACTTTCCACTCTATTCCATTCCATCCCATCCCATCTCATCCTACAAGTGGAGAGGGAAGTTAAATAAAGGAGCTATTTAGGATTAGTGGTATGGTGTTCCGGATTTTTGTTTAAATTCTAATAGATGCGGATTTCCTCACGATGTTCTCCTTAATCGTGGAACTGATGATATTTACTTTCAATTCATACTTAAGTTGTGGTACGAACCGAGGATTTGAATGCAACTCGAGAATAGATATCTCGACTCTATCACCGCTTGCCCCAATCACTATCTGTTACAAATTTGGGAAATGCTACAGCTTCAGTTCGGGACTATGTCTCAGTTATGGACGTAAATGGGCCGAATCCGTTCGGTAGTTCCAAAATTACAATAACATACTACTATACAAAATTTACAAAAAAAAAAAAAACATGTGTAATTAAACAAATGATATGTAGTTGAGTAGGAAAACTCTTCAAATTTTGAAATTATTTTTACTACAGATTTTGTAAATATTGTGCTGTGTGATGTCAGCCGGCTATAGAATAGCAACATCCTTTCTCTTCCCGTGGATATCGTAAAAGGCGACAAGCGGTGAGGAACTACACCACCTCTAAAAGAGTGGACTCGCCAACCCGCTTGGCCAGCGTGCCGTTTTAAGGCCATACATCATTCATGCACACGACAATGTGCATGAGGTAGGCCCATGTACAGCAGTGGATACTGAAAGGGCTGGTTGCATTGCAAACATTTTTCTTCGAAAACATACGGTCAATACTGAAATTTGTCCTTCGTACTGGCGCGTTCCATCGACTTTTTTTTTCTTCTTCTTTCTTATCTGTTTATTTCAATTCTAATGAACCAAGATGGAATTTTAATTCATCATCTAATTTCATTGCTCATTCATTTTCATTAGAAAAGTCGTCTATTTTCATTATACTATTAAATTTTCGATCGATTACTCAAAACGTCAGAACGTGACTAACGTTCGATGTTATCACCAATTGATGGATTGAAATTACGCGTCATTATTCGGCCCGAACTTTTTATTGTTACCATTGAAATGTGTCATGAAGATTTTATTGGAAAATTATAATTTTGTTCTAACTTTTTGGTCAGATTAACTTTTATCGTAACGTTTGGCGGCCCCTAGGCCTAGTGCGTAAACGTAAAACACTCAGTTGGCGACACTAAAACAATATACATGTATGAGCACGAGCAATACTGAACGTAGCCCGCCTTCGTGAGATGAAAGAACTATACAATGACGTCATTATACAATATAATTGAATCGCGCCTTGCACCCAAACCCCGATTGTTTCTCCACGCAACAAAATTGACGTCCCATATACGAATAGTGAATGTTTCCTAGTGAGCAAAATGTCTCACAAAGATTTTCCACTGTCGCGTTACTAGTTGCGACTTAACTTAAAAGACGAAAGCGATGCTGGTCTAAAGATTAATACAAAAAATGGAGACGTTTACTCATAAAAACCTTCTTAAAGATATGGCTTTAACTGAGAGTATAATGTAAAATTTCTATATTGATGATTGTCTGTCCCACACAGCGCAATGAAAAAATACTGTGCAATTAATTTTAAACTACCACAAACTTTGATTAATTATTGCGCCATTTTCTATACACTCGACTCCCTCAAAAACTTTAACTTTATCCAGCTTCAAAAGCGAACTTACTAAACAGCTTTATATTCAGCTTTAAAATATTTAATAATTAAGACACTGATATATTATGCTTTAGTCTCATTTTTCTCTTATTATTTAGTTTTAGATATATGATTATCTTTTAATATATCCTTTATTTATATCTTTCTTCAATTTTATCATCGCTGGTATTCATCTTATTGTTTATACTTAATTTGACTGGATTATGTATATTGTAGATTTATGACATGTATATATTTTTTTATAGGAAGAAGGCGACAGAAGAGCATACATTCCACCTGGTGGTAAGCGGATACTATTGGCTATACGGGTGTATAGCGAGACATGCCAACTTCAGTCCAGCTTTCCGAATGCTCTGCCTACCTTTGAAGGCGTAGGAATGGATTCTGAGAAAAGGTTGGGAAAATGGTCAGGAATAGGATAAGATGTAATTATATTATACTCGTATGTAATTATGAAAACTGCACATAACATTCCGGTGATTAAAATACTTATTTCCTCTTTACCGAAAGATCTCTGCCAGACGGCAGAGATCGCTTTTGAGATCGATACGACTTTCTTTTGTGCATTGCATGTGTATACAATGTTATCATTTTGTATTGTTTTGTGCATTGCATGTGTATACAATGTTATCATTTTGTATTGTTTTATGCATTGCATGTGTGTACAATGTTATAATTTTGTATTGTTTTGTGCATTGCGTGTGTATACAATGTTATCATTTTGTATGGTTTTGTGCATTGCATGTGTATACAATGTTATCATTTCGTATTCTTTTGATTTGCAATAAAGAGTTTTATCTACCTAGGTACCTATTCGTAAAATTGCACAATATGATTGAAGTTTACCATTCTATTCTTGTACCAAGAACCTAACCCGCTCTAGGTTTGTGGGGTCCTAGCGCGCTTTCAAAGCGGTTGGTCGACAGCATCGGCGACCTTAGAGCTGGTTATTTTTTTAAATAAAATAAATGGCAGACGAGCAGACGGGCCACATGATGATAAGTGGTCACCGCCGCCCATGGATACATGCAACACCAGGGGGCGGCCTGCGGGTGCGCTGCCGACCATGCAGAATCCTGTTCTTGAAGAGCCCCATATCGTAGCGTAATGGCAAAACCTTGCATAATGCTTCAGCCTTGCTATTCAGCAATGTAATACCGCCAGCATGATGGGTACCTTGACACAGAAACCGAATTGGTATAAGATGCTCAATATATAATTCGATATTTTGAGCATTTTGAGCATTTTGTACAATAGACAGACACCTATGAATTTACTTACATTTTAAATATTTATTTTAAGTTGGTATTAAGATATTTTGTAATAGTATTAGCAATAGCTTTTGTCAAATATAATTGTGAGTTTTCGTTTAAAATATCATATACTAGTTTCTTCCTCACACCAGTACCAAAATACACCGGTATATTCCGGTTAATTCCAGCAGTACGAAGCGAACGCCCGTTGAAGAGCTCATTGAAGTTCCAAACCCGTCGATTCCAATATGAATTGTTAAATAAGTGACTTATAATTGGGCGGAAATATTCAGTGGAGTCGGTGTGCAAAGCATATTTTTACTGCAAACTAGGGGTTTTAAAATAGTGGACATATTTTTTACAATTAATGTGAGCTAATTTTTACGTTAATGTGGAAGACCCAAATTTGGCCTATTGTTTTTTCTTCATGTATGGCAATTGTGCAATTAGCACATTCTGCCAGTGTCAAGTTCACAATTTCAAAGTCTAAAAAGTATCCTGTCAATGTCCAGTCCCGTTCAAGTAAGTTAGGACGACTCCTACCCCAGTAAAGCGATAGTAGGCTTACTGAGGACAGAAGAGGACTCCTCGGAAGCATAAAAACGCAGTGCCACGCTTTTATTTCATTATCACAAACACCACGCACGAAAATTACTTTGAAATTTAATTAACTATTACTATTAAACCGCATAACACCTAATACATATTTTTTTATAATAATCAAACAAAACTCAACTTCACTTCTCGAATTCTCGCCAAAAAGTCCATTTCGCCCATTTATGGACTTCTTTATTTGGGCGTTTCCTCGTTCTTCACCCAGTTCTCCACCAGGATGAAAAAGAAACTATAATGTTCTCGTGCTCCAACTAATTATTAAAATTATATCATCAGAAAATCGTCGATCGGTGTAGTAACACCTATTTACCACTATAGTTTAATTTTGAAAATAATTAAGTTAAGCTGTTTAGTTATATTGTAGTTATGTTATATTTTGTTTAACTGAAAGTACATTACTCAATATCGAGAGTAGAATCGATCCTACAATAGGTTTTATTTTTCATGATTTACAAGACAGCTCTAGTATATCTTTTATTCTACGCGTGTCGCCCGCACCGAGTCGCGCGCACTGCGCACCGCCCCCCGTAGGACCCTGGTGTGAGTGAGGGCTGCGAACTTTTAGACAGGACAACAAAATCCTACATTTTTTGTAACTTCTAATTTATTAATTAATATAATTTAAATTTTCGCTAAAACGGTTCTATATGATTTAAATTAATGGACGTGTTTCAAATTTTGCATTATTTCGGTGACAAGTTATATAATTTTGTGGCTATCACATATATGCTCCCTTGGGATGCTTACATTGGGAGTGCGAAAGGATGTTTATTCTAGTTTGAGTTAATCGGGGATGTGTATTTTCTTTTTAATAACTAAATATAGTGTCACCTATTACCTAAATGTAATACTGAATAAATGTACTTACATTTTTCAAATCAGTTAGTTAAAACCGCATAAACTCATATTACAAACAGAAAAATCTGGAATATAAATATTGAATTTTAAAATAGACTCACCTGCGTTATACTCCAATATCGATCCAGTGAGATGAGGCACAAGTTCATTATTGATGCTGTACACAATAACACATCCATCGCAGAATGTATTTCACACCACCAAAATCCAAAAATCCAATAACCCATCAGCTCATTAGCTAGAGAAAAGGGCATTATCACTAACCCGAGAAAAAAGTCTGACACTGCTAATGACGCTATGAACCAATTCTGTATGTTTTTCAAAGCTTTTTCTGTCACTATTGCTATTATCACTAACATATTTCCTACCACCACCATTATCATCAAAACTGTCACAACTACAGAAGCTATGATAATATGAGCTGGAGAGTATCCACTTGGATACCAAGTCTCTAACAACACCTGGTTTATTATCGTGTCGTTTGATGAGCTCGTGGAGTTCACATCGGTCCCATTGGACATCTGCAGCGCCAAGAATTCCTCCTGACTTATGTATGTAGGCACGAGAAACGTTGAATTAAGTAATGTGCTATTGAAATGCGTAGGGACTGTCGTCTTCGCCAGCAATGTAGTCGCATTTAGTACCATCTTGATGTAGATTCTTTAACTACCTACCCCGTAAAAAAGAATTGGAAAAGATTTGGCCCCGTTATGTTAGACGCGGTTCAAATTAAGTATTGCCTATAGGAACGGAATTTATAGTAATTTAAAAACTATTTTTACAGATTTTTTACAAGATTATTAATAATACCCGTTTTCCCGAACTATGAAGATCAAGCGTTTTGAATTACAAATCTATGTCGATACGAAAAGACGAACTTTCAAACGTGTTATTTACAATATTATCAAAAAAGCGTCAACTATACAAGGCCCCTTACCTAATATTGCTTCTGGACTAAGAAATTATCGAAATGATAACGTCGATACCAACACAACACCAAATCGAACAGAAATAACGCGCAAATTAAGAATACCGTGACTCCACACTCGCGAACGAACGTCGACACACAAAAAAGCGTACCTACACTAGTGAAGCGTTAACTAACGAATATCGATATCGATTATTTTATACAGTCGTAGAATCGGTACCGTGACGTCATCGCGCGGTTTTAGTCTTTCTCCGGTCCCAAAAACGATCTGTTTTGGCGAACATTGTTCTTTCCGCCCTACGCCATTTCGATCACATTTTTTCACTTGTCAAATGTCATTGCGTGGACTGCCGTTTCGTGACTGGTGGAGATGGTATTTTTCTTAATGATCAGTCATTAATATCTGTCGTATTATAATCAAATATTGCGTGAGGCTTTGTCCTTGGTTGACAACTGTAATTTTCTTGCTATTGTCCGGTTATGACGTTTCCAATATACCTGCAACAAGGAAAATAGATGAGTTAGCACAATGTAATTATATTCAACAAGCTCTGCGCGTGGCGTTACTTGCATTATTTGAAAAATAAATTGATATAACTTTTTATTTTTGTTTTGTTATTTATTTATAAAGGAGTTTGTATTTAAGTGAACGCTTGATACAGTCGCTCAAATACAAACTCCTTTGTAGTTCATCCTTAACATATTCAATAAGCGATTAGATACCGGCAACCGCAAATATAATGTTGTAAAACAAACATATTCATTCAGTTAGATCAACGAATATGAACTTCAAAGTCACAGCAACAATTCGTTTACAATCGCAATATTTTGCAATTGTAAACGCAAAATCGAACCAAGTGAGCGTAAGCACGATTTTAAACTAATAAATTTAAAATGCTTTATAATGCTACAATACTTTCTTTTAGGCGGCAACCACACCACACGGCAAAAACGTTCAATATAATTATATAATATAGATAGGGGGAGAGTGCACGCTGCAATCCCACAGTAACTGGCCGCATTCGACTGGCCACGTTACCCATCTCTCACAGAAGACTACCTTGAAATGTATCGTACTTTATCGTATTTCCCCAATGTACCCAACACGTACATGTTTCGGTAGTGAGTAAAATATGCCAGAGCCCACTCCCATATCATCCTATCCTATCCCTCCCCATTTTCCCAACCCTTTCTCCCAATTCATTCCTTAATCTGCAAAGGTAGGGCAGCGCATCCGGGGGCGTGCCAATGGTTGTTATTCTGGACTGAAGTTGGCATGTATCGCGGATGTTCATGGGCTACAGTATCCACTTACCATCAGGTGGACTGTATGCGCGACTGCCACGGTATTTCTATTAAAAAAAATATACAAACAATACTATAATGTTATTTAATATGCAAACAAAAAATTGACCGATATTTAAGACCCTTTTAATATACAAACAAGAAACTGTTTACTACATGCACTGCATTTTCATTGTAAGTACTTGCAATTACAGGAAATGATAAATGACCAATTGATGATGATGAATAATTGAATACATAATACGAGTAAGTCAATTGGAGATTATGTCATCTCGTAATACGGTGTCATGAAAAGGCATTGATATCAATTTAAAAGGCATATTAATGTGGAGTTCCACAGTTCGCCTGGTTCATAAGTTCAATGTCGCTCAGCGAGCTATGGAGAGAGCTATGAGATGCTTGGAGTTTCTGTACGGGATAAGATACGAAACGAAGATATTCGCCAAAGATCGAAAGTCACCGACACAACACAACCTACAGCTACGATGTTTCGGTAGTGAGTGAGATATGCCAGAATCCATTCTTATCCTATCCTATCCTACCTCTCCCGGCTTTCCTAAACCTTTCTCCAAATCAATTCTTAATTCTCCAAAGGCAAGCAGCACGTTTGGCGGAGGGGGCCAACGTTTGTCATTCTGGACTGATGTTGACACATATCGCGGATGTCTATTCTATGGGCGGCAGTATTGACTTACCACCAGGCGGACTGTACGCTCGTCCGCCGCCTTCAGTCCATAAAAATAATACAATCAGTGTACTGAAAAGCCAATAGACAGATTATATCCACCACAGGACTAGCAACTGATGGGATAGAGAAGTCCTTGAATAAAGACTGCGACGTATTAGGAAGCGCGATGTGCGACAACATCCGGCTAAGTGAAGCGACTACATACTTGTAATTTATTTTTAGCACATTTGTATGAAATATTGTTCATAACATTATCAGCCGTGTGGCTTCAACCCGCTTTAGAGTAACACCACCCCATCCCATCCCGAGTGTGACGTAAAAAACGACTAAAGGATAACGAAGTCGCTACTACCAGCCCTGAGGTACCACAATACCTTTAAAAAATTAGACTCGCTAACCCTTCGCCCGCGAGCACACATTTACCTTCATTTTACAAATCATACTACACCATCAGCTTGTCTCTTCACTGCGGGATATAGGTCTCTCCTAAGGACCGCTACCACATAGTCTTCAACTCTTCTCATCCAGGAACTGCCGGTGACTTTCTTCAAGACATTTCCCGGTACGTAGTCTCCAGTCGAGGACTCGACTCCTCCCTCGTTTATCAATCGTGCGGCATATATGACCCGCCTTATAAGGTACCTTACCATTTATCTAATATACAGTAACTTTTTTAATAGTGGAGCGTAGGCTTTCTCGGCCGGTGTCCATATTAAGTCCAGTTGCGCTCGAGAAGCCGAAGAGATAACATCTCTCCGAAAGTGAACGCAGTCGCCACTGAAGATGTCAACCGCCGTTGTTGACGAAACGTTTGGAAGAAAGAGAAGAGATTCCGGAAGACCTCGGCCAAGTAGCCCGGAAGATTCAATTAATAATAACTTTTTTAATACCATTTCTGAATCTTGCTCTATTTTCATCAAGCAATGGCCAGCCAATACGGGGCAACCTCAAATGCTAAAGGTCACATATAGGCATTTACTTGGCGATAAGACAATCTATAAGTACTCACGAGGACCCTAATTAGCTAGTTATAGAGGTGAAAATTGATAGTTTTTGGTCACTTTGCCAAAGCGGCTGTGGTATCGACATTTGAAGTTATCTTTACAATCTACATATTATATACAGTTTCATTAATATATTTTGATATACGTTTTGATATATCTGATCTATATCATAATGTATATATTTATATAACGCGTTATTGAAATAACGCAAAAGCTGTTCTGTATGAAGAGAAGAATCGATTCGACCGGTTTTTATAATTGTTTTATTTTTCATAACTAACTGTTCATTTCTAGTATATCTTTTATTCTACGCGTAGTTATATTCTACTCGCGTCACCTTCCGCGACGCCGTGGTTGTGACATTTTATAAAAATTGATAGGATCGATTCTAAATTCGATACAAAATAACCTACTTTCAGTTTTTGCGACATAACTTGACTTCCCGTTGCAATGTTCCTAGTATATATATGACGTATGAAAACAGCTCTGACAGTTAACAACCAATACAAATAAGCTGTAAACGTACTACACCGAGTATACTCGGCAAATTAATTTGTCAACAGACCGCACACTGTTTATAGAGCACAGCTGTGTAAGTTACACAGTGTGTGTAATAAGCCGAAATGTAACTCGTGGCTTAGAAGACATTATCTATTCTCGAGCGATTTATAACTAAGGATTGGTAAAGATACAAGTTTAGTATACGTTTAGTTGAAGGAGACGTATTTCAGACCTCTTTTCAATATCTTATTTTATTTGGGAATAAAACGGTAATACATTACAATTTAATGTAATAAAGGTACATCCCAATTATTGAACTATATGTAAAACCAACTACATTATTCACAATTTACTATAGGCAGAAGTACGAAATGTCCAAAAGATAAGTTGTTTATAGAAGAAAAAAATTGAATACAAACCATGAATATTATAAACATACAAATTTAAATGTAAGGAATGTTTAATGTAAACATTAGTTAAATGTAATTTTATACCATTTCTTTATTTATTAAACATGATCATATTTTTACAATAATTCTTTAATCTATATAAAATAATACAAAAACCTCCCTTTATTTATCTGTAGTGCCAAATTCGTTCCATAAATACTGACTTTCTGATTCACTTATTTAAATATGTTTCTTCAGTAATACTTTTTTTTCATGTATGTATCATTTTTCTTGTAAGCATAGATATGCAAGTCGTGAACAAAATCATTTTTTTTTTCATATGTGGCAATGGTGTAATTAGCACACTACCAGTGTCAAGTTTTCTTCGTAATTAACTATTTCAAAATTTGTTGGTTAGTAAAGTTGGCGGGAACTAAAGAAGTGAAGTTGAATTTTAGTTGGATTATTGTAAAAATTGTATACTTTTCGTGCGTGGTGATTGTTATAATCAAATAAAAATGTAGGTCTGCCTGCGCTTTTCGTGTGCTTCCAAGGAGTCCTCTTCTGTCCTCAGTAAACCTATTATCGCTTTACTGAGCGACTTCACACTTACTTCGACGGCATTGACTGGATACGTTTTTATTAAGCTACAAAACCCACATATACACAATTTATATAATAAATTAAACAACAAAAGTCATTGACCAAATCTGGTAACATGTTCACATAAATCTGGTTCACAATAAACATTGTACCTATGTGGTGTAAATAATAGGATTTAATGTCTATTTTGCGGTTCCTCAAAGAGAACGAATAATTTTGTGAGACAGTAATAACTTACCACCTAAGTTATTACTATCAGAATGAATCCACGATACATGCCAACATATATCCAGATTGACAAACATTGGCACGTCATCTGATGCGCTACCTATTTCTGTAAATTTAGGAATGGATTTGGAGAGCGGGTTGGAAAAATTGAGAGGGATAGGAATCTCACTCACTACTGTAACACATACGTAACTTGATGAAATAGGATTAAGTGGAAAAGCAGTATATTTTACGACAGTCTTCTGTAAGAGAATAGCAGCGTGAAATCTAAACAGGTAACCCCAGCTAAAAGTTTCTATATCAATTATTATTTTAAAGTTTTTCTACCGCTTGCTCTATGTACTCTGTGTACTGCCGCTGCCATATTAAACTGTTTCAAATGTTACAGATCCGAGATGGCATTAATTGCCTCATTGGTTGTAACTTGCCTTGCTTGAAGTTGTTACTATCGCACAAAGAAGTGAATAACTTATGTCCTAATAGAAACTGTACTCTGCTAAAAACGTGCCATTCGACATAATACGCCTACGACATAAATCGGATTTTTATCACCGCACGTCCCGTTATCGAAGGTAATTGTACTGTTCGGGCTAATCTTCGCGAATTCATCGCGAATCTTCTATATTTGTTACATTTCTTTATCCCCTACCACTTCATGTCCCGCATAGCCCAAAGGTTGACTGGGAGATAATGCAGTAAGTCCGTCTTTTTTTAATAATTTACGAAAATGTGTAAATCTATAAATATAATAAAGTCGTAACGTACCGTAGTCTATTCACTTAATATTTTTTTTGAAAAAAATTGTTGCGATGTAAAGCCTGACCAGAAAAATAAAAGACTTGCTGTGGTTTAAAAGCCACATTCGCTTTTTTCATAGCTAGTTAGTGTTGTCAGTAGAAGATATTAATTCTATTAGTTTTACGCATCATGGCCAGGTTTTTTATTTTCTTGGTCAGTCAGGCTATACTTTATGAATGATAGAGCCCAAAACAACATTTTTGGCATTTTGGTTTGTCCGTCTGTCTGAACGGGCATCACCCAAAAACCACGAAACTGTATTTAATGAAATTTAACATAGTGTAGGAACCTTGCCTACACTGTAATTAATTTAATTAGGCAAGCAAACCCGCCGGCCGATGCTAAATTTGCTGAATGTACGCGCGGCCGCCTGTAGAAGGCGCTTGCGCAGAGCCGAGCGAGCGGGCGCCGCTCAGTCGCTACCCATATCCGACGGCGAATGCATGCGCATTTTTTAACCCAGTAAAGTGTTGTGACAGGGTTCTTGATCACTTATCTTTCTTTATTAGTGAAAGTCCACACTTTATTTACCACACTTTATTCATGTAGGTATGCCAAGATTTACAATCAACAGCTCTGCGCAAGCGCCTTCTACAAACGGCCGCACGTACATTCCCTAAGCAAATTTAGCATCGGCCGGCGGGTTTGCTTACCTAATTAAATTAATTACAGTGTAGGCAAGGTTCCTACAATAGTTATAACTTATATGCCAGGTTAACATTCAGAGTACTATTTATGCAGATCAATTATAGTGTTCTCGCGAGAATTACTCTGAAATACACACGAATGAAGTCGCGGGCATGGCTAGTATTTCAATAAGTTTAAATTCGCTGAGCGGGCGATAGAAACAGAGTTCAGTCTTTTTATTGGACAAAGACCGAAAAAACTAAATTCGACGAAGAACTAACGTTGCCGACACAGAATAATCAGCGAATTGAATTGGCTGTGAAGACCATATGGCGCCGCATGATCGATAATTAATCGATGGGGCAGAATAATTCTTACTTTGAACACTTTCAAACCCCGTTTAGTTATATAACTGAATCGATTTTGATAAGAAATATCTAATAACTTCATAACAAACTTGAGCGAATATCAAATGAGACGACGATCACAAATCGTATAAGAATCTATATAATTTATCAGGTGACTCTGGAAGTGTCTCCTCCTTGGGGAACAACAAATTTTGTCCCGGTTGTAATTAGGCCAGCATCCATTAAGGTCCGATATCTGATCACGTGGCGATAATTACAGACTTTTCTCAAGATAATTATGCAAGTGACAGATGATAAAGGTTAAATCATATTGAAATGGGACTCGCTATAAGGCCTATTGGGCAAAGGCCTCCATTTGTAAGGATTTCGGAACCCGTGTCAACAGTTTGAATCATCGTATGTTTTTGCCATATGTGGGGGCTCCAAGTTTGCCAGATGTATGATGTCACGCACTGTTAGTTCCAAACATCGCTTTATACTGAGAACCCTTCGGTATAGAATGAAAACAATTACTCTTTACCGCGGTCTTGAGGCAGTTTGTTATGAGCAACTACATGGGATTCTTTTGTGCCCACTTTGCATTAGATAATTGCGCTGGGCACCACTTGGGGAAAGGGATAGGGTGGGAATGGGCTGTGGCACATCTCACTTACTACCGAAACACGTACGTACATTAGGGAAATAAAATAAAGTAGGAAATGCAGTATATTTCAATGTAGTCTTCTGGGAAAAAAGTAACCTCAAAAGTTACAAAAATGTATTGTACCTCAAAGGTACGGTCGCAAGAAATAATTGTTGAAGCACTATCCTTTATTCTTAATTTTGCCGCATTTATAATACTGTAATATTTGATACGGACGATTGTGACGTGATGTCATTGAATTATATATTAAGTATCGATGTTTGTTTAATACTGATAAATTAAGAATAAAGGACAGTGGCTCAACAATTAAATATTGTGACTGTACCATACACAAATGTAGATACATGTACATGTATGTACCTGACATCCCGAGTGACATCACGAGAACCGAACTACAGTGAAACTGAACAAAATCTCTGTTTCTTTCTCAATTAAAACGGAAAGTCGGCCACCTGCTCGCTAATAGTGATGAGACGTCTTATCGATATTTTTACAACAAATCCTCTGTCTTTATTAATACGATTCCAAAAACAAAATCAAAAGAGCTTTCAAGCGAACTCTCGGATGTAATTTGTAATTAGTCTTATTCATTTATTTAAGCCATTTGTAAACTTCAATTCTTCTCTTTTTTATTCTATTGGGTCAAACAGCGCTTGTCTAGTCAAATATAATATTTACAAACATTGTAATGTACTGTACAAGTCTCCACAAAAAACTTTTTTTTTCATATTTTCTGTACTTTCTAAACTTTTATTTATTATTCAAAGCATTTTATTGAAAACCTTTTTCCAAATTCATAATTAGAGATCCTCGAAACCCTTGATGTTAGTTTTTGTCGGGAACGGATGAAATTTATAATCTTTTTTTGCTCAGTGTAATGTGATAATATATATTTCTGTTTTTCTGTGTATGGATGTTGTGATTTTTATTATGTGTAACGATACACCAGCGGAAACATCCAACATTATAAGTATATTTATAAATTGTATGTAAGCAATCCGTAAACGAATGAATTAGAAAGCAAACGTAGATGTTCTTTAGATTTTCCAATAAAATCATCCGGTCGCAAAATAACAACAGAAGCACATGAATATTTTATCCATTATCGATAAAATCCCGGCCCATCACTATTCAATCAGCTCGGCTGCCGGTCAACACAGCCAATTAATTAGTCAACAGACCACTGCACGCCCTTTACAGATTTTACCTGGTGACTTGCCACTTTTGCCCATTTCACCGACTCTTACAATTGTCTACTATATTTAGCTTGGGGTTTTATTTAGCATTCTTGTAATTGGATATAAATGACGTGGATAAAATTCCTGCGTACTAATTTCGTATACCAGATCACCAGTTACCCGTGGTACAATCGCTAGGTCCAATTAGTTGTACCATGGGGATTTTTCTCCCGGTGGAACAACTACCCAGTTGTACCATCGGGAAATGCATGTCAATGCCCGTTAGTACAACTATTTAAATAATTAACATTACAAAAGGAACTGCACGAGACCAAAATGATGTTATAATGACTTCATGAGGTATGTCCTGATGGAAATTTTTAATGATAGTAGAAATGTTGGCCCTGCTCTTGATAATATCTTTGCACAGTCCTACAAAAATTACTAGTCCAGAGAAACACTATGAAATCAGAAACATTGGCTTGTTTTGTACTTAATATTTTTATATAATAGTAGCTGTACCCGGCAAACGTTGTCCTGCCTGTGTATATTTATTTACCTCTGTATATAATATCACAAATTATTCTGTTTTGCCGTCGATATGATTGCGTTTTGCGATCGATTGAAAGGTATAGATGTATGTGCTGCAGCGCCATCTAGTGGCGAGTTACAACAAAGTCGATAGCTCAAAAATATTCTTTGTGCTCAAATACCTACGTATACCAATTTTCATGGCGTTTGGTTGAACGGTAAAGAAGTTGATGGGCTGCAACGCCATCCAGTGACGAGTTACAACAAAGTGGATAGCACAGAAATCTTCTCCATAAAAAAATACATATACGTGCCAACTTTCATGGTAATCGGTCAAATGGTGTCAAAGTCTATTAATTTCAGATATACCAACATCCAAGATATACAATATATATATTTATATATATAGATACATATTTAATTGCTATACAAAAATAAACTTAAATGGTCTTGTCTTTCTACGCAGGTTGAAACTTAATGCGTTCACAGAAGCACAGTATATTGCGAAACCAGTATATACAGTGAAAAATTCCTAATTTTATGTATAATTTTTTATTAAAATAAGACCCATGGTACACGCCTACCGGAAATGGTAACTTTCGACTAGACAAGTATAGAATTTAACGAACATTATTCAGCATTATATACTTGATTGCCCCTCTTAATTACATACTAAACAATATCAAAAATTCAATAAATTTACTACAGTTCAAAATGTTGGTCATCATTTTACAATGAAGTATGTTTATGCAATAATTATATTTACGAATAAAGCATGTTTGCTAGAGTTTTCTATTTAAAATTTGTCATTTATATTCTGCACGAGTAAGATGCAATGAATGCTACCATTGCATTTTGCTTGGTGAACATTTTACTAACCTTCGTTGAGAGTTAACGTTATAGCTGTGTGCGTACACCGTATTTTGATTCTATTTGCATAGATTTCATACCAGTTGTTTTTATACAGTGATCATCACGACATTGAGATGCAGAGTGAATGAGAGTGAAAGAGTACTTATGCAGGTATTCAGAAATATCCCCGTAATTACTGCTCCAACATCATTCCGCCTTCCAGTACGGTGAGGTCTGTGTGGTTACAGTACGAGCAAAGCGATAAGATGAAGCGGAACAAAATTAGGGAGGACAGTCGTAATCAGTAAAGAGCCTCGCAGATGTTTTTACTTCTTCTAAAGATTATGAGGCAATAATTAATGTCCTCTTCTATAAAAATGACTTTCGAGTGTCAATTTTTATCAATTATTAAAAACTTTTTTTTGGACACATATATATATATATATTCACTTTTTTGTTTATCAATGTATTATCAATTTAAAATTTTATAAGTCACATTCATAAATACCATATAGAAATGAAACTCGCACGCGGAACGCGTTCAATGTGGCGATAATCGCCTATAATTTCGCATCGTATCATACAAGCCGGGGCCGCGCCGCGCCGCCTGGCGCTGCCCGCTCGATTTGACACATTGCCACTTTGCTTTTGTTATAAAACTATTGATAAAAAACGATTTCGTGTTTTGTATAATTAACTAAACGTTTTAATTAATAATTGTACAATTTAGCTAAACTAATAAGTATACGGATATAATGAACTATTAATTAACAGCCCACACGTTGGTGACTGGGACGTTACGGGCTGAGGGGGGATGTAGGTAAGTGTATTTTTCACGACTTTTGGAACACCCACAAAAGTGACTCCCATCTATCCATACTAATATTATAAATCCGAAAGTAACTCTGTCTGTTGCCTTTTCACGACTAAACCGCTGGGCCGATTTGGATGACAATTGACACAGAGATAGGTCGAAACCCAGGGACGGACATAGGGTACTTTTCCAGGGACGGACTTAAGGTATTTACCGCGATAACCGAAGTCCACGCGGGCGAAGCCACGGGCGCAGCTAGTATTTGTATAATTCATTATTTTTACGTCTTAACATATTAAACTATATGACTTATTCAATTAACATATAATGAAAATAACTACTCAATTATAATAACGTACTACACCATCGGCCTATAGATATAGAGAGATTCTCCACTGCTGTACATAGGCCTCTCCCAAGTTTCACCACTTAGAATAAAAGATCAAGAGGCAGACCAAGGAAGAGATGAGTAGAAAGATGGACGATATAAAGACAACAGAAAGCGTCACGTGACAAAGGAACACGGAAAATAAAAAGGAATAGGAAAAGTTGGGGGAGGCCTTTGCTCAACACTGGGCTACCGAAAAATAAATATCATTTTTTTTATGGATAAAGGCGTCAGACGAACATACAGTCCACCTGATGGTAAGTGAAGATGTCGTCCATGGAGATCCGTCCAGTACAGAATAAAAAGCGTTGGTACACCGGATGCGCTCCCTATCTTTGGAGATATCGGAATGGATCGGAACGGGGAGGGGTAGGATAGGATGGGATGGGAATGGACTCACTCATATCTCACTCACTACAGAAACACGAAAGCACATTTAGAGACTTTTGTTTTTTATGTACGAAGGTGGCAGACGAGCATACAGTCCACCTGATGGTAAGTGGATACTGTCGCCCATAGACATCCGCGATACATGCCAACATCAGTCCAAAATGACACCCCCCCCCCCCTTCCCCCCCGCGGATGCGCGAAAATAAAGAAGGTCGAGAAAATGGAGAGGGATAGGATGGGAATGGGCTCTGGCACATCTCACTCACTATCGAAATACGTACGTACATTAGGGAAATAAGATAAAGTGGGAAATGCAGTACATTTCAAGGTAGTCTTCTGTGAGAGAGGGGTAACTTGGCCAGTCGAGCGCGCCCAGCGGCTGTTGGATTGCAGCGTGCACTGTCGTCCTAAAAAAATTGTTGGATTACCCGGGCGCCGTAACTCATAATGTCAGTACGCTGAAGTGGCAATGGACAAGACATGTCTGACGCAGGACCGATTGCCAATGGAGAAGACGAACCTTTGTATAGAGAGCACATACTGGAAAGCGTAGTGTGGGATGCCCTACAATCAGTGACTTGGAAAAAAATAAGGCTTGAACAAAATATAACCTATATCATTTTTTTTTTTTTACAGAGAAGAGGGCGGACGAGCAAGCGGTCTCATGTGATGGTAAGTGTCACCGCCGCCCATGGACACCTGCAACACCAGGGGGTATGCGGGCGCGCCGCCGACCTTGCAAAATCCTATTCACAGCTCTCTTGAAGAACCCCATGTCGTAGTTTAATGGGAAGACCTCGTGTGATCGTCAGTTCAAATCCCCGGTCCGTACTTACAAGTACGGGTACAATACAAGTTTCTACTACTACGGATTTTTAAAAATTGTCACTCGCTCGGCGGTGAGGGAAAACATCTACCAATGTGATCCATCAATCCGCAATGGGCCGCGCGGTATATTACGGCCCGAATACCCCGTGATTTACTAGGGGGGGCCTGTGTCTAGCAGTGGTATTACAGTACAACAATATAATTATTACTGTTATACGTCATATTTATCTCTTTTCGCTTGTAATGACGTCATAGTCACAATAAAAAAATAAATATTTTTCTCTAATTTAAAAGTCCGGTGTCATTTATGAAGAGCGGTAAATAAAACAGACGCAAGAACTCTGAAATGCACCGTAGAAATGGAAATATATGTACAGTATACGGTTATATATATAGCATATCGTGAATGTGACTATAACTGGCTAATTTTTATCTATACATATTTGGTTATCTATACATACATTAAAGTCGTAACAAGCCAAAACAGCTACCTACTTTCAGAGTTTTTGTCCATCTGTCTGGCTGAACACGCATCACGTTAAAAACTACTGAACATAATTTAATTAAACTTGGCTCAGTTATAGCTTACGACCTGGGTTAACATTTAATGTGCTTTTTATCCCGATTTTATTTTATCCGTTAAAGAATTCCCCACGGGAATCATTAAAGTTTACGCGAGCGAAACCGCTGGCACCGCTAGTAACTGCCGGGGCCCCACGCGACGGAAAATTACGGGTAAGGAGCTGTACAAAACCAAAAATTGCTAGTTATCTCTTTTACAATTACGACATGCCACATATGTCGTTGGGTACGGTACTAATGAATTAAAAACTTTAAAATTAGGTCAGGTGTGCTCTCCAATTAGGCGACATGAAATGACAAGGAAAAATATTTCACAGGTATTCCATCAATGCTCGTACTAATTATACAGAGCTCTTACTTCACAATTTGTTTCAAACATAAACCGGATAATTACTTTTTTCTTTAAAGAAATAGGCGGCAAATGAATGGACGAGTATAGGAATAGGAATTGGTGGACTCACCTGGTGGTATTACCTATTAATACTCCCTATTAATATTCCCACGGAAATAGGATATAATGGGGAACGCAGTACATTTCACGGTAGTCTTCTGTGATAGTTACATTGATTAATGATAGTTATGTAATTACCTATTAATATAATAACATTGAAATAATGGCGTATATATGTATTATTGACTATATTTGCAGTGATCTTTATAACGACGAACTTTGCAAGCTGCATTCCCACAGCCGCTGGGCGTTACCCCTTTCGCGCAGAAGACTACCTTGAAATGCATTTCCTACTTTATCGCATTTCCCCAATGTGGGTACGTGTTTCGGTAGTGAGTGAGATATGCCAGAGCCCCTTCCCATCTCATCCTATCCTATCCCTCCCCATTTTCCCAACCCCTTCTCCCAATCCATTCCTCAATCTGCAAAGATAGGCAGCGCATCTGGGGCCGTGCCAACGTTTGTCATTCTGGACTGATGTTGGCATGTATCGCGGATATCTATGGACGACAGTATCCACTTACCATCAGGTGGACTGTATGTTCGTCTGCCTTCTTTTTCTATAAAAAAAACCTCACGGCTTAATTAGATTACATCGTAATAAAGCAAAAAAAAATAATAATAATAATATAATATAAAAAAGCAATATATAATAATGATAATCTAGTTTAGTAACATACGACCATCAAAAGTAGATCTAAAGTCGACGAAGTCATGAAAAAAGTCTAGTATCATATAAAACAATCTTTACAAAAAGTCAACAGAAAAATACCTTACCATTTCACTGACATAATCTTCATAAAAAGAATTCCCCGGACAGTGAGAACCCTTCTTTACCCCACCTATTATTTTTTTTATTATCTTCCCGCACAGGCTGTGTTCATTTCAGCGAAAAGGGTTTTTACATTATTTATGTACTGGCTTTGGGTTTTCGGAATAAAGGTTTTAAAAAATTATGGTTACCTTGTTGATATTTTTATTGTGATTTTGCTGTCACAGCGTGAATTTTTTTTTCAAATGACGGTTTAGGAATCGGAAGTATGAATACTAAATTTCCAAATTGCAGACTTCATCAAAAAGTCTGTGGACCTCATATTAACTAGATATCAACGAGACGAGCTCAGTTAATAGTGCTGTGCAATGAATTCCGGGGTGGACACCCGGTCGGACAATCATTTATTTAAAGACAGACAGGTGGTTTAAAGATTGCCCGCTCCTTCAGATAGCTCTTGACCATGGTTAGTGCAACCTAGACTAGATGACACATCATACGTTCTTATCAAAAAAAAACTAGAATCAAATCAAATGGCTAGAATGTAAAACCTTCATGGGAAATATGAAGTGAGGTGTTATGTTACTCTCACTCTGTTATAATTACTATTCAATGGAATAGGGTGGGATTGAATAGTGGGAAGGGAAGGGACGGGATGTGGGACATGATAGGAAGGGATGGTGTAGAATGAAATGGATTTGAGAGGGATACTAGAGTGATGGGACCGGATAGGAAACAAACGAATAATGTACAAGGACTCTAAGGGTGAAAGTAGTAAAAAGTTTATTTTACGTTTAGAAAATGAAATGTTTGTGTTTAATGGAGTCTGTAAACGTGTTGAATATAAGACTTTATGTTGATCTATGTTTATTTCAATCCTTCTGTATCGAGTCTTTTAGTTCGATAATTTGATTGGCGACTAATTGTGCTGTTATTGTGTCGTTTTTGACAGATTGTCGTTATATATATTTTTTATTCGAAAGTGGCATTTTAATGGAGAATGTGATCCACCAATCCGCCCTGGGTCCGTCTGGTGGATTACGGTTTTTTATCGACTATGTGGTTTTCAAAAGACTTTATATCGCTAACTCGAAAGTTGTAGAATGTATTGCCAACTGAATTTTTAACCAAATTCTCCAAGAGAGATATGAATATGATTCTGCAAGCATGACAACGCCTCCGTAACCCCCTATTACTGCAGGTGGACGGCGGAGACCACCACATACCATCTAGTGGACCACCTATCACCTTTCACCTCTATCACCACTTTTAAAAGAACAATTACAACGGTTGATGGACACCTGCATCACCGTGACTCCACTACTGAATTTTGACCTCTCCCATGATCATCACACGCGGTCTTCAACTGATCTCATCCAGCCACTACTGACGAACTTCTTCAAGTTATCGATCCAAAGGGCCGGAGAGCGTTCCACATTGCGCTTCCCGGTACGTGATCTTCTATACAAATACTCGTCTTATCGCAGCAAATTATTATATTATGTGAACGCGACAGCCAAGCAATATAGCCGTGCGCTAGTCCACGTGCGGATCCATAGGTTTTACTGATAAAACTATCCAAATAGAAAGCCTGACCTTATATGCCGAGAATAGCTGCCTTCCGACCAAGCTTACGGTTGTCCGGTGTTCTTCCCAACCTGGTAGCGCTTCTTCTCGGCTTCTTCTTGACTTTCCACTTGGTTTGAGCGTCCTTCGGTACTAAGCAGCGATGCAGCTTAGAGCAGATATACTCACGGTATAGAAAGGGCACAGCGTGTGCCAATTCCGGGGTCCAGGAGACCACCCAAATACGAGAGTTTCACAATCGACCGGCGACGGGAGGGGTCGATCGCTAGACTGGTAGATTAGGTCTGCCACCACGCGGTTTCCTCGCGAACCGGTACATCACCAGCGGCGACGAGGTTGAGCAATTAACGGAATTACAGTCGTGGACAGAGCCCACGACCACGCGGTTTCCTCGCGAGTGGGAACGGACCCAAGCCATAGACTGGTGCGTAAGCAACCTGAGGCCGTCTCTCGCACCCCCTTATAGGGAGGTGGAGGAAACAATTCCGGGATTTCTCCCTTAATGGGTTTGGCCTCTGTGCGTTAATACGGACAGGTCCTTGGGGTGACCCTATTGGGTCATTGGTCGTTTATCCTTGATAATGATTATTTGCGGCTTCGTTGCTAGCTCCCGCCCTTTTTTGGGCGGCGGTGTCTTAAGAGGCCCCGACATTTGACTCGTCCTTGGGCGCGATCAGGTCGTGCGGGAAGGCCTTGCCATCGGGCGGCCGCGCGTGCAGCAGCGCCAGCGCTCTGATGTGAGCGAGGCGCGATGCATCAGCGCGGGCGAACATAGTTGTGGCAAGGCGGCCGATGAATTCTGTCAGGCTCTCCATGTATAAGTCCCTCTAGATCGTGGCGTTCCTCACGCAGCGTGGAGTACCGACGATGGTACGCAGGGCAAGGGATCGCTGCGCTTGCAGGGTTTGTCTGTTAGTTTTCTGCACCAGGGCGTACCATGCCAGTGCAGCATACGTGAGGCGGGGTCTCAGGTAGGTTTTGTAGACCCCGAGCTTCACATGTAAAGGGAGTCGTGAGGAGCGCACTGGCCGGGATGGTACCGCGCGACCCTTTGCGAGGCGATCGTCTTCTGTACGTGGGGCTTCGTAGTGAGGGAGCGGTCGATGGTCACGCCCAGGTATTTCACTGTGGGCGACCAGTCGACGTGCTCTCCGTGGAGGCGTAGCAGTGGCGCAACACGCGATTTACCGGTGATGATGGCCTGCGTTTTCCCAATGTTGGTCCCAATTCCCAAAGGTGCAGCAATATAAAAAGGATCGGTGGAAGTGTTTATTTAAAAATGCGGGTAATAAAATATAATATTACCCTACAAAATAAAAGCACCAATGTTATTGGCGCGAACATATTATTTTTGTTTCAACATACCTTATACATTTATTTTTTAACAATATAACAATAAAACGCGTAAAAGTCGAGTAAAACAGTTTAACAGTAAAAAAAACAATATCACAACTTACAACCATTAAATGTTAACAAAGTAAAATTAAATAAATGTTAAAAGAAAATCGTTATCTTTTTAATGCCAAATATCGTTATTCACTAAATGAGTCAACATAAGTCACTAAATGACTTCACATCATTAAGAAATTCTTCTATTGAATGGCCTTAGGAGACGCCAGCAGTGGACAGACAAACTGACAAGTAAGATGTTCGTTATTGAAAAAAAAAAAAACAGATAAGAAACTTATCTTACTTCGGGTACGGCTACATAATATTTATACGAGCGGGAACCCCTCCTAAAATGATCTGGGAGTGATGACGGTACTTCTAATTTTTAGTTTCAGGTTTTTCTTATGTTCTCGAGGTCGCTGAATACGTATATGAAGTTATTTTTTAATAAAAAATGGGACAAAATTGAACAAAATGGCGTTTAAGTGAAAAATATAAAGGAAAAAATTAGTTTTTCATCTTAAGTGAAAAGTGAAAAATACTACATCTCTGATAATTATATATATTTCCTTTTGAAATTTTAACACTTTAAACTAACATAGAATCTTTAAACTATCTTTTTAAATTTGACGATTAAGAATTGTACAATTCATTGAAAATTCGCTGCAAAATGAATTAATTAAAATGAATATAAGACGACCGGTTGGTAGTGAACCTGCCTGCTGTAAAAAAGGTCCCAGGTTCATTGTTTAAACTCAAATGTTTGTTCGGGTCTGGATGTGTCTTAGTGTTTGTATGTCTCTGGACCCACAGCATAGGGAATCCTAGTGTGTGCCATTGAGTGTGGTGTTATATAGGTAATTATTATAATTGTTGTGTCAATCACCAACTCAGGATAATATTAGGGCCCTTACCTATAAATTAGCCGTTTGTTCATAGTGATTACTTTGTACTTAGTTATCTTGCGTTTGGCTGGGGTTTCCAATTATAAATTAATTTCAATTTGAAGCTATGACATTCTTTTTCAGCGCTATGACGCAGCGCAGCGCACTTGATAGCGGATCGCTGGCCAGCCGTATTTATGCGGCAATGTTCTGAGCTGCGACGTGGCCCGCCTCAATGTGCGTTGAACGGGCGCATGTGCGGACGTAATTCAAGATTAATGTGCGCGTTAATGTTAATGTGCAACGTCTACAGCGTCTATAATGTGTATTGTCGTAATTTTGCAGTGCGACGCGATGCGGCTATAGACGTCAATTATGCAACTCTTGTTCTGTAGTTTTATTGGGCATAATTGTTTTATTCAGCGGAGGTGGGTTACCACCAGGTGAAACTCTTGTTCTGTAGTTTTATTGGGCACTCCCCCTTAGGCCTGTAGTGACATTTTATATTGACAGTGATATCTAGCAACAATATTTTTTACTGTCAAAATTCTCATGATGAAATAAATTTAAAAAAAAATGTTTGCAGAAGAAAATACAAACAAGTGGAGTTGTCGGTTCATAGCGATCTCTCTAGACAACTTTGAGATACAGAGTTGCTACTGAGATAATAACTTATTACAAATATTTCACAGATAACTTAAAGACTTAATTTATCATATTTATCACTGCAATGACTGTAAAAGAAAATGTTACCTATTTGTTAAGTACGAGTGACAAAGAGCTCAAAATAACAATTGTTGGAACTTTTGTCTGTCTGTGCTTCTGTCTGAACGCACATCATCCGAAAACCAGTAAACATATTTTCATGAAATGAATAAACTATGTGACGGGTCAACGTTTAGAGTACATTTAATCGAGATCAATTTATAAAGTACCCATAGGAATTAAGCTAACCATTAAAACAACGTATTCGCACACGAAGTCGAGGACACAGCTGGAATTGATAATAATATTATTGCAGGATAAATTTGTCAAGATAACACGTCAAATTTCAAAATTCTAGATACCTAGTATATACAAAATTACGAAGGGCTAAACTTTTAAAAAAAAAATTACAAAGGATTTAAAACCCATATTGATTGGTATATGGTTGTATAAACCTCAACAACTGTTGCCTAAACACTGATTTTTAAACCTACGAAAAATAAAGAAAACTGACGCACGCCATCAGCCTTTTTAATTTTTTTTTTACATTATAGTCATATATCCATAAAACAATCTTCTTAAAGATTAAGTTCTAAAAAATAAACCCAAAATACTTCTCCATTTAACCGAATTTGACGCATATAACAATATCGTATTGAAGACATCGAAAAAAACACATCAAATTATGACAGAATTGACAAAATGAAACAACGATTCTAACAAATAAAACCAATAAAGAAAGAACAATGAAATGCTGAGTACAAAACTTAATTACAGCCGCCATCTTGAAAAAAAAAAAGCTACCGTTCCGGCTCATCCCTCTTTTTGGCGGCAAAATTTTAAATCTAGCGACCCAATCTGAACCAATAAGGTTATATTAAGGTCGGGCCGAATACTTATCATTTTTAATATCGTCCAACGTTGTAGAACCCGGGAATTCCTATATTATGGTACATAATATAGGATGTAGCGGAATTTATTAAAAAAGATATATTCAGAGCTATAGGGAAAAAGTATCTACACTAATATTATAAAGAGGTAAAGTTTGTAAGTTTGGATGTAGGGGGTAATCTCCGAAACTACTAATCCGATTTCAAAAATTCTTGACCATTTAAAAGGTACGTTATTCCAGATGGACACAGGCTATATATTATGTGCAAAAAAATTGACGGGCATGGAACGCATGCCGGGCACAGCTAGTGAGAAATAAATATAGGTACTTTTTGAAGAATATAAGAATTTTTAGAAGTTTAGAATGCACGCTGCAATTCAACAGCTGCAGTCAAGCGACCGGCCACGTTCCACTCTCTCAGAGAAGACTACCTTAAAATATATTGTATTTCCCACTTTATCTCATTTCCCTAATGTACGTACGTGTTTCGGTAGTGAGTGAGATGTGCCAGAGCCCATTCCCATCCTATCCTTCCCCATTTTCTCAACCCTTTCTCCAAATCCATTCCTATATCTCCAAATATAGGCAGCGCATTAGGGAGCGAGCCAACGTTTGTCATTTCGGACTAATGTTGGCATGTATCGCGGATGTCTATGGGTGACAGTATCCACTTACCATCGGGTGGACTGTATGCTCGTTTGCCGCCTTCGTCCATAAAAAAAAACATCCATATCATTGCGATTTGAAATAATCAAAATTATCTAAATATAACGGAATTCAAACTAAAAAAAATCACGTTCTGCAAATTTAGTGGCTAATAATTTTTCTGCACCCAGGCCACTGACACAAAAGATGTCGATTGACACAAATGTTGAAGTTTTCTTTTAATGTTCTTGTTTATCCTGTTGTTATTGGCAATAAAATCATTTTCTTTCTTTCTTCTTTTTTTTCTGTTTCCAATATTTTAGTGGATATTATTACATTTGCATACCATACCACATACATTTTGTAATCGTGTGGTATCGGTGGGCTTTAGAATACCGCCGACCCAATTCTTCCTATGGGTGCCGTAAAATGCGACTAAGAGATAACAAAGTGGATATTACTGAGTAACTACACACCTTTGAATAGTGGACTCGCAAACCCGCTTGGTCAGCGTGGCCTTTTAGGACCATACGTGTCTCATGCTAAGACAATGTGCACGAGGAAGCCCATCTCCTGCAGTGGACGATAAAGCTTATGGTTTATGGTATAACTTTCATTTAAAAAAATATGTATCGATTTTATTGTTTCTCGCCGCCGCCCGAGGATTGCACCGTGTCCGATAAAGAGGGAACTCAAGAAGGGAAGGGTAGGGGTGACGTCACGCACTTTATCAAATCCATTGTCGGCTCAAAAAAGTTGTGACGTGGCCCGAAATTGTCTTAAAAGTTTCGAATATAAATTGTGACTGGTTAATAGGGTCCAAAGTGCCAATTAAACATTTTTTTGAGACTTGAAAGCTAAGTTTGGTTCCTGAGTTTTGATCGCAACATTGTAAAGTTGATAACAAATAAGCTTATAATAAACAGAGCGTGGGATATCGCCCCTCTATCCCAGAAAGCTCCGAAAATGTTCCTGACCTTATAACATTTCTACAATCTGAAGATTTCATTATTCGCATTACGACCGCAACTAATCTTACTTCCATAATTATTCCTTTAACCTCCAATATAGCTGAGTGGTGTGGGCCGGCTATAGAATACCACCACCTCACCTCATCCCGTGGCTCCCGTAAAAAGCGTGTAAGGGGTAACGAAGCCTCTATCACAGCTACCTATGAGGAAAGAGAAGGAACTACACTACCTCTAAAGGAATGGACCCGCCAACCCTCTTGGCTAGCGTGTTTTAAAGCCATGCATAGGAAACGTGACGAGGCCCGTTTCCAGCGGTTGATGAAATACGGACTCGCGGCGTTGGCCACACATGGCCCATTACTAAATTAAGTTTATTGCTAGAATCAAACCTGCATTTTATTTGTAAAACTAATAAACATAAGTTTTCAAACCCCCAAATAGTCCCCTACTTCCCCCATTTATTAAACCTCCATCAATTTGAACCCTGCCGTTACGGTTTACGCTGATTTATAGAAAACGGTACCGCGGGTTGAATTCGATAAACTAACAGATTATGTACGGTTTCGTCTTAAAATTGAAACAACTACCTATTGTTGATCAATCTGTTCATCTGTAGATGTTAAACAATGTTAGTTTATTTCTTTATGTGGACAAATGGCAAAATAGATAAGTTTGCATCAGACTTTGTTCACAGATTATGGTTTAAGAGATTTATTCTCAAAAGAACATTACAAATTGTTAACTTATTTCAAAAAAGGATGAAAAAATATAACGGTAGTTCAAGCGCGCGAGTCATGGATGTACAAAAATTACTGGATCAGACATAATTATTACAAACTAGCTGTGCCCGCGACTTCGTACGCGTGGAATTTTAGTTTGATTTATAAAGCTTGGTATATAGCATCTTTTCTTCCCATCAGCTGATTTCGATGACACAAAGTCCAATTCGAAGCGCCAAGCTGAGCCTAAATAACCTGTGGAAACCCCATGAAAATCCGTTCAGTAGTTTTGGAGATTAGCGTGTTCGCACAGACAGACAGACAGACAGAAATTTTCAAAATCGTATTTTTGTATTCTGATGCTCTTCCCTCATCGTCCCCAATTAGTTTTTGGTAAATAAATATACAGACACGCTGGTTCTACAGTTTTATTATATGTATAGATAGATAAACTATTATATATACGAGATGTGTTCCTTAGACTGTTTGCTAATTTCACCATAGTTTGTTCTCTGCGTTGACAAATACAGACATTTTTTTGTGAATTGTTGGTATTTGATAATGAATATTAGTTTGCTATTACCTTCATTCGTACACAATATATGTATACTACTTCCACAAAATACAAGTATATTTTGTGGAAATAATAATGTAATAATCTAAATGACTAACTAACTCTATAATATAATCTAACTCTTCAAGTTATATCACTTCGATTCTATGGTGGATCAATAAGTGGGCCTTAATCTGTTAAATCTAATCATCTTTAAAAATTTCAATCGGCAGACGAGCGAATGAAATTGTCACGGAAAAATAGAGCTAGAAATTTACAGGCAAACTAAGGATTCTGTAGAATTTATTTATTTATCCGCGGCGGTTAGGATGTAAATTGTATTCGTACTAATGTAATTGTGGTTAAGCTTATTAAGGATTTACTTTATATAAATAAAATAAACTATACATGTTAGCATCTGTACCTATGTTACCTATATACCTATATCCACCAATCCGCACTGGGCCTGAGTGGTGGATATAAGTGAAACAATAACTTTATATTAAGTATGAATCTAAGTATTTATGATACATAATTTTAATATCAGAAACTGTTCATAAGTCATTGAGTTATTGAGTTTAGGAATTACCAAATGAAACGTGATAATTTAAATTTATTTTAACATGATTTTTTTAATAGACCACTTCGTAATATTAATTTATGCCTAAATTGAATTGATAATAATCATTGTTTCCGTAACTGAGTCTTTTCCTGGTATTTTTTTACCTGTTAACGTTACTAGAGGCACAGGCCTCTAGTAAATTACTAGGGATTTCAGGCCATAATCCACCACATGTTCCCATATGCTTCACATATTTTTTAAATTCTGGAACGTCCAAGCTAATCATTTTTTGAAAAACCGTATTTAACTAGAAACTCAGTGGTATACGCCGAGGGTAGTCCTTGAGATATTTATTTCCCTATATAACAATAATAATACCTATAATACTTATTAAATATTAAAATTATAAATAATTAGACTAATGCCTATATGGTGAATGTTAAAATTGAAGGATATCTTTCCTCCTGCATGGAAATACTAAGAAGGGTAAGACAAGGTTGTATCCTCTCGCCCTTGCTGTTTACCATATATTCCGAATGCATATTCTCAGAAGTTACTACACGACATGCGGGAGGGTATTGTGGTTAACGGCAGAGTTATCAATAATATCCGTTACACGGATGGTACTATTCTGATCACTGACAGCGCAGGCGGGCTGCAGTCACTTGTGAATCGCTGCCAGACACTGAATGTAAATGACAGACAGAAGCCATTTGTAGGATATTAGAAGCCTTCGAAATGTGGGTGTACAAGATAATGCTTAGGATCTCGTCGAGTCACCGAGTTCGTATTACATTGTACAATAGTGTTGTAGAGAGTGGGCAAAGACCATTAAGATGAGGAAAATCCAGTATTTCGGTCATATAATGAGAAATACGAGCTCCACCTACTCATTATGCAAGATCAAGGGCAGGACGAAGCCCGGAAGACGAAGAACTTCCTGGCTGAAGAACTTACGCCAATGGTACGGCAAGAGCACTCGTTCACTATTCCGTGTCGTAGCTTCAAAAGTACAAATAGCCATGATGAATGCCAACTTTCGTTAGAAGACGGCACTGCAAGAAGGAAGAAGAATAATTAATCTAAAGTTACCGCTAGAAATAAAATATACGATATTTTATGTAGGTTAAACATTCGTACGCGTGGAATATTTTGTACAAATTTGGTCCTTGTCCTTAGTGGATTGGGACAACATCCATATATTTTTCCCATCGCCTTTTTAAAATGAAAGGTCTACTTCGAAGCGGATGTTTATTGTCCAAATAGCATCAATCACCGTAGCAATTTTTACACCAAATTGTTATGTAACAGAATCAATTACCGCGGGACCCTAAAAGCGAAATCTGCGCAATTTAATTAATACCTCCCATTTTTGCTAGGCGTGTTGATTTTGAAAGTCAATTAAAGGGTTCGAGACCCTTTGTAGATATAAAAGAATCCGCCCTGTAATTTTTTAGAATTTCTCTTGACACCATTTTCTGGGAAATCGTTACATCATTATGAAAGTAAATCGAGATGTTTTGTCGAGACGGACACGCCTTTTTAATAAATGTTCTTTTTTCTGTTTGAGTGGCTGTAAAGGATGATTCGTTACATATTAAAATATCTTATAAATACAAAAAGGTAGGTCCTGACTGACTAAATAACTGACTGGCTCATCAACGTCGAAACCGTTCATATTAAAACCATGAAAAGTAGCTTCCTTTTATAATGAGAGATATTCTAAGAAAGAATTTCTGGATATTCAAACCTCAAAGCGTGAAACAGGATGTCAATGTTTATATGGACAAACATATAATGGTTCTATTAAATTGGAACTTGATGAAAATATTCTAAAATAAAAACATTTACCGTTCTCGGGCGATTGAAGTACAGATCCTGGTTGAAGTACATATCCTGGTTGAAGTACAGTCAAATTTCATATGGAATCACAATATTATGATTAGTAGAATATTCTAAAACGGTGGTATGTTTTTATTTAATTCAAATTCAGAAAATATTCAGTAGACAAACCATTTCATCGAGTAATATGTAGTTTATTCATACTTTTTTTCTGCAATTGCAACTATGTTGCATCGCGTTTTGGCGACTCTCATGAGACTGGATGAAAGATGTGTGTGGTAGCGAGCCTCGAGTGTAGCATATATCCAGTAGAGGAAAGAGAGGAATATTACATGACTACTAGCTTTACTAAATAAGACAAAGTAATCGATTTAAAAGAAAATTCAATAGATAGAAGACTATTATACCGTCCCATACCATCCGCTTGTGTCTCCCCACTGCTGGATATAGGCCTCTGTCACGGACTGTCACCACACACGGTCATCTGTTCTTCTCGTCCAGGCAGTGACCGGCGACTTTCTTCAAGTCGTCGATCCACCTGACTGGACAGACTATAAAATGATTTAAAATATAGAAAGAATATCAATTTCCTTATAAGAATTTGTATCAGAAATTGTATATTTTTTATTTTATTTAGAATCAGTCATCGATATTCCAACAAACAAAAATGGAGTGATCAAGTCTAAAACAGAAAAGATTATAGAGTCGAATCCATAAAATCCGATCCTAGCTGTGTGATTTAGTGACAATATAAAAATGGACAGCCATCTTGATTTATCGCTTGTTATTGCCGACTTGTATACCCCATCGGTTCTAGTTTATACCCAGCATCATAGATTTGTGATTTATGTTGACCATGTCGACCTTTCCTGGATTCACTTGGTGTTGTTGCCAGGACACCATTATAGACTTGAATATTTACACCCGAGAATGGGTAATTTTGACACCTCGTAACAATAGTTCAACGAGCATTATTTCTAATTTATTCAATTTTAACGGAGGCGAATTGCCGACGTAGCAATTTTGGTCATACGGAGCCTACTGAAAACGTTTAATATGAAACGATAGCAGTCGTCTCCTATATAGCACTCCCCCCGAACGCACTCGTGAGTATATGCATATATTTACGTGTTCGCTGGTTATAGATATTCATGTGATTTGTGGTTTGGCGTGAATCAATTTTCTCGTGCTGAAAGACTTGTCAATCATTCCACAGTCTATAGACACGCAGATCCTGAACTATCTGATACACCCCGCACACTTACATTGGTGACTACGACAATAGCCTGTGAAAAACTTTCTTCGGCGGCGACTCCATACACCAGCGTCAGTGGCATCACAGCTTACAAGAAGACGAGAACTGTCAATGGTGGCCTAAGCTTGTACACGGCAAGTATAACTGAATATAGGTACGGTAGGTACTATAGGTTACCTATAATTATTTAAGATCACTAAAGAATGCAGCGTCTCAACCGACAGGTCTGCAAGAATATCCAATTTTTGTACCAACCAGCCAAACGTTTGGTTCATTCAGGCGGAGGCAATTTTAAAACCACAAACGACGTCAGACGAAAGCAAATACCAGCTACTGTCCCGGAATGAGCTAAATGCGCGCGCGGTGTGAGGTGTGGGGACACGAGCACATCCCCCTCCCAGCCGTCTCGCCGCACTTGTGCCGGCTAGTGAAGTGATGCGCTTGCTCGCTTTCTATTGTTTCTCTTACGTCATCGATATAACACGTGTTGGGTAGTTTTTTACTATACTTACTAGTGAAAATGAGCGACCAAACCTGATTCTGACTTGTCTACATCAAGTGTTACAAGTGATGATTGCAGTGACCAATATTCATTCAAAACAATATGATAGTCTTTTGTGTCTTTTAGTACTTTTAAGTTATTTTTTATTAATATTAATAATGTAATGCGTAGCAGATTTTTGTTGTTATAATATTGTTTTTTTCTTATATTTCTCTCAATTAGTAATTTTTGTATTTTTTCTTTTTGTTTTTTAGTAACTTTATTTTTCAAAACTAAATATTAAATACCTATTTAAAACTAAAAATTATGTATACCTACTTACTATATTATCTAATGTGTGATAAATAACAAATAAATAAATAATGAAAGTAAATAAAAATAGTAAAAATAAGTGATATTTTTTATAATTACATAGTCATGTGTTTTATTTTTGACCGCGATATTTAAATTAAAAATATCGACTTTTACCAATATCGATATACCTACATATCTTTCACTAAGATCATTGTAGTACAACACTATAAAACAAGTGACATAAAACGGTCACATTCCTTCCGCGCGCATTCAATTCGTTCCGGGACTATAGTAATATGCAAACCATGAATTAGTGAAATGAAGCTGAGACAGAAATCATCATAGTTTCTTAGGCAGATCAGGGATCAGGGACAAAGTGGCTGACAACGCTTTGCTTGTCCTATGGCAAAACCATTTACCATCCTTGGCTCGTGCTGTTCTAGGTGCATCTGACTGAAAAACCTCGACTCTCTGTCGGCCATGGCCGATAAAATTTTGAAAAATTTGGGCCCTTCCCATATAGCTGAGATGAGTCATTATAAAACTTTACCTTGATAGCTGAAATCGCCAAAATAAATTCAAGGATCACACATCTCATGCAATCTCGCTCAATCTCGAAACAAGCGGCGTACTACTTCCAGTCGAGATCGGTTATGTTACTATCATTATAGTTTCAAGGATAACGCACAAAAATGCGTGGAGCCTTACAACTGGAAGACGAAACAGGAAAACTATATACGATGCAATCGAGGGCGGGAACCTGCATCGCGCCAGTTAATTACCGCCTATGCTTAATCGCCAAACTGGTTTACGTTTCCTGGTGTTGATTGTGGAGTGGTAACGTCTCCATCATACCATACAAAAATATGTTAGTGAATATAAGTGGTTGTAAACAATGTGATTATGTACTATAAGCGGCTAATGGTACCCAAATAAAGACTTAGTGTTAAAACAATACTATTAAATTTATATTTGGAAAGACTTTGGACTCTTATTATAGTGAATGTCAAACAACCAATCTTAGGTGCCGATATTTTGCCATATTATAATCTATTGTAGATTTAAAATCACTTAAATTATATGGATAAACCTTAATGTTATTAGCTCGATTGTTCACAATGACATACAGACAATTAAAACATATGACAATCATTTCGTTGTTCCCCACATTGAAACCCGTGGAGTACCAGTTCACGCTAGAATTAGGCAAGAACAATTTGATCAAGGTCAAAGAGGAATTTAGACTGATGCAGGAAATGGCCATATGTAGGCCTTCAAAAAGCGTTTGTGCCAGTCCATTACATATAGTACCAAAGATGGTCAACTGCGTGTCATAGTGCGTACTAATATTGTATTGTTTGTGAGCCTTGTGTCAGCACCACATCTCCAGATGACCACCGGTTGTGAAGATTGTGAAATCTATAAGCAGCTGTGCTGAAGACCCAAGGAACCTATGGAACACAGCAGATCGGCGAGTGGTATTAATTTGGTTTGTTGTGGAGATCGAGTTTGCAATCCTCATCGAAACTCTTGTAAATTCTACAAGTCTTTTCTTCTTTTGTAATACAGTCCACTTATCAAATCTATTCCAAACTGGCACGTCCCATAGAGGCTTATAAACATTATAATACAGGATAATTTTGTGCAATATTCGGGTTCTAGATTTTTTTTTGTGTTTTATGATATTCAATTTAATAATAATATATTAATAAAAGATTAGCATTTTTTTATAGAATAGACGGCAGACGAGCGGGCGGACCACATGATGGTAATTAGTCACCGCCGCCCATAGACACCTGCAACACCAGGGGGCGTATGGATGCGGTAATGATATATAGTTTAAATCGTGATGTATGTAACTCTTTTATCTAGCAGGAAATGTAAATACTACGGTTATACTTATAAGAAATTCATGACTTTGTTCATTCAAGAAAAACTTTGTTTCAAAGTCATTTTGATATAATTCATATATATTTAAAGGTCTATTTTCAGTCACTATCAGTCACGTGATTTCACCTATTAACCAATTACAAGAAAGAGCGTTCCTTGATTGACCACTTAAAACTGAGTTATGGTGCATTGGAAGGATGACGTCACTTAATTCTTAATCTGAATAGAGTATAATCGTTAATTCGTATAGTGGTCCCTCAAGTCGTCTTCTTCTGACCAACCACAAAACAGTCTAAATTAAAACCCATCCGTCTTTAGAACGTCGAATATTGGGGAACTCATATAACTATTTGTGGCTTATCACTGATTTTAATCACATGATCAGCCCAAATTCGGCTCCCGATAACCTATTATTACTTATCCTACACTTTGATCGCTCACCTGGCAAAAGGTTACAACTGAAATATTAAACTGGAGCTAATATCGCAGTATAACGGTGTGTAGCTTCATACAAGTGCCTCAACCCACGCACACTAATCCGAAATTGTTCATGTGTCCAGTGTAGTGTAAAGTTACACAGGGTGAAATACATGCATCATGTTCACACTGTATTTCTATCATTAAAACTAACAACTTTTGTTCTATGGCTTTTTGTGATCTTGGTAGTTTCCCTAACATTTTTCTTTTTAAATAAAGTCTCTTAACTTTGTTGCCGTGCAGTGCGACGTGATGCGGCATACTGTACAGCAACAAAGCACAGAAACTGCAACAACTCACATAACATACATGGCGGGCCGCAGCTCAACGCACCAATTTAAATCAGTTAGCTGTTGACATTCAATTCTCCCTGCGCCCGTTCAACGCACATTGAGGCAGGCCGTGTCGCAGCGCATACCATTGCTGCATAAATAGGGCTGGCAAGTGATTCGCCAGTTTGTTGCGCTGCGGCGTGATGCGGCCCACCTGAAGTGTGAAATGATGTATACAAAATGTATGAGAGTGATTCAGGAGGATTTTTTCAATGTTATGCGCTGCGGTGCGGCCCGTCGTAATATGTGCGAGCCTTTACTACATATAGATGCTGTTACAAATGCAATATCAAGTACCATACCCATTCGCAATTATAAGGCCCGCTTCCCATTGAACCACCTGTTGTTGTTGGAAATCAAGCCTTACTCAGCAGCAAGACTACTAAATAACAAGTCATGAATAACCAACCGCATTCAGCATAAACTATTAATAGAAAAGGATGGCAATAATGGCTTCAACTGTCAATCTGACATTTAATTTGACGTCCTCGCCGCTTGAATTTGATGTATGTCAAATGAGCGCAAAAGATAAACAAAAAATGTATAAAAAAATTAAATAGCAGACGCATCACTTATTACCCAGTCACCGATTTTATTACGTAGTTTTAATTTTGGACTGTGTTCGATTGGGAATTAACATTAAAATTGTCAATGTTGTAAATTGGTTCTCTTCATAAAAAGTAATTGTTTTATATCCACATAAAAATATTTTTATATGGTAAATTGAAAGACGACATGCAAACAATCCCACCTGGTGATGAACACTGTCGCCCATCGACTGCCGCGATACGAGAATGACAAATGTTAACACGACCTCAAACGCGCTACTTACATTTAGAGATTTAAGAGTGAATTAGGAGATAGGATTGAGAAGTATGAGGAATTATTGGTACAAAATAATGAGGGGTTGCATTCCATAACACTGTTCATTCTTTCTTAACGACAATGATAAGAAATGGGTAATAAAGTGCTAACAGTAAGTCCTAACAGCTAAACTGTTAAAAGGTTAACAAGCACTTATATTTTAAGTTATCTTTCGCCCATAAACTTCAGTAAAGACATTTTCAAGAGGCGACCCTAGAAATAGAAAATAAAACCTCACTGATAAGTCTTACATCCCCTTATACCAGTAATAAGTTCAGTGAAAGTAATTCGTAGACACACATAACGTATACGAAATAGTAGGCACTAGTTCGGATATTGCTATTAACGGCGCGGTGCTAGCAATAAGCGGCAGCGGAAACATTAATATGTATTCATCTATTTATTTCTGTATTTTATATCAAATAGTGGCGGACGAGCAGACAGTACTTCTAGTGGAAAGTGGAAAGTGAGGTTTATAAAATACCTACGCAATACGTGACGAAATCAGTCAAAAATATATTTGTGATAGAATAAACAATAAATACAGAAAGAAACAAAGCATTTATTGTAATTCTTATAGTTTTTACTATCACTACTAGTTCAATGCCTAAAAGAAGTGGAAATAAAAGAAAACAATTTAAACAGAAACGTACAAAAACTTAATTAGTGGCAAAAAGAAGAGCTGATGAAGAAGGGTGCGCGTATCATGACGTGTATATGTGTGTGTAAGTGTGCTGTAAACGAGAGAGAGGAGATATACCATACCTTACAATTAATAGCGCAGGGTTAAGGTACACGGTCGCCGAAAATTTGGCAGAAGCCCTATCGTCTTGGCTCAGAAATCTTAGGAAATGGTTCGGAATGAGCACGAAGTCTTTATTCCTGGCAGTAGTTTCTCGAGGATAGCCGTGCTGATCGTCAACTTCCGTTAAGAGATGGCAACAAAAGAACAAAAACAAACTTTGTTATACCCCCGGATCCTCGGCGGCTTTGGAGATTTAAAAGTGGATTAAGAAACGGGTTTCGGAAAATAGGCAATAGAGTGCATAGCTAATCGAAGAGATTACCTCATCCTATTACTTTTCCTATTCTTCCTTTAGGGGAGATGGAATAGGAAATATAATGAAGCATGCTGTTTGTTCTTTCACTTTTTAGCACCGACATATTAATTGTACACTGTTATTATGGCATTGATATTTCTTTGTTTCCACAAAATACACTTCCAAAATCTAATGAGATAAACTCGCTTTGAACTAAAAGTTCCTTTTTGTATTGAGTCTTTTAATTGTGAAGGCCAGGAACCATTTCCGTTCGCTAAATCAGCAAATAAAAAAGGCATCGGGTTCCGCTAGATCGCCTCCTTTCAATCCTTGTACCACACATAAACGGCCGAAGGTTAGAAAGTTTAGCCAGCCGTGACGGATTGACTCTCTGATCGGAAGAAATTTGCCCTCACACAAGATCCCATTTCAAATACCGATTATGACCGACCAAATTGGAACGGCCTTTCGACTTTGTGATTGTTGGAAAATTCGGGAATTGGTGTCTTTGTAATCAATCATTGGTAACTTTTGCGGTAATTACCAATTATGTACTGGAGGGATTCGCCAAGGAACTAAAGTCGCCGACATGGCTCGTAGAATCGGCATGCTGAAGTGGTAATGGGCAGTTCGTATTTGCCGCAGGGTCGATAACCGATGGGGTACATGAGTCCCTCGAATGAAGGCCGCGTACTTAAAAGCGCATTGTGCGATGCCCTTCGCCCAAGTAGACCAACGACTTGAAGAAGTTCGCGGATAACGATTGAATGAGAAGAGATGAAGATGTTGGATGGTAGTGAGCCTTGGAAGATGGAAGCCTTGGTCTATATTCACCAGTAAAGAGACATGATTTACCAAACACCTGCCTAGACACAGATAGAATTTTGCAAGGTCGGCGGCATACCCGCATACCTCCCGGTGTTGCAGGTGTCCATGGATGGCGGTAACACTTACCATCACGTGGGACCGCTTGCTCATCCGCCTACTTCCCTAAAAAAAAAGATATCTCCTTCGAAGGACCGCCACCGCACACGGTCTTCGGGTCTTTTCCTTCAGCTAGAACCGCTAACTTTCATTATCAGTTCATCTGATCTGTCAGTGGTATTCGAGGACTGGTATATACGAATTGATATGAGAAAATAACGTGAAAGATCAAGCCAAACTATATAATCTATAACGCATACATAAAGCTGCATTGATATATCAATTTTCTACCTCATTCTCCTAAAATACTTACCACTCAATACTTACCACTCAATACTTACAACATTACACTTAATACGTCCAACAATTTCTTCCTTTCGCTCCCTTCTCGAGCGCATCGACGGGCTCTTTACGAACTGTTTGAACGACGTCACAGATAACATCTTACGCAATATTGTATGAGAACTCTATTTTCTTGTCACCAGTCTCGTTTGTGAATGTTTATCTAAAAGATCTGTAGGATAGTGTCGTTTTTTCTATAAGTATCGATAATGTAATTCTTTCGGGATTCAGGATGAAATGTTAATTTTAAATACAAAAAAATCCATTTCGAATGGATATAGCGTGGAGAAAACAAACCAACCCCTGAATAATATTATATGGAAATGAAATGGAAAAAGTGGAAAGCTAGATATTAGTAAACAAATGTTATAATTTAGATAATGTAAATTAGAAAATTCGAAAAATAATTCTAAATTTCTAATTCTAATTTCGAATTCAAATTGTGATTATAATTCTAAATAGAAATCAGAGATGCGAAATTTGTAATTTGAAAGATTTGAAAAAAGACGGAGTACGCTGAAATAACAACAGTTCAGCGAGTAAGCTAAACCAAGAATGTGTTAATTAAATTTTGTGTCAATCATGTCAAATTTGATAATAAGAAAATTGAAATCGGAAATTGCGAAGAATAAATATTTAACACCAAATATATAAATGTATAACCGCCTCAGCCTACCGCTATCATATTGTTTAAAAAGGTATATAGCAATAAGTCAATTTAAAAGCCCGAACAAATTAAATACAACAGTGGTCTATTTCGCGCATTTCCCACAAAGTCTTTGAGCTTTAAAATTTTGAATTCATGCAAATATCCCCTCAATTGCCTCCCAACATGCTATAACTTGTTCAACTCGTTCAAGGGTCATTGTGTTATTTACGGCGAGCGCTGAAAATTGTTATTTTCTCTTGCAACTTTAAAATTTGATTGAATTTACATATTTATAAATATTGACTGTTATATTGTCAAAAGTGTTGACATTTAGGCAATATCCAATCCACTTTGTATTCATTCCGAAATGAATAGAGTTATCTAATATGAAATTGTTTTGAAAAATAACCATGATGCAAGTTTTTAAATTTATGCATTGCTTTTAAAACTTGAAAAACGGTATGCTTATGCAATATAAATAAACATATATATACACGCAAAAGTATATGCGTTTAATTAATATGCGTCACTATTAACTATAGTTTTACTAAATCTTACATATCATTGCACTTTCCGCGCCATTTCTGCATAACCCCAAAAGTTGATAGGGAGATAATGCTTCTAAGCATTAGTACCATCTTTTGTCACTTTGTGCAGTAAAGAATAAATCTATATCTATACATATAATAAAACACTAAAGGGGTTGTCTGTACATTGACTTAATTTAAAAAAAAAATGGAAACCTCTTCAGATGCTACAGACACCACACCAGTAGTTTTTTTAAGATTTGTCTGTATGTCTGTTCGTTCGAGCATCACGTAAAAACTACTGAACAGATTTTGATCGAGTTTTCACTAATGTATAGCTAAGTATCCAGAAGGAAAACTGGTATATGTGTCATCTTCAGATGACACAAGGAAGAAAATATAAAGAAAACACTTTTAATAGAATTACTTAAAAACTACAGGATGGATTTCACGGATGAAAATCCGTGAAATCCATCACGTCGGTGTTTTTACAAGTGTTAAAAATATTTTATAGGTGCTTAGTCCACGTGAGCGAAGCCGCAGTATGAAACTAGTAAATAAATAAAGATTGCAATTAAACAACTTTTAACGGTTTAAATCGCGTATATTTGACATGATTTATATCCCGACGTTTCGAACACTTTGCAGTGGACGTGGTCACGGGGTGACTAATTGATTTTATTTGTCACTTGAGTTATTAAGAAATTATTAGAAATTATGAGTTATTAAGAAAGAATTATTAGTAATAATTTCTTAATAACTCAAGTGACAAATAAAATCAATTAGTCACCCCGTGACCACGTCCACTGCAAAGTGTTCGAAACGTCGGGATATAAATCATGTCAAATATACGCGATTTAAACCGTTAAAAGTTGTTTAATTGCAATGTATAGTAATCGCGAAAACCTAAGAAAATATTAAATAAAGATTGTTTTTAATCTACTAGTTTTATGTGAGGAGCGCTTATCTTTTTTTTTTTCAAAAAAATATTAAATGTACACACGGCTTTATTATGATTGTAACATTTGAGGCAATAGCTCAATTTTGTACTCTGTATTTTTTACTATGTATTTTGATATCTGTATTCTAATTCAATATTTATAACGTCTGTAACACATTACCCATCTACACGAAGAATAGCACTGGCTGGAAACTGTTCGAGATCATAAAAACCGATATTCAAAATTCATAAATCCATGAGAATTCTGTCAGGAAAAAGAAGGGTCAAAAATCTAAGGCGCCGCACCGACAGTTTTTTGTTTGGAGAGCGATCGGGGAAGACGTTTTGGAAAAAGTCACACGCCTGTTCCGGGGACTGAGCCATCCTGGACATCACATCTGGGCCACTACTCTCGCCGGCCGCCGCAGCTCTAGTCCGTCGCTCTTTGGGCGCTGGTGCTCTACTTGAGCGCCGCTTCTTGCGCCTGGCCGCCATCGCCCCGTCCGACCGCTGTTTCCAGTCGGCGGTGGTGCCCGCTCTGCATCACTCTGGGCGTGCGCCCTGCTAAGCGCCGCCTCTCCTACACCCTGTCCGTGAGTGTTTGGTGCTCGTGAATTTAGAAACAGACATTTATAGACTCTTTGCATAAGTATCGTACTAGATTTCCTCCTTCTAAAATTTTGTATTAGGTTATCTTTAAATTATAAGGAGCTATGGAAACAAACCTTACCTCTTTCCACTCTAGTAAAAGTCGATTACCCCCTTTTAACTATATCTCTTAGGGTAACACGACATGATTTTATTATATAATGATAGAAAATTTTATATTACCAAAACATTTTCTGAAAATGCCGCTTTTAGGTCGACGGGAGCCGCGGCAGACCCGCCTGTTTATCTATTGTATTTCATGATTGAAATACAAGTGGAAAACAGCTATAAACCTGTCAGAGCCGGCTATAAACTATCCCAAGTTTATAATCGACCTTTGAATTTCAACCACAAGAAATTGTCTGGAGAACACTAGAGAATCGTCCTGGACTCGAATGGAGAGAAGTTTTAATGGAGAGAAAAAATATATATTCTAACTAGCTATTGCCCGCGGCTTAGCTCGCGTAGGCTTGGGGGCCAAAGACAGCCTGTATTTTAGCCCCCTGACACAATTTTGAAAAAGGTAAAACACGTGTTCAATTATTTGTATTGTACAATATTTGTATGTATGTATATATATCTACTAATGCCTATCTACATATTCCTGTGTGTATGGATGTATATACAGACATTATTTCCTTATTGCACCATCTACCTCTATTTCGTCTACGGACTTCTCCTAGGTTGCCTGGAAGAAATCGCTTTAGCGATAAGGCCGACTTCTAATAACTTATACTTTGTATTATTCTGTAAGTTTTTGGTGTACAATAAAGTGTATCTATTTATCTATCTATTGGTACCTAAGAATCTATCTATGATTTTTTCCCATACAAACTTCGTTACTCCGTTTCACCCCTTCAGGGGTCGAATTTCCAGAAATTCCTTCTTAGTGAGTCTTTGCGTTATAACAGAAAGCTAATGTCCAAATTTCATGTTTCTAACTTCAGCGGTTTCGGCTAGGCGTTGATGGATCAGTCAATGAGTCAGTCAGTCAGCTGGCTTCTGTGCCTAGGGTCCTGAACCCCGCCCGACTGTGCTTCCGCCGGGGGTTATACTTTCTTTCCCACACTTTGTCTCACCGAGGGCGAGACGAGGTGGTCTGCAACCATTATCATAAATAGGTAAATAACGCCACACTCAATGCCACCCTAAGATTCTGTGCGTCGCGGGTATGGCTCTGTGTAGGTATGTCGTTTTTTAAAGAAACAAGGTGAGAAACAAGCAGACAGTCTACCCGATGGTAAGTGGTTACTGTCGTCCATGTCCATCAGCGATATATGTAAACATTAGCCCAGAATGACAAGGTTGACTGGGAGATAATGCTTCAAAACATTAAGTCCGTCTTTTATCACTCTATGCAATAAAAAATAAATAACAAACTTGGGCAGGTCCCCGGATACGCTACCCACCCGGATATTTAGGAATGGATTTGGAGAAAGGGTTTAAAAATAAGGAAGGATAAGATGGGATTGTATGGAAATGGGCTCTAGCATATTTCACTATCGAAACGTACATACATTAAGGGAACACAGGATAAAGTGGGAAATGCAAGTGTATTTTAAAGAAGAAAGAAAGCGAGTGCCTGTCTAGTGCGCCCAGTGGCTGTGGGATTGCAACGTGCACCCTCCCCCTTCCTAAATACCATTAAAAACAAATACAATATTATCAAACGTCATTGATAATGTTAGCGCCCTTAATTTTGAAAGTATACACATCCTTTACCCTACATACCTAAAGATATTTCCCGCATTCCTTTGCCAAAATATTACGAATCCCTTTAAAAGTTAGTGAGGGATCACGGGCGTCTTAGCCCGAAAATTTGAATAACAATATGCGGCGTTGGAATTAGCTTGCTAAGGTCAAACAGCGACCCGCTTGACCGGCATCCACATGTTGAAAGCTAAAACTATTGTATATCCACGGAATACTGGGTAAACAGTTGTGATTCTGTACGTAAATGTTGCAAATGCTGTTTACACACACATACACACCGCGCACGATTTAGGTCACGTGACATTTTAGTCACCTGTAGTGAGCTGCTGTTATGAAAAGTATTAAGAGAATTGTCATTTTCCTTAACGAAAGGTTGTTATCGGTTATTTCGATTGCTTATCAACAAGTTCAAACAATCAAATGAATTGATGAATTATTTCAAAATTTGCATTGGTTAAGGATTTGATTACTAATCTATGTTACCTAAGATTTCGTAGTTAGTAATGATACCCTTTCCGCTGTTTATATGTGCTACAAGATTCTGCACACACTTGTGCTGATATAACGTCTGAAAATCAGTTTTCCTACTGATAAAACGATTAGTTACAGCCTAGGGGTACCTGTTCTCGATTATCATTGAGGTTGTGATCACAAATTATCGGCCCTTAGCTCTGACTTTCTACTTCAGCATAAATTTAAATAAAAATATCTAATGCTAAGTTGGAAACCAGCTGCTGGAAACAGCATAGCAATGCACATCCGAGTCCTCAAATATATATATAAATAAGTCTCCTTATTGCTCTCTCCAGTTCTTTTATTTTTTTTATTTTGTAAAAGAGACAACAAGATATACAATGAGTATAAATACTAGGCTATCAAAATACACTATAATAAATAATTATACAAAAATACACACGCACATATGCGTATGTATGTGTATGTGCGTGTATGTGTACGTGCGTATGTGTATCACACATATATACGAGTATAAACATATTATAGACACACATATACATAGTACCCAAAGAACATAGTTGTAGTAAATTTTCTTACAATAAATTCCTTTACTGATTGTTGTTGTATCGGAATATATTTATGACATTATCTATTTTTTTTAAATCTGATGCATATGTATTTACCATGCTCAATGGGCCCTCGTGTCCTATGCCGAGCAGTGGGACGTTATAGGCTGTTTACACTACCATTGATAAACTGACAAAACTGAATGTATCTGCATCAAGCTTCCAGAGATATGTAGCTTGAACCTTTGGACAGACGACGATTGACCAGAGAGGTAAAGACAAAAAGGGTAATAGACATACGATAATGGAGAAGTTCGCAATGTTTATTCCTGCATAAAAAAGTATAAAAGTTTCGAAATAATTACGTGATTTATTTAACATATCTTTAATAATAACGAAGTTAAAGCCTTTCAAAGTTGGATGTTGACCGAGCTACATGTCAAATCACTATATACAATATATACATACATACAAATTTATATACGAACAATATACCGATAGATCGTATTTAGGAAATTGTATACAATGTTTGTATAACATATTTTTCTGAAACATACGGAAAGTAACCGCCTTTTAAAGTTTAGACTTTTTAAAATGTGATCTTTTAATTAAGGATTGCACCTATATATATATTGACATATTTTTTTCATCATACGTAATATTTTAGCGTAAAGTTTTATTTAAATACGAAACATTCGCTATTGTCATTTAAATAATATTATAAAATTTAATTTCATAAGGCCTTTTTTCCTCGAACGAAGACGTTTTGGACCGTCACTGAAAATCACAAGAAATATCAGTATCCTACACTCATTACTCATTACACTGTGACTCATATATTGAACGTGTCACAAGCTTGTTTCATTTGTCTAGTTAATTAATTCAATAATAACGCTTTGTTACTCTACTGTATATCCTCGTATATATGGCATATCCGAGATATATGGAGAGGGAGCTCGCTTCCCATTCATCTTATGTTTCGGCCCTTGTTTGTGACTGCCGGAATCCGGGCTGTGTCAGCGGTAAGCCGGAATAAATGAGTCGGGGAGCGCGCTCAGACTGCCGGAGCGATGAGCGGTAGCGTATTTAATTTTCTAACAAATATGGATTTATTATGTAACATTAGCCTTTTATTATTGCATTAATTAGAGTTTTATTATAATAGTATTCCAATTTGATTTCCGTTTTAATAAAAATATTGTTAAGACTTATAACATTACTGGTTTTTATCAGCAACTTCGCGCGGGTATCACTATATGACAGAAACCTTTTTTAATCTGCGCCCTTTTCATGGTCCCTAATAAGGTCCATGCAAAATTTCAGCTCGATTCGTTCATCCGTTGATGTGCTAATAATGAAATATAAGCCAGTCAACGGAGACTAAAAAGTAAGATTTTGTGACACAATTATATACGGGCAATGAACAATGGTGGTGGTAAGTGGATGTTTGGAACAATGTGTGGTGGTAACTTGATGATAAGTGGATGGCGCATTCACATCCATGATACATGCCAACATCAGCCAAGAATGACAAACATTAGCACGCCCTCGGATGCACTGCCTACTTCTGAAGATTTTGGGATCGATTTCTCTAAATTTATCTAATTCTAATTTTTTAGTCTAACTTTGAAAATGGGAAGGTTTAGTCTAGAATGGTATCTTACTCACTATATCACATATCCTATTCACACTCACTCACTCAGCATATCTTACTCACTACCGTTTAATGAACTATGTCAGTAAACTACAAAACTGTAGCCTAAAATAATCTATCAAATCTAGAATACTATTAATAGTCCGTTTGAATGACTCTTCCGCTCCCGCGGCCGCTAATCCCCTCGCAATAAAAACACACCTTCAAAGAAACACCGTTGAAAACATAAACCATTTTTGAAACGTAACAATTTTACGGAACCATTCCCGCGTCGGACCGAGTGAAAAACTTATCTTCATCTCTTTACAAGATGCCTATTGGATTGTTGGATTTAGTTCTGACCGTTCCTTGTTTGTGGGATATTCCTCTGTATCCTACTAAAGTATTATATTTTGTTTTGATATTATTTGTGGGTAGACGGATTTTTGTTGCCCAGATATGAACTGCTTTACAGTGAAATTTCGATGCTGATTACGAACCTACAATTCGTTATCCACGATCAACTCTTATTGTCTGAAAACGTCAATAGCCTAAAGCATCTATCTATTCACAACTCAAATCCGCATTGGACCCACATGGTGGATTATGGCCCGAAACCCTCTTGAAATTGCAAATCCTCTCCTTTCCCTGTAGTGGGACAATATATGCTGATACCAACGTTACATACTGAATGCATATTTACATATTTTATTTATTATTTTTTTTTTATATATATTTTTTATTTATATTTACAAAACCATTTTCGTTATCACAGTTAAAATTTTCATTCCTTTAAACCCAAGTCCCGAAAAGAAAATTCAAATGTCTGAATATGTATATAATTGAATACCGTACAACCAAATCAACACACACTTATCTGAATATTTCCCGCGCATTTTCGCCAACTGGGTGAATAAAAAATAAGTAACTTTTTGTTCGAGGACACATTTATTTCTAATCTAAATCAAATAACAGCACAAGCGAGAACAATTCGTATAAAACAAACTGGTAAACAATGAGATACTCTGATAGCACAATAAAAACAAAAGACAGTGTGGTAAGATTATGTAAATATATAAAAAAATAACACCTCATACACACACGAAATAAAAGTTACGCTAGCGTTAGTTGCGTCGCGCGGTGCGACAAAGTGCCAGATGCCAAAATTACATCCCGCTAATAGAGATAGTATATAAGGTTACCTATGTTATAAATACACTAGTATTCCTCTTGTTACTGAATTCCTGGTGTCTAAACGATGACCTTATTTTATACCATTTTTTATTAATCAGTTTTTTCGTACAACAATTAAACTATCAGGATACCTTTAAGCTCCAACTCTTTGAGTGACCCTATTGGGCCCTAAAGTGCTAAATTGGTCAATAATCTTGTAGCGGTACCTAATAGTCCTGTTTTTATCGAGGCTTTGAAACCTAGTAAGATCCTCTTTTTCTCCTCAGTTAATGTTCTGAAGGAACAAGAATATTATATCCATAATATGACAAATCAATATGAGACTGATACATACAGAGCATACTGAGATATATCAGGGATTGAAAATATTATTACTCGCACGTTGAAGCGTATTTAACCATCTAACGAGTGAAGACCCGTGTTTTGCTCGAACGTAGCTAACAATTTGTAAAGAGAGATTAACTGAATAATTATACTACTGTTATTCAAATGTATTGTGAAGATACTCCGATAATGTTGAAAAGTGTTGCGAATTTCATTACACTCTTCGCGGGAACAATACGTTTGGGTTTTATTACATAAAAGTCGAGAGTTGGCTGTATTTATAACGCATATTTTTCCTTATCGGACGGCTGCTTCCCCACATATTATATTTTATTGTTGTCTTAGCGGAGTGGTCTCGGTTTTTCTGTTATTTTCCTTTTGTGGCCTTTTTTATTGACACATTTTTGGTCAACTTAACTGAAGTTGAATTATAAAGTTTTACTATTTGAAGGTTAAAGGCCATAAAACACGGCGCTAGACATTACTAATTGGCAAGTTTACTCTTTTTGGTATGAATTAAATCCATGACGTCTGGAAACCGACCCGGCAAACGAGGGAATCGATGTCAGCCGATGTTCAATGTCCATTGTTGTCTATTGCACCACTCAGGAGGCAGTATACTATGCTAAGGGGTAATTGTTGGGTAAAATGAGATGCCCTGCGACAAAGTTGACCGGCGACTTGAAGAAGTTTGCTGGTCGTGGCTAGACGAGAATATCAAAAGAATGTGTATGAGGTACGAACATTAAAGGAGGACTAAGAACAGCAAGCAAGTATGGTATGGTAAAATAAAAGTACTTATCTGGGTTGGTTGGCCGGCTGGGTTTGTGTTTCTGGGTGCCGATGGAGTACGTGCAAATCTTTTGTAACGATGACTCAGTAGCGTCTTGTAATAAAGGATACCAGTTTACTGACTTTTGACTGGTAGGTAATTTATTCATATGGGACTATAATATTGTATAGAGCCAATTGAGAGTTAAATCATTAGATTATTTGATACAAATTTTCCTATAGTTTATTACAATAGGTGGCACCAACGGCAAATAGTACAAACGTGTTTAACGCTCAGTGATTCCACGCTTAATCCATTTGATTAACCACTGCTTATGCTATTCATAACGAGAACTAGACCTCAGAAGCATTTACTGCTGGTTTATATACTCAGTCTAATAAAAATAACAGTGCTGTCAATCTGATCAGACAATCTCCATTAGTCCCACATTACACACAGTGAGGTACAACACAGGTTAATAAGATCATGTCTAAGAACGATCAGTCAACTTTGCGTATGTATGCGTGCTTGGCATTTCGAGTGTTTGTTTAAAGATTCTCTTCCTTGTGATGTTATACTGTGGGACCACTCTATTTATTAAAAGTGACCCTGCGAATTGAAAGTGGCCCGAACCACAATGGGAGGCTGACAATGAAAAATAAACAATGGAACGTTGTGAGCTGATTCATAATGCCCGGCTATATTCACGAATGTGGACAATGCATCCCGCACTGCGCTGGGTGGGATATATCAAGATAACGTGCTGTTACATACGTATTATAAACATTATGCCTCCTTTTCTAAGGAATTCTTGGCAGCGAGTATAGCAATTCCCCAAACAAGCAGGTGAATTTCGTAAGAAGATTCCTAGAAGTTGGAGTACTACAAACCGAATTACTGAATTTAAGCAAATTATTTAACTGTTACCTGCGGCCTCGCCCACTTGGAAATACAACAGGGTATTTGTCCTTTTTAATATATATATTTTAATGTTCTTTTTAAATTATTCCCAGGTATATAATTGAATAGCTGGAAATACTTTAAAACGATTCATAGAACCAAAATCAAAATATTTCGAAAACTAACTAAGTTTAAAGATCTTAAAAGTCCACATTAAACCTGTTAAGTAACCAGACCATTGGCAAAGTTTGTCATTCTTAATTAATTTGTAATGAATCATCCACATATCTGAGCTGAAGTCTTCTCAGAACTAAGTCCTTCTAGTTTGCCTTGTTTGCAAAAGTCGCTTCCGTGTTCTTGATTCGTCCAGACGTTAAATATGTCCCAATGAACGCAAGCGTCCCAGCTTAATGAACACTGATAGACGATAGATTGCTTTATTACACACCAAAAAAACAGGACAGTAAACACACGAAATGCACAAAACGCGATCTTATGGTTAAAAATGATCTACTAGACAACCTTTAGGTAGAGAGGAAATAAATATTTTAATCACACGTAGACGGTGTACATACATAATGACCTTTATGACTATTGGTTCCTTGAAGAATTCACAGCACTTATTCACAGTCATAAGCGATGTATTGTTATGTATCTCAAACGAAATCAACCGTCCATCAATACCGCACCAAACGATCCACACTAAAAACCATTTACTGTTGCAGTATATACATTCCCCACTGATTACATTTATCGACTGTGGTCGACCTACTTCACAAGCTCGAAATAAATTAATTTCGCGACGAAGTAATGCGATTGTTTGGACATTAGCAATTATAATAAGCCGGAAACCACGCTTTATTGATACGGGCCTTTTAAACTTCTGAAAGGGCCTTATCGGGGCGGCTTCGCGACTGAGTTCGTGACTTCGAACCCTGGCTCTTACCACTGATTTTTTAAAATATGTTTTTATAATTATCACCAGGTCAGCGGTGAACAAGAACCCACACCATCAGCCTATGTGTCTCCACTGCTGAATATAGGCCTCTCCCGAAGCTAACCACCATACACGATCTTACGCTCTTCTCATCCAGCCGCCACCGGTCGACTAAAGTCACCAAAGAAAGCTCATAGAATCAGCATGCTGAAGTGGAAGTGAGCAGATCACATTTACTGCAGGACCGACCACCGATAAGGTAACTTCTTTAAGTCGTCGGGAATACCACACTGCGCTTCCCGGTACGTGGTCTCCATTCGAGGGCTCGTCTACCCCATCGGTAATCAGTCCGAATATAGTTCTCTCCATTGCTTGCTGAGTGACTTTGAACTTATGGGACAGGCCTATAGGCCACGTTTCGGCACCATACGTCATAATTCTTAAGACGCACTGTTTGAAGGTTTCCATCAGCATACAACGGGTCACCGAAATACCACAAAGCTTGAAACATGTCAACCACTTTAAAATATATAGAACCGTTATAGCGAAAATAGTACATTACTGTCCAGGCCCGAAATAAAGCAATTGACGGCCGAGTAATATTGGAAGGACGAGGCGAAGCAGAGTCCTTTTTAAATAAACAAGGCCGTTAATTGCTATTTCGGCCGAGACTTGTATAGTATTTTTCTCTAATTTGTGAGAAAACAATAAACAAATTAATTCAAGAAACAGAAGATTTCCGAGAAAGAATTCGCTTTTTTTTTCAGTTTTCCACTTGATGAAATCTTCATGTGCCTTTTCATATTTTTCTCTCTATTTCGGTGGTAACAGGTTTCCAGAGAGTATCTTTGCTTCTTCAGCTGTCTGGTGGCGTTAAATCTAATTCACCTTCCAACGAACTAGTACTCATTGTTTATTAGACAACTTAAAATTGTGATAAACTTATGAGAACATAACATCCACAATACAGAGTAGGTGTCTGATTTTCATTCCCGCCAATTCCACTGCGCGCGGTTTTTGTTCTTTTTTAAACTTTTGAAAAGAAATGCATATTCAGTCTTTATAATAATAAATATCGTGTACGTAAAAAAACCTAATTTATGTTAGTGTGCACTAAAAATAACCTCGCTACTGTCCAGCAATCTCTATTATTGTCGTGTTGGAAATTGCTGGCGTGCGTACAGAAAAGAGCCGATTGACGTATTTCTTTTTTAAAATAATGAAGCCACTTCCGAGCAAGTAGGAGAAAATAAAATTATTTGAAGGAATAACTAAAAAGTTACACACATGTAAAATTTTGTTGTCCTGTCTAAAATATTTATTGCAAGCGCTCATTATTCAGACTGGCCACGTGGCGTCGCGCGACGCGGCTCGGGGGACAAGCGTAGAATAAATGATGTACTAGAATTGTACTATAAATCGTGAAAAAAAAATCTATTATAAAAACTGGTAGAATCGATTTTACTCTCAATATAGAACAACATACTTTCAGCTTTTGCGTTGATACAATGACACATTGTATACAAATGTATATATGTATATGTACACGAATGTATATGTATTGTTATGATCAGGTAAGCATAAATTATTCCAAAATAGATTAACGAAACAGGCCACTTCACAAAATACGAGTAGTTACCGCGCAATTAAACATTATCGAAACATCAACATGTGGGGCGATTGAATATTCAACACTCGGTACTAGCACTGAGAGAACCACAGTAGGTTAATTTGAAGCCGAAGGGTGCCACAGTCGACTGTACACACCCGATTGATCAAGTTACACCTCTCTTTAGGAAAAGTAAGAACTGTTAGAAAAAGGAAAAGTGAGTATGTTACAGCAAGATACTGAAGGGCCCCATCTCTTCCAGTGGTTTCGTAAAAGACAAGTAAGGATTACGACGTTTGCTCAAACGGTAAAAGAGTTCCTGGGAAATAAATGACTCAGTCTTCACTCGAGCAATTCATTTTTTAATTCTATTGCACATTGTGGTACAAAGGGCGAGCTTATTGCCATAAAGGCACTCTGTACTAACTAACCTTTAGGTGGATCGGAGAAACACATTGGGAGGTGCGATGAGACGTATAAATATATAACTTAAGCGACAAACAGAATAAATAATTTACATATAAATAAATATACATGAGGAATACATACAATATTAATATCATATATATCCAGCGGCGTAAGATCTGGAGATCTCGCAGACTATTTATTTGTCTCGTTTGTACCTGACTTTGAAATTGTTATTAACATAAGCAGTGGATATTCTACTATCTATCTATCTAGGGTACGTGTCCTTCAGGTTAATGCGATAGGTACTAATTGTTAGATTTCATGGTCTTCTTTAATTGTAAGATACAATGTTTGTTCGAGAGATTTTATCCTTATCATAGGCCCCCCTATCGATTGGTTCAATAAAATAGTGACTGTCTATTTTTTGCATTTTTAGTTGGTTCGATTCCCGGCTCAGGTAAGCTTTTTAAAAAAATGTTTGAATGCAAAAAAGAGTAACCACTCTTATTTTAAAAAACAAAAGAATGTTTCCTTTGAGTGAAATTTGATATCTTCAATATTTAATATACTTTTCCTCCCTGTCCAGTTCATATTTTCCAGGTATATATATATATATATATATGTGTGTGTGTGTGTGTGTGTATGTATATATATATATATACTTATACATACTTATACAATAGCGCTAAGTCTGTATTGACCCCTTATTTATCAGTAATAGTAGGTATTACATTATTGTAGTGTTTGTTTTGTTACTATTAAAAAAAAAACATTGAAACAAATGAAGAGCACTTAGGAAACTGATTTTATAAAAGTTAACTTAATATGTAATAAAGTACCATTGAAGACTACTTACCCTAAGAAGGTGTTTTTTTACAAATGTATCCAATATACAACAGAAGTCTAGTAACATACACAATTAGGTACGTGCGTTTTATGAGATATTCACAAACATGCAAATACAAAAGGTTTTACCGAAGTGTAATAGGCACGTCTTTACAGATAGGAAATTAAACAGCAGAATTCATCAAAAAGCAATTGAGTCAAGGAGTTTGAGGTCATTTTCATTAGCGGCCAGTGGTTAGGATTTAGCAGCAAGAAGATCGGTAAAGGACAATACTCGAAAGAGTATTGTTAAACCCTTAGTAGCCAATCACAAGTCTTGAGGAACTACGCCATCTCTAAAAGAGTGGACGCCCCTTTTTGGCGGGAACTCGAGTATTATAAAAAAAAATATATTATGCGTTTTGTGGTTTAATAGTGATAGTTTATTAAACTTCAATGTGTTATTCGTGCGTGGTGATTGTGATAATCAAATCAAAGCGTGGGACTACGTTTTTCGTATGCCTCCAAGGAGTCCTCTTTTGTCCTCAGTAAACCTATTATCGCTTTACTGAGCGACGTCTGACTTACTTCAACGGGACTGGACATTGACAGGATACGTTTTAGACTTTGAAATTATTTGTTACGAAGAAAACTTGACACTGGCAGAATGTACTAATTTCACCATTGCCATATATGAAGAAAAAAGAGAGTGGCCTCACCAACATGCTCGGCCAGCGTGCCTCTTTAAGATCATACATCCCTCTTGCACAACACAGTGTGCATGAGGCCCGATTCGAGCAGTGGACGAAAAATCACGCTGTCGACGTTCGACGCATTGGAGAGTCCACTCTTTTACATAGTGGTTTTAATCTAAAGCCAGCCAACATGACAACAGCTCGCTATTTATTATGTTTCTTTAATTATATTTACTAACAATAAATAATCATCCCTGTATACAGAATGAAATCAAACAATCTATATTTCAATTGCTAATAATACAAAGTGTGATTAGTCTGGCTTTCAATTGTTTTAGATATTAATCGTTTGAAGCTATTTATGGAACGTGGAATGAACTGGATGATCGATATATCAATTACTAACATTACCTACAATGTATCTCGATTAGATTCGCAGTTAATTAACCCTTCTTTGATAGTTTCAGCTTTCAAAGTTTCAGCTAGTGATCGTATTTCGCCACATTCAATGGGGTATTATTATAGAAATATAATTTAATTGGGGACAAGTGGTGAAAGCGACTTCGTTCTCGTGAACTCGTGATTCCCGTGGGATCCTCGTCATTAATCTGGATAATAACTACCGTAAATGTTAACGCAGAATATAAATTAGAACTGTGCCAAGTTTTATTAAATTCCATCCATTCCAGACAAAGAAACACACAAAAATTCTAAAAAAAAAATGTTTTTTAACTTCTTTTAAATATTCCATGAACAATATAATATATGAGATGGTGATAGTGCACACTGCAATCCCACAGCCGCTAGACGCACTCGACTGGCCAAGATACCACGAAACTCACAGAACACTGCCGTAAAATGTACTGCATTTCCCACTTTAACCTATTCCCTCAATGTACCTACATATGTATTACGATTGTGAGTGATATACAGTAACCGTAACAAATCCTTTTAGTATCCACGCCTAGGGTTGGCGAGTCCACTCGTTTAGAGGTGGTGCAGTTCCACTCACGGGGTGAGACAGGGTGGTGCTATTATAAAACTAGCCGACACCACTATGCCACTATGACTATGCCGGAACATATTGCCATTCCATCCTATCCTAACCCTCCTCATTATCCCAACTCTTTTTCCAGATCTAATCTTAAATCTCCATAGCTGGTAACCTATTCGGGAGCGTGCCAACGTTTGTCATTCTGGATTGATGTCAATACACGATACATGCCAATGTATCGCGGATGTCCACGGGCGTCAGTATCCATACCACAATCCGCATCAGTAACTATGGTATCTATTTCAAGATCCAACTCCAATAGATTGACCCACTGCCCCAATGTCTCGCCGCATTGAAAACCGAATCTCAATAGATTAGTTGCGGTCAAAAGTTGGGTAAAACACCCAATAATTGGCAGCGTAACTCCGAGCTGCGGTTTCTGTTTTAACGTAATTAATAATTTAATAAAGGGTTGGCGCAGACGAGGCGGGCATCGACAAGTTTGGAGCCATTCGACGGATGTATACGAAAAGTTTTGCGCTTGTTGTGTCGAGTTGCCGATGATAAATAATTTACCTGATTGACGCAAACTTTTTATTGAATAACCACATGAAAACATGGTGCAGGGCAAACATGTGAATGGGCTGGCATATCTCAATATTTACCGAAACACGTATGCACATTGCAGAATGGAGTAGACAGGAATAAAACGAAATAAGGTATATTTCAAGGTAGTTAATTTTATTTATAAAATCACGGTAGTTACTTAAAATTTTGGATATCATAAAGAGTATTTTTTTTATTTTCCGAAGATGTTAGACACTAATGCTATTTCTTCTCAGTATATGCAAAACTACAAAAAAAAATGTTCAATTTAAGTACGACTTAGTCTATAAAAATACAACATTTTGTTCTGTAATTCAGAAAATATTTTTTTCCATATTTATCAACCTTTATAAGTACCCGTATTTGAACTGCTTTCAGCCTGTCACAATTGTTTACAACTCCATGAAAGTGAAAAAGAATAATTCGATTGAACAGAGACTGGAGCAACTGAAGCGTTAAAAATCTTGTGACGAAACGACTCAAGTTTTTAATTTGGATAAAATGAAAATCGCTGTTGTCTCGTAAATTAAATTTATTTACACAATTAGTTGTACTTATTTAATATCCCAACTAGTTGACAACGTTGTTTAAATTAGAATTAGAATTAGAAAAATTAGAACGATGGGAAAAAATGTATGGATGTCGTCCAAACCCACCAACAAACATAAAATGTATGGATGTCGTCCAAACTCACCAATAAACATAAAATGTATGTATGTCGTCCAAACCCACCAACAAACATAAAATTAGTGACAATTTATTTGCTTGCGATTTGCAATAATCGTTATAAGCAGTTGTAATTGCTAAAGCGTTGGTTTTTTTAACTACAAATATGTTTTTTTATAGAAAAAAGGTGGCAGACTAGCATACAGTCCATCTGATGGTAAGTGGATACTGTCGTCTATCGACATCCGCGTACCCACGTACGTACCGATGTTGCCATGCAACATCAGTCCATAATGACAAACGCTGGCACGCCCCAGGATGCAACCTTTGCAGATTAAGGAATGGATTGGGAGAAAAGGTTGGGAAAATGCGGAGGGATAGGATGGGATGGGAATGGGCTCTGGCATATCACACTCACTACCGAAACACTTACGTACATTGGGGAAATACGATAAAGTAGGAAATGTAATACATTTCAAGATAGTATTCTGTGAGAGAAGGGTAACATGGCCAGTCGAGTGCGCTCAGCAGCTGTGGGAATGCAGCGTGCACTCTCCCCTACCATTAAACTTTAATGTGAAAAGATTTTAACAAATAAAAGACAGGAATAGACGAGCTGCTTATGTCGTGTATCTCAAGTATTTTGGTGCATATTTTTTTTAAGACAGTTTTACCCATCGCCTTATCGCCTTTTGTAGTTTTACGGTGTCAGAAATATACGGTATACCGTCCACAATGTTCTCGACAGTCGTATCCCGCGCGCTTCACGAAATGCATACTATGAATTAATTCTTGTGTAAAATAGTATGTAGTACATTGGAAGTTATTTATCGCACCTGCTGAAGCTGCATCTTACGCCACAGTACACCTTCAATTATAACTCCACACCCTTTGTTCTGGAAGTTTATCCAGTACGTAACTAAAAGAATCAAATCAAAATCTTCTAACGGTAGCCGTGGGGCTACCATTAATAAATCTAACAATTCCCTACATTTTTAAAACCAATTCGAAGTCCTGGAAGGTAGCTACATTTCCGATTTTAAACCACGTAATACACTCCATGGACTCGTTACACACAGTTCGTCAGCCTCCCTCCGTCCCCCGGGGCGGACGATCAGACTCCTTACGTAATTGATTTCTTTTCGGCTTTCGCCAATTTAGTAGGAGAGGGTGCAAGTAATAAGAGAGAAGCAGGGTAGTGCACAGTTTATAATATTTTGAAAGTAATATTGCTTATTTTTTCATAATAGGTCAAACAAGTTATATGTATTTAGAAGGGTTTAATTTCGTCATGGTCATCGATAGGCAGTACACTGAAGGGCAGGCACGTTACTGTTTATGTTCTATGTTCATTAGCTCTCGGATTCTTTAACTCACATGTGATTTGAATATGGAACATTATTATTACGTAGTACTTAAGTTTCAAATTTGACTTTTTATTGAAACCCTCTTCATCTGCTTCAACCAAAGAAGTTACCAACCAAGTTCCTTTGATAAGAACGTATGATGTATCATTTAATCTATTCCCATATCGATGGTCATGGTCATCTCATGACATTATTCAGAGTCAAGGCCCTATTTTGCTGCTGCAACACAGTTTGCTGATTATTTGATCAATTCACTTCTTTTTTCATTTGTATCTTTTTATTGCAATTAAACAACTTTTAACGGTTTAAATCGCGTATATTTGACATGATTTATATCCCGACGTTTCGAACACTTTGCAGTGGACGTGGTCACGGGGTGACTAATTGATTTTATTTGTCACTTGAGTTATTAAGAAATTATTACTACCGTCTGAAATTTTTTGAACTACCGTCTGAATTTTTTAATCATAACATTCCCTATGCACGCAGTATTCGCTCACGGTGTCCAGAGGTCTTGCAGTATGGCGTTGGCCTTGTGATTTAATTAATTTAATGACTGGATCCCAAGCCGGTGGTACTTGCCAACCATCTTCTCTATTGAAATTTGGGTGTTTCTTAATTTCAATAGCCTCGCGTAACATTCTTGGCATGTACCGGGTCTCTCTAGCGAGGATTTGTGGATTATCAAATCGAATGTAATGGTTGGGTTTGTCCAGAGCATGTTCACAAACTGCAGACTTGGTCGAGCGTCTGTTCTTCATGTCAGCTATGTGTTCTTTTATCCGGATACCGATGCTCCTCTTTGTTTGCCCAATGTATGATAACCCGCATTCACAATCAAGCTTGTAAACACCTGCATCTTGTAGGGGGATATTGCTCTTGACCGGTCTTAAAAATTGGCTAATCTTCTTGTGCGGCTTGAAGTAAGTTTTAATTGAAGCTCGTCTTAAGATATTGCCAATTTTGTCAGTGATGCCCTTGATGTATGGTAAGATGGCAGGTTGTCGCTCAACTGTAGGAGGCTTGGGGCGGCTTCTGTGACGCATTCGTGGGAGTTTGTGATTGTTGCTTCGCAATACTTGTTTCACATGCAGAAGCTCTTCCTCGAGGTGGTCAGTGTCACAGATGCCGTGTGCTCTCTGTAACAAAGATTTGCCTACGGTAGTCAACTGACATGGATGGTGATGGGAGTTACCATTGAGATATTTATCTGTATGGGTGAGTTTCCTATACACAGTATGACCAAGAGAGTTGTCAGGATTTCTGATGACTGAAATGTCAAGGAAAGCTAAGGATTTATTGACCTCAGACTCCATAGTAAATTGGATTTTATCATGTAAAGAGTTTAAATGATTTAGGAATGCAGAAACATTATTTTTGGGGAGGACGGCAAAAGTATCGTCTACGTACCGTTTGTAGATCTTCGGCATAGCCACAGCTCTGGTAAAAGCCTTCTCCTCGAAGTCTTCCATGAAAATATCGGCGACAACGGGGGAGACTGGAGAGCCCATTGCTACACCATCGATCTGTATGTAGAATTTATTATCCCAGAATAGGTAGCCAGATGTTAGGCAGTGTTCTAGTAGTTCTGCATATTCTATGGGTAGGTCGTGCTCAGTTAGTTTTTCTTGACAATTTCAATGCAATCATGTACAGGTAAGGATGTAAATAGCGATTGTACATCAAAGCTGACCATTATTTCATCATCAGTCAATTGTAGATGTTTGATTTGGCTGACAAAATGGTAAGAATCCTTGACATGCGCACTAGTTTGACCGCGAAGTGGAGACAGTATTTTAGCAAGATGTTGAGCTAGTTTGTATGTCGGCGGGTCAATTTGGCTTACAATTGGGCGCAAAGGGACGTCATTTTTGTGTATTTTCGGTAATCCATACAGTTTTGGTGGTTTCACACACGAAGGTACCAGTGCCGTGACGTACAATCGCTATTTACATCCTTACCTGTACATGATTGCATTGAAATTGTCAAGAAAAACTAACTGAGCACGACCTACCCATAGAATATGCAGAACTACCAGAACACTGCCTAACATCTGGCTACCTATTCTGGGATAATAAATTCTACATACAGATCGATGGTGTAGCAATGGGCTCTCCAGTCTCCCCCGTTGTCGCCGATATTTTCATGGAAGACTTCGAGGAGAAGGCTTTCACCAGAGCTGTGGCTATGCCGAAGATCTACAAACGGTACGTAGACGATACTTTTGCCGTCCTCCCCAAAAATAATGTTTCTGCATTCCTAAATCATTTAAACTCTTTACATGATAAAATCCAATTTACTATGGAGTCTGAGGTCAATAAATCCTTAGCTTTCCTTGACATTTCAGTCATCAGAAATCCTGACAACTCTCTTGGTCATACTGTGTATAGGAAACCCACCCATACAGATAAATATCTCAATGGTAACTCCCATCACCATCCATGTCAGTTGACTACCGTAGGCAAATCTTTGTTACAGAGAGCACACGGCATCTGTGACACTGACCACCTCGAGGAAGAGCTTCTGCATGTGAAACAAGTATTGCGAAGCAACAATCACAAACTCCCACGAATGCGTCACAGAAGCCGCCCCAAGCCTCCTACAGTTGAGCGACAACCTGCCATCTTACCATACATCAAGGGCATCACTGACAAAATTGGCAATATCTTAAGACGAGCTTCAATTAAAACTTACTTCAAGCCGCACAAGAAGATTAGCCAATTTTTAAGACCGGTCAAGAGCAATATCCCCCTACAAGATGCAGGTGTTTACAAGCTTGATTGTGAATGCGGGTTATCATACATTGGGCAAACAAAGAGGAGCATCGGTATCCGGATAAAAGAACACATAGCTGACATGAAGAACAGACGCTCGACCAAGTCTGCAGTTTGTGAACATGCTCTGGACAAACCCAACCATTACATTCGATTTGATAATCCACAAATCCTCGCTAGAGAGACCCGGTACATGCCAAGAATGTTACGCGAGGCTATTGAAATTAAGAAACACCCAAATTTCAATAGAGAAGATGGTTGGCAAGTACCACCGGCTTGGGATCCAGTCATTAAATTAATTAAATCACAAGGCCAACGCCATACTGCAAGACCTCTGGACACCGTGAGCGAATACTGCGTGCATAGGGAATGTTATGATTAAAAAATTCAGACGGTAGTTCAAAAAATTTCAGACGGTAGTAATAATTTCTTAATAACTCAAGTGACAAATAAAATCAATTAGTCACCCCGTGACCACGTCCACTGCAAAGTGTTCGAAACGTCGGGATATAAATCATGTCAAATATACGCGATTTAAACCGTTAAAAGTTGTTTAATTGCAATGTATAGTAATCGCGAAAACCTAAGAAAATGTATCTTTTTAATTATTTTTTAATCATATGTTTTTTTTTAATTTTTAACGGTTTGTGTTGGAGTGGTAAAATAAAGCGTTTTTCTATTCTATTCTACGAATATATCAGTTGCTGTATAAAGAAAGTTGTAGGAAACTCATATTTAACAGTTTTTTTTTTTAAAGTGAAATCAATTATATTTCCCTAATCGATTCTAGTCCTACTTCTAATGAGGCATTAGCCTATTGGCTCCCTATTACAATTATTGAACCATAATACGTCTGGAATACTTTCGATTTACTCAACTTTCTGTAATACAGAATAAGCTTTACCTAAGGATTTTCTTCAGGTGTTTTAGTTAGTTGACATGAAAATTTCAGAAATATTTTAAAAAGAAAACTAGTTTATTATTCTTTACCAAGTTGTTCAAACTAGGGCATGAAATTAGCAGCAAACGGTACTAGCTCTACGCGCGGCTTAAGTTGTAAATGGAAGAAAATATCACAAATGAATTAATCTTTCTTCCCAAATTTTCTTAATTCACTTTCGTACATATAATAACGTAGATGAAACCAATTTAAAAATTAGTAATATTAACTCTATTGCCATACTCTCATTCAATTTGCACATTTAGAAGAAACAGGTATGTAGGAAAGACAAGCGAATCAAGCGAATCAATACATATCAAGCGAAAGTTAAATGAGAAAAATAATATAGTTGGTATAACATTTTCCTAGTCAACATATACCATTGAGTCCATTCATCTTGTAATATGTGGATTTATTTAACAACCGTTACATTGCGTTGTAACAATACTCTTTCGAGTATTGTCCTTTATCGACCTTCTTGCTACTAAATCCTAACCACTGACAGCAAATGAAAAGCTTAAATTCAAATTTAATTCAAACATTGACTCGATTGCTTTTTGATTTATTCTGCTGTCTAATCTTTAATTTGTAAAGACGTGCCTATTATACCTACTTCGATAACGCTTATAATTGTGCATGTTACTGTATAACAATACATTTGTAAAAAACATCATATTAGCGTAAGTAGTTTTTAGCGGTCCGGTTTTTATATACACAGTTTATTTTTATACAATTAGATTCTTAAGTGACTTTCATTTATTCCATTGTTTTTTTTTACTATTTTAATACTAAATTTATTACTGATAAATAAATTACTGGAGTTAAGACTAGGTGTCATTTATTAACTAAGAACACCTCTAGCGTCTGAACGAACGTCGCAGCGTAACCAGCTGCGATTTTGTGACTCACGTAATCTTGATGTAGCAATTAAGGTTTTATATACAATGTAAGTAGGTTTTTGGTAGGTTTAGTAGGTTGGATTATCTGACTTGTGTCATTAGGTTTTTATGTCTAAGATGTGATCTTTAATTTAATCAGCTCTTGCTCTACACTAGAGCTCCTCCGACACCCCTACTTAACTGCTCAACACTATACTATATGCCCACTGCATAAACCATTTATTTCAATCTCGTCTATCTCTGGCATCTCTTCTATATTCGTAAATAAGACTGTACTTTGCAAATCTAGAAAAAAAAATGTATTCCCCTATCGCTTTCGCTTCCGCTATCTCCCGTAATATGTACCGTACGGGAGGGGAGTCGAGCTCGGGGCTATTGTTTCGTGGCAACACGGTGCTGTGGCCCGAACTGGTGTTTGTCTAATAAAATTAGCTGTCGATGCAGGTCGATGTGTTCCAATGTCCTTTGGGCTTTGATTTCATTTCATTTGTTGTAAATACAGATGTTAATTGTGTCCAGAAGTAATTGCCAATCTCTTTTGAATACACACACGCACGCACCCTCCGTGCACACACAGTCACACGCACACACTCTCACACGCTGTAACATTTGTTCCAATAGCTCATTCTTTATAACCTCTGTATTTTTATATCTGTATTTCATTATATTTGTCTTTGTATCTGAAACATTACTCTTCTCATTAATGTACTGGCTATTAATGTACTATTAATGGCTATTAATGGCTATTAATGGCTATTAACTATTAATGTACTGGCTGGAAACAGTCCCACATGTTCAAAATTTTAAATTCTGAGAGGACGCCAGGAGAAATCTAGTAAGCTGCGTCAATGAAAAAGGAATCTAGGCGGCCATGCCGTCATGTTAAATCTAGGCGGCCATGCCGTTGTGTAAAATCTAGGTGACCACGATGTGGTAAGAAGAAATCTAGACGGCCATGAAAAACAAAAGAATCTAGAGGGCCGCGGGGGAAAGGGGAGAGGGTAGATGAAATTGGAGGGTTGGAAGAAAGTTGGACGCCTGTCATCTCGGTCTCCAGTGCGATTTAAAAAATGTAAACGCAACCAGAGTAGTAAAACTCCGACGTTGAGTTGGTCTACTACTCTCGCCGGTCACCGCAGCTCTGGTCCGTCGCTCTTTGGGCGCTGGTGCTCCTGCTGGGTGCTGCCTCTTGTGCCGAGCGTCCACCGCCCCGTCTGACTGCCGTTGCTTCCGGGTGGCGGTTGTGCCCGCTCTTCATCGCTTAGAGCGTGGGCCTTGCTGGACGCCGCCTCTCCTGCCGACTTACCGTGAGTTATTGGTGCTCCAGAACAAAGAAATGTACACTTTTACAGACTTTTTATTTAATGGACATTTTTCTAAATTTTGTATTAGGTTTTTAGTTACTAATTATACAAGTTATTGCAACAAATTTAGCTACCTCTTTCCTTTATAGTTAGATTTGTTTATCACCTTATTCAGTTAGCTCATAGTTATAACATTACAGTTTGTCATAGTACCTAATAACACACAGTTTGGCGCGCAATGTGAATAAATTCTTCTCAAATAGTTTCTCAAAATTCTAATTCTATCTATCTATCTATCTAATTCCACTTGCACAAGTGAAATCTTTTACGCCTACATTCATTAACTGTTTTTTCTCTTTCATTAACTTAGTACAACAGAGCTTAGGGCTTTTCTTATACACACATATTCATAGACACCCTATTTTGCACATACTTTACTTACTACTTTCTCTCTCGACTATTTCATAATCAGTTATTACACACACAAACACGCATATTTGAAGGCACTATTATTTTTACATATTATAATTAGTAACCTGTCATCAATTTTTTATATCGTGTGTAACTTTATGCTGTTTAGGAAAACAATGGTGCATGCCGCAATCCCATAGCCCATAGCCGGTGAGTTTTGCTGACGTATCGAGACTTCCGTCTATTGACTAGTGGTGGAGGGGGAAGGGATGTACGCTGCAATTCCACAGTCACTGAGCGCATTTGACTGGCCACGTTAACTCTCTCGAACAGAAAACTACCGTAAAATATACTACATTTCCTACTTTATCCTATTCCCATATGCTCGAGCCCATTTCTCCTATCCCCATCTTCTATCATTCTATACTTCTATCTTCTACCATTTTGTACTTTTATATCCCTCGCCATTTTCGCAACTTTATTTCCAAATCCATTCAAAAATCTCCAAAGGTCCTAGGAGGTGCCAACATTTGTCATTCTGGACTGATGTTGGCATGTATCACGGATATCCATGGGCGACAGTATCCACTTACAACTAGGTGGACTGTCTGATCAACTGTCACTTTTACTATCTTTGTGGCCCAATCTTGTTGAACTTTACTCGGTAGCCTCATCGAAAGCGGTGCAATAGAAAATAAATTCTTAAATGAATAGTTTCATTGCTTGTTGTATACAAAAGAAATAATTTAACCAGTTTACATTAAACTTTTAAACTGAATAACAGAACAATGAAGGACATTCGGACTAAAAAGACGAACTATAAATAGTTATATATCTACAGTTCGTGCCATTTAGCATGGCAATAGCGAGCATTCACACCTCCCTACTAAGGTACTCGTGTTATTCGTGTTTACGGTAGCGACACTTGCCAATGTTCTCCGTAAGGAGCGAAAATAGCTATCGTTAACGTATTGTGGTAGCAGTCACATTCGTTGCCATCAAACGTGGCTGCTACCACGATACGCTAACGATAGCTATTTTCACTCCTTACGGAGAACATTGGCAAGTGCTATCGTAAACACGAGTACATTAGTTCATGGTGTAAGTCGAGGCAATAACCGTTATTGCCCTGCGAAATGGCACGGAGTATATATATCTATATATCCAAAGATAGCAAAACTAAATAAACAATTCACACGACACCTCCGTCGCCGTTAACAAATTAAATCCCTTTACGCCACCCACATAAGACAAAAGTGTCCAAATAATAGGTCCAAGGTGACCAATTACCGTCGTAACAAAAAAGGTCGTATTACCTGGCTAATTCCCTTACAACTTACGTGTGCTCCTTTGTTAAGCCGCATTAGGCTGAACACAATGCGAAAGGTGAATTTAGCAAATCTGAAGATTCATTCTGGGATTTTGAACGCACTAGAATCGGGTACCGTGGCGGCTAAAGGCAGCGGCTGAATAGTAACGTTAATTTGAATTTACTATTCCATTCCTAAGGACCACCACTATACACGGTCTTCTGCTCTTCTTATCCAGCCGCTAACGGCGAATTTCCTCAAGCCGTGAATCTCAAGGTGTCCCACGCTACGTTCTCCGGTACGTGGTCTCCATACCAAGACTCGTTTCGCCCTTCGGTTATCGATCCCGCGGCATATATGTCGGGAATATTAGGAAACGCCTCTATCCATTCCAACTATACAATCAGCGTGTGTCTCTCTACTGCTGGATTTAGACCTCTCTCAGGTTGACTTTTCATTTGTTTATTTCATTTTGAAGGAAGATTACAGACATGTTAAAATCTTTTAGTAACAATATACCGAGAAAAAGAAATACAATAAATATACATAGCAATTAAACAACTTTGAACGGTTTAATTCGCATATATTTAACATTATTTATATCCCGACGTTTCGAACACTTTGCAGTGGACGTGCTCACGTGGTCACAGTCACCCCGTGACCACGTCCACTGCAAAGTGTTCGAAACGTTGGGATATAAATAATGTTAAATATACGCGATTTAAACCGTTCAAAATTGTTTAATTGCTATGTATAGTAATCGCAAAAACCTAATAAAATATTACAGGAAATATAAATTGCAGAAATTGTAAAACTGTAATTAATATTTATTTATTAAAAATCCAAGGTTATTTAATTTAGATAGCCAACAGCTGTAACAATAAACAAGTATACATATAAAAAGTAGTAGTTACATTATAATTGCACCCCTTTTTACAGTTTATTCAAATTCAAATTATATTCATAATATACCAAAACAAAATTAGTTCATATCTATAAATATAAAACAAAGTCGGGTTAGTTACACCATTTATAACTCAAGAACGGCTGGACCGATTTTAATGATCTCTGATTTGTTGGATTTGTCTCCGCAACGAATAGCAGAATAACTATTAAAATATCTGAAAAATTCACGGGAAAAAAACGAAATTTAAACAAAAATGTTTTTTACCCAAAAACAGGTAAAAACTGGGTAAGCGCTATCTGTTGGGCAGCCACAGCAACGCGTGGCCAGGCACAGCTAGTTAAGATTATAAAGAACAGTAAATATTCTTTACAGGCTGATATCAGTCGCAACGTCTCGTTCAACCGCTTGGGTTTGGACGCTAGTGCGTAATAATGCTTGTTTAGGCTCCCCTTGTAACGATCTAATTTGATTAGGTCCCGCATTATATTGTATTGTATGTATTGTATATTACATTGTCTTACGACGCCGACTAAATTATGTTACAATTGTTTCATTAGGATTTATTTATAGAAGTATAATTCAAATTTAACATGTTTATAAAGCTGCTGTCGCCTGTGGCCTCTGTTATACAGGGTGTAATCGATTATAGCAGTATATAGTAGCATATCATTAAAAATTAGTCTCTCGCATTCGGATGTCACAACGGGTTCCAGCTGAAACTCAGCGCTGTATGTCATCACAGGTACACAGCTACAGCTGAGCTGAACGTCCGTTCAAGACAGTCATAGAACACACTGACAGCAGACTACATCAATGTAACGTCTCTTTCTTTTCACTTTCTTACAATTTCTATGCTGTTATGTCTTCAAATATGTATATGTTTGTCTTTTACTTTATATCTGTAGTGTCCTATAATTGTTTTCTGAATAAACGTCTTATCTATCTATTCCAAAAGCCTGAAGCCATAGATTCTGCTCATAATTAATATATAATACCGTATGCCCCTGGTGTTACAGGTGTCCATTGGCGGTGGTGACTACTTACCATCATGTGGCCCAGCCGCTCGTCTGCTACCTATTCTATTGGCCTTGTGACACTACAAGGTATGGTTTGGAGTAGGATCACCCCATTTCTTCCCGACGGTATCGTCAAAGTAACTAAAGGATAACAAAGCCGCTACCGCAGAGGAATTACACCGCCTCTAAACGAGTGGACCCGCCAACTGGCTTGGTCAGAGCATGGCGTTTTAAGGCCATTCATACTTCATGTATAAGACAATATGCTTAACCCGTGTTCTACAGTTGACAAAAAAAAAGTGTATGAAAAACTGCACTGACCTCGCGAAGAATATTTTGAGAAACAATATAATTGATTTTTGGCCATTCATTGTAATTTTTTCTTATCCATTCCGGAAACGTTCAGTGTGGCTCTCGTATATCCTGAATTATTTTTTATCAAACATAGGTTTATCTGATAATATAACAGCTTCTTAATACGGAGTGATTTTTAACCAAGTACCGAAAAAATCGGCTTGTAAACGGACTAAAACGGCTGCGGATAAAAGCCAAGTTATATAAAATCTGACATTAAGAAGGCTTACTTTCATTTGAAAGATAAAAGGAGAAACCGTTTAGTTTGAAGCGTATGACTTAAAAATTTGTACATTTTTGTAAAATCGATACGAATACAATAATACTTCTTGAATCTAAATATTACGAGAGACGATATGAGAATTGGTGTTATGTATCTGGAGTCGTCAGCGTGAAAGCATGAAATATAATGAATATACGAGCACAATTATGTAACGAAATGTAGTTTTAGGTTGGCATTGTCGTGTTCAATATTGCCAACTTTCACTTACTGTTTTGCGTAATACACGTGAGTATTGAGGTGGAGAATGCATGCTGTATTCCCACAGCCGCTGGGCGCGACCGACTAGACACGGGGTAACCTTGAACAGGGTCAAAGAAGTCTACCTTGAAATGTACGAGTACCTACTGCATTTTCCTCTTTATCCTGTTTCCCCAATGTACGTACGAGTATCAATAGTGAGTGAGATATGCCAGAGCTCATTTCCATCCCATCCTACCCTATTCCTCCCCAAATACATTCATATATCTTCAAAGGTAAGCAGCGCAGCGCACCCGGGGGCGTGGCATCGCTGGTCATTATGGACTGATGTTGGCATGTACCCCGGATGTCCATAAGCGACAGTATCCATTTACCATCAGGTGGACTGTACACCAGTCTGGCGCCATTTCTCCATTAAAAAAAATTACATTATGAGAAATTAAAGTTTGGTCAAAAGAAGTCAATGTATTAGTTCAATTTTGTTTTTATTACAAAACATTGAATAGAAATACGTGGATTCAATTGCTACAATATCGTACAGATTACTTTCCAAGCTCATTTTTTCAAAACTTATCGCATTCGTTTTCTATTCCCGACGTTGATATGAAATATGTTCTCTATGTTTGCTTGACGTAGCCGATTGGAAAACAAAACTGAAATTCGAAATAGCTGTAACTTGGTACGGATTTGTGCGAATATAACAAAACCAAAGCGAAATGCGGGGATGAAAGCGAAATATGGAATTGAAAACTTGTTTGTTTTCTTCTTATATGGCAATGGTGTAATTAGCACATTCTGTCCGTGTGAAGTTTCCTTCGTAATTAACAATTCAAAGTCTGAAACGTATCCTGTCCGTTTATAGTCCCGTCGCAGTCAGGAGTCGTTCACTAAAGTGATAGTAGGTTTACTGATGACATGATGATGATTTTATTTAATTATAAAAACATTACGCACAGAAAACACTTTGAAGTTTAATAAACTATCACTGTTATACCACAAAAGGTATAATGTATTATAAAGGTATAAGTATAAGGTTTTTAGAGGGGGGGAGTGCACGATGCAATCCAATAGCCGCTGGGCGCCCTCGTCTGACCACATTACTCGTCTCTCACAAAAGACTACCTTGAAATGTACTGCATTTCCCACTAAATCTTATTTCCATATTGCACGTACGTGTTTCGGTAGTGAGTGAGATGTGCTAGAGCCCATTCCCATCCTATCCCTCCCAATTTTCCCAACCATTACTCCGAATCCATTCCTATATTTCCAAAGGTAGGCAGCGCATCCGGGGGCATGCCAACGTTTGTCATTTTGTACTAATGTTGGCATGTATCGCGAATGTCTATGGGCGACAGTGCCCACTTACCATCAGGTGGACTGTATGCTCATCTAGCAATTAAACAACTTTGAACGGTTTAAATCGCGTATATTTGACATTATTTATATCCCGACGACGTTTCGAACACTTTGCAGTGGACGTGGTCACGGGGTGACTAATTGATTTTATTTGTCACTTGAGTTATTAAGAAATTATTTGGACTACCGTCTGAAATTTTTTGAACTACCGTCTGGATTTTTTTTTATTTTTTTTTAAACAACATTCCCTATGCACGCAGTATTCACTCGCGGTGTCCAGAGGTCCAAAAAAAATCCAGACGGAAATAAAAATGTAAAAAAAAATCCAGACGGTAGTTCAAAAAATTTCAGACGATAGTCCAAATAATTTCTTAATAACTCAAGTGACAAATAAAATCAATTAGTCACCCCGTGACCACGTCCACTGCAAAGTGTTCGAAACGTCGGGATATAAATAATGTCAAATATACGCGATTTAAACCGTTGAAAGTTGTTTAATTGCTATGTATAGTAATCGCGAAAACCTAAGAAAATATTATGTATGCTCATCTGCTTAAATCGTCCATAAAAAAGAACAATTATCATCTCCCTATTAAATTTCAGGCTAGGTCAGTTAAATCAGGCCAGCATGTACGAGTATGTTTACATTTTGGATAGATTGAATAGGAACGAAGTGTACACATAATAATAAAATGTTGTTGATTTTTCGGTGTTTAAATATTTATTTCTTGCATAGCGGTGTTCGATGTGGGTATACATCAATAATTTATTTTCTATTTTCGTTCTTTCACTGCAATAATTCATGTGTTTATAAGAATTTTAACGTATTTAGACAAAGAAAAATATATTTATTTTTATGTATAAAGCTTTTAAGTAAAATTAGAACTAATACATGAAATCTATAATTTACCAAAAATAATAGACATTCTCTTTGGTCGTAACTAGTCTAGTAATCAATAGCACTTTCTAGTATCGTAGTATTGCTACGAACGTCCCTCTACGGTTGACATTCGTAGCAAAGTGCTACGAATGTCAAGTCGCTACGACAAAGCTGTAGAATTTTGCTACACAGTTACGAATGTAGTACTTGAAAAAGTGGTTACTATGAAAGTAACAAGGTCTACGTTCGTAGCGCTCTTGTGGGTAGAACACGAGTTCCTTCTTCTACCCACAAATACTTCCCGAAAAATTTATGGGATATATTATTACTCTTTCAGATAAATAGGAACCACATGCATTTATGTGTTTATTTTATAACTGTCAAACATGTTTGTAACACATAGCACACAGGGGTGAATTGTAGTTTAGGAAAGTCACAATAGACTTTACAATAGTGTTACTTTAAACTTTAGGATGTAAAAAAACATCTTTGAATCTAGATCGATACATATAATAAAATCAATACCCTCATTAAAAAAGTATACTACAAATTTTTATCTGAAATCTGTTTGTATGCGTGTCACGCAAAAAGTGGACGGATTTTTATCGCAAATTATAATTGGTTAAATTAATAAATGGTATGAGATTAAGAGAGACGAGATGGGACATTATACGAGATGGATGCAGTCAAAATATTTAATTTTTGAGCCTCTAATTATTCTTAATTTAGCAGTATTAAACAAAAATCGACAACATAATATACAATTCAATGATATCACGTCTCAGCCATTATCATCAAACATGACAGTATTATAACACGAAAAAATTAAAAATAAGGAATAATGGTTCGACAATTATTTCTTGCAGCCGTTGTCGTGTTATGAACTATTTACAAACTGTAATGTTATAACTATGAGCTAACTGAATAAGGTGATAAACAACTCTAACTAGAAAGGAAAGAGGTAGCTCTAAATTTGTTCCAATAACTTATATAATTAGTAACTAGAAACCTAATACAAAATTTAGAAAAATGTCCATAAAAAAAAGTCTGTTAAAGTGTCCGTTTCCTTGTTCTAGAGGCGGCGCCCAGCAAGGCGCACGCTCCGAGCGAAGAAGAGCGGGCACAACCGCCAGCCGGAAGCAACGGCGGTCTGACGGGGCGGTGGAGGCCCGGCACAAGAGGCACCACCCAGCAGGAGCACCAGCGCCCAAAGAGCAACGTACCAGAGCTGCGGTGACCGGCGAGAGTAGTAGGCCAACTCAACGTCGGAGTTTTGCTACTCTGGTTGCGTTTGTATTTTTTAAATCGCACTGCAGACCGAGATGACAGGCGTCCGACTTCTTCCCCCCTCCAATTTCATCAACCCTCTCCCCTTCTCCCCGCGGCTCTCTAGATTCTTTTGTTTTTCATGGCCGCCTAGATTTCTTCTTTCCACAGCGTGGTCACCTAGATTTTACACGACGGCATGGCCGCCTAGATTTAACATGACGGCATGGCCACTTAGATTCCTTTTTCGTTGACGTAGCTTACTAGATTTCTCCTGGCGTCCGTCCTCTCAGAATTTAAATTTTTTAACATGTAGGACTGTTTCCTGCCAGTACTATATATTAATGAGAAGAGTAATGTTTCAGATACAAGGACAAATATAATGAAATACAGTTACGAGTATAAAGAGGTTATAAAAATACAGAGGTTATAAAGAATGAGCTATTGGAACAAATGTTACACCGTACATAACAGATAAAGATACATCGTTAAACAAAAATACATATAAAAAAATTAACAGTATAGTAGATAAAAATAATTCCCTCGTACTGTATAAACGTTACAGCACATTGTGTTACAAAACACGTTAATAACTATACGAAAGAAGATTAATTAGCGAACGAAAAGCGAATTAACAATAAATAAACGAACAAACGTGACTCCATTGAACGGAATAGCTACTTCGCCCTGAGCAGGACAAATCATTCTATTAACTCCTTATCTCGCATGATGGCGTCGCCTAATGAAACTAGCCTTACGATAGATATTAAAATCAGTATGGAATCTTAGCTTTGTGATGTCGGCTCACTTTAGAATATACCCCCGGAATATGGCTTTACCCCATCTTTTTCCCTGGGTGTCATAAAAGGCTACAAAGCCGCTACCATAAGCGCTGAGAAACTACAACAAACTACTAAAAGACTGGTGTCGTCAAGCCGTTTGGCCAGCCAGCGTGGTGTTTTAAGATCATACATCTTTCATGCTATACAATGTTCATGAGGAGGCCCGTGTCCAACAGTTGATACTGAAAGGGCTGGTTGCATTAGTTTGCATTGTAGTTCCTCAGGGGGGTGGTATCGATTAGATTACAAATGGGTTGTACAGCTCCTATCACTTTATTGAGCGACTCCTGACTTCGACGGGGCTTGACATTGACAGAACACGTTTTAGACTTTAAAATTGTTTAAAAAACACTGGCAGAAAAAGTTGTAGAGCTTTACAAGTCCCATCCTACGACATACAGTTTGTATATATAGATTTCGGATTTTTTTTTTGGGATTCTTGAAAAGTTTATACAATTATAATTACTGATTACGCTTGGCACTGAAATCTTTCAAATGAACTCGGAATTATTATTTTATTTCAAGGTAAACCTTATTTGGTTGACCATGGTTAATTTTCAAATTCTCCAATTCACCTTGAATATGGTGGATATGGTGTTGTGCAGGTGTCCATAGGCGGCGGTAACCCTTACCATCACGTGTGACCGCTTGCTCGTCCGCCCACTACTCTATAAAAAAAAAAGTAGAACATAAGGATTTACGGCGTTATTATAGCATAAGTCTCTTTACGAGATTGAAGGAAGTTTGTTTGAGATTCTTTGCTGAAGAGAATCTCTAACAACTTCTTTTCAGAAAATAAAAATTGAAAATGTATTTACGTGAAATTTCACTTTTATCTACATAATGGGAGAATAGTTTCTCTTAAATAAATTATAATGTAACTTATAACATAAGTAACTGAAGTTGATTTATGTCTGTCGGTCTGTAACAACAATACAATTCCAAATGTTTTAGACCATTGTTCTTGTTTAAACTAAGCCTATTACAAGCTATTTTAGTTCAAATCTATTATTTCAATATTTTAGCAAAAGCCTGTTAGTGATACCTGTTTTGTTTTATATTAAACTAATACTATTTAGTGGTTAAAACTGTAATATGTCATGTTATAGTAAATAAACCAATAAACAAATATAAAAGAAATCCGTTATGAAATGCGGCCTACAGATTGTAATTTTAGAGTTACTCGTACATGTGAACATAAAAACTGGTTGATATTTTGTATTCATCTGATGACCCTTAGTTGTGATGTAGTGATTTTTTACCGAACTTCGAAACTCAGAAATATTTGTCACAAACACCATTTTTTTATATTGCAAACTCTTGAGAAGATGTATTATAGAAGATTGAAAAGGAAGCTCATAGAAGATACAAAGATATGCTAATTAATATAGTAAACACAGAGACATTTGTAAATGTAATGACTTAGTTTGCTTTCGTTAATATGCCATCTATTATTTTGAGATCAATTGGCGTAGGTGTTAATTGTTATCCCACGTCGTGGGGCGTATCCGAAGGCTAGGCCTCGAGGTGGCCCTCGACAAGTCCGAGGCCCTGTGCTTCCACGGGCCTCGCAGAGCGCCACCCGCGGGATCGGGCATCGTGGTGGGCGGTGTTCGCATCGCCATCGAACCGACGATGCGATACCTGGGTCTCGTGCTGGACGGTCGATGGGCCTTCGCAGCGCACTTCCAGCGCTTGGCGCCAAAGCTGCTGGGGGCGGCGGCTGCCCTCGGAAGCCTGCTGCCAAATCTCGGGGGACCGGACGTGTCGTGCCGGCGTCTGTACGTCGGGGTCGTCCGGTCGATGGCCCTGTACGGGGCGCCCGTATGGGCGAGCGCCGTGAACAGACGCACAGTCGCCCACCTGCGCGCTCCGCAGAGGGCGATCGCGATCAGGGCGTGCCGAGGATACCGCACGGTGTCCTTCACGGCGGCATGCGCGCTGGCGGCGTCCCCCCCCCTGGGACCTGGACGCGGATCTCCTCGCGTCACTACACTACTGGCGCGAGGAGCAGTCGGAACGGGGTCTAGTTCCGACGCCGAGAGAGGTGGAGGCGGAGCGCGCTGAGCTCCGTCGGTTCGCGGTGGAAGAGTGGCGGCAGAGGCTGGGTAGCCCCAGCGCCGGAGTCAGGACAGTGGAGGCGGTCCGTCCGGTCCTAGACCAGTGGCTGGACAGACGACACGGCGTCCTGACCTTCCGGTCGACGCAGGTGCTCTCGGGACATGGCTGTTTCGGGAAGTACCTGCACAGGATCGGGAGTGAGCCGACCGCGGTGTGTCTACACTGTGACGGCTGCCCGGAGGAGACTGCCCAGCACACGCTGGAAGCGTGCACGGCCTGGGCGGAGCAGCGCGCCTCTCTCGGCGCCGTGATAGGCGGCGACCTCTCCTTGCCGGCCGTAGTGAAAGCTATGGTCGGCGATGAGAGGTCGTGGAAAGCAGTGACGGCCTTCTGCGAGCACGTGATGCTCCAGAAGGAAGCGGCGGAGCGGGCCAGAGAGCGCGAAGCTACTGACCCGCTGCGCCGCAGGCGAACCGGGCGCAGAAGGCGGGATTACGCCCGCCATCTGCCCCCACCCTAAAATGAGCCGGTCGGCGAACGCGGGGAAGTTCGTCGACCAAACCGACAAGGCTCATTAAAAGAAGAAACGGGCGTCCGCACGCGTGTTCCCGAGCGACGCCCACCCTCCAGGACCGGTAAATTGACCAGAGACCGGGGCCCGCACTAGCGGGCCGTCACAGTCGGGGTCGCGGACGAATGCGAAAGCGCACCCGTGACCCTGGCGTCAAGTGACCAGATGGAACACCGTGGGGTTTTAGCCGGTAAGAGTCCGGCATAACCCTCCGCCTATCCCCAGCGGAAGGGTATCTCATGCAGGATTTCCCCACGTAAAAAAAAAAAAAAAAGGTGTTAATTGTTATATTTAAACGGGCTGCAAAAAATACTAAATGGGCCAGCAAATCATGATCAACAGAACAAACTGCTTTTAATTTGTAGGGGATTAGTGCACGCTGCATTCCCACAGGCGCTGGGCACCCTCGACAGGCGACGTTACCCCCCTCTCACAGAAGACTACCTTGAAATGTACTGCATTTCCTGCTTTATCGTATTTCCCATAGTACGTACGTGTTTCAGTAGTCAGTGAGTTATGCCAGAGCCCATTCCCATCCCAGCCTATCCTATCCCTCTGCTTTTCCCCAACCTTTTCTCCCAATCCATTCCTTAATCCGAAAATTTAGGCAGCGCATCCGGGGGCGTGCTAACGTTTGTTATTCTGGATTGAAATTGAGCTACAGTATCCACTTACCATCGGGTGGACTGTATGCTCGTCTGCCGCCTTTTTTGTTTAAAAAAATACTGAACTTAAACAATTTTTGTTCACTAAGTACGAGTATGTCAACACAAAGTCGATGGACGCCCGCTTCGCGGGACTCCTATGCCTTCATTGTCAACAGAGAACCTAACTCACATTTAAGTTTGCCGCCATCGATTTTCTGCTCATTCAGTAATTTCTTCTGCTCATTTATTTATTTCTTATGATAAAATAATCTGAAATGTTAAATTATACCCCGTTTTACCGCGGGACAACCAATTCGCCCCCTTTTGATCCCTATTCCTAACACTTTTATATTTGACCAACAATTGATATTTTTCCCAAAAAAAAAAGGTTTTTTTTGATTAAACATCCTGACTTTGTTACTCTTTTATATTCTTTGTAAAGACAAAGGTCTAATACACCACCCACTTGCCTCTAATACCTCACTTTTCTCGACAGTTTGATAACGCTGCATGCTTTTAAATTTTAAGATTACATCTACCCACCTATGATTAAAATATTTATTTCCTCTCTACCCAAAGGTTATCTGGTTGAGATCACTATTAGCAATAAAATCGCCGTTTGTGCATTTCAAATGTTACAATGTTTACAACAATAAAGAATTTTATCTATCAATCTACCTAAATTTTCAGCTGATATAGAAATGTTTTTATATTTTTGAGAGGAAAAAAGTGCTGAATTTCAAAAAGTTTTAAAACAACACTTGATAGTTTTAACGAAAGAAATTATATGATTATTTTTATTTTATCTGGTATTTTTTCATTTCACCTTTATATCTGACATCCGTTGCTATTTTACTCGTAATTTCACTTGTATATCTGACATCCGTCGCTGATTTTAATTTCATTCTGTATATCTGATATCTGTCGCGTTTTTAATTTCATTCTGTATATCTGACATCCGTCGCTGTTTTTAATTTCACCTGTATATCTGACATCCGTCGTTGATTTTGATTTCATTCTGTATATCTGATATCCGTCGCTGTTTTTAATTTCATTTTGTATATCTGACATCCGTTGCTGTTTTTAATTTCACCTGTATATCTGATATCCGTCGCTGTTTTTAATTTCACCTGTATATCTGATATCCGTCGCTGATTTTAATTTCATTCGGTACATCTGATATCCGGTCGCTGTTTTTAATTTCACCTGTATATCTGATATCCGTCACTGTTTTTAATTTCACCTGTATATCTGACATCCGTCGTTGATTTTAATTTCATTCTGTATATCTGATATCCGTCGGTGTTTTTAATTTCACCTGTATATCTGACATCCGTCGCTGTTCTGTTTCGTTCTACTGTGTCACGGAGAGTCGAATTTTGTGTTTCTACACAAAGGCCGCGACGTTATCAGAGATTGAGGGGAGACATGAATCATTTTCTTGGCTTCTTTCCTCGTTTGTACAAAAGCTTTATATATAATTGTACATATACACACATCGATCTGTTGTAACCATAACAAGTAATACCATCGTATCCAGCCCTTTCATCGTCCACTGCTGAACACGAGACTTCTTATGCACATTGCCTTCTGCATAAGGTATGTATGTAGGATTAAAATCTTGCATAAAATAACATGTTTCTGAACGAAGGTGTGCGAGCGAGAAGAGAGAGAGAGAGAGAGAAAAAAAAATAAAAAGATGGCTGGTAGGTGGTGAGAGGAGTGGTTGCTTAGAACTGTGTTAAAATTATTAAAAATCAAAAGAACAAATTACAAGTAGTGAAAGTTGTTCCACTCGTTTCATTTCGTTTTCTACAATGGCAAAATTGAATTCCACGTGTATGGCCTTAAATGCCCCACTGGTGAAGAGGATTGGCGAGTCCACTCTTTCATAAGTGTTGTAGTTCATTAGAGCTTGTGGTAATGACTTTGTTATCCCTAAGTCGCCTTTTACAACACACACGAGGAGATATGGGATGCTGTTACACACAAATCAATTAAAATTATGTGATAAATTAATTTTATATGTCTCTTTTTATATCTATGATCCTGTATTTTATACTTGTACACATATTTCATACAAGTATTTATCTTTACACAAATATTTGTTGAACCGGGAATCTAACCCAGTACCTTCCACAAAACAGACGGAAGCAATATCGACATGGGCTTGAATCAAAATACATCTGTACTCAAATAAACAATCCACAAGTCCCAAATCAACTCGGAAGTAAGCAATTACCCTTTGTAATAGCAAACAATCAATAAAAACCAGACAAAAAGACGGACTGACAAACACTTGGCTAGCCAATCGTGGATGTTAGCATGGTAAACACCCGGGATCCAAGCCAAATACTGGTGGAATATAAAAAGGACGCCCAGATAGCAGTCAACTGCTCGTGGGGGTAATCGCGATACTGTTAAGGTATATGACACTGTTACTTACATTAAAAAGTTTCAGATTCAGTTTCAGACCTTATATTTTCCAGAGTACGAGGTTAAATAGATATTGTACATATTAATGGAGTCCATACATACTCACCTCTGAGTATGGACTCATATATACTCACCTCATCGGTGTACAAATTGTTATTTTACACAATGTTAGTTATTTTCTTTTTCGATCTTAGACGCCACAAATTGTTAACCACATACAGTGCATAGCATCACAAACGGTTCACTAAATATACGATGTCAAATATTATTATAAATAAATCATTAAAAACAGAAAATAATTGTCAAATAAACAATCAATTCTAATTAATGTCAGTGGATGAAATTATATAAAGTCAAATATTGTAAAAATAATAATAAGTTTCGATATATAAATTTTTTTATTTAAACATATTATGTTACGTTTATATTTTAATATTGCACTGTATTTTAATATTTATTATATGTGCTGCATAGCCCAAAGGCCGACAAGGAAATAATGCTGTAAGGCAGTAAGTTCGCCTTTTGTAATAGTTTACAAAAAAGAGTAAATAAATAATGTAAGATTATATTTAATTAATATTTCATAGTCAATAACAGATTCAACCAATAAACAATGAAATTGTTTTATATGAGTAACAAGACTTGAAAAGAGTATTGAATTAAATTACGTTCACATTTTCCCAATTTCCCAACACTTTCACCAAATCAAATTCCTATACCTCCAAAGGTAGACAGCGCATTCGGAGGCGTGCCAACGTTTGTCATTCTGATTTGGTGGTAGCATGGTATCGCGGTCGCCCATGGACGACAGTATCCATTTACCACCAGATGCACTGCCTGCTCGTCTGCAAATTCAGCCTGTAAAAAAACTAAAACAGATAGAGATTCGCCAAAGCTCTAAAGTAACATAACTCAAAGAATCAGCATGCTTAAGTGGCAATAGACAGGTCATTTTTACCGCAAGACTGATAGCCGATGAGGTGATAGTCCTCGAGTGGACGCCACGCACCGGGAAGCGCACTGTGGGACGCCCATATATGTGGGGCAGCCACTTGGAGCGGCGACTTGAAGAAGTTCACCGATGGTGGTTGGGTGAGAAAAGCCGAGGATCGTGTATGACGACGAGCTTTGGGAGAGGCCTATCTCCAGCAACTCAGAGGATATAGCATGATGGTACAGTATGAATTCCCTAAAAAATGATTATGATGAGAGGATTGATATCTTTCAAAATACATAGCATCATAAACACAGTACGCAATGAGAGCTCCGTATTGACACGAACGTAAAATCAAACATGGCGCACAAACAAATCTCCATTCATCGAATACACGGACAATGAATTTTTAAACAGTTACATTATGTGGGTTATATTGTAACGGGCCATATGGTATGCGTAACTTCCATGTTACTTTACACAGGTACATATATATACGGCTATTATACATACATACTAGCAGTACCCGTTTCATTAAAATCCTTCAAGTGAATTTTTCATGACGCGCTCAGACAGATAGTTCCAAAAAGTGTTGTTTTGAGCTATATATCATTTGTACTTTATATTGCAATTACTTTTCAATAAATATTCCACATACAGACGCGACTCTGTTACGACTTTATATGTAGGTATAGATAAGAATAGGATAGCCATATAACGAAATTTGTAAGCAAACTGCAAGGCGCATTCCTTAAATTCAAGGTGCAACAAAGTGTACTTACCTACTTAAAGTCCAAGTTATATTACGCTACTAAACTTTACCAAATTTGCTGCAATAATGTTTAAAATAAAACGTTTTAAATTAGGAAAGGGTTTTAGAAGTTCTTTAATAAGTTATAAAACTTTAAGGGCTTGAACTTTTGTAACGTTAACAAAACTTTAAGGGCTTGTAACTCTACTAACACAGTAGAGTCTACAGTAAGAGCCAATGCTTTTGAACTCTTAATTCTGACTTCAAGTAATTTTGTTTGAATTGTTGAGAAATTTGTTAGTACCTACCTTTGCATACTTTGCTTGGCGATCAATTTCAATTTATTTGTGTAAAACAAATAATAAATATAGTAAATAATAATAATAAATAACGCCACAATCAATGATCCACACTAGAATTGCCTATGTCATGGCCCAAAGAGACATACACAAAAACAAACATACACACACACACAACCAAAACCGAACAAACATTTGTCTTTAAACAAATGAATTTCCTAATGGGAATCGAACCGAGAACCTTTTGCACAGCGAGCAAGGTCACTACCAACTGCGCCAATCGGTCGCCTCGGCTGATATTGAACACGACTTGGCCCATTAGGGCCACTACTACAAAAGGATACAAGGTTCAAGGACATAAAGCTTGATAGGTCATGCTTCCATTTTTTATTATTAGAGGATGTAAATTTCTTCACCGTAATCTTGCTTCACCGGCGACACAGATATAATTCAGTAATCCATGCGTAAGTTATCAAACTCAGTGGTTTCAACTCACGACGACGCTCAAATCCTTGACCACTAAACTATCAAAGAACACTTTTTCATGGGATTTTTACACAAATTTTAAACATTTTATTTTGTAAATCGTGTTTGAACGTGTAAAATTAAAGTTCGGACACAATTTATGCAACAGGCAGACTTACAATATACCATATGTAGAGTAAAATCAGTACAAAACGGGAAAGTTTAAAAACTTTTGTACAAATTGTAAATTTTATTGACAGAAAAGAACGTATTTCAGTTCCATTATTTAAACGTAGAATTTAAAACATACTAAAAAACATTTTGTTTTATATCCTGTTCGAAATCCGGCAACGTACTGAGGTACCTTCATGATGCTGGCGAAAGAGTTACGGAACTCAAATGGAATTGGGCAGATCACCTCGTCTAGCAATTGAAATAATTAATTCAGAAGAGCGAAGTAACTGGCAAATGCGAGTGCACATATATCTTGAGCATGTTGTACAAATTTTGTCCCTATGGCAATTTGACCAGCATACTGGCTGCATTGCTCGACTGATACGGTGAAGATGCACAAATGTAATCAATTGAGAATTGCATTATTTTTTATTGCAATAATGAAGGGCAACCTGTACCTTTATCGTGGACTAGCTGAGCCGACAGACGTTGTCGTGTCCAAATTTCAATAATACAATAATTTCAATAAGTTCATACAAAAATCCCAGAGAAAAAATCACTTTCAGTTTTTCCCGAATTTTCCAATTTTTCTTTCCCTAAAACTCTTATTCAGACTATTACGAACATTTTTTAAAAAAATAGCCTAATCGTTGGAGCCGTTCTCAAGTGATGCGCTTACCAACGAACAGCATTTAATTTTTATTTATATAGATGTGCAGAAACGCTAGTGCCCCTTCTATAGAACGTGACGTCATCGTTAAGATGTGTTTGTCCATTCTACATAATAGAACAAATTAATTAATAATTATCTCCCAAAATACATTTTTGCTTAATTGCGAAGCCTAGGATATCTCCTTGCCCACTACCTATGTACTGGCCGGATAGAAAAAAACAAAAAATGTGGCAGCTGATCGTCAAAATTCACATAATTTTACGTCTGATAATTCTTCTTGTGAGATCTAAAGGGTTACATATACAACGACTCATCGAACAATTAGGACAAAATTAGGAGTGTATCACGGAATTCCATAGAACTAGTGGGACATTTGTTAATTCATTTGTACTATAGTGTAGCAATTGGGTTTAATAAAATTTTAACAGTTCTTTGACGTCACAGTTCTATAGAACAAATGGGAATTTCTCTCCAGAGGCGAACAACATTCACTCATGTACCACCAGGATGAACCCTTCCAAACCAAAAGACAGTAGAACAAGGCATTTTTAGTTATTAGTATATTGTTTAATGGATTTTGATTATATAACGCCGGATTTCGTAAACTATACTAATTTTTATACCGTCCCAAATATCTTCAATATCTGTTTACTCTCCAAACATCCGGGCGTATTTATTAATACATGATACGATCTATTTGCTGTGTCCACTATCCATTGTGACTTATTCTTTGCAAATATATATATTGATTTTCATTTATAGGGACCCGTTGGATATGTTATTCTATTTTTGTATTTTTACTTTATTTTGGAAACAAACAGTCGAACTGTATTTATGTAAACTTCATTGCACAAGTATTGGACATGTACAAAAGGCGGTACTTAATGCCTTCCCGCATTCTTCACCAATCTACAACCAGATCAGACTGAAGGCCGAACGCATGTGCGGATTTGGTTTAAATATATAAGATCCGTAGATAACTTAATTAAATATATGTAATATCGTAAATACGAGTACAGACAAATATATAAAGACAAATACATAATATACATATTATTAGGTAACCAAAAAAGGTCGTCCGGTTTTTCTTATACAGATTTGCAAGGGATATTTTTTTAGTTATTTATTGATAATACTTGTTTATACATATACTGTAATTTACTTTGGTATGAATTCCTCTTTCATTTAATGCATACAAATTTTGCGACAATTGTTTAATTTCTATTGTAAAATAATTTAAAATGGCGACGAACAAAACGCTAATTGGAAGTTGTTTACTCTATGAGTACAAACTTGGCACCAAAGCGGCCGAGGCGGCGCGAAAAATATGTACCGCATTCGGAGATGACGCTGTAAGTGATCGGACAGCACAGAAGTAGTTTAAGAAATTATCCTCGGGAGATTTCAGCTTGATCGATGAAGCACGCTCTGGAAGACCGAAGTCAATCTGTGAAAAACCGCTATATAAACTGTATAAGAAGAACTTGTTTAATATATAATACATTGATATAGTTGATATAAAAAAATATTTACTTTACATATAAACATCATTATTGTAAGAAACACCTACCATTATCCGTAACCAGATAAAACCATTATCTGTCAAGTAAATGTCAGGCAATGATAATTAATATTTGACATTTTATATTTGGATCAACACCGCAAAACCGAATGTCGATTTGTCTGCGATATAGTTAAAAATATTTTATTGCGTTAATTTTGTATACATCTATACAATGTATAATATTTAAGATAACATTTCTTACGATTATAATACGAGATAGGCAACAACGCGTCTGCCTGCGGTCCCGCAGGCGCGGCAGTACTGGTTTCACGAGTGAGCAATAGGCAACAACGCGGGAGCGCAGGCGCGGCAGTACTGGTTTCACGAGTGAGCAATAGGCAACAACGCGGGAGCGCAGGCGCGGCAGTACCGGTTTCACGAGTGAGCAATAGGCAACAACGCGGGAGCGCAGGCGCGGCAATACTGGTTCGCGAGTGAGCAGGTAAGCATCGTACACGAGTGGCTTTTTTATAATTTGTCTATTAAATAGTAAATGCTGAGACTTAATTAATACTATTGTCCATTAAATATTGAGATATTTCACTGATTTGGTTTTTTTTTCGGTAATTTGGATTTCAACGAACTTTACGTTGTATTACAAACACCACACACACACACACACACACGCACCCACACACATCCTAATATGTATATCTACACACACACACCGGGCAAATAAAAGTTAATACTAGAAAATCGCGGTAAATTAAAAATATAATGATAGATTAAAAATATATAATAGATACTTGAATTCAATGCTACTCTAATATTATTATCGAATTCAAGTTATAGAAATTGTCTCTTTTTATTTTTTCCTCTTCTTTTAGGCATTAAAGTTTCTCTATTTCTTAACTAAGTATAGCAATTATTTTTCCTAAACAGTCGCATTTATTTTTATTTATTTTTTAATTTTTTTTATCATGTTTGTTATTGTCTAGTCTCTGTATATTGTCTTGACTTTTACAGTGACAGTAGGATTCCTGCAATCCAGTAAACAATAAATAAATAATAAAAAGGTCATAAGCCTGTCATAATTATACAGAGACGATAACAAACAATTAGAAATCGATATGGATGCAATCACTTTTTTGTAAAAATCGTTTTTTGCTAGGAACCCGCTGTGGAACAAACTGCCTCGTGAGATCTCCCCTAATGCTACCATGTCGTAGTATAGAGTTCTTCAAGAAATCTGTGAATAGGATATTGCAAGATCACGCGCATACCCCCTAGTGTTCCAGGTGTCCATAGATGGTGGTAGGCCACTTACCATCATGTGGGCCGCTTGTCCGTCGGCCTCCATTAATATAAAAAAACAAGTTATGTGTAAATAAAAGGAAAGTATATCTATCTATTATAATGCTACACCCATCTCTCTTACATAACCTTATGGAATAAACCGGATTACTTAATACCTTTTTTACACGTTAAAACACCCAAAAAATATGATGGAACCTCACATGGCGGAACCCAAGCATATTAAATTTGACACATGACTGAGTTTCCTTTAGACCCATTTTGTTTGTATTATATTAGAACGGGCAATAAATATCTATTGGTGTTTCTAGACGAGCGTGTCGGCTTACATACGACACGTTTTAGCCCTTTTAGTTGAAACCTATAAAATAGATACCCAAAAATATTAGAATAGGCTTATTGTTGTAGTAAAACGAAAATGAAATCCGGAATTAACAATAAACACTTCATAATCTACCAAGAGAAACTCTACTTTACAGAAGACAACCTTTGAATGTACCCCATTTCCCACTTTACCCTATTTCCCCCCTATGTACGTACGTGTTTTGCCTAGTGAGTGAGATATGCCAGAGCCCAATCCCATTCCATCCCATCCTATCCCTCCTCATTTCTGTCTACACAAATTTACTCCTATATCTTCAAAGGCCAGGAGCGTGCCAACGTGTGTCATTCTGGACTGATGTTGGCATATACCGCGGAAGTCCATGGGCGATAGTTATTATCTACTTACTAAATGTTTATTAACTAAAAGCGCAACTCGACCAAATTCAATTTGCTGTTTTCTATGGATATTTCGATAGATAAAAATATTAAAATATTAGAAATAACAGCAATAATTATTGTAATAATTGATATAATAAAGATTATTTTTTTATATTAAATTAATTAAACTTTTTGATTGGAAATCAAATATAGTAAATATATTATTTAAATTGTTAATTACCCCATCAATAAATAGAAATATATAAAAATAATCACAGTACATCAACGAATACAGTAGGGGACATTTACAATTCAAACACAAAACGGAAGACAACCAGTGAGATTTGTCAGTGAAGAACATATTTGCTGTAGATCGCCAATCGCCAAAGTTTGAGCATCACTCGATAGATGTGGACAGAACACAATACTCAGTACAAGTTTCACCAAAAAAAAATTGAAGTAATAAAAATTATATATAAGTATCTACTACGTATACAGTATTAGTATTGAATGTCAAACCCCAAGGCAACATAATTTTATCGATGTCGATGAAAACGAGATATCGTTTTACCTATTTATCTTTGAGTAATATTGAAAAAAATATGGATTAATTTTATGTTTAAAATATGAATTAAAATTTTATCAATATCGGATTACAATGTACCACTCGTGGTCATAGGTTTCTTGTATAAACACGTGGTAGTTTCAGTGATAAATGATATATATTTTTTTTTTATTCACCTTTTTAAATAACTTTTATGCCTTGGCAAATGTCAATTCCATCGTACCCTAAACTTACATTGTACAACACTAATATATCACCAAATCACCAATATATCACTAATAATAGGTTGGTACGTATTGGTATATATCAGCCCTAATGAGGGCTCACGAATCTGTACAAACGCTGCTCGTGAATTAGGTTCTCTTAGTACCCTAAAGTAGAACATAAGAACATGTTCAGATCGGGAGGCCTCAGTGAGGACTCTCGATCTGAACCCGTTGATTCTGGACCCACTCCACCCCATAGCCCAATGCAGAATCGCTCCACTTTTGTTTATGTTTTATTATATTTATTAATTTCTATATATTCGCATCGACATCGATTTGTCTGCGATGTGGGTACAAAGATTTCTTCCAATTTAAACATTTTGTATAAATCTATACAACTACAAGGTAAGATCGTTTACGACCCACTACATTACATAGTTTATATTAACTATGGTTTATATAATAGCTTTATAATATATATTAACATAAAAACAACACAACAACGCGCGGACGCGTTAGAACCGGTTTCGCGAATGAGCATCTACCTGTTCATTCGCGAAACCGGTTGTTATATAATGACAGATTATATAACATCACATTAAATGACAGAATATTTATATGACAGACTCTGACAACCCTCAATCATTACCCGAAACACGTTGATTTATTGTCATTTTTCTGTGAAAGTGACGTAACTCGGTCGTCATGGATAAGTCCAAATAAACCGCCAGTGAATACTAGTATACCACAACGCGATAAATAAAGAGTACACCTCTCTGTAAGGGCATTCCCTAGGGCAAACCTTCGGAAGGTACGCCATTAATTGTCCCATACAAAAGTAAACATATAATTAACCAAGAAATTATCATTTCAGGCCTCTGTATAAGACTGTTGGCCAAATTTATGTAATTTTTGGTGAAAAGGTCACATTAATGTGTCATTATAACCAGCATTTGCATAATTCGTATTTGTATGAGCGCATATGTATGACAAACACATGAATACATGCAAAGTTAACAAACTTTGTTAATATTCAACATTAAACAAATGACTGCCTGACCCAAATACGATCTGTAGGAATAAATACATGTTGAGATTATAGGTAGATTCTATAAAAAAGTTTACGATATTATACCATCCGCTTATGTCCACTAATGGATATTGGCTTCTTCCTAGGCTTACCACAAGGGCTTGATCTTCAACCTAGCTAGCTACAACCGGCCAACTTCTTTAAGTCGTCAATCCACCTGGCCGAAAGGCGTGCAACACTACGCTTCCTGGTACGTGGCCTCTATTCGAAGACGGTTATCTATCCTACGTCAAATATCCTATTTTCCCAATGTACGTACGTGTTTCGGTAGTGAGTGAAATATTTCAGAGCCCATTCCCATACCATCCTCTCCCTCCCCATTTTCCCAATACATCTGCAAAGGTAGGCAGCGCATCCGGGAGCGTGCCAACGTTTGTCATTCTAGATTGATGTTGGCATGTATCACGGATGTCTATGGACGACAGTCTCCAATTACACCATCAGGTGGACTGTATACTCGTCTGCCGCCTTTTTTTCTATAAAAAAAATATATATATAACTTGCCCATTGCCACTTCAGGGTGCTAATTCTATAAACTACGTGTGTTTTTTTAATTTTTTGATGAATCTTTTCTTTGCGGATCTTAGTTTGCAAAGAAACTTCGAGCATAGCCCTCTCCATAGCTCGCTGTACGAGTTTGACCTTATGCATTGGGCCTACCGTCAGAGGCCACATCGAATCCTAGCTTACCAGAATGACTACCACAATCTTTGGGGCCTAAATAACGCCTAAAAATTGTGAAATTGCCAACTCGCAATAGGCAGAATGGCGTCTTCTGACCTCTAATCCTCTAATGCATTATTTCTTAATCTTTTTAGTGTCACGACCCCCTGAAAAGGCCAAAAATAAAGTAGATAACCTCACGACCCTCTTACTAATAATTAAGTATTAACCGTTTTTACCGTTTTTTACGGTTTTACATTTGATTATAATTACTTAATTAATAAAAGCACTTTGATTTTTCCCAGACCAACTGCGATTCCCTGTATAGGTATGTGTTCGCGATCCCGCAGTTGGAGAAACGGTGCTGTAATGAATACAAAATATTGTCTTCTAAAGAAACTCTACTGTTATTAATAATCTGTTTAATTGATTATTAACAATCGATAAGTGATTTATGAAATCTTAAACCGTAACAGTCATGCTACATACTGTAAACCATCTATAAAAAATAATTAAATGGAATTTTACGAGTTAAATTAGGGGCCGTAAATGACCTTTACTAAAGTGATCTTTTGTTAAATCTCTAAAAGATTCACTTTCAGATCATTATTGAATAGTTTAATGGGTAATTAAAACGCGTCTACAAGGACTACATTTATTTAAGAGGTCGTTTCAGCTCTCATTCATTATGTCTGCCATTGAAGTGACTTGTTTGACCGGTGTTTTGTATGAGCAGCTATCATTGTCGAGAGAACGGATTCATACATTGCACTACCAAAATACAGAGATGTAGGGTTTTTTTTTCGGAATGGCTAAATTGTTGTGGCCCTAGTGGCCTTTCAAGAGTCACCGGTCGTGTTTAATTTAGGGCGAGCGCAGAAGGCGCTCAGCCAGGAACAAAAGAACAAAATGTGTGTTGCAATGAGCCTAAGGGCTCCCCCGCCGGTAATTCGGTGGAAAGAACGAGCCTCGACTTAGGGCGTTGCATTGGGGGATACCGCGGGATCGCGAGTCGGTGAGAAGAGCCCAGGCACGTGCCGATACCTGGTAAAAGTGTTGGTTGAGGGCCGGTGTGTGTTGACGATGTAACGGGGGGATGTCCACGTCTCCGCCGGCGGGGACGGTGTATCTGTGAAGTCTGTGAGTGTGGTGTAAGAACCGCTTTGGCAGCAGTAATTGGGTCGTCGGGGTCGTCTAAGACGAGCCGTGGACGAGGGTAGCGGGGAGGGGCACTCCTATCTGGGTATTAGGTGAGGGAGGTAACGTTCAGGGGGTTAGGATGGTGCGAATTCGCGTCATAGTAACGTCGGGCGGTGTCTTTCACGTATTTGACGATGGAAGGAAGTTCCAAGTCCTTATGGAGGTCGACATTGCGTGAGTACCATGGGGCGGCCACGACCTTACGCACGAATCTACTCGTATTTTGAAACAGAGATGTAGACATTACGGCATTAAAAATGATGCACTTGCAAAGCGCTCAAATTTAACAGCTGTCAATTTGGTCTGTCATTTGGCGGTAAAAAACTACCAATAACGTATAAACCGAACATTTTTTTTTCTAATTAAACTGAAATAATAATAATGATATTTTGCGGTAAATGCGTTTCCGTAATTGATAATTGCGTAAGTAAATAAAGGGAATACTCTTAAAAACATAATTATTATGACTTCTGTATCTTGACAGTAACATTTTTTATACCACTGGTATCACTCATGTACACATTTTTGTCCCAAGGAATTATCCATCTAAGTACTTTGATTGATAGATATCAGACCACGTGACCGTAGTCATAGTTACGTTGAGATTACTTAATTTACTTAGGTTGTAAATAGTATCATGTATCAATAGGTTGTAGTATTCCTTTCCATTCCATCAACCTACGTGTCTGCACATGCAGTCTCTGCACTACCTTGAATTTTTGAACAGATTTTTGAACAGATATAGCAAAATTGATTTCTATTTATTGATCTCCTAAATATTGAATACTCAATGGAATCAGTAGAATATTTTCCGCATATCTAATTAGAGTCGTGATATCAATGAATTATATATTATAACATATGTTGTCGATGTATGTTTAATGTATTTGGCAGAATTAAGAATATACGATAGATAGCGGTTCAACATTTAAATGTTGTACAGTAAAGAACACTTACTTATTTATTTACTCTTGGAGGGTAGATTTTTAAGTGGACTATAATTTTAGGATTTTATTTATTATTTTCGATTAATTGCCGCAGCCGTACAATAGTAAAGCTTCACTGACCTGAAAGCTGTCTGGTGCACCGAAGTCTTCTGCCGGCGCCGACCCTTGGTTTTCCTGCGTTGGCACTGAACTGGATACTACTGACTCCTGGATACTACTGACTACTGGATACTACTGACTCGTCGCCGTTCACAGCGACATCTCTCTATTTAATACCACTTCATTGAGACCTGCTAATAAATCAATGAAGCTGGTTCTTGACAAGCGGCGGCAATCAATCGCTCGTCCAACTATTATTATCATTATTGGACAAATTATTGAGCTATTAAGGATAGAGAGAGTATTTGCGGTTAGTTAATTATTCTCGTATCCTTCCATATCCTCTTTCGATTGTAATTAAAATTATAACCGAAAGAGTCTCTATAAAAATTTTCCTTCATTTTAATGTTTGAGTTACAATACAGCTTTTTTTTTTTAAAAAAACAGGCTGCAGACTAGCATACAGTCCACCTGATGGTAAGTGGATACTGTCGTCCACAGACATCCTCGATACATGCCAACATCAGTCCAGAATGACAAATGTTGGCACGCCCCCGGATGCGCTGCCCACATTTGCGGATTAAGGAATGGATTGGGAGAAAGGGTTGGGAAAGTGGGGAGGGATAGGTTGGGATGGGAATGGGCTCTGGCCTATCTCACTCACTGCCGAAACACATACGTACATTGGGAAAATACGATAAAGTAGGAAATACCAGTACATTTCAAGGTAATTCTAGCTTTCAGCATTTATATTTCAATAATCTCCTATTTATGGTACATGAAGATATATTTTTTCACACGTACACAACCACATAACTTAAACAGCTAACGACCAACGGTACAACCATTTACCCTAGAAAAAATCGTCATACGACATTCTTTCATTACGCACCTAACACAAAAAGTTATGGCGAGTCAAGCCTAAGGGTCTATAAAAGGGTATCTCTAATTCCCCTCGCGCCCTTAGCACAGCGTTTTGATAGTCTGCGGGAAAAAAAAAAGAAATTTAAGGTAATCCAACCTACGTCAACCACAGGGGATTATACCCTAATTTGGCAAGACACACGGCGGATCCACCCTTTGGGGATTATTTGCTACATTGTGCAATTCTGTCCGAGTTTATTTAATATTTCGTGTCAGTGCTAAGATGGACATGAAGTTCGGTTATGCGTGTCGATTATATGTATTAAATCAGATGAAAGGTGCGGATAAATCAAAGTGCAGGCATTTGACGCTTAGAGCCAATTTGAATTCAGGTGTGCATATTAGCGTCCAGTAGGTATTCTTGGAAATTTAGTAGCAAGAAGTACAACCACAATACTCGAACGATAAACGACAATACTCGAACGATAAACGACAATACTCGAACGATAAACGACAATACTCGAACGATAAACGACAATACTCGAACGATAAACGACAATACTCGAACGATAAACGACAATACTCGAACGATAAACGACAATACTCGAGAGAGTATCGTTACACGTCTTCCAGACAACCTTCGACAGGCAAATGTGATTCGAAAAAACAGTGAAAATAAGTAAAATCACATCTATACACTAAAATACACAACATAGTAATACTAATGTATATTAGATTATTTACGGAATTTTTTAACTCTTATAAGAGGGTGAATGAACAACTACGTATGGAAAAGGAAAAGATATTCTCTAAATAAGAGTGTTATTTGTAATAAAAGAAAACTCAAACGGTCGATCACAAAAATTACAACATCGCAGAAAAATTCTTGCTCTTTTAACAATTTCGCATTTTTCAACGTTAAGATTTTTATTTACATTTACAACAAGGCAAATATACAGGATACTGAGAAGAGAAAACCGAGCCAGAGGACTACGCCAGAGGCCTCCTTTCATGGCAAGATGAAAAAAAGTTCATATGAAGTTTTTTTGGATAGCGTCTTGTTTCGGAGATATGAATTTGTTCTACAAAAATTTTGATATTTTTTGACCGTGTTGTGTCAGCCGACATTAGGATAGCATCACCGCATCTCTTCAGGTGAGTATCGTAAAAGGCGAGTAAGAGATTACAAAGCCGCTACCACAAGCCCTGAGATACTACGCCACCTCTAAAATGTGGACTTGCCAACGCGCTTCACCAATGTGTCGTTTCAAGGCCATACATACATCCCTCGTGCACAAAACCATGTACATTAGAAAGCCCGTGTCTTGCAGCGGACGATAAGAGGGATGGTTACGATTAGTATATAGGACTCCGACGTTCTACGAGTGTCACACTAAATAGTAAGAAACACACTACACACACTACAGAATACACTACAGCACACCGATTTATCGGCAGCCCGTCTTTTTCAGTCAAACTTTTGTTGCCATTACCAAAAATACAAATATACGGAAAATATTGAACTTAAAATTACTTCAGGGAAATATTATCCAATACAAAAGGAATCTCTTTTTATAGTGGAGTGTAAGCTTTCTCGGCCGGTATCGATATTAATTGAATCTTCAGGGCTACTTGGCCGGCGTCTTCTGGAATCTCTTCTCTTTCTTCCAAACGTTTCGTCAACAACTGCGGTTGACATCTTCGGTGGCGGCTGCGTTCACTTTCGGAGAGATGTTATCTCTCCGGCTTCTCGAGCGCAACTGACTCGACGACTGTGGCGCATCGATATTTATAGTGGACGAGGGTAATTGTGATTGTGCAGTGTGATTCAATTAATATGAATCTTTTTTTGTTTATAATAATACTTCCACAATTTATAAATACCAGAATAATATTCTTCAAAGATTCTACCCACTTACAAAAAGGCAAATTGCACGATTTTCCTTCCACATAGCCCGTCAGTGTATGGAGATTGCACACAAACATTATTTAAAAAGATAAAACGCGTCATGTAGCAGCGTTTGCGGCGAAACTCGATTGTAAGTTAAAAACCATTCTCTTTTACCTGAATACATCATTATGGTACACGTGTGGCCACGATGAAATATATTTACACATCAGCGTCGGTCGCAGGCTAAACTTGGCAAGAATCATGTTCAATGAATGTGTTCTTCTGGTAAATATCGAATGTGTGATACTTGAAATTGTCTATCTTGAGCGGAACATTCAACTAGACAAGTCCAACTTCAGCTGGAGTGTCAGAGGTATTCTGCAATGATAAATATAAATCGAAGATCCTTTGACACCTCCTACCAGTTACGATGTAAATACGGCGCCAAAACGTGGATTCTAACGATCAGCCTCATCCATAAGTTTGTCGTGTTATCCTAAGAGATATAGCTAAAAGAGGGTAATCAACTTCTACTAGAGTGGAAAGAGGTAAGTTACAATAGCTCCTTATAATTTACAGAAAACCTTACAAAATTTTAGAAAGAGGAAAACTAGTACGATACTTAAACAAAGAGTCTGTAAATGTCTGTTTCTAAATTCACGAGCACCAAAAACTCACGGACAGGCTGTAGGAGAGGCGGCGCTTAGCAGGGCGCACGCCCAGAGTGATGAAGAGCGGGCACTACCGCCGACTGGAAACAGCGGTCGGACGGGGCGATGGCGGTCAGGCGCAAGAAGCTACGCCCAGGTAGAGCATCAGCGCCCACGGAGCGACGGAACGGAGCTGTGGCGGCCGGCGAGAGTAGTCACCCAGATGTTGGTGTCCAGGATATCTGAGTCCCCGGAACAGGCGTGTGACTTCTTCCAATACGTCTTCCCTGATCGCTCTCCAAACAAAAACTGTCCGTTTGGCGCCTTAGATTTTTCACCCTTTTTTTCTTGACAGAATTCTCATGAATTTACGAATTTTTGAATATCAGTTTTTATCATCTCAAACATTTTTCCAGCCAGTGCTATTCTTCGTGTAGATGGGTAATGTGTTACAGAGGTTATAAATATTGAATTAGAATACAGATATAAAAATATATATTAAAAAATACAGAGTACAAAATTGAGCTAATGCAACAAATGTTACAAGTTCATTCAGCAATTTGTGAAGAGAACTGTTCACCGAGTATTTGCGTTAGATAAAATCCTACATGTAGAGATTTGCAACAAATAAAAGTCACAGCAATAGCTAATAGAATCAGTATCTGAAAGAGGCAATTGGCAAGTCATATCTGCTTTAGGTCCGACTACCAATGGGGTAGATGAACGAGTCTTTGGATGTAGACCACATACCGGGAAACTCAGTGTGGGGCGTTCCCCGGCCAGGTCGACCACTGAGGTAAATCGGCATCGGGAGAGACCTATATCCCGCAGTGCAGAGATGGGTTGATTGATGGTGTTATAATAATGGAGAATCTCATCTCACCTAACACTTTATTTTTAATATGTCATTAGTTTCATAAGTTTCATAATCATAAGTTTCAAGCGATTTTTATATTCTAAATTGTAATCATATTTTATCTATCCTGCTTCTTTTTTTTTTCCTTATTATTAATTGTTAAAATTTTATTTCTACTGTTATTAAGTGTAAACTATTTTTATGCAAGTTGTGTTCGCATTTAGAAGGCCGTTCAGCCTATCATGATATTATGTTTTGTTGCTGTTATGTTTTATGCTGCTACGTCCAGTTTGTGAACCGTATATAAAAAAAAAAAATTAATTAAATTCTAAAATCAACTGCCCACACGCCGAAATTTGCTTCCAAAGGGCATTGAAGAGTAATCCATTTGGTTTCCCTCTAAAGTGTCCTATTAATCTGTCCCAAACTGTAATATTGCGCTAAAGTAGTGAAGTGTTTGATGCGAGCGCTTGGCGGCGCGCCAGGCGCACTCAACTCACGCCAGTATTAACGTATTACAAGCATTTTGTAATTATTATGAATGTTTTTACCTAATTACTTTAAGTTCTATTTCATATTTTATTTTGGATAAGGTCGGCACACTTCTCCGGCTGTCCGTGGGCGTGTACATGCTGACAGAATGTCAGTGCTGTGGATTATGTGCAGCGTTTACTGAGCCAGCTCCGTTTTGTTGTCGTGGCACACAATATACTTACTCATATATTTCATATTTTAATGTTTAATTTGATGTTAACACTATATTTAATGTTTTGCTTGCATGCGTGTAACTGTGTTGTGATTATAAATAAAACATACATCTTCTTTATTTCTAACTAGCTGTGTCCGGCCACGCGGCGCTGTGGCTGCCCAGCAGATGGCGCTTATCCTGTGTTTACCTGTTTTTGGGTAAAAAGCATGTTTTTTTACCCTGTGATTGGTGTATATAAAAACCTTGTGTATATAAAAACACGCGCGTATTCGAATGCAACGTTGTGTTAAAATATCAAAGCAATCGGTGAAGAACTTTCGGTGATTTAAGATTTTGAACAAACGAACGTTTACATTTTTATTTATATAGAAGATTAGAATTGCAAACTAACATAGCAAAGTCATAAATTATATTATTCTGAACTGTTATTGGAATAGAATGGAATAGAATAGGATGGAGTGGGATGGAAATGAATGGAATGAAGTCACGTGAAGTTAAGTGAAACGGAGCGGAATGTGTTGAGATGAAGGATCGAATGAAATACCATAGCATACCATCAGCCTATGTCTCCCCACTGCTGGATGTAGACCTCTCCCAAGGCTCGCCACCATACATGATACTCTTCTGATTCAACCACCACGGACGAATTTCTTTAAGTCGTCGGTCCACGTGGTTCGAGGTCGGTGACTTTAGTTGTTCAGCCAATGTCTTCGTTTCGAATGTAATCCCACAACGAAACTCCGAGCATAGCTCTCACCATGGCTCGCTAAGTGACTTTGAACATTCGATTTTTTTCCGAATTTGGATAACTTTTTACAGAGGGAAACAATCAACTCCGATGAGGCAGTGAAAAATGTTTTCAGAGAATTCATCGATTGTCATCCCCCGAAGTTCTATAGCAGAGGCATTAATTAGCTTCCATTAAAATGGCAAAGTACAAAAAAGAATGTTTTTTTTCCATATAAAACGGCAATTTCATAGGATATACATGCAAAGCATTGCAACCAGCCCTTTGAGTATCCACTGTTGGCCACGGACCTCCATATGAACATTATCTTGTGCATGTAAGGCCTTAAAACACCAGGCTAGCCAAAGCGAGTTGCCGAGACCACTCTGTTAAAGCCTGTGAGGGCTTGTGGTTATCCCGCTCTGTTATCCCTTAGTCGCCTTTGCGACACCCACGGGATGAGATGGGATGGGGTGGTGCTATTCTATAGCCAGCCCACACCACACGGGTATACATATATATTTTCATACATATGGAGGTTTTATAGCATATTTTTATATACTTTTTCTGTCTGGTTGTAAAACGTAATCTCTGTAACAGTTTTTTTTTTATAAAATCTCTCTAATATGACATATATATCATAACCGTAATATTTGACACTTAAACCAAATTCATTACAATACCTAAAATTAATTTATTCATTCCATCATTTCCTTAAATTTCACTGCCTACATTACAATTTTTATCAATAAAATCTTCATGTAAACAGACACAGATGTTACAACATCGGCGATTCGCCCTCATCGTGGAAATGTGACAATTTGTACCGACTCTGTCTCTCTATGTAATGTGATTGTGGACTGACGCTTACAAAGGTTATTGCACTTTATGGATAGGGCATATTTTGTTTATGGAAATTATTCGTAAAAATAAAGCTGCCATAGGCCCAGGGTCTTCCTAAGTTGCCGCCTACGTCTACACCTCACTGGGATTTTAACAAGCGGAATCCCCCCGGTGAGAAGAATTCTGAGGCGGTGCTACGGAGCAAAAGAGCCACTTCGGGGACCTCTCCGTATTGGCGAACAGAGCCGCAATCACCCATCAAATTCCGGTACCGTTTCCTCCGTACTTCGTAAAGAGGAACGCGAGATGTTCCCGCCAGCATGGCGTTTTAGACCGTACATCTCTAATGCACACGACAATGTCACAACGTGCGTGTGTTATTTAGTGTGATGCCACTACTGTTCAAAGAGTTAGAAGTTAGAAGTTTAGTTCAAGCTAGCACTAGTTAGAAGGTCTACAGCACGTGACGTCACGCGCTTTCTCCCAGGCTTACGCATGTAACTTACGTAAGTTCTCCTTGTAACTTACGCGGACGGACGGTCTCTCCCGCGCCTGCGACGTACTTACAGCACACATTCCTTGGGCGGCCTCTAACCAAAACTTTACACGGTTTTAGTTACCTTGTTAGCTTATGTCCAGCAGTAGCTATTGAAAGGGCTGGTTGCATTGCATTTATTTGTATCAATCTACCCTGATGTGTAAGTGTGATGTGATACGAAAGTGTAAATTGAAAAGATTACGCATTCGTAATTTAGAAAGTACTGAACAGCGATATAGACCCAGACTGCAATACAATGCAACCAGCCCTTTCAGTATGGCCACGAGCCTTATGCTCATTGTCTTGTGCATGAGGAAAGAAACGTGACGCTAACCAAGAGGGTTGGCGAATCCACTCTTTTAGAGCTGGTGTAGTTCCTCATCACAGCAAACCCAGACTATTCACCATTAAGTAAATAAATAACGTCACACTCGATTGCCTGTGACTAACACGACGCGTGCAACAACTAGACCCGAGCAAACAAATGACTGTCCGACCGAGGATAACAGCCGGGACCTATTGCACAGCGGGCAGGGACACTACCAACTGGGCTAATTGAGGGGTCTAATAACAAAGACGGCAAAGTCCCATGTAATGCCAAACACCGATTTTCATTTTATTGGCTTTAGCAGCACTTTTCTCACTGAGTCACATTGAAATATATTAAAATTATGTTTAGTGGACTTTTCCGCCTTTGTTATTAGACCCCTGAATACCTTTTTAAGCTAATACCAGTCAATTAACCAAGCCAATAAAATGAAAATCGGCGTTTGGCATTACACGGGACTTTGTCGTCTTTGTTATTAGACCCCTCAATTAGCCACCAAAGTCGTGATATAGTGATTTTTTTTCAAATTCGAAATGATCTCTCTCTCGTTCGTGAGGTCGTGAGTTCAAATCTTTAGCCCGTACTACTGAGTTGCTACTTAAGTACGGATAACATTAGCGCGGTAAAGGAAAACATCGCGAATAAACGCGCATGCTCGATAGTTTTCGAAAATCTGGAGATGGTTTATCCACCACGAATTCGCACTGATCCGCTTAGTTTATTATGGCCCGAAACCCCATAATTATTCCAGGGAGGCACGTGCCCTGCAGTAGGACGTAATGTTGCCAGATCACCAGGATTTCTGGAATTGACCCGGTGTTTAGTTCTTTGTGCAATGTCCAGGAATTTAAGAAGATTATTTCGGAACTGTATGATAAAAAATATTATTGCATATTTTATTGTAGTCGAACAAAGTTATCGACTTCTCAGATCCGCGGAAATGATTCTGATTCACGAGTTGTAATACTTACTTACTTAATTTTGTCAGTACTTTGGTCCTTGTGGTTGGTTTTTAATAAAAAGTAAAAACGTGCTTCAATCAGCGCAAACGAGGGCGTGCCAACGTTTGTCATATTGGACTAATGTTGGCATGTATCGCGGATGTCTATGGGCGTCAGTATCCACTTACCATCAAGCGGACTGTATGCTCGTCTGCCGCCTTCGTCCATAAAAAAAAAAGAACCGCATCTACAGAACAATCTCCAATTCTCATCTGCGTCTCTCTAATTCACATTTCCACGGCCAAATAACTAATGAAAAATGTCGCCGGTGCCCGGAGTTTTACGAGTTATCCAGATTCCGCTTATGAAAACCTTTTGTTTATGTCTCCTGTCTCATTCTATCCGGGCATGTTGTTAATGTAAAGCCGAGTCCACACTGGGCGACAAAACAAAATGAAAAATGAAATAAAACCTTCACAAAACTAATAATTTAATTTTTCTTCTTCCTATATGGCAATGGCACATTGTGGTAGAGTTAAGTATTCTTCGGACTTTTTGGCTTAATTGTAAAAATTGTGTACGTATTATACGTATTGTGTATTATACGTTTTGCGGTTTAATAGTGATAGTTTATTAAACTTCAATGTGTTTTTTGTGTTTAATGTTTGTGATAATCAAATAAAAGTATAAGACTGCCTTTTTCATGTCCAAGGAGTCCTCTTCTGTGCTCAGTAAACCTACTTTCAATTTATTGAGCGACTCCTAACTTACTTCGACGGGAATAGACATTGATGACGGGATACGTTTTAAACATTGAAATTAACAGTTGCGAAGAAAACTTGACACTGGCACAATGTGATAATTGCACCATTGCCACATATAAAAGGAAAAAAAAGTATTCTTCGTAAATAACAATTTCGAACTCAAAACATTTTCAAAACGCATTTCGTCAATGTCCAGTCCCATCGAAGTAAGTCAGGAGTCGCACAGTAAAATGATAGTAGGTTTACTGAGGACAGAAGAGTAGGACGCTTGGAAGCACACGAAAAACGTAATCTTTATTTGAATATCATTAACATTACGCACAAAAAACATTTTGATGTTTAATAAACTTTCACTATTAACTCACAAAACACATTTTTTATAACAATCAAACAAAACTCGACTTCACTATTCGAAATCCCTCGAAAAAACACAAAATAATTTAATTTTCTCCTACTTGCTCGGAAATGGCTTCATTATTTTAAAAAAGGATTATGTCAATCGGCTCTTTTCTGTACGCATGCCAGAAATTTTCAAACACGACAATAATAGAGATTGCTGGACAGTAGCGAGGTTATTTTTAGTGCACTCTAACATAAAGTAGGTTTTTTTAGGTACACGATATTTATTATTATAAAGGCTGAATGTGCATTTATTTTTAAAACTTTAAAAAAAGAACAAATACGGAGCGCAGTCGAATTGGCGCGAATGAAAAACAGATACCTACTCTGTATTGTGGATGTCATGTTCACATAAGTTTATCACAATTTTAAGTTGTCTAATAAATAATGAGTACTAGTTCGTTGGAAGGTGAATTAGATTTAACGCCACCAGACATAGCTGAAGAATCAAAGATACTCTCTGAAAACCTGTTACCACCGAAATCGAGAGATAAATATGAAAAGGCACATGAAGATTTCATCAAGTGGAAAACTGAAAAAAGCGAAGTCTTTCTCGGAAAACTTCTGTTTCTTGAATTAATTTGTTCATTGTTTCCTCGGAAATTAGAGAAAAATACTATACAAGTCTCGGCCGAAATAGCAATTAACGGCTTCGTTTATTTAAAAAGGACTCGGCTTCGCCTCGTCCTTCCAATATTACTCGGCCGTCAATTGCTTTATTTTGGGCCTGGACAGTATAATGTACTATTAATGAGACGTAGATATTTCATGCTTCTTTTTTCGCCTTTACTTAAAATTGTATAGAGGTTAGTTTGAAACACTCGGTCTAAGATCTAACCTATTTATATTATTTAAGGCTCTGATCTTTTTTTTATATTTTCAAAGAAAATTGAAATACTATGTATAAAGAACTACGTGTTGATTAATTCTCAACCAGCTCATGATTTACGTTTAGTGTGAAATTGTCCTAAAACGAGCTTTTAAGTGTAATTGAAAAAATAATGTAAGACATCTTGCAAACATTAAATTATAATTAACTGCCGCAAATGGAATGATAAAAGCTGCATTTTGACAATAAACAGCGATACTACCTGGATGATAATAATTCTTTCTATACCCTGAGGGATGCAAAGGGTCCCTGAAGTCATAATTTCCTGCAAACAACGCTGCATACTGATAAACTACGGAAGTATGACCATATACTTACGGCAGTATTCGATATACGAGCTCTATCATCGCTCACTGCTGGACAAGGGCTGGACACATTGTCATGTGATCAAGGGATGTATGGACTTAAAATGCCACGCTAACTAAGCACATGTCCTAGATTTTTTTCAATTCTCTGACGTGGGTTTCCTCACTCATGTTTTCCTTCACTGCGAAACTCGTGATAATTGACAAATCTATAGTTAAACAGTAACTCAGTGATACAGGGCGGGGTATGAACTCACGATATTACGAATGTTAGTCTAGAATAGATACCCCTAGGCTGTCATCGCTCGTAAACTAAATCTAGGAAAACGTCGTTCAATTTTCCGATTAAATCTAATCGTGTCGAAAAATCACACAGCCCTTTAAGAATTTAAATCCAAACCAGGCTTCTATGCAAATATCCGGCCTAAATTACAGATTTGGAAGATAGCATACACAGTAAATAATAACAACAGTAGACTAACTTTGTCCGAACTAGCGCTTGAAACTCGCCTCACGCACACAGACGCAATGCTTGTATTGCACATTGCAGATTTACTAAGACCACGTTCTCTGAGTTACATAGACGTAATAACATAAAAAACTCATGCTATCACAACATATTTTATTTATTTATGAGAAAGTATGAATGAAACCATGAAACTCATTAACAGTCAGTAAAATGTCAACAAGCTAGCAAATATGGTTTCTTCGCAACCAAGTACGAGGTCGTGGTAAAGTAAAAGTATATCCTTTAACAAATCTACAATCAGACTATATTTTATTAAACTGTCAGTACAGTCTTTAGAACCCCTTAAAATATTTTATTATTTGATATATATTTAAAAAACCGCCTCCTTATTTTTAAAACCATGTAAAAATTAGGAATTATTTTAATAGGTACCACCTATTAAAATAATTCCTAATTTTTACATATAATAGTCCACGGTCGGTAGAGACAACTAGCCATAATTTGGGCCACTTTCATAAGGCTTGTATTCAAATGAGCAGCAAATAAATACTAAATGGGCAGCAAATCATCATCAGCAAAACAATAACTGAAGTAAATAATTTTAAATTATACTAAGAATGTCATCACCAAGACATCATTCAGTACTATTTCTTCATTGTCGCCAGAGAACCTACCTTTAAATTTCTTACCAATTATTTGCTGCCCATTCAATATTTTTTTCTGCACATTTAATTATTTCTCTTAAAAAACATGGCTATAAAATATTACGGTATCTTATTGTTATGACTAATTCACATAAACGACTTTTTATAAGTTTTACAGACCAATCTTAGGTTAGATACCTTAGTAACAACTTTTGTACAGAGTGTAACTGGCCACAATTCCTGAAGCCTGTAACCATGGATTCTGCTCGTAATTCCGAGTTAATTGATATAAAAATATATACTTTTTTGTATGAATATAAATTTTTCGGAATTTGTAATATATTTAGCAAGTACGTATGAAAAAATAGCAAAAATTTTAAGAAAATCATCTTTGCAAATAAAGATGGTTCGTAAAATTTGTATGTCAATTAAAATTTCAACAACCAAGAACGCAGGCTTCAGAAATTCATTAACACTAAGGTTACCCACCGCTAATCTTTTGTACTGTGTCACGTATGGGCGTGAAATTGTTTCCTCTACCAATTTATACAATGACTTTTACTGGTGTTTGTGTTACATTTGTAATTTCGCGTCTGTATGGTGAATACAGATGTAAAGGTTCACTCAGACTGACAAGTGCTGTATTTTTTTAAAAAGAAATTCAGTAACATTGATGTTTATTAATATTATTTTTTATTTGTTATTTTTATTATTTAGTTGTTTTTTTTTATTTTTTCTTGAGTGTTGAATAACTTTATTTATTTAAAATTCTCAGTTCATGACTATATTTTAAATCGTAATTGTTTATATAATCCGTTATTTATAAGCATGGTTTTTAGATCCGAAGAAAATAACAAACACCAAAGTAATTAATGTTGTACTGTGACGATACTCAGGCGCCAGAGGGGATCTTATGAAAAAGATGTCACCCAGTATTTATCTCAGCAATTTATTTAGCAGTAACAGTATAATATAATAAAAAAAACACTGAAACAAAATGTGTTTTTTACAAATATATTGTTAAACCGCAGTATTACAGCAACATGCAAGCGTTTTATGAGATATTCACAAACATACAGACACACAAGGCTTTGCCAAAGTGTAATAGGCACGTCTTTACAGATTTGAAAATTAAACAGCAGAATGAATCAAAAAGCAATCGAATCAAAGAGTTTGGAGTAAATTTGAATTTAGGTCTTTTTTAGGTCACTTCTTAGGAATTTAGTGGGAATAAGCTCGGTAGACGACAATACTCGAAAGAGAATTGTTACAGTACGTAAGTTTATATCAATAAAAAAATAATTAATTAGAGCCAGACGTATCTTTTCTCGACTCTCATTCCTGATGAGTTATAAGAGGCTCTTCTAATGTAGTTATCGTGGAAGCTATGATCTCGAGGATAGGTAGAATCATTTTGTGGCTGATATTGTGATTAGCAACTGCATTAAACGTTATTAGAGAGAATGTTCTTCTTAACATCACACTGGGAGACTTCACTAAAAGTAAATGCAAAGAAGTCAGGAGTTGATAAGGATGAAAGACTTTGTAGTGTCCTATTTTGAACATCATTATCTAAGATGTCATATGAAGTGAAATGAGTATTAAGTATATCGATATCAAGATGACAAGATACGGCGTTTGGACGAGATTTACCGCCTTCTAGTGAACGTATGAAGTTCCAGACACACTCGTCTACCGTTTTTATAAAGTTTATTCTTAAAATAAACAACCTATTTGACGCACCGTGCCAAAGTCGGGCTTAAAATGGTTAATGTTAGGGTTCTTAAGGTTCATTAGAACTGACAGCACTCGAGCGCCTCAGCGCTCAGCGCTCATTTTTACATCACTAATATCTGACTCAGCATAAACTACATTGCTGACATTCCGAATTGAGTGGTATGGGAAGAGAAGTACAGGAAGTAGTATAATAAAATGAAAATTTTCCTTAGCCACTTAAACATCATTCATCAGAAACACTCCCTAATCAATCTCAGTTTCAAATGCACAAATGACAAATGAACAAACAGCATAAACCCATATTCATCGACCTATCAGGAAATGAAGTCAATCCTATCAATCCGCCGATGATTGGACGCCATCGATCCGCTGCGCTGTGATTGGATGAAATTATCTTCGTTACGTGAACTAATTGACAAACACAATTGGTAATAATAGCTAGTGATAAAGCCCGGTTTTGCGCGATTTCATTTTGAATTCAAATCACGCGTCTACGATGTGGCATTGGGCAAGTTGTATTTGCTACAGGACCGTCAACCGATGGCGTTCATTTTAGTTTCGATTGTCTACCGATGGGGTGGACGAGTTCCCGAATGTCGGCCACGTCAATACGTGTATTTGTAATAAATTACATTTTTGTTGTTTCAAATAAACTGTGTAGTTATTGTATTGACTTCAAATCATTACTTTCGTCGCCGGTAATGTTTAGATTGAAGTTGCCGAGGAATATTTATATTATATCCCGTATATTATTTATATTATATATATATTTATACTTGTATCCCGAAATTGGTGGATCGAAGTGGCATGAAAAATGTTATTATATATTTGAATCCCTAAATTGGTGGATCTAAGAGGAGGAAAAATTATCCATGGGATCCACCGGTGTGGATATCCATGTTAACGGGGAGGAATAAAAGATATTCTAGGAATGAACAGAGAGATATGACAAATTGTAATAACTATTGCGTTATTTCAGTGTCTCATTGTATAACCGCCTATTGATATTAATAAAGAGCTGTAAAGGAATTTGTGTTTAACCGAACACTTGATTGTCCAATAAAATGGACTAATCGATAGTCAAATTTATTTAATGGACAAGTGCCATTAACGTGGACAATAAATAACACAAACGATAAAGGCTAACATAAACATAGTTTTCCATCGGAATATTATCATTTGGTTCGCGCGCCTCTGATCCTTGTAATTACTCAGAAAACAAAATTACCCAAATTATACATTAGGTCCATCCATCACAAACGTCACGGATAAATTATGAAACAGCCGAGGCACATTATTAAGGAGAAACGGTATGGAAAGTTCGTGCAAATAGATTAAATATGCTGTACGCACACAGACGCATCATCTTTGCACGTTATTATTATCTGTTGCGACCTTACTAATCACGGTATAAAAATAATTTGATAGCACAGCAATTAAAATTCAATGTCCACTTGCATATAATAAAATGCAATATATACTACAGCGAGAGGTCATCGCCGTGTAGTCAACTAGACTATTATTATAATTAGCGTTAGGAATAGAACCGAGATTTACTTAATTTTAAGGAAATCTTATAAACTTATCTAACTAAAAAGTCAGCCTTTATAGTTTGCCAGTCAAAATGTGTCCACAACGAAATATTCCGACTTCTTTACTAACAGCATTTTTAAATAAGTATGAGTGGAATTTATGAGTTAGATTTATGAGTACACTACCGTGAAACATCTTGATACTTTCGCTTTACATATTGTTTCTTTACATCTATTGGATTCTGTAGATTTGTAAATCAATAGACCATATGTATGTTGGTATTGTTGAAAACAATTTAGAATTATCTACATAGTAATAACAGAAACTGTATTATGGAAATTTAAGGTTTCAGTAATTCATCATCATCATCATCATTTCAGCCCTTGGACGTCCACTGCTGGACATAGGCCTCCCCCATTGTCCGCCATTTAAACCTATCGGCAGCGACCTGCATCCAGCGGGTGCCCGCAACCTTTATGAGGTCGTCTGTCCATCTAGCAGATGGACGTCCTCGGCCTCGTCTGCCGGTACGTGGTCTCCACTCGAGAACCCTTCTGCCCCATCGGCTATCGGTTCTTCGAGCTATGTGCCCTGCCCACTGCCACTTCAGTTTGCTAACCCGAGAGGCGAGAGGCTTCAGTAATTATGAAATATCAAATTCGTTGTACCCCGACTGAAATAAGTCTATACAGCCAAAGACTTTTAGTTTCTTGTTTTTTTTCTTGTGGCTCATTGCAATAAGCAGATTATAACTCCATTTTATGTAATAATTTAAATATAATTGATACGAAAATTTAGATGTGATATTTTATTGTAAATATTTGCAAAAATATGTACTGCAGAATATATCTAGTCTGATATACTATATTCCCAGTCTGGTTAGAATTTGGAATCTGTCATTTTCACGTGAAAAATAAATGTTGTTTCTCATTCTGGCGCCAATCATTATTAAATATTGTACTATATTAAAATGGGCTGGAGTGATACGAAAGTATGATACGAATACGAAAAACGTATTGCTGTAATTGCATTACACAAAGTAGATATGGAACCAAATTTAATTTTTAAAACTGTCCATCCGCTTGTTATTAGCCGAATATTCGTGTACCGGGCTATTAGTACTTCCTTTATTAAACTATTGGCTATTAATGGTCCTGTGTTTGTTCCAGTAAATGGTTTAACCGTCTCGCGCCATTCGTACTAAACAGACGATTAAAACTGTGAAGGAGAGGATCCGAGGAAATGCCGTCCGGAAACAAAAGATTTTATCCAGAGAGATGAATATACTCGTAGCACCCAGAAACATGTTATCTATTTTAAAAGATGATTTAGGAGTGCTGCTTAGAAAATAAGTACGTACTAGTCATTTCTTAACTGATAATAAAAAGAAAAATAAGGTTGACAAATAAAAATAACTTCTTCGGCGGTATGCAAAGAGAACTCACAGACAAATTTTATTTATGGACGAGTAAATCTTCACCATTGAGGAATATTTTAACAAGCAGAATGATCGATTTTATTGGTAATAGGGTGCAACGTGGCCATTATCCGCCTTCAGTGGTGGTTTGGTGGGGTGTCAAGGAGTTATTGAACCATATTTTAGTCAAAAAAAGGTATCAAAACGACGGCTGAAGTGTATCAAGATATAATTCTTGAAAAGGTCGTAAAGGCTCTTAAGAATAACCTGTTCCATAACCAAGAATGGTCTTTCCAGCAGGAATCGGCACCAGGTCATAAGGCTCGCTCAACACAGGAGTGGCTGGAAAGGAATATTCTCGACTTCATTAAAGCTGAAGACTGGCCGTCATCTAGTCCCGCCCGATCTTAATCCGCTCAATTATGTTTTATGGTCTGTATTAGAGAGCATAGCATACTCTAAATGCCATGACAATACTGAAACCCTAAAACATCCCATAAGGGTGGCAGTAGCCAATTTTCCCATGGAAAGGGTGCGTGTTTCAATCGAAAACTGGCCACAACGTTTGAAAGATTGTATAAAAGCAAATGGTGACCATTTAGAATAAATATTATCTATTTATTTCTAAAATAATACAAATTCATCTAATAAAATGATAATGTAAAAATAAAATATCAATGTTTTCTTTGTAACATTAGTAATTATGTAATAACATGTTTGTATTTATTATTTCTATTTGTCTACCCTCGCATACTTTTTATTATCAAATCGTAGGTTGCAAATACAAGTCCAATGCAATTCAATGCAACACAATACAACTAGCCCTTTCAATATCCACTGCTGCACATGGGCCTCCCCATGGACATTGTCTCATGCATGAGGAATACAAGTCCAAGTAGTACAAGTCCGAGTAATGCAAATTTTCTATCATTTATATAGAAAGAAAGAAAGACAAACAACTTATTTCCTGCATACTGTGACAAATTTGTGACAAATGTGACAAAACAGATACAAAATGAGAAAATATATATACCTAGTTGCGTCACTGCAACAGGAAATATGCATAGACTGCACTGTCATCAGCACACTGCACCACTGATATTCTGTCAGATTCCTGATGCGGACGGACGTCCCCGCAACGGTTGGAGGCATAAGATAAATATAATATAGAATGTACTTATTTTTTTAATGGCGCTAAGATTACTTACTGTGTATTTTATATCTATACCGTGGCAGCATTTCAGAGTAAATATTTATTCAAATAGCAACACTAGGGAGTAAGGGATGACAGAAGTAAGGGTGCAATTAGCAAGAACAACACCTGGGGTGTTCTTGGCTAATACATTATTTAAACCCTTAGAAATAATATTAATGTATTGCCAACGGGAATACTTATATAAGAACCTTTTAAGAATACCTTTTAATACATTTTAAGAAAATTTAAACTACATATTTTATAAAGTCCTAATTAATTTTAAGGAGAAATTAATTTAGTGGGTAATTTTGATTGGATAATTATGAGTGAAATAAAATAATTTTATTTCTTAAACTGTCTCTGTATTTTATGTGTGGTTAGTTAATAATAATTTTACCCCATTCCATCGTACCTCATCCCGTACCATCTAATACCCTTCCCTTCGATCCTATCTCATTCCATTATCAATTTCTACCTCCACCATTGAATACTTACTTCTTACTTCCTGTACAGCAGCAAACTGTAATTTTTTCCACCCACCGAAATACTGGAGATTGCATATCTCCTGTACTTTCTATCTGCACAGTATGTGCAGATGTGAAATTTCGCTATTGTGATTTTTTAAAAAAGTTTTTTCACCTCCGTAATTTTGGAACTACTGAACCGATTAAACTTAGAACTCAACCGAGCTATAAACGCAAACTATTTTTCTCCCAAATTTCGTTTCCAATTATAGTTAAACAACTTCCAAACAAAACTTGAAAAAAATGAATACGTATACTACGAGCTACGACGCGAGACGGAAGCGTTGTAGCGTTAGTTCTACGCCGTTGCTAGGAAGCTTCTAGAAAAGCTCTGAGAACACAATTACTATAAAAAATCCATATATCCTCAGAAGCCGTTAGTTGTATTAAGCAAAGCTCAAAGAGCGGAAACGGTCTACACAAAGGGGAAATAAGGAATATTTGCATAAAGCTCAAAGCTTTTTGACGGGGATCGTCCTGTATTATTTTGACGTGATAAGATGGCGCAACTTCCGGTTTGTTTATGGATAAAAAATATCCTGAGGGGCCACTATTATCCCAATGGGTTTAGTTGGGATTATATAGACTCTACTTTTAGAGCAATGTTTTTTAGAAAATAGAACTTGTTTAGGGACATTAGTTAGAGCCAGTTCTGGGGCCTTGCGGACAACTTAATAACTACGAGCATTCTCTATAAACAACTTAATAACTACGAGCACACTCTATAAACAACTTAATAACTACGAGCATTCTCTATAAACAACTTAATAACTACGAGCACACTCTATAAACAACTTAATAACTACGAGCACACTCTATAAACAACTTAATAACTACAAGCACACTCTATAAACAACTTAATAACTACGAGCACACTCTATAAACAACTTAATAACTACGAGCACACTCTATAAACAACTTAATAACTACGAGCACACTCTATAAACAACTTAATAACTACGAGCACACTCTATAAACAAACTACAAGCACACTGTATAAACAACTTAATAACTACGAGCACACTCTATAAACAACATAATAACTACGAGCACACTCTATAAACAACTAAATAACTACGAACACACCCTATAAACAAACAAAATTACTTAACATTAAGTTGGACATACCATGTATGTATTATATGTGATCTAAACATACAATAAAATCGAAATAAAGACATGAAATGCTTTTTTTGAAAAAAGTGATTGCACAAATTATATAGAGCTCAAAACAACTTTTTTGGAATCGATAACATCATTAAACATAATCAATAAATATTTCGATTAAACCATTATAGCCACCATGAACAGATTTAGAAACCTTATTGCCATTCGCATTAGTTCTTTTTCACGAGCCTTCGTTGATGCAAGTACCGAATCACCGATGAAATCTTGGAGAATTAATGAAAAAGCATTTCCTCGTCCATATCTCACTCCTTTTCTGCGATAACAATGGGCGACACCAAACAACACTTAATTCGGCCTTTTGTGGTCCAATCTAATTCAACAGTTTGACAGTTGCGGTGGGGTGGAAAGGGGGGAGAAGGAAGGGGAATTACCGTAGATTTAGATTTATTTTTATTAACAGCAAATTCAACTGTAACCTGTACTGTAACAGTACTCTTTCGATTTTTTTCTTTTCATATATGGCAATGGCGCAATTAGCACATTCTGTCAGTGTCAAGTTTTCTTCATAATTAAAGTGAAAACAATTTAGTGGTCGTAGCGAAATTATTGTGGCTGTCACAATAGAAGCCAGTTGGGTGAAAGTTAAAGTTGAATCACGAGCTGTTTAGTAAAGCTGTAAGTAGGTTTACTGATGACAGAGATGGACTCCTTGGAAGCACACTGTCACGCCTAGTGCCTAGGGACAGGTAAATTAAAACAGGTTAAAATTAAGTTTGATAAATAAATAGTTTAAGGATATCGGAAATTTGAAGATGAGCCAAATCGTTTCAATATGACAATGTACGCTTTTAATAAATGCCAAAAAAAATCGACATGTATGCATACAAACTATATGTAGGTCAATAGGGCTCACAAAGCTCTATAACATTTGACTAAACATTTGTTTTCCACATAAAATGCAATGCAACCAGCCCTTTCAGTATCCACTATTAGACAAGGACTTCTTATGCACATTGTCTCCTACATAAGGAATGTACAGCTTCAAAAACCCACGCTAGCCAAGCTGGGTTGGAGAGTTCACACTTTTAGAGGTGATGCATGTGTGTAATAGCGGCTCTGTTACTCTTATTCACCTTTCACGACATCTTCGTGAATAGATCGATTGGTGCTAATCTAACTTTTGTCTAAATATTTGTTTTCTAAAACGTCCGTAAGGTAGCGAATCTTGCCCACTGGCGCTGCCATCGGCGTTTTTTATACCAATATTTTTATGTTTACCTTCTTATGCAATAAGAACTTACATAACGATTATTTTTTATAATCTCTACTAACCTTCCATGTTCCCACTGAAAGAGGAGGTCGACTAAAGCGAAGTGCAACGCATTTACATAAAATTTCACTTTTAAAATGCATGCGGTTAAAAAAATCCGTTCTTTACAGGTTAAACAGGTTTTGGGAGTTATGTTAAAAGAAAATGGAGAAGCATATTTACTTCTCTATCGGGGACATATTTATATGTCTCAACGGTTGGGTTGCGCCAACCATGGTGACGTAATTAATAAAAATAAAATTAAACCTCGCAATGTTTCGTCTGACGCTACTTCATAATAGTCACATAGTGAGTGTTGTGTGTCGAACTTTCGGAACTATGAAAACCAAATGCGGGTAGTTGATGAGAATCGCAACTCTCGACATGAACTACCCGCCTCTTCAGTTAGCTCGTGACGATGGTTGGTGGAACCCAACCAAAACGTGGAGTAAAATAAATAAGGTACACGTTAAAACTCGTTTAAGTAAATGTGTGGAAAACGCAAAAAATCTCTTTGTTTTTTAAATTCTTCGTTTTACACAAAGTGACAAAATGGGGATTTAATACACCACACAGATGGTGCGGTAGATTAAGATGTGGTTAAGATTAAGTAAAACATTTTATAATGAATAGTAGTAACCCATATCTAAATAGCATATTTTTGCGATTGCGACGACAAACTTTTTACAAAAATATTTTATGATTATAGGTTCTATTATAAGTTTAAAGATAGATAATATACTATCAGTTTGAAACCTCTCCAGCAGTCAGTCACCGCGCATGGTCTTCAGCTGTTCTCATCTAGCCACTACTGGCTAGTTTCGTCAATCCACCTGGCCAGATGATACCCCACTCTATATTATGTGTTCCCATTCAAGGACTCATTTAACCCATCGACTTCAGCTTTTCGATTCTTTGAGCTGTGTCGATTACTTTGGCTCTTCGTCAAATTTCTTCATTGCAGATTTTGTCCATAAAGGACATAAGAGAGTTTTTGGGAACTCGAGAAGTGAAGTTGAGTCTTGTTTGATGTATTATTAAAAATATGTATTTATGGGTTTTGTCGTTTCATAGTAATAGTTTATTAAACTTCAAAGTGTTTTTTGTGCGTAATGTTTGTGATAATCAAATAAATTCATAGGATTTCGTTTTTCATGTGCTTCCAAGGAGCCCTATTCTGTCCTCAGTAAACCTACTATCGCTTTACTGAGCGACTCGTGACTTACTTCGACGGGACTAGACATTGATAGGATACGTTTTAGACTTTGAAATTGTTAATTACTTGACACTGGCAGAGTGTGCTAATTGCACCATTGCCATATATGAAAAAAAAAACACAAGCAAACATTTGTCGATGATAATAATGACGACAATGTAATGTAACACAACAAATTTTATTCAAAAAGACTGCGTAGATATTGTTACTTACTTGAGTAAGTAACGAATTTATTTAATTATATAAATGAATCTTTTAAATAAAATGAATAAATGAAATAAACATTTATCTTCTCTCTGTCTCTCTGCTCAAACTCAATTTAACTATTTGAAGGGTGAAACTACACTGCACTTTTGCAAATTGGTGAAAGCATCACAAATGCATTTCTCATTTGTGTAGTTCACAGACCGCATGTTCTCAAGCACAAGTTCTTTCGCTTTACTCTTAGCCAGTTCTTTTATGAAATACCTCCCTTTGCCTCAGATATTGTCACTGCCCAAGTTGGGTTTAGATTTTAAAGTCAAATCTCTCCCAGCCACGCCCCACTACCACTACAAAACCACTTAATTTACTAAACACTCCACTTTACCCTATTGTCGACCTAAATAACACAAATGAAGTGACATGAGCAGTGACTAATTACTTCCAGTGACAGGGTCCGAAGTGCGTCGCAGTCATGGTGAGTTGAAACTCTGCCCAAGTGAAAGGGCGGGGCAAAAAGTGACCGGCGGTAAAGGCAGTTTTAGCGGTCGCGTGTTCTGATCAAATTGCGTAGCTGGAATTTAGCAACGGTATCATATAATGTGTAATTTATCATATAATTGTATTAATATTTTCTTAGGTTTTCGCGATTACTATACATAGCAATTAAACAACTTTTAACGGTTTAAATCGCGTATATTTGATATTATTTAAATCCCGACGTTATAAAAAAAATTTATAAAAAAAATATAAATTTATAAAAAAAAAATTTAATAAAAAAAAAAAAAAAAAATTCAGACGGTAGTTCAAAAAATTTCAGACAGTAGTAATAATTTCTTAATAACTCAAGTGACAAATAAAATCAATTAGTCACCCCGTGACCACGTCCACTGCAAAGTGTTCGAAACGTCGGGATAAAAATAATGTCAAATATACGCGATTTAAACCGTTCAAAGTTGTTTAATTGCTATATAATTGTATTATTGTACCTGTATTGTAATGTATATGAACTTTCTTTATTTTCTAAACTCTTAAGAGTAAAATTCCAACTTTACAATACACCCTGCTCAATATTATGTTCACTGAAAGGTAGAGAATGCCCGAAGGCATTAAATCCGCCTGTCGTTATTTTTTTTATTAAGTTTAAATTATTAAATAAGTAAACCGATAGAATCTACATTATTTTCAATCATATTTTTAAAAGTATTTATTTCTACTTGGTGTACCCGAAACACCTTGATACATGTTCCTGTTGTCTCTTATCAATGTATGGGATTAAATGGAAATACTGCACGGTTAACACTAAATTAATTTCCTGGAAACAGACTTCTTTTGTTCTGGAATTTTTCATTTATTTCATTTAATTTTGTTCCTGGTGTTTTTGTTCGCTATTGTTAATGTTATTCTTTATTAATGTCGGCCCGTGTGTAATTTAAGCACATATAGAAAAAGATTTTGTATTGTAATTTAGTTAGCAAATGTTTTGTATTATGTTTAGTACATTAGCCACAAAGAATTCATATATAAATAAATCAGTAAACAAATCAATAAATCAATAAAAAAAATGACTTAAGCAGGCTGTAGGAATCCTTAAGAAGACTTAAGGATTCCTGCAGCCGAGCAAACAATTGACAAACAATAAAAATTCAAATGACATTCCATGATTGCTTAAAATTCACTGAGTTAAAATTCACTCCTGGGGGGTGCCAATGTTTGTCATTTTGGACTAATGTTGGCATGTATCGCGGATGTCTATGGGCGACAGTATCCACTTACCATCAGGTGAACTGTATGCTCGTCTGCCGCCTTCGTCCATAAAAAAAATTGTAACACTTTTTTCACACACTGAGGAATTCTAACGCAGAGAATGCAGATAGTTTTTATTTCACCTGTATACTGATATCGAAGTTGGACTTCGATGAGTATACATGTTGATATTTGTATCTTTTGTGTATTATGAAATTATCTATACATATAATAAAACTGTAGAACCAGCGTGTCTGTACATTGAATATATAAATTACCAAAAACTGATTGCGGGCGATGGAAGAAGAGTATCAGAATACAAAAAGACGATTTTGAAAATTTTTGTCTGTCTGTCTGTTTGTCTGTTCGAACACCCTAATCTCCAAAATTACGGAACGAATTTTCATGGGGTTTCCATGGGTTAATTAAGCTTAGCTTCGCGCTTCGAATAGGCTTTGTTTCATCGAAATCGGCTAGCGGGAAGAAAAGATATCCCAATTTAGTTTCCACGCGTACGAAGCTAGCGTATAAATTTGCAAATAAACTGATCTTATATCATTTAATCGAAATGTTGAATGTTGAAATCGTCATTTGTCGAAATTGTTGAAAGTATAAACTACGGAATAATTTAACAAAAACTGAATTACAGAATTCACTGGTTTTAGAAAATAAATTCACTGTTTTTTTTCTTTATAAACTAGTGAGCGGACGAGCAAGCGGTCTCACGTGGTGGTAAGTGTTATCGCCGCCCATGGACACCTGCAACACCAGGGGGCATGCGGGCGCGCCGCCGACCTTGCAAAATCCTATTCACAGCTCTCTTGAAGAACCCCATATCGTAGCTCAGTGGAAAGACCTCTTGAGGCAGTTCGTTCCACAGTCTACGGGTTCGCGGTATAAAATAATTAATGGTTTTGGAAAGTAAATTAATAATAAAAGTGTATTTCTTTGAATAATTATTAAAGAAGTGATTTTTTTTTTCAAAAAAAAAATGTTGATTTAATAACTGATATGAAGAAGCTGGTTGGATAAGAAGAACTGTAGATCGTGTGTGGTGGCAGGTTTCGGGAGAGGCCTATATCCAACAATGGGGATTGATAGTGATAATGGAGACTGATGATATATGAACAAAAAAAACTGCAAAATCCCTCTAAAAAGTTTAAAAACCATACTGTAAGATCTGGATAAGATTATTCGTAGTATAAAACTTGGTATTATGTTTAATTAATTGTTCATATATATAATTATAACTTTCAAACTTTCGTGTTTTGTACACAATATATATTGTTTTTACAATATTTTTACATTACATTTTTACATTTTATTTCAATTATCGATAAAACAATTCTAATTACCTGTAACTAACAGGTGCCCTAACAGGGTTCATATTGAAAGTATGTCTAACTAGTTTTTAAGAGCTTTATGTTAACATCTTGAGTGCAATAGCTAATTGAATTAAATTGAACAGATATAATTATCTAATTTCTTTCTGCAATTCATTCACGTCTCGGTTTCATACTAGTTTTAAAACAGAAAATATAACATATCAAGATCGTTTTTTTTCTCATTAAAATAAGTGTATACAAACTAAAAAATGTGACAATTTACCACCTTTTCCTGGTGCTTCGTTTAGTTTACCAATCAGACTATACTTTGCGAGAATGCAAATTTTTCTATAATATTTCGTCGAAAAAAAAAATGTTAAACTGATATGTAAAACCTAATGAATTATGGGTCTGAATATTAAATTTGAGACTACTATGATCGATGTCGCGTCGACATAACGCCATTTTCATTAAACCGTGCTACACCATAAATAAAACAATAGTATAAATAAAACTATTGTTTATTTATAAACTACACCATAAATAAAACTACACCATAATAAAACTAGAGCATAAAACAAATGGTAAACAAAAAAGGCAGTAGTTTTAAAATAAATTCCTTTCACTAATATTTTCCTGGGGTTAAGCTTGTTATAGCTTATATGATGTGTATAGAACCTAACCAAGAACTAAATACTCAGTATAGGCTCTAATGTAAATAAAACAAAGTGATTTCTATTATCATTTTGTTACACCTTTCCTTTACACCATTTTGTTACACCTTTATAAAATGTATTTTTTTTTATCATTCTATTATCATTATTATCATTTTTTACCTTTTACCTCATGCATCAATGAATGGAAAATAATATCAATAATATACCAGCCGATGGAGCGTTCGCAGAAATACAAACTCATTTGCAGTTTATAATCAATTTATTCAATAAGAGGTGAGGTAGCGACGATCGCATTAGGTTCTAAAACGAAAATCACCGTAATTAATCGTGAGAATGTCTGTAATCGTGCGAAAGGTCCATTGGCCAATGCTTTACGGAGACGTGGGTTTAATAAATAATTTCAACGATAATTTTTAAATTGACGTTAAATTGAAATTTAAAGACCATTTTTGTGATATTATCTGAGGAAAGAAACCTTGTTGTTAGCTCTCCCACTTTTTAATATTATTGTTATTTAGTTACTACCTACTTACTAGTGGGTAGCTACTTTTAATTATCTCTTGTATATTCTACTTGTCTATATATTGGGATTAGTGAAATATTAGAAAATAACATATTTTTTATTACTTTTTAAATTATTAGTCGAAATGTAGTATTTTTTTCCTAAATTAGATACCTGTGATCTAGTATCTAAATAGATATAAGTTTTTCAAATTACTCTAAAATTAGATGGCCCAAGTTATCTAGCAACAACAGAACCAAAAAAATACCGAAAAGCCCCCGAAAATGCTGTGAAAAAGACATTTTTAACCGTCGCTAGCCACAAAGCCGCGCGGACGTGGATAAATGAACGCAAAGAATAATGTGGCCCGTTTATTTTGGCCCAAATTAATGGCCCACTGACGTGTCCGGCGGTCCATCGATGTTGTTAATTAACGAAGTTGGATTTTTAATTATAAACTAATGGGCCAATGAGGTGTGGACGTAAACAATAACGAGTGACGTCACGGTCTCGTAAACATTTTTAGCGACATGAATGAATGAATAATTTATTGGCATAATAACAACAGACTACACTTATACAAACATTAAAATAAATAAGAGCCAAAATGACGCAATTCAGCATATGCTACAACAAATGTCGCAGCGTTGATTTTCAGCGCTGATATCTACCCAACTAACATATAGTGTATATGCATAATAATATTTGCGTAAATGGATAGTTAATCAATGCGAAATTGTTAAGCCGGGACATCTGAATAGTCATCAGTAGTGAGTGAGATATGCACATTCCCATTCCATCCCTTTTCTCCAAATACATTCCTAAATGTCCAAAGGTAAGCAGTGCATCCGGGGCGTGCCAACATTTGTCACTATGAACTGATCTCGGCATCTACCGGGGATATCGCAGGGCGACAGTATTTCACTTACCGCCAGATCGACTATATGCTCGTCGGCCGCCTTCTTGTGATAAAATAATGTAAAATTTTAAATTAGAAGTTCTAACACGTATCACTTTGTCTTTATAATAAAAAAAAGACATTTAAGTCATTCGATATTCGAAGCGAAAACATTAAACTCTTAAACTGTGTGTGGCCTTGAAAAACAGTTGATTTTCACTTATCACTTATCTACTCCCGCCATGCACGGAAATAATCCAAATTAACAAAATATTGAACGATAACTTATCTTTTAACACAACTAATGATTTAGTATTAGCGCTGCAGATAAACGTCTAATGAATTACCTATTGATAAAATTGATTGATAGCATGAAAAACAAATGAACTCCATTTCTTTTTTTTTCTAGTTCTACTTTATTCGTATCAGCTTTTAATATTTCACTGCAGGGCATAGGCCTCCTCTAGTAAATCACAGAGGGATTTCGGGCCGTAATGCACCACGCGGGCCCAGTGCGGATTAGTACTCATACACATAATCCAGTTTTTTTTGTATTTCACGAACATGCGGGTTTCCTCACAATGTATTCCCTCGCCATCGATATAGTGTATTTTTTTTTAAATCCGTACTTAAGTACTTAAGAAACTCGTGTGTTACGGACCGAGGATGTGAACTCACGATCACACGTATTTGAGTGGAGGATATCTACCCCCAGACTACCACCACGTTTAATTTTTTTACTAATAAGTCTTGAAATTGTAATAAGTCTGTTAATAATAATAATATGTTCCGAAAATGACAATTTTGATATATCAGCCATTTAAATCGAAATGCATAAAAAATACATTGAGACAATACATATTCTGTTATTACTTTTTGTTGCGAATACACTTGTAAGGTTTTACTTAAAGTGTCCATTTAAAACAAACTTCAAAAGCTGTCCTGAAAAGTTGGTGTTTTGTAAGTCTCGCTTTGTTTTTTAGGGGAGAGCGAAATACAGGTAATTATACTTTAAGGTTCTATAAGTTAAAAGAGTGGCCCATCACTGCGATCATTGCTAACTTATTTTGATCGCCGGACTTCATATAATTCGCTGCCAATGCGTATGGCCTGCAGATATCACAGGATAGTTTTAACATCCAGTTCTTCCGGCTTTAGTACCTACTGAGCTCACCTGAGCGCTCACCTGAGCGCCCCTATACTTTTGTACATCAAATCCACTTGGACATCAATCCATCAATTGTTCTCAGTCCATTTGTACATCAATCCAACTTGGAACAATATCTATTGGAACTATAGGTACTGTAAAAGTTACACGCCAAACGTCTAACTCAATGAATATGTTATTTTAAGAAGACTAAAAGTATGTTTTGCTTTTAATTTTAAATTAGTTTTGTTTTTTAATATTCTTACCGAAAATCCGCTTGAAAGACTTGCAGTTTAGACCTGTAAGCAAAAATTTCAAATTTAATTCAGTAACCTTGCTCAACCACTGCGAGAACGGTTATTTAAATATACTATAGATTACAGCATAAAGGTAAAATATACTTGTCTATCTCTCTCCCTCTCTCTCTTTCCCTCATAAATATATTGTGTCCATCGGCGCACACCGATGTTACTCTCGGCCATGCGTCTTGGTTTCGTCTGAAAAAATCAGCGCTGTATGCCGTTTTTATGGTATATACAGTTTGTGCTAAAACGGATTTTATATTTTTCTATAAAAACTTTTTTATAAAAAGTTTACACCGTCATAATTTTGGAACTACTGAACCGATTTGGCTCATCTTCGAACTTAACCGAGATATACCCTATTATTCCCTTAATCGACCCCGAATTAGCCCCCTTAGGGTGGACAACGGGGATGCCAAAATAAAATGTTGCTCTTGATCACATCAAGAGCTGGTGTCCTGGGAACCACTTACCCTAGAAATGTAAACAGAAATGCGAAAATTAAATTTTCTTTTGGCCCAAATGAAGAATTATGTTGATTTTTTTTAAATTAACACAGATTTCATAGATATAGACAACTTAATTTCGACGCCACAAAATAAATGGCAAGAAACAAACAAATTACACATGAGAAGGAAAGAAGAATAACCATGAGATAAAGAAACACAAATAATAAGACTTATTCAATGAGATTAAGATGTGCATTGCTAGGTTGGTAACGGTCTCCAACTCAGCATGTGCCGCGGACACAAACCACAGCGCTGATTTTCAGTGGAGCCATAGAAGATGCACGGACACTGACAAAATTGTTCACATCATAATTTATAGACCCAATCAACCTCTAATCCAACCTCCTATTTTGGATTTACCTGATGGACCATTAGTCGAGTTCAAATAATTCCTTTTTGTCCAAAGTCGAAAATTATGAGTCCATCAAAAACTCGTGCAAAAAAATATTTCAAGAAAAGCCGTCGCTAACGGCTAGTATATTAAACACAGTAAGAGACGTACTGATCACAGCTCCGTTCACCTGTTGGTTGCTATTATACACGTCTGTTAATGCCTTTTCCAATAATCCTATGTCATAGGCCAGTGAGTACGAATGGGAACTTATTTCATGTCACTCTGTATTAAGATATTAAACGAAAAAGAACTTACATAGTTATTTTTGTTAGTTTCTCTAAAAAATAAATACTTTTTCTAACATTTCATATTTTTATTATCGTAATCATGTAAATGGGCTACTGATTAAAAAAAAACTTAGCTATTGTATATATGTAAAGAAACTATATTTCTTTAATTCGTACAGCGCTCTTCTATCTGTAAACAGTGACCATGTACTGTACTCCATAGGTGGCGCTGTGAGTAATGGCGGCCCTCACGGTTGGAAGAGCAGCTGATGTTTAGTTTTGACAGAAGTCACCATCATTCATTATATTGTTAGATTTAAGTATAAAGAGTGTATAAAAAGGAATTGGCAATTTAAATAATAAACTTTAAATGTCGTTTCTTTGTTTTCAGAGCAACACAATTGTTTATTAGTTTCCAATTCCTAATAAGTTTAGAGGTATTGCACTATAAAACTATAAAGCACTATAAAAGTCTTTCATTTAAGCCCCTATATATATATATATTTAAGCTTTGGCGTTTTGTACACATTTTATATTCTAAATTGGGTCTGAACGCGTATAATAAAGGTATTTGTTCACCTTTTATTCATACTCTGCACTCTGAAAAATTAAGGTTTCCAACTAGGACACTATATTCGGAATGCAAACTGCTTACTGTACGTCAACTACACACACTGAATTCTTTTCTTCATCTCCACAGTACTCTTCCTTTCGATCGTAATGTGCAGTGTAACAAACGCAGAACCGATACTGTGTGCAACACAAATACATATAAAACTTCTTTTATCCGGCGACAGCTATAATATTATACCTTCCTTTCCTTATACAATAAAATTAATGGACTGTTGCGGATTCATCACCTGACTAGATATCAACTTAAAAACAAAATCAAGAACTGGCTATGAAACCGTGATTATTATAACACTGAATCCTTACTTATACCAATGCACTAAATTGTTCTTAACAATATGTACTTAACATTTTAAGCATGTGTAACTCTTATTCACACACACTACATCAACTCACACTCAATTACTTACATTATTGACTCTATACTATTTTTTTCTAAAATTGAATATCTAAAACCGCACTCCCACACAGATATACTTACATAAAGCACACAAAACGTATATATTATACACCAGGGATGGCCAACAAGTCGATCGCCAAAGCCAGACCGGTGAATCGCGAAACAAAATTAAAATTTTTGGCCGGTATCAAAATTTTCGTTAAGGTTTCATTAATTTTTTGTTATCTATTGATATTAATTCTACTATCATATTATTGATATTCATAAAAAGCTATCTAATTATTGTTTTATTCATCCCACTAAAGCACCAATTAAGTCGATCGCAAGACGTCAGATTTTTTTAACCCTAGAAGCCCAATCTAGGTCATTTTTACCTATATGTAAACAAATATCTGCTTTCTCTTTCGCACACTTCTTTCGATTGCCGTGATTGATCGAACCAACTTAGTACCCGCCAAGAGCCCACAGGAGACGGCGGTGTTGCCTTGGTAAGTCCCTTCATATTGGAGTTATCGTACTGTTGTAGGTCAATTTGACCTATGTTTAGGCTTTTTGTAATTTTTACAATTATTTTAAGTTTTTAAAGAGAGCTATTTCAAGAGGATTAACGTTGTATTTTATTGTGTTATTAACGAATAAATATTATTTTAGGGAAAAAAACAAGATGGCGTCCTCTAGACAGCAGAGAACTGACGAGATAGCGTGATAGATAGCGAGATAACAGTGACTCAGAGACATGCGATACAAACTCGGAAGAAGACCTCTTATACCTCTTATCATCGTGTGATGAAGATGCTGTAGTCGACCACACTAATGGAAAGCCAGACATGATCTTATTTTATAATCAGACAAAAGAAGGTGTCGATTCCTTCGATCAAATGTGTTCCTCGATGTTAACAAATAGGAAGACAAATCAGTGGCCTATGGCTGTTTTTTACGGCATGCTCAATATGTCTTTTGTAAATTCATATATTATTCATTGCCACAACAAGCTATCTAATAAAGAAAAACCGTTAAGTCGCAAACCCTTTATAAAAAAAATGAGCACGGATTTGACCAGGCCATGGATGCAACAGCGGCTGGAAGCCCCTACATTGAAGCGTTCAGTGCGTGACAATATCACGAATATCCTTCAAAATGAGCTACAACCAGTGTCAGAGGACCTCACAGAAGAACCAGAACCGAAAAAGCGTCGCTACTGTGGGTATTGTTCTTATAAAAAACAGCGGAAAACAAATTCACAGTGCATAAAATGCATAATTGTCGTGAACACAATATTGATGTGTGTGAAAAGTGTTTATAAAAAATATATATATATATAAAACTGTTTAATTGTTATAAAACATTTATTGGTTAGTAGAAAAAAGAAGATTTTGTTTAGTTTTTTTTTTATATTTTTAGTTTAAAAGAAGCAAACCGAAAGGATCTCATTTTGTACCAAATTTTTGTATTAATTAGTAATAGTTGTTTTTTCAAAGTCTAATAAATAAATATTATTCTAATTATGCGTTTTTTCATTTCCTAAATAGTTAATACAAATAAATAATGATAAAAAATAATAAATTACACAGAATAAACTATGTTACAAGTGTATTTATTCATGTAGGTAAATTTGACCTATGATTGGGCTTTTTAGATAGCAAAATATGATTGGGCTTCTAGGGTTAAAGCAGAACACTGTTCTGAATAAGTTGGCCACCCCTGTTATACACAAAAAAAATATAATTATAGAGAAAATTGGAGAAAAATACCGCTAACTTTAGAATTCCGTTTTAAGAACCGTTTAGAATTCTGAGTTAATGTTCTTAAATATTTTATTTTCCATTTATAAATCTAAGGTAACTTTTATAAAATAAAAAAAAAACAAAAAAATTCGTCCCACCAATCCGTTCGTAGGTCGTTATTAATCCAGTATCGAACTAACTGGCGACTAGTGTCCAATCAAATCGAGAATGGACCCCGAATGAGATCCCCCCACCCCCATTTCACTACTCCGTGTCCCGCTGATTAATTCACTAGATAATATATTGGACACGACCCACAGATTAGTTGTGTATGCAGAATTCTATAATAGTTGCAAATGAACTAGTTCGTGAATTAAATTATAATGTACTTAACAATGCATTCGTTCAAAATGTATAATGACGACCGATTATAGAATAGCACCACAATGTCTCTCCGTGTGCATGTTGTAAAAGGCGACTAGGAGATAACAAAATGGCTACCGTAAACGTTGAGGAACTACTCTACCGCTAAAAGAGTGAGCACGCCAAGCCCCTTGCCTAGCGTTGCGTTTCAAGGCCATACAAGACATAAAGCCTTGTAACCGGTGTGTCGTGGCACACTGATGTACCAGGAGACGATGCTAAATGTGCGCAGAGTCACCTGAACCAAAGCAGGAAGGTGTAAAGTGACAAATTTCCAGCGGCTTTACACACATTTTCCGTGCATTTTGACTTTTTTATTAGTAAGTCAATAGAATGCACTTATTTTTATTTAGTATTTTGTAAATGTTCGTGCGTGCTGGTATGTTTGGACCAAATTTGAACTAGCAAAACTTTTCAAAAACCTCTTTCCAATACGGTTTCAAAGGATTCCAACGGTTAACTTTTATCTCTTTGGAATTATTCTTCGGCGAAACCAATTTAGATCGTACACCGATAGCTAATGGTGGCCTCTGTTATAATAATGGAGCGGGGTTATTAGCAAAGGACAACGGATTTAATGTATCGTCCTAACAATAGATCATTATGGGATTAGATGTTGATTAGGTTACAGACATTATTGTACAAGAAAACGTGACTAATTTTCTTAGTTGTATGTTCATTGCTGAAGTTCTTGTTTGAAAGGAAAGGAAATGAATTTTTTTTTTTTATGGACGAAGGTGGCAGACGAGCATACAGCCCACCTGATGGTAAGTGGATACTGTAGCCCATAGACATTCGTGATACATACCAACATTAGTCCAAAATGACAAACGTTGGCACGCCCCCGGATGCGCTGCCTACCTTTGGATATGGGACTGGATTTGGAGAAAGGGTTGGGGAAATGGGGAGGGATAGGATGGGAATGGGCTCTGACACATCTCACTCACTACCGAAACACGTACGTACATTAGGGAAATAAGATTAAGTGGGAAATGTAGTACATTTCAAGGTAGTCTTCTGTGAGAGAGGGGTAACGTGGCCAGACGAGTGCGCCCAGCGGCTGTTGGATTGCAGCGTGCACTCTCCCCCTCATTTAAGACCTTAAAGAAATTGCCTATGGCAGGTACCAGTTAGTCATAACGGTAAAAGGTAACCATAACCAAACTTGTCATCGTCCACTGCTGGAGAAGAGCCTCCTCAAGTCCTGTGCATGAGGGCTATATGGTCTTAAAACGTCTCGCTGGCCACGCGGGTTGAAGAGTCCACTCTTTAAACGCTGCACTCCTTTTCATCAATTTAAAAAAAAATGTTTAGATAAGAGCTGTATGTTAACGAGCCCGACATACATATAGTTTGTATGTACACGTAGAAACATCGAAATTTACTTTTTGGGATTTTATTATATGCTTACAGTTTTTTTAATTTTGAAAATTAACCGATTATTTATTTCTCTGAATGAATATCTTATCTTCTTCTTCTATATATATAAAACAAAGCCGACTTTAGTTAGTTAGTTTAGTTAGTTAGTTACTTTAGTTTAACCCGAGTTAGTTACACCATTTATAACTCAAGAACGGCTGGACCGATTTTAATGATCTCCCATTTATTGGATCCGATTTGTTGGCCCCGAATAGCAGAATAACTATTAAAATATCTGAAAAATTCACGGAAAAAAAAGAGAAAATTAATGTAGAAATATATTGAAATAAATGGAAAATACTCGAATCGAAATTTAAACAAAAGTATAAAGAACAAATGACAAATTCTGTCAAATCGATTGGTGTCATGTTGTTGTTATTTGTTTTGAAAAAAGCATATAAAGATTACCGGTCGATTTGTTTGTTTTGTTCGAGTGTTAAATGAATGTTTGTTGCTTTTTATCCAAAGACAGGTAAGAACAGGGTAAGCGCCATCTGTTGGGCAGCCACAGCAACGCGTGGCCGGGCACAGCTAGTAGTAGATAAACCTCTATGATCTACCATTTTTGGTACAAAAATATAGTACGCCGAAATATTTTACAAATATCCAACTGTAAAAAAATAATTTTTACAGAATTAATTTTTTAACATTTCAGTCTTTAGTCTCTTCGTCTACTGGATATGACCTTCAGCATGTCATAGGGCAGCGGTCAAGTCGCTTACTCGATATGACCATCGCCTCAGAGTTCGCCATCGAGGCCATTTGCCGTCCATTTTGCTGATGACGATAAACTGCTCAAGGCGCTCTTTTTTTCACCTGAATTTGTAGCCAAATTAATAGAGAAGCCTTTGTAAACAATCAGTAAACAACTCCTTGTTGAGTAACTTCTTTGGTAGTCACTTGGTGATCTCAATTTTAATTTCCCCCAATCAGAAGGGAGAGGTCATTTACCATATGTTTTACAAAAACAAACGTTTAGACAAAGCCTGTAAATCTTTACAAGACCTTTTGCAGCGACATATCATCTGTATATCTAGACGCTACCTCTGGGGCGCAAACTCGGAGCGATAGAGCGTGCACCCTGCGCTACTTAACATAGAGACTAGTCTTGAGGGGTCTTCGTAACAGCGTTTACAGCGTGCAGTTAGCGTACCGTCCAGTAGTAGTGCGGGGCGTCGTAGTTAGTTTGCAAGCTGGTTCGCTTAACATATTGAAATGCGTGAATGCGTATTTGACAGAGCGTTTGAGCGTTTCCGTGTTTTTCCTTCGACGAGCATATACAAGTGTTGCTTTGTTCAGTGTGTCAACATTTTCCACTGAAAGAGGTTGTGCGTGGTTATAAATAAATTGTGGAATGGGAAGATATTGACATGTATTAGCGATGAGGCTTGTCCTTGAGTGGGCGTTTCTGATTGGTCAATATGTACACTAAACGCCCAGCTCCAGTCAAAACTAATTGCGTGCACGCTGCTCGCCACAATGCACGCTCAATACAACGCTTGAACGACCCGCTGCAGGCTCCACTGTTCCGAATTTGTGACTTAACTACAAGACGTGCTCAAACATTAAATAGTTCTAAGAGCCAAGTCAAGGAGCATTATCTGACTCAGTAATTGCCGCATACCCTTAAATTATCTTTTTGCAACATGTATTGGTGTACAATATAGAGTTTATCTATCTATCTATCTATCTTTGCTCCTGATTTTTTTACGAAAAGTTGACACCGTGGCTATATTGCAACTACTGAACCGATTTGGCTCGTCTACGAACTTCACAGAGATATAAACCCAAACTATTTGTGTGCCAATCTGTTAAAAAATGCGCTCTGCGGTTTACATATTTCCAAAATGAATCCTTTGTAAACCTTAAAGTGCACCCAATCATTGAGATTCATACACACCAGGACACGAGTAGCAATACATGTTGAAAGACATGACAGTGTATACGGGGCTTTATACTCCAGTTCAGTAAACCTTTGTATTTACTTTCCCATACAAGAAGTTTTCGTAGTCTTAACAATGTTTGGATACCGCGGAATGAAAAACACGGTTACCCTAGCCAAGGATTTTGTTATCATAACCTATATAACGTTACCAGAAATGTCGGCCCTTCAATAACACTCTAATAAGTGTTTCGTAAACTTATATATAATACAATGGCGAAGGCTACTCGTATATAAGGTCCTATGAAAATAGATTAAAATATTTTAATATGTCTATACACTAAAACTATTAAAGTGTCTAACTAGGGTTCTTGGTTAGTAAAAGTCCACACTTTATTTGACACACTTTATTCACGTAGGTATGTCAAGATTTACAATAGCGATTTAGATTTTAGAAGAAAGAGCATGAATTTCACACATAGGATGTCACTGATATGATAACGAATTATCAGAAATTGACTAGAACAAGATTGAATAGAAATTTATAATCAACAGAAACTAAAAAATGCGCATGCATTTGCCGTCGGATATCGGTAGTGACTGTGCGGCGCCCGCTCGCTCCGCTCTGCGCAAGCGCCTTCTGCAAGCGGCCGCGCGTACATTCCTTAAGCAAATTTAGCATCGGCCGGCGGGTTTGCTTGCCTAATTAAATTAATTGCAGTGTAGGCAAGGTTCCTACACTATCATATCTAACTAACCTGTATTTCATATTTTTGTTACATTAAAAATAAGTAATTGGTGATTAATTTACTCATATGTGCATATTATCTCTATTTACTCGTATTGTAATACAATCTCTATTTGTGGTAGCTTACGAATAGCTTTTTAGCTTTCTGAATAAATGAAAGTAAAAGAAAACAATCTTGAAGTTTTTTTGCTGGATAAGATCTGAAATGAAGAGCTTTGCCAAAGAACTAAAATCACCGACATAGCTCGTAGTAACAGCATACTATAGTGGCAATGGGCAGGACATATTTGCTGCAAGACCGATGGTAGTGCTGTAGACGATCCTTGAATGGACTCTACGTATCAGATAACTTGGCCTAGACAGACCACTTGAAGACCACTCGCTGACTGGCTAGACGAGTAGAGCCGAAGATCGTGTGTGGGAAGAGAGAGCCTTGGGATAGTATTATATCCCGCAGTGGACAGACATAGCCTGATGGTATATATAGACCATATGTCATTGGACTCATGAAACCCTTTGCCTAAACATGTTCTTTTTAAAAACAGCGATAAATCCTTTTCCGTATTAAAAGGTGTTTAAGTCGTCCGCAAGTCGCCCGTTATTACTTAATTACTGGCGCTAAGATCGCCGCTATGCAAACTTGTGGACTTCGGAGTTTATTTCAAATAAGCGGAAAGAAGAAAGTTGGATCGGGTAGTTAAAAGTTGGATCTAGAATCACACTGACATTCTATTACGATCGCGGGTCATATGACACTGGAGTTTAAAGTTCTGGTAATGATTTTTCATACTTAATTGAATAGTTTTTTTTAAATTTATATAAACGTTTAAACAGAACTCCATACCATACAATACCATTAGCCTGTGTATCTTTACTGCTGGATATAGGGCTCTCCAAAAGACCGCCACCCCACACGCGGTCCATCTGACCGAAGGGCGATCCCACGCTACGTTTCCCGATAAGTATTCTTCATTGGAGGACCCGTCTCCCACTCAGTTATGGACTGCCCACTGCCACTTCACCGCCACCACGAATACCACCACCAAAATGCAAAACCTAACAAATCTATTAAAAAGGCATTCATAAAAATTAAATGCGCTATAAATACGCGTCAATTTGGGTAGCCTAAAAAGATACATCTTTCATGTTGTTAAAAACGGTTAGCACAATATAATAAACCTTTGTGTGGGAGCCTTAAAAAGCTCGTAAGCCAACTTGGAGGAGCAAAAAAATTGTTTTACTTTATCCAAAACTTTGTACACTGGCAACCCCAAACTTTTGCATGCCAACAACTCAGGTGCTTAATAAATAAAGTTTTTTTTTTTTACTTTGTGTGTGTTTTACTTCCTAAAGTCGGCGGTTGTGAAAATTTTGATTGCCTCCGTAGGTCTCAGAGTGGTTTCTGGAAACTAAACAATTTTTCGAAGTTATTATTTTTTAGAGTGACGCTGTTCAATTGGGTTGGAATGTAACACAATGTCTAAGGTCATGGTTTAATCAAAGATTACAAGATTGACGAAGAGATAATGTTTTATTGAAAGAAATTCATTTCCTTAGAGGAATTAAACTAAACTATTAAATCAAACCTTTGATATAAAAACGGTTTGACGAAACGCACCTTTGACAAATACAGTATTTTGTCAAAAAGTTTGTAATACACTCCCTAAGTGATCAGAAACATTGCGCGATCCGTCAAATTGAACAATCTAATCGATCGTCTAGGAGACCTTACATCCATCGTCCTTTTTGCAAAATTTTAATTTAGGGCATTCTTCAATGTTCTTATGTATCTATTCTTTATTGCGAAGTGATAAAAGGCGAACTTAACGCTGAACAGCATTATCTCCCAGTCAATCTTTCGGCTATGCAGAGATAGCGTAGTACATGCAATGATAGGTAAGATTAAGTAAATACACATAAATACAAACACATATGCATACAAACATACTTTTATCGTTTTCATTGAAATATATCTGAAAAAGTTTACTTTCTTTTGACATCAACACACCCCATTGAGTTAAAACGCCCCAATTGTAAATGTAGTTACCAAGTTACTTGTAACTCAAATTATTTCAGAATGAACTCGAGTCGTTTCGATTAGCCATTTCTATAATATGTTAAAGAGAGTCTGCTGAGTTGCTGAAGTTGAGAGCTCGTTTACTTATCGCTGACTTGCTTTTGTAGGAAATCTATTTACATTTTCTAAACAGGCGTTCAATTTTTGCAAGTAACATAAGAAGTTTCCTCCTACGTGCAATAATACTCTATAACAAGAGTACCTAAGGACCAATTCAGATAAAAATTGTTTTTGTTTTGCGCCGTGTGGTGTCGGCCATTTGTAGAATGACACCACTCCGTGTCTTCTCGTGGGATAACAAAGCGGCTACCACAATCCCTGAAGTACTAAAAAAGTACCTGAAGTACCTTTAAAAGAGTGGACTCGCCAACCCGCCTGGCCAGCGTTGCGGTTTAGGGCCATACATTCCTCACAAGACAATGTGCATGAGTAGGCCTATATCCAGTAGAGGATACTGAAAGGACTGGTTGCAGGTTGCAAGCCTTAAATTAAACTTATCAAATCTTCTAAATAATGCATGTAAAAGAAAACTTAACGTATTTCTATATAAAAATATATTATGACACTGAAAAGAGCAGTATTTTTTTTTATGGTCGAAGGCGGCAGACGTGCCAACGTTTGTCATTTTGGACTAATGTTGGCATGTATCGCGGATGTCTATGGACGACAGTATCCACTTACCATCAGGTGGGCTGTATGCTCGTTTGCCGCCTTTTATCTATAAATGAAATAAATAAATAAAAATATGTAATCAATTACTGTAAAAAAAAATATAACTATTGTTATATTTGTCTAGGATAAAAAACCCTTCAAAGTAGGGTAACCCTATTCTCAAAGACACCAGTTACACAAATCTATATCTATAGAATACAATAAAATCGTAACAAAGCCGTCTATTATTAAATATTTTTTGAAAAAAACATTGACCGAGACACAGCACAACAGAACAATTTTTGGAACTTTCGTCTGTCTGTGCGTCTGTCTATCTCTGTGAAGGCACATCACGCAAAAACGGATTTTAATTCAACTTAACTCAGTTACAGCTCATGTCCCGGGTTAACATTTAAAGTTCTTTTTATCCAGATCCAATATAGAGTTCCCACGGGAATCACTCAAGACGCAGGCACCACCAGTCATTATATAATATCCTTAAATTATGATATTAACTGCTGCGTGAAATCGCAGTGTTCCTAGTTATACGTACTCGATGTTTTCGTCATAAACATCAACTGTTATTGGTAACAACCTACATTCGCAACAGTTCTGCAGCATCCTGTCATGTCGGAACTTCGCGGAGTTCCGTATTGAATGGAACGGAACAGTGATCAATAACCGAAGTTTTGGTCTCCGCGCGAGATATGGACAGGCGGCTGGAGACGTTTGCCAAATATTGCAATGAATGACATGAGTGTCATAGTAGGAGAAGGTTACCATGAACTACCTCACAGAAAACTACAGCGAAATGCACTTCATTTTCGACTTTATCCTATTCACCCAATGTACGTACGTGTTTCGATAGTGTGCGGGATATTCAAATCCATGTCTAAATCTCCAAAAGTGGGCAGCGCATCTGGGGGCCTGACAATGTTTGTCATTCTGTATTGATGTTGGCATGTATCACGAATGTCCACGGGTGACAGTATCCACTAACCACCGAGTGGACTGTCTGCTCGTCTGACAACATCTTTTTATGAAAAAAAAAGCAGTGCCTAAGTAAATATTTTAGCATTAATCAACCAAAATACCAGGACATGGATAAATAATTCCTTGGGACGAAACTGAGTGCTCAGTAACTGCGTACGTGAGTGATGACAGTGGTCTAAATATAATGTTACTGTCATGATAAACCACATTGATATTAACGTGTATAAGAGCCTTTGTTTTATATATTTATTTTAAGTCAATTACGCAAAGACATATACAGCGAAAGATTACGTCATAAATATTATTACGGTTTATATATGACAAACTGAATTAACAGAAGGTAAATTTGGTCGTTTTGCAAATTCCTTACTTTTAGGGCCGTAAAGGCTCGCGCACATTACAGCGGCGACGCATATTACAGATGCGGCGGGCCGCATCTCAACGCAATAATTCAAATCAGTTAGCTGTTGACATTCAATTCTTCGCGTTCGCACAGCGAATAACCCTTGAATTACCTCCGCTAACTGCGTCCGATCTACGCACATTGAGGCGGGCCGCGTCGCAGCGGATAACATGGGCACATGAATGTGGCTGGCAACCGATCCGCCAATGCGCTGCGCTGCGGCGCGATGCGGCCCGCCTCAAGTGTGCTATGGTTTACACAAAATATAAGAGAATAATTCAGGAGGATTTTTGCAATATTATGCGCTGCGGTACTATGCGGTAATATGCGCGAGCCTTTATGCTACATCTCTGTATTTTTATTGCTCGATATTTTTCAGTAGGCGAACCACTAATCCAATGAAAACCGACTTCTTGTCAGCTTCGTTTTAAAACTCAAACAAAAGTCCACATTTCTTCCGACTTCTTTTCTTACTGTCGTTTTTCAAAATACCATTGTTCATTTTAATTTAAAAGTATACAAACTCGAGTACGTTAATCCCCAAGTTTTAACAATGTCCCAGAAACTTCCCTCTCCGACAATTAATAAGTTTTTCACTTGCCACCCTAACCGACCTTCGATTGATCTGGAGTAATTAAAATCACTCAAGTTGAAAATGCTCTAGTGAACCAAGTTCTCCTTATTCTTTCATATATCTCTTCTCTCAATCTGGTCACCTGCTGGTCACTTCCGAAGTATATCTCCACATTGTAGGGGGAGAGTGCATGCTGCATTCCCACAGCCGCTGGGGACCGCTGGCCGCTTCGACTAGCCACGTTACCCGTCTCTCACAGAAGTCTACCTTGAAATGTGCTGCATTTCCTACTTTATTGTATTTCCAAAATATACGTACGTGTTTTGATAGTGAGTGAGATATGCCAGAGCCCGTCCCCATCCCAACCTATACCTCCCCATTTTCCCAATCCATTCCTTAATCTGCAAAGGTAGGCAGCGTATCCGGGGGCGTGCCAACGTTTGCCATTCTGGACTGATGTTGGCATATATCGCGGATGTCTATGGACGACGGTATCCACTTACCATCAGGTGGACTGTACGAGTATGCTCGTCTGCCGCCTTTTTCTATGAAAATAAATGTACAATAAAATCTCAACAGAGTTTATTCTGTAAAACTGTATGTAATGTATATGTAATATATATATATATATATATATATATGTATATATGCTTATTATTTTCATACTTTTTATAACGATGGTATAAAGATTTACATTATACCTTCGTTATAAAAAGTATGAAAATAATAAGCATTGACGATTTATTATTAGCACACGGAGCATGCTGATAAAATAAAGTCTTTATTTTCTTTATTATGAAGGCACCACTCGCCCTTTGTCAATATTGCCTTAACTTCAGGAGGACTTATCGTTCCTAGTTTCCTTCCCCGTTCGTATCCCCGAGCAGTAGACGTGGCAAAATATTTTCACATGCCACTTAATACGATACTGGATAACTTTTTCTTTATTAGGAGGTTTACGCTCTAATCACAACGGTGATACAGCTGCCCGTCACCGGTCTCTAGTATTTGAGACCTAGAGAATCAAATGATTATACCTTCATTGGTATTAACAATTATCCAATTATCTGACCAGGTGGACTGGCGAGTTGAAGAAAGTCGCCAGTAGTTGCTGGATGAGCTGAAGGCCGTGTGTGGTAGCTAAACATTTGTTTAAACATACAGAATGTAAATAAATCTTCTTTCATAATAACGCGTGCCATTGGCATATTTACTTTCCTTTATTGTACACGAATGAGAACCCGCTTCTATACATCTCAGGTCACTATTCGACACTGCAGTTGACCTTTGATCAGTTAATCGCCGGATAACATGTCATTTCGCTTCTTGAATCGTTGTCGTTAACAAGAAGTTATGAGCAGTCGTTGACTCCTACACGATGTCAGTACAGTCAGACAAAGATTTCAATTATCAATTCCATGTTAACACATGTTAAGCCCGTTTTAGAATACCACCACTCCATCGTCCCCGCCGGAGTCATAAAAGGCGACTAAGGTATAATGAAGTTGCTACCACAAACCCTGAGGAACTACACCACGAGTAAAAGAGGTGACTCTCTCTCTCTCTCTCTCTCTCTCTTGACAATTTAATTATGTCTCGCCTTGACAGGTGTACAACTGAATAATTTAACATTACATATAAATTAATAAATAATACAATGTTAATTAAGAAGCCAATTAATAATTCATTAAATAATGTATTTATATTAATTTTTAACTCTGAAATGCAGTTCCCTTCAAGTCCTTGCTGAACGTCTTCAGAAGGTAGGTACTAATTGGAAGGTAGTTATACAATTCTATTGCAACTAACACAAAAATTAAACAGCGATTGCGAACAATCTACCCTCACTAGCCTCCTAAAGTCATAATTTACTTAAAAGGTGCCGTTTTAAATTATTCCATAACTTCATTTCATTGAGATCGTTTTTAAACTGAGGATCCAACTCGTTTAAAAATCTGAGTACTAAATAAGAGCTGGTCGGCTAGTCTGGTTCCGTATGCATTGTTAGCTGAAGTAGTTAATAACTTTTGCTGTGTTATGCGTCGCGGATGTACAGAGTGTATTATTAAAGTTTGAACATTATTGGTACAGAATTGTTCTTCGAGACGATTGTACGTCATTTTTATGTGGCTTCAATTCGTCGTTTACATATTTTTGTTTGATATTCTGGAGGATAATTGCTTTATTAATTTTTAATTGAAGGCCCGAGATATTATTTAGGTATGTCTTGAACATACGTCCGTGAATCGGGTCCACTAGAACGTTGTATAACACTAATCGTATCTTGTATGGTACTCGATTTTTATAATGTGTATAATTGATAGAAACGATCTTAGTTTATCGCAGACTTTGTTTACGTAACAGCTCCGGTTGGATCTGCTGTCAATTATAAGACCAAGGTAATTATGTGAGCAGACGACTTCAATCTTGGGACAAGAATAATCAGTTCTCATATTATGTAAGCAGGCGTGTTCGTGAGCAGTTAGATTTATACCACCGGATTGTCTCATATGGGACGATCGAATATCAATAAGTTTGATTTTTTGAGCATTGAGTACAAGCAATGACATCATTTATTGAGGTTTTTCTCATATGGGACGATCGAATATCAATAAGTTTGATTTTTTGAGCATTGAGTACAAGCAATGACATCATTTATTGAGGTTTTTCTCATATGGGACGATCGAATATCAATAAGTTTGATTTTTTGAGCATTGAGTACAAGCAATGACACCATTTATTGAGGTTTTCATAGTCCTGTTATAACTTAGATAGAGCAGTGTTTACTAATTTGTCTGCTATGAACACACAAGTATCGTTCGCGAATTGATATGCGTCACAGTGATTTAGGTACTTATTCGTGTCATTGACATAACTCAGGAAGCGTAACGGTCCAATTACAAAACCCTGAGCTGTGCCCTCTGCTACATATTTAGTTTCACTAGTACTTTTGTCAATTTTAACACAAAACGAGAGGTTCTGGGGGTTCCAAATAGCTTCGACACCACTGTAGCAGTGGTAGCACCATTGTTTAATTCCTTATTAAGTTTGAAAATCTATGATGACGGATTATATTTCCTACAGTAAGAATGGAAAAATGAGGAAGGAGATAATGTAATGACAATGTGCTCTGACAAATCTCAATTACCACCGAAACAAGTACTGTACCGTGAACCAATTTGAAATGTAGGCCATCTTCGAACCTTTTCACAGCAATTGGCTTACATTTCCAATCGCTTGTGTGCATGTACATTGGGAAATAGGATAACGTGGGAACTGCAGTACAATTTACGTTGGTGTTCTGAGAGTGCGGTGTAACTTGACCAGACGAGTGCGCCCTGTGGCTGTGGGATTACAGAGTGCACCCACACACTTCAAATGTTTGTCCGACCATGAATAGAACGCGCAACCTTTAGCACAACAGACAGGGCTAATCGATCAATGGACACATCTATGACTAAACCGGGCTTCGAACTAAGGCGCGCTTGGTTACACAGTGCACATTGAACCAAAATAATAGTAAAAATATAACAGTAGGTTAACTACATACTAACTATAGTCACAGTTTTTTAAACAAGGTTGTTGCAATGGCGACTTTAGAATCTGTTAGCGACGCATTCAATTTTAATAGTTTTAATTTCAAATATGATTTTTACCGCAACCGTGTGCATGAGACATCATACGTTCTTATCAAAGAAATCTGGTTGACAAACTACCTCAACTAATCTGGTTGACCGTGTCCATGGGGGGGTGAGGGGGTTGAAGCAGATGAGGAAAGAGGTTCACTAAAAAGTCAAATTTAAAACTTAGGTACTACGTAATAAGAATATTCCATTTTCAAAACACATATGAATTGAAGAATTCGATAGCTACTGAATATAAATATAACACTGTAATGTGCTTGCCCTACAGTGCTTGTATTACATATCTAGCATGCAGTTATTCTCAAATCGATGATTTAGATTGATAAAATTCTTTATTGCACATCAAAATAATAACGAACATTGTAGACAAAATAAATAAAAGCCGTCCTTATCGCTAAAAGCGATCTCTTTCAGACATGTTGTGAAGAATATATAACATATAATATATACATTACCTAATATATAATATACGATATACGAGTATATACACATCATAAGTCTTTATACTATACTAACAAAACCCGGGAGACGTTGTCCTGCCTGTGTATATTTATTTACCTCTGTATATAAAATCACAAATTATTCTGTTTTGCCGTCGATATGATTTTTGCCATCGATTGAACGGTATAGAAGTTGATGTGCTGCAGCGCCATCTAGTGGCGAGTGACAACAAAGTGGATAGCATAAAAACCTTTTATAGTGGAGTGTAGGCTTTCTCGGCCGATGTCCATATTAATTGAATCTTCCGGGCTACTTGGCCGAGGTCTTCTGGAATCTCTTCTCTTTTTTCCAAACGTTTCATCAACTACTGCGGTTGACATCTTCAGTTGATCTTCGGTTGACCCTGAGTTGCACTCGAGAAGCCGAAGAGATAACATCTCTCCGAAAGTTAACGCAGTCGCCACTGAAGATGTCAACCGCAGTTGTTGATGAAACGTTTGGAAAAAAAGAGAAGAGATTCCAGAAGACCTCGGCCAAGTAGCCCGGAAGATTCAATTAATAAAAACCTTTTCCATGAAAAAATACATATATTTACCAACTTTGATGGTGATCGGTCAAACGGTGTCGAAGTTTATTAATCTCAGATATGCCAACATCCATTTTTAAATACGAGTATATCGATACATAAAGTGGTAATATTACAATAAGTAGAAGTAGTTTATCATAAAACAGGATAGATTAATAAAAAAAATATCAAAAATACGTGACATTTGTCAAGAAAGGGGTCGAGCGTCGACAGACGAATAAACAGGCCTGTTTATAGTAAATATTTTTTTTTTTTTTGTGGAAGAGATGTAAGACGAGCGTACGGGCCACGGGTAAGTGGCCATCGCCGTCCATGGACACCTGCAACACCAGACACCGACCACAATCCTGTTCACAGCTTTCATGAAGAGCCCCAATGGGCCTGTGATACATATCGTTGAATTCCGACACATAGGCTGCGTAGAAAACACAATTTCTACACATATGCCAAGTAGAAACACAATTTCTACACATATGTTGAGTAGAAACACAATTTCTACACATGTACTGAGTAGAAAACACAATTCCTACCCATATGCTGAGTAGAAAACACAATTCCTACATATATGCTGAGTAGAAAACACAATTCCTACACATAATATGCTGAGTAGAAAACACAAGTATATGGTTTTTAAAAAAAAAAAACAGGTGACGCCATTTTCCGTACAATTTAGAAAAGAGTGTTTACACAAGATTTATGGAGATTTAATCCAACGATATTTAGTTTTTATGTATGCAATCGGCCCTTTCAGTATATCCACTGTTATTTTCTTGTGCATGAGGGATATATGATCTTAAAACGCCACGTTGACCAAGCGAGTGGGCGAGTCCACTGTTTTAGAGATGGTGTAGTTCCTCAGGGTCGGCGGTAGCGCTTTGATATCCCTTAGTCGGCTTTTACGACACACACGGCCAGAGATGGGGGTGGTGTAATTCTATAGCCGGCTAGCAACACACGTGTTTGTGAGTATGGACGACGAAAATTTTTCTAAGGCTTTAAAGTTTCCACTTTTTGGAACTAATGAACTGATTTAGCTAAACTTCGAAATAAACCAAGATATAGACCCAAACTATTTCGGTCATATATTTCATTTTAATCCGCTAAGAAATGCGTCCTCCACATTTATTTACAAAAATTACACTCATAAATGCATTGGTATACAATTGAAACAACTCAAAACCTGAAACATGTCAACCAATTTATAATATAATATATAAAAATGTTCTAGCGCAAAATAAACATATTTGCTAATATTCAATTAAGCAATTAAGCATGTATAAACATTTAATGCTTAAGCAATACATGCATTTAAGCATGTAAGGTTTTGTTGTCCTGTATAAAAAGTTCATCTTCCTGATTACTCAGAAAGCCTAGGTGGCTATTTAAAAACTGTTATTGTTTTTAAAAATAATACCAGTTTTCTATTTTATAAACTAAAACTTTAAAAACTGGTATCTTACTCTCGATACTGAACAATCTATTTAAGGCTTTTGTATACATATCCATCTCAAACCTGATTCATGGTTTGTATGCCGTATTTTATATTTGTATTCCGCTGACACTTAGGCGAGATATACTCGTAGTGAATCCGCATTCGAAGATTTTTATTCGCATTCTACCGAAATTCGATTAAATCAAAATTATGAGCAAATCCATTGTTTCAGTAATCAGGAAGCCTGACACAACCTGTATATATGATATACCTGTATATGTTACTAAGAACGCATTTATAAGAGAAATAAGACGTGCCACATGCGTCTCCGTATTTTGATTAATTTAGCATTAAGGCGAGTCTCCCACTCTCGGCGTAAGCTCCGGTCTAAGCCAGGGAGGCTGATCCCACAATTTGTTATGCCGATCCACCCCTATCCGGGAAGTAGGTCACTTCGTTAATTATACCCACGGGTAGATTTTTAGGTTTTCAAGTTTTTGTATCGCAGTATGGACGTCGTAAACGTTTTTGTTAGAATTTTCTAATCCTTGACATTTTAGGCGGTCGTTAGATTGATTGTATAAGTATTTATTAAGTTTTTTTTTTTAATTTAAATAACTTTTTTGCACTTAATCATACAAAAAGCGAGCTTCATGCCTGGAGGCATTCTCTACATACCAATCTTTGGGTAGAGCAGAGAGGCGTGTTGAAACGTGCGACGAAATGTATAACTGTAACTTAAATAATGACTACTAAATATTTTACACAAGTATCCTAGATATACATACATATAATAAATACTTACTTATAATAATGTACAACTTCCCGGCCGAGAGTAATACACATCGGCCTTTAGAAAGAGACTATCGGCTAGGTTTAGTTTTGTAGAACGCCGTCTGTTAAATTAAATTAAAATCGTCAAATTATACAAACAATGTCAAATTATTCGTTATACATGTTATAAGGCATGCAGTTACATGCAAAAAGGGCCTTTGTACCCACCAACCCACTAATTCTACGCCTTCCAAATCGGTCTAACTAAACATGTTTCCTCCTCAACTTCTCAGTTAGCAACCACTGGCTATTATCTTATTACCGCCGAAGTTAACCACACAGTTATGCAAGTGGAGTGAAGTTAGGCGCAACGGGGCGGTGCAGTGCACCTAATCAGCATAATCTAGGCTTAGTTAACTACGTTCTAGAACTCGTTTAAACGCATATTAAATTTCCCGCAGTTAAAAACTATACCATTCAGATTATGCACATCTTTAAATACAGTTAAAATTTTTTTTTTCAAAAAAAGTAACTTCTGTGTCATTTACGAGTGATACAGAGCTTTTTGTCTGTCTGTCTGTCCGTTTGTATGTACGCGCATCACGTGAAACTACTGGACGGATTTTAATGAAACTGCGCGTATATGCCAGGTTAATATTATGGGTACTTTTAATCCAGATCGATTATAGAATTCCCACGGGAATCATAAGTTCACGCGAACGAAGTCGCAGACGCCGGTAGCATATACATATAATAAAATCGTAATAGAACCGTTTCTGTGCATGAAGTATTTTTTTTTTAAATCATTGCAGTGTACTCTATGAACGATACAGAGGCCAAGACAACCATTTTTAGAATTTTTATCTGTCAATCTGCACGCGCATCGCGTAAAAACTACAAAAGTGCACGCAAACAAAATCGCCGGCACCGCTAGTTATTAATATTACAATAATTTTGTTTAGAATTTGTAATTCCAAATGAAATCCTACTTTTTAATCTATGTTCTAAGGTTGACTGGTATAGATTCCTTCTAGTAATAAGTCTGTTCTACGGTAATATTGTAACAACAACCAAAACAACAAAACTATTAGATTTCAAAGAAACGCGAGCATATTTAGAAAATTTCACAATATCTCCACCGAAGATAACCACAGAACCGCCCTCAGTTCGTAACTCTGTATATCTATGAAAAGTTTTCATATTTCGAAATGATGGCGTTCAAAAGTTCGAATATATTTGTGGACAAAGTTATATAAATACATTGTAGTTTTTGTGCCACAATGTATGCTATGCCACACACAAAGCGGCTACCACAAGCCCGGGTGGACTGCAACACCTCTAAAAAAGTGGAATCGATAACCCGCTGGGCCAGCGTGGGGTTTTGAGGTCTTACATCCCTCATTGTCTTATCTTGTGCACATCGTCTCGTACATGAGGGTCTTGGCCATATCCAGCGATGCAGACTATTAGCTATTCGAAGCTTCGAATTATTAGCTATTGTAGCTATTTGAATATATTGTACATATATCGTATACATTGTGTGGTGTATGTAAAATTATTTTAAAAAAGTAATATTTTTTGCACTTGATGGTGCATACAGTCCACTTGATGGTAAGTGGATATTATCGTCCATAGACATCCGCGATACATGCCAACATCAGTCCAAAATGACAAACGCTGGCACGTCCCCGGATGCGGTACCTACCTTTACAGATTCAGGAATGGATTAAAAGATAGGGTTGGGAAAATGGAGACGGAGAGAAAGGGATGAGAATGGGCTCTGGCATGTCTCACTCACAACCGAAACTCGTACGTACATTGGGGAAATACGATAAAGTAGGAAATGCAGTACATTTCTAGGTAGTCTTCTGTGAGCAATGAGCTAAATGAGCTAATTAAATGAACAGCAAAAAATAATGATTGAGCAGCAAATTGGTACTAGCAAATAGTGAATGACGAGCAAATCGGTGCCAGCAAATAGTAAATGAACAGCAAATCGTTGCTAGCAAATAGTGATTGAGCAGCAAATCGGTGCCAGCAAATTTAAATTACAATAAAGATATGAGAGTCCCGCTTAGCCATACTCCGCCGACGTAGTAATGGCATTCATATTAATTTAAAATTCTTCGGTTATTTAAAAATACGTTGTTTTATTGATTACTATTTGCTGCTCGTTTAAATACAAGCCATTATTTAATCCCAGTTCAGTTAGATATTTATAATTGGAGCTTAAAACATTTAAAACTCAACTGAATTAATTGAGCATAAATTTAAATTATTTAGCATCAAAAATTTAATGTCATCCGTTTTAGGAACTATTAATTTAAAGGTGTATAAACTGCGCTTCAGTGGAGTAACATTAGAGCATGGCAGCAAAAAACCTAGATTTTAATATGTTAGTTCGTGTCGTATTATTTGTGTGGTAATTCCTCGTCGCCGCTAAATTGTGTCACGTACTAGCCCAGTGACCAGGCTTTGTCTGTAATCACACGGAGTGTGGTCACGACCAAACTAATCCTTCTGTTTAAATTGAGTCGGTAAATTGTTTCGAAGGAAAACTATTGTGGTATATGCTTTTTAATTAAATTAGTTGATTAAATTTTAAATAGATTTCCTGTATATTCACAACAATTGTAAACTCGGAAAAAACATATGTAAATTCACCACAGCCCAGTTCTTTTATGTGTTATATCGTCACGGGGTTTTATTATGTCACTAAGTTTGAAAAGTATTGCCGGAGAGTAAAGTGGTGTTGTTTTAAAAGCATTTTTATGCTAATTGTACAAGATGTACTACATGTGGTAATTATACAGAAATATATTAATGAATAATGTAACTTGTGGCGAGTTTATAATCGATGTATGGACTTTAAGAAAGTGTTAAATTTAAAATGTGGTGAAAATCCAAGAAACCCTTAATACTTTTATACTATAATAATAATAAAACTTTATTTGTGTCAAACAGGTGTCATTGTTAATCACATGCATGTTTCGTCGCAGTGTGCATGCATGTGACATGCAAATAGAAACTTATATGATTATTGATTACCTATAAAAAAAATGACACAAATTTATAACATAAGATATAAATACACAATAAGCACATTAACATATCTCTAAATCGTCATAAATGTAATGTAACTAATGAATTATAAATGAAATCATAATAAAATTATTTTCTACAATTTTAGGTTAAGAATTGTCTACTTCGCTTGAAGACATGTGAAGTAGAACGTAGAAAAGGGATAGATAGATATAGAATGTTCCAGATTGAGCGCCGGATTTAAATTTCACGCCATCTTTTTGTTTAGCGGTTGCCAACTCTGGTTTGTTTATGGATGTCACATATGACAGTTGCAATTAGTCAACATGGAACGCTATATGAAAGAGCAACGCGGTATGAATTTTAGAGCAGTAGGAAGTGGACCATGATTTTGGCGAAAAAATCCTCTTTAGTGACGAGGCCCATTTCCACCTTGACGGATACGTCAATAAGCAAAATTGTCGTATCTAGAGCTTGGAGAATCCTCATGAGATTCACGAAAATCGGAGGCATCCTCAAAGTTTGGTGCGGCTTTTGATTCGGCGGGATATAGGCCCATTTTTTTTAGGTATAGGTATTTAGGTAAGCAAGAGGTATCGGAACATGCTACAGGATATTTTTTGGCACGAATTGGAAGAAATGGACCTCGATCAGCTGTGGTTCCAACAGAACGGTGCCACATGTCACACAGCCGGAGAAACAATAATTTTTTTTTTCTAAATTAAATCTTCTTCCTTCTTCTTCTTTTTCAGCCCTTGGACGTCCACTGCTGGACATAGGCCTCCCCCATTGTCCGCCATTTAGACCTATCGGCAGCGACCTGCTTCCAGCGGGTGCCCGCAACCTTTATGAGGTCGTCTGTCCATCTAGCAGATGGACGTCCTCGGCTTCGTCCGCCGGTACGTGGTCTCCATTCGAGAACCCTTCTGCCCCATCGGCCATCGGTTCTTCGAGCTATGTGCCCTGCCCACTGCCACTTCAGCTTGCTAACCCGAGAGGCTATATCGGTGACTTTAGTTCGTCTACGGATCTCCTCATTCCTGATTCGATCACGTAGGGAAACCCCGAGCATAGCCCTCTCCATAGCTCGCTGTGCGACAGTGAGCTTATTTATGAGGCCCATAGTCAGAGACCACGTCTCGGTTCCGTAGGTCATCACTGGCAACACACACTGGTCGAAATGTCTAAATTAAATACAGCGCTCAAACTGGGACAAAACAAAACAAGACAGTAACATACATTGCAACACATGAAATGCACATAAGACGGTCTTATCGCTAATAGTGAACTTTGCCAGAGATGAACAAATCACTGAAAACGAAGCAAAATGTATGTTTGTCTTTACATCACAGATCCATTAGCTCGGCCTCGAGAAAACAGAACGTGATATATTGCGTAAAATATGTCCGTTGAAAATTCTGTAATGTGATAATGAATTGCTTTCGGTGTCGAAGCCGTACGTGTGGTTCTTTGGACCAACAAGACTCAATGCATCAGAAGGACCAAAATATCAAAATGTACAATTATACGAAATTAACTGTCGTGCCATGAGGTCTCGGCCGCCTATAATTTTTTTTTTTTTTTTTTTATCGATTAGTGGGCGGACGAGCAAGCGGTCCCACGTGATGGTAAGTGTTACCGCCGCCCATGGGCACCGGCAACACCAGGGGGTATGCGGGCGCGCCGCCGACCTTGCAAAATCCTATTCACAGCTCCCTTGAAGCGGGTACACCTCTTGAGGCAGTTCGTTCCACAGCCTACGGGTTCGCAGTATAAAATAATACACCATACACCACTATACATACATACATAAGAATACACCACTCCAATCTCTTCCCGTGGGTGTGGGGTGATTAAGGGATAACAAAGTGACTAACACAGGCCCGGGGTAATTACACCATTTCTAGAACAGTAGACTCCCCGCGTTTCCAGCTAGCTAGATAGATAAAACAGTTATTCAGAAAACAGTTGCAAGACCCTACAGTTAAAAAAGAAAATACAAAGTCACACATTTAAACGCATAACAACAGAAATTTACGGAAAATGAATAGAAATAGCGTTGTCCGTGTGATTGCCCTGAATGGGCGTCCAGCTCAGCTTTGGCTGTGTGTCTGCGATGACACACACTAAATCCTCCACGCACGAGACAATGTGCATGTGGGGAACCAGGTCCAGCAGTGGATACTGAAGGGACTGGTGGCAAAATGTCCAGAATATCAAAATGTCTATAGTTACGAATTAACTTTTTCTTTTCAGCTTCTTCGGCCAATATAAAGTAACCAGCCATTTTTTCGTCCCCTACTAGAATGTACAAAGCATCATCCATCACACGTGCATGAGGGATGTATGGCCTCAAAACGCCACGCTGGCCAAGTGGATTGGTGAGTCCACTCTTTTAGAGGTGTAGCAGTTCCTCGGGCCTTATGGTAACGGCTTTGTTATCTCTTAGTATTTTACGACGCCCGCGGGAAAATATGGGAAATAGTTTCTCAGTTATAAACCTCAATTATTATAATAGTTAACTAGTAACTATTATCATGTTAATGCTTTGTATTGTAACTAATCTCTAACATAGAGATTGAATATTAGTAATTAATAATAAACGTGCATCTAATTAAATATTTATAAGTGAATAATGGCAGTCGGTCGGCTTTAGAATACATCCGCTACCACATACACCGCCTTAAAAGAGTAGAATCGCCAAAAAGGCTAGTTATGGTATGAACAGTACAATAGTCTCAAGGAACATCAGTATGTTAGATAGCCTTATATACTTTAAGTGGCCTTTTCAAAGAATGTGCATCCTATATAAAGGACAGAATTAATAATTAATTATTGTATCTTTTGCATTACTATCCCTATTAATGTAACGTACAGAAATATATTTAACCGACTTCCTACAGCGGCCATTAATCATTCAGCGTCTTAAAGGCGATAATTCCTTGCAGCTGTGTAATCAAAACAATAAACAGACAGTGTAAGCGATTTAAATTGAAAATTGTTTAGAGAATTTCATGGGGGACGGCACCGTATTAAAAATAGAATAAATGGACAATATCCGGGGCTATATTGTCACTTTCTCATAGACACGATAGATGTTGGTGCTAAGACCGCTAAGCGGAAGAGGGATTGGTTTGGACATGTCTGTCGCATGCATGTCGCAAGGTGGGTAAAAATGATTACCGAGTGGATGACACGAAATGTACACTGACGTAGAGGCAGACCCGGGGGGAGATGGTGGGACGACTTAGATGCATACCAAAAGACTTGGCGGAGCGTGGCGTTAAGCGGAGCAGTTTGGCATCGAAGAGGCGAGGCCTTTGCTCATCGGTAGGACATCAGCTCTTCGGGTTTAACAGTGGGAGAGTGCATGCTGCAACAGTCGCTGTGCGCACTCGACTGACCATGTTACCCCTCTCTCACAGAAGACTACCTTGAAATATACTGCATTTCCTACTTTATCTTATTTCCCTAATGTACGTACGTGTTTCGGTAGTGAGTGAGATGTGCCAGAGCTCATTCCCATCATAACCCTCCCCAGTTTTCCAACCCTTTTTCCCAATCCATTCCTATATCACCAAAGATAGGCAGCGCATCAGGGGGCGTGGCAGGCAACGTCTGTCATTTTGGACTAATGTTGGCATGTAATGTCTATGGGGTACAGTATCCACTTACCATCAGGTGGACTGTATGCTCGTCTGCCGCCTTCGTCCATAAAAAAAAAACAGACTAATAAAAAAACGCCTATTATAACATATCCTCGAGTACTGTAACACGAGTACTGTAAAAGAACACCGAGTACGTGTGTTCTTTTAAACAGAACACACGGTATGTACTCTGTCATCGTAATGCCATTACTGAATAAACTACAAATTCATGATTCATTTATTCACACCGAAATTAACTAAACAAACAATATAGGTAATGTTGCAATATTACTAAGTAGAGAATGTTCCGGGGAACATTTTAACGAAATACTCCTAATTTTTTCACTACTGAACCAATTTGACTCTCTATGAACATAACCGAGATAATAATAACATAACCGAGATAAGAATGTAATAAAAAATAATAAGAACAGCCTCAATAATAGTAAAAACATATAAATAGACTATTTTTCTGCTAAATTTCATTATTATTCGATAAGATTGTTTTTTTTATATTCAACTAGTAACACTTAATCGATATGAAGTATATTTTGGCTTTTAAACGAACAGCAAAAGTACTAAATAAGCAACAAATCGTGATCAACAACCCATTTTTGAGTAAGTGAAGTAAACAATATTAACTCACTAAGAATGTCATCACCAAGCCGATGGACTTCCACTTCTTTATTGTCACCAGAGACCCTAAAGCCAACCCACCTTTTAATTTGTTACCATCGATTTGCTGCCCATTCAATATTTCCTGTTGCTCATTGAGTTGTATCTCGTAATTTTTGTCCGAAATTCTTGATTCCCGCGGTAAGTAAATTTCCACGAAGTCGCCTAATGTAGGTAACGTTCAAATACTACTAAGTACAGAATGCTTTCGGGAACATTTCAACGAATTGATATAAATGTAATCAAATCCAACAGAATATATATCTTGACTGGTAATTTGGAAGGTCGATGATAGGTCGATAATGATTGGAATGCACGCTGAAATCCAACAATCGCTGGGCGCACTCGACTGGCCTCGTTACCTCTTTCTCACAGAATACTACCATGAAATATACTGCATTTCCCACTTTTTCATATTCCCCAATGTATGTACATGTTTCGGTAGTGAGTGAGATATGCCAGAGCCCATTCCCATCCTATTCCTTCTCATGTTCACAATCCTTTCTCCAAATCCATTCTTTCATCAACAAGGTAGGCAGCGCATCCGGGGGCGTGCCAACGTTTGTCATTTGGACTAATGTTGCCATGTATCGCGGATGTCTATGGACGACAGTATCCACTTACCACCAGGTGTACTCTAAAAAGCCTTCGGTTGTTTATTCTCATCTCATATTCATGAAGTACAACAGCATTCAAATCCTCGGTATTTTCTTCTACTAGTTTTCTTTGTTCTATATTTAACTTCTTCTAACACAATTCTTCCATAATATTATCTTTATTTGCCATAATATTAGTATGACAGTGGGTGGTAATAACATGTGTTTGGTATCATAGCATTAGACAAGTATAGCATGAAAAATCTATAGCATTGCAGTGTAATTTGTCCTTTTACATTATCGTTAATTAAAATAGTTGATTTAAACAGTCACATAAATTCAAATGCAATGTCATCATAAGGCTGGAGATAAATAAAATTATATATTAATCGATCAAATATGTTAATACAAACTCAATATCCTATTTCATGTAAAATAAAATAAAATAATAATTGTTTAGCACGCACTAATAATAACCAATTTGGTTAGGTAAAAGGGTCACAAATGTAATGTTAACATTTGTGTTTAAAAACTATTTGATTGTTTAAAAACATTAATTTAAAAGGTTTTACGTTTCTTATTTTTATTTCTACAACACTGTCTCGCATACCATAGACTACAACAACATACTAGAGACAATACTTTCCTTTTACGCTTAACTACGTAGGCTACGCTACACATTTAGACTAGGCTTGGATACCAGTATCTTAAATTAGAAAAAGTTGCAACCATATTTGTGACATACCACTTACTTTTTATTTAAATACCTAGTGGTTTTTAAATTGTCATTACCTCAGCGATGTAAGAATATAATAGGGGTTAAAGTATGAAATTGCCGTTTTATAGTAATAGATACTTTGAATTGACATAAAACCTTCATGGTGTGAGATTATCGAGTGAAACTTTTTTCACATGATACATATGAGGTTCTTGTTTTAAAAAATGTGCAACATTCGATTTTAGACTTTCAATTGTTTTTTTTATTCAGCTTAGACGGGAAAGATGGATACTTCGAAAATCCGAGTAATCTTTGAATACGAGTTCCGACGCGGAACTAACGCGGCAGAAACGGCTCGCAATATCAATGCTGCGTTTGGAGAGGAGACTGCTAATGAACGAACCGTGCGTTTTTGGTTTAAACGCTTTCGTAATGGAAACTTCGACTTGAAGAACGAACCACGTGGAAGACCGCCCACACAGGTGAATAACGCTGAATTGAAGAAGATGGTGGAAGCCGATCCGAGTCAAACTACCCAGGAATTAGCGGCATGGTTTAACGTTACCTTACCTACAATATTGACTCATTTGCATCAAATCAATAAGATAACAAAATATGAAAAATGGGTGCCTCATGATTTGACTGATCTGCAGAAAGAAACGCGTGTTGAAACTTGCGTTGCCTTGTTGAATCGGAACAGAAATGAAGGAATATTGGATCGAATTGTGACATGTGACGAAAAGTGGATTCTTTACGATAACCGAAAGCGAAAAATGCAATGGCTGACCCCAGGTGCCAACAGTGCCCTAAGTGTTATTCATGGTGTTATTCACTATAGCTTTCTGGTCTGGTCAAGCAATAACAGCAGATGTTTACTGTGCTGAACTTCGAACAATGATGGCGAAACTAGCAGTGAAACAGCCCCGACTCGTGAATCGATCTTCACCATTATTGCTCCATGATAACGCAAGACCTCACACTGCACGAGAAACCATTGTAACTCTACAGGAGCTGCAGTTAGAAACCATACGTCATCCTCCGTACTCGCCAGACCTTGCTCCAACGGACTGCCACTTTTTTCGTGATTTGGACAATTTTCTACGTGGTAAAAAATTTTCTTCCCAAGAGGCAGTACAAAATGCTTTCACACAGTTTGTCGAATCTACATCCCCAGAGTTCTATCGCAAAGGCATAAATGAACTTCCGATTAGATGGCAACAATGTATAGGTAATGAGGGTAAATATTTTGATTTAATAAATATGTTACATTTTAGAAAAAAACGAGTTTTAATTTTTCAGTACAAATCGGCAATTTCATACTTTAACCCCTAATATTTGAAGTAAACCTGTGAAAAAAAAATCTTAGTAATGTGGGCATTCAGCAATCCACATTGGGCCCATATTGTGCATTACGGCCCGAAATCTCTCGTGATTACTAGGCTGCGGGACGTTATAAACGGATAATCAAATTGAAAAAGGTTGTTTCAATTTCTTTTTATTGATTTACAAATTACAAATTCAAGAAGGGTAGTTGAACATTCCTGCTATGTTTTAGGTCAATTACGAACTAATATTACAAAAAACAATTAATACAGAAAATTATGTCTATTAATTAGATTAATTAGTGGTTATGTGTATACGGAGAAACTTCAGTTTTTATAAAAAAACACTCAAAATTAGATATATGAAAAGACTAATCACTAATCAATGAACTTTGAGCTTTATGTTAACAACGTATGATATGATCGGAGTATATATTCTTATGTAAGAGGAAATCTCAGTGAACTCAAAAACACTGTACCTATTTGGAAAAGATCGATTTTGATTTTGAGAGAAATAATCAATAATCGAATTAATTTTGCGTTTTTTAAATTAGATGACTGCCGAACAGACAGTCCATCTGGTTCTATGTGGTTACTGTCGTCCTGCGACATCTGTAACTAGTGATTAGTCCAGAGTGACAAAAGTCGCCAAGTCCCCGAATGCGTTGTGTACCTTTGGCAGAAAGATTGGGAAAATGGGCAGGAATAGAATATAATGGAATGGAAAAAAAACTCTGGGGCAGGCTTTTTATTGATAACTTCTAAATAGTGTAAATATAGGAGTAATCACTGAATAAATTAACTTCAAAATAGGCTTTATGTTGACATCTTCTGAACTGATATAAAGATTACAATTACATACTATAACGAACGATATCTGTCAATATCCGATTAAAGGGCACAGATCTCCCGTAGTAAATCACCAGAGTGTTTTGGGCCATAAACCACCGCGCGGGAAGATTTTTTAATTCTCAAGACCATGGGTTTTGCTCGTGATGAGCTAATGGTAGTTGAAAAATTCGTAAAAATTAAGTAAAGATGTTAAGTATCTACGCACGGAGATTTGAACTCACGACCTCACGAATGACACTTGAGAATAGATACTGCTCGTCAACCGACAACATTATGAAACCTAAAAAATTTGCAATATTGATTATTATTTTAATACTTAAAATGATATTGTATTTTTTTTTTCATTTAACTAATTTTATTTATTTTTTAGTTTAAATAATTTGTTTGTAAATAGTTCAATTAGAGATACGTAAGTTATATAATGTAAATAGTTAATTAATTTTATTTAATAAATTACATTTATTCATATAAGGAAATAACAATATAATTATTTGCCAAATGCAAATGATAAAATAATTACTAAACTTAAAGACTCAAGTATCAATCAATGTCATTTTGACATTTTAAGTGATTTTTTTATATGGCAATGGAGCAATTGACACACTGTGCCAGTATCGAATCTTCTTCGTAATTAACAATTTCTTAAATGTAATTTTTATTGGTAGTTTAATTTATATTTGAGTTATAAGTCTAAAAAATAAACATTCATTATTATTATTACAGAGGAATAATTGAAACCAAGCATTAATTCATACATTCAACCGCATTATTTTATTATAGAAAATTGGCGGGATTATTTAAGAGTGATTTGATTATATATTAAATGGGAATTCATTATATAGAGAATTGGATATGATTGGATAGATAAGTAGCACTCGCTCTTAATTTGCTCAAAACTACTAACAATTCCCTAAGGAACCTAGACATAATCCAAAATCTTAATCCATAATCCATAACCAGACAAATTCCAAAATCTGTTTAGTCATTTTGATTTTATCTCTTATAATTTATAAAGAAATATATAAGTTAAATCTCTTGATAATAGCGATAAATAATAACGATTCATCTTAATATTTATAACGAAAATCACTCTGACCTTAAAACTATTAATTACAATTAAAACCGTAAATCATCGAAGAAAAATCCAAAATATGTAAAAAACATCCTAATGTAAAAATAAACCACTGGGTTCTATTTTTATAATCACTTTTGCATACGCACAAAAATGTCAGGCTTAAAACAACACGCGACAACTGAAACCTAGTGTATTTACGACCTAACTATGACAGTAAATAAGGCAAGACAAGGCCATACGGATCGTAGGTAAACCACATGCAGCCTAAGATGAGAAAACTGTACTTACAGTATAACCTCCGCAGTTGATCATTTCACAAATCACTTAAAACCACTGGTTTCAATTAGAATCACTGGGAGCACTGTACACATTTATTTCAGTATAGGAAGAACGTACGCGAGCGCTAGGAACGATGGGACAACGACCGCTAGTCTCAACGGCGCCAAAGTCACTGGACATCGGGACACTCTGGGTGGCCGCTCGAGGGTTGAATTTCCCGGAGAATGAATTTATTTTGCAACTAGGGTAATAGAGCAAGTTTAAAGCAGTGTTTAAACGTGCAAAGTGAAAGGTCGAGAATTTATTCAATTAGCGTTGAACAATGTTATGAAACCATATTTATTTTTATATTAAGAAAGATTGATTATTTTCGCTACCTATTTACTTACTCAAGTATTTTGTGAAACAGTGTCATGGGTGCAAATTTCGATACATTGAATTACAACTTTTCAATTCTACAACATTAATGTAGGTACCAATATATCAGCCCCAGTGAGGGCTCACGAATCTGTACAAACTAAATGCTGCTAGTGAATTAGATTCTCCAAGTATCTTATGGAACATACAAACATCATTCCTGTTCAGATCGAGAGCCCTCACTAAGGCCTCCCGTTCCTGTTGATACCGGACACACTACACCAACAAGTGTTGGACATCTTCAACAATTCCACATATATTGCAATTTGGAGAGCTAGTCTTTTTCATGAGGTATCCAAACTTATTGAGTGGCATGTGTCCAGAACGCAGCCTGAATGCTAAGAGCATGTAACTCCTATTTAACTTGGTGTCAGAAAACCAAGGTATATGAGTAGGCTCACACTGAATGGTTTTATACCATATGCCTTTTTCTCGGGATTTTTCATCAAAATACTCCTTCCAATGCGTATGGCATTTCTTTATATATATGGGCAATATTTCCGAATAATTAGGGGGAATATATAATTCTCTACCCTCTGAAATCGCTAACAAACAATGTTACATACACTGTAATCAACAAGTATAAATGTAGGTACATATCTAAATACCCGGACATATGTATAATGTATGACAATCCCTATGTATCTTTTGCGCGTTTATATATAACACACAACAAAAAATATCTTTAAGATTAGCAATAAACAAAATTCGAATATTAATTATTCTAACCATTATCTTTAAATACATTTCAAAACAACCTGTACATATCAATAATCCCATTAATATTTCTATAAATATTTTTGTCCCATCGTTATCGGGAAATTTCCCACACTGGTAACCCTATCCCGAGAAAACGGCGGGAAATGGCGCCTGCGTGAACCAGCGACCCGCGCTCTACGGCGAAAACTTACCGCCAATCGAACTCGCGAATTACCCTGCATCCTCTAATGTAATAATTATTATCACCCTTTATAATTTATGATCGCCATTTAAACAGACAATAAATGAGAATTACTAATAATTCCCAAGATTCCTCCCAATGCAAAAAAAAAGAAACATTTGCAACACATACTTTCGTTTTAGTTACTTTCTGTCCAAACTGCAACAGTATTTTTGTTAACATTATTTTCAGTTTTTAAGCTCGTTAATTATTAACCTTACTCTTTCTAATAAATAAAATAGGTAATTAAAATCACTCTAAATACTACGAAAAATTAAAATATTACAGAAAATAGCTTTAATAAAGCGGAAATACGCAGTTTCAATCGACTTTAAAGGAGGGAGTTTCTCTATTCGATACCAAAATGAAACAAACTATTTAATAAGAAGTTGCCAGTGATATAAATAGCAAAGTAGATACCGATATAATTCATAGAATCAGCATATCACGCTGTCTCCTTTCTCTCTTTCAGCTTTTTTTACTGTTCCGTTACAGGGCATAGGGCTCTCCTAATAAATTTCAAGAGGGTTTCGGGCCTTAATTCACCACACGGGCGCATGTGGAGCCTTTAATGTCCCACTGCAGGCCACAGGACTCCCCTAGTCAATTTCAAGGGGTTTCGGGCCCTAATCCACCACGTAGCCCCAGTGCGGATTGCAGATACACACACATGCTCAAATTTTCTTGACAATTTAAAAAAATCCGTACTTAAGCGGTACGGCTCGAGGATTTGAACTCGCGATCGCACGAATGTGAGTTAGAGTATAAATAGCTCTAGGCTTTCATCGCTCTACACATACTGGAGATTTTTTTTTCAATTCAGTAACCTGCAAGCTAGCAATATTTTCCTTAAAAACCCGTACTTATGTGGAAAGCCGAGAATTTTAACTCACGAATGAGATTCGAGAATAGATAGGCTATCACGCACCATTCAGACAGTGTGAAATCCTAGAATCAGCATGCTAAGTGGCAATAGGCAAGTTATATTTGCCACAGGATAGACAACCAATGAGATAGACGAGTCCTCGAATGGAGGGTACGTACCGTGAAGCGCAGTGTGGAACGCACTCCAGTCAGGAGGAGCAACGATTTGAAGAAGTTCGCCCATGATGACTAGTTGAAAAGAGCCAGAGATTGTGTCTGGTGGCGAAAATTGGGAAAAGCTTATTATCCTGCAATGGAAACGTAGGCGTGAACAACTTATTAGATTAAGTGGTTATTATTAACTTCTAAGCGTGTTTTGAAATCTGTTTTTGTTTTTCTAAAAGTATATTTTATTCCTTCTAAACGTTTTATAACACTCGAACGACTCATTCATAATTTTAATTCATATTCTTATTAATTCATCGGGACCTTAAAGTGGACCTCGTTACCAACGTTATTAAAAAATACGCCGAAGCTCACGAACGAAGACTTCATCACCATGTGAACGTTGAGGCCATCCAGCTCCTCGATAACACCGATATAGTGAGAATAGTTAGTGTAGTGTCAAAATTATGTAGGTTCTTAGTGAAATAAGTGTTCCTATATTTTAAAGATCACAAGAACAAAGTGACTTCCCCTTAATAGAGACAATAAGTAAAGTGTTATTGGACACGTTCTTAGTTTTACTCTACTTAGCAACTTAGGTCAAATTTAAATTACTCATTAGCCTTAGTATTATAGCTAGATTGTAATTTTAATGTAATACCTCCTTATTGGGTATATCATTGTTAAAAAAAAAAAAAATATTCTTATTCATAATTAAACTCCTCCATCTAAATCAAGCCTAACGTGGAGCAAAATCGGCCAGCACACTGTTTGCACTGTCACACCCACGCACACCAACACTCGCACGCACGCATATTTTATCTTTAGTTTTTCACTCATAGACGTTCGTACTCGCTTCATTCCCTCCCCTTCACACACACACACTGCAACGTCGAGTCTTGCGTCAGAGCTCGCGTACACCTTCCCTAAATTTTAAAATTAAAATGTGTAACAACTACTTACATAGTAGAAACTGTTATAGGCAATAAGTTTGGTATATCAATTTCAGTTATTTATGTCGCTGTTTTACTGTAGATATCTGTTCACAAATAAATAAAATTAATAAAATCACCCAAGTACATAAACATACATTAATTAAAATAAGTGTAATAATATAAGTTTTTTTAAAAACAAGCTTGTCGCGCGAATTGTAAATGTAACCTACTTTTGTGAATATTTCGCAACAAGTTTTTTGACAACAAATAATTCAATATAAACTTATTTTATTCGTTTTAGTACATAGCTTGAAAAGCTTGTTTTTAAAAAACGTTTTTTTTTATATTATTTAATTCAAATTAGAATAAGTTCACGTATTCTGCTTGACAAACCCTTTAATTTGATATCCATGTCAAGGAGGTTGTGAAGAAATAGGTAATCCGCCACCTTGAAGGGGCGGCCATTTTGAAAAAATTACATAACTGAGTATACTAGATTGTATTGTCACCGGCCCCATAACTTTGTGCAAAATTTCAGCTCGATCTGTTAGATGGAACTGGTTTAAAATTCAGTTGCAAAATTTGACCCACACATACTGACTAACAAGACGAGTTGAATAAAAGCTTGTAAAAAGGAAAGGCGAGGCGAATTTTCAAGCGTACCGGTAACCAAGTCTTTTATCGTCCATTTTTGCCATTGAGCCTTGAAACGCCACGCTGGTCGAGCTACTCTCTCTTTGAGACATCCACACCATTTCATCGGGGCTTGTGGCGCCTTTATTGTCCCTTAGACGCCTTTGACACCCCTGGGAAGAGATAGGGTGACGCTATTCTAAAGCCGGCATCTAGCTAGCGAATTTTCAACCTCAAATTATTTTTAAGTATATATTTTTTCTAAATTTCTTGATAATCGATAACTGTCAACTTGCACTGCAAGGCGCAAGCTTTTCCTACACTCGACAATAAGTCAATTTCATTGCTTCATTGGCTCCCACGGGATACGTCTGCTCTACACAATTGGAAAGTAGTGACGTCACACACTGCGCGACGGGCCGTGCTAATTTATTAACAATATTCCACTTTGAAAAGCTTATAACTTTGTCATTTACTAAGATATCTCAAAATTTGTTATTACTTTTCTATTAATAATTGAAATTATTTTTAGATAAACTATTAAAATGTCAACGAACAGTATTACTAAAGTTTTAATGTTTTGAAACAAAAGGGTTTTTAGAAGTTACTTTTTTGGTTCTTAATAGTTCGAGTTTCCAGCGTGACCTTATCAAAATTTCGTCTACCTCCAACTGCTCTGTCATTTCTGGCATTCTCCAGGAAAACGTAACAGGAACACACATTAAACGGAATCCAAGTCTCAATATTGTTGACATGGCCGCTCTTAGTCCAGTAAATTTCTACAACATTGTATTGTACTTAAGGACGGACACACAACTGCCTTTCAGATGAAAAGCTATCCTTCCTCTCGTACATTCATCCACAATTAATGTAAAACAACAGATTCTGGCCCTTATTATGGTTCATCACATCACGAATTTTTCAATTTATTTCATTTCATTCTTCATTCATTCATTTAATGAATGAATCATTCATTCTTAATTTTTCATTTCATTCATCTCACGAAGACGGGTTACGCTTACTGGTGTTGTGCTCGTACATACATGTACATTGTTCTAGTGTGCGTAAACTTGAGCACGCTCAGTTGGGTTCCCGACGCCGTGGCGCACACTACGAGGAAAACAATGAACATGTACGAGCGAAACCAGCCTTCGTGAGATGAACGAACTTAGCGGAGCATTAAAACACCGATAGGTGTATATTGAACTGTTACCGAATGTACATTCGATAAACTTTCGTTACACACGAAGGCGCACCCGGTGGCAGATTGTCGACATGATTAGTTTACATTTCCATTGATTTTAATCTTTTTAAAATTAAATTAAAAACACAACAACCCTAGACAATATCTTAGGTAACATTGAGCATCACCTGTATGGATGCCGTACTGCGAGAAATATTTATGTCGGATTATTTTATTTATGTTATGTTATTTATGTCTAGATATATTTATTTATGTCGGGGGTCAGGTCTCCTCTAGATAAACCAGTTCGCCAAGCTGGTGCACGAAAAGTTGGCTCTGCTCATTGACACCAAAGGTGGTTTGAGATTATTACCACAATGAGATTAAATACAATAAGTGTCACCCAAAATACTCGACACGATTGAGAGGAGTAACGACAATTGTCTCTGCTCAAAACCAATAGGAGAGAACTGTGGACTAACATTGACAAATAGTTCCGTACCAAACCAATACTCAAGTGGTTAATGGACGTGCAACGAAACCAAACCGAATCTGTTTCTAAGGAAAATGTTTGCTATCATCCATCCACCTCACAATTCGGTTGTTCCAAGGTTTTGTAATTAGAAACTTTTCAAATAGTATCAAATTAACAGTTGGCGATTTTTTTTTCTTTAATAACTCTTTTATAGAAAGAAAGAAAATGTGTTTTTTTTTATGGACGAAGACGGCAGACGAGCATACAGTTTACTTGATGGTAAGTGGATATTATAGACCATAGACACCCGTGATACATGCCAACATTAGTCCATAATGACAGACGTTGGTACGTCCTCACCTTGGAGATTTAAAACAAAAAACAAGCAAAACAATCATATTTTACAAACAAACAAACCGTTTAACATAAATTTTAACAGCAGTACCTGTTTAAATTCAGTGCACAGTGTGGAAGCGATGCTCCCAAAGGTGCAGTCTGGGCTGCTGCATTATTGATGCTCTTTTTGAATAGATCTTTCACCCTATTTTTTTTTATTTCCTTTTATCAATATTTATATTTGATTTTGTAAATGCCACATTAAACGGTCCACAGATTTCTTATATTTCTAAATCCTTGTCTAAAGACATAAATATGACACAGATTTCGAATTTTTATACTAATGACTGTACAAACATTGTACAAACTATGTACAATGTTACCTAGCTGGCGGCATTACCTCGCTGAATGGCCAAACTAATACGTTGTGAGAGACTTTGGAATAGCAACATTCCATCTGTACTCATGTTTGTCGTGAAATACAACTAAAGGACAATAAAGCCATTACCACATACCAGCGTGGCATTTTAAGGCCATACATCCCTCATGCACAAGGCAATGTGCATGTGAAGGTCCGTGACCAGCAGTGATGGTTACGGTTTACGGTAACAATTATGTACAGATGTGCTATTTACAACTCAAGCGTGCCACCACTGTCGCATTTTCTTAACTTTTACACCGAATATTGACACTCAGATACTATCTATATTCGGTATTATTAAAAACTCTCTCAGTAATACCTAAACATAAGCCGCTTATCCCACATCTATTTAAATAAATATCTTTTCTGAACCTCAATTTCACGGTAGCAAGCATTACTTGCACTCGGATGCAACTGCACAGTGGTAAGACCCAATGCGGGACGTGAGCTTCTTAACATATTATTGACTTTATTTTACTGAATGTTATCTCCATCTTAACATTTTTATATTGATGTCAGCTTTTAACGTCCCACTGCAGGCCACGGGCCTCCCCTAATAAATCACTAGAGGGTTGCGGGCCATAATCTACCACGAGGGCCCGGTGCGAATTGGTTCGCACCAATACGTGACAGATGGTGGGGAAATTTTAAATGTATATTCTACTTACTCTCACAAGGAATGCGGTATCGGATCACTACACTGTCCTTTGAGTTTACGCATAGGTCAAGTTTAGGGTTTGTTCCCGGGAATTCCCGGGACGAGAATCGAAATCGGTTGGTCTCGTTCCCGGGAAATTCAGCTCGAGAAAAGTCGAGACATCGAGAAATTTAAATAAACATTTTTACGCTTAGCTTTCTTTGTAAATGCGAGGTGGCGGCGGCAATCGGCGGCATCCTTTGACAGCGCGGCTCGTGTCTGTCGGTATCCTTTGTTTTCGCCGACAAACGCAAGCGCCCGCGCGGCCCCAGTTGTGTTTCGTTCATTCGTGTTTCAACTCCCGCCGTGTTCGGATTACTTCGGATTGAAAATCGGATCATAAAGCCAGCATAGTGTACTTATTTAGTAACGTACGAGTAATAGAATTGCAGAACAAACAGGTAAGTTTTGTTATTATTTATTTAAAACTAGCTTTCCGTCCACGGCTTCGCCCGTCATCAGCCTTTTTTTTTTTTTTTTTTTTTTTTTTTTTTTTTTTTTTTTTTTTTTTTTTTTTTTTTTTTTTTTTTACGTGGGGAAATGCCTTTACGCATACCCACCGCTCCGGGGGAAGCGGACGGGTTATGTCGGGCTCAGTACCGAAGCACCACTACCGACTAAAACCACCACGATGTTCCGACTTCCTCGGCTATAACGTGGACAGCGGGCCCGCTTTCGCATTCTACCGCTGCCCCGCCAACGCCGCTGTCTGCTTACACGGACTCACCGCGGGAGAGCATCACTCTCCCATTGAACTACTCGAGCGATGCCCAGGAACATAATGGGCATCGTCTCCTCTGAGGACCCCATCTCTGTTATCGTCAATTGCCCCCGCATCCGACGCCCCAGGTCCTCCGAGCGGAGAGGGAGTTCGAGCTCGGTTAGCTCGCCTCCGTGTCCGCGCTCTCCGGAGCGGGTGAGCGAGAGGATTAATCTCTCTTGCCCGCTCCTCCGTCTCTCTTTGTGAGACCACTGTCTCACAAAAGGAGACCATCGCCTCCCAACAACTTTCACTGTCGACCATCTTTGGTAATATTGTCGGCAGCGAAAGGTCTGTCCCAACGACGGCAGCTAAGGACTGTCGCGATTCCTCATCTGCTGGGCAAACTTCCAGCGCATGCTGCGCAGTGTCCTCTGCAAAGCCACATCGATGACACACCGAAGTTGGCTCCCTCCTTGCCACATTGCAAAGGTACCTTCCAAAACACCCATGTCCCGTGAGGACCTGAGTGAGTCGGAAGGTCAATGCTCCGTGTTTTCGTTGGACCCACTCCACGAGCACAGGCCGGACCGCCTCGAGGAACCTGCGAGCTCCAACACCTCTCTGCGTAGGTCCATTTAAGAGCCGCTCTCTCCATGTGACCAGCGCAGTTTCTCTGGCCACTTTGCGCCATCCGGTAACCTCTTGCGGTAGAGGGCGGAGGTCCTGTTCTCGCGCGCGAACTCTGCGCCAGAACACTGACGACAAGACCTCGGCCTCTAAGTCCCACGGTAGTGAACCGGCAAGGACACAGGCCATTTCGTGCGACAGTGTACGATACCCTCTGCAGAGTCGTATCGCCATAGTTCTCTGCGCCTTGCGGAGTAGGGCATCTCCTTGGCGGTTTAGGGACCCAGCCCAGATCGGGGCCCCATACAGGGCCATCGATCGAACTACCGCCATGTACAGGCGACGACATATCCCATTGCCTCCGCCTATGTTATGCAAGAGGCGGCTCAACGCCGAAGCAGCTCCCACAACCTTGGGAGATAGCTTCCCAAAATGCGTTTCGAAGTTCCACTTACTGTCAAGAACCACGCCAAGATACTTAAGCGTGGACTTGACGTCTATGGAATTCCCCCCCACAATGATCTTCGAGCCTGCTGGAGGTCCCGCCTTTGGGCGATGGAAACAGATGGCCTCCGACTTATGCAGGGCAACCTTGAGTCCCAGCCGTTGGATTCTGGCCACAATCACTGCAACTCCGGCTGTGGCCAGTATCGCTGCCTCGCGATAGCCCCGACCTCTGGCGGTAACCAGCGTGTCGTCAGCGTAACAAATAGTGTTGACGCCACGGACGTTAGCACCTCGTAGTATCCAATCGTACCCGACGTTCCACAGAAGTGGACCCAAGACCGATCCCTGTGGAACGCCGCGCATCATGGGACTTCGGCCTTTTCCTTGCATCATTGGGAAGACTACCTCCCTGTCAGAGAGATAGTCCCCAACAAGACGCTGAAGGTACTGAGGCACATTGTGGTAACTCAGACCCTCCCTTATCGTACTCCATGGCAGCGTGTTGAAAGCGTTGGCTATGTCCAGGGACATAGCCAGCAAAACGCCGCCTTTTGAGCATGCTTCTTCAGAGAGGTCGCGGACGCGTGCTATTGCATCTAATGTCGAGCGGCCTCTCCGGAAACCATACTGAGTATCAGCCAGGTCCGGGCCAACCCTTTCAAGGTGTCCGACGAGGCGGGCAGCGATAACACGCTCCAACAGCTTGCCAGCCTCGTCAAGCAGCACGATCGGGCGATAACCTGATGGCTCATCTGCCGGACGTCCCTCTTTGCGTAGGAGCACAAGCTTTCCGCGCTTCCACCGCTTCGGGAATTTTCCCTCGTGCAAGCACCGATTAAATAAGAACCTTAATCGGGGCTCTAGGGCATCTAGTGCAAGGGCCCAAACACAGCCGGGTATGCCATCAGGCCCCGGTGCCGTGTTTTTAGCCCTCATTCTCAGCACAGCTGCACCTAACTCTCCTTCCGAAATCTCAGGGGCGGTGAGAGAGTCACCGTTATCCTCTCTGCAATCTCTTCTTCTCATCGTAGGAGGGGCAAAGTCAGTTCCCGGGGCTCCGGGGAACAACCCCTCCACAACGCGTTGAAGGATCACAGGCTCTAGAGTACTGGTGACGGGGGGTGCGTAAGGGCGAAGCTTTTGCCTTGCTAACTTATAGGGGCGCCCCCATGGATCCCGCTCCAGTGTGTCTAGAATCCGCTGCCAGGCCTGCGACTTGGCTTCGCCTATGGCAGTACGGAGAGCTTTGTTAGCTTCTCTATAAGCAGCATATAGAGCTTCAAGCTCTTGTGTGCCCCGCTGTCTGCTCCTTTTGCACCTTTGGTAGCATCGGCGCTTCACTACACATTGGCGCCGGAGTTCCGCTATCTCGTCCGACCACCAATAGACCTGACGTTTGGAGGGAGGTGCCCTAGCACGGGGCATGCTCGCATCACAAACGTTAGCCATAGACTCGATTAGTTGATCCGTCTCTGTATCCAGATCCGTCGGTTCCGGAGGAACTTGGTTCCACGCCTGGACGATAGCCGCCTCCTGCAGCAGTTCCATGTTCAAGCGTTTGAGAACCCATCTCCGTTCGGTATCCCGTGGAGACCAGGTATCGGGTTCGGTGGTGGGAGGAGAAACACTAAACCGTATGTAACGGTGATCAGAGAGTGTCTCTACTTCCTCCAGCACTTGCCAGTCTCGGACTCTGTTGGCAAGCTCCGGGGTAGCAAAGGTCACATCAACCACTGATCCACCCCACTGCCGTACACAAGTTTGTACTGTGCCCTGATTGAGGACACACAGCCCTACCTCTGTTACCCATTTGAGCACTTTCCTGCCCTTGGGGTCTGTCATCGGAGATCCCCACGCCATTGATTTGGCGTTGAGATCTCCAAGGACTAACATTGGTTGAGGATGATTCTGTCTCACCAATGTCTCCACATTGCCCAGGAGAGTCTCCAGTTCATGGAGAGGCCTATTGGGTGAGTGGTACACTCCCACAACCGTGATTTGCCCTATTCGGGCTGCAACATATCCCCTACCCTTCACCACTCCCTGAAGGGCAGGCGAGGGGGCCGGGGATTGGGTGGTAATTGCTATAAGACCGTCCAAATCCCCGACCCAGTCACTTCTATTTGGGACCACATATGGTTCTGCGACTACAGCCACCGCGACGGATCGCTCAGCTAAGCTTTGTAGAAGCAGATCGTGAGCCCGCGACGCATGATTCAAGTTTGTCTGGAGGAAATTCAACGCCATTAACTTTCCTCCATACAAACCTCCAACTCCGCTGTAGAGTCAGTCGTCTGCGGCTTGGCCTTGGCCTTCGCTACATTCGACTTCCTTCTCGCCTCTGACTTAGACGGGGGCTTGGCACAAGCCTTGCCCCCGGAGAGGTGGTTTGCCGATTTACCCGCAGCTGCACACAGACTGCAGTGAGGGGCGGCGGAACATTCATTGGCCTTATGGCCTTTTTGACCACAGCGATGACATTCGTCACTACGGTCAACCTCCGACTTGCATTGGGCCCTGACATGGCCCATTGCAAGACATCTATAGCATCGGCGCGGTCTTGCATTGAGGATGTGTACCTGTGCCGACACCCATCCGACCTTCAGCCGAGAGCCTTCCGCCGTGATCTTCTTGGCGGCCAAGACAGGGCAGCGGACAAAAGCTGTGCCCATTCCGGCTCGACCCTTCCTAATTGGGCCTGATTTAATATCCGCCGCTGGACATCCTCCGGTGCTGGCAAGAGCCTCTATCAACTCTTGAGGACCTACCGAGTCATCCAGGCCACTCACTCTCATGTCAGTTGTAGTGACCGGTCTGGATACGCGTATTTCCTCCACATTTTGGAAAACTTCCCTAAGTTTCTGGGCCAAGGAGTCCGCTTTCGTCATCTTTTCAGTGCCAGGCACCTCAATGATGCGGGCGCCTGTGGCCGCAGTTCTCATTTTTAGGGGAGGCATCCCCAGAGCACCGAGATCAATTCGGTTCCTCGCTTCTGACAGCACCTTGGCATACGTGATGCCTTTCTCCGCCGCCTCTGGTTGCAGTGAGATAATCACTGCCGCAGTGCGTGGCGGGCGGAGCTTGGGTCCCTTCCCTTTAGTGGCCTTCGCATTCGCAACGGATTGTTGCCTCGGGGCCTGGGATCGCTGAGGAGGAGATGACTGCGCTTTAGCAGTTCCCACAGCTCTACCGTCCTTCTTCTTGGTACCCCGCTTGGTCACTACAGTCCACGGTTCCGACAGTGGAACTGAAGGCTGAGCTTGTGACGGTCCAGGAGTTGGCTCAGTGGAGCCAGTCAAATTGGGATTCGCCTTTCCCCTACCCCTCCCTCCGCCCCCACCCTTAGAGGGTTTAACCTGCAAAGGAGTAAGGGCACCAGAAGTGGAAGGCAAAGACGGCTCTACCGCTGACACTCGGCTGCGCCTGTCAGCTGCCAGGGGTGGCCTCAGTCGTTTTTCTGGAGGTAATCGCTCCTCGATCACTTCGCACCGGGCGTTCATCATGGTACCGACCTGTATTATGATCTTCCGCATAAGCGCATCCTCATCTATAGCCTTGACCGGCACAGGGGCAGGAGGCGGTCTCGCTTGAGCAGCGCGCAGTTTCTCCATCTCGCAGCGGAGTGAGCCTAATTCAGCTGTGAGCTTTTTATTGGCTTCAGTCAGCAGGAGCACTTCCTCGGGCATCGTGCGGGACCGCATTTCTTTGAAAGTAGCCCTGATCGTGCCAGCCGCATCTTTTAGGGCCTTAACAAAGGTACCTTTTAGGTGTTTGGACCGCGTGGCAACAAGCGTGATGGCTTGCACCGCGTCGTCCATAACCATATCCAGATGGGCCGCATCACGCCCTTCAATCTCAGGTGGACTGGCACCGATTGGCTTCTTGAAGAGAGCAATCGAAGCCGACTGCTTCTGCTTTAACTCTTCAGCCAATTCTTTCTCGGCAATAAGGCGCAGTTCCTCCTCTCGCGCCTTTTTAAGCTCGGCTTTGGCTTCCGCCAAGCCTTCGTATTGCCCAGTGGTCGATGGACGCCCGCGTCCACGTGTAGGAGTCACCTTAGCTCTGGTAGCTTCTTCTGAGAGGTCATCTCCCTCCTTGCTCCTGCGGCGTTTCCGCCATCCGACTGATGACGTCCCAGATATTCGGGATTTCCCAGTCCTGATACTACTGGTGTCGGAGTCAGACTCCGACAAATCTGCCGACAGAGACCGAAACAGTCCGTCAGCAGTCTCCTCGTAACGCGTCAGTGATACGCGAAGATCCTTCAAGTTTCTATCATGCCTATTCGTCGAGGCTAAATCAGAGTCCGTGGACATGCCTAAGTCGTCGTTTAGATCGTTTTGATCTTGAGGAGATGAGCGGTTGTTGCCCCCCCCAGAATACGAGGGGCAGCCTCCCGTAGGAGGGCGGGATTTCCCGGCTTCCGCCGGCGTACCCGCCTGGGGTAGTTTATTTCTATTGCAACTCGCCATTTTGGTTTGCCAGTTTTACGGCATGACGGCCAAATTTGGGGGTCTAGCGGCCATCCTAGTGATGACCATGCCTTGCGGCACTCCCCTCGGCAACCCCCGAACCTTGAGATACCATAACGAGAGTGAAGGAAGTGAAAGGCAGAAGACCAGAAAAAGACACTATAAATATATACAAAAATGTAGATAAGATAAATTCTATACATAAATAATATTAAAACATATAAATAAGACATATACATAAAGACAGATTACACAAATAAATACTATTTATTGCTAGGTGTTTCGCTAACGGCAAATAAGAACCCCACGCGGGAGGGGAAGTTATTTGCCGTCGCCCAGGGTGTACCCGCCCCACAGCCTTTCGACTGTGGCCCCAGCCTCCCATTGTTGCGGATTAGGATTCCTAATCCGCCCCTATCACTAATTGGGATCAGGATAACAATCCCGATCCCAAAGCCATCCCGTTGTTCTCCACTGTGCCCTCTGCTCATTCAGAGGGACACGCGGAGACACGCCAACGCCTCGGAGGCGACAGACCGGATTGGCCTCCGCCTCCTCACCTTTTGCCAGGATATTAGCCAACAGCCACCAAGATCTCCCAATAAAGGAAAAGTCGCTGACTGTTGCCCAGGGTGCACCGTCCCGGATCTGTCGTTGAGCCATCGTTCCCTGCGAACGTATCCAGAGGGACAAATGGACCAGCGACAGCCCGGACACACGAGGAGGTTCCCCGGCCACGCCACCCCGCCCGTCATCAGCCTAACCTAACCACATCAACCCACTGCTGGGCATAGGCCTCCCCACTGTTGCGTCAGTTATTTTGTAGGTACTAAAATACTTACTAATCCTTGAACTGTTTGTTATAGATTTTACAACTGATGGACCAAAATGGAAACTTCCAAAGTTTGGAAATATTTCAAAAAAAATAAGGACGCCTCAAATTCGCAATGTCTAAAATGTCCTAAAACCATATCCTGTAAAGGATCAAACACAAGCGGACTAGTGAGGCATTTAGCTCATGTACACAAAATTGATGTAAGATCCACCGAGGCTCAAATGAACACAGAAGACGGATCTACCAGCTCGTCCAGTTCCGGGGTGACGGCACCAAAAAAATCTAGAAGTGCTTTTGAAACTATGCACGTACAGCAGACACTGAAATTTGACGTTCAACCCAGAAAATCGTTAGGTGAAATTTTAGCTAAACTTTCTGCCCAAGACGGTTTTACTATAAGAGGCATTACTAAAAGTGAATTTATCCGTGAATCACTTGTTGCCAAGGGGTATAAACTCCCAAAGACCCAAACCGAAGTAATGAACCTAATATTGAAGTTTTATGATGAAAAGGAGAAAGAGATGATAAAAGAGCTTTCTCAGATTTGCACATCAGGAAACCGGCTAAGTGTGACAATTGACGAGTGGACAAGCATACGAAACAGACGATATTTTAGCGTCTGTGTCCATACAGCAGAGGCAAAAGTTTACAATTTGGGGCTAGTTTACATACCCGGAAAATGCGGTGCCGCAGAGGTTAGAGAAATAGTAGAGGAGCGTTTGAAATACTTTGGGGTAAACTTCGAGCATTACGTCTTGGCCGTAACCAGCGACGGGCCAAATGTTATGAAAAAATTTGGCAGAGAGAGCCCCTGTGAGATGGTCCTCTGTGTAAACCATGCCATCCATTTGGCTATTCTTGATACCTTTTGTAAAAAAAAACCAGAAACTACAGTTGCTAGAAGAAACACACCTGTTAGCGACGATGAACACAGCAGCTCTGATGAAGCCAGCACTGATATCGACGACGAATCTGATGAAGAATCTATATTGCAACCTGATGACGACATAAATAAAGTCCTGAATGAGACCCGTTCGATCATAAGATTTTTCAGAAAGAGTCCTCTCAGAAATATCACACTACAAAAACATGTGAAGACTGAATTCGGGGCAGAACTAGCCTTATTACAGGATGTCAGAACTAGGTGGAATTCAAAGCTAACAATGATTGAGCGTTTCTTGAAGTTAAAAAATTCCATTAAAAAAGCCTTGATTGATTTAGATAGCTCATTTAAATGGAAGGAGGAAAATATTTGTGTACTACAAAAATTGCTGTTGATATTGACGCCAACGAAACTTGCAGTAGAAGCATTGAGCAGACAAGGTGCCAATTTACTAACTGCAGAGGCTATAATAGACGTGTTGCTAAAACAATTACAAAATATCGACCACCCTTTGGCTCTTCAATTAGTAGAATCTCTTAAAATGAAAATATCAGATCGTCGGAATACACCTCTAATATCGCTGCTACGCTACCTAAACAGCCCCGATAATTTTATGCACAAAAAGAGTGATTATTTTATCGATAATAGCAAGACATTTTTAATTGGATATGCTGAAGACTTATTCAATCGCCTATACCCCACTGTTCCCACTACTACAGAACCTTTGACAGAAAATAATTCAGAAGTTGTTGAAGCAGGCGTAAGCGAATCAGAACCTGAACAAGACAGCTTTGCAGCTCAATTAGAGAGAGCAATAAAAGGTGTTTCGAAAAATGATGAATCAACTAATGCTGTGGTGCTTTCAAAATCAATAATAAAAAAAGAGTTTTTGCTATTTGAAAAAACAGGCAAGAGGACTCCTAATCTGGAAACACTATACAAGGCATTAATTTCAGTCAAGCCGACTTCAACAGAAAATGAAAGGGTATTTTCCATATCGGGAAATGTGGTCAGTAAGATTAGAAGCCGCCTGTCTGATAAATCTATTAATGCTTTAGTTTATCTTAAGGCATATTTTATAAGAATTAATAAGTAGGCTTAAAGACAGTTATTTTTTTCGTATTAATAGCAGATACCTATTATTTAATTACATTAAAACTGCCAAAAATTGTGATGCATACCATATCACCCACATAGTGAGATTAGTGAGTGACTTTTAGTTATGATGAGAAAATTTATGATTGTTTTTAGTTAAAAATGTTTGTTTTAAGCTGATTGTTAACAGAGATTTTGTTTTTTATTAAAAATTAGTGAGATTAGTTATGGTGAGAAGAAAAAATATGATTGTTTTTAGTTAGTATATTTGTTTTGAGCTGATTTTTTATTAAGAATTAGTTTTTTGTTTCAAATTATGTTGATTTTATCATTTAAAATAAACACAATTAAATTAAAGACTCTTTTTATTATTTAAATAAAAAATCTAGACAAAAATTTACTTTTTTCTCGACAACCCGAGAAGACCCGAGAAATCAGGCTCGAGAACTCTCGACACCCGAGAACTAAAAAACCTCGAGAAATCGGAAACCCTAGTCAAGTTCAAAGGAAATTACCACTAAACGAAATTGACATAGAGAATTTTTTTTTGGAATTTTGTAGGTTTACTCAAAAGTTATCGATCTATTACAAAAAAAAACATAAGTTAAAGGTCTCATTTTTGCAGCAAATTGGTGATATTTTTTTTGTAAAATGCGTATTTTTTTTATTAAACATGATTACAATTTTTTATGTCTGTTGTATCAATATTTTAAAATAATATTTGAATTGTTTAGTTAATCAATTATCTGTACCTTTGAATGAGACCATTTTCGTGTTGCTATGACACCTACATTCATAGATATTGTCTTTTTACTAGTACATATTTTATCAGGTCGATTAAAAATTTAAGACGGTTACCATTCAAGGCCTATGTCCAGCAGTGGACGTCCAAGGGCTGAGATGATGATGATGATGATGACCATTCAAGGAGTAGAAATATGAAAGTGTTTATATCGATAAAAATATTTTTTTAAAACACTCGATTAAAATATCCGTAATCGGTCCCCTGATTTTTAGATAATTATTTCCATTTTATAAACATTCCAGAACCAATATCTGGGATACTGGTACCAAGAATCCCTTTTCACAGATAATGTCACAATTATATTAGGTAGAATAGCATCACTCCAACTCTTCCCGTGGGTTTTTTTATGGACAAAGGCGTCAGACGAGCATGCAGTCCACCTGATGATAAGTGGATACTGTAGCCCACAGACATCCGCGATACATGCCAACATTAATCCAAAATGAAAAACGTTGGCACACCCCCCAATTCGCTGCCTACCTTTGGATATACAGGAATGGATTTGGAGAAAGGGTTGGGAAAATGGGGAGGGATAGGATGGGAATGGGCTCTGGCACATCTCACTCACTACCTAAACACGTACGTACATTAGGGAAATAAGATAAAGTGGGAAATGCAGTACATTTCAAGGTAGTCTTCTGTGAGAGAGGGGTAACGTGGCCAGTCGAGCGAACCGGCAGAGCAGCTGTTGGATTGCAGCGTGCACTCTCCCCCTCAAAATATTGCTACAATAGATGAATGTCCTCAAAAACTTAGTGCTGTGCCAAAGACAGTCGATCCTACATCATTAACCGATTTTATCTATACACTTTATATTTTAATTTGATTTATATTTTATATTTATACTAGCTGTGCCCGCGACTTCGTAAGCGTTTAATTTTGGTTTTTCAATTCTAAATTGGGATATCTTTTCTTCCCGTTAGCCGATTTCGATGAAACAAAGCCTATTCAAAGCGCCAGTCTAAGCTTAATTAACCTGTGGAAACTCCATGAAAATCCGTTTAGTAATTTTGGAGATGAGCGTGTTCGAACAGACAGAGAGACAAAAATTTTCAAAATCGTCTTTTTATATTCTGATACTCTCCTTCATCGCCCCCAATCAGTTTTTGGTAAATATATTCAATGTACAGATACGCTGGTTCTACAGTTTTATTATATGTATAGATTTGAGGTCCATATCCAACAGTAAACGAAAGAAGAGCTTGTTACAATTATTCATTCCATCGGATCCGCTGCCGCTATTTACAAATAATCCAAAAACATTTTTAATTAAACGGAACTGCTCCAAAAGAAACGGTTATTTTTATCAACCTCTAAAAAGTCACCAGAGTGTTTAAAAAGTCGATGAAGATAAAGTTCTGTCGCGGCTCAAAGGGAGGCCCGAGCAAAAACATTGAAGCGCGGACTTTTGCCGACAAAGGGACGTGCAGATGGACCGCTGCTCACACCGGAGCATAACAATTGTACTGCAAGAGCTGGTGGGTCGAGTAGAGATCATGTTTATTTATTTATTATTTACACTTTATTGTTTTAACAACAGGCAGACTTACGAGTAATATTATAAAGCTTATTCTCCCGCCATCCTTAAAGCTGCAATATAGTGGTGGTATGTAACTTTTGAATGGTATGTAATTGTTATATAAAGTAAAATTTAAGATAAATAAAACATATAAATATAATAAACAGTAACAAACACCCAAAATACACATACATACATGTACATGTGTTTATGTATATATACATATGTATATATATCAAATAAAATTAAATATTATATATATATATATTAAAATAATAGCTAGATACAAATGTTCAGATACCTATGCAAATAAAATAACTAAAGGGTGTCATGTTCTCAGAAAGGCTTCGATATTTTTATGGAACGATGGTGGCAGACAAATTGTACACGTACTTACTGCAAATTTCTACGATAGCTCGACTACAGGCCATGTTCGAAGAAAGGTTTCCACAGTTTTCCACTCAAAAGAACATAATGGGGTGGGATATGGAATATAATGAGATGAGATACAGAGTTAAATAAATAATACCCACAGCCCCTTATAACTTAGTTCTCAACTCTCTTAACCTTTATTTTTTTCTGAACACGATATTGAAACGATACTCTTTCGAGTATTGTCCTTTACTGACTCTCTGCTGCTAAAACACACACACTATATAAAACACTTGTAATTGCGAATGTTGCTGGAATTCTGCTGTATTTGTAACAATATATTTATTGAAAAAAAAACACCTTATTAGGAATCCTTCTATCGTCTGAGCAAACGTCACATTTTCCTTATATATACCGCAAAGAAGTTAATTTTCTTAAATGAAATCTCTAACTTTGTTACTCTGTACTTCTCACTATACGCTGCTGTGAACGGCAACGCCGCACACTGCATTCATCGACAGTTGCTAATCGAACCGCTATTAGATATCTACATATATGTTTATCGTTGTTAGTATATCCACACAGTGAAGTGAGTTTTACCGGCGTGGGAGCCCTTAGGCTCGTTGCTACACACTTTTAGCTACTGGCTGTGCGCCTTCTGCGCTCGCTCTAAACCATACATTTGTGGTGACTCTTGAATGGCAACTAAGGCCACAAGTCATTCCAAAAGAAAAAAAATGAAGAAAAATGTGCAGATTTTTCAAAAACCGTAGAACAAAAGTTACTAGTTTTCACAAAAGAAATTCTAGTCAAAAGCATGTTTGCTTACTATTATTTAGCATACTGAAAAATAGCATGCTCTCGAACTGGATACATTTGCTTATGATTTAGCATGCTATTTTTAAGCATACTATTGTAAAATCAATGTACTGAATACAAGTGGTTTACGCAAGACACAATTGGAAATGGATGAAAACAGAAGTGTCCCCAAAAGTCAATTTGATATAAGTACTATAAGTATCCAGAAAATAAATCAACAATATTGCCACTGTTGCTTGCAACGAACTGCGTTAAGAGGCTTATATTTTCAGAAAAAAGAAATAGGTAAGGAAATTACAGTTTGGGTACGCAATTGGATAAGCAGAAGAATAACTCGGATCAAGCGCTTGTTTACTCGATCGTTAATAAATGCTTAGACGCATGCACCCCAAATCTACAACCCAAAACTAACATGGTCAACGAGCGAATGCGTTCACTCTTTCATAGCAGCTGTGAATAGGATTTTACAAGGCCAGCAGATACCCCCCGGTGTTTCAGGTGTCCACGGGCGGCGGTAGCCACTTATCATCACATGGACCGCATGCCCGTCTGTCACTTTCACCATAAAAAAACACTTGCTCTCTTAAGTATACTCCTTTCCGCCAACACCACATACCGTGTGCTCAAAAATCAGCCGGCGTGCGATTTACAAACATGCTTGTTTTGAGCATGCTCTTTTCTAGCAATGTCTCTCTACACATGCTAGTAAGTAGCAACTGGTCATTAATAGCATGCTTTCATGCTACTAATGAGCATGTGTATCCGCACCTTTAAGGGGGGCAGCTTTTATTTAACTCTGTATAATTTGATAGGTTAAGAAAAAAAATTGTCAATTGGTTACGTAACGGTATAGAAGTAGCCGTCAGTATTGTGGTTCCAATGAAAACATTTCATATTTTGAATGAAAGCAACTGCACCGAGTTAAGCTCAGTGCAACAGTATAAAGTTCGTCATTAGTGGTACCGTTGTTATTAGAGGTTTAGTTTAAAGAAACCGCATTTGAAATAAGCTAACTGCATATTCTACACAGTCTAGTGTACAGATTACGAAAACATTGGCCATCGGCTAATCCGGAAACACCCATTATTCAACTATTATTCAGTTCAACATTATTCATTATTCAACCATCTTGAGTATTTTGTATTAGTTACGAGTAGACACAATCGTCATTATTCAAGCATCTTGAGTACTTTGTATTAGTTACGAGTAGACACCATCGTCATTATTCAACCATCTTGAGTATTTTGTATTAGTTACGAGTACACACAATCGTCATTATTCAACCATCTTGAGTATTTTGTATTAGTTACGAATACACACAATCGTCATTATTCAACCATCTTGAGTATTTTGTATTAGTTACGAGTACACACAATCGTCATTATTCAACCATCTTGGGTATTTTGTATTAGTTACGAGTAGACACCATCGTCATTATTCAACCATCTTGGGTGAAAATTATTGTATTAATCTCATTGTGGTAATAATCTCAAACCACTTTAGGTGGCGGTTTTGACCAAGGACCATTACTACAGCATTATAATTTATACTGCCACCAATATTCTATGAATTCATTGATTACTAACTAAATTTTCTACATCTACATGCTCAGTTTTAAAAGACTTTGCAAAGACAAAACTTCGCATTCTGTATTAGATCTCGTATTGATCTCGAGTTTCTGTTGCGCAAATACAGAAACTTCAAATCAGTTCGAATCTTTTGTTTGGCTTGAAATTGAAACCATTGTCTGTCTAGATACATACTTCTTCATCTAACAAGTAAGAATTCTATTTAATTAATCTATTGTAATCCTTCACGTTTATAACGAGGAGTGATTTGAAGAACTGTTCGACATAATTTCATCATCCAAGTGCTGTATGGCCACACAAGAGACTCTCGACGGCCACAAACTATTTCGTTCATTGTGGAACGACCACTAAGTACCATTTATGCCACACAACCGTCTAATATATTTACTTTCCCGCGGCTTCGCCCGTTTGGATTCTAATTTCCTAAGCAATTTATCAGTATGGTATAGTGTATTGTGAATTTATTTTTACTGTGTAGTCTTACCTAATCTCAGTTCAAGGCAAGAAAAAGTGAAACTTACCATAGTTCTATTATGTAAAAGTATTGTTATCTGTTTTCTCCTTACCACCCAAAGTTTGCCGGGAGGAGAGGAGGAGATTGCTTTGGCGATAAGGCCGCCTGTTGTACTTTTGGTGTTACTTACTTAAATTGTCTTTTTTGTAATATGTGTTGGTGTACGTACATTAAAGAGTTTATCTATCCTATTTAATATTATAAAGGCGGAAGTTTGTGAGGATGGATGTATGGATGTTTGTTACTCTTTCACGCAAAAACTGCTCAATGGATTTTAATGAAACTTTACAATAATATAGCTCATACATCAGAATAACACATAGGCTATAATTTATTTTGAAATTTTGAACAAAAAAAAACTTATAAACCGAAGCGAAGCGAGGACGGGTCGCTAGTCTATCATAGTTTTAGCTTATGTTAACATTTGGGATACTTTTTATCCAAATTAGTTATGAAGTTCCCACGGGAATCACAAGTATCTCGCGAATGAAGCCGATGGCACCGCTAGTTTCTAAATATAAATAGAGTACGTAGTTTGTATCAGCCTTAAACGTCCCACTGCAGAGCACAGGCCTCCCTTAGTAAATCACTGCGGGGTTTCTGGCCATAATCCACCACAGTCTTTTTTATTTCTGAAGTATGCTAGTTTCCTCACGATGTTTTCCTCTCAACGAGCTGGTGACAATTTTCAAAAATCATTACTTAGTAGAAACTCAATGGTACGGGCCGAGGATTTGAACTGACTATCGCACGAATGTGAATTGAGTATAGATAGGGGGTATCACATTTTCTTTCTAACATTCTAACTTTCACTTTCAGAAACTTTCTTTCTTTTCTTTCTAACATTCAAATCTCAGTCTAGAACACTTAGTAACACATCGTATTGTAGGTAAACGTGGCCCAAACAATGTGGTTCTCTCCACACAGAGTCGACTTACGGCTACTTAGTAATTAATGCGCTTTACTAGGGAAGAAAGACACTTTTATAGCACAAGTGGATGGAGCTCTTGTGACATTGTAAATACAAATTCAGATGCAAATTGGCTTTCCTGTAATCTTTTAACTTTTAATACAGAGAAAACTAAATATCCTCGCCCTCATTAATAATCAGGATTCATTCCTGTTATTCCAACAGTTTTAAACAACGAATAATCTGTGGAAACAAGATGCTTGCCAGGTCTAGCACTTATTAATCTAGGTGGACTGCTGTACGAGAGGTTGACTTATCGAGAGCATATTGCTGGTTTGGCTGTCAAAATTCGTAGAACGTGATTAAGTTTCTTCGTGCTGGTGCTAGTAAAAGCGTTCTTCTATTGGTCTACAAAGCTTTCTGTGAGTCACTACTTATGTTACTGTATGATGACATCGTGAAGCGCTACAAAATCTTTTTTAATCGTGTTTGAAAGAGTGCAGCGGTCAGTTCTCAGAGTTATGTTTCGTAAACTTTTTCGCTATTTGACCCACAGGCTCTTTGAGGAAGCGCAGGTTCCAACGATCTGAGAGTTATTCGTGTTGAAGGTCATTGTTACTTACCATAACGTCTCATTGTACTTACCATAACCATAAGCATCCAGAGCTGACGTCTCAGGTTATCGAGACCTAAAGTGAAGTCTGTTTTCGCACAGCGTTTCACCGCTTTTTCTCTTCCCTTCATACAAACAAACATTGCGACATAAAACATCTGACAGTTCGCCGAGTCAAGCACACTCTTACAAGATGGCTTTTAACCCTTGATTATATAGCTACTTAATTTATACTTAACCAGCTGTACCCGCAAAATCGTACACGTGGAATTTTAATTTTTAAATTCTAAATTGGGATATTTTTTCTTCCCATCACCCGATTTCGATGAAACAAAACCTATTCGAAGCGCCAAGCTAAGCTTAATTAACTTGTGGAAACCCCATGAAAATTCGTTTAGTAGTTTTGGAGATTAGCGTGTTCGAACAGATAAACAGACAGAAAGACAAAAAATTTCAAAATCGTTTTATTGTATTCTGATACTCTTCCTTCATCGCCCCCAATCAGTTTTTTTTGGTAAATATGTTCAATGTACGGATACGCTGGTTCTACAGTTTTATTACATGTATAAATAAACAGCGATAACGTGTCAAATCCATATTTCATAAAAAACATTATTTATGTAATATTTCATAAAATGTCGGTGTTTTATATATTTGGCCATTTACACTAGCAATATATCTGTTAAATCGGTTCCATAAAAGGCTGTAGATTACATAAATAAATAAATAATTTATTATTTTGTTGGATATTTATAAATAAGATGAGGATCAATATACAGCGATACAGGTTATCCTAGTGCAGGGCCCAATAACAACTCTGTGTACCTAGTATATAAGAATTTTTCGTAAATTAAGTATTTGTATTTGTACAAAAGATTTATTTTGGCTTGTATTTAAACGGGCAGCAAAACAAATTATTTTTGATTAACTGAAATAAATGTAAACATTTTTTGCACGCTTACTAAATGCAGAAAATAATGGGATGGATATGACTTTAACATATTTGTTTGTAATCTGTGTTCTTGTGAAATAAATGATTATTGATTTTTAATTACTTAAGAATGTCAACACAAAGTTGACGGTCTCCTCTATTTTTATTGTCATCAGAGAACGTAAACCTAACCCGCCTTTCAAGAAGAATGGCAAAATATGGCTAAAACAATTAATAATGTCCGACGAGCAATCGAACTCCTTGTCGGACATTCATTTGTTTTAAGACATATGTTAGTTCGAGTCTGAGTGTGTGTCTCTGGATCCCCTAAGATTCGCTAATCCTAGTGTGGGCCGTTGAGTGTGGCGCCATTAAAAAAAAAAGACTGACAAATAAAAGTTAAGACTGGAAAAGCGGCGCAAAATAAATTTGATATATAAATTTAATAATAAAATTAGCCTAGCATATAGTACTCGTATAGACGTAGACTTTAATGTATATTACGTTTAATGAAAGTACTCTTCATTCATTCAAATTACATGAATGATTAAATAAGTAAAAACTCAAGTTGGCCACTAAAACGACATTTGGACTTTTACAAGATTTCGTTTAAAATTATTATACAAAAAATACTAACGCAGGCATGGACAGTGGTCAGACTCTTGAGGCACAGGTCAGCGAGGCCGAGGTGATGAGGAAGATGGAAGACCAGCATTTGAGGTTGAGGAGACAGGTTAGTTTGGTATTTTAAATTGATACCACCATAGGGAATACTAGTGTACGGGTTTATACTCCATATTATTCGGTTAGGGTTCTATTAAAAGACTAATTGTTTTAATGGCGTCTTATTTCTGCATTATGTTTGCTATATTAAATATTAGCGACCCGCCCTCGCTTCGCTTCGATTTATAAGTTCTTTTTTTTTCAAAATTTCAAAATATAATATAACCTATGTGTTATTCTGATGTATGAGCTATATTATTGTAAAGTTTCATTAAAATCCATTGAGTAGTTTTTGTGTGAAAGAGTAATAAACATCCATACATCCATCCTCATAAACTTTCGCGTTTATAATATTAATTAATAGGATATTTGCTTAATAACAGTTTTTTTACAAAACATAATTTCAATCACTGTAATTTTAAAAATTAAAACACGGATTGCATCAATCGCGTTCATTTCACGGATGATTCATTGTTGCATCAATCAATTCATTTTAGAAAGAAACTTATTAGTAAAATTTTTAGAGCTGAATGGGTGCAATCTCGACAAGTTTACATCATCATAATTTTGGAACTACTAAATCAACTTGGTTCATCTTCTGTCAAATTCGTTCAACCTATTTTCTGGCTAATTTCATTTCAATCTGTTCGTCCGTTCATCGGTTAATGTTCACCAGCTTATTTTATATAGGTAACTTTAAAATACAAAACCTCCAAACTGGTGGTTTGGATTCAGCTTAGTCGAGTTAGTATAGTAGGTAACCCTTAGTCGAGACGAAGTGAAATAGGTAGGTATAAAGGTAGGTGTAAAATAGGTAGGTAGGTAGGTAGGTTTCTTTTAAATCTAACTAAGAGATATAGATCTGGACAGGCTTATCCAACATTCCTATCATTAGTACATATATATCGGACAATGGCGAAGATTTAGAGTTTTGTTGAGAATTTTTGAAAACTTTTAAGAACACATAAATATTTCTTTTTTGTTTATTCCTACTGAATCTTCCTAAGAAGTTTTTCTCTTGGGTCTTGGGTCTTGGGACCTCTCTCATCACCTCCTGATACTTTTTCAGAAGGTAACAGTAAGTGAGTTGTGAATTAAAGAAAGTTATCAGTTATCAGTGTTGATCGGTAAGAAACTTTCTTTCTTTCTGATAAAGTAAAGTATAAAGCTAGACTTAATTGGCAGATTTTTTTTTATAGGAAAGTATCCGGACGAGTCGGCGGTCCCACGTCATGGTAAGTGTTACCGCCGCCCATGGACACCTGCAACACCAAGAGGTATGCGGGCGCGCCGCCGACCTTGCAAAATCCTATTCACAGCTCTCTTGAAGAACCCCATATGGTAGCGTTATGAAAAAGCCTCTTGAGGCAGTGCGTTCCACAGCCTACGGGTTGGTGGTATAAAATGTTTTTGAGACCGAACAGTACGCGACACCTCCGTATCGAGGAAATTCGGATGGACCGCACTTCTGTGATGGGAAGTGCGGTTGTAGAAACTCGAGGTGGGAATTATATTGAACAATTCTTCAGAGCTTTCCCCTTTGTACAGGCAATAGAACACACAAATAATTTATCTAATAGCTTTGTCTGTCTTAACAGATAATTTATCTAATGGCTTTATCTAATATCTAATTGCTTTATAATAGGTAAATTATCTAATAGTATAATTATCTATAATTTATCTAATAGATAATTGACAGATAATTTAAGTATCAGATGGTTAACGGTTACTTTAACAAGAGGTAGTGAGAAAGGCCATTAATATTATTATAAACTTAATCATGACAGGTCCAAACTAAACAAACGGACAGAATGCAACGCGCCATGGGAGTACACCCTCAATTCAGACGTCAGGATCGACTCCTGAAGACTTTGAAAAAGGAATATATTAACCTTTTGAAAGATTTAAAGGTATCACATATCTATACGTTCGTTGGCAGACAATAATAGACTTCGCTTTGTAATTACAAAGGGTTCTGAGTCATAATCACTGCGTTGGTTCAGTGCGCAATGATGAATGTTTGTAAAAGTCTTAAAATCTTTCAATTCTGAAATTTCCTAATGTGGTACGACCTCCAGCTGGATTTGAAGAAGTTTGCAGGTGGTAGCAGGATGTTGAGAACAGAAGATCTCGATATCAGCCTATATAATGTATAATATCCACGATCCGGACCCAGTATGTATTGGTGTATATTACACAAGCCCTATGTTTTTGAATAAATAAATATATCTTTATTTGCCTTTGAATAGTGTATTACAAGTTGGTCATATTAAACTAAAAAAAAACCTGATTCATAAAAAAAATAACATAATCTTATACACTTTTAAAGTAAATACTGTATATAGCCATAATTAATTGTAATTCGACGTATCTTGTAGTCGTCATTCACCGATAACAATTACAATGCGGACGCTAACACTTATTGTTGCTCTGCAAGAATTCAGCAACGGAATACGTGTGTTTGAGAAGCCATTTATACAAATATTTCTTTTATATAATTTAGTGGCAGTTCTTTTGTAGATTCCGGTAATTTATTTTAAATAGTCTTATTTCAAAGAGCTGGTAATAATTGAACTATTCGTACTTAAATAATCGAGGGTCAAAAAATATATAATAATAATAATAATAAATACTCTTTATTGCATACAATAGTTATTACATCTGCACAAATAATAAATTACGGAATACAATAGGCGACCTTATCGCTAAGGCGATCTCTTCCAGGCAACCTTAGGATAGAGAAAAATAAAAGGGATATAGGTAGTGCAAAAGAACCGAAATCCAGAGATGGATAATGTTAAATATATACTCATCGACAATAAATACATATTAATGTAAAAATATATATAAATTAAGAATAGAATCTTTGGCCCTTACGCCAACTGCCTATTGAACACAAAATTTTCTCTAGATAGCGCGATCTGGAGCCCATAAAAAAAAGGATAAAAAGATGAAAGTAGAATTGGCGGAGGCTTTGATGATGCAGACTGAAACACAGCAGGAATGCGATGGTGAGAACACATACCTTTTTTATATAGTAAACAAGCTGGCGGGCTATATGATGGTAAGTGGTCACCGACGTCCATGAACACCTGCAACACCAGGGGACATGCGGGCTCGCTGCCGACCTTGCAGTATCCTGTTCATATCTCTCTTGATAATTCCGATGTCGTAGTAACACAGCTGTCAGTTCTTGTCTGTCGTCTGTTTGAGCCACGCACAAACCGCTGAACTAATTATATTAACTAGGCGTATTTACGGTACTTTTTATCCAGATCAATTATAAACTTCATACGGGAACCAAACATATTCTAACATCTACACGCACCCAGTGGTAGACAGTGCTAGTTTCGTAAATAAATCATTCCTTCTCTACACAACGCTTGATTTCACAATTACCTACATCTATCTCAACAATGTTACTAAAAAACAAGGGCAACTATAGAAGGTATTCAACTTTACAGAGGGTATGGCACTGATGGTGGAATTAGAAGGACTGCTGCACAGCAATAACAAAAACTTTTTGGAGCTAAAAAAACTCGCCACATCGTCCAAGGGACAGGTAAAAATTAAATAGAAAATATTTAATTAAACATCTTTCAGATCTACATCTTGGTAGATCTACATTGATAGATTAAAGATCACTATTCAGTATTTACGCGAACGGTTGGATATTCATGACTTTTTTATAGGAAAGAATATTTTTCTGTAAATGTTTTTGTGTATTGCTTTACAAGTTTAAGGTAATAAACTATACCTTGTAGACCATAATAATAATAAAATTCTATGTGTCACCGAAGTAAAAATTGTGTAAAAACCTATTTTCTATTATTTTTGTGTTGTTTTAATTTATAATTTAATGTGTTATTTAATTGCACATTTTCCATACCCTACATGTTAATGTACGCCATAATGCCAACGGCTAGCTATAGTCTTGTATAGAACCACATTTTTATCTGCAGTTAGATAAACGTCGATTTCAAAGCGAACTCCAGCTTACTTCGACCGAGAACAAGTTGGAGACCGCCATGTTACGGTTCAACTGGGTGCAGTACGAGAACAAGAAGATTAGAGAAGAGATTGAACACATGCTTAAAGATAGGTAATATTATGATTTCCTAAGGGGATATATGCAATCGCTAATGGTGGTAAAAGGCTTATCCAATCTGATCTGCAACATCGAACAAAGGACGTACTTAATTCCTGATGACGTAAAAGAATGAATATCAGCGATGTAATACCAACAGCTGATGATGACCAACACGGCCTTTAAAGCATTTAAACCCCTTCGCGACTGCAAATCTTTGCAGATCTCCACAGAACGGAGGCTAAAGACCTCTGTGGCCTCCAGTAGTATATACATATATGGGCTATGAATCAATCCAACAGACCTTTTATTAATAAAACTTAGTAAAAGATAATTTAGGTTAAATAAATATTCACAATTCGATATCCATACGAATATTATAAATCAGAAAGTGTGTTTGTCTGTCTGCTTGTTACGTCTTAACTTAAACACTAAGCCTGAAATTCCAAGAGGGACGTCGAATCAGGGAAAATTGATCAGTTTTTCCAGGAGACGCCAATTTAAAACAAAACATTTTTTTTAATATATAATACAATCCACCCGGGCGAAGCACTGCGGGCATCCCCCCGGTTATAGGTATTGTTCTATAGATCTGTTGATAAAATTGTTTCATGATCAATTTTAGACTAATCTTCAATCAAGCGTGGCATAAAATGCTGGGAGTCCTCAAGAAGGGCAAGGAATTCCTGAACGATTTGTTCGAGTCTTCCACCCTGGCTTACGATCAGAGAGACGAATGGGTCACTAAACTGAGGTCATTACAAGAAAAGGGGAAAATGGACCAGAATCTACAAATTCAGGTAATCTTTCTGATCATGTGAACATGTAGAAAAAAGGTTTAAACGTTAACTTCTCCCAAAGTAGGTATTAATTACTGATACTGATCAACTAAGTAGATTTATGGATGAACAAATCTTGAAAAATGCAAAAGGGTTTTTCAGCCCAGTAGCCAGATGAGCCGATGACATAAACAGAGTTGCAAATAAAACCTGAGCATCACTAATATAGGACAGAAGCGAATGACGTAGAAGAGAGATGGCTTATACCCTGCACCGGACTAGGTAAAAGTTGACAATGAAGAATGAATGTACAATGAGATGAACTCTTTATAAAAGACTATTGGCTATTAGACTATTCAATGGGCATCCTAAAACCTAATGTTTCATTCACTCCCACATACAAAATTGTAAGTAGGTACGTGCAGTAATGTATACAGAAATATTAAAACATAAATTATCAAATCACCCCTTGCATATTTAACTGTTATTTGACCGTTTCATTCTTGATATGATGACTTAAACGCAGACGTGCATGAAATTCAAGCAAATAGCGTGACATCTCTTTCATTTACAGAAAGAAGGCAGCAGACGAGCAGACAGTCCACCTGGAGCTAAGTGGATACTGTCGCCCTGCAATATCCGCCATATAGCAGTCGAAAACGGGGCGTTGGTACTCCCCTGAATGCTGCCTGAATGCCTGAATGCCCCTTTGTTGGAGATTTAGGAATGAATTTGAAGATAGTTTTGAAAATGGCGAATAAGAAGTCCTCATTCACATTGTTATGTGCATAAAGAATCTATGGCATCATAACGCACGCTGCTTACGCGGGTTGGCGAGACCATTATTTTAGAAGGGATGTAGTTTCTCGAGGCTTGTGGTAGCCGCCGTGTTATCCCTTAGTCGCCTTTAACGATTCTCGCGGGTAGAGATAGGGTGGCATCCGACACCGCACGGCACAAAATAATAATAAACTGAAGCGGTGCTGCTAAACCCCACGAATAGTCTCCGGTCCTGAACCCCGGCCGACTTTGCTTCCCTCGAAGATTATACTGTCTCTCTCCCAATTTGATTTAGCGAGGGAGAGGCGAGAAGGTTTAAAACTAAATTTTAAAGTTTAACGTTTATTTAAAGCATTACAACATTATTTCACAGGAAATGCGCGATTTACAAAAGGCCTACGACCATGAGATGAAGCTCTACAACTTTCTCGCCAAGAAAGGCATCATTCGCGTCAATCCGGAACAGGAGCAGAGGGAAATGATGGAAAAGAGACAAGAAGAAGGAAACATCCAAAAGGAGCTTAAGACTCATTTGGAGATACTGGACGAAATTTATGTAAGTTAATGACCAGATCTTTCTTATTTAACCTTATATTTGTCCTAAATGTCCTATGCTGACATCACTCCATCTCTTCCCGTGGATGTTGTAAAACGCAACTAAGGGATTACAAAGCCGCTATCACAAACGCTGAGGAATTAAACCACCTCTTCAAGAGTTGACTTGCCAACCCGCTTGGCCAGTGTACCGTTTTAAAGCCACACATCCCTCATGCACCAGACAATGGGCATGAGAAGGCCCATGCCCAGCAGTGGACGAGGAAAGTGTTGGTTACGGTAATGACCAAATATAGAAGAAGTTATAGACTTATCTGACGGTGAATATCTTGCCATAACTAATGTCATCACAGGTCTACACAAGACCTATAAGCACAGATAAACCAAAGAATTAATTAAAGAACATATTAATATAATATATTTACCTTTGATTTCGACTTAATAATCTGTTTTAATTGAATTAACAGCACAGACTCATCCGCAATTCTTTAAGGTGTGCAGATGGCAGTAAATCCATAACGAACACCATACCATACCATCAGCTTGTGTCTCTCCACTACTGGATATAAGACCTCTCCCAAGGAACGCCACCACACACGGCCTTCAGCTCTTCTCATCCACCCACTACCGACGACTTTCTTCAAGTCGTCAGTTCACCTGGCCGCAGGGCGTCCCACGCCAGGTTTCCCGGTACCACCGAAAACGATCACCATATGACATAAACAGTTGCTAAAAATGACAAACTGTTTATTCTATATAGTCTGTTTCAATACAATTTCACCAAAATGTAAACAAACGTGACGGTCTGCTGATACTGATACGGCCTTAAATTAAGTAATGACATCTCATGTAAATGTTTACATATTCGTAATATGATTAATTGAGACTTCAAGTTTGCTCTAGATTTAAATCTGAACGTTGAAAATATTTCATTCAGTTGTTTTCGTGTAAGGCAAATTAGATTGTAACTGACTATTTATACGATTTAAACGATGCGGTATTTATAAATGGATTTAGAATGGGAAGTATAGTGAATAATAGTGATCTACTCACTATTCTCAATCCTTTTTTCTCATCTCTTTATGGGATCCCCAGTCTTCCTTGGGGATGAGATGAAGTGCGGATTAAAATATAAAGTACAATGGGATAAGGCGATTGCCTCATCTCATTCCCTTTACGGGATGAGAGTAGAGAGAGCATCATCCCAGTTCACTTGTGGCCCAGTGTTTTCCAATCAATCACTTTCTTCATAACTAAACATTTATAATAATCAAGGACTACACAAAGGAAGGAAACTTTAGCAAAATCATCGAAGGATTTGAAGCATTGGAGCAGGAGAACTTCTCCCTCTACCTGCTGCTGACAGAGTACTGCGCCGCGAACATCGTCCTTAACAAGGATGTACAACGTATACGACAGGAGATGGGTAATTATTAGACATTTCAGACATTTGAATTTTTGAAAGAAAAGCAGTTCATTTCCTGTCTACAGTGACAAGTTTAACGATAATACAAAAAAATACATAGAAGAATAACAAAGAAAATGTATCACTGTAACAGAAAATGTAGATGGAAATGTGGGTGGGTTCCTGTGGGTGTCCTAAAGGCGACTAAGGGTTAATAAAGAGGGTGCCACAATCCCTGAGGAATTACACCACCTCGTCAACTCGCTTGGCCAGTGTGGCATCCATGTCCAGCAGAGAATACTCAAACGGCTGGTTGCATTGTATTCCAACAGGAAATGTGTACCTAACTCGGCGTGCTGCTGCAGCATACACTGCAGCGCTGATATTTCGTCAGATCCCTATCACAGTGCAGTGGATAACAAGACAGGATAAATATACACGCATGTGTGAATATATATATTTTCACACTGTAAATTATGATATTGTATATACAGAAAGATATCTAGATAGATATCTAGGAAGATATTATCCTTGTATCTACAACATTTGTACAAAATCCACCTGAAAATATGATTGTATCGAAACGGTCCGTACGGACGGAATGGGCGCATGTGCACACGGTACCTGCTCGGCAAGCTCTGCCTCCTCGTATGTAATGACCACCCAAGATACCGGCTATTCAGTGTTGATAGTATTGCGATAGCTTGTTAGAAAATGGTAGTACCAAAGAAATTATAGTGAGTGCCTGGTGAGTGGGGACTCAGCAGACAGCCGCATCCTTACTCCAAAGGGGACCCGATGTTGTTATCAGGTGGACTGTCTGCCACCTAATTTTAATAAAAAAGCTCCTTCAATACTCCTTCTCAAACTCGAGCCGAGAGCAATAAAATTCAAAGTCTACTTAATAATCGACAAACCGCACTCAGCTAACGTGATGAATTACCGCCCAAAACAGACTCTTAATTGCAAGAAGAGGCCTGAATCAAAAAGTGTATATTTTTGTCAATCAGTTACCATACTCGTACCTAGGAGTCTAGCAAATGAGACCTGTCTCTAAATAAGAGCGGCAAAATACTATAAGTAAAAGATCTTTTAATATAAAGGCGGTTAATTTCAAAACAGTGGACGAACCACGATATAAACCGCATTTATATTCTTATCTTATATTTGTTAAAATCTTTATTATATATACTGTATTTATAGTAAAACAAACATCGCTTTGGCTGTTATAATTGCTTATAAGGATTATAGTAGCAGGTTGATTACAACTAAGGTTATGGGTTTTGCATTTAGTCTGATTGAAATGAGTGTGGACAGCCGAAGATTCCCACCAACAAACATAACATTGAGAACAATGTAACAAATACAAACTTTAACACTCCATTTGATTTCTTTAAATTGAATTTCAAGAAATTCCTTCTTAATGAGTCTTTACGTGGATACAAGGAAGTTACTGGCCACAATTTTCATGTTACCAGCTTTTTTCCACATATTTCCTAACCTCAACGGTTTCGAATTGGTATTGTTGAGTCAATTGGTTAGTCAGGACAATTATTTTAATATGTATAGATTATACTACTGATTTATTTAAGATTATACTAAATTTCTGAAATTTTCGTCACATAATTGAAAATCAGCCCGTGTACTCGTATGTTAGTGATAACTATTTTATAGCGGACCGCCGTGATTACAACGAAATGAAGCAAGCGGAACGGCAAAGAAAACTTCAGAAGTTAACGGAAGAATTAGAAAGAACGAGTATGAAGAACGAAGAACTGAGAAGAAAGAAAGAAGAACAAGAACGGAAGATAGACACGTGTATGGAGAAAGTTGAGAAAATATTCAGGTTAATAAGTTTTCAGTTTCCGTTTTTGTGAAATCTATACCCGTCATAATCAACCTGCGTCAAGTCACCGACAGTCTAGGACCTCTCATCGTCCGGGGAGACATTAACTCCCTCTGCGTGTTCTACCGTCTGTACAGTGGGGAATGCTTAAAAGAATAGTTCTACACAATTCCTACCTCGGGTATTTTCAACCGCACCTCCCGTCACAGTCGAGAAACACATTGATGGCATTTTATGGGTGCTTGGCCAGTTTGTATTGGTGTTATTACACATGTTGGCCGTGTGGTGTCGTGTGACTTTAAAATAACACCACCGTATCTTTTCCCGTAGGTGTTGTAAAAGGGTATTAAGGTTTAACAAAGCCCTGAGGAACTACATTACTTCTAAAATAGTGCACTCGCCAACCCGCTTAACCAGGACCGCGTTTCAAAGACATACAGTCCTCATGCACAGGACAATGTACATGACTAGGCCCGTGTTCAGCAGGAGACGATATAAGGGCTGGTTATGGTTAAGATTGATCTTTCATATGTTTTAAGTTAAGTTTTAATCTCGCTTGACTTATTCAAAACTATTTCAAACTACCCTCTATTGCGAACGAAGCAATCCATTACTTTTCGAGGAAGTGGGTAGTTGTAAAATTGATCACGTTGCTGGACGTGTCTGCGCTATCAATTTTATTAAAATTTCAAACTTATTTTTTTGAAATTATATTTTAGCTTTCAATTTCCTTGGAAACACTAGTTTTATGTATTTAGAGAACTTTTCTTAAGTATTATTCTTAATTATTAAAATGTGAATATGTCGCATTGCGACATCCGCAATACATACCAACATCAGTCCAGAATGACAAACGTTGGCACGCCCCAGGCTGCGCTGATTAAGGAATGGATTTGGAAAATAGGGAGGGATAGGATGGGATGGGAATGGACTCTGGCGTAACTCACTCACTACCGAAACACGTATGAACATTGGAGAAATACAATAAAGTAAGAAATTCAGTACATTTCAAGGTAGTCTTCTGTACGAATATATGAAACATCTCGCACGCTTATTACACATTGATGACAGTGCATTATAAATGCATTAGTAATTAATTATGACGTCGTCATCAGATGCGTGCTGACTGACAGCCTTAACGTCGGATTAATACTAATGACTAAGCGTCATTAGATGATCACACGGGGTCGTTGATTGATGGACAACGTTTAGATTAATGAAGTACATAACATTAGATTACAAGTATACAATGAATAAAGAATAATGGGTAACGTGAGTGTATGTGGTCCCAACCCACCAACCAACCTACCAACAGACCCACCAACAAACCCACCAACAAATCCACCAACAAAATATAAAACATAAAATTTGTGACAATGTATTTGTTGTCATGGGGTCTTTTTATTATAAAAAGTTGCTGTGCCCGCGACTTCGTACGCGTATAATTTTAGTTTTTAAAATCTAAATTGGGATATGTTTTCTTCCCGTCAGCCGATTTCGATGATATAAAGCCTATTCGAAGCGCCAAGCTAAGCTTAATTAACCCGGGGAAACCCCATGGAAATTCGTTTAGTATTTTTGGAGATTAGCGTGTTCGAACTGATAAACAGACAGACAAAGAGACAGACAAAATTTTCAAAATCGTCTTTTTGTATTCTGTTACTCTTCCTTCATCGCCCCCAATCAGTTTTTGGTAAATATATTCAATATACAGACACGCTGGTTCTACAGATTTATTATATGTATAGATATATAGATAGATAGATATGAAAAATATTTTAACGAATAAACGATAAAAATATAAAAGTTGCGACATTAACTGCCTTAATATTAAAAGATCTATGAAATAAAAGCTTTCATCTGAGGTATATCTCAAGTGTGTTGGTATACGGGTATGTTAATTTTTGGAATAATTTTAACCATCGTCCGATAAAACTGTTAGGGCTCAAAAGACTGCCGTTAAAATGTACTACGTACGTGTTTAGGAAGTGAGTGGGATATGCAAGACCCATTTGTCATACCGTGGCATTGAGTAACGGAATAAAAAAATAATTATCTCGTTTAACCGTTACTCCCCATCCAGTGAATGGGATGAATCCCTACTGATGAGTGGGAAATGAAAAAAACGCCATTCCGCTATAATCGCAATTTTCCAATCCAGGCAGACAGCGCATCCGGGGACACGCTAAAGCTATTCTTAACTATTCCTAGAATAACTATTCTTGATGTCAGCGTATATTTAGTTATCGCAAATATGCATTGGCGACATCACTAGCTCGCATGTTCCAGAATTTAAAAAATTAGTTCCAGTACCATCAATCCGCAATGGGCCCACATGGTGAATTATGGCCGGAAACCCGCTAGTAATATACCCGCTGTGTCCAATAAATCTTAACTTAAATATTCAGTACACATCGCGTTTGCAATTAATGTTTAATGATTTTAGATTAACTTGCTAACGATTGAATTGAGTAAGAAGTGATAATAGAGAATGTTTTTTAAGACAATAGAGTGGTGTACATTTTTATAATAATCAGCCTATAACGTCCCACATAATACTTGTGACGTACAAGGGAGTCTAGGGCTCAATCTGGACCGTGCCGCGCATCTTTGTAAATAAAATATAGAATTTTCACGCTAATGGGACCGAAATTACAAATTAAAATTCTAAAGTCTTTTAATTGCTTAAGGACTATATTGGACCACTCCGTCAATGACACTTGAAAAACAATATAATTTTATTATACAACTAGCTGACCCGACAGACGTTGTACTGTCCAAATTTCAATAAATTTCAATAAAAAAATTCTATAATTTCAAATTTCAATAAATGTTTTTTTTTTCCTGAAGACTTTATCAGGACCATAACGAACAAAACAAAAAAAGAATTACGCATATCAAGCGTTCGAATCGTGAGTTATGGTCTTCGAGTTCATACAAAAATCCCATAGAAAAAAGCACTTTCAGTTTTTCCCAAATTCTCCAATTTTCCGGGCAACTTTTCCAATTTTTCTTTCCCTAAAAACCCTATTCGGACTATTACGAACATTTAAAAAAAAATAGCCAAATCGGTCCCGCCGTTCTCAAGTGATGCGCTCACCAACGAACAGCATTTAATTTTTATTTATATAGATATAGAGAAAAGCCTAATTCATTTTTAACTCTCCATTATATTAACCAAAATTGTTGCAACTATATATTATGTAGGTACAATATTTTTTTTTATAGACGAAGGTGGCAGACGAGCATACAGTCCACCTGATGGTAAGTGGAGTACTGTAGCCCATAGACATCCGTGATACATGCCAACATTAGTCCAGATGTGCTGTGGCATTAGAGACATTATATGTGCCAGAGCCCATTCCCATCCTATCCCTTCCCATTTTCCCAACCCTTTCTCCAAATCCATTCCTATATCTCCACAGGTAGGCAGCGCATCCGGGGGCGCGCCAACGTTTGTCATTTTGGACTAATGTTGGCATGTATTGCGGATGTCTATGGGCGACGGTATCTACTTACCATCAGGTGGATTGTATGCTCGTCTGCCACCTACGTCCATAAAAAAAAACAGAATTTACTAAAATTTAGGCGATAAAATTAAAAAATGACATATTTAAAATTTAAGCTACTGGTAACCACACCACATCTTGTGCTTGAAACCTGAATAACCGTTCTACCATCTACATAATATGCAATCTCCTTAACATTTTCTTATTCTCCGCTAGAATGCTGGAATGCTCGTTGGAACCGTTCCAGAACCTTCTTGGAGACAAGGGACCTTCGAAGCATCACCTCAACATGACTTTCTGTCTCATCACTGAGAAGATCAAGGAGTTGGTCGAGATTATTTACTACGGTGTTAGTAGAACTTTTTATGTAGAACCATAAGATAATCAAATAAAATCATCTGTTTTCCCTTGTCAATCGAATCAATCATTTATGTTGGTTTTTCCTTTGAATTAGAACTTAATCTGTACTTATAAATTAAAAATATAAAAATAAAGAAGCTTCTTTACAGCTCATGATAAATCACAGATGTCAACCTTAGTCTGGAGTAAGAGGAGTAGGAAGAATACAAGTAAGGAGTCTGGAATGAGGAGTTACTCTGGAACAGACATACTTGCTTGGTGTTGCAGGTGTCCATGGGCGGCGGTAACACTTACCATCACGTGGGACCGCTTGCTCGTCCGCCCACTAATCTATAAAAAAAAAAAAAAAAAAACTTATCCACTACATTATTTTCTGTGGTGCTACAACCGGTTGTGGATCTTGGCCTCCTCAGCAATCGCCCGCCATTTGATCCTATCCCTAGCCTCTCTCTTTCAGGATGTTATTCTTCTCATGATCCTCAGCTTTTCCTCTACACACTCGATTCATCTCTTTCGCGACCTGCCTCATGATTTCTTTTGTTGTGGGATCTTTAGCCATTGATTGTTCTTAGCTAAGGTCGCTGTGTATTAGGTGCTAAAGGCTGTCTATTTCTTGTAAAATTTTGACCGTGTTGGGTGATTAGACCAAAGACAAACCCTTGTTAAGAAAAATAGCTCGGTTAAGGGGGAGTCCTGTAACCAGGTTTCGGACTGGCAGCGATGCAGAGATTTTTCTGCTATACTACTACTTGGGATTCTACAAGTCGACATGGTACCCGTATGTCTCATGATGTTGCAGATGTTCATGGGCGACGGTGACCACTTACCATCATATAGCCTCATATCTCTTCTATAAAAAAATATATGACTACCAGAGTTACCAGTAACATTTTCAGGAGCGTGTCCTCCAAAAGAAGAAAGAGAAGCCCACATGTTCGCGGCTAAAGAAGTATGTGGTGAGGGCTGAACCTCCTCGCTACTTTACACCGACGCCCGTCGACCTATACGTCCCTGGAGACCCTTGTCCTACGTGAGTAGACCTTTCTCTTTACTGTGTATGGGATCTCGAATCTTGGTATTTATGAAGTGAGTGGCAGATGGGCCCACAGTTACATATTTATGAACTATATTAAAATGATACAAACAGACTGTACGTTCTGTTCTTGTCTTTTATGCAATTTGAAATATTTGAGCCGTTTATAGCCTTGAAGTAGATATCGATTCTCGACTCTCATTCGTGTGGTGGTAAGTTCAAATCCTCGGCTCGTACCACTAAGTTTCTACATCTTGTAAACCATGTTATGCAAATAAATATATATATATTTGAAAAAGAAATTATAGGGTGAATTTTAAAAATTATCACTAACTCGGCGGTAAAGGAAACGTCGTGAGAAAACTTGCAGTTTCGAGAGTCAAAAAATAATCTCGAACATATGTATCCACCTATCCTCACTAAGATAGATTGTAGATTATGACCAGATACCCCTAGTTATTTACAGTATTAAACCTGTGCCCTGCACTGGAACGTTCTGGGCAGATATCGATACTTCCGCAATAATGTCTTCAATTTAATTTGCAGCTGTGTAGAAGCCCGCTGGTTGTCCCGCGTCAACGACATCCTGGAGAAGCCGTTCAATAAGGACATGACTTCTTCAGCACTTACAGAACTGATTGCCGATCCAGCTTACGAGAGAAGTGACCGTATACATCCATTGACTGAATGCCGTCTCCCAGGGAGCAGGGCTATACTCGCTAGGAGATATTTGTAATCTAAATACAGTTTTTTTTTAGATTATTGTGCGTTTTATTCAATACTGTTATATTTACATCATTGTCATTGTCATTTTATGACAATGTGAATGACAAAACTATTTTTGGAACGAAGTTCCTTTACGGGGCTTGCAGTAGGTGCGATTCGAGAGAAAATGTAATGTCATGTAAGATTTTTACCCCCTCCATACGCCTTTCTCTTTCTCTCTCTGTGTGTGCGTGCGAGTATCGAGAGCGAGACTCAAGCAGAATAACAGACGTGCAGACTAATGCGTGGCCGGTTGTATAACCTAAATTTTTGATTTGATTCCTTATTTTAAATTATTTGCATTGAAAATATGCAACAAAATAAAAAAAATACATGAACTATACAGATTTTATTTCGAATTACATTCGGAGTTTAAAAAAAATGTGTGAGGATCTTCGTTCCTGACGGGGGTCCCCTGACCGCACTTTTATTTTTTTTTTATGGACGAATGCGGCAAACGAGCGCACAGTCCACCTGACGGTAAGTGGATACTGTAGCCCATGGACATCCGCGATACATGCCAACATTAGTCCAAAATGACAAATGTTGGCACGCCCCCGGATTCGCCGCCTGCCTTTGCAGACATAAGAATGGATTTGGAGAAAGGGTTGGGAAAATGAAGTGAGATAGCACGTGATGGGAATGGGCTGTGGCATATCTCACTCAGTACCGAAACACGTAGGTACGTAGGTACATTGAGTAAATAGGATAAAGTGAAGAATGCAGTACATTTCAAGGTAGTCTTCTGTCTTCTGTTCATCAGTGATCATGTCCGGCAGTGGATGACGGTGATGTCTTGAGGCTAGACGAGTATACTACGTGCGACGAGAAGTTTTACTCACTTCCACACTCACAAAAGGTATAGTCAGCCGGTGTATCCAAGAATCAGGTTCAATTTGCTCGCGTTTTCATCTCGCTCCTTTTATAATTTAGATTTATTGTAGTCGGCGACTGACTGATCGCGGGAACCCTTTTACGTGGCGCCTTGTACATAATACACGTACCGACGCTATTTCTGATGAAAATGGCTAGGAAGATATTCAAATTATTGGCTATACTTATTGACATTTTCAATAAGTTTAGTCTCAGGTTACATACAATGCCATGGCTGTTGCTTGCCTACAATGCAGTCATATTCTAGGAATGTCCGACTATTTGTGGAGACTTAGTCACAAATGACATCTGAAAACTAATGCGATTGAAAGGGAGTTGCCACCTACACAAAACGAGATTTTTCTATTTTTTTCCAAAAATCTCTCTTTGTCCAAACATACCATTTGTTTGCTCGACTGAGCTATATGTATATCACTGAACGTGATGTGGCTCTCACGTATTTTCACTAGCAAACTTTGTTAATCTTTGCAGTTAAAAAAATTAAATCTAATTTAGGTTACACCAACCATATATAGCCTTCTCCCGGAGCCTGCCACCGTGCACGATTTTTCACTCTTCTCAATCAGCCACTACTAGCCACTCTCGTTTAGTTTAGATTCTAGTTTTATATAATATATATTCTAGTTTTTTACAACGTTTCACCGAAATAACCCAAAAACAATTTAAAAAATATAAAACCTTACTAGAGAAAAATAAAATTATTTTCAGGAATAAATTAAAAGTTACAAACATGTTTTGTTGTTCTGTCTAAACCGAACGTAGCACTCAATTAGAACATAGGTCCTGGCCCTTTCCGTGTCAGCTACGTAAATACACGTAACTGTCAACTAAGTACAAATGCCATCTACGTAAATACACGTAACTGTCAACTAAGTACAAATGCCATCTACGTAAATACACGTAACTGTCAACTAAGTACAAATGCCATCTACGTAAATACACGTAACTATCAACTAAGTACAAATGCCATCTACGTATTTATACTTAGCTGGCATTTATATTAAGACTGTGTTCGTAAGGTAAATCAACTTGTTACTGCAAATATTACAATCATCAAGTCACTGGTGATTGGTGATATTTATTGATCATGTGAAAAAGATTTTTAAGTCAAAAAACAGCTTTCTCTTCAAGTTTAAGATAATGCCGCTTCCGTATATTAAGTTATTAAGGCAATTTTCATAAAATAATCATATTATGTATACACAATTATGTATACGTAAATATTCGAATTCAGCACAGTCAATCGAGTTCCTTGCCAGCTACGTATATATATATATATACGTAGGACCCCAAATGTTTGATGGCATACACAATAAAAAACATATTTTAGAAAAAAACTAGAATTGTACTCTATAAGTCATGAAAAAACACGTATTGTAAAAATTGGTAGAATCGATTCTACTCGCGGTAACGAACATCCTATTTTCAGCTATTACAGTGACATGTTGTATAATTGGGTAACAAGAATCCGACCTTAGATTTATAACCCTCACAATCTTTACGATATAACCTCCAATTAGCTTCCAATTTTGGGTGCTAAGTCCCTCATCGTAAAACTTTTACAAGACAAGTTCACCGATAACAAAGCATCACCTATTTCTAGTGGCATATTCTGTACGCAGACGTTGCCCGGCGCGCCGTCGGCTCCAGTTAGGTACTTTAATTTAGCAATTACGTTATGACTGCTGAATGTTTCGAGCACAATAATAACAGACAGTACGTACATGACCGCACTATTTTGGAAATATGTGTATGTATCTGTACAGTTTTACTAATTAAATAATGCCCGTCGGCAATGTTCATATTTTCGACCGTGACTGAACGCTGAGTCTGTATATAAAATATAGAGTGGTTACAATGTAACGTAATGGAACTTCGAGAGTGTGTTTGGGTGTTTGTTTCTTTTTTACACAGTTCTTTATTTAATTTGTATTATTGTGAAAGACTTGTGGTGATTTTCATTGACTGAAACTACCACACTTATCAACAAGCAAACCAATAAGCACCGAATAAGCTGTTATATGTTATCCAATAAGCAACGCCAAGAAATTTTGTTTATAGAAAGAAGATGGCAGACGACCCAATGGACTTCTGCAAAGCAAAAAGTTGACTACCGTATCCACGTCGGGATACACGCTGTCTACTTTTAGAATTAAGGAATTGGAATTTTGAAAAATAATTGGAAAGACGAGAAGGGAGTATAATGAGATGAGGAGTTACGTTCTTTCATCAAGTTGAAGAATATTATATAGACACCCATTCAAATGAAATGGGACGAATTATAATAGTTTGGGGTGAAATGAGACGGGAAATATAATCCACAATCGTTTTAGAAGGTTGCATTATTGGTTACAAGGTTGCAAGAAGTTCGGTAAGAGACATCAGAAGAGTATTGTTACAACCTTTAACTATAAAATAATTCAAATGAGCTGCTACGAAAACAGTTGTGAAGTTACAACTACCTTTCTCTGCCATGCACCCATCGCTTTTGTGTACGTGAGACGCGTTTCAAGCACTTCAGACGAACATCGCCTACTGTCTCGTTTTGTACTGGGTACCGAGGTACTCTCCAATGTTGACATCTGCGATACACTGCTATATAAATTGCCGGGAGCGAAGCTTAATAATAAAAGAAGATCGTTCCCTAATATGAAAGTTGGATTATGGTTACAGACGAACAATAACAGACGTTATGATTCATTACACGTTTGTATTTTCGGATCAAAAAGCTAAATTACTGCTTTTATATAACTAATGTATGTCTCTTTCCAACATCAGAAGTTTGGAAATAGGTGATCTAAAATCTATAAAGATCTCAATTCTTTATACTATACCATCAACCCATGATTCGGGAACATCTCGCGCTCTCTTTTACAGGGGGGCGGAGGAAAGAGTACCGAGATTTGATCCCACTCTTTCATTGCGCCACTGTCCGCCAATACTGACAGGTCCCTGGAGTGGCCCTTTTGGACCGTGGCACCGCCTCAGAATTCTTCACGTCGCCCTCGCGGTACTAGCCCACTGGGGGGTATTCCGCTTGTGCCAAGCCCAGTGAACGACCAGCGTAGCTGCGACTTGGTAAGTCCCGTCGGTTGATGCAGCCTCGAGCGCGATAAGTTTGCGCGGAACGGCCTTGCCATCGAGCGGCCGCCATTAGCTCATGTCTCTGCACTGCTCCAATGCTCGTCGCCAATCTTCGGCTCTTCTCACCCAGACACCCCCGGCGAACTACTTTAAATCGTCGGCCGGAGGGCGTCTCACACTGCGCTTCCCGGTACGTGGCTGTATACATCGTCTCCCCATTGGTTATGAGTCCTGCAGCAAATTTCAAAATGCAAACGTGGCGGCAATTCCCATGATACTATGATTTTAATGCATAGACATACTATTTTAATTCTTTGGTGTAATCATTTCTGATTATATTTTATTCTGTTGTAGCAATTACTGAATTTAACTTCGGCAGTCCTGTTCTTCTAAGTCAATGATTCCCAGACTTATTTCGGTCATGGAATCCCTTACCATAACAAAAACTTAATTATGAACCCCCAAGTGAATTAACTTTTATGATATAATAAAACCTACTAAAAATACTGTATTCTGTCCTCTCTGATGCAATTACAAGTGCATCAATGTCAATGACAATTGCACGTGTATCAATGACAATTGCACGGGCATCAATGTCAATTGCAAGGTCGGCGGCGCGCCCGCTTACCCCCTGGTGTTGCAGGTGTCCATGGGCGGCGGTAACACTTACCATCACGTGGGACCGCTTGCTCGTCCGCCCCCTTCTCTATAAAAAAAAAATTACAATTGCACGTGCATCAATGTCAATTGCACGTGCATCAATGACAATTGCACGTAGATAGGTAAATTAATTAAGTACACATTTTTAAAAGAATGTACATTAATTTTGGGAAAACAAAAGAAAAAATGCAATTGTGTTTGAAAATATTCCTTCTTCTTCTTCTTCTTCTCAGCCCTTGGACGTCCACTGCTGGACATAGGCCTCCCCCATTGTCCGCCATTTAGACCTATCGGCAGCGACCTGCATCCAGCGGGTGCCCGCAACCTTTATGAGGTCGTCTGTCCATCTAGCAGATGGACGTCCTCGGCTTCGTCCGCCGGTACGTGGTCTCCATTCGAGAACCCGTCTGCCCCATCGGCCATCGGTTCTTCGAGCTATGTGCCCTGCCCACTGCCACTTCAGCTTGCTAACCCGAGAGGCTATGTCGGTGACTTTAGTTCGTCTACGGATCTCCTCATTCCTGATTCGATCACGTAGGGAAGCCCCGAGCATAGCCCTCTCCATAGCTCGCTGTGCGACAGTGAGCTTATTTATGAGGCCCATAGTCAGAGACCACGTCTCGGTGCCGTAGGTCATCACTGGCAACACACACTGGTCGAAGACCTTCGTCTTCAGTGTTTCGGGGGTGTAAGGGGTCGCAACCTACATCTCTGGGACCCAAGCCAACCTCACCGGCTCGTGGTGCACCCTGCCGACCAACGAACGAGGCTCTGGCGACCCGCCACCACGCACTGGACCAGCGCGGCGGGTTACGGTCCACCCCCCCCCCCCCCCCCCCCTATGGCAGAAAAAGTAAAACGGCCCCAAGTTCCCGGCGGCTCCAGTCGCAACACCGGCGTGGAAAATATTCATAAGTACTTAATAAATTTTTAGTGAGAAGGATGAATTTTTCGCGGACCCCAGGTAGTTCTTCGCGCACCCTCAAAATATTTTTTACTTACCAAGGGACCCCATGGATGATCCCACAGACCCCCAGGGGTCCGTATGGACCACTTTGGGAATGACTGTTCTAAGTTTATGGGTTTCAATAATCTACTATTTTCCGCACATATGTATTACAAATTGAAAGGCAGCCACGGCCCGCAGGCGGGAAGCCGCAGTATTCGCCGTTCATTACTCGAATGGCTCTCAAGCTTAAAGTTAAGCTTAACATTTAAGCTAAATAATGCTACAGAATTCAGGCGTGCATAACTTGCGCGTAGAGTATTTATTACCATTTACAGAAGCGACCATTCGATTGACTTTAGAATAACTAATTCGCGGGGGCCAGAACGTCATACAGCTCTGTGAGCAGGGCATGACTACTAACCGTTGTGGTCGTTTAATGCATGCACTTTCATATCTTTTACTAGAACTCTATGACTGCAACCTGACAAGCCCTGAGGAACTACACCACCTCCAAACTGACTGGCCAATCCGTTTAGCCGGCGTGAAGTTTTAAGGCCATACATCCCTCATGCTCAGGATAATGTACATGAGGTGGCCCATATCCAGCAGTGGTTACTGAAGAGCATCGGTTGCAATAAAGTCGCACTTCATATAGAAACTAATGATTTTACACATACCTTCCCATACTCATTTATTCACTCGTGGACAATACATCCCGCCCGACGGGACACTTGGTCTAGAAATTAATTCATAGCAGGTTTATAAGCTGTAATTCAATAATAATTACCTTGCATTCATACACGCTCTGAAGAATTGTTCAATATAATTCCCACCTCGGGTTTCTACAACCGCACCTCCCGTCACGGAAGTGTGGTCCATCCGCAATTCGTTGATACACAAGTGTCGCGTACTGTTCGGTCAAAAAATAATTTTATAGCGCGAACCCGTAGGCTGCGGAACGAACTGCCTCAAGTGGTCTCTCCATTAGGTTCTTCGAGAAAGCTGTGAATAGGATTTTGCAAGGTCGGCGGCGCACCCGCATAGCCCCTGGTGTTGCAGGTGTCCATTGGCGGCGGTAACACTCATCATCACGTGGGACCGCTTGCTCGTCAGCCCACTTCATACATACGATACATGCGATGTAGGTGGAGAGTGCACGCTACATTTCCACAGCCGCTGGGCGGACTCGACTGGCCACGTTGCCCCTCTCTCACAGAAGACTACCTTGAAATGTACTGCATTACCCACTTTATCGTATTTCCCCAATTTACGTACGTGTTTTGGTAGTGAGTAAGATATGCCAGAGCCCATTCGCATCCCATCCTATCTCTCCCCATTTTCCTAATCCATTCCTTAATCTGCATAGGCAGGCAGCGCATCCGGGGGCGTGCCAACGTTTGCCATTCGGGACTGATGTTGGCATGTATCGCGGATGTCTATGGACGACAGCATCCACCTACCATCAGGTGGACTGTTTGCACGTCCGCCGCCTTTTTCTATTAAAAACAAAAATCATATCTACATCTGTATTAAGTGAAATAAATATAAATTGTTTTTATATATACTTTGACCGTAACAGACCTTTCATCGTCCATTGCTGGACTGGACATGGGTCGCTTCATACACATTATCTTATGTATATGTATATGAGTATATAAATTATTAATACCACTTAGCAAGTGGCGATTGTTCGCTTTCTTCATCTCAAAAACTGAGATCTATTTCAATTCTGCGCTATAGTCTATGATACTAGATCCTTTTTAGTTTCCTTGAGCAAGCATCGTGTTATTAGCTAATGGGCAAGTTGACCTCCCCGTCTCACTTCAGCTCTAAAATATAGCCGTCCTTGTCTCCCGGATTAAACTACTGCCCGTTTTAATGAATCTTGTAGAATCTATTTGAAGAAATATTTATCGCTGTCTGCGATAGTAGTGTTAATTAAAGGTTAAATAGTGAATTGACATAGACGTGCAGATATTATCAAGATATTTAATGTTAAGTTAATTAAATTAAGTTATATTAGCACAATATCATTTAAGTATTTTTTATAGAACCGTGGAAGAATTGTGTAGACCGTGAAATCTAGGTTTTAAGACAAACCAACCGGTTTTTAAACCTAATATTTTTTGCAAAATACATTTTCTTTATATGCTAATAAAAAAAAAATAGTTACCATTAGGCGTACCTACTATTAGAACTGTTTGAGTTTTTTTTGTGGAATGGTAATATTCTTACGAGTGTATTATTTATTATTCTTATGGTAATGACTATCTTAATGGAAGACATCTATATCCAGCAGTGAAGAGGCATAACTTTACGGCATGATGCCGTAACAAAACCTAAAAGCCGGACTAACAGATTTGTAACATATAAATTATACTCTATACACATTAAGAAAAAAGTGACGTCATCCGCTACATATACTACATTAGAGCGTAAATTCGTCTCTAAAGTTACACTCCCTCGAGTCGGTAAGTTAAGGTAAGGTAAAATCACTTTTTTCTTAACATGAACCATGTATACTTGTCGATTATTAAATTTAGCGCAAACTCGCGCAGAGGTGGTCCACAACAAGTTGCTAAAGTCTTACTTGTTTGTTTAAGAATGTATTTACTACATATTTTTTCAATATTAATCAGTTCAAATTAACTATAATGTGAAAGTAATATGTCAGCGTGAGGGTAGTTAAAAAGCAGCTTGATCTTGATGGAGAGGTTTGCCTTGACCTTTCCCACCCATATGTTACTTGCGCACTTTTAATATATTGGATGTTCCACGTCTTACGCAAAAATACAAGGAAATTGCGTAATAATTTTACCCAATGTAAGCAATTTCCTTTCATTCCTACTTAATTTAAGTGATTTAAGATTAACTTTTAAAACGTTTTTGATATAAAAAATGTGGTGTCGTGTGGTGTTGGCCGGCTATAGTGGAGCACTAACCCCACTAAGGGATATGAAGTGGCTGCCACAAGCCCTGAGGAACTAGGTCTAGTGGTGACTTCTAAAAGCGTGGACTTGGCTATCCACTTGGCCAGCGTGGCGCTTCGACGCCATACATCCCTCATGCACAAGACAATGATGACACAAGATAGATTTGCTATTTTTTTGTACGGTTCAGAAAAAAATGATTAATCAAAGAATGTTGAGTTTCAAGAGCCTCAACGAAAATTAGTCCTATAAACATATCGTTAGTGTAATATTTTCTTAGGTTTTCGCGATTACTATACATAACAATTAAACAACTTTGAACTGTTTAAATCGCGTATATTTAACATTATTTATATCTCGAACACTTTGCAGTGGACGTGGTCACGGGGTGACCACGGGGTGGGTGTCACCCCGTGACCACATCCACTGCAAAGTGTTCGAAACGTCGGGATATAAATAATGTTAAATATACGCGATTTAAACCGTTCAAAGTTGTTTAATTGCTATATCGTTAGTGTATTGTTTTTTTTTAATTTAAGGGCCTTTCTAACCACCCCCTGATACTTTATCGGAAGGATTTTATTTTCATTACTTTCTTGATTGATTTGATTTTTTCTTTGTAAACAATCTAGTACAAAAATTATCTGCTATTTATCTGCCAATTAAATCTAACTGATACTGCCTTTCTGATAAAATTCTGGTGGTGAGAAAGGGCCTAAATGTAACATAAAATGTAACGTAACCAGCCCATTCAATGTCCGCAGCTCAGCATGAGTCTACTTATGTCTTGTGCTCGAAGGATGCTCTGTCTACCTTTTGAGATCTAGGAATTGTTTCGGAGAAAGGGTTGGGATAATGGGGAAGTATGGGATGGGACGGGAATAGGACCTGGCATATCAAACTCACTACCGAAACACGTACATGCATTGGAGAATTGGATATAGTGAAAATGCAGTACATTTCAAGGTAGTCTTCTGTGAGGGAGACGTAAGGTGACCAGTATAGTGTGCCCAGCGGCTGTTGGATTGCAGCGTGCACCCTCCTCCTCCACTAGGTACATGTATATACCGTCAATATATTAAGAGAATCCCACTTTGTTAGTTCAGTTACACGGGTCACCATTACTGATTTGTTTATGGCTCACAAAAAATTCAATACATTCTTTAGTGAGCCTCTAGTACACTCAAAAATCAGGAACCACATTCCACACAATCATCCGTCGGCCTTTATCGCCATTGAATGCGACTATGTGAACACCTTCTAAGTATTTAACACTGAATCCAGTTACTAACTGAAACGAGAAGCATCTTAGTTATATTAAATTTAAAATTTTATCTGGCACTCGCAGCGAGACGTTAATACAATTGTAGAACAGAGTCGAGGAGTTTTCTTCGAAGTTCTTTGCAGAACGAATTAGAAGTTTGTTATAGTTTAAGGCACTACTTACTAATTAAATTTGTAAGTAGTTAGTTAATTTTAACTGTTATTACTCCGTACCATCGCAGCATAGTTCAAAGGTTGACTGGGAGGTAATTGTTTTAATTATCAAATAAGTAAAATTTACGAAATAAATTTTACAAAATTTTACCTACCAAATAAATTTCTCACTCATTAATTCAAATAAAAACATGATACTCGTACAACTCGATTCCATTCAAGTCTTCCGCGGATACGCCCGCAAAATAGCAAATTGAGTTCAATTGAGTGAAATAACTAATTTTTCATTAATGCCTTTTTTTTTCATTTAAGATCTACATACGAGTATAAGTACATATCGCATTATAGTTACGAGAGACATTAAAAAATCTAATATGGTTAATTTTATTACACATTATATTGGTACTAAATTGCCATAAGAGGGTTCCCTAAGCGCAAAATCCTGCTGTGCATATCCACCTAACAGCATTACACACTCACATGACGTATAACACGGTTCCAACCCATTACCAATGGTAATTCCCCTCGCCTTTCTTAAAACTTACCACGCCAAGTTTTAAGTCAATTAAACAATACTTCTGCGCCCTTAGGACGTAAACGTAGCTGGTATATAGTTATTCTTTTTGATGTCACTACATGTCCATTGGGATGCCCTGTGTCGTGATTAGAAGTGCAGAGACCATTTAAAAATCTTTGTTGCGCTAATCAAACCTGATATGTGCATATTTTTTTATTAACTGTTTTTACTGGATGCCGCCAGTTTATAAAACCGCATTCACTACCACCTTTATTACTTAAACAATTTGTGAATAAATTGTACTTACAATAAACTACAGTAAAATAATGCTTATAAACCGGAGGACGCTTTCCGGTAAGCGGACAACAACATCTGGCATCGATAACTCGACACACTGGCATGTCAAAGCGACTACCACAAGCCAGGGAAGTATTATGTAGTATAGTATTGTAAGTAAGATGTAGTATTGTAAGTATGAAGTTATTGTAACTCCAAAACTCGTCAACTCGCAATGACAAGTGCGGCGTTCTATGGCATACAAACCTCTCGTGGCACTACAAACCAAAATAATGCTTACCATCAATGTATATCTCTCGAATGCCTCGCGACTACATACGATCTTCTGCTGTTTGAATCCCACCACCACCGGCTAACAACAATAATACTTCTTCAAAACAATACTTACTGAGGCAAAATAAGTAGCATATGAATTATTTCAAACAAATTGATTTTGGGTAGGTATATTTTCGCGTTGTTTAAAAAAATAACTACGAAGCCTCAAATAGCGAAAAGACCATTCATAATCATTTTCAAAATAATGTTTCCTTTAATAGCTTCAATATTAAGATACTTTCCCTCCAGTGTCCTTTCATATGTTCCGCCCTGTATACTCTTAAAACTTTAAAACGTCTAATTACACTGGTCTACAAATTTTGACTTTAAAAAAGTATTCTTCATGTAAAGTAGCTTTTTTTATTTATTTTCACGTACTGAATACAAAAATAATTATTATATATTAAAATTAATTTTCGTTTTTTAGAAAAAAAAATTAAACGATTTTTGCAAAAAATAACAGAAATTATACAGTTTTTTTAATCATTAGTAGAATTACGACGTGGTTTTTTCGCTGCCCTCTTGTATTCTGCTTCTGTAACATCTCGACAAACAGTCCAGCAATAATCCGCCAACATTGAAACATTCCAATGGCCTTGATACCGTTTTTCCATGTTTGCGATGTCCTGATGGAAGCGCTCCCCGTGTTCATCGCTAAAAGCCCCACAATTATCCGGAAAGAAGTCCAAATGAGAATGTAAAAAGTGGATTTTCAAGGACATGTTGCAAACCAGTTTTTGGAATGATGATAACATATTTTCAATAAGTTCAGTATAGTTGTCACTCCTCTTATTTCCCAAGAAGTTTTTTGCGACAAGGCGAAAATCGTCCCAGGCTTTTTTTCTTTACCTTCTAGAACCGAGTCAAAATTATCATCTTTAAATAAATTTCTAATTTGAGGACCGACGAATATACCTTCCCTGACCTTATCTTCACTTAATTTTGGAAATTTCTTGCGAAGGTATTGAAAAGCAGCTCCATTTTTGTTCATTGCTTTTACGAAATTTTTCATCAGCCCTAGTTTTATATGCAATGGTGGAAGTAACACTTTTTGTGGTTTAATTAAAGGGTCATTTTTAACATTTTTTTGCCCAGGTTGAAGTGTCTGCCACACCTTTTTTTGTATAATGCTCTTTTCTATCACGACTATCCCATTGGCAAATAAAGCAACACAATTTCGTGTAGCCTAATGGTAGTCCAAGCAGCAGAGCTACGACTTTCAAATACCCGCAGATTTGCTATTGATGTTCATCATGCTTAATCCGCAGCAGAAGGGTTTTCATATTTTCATAAGACTCTTTCATTGACTCTGACATTGAAGAAATTAATGGTGAAGTAAGTGTGATTTCATCTTCGTCAATGTTAGGACGTTTCGGAATCGGGTGAAGATTGCTGTGCGGCAGAGGACGAGTAGCCGATGGTAGATTTGGATACACTATGACATTCTTCTTTTTTTTAGAAACACCTTTTCCAAATACATGAGTTGTCAGGCAGAAATAATAAGCAGTTGCATGATTTGTCGATTCTCGCCACTGCATTGGCACTGCAAAACGAAATGATGTTTTTTTGCCACTCAGCCAATTTCTCAAACCTGTAGCACACGGATTGCAGCAGAAATGTGGAACCCAGCTTTTATCCTGGTGTTTCATGTTTTCGTTAAAATAGTAAGAATAGGCTTTTTTTATTGTAGGTGATATAGAACACCTTTGCTTACTAAATATCACTTCACCACAAATTTAACAAAAATTGTCGGGATTATTCACACATTTTCGAGACATTTTGCTATAAAATATAATTATTTTTTCACTTTTAACACTTTTATCACTTAGTAATAGAGAACAGAGCACTAAAACACAATATTTTTAACATTCGATGCCAACTAAGTAAATATACGAGTATATCAACATTATCAAGTTCAATGAGGGTAGAATCATTAAATTCGGAAAATGTCAAATATCGCAAAAATTTAAACTAATAAATGACTTTTACTTGTCAACTTGTATTCAGCATGGGTAGATAAGTAGAAATTAGTTAAAATTATTTCGAATACTTTTTCATTGTAGACCAGTGTTATTGAACGCATCTTTATCGGATTGTACGTATCTAGTTACGTTGTAGGTCCGCTGTGAATTGACGCGAAAACACCGCCTCTGGCGATTATTTAAATCATTGCGTCCGGGTCCCCAGCGCTGCCAGTTGGAAGTTTCGTTTTACAATAACTTCATGTATTTTAACGGAGTTTCAAATTACCTAAATTAGAAGAAAAAGTACATTAATATTGTAGGTACCTAAAAGTACATTAATATTATAGGTACATTAATAAAAGTACATTAATATTGTAGGTACCTAAAAGTACATTAATATTGTAGGTACCTAAAAGTACATTAATATTGTAGGTACCTAAAAGTACATTAATATTATAGGTACCTAAATAACTTCACTACATAATATTTGAATACATTTGCCTAAAGGCAACCTCTATTTTATAAAAAAACGACAGACAAGCAGACAGTTCACGTGGTACTCGTTAGTGGATACTGTCACCTACATCCCGCTATACATGCCATCATCAGTCCAGAATCATGAATGTTGGCACGCCCCCGGCGCACCCTACCTTTGGAGATTTAGGAATGGATTTGGAGGAAAAGTTGGAAAAACGAGGAGGGACAGGTTGGGATAAAATGAGAATGAATTACCGCGTTTTCTTTTGTTATTATTACAAAATTATTATCTTACTCACTACCGAAACACGTACCTACGTAAATTGGGGGAATAGAATATAGTGGGAAATGTACTCTACTTACGGCAGTCTGTTGTAAGAAAGGGGTAACTTGGGCAGTCGGATGGATTTAATCCCAACGTCTTCAGCGCAGCGGCCCAGCGCTGTTCGCTGTCCAACGCTTTAAAGCATGCACGTTATACCCATATAATAAGATAAACTTGTATATATTAAGACATTATATACATAAGATATAGCTATTATATACAAGTTTATTATATTATTAATCGGGAGTTTTTGCTAATTTCAGTACGTCTTAGAAAACAAATTTTAGACAAGAGTGAGTCCTATCCAACGACATAGGATGTATGCTTTTAATATGCCTCTTGCCTACATTCAAGCGCGATACGCGCGTTATAACAAAAATTCTTACAAATGGTTATCTATTTGCCATTCATTGTGGAAATGCTGCGCACTGACCTGATATAGTTGCTGCGGCGAACTCGGCGGGGGGGGGGGGGGTTTGGGGGGGGGGGGTCGGGCTGTTGGTAGGCCCGGCCGCCGTCCAGATGGTCAAAGAAGAATACACAGGAAACACAATGATTGCAAAGAAAAGTCTATTTTCACTACCGACGGGTAACGGGCCAAACCGAGAACTCGGCCTTACACAATTTATCAAAATTTCACTATGGCGCATGCGCTTCTTGCGACGTCAGTTCCGGTGGAAGTCCCGTTGACAAGAGAGGGCGTGATTATTTCGCGATAATCGGATCGCGTGCGTCCTGAGAGTGAGAAAGGGGCAGTGTTGCCTACGCGCAAGCCTAACCTCCCCCCTTAAATTTATAATACATTTTGGACACCGGAGAGGGTTTTTTGGACCTAACGTAGGGTTTGTTAAATAATATATTAACCTAACGTCGTTATTTTGAAACTATGGAAACGATTAGATTTGAAAACCGGTGCGGGTGTCCACTCCGTGGCGGGGATGGGCCGCCACCGCGCCGGATACTTTGGGACTAAACCCATCCGACTGCCCAAGTTACCCCTTTCTCACAGCACACTGCCCTAAAATATACATCAGCATTTTTTAGTTTATATGGCTTCGATGTACACACTTTATACATTATATTATCTGTGAACTATATTTAAGAAGTTAAGTTTATCTACAAAACCATATAACTTATATAGATAAAATATTACACATCTGTTCTGCAAAAGCCTTAACTGTCTATAGTGGAGTGTAGGCTTTCTCGGCCGGTGTCCATATTAATTGAATCTTCCGGGCTACTTGGCCGAGGTCTTCTGGAATCTCTTCTCTTTCTTCCAAACGAAACGCGTTTGGATTGCGCAACAACAGCGCAACAACAGCATCGATGCGTTCACGCAAACGCAGTCGCCACTGAAGATGTCAACCGCAGTTGTTGACGAAACGTTTGGAAGAAAGAGAAGAGATTCCAAAAGACCTCGGCCAAGTAGCCCGGAAGATTCAATTAATACCTTAACTGTCTCCCTATACTAATACTACATTACGTATCTTCAATGTGTCATACAGATTTATGGTAAGTGGTAAGATCTAGTGGTAAGAAAGTATCTTTAAAAAAAATAATACCATTGACATCATATTCCTATAACTTAAATTCTGTTAAAAATGTGTCTAGTGTACATTCATCGCTCATCTTCATATTCATCGTTTTTTTACAACCACAAAATTTATTGTCGTCTATGTTTTGTGGCAAAAAAGAGTACCTATTTTATTGTCTCGATAACAGTTTTATGAATTCACTTAAGCGCTAAGTAATCCACTTAAGTGATTGGCGTTAAAAATAAAGTTCCTTTTTGTAAGTGGCTTTAAGTAATAGCACTCAAAAGTTAGGTGTTAGGCGTTTTAACAAGTATCCACATAATTTGTTTCATACATTATAGTGCATTATAATCTAAAAATGGTTCGTATGAAAGGTGCACACCAAAATATCTGTAATGTGTACCGTGTACGTACAAAACTTTTCAACAATAACGTAACCGAACACATACCTAATTAAAAAAAATGACTTCAACGATTGTGCGTAATCTGTTCAAAAAATTAAGCTCTAAATAAGCAGGTCAGTGTGGACGGCAGGATCAAACCAACCAAAACGAAAATTAGACAGATTCGTCTGTCAATAGCAATAACGACACCACAGTTGCACCGTCTCCACGATTCATGTAAGTTAATCGAAATATCGGCTACAGAAAATTAATCAAATCATGAGTAGGTAACGCGTTTACATAATACATACCATACCATACTGCTGGATATAGGCCTCTCTCTCCCAAGACTCGCCACCACACACGATCCTTGGCTCGTCTCATCGTTTCGTCTCGTCGACTTATCTACCCTAGCGGCCCATTGCCGCTTCAATGCATTTAAAGAGCAGTTTTTTTTTTTTCTAAAAAATAAAAATCTTTTGAAACTTAACTTGCCACGGGCAAGACTTATAGTACCTACGTGTACATTAAGTACGTATAATAATCATGCGAGTTGTTAACAGTAACGTTGTTTTTCGCATACAATGTATGTAGTTTGAAAATTTACGAGCGACAAAAACGTGCCGCGCGTCTTAACCGGAGGAACGTTTGGTAGGTGTTTGTTACTCGACTTGACTGCTTACTCGACTCACTAGTGGTTTTGATTTACAATTGGCTGAAAATACAAAACACATTTTTGAACTGAAACTGAAAATACAAAGGAACGAAGTTTCTTTACGCGGCTTGCGGTAGGTGTGATTCGAGAGAAAATGTAACGTCACGTAAGATTTTTACCCCCTCCATAGACCTTTCTCTTTCTCTTTATGTGTGTGCGTGCGAGTATCGAGAGAGAGACTCAAGCAGAATAACAGACGTGCAGACTAATGCGTGGCCGGTTGTATAACCTAAATTTTTTAATTTTGATTTGATTCCTTATTTTAAATTATTTGCATTGAAAACTTGATACAAAATAAAAAAAATATATGCTCTATAAAGATTTTATTTCGAATTACATTCGGAGTTTAAATAAAATGCGTGAGGATCTTCGTTCCTAACGGGGGTCCCCTGACCGCACATTTAATTTTTTTGTTATCTGCCTTTATAAGTTTCATCGTGGGACAACTTACTATAATACTATCTTCCCTCAGTCAACCGTCAATCTGTGAGCATGTGTAACAAAATACTGTCATAGCTTCCTTAGATAAGGGCAAACTGAGGACCACAGTATCTTAAAATTGAAACTAATGATAAATTGCAATAAATGTGCTTCTGATTCTCGTCTAGCTTCTTTAGTGCCCTTACACATTTTGTATATTTTTCGATTTCAAGCAACGGGTATACTTGGGTGAAGGTATAAATATAATAAATAAGGCTATAAATAATATCTGTCAGCCTATATGTCTCCACTGCTGAATATAGGCGATTCTCAATGCTCGCCACCACACACAGGCCTCCGCACTTCCCTCCCGGGACCGTAGTCACTACCGGGATAAGATCCGAAATGAAGATATTCGCTAAATAGAACATAAAATTAGTAAGCTAAAGTGGCCATATCTTCCGCAGGACCACATGGACTGCAGGACCACAGATAAACAATCGTGTAAACGAATACTTTAATAGAGATCACGTACCAGAAGGTGCAGCGTTGGATGCCCTGCAACAAGATGGACCGACGACTTGGAAAAAACACATACTACATTGCAATTTCTTTTGTTTTTCCCTTCATTATACATGTTATTTGCTATTTATATTATCTTTTTATATTTTTGATGCTATCTTGTGCCCCCGCTGCCTCGACAGACTGTCCACAAGACTATCCTCATGTACGTCCTTATGTACTGGTTGCTACTTAGATTTCGAGGTCTATAACCAGACTACGGTCTGAGATTCTTACCTTTCTTGTTTATCTCACAACGTTCACAATGATGTGTGATGGCGATGTACATACGTGTTTACGAATGTACATTTTCGAATGAACAGAATTCTATTTAGTGGAAAGTCAAGTAACTTGGCCGCGTAAGCGCGCCTACAACTAAGTAAAAGCATAAAACCCAAAATGGCAGTATGTAGATGAGGCGCGTGTGACGCTGTCATTCATTTTACAACTTTATTTTTACGTCACCGCCTGAAAAAACACGCGGGAAATATGGTTTGTTTGGAGTTTTGGTAGCTATTTTGATGGAACGTTTCCTTTGTCGATGTGAAGTGCCCTAGTATTTTTGCGGGTGTATGATCCACTTTTTTATTTACCTCTTTTTAAATTTTTATTGGACACAGCGCTAAAGTGCTCACACCATCGATTTGAGAATACATACTAGATACGCTATTCAAACACTGTAAGGCAGCACGTTGGAGTCTAATAGTGATCTATTTATATTCCGTACCTATCGAATTCTTTAATTCATATGTGTTTTGAAAATGGAACATTCTTAGTGCGTTGTAGGTAGGTTACAAATTTGACTTTTTAATAAACCCCTCCAGTACTATCTACTTCAACAGTTACCAACCAGGTTTCTTTGATAAGAACGTATGATGCGTCATCTAGTCTGTTCCCATATCGATAGCTAACACGAACGCATACAAAAACGGCAACTCGCAGTTGATTCGCATTTGAAAATTCACCAAAATTAAATGACATCAACGTAACCATCCAACTATAGTACATTCACAGAATTCTTTGTATGTTTATGTTTATGTTATTTCAAATTATGTAATGATAAATGAACCGAGCGCGGTGATAGCCTAGCCTATGGTGATACTCGCCTCACATGCGTGTGACCGTGACTTCAAATCCTCAACCCGTACTGAGTTTCTATTGAGTTTTCTACCTACGGATTTTTGACAAAATTGTCACCGTCAACGGCGAGGAAAAACATCGTGAGGAAACCCGCACGGGTCAGCAATTAAAAAAAAATCCGCGTGATGAATTAAGGCCCAGTAATTTATTAGGGCAGACCCGTACACTGCAGTGGGATGTTATAGGCTGACACAAGTACACAAATTAAACTAAACAGTCACATAAAATACCTATCTTATCCAGGACATAATGCATAGAATCCAGAGCTGCTTTGTACATGAGCTCCGCATGGCGCATGCTACGCATATGACATGTCTGCCGACGTGCCACACGACGAACGTAGTTCAAATTTCAATGGAGACATTAGGACGGTGCACAGTAACCGATAGATTATTTTAACTTCTTTTTTATAAGAAGAATACGGCAGATGGCAGCCCATGGACATCCACGGTACATTTCAACTTCAGTCCACAATGACAAAACGTTGGCACGCCCCCAGATGCGTTGCCTGCATTTGAAGATGTGGGAATGGATTTAGAGGAAGGGTTGAAAAATGTGATAGGATGGATAGGATAGGTTGCGATGCGAATGGGCTCTGGCATATCTCACTTACTACCGCAACACGTACGTACGTACATTTAAGAATAAGATAAAGTGGGAAATGCAAAGTAGCCTATTGTGAGATCCGCTGTTGGATTGCAGCGTGCACCCAATCTGAATTGCTGGTTACAGTTACACTTATACTTAATTTATCTACTTAGTCATTTGATTAGATTTGAAAAAAAATGCATTGTTTTCCTGTGATTGTAATTTGCGTACGATAAATAATGGAGGAAATTAATCGGTAAAGTTCACTATGAAGCAGAATACAGTAATAAATACAGTGGGACAGTATGAACTAATTTTTATTTTTTTTCTCTTCTGCCCCACTTGTGCTGGTGAAACAGAGGTAATGGGGCAGATAAAAATAAACGAATATTTCCCGCATACTAGAAACACAGTATACTGTGATGGAATCCAGATAGCTTAGGTATATCTTTTACTATGCACAGTCTTATCACCAAAAGCGCCGCAGCTATGCTTGCACTTCGAAGCGTGTTTTCATAGCTATGTAAATGTACCCGGATACGCCTACTTTCACACTGAGTGTGTGCTGACACAACAATATCACTCTCAAAATCTCTGATACGTACAATATGCATTATGTGAAAGGGATTTTACACTGTTGGGTGTTCCGTTTACGGTCCGGGAAAATTAATGATGTTCCTTTGACTTTTTTTATAGAAAAACAATGGCTGACTAGTTTAGGCTCCACTTGGTGGTAAATGTATACTGTCGCTCGTGGTTAGCCGCGATACATGCATAAACATCAGTCCTGAATAACCAACATTGTCACGCCCCCGGGTGCGTTGCCTACCTTTAGAGGTTCGGGAATGGACTTGTTTAGTGTTGGGAAAATTAAGAGGAATAAATTAAAAGGAATGAGATAGTAAAGAATTATTACTTTTCGATATTTAAAGAGAAAACACATTGACCACGCTTTATATAAGTACTTAATAACAAACTAATCTAATTCGTTCCTAGACAAATTTCAGCTAGTAATTTTTATCGTAAATTTTCTTAACCTTTTTTTTAATTGTAGCAAAATTGTAAGAAACCGATCCGATCCGGACTACTGCCGGATGCTTATATAAAATACTCTTTACGTCTCACTGAAATGAGTAGAAGACATGATAGGTACATAGATACATATACTGAAACCGAAATTCGCTGAATATTTGAAAGCAAATTTTCGATACTCTTAATTTTATTTAGAAGTGATATTAGTTCCATAGAAAGGTATGTGGTGTGCGTCAGTACAACAGGTATACCGGTGTATTTCAGTTGTTTGGTTTCGTTTCTTCATAAATTAATCAATACATGTTATTAATCTAATTTAGAATAGCCTAGAGTAAAACAATCAGTAAAGTATCTACCTATCAGAGAGAAGTATCTATCAATCGGGAAGGTATCTAGTAGGTACCTATTTGCCAGGCTAATTACACAAACAAATGTGTCCAAATAAATGTTTTTCTTTCTTGTTACTTTAACAATAGCGTACAATAAATAATACTTAGTTTGTAATGCGTATACTTTGTACTACGTAATGCGTAATACTTTCTAATAAACTGTCGTCCGTTCGTTTATCACTCGAAAACACAAATGACACAGAAACTAATTTGTATCTGGATTTAAATCGATGAAAATCGAAAGCGTTGAACTAAAAACGGACCGTTATCAAAAGGAGAAATGGCTAAGTCCTGCCCTTTGGAGCGATTCCATTTCCATTTTTCCACTACCACAGGTTTTCGAAGGCTTTCGTTTTAGGAGGGTTAAAATACGAAAAAAAATTTATAAGATATTGTAGATACATTGTTTGTATTTTACTCTTGCATTTAATAGATATTGTGGACTTTAAAATTTAGGAAAAATTCCACTGCCTCTCGACTAATGGCTCCTTTACACAGTGATAGTTTCTCGAACGAGCGTTTCTCGTACCTATATCGTTCAAAATCTGATCACTGTTATCGCATACGAAAATTAGGTACAATATTTTCACGCGAATCGTTCCAGAAACTCTCCTTGTGTTAATGACCTTTAAAAGTGTCGCCAACTGAATTCAAAAACAATCAATTTCGAAATTTTAGTAGGTATCTTTATAATAATGTATACTTTTTTATCTGAAAGCCCGTGGACATGAGCAGTAGGTACATGCCAACATCAGTCCATAATGGCTACCATCACAGCTCGGATGCGCCTTAGAGATGAATTTAGAGAAAGTGTTGAGAAAATGGGGTGTGATGGGATAAGATAAAGCTCTGATAATATCTCTCACTAACACACACACTCACGAAACACAGCAAGTAGAATAAAGTGGGAAATACAGTACATTTTATGGTAGTATTCTGTAAGAGCGGGGTTACTTGGCCAGTCGACTGCAGTCCAGCGGCTGTGGGATTGCACGTGCACACTCTCCTACTATTATATTTATAATACTTAAATATCATACTGTGATATTTAGATACCCTATTTACATAAGCCAATGGTACGTTCGGTTGGCCACTAATAAATCTCAGTGACAGATCTGTGATGGCCGCTCCGACCAAAGCCTTGGACGCCTACGTTGATGTTTTAGATTTTAGATAATTGTAATTTAATTCTGGCAATCATTGATGTACGTACCAATGCTGGCAATGCAAGGATATTTATTACATACTGTTTATTTATTGATGTATGTATACGTTATTGTTGTAACAAAAGGCGGATTTAATGCCGACAAGCATTTCTCGCAGCCAACCTCTCGGGGCTGTATTGTGCTGGGAGGTATAGTAGGTGCAAGTGAACAACAATATATGAAATAAAATTTGAAATGAATAAAATATATATACATGATATATATATATATATACACACATACATGTACAGATATATATATAGATACAAATAAATAATCAGATACACTATGCAAAAAAAAACTAAACGCTGTTTATTTGGAGGAGGTGATCTTTCAATCTCCTCTTAAAACTATACCTACTATCTGGAAGTTCGTTCCAGAGTCTTGTGACCTGCACGGCGAAATATTTTGAGAGGAAACCTGTACGGTGAGCATCTGCAGCACCAGAATATCTCCAGAACGAATTTTTTTTTTGAGGAGAGTCGCGTAGAAAGAGAAACGCACCTTTAAGATAATGAGGAGTGGCAGGTTCCATAAGAGTAGAGAAAGGGTAATTAAAGTGAATAGAAATATCTAACGTCTACGGATGGGAAGCCATTTTTATGTTTCTTTCGTGGACTGTATTCCAAAGATTGTCTTTCTTTACAAATCAAATTGTCGGCAATCCCACTCTCACAAGCGGTTTAGAATCATCCCAAGAAACATTACGTCTCTCTGCGTTTTCTATATTATGTCATCATCGCGCGGTTCATCCGTACTTCCACAACAGAGTCGCTGCATACAGTGCGGTCAAAAAACCCGAAAGTTGTGCCATGAACCTGCCAGCTGAGGTTCTTCCGTTACGCTACGATATGGGGTTCATCAAGAGAGCTGTGAACAAGATCGGCAGACGGTGTTTCAGATGTTCATGGGCGGCGATGACTACTTACCATCATGTGATTTACCTACCCGCTCGTCTGCCATCTATTCTATATAAAAAAAACATATTAATAAGATATAGGAGATATTTTTTTTTCTTTATTTCTTTTAGGAGCTTTTACACTTTTGCAAAACATATATTTGTACATAAACACATAAGTATAAACATAAATAAGAATACATATTTGTATGTGTAATAAAACAGATGAGCTCTATACAGTGTATAATGCAGTTAAGTTTATAACGCAGGAATCTCATGAAATGTTTGCTTTTAAAAAATATTAACCTAATTCCTGCACTTCCTTCGTCCCAACTGCGTAATAAACAAAGGAATCCCCGTGTTTCTAAGATTGGAGCAGTAAAAACTATCAGCTCGCAGCTAGCTGTAGAGGACGACCCACCCTTCCGCACACTTATTACCTTCTAGTGATGTTACCATAGCATATCGATATTTCTTTACAAATCAAATTGTTACAGAACTCCATGTGTAAACAATAAAAATAAATAAACATGTTTGCATAGTTTTCTTTGGTGCAAAAACATTAGACATAGATAAAACTCTTTATTGCATAATTGTTTCATTATTGACATATTGAGCCTAATTAATTAATTGAGCCCCCAAAACGACTAATGAAGTCTTGAATATTCCTTTATAGTCACGCCTGTGTTGAGCCATTCTTATGATTTGCTGTTGAGACTTGCTGTAAGGACTATTCTTGGTTATGGAACAGGGTGTTGTTAAGAGGCTTTACGACCTACTCAAAAATCGTATCTTGATACACTTGAGCGGATGTTCTAATACCGTTTTCACAAAAATATGGTTCAATCACTCCTTGATTGCCAACACCTCACCAAACCATCACTGAAGTCGGGTAATGGCCATATTGCATCCTATTGACCAATTGAGCAGCTGCTCTAGAGTGTTGGCATAAACTCAACTCATAACATAAACTCGATAATCTGCTTGTTAAAATGTACCTCAATGGTGAACATTTCCTCGTCGGTAATTAAGATTTGTCTGTGAGCTCTCTTTGCATACCGCCGAAGAGGTTGTTTTAATTTATTAACCCTACTTTTCTTTAAGTTATCAGTAAGTAATGACCAGTACGTCTTTTCTAAGCAGCACTCCTAAATCATATTTTAAAATGCGTGACACGGTTCTGGGTACTATATTTATCTTTCTGGATAAAATATTTTGCTTCCGGGCGGATTCTATTTTGCTCTCATATGTATCCCATGTCCTAGGTGGGTATGATAAAAGACCAATTTATCCAGGTATCTTTATCGATATATCGCCCTCCCTACCAAATAAGGTAAGCACAAGACAGTTTGTTGCGGCAAATTAGGTGTATAAAAACAACTTGTCAACAGAACAAGTTTCTGCTTTCCTGTTTTGAAGAGAAACTGTGTATGAATCGCATACAATATATAATAGTTAATGGTGGCACATTTATTTAGTAAATAAATGTTGTTCATTTTTAATAGAGACTACATGCTTATTTTATGATACATTTAAGAACGAACATGAACAAAAATTTCATGTGAATGTTTGGGTAAATACTAATGCAACCCTTGCGCAATAAGAAATACCATTTTCTCCGAATGAATGATATGAATTAATTAGTCTATAACAACCTACTGCAGACTTGTTGCAGTGCACATTGGTGATTAAGGGTCTTTCTAACCACCTCATAATACTTTATCAGAAGGTATTAGAAGTCATTATATTTTATAAGTCTATATCAGCTACATTTAGTTGGCAGATAATTTATCTACCTACTTTGCCCGACGCTACTACGACAGAGTTCCTCACCATCCCAACCCCCTATTAGTTGACCTATGTCCCCGATAGGCACCGGGGAGGCCTGTTGCCGTCGTCGTCCTCGGCACGTCTTGGACGACCCTGACGACCCAATTACTGCTGCCAATGTGGTTCTACACTCAAAGACCACATACACCGTCCCCGCCGGCGGAGACGAGGACATCAACCTCGCCACACCGTCAACGCACACCGGCCTTCAGCGAATAGTTTTACCAGGTATGGGCGCGTGCCTGGGCGCTTCTCACCGACTCGCGATACCCACCCAAAGCAACGCCCTAAGCCGAGGTCCGTTCCCTCCGCCGATCTACCGGCAGGGGAGGCCTTAGGCTCCCCCGCCGGTCTACCGGCAGGGGAGGCCTTAGGCTCGTTTGCTGCACACACTTTTTGTTCCTAAGTGAGCGCCTTCTGCGCTCGCCCTAAACTATACGAGTAGGTACATGTCCGGTGACTCTGGAAAGGCTATTGGGGCCATTTATTAATTTAGCAATTCCGGAACAAAAAATGGAAAAAACAAAAAACAGATTGTTAATGGATACTTTATCGAGTGGTGAGAAAGGCCCTAAGTCTCGCTTGTGGTCACTCTCCTTTCTTTAATCCGATTCTATAGTAATTTAATAATTGGCATTTGAGTAATTCAGTGCAGTGGTACTAACCGGAATTGGAACTAGTGATTTAACAAATGTGTAAGCTATGACTGCTAATGCAAGGAATAATCCAAAAATGCTGAAGACCAGGCCAGCCTCCGATAGGACACTGTACCTGTGACATATGACAATGAGTTGCGTACGCACGCCGCTCGGAGTTGGGGCGTGTGGATCAGTGATACGCGATAGTGGGGCGTGCGTTGCTTAGCTAAACACCTAGAGTTAGTGATACAAACATTACTTTGACAGGTGAACGTCACACTACCCAAAGAAGCATAAAGCGAATACCTGGTATTTCGACGTATTGAATTTAATACTTACACCTTAAAACGTCAATTTGACATTAAAAAACATCGATAGCACTGCCAGAATAAGCTTATTTTGACAGAGATACCAAAACACCTGTGGTGTCGTTATGATGAATAGACTTTCTACGGAGACGATATTTTATTAACAGTTCGTGAGCTAAAGTTAATGAGAGGTGTGACGCAGGCTTCGCCTCGGACTGCTTGTGGCGCACTTGTGACGTCAGAGCTCAAGTGCGCGTTCTCTTTAGCTGCATCCGTCACGTCGCTCCACACACCCTTATAAATTTTAAACAATGAACAGGCTAATTCTGCTTTTTTGCAATTAATTATGGACTATTTACCTGTCTAGTCAGTATTCCCCCAATGTACGCACGTGGTTAGATGGCGAGTGAGATATGCCAGAGCCCATTTACATCCAATCTCATCCTATCCCTCCCCATTTTCCTAACCGTTGGTCCAAATCCATTACTAAATCTCCAAAGGTAGGCAGCACATCCGGGGACGAACGTTTGTCATTCATCAGTGATGTGGTCATGTGTCGCGCATGTCGCAGGGAGACTGTATTCACTTACCACCAGGTGGAGTGTGTTACTTACCACTTTTGTGAGGGGGAGAGTGCACGCTGCAATCCAACAGCCGCTGGGCGCACTCGACTGGCCACGTTACCCCTCTCTCACAGAAGACTACCTTGAAATGTACTGCATTTCCCACTTAATCTTATTTCCCTAATGTACGTACGTGTTTCGGTAGTGAGTGAGATGTGCCAGAGCCCATTCCCATTATATCCCTACCCATTTCCCCAACCCTTTCTCCAAATCCAGTCCTATATCTAAAGGTAGGCAGCGCATCCGGGGGCGTGGCAACGTTTGTCATTTTGGACTAATGTTGGCATGTATCACGGGTGTCTATGAGCTACAGTATCCACTTACCATCAGGTGGACTGTATGCTCGTCTGCCACCTTCGTCCATAAAAAAAAAAAAAAGGTGGAATGCTCTGCTCGTCCGCCACCTTATCTATATATAGAAAAATGAATGTTCCTTTGTTTGTCCCGTATGCGTTCCTATACCATTCATCCGATTGCGATGAAGCTTTGGTGAGTTGCTGTGCGCACGCGCGCGAACGTTTCTGAATTAGTTCAACCAATTTACAATAGGTGGCGCGCGAGTCGTTTCAACAAATTAGTGTATTTCATATAGTTTAGAGGCAGCTCGTGTGTTTTCGGTGTATGAGCGAGCACGCTTGACAAAATTGAATCAAATACAAACAGCGACATTTCAGTTCGTGTGTGACATAAGTAGAATTGTGAATTCCAAGTGAAGGAAGTCGCGGGCAACGGCTAGTGTTGTATAAAAAAAATGCACAATTTATTCCAGATAGTATTAATTGGGTTGTAAGCTTTTCTAAAATAAAACTCCATATAATACATTATGTATATTGTATTTATTGTTTATTTGAAAACAACCATTACAAACAAATAGTCGTAAAAGCGAAATACAAATCCTCAAATAAATGTGTATATGATCCGAAAATATATTCTTTTGACTTTTATTCAACAGATAATGAAAAATACATAGAGATAGAATGGCGATATTCTCCTTAAATGGTGACGTCATAAGCTTACAAGTCAGGTAAGTCACCGAAGTAAGTCAGGAGTCGCTCAGTAAAGTGGATAGTAAGTTTACTGGGGCGGGGGGGGGGGGGGGGCAGAACAGGTGGACTTCTTGGAAGCACACTAAAAACGCAGTCTTATACTTATATTTGATTATCACAAACATTAGGCACTTTGAAGTTTAATAAACTATCACTATTAAACCACAAAACACACAATACACAATTTTTATAATAATCAAACAAAAACTCTACTTCATTTCTCGAATTCCCGCCAAAAAGTCCACGCAGTCAGTTCTTGTACTTAAAAATTACGACATAGTGTCTGTAAACTTATGACGTCATCATTTAGAGACCGTCATCTCATTACTATAAAAAGCAAAAAAATCTTGCTCATATCGTTCCCGAGCCTTATAAAAAGCCTTTAAAAATAAGTGACAAGTTTTTCAATCAATTTGAAAGTACCTATTTTATATTGTCTGTCGACTAAAAACCTCTTTAAATGCAATTTACAAGGAATGCAGATTTATTTGTGCATATTGCATAGCAAAAGGACACTTTGATCATTATCTTAATATTAATAATACAAGTAAATTGTTAAGATAGATTGTTAATTCACTACGCATTTTAAATAGCAAATACGTCTAGTGCTCCCACGATTCCACACTACTTTGCGTTCGTAAACGCCTTAATAATGTGACTTTAACGTTAATTTTCTTCAATGTAACTGAATGAATAAGTTTGTTCTACAATAAGTTTGTTTGTTTGTTTGTTTGTTCTACATATTTGCGGTTCGCGCCACCTGGCCCTGTATTGAATATATTGATAATTAACTACAAAAAGGTGTGTATTTATTAGTTAGAACAACTAATATGAACGTTAAGCCACTGTAATAAAGCATTTGGGAACGCAAAAACAAGTTTGTAATGGTACTGACGTTCGATTTGCTAATATTTTGAATTCTAATAGTTATGTGACTAAATTTTTATAATTTTTAGTTACACGTTACGTTAGACTAAAATCTAGATAAAGATTGGAAAAATTAGCAGCGGAATATTGTATTTGCGATCCAATGATGCAGTATGCAATGGATCAATGATGCCGACAAATTCCGATAGATGGCGACGTGAGGAAAATGGTATCATTTGAAGGTGAAAAATTCCGATAGACGACGCCGTGTACGAAGCACCTTTAAAAAATGTCGCACTGGGAAAAAACGCTAATTTTTCGTTTAAATTGTTAATTTCAAAATTATTATGAAATTTATTTTTGTTCTACAACTTCTATCAATAATATTGCGTAAGAAAGTTACTTGATCTTTTGATCTGACATTTACAAAGTTATTAATCTTTAAAAAAATTGAAAAGTCAAGTAAAATTGCTCATATAGTTTAAATAAAAAGTATATTTCACATTAATAGGGGGTAGTACTGAATAAGATTCGTTAAAAAAACCGTTACAATTTGTTTACAAAAAGTAAAACATTTTACAATTTGAAAATTGACTTTATATAAGTTGATTCTTTTTTTGTTAAAGGTTACATTGTGGCAAAAGTTATTTAGTTTCACCCCTGAAAATATGTTTACATAATAATATTGCATTTTTACATAATATATAGTATGTAAAACGTTATATTGCACGTGTATAATAAGAACAATTCTAAAGATAGCCCGAAAGGATGCGTCAATGTATGCCTAACTTAAGCCGAACCTTCCTTCATTTTAAGTGATTATGAATCTTATTACGTCAGTAACAAGGATCGAAATAAGTTTGTTAAATAGCACATATAGTCCTGATGACTTAAAGAAAGTCGCTAGTAATTCAGAAAAAGTGGTCCTTAGGAGAGGCCTGTATCCCAACCTGTAGAGTACTAAATACTGAAAAAACTGTAGGCTAAATATTGAACCAAAATCATGTCCTATACGAATGATGACGACTTTGTTAAAAAAAATGTAAATATAACACCTTAATTGAAAAAAAAAAACTTGATTTTTATTGTATTGTTTATTATAATAAATTATTATGTCTTGTTTTGTATTAATGGCCCTATTTGGCTAAAGTAACTTGAATGGTCAAGAAAATAAAGAAAACTAGACACGTGTATTTGAGAACACTACATATCCCGACCCCCGAACATCAATAAGACTCAACGATGTCAGTGACATGTTTCATTTAAGTGAACAGCGGTGATCTAATAGTTATATATTGTTAAATACAACAAATCTAGAACTAACACTGATTAAGCTTATAACTAATTTAATTATTTTGGTTGGTTGCAGTGTCTGTAACAAAAAAAGCAATATGTGTACAGGTTGTTTCCAAACTTTACCCAAAGCCCAGGGCCTACTCCAAAATCACAACAACCGAAGTTTTAACAGCTGTTATTATTGGATTGTTGTTTTGGACCCAATAATCATTTGAAAAATGAGTTCCTTTTGTATTTTTATTTTTTTTTTTTTATAGAGAAGAGGGCGGACGAGCAAGCGCTCCCACGTGATGGTAAGTGTTACCGCCGCCCATGGACACTTGCAACACCGGGGGGTATGCGGGCGCGCCGCCGACCTTGCAAAATCCTATTCACAGCTCTCTTGAAGAACTCCCATGTCGTAGTTTAATGGGAAGACCTCTTGAGGCAGTTCGTTCCACAGCAAAGAATAAGACAAAAAGAACTTAAATACAATTACGCAAACACATTTCGGGCGGTTCATTTGACATTTCTTGTGTCGAAACTACTCCGATTGCACGAGGCAACGATCGAAATATTTGATTTTGACAAAAGGGATCAAACGTCAAATACATATAACGATAACAAAGTTGATAGGTACGTTTTAGATTCTCGGAGATACGCAATATATAGAGCTCTGACCAAAGGAAAGTCAAGAGTAAGAGAGTGAGAGCACTTCGTTAGTTCGAACTTCGGTCGGGCCCGAAACTTTGGAGGTGTAAAATCAAAGTAGACCCTCTGAAACCATGTACTCTGGTCATGACTGACTTAATTAACATAATAATGTTAAGTATTTTTTTGTAATAATATCTATACGAAGATATTTAACAAAGGGGAATGCCCACTTTTAACCTGTTTATGAAGTAACATGAACCAAAATGGAAATAATTCATAATTTGTTTATTGCTATGTTCCCTGTTTATTTAAAAAAATGCTTTGATTAAAGCTATTTTAAATATCAAATTGGTGTAAAATTTATTTTTGTTTGAGATACTTTATGTTCGGCCAACATAACAATAGGTGGGCATGCCCCTTTGTATGAAAAAATTGGTAAAAACTAGGACAAAAATGTTATAATTTCAAAAAAAAAACAGTATCAATGAAGTCAGAATATGGTGTTAAAAAGAGGGAGCTGAGCGCTATGTTAGTGCTATAGAACCTTAACCGTTTTACAGTCGAGCTTTTAACTACAAAGGTTTGACCATCAAACATTACAATTTTGTATTAATAACGCTCACTGGCCTTTAAAGTTCATTAGCGCTCGTTTTTACAACACTAACTCAGAATCATGAACGGAGTCTATGAATTCTAGGTTCGGACACAACCTGTATAATTATTAAATACTTAAATAGGGTACACAATGAATATATAAATAATGCTACACTCAACCACTAGGATTCCCTGTGTCGTGGGTCCAAAGAGATACAAAAAAGACAAAATCACACCCATACCCGCATAAACATTTGTCTTTAAACAAAGGAATGTCCGGCCGGGAATCGAACCCGATACCTTTTGCACGGCACGTAGCGTCATTGCCAACTGCGCCAATCGTCGTCAAATTTTATAAACGTAAGGTTCAGGGCTTCCTCGCCACCTCCTGATAAACTATTACCAATCTGATAGATAAATTATCTGCCAATAGAATGTAAACTGTAAAAAAGACAACAAAAAAAACAATTACCTCTACTTATCCTTCACATCCTTAACTTCCTTGACCTGTGGGTTGTTCTTCCAAATGTTATACGTGAGTGAACTAGCATAACCCAGCCAGGCTAAATACGGTAGTAGCAACAGACCAGCAGTTTTGTTCACTGCGTAGAAGGATATAGCTGTGGCTGTGGCTGCCCCGGATAGTATTGAGATTTCTATGAAGGCCTGAAAGATGCAAGTTATGGGAGTGAGTGAGATTGGCTAACAATCCTTTTGTCGCCTAAACATGCCTCTATTCCAATATGTTCAACTGTTCAATCAGTTGGACATTTAGGGGTCAGCGTAGCGTTTTAACGCCATACATCCCTCATGCACAAGACACTGTGTATGAGGGATGTATGGCCTTAAAAAGCTACGCTGGCCAAGCGGGCTGACGAGTCCACTCGAGGCTTGTGGTAGCCGCTTTGTGGATAACAACTAATTAGCTTATTACGACACCCACAGGAAAAATAACGCAGTGCTATTCTAAAGATGGCCGAACACGACTACCACACCGATAACAATGACTTAGTTAAAATCTTTTCTTTATTGATACATCTGCAACATTCCAAATTAAGGAGGAAATTAAATTAAATTTACTGCCTCAAGAGGTCTTCCCATTAAACTACGACATGGGGTTCTTCAAGAAAGCTGTGAATAGGATTTTGCAAGGTCGACGGCGCGCCCGCATACCCCCTGGTGTTGCAGGCGTCCATGGGCGGCGGTAACACTTACCATCTCGTGAGACCGCTTGCTCGTCCGCTCTCTTCTCTATAAAAAAAAAAGAAATCTTTTAAATGATAATAGCTTTGTTCGCGGTAAGGATTCAGAACTAATTCGGAACTAGTACTGAACTAATTTGGAATCGTAGTAGAGCGCATGCTCGGTTATAAACCGATTCGTGGTTTTTATTTCCGCGAACGATTTCGGAACCAAACTGCGTACGATCTACTGTCATCGGCAGTGTTACCAACTCTCAAAAATATTTATCCCTAAAGCTTAAGTCAAAAACCCCCAAAATCGCCCCAATTACTTAGAAATCCCCCTAAAAAAATATATAATAAAAGAAAAAATATAAATTACAAAAATGCAATGAAATTTCTTTACCTTTTAAATCTGGATCTGTTTCCCAAATCTACGTGTACTTCTGACTGTACATTTCTTTATTTTTAGTTTCTTTAGGCATCATTAACAAATTGCTTGTCGGCACAGCAGTACAACAACAAAATCGAATTAAACAAGTAAACAATAATCAACGTACATATGTATTTCCAGTAAGCATAGGCATAATAACCACCAGTCACCACAGAGTAGTTGTAATATATTTGTACTAGATGTCGTTAAGTCGCTAGGTCAACAAATAAATATGATTAGCTATTATAGTTTGGATTGTCCCAGGGCCTATACTTTCACATAATATATGAAAAATATATATTCAAAAAAATATATGAAGAGTCAAAAAATCCCTAAAAATACCCCTAAAAATATAAAACCCCTAAAAAAAAACCCATCCCACTTATTTACCCCCTAAATTTGGGGGGAAAACCCCTAAGTTGGCAAGTATTTAAGTGGACCCACCAAAACACATTACTCTTATTAGAGTATTATATAAACTTATTTATATAAACAACAAACAAAACTAACCATATTTTATTTAACCCTTAATAAATTAATTTAACTATTTAATCAGTTTATTAGTTTCTAACCAACTGAATATAGCCGCAGCATGTATGTCAAATGTCGTTAGGTAAAAACTGCGCATGTCTGGAACTACGATTCTTGCCAAAGTCATAGAACTGATAGGACTAATTCTGAATCGATCTTGAACCGAGTTCGACGGTTCCGCGAACACAGAACTGTAACTAGAAATTGTGAATTGTGTGTTCCGCGAACGGCATTATTTGAACTGCGCATGCGTATAGTTCCGAATCAGTTCTGAATCCTTACCGCGAACGAAGCTAATGACATGTCATTACTTGTCTCTGTCGCTCACGCACAAATATATTGCCGTCGCCGCTCGCACAGGTGCGGTGATCGTCGTCATCACAAATTGCAAACCTTGTCTCATAATAATAATAGTCAGTTCTAAGCCATGCCAAACTCGAAAGCCGTTACGCTATAAAATCGGTAAGTATTACCTATACTTATTACCTCCACAATATTATGTATATTATATTTTGATTTTTATTATAATACAGGATATTACATTTATTCAAACTCTTTACTAGTTGGCAATATTTTATAGATTTGCACTTTATCTAAAAATGTTTTTGACCACTAGCAGTACGCACAAAGGCGTAGTGCTTCCTGCTTCGCGACACAGGTATAGAAATAGATAGATAAAACTCTTTATTGCATAATTGTTTCAACAAAAAAAATCAAAATTATGAACATTACAACGGGTGTACAGCCAGCAACAAGGTATTGTATACCCATCGGTGTCTTAATGCACTTGTAATAAGGACTAGAATCGAACTGGTTTTTGGTACATTAGCGTGTTGCTGACTGTACATCAAGGTTCAATATTAGGTCCGATATTTTTTATAATTTGGACTAACGATTTAATAGAATTTGTGCGCGAATCGATGCCGGGATTTATAGATCTAGTAGTAGGTCTTTGCAGATGATACAAATGCGGTAATATATACTAATCATATAAATGATCTAGGTCTTACAAGTAAATCCAGATCTAGGTCTTACAATGGTGAATAGCATAAAGTGGGTAATGTATATTTGACGGTAATTTTCTGTGAGTGTACATTATATACTTGATAACTTGGCCACTCGAATGCAGTCCAGCTTTTAATAATTTATAATGGACTTTATTATAATTTATTAATAATAAAGTCCATTATAATTATACCAGAGAATCCCCGAAGATAATAAACGGGTTCTACATATATTTAATTAATTACTTTCTTAATATTATAGTTTGTCACATAAGACGGCTCCTAGATCTACAATAAAACTGCACAACTTTAGAGTGATTCCCGCGGGAACTGCACGAACGGATCGGAATATAATTTAACCCTAAATGTTAACCCAACTCATAAACTATAACTATGCAGAGTATCATTAACTTCTGTCTAGTCGTATTTGAGTGATGTGTGTGCAGACAGACAGAGAGACAGACAGACAAAAATTCTAAACATGGCTGTTTTGAATTCTGTATCGTTCGTAGATTTTTACGTTAATGATTTTTTTTTTTAAATATTTCATGTACAGTCACAACTCTGGTACGAATACTCAGTAGGCTATTCCGGAAACACCCGAACGCGTCATCGACGTCTATGCAATAGAGTATCTCGTAATAAAGTATGTAATTAGAGGTACGCTAATTCATAGACGTGGATGGCGTGTTATGGTGTTTCCGGATTAGCCGAGGGCTAATGTTTTCGTAAACTATGTGTACATAAATTAATCATCAATCATTATTAACACATTAGCATTATTATTAATATATGATACAATTTACTGAGTGTTCTAGATCCCACACTAGTAAATGTAATTATATGTAGTAATAGGAAGGATTGGTACAAAAAAGGGCTACGTAGCACCTTCTTAAAGATCTGCGGCAACGAGTGTGCATTGTAACTTTACAATTTTTGTATCTCATGTCACTTATCTATCTACATGTAAAAATACAAGCCGTCTCTGTACAAGAAAAATTTTTTTTTTCAAATCGTTGCTGTGTGAACATTACAGAATCTGTCCGGCTTGTCTGTTTGTCTGTCTATGAACGCAAACGCAAAAATTTTGCATTTGCATCACGCAAAAACCGCTGGAGGGATTTTAATGAAATTTGACATAGTTATATGCTGGGTTAACATTTAGGGTACTTTTTATGCAAATTAATTATGAAGTTCCCACGGGAATCACAGGTTCGCGCGAACGAAGCCGCGGGCACCGCTAGTCGAACAATAAATTTGTAAAAATTAAGTTACCAATTTGAAGTCCTTGAGACCGAAAAAGATGGGTGTCCAACTCCAATTGAGTAGTAACTGGGTTCCGTACAGAGTAATTGGTAGAATTGCGTCCTCTGAAATGTACAAGTAATTTCCATTACAGCACTGTTTAGTTATACGAGTATTTATTGATCAATTAGTCATGGATAATTATTGAGGATGGTTTTCCTTAACCTTATAGACCGCCGGGGGTGTGGACTGTAAATAGGTTTTTGACAATAATAAAAACGCCTCGTTCTTCATAATAGAGCCGGGGTAGCGCAGAGGTATTTTTCTTGCTTGTTGTTCTAGGAATGGTGCCGCTGGCCGGAATGCCGGGAAGTCCAAAATGGTCCGTCTTTTATTCCATTTGGGCTTCCCCCACCGCTCGTTTACTTGCGTACCCCTCCCGCTACCCGCGGGGGATCCTTTATTTCTCATACATATGTTTACATATTTTCTTAGTAGAATACTATACATTATTTTCCTTAATCTAATTAGAATCTATTTAAATACTTAACTATAGGTAGATATTTACTATTTTAGACTATATTTACTTAACCCTGTCCCCCGCTTCAGGAGTATAAATATTATATTCGCCCGCCAAGTGGCGCGGATTACATTACGCAATTCATCCCTAGCATGCCCTACTTACTCTATACACCAACAATTTATCCTAATAGGGAAGTAAAAAACACTATATTTTATTTAATAGTAAATTACACAATAGACATTCATAGACATTATACAAAAACAAAACATGAAACAACTTAATACTAAATGCGAAAATACATACACAAATACCCTAAGCCCTATTTACAACATTATATGTCGTCGTTAACAATAATTTTCAATTTTTTTTTTCAATTTACAATATTTGAAAAATATTACGAAAATTACACTAAATAAGGATTAAAATCTAATAGTTTAGAGTGCATTAGCGTGTTGCCAATTGTACCAATATATCTTTCGCTACGACATTTTAAACTATAAAGGGTCAAAATCCAAACCATGAGCAGCCGTTTCATCGCTCACTGCTGGACTAGGTCTCCCCATGCACATTGTCCTGTTCACGTGGGATGTTATGGCCTTAAAACTCCGCGCCAGCCAAGCGGATTGGCGAGTCCACTCTTTTGCGAGATGGTGTAGTTCCTCGGAGTTTGTAGCAGCGGCTCTGGTGTACCTTAGTCGTTTACGCTTACTTTCACAACAGCCGCGGAAACAGATGGAGTGGTGCTATTTTATAGCCAGCAGATACCGCACGACCTTGCATGCCTTATACACACAGTGTATCATTTGAATACATTTTAGTATTTTGCTCTAAAGCGAAGAGCGCATTTGTGTACACATACATAAATCCAGGGCCGTCTTAAGTCTATTCTGCGCCGGGGTGCGGGAGTGTATCCTAAGACAGTCAAACATCCTATTGTGTATCCTATGACAGTCAAATATCCTATTGTGTATCCTATGACAGTCAAATATCCTATTGTGTATCCTATGACAGTCAAATATCCTATTGTGTAATTGTTTACTATAGCGTTATATTTTTTCATTACCTTTAAAAGGTGAGCGCCCGGGGTGCACCGCACCCCTTGCACCCCCTGGTAAAGACGGCCCTGCATAAATCTCGAATTAACTAACAAATCTGTACATGCATGAATATCGAATTGACTATTTTCTTTTTTGTAAACATTTTAAAAGTATAAATTGTAGCATTGAAACCACTGAAACTGGTTTCTAGGTAATTCGTCAAGATAACAGACAATAAAATCTGTAGCTTTATCTTATCAAGTCTAGATATTTCGCAACGCCAAATGATTTAACGTAAAATTCATTTCTGAATGTTATTCATCATCGGCGTTTTTAATATATTGATTTATTAATAAACGTACCCAACTCTCTTTTATCGTTCACTGCTGGAGATGGGCCTCCTCGAGCACATTGTCTCATGCATAATGCACGCTCGGATGTGTGGCCTCGAAACGACTAGCTGGTCAAGTGGGTCGGCGAGTCCACTCTTTTAGAGGTGGTGTAACCTCGGGGCTTGTGGTAGCCGCGTTGTTACCCCTCAATCGCCTTTTACGACACCCACAGAAAGAAATGCGGTGAGGCTACTCAAAACCCGGCCGGCGTGATTATTCTTAACACTTATTATTTTTATTATCCTTTTTCGAAACTATACGAGTAAGTATACAATAGTTGTTATTAGCTTATTCATTATTTAATTTTTTTAAATGCTTTCTTACCGGTAAACCCGCCACACTCTTCCACGACTAAATACGAAGCATATCCCATGCTGCTATACAGCACCGTCCATGCAGGCCCGAAGACACAATTCGGAGCAGTCCATGACGGTTTCTTCAAACCGTCATACCACGACTTCTCATTGCCTTTACGGATTTGACCAGCAAAGTACAATCCGTTAGCCCAGCCCCCGATGTTGGGCAAGATGATGGAGCCAATTACTGAGCAGTTTGCCATTATTAAGTCTCTGAAAAAAATATTTATTTAGACACTTCATTGCACAATATCCCAGAAAAGGTGAGCTCAATGCCTTAAGGCATTCTGCACCATCTAACCTGTGGGTTAAACAGAGAGGATCAATTTGATGGTGCAGGAAAGACACAATTTAGATAGTGTGGTAAAATAAATACAATATATTATTATTACTACATATATATATATATATATATATATATATATATATATATATACATAAATACAACTTAAACACTTACAAAGGATACATAAAATTAAGGAATACATTATGTAAATAAAATATCCACATAAGTTATACATACAAATAAAAAAAAACATTTTGCTGATAAAAGTAGAAAAATGGAAGAAATGATAAAGCAAAAAGAGCTGATTTTTTTATATAATTTGTGTATTTTTTTAAGAATTTTTACGTCATTTCTGCTAGGACTTCTATGCTAAGTGAAATATAAATTTTATTTCATTCACATTCAAAATCAGTAATTTCTACATCGGTTTTTTTTGTTTACCTAATACATAAAAACAAACTTACATGTCTCTCTTTATACTATTATCTCTTTTAGTATAGATTAATACTGTAAAAAATATGTTTTGAACACAAGCGAACAATGAAGTTATTTTTTTTTTAATTATGCAATTGAGTGTGTAGAAAATAAAATTCCCATAAGAATCAATCAATGGAGACATTTTTCTCAGAAGCCAGATAATGGACTGACTACCTACCAATAAATGTACTAGGAACAACCATTATGTGTAACAATTTCTCTACAAATATCTCAACGAAACGTTCATCTATTTGTTTTTACGCTTCTATCCCAAAACTGCTGGGATCTATAGATATAAAAAGAAACTTCCCGACTGTCTCACCAGCGTTGAGTCGAAACTATTGATGTTAAAAATATGAAATTTGAACAGTTGTTCCTTTTTATGATGTAAAGACCTACTAAGAAGCGATTTCCCGTAATTCCACCCCTAAACTCCTAAAACGGGATGTCAAAGTTTGTAGAGATGGGCCGAATATTCGTTTTATATTCGGTATTCGGCCGAATAGTCGGTTAATATTCTGCATATTCGGCAAGTTGGGCTCAGTTTTACTTACTATGCGCATAGCTTGTCTGGCTTGATATACATTGCTTATCACGTGTGATAAAATCTGTAATGAACTTAACAGATAATTTTTACTTTAAATTTGGTCTTATAGAACAAAATTGAACAAATAAAGCAAGCATTTTTTTAAATCAATAATGTTTTAATGGTTTATTTCAATGAGATTCCACAATAATCAATCTAAATCAGGAATTATTAGCAGGAATTACTATATTAGCAGTGTTTGTTTACAATCATGATTGGATTCTGATTTAGTTTGGCGACATTCTAATCAAATTATCAGTGTAATAAAATTTCAAAAATTATCTTTTTTCAGTTAGTTTTATAATTCACAAGGGTCAAGTTGTGGTATAAAAACACAAATTGCTTATTCGGTAAGACACATATACGGCCCATCACTAAAAATTTGTATGAATAACTTCTTTTTTTGGTAACAAAAAATATTTTGTTAACAGTGGGCGCGAATGTGTGAAGACGTTAGAGTGTGTGTTGTTAAATAGCTTCCCATAGGGACTAGCCCGGTTAGAACCACAAAAGTATTTTTTGACATTCTGTAAATAGAGTTGAACTTTGCATAATCTTCGCTCAATTCTACCGCTCAACAGTCTGCTACCATAGTTGCCTTGAATATATGGATGCACACAATACCTATCTCTTTCTTTTTCGTTTCAAAGTGTAAATTACAATAACATCTTCATTACAAGTCATTAGACGTCTTCGCTTTTACGCCTTCTATTAAGGTAATCTGACAAAAAAAAATGCCGTCAGCATGCAGATGCCGTGTGCGATGTACTGCGCCGAAACCATGCCGACCCGTGAGAGAGTGAGCTTAATGTTAACCCGGCACGTAAGTTATAACTTTGTTACTATTGCTGTACAAAATGTATATTTCTGGTTGCAAATAAAGAGTTTTAAGTTGATAGTTTTACTTTTATTTTTTTTCGACATTAATCACTAAGTCAAGATTGTTTAACGCCACATCATGGCCTCACTAAATATTTCTTTAGAACAAACGGCACGTAGATCAATAAAGGTTCGCCATCCCTGCACTAGACTATTCTGTTAGCTTGTGATATAGTGGAATGTTGTATTTTACTGGATTTAACAATTTTATTGTATAGAAGATATTATAGATAGAATATAGATATAATAAATAGTCTTGCCTGCTATCACGTTGAAATCCTATGTCACTGCGAGGAAACTGAAACTGAGTTAATAAATCTGTATTCACAATCCTAACAGAATCTACATCCATTTTAGAAGTCTGTATATTTGAACTATTCAAACACGGCCACTTATCACAAATGTAGAAAACAAATAACATAATTTGGCTTTCATGTGACTAAACTCTTATCAAACAAGTATTAAACTAGTGAATTTCTATTGCTTTGCCTGGAAAACATTTTATTTATGCATGAGAAAAAAAACCTTTTTTTCCTATTGGGGTTATTATTTTAATTAACATTAATATTATTTTGGAAAAGGAGGATTATAATATGTACTCTGGAAGGAATAAGCACATTTATTTAACAAAAAAAATGGTCCAATAATTTTTAACATGAGTATATACTCATGCCACTTATAAGTTATGAAACATGTTTAGCCGGCCCTTTTAACATCCACTGCTGGGCATGAGTCTCCTCATTGTTATGTGCGTGAGGGATGTATGGCCTTAAAACGCCATGCTGACCATGCGGGTTAGCAAGTTCACTCTTTTAGAGGTGGTCTAATTCCTCAGTGCTTGTCATAGAGGGCCATCCATAAATTACGTCACACGAATTTCATGATTTTTGGAGTCAGGTAGTGTGTCGTCACATATTTTGCAATTTAGAAATTATTAAATTAAAACAACCTTATAATAATATTGATAGAGTTGGTAAAGTTTTTAGTTAGAGGTTGAAGTTCAGTTTTAATACTTTAGATTTATACATGTGACGTGACGAAGCCCGACTCGTCCTCCCCCCCCCCCCCCCTTGTCACACAATGTCACACTTTGTTGACCCCCTCCCTCCCCCTTAACGTGTGACGTAATTTATGGATGACCCCTAGCGGTTTTGTTGTCCCTTAGCCTCCTTTTACAACAGCCACGGGAAAAGACGGGATGATTGGCTTAGCGCTATTCTTAAGCTGGTCAAAACTATACGGTTGAAGTAGCATGAGTACAATATTTTTTAAATTACTGAGGCACTTTTTTATTTAAAAAAATGAGACTATACCATTCAGAATAAATATTATACTCTGTTATTTTCCAAAATAATATCAATGGTAAATAAGATAATATTGCTTCAGATGAAGTAGGTATTTTAAAAGCCTTAAAAAGAACTACATTAAATTTAAAGCTATAAACACAAACAAACACCCTGCCCCTTTCAATAATACAGATATAATTACTGTAATTAACAATTCAATGACCCCTATGATAAATAACTGATAATATTTGTAATAGATAACATTGAACTGAATGATCGAGGATAAACAACGACTGATCATCTCCGATATGCTGTCTTTTTTTAACTTATAAAAAAGTACTGGCTGGATCTACATGTTTAAAAGTTATGTGAGTCTCTGTGGAGTTTCAAAATTATGAAAAAAAACTATTGTAAAAACTGATAGAATTGATTCTTTTCGATACTCAACAACCAATTTTGAGCTTTTGAGTTAATTTATATTCTAAATTGGGTCTGAACAGGTCTGTGTAATACTTCTCAATATATTGCTCTGTTTAATCAAAAGGTTAACTGGTAGAGAAGGCATGAAGCTCCTCTGTTTTAGGATAATGTGCAATAATGTTTGTTAAATAAATAAAAGTAGGTATATTTAAATTAAGTTACATAAAAGTTGCACCACAATTCGTGAAACAGTAGATACTTAAGTCATAAACAAAAAAGATAAGATAAACAACAATAAGAACAAAATGTACAAAAATAGATAACTAGATACAAAAAGCAACTGGCCGCAAACTGTCTTATACTTTCTTTTGGAAATGAGTACATTGCCTAGATACTTACTGTTTTAGCTTTTCACAAAAACGATAATTCCACAAACATAAACTTATGACGCAAATAAACAAAATCTATATGTACCTAATTATAATAAAACTACATAACTATAGGAAGTACCTATAATTGATGGCATAAGATATAAATAACTTAATACTTACAGATAGTGAAGTATGAATAAAAGCAACTTACTGGATGTTATTCCGATTAGATGATGTAACATTAAGATATTCTTGGTGATGACCGATAAAAAATATTCGAAAAATAAGCAATCGGCATTTTATGTTAAATGTTTACCATCTAAAAATAACTCGCTGAAGTTCTAGAAACGAAAGTAAGTAAAAATTAAAACTATACTTAACTTACCTATTTCAAAACCAGAAGAATGCAGATATTGAAGGCAGCTGCCGACAGCAAAAAGTTTGTAAAAGAAAATGGGAAAATTTCTATGAGAAATTACTACAGTCTCTTGAACTGTTATAATACTACCTGTTCATAGAGTGTAAATAAATTAGCAATTTGAATGGAAATGAGTGACTCCATAACACGGTACGGTTATGTGAAAGCAAATGTCAATGTCGGACGTCAGATGACTAGTATTCCAATTTACGCAATACACAACCACAAATTATATTAGAATCTTTTTTTTACAAAAACCAAGAAAACCAACAATTTTTTACCTTTAAACATACGCACTTAAATAAATTAGCGGCAGCGGCAGTCACAGCAGCGGCAGATTCATATGGGGGGCACGCGACTCCCTCCCTTGTCGAGAGCGACGTATCCATCTACACGCAATTTATTCGTCAGTCGAGTAGTTGTACTTGCATATGTACTATGTTACTTTTGTCTTGTATGTGTTTTTATTCGGTCGATTGTAGTTCTTGTCTTGGAAACAGTTTGAATGCTTTGCATGTGACTTGATGATTTGTTATTACTATTACACCCAAGTCTCAAGATGTCTTTCACAGCGTCACAGCAATAAGTATAATTGTTTTGCATTAAAAAAACTAACGTGGGATAATACCCACTATAAACAAGCTTTCAGACAATTGAGAATTTCTCTATTTTCGGTACGTTTTAGGAAAAATATGTTGTAGACCTATGGCACGACATGTACTAGTTTATACATATATAGATATGGATTTTTAGGAAAGATTAGGTAACCTATATATCATTGTATTGCTCATAAATGTGTACATAACTTTATAAGGCCTGTTTTTTTACCATACATATGAAAAAGAACACATAAGAACACACATTTTGAATACAGTTTATTTATAAACAATAATTCATAACAATAATAATTACAAATGTGCAACATTTATTTCATTCTTTTCAGTTTGTTTAATTCGCCCTGTTGTAGCGCTGCTTCCATATAAATCTGTTTCACCTTCTGCTTTCTTATGTTGTCACTGTAAAAAAAATAACGCATTATGTACACAGGGGGATACTAATTTGTATACATTTCGGATTTAGTGTCGAAGCTAAATTTCCAATATTTATGTGGAAACTTCGTGTTAAAACACTTTTTATTTAAAATTGTCAGACGAGCACACAGTCTACCTAGTGGTAAGTGGATGACGGCGGTCAAGGACATTCGCGAAATATATCAACATTAGCCAAAAATGAAAAAGGTTGGCACGATCGCTAATGCAGCCCCAGCTTCTACTTCAAAAGACTCAATAGTGAATTTGGATAAAGAATTGGAAATAAGGAGAATAATAAGTACGATGGGACGAGGGATTTTCATCATTTAATTGCACTCCCCATAAAAAGTGGAATTAAATCGAATGGAATTGAATAGAATTGAGTGGATTTAAATAGAATTGAATGGATTTGAATGTAACTGAGTGATTTTAAATAAAATTGATTAGACTGAAATCGAAGAGATATATGAAATCTAATCGAATTCAATTGAATGAAATGAAAGATACAAAACAAAATAATATTAATTTAACGAAGGATTAATTGAATCTTCCGGGCTACTTGGCCGAGGTCTTCTGGAATCTCTTCTGGGTCTCCGATACTTTATCAGGAACTGAGGCTCAGTTGCGCTCGAGAAGCCGAAGAGATAACATCTCACCGAAAGTGAACGCAGTCGCCACTGAAGATGTCAACCGCAGTTATTGACGAAACGTTTGGAAGAAAAAGAAGATATTCCAGAAGACCTCGGCCAAGTAGTCCGGAAGATTCAATTAATATGGACATAATAATAAGGATTGGACATAATAATAATAAGGACCTTATATAATAAGGATTATAATATATTAATAAGGATTGTTTTTAATTTAATATCAAGCCATCAAAGTCATAACCAATAGCTAGTATAAAATTATATTTACCTTTGAATCTTCTGTTTGATCTTAACAGAGGCAATGTAGGCCTTATCTCTTCTTATCTCCCTCAGGGCTCCCTTCATCTCTTTCTTGTACTTGTATTGGAGTCTATGTCTTTCTGCCTTCTCTCTTGTGAGTTTAGAACTCTTGCTGCCTGTGAACCTGTTTAAATGACAAGAAATATTTAGGGCCTTTCTCACCACATCCCGATACTTTATCAGAAAGTCAGTTATACTTTATCAGAAAGTTATTATAGTATCAGCTAGATTTAATTGGCAGATAATTTATCTATCAAAATCCTTCTAATAAAGTATCAGGCGGTGAGAAAGAGCCTTAATCTTTAATTTTGTAATACAATGTAATCTGTGGTTATTATGTTATTGTTTGCGAATCTTAATTTTATTAATTTGTAGAATTCTTTTATCTTATCAGTTATTAATATTATTAATTCACAGTGTTCAGTAATACCAGCTACATTTATTTAAATTTTATTTTATTATTTCTACGCCAGCAATGTGTGACACTGATAACACTGATAATGCAAAACCTGCAACATGTCCGCCAATTTAAATATATAAATACTATGGACCTGCAAAATACTACATTTTTGTAAGTATTCATTATTAGTTATTTCCAAAAATGTATTCAATACATATAATGTCTGTCACAATTGATGACTAATAGTAGAAAACATAGAATAGAGGTACATGGACAAGCGTTACAATATGTCGATGAGTATATATACTTAGGCCAGATAGTTTCCTTCAAAAACAAGCGGAATAAAGAAGTTGAAAGACGCATTGAAAGCGCCTGGAAGAGCTACTGCTCTATGAAGCAGTTCATAAAGGGTCGTCGACATGTGTATTCTGTTGTGCCCATTCTAACCTATGGTGCACAAACATAGTCACTGACTGATACTCAAAAGTCCAAACTCAAGATTTGCCAACGGGCGATGGAGCGTAGCATACTAGGTATAAAAAGGACTGACCATATTAAGAACACCGAACTGCGTTCTAAAACCCTTATTACTAATGTTGGTGCTAAGACTGCTGAGCTGATGTGGGACTGGGCTGGAAACGTCTGTGGCATAATAGGTGGGTGAAAATTGTAACCGAGTTGGATGCCACAAAATGGACACCGACGTAGAGGCAGACCGAGAAGATGGCGGGACGACTTAGATGCATACCACAGGACTTGGCGGAGCGTGGCGTTAAGCAGAACGGTTTGGCTTAAACAGGGGAGGCCTTTGCTCAACAGCGGGACACAAATATAGGCAAAATAAAAATTTAAAAAGACAATATGTCTGAAACTACTCTTATCCCAATGGAACAAATGGAAGGGCTCTGGACAGAAGTGCCTTAAATTAAATATTCTATCAATCCCCCTTCGTCCTATCAATAAAGGAGCGTAATCGATAAGAAAATCTTCTGCCTATCCACTGTCCTAAATCTCCAAAGGCAGGCAGACCATCTGGAGACGTCAACATTAATATTTTTTTATCAATGATAGGTATCTCAACACGGCAATATCTACTTATCACCAACCTAGTCTGACATATTAAACGTTGTCAATCTGCATATTTGCCAACATTGGTCATTTTTTTATTGTTATTAACACAAATCAACCGAAGTTCATGGGCGACAGTATCCACTTACCACCAGGTGGACTGTCTGATTGTCTGACATCTACTTTATAAACGTTGTTTATGTGCGAGTGTGCCAACATTAGTCATTTCTGACGTATGTTGACACAAATCAACACATGTTTACGGGTGACAATAATTATTTACCGCCGGGTGGAGTATTTATTCGCTCATCGCCTTTTCTCTATAAACATTGTCTACTTTTGGGAAGTTACCATAGGTACCAAGATAAGTCTTGGTACCTAAAAAAGAATTGGGAACGATGGAGAATAAACAGTTTCATTCATCCTATTCACTTTCATATCATCCCATTTCGCTTTCCTAATTAGACGAGGGAAATTAGATCTAAAGGGCGGATTAGGGTGAATGAAATTAGGGCGGAATCGGATGGGAAAGGAAAGAAAGGGAAGGAAACTTTTTCCATTGATTTATTAATTATGCCATTATTTATACTTACACTTCCTGTATTTCGGGTTCATACATCCTCAATGACTTGGGCTTTTTCTTTTCTCTTGCTATTGGCGTGTAAGTTTTTACTTCCAAGCTTTCCTTCATATGTTTTATTGTCTCAGACATTATGCTTGAAATTTTCTGAGGTAACAAGTCCAAGTCAATTCTGCCCAAAAGTTGCAAATGGGGTTCAAAAATGCATTCCTGTGCTTCAATATCGTTGCAATTGTTAAAAAACTCCCTCAACATTAAGACATCTGTGACAAGGCTGCGTACTTTAAAGTCGTTGCTTATTTCATTTAAAACTAAATCCTTTGCCGCCATTTTCAGTTCGAATTCTAATTTAGAACAATCGTCTTCTAATTTTAAAATTTTCGCATCTTTAAGTAATCTAAATGGAGGTACCACTTGTATAGGATTTATTATTGACGTATTCGCTGCTAAATACAAAATTCCTCTTAAAAAGTTTATAGCCGCTGGAACGAATCTTTTTGATAAAACCGTGTATTCCAATATTAAAGAAGTTATAAATAAACCCCTAGATATTGAATACGAATCTCTGAATTTCGCTTTTGTTAATATGTCCGACATAAAAATCAAAGATGGCGTCGTAATTGGATGTTGAAAATCAGAAGTCGGATACAATAATGAAACCAATTTGAAAAATATCAACGTGTCCATATCAGGCACTTTCTTTTGGTTCTTATTAAAATGGTCGTGTTTTTCTTTCAATAATTCGCCGATTAATTTCTTTGTTGACACTTTATTTGTGTGCGCCAAGTCGTAAAAAAATGGGGCTATTTTATCGAATATTAGAAATGATTTCAGTATGTCACTTTCGTCTTTTAAGTTTGTGAATATGTCGTTTAAATATTGTAACATGTGGGCAAATAATCTGCTGAGGTTTTCTTTATTATTTTCGTTTAAACTTGGATCGTAGCTTTTTATTAATTTCTGTAATGTTACAGACTGCTGTGATGGTGTTTTTCCTGTTAGTAATTCCTATAAAAAGTACAAAATTTTTTTAAAGAAATAAAAGGAAATAATTGATGTGTGTTTCAAATGAGGGGCTATATCTGGAAATCGATAACCGAAACATGTCACGACTAAGTAGTAGTTTTTTTAAAAAAATGTATATGTATAGCCATTCTAAGTTTTGCAAAAGGATATAAAAGAAATTATAACGACTTGCCGTGTGATGCCGGCCGGTTATAGAATAGCTCTTTAATGCGAGCTTTATCTTTTCTTTGGAAGTTGTACATACCTATTATTGCGACACTTGTCATATTAGTTATTTAAGTAATACCATTAACAATTGTTAACAAGTGAAGTGTTGGGGGTGTCTACATAAATAAATAAAGGTTTAAGTATTTTTAAAATATTCATAAAACTATACCTTCAAATTATCCCCGTCAGTAGATTTCAAATCGAAAAACGATTCAATTTTTTCATTTTCCACAACACCTATTTCAATTTCATCTTCACTTTCCACGTCTGATTCCTTTAAATCATTCAAATCATGAAAGTTCTTCTCTTTTTCTTTCTCTGCTGTGGATTCTTCAGAATCTTCTTCTGAATCATCATTATTTGATTCATTATCATAATTAGATTCATCATCATTGTTAGATTGTTCATTTTCAGAATTTTGAAACAGACCACCAGTTTCTTCCCCATTTTCTTTCACTTCTGTATCTTCGTTTTTATCATTTGAATGCTGTTGAATTTTATGCGTAGATTCTTGATCATCATCACTTTCATCGTCTGATGATTTGTCTGATACACCATCTTCATACTTTGGTTTTGAATTTGGAACTGTACATAAAAGTAATATTAACGGTCGAGAGGCTGATTTCTAAATGAAATAGCCATTTATTTGCTTGAGATTTTGGACATATACATTAGTAATTGTTATAAATAGTTCCCTTGAAAATTTGCTTACATTAAAGTGAGTAAATATTTATTAAATATACAACTTGTATATTGAAATAACGCAAAAGGTGACAATAGGTTGCTCAGTATTGAGAGTAGTATCGATTCTACCGGTTTTTACAATAGGTATTTTTTTATAACTTATTGTTCACTTCTAGTATGTTTTATTCCATACGCAGTTGCAATCTATATAGGTCGCCCTGTCACTACCCTGTATTGAGTAATGGGCACTACAAGCATTTTAGATAGAAAAGAACACTACATATTTGTAACTTTTGATCTATTCCCTAAAATAATTTTATTTTTTACTAGAAACTGTAAACATATTTTTAATTGAAATTGAAACTGAATTGAATTGAATTTTAAATGAACATTTTTTAATTATAATTGAAATTAAAAATTTACTTTTAAATGGTGCATTATGTAGAACTGAAGTACTAATTTTCAAGATATTTTAAATTTGCTTACCCGAGTTAGCTTTAAATATGTGTTCAGGAACTAAAGGTTTCCCATCTTTATCGTAAGCTAACATAAAGTCTTGATCATTATCCAATTCAAAATTATCATCAAGATCATCAGCAGACCTGAAAAAATAACTGCTTTAGAGGAGTTTTTGGTGGGAACTCGATAAATGAAAAATGTGTATTGTGGGATTTGTGGTCTAATAATGGTAGTTTATTAAACTTCAAAGTGTCTTTTGTGGGGAATGTTTGTGATAATCATCGTGTGCTTCCGAGGAGTTCAACCCTTGTCCTCATTCAACCTACTGCCACTTTACTGAGCGATTCCCTGACTTGACATTGACTCCGACGGGACATTGACGAGACTTGTTTCTAGCGATGGTCTATAGCCACATCACTAGTTATATTAATGTAGGATATGTCAAATAGGTAATCTGTCGATGACGTAACGTATGGTTGTAGTTGTAGTTTACAGTATCAAATTTCTTCTTATACTGGCGAAAATGAATGAGAACAGCGTACAATTTTTATATTTACTTCTTTTTAATTATACGTTTCCTTTGAGAGACTCTAATTACAAAAAAAACAACACTAGCACAATGTGGTAATTGCGCTATTGCCATATAAGAAAAGAAAAAAAAAATGCTTGCAACTTTCAAGTGGACTACAAAATAACATAAAATAAGAAAGGTAAATATATCGACGTGTAAATCTCAATTGGCGTAATTGGCGGGACTTTAAACACTAATACAATTAAACAAACGAACGGTCTCGATAAGCGACTAGTATAATTTGTTGCGTAAGCTATTTTCGAGACAGGGGACTTATTTTAGAAGCTATGGGAATTTTAAATATACAGAAAGATAGAGGAGAAAAATGAATTAGAACTGTATATAAAACGTATTTTAAAAAATAAATAAAAAAGCTACTTTCTTACCCATCCATCTTTCTTTTCCGAAAAGTTCGTGAAATAGTATGTAAACCGCGGTACTCGGAATCTACTCGCCGATAAAACAAAACATCACCCTTGACTCAACTCAACACTTGACAAAATATTACAATTGACTATAGCGCATTTAGACATTTTTATGTTTTGTAACGACTTGTTAGCGTCACGGGTTGCGACAAAAAGGAGTAGGAGCTTAGCGCTAACTTCGGGCACGCAGCGACGGACAGCTTGCATTATCTGACCCTCTATATCTGGTAATCTATAATGGTATTCTTACCTATGTTTCTTAGCAGGCAATTGCGTTTTGAATTGATCTTCCTCTTCTCCCAACATTCTCTGTTCTCTTTCTAGTTCTAACTTCTCCAATTTCTCTTTCTCTTCTTTAGCCTGTTTCTCTTCGCTTTTCAAACCATCTGAGGGCTGTTAAATATAAATATGATATTTTAAAAGCAATGTGATAGCTTAGGGAGCTTAGCTTACTCTCAACTAGCATTGATGGAATGCAATAAAATAAATAATGGTATTTTGACATCTGTGCTTGGCGGAATAATAGAATAGGTTGTCATAGTTTTTATGGGTTTTGTAGTTTAATGGTGATAGTTTATTAAATTGTCTAGTGTTTGTGCATAACATTTATGATAATCAAATAAAAGCATGAGACTGTATTTTTCATGTGCTTTCAAGGATTTCAATTCCTTGCTCAGTAAACCTACTATCATTTTACTGAGCAACTCCTGATTTGCTTCGACGTGACGTGGCAAAATGTGTTTTAAATTTTTGTTTTAGTTATTGTTTTTAGACGGGCGCGGCATGCACATGCAAGCTCGCCGATTAGCTCATCAGTCGTAGTCACGCCCTTTTCAGTACAGTCGAGTGCAATGTTTTATTTATATTTTTAATAAAATTATTGAATTAATATATTAAATATTTTAATAAATGTTTTAAATTGAAATCAATAATGCCGTGACGAAATGTGACTTTACGAAGGCAAGCGAGGAAAATAATTTATGATGTCTATAACTACATATATGCAAATCCAGCCAGATGACTTAATGGAAGGTGTCATTTCATTAGACACAGATAGAGATTGACACACAATTACTTCATCTCTATTTGTATTCTTTATCATAGGTATTATATATTATTATCTCTGTGTGCTTCATTATCTGATTGTTTATTCTGTATAAACTGTATTTGTTCCCATCGTTTCATCGCTATTAAATTAAAGTAAGCAATTAATATTCTTTATCATATACATAACATGTATTTAATTTATTTTTAAATATATTAAATTAATATCCATAATAAAAAAAATAAAAAAACTAATTCAATTCCCTCACAAACGGAGTCACAGCCAAAAGCTAGTAATATAATAAAATGAATATGGAAAATAATATGAATAATTGTAATAATAAATATTAATTATTATTTGTAAATAAACAATTTTGTTCAGAACTGTACATGCACGTTCTTATCCCCACCACTGCTCAGTCTCCAACATCGGTGTCTCCGATTATACTTACAGTTCCCCTCTTCTCAAATTTCAATTCCCGCATCATTTTATCATAATCCTGATTCTTCTTCTCCTCTTGACTCAAAAGCTTATCTATCACAGACTCATTCTCCACTCGAGCCCTCTTAAAAACCACTGGCTGTAGATCCTTCCATTCACTATCTAATTTCTCCGTCAAATCTAAAGTCTGTTCTTTTTCCTTCTGTTTCTCTGCTTTACGCTTCTTAGATTCTGCTATGAGTTGTTCGATTAAGTCTTTATGAGATTTGGCACCATCTTTTTCTGATTTAGATAATACACCACCACCGAAATGGCTTTCCGATACAAACTCGTCTGGAAGAGAGAAAAATAGAAACTACACCCCTTGTTTAATCTTTTTGTGGTACAAACGTTAATACTGCCCTTCTAAACAGAAAAGACATAAGTAAAGGTATAAAAAATTTACATTTTTTTTTTTTATCAAAAACTTCAAGTTTCTAGCTGATTTTAAATTATTAAAAATTAAAAAAAAATTTAAGGCAGAATAGTCATCAATACATTGTATGAAGTCTCCAAAAAGCGTCTTTATAATGTTTGCTATAAACATTTGAAAGAGGGATTCCACCATTTTTTTTAATAGAATCGGGCTTCCGCAATGGTGGTAGGGACAAGTTATTCTCAGCACCTTTACAACATAAAATAGTCCTGATCCCTTCTAAATCATAAATACGGGGATTCCTTTTGTTCTTTAATATATATTTGGTGTCACTACCTTATAACATCTCTAAAACTTACCATCCAAGCCTCCGAATTTTTTACCATCCTCATCTTCATCAGATGAGCGAGGATCATCAAACTTCTCTATTTGTTCTAGTGTTTGCCCTCTGAAATATTAAACAAAAGATTATACTTTATCTTTAATAATGGCTTGTTGTATTGTGGTATAGAACAATAATTCTGCCAATATCAATGTAGTGCAAAAAACAATCTGTTGGATGTAGTTTTTATTTAAATAAATCAACCAAATAAAGGATAAGTAATAAGGGGGAAAGATGATAGCCTAGGACTACCTATTTTCGACTCACATTTGTGTGATTATGAGTTTAAATCCTCAGTCTGTATTGCTGAATTTCTATTTAAGTATGATTTTAAAAAAATTGTCACTTGCTCAGCGGCGAGGGATAACATTGTAAGGAAACCAGCATGCTCCAGAAATAAAAAAGAATCTGGACTGTGTGATCCACCAATCCGCACTAGGCCTGAGTGATGGATTACAGGCCGAATCCCCCCCAGTGATTTACTAGTGAAGGCCTGTGACCTGCAGTGTGATATTATAGGCTGATAAAGGAAGAACAAAAAGGGGTAGACAGTTAAAAAGGTGGGAGGATGAAATTCCAAGGGGATGGAGGCACCTGGCACTTAATCAACAGAGGTGGCAGGATCTGGAGGATGCTATGTTTTCAGACAGCCTGACAAGGTTGCAATGTCAAATAATAAATGAAAATATAGTAATAATTTTAGTCTGAGAAATGAAGGCTTATTTATTTATAGAGGATGAAATTCTCATCACTTGAATCAATAGACATTGTAGGGCCAAAATTAACGAAGTGACTAAAATTACAGAGATTTGAATAGCATGTGAGAATTTTTTTCTCAGAAACTAGTTCATAATAGTTTGAGTAGTGTTGTGTAAGAAAGGCCTAACTTTATGAATAGTTTACCTGTGAGTCAGTATCTCATCATCAGCTAAATTATAAATATTCTTCTTGCTATGTTGTTTGGCTCTCTCCGCAGCAAACCTGGCTATCATGCGATCTTCAGCAGACAACTGGCTGTTTTTCTCACCAATGCGACGATCAATGAATGCATTTGTTTTGTTTATCAGCTTCATTTCTGTACCGAGGGTCTCCTTTCTCTATAATAAAAAGCTATTATGAATGTAGTCTCACAAGTGTGCTGGATGGCTGCATCTGTTTTTTTATAGAATAGTGACAGACAACCAAACATTTTACTTAGTGGTAAGTGAATACTGTAACACATACACATACACTGCAATCCCACGGTGGTTGGGTGTACTCAACTGACCAAGTTACCCCTCTCTCACAGAAGACTACGTAAAATGTACTGCATTTTCCACTTTATCCTATTGTTTTGGTAGTGAGTGCAGCCTACATAAGGCCCAACAAAACACGACTGGCAATTCTAAAATTGAGAAACATCCGTCCCTATGACTGAAAGTGTATCTGAACCACATTGGTGAACTATGATTACACATATCTAAAGGGAATAGGATAGGAGAAATCTTAATTTCAATAAGTTGTAACGAGTTGGGTAAAGGTAGAATAGCAATAAATTGGCTTGTTTACTTCAATTTTTATATGTTAAACTTACTTTCTGGATAGCTTTGGCCCTTGCAACACCCGGCAAGCCCCTGTCATGCTTTGGTTTCTTCCCTAAAACTTTAATTTTCTCCCTGTTTATGTGAACTTCGAATGGATTCAATTTTTTCTTATTAATGTCCACTTTCCGCTTGTTAGTCACTTTGTCGGCTAAGCGCGAATTCCTCTTGTTCTTTACTTTAACCATTTCTGTAGGATAACACTTAAATTAACACGATATTGTTTAAAAATTATGTTATATTTAATTTTTATAGGTTATGTATACGCCATTGTTCTGACATATTGCCATGCGTTCATTTTTGACATGACACATGTTGTTATTATTACTATTATGACAGCGGTTTACATCAAACATACCTACAATAAGAATTTTAAAGATTATAATCGACGCTTGGGCGATAACAAAAAATGGAGAAACTAAAAACTCACCCGTTATTCATTGTTAATTTATGGTAATCACAAAATAAATGATAGAAACGTTTTTAATTTTATCATTCGAATAATTTTATAGAACACGTTCAATAATAAATGTAAATACTGATGCCAAATCGATTTTTATACATCGATTTATCGAAATGATTTCGGTATTTAGTTATTGATGCAAATTTATATGGTATAATAATAGTACAAAATATTAATTAATAACAATATAACAATCAAATAACATACCTAATACTAAACATAATATTATGGTAGAAGTAGCTAACGTCGAGGTATAAATAGATAATAGATATATACCTAATAGGTATATATAAATAAAATGTTTAGTTCGAGATGAGGACTTATTGCTTTTAATTATCTGTTTTATAACCTAACCTAAACTAAAGGTGCGGGGAACACACGCGGTGAGCGCTGCGCTGCTTTTGTACTACCTACTGACTCGTATAGATAGTTGCTGTAGATTAATTTCTCTGCGTTACCGCTGACTCGGCCATGTACAATATGGTTGTGCGTAGCTACACCGTACAATTATATCAAATAACAGAATTAAAATGTTTATTAGAATATTATACAGAGTTAAATAAGAGCCAGACACAAACACAGCTTTAAGAGTCACACCAAATTTCTTTCGTGATAAAAACAGAGCACAAGGTTTTTTTATTTAATAATAAATAATAATTTATTTCTGATTAATGTCTATAGATAATAAAAATATACTTTTAGCCTATATAAAAAAAACAACTATAACATTGGTTAGAAAAAACAAGATTATAATTCCCTAAGTAAAACACCATTTCAGTCAAACATATCAATCACTTACTTATATATTCTTACTTATAACAATCGTGAAACTAAAATTCAGTTCAATATCTCAATGGATTTTCTTATTGATGACTCGATTTTTCATGAGTCCGGCACATCCCTATTATCAAAGTTTATTCTCGACGCTCATTGGTCATTACCACATCTGACAAAACCGACTGAACCCGAAACCATCTTCGGTGAATTTCGTTATGACGCCGTGTTGCACCTAGCGCGTAGGTATATTATTGTGTGGCTGTTCTTCCGTGTATTGTAAGTGAAATCTACTTTGCTTCAAGAAAATGGCAGATAATATTACCGACGAACAACTTGAAGAACAGATTGCAGGTACCAAAGTTAAATAATATAAAACTAAATAAAATTATGTTTTTAGTGAAATATTATGACTTTTTAGTTGTATTGGCCAAAAATGCATGTAACATCGCGGGGGTCACGTAATGGCTCCTTTCAATGTATAAAACTTAATTTTTCCCATCTTGTAATTGAAATATCTCTGATAATACTATGCTTTTAAGAAAATGTTTCAAGTGAAAGTTGTTTGGGTATATTGTGCGGATCTTTGTATATGCTCACTTTTTTTTATGATTTCGTTATTATTCTTGACTACTGATGGTTTATTTTTAATCAACGCGTAAGTCACCCTCCACGTATAAAGCACTAAAATGGCGGAGCGTGCACATGTTTCGAGGTACTAAATTGGTGCGCACAACGTTTCAAAACAAATTTTACTTGAAACATTTTGCGAAAAATTGTTCCGTTTGAGTGTAATTTATTATTTCACGCATTATTCCATGTTTTGACAACTAGTCGAGGAAGCCGCCATTGTTGCGTTCCGTATCACGCATCGATTTTCTTATTGAACAGCGCAGCGTTGCAAATCGTTTGTCCTCCCTCATAGAAGAACCCACTTTAAGGTCGGTTCACACATATCGGGGCCCAGATATAGGCGGGGGCTTCGTATCCGGAGACCGTCACCCTCATCACCAAAGACTTCTTAATGGCCCCTCCATACTTCGCGCGCGAATCACGGCGCGAACACACCGCGACATTGCTTCGTGAAAACACGTCATCGCAATCGGTGTGACCATTTTTAGCATATTCGATTCTAATTTAGCATATTTGGAATATTTTTAGCATACTGGTGAATTTTAACACATTTTGGCATAATTAGAACAATTTCCCTACATAAGTTGTAATTTATTATTATGTACATATAGTAAATCCTTATAACTTATGACGAAGACACTGATTGGGTGAATTACCGCCACTGCTCTAAATTAACATCGCAGCGGCAGTGCTTATTTGATTGCCCTTTATCCTGCGGGTTCCCATCTGCGATTCCCGTCGAATTCCTTTGTTTGCCAACAACAACATCGTAATCCTTAACATACATAATAGACAAAATGTACACACACTCACTATGTTATTCAACATACTTCACAACACCCGATCTCCAGATTACCTTAGTGAGGGCTTCACATTTAAACAGTTTGTTCCATGTGTACCCCGCACATACTATAATAAATTTTTAACTACCCTCAAATGTCACACCCATTACTATGTCCATTCTTTTACCTGTAGAGCTACACAACTCTGGAATAGCTTACCAGTTAGGATTAGGGAGGGCTCCGTCAATTGATGTCATGTCTTCAAATCGGGTGTATCTGAACACTACTCAAACAGCGTAAATGGTTGATATGTTTATTACTATTTTATTTATATTTTTATGTATAAATGTTTATGCATGTATGTGTATGTAAATTGATATTTATTTATATAGTGTAATATTATCAGAATGCTATTTTTAGCGGCACTACTCTTAGCCTGCTCTCAATATATCAATATCAATATATGCTATATGGCATCAAGTTCAGCTTTGTACACACAATTTGGTACAATAAAGAATTTATCAATCGATCAATCAACATGGTTAACTACATCCAAGGTAGGCAGTGTATCCAGGAATATGCCACACCACACTGCCATCCTGAACTGATGTTGACATGAATTGTGTATGTAGATAGCCACAGTACTCACTAACCAACCACCATGTGGACTGTTTGCCTGCCTGCCTTCTTTTCATAAAAAAACTTACCACTTGCAGATATTTTGAAAGATGCGAACCTCGCGACGACATCCACGAAGAATGTTCGTCAAAAATTGCAGAAGCATTTCGGTACAGACCTTACTTCTAAAAAGAAGACCATAGAGCAGATGGTCTTGGACTACGTGAATAAACACGGGAAGTCGGCCTCCGAGGACGAGCAATCAGAGGGTTCAGATGAAGAAGTATCAGAAGAGGATGCCGGCCGTGGAAAGGGGCGCGTGAGTTTTTAGCCTTGCAAAGACTAATACTATTAGACTAGACTACATGACTACTAGACGTTTATAATAGAATTATAGTATATAATTATATGTTTAGAAGACTACTATTTCACAAGATAACACCACTGGAAAGTCTATTGTTTTTTTTAAGTTTTATAGACATTTCATTATAATAAAATTTTATACATATTCATTATAATAAAGATTTGTAGACATTTCATTATAATACAATTTTATAGACATTTATTATGCAATTTTCTGATATAAAGTCTAATAAAAAATTTCAGAATACCAGAGGCAAAAATGAAACCAATCGTTCTACAGCTGCCAAAACTAAAGGTTGGAAGAAAGCTTCTTCTGAAGAGGATAAATATGCCAGTGATGAGAGTGAGTCCGAGGTACTGTATCAGACTTAATTGTGACATTATTTCAGAAAATGCACCTTATATTGAGACTTTAGTCTTAAAAAAATAACTTAATTTTTATATTGCATAGTCTTTAAAAATGTTATAGTATCTTTCTATTTAAACAGAATCTTGAAACAATATAGACAGTTTAGCACTTTCAAAACCTTAGATCACATAAATTATCCACCAATGATTTATTTTTAATATAAAAACAAAATCATGAAATACATGTTAATTTTTATTTAGATATAGTTTTAGTGTTACTGATTGACATATGAAAATATTTTACACTGATCTTATATTTCACTATATAATGTTGTGCAAATAATGATTCCATATGTACTCCATGTTGGTAGCCTTAATTTCTTTACTTACTGTTTAATTAAAATAAATAATCATTTCAATGTTTTCAATGTACCAACCACAATTAAGCTCAGTCGATTTACGAAATGACCAAGCATATAGTATGCCGGCATGAGTTAAGACTACAAAGAATGTGTGCGACATCAAAGCCTTACTTCCACTTCTATACAAATAGATGGTCAATCAATGGAACGTATTACCTAAGGAAGTCATACCATCTGAGACCATTAATCAATTTAAAAATAGACCACTTATTTTTGAATTGATTAATCTTAGGCGCAAAACACAGAAATGGCGTCTGGTGCTGGCGTGGGTAGGGCGTGATGCAGACATGGCATGGATGCCATGTGGCCGCCCGTGCCGCGCCATTTCAGTATGTTTTAAATGGCGTCGCTTCCATATATTTTGTATGAAATGGCAAGACGCCCGAGCCTCGCCAGCGCCAGGCGCTATTTCTGTGTGTTTTGCGCTTTAGAGCACAATAGATACAGATATAGACGCATCAGTGCGAGCTGCTTGTCTATAATAATAATACTGCTCTGGTAACATATAACAGCAGCTAACACAAGATAGACACACCAGCCACATGAGTATATATCTATTCAGAGCAACCTCTTGAAGCGCCGAATATTTATACCTACTTTGGTTTCAAAGTATTTACTTACACGTGTGGTTACTTACAGGCAAAGATATAAATTAATTTTATGAATTCTGAGTTTTATTAATCTGATTTTTGTTTTTGTCATATGTTTATTATTCTTTTTAATTGTGTGATAAATTCTTAGTCTAATATAAAGTTTCTTTGCATGGCATCTCAAAAGTACAAACCTATATTTTTTTGAAAGATCATTACCAATTTGTGTATTAAGATCTAAATATTATTGAAACTTTGTTAGAAAATGGTCACAAAATTTTCCGTGGGAATCATAAGATATCCAAATGGTACATTGCTTTTGTTATAATCCTTATAATGACTAAATAAATGATTTGTACTCATATTTATTGTTTGCACAGATCTTTTTAAGTATAACTAAATTTTTATACGATACAGTTTTCTAATAATAATAAAATAATTCTAAATAAATAAAAGAACGCGCGCGCGCGTGCGACACACTTCATTTTTTCACTTCATGAACATTGCCCCCTCATTGAAACGGTTTGTCCCTTTTTTTTTCTTCTTTTTTTCGGAATGGCTAAATTATTGTGGCCCAAATGGCCTTTCAAGAATCACCAGACATGTGTAGTTTAGGGCAATGTATGTGGTTGTTTTTTGCTCAGCCAGGAGCAAAAAGTGTGCGCAGCAACGAGCCTAAGGCCGCCGATAGACCGGTGGAAGGAATGGACCTCGGCTTAAAGCGTTGCTTTGGGAGGGTAGGTTTGCAAGTTGATGAGAAGCACCCAGGCACGTGCCGACATCTGATGAAAGTGTTGGCTGAGGGTATGTGTCCACGATGTAACGAGACGGAGACGTCCTCGTCCCGGTTTGGGGTCCGTGTCACAGCGCGTACGTGAAACTGTCGCCGTAGAGCCGCGCTATCTAGTAGTGTACACATCCCGACCGAAACTAATACACATCGACTATAATCGGCTAGCTTCGGTTTTGTAGAGCGTCGTCTCTGTCGTAACGGCACACGACAGAGACGACGCTCTACAAAACCAAAGTTAACCGATAGTCTCTTTCTAAAGGCCGACGTGTATTACTTTCGGCCGGGAAGTGTACCTATCGCGCCGAGTTTGTATGTATTTACTCATGTGGTAATTAATGCTGCTCGCCTATTACACAATGATAAATCAAACATATAGGTGAATAAATAATACATGCATGTATATCTCATTCATTGCAGGAAGAGAAGAAAAGCAAGAAAAGGAAAAGTAAGAAGAGGAAAGGCTCCGATGATTCTGACGGCAATTGGGGCAGTAGCAAGGTATGTATCTTATAATTTTAAGCTGATACGAAATTAGATATCTAACGGCAAAAGGGAATAAAATTGAAGTACACATCCGTAGCATGATCCTAATATAACACAACACCACATCTTTTAATGAAACGTTAAATTTTTGTTGCAGAAATCGAAGACCAAAACTGCGGTTAAAACTAAAAAGGTAAGTTCGGTCTGATGTTTAAAATTGTTCTATATACTTTGTATAGTTGTCCAACGGCAAGGGTAAATTGAAACTTCTGTTGATCTAAAATATAGCTAAAAGCAAAACAAATCGGCGAGAGCTGTGCTACTCTAGGGGTATATATACTTTACCCACATTCGTGTGATCGTGATTTCAAATCCTCTCGGCCCGTGCCACACTGAGTTTCTACTTAATTACGGATTTTAATAAATTGTCACTAGCTCGGCGGTGAAGGAAAGCTAGGGGGGTTTGGTCAGAATATGTATCCACCAATCCCCACTGGGCCCGCGTGGTGGTTATAATGGGAGGCCTGTGCCCTACAGTGGAACATTAAAGGCTGATACAAGTACAACAAGTACATCTGGGTGTTCCCTTATTTGTGTTGGCTAAAGTACTTTCTAAATAAATTAAGTAATTTTGAAGTTAACAGCCATCATGGTTATATTTTATCTATATTTTTTTTTAACTAATTTGTATGAAATTTTTGGTAAACACTCGTAAAAAATTAATTTTTCACGAAAAAATATATAAATCTTTTCAGTCAATGAGGTAAAGGTCCAGTATTGTAGTGATTCATATATAATAACGAAGAATTTTGTCCGTAGGCCGGCGGAAATCGTGCCAAAGGGCGGGGTTACACCCGAGCATACAAACTGTCCCCATCCCTCTCAGAACTTATGGGACAGGAAGAGATGCCCCGACACGAAGTTGTCAAACGGGTGTGGGCCATCATCAAAGAGAAAAACCTTTATGACCCAAATAACAAACAGTTTGCCATCTGCGATGATGCCTTATACAAGGTATTTGGCACTAAGAGATTCCGCACATTCGGCATGATGAAATATTTGAAGACGCATTTCCTCGATGAGTGAAATATATTTTTTAGTTTTTACTAAAATCCCATAAAAGAAATTTCAGTAACAGTATGTGTGTATTGGTTTTACATGTTTGTGAATTCTGTATTGTTAGATTGCATCTATTTGTGTTTTTAAGGAAGATTTTTTGCAGTCTATGGAGAGGTTAGTTTCAACCCCTCGCATTGGGGATAAAGCCCGGATAGATAATTCTCCATCGTAGGCCGAATTGTGTTTTTTTTTAGGAATTATATACAGCCCGCAGAGTAATTTCAAACGCTTAAACTAAAGCTTTGATACACGACGATTTTCTGTCTTAGACTTGTTTTAAGGTACACTTGAACTTAGTCTGAGGCTCAAATAAATAGTTGATTGTCTCTATTAGACCTAATTGTGTTTTTTGAAACCTTACACAGTTTACAGAAATATTAGTTTTTAACCATTTCAATTAGGTCTTATGCCTAGATAGATGAAGTATTATCTGTTATGAACCGAATTGTTTGGAAACTCCTTAGAAAATGCAGTTTGTTACGAAGTTAGTTCCTAATCACTTGCACTAAGTCTTAAGACTACAATGAATACTTACTATAATTACTTCAAATTATTGCGTAGCTCTCTTTAATTCACAAACATTTTCATTCAAAATTTAGTATTTAGATTATGCTGTGATATCTTTTATCGGATTCGTCTTGTGATGGCAGCAATCGTAGAAACTAAATTCTATTGTCTTCGTGTTCAGAGTACATCTTAGATGTATTCTTTAAACTATCTATCTGTACATTCGTATATGCATTTTCTTTTAAACTCATAAAGTGTTGGACGTTTTTCGATAATAAATTCCCTGACATTTAAGTGAGGAACTTTTTATTCTTCAACACTTATCTTTCATACAAAATTTAGACACGTTTTTAAGGCGGATTCTAATGGTCCAATCAATTCAATGTATTTGTATTGAACATACTTATTGCAAATTGTTATCAGCTCTGACTACCAAACTCGAATAAATCTATATCTTGGAAGTCAGTACCCAAACTATGGGTCCTATTTTGATTCTTTTGATTTTTTTAAACATACACTTACATATATCACAAAAATATCTGATAGCTTTTACTACATTAAGAATATTTCACATTCTGTAATTACCAGAAACTAAAAAAAGTCACACTGAAAAAGACTCCTTCCTAAATATGTGCTTTTGTGTAAAAGAAGAATGTTGAATTCAGTATCGATAGATTGCATTTTTTTATTTTCATAGGCCAATCGAACGTTCAAACAAATACAAACTTTTTGCAGCTTCTATCAATTTATTCAATAGGCGGTTAGATAGAACTAACCGCAAATATAACGTTGTAAACCTTTTCATTCAGTTAGTGAAAATAATTTGGAACTCGCGTCACAAATAACCCCCTTTTATGAACGCAAAAACTTTGTAATCATACGAATGCTCCTTTGTCCCATTGCTTTAACTATAAACATGTTTAATAAATATTTTTCCATTTATTAATATGTCTCAAAGAAATTAATATTTGGTCTTTTCCGACATAATGTTATCTTCGTAAGTTCATAAGCGAGAGTGTAATGGACAAATATATGAAATCTGTTGTAGAATGATTTATGAACCTTATTTTAATGGAGATAAGGCTCTTAAACGTTTCAACAAACCTTCATTACAAATGATCTATTTTTTGTATGATATGAACAAAGAAAATTTTATTGGCTTTGCTATTACAGAAAAGCTACAAATCCTTTTGCAGCTTATTATTTATTAACTAATTCAACGGAAGTGATGCGAACTGCAATATTGTAACAACAAATATGATTGTTGAAGTCACCAGAGAAAATTGTTTGTTAAGTGTAAAGTTATCTTGTAATTGTGGTCATTCTACAACACATTTTAATTAAATTTATGTCATAAGTATGTCTTACATATTGATTATTAATATAATTAAGGTTCAAATTATTTTGCATGTCTGCCAACATACCAATACATAATAAAAGTACTTGAGTCTATAATAAAAAATGAATTGTCCTAACTTCATGAGAATTTTCCCGAAAAATTACTTCGCGTCATCATTAATCGCAAAAATATCAAAACTTCACCTTCACTAAATTTGGCAGTTAATCGAGAAATATTTTTTATTTTTTGCACCTACCACCGAAGAAGAAAACAATGGAACATCGAGGGTCATAAAAATTCCTCAAACGAAATCTCTATTTTCTGTTGTGGATACTTGTCAACTATTGTCTTCTTAAAATATTTTCACAAAAACCATTGATCAATGCTTGTACAATTACAAACTTATTTTGCGTTTATAATCGGCATTATTGTGGTCGTTTTAACATCCATATCCGTTGCTTTAACTGCACCGTGATAAAATTTTTGTTTCCACAATCTTATATTTACGGTTTAGTATACTTTTGAATTGGTTGAGCCGCAAAAGATTTGTATTTGTTCGAGAGCACACGAATAAACAAAACTATACAATGCAAATTGTATTAGAGAAAAATTGGCAGAAATGACAACTACTTATTTACAAAACATTAATTTTTTGGCAGTGTAGCGTAGAAAGTGTATCTAATAATAATATTTTAGGCGAAACATTAATTACATTTACTTCATTGCAAATTGAAAAAAATGAGGCAAAAGACTTTCCGGCGGTGGCATGGCATCGTACGTACTCCAGACTGGTATGAAAAAAAAATGTACTTAATAGTACCATCAACCATAATAAATGTACAAAAAATCAGGGCTCGAAATGTCCCCGCCAGCAAGCATACTTAGCGGACGATATCTATGTACTCCAATACCAAGCAGTTGAGTTTGTATTTTTAAAGGCTAGAAATATGTACTTTCAGATTTTCATACCGGTGTGAAGTTCGTGCGTTGCCATGTCACCGCCACGAAGTAGGACATGGCAAAGGTCTTGACTTTCAAACGTTTGCAATAGTAATAATAAATAAATTGAGAAGTAAATAAAAAAAATGTGTCAAAAGTGTCATGATTGAGAATTTATTAAATTTTTGTCAAAAAATACATTTATGCCTAGTAGAAGCTTGCTTAATTAACGATTTTTTTTTTTCAAAAAGGGTTGGCACTTGATGTTCAGTTCACTAAAAAAACGGATTGTCGTTTGATGTTCATTTGATACTGGTACATCGATAGAATATTTCTTATCGTATAAAATTGCTTAGATATTAATATAAAACACAATGTTTACAGAAGAGAATACAACTCTGTCTGGTTGTATGTGAATCTTACTGCTGTATAGCAATCTCTTTCAGACAAGCCTGTGAAAGGGAGTTACGACTGAGATGATATCAACGGTGTAAATATCAATTGACGTAAGGGACAAAGCAAGACTTTTAATTAGGCAATTAAAACAACGGTCTCTTAAGCTTATAATTTGTTGTATAAACCACTGTTTATTCGGCATAAGGGACTTATTTTAAAAGCTATCGAAATTTTAAACATACAGTAAGAGGTGAAAAAATTGATTAGAACATATAAAACGTATTTTCGGTAAAAATAACCCTTAAATTATATCGTTAATATTTGTAATGTTTCTGTTACTATTTACGCAAATATTGACTGGAAAAAAAATGTTAATATTTGAATTCCTTCTTACGTATTATGTTGAAATATTGAGATTTATAATTAAAAATCACGTAATTTGTATAACGTAGTTACGTATATAAATTTATATACGTAACGTGATCACTTTCCCGTTTCGCCTTGATATATAATTGTGTGAAACGCTGGACTGTTGATAATCTAGTGAGCTAGATTGTAACTGATAGTTGTCGATCCCAGAGGGGAAATTTGAAAATTAAATAAAACATTTAAATCAATTGTATGTCTGTTTCATTTCTATTAATAGTTACTTCCTCCGATTAGAAACCAATTTCGTTTGCTGTACAATATTGATGGGTAACTCCGGATTTAATGAATCAAAAGAGTTGAATCCGCGAGCGGAGCAGAATCCCTTAATTGTTCCATCGAATTGTTATTCCGATTCCGGCGCCAATCATGATCGTGAGTGTAATCTCGCATCGGCACTTGTCTGGGGCTCAAAATCGAAATGCAACGATGACATAACTTTTTTTTTGCTTATGCAACAACCATTAGGGAAAGGGAATGAAACGCTCTCGGAAGGTGAATAAGTAGATGAATCAAAAGAGTGAAAGAGTAACTAAGAGGAGTCGGATCCGCAAGCGGTGCAGGATTAAGCGAGTTAAAACACTCCGAGAAGTCTTGATTACCCACCACCACTGTACAACGAAAGTCCGACACACGGTTGTGCGACGACTGTTAGATCGACAACAGTACAATTACATAACTTTTGTACACAGAATGATTTTCCGACTGAAAGTCAAACCTGTCGTTCTACTGTCGTGTCCGTCAAACATGTCTCACTCTGTGTCGGACTTCCGTTGTATAATCGTTTGATGTCTTATAAAGGGTCGCGCACTGCGGCGGGCCGCACTGCAGCGCATAACAATGCAAAAGTCTTGAATCATTTTCATACATTCGGGCGGGCCGTAGTGAACTGCCCGGTCGTTCGCCCGATGTTGTTCGCTTCTATGCGGCCCACCTCGGTGTCCCTTGAACGGTCGCGCTTTACGGACTTAATTCAAGAATTATTCGCTGCGCGACGACAAAGAATTTTTTTTTTTTTATAGACGCGCGAACGAGCAAGCGGTCTCACGTGATGGTAAATGTTACCGCCGCCCATGGACACCTGCAACACCAGGGGGTGTGCGGGCGCGCCGCCGACCTTGCAAAATGTCAACTGACTTAAATGTTATAAATTAAATGTCAACAGCTAACTGACTTAAATTTTTGCGTGGAACTGCGCCCCGCCACGTCTGTTGTCGCAGTTTTCCACTGCGACGCGCGGCACAACAGTAATGAGCTCGAACCTCCACAAACGTAGATGCTGCCTTCCTAAAAAAAGACATATTTAACGAAAACATAAGTAACATTACATTCGGGAATTAAAAATAAAGGTTTATTCTTTTAGTTTTATCCAAAACTTCAAATTTCTATCTTGACTATTATTACTTAAAGTATTAAGGCTCTGTCCTGCTAGTAGCGCGTCGCGCTCAAGTTGTCCTACATGGAAGTTGTGGACGCGATCACCGACCGCATTCATCGTCAATAAATACTATTTCAAATTTTGACATGTTTAGCTTCCCAGTTAAACATGAAATTACGCACTACGCGACTTATTGAAAACAAAACAGTTTTATTTTTTTTTTTATAGAGAAGAGGGCGGACGAGCAAGCGGTCCCACGTGATGGTAAATGTTACCACCGCCCATGGACGCCTGCAACACCAGGGGGTATGCGGGCGCGCCGCCGACCTTGCAAAATCCTATTCACAGCTTTCTTGAAGAACCCCATGTCGTAGTTTAATGGGAAGACCTCTTGAGGCAGTTCGTTCCACAGCCTACGTGGTTTTGTTTTCAATACGTGTTCATGTAGGACACGCGTACCCAGCGAATGTTTGATGTTTTCGCTCCGCCCTGCACAACATAGGGTTACCAACTTTTTTTGTATTTTTCCCAAATGTTATCAAAATGCACTTGTGCCTTTTTATAAGGAGGAGAGGATTCTATTGTTAGGGATATCTATGGGTATCACCTTAGCAACATTGACGTAACAACTTGACAAAAAACATATACCTACATTTTGACGTCTTTACGCATCAATGTGAACTTCTTAATTTTTTACACGAAACAATTTTATTTTCACCAAATAATGTCGCACTCCATGGAATGTAACGAAAATGTAATAAAGAACATAGCAAATGAAATATCGAGGAACTGCCAAGCGCACAATCTGGCAGTGGATCCAGAATTTGTGGTGTATGTGGTTGATTTACTACTCCTGAATCCGAAGTATGGACAGGCTTTCGCCAAACAAATCAACAGGGATAACCTGGAGTATTTCGTGAACCAATGCGTTTCCATGCTGTTACGTAAGTAATCATTTCTATTTTATTAATTTGGTATCCGCGAAAATTGTTAATTATCCTTCAATGCTAGTACGATACCAATGGTTATAATTCGAGTTTTTGATATCTAATGGTTTTAAACCCTTGACCTTAAAAACTTAAATCTAAAACAGTGACAGTATACAAATGGTTCATTAGCGCTTGAGCGCTCACCACTAGCCACCACACATTATTACAACACTAGGTACCTAAGACACTATATCCCAAATCCATCATTTATGGAATTAACTGCCGACAGGTTTTTCCCTACAGCTTCTGATTCTGATTCTGCAAGGTTGATACCGCATCTGCTTCCATATTATAGGTGTCCATATGGGCGACAGTGAGTAAAAAAAAGTCCAACTAATACCTTAAAATAACAGTAAGTCAAATGTATTTTGAGTGATAGTTAAACAAACCAAGATTTTATTCGTATTACATAAACTCGTCGCATCATTACAGTACAGTTACACTGTAACCAATTTTATCAGTTGATAGTGACACCTCTAAAATATAAGGTACCTTATTTTCATTAGACCCAAATAAAACGCGTTTCATAAACTGAAGTGGCAATGACTAAGGCACACACAGACCAACTAACCTTAGGGTGTGTGTGCCATAGTATAATAACTAATAAGGACCTGTATAATTCTGAGTGGCGTCACAAAATTATTGTAATGATAAAATGTTTCTAAATTCGGAGCCAAATGGGTGGCCATTTTTGTCTCTGGACCCTCGACACTCATTGAACTAACTGTCGAGTAGGTAGGTACATTGTGCTGAGGTATCGAGGGCTTTACTACTGTTATGTCTGAGTAATCGTGTTGCGTTTCTTTTTATTATAGGTGGGGAAACATCTATAAAAACAATGAAAATGCAGTTCGTAATCCAGACAAATTACGATAGGTTGCATAAGTTGACTGCAAAACACCTGGAATCCATTGAGGAGCACCTGCAGCCGCTTTTAGACGAAATACTTGATGCTGGACCTGATTCTGATGAAGAATTGAATAAATTGTTTAGGAAAATATCTATTTATTTCATCCTGGCCAGCGGCTTGGGCAACCCGGGGATTATTGTGGTTCGTGTTTAGCTCCCCTACCGTCCTAATAATAATAACAAAATAGAAATAATTAAAATGAGCAGAAAAAATACTGAATGGACAGCAAAATTAAAAGTTGGTTTGGTTTACGTTCTCTGATGGCAATAAAGATGAAATCAGCTTTTAGTATATCTCAATATTCTGGTTTGTTTGTCTGATAAATATATGTAATTCAGATGTGCTGCCAGTCTCTTTCCAAATTTTGATTTCTAGTCGCAAAGGTAGACAGTGTACGTGTTAACATTGTTGTTGTTGACTGATGTATGTCAGCATGTACCTATCACAAATGTAAACTTTTATCTGCCATTAAGAAGCATGTATGCTCGTCTGGCACAATTTTAACAAAAAACTGAATTACATTTAACAACCTTCAGACATAAAATACTTTTTACAGATTCTGAAAGAAGGCATGGCAGCGATGCAAAGCGTGTTTTCCCTAGAAGATCTGAAGGCTTTCATTGCACTCCCGCGCATTGAGAAGATTAAACAGTTACTGGACGTGATGGCCTTAGTGGCTGGGGTACGGCTCTTTAATAGAGACTGTAAGAAGGGGGGTGACGGGATACCTGATCGTAAGTACCTGATCGTCAATGCAATAAAAATTGAACACATTGAAACAGAGGATTCACATCTGATGAATATCTAGTCTGATTAGCGTTTGATTTAGTCTTCGGGAACAAAATGAGTAGGTACCCAAAAGTATTTTCTAAATTCGAACCTAATAAAAATCTAGAGCAAATTTTAACCATTTGAGAGATCATAATCCATAACCCTCGAAAATACACCGCTGGGTCTGGTTTTCTTTTTCAGTGCCTTTCGACCTAATGGTGGCAGCGAAAGCGTGTCTTGCATCTCTCTCCAACTCTCTGATAACTGTTATGGAGAGAGTGAATACTCTGACGACTGCGATTGAAGACCGTATCGCGATTCAGGACGAGACGGGCAATATTTACGTGGATATTCCATCGCACACGGATTTGACTGAGTAAGTGATCACAGTCAGTCAGGAACGTATCCCGAAGTTGCTGTTCTGTTCAAACACAAGGTTCCTAGAAAGCGGAACTGCAGAAGTTAGAAGGAACATTTGATTTTTTATTTATCCGTCGCTAATATTTTTTTTCTGTTTTTAGTTTTTTTTAACTGCTTTTCAAGAAACATCAACAGGGAACATTCAACAGGGAAACAGGCTGGGTATCTCATTCATACCCAAAACATATGAGTAAATTTCACGGCTAATATGACAGGCAATTAACTATATCTGATAGACGCTCCCACTGCCCGTGGCATATAGCTTTATCTTCCTTATGGATAGATGTTCTCCTTGCCAAAATTCCCAGGTTTTCCACTTTCCCAGGGATGACTACAAACACATATTCGACCTTCTATCCTTCAACCGCCAGTACGAGATATTCATACGCAAGCTACTCGCGGATGTTGAGTATATGATGCAAAGGGCCAATAAATACGTAGAGCAAATCAAGATAGTGTTAGAAGACCTGCATGAAGCTGTCAAATACAAGGAGGCTGTACCTACCGTTACTGTTTTCGTAAGTTGTTACAATATCTCTAGAAATCTGCCGCCTCAAATAAATGTAAAGTCACAAATGAGGGAGAGCATTTGTTTTTTTATTTTTTTTTTCGGAATGGCTTCTTGTGCCCCTAGATGGCCTTTCAAAAATCACCGGACATGTAAAGAGAGCATTTGGACAAACAACAATTCGACATACCCTAACGTCATTAATTCAAGATATTTTGACTTCGCCAAAAGAATTCAAATCATCAACACGCTAAGGTGGCAATGGGCAGGTCATATTTGCCGCAGGAGCGATAACCGATAGGGGAGACGAGTCCTCGAACGGAGGCCACTCACCGGGAAGCGCAGTGCAGAACGTCCTCCGTCCATATGGACCGACTATTTAAAATAAATCGCCGATAATCACTGGATGAGGAGAGCCGAAGATCATGTGTGGTGGTGAGCCGTGGAAGATGTTTATATCCAACAGTGTAGAGGCACAGGTTGGTGGTATGATAGTATTTTAATTGTATATCTCCCGTATTTTACATTCTAAATTCTAATTGCATCACCTCTGAGAGTCTAACGCTAACTCGCTTGGCCAGCGTGGCGTTTCAAGGCCATACATCTCTCATGCACAAGACAATGTTCATAAGGAAGCCCGTGTCCAGTCTTGGAAGCTATAAGGCCTGGTTGTGGATTGTGTTTTATATATTTTCAGCCACTATTCTCGGACCTGTGGAAGGTGTGGCGCGACATGCAGAACGTGATGTATTTGGTCTCTACGGTCAACCGACTCATGTCAAGCCTCGCTTCCATACAGGATCACGGAAAGATTCCATACAATATTGTCGACAAAATGCTACAGGTAAACATTTATTTTCACACCAGCACTTACGTGAATCTTCTTCCCTCTAAAACTACTACTGCCTACTTGAATAAATACTTTGCAGCCAACAAAGTATTATCCGTGAGTCACCTTAAGCACCTGGCCCTGGCTGAAGATCAGCGTTGTGACGTTTTTTTGGTGTTGCAGCATGTATACTGGAGCTACAGACAGTTTTGTTGACACACAACTACACCACAATATTTTTTATGTGTTCGAATAATGTTTTTCTTTCTTTTCTTTGTTTCTTCCGCTTGAAATCCAAATTAATCAGCTTAAAAACTAAGTAATTTTACTTTTAGACTTCATCCAGGATTTTTTTTATGGAAAGAACGATGGAAAGATTTTTTAGATAGCAGACGAGTAGAAAATCCACCTGGTGGTAAGTGGATACTTTCACCCGTGGACATTCACAATACGTGCCGGTTTAGAATGACAAATGTTAGCACGTCCCCGGATACGCAATCTACCTTTGGAGATTCGAGAATGGATAGGTGGAAGTGAAATAGAAAATATAACGGTAGGGGAAGTTTCCTCATTGCATTAAACTTATCATTCCATTAGGAAATAGAGAGTGTAATTAGAAGGAGAATCCTTTATCATACCTACTCTCTACCGTTTGGGATATACCGAAGGGATTATATATGTGGAATAACTTAATATTTTTCCAAAAACCACCTAGTTTCAAAATTTGAGTCTGAGAATTTTGATGAAAAATTTCCTAAACCATTCTAGAATCAATGTCCTAAGTTTGTAGTTTGTACTAGTCTGACTAATAAAACTTGTTATTGGAAAGACGCGGCAAATATTGTATAAGAAAAATAAACAAGTTTTTTTTTAATATTTGAATTCATTGCTCAATAGGCTAGTTTTATTAGTGAATTCAAGTATCAAAATTACGATATTTTTGATAAATAATTTAATAATAATAATTATTAATTTGCCGCACTTTTCAAGTCTCAACTTTCATTTATCAAACTCTATACACTTCCCAAATTATCCATAGCGAATCGATTTAAGCTAGCCTGAGTTAAGCAGGTTCCGATTACTTATTCGTGACTGAGACTATCTGCTATGTTTGTATTATCTCATCTGTACTACGATTACCCTGTTTTAGGGTAAAAATGTAAAAACTGATCTGGAAAGGACGGTAAATAACGACAGCCTTACAATTTCTGATACCGTTTCGCTTACATCCTTGAAGAATTACTCGGTGTGTCGGCAGGAGAGTATGACTAGCTCACGGGAGAGACATGGATATGTACGTACCTACACTGTTATTTTATTGTACACCAAAATATACAGAAGAGAAACACAAAAATAATTAGAAGTACAATCGGTGGCCTTGTCATTAGACTAGTATTTGCCCTCAGTTTTGCCCACTTGGAACCTGTTTTCGCCAATAAAATTGTCTTGCAAAACTTTATCATTCTATAAAGCAGGGGTGGCCAACAAGTCGATCGACCGGTCGATCGCCAAAGACCGCTTTGACCAACTTCTGCTGTCCCGATTTTTTTCTTCCAATACAATGAAATGATTCTTATAAGAAACTGAGTCGATCAGCATTAAAAAAAAAAATAGTCAATTTTATTCGTTTTTATGGACAACTCACGCTTGACCAAAATAATTACTACGCCAAAATTGTTTTCACAAAAAAAGACTTAATGGTTCCTAAGACAGTTTCCCTGTATCTCTTATGATTTCAGATTTCCCCATACTGTCCCAGTTAAAAAAAACACCCTGTATACTATTAACCATAGTTTTACTGAATCTTACCTGTTGTTGCACCTACCGCGCCATTTCTGCATAGACCAAAGGTTGACTGGGAGATAATGCTTCTACGCATGAAGTCCGCCTTTTGACACGTTGTACAATAGAGAATAAATAAATAAATAATCATATTCCTTCAGTATTTAGGTTTCTGCGCAATGTGTCTGTGTGTGGGCGCATTGGTACCCAGCTCGGCGAAAGGTGGTCTGCTCAAAGTCAAAGGACGCCGCTATGGGTTCTGCAATGTCAAGATGGCTGCCAGGTTCGCTAAGGATCCGCAAAGGTGATTACCATGACATAAGTACAAAAAAAGTAAAGTTTTTGGTTCAATTTAGGTCTTCAAGGCAGTAAAAGTAACCAGCTAAAAGAAACTTCCTTAATTTGCGTTTATAATCATTCCTATTATATTGACGAGCGATTAACCCAGTTGGTAGTGCCCCTGCCTTCTGTGTAGTAGGTCTCGAGTTCGATTCCCGGTCGAACATTTGTTTAAAGACTAATGTTTGTTCGGGTCTGCATGTGGTGTGTTTGTATCTATCTCTAGACCCACGACACGGAATCCTATTATGGGCCATTGAGTGTGGCGTTATTTTTATATTGGTTGAACATTTACCTATAATAATCCATTTCAACCCTCGAGATTTGTGAGGGAGACAGTGGACTAAACCGTGAAAGCTGTTGGGATTTCCTCATTAATTGTTTCAGATACATAAACGAAGTGCTGGACTTGACTCGTAATAACCCTCATCTGATCAACTTGCTGAACATCATTGACGAAGTATACAAGGTCAAGGATGTTGAGGTTCTGGTCGTCAAATATGCGCCTAAAAGTAAACATTTACTTTGACTTTCTTTTAAACTATACTGGCTAGCGTATCGGGTGATCTATATAGCAAAATGTCCATGTAAGCAAATAATCAAATATCAAAACATCAAACCCCTAAATCAGGGGTGCTCAAACGATCGATCGCGATCGACTTGTCGATCGCGATCGACTTACCTTGACTAAAAAAATGCATATTGTGCGGAAAACTAATATCTATGCCACGATACACCCTACCTAGACGACAATCCTGCATCACACATACTTGCAGCCTCTCAGAGTCGATCGATCGTAGTCTAACAATATTGAGGTAGATCGCCAGCAGTTCAAGTTTGAGCACCCCTGCCCTAAATAGTAAACTGTCTTAGTGTCCAAGGTTTTATTTAGCTAAATAGACCGCCTAATACGGAATCCTATATTTAATTGAAAGAAACAAACTATAAAAATGAAGATAAATAATTTAAATGAGAATACTGAATGAGCAGATGTTCGATGATAGCAAAGTTAGAAGGGTCGGGAGCATAAAGACTAGATCTCAAGATGACCACGTCATCAAATAATCTATATACTTATCAACAAGACTAGAATCAGAATGACTAGATTTAAAACATAAAAAAGAACACATTATAAAAAGACTAGGTACCAAAATGTGTAAGTAAATTGTACCTACAGTTGCCTATAGTATGATATAAACTAAACATTGACACTAAGAGAAAAGGGAAAACAAGCAAATTATTCCAATATTCCATATTTTGTGTAATTTTGTGACCTAGTCTTTTTATGATTTAGTCATTCTGATACCTAGTCTTCTTGATATCTAGTCAATATGCGACTTAGACTTTTTGATGACGTCTAGATAAAACATTTATTCAGAAAACAGGTACAAGACTACAGTTACAAAAGAAAATACAAACGCACACATTTAAGCACATAAAAGAGAAATTGTGTTGAGAAAAGTAAAAGGAAAGTGAAAAGAAAAATAGATAGGGTAGTCAGGTGTTTGTGTCCTGTGAGTGCCCTGAATGGGCGTTCAGCTCAGCTTTAGCTGTGTCTGTATGCCTACCAATTTCACTATAATAAAAACTTAATGTAATTAATAATTACATCACTAATTTAATCACACAACAGTTAAAGTATTCGACAAGGACATACAGACTGAAGTGCATCCGATAGAAGAGAATATAGACAAGAACTACTCTTGGGATCTCTGGGAATGGAAGAAGAGGGCTTGTCAATGGGTATGACTAGAAAATTTTAAGTAAAGCTATTTATGTATAAGACACTTAATCCCTAAACCGCTAAGATAAATGGGGAATGTTCTGAAGAACTCTTTAATTTGACGTCTACTTTGGTTTATACCATTTAAAGCGCAGTTCATCTGTACTTATTTAATTATTTATAAAAGGATCTCCAACATAGGATACATCCCTATAACCGACTTACATTCAATTAATTTAATCGAAATTATAATGTTCCTGTACTTATAGGAGAATACAACATTATTATTATTATTTATAATAAAACACAAAAGTTAAATACATACCTATTGTTTTTATATATAATATAAACTAGCTGTGCCCGGCCACGCGTTGCTGTGGCTGCCCAACAGATGGCGCTTACCCCGTTTTTACCTGTTTTTGTGTAAAAAGTTAAAAAGTTGTGTAAATTTGTGTAAAGTAAAAGGTAAACCTGTTTACCCTGTGATAGGTATATAAAAACACGCGCATATTCGAATGCAACGTTGTGTCAAAATTTCAAAGTAATCGGTGAAGAACTTTTGGAGATTTAAGATTTTGATCAAACGAACGTTTACATTTTTAATTAAATATAGATTATATCGGTAGTCTCATTTAATTAAGTAATTATATAATTAATCAAAAACACCAGCGCCCTGGACAAATTTTGCTAAATTTATTTGTTGAATCGATTCCACCATACTTTGATATTATATTATTGTAAATTGATATTATATTATTGTAAATTCTACAAATTCTATTAAGAGTAGAGTGGTCTTTGTGTTTGCGCCCATATATAATAGCAGACAAGTCAATTCAGAAAAGATACCTAACTTTCCACTTGAAATTGCAACATCACCTGTCGAGATATTTCTGTCTATACTTCTGTTCATTATCTACCTAAGGCTCTTAACAAAGTCAATAAATAATAATTTTACTAAACAATTATTACAATTGCAGGCTAACATAGTAAACTGTAAGACCCATTCGACCCAAACAAACTACAGCCACTTGCGTTCAGAAATCCACTGTCAAACCGTCCAGCCTCGGGACAAATGCTTACAGACGAAAAGAGACTGTGGAATGAATACCATCTCGGACAACTTCTTTATATGGGGGCTTAGAGGACAATTAGGATATGGGCAGCATTCTATGGATTTACGGGATCAAAGGTCAGAGAGAAGAAAAGGTCAGTAGATTGTTTTAAATCGAGACTAATGGATGTAAGAGCAAAATCTATGCATACACCACAAGATATAGGCACATCAGCTGCTGGCCGCTCGCCTATTATCTATATATATAATAAAATCATAACAATGCCGTATCTATCCATTTTTTTTAAAAAGTAACTGCTGTGTAAAATACGGGTGATATAGAGCCCAAAACAATATTTCTTTGATTTTTGTCTTTTTGAACGCGCATCACGCGTAAACTACTAGATGGATTTTAATGATACTAGGTATAGTTATAGCTTATGTGGCGGGTTAACATTTATCAAGATCCATTAGAGCGTGGTTCACCCGAACGAAGCCGCTGACATTGCTGGTACAGTCATCGCATAAGACATAAGCTTTGCATCTGTGTGAGTGGGTGCCGAATTATCCAAATCGATTGCCGAAATGGGTCTCACTGTATACTATCGGTGTGCACTCACACAAACGCAAGGCTCATGTCGCGTTGAGTTAACTTATTAATTACCATAATACCTACCTGTCCCGACGAGTAGAGTATAATGGGATAAAAGAAACTCCTTATTTTATTATAGTCTACTCCCCATCCCCAAGAAAGGATGGAAACGCAAGTTTAATAAGATGAGGAAGATCCGGTTATACTTTCTATTCCTCATTAGAAATTCAATACCTACATCTTAGGATAATCGTTTATTTATACTTAAAAGCACAAAGAAACATTGTTAAAAAAGACGGAATATATTATATATGTTGGAATATGGCCATCATCACATGGGTGCTACAAAACGTAAGCGACGCACAGTGCCGTAACTAGGGCGGTGCCAGCGGTGCCCAGGCACAGGGCGCAGACCTCGGAGGGGCGCAGAAATGACCAGACCAGGACCATGTTTTGGGTCATGCATGGTAGTTAGTAGCATTTTTCAAGGGCGCAGTTATAGAAGCTCGCACCGAGCGCATAAAAGGCTAGTTACGGCACTGGCGACGCAGGAGCGACGTTTTGACAGTCTCGAGGCGGCGGTGCATGAGAAAATAAAAGATAGTTGAAGTTGAGAAAGAGAGAGCCCGTGGCACGCGCGTCCCGAGGAACTGTTTTCCGTTTTATAGCGCTCGTATATTTTAACTCGATATAGCGATAATTGTGTAGTGTGATAAGTTAATATAATTTTAGACATTAATTGTAAATATATAATGTTAAAAATTATTGTGTAGGACAATTTTTTAATTGTTAGTGCCATTTGACATTATTTAGTGCCCATATTCATTCCAATATTAAAACTAAAAGATGTTGGACAATTAATATTGTCGGCCTCCTGGTCCGACATCAGAAGTGGGATTCGAACAAATGCAGTCCACTTTGTTGGGCGTGGGTTGGCGTGAGCGCTATATAAATACATATAACAATAAAATATACAAAGATCAAATTACAGAAATCAGAAGTACCTAGGTGTAATCTATAGTTTTAGGAATTAGTTTCATCTAGTGTAAGTTCAGTGATAGTCTAGGGCAGGGGTGCTCAAACTTGAACTGCTGGCGATCTACCTCAATATTGTTAGACTACGATCGATCGACTCTGAGAGGCTGCAAGTATGTGTGATGCAGGATTGTCGTCTAGGTAGGGTGTATCGTGGCATAGATATTAGTTTTCCGCACAATATGCATTTTTTTAGTCAAGGTAAGTCGGTCGATCGCGATCGACCGTTTGAGCACCCCTGGTCTAGGGTATCTATACTCGACTCACAATCGTGTTTTAATGATGAGTTGAAACTTACTGAGTTATTACTTAAGCACGAATTTTAAAAAAATGTCACTAGTTCGGCAGTGAGAGAAAACATCGTAAGGAAACCTGCATGCTCCACTTATTTAAAAAAACTGTAATATGTGTATACACGAACTGGGCCCGCGCGATGGATTACGCCCCCCCCCCCCCCCCGTGTTTTCGTAGGGGACGCCTGTGGCCTGCGGTAAGACATTTAAGGCTGATACAAGTGTAAGTTTTGGACCTCAAGGAACCCTAGATCTGTATAAATACGTGCATTTTATAGGAAGAAGGCGGCAGATGAGCAAACAGTCCATCTGGTGGTTGGTGGATACTGTCACCCACGGATACCCGCGATACGTGCCAATATCAGTCCAGAATGATAAACGTTTATGATTTGGGCATGTGATTTTTAGATTTCTTGAGTAATTCTTCGGACAACAATTTTACATTTTATTAATTATAACTGCAAAAACTAATTTTAATTAAAGACCTAAATGTACATTGTGTAGGTACCAACTACTTCAACGATAGCCGCAGGAGGGTGAAATAGAGACCGAGGGGAGAAAGATACAGGGTGATGTTCTACCAACGTATAGAAATTGCTATTAAAATTTTATCATACAAACCTACTAAATCCTTTTGTCTGTGCATAGATTAATAATTATTAAATCTCAAACTAGAAACGTTGGCGCGCTCCCGGATACGCTGTCTAGCTGAAACCTTTCTGATCTGTACCTACTTGAACATTACTTTTCTTATTTCAGCTAAAACTGTGACCACATGCACATGGCCATGTATAGGGCCAGAGTCCACTGTTTTTCCAGCCTTGGAGAAGTCTTCTGAAGTACTGTCGGCTAAAGTGCATTTCTCCACCAATTAGGTACAGAAACCGATTCAATTTTCAAACCGGTTTCGAACAAATATATACAAACGTTTTGTTTTGGTTTAAATAAAACCGATATTTAATCAATTTAATTAGAAATGTTCTAATTTTTTGTAATATTATAAATAAATAATGCGGCACTCGATGGGCCACATTAGGATTCCCTCTGTGTCGTGGGTTCAGAGACACATACACGCTGACCTGAACAAACATTTGGCTTTAAACAAATGAATGGCCGGCCAGGGATCGAACCCGATACCTTTTGCACCGCAAGTACCAACTGCGCCAATCGGTCATTACTAATTATAATAATACCTAATATTAAACATGTATTATTACTTAATTCAGTTAAACAATTCAGCTCCATCAACGCGATGTCACTGGCATTCTTGTATGCAACTTATTGGATTTATTACAAATATTGAAAAGTTAAAAAAATGTCATACGTTTGAAAAAAAATCTCGAAGTTTATTCAATCCCAGTCACTACCACCTTTTATGGATACTGATTTAGACCATGCCATGTGCCGGTATTGAATAAATCGATTAAAGATTTAAAACGGTATTTTAATAATGTAGACAATGTGTCGTAGTCGTAGTAAATCATAGGGTTCCAAAATGTTTTAATTCTACAATAGACGCTTTTTGTAATCTCAACCGATATGCGTTGGAAACGCTCTAGATCGGATTTTATACAGTATGTAACCGATCATTTCACGATTGCTTCCGTTCATGATTTTGAATAGACTAAATGAATTACGACCTTTTGTATACTGCGAGCTTAACCACTCATCTTAGTCAAAGACAGTAAAAACAAATGCAAATCAATGAAATACCTTAACATTTAGCTTCTAGGGTAAACTTGCAGTTTTTTTTTTTTTTTTATAGAGAAGAGGGCGGACGAGCAAGCGGTCTCACGTGATGGTAAGTGTTACCGCCGCCCATGGACACCTGCAACACCAGGGGGTATGCGGGCGCGCCGCCGACCTTGCAAAATCCTATTCACAGCTCTCTTGAAGAACCCCATGTCATAGTTTAATGGGAAGACCTCTTGAGGTAGTTCGTTCCACAGCCTAGTTCGTTCCACAGCCTAGTTCGTTCCACAGCCTAGTTCGTTCCACAGCCTAGTTCGTTCCACAGCCTAGTTCGTTCCACAGCCTAGTTCGTTCCACAGCCTAGTTCGTTCCACAGTTTCCACAGCCACAGCAGTCTCAATGAATCAATTTATGGATATGTAAACAATTATCACCTTATTATTTAAGGGCGTGTCAGTTGCCGCAGGCCGTTATTTTTTACATTTTGGACAAGTGGCATTGGAAGGAGGTGTATGTTTATTTATCCAGGTGTGTCCGACGTGTAATAAATTTGCGTCCATTTTCCAAGCGTGTGGTGCAACGTAATATTGTAAAAACGAGCGTAGAGCGCTCGACTGATAATGAACTTTTAAGACCGGTGAGCGTTATTGACCAAAATTTTAATGTTTGATGGTCTTAAACTCGTGTTAAAAGCTCTAATGTAAAACAGTGATGGTTGGATAGCACTAACATAGCGCGGCAGCACTCGAACTCGAGCGCTCGTTTTTAAAACACTAGTGTAGCGTTTTTGTAATATATTACATATTTTGTAATTTAGTTTAATAAAAGACTTGTAACTGTTTAAAATTATCTTATTTATTTCCTTAAGATATGTATTATAACTATTTAGAAAGGAAAATTAACGGGCCAAACGATAGCTGTTATGCAAAATGATCTTTGATCTTCAATTTGTATTTGTTTTTTGGTCAAGCCGCGCTTGACTAGTCAAATAAAGTCAAAGACTAGTCAAACACAGGCCAAGCCTTAATAATTGAACGAGAATCATTAATTTTGTCTTATCAATGGCTACGGGCAAGTCACATTTTCCGCAGGACTGACAACCGATGATGTAGATGAGTACTTGATTCGTGCTGAAGAGCCAAAGATCATATATAGTGATGAGCCTTGGAAGAAGCTTATATCCAACGGTGAAGAAACACAGGCCAATGTATTTTAAAACATCTATTTCATCAATCTATTGATAGTGTTCCTCGCCTCTCTTGCCAACAATATGTCTTCAGCTCTCTGTTGCAACTGCACTTCTTCGGCTTTCAACGAAGCAAGAGTAGATATGAGCACTGATATTGACTTTGGATATAAGGCCTCGGGCACATTTAGTTTTGTGAATTTTGTCTGTGAAATAAAAAAAAATCGTATTAAATAAAAGATAACTGCAATTTAACAATGCATTTCTTTGGGGAAAATAACAACTTTTATTCTTTGATTTTTAATTCAGCACTTTTTTTCACACAAACTACTCACTCGCACCACGTATGTACGAGTACACTTGCACCTATTTACATTACGAAAACATTGGCCATCGGCTAATCCTGAAGTTATCTTCTAATAAATTCAGGATTATTCCTGAAATTATTAGAGGTACGGTAATTCATAGACGTGGATGACGCGTTCGGGTGTTTCCGGATTAGCCGATGGCCAATGTTTTCGTAATGTAACTGTACATAGCTGTAGGCATCTATGCGGCTCGTTTAGCATGAATGCAGTGCACTGTACTGTCGTTCGTTCGTAGTAGCTTGTGGTGAGTAGTACATACAGAGTAATACAGTCGACTTTATTTAAAAACTTGGAACTTTTTAGGAAACCTTTTTTTATGAGGAATGTATGGCCTGAAAACGCCATGCTGGCGAAGCGGATTGACGAGTCCACACTTTTAGAGGTGGCGTTCGGGGCTCATGGTAGCGGCTTTGTTATCCCTTAGTCGCCTTTTACGACGCCCATAGGGTGGTGGTATTCTAAAGCCACACCACGTCGCCAATTAACCATGTAGTGATCTATAAATATATTTCTTACCTTTGCCTTCTCTAATGTTTCTTCATAAGAAGCTACCTTCTGTTTCAACTGCCTGATGAGATCCTGAACATTCTCAGGATTTACCGAGCGAGTTGCCAAGGACTCCTTCGAACATTCCAATTCCTTCCTTAAATCCTCCAGAAATGTCTTATTACGATCTATTTTTACTTGTAACTTCACGTTTTTCTGCTTTAGCTTCAATATTTCATACTCTTCCTCCAGTTTTGTTGAAGTTTCTCTTGAATGTTGAAGGGATAGTGCAATGGGATCAATGTTTTGTATCAAGTCTTGGGTCAGAGCAAGCCGCTGGAGCAACTGCTGGCATTTTTGTGGCAACATGTCTATGGATACATTCAGTTTTGATAAACTCTCCGTTGTGAGGTTGGCTATAATATTCAGAAATGGCTAGATTTAAGAATTTACAGAAAAAAAATGTATAATAAATCAATATCATCCTATAACATGCCACTACAGGATAAAGATCTCTCCTTACAATCATGATGAGAGTATTGGATCATAATCCATCGTGTCCAGTGCTAAATGCTCCAGCAGTAAGCACTCCTGTTTGGTCCAGTGTGGATTGATGGAAAATTCATAAATTTCGAAAATGAATACCTGTGGGGCCTATTATGAGTTATAATTGTCAGTCACTTTACACCGAGAATTGATTTGCCTTGCACTTTCATATTTTGAACACATTAGAAACAATCTTTGTAGAAAGCTATCCTACACTAGATTACAAAAAACTTGGCTATTAAAAATAAACAAATTAAGAAAAATCTTTCAGTTCTTTTAATCCATGTCAACAAGGAGAAAGGGCAGAATCTGCTATTTTCTTTTTTATAAAGCACCTAATTCACTATGTGAGCACTAGCAAGTTAATATAGTTTGATTAAGTACCTTTCTCACTTCAACTAATATGCCACGTAATGGGTGGAATTTTGTAAGGTGCTTCATAACTAGGAACTGTGTGTAGGAATTGTGAAAAAATAAAAACTGATTTAATCATTATGAAACATTTTGAGGTATTTTATTTTTTCCCATATTTCGAGTTTGAATCACATAGTTTAAATACAAGGAAATTTATCATTATAATAAGATAATTATAAATACAAGTGATAATCACCTGTGGTATTGTGATAAGGAATAAATATATTTTATTTCTTCGTACTTTTCTTTCTAATAAATATTTGGAACAGTAGTCCTTTCAAAAGAGATTATAAATAAGTTAAAATTAAATTAAAACTCACCTGTATTTAGCAGATACTGGTATTAGAGTAATGAAAGAAAGATTAATTTGATTAAAAAGTAAATTACCAAACAAAAACAATCTAATTATCTAAGGTAGAAAACTTGACAATGCTCTCAATTTTCTTAGCAACATTAAGCAATAGTTCCTCTGACATATGAGGTCCCATCAGTTGCAAAGATAGAGGCAGCTTGCTCTTCGACAGACGAATTGGTATAGAGATTGCTGGAATTCCTGACATATTTGCTGGTTGTGTACAATAATCTTGTAAGGCACACTGGTCTCTGTTATGTTTAGAAGTAAATTCTTTAAATAATGGTGCATCCGTTAATGTAGTTGGTGTTAAAAGCAAATCTACTTTGTCATCCCCATAGAAAACATTTTTAAAATCATTAGAGATTAATCGGCGTAATTTTAACGCTCTTAGGAAGTATTTCTCATAGTTTCGTGTTAGTAAGAAGTAGTTGCCAGAGAAGATTCTTGATCTCACAACGTCGTTAAAGCCTTTAGATCGTGATGAGGCATACAATTCTTCCGTTGAGTAGTCTTCATCAGTCCGCAGACCATATTCTAAGCCATCATACCTAGCCATGTTGCTGGCGACCTCACATTGATTTAAAATTGAATAGACCGCTATGGAAATTGAAGTGTGCGGCAGTGAGACTGTTTTAACTATGGCCTTTTCATTTTCTAGCAAATCTACAACATATTTCCAAGTCTCTATAACTTCATTGCTCATTCCTTCACAATGATATTCTTTAGGAATGCCTATTCTGACTTTCAATAATAAAAAATCTTGTTTTAATTTAATGGGCTTATAGTCTGTTTTAATTATTGTTGAATCTAAATCATCTGGACCAGCAATGGAATTTAAAACAGTAACAGCATCGTCTACATTTCTAGTTAATATTCCAGGCACATCCATTGAATTTACTAAAGGTATAAGGCCGTATCTTGAAACTAGGCCATATGTGGGCTTCAAGCCAACTATACCACATAAAGCCGCAGGATTCCTTGTCGATCCACCTGTATCTGAGCCAATAGCAGCAACACAAGCCCCTGAACTGACTGCTACAGCGCTTCCACCAGAACTTCCTCCTGGGATTCTCCAGTTATCCTTATCATAACCCCAAGGGTTTCTAGTTGGGCCAAAAATCGAGTCTACGGTGCCTGAACCCATCGCAAACTCGTCTAAATTACATTTGCCAATGAGACATGCGCCGGCGTCTCTCAATCTAGAGAAGACTGTAGCGTCGTAGGTTGGTACGAAATTTTTAAGCATGTTAGAAGCACACGTCGTTGGTATATTATTCGTACAGAAGTTATCCTTAATTCCTATGGTAACGCCATCTAGAGACTTCGTTTTTTTCTCAATATAGAACCTTTTCTCGCTCTCAATTGCATGACTTTCCGCTAAATCTTCGGTGAGAGTGACGAAAGCGTTCAATTCGTTACTTTGTTTTGCTTTTTGTAGACACAAATCCACGAAACTTGTCGGCGTCAGAAGTTTCTCAAGATAAGCTTTGTGAATCTCTTTTATTGTATAAGTTGTTAGTTTATTCATTATTCGTATTAAAAAAAATATTTAGAAAATATTAAATATAAAACGTTTTAGGTTATAAACAGAACTGACAGTAAGATACTAAGCGCCCAAATGAAATACGTGCAAGAATCACAATTCTGTTTATGATAAAAGCGCGTACCTACCTACTTAAATTATCCCTATTAACTAAATGAAGTTTACCTATCGCTAAATTCTCCTGTTTCTCCCTTCGCAATATGTCTTCTCTCAATTTTAAATGCTCATCAATGTTATTTTGATCGGACTTCATTTTTACTGTGATAATATACTACCTGAGAACTAGATTAGATAATAAAATTCTTCAACGATGATCTGAAATTTGAATGTTTTGTTTGACGTTTTTACGATGATTGCGCCATCTAGTGACGTTGCTTTCAAAAACGTGAAGCATCACTTTTTGAAAATGTCATCACAGACGTTGTAAACGGGCGTAGCCACAGTGGGGCAGGTTGGAACGTTGGCCACCCCCACCGGCATAGGTAACATTTTTTTTTCGGAATGGCTAAATTCTTCTGGCCCTAATGGCCTTTCAAGAGTCAACGGCGGGGTCATTCCTATTGGGGACATAGGTTAGGCTGTCAATTACTAGGGAGTTGGGATGGTAAGTAACTCTGTCGTAGCAGCGTCGGGCGGAGTCTTTCACGTATTTGACAATGGAGGAAGTTCCAAATCCTTGTAGAGGTCGACATTGCGAGAGTACCTACCGTAAGCCAGTATTTATCTATTTTGGAGGGTTTGGAGTATGTTAATATTTCGACGTTTTACTTCTTCCGCATAGGAGAGGATTGAGATGACCTAGTACAAATCGGCTCGATTTCGTTTCGACAGTTTGTAAGTGTTCTCGGATGGTCTAGGGTGACTCCAAGATATTTGGTCTTCCTAGCCCAAGGGATAGTTTAACCGAAAAGGGATATCGGGAATGGGGAAAGACGAGGCCTAGAGCTACGAGTGCCGTACATGGGAAAAGGGAAGCACATGGCTGCACTTTTCTCGGGGTTGACCTCAATCATCCGCCTCACAAACCATTCGCCTAGGGCGGTGACTGCGCGTTGGAGGCGTAGAGAGACACGCAGTAGGTTCCTATCTGAGGCGTAGAACGAGTAAGGCCTTCGCTACGTCGAAGAAGACAGTTATTGTCTTGAAGGGTTTGTTTTGGTCAGTCAGACCTATGATGATGTGCTCCGTTATTTGGTGCACCTGTTCGACACAAGAGTGATTGGCTCTAAAGCCGAACTATTTATCGATGAGTGGGCCTTTTAAGTTGATGTGACTCAATAGGCGAGAAAGGAGAATTCTTTCGTAGATTTTAGCCATTGTATGCAATAGGCTAATGGGTCTATAAGTAGGGGGTTCCGAACGATGTTTACCATATTTGGGGATGCCATAACGCTGGCAAGAGATGATGTTTCATTGCAGCATCGTAAATAGCCACAAGAAGTGCTAATAGTCCAGGCCGTCGGCCAGGCATTCAGCCTTCTCAATATCATCAAATGTGGGAAGGCTGTTCATTCTAGTCAGTGGGGGCATGTAGGCAGTATTGTCTGCTTTCATAGGTCGCGCCAACCGCCAGTAGGCTGTGTGTGATGGCCAGATCTCTAACAAAAGATTATTCCAACTCTCGTTTTTTAATTCAGCGATGTGATTATTTACGTCGCTCTGTAAAGCTCGCATCCTGCGCCTATTCTCTTCACAAGGGAAGAAGTCGTAAGCACAGATGGCTGCGTTCTTGGCTCTTATCAGTTCCCTTATGTTCACGGGCAACTTTCATCGGCGATCATTCTCCGCTGTGGGACCCGCCTAGAAAAGCTTTGGATTATATCTCATCCTCTCCGAGTTGGTATTGGAGGCCGCGGACGACAAGACAGAGGCGTTTCTCCTCCTCCGTTGCGTGGGTACGTGTGAAAGGAGATTTTCTCCTTAAATAGGTGAGGGATCTGTAGTCCTTGGCACTGGGGACCTTAATTTTAATAGCGACACCAGTGTTAGTCGCACTGGCGAAGTTACTTCTAAAGGAATCCAAAGCAGCGCGGACGTTGCTCCAGCGGGCTTTGTCCTGAATAAAGACCGGGGGAGGAGGCTTTTCCTTGCGGGGGCCGCTGGGGATGAAACGACCTGGTAGGGCTGAGAGGCCGGGCAAGGTTGGGCATTTCGGTCTGGTTTTGCGGACTTTGATGGGGCAGAGGGAGTGAGCGAGGACTTTATACTCCTCTTCCTCTTGGGGCCAATAACGGTGAACCCGTTGTCAAAGCTCTCTGATTCAGACTCAGAAGATCAATCGGAGGAGGGTTGGACTATGTCCATATCCTCTTGCGAGACCTGAGTGGAGCAAGTTTCCTCCTAGGAATCGAAATCGAGCGAGGTAGGGCTCTCGGTGTGAACCATATGTTCTACCGGAGTAGGAGTCATTGTTTTGAATAAGTAACAATCTGCATTAGACTATCTCTATCTAAATTATGAGAAAATTATTTGCAGGGTGGGCCCTACATATAATCCTGTCTACACCCTTCAACGTAAATGATGAAGTGATGATACATACATGTCCTTTTTATTAATATATTACCCGTTACTAGATTGTCAGACCACTATTTAGACTGCTAAATTGATAATAGTACCACATGAACACAGAAATACCACATTTGGATTGTCAACGACTAAATTCACCACGTTTTAGAACACAGTCAAATGAATTCCAAAACGTGTGAAATTAACTTTTTCACAATTTAAATTTGATGGATCCTTCCTTGTCTTAATAATATAGGCTGTGCCAAATTGGGCGCCGAATTTAAATTTCTCGCCATTTTTTTTGTTTGGCGGTTGGCAACACTGGTTTGTTTATAGATGTCACATATTACTATGACAGTTGCAATTAGTCAACATGGAACGCTATACGAAAGAGCATAGCAATATGATTTTTAGAGCAGTATGAAGTGGACCATCATTTTCGCTGAAAAATCATTGTGACGAGGGCCATTTCCTTCTTGACGGATACGTCAATAAGCAAACTTGATGTATCTGGGGCTTGAAGAATCCTCATGAGATTCATGAAAAACGGATGCATCCTCAAAGAATTACAATTTGGTGCGACTTTTGGTTCGGAGGGATCATAGGGCAATTTTTTTAGGTAGGCACAGAGAGGTATTGGAACATATTACAGGAGTTTTTTTGACACCATTTGGAAGATAATATGGACCTAGATCACCTGTGCCTGTGTTTCCAACAGGACGGTATCACATGTCACACAGCCGAAGTTACAATGACTTTATTTTTTTTTCTAAATTAAACCGGCCCTCAATCTGGGACAGCCATTACAAAAAGAGATGCGGCATAATATGTAAAAAGAACAACTATCATGCGCTTTGGAACTCAGTTCTACTGTCATGATTTTTTTGACAATTTTACTTTCTCTTTCTCACATCAATCAAAATTATTATTGGAAATGTACATTTTCCCCATTGATATTTTTATTGCTTTAATTGCAAATAATAAGTAAGCTAATTAATTAAAGCTATACTACACTTAGTTTAGGATATTGTTAACTATAAAATGTAATTATTAATTCTCATTTAATTAATTGTATTTTATATGATTAATAATATACATTAGAATGGCTCATTTACAATATATGCCAGGGGATGCTCGCCTTGTTGATCAATTGGTGTACGAATTGAAGTCTAAAGGGATATTCGATCAGGTAATTACCTATTTAATATATCGATTACTTATATTAATAATTAATATTCGGGTTCTTTTTAGCTCTGAATTGTCATGATATCATGACAATTTTGTATCACTTTGGTAATACTCTTATACGGTCACCGTCGTGTATATTATTTAAATGTATATTTCAATTATGTATATAAGTTTCTTCTGGCCTAGAAGTATTTATTGTCAACTTACATTTGTGCAGTTGTAAATTGATTTTGCTAATACAATAGTTGATTTTTATTAGTATACAACCACATAGTTTTACGACTTAAGAACTAGAAAAGAAAATAAATCCATATTCTTGATGTCTATTAAAAATAAACCACTTTTATTTTATAACTCTAAAACATTAACAATTAGCAGAAGGCTTTCCTCATATATTTACAGGATGTCTTGATTGTCCTTAGTTACTCACTGTGCTTCCATTTCATGAGCCCGCTAAATGTATACATGTTACACTGGCACACATTCATGAAACCTCTCATTCCAATTACACATGCACCTCCATGCTTACTATAATTGCTTGCTCATTTAATAGAAAATACTCATACAGATTCATTCTTGCTTTCTAGCAACGCTTTTGACAATACAATTTCTCTTCTATTTTTTCAGGTGTATTTTTCCTTTACATGTTGTTGGTTTTTTTTATTATAATAATGTTTAGGCCTTTTATATAATACATATTTGTGGAGATTTTAAATGGCTTGTTATATTGTTAACACGTAGTAATGTTCTTTAAAAATAAATAAATTAAGAGTCAGAGTCTACAAACACCACTATACACACAAGCACAATTCCACACATACTTATACCAACTGCACTCAAACTACAAACATACATAGTCATTCACAATTAACTGTAGCTGAGAGTATTGCCATTGAGCCATTTGATTAACGGCTATGAATGAAGTATGCGCCATTGCCCTTCATGGTAGTGTAATACATAGTAATGAAATTAGCTAGAGACTATTAAAAAAAGAACTGTTTTGGGGAAAATATGAAGTCGAAAAACGGGAAAGAAGTCATAGAACAAAAGTTGTTGGTTTTAATAACAGAAATTCATTATTAACAGGGTATGCACCCTTTATTATTTATATTTTTTTATTTAATCATCTTAATAAGTGATATTATCTAAACAAACCTTATTGTCAATTTTAATTTTTTAATGAAATTGTTAAAGGATATCATAATTTATATTACTTTTCCTTAAAATTAGATGTTACTGCATGTTTTTTTTAAACATAATCATGTTTAAACAAAAAAATTTTAGGTTAGAAAATTCTAATCAACATTAAATCTATACTGACAATTTGTTAAGACATTGACATCGTTAACACAGTAGAGGTATCCTTTTCCAATTTTGACTTCTAAACCTTAAAACTCAGGCTTTTTTTCAGAAATTTTTTAGAAAAACTTTTTGGTATTTCTCTACTCTGTGTTTATCAGTTTTGCCCATTCATTCTAGACCCGCTATTCATTGCCTGTGTTATTGCCTATTAGTCTAGACGACTAAAGGATAACTAACGGCTATCACAAACTCTAAGGAACTACACCATCTATAAAAGAGTGACTTACCAAGATAATGAGCACATCCATTGTGTACAAGACAATGTGCATGAAGAAGCCCATTTCTAGCAGTCAATATTAAGGGCTGGTTACTGTTACGGTCTTTGCAAAATAAAGATTTCATTTATTTAACATACACAATCATTGTATTTCAGTTCCGTAAAGAATGCATAGCAGATGTGGACACTCGCCCTGCATACCAGAATCTTCGTCAGCGCGTCGAGAGCTCTGTCGGCACATTCCTGTCGCGACAAGTGTGGAAACCAGACTTGAACAAGAATCAACTACGCGAGAAACTCAGGAAACACATATTAGAGTAAGTAAAACATGTGGAAAAGTGAATAATTGTGGTAGTAGATAAATAATATGCAACATTATTTGAGAAAACGGATTTCAATGTCTGTACAATTAGTACAATTTAGTACAATCTAAAAAAAGCGGAATATTGTTTATTGCTTTGATCATATACAATTTTTTTTTTTTCAATTTTGAGCAGATACTCAAAAAATTGACAATAGTCATATAAAAATCAGATGTTAAAATATGTCCCAATTTAAACCCAATCTTGAAACAATTAAATTTTAAGTCAATAAATCTTAATCAAAGTTTTCATCTCTCGCAGAAGATTACCGTAAAATATATGACTTGTATTGATGATTGTATATGACTTGATGAAAATATATGAGCAGCGAAAAATCCTATAAGGGCAGCAAATTATTATCAGCAAAACCAGCATTTTTGAACAAGTTAATTATTTTAAATTACTAAGATTGTCATCACCAAGTCAACTCTGTGGGACTGCTATTCCTTTATTGTCACCAGAGAACCTGAAACTAACCCACCTTTAAATTTGCTGCTGTCGATTTGATGCCCTACTCAGTGTTTTCTGTTACTCATTTAATTATATCTTTAGTATTTCTACCAAATATTTTATCACAGAAACTCACAGAACATTGTCTCTTTTGCAGTGGCAACTATTTAGAGCAAGGCGTTGAAAGAATTGTAGATCAAGTCGTCAATCCTAAAGTAGCTTCCGTTTTCATACCTCAAGTAGAGGATCTTGTGTATAACTACTTAGGTATAACTAGAAAAAAGTCTGTTCCTGCTGCAGAAAGTTCAAATGAAAAACCCAATGCTCAAGACTTGTTGCCAACAGATTTAGAAGCTGTTAGCCCTGGGTCTGTTAAGAGCAATGATGACAAAGATGAAGTTATGGAACTTGATAATGACACGAAAACAGCAGAAGATTCAAAAATGGAAGTTGACCAAGATGAGAAATCCAAAGAACTTAAAGAAAACAGCACAGCACAGACTGCATATAAATCTGACGACACTCAAACGTCAGGAATCAATGATTTGACTTTCCAGGATTCTGAGATTAGTATAGATAAGAGTAATATTCCACTACCGTCAGAAGAGATAAAACTTGAGAGCATACCTCCCCCAGAAAACAGTCCACCAAAAGTAGAATTGGAAAAGATAGAATTACCAAAGGACCTCAAATCTACAGATATACCCTTACCAGATGAATTACCTAAAAACGAAAAAGATGTTTTCAAACCTATAATTAGTGACAATGATGATTCAAGTTCTGATTCGTCATTGAGAAGAAATATGTCACCTTTAACTCCAGTAAGGAATTTCGATAATGAAAATTCTTATGACGCTCAACAAGCCTTCGAAAACGACTCGGGAGATAATAAAAGTGAACTTAAAGAACCTAGCACATTTAGGTTCACAATTGAGTCAAAATCTACGGAAAATAGTTCCGATGCAGTCAAAATAGAGAAATCAGAAAAGAAAGACGAATCCAACCTTGTGTATCAGTTCAACAATCAAATCAATATCAACAGTTTCAACACACCCCTGTACGAGGACAGTTCAAATAGTAATAACTTGCAAATTGATTATGAAAGTGATGCTAACAGTAAAACAAACATAGAAACTAAAACTTCAGAAGTAGATCAGAATTCGAGGGAATCTAAAAAAGATCCGAAAGAAGAAAAAGATAAGAAAAGTAGCCACAAAAGTTCGCACAGGTCAAGAGATTCCCACAGATATGGCTCTAGTAGCAAAGACAGACGATCAGACTCGAAACACTCAAGTTCCCGTGACAGGAAAGACTCTAAAGATAAGAAGTCTTCTAAAGAGGACAAACCTAAGTCCAGCCACACAGAGAGACCAAGAAACAGGAGCGATAAAAAAGATAGTAGGGACTCTTCTAAACATAGTAGCTCTCATAGAGGTTCTACCCATAAGGATTCTAAGTCTCACAAAAGCTCTACTTCAAGCAAACATTCGAGTACAAGTAAACAGTCTGATGATAAAAAACCATCATCTTCAAGTAATAAAGACAAGTCAGATAAAAGTTCTAAAGATCACAAATCTTCACGAGATTCAAAGTCCCATCGTTCTGATAAAGACAGAAAAAGTAGTAGCAGCAGCAAAAGCAAAGGTGAGGGGAAAGAAAGAGAGAAGAAGGAAAAGAAAGAGAAAGATGATCATTACAGTGTATCAGGGAGAGGCAACCATAACCGACGATCTACCGACAGAGACTCTAATGATGGTAGCTCATCATCTAAGGGTTCAAATAACCAGCCCAGTTCCAAAACATCGGAAAATAAAAGAGAGAACAAAGGCAGTAATTCGAAATTAGAGAACACATCGCCAAGTAGCGATTCTACAAATCCAAGTGACAAAGACCATGTCGTAAATGAAGTAAAAACAGCCTCGAGTTCTCAGCCTGCTGTTAAACCTATTGTTAGAGTAGACACTCATTTAGAAACGCCTTTCTCGCCACCGCCGCGTCTTGCCTTTGTACCGGACGTGACGTTAAAAAAGCCAAAAATCGCTGCCAATTTGGAAGAAGCGAAAAGATTTATGAAAATGCGAAAATTCTTAGACGAAGAACAGAAAAGAATGAATCAAGAAGCTGCATTGCTATTAGAATTCCAAGCGAATGTGAGGCCAAGTCTGAGTCAAGTTTACTCAAGTATTCCTGGGCCAGAGTTGGAATTCGCTTGTGAGAATCACATTGTATCAACTCCCCAAACAATGGTAGACAATCAAGTTCGATCAGCTTCACAAAATAATGACGATCAATCAGTCTCGAATTTAGTGGTGGAAAACAAAGAAACAGTATCAACTTTACAGACGACAGTAGAAGATGTTGAAATTCAACCAACCACAATATCTGTAGTACAAAGCAATGAAACTGAATCACTATTGGTTATAAATGGGAATAATATTCAGTCAGCCTCACAGGTAGTGCTAGAAATTGATGAAGATCAATTAGTTCAAGCAGAAAATAATGAGATTGAATCAGACCTACAACTTGTAACATACAACAGTGAATCTGAATTAAACCTAAAGTTAAATATGGTTCAAGAGAATAAACATGAGACGAATTTGTCGGATGTTGGAAACAAACCAACTCTTTACGAAACTTTAGAGCAACAAATAGAATCTATGGATAAAAACAATGTTGTTACTGGAATTTGTTCTAATGTTGAAGAAATTTCAACAGAAATATTTGGCATCAATGATAATTCAAATGCTGGTAATAGCTCATTAATTGAAAAAGATGAAACAAATCTTAACACAAAAGTTGAGAGAAGTGAAGTTACAAAAGACAAAGAACCTAATGTGGTTATACAAAACATTGAAGCCAATACAAACCATGCAGAGTACTTTGAAATTACAATTATTACGGAAAAATTGAGCGGAAGCGACGACGACGACGTGGATTCAATTATAACGGCATCTCTCAAAAGCAATTATAGCGAGAACGCTTTAAAATATTTCGGAGAAGAAGAAAAGTACAATGCCGAGTTGGAAAAGGAGAAATTCTGCCAATTCTTTAAAACATTCTCTACTAATACATGTACCGACAAACTGTATGTGTTAAACTGTGATCCGTATGAGGAGAAATTAATAAAAGAAGCATCAGCGAATTTCGGACAATTTGAAATTGTCAATTACCACAAAAATGGTCATTTCAAATTAGCAAAGAATATTGTGAAAGACGTGAATTTGACGACAGAGATAACATTACCTATTGAGAAGGCAGATTTACATGAAACCGATCCCTATGTGTCAAATTCGGCAATGTTTAGTCCCGTTAAATCGGATTGCTCATTTGAACTCTCAAGTGACTATGCTGCTAAATTAGAAGAGATGGTAAATAAGACATCTCGACAAGAAATAATGGAGATTATACTCGGCGGGTATATGCAAGATGACTCGCCAACTAAAATGCCTAAAATTGGATACTGTACAGAGTCACATATAGAAAGTGATGCAGAAAATACTTTAAAAAGAAAGTTCAGTGACGTGGACAGCTCAGAGAATAATAACAGGAAAATTTTGACGCCGAATAAGATTAGGAAGTTGAGTGAATCTGACCAGATATCATCTACAACTGAAGGTAAGATTTCTAAAAAAAAAGACCTTTTCTTTAATACCATACCAAAATTGTAATATAAATAGTCTGGCGATAAAAATCTTAAGCTTTTAACACTTATTTAATAACGAACTCGATGATTTATATTTTTCTGAAACTGAAACAAATACAGAAAGAAATTAAGGCTATGGTTCTTATAGCATCTAATTTTTATAGATATTTAGTTGTTATAAGCATGATTATTATAACTTTTTAATGTCTTTAAAGTCGGGTTATTAATTTTTAAACAGTTTATGGGAAATAGGTAGTATAATGGGATAAAGGAAATTATGTATTTGAATGTGTATTATTTCAGAAAAAGAAGTGATTACAGACATAAATAAGATTTCAAATAACACATGCTCCAGATATTTGGGGAAGGCAAGAAGGGTCGGTTTGTCCAGATCTCCTCGCAAATCTAGTGAGTTTATTATTATTTATGTTGTTATCATTTATTTACAATAATAATAATATCACAGCACTTCAGTATTTATAAGACTTCACTTTTGTATTCACTTTAATATCCTATACTAAACTACTCATATCATTGGCATAACTATAGTACGTTAGTGTTAATAATGCAATGAGTCATCACTAGTAACCGCTATGAACTATTATTATTTTTGATAGTGTATATTTTGGCCTCCATAATACATTTTTTGAAAGCTGTTAATTTTTTTCTTTTCAGCTTTACCCAACAGTCCATCAAGTGACAAATCAGTAGAGAATTACGATAACAATGCTCAAGTGAAATCAACTACACCTAATGGTAAAATGAGAAGCACTCAGAGAAGCAAAGTGCAGAGATATGACACATCGGACTTGTATAAACCGAAACTACACTATTTGTCCCGGAGAAATAATATTAGTTAGAGGGGTAAGAGTATCATTATTATCCATCTTTCCAAGGCTAGGCTTCCTATATTAGGTCTTCTAGACATCTAAATCAGGTACCTTCTTCAAGTAATGCATTTTCCGGTATCATTATTATCATACCCTACAATTATACATTCAATTTAAAAACTTGTATGTTAAACATTAACAGTTTAAATAACGTTTTGTTATCTTCGTCTAATTATATTATTTAAACATATATTTAATATAATTTTTCTTATATAGTGCCCCACCTACTAGTGATGGGTAACTTCGGATTCAATGAATCAAAAGATCCGAAACCGCCAGCGGAGTCGAAACTCTTAATGATTCCGGCTAACTGTTATCGACTCCGCGGATTCCTTTCATTTTTGGATTGCTGAGTTACATGAACGAGTATGATGCAAAGTGAATGAGTCGCTCTCAGGCTGTTATAAAATATAAGTAGGTGAATCAAAGGAGTCGGATTCGCAAGTGGAGCCGGATTAAGTGAGCCAAAACACTCCGAGGAGTCGTGAATACTCACGACTACCATCGACCAACTAATAGTTGGTTAAAAGAGCAAAAAAATATCCATTTTTCCCACCTACAAGTTGGCCCATAGGTCAGAAAGAACCTTTACAATTTACCTTATGAAAAAACTTTAGCTTTGTTTAAAAGGCCTTTGGAAATGGCCATTTTGAAAAACAACTTATTTTTTTAAATATCCTAAAGAATTTTTCACAAGTTTTCTTGTAAGTTTTTAAACTTTTCTTAAGTAAGAAATGAAAAAAATAAATTTCTACATTGTGGATAACTTTTTTTCAGGTCTGGCGTTATAAAATAACATGGCCATCTTACATGATATGGATATTTATTTTGTAACATATAATAAAGCAATATAATGCACATTTGCAGAGAAGTGCAAACTGCACTTTGATAGTGCAAACCTTTATACATTTATGTGATATTGATTGACATTTGGAAATATCGTAGCCAAACCGTGGCAGATAGCATTATGTTTACCCCACATCTATTTATATAGAGTTAGATAACGCAAGCTGTCTATCGTTGCGGGCCCCAAGTTGGCGCTAAGCTAAGTGACTCGTTCAGTCGTTAAAAAACTCAAAAAATGCCCAATTGAGCTATAATCAATTGTAATGCTGTGTCTTTTCATTGGCTAGTGGTTTCTCATCACTACAATTTACTCGTAACGTCACATGCTTGGTTTCCATACAATTTCACGAACTTGCGTTGTCTAATGTATATGGTTTATCCAAATTCATTCGAGTAAAACCGCATCAACTATTAGTTATTAAATAATATCTACAAATTAATTCTATTGTTCTAAGAAATATGGTTCTAATAGAAAATCTATTGTAGCTGTGTTGTGAATTATTGAATTCAATATAAATATGTATGCAAATCATTTATTAGATCTGGTGCATATTCATTTTTTGTTTTCTTTATAATGGGGTATTTGACAATACGTATTGGTATTTACAATAAAAACTCAATTTATATTGGTTTTTATTTATAAAAATATTTAACGTAATCTTGAAGTTTTAAAAATTGTCATAAAAATTGTTTTGAAAGTGTTTTAAACGTAATCTTTTTCTTGTCTTTTTAGTCATGTGACAAAATGTTAGCTGTGACGTCATGTAATTTTTATATGCCATTCCAATTTTTGCTATATAGCAGTAATTGGATTTGAATAGATTGTGATTCATACTGCAACAAAATTGAGCGTCTAGGTTTTGCCCTTATATACTTTAAGAATGACATCACAGCAAACAAGTCATGGCTGCTAGCGTTTTCATGACGCTCTAAAAAAAAAATCAATAATGACTGTTTTTGGCTATTTATTAACCTCAATAAATGGAAAAAAAAAGTATATACAGATTATTATTATACCTACAACATGAAACTGAAATAAGGCAAAAGCTGACAATTGGCTGTTCAGCATAGAAAGTAGAATCGATGGCACCAGTTTTTTTTATAACTTATTGTTAATATCTATATCTTTTAATGTACGCGCAGTACGCAATCAATGCGGTGCCGTGCCGTCGCCCGGTCATTACCCCGGTACCCCCTAATGAAAACTACGAACGTTTTAGATAAAACAACAAAATTTCATATTTTTTTATGGACGAAGGCGGCAGACGAGTATACAGTAAACCTGATGCTAAGTGGATACTGTCGCCCCGGATGCGCTGCCTACCTTTGGAGATATAGAAATGTATTTGGAGAAAGAGTTGGAAAAATGGGAAGGGATAGTATGGGACAGCTCTGGCACATCTCACCCACTACCAAAACACGTACGTACATTAGGGAAATAAGATAAAGTGAGAAATACAGTACATTTTAGGGTAGTCTTCTGTGTTGTTGGATTGCACCGTGCACCCCCCCCCCCCCCCCTCAGAAACAGTTTGTTACTTTCGATTTGTACCCTAAAATAAGTTTATTCGCTGGAATTATGTATTTTAAAATAGTTGACGGCTTCGATTTCAAAATTTGCATTTATTTTGCAGGTTAAAATAAATTTGTATGATTTAGTTGGTATTTTTTGTTGCTGTTGTATATTATTTAATATTTAATGAATGTTCTGTTACCAGTTTTAATAAATGCTTTGTTTGTGATACACTTCCTGTAGTAATTGATGTGTTTATATCTGAAACATTTATATGCACCGTGTTATTTGATATTATAATAAAGCATTATCTACTAACAAAGAATTCTATTTATTTGACCATATTAGGGCTTTGCAACTGGTTTTCCAATTGCCGGAGGTAAACCAAGTGAATCGGAGAAAACCGGTGAGCCCCCAAATAACAGAATTTAGTCTTCTGTGAGAGAGGGGTAACGTGGCCAGTCGAGTGCGCCCAGCGGTTGTGGGAATGCACTATGCCTACACTCTCGCTCTACCAAATTTCATTTTCAATGTTTTTCATTCTGGACTGATGTTGGCATGTATCGTATATATCGCAAGGTGACTGACATCCACATACCAATAGTGAGATGTAAGTTTTTATTTTTTATGAGTAAGACTTAAGATTGCCACTTGAATATTTTCTCCATAAATTAAAACGAGAAATTATTAAATGTGCAGCAAATAGATGGTAACAAAGGTGGATTTGTTTTAAGTTCTTTGGTGAGAATGAATTATTTATTTCAGTTACGTTGACATTAGATATGTAAAATTGCAATGTGGATGATATTCTTATCTGTTTTTTCCTTACCACCCAAAGGTTGCCTGGAAAAGATTGCTTTGGTGATAAGGCCGCCTGGTCTACTATTGGTCTTACTTGTCTGTTTATAACATATCAATGGTTAAAAATTCAATTGGCGTAAGGGATAAATCACGGTAGAAATGTTTAACTCTCATTAGCTAATAATTTTTCAATTATTTAGCGCCTAAAAACAGCATTTATGAATATGATTCTAATAAATAGTTAAATAAAAAAGTTAGTCATTTAAACCACTCTTTTATCCCTTACGCCAAATTGAATTTTTAACCATTGATATGTTGGTGTACATTAAAGAGTTATCTATCAATCTAATAAAGAAGTAGGAGTCCTGCGGACAATCAATTTGTAGATGACATTCTTAGTAATCATTGACCTAATATCAAAATAAGTCAATGTTAATAATATAAAATGATTTATTTGAATTGTTCAAAAATAAGTTGCTTTGTTGATCAGGAGTTGCTTAATATTTCCTTTAATATTTTTTTTTGCTCCTTTTAAATACAAGGCAATTAAAACCAGCGTTATTTTTAAACAAATAAGTATTTAATTAAACAAATGTACAATATCTAGTTGAGATGGTATTTAACACAATATGCTGGAGACAATAAATAGGTGAATATCATGGCTTCATTTAGTCATAATTTCATTATAAAATAACATGTATGACTATAATATCAGTATTATTTTTGTCTTTAGAAAATATGGCTTTGTACTATTACAAATTATACCTGGCTACAGCAAAGACAAAAGAGTAATGTTTTATAATACAATACATGTCATATATGCATTGCTTCAGGTTCATAAAAATTGATATCCCCCTTTAAAAGAACTGCAGGGACAAACATTAAGTCATAACACAATTTAATATTAAAAATAAATTATAACAAATACAATTATAAAAGAAAATTTTACTAGAAGTAATAAAAAAAACATATTGTAACAAAATTACAAGGTTTATACTTATCATAGAAAAAATTCTACAAAATAAACTTCACTGGGGTTCCATTATCTATCAATGAATAATTATCATAATTACTCAGTTAGTATAGAACTTCACAACATGAATGATCTTTTTATAACAATGTTTTTAATTGATAGCATTTAATTGTTACTTTAGAAGCCAGTATCATGATGTATTGTATGATTATTATGATTATACATGTAGTGTATATACACTGTGGTTATCTCAGCAAGGTTATAACACTAACCTTTAAACTTAAACCCATTCTTAAGTACAAATCAGCCATTTTCCTAAAGACTTGATCGCTATTTAATTCTGAGCCTTCTGTAAACCTGCAGAATCCATAATTGGAGGCTGTTTTTTGACAAGACCAGATAATAAGGTCTTGATTTGAGCGATTGCTCGGCCTGGGTTTAAGCCTTTTGGGCATGTTTTAGTGCAGTTCATAATTGTGTGGCAACGATAGACTGAGTATGTGTCTTTGAGTTTTGAAAGACGTTTTTCAGTTGCTTCGTCACGGGAGTCTATGATCCACCTATAAGCCTGCATAAGTACAGCTGGGCCAAGGTATTTGTCGCCATTCCACCAATAAGATGGACAGCTAGTAGAGCAACACGCGCAAAGCACACATTCATATAAACCATCTAACTTTACTCTGTCTTCAACGTCTTGGAGTAACTGGGTCTCCTTACCTTTAGCGGTTTCTTTTTCACGCTGCAACCAAGGTTCAATAGACTGGTACTGGCGGTAGAAGTTCGTCAAATCCGGCACGAGATCCTTAACTACATACATATGCGGTAATGGATAGATTTTAGATGGCTTTGATAGGTTTTGGTCGATGTGACTAATACAGGCTAGTGTGTTGACACCGTCGATGTTCATAGCGCAAGACCCACATACGCCTTCACGGCAAGACCTTCTAAAAGTCAGGGTCGGATCCATTTCGTTTTTAATCTTCAATAATACGTCTAGAACCATTGGCGCGCAATCGTCTAAATCCACCTGGTAGTTTTGCGTGAACGGCTTTTTCTCTGGCTCATCGGGATTCCAGCGATAAACAGCAAAGGTTTTTACCCTTTTCCCCAATGCTGATGACGTAGCAAAAGTACGCAGCTGGCCGAAACACCCTGAAGTCAACCTAAGCAACGGCATTATGTAATGTTTTTATTCACGAAATCAACAATACTTTCTTCTTTCTATACACTAGACGTTAAGAATAGGGATTGTTTATGCGTCCCTGGACACTCGGAATTTTGTTTGGTTTCGAAAATTCACTAAAACAATGGTCCAGTCGATATGATACCTAAAAATAATATTTGTGCAAAATTTTGATTGATGAATGAAAGTTTGGTGTAGTGATGTTATAACATAACATATAACGTATAATGTAACACATTAAAAAATATAGTTCAATAGCATATTCCTAAGGAATAGAAGTGTTAAAACTAAAATAACGTATCGTAAAACATTAAAACTCAATTGCAGTTATGAAAACAATTCATTTCCGTATCATCTAAAAATTTAGTATTCTACAAAGCACATTACTTTTAAATACTTTTCATTATATTATTAATAGTTAAATAAAAAATATATTATTTTACCGTATTGTTTTCTTTGCCCTATGTACTTGTAATATAATATATACTATTATCTGTTGTACTACTAAAAAATCGCTATTAGTGGAGTTACACAATTTCATCATAACAATAGATGAATAATTAATGACATCACTAGATCATAAATTTGGTACAGATAAATTTTTGAAATATTATCACATTATTATTTCTTTTTCACCATTCATAAATTGGAAACAAAATTACCACTATGCTAATTTGCCGCAACATTATTTAATTACAAATAGAAAAATTATATAACGTTTGTTCTAAGCAAATAATACTGTTATTGCACTAATTAAATTTACATAATATAAATTATAAAAAAAAAATACAAATATTTTTATAGCAAGCAAATGTTATATTATAAGTTACCTAGTTAAAATAATAAATATTCTGTAAATACATGTACAACGGCATAATACACGTAATACTTACTTGTGGAAAATATTTGAAAATCGGCGGCAACATTTGTCATTTTTGACATTCGTGAAAAAAAACCTCAAAGAACAAAAACTATTAAGCATGTTTACAAAAAATAATTAGATATAAACAAACATGAAGAACGTGACTGCAATAAAATCTAAAGTTATAAATGAATCGCCGAAAACTCCTGGCGGTATAAGCAAGTCTCTGTTGACGCCATGTAGACGAGTTGGACTCTCTCGTAACTGGAAAAAAAGTTGTTTATCGCCTTTTATATCACCCTTGTCTAGTAGCTCTACTAATAATGTAGATAAAAATGAAAATAGGAAAGAAACGAGGAAAAGAAAAGAACGTACCAACGCGGAAGAACCAGAAGATGAATCGCCTCGAACACCAGTCAGCGAAGATGGTACGTTGGATATAGATGTAGACGATATTAATACAACGCCTCCTGTTAGTAAAAGTGATAATTTAAATAACACACCTTGTCGGAATGTTGTAATACCTCGTAAAAAAAAATCAAAAACTTTATTATCTGCTATAAACAATAGTAAAGAGAATTTTAGGGATAGCAAGGAAAAATCGATTGCTAAGGATGATATTAAACTCACAGATAATAATTCTCAAAAGAATCGCACGAGTGAAGTCATTGTTGATGTAGATTCAGTTACAGTAAAATGCACTGCGGGTGAATCAAATCTATGTAATAATCCTGATGAAATATGTCAATCTGCGTTAAAATCGCCCAGGGAAACAAAAATTGATGGAAATTGCAACTCAAATGCACAAGAAGTTGAAATAATTGAACATCCAACTAGTGAATTAGTAAATGAAAGTAAATCTGATTATACAAATAGAACAGACAAGCAGAAAAGCCCAAATGAATTAACAAAGGAATGTATAGTTGTCATACAAAGGAGACTGTTAAAGACTAAGAAAAAAGACAAAGAAGCAAGTAAAATAAATAAAAGTATTGAAGAAAATAAAACGGAAAGCACTAAACCAAAGTCACAAGAGCTTTTGGACTCAGATTCAGAGGATGTACCTCTTAATAAACTTAATAAATCACAAAACGAACAGAAAAACGAAAGGAGATTCTTAGATAATGGCATGAATTTTAAAGAGACTTCAAATAGAACAAAAGTTGCTAAACTTGATCCTAAAAACACAAATGGAAGTAAAGATTCATTTAAGGAGAAATCCAATAATAACAATAAATCAATAAATATTAGTAAAACAAAAATACAGAAAGAAATGTTGTCACAAGAATTTGAAGATGATGAAGATTTTGATTTTAACCCTAAAAGAACCATTGTAATAAGAAAATCTTACGATAAAGTTACTAAGCCTTTAAAAGCTAAGTCTACTGGTTCTATAACAGATAAAGATATTAATGACTTACGGGCTAGGTTAGAAGTGAAAAAGAAATTGCTTTTAGCTAAAGCGATGACTGACGATACAGAAGAATTAAGAGCATTAATAAAGAAATGGCAGAAAGGATGCCAGGATGCTTTAATGGAATTAATGGATTTAATGAAAATTAAATGTTCAGATAAACAAAATATGAGTTACTCAGAAATACTTCAAATGCTAAAAATTCCATCTTCTCTAGTCGGGTATGATTCAGAAAATGAATGTTTTAACACTCCAGATGACACTAGCATAATTTTATCTAATTTAAATGATTTGTAATTCCTACAATAAAATTATTAACTTACACCCTTTCTTTTTTAATAGTCTTTATGATAAAGGAAAATTACATATATTCTCCAGATACTCACAATATCCTGTAGAGGTCTTATGATCCTTGAGAGATAAGAGTATACCATTAAATTCTCTAGTCCTACCCCTCCCATTGAATGGAGAGTATGAGAGGATAAAAGTATTTCTTTATCTCATTATACTTCCCATCCTTCCCAATGAAGAATAGGATAAAAATATACAGAGAAAAGGTGGCAGATGAGCAAACATTCCACCTGGTGGTAAATGGATACTGTCATGTATGAACAGCTGTTATTTATTTCAACACCCCCGGATTTTTTATTATTCTCTACTCATGTTTAGTGTTGTAAAAATTAACACACCACTAATGAGTCTTAGACTCGAGCTTTTATCAAGGGTTTCAGTAAACTTAAAAATTCAGACTAAAATGGTCATGAGCTATAATAACACTGGAGTCTTCATTAGCACTCAGTCAAGCATTGAGTGAAAGATAAAAGTTGCAGGTCCACACTTTGTTTATTCCATATTTTCGAAATTTCTTTATGCAAACTCATAATTTAGTTTTCTTCTATGCTAGCCTCTCTCTATGCACTATTAGGTACATAGAATCTCACTTAACATTTACAGTTTGTCACACTGGTCAACCTCATGAGACATTCCACTGCTAAATGAGTATAGGTAATTATTACAATGACTAGACTGAAGTATCAGTCATACTTAACTTTCTGTGTAAATTGCAATTTCTCTATTTGTTTAGGATTAGAACAAGTTTCATATCAAAGTGAACAAGTCGCCAGTAACATACGAGGCGTATTCGAAAAGTAATGGCCGTTCGCTTATATTTCAAAACCGACAAGTCGTAACACGATTAAACTTGTGCATATCTGTACGTGCACTACTCGTGCAGCTATTTCAGGTGTTGTTTTGATTCAGTAGTCATTTGCCTATCTGTGCGTACAGTAAACAATGTCCGCGATAATCGTTGCTCCCGCCAGCTGTGAAGTTCGCGCTGTAATAAGATTTTTGTGTGCAAAAGGATCTTCAGCTGCTGAAATTCATCGAGAGTTATGCCTAGTTTATGGACCTACTGTAATGAATGAAGGAAAGGTTAGACAATGGTGTCGTGATTTCAAAACTGGACGAACAAATGTTCATGACGAAGAGCGGAGTGGTAGGCCCAGTATGCAAACCGATGAAATTGTTTCTCTGGTGGACCAAAAACTGCGATCTGATCGTCGGTTGACGATTAGTGCCCTGGCTGATGAATTTCCTCATAAACTAGGCATAACTATCGATGAATTTCAGCAGCTGAAGATCCTTTTGCACACAAAAATCTTATTACAGCGCGAACTTCACAGCTGGCGGGAGCAACGATTATCGCGGACATTGTTTACTGTACGCACAGATAGGCAAATGACTACTGAATCAAAACAACACCTGAAATAGCTGCACGAGTAGTGCACGTACAGATATGCACAAGTTTAAACGTGTTACGACTTGTCGATTTTGAAATATAAGCGAACGGCCCTTACTTTTCGAATACGCCTCGTATATATAATATACTTTTTATATATGGTTTATATATATGGTTATATATTATATACGAGTATATTTTATATCTGAATATATGGTGGTGAGCCTCAAAACAGGCTTATATCCAGCAATGGAGACAAATAATGATAGTAAAAAAACCTGTCCCCAATATGACTATACATAAAAAGATAACGAGTTTAGATTTTTCTGTCAGTACTTGTTATAAGCTACAGAGAAAAATAGAACAAAAGAAAAATATGCATTTAACATTTATTTACAAGCTACATAAGTAAATTATCTAATTAAAATCTGTGCGAACGAACAGGATTTTCGGGATCAAAAAGTTTTGGGTCTTTTAAAAATGCCTTGTCCTTGTAATAATAAGGCATGTAAGCGCAATTTTGGGCTTTTCTAATTTCAGCTTCAACCAGTGCTTGTTTTGTTTTACAAAGTCCAGTGATATGTCTTCCATAAATTCTTCCCGTATATGGGCTTTGAAATTGTGAAAGCAGCCTGTAGTTTTTGTAGTCAGGTGTGATTTTCAATTTGCAAAGAATACATTCTCTTCTCTCTTTTTTGAAGGGGTTTGTTATGTCGATTGGGGCATCGTCGGTTGGTTCCTTTGCCTCGCTGGAAGAAAGTCTGGCTGATGTTATTGCTCCATACGTATTGATAACTGAAATTAAAAATAAAGTTGTGAATTAGTTGTTTTTATAACACGTTTTTAATGCAAATTTGTGGATTACACTTACATAAATGGCGCGTTAATAATGTTTTCAACAGCGCCATGTCTTTAATTCAACAATCTTTTGGAAAAGAAATAATGGCAACAAAATAATATAACCTCAATTGCGCGACTTTTGACTTTACTGACTTGACAGATAGATAATTACAGATTGACGTATTGTTAGTATTTGCGTTTAGTTTTCTTATTATACAAGTGTTTTATAAAGCGATTTAAAGTGCTTTAAAGGGAAATGGTACACGTTGCAATATAATAGCCGCTAGACGCACTCGACTGGCCTCGTTACGTCTCTAGAAGACTACTTTGAAATGTTAGTACATTTCCTATTTTATCCTATTCCCCCAAATGTTTGTAAGTGTTTCGGTAGTGAGTGAGGTATACCACAGCCTTTTCTTCCATCCTATCCTAGAAAAACCGTTTCTTCAAATCCTTTTCTATATCTTCAAAAGCAGTTAGTTTATCCGGGGGTATGTCAACATTTGTCATTCTGGACTGAAGTTGACATGTACCACTGATAGCGTAGAGTAACAGTACCCATTTACCATGAGTTGTAAGTGGTGTATGCTCGTCTACCGCCTTCTTCCTATAAAAAAAGTGTAGGCTGTTCGCCCAATAGAATATTGTTACTTATATAGCATAGCATTTTAAGCTTAAATTATATTAAAAACATAAACAACATAAAAGTCAATGATTCACTTTAGGGTTGCCCTTAAATAACACCCCAGAGTTAATTATTAGTCATTATCCGTTCGTTTGCGGGCTGGGACAAAATCGTCCCAAGTGACAGCAGACCTATGATATCTGGTAAATAATTCCCCCGATGTCTACGGAGTTGAAATACACGTCGATCGCTTTTTAAAAAACGCTGAAAAGTTGTGTATGACATATTCGATAGTTATGGCACCAGTTGACGTTCAAACACCAGCTGTTTGATATTAATCGTGTGAATTATTTATGTTAATGGAAGTTATTGTGTTTTCGAGCTCACAGTGTTTATTTTGGTCCCTTTATTTTTTATTTTTGTCCCTAGCTTGGACAACAAAAAGATAACTACAAGTGAAAATACTTATTTTAAAAAGTGTATAAACAAGTACGAAGAGAATCAGTTACGTAGATTTTAATATTTTTGTAACAAAATACGATATACTCTAACTTGGATACTAACACGTAGTAAAAAGATGTTGAATTTTTAATTTGTGAATGTAGAAATGTTGTGCCTGTGAATGTAGAAAAGTGAGTAAAGTAATTATTTGCGAACATTTTCATGTATAGATCATTACGAAATATCATGTTTCGAGTTCACAAATCATAATTTTTCAAAAGTTATCGCCTAATTTCTCTACCTGTCGACGCCATTGTGACGTCATCTTTAGGGTTCATATAGACAGGGTAACTAAAGGTACTCCGTTTTCGGTATACATGAAAATGTTCGCAAATAATTACTTTACTTACTTTTCTCAGTCACAAGCACACAGCACTCGGAATAAATTAAAAATACAACATCTTTTTACTACATGTTAGTATCAAAGTTAGAGTATGTCGTATTTTGTTACAAAAATATTAAAATCTACGTAACTGATTCTTTTCGTACTTGTTTATACACTTTTTAAAATAAGTATTTTCACTTGTAGTTATCTTTTTGTTGTCCCAAGATAAGGACAAAGACTAAAAATATCAGTACCAAAATAAACACTGTGACATCGAAAACACAATAACTTTCATTAATTTATATAATTGGCACGATTATTATCAAACAGCTGGTGCTTCAACATAGACTTGTGCCATAACTATCGAAAATTTCATACACAACTTTTCAGCGTTCTTTAAAAAGAGATCGACGTGTATTTCAACTCCGTAGACATCGGGGGGATTTTTCGCCAGCTGTCATTGGTTAGCTGTCACTTGGGACGATTTTGTCCCAGCCCGCAAATGAGCGGCTAAATCTTACAACGTTAAATGTTGAATGTGAAATATTAAGTGACTAATATTGGATTTCCGTGTTCTTAATATCTTAGGAAAATAAGTCATTTGCGTTATTACAATACAACTTTCAGTTTAAAGACAATTAAAAACATACTTAGTGGTTTCACTTCAATTAGGTAATGAATGTCAATTAATAACGATCTATAGGAATATTACTTTGTTGAGTAATGTGCTAGGTACATTACACCAGATAGTATTTACAATTATTCGTATTTAATTTTGCCAAATTTCATTAAAATCGGTTTAGTAGTTTAGTCGTGAAGGAGTAACAAACAGACACACCTTCGGATAATATTAGTTTGGATAAATAAAGATTTTCTGATTGTGTACATTTTAATTAGCTAAATTTAAGTAAATTTTAGTGAAATAGTCTTTTTTTTTGTTTCATTTTATTTTAAGAATATATTTTTTATTCATATTGTGGTTTTATTTATTAACTGAGGAATGCCCGCTGCTTCATCTATAATCTTTATAATATATCTATAATAAAACATCTATTTTACGACACCCGTACCCTTTTAAGTGCATTCAGTTGTGTTCTTTGTATAGTGTTTGAAAGGGGCTTTACGATTGCATAACAAAACAAGTTTGTAGTGATACTGTTTTTATTTTAATAAGTCGTAAACACGACACATGGGAATTTTGCTTGCAATTATCAACAAAGCAGTTTTAACCGAAAATTCTCTTTTTATTTTTGTTTGCATTGTATCAGTTAGGATCAACAACTGGCGCTTCAACGGCAAACTTGTGTAAATATTTATCTTAGAATGAAATAAACAACGTTTCGTATGGATATAAAGAGAGACAGAAGTGTTTTTCAACTCCGTACTCAATGGGCTATATATACCCCACCCGCAGTCCTCGGCTAAATCACATTAGCATTTATAATATTAGTGTGCACCAGAACTAATTCCTTGCTTATCCTTGGAAGCGATAACGACACACTCTTTGTTTACATTTCGTCACAGCATTTTTTGTTAAAATCAAATCAAACTCACGCTAAATAAAAGGTATCAGTCAGCTGTCTCAGTTGTCAATCCGTCAGCCAGAGTTGCCAACCTAGTCCTAGAGATAAACTACATATAAGCTTAAAAGAACTGTAGAAAACTGTAAACGTTAAAAATCTAAAAATTTAAATAAACAAATAACAAAGTGAAATTAGGTTCACCCATTCGATATATTGAATAAAAAAACATCGATACATCGAATATATTAAAGCGTTAGAAATATATCGGTTGAATTCGATACATTGGTACTATAAATCGAGTGTTTTTAATACATCGATGTATATTGTCCATCCCTACAGGAAAGTGATATTATATCGTTTGACATCGGACTTTTTTGTAACGGTGGCAAATTGAAATTAAAAGATTAAGTTAAAAGGTTTCTTTTTATTTTTTTAAACAATTTTGAAATGGAAGATAATAAGGAGAACATTAGACATGTTTTCAATTTTTTTTTTCCACAATACTTCTATGGTTCGAAAAGAGATTTATGGTGTTTACGGAGAACATGCTTTATTTGAAAATACTGCAAAAAAATGGTTCAGTCGATTCAGATCTGGTAATTTAAATGTGAATGATGTTCCTCGCTGCGATCATCCTATTAAGGTAAATTGATGTTATTATTGAAAAAATTGAAGCAGATCGGCATAAAAGCAGCCATCAAATTGCGGAAGAGCTTCGCATTCACCACTCAACAATTTTAGATCATCTGGATAAACTGAATTTTGTAAAAAAGTTAAATGTTTGGGTGCCTCATGATTTAAATGATAATAATAATGATGATAATGATGAAACTTGGTGAATAGAATTTCCATATGCGAGATGTTGATAAAACGAAATGAAATCGACTAAATTCTGAAGAGCTTGGTAATAGGCGATGAGAAGTGGATCACCTGCGATAACAATGTTCGAAAACAATCTTGGTCTAAGCGAGGTGAACCATCACAAATAGTCCGAAAGTCAGGCCTCACTCCGAACAAAATCATGTTATGTGTATGGTGAGCTTTTGCTACATGGCCAAGCCATTAGTTCTGAAGTGTATTGTCAGCAATTAGTAAAATTGAAACAAGCACTTGAAGAAAAATGCTCAGAATTAATGAATAAAAAAGGTATAATTTTTCATCACGACAATGGTCGACCGCATAGGTACATGACTAAACAAAAATTGATGGACCTTGGCTAGGAAGTTTTAATGCATCCTCCTTACAGTTCAGACAGCACCTTCGGATTATCATTTATTCCACTCTTTACAAAATTCTCTAAATGGAGTAAAATTACATTCAAGAGAAGCCTGCATATAAACCATTTAAATCAGTTTTTCGATCAGAAACACCAAAAAAATGGGATGGGATAATGGCTCTGCCAGAAAAATGGCGAATTAAAGGGACAATATTCCCTTCAATAAATGTAATACAAAAAAGTCTTTATTATTTTCACTGGTTGTTTGATGGTACACCTGGTAATTTATTATACATTTTAGGACCCATGGAGAAAATACTTTTATTTAAAACTGCTGTTTTTGAGGCCAGTGAAGATAGTTTGTCCCGATTGAGACTGAAAATATTTGTATTGTGATTATGTTTAATGGTGGAGTGTTACCTAGTCAAGCTGGGCTCTAGAATAATTAAAAGGAACAATTAAAATCCTATTTCCTATAGTAGCCTATATCCAATAGTGGAGAGACAAGCTGACGGTATAGTACGATGGAGCGGAGTTTTAAAGGATATTTCTGGTACATACATATATGTACATTATCTTTTGAGGGGGAGAGTGCACGCTGCAATTCAACAGCCGCTGGGCGCGCTCGATTGGCCACGTTACCCCTGTCTCACAGAAGACTACCTTGAAATGTACTGCACTTTATCTTATTTCCCTAATGTACGTACGTGTTTCGGTAGTGAGTGAGATGTGCCAGAGCCCATTCCTATTCTATCCCTCCCCATTTTCCCAACCCTTTCTCCAAATCCATTCCTATATCTCCAAAGGTAGGCTGCGCATCCGGGAGTGTGCCAACGTTTGTCATTTTGGACTAGTGTTGGTCTGTATCGCGGATGTCTATGGGCGACAGTACCCGCTTATAATCAGGTGGACTGTATGCTCATCTGCTGCCTTCGTCCATAAAAAAAGAAAAAGAAATTATTACAATACATACAACATTAATACAATTTTGATATACAAGCATTATTTCGTCGGTTAATATGCTATTTGACTTAAACTCCACGTTCTTACAATTTTACGTTAGATATATTGCCTAGGTACATCGTTTTATGTTTTAAAAAAGACAATTGAAATAATGTTTATAACGAAAAAAAAATGCAGTTTAAATTAAATAGCCTTTTAATTGTTGACTTTATACTTCCTAAATGAATAAATTATAGAGTAGGGGATCAACGAGACCACATATTAGGTAAGACTGTGTTTGGGGCCTCTAAATATTTTAATCCACCACTGTCCACATGTATCATCCACGAGTACTTGTATCAGCTTATAACGTCCCATTGCAGGGTACAGGACTCAAACAGTAAATCACTGGGGGTTTCGGGCAGTAATCCATCACGCGGGCCCAGTGCACATTGATGGATCACATATTCCCGATTTTTTTTTATTTCTATAACATGCGAGATGTTTACCTCAAGATGTTTTACCTCACCGCCGAGCAAGTACTTTAGTCAAATGTTTATTAATAAAATCTTGATATTTTTCACAATGATGGTCATTTTAATTAACGATAACGCTGCAATCCAACAGCCGCTGGGCGCGCTCGACTGGCCACGTTACCCCTCTCTCACAGAAGACTACCTTGAAATGTACTGCATTTCCCACTTAATCTTATTTCCCTAATGTACGTACGTGTTTCGGTGGTGAGTGAGATGTGTCAGAGCCCATTCCCATCCTATCCCTCCCCATTTCCCCAACCCTTTCTCCAAATCCAGTCCTATATCCAAAGGTAGGCAGCGCATCCGAGGGCGTGCCAACGTTTGTCATTTTGGACCAATGTTGGCATGTATCGCGAATGTCTATGGGTTACAGTATCCACTTCCCATCAGGTGGACTGTATGCTCGTCTGCCACCTTCGTCCATAAAAAAAAAAAAATCTAATTATTAATTTTGCCGTGAGGTGTCGACCGGCTGTAGAATAAGACCGCCCTATCTTTTCCTGCGGGTGATGTAAAAGGCAAAAAAATGGATAACAAAGCCTTTGTTTTGATGCCATACATCCCTCATGCATGAGAGTTCTTATTATTGTTACGGTAATTATTATTGTAATTACGGAAGTGTCAAATTGATTTTTAATTTAATAAATCAACGAAAATTCTAACTGCAACGTTATAAGCAATAAATTAACCTCAAATTGTGAAAGAGAGGTAATTTAGGTCTATTCATGTAGCTATGTCCACAACGCAATGTTTCGTTATTTACGTCCAGTTATTTACCTACCCACGCGGGGCAATTGCGAGAACGGACAACTATTGCAACATGTCCACTGCAAGTGTGGTGTCTGTAATAGGTATATTATGGATATTATGCAGCCGTATTGAAACTAGCGCCTCACAATGCGGAAATGCAGTTGATCTGCAGCGTATTCCGATGATCGGGTAAGCGTTTCCAGTTTCTCGCCGTGGTGTAAACAAGAAATCGACTCAGAACCGGCGTAGCCACAGTCCATGTCGAACGTGGCGAGCCGTAGCCATTTCCATATTAAACGATCGATTTTTTAAAATCATTGTCTATGAAAACAGTGCTTGTGTTTTGGCGCGAAATATTGCTGTCGGATAGTGCAGTGAACATTTTTTAAATCAAGTCATAGTGTGTGTTTCTGTGACTTTATTTTTTTTTGTTTTGACGTAGGTACCTAATTGCGGATATTGTTTAACTATACTGGTGAGTTATTTTCCTTTTGCAAAAAATTCCGTTTGTATAAATTAATCATTTGCGTACCGCTACTCGCCATACAGCACTTTATTATGCAAGTTTCCGTAGTCATAATAATATTTATATAATCCAACGTACGGTGAGATTGTGAAAGAATAGGGAAAAAGAGACATTTTGAAAGTTTGCTGACCACAAGCGGGAAAAGTAAAAGTTTAAACAGTGCAGTGACGAAAATACCATCTGTCTTACGATGTAAACGTACTCGAAGCAGGCGCAAGAAATCAAGGTTGTGAGGAGAAAGTGACCTAGCTATGAATGAGGGGACCCACGACGCGCAAGATGACGCCTCTGGATTTTTAATTGTGCCTAGATTGGAAAAGTTCCGGATGCGCTTAGGAACGTGAACTTCCATGTTAAAGATTAATTAAATTGCCATAAAATTAGACATTGACGTTTAGATATTAAATTAATAATGCTGCATAAAAATGCAGTTGCATGATTGTGCAGATGTAAACAATTAATAGAACAATGGATTACACTTATTGTGCTGGTTCCGTTACATTGTAACATCAACGTTTTTTATTTAAGATACTCTTATTAGGTAGTCTTTAGTATGCAGAGAGCGTACCTACCAAACTCGAAACTCAATTTAGTATTGGTAACATTTTAAAATGCTAAAGTAACAATTTTTACCAACGACTCGATATAAACTATAAAGTCCCACTGGCACAGGCCTCCCCTTATTATCACGGCAGAGCTTCGGGCTATAAACCATGAGATGGGCCGAGAGCGGACTGGTGAATATTACACATTCCCAAACTTTTTAATTCTTGAGCATGCAGGGTTTCCTCTCTATGTTTTGCTACCACCATAGAGAAAGCGATAATTGAATAACGGTACATTGGAAATTATTTTATTGAGCATGTAGGTTTCGTAACGATGTCTCCCTTCGAGAAGTGATATTTGATTAACTAGAATCTAAGATACTAAGATATTAGGTTAAATTATTAACGCTCTCAACGCCAACAATTGATTCTGCCAACGATTAACTAAGGCAAATAAACATGAATGGGATGAGGGCGCGTACAGCTCTAGAACTTTCTTCTAAATACTTTTTCTTCTAAAAAGTACTAAAAAGAGCGAAATCTCTAAAATCAAATTCTATTTAACACACAAGATGATTCATAGGAAAATTGAGGTTACTTTGCTTACTAAAAATTACGACAGTGGGTATATATAATTTTGTTTATATGTTTAGTAGTAGTAGCGTGTGATGTTTCGTCACGTGGATTAAAGCGGAGTCCACACGATAGCGACTTGGGTCGTCAGCGACTCGATAGTGACTTTTATTTATTTAGGCGAAAAATAGGTGGTGGTCTGAAATATTCTAGTAATAGCTTTAGGTAGGTAAATTATTGGTTTACTGTTCGCGGGTGACGTGCCGGACGGTCAGATTGGAGAGCGGTAAATATTTTTTTTAAGTGAATGCAATATTGCAGGTAATGTAGAACTATTTCCTCGATCGACCGTAAAAACTCTCGCGACCGACTGTGTGAGTTCTAGATTATATTAGATTTCTAGATATTTGAGTTCTAGATACCGAGCTGGTCCATCCTCGTTTGCAGTTCGTCAGAGTACACATCTGCATTAATTGTTGTGCCAGATCTGAAGACGCTGTAGTGGATAATACCGGCACAAGACCACCATATAGTCACCATGAGTCTCTTTTGATTCAGTTTACGCTTGGGACATTGTTTGTCTGTGTCTCTTGGATTCAACCATTGTGACGAACGTTTTACGATTATTACACAGGATCCACTTCTCATCACAAGTGACAACACAATTCACAATCCCCTCATTTTTGTGCCGGTTCAAAGTAAGTAAGGCAAGCTTCGACGCGTGTTTGCAGCTAACTTTCATTAAGCTCATACGGTACTCACTTTCCGAGCTTCTTCACTTTTCCGATTTGACGCAAATGAATCAATATCGTTTTGTCACTTATGCCGAAGGCTGCTGCTAACTCAGAAGTGGTTTGAGATGAATCCGCTTCCACTACTGCTTTCAATTCTTCATTATCGACTTTAATCTCCGGTCGTCCACGAGATTGTTCACGAGGTCTAAATTTACAGAACAGAAACGATAAAACCAAAAACGCACCGCGCGTTTGTTTGCAGATTACTTCTGATATTTTGAGTGTTGCGTGTCGCAACTTTCCGTAATATGAAGACTAAAAGCGGGTAGTTGATGAAACTGCTCGCAAATCTCGACGTGTACTACCGTACTTCAGTCAGCTCGTGGCCACGGTTGGTGCAACCCAACTCAAACGTCAAGTAAAATAAATAAGGTAAACATTCGCGTTAAGACCCGTTTAAATAGACGACATGAGTCATAGTCGTGTGTACCCCCCTTTACATACAAATACAGCCACAAATGATCTCCAGCAAAGAACATCTAATGAACAGGTCAATAAGATCTATTTTAACACTGTCTTCGCGGCATATCATATTTTTGCCTCTCAATTATTGCTATTATTTGGGCATTGAATAAGTCTTTTAAATTCCAACTAATACATATATAGGTAGTATAAAAATTAAATGTTGTCTGTTTGTTTGAAATTCTTTCATTCATCAACAGATGGACGATTTGAGCTTAAATTTTGCTTGGACCTTCAAGGACATAGGCTACAAAACTAAGGTTCCCGTGGGATTGTGAACACGAGTACGAAGCCGCATGAAAAAGCTAGTTTTTAATATTTTTTGCAGATCCAACCCATACTCTCAAAATTACTTTTAACCAATCTTTCAATCTTGACTTTTTAAACAAAATTCAAAATTTATGGCAATGGCTCTTACACAGACCAACTTAGGCTAATTGGTCTGTGGGTTCTGTTATGTTGCAAAGTATGTAATGAAATAGTTGAAAAATATCGCACAAAAGGTGTGAATTTTGTTATGGTACACAAGGTGAGGAGTTTGAATTGAGCAGGGAGGTACATAGAGAGGTAACTTCTCTATATTTATATAACGCAACATCTGTCTGTCCTTCTGTATGTCTGTTCGCTTATAACTTGCATTCTACTGAACGGAATTTGATGCAGTTTTCACTATCGTGTAGAATATTTTTTCTGAAATGGTTTAGTATACAATACATAAATGTTTCATCAATGTGAGCGGAGCTGCTGGCGAAAGGTTAGTAAATACATAATTTAAAAGACACGTGGTACAAAATTATTTATTTCAAGCGAACGCTATAAATATTAAACCTTTAAATAATTGTGCCTTTGAAAAACAGTTTACTTTGTTTTTGTTTGATTATTTTAAAAGTTGTGTACTTGTGAGGTTTACGTTTTTTTCTTCATATGTAGCATTGGTGCAATTAGCACATTCTGCCAGTGTCAAGTTTTTTACGTAATAAACAATTTCAAAGTCTGAAACGTATCCTGTGAATGTCAAGACACTCAGTAAAGCGATAGTACTTTGTAAAGCATTTCAACATTCAAATAGCGTAATTAAAGGTAAGGTGAAAATCTAAAATAAATGTCTCAAATAATAGGTACACGTTTCAAGAAAGTAAAATAAAAAAAATGAAAGGTAATCCATTTTATATTTTGTTTGTATGTTTACTGAGGACGAAAAAGGAAAGGACGCCCACGAAAAGCGTAGTGCCTCGCTTTTATTTGATTATCACAAACAGCACGCACGAAAAACACTTTTAAGTTTTATAAACTATCACTATTAAACCACAAAACGCCTAATACACATTTTTTACAATAAATCAAACAAAAGCTCAACTTTCCTTCTCGAGTTCCCCGTCAAAAAGTCAAAAGGTTTTGTAGTTATACTATATAGTGATAATTTAATAAACTTCAAAGTATTTTTTTTTATGCGTAATGTTTGTTGATAATCAAATACGCGGATAAGGCTACATTTTTCGTGTACTTCCAAGGAGACCAACTCTTCTGTCCTCAGTAAATCTACTATCACTTTACTGTGTGACTCGCTATCTGACATAGACTGGACTAGACATTGACGACATGTGTTTTGACGTTTAAATTTTCATGGCAGCAGATAAATGATCGTTCAATAAAACACTGCACTCAATTAAGTTAACTAGTCAGAAAGAAAAATTAATAATAGCAAATAATATATCCCGTATGCATCCCGTTAGCTGCAGAATAATCCGAAAAAAAGCAAAAATGTACCTATACCAAATTTCATATACGTATCACCATAATTTATGTACCTTTAAATAGGTTTCAAAAATGTGACTCACTAGCAAAAATCATAACTTGGCAGCAAATTTATTATACCTACTTAGCTGCATTATTTCTAGTTAGGTATGCCTTTTATTTGCTTTCAGCACAAAATATATTTCTGACAACATTTAAGGAAACTTAAAATTTTCTTCAGATTGAAATAATATTAGGGCCTAACCTATAAAATTGCCGTTTATTCATAATGGCCAGTTTAAACTTAGTTATCTTGCGTGTGGCTTGGAATTCCAATTTCAAATTAATTGCTATGGCTATGGCATTCTTTTTCATTTGTTTTTCCGACGAACGACTTCTTGCTATATCGTTGTTTGCGACTGTGGAAAAGTAAAAAAATCGCGTTATTTTCGAATATGAGTTCCTTCGTAGCAGCAATGCAGCACAGACGGCACGCAATATCAACAATGTGTGCAGACTAATTTCCGCTAACGAACGCACGATGCGTTTTTGGTTTTATCGTTTCTGTTCTGTAAATGTAGACCTCGTGAACAATCTCGTGGACGACCGGAGATTAAAGTCGATAATGAAGAATTGAAAGCAGTAGTGGAAGCGGATTCATCTCAAACCACGTCTGAGTCAGCAGCAGCCTTCGGCATAAGTGACAAAACGATATTGATTCATTTGCGTCAAATCGGAAAAGTGAAGAAGCTCGGAAAGTGAGTACCGTATGAGCTTAATGACAGTCAGCTGCAAACACGCGTCGAAGCTGGGCTTACTTTGCTCAACCACCACGAAAATGAAGGGATTATGAATCGTAGTGTCACTTGTAATTGGAAGTAGATCCTGTATGATAATAGTAAACGTTCGTCACAATGGTTGAACCCAGGAGACACAGCTAAGCAATGTCCCAAACATAAGCTGAGTCAAAAGAAGCTCACGTTGACTGTATGGTGGTCTTGTGCCGGTATTATCCACTACAGCGTCTTCAGATCTGGCACAATAATTAATGCAGATGGATGCGTAGTCTGAAGAACTGTAAACGATGATGGACAAGCGTGCTATCAAACAACCGAGTCTGGTTAATCGCTCTAGGGTACTGCTTCTCCGTGTCCTGATAATACTCGCCCACACACTGCCCGACAGACAGTCTCAAAGTTACAGGAGCTTCGACTGGTAACTCTCCGTCACCCAGCGTACTCACTAGACCTTGCCCCTACTCATTTCCATTTTTACGGAATTGGGATAGCTTTTCACAGATGAAAAAAATCAACTTCGATGAGGCAGTGAAAAACGCCTTTAGAGAATTCATCGGTTCCCGTACCGAGGAGTCCTATAGCAGAGGCATCAATCAACTTCCATTAAAATGGCAAACGTTCATCGATAATAATGTTTTGTACTTTGATTATTTAAATATATAATTTCAATACAAGAAGAATATCTTGGATCTTTGGATCTTGTGGGCAGTCGAGTGCGGCCAGCGGCTGTGGGAATGCAGCGAGCACTCTCCCCCTATAAATATTTGTATATGAAAGAGGATGTGTTTTACGCCCGTAAAACGGTATTTTTATATCGTTTGCGTGCCACCAAATGGCTTTTAAGAAAGCATTGATTGACGTAAGTCAATTATCTTCTTGAATTCTTTACAAATGATGTATACACCAGTAGCATTCAGAATTTACTCAGCCTGTTGCCATTAAAGCCACACTTTATGCACAAAGTAAAAGTTTTTTAATAAGAAATACTAACCTATTTGATTCAATTTAAATGATTTCATCTAAATTTATTTTATCTGAACGTAACATGAATGTAGAAATAAAAGTTATTTTTAAAAGTTTTTAAACACTTTTTGTAAAACACATCTATTATTTCATGGTCGTAAAAGCCATTTAGTTTCATGGTACTACCGTTTAGTGGTGGTACCATAAGTAAGTTGGCTTTTTAAATCGTTAGTCAACATATGGCAAACAATTGATTTTAACGTCAAAATTTCGGTGAAAATCTTGCCTGAGCTCATAAAAAAGTGAGTAGTAAAAGCCATTCAAAATATAGGTACATATGAATATATAAAATATTCATATACGAGTAGGAGTTGGACGCGGGCGGGGTTTTTGTTTGTTAAATGATTTATCTAATTTCTTTGGTGTCGGTCGTGTAGTGGCGGACGGTTATAGAATAGCGCGGGGTGGATGTTGTGGATGTGGATGATGTTGTAAAAGGCGACATAACAAAGCCATTACCACAAGCCCTGAGGAACTAAACCACCTCTAAAAAAGTGGACTCGCCAACCCGGTTAGCCAGCGTGGCGATGGCCATACATACCTCGTGCACAAAACGATGTGCATGAAATGGCCCATGGTCAGCTTTGAATTTTGAAGGGGCTGGCTCCAGAGCTGTTTAGTTATTGGAAAGAATCATAGTATTGATTATGTATAACATCTACGACATTTTTACAAGCATTTGACCATAATGTTGAAACGTAAATACCATGTCATACCATCGGCTTGTTTTTTCTCTGCTGGACATGGGCCTCCTCATGCACTTTTCCTGTGCTTGAGGGACGTATGGTCCTCAAATGCTACTCTGGCCAAGCGGACTAGAGAGTCCACTCTTAGGTGATGTAGTTCCTCGGGGCTTGCGATAGCCGGCCTTGTTAGTCGCCTTTTATGACACACACGGGAACAGGTGGCGTGGTGTTACTTTAAAGCCGGCCTACAACATACGGCAATACATTGATATGAATCTTTTGTTAGACATACTTAAGCTACATATGTAATCTTTGCTGTATTTAGAATTTGTAGGTATCATTTAAATATTTCAGTTAGCTGCCATTTTATTCGCTTGCGTTGGCACTTAAGTTTTATAGATAAAACATGTCCATGTAGTTTGTCTATCGTCGATTGTCAATGGTTACGCCGCGTTCTTATTGTTTGTGGTTTAGCCAACACAGTTTTTGTGTAAATTTCGTTGTTTATAATGTTAATAAGTAAACGAAACGCTCGTCCCAGTTTCCAACTGGTTACCGACTGGTTTCCATTGCGTTATGTAATGAAAACACTTAATAAGAATTCCTTTCACTAGTGTAGTCCTTTTTAAGTTTTCGTCATTTGGTCGTTGTTGAGATGAAGTAATTGGGTCCATAGATTCATTTCAAAGGAAGTTTGACAACAGCTCATATTGTTGAAGATCAAATTGGTTTCTTTTTTATACAAGCTTCTTCAGAATTACATTGACAGCCAGGAACTTTTATCAAGCTTTCATTTAAAATCGTTTAGATATTCGAGCTCGTGAAATTCTTTTCACCGCCTCTGCAAAAAAATTTGCTTCGGTCTAATTCTTGCGTACCGCGTCTCTAGAAATTAATGAACAGCTACAACACTCTGCAAACATTTTTGGGGACTGTTTGGCCACATTTAGGAAAAAAAATACAGGTTTTGTTATAGTAGGACCAATTGTAGTGACAATTGCTTCTCTATTTATTTCTGTCGGCGGCTGTATCACCTCACTCCAGGTAATATCGATTTCCTGCGCTTACGATATGATTGTGTGTCGCAGGTATGCTTGGTTCGGCCGCACTTGCGGTTATCCCGGGGATTCCAATCCAGAGCTCGTCTAGGAATGTGGTTCTGGTGTCTGTGCCAACTATATCCGATCTAGTTTTTTTTTTTTTTTATAGAGAAGAGGGCGGACGAGCAAGTGGTCTCACGTGATGGTAAGTGTTACCGCCGCCCATGGACACCTGCAACACCAGGGGGTATGCGGGCGCGCCGCCGAGCTTGCAAAATCCTATTCACAGTTCCACCTGTATCGCAGATTATTGCAGATGTCGTATCTGCAATAAGCGAGGAATTTGTATTGTCGTCGCCCGATCAGCGTAGTGCTATAACAATACCCATTTTGAGGCCCTTCTACCATCCATTGGTGGACACGGGCCTCCCTGCTCATACACATTTTCGGTGGTTGAGGGACGTATGGCTTTTAAACGCTACATTGGCCAAGCGGATTAGACAGTCCGCTCTTTTAAAGGTGGTGTAGTTCATCAGTGCTTGTGAGTTGTGGTAGGGGTTATATTATCCCTTAGTCGTCTTTTAGAACACCCACGAGAAAAGATGGGATGGTGCTATTCTAAAACCGGCCGATAATTCATCCATCCCATTGTCCCCTTAAACTGATCCTTTCTGATATTATTTTGTCCGATTTAAAAATGCCTAAAGTAGGGAACGCAACGTGGACATGCCACAGTGTCACCAAACACAGATATTTTCATTTTATGTTAATGACTATAAAAATTATCAATCAGGTTTTTCTAAAGGTTAGTTAGAAAATATTTTCTGGAGTGAAGAGTACTAACGATGATGATAAGCTTCTACGAGTATAACCTAGAAACTAACAGATAGGCAAACAGAAATACGAGTATAGACAGACATTTACAATTTATTAAACAAGGAGGTTTGAATCAAAAGGTAACATTTGCAATTTTGCGTTAAATCGTTAACTTTTTCTACGTTTTACTCCAATCCTTCAGTATAAGCCATATCTGAGGTTTTTTGTTCAAAATGTATCTACTTCTATACAAAGGAGGATCTATACCACGAGTTTGTGTCGAAAGGGGACATTTTAAACAGATCAAAACATTTCGGCAACAATTTCGGTAAATTTTCTGGTAAACATGAAACAGTGTAAATGACACCTATTAATCCTAAACTCCTCAAATATTTGACGTATCATCATGACGAGTCAGTCTTATATTCTAAATGTGCCATTGCATAATCTACTTTTATAAAGCACGATGACCAAGCTAAATTATAAAAAATTACCACATAATTTGATCGTACCAAATTACAAAACGGATAATTAACAAACAAACAGTATGATGTTCCAATAGGATGCGCGATCGGGGTTAATGACCTGCATACGCCATTTTTAATTGTAATTTTCGTAACTACCTCGCAAAGGATGTGGTGATTGGTGTAGGTGCTGTAGAGTGGTGAGCGGTGATTTCAATGACACCATGAGCGTTGTCTCCTACTGTTTTTTTGTTTCCATGTTTCTCAGGTTATTAATATAATTTTCGAAAAACGGAATTATTTAACCATAATCAGCCCTTTTTTTAGTCCAAACAGGTTGTCGAGTCCACTTTTGTAATAGTTATAATAGGCTTGTAAGTAAAAGCGACTTTGTGATTCCTTAGTCGCCCATTATGACATGCACGAGAAGAGATGAGATGGTCCTATTCTTAAGTTGGCCGACACTCACGCCCCAATGAATTAAATAGTAACAATTAATTAATAAATGTTGCCTAATTTAAATTAATATTTTTGATATTAAAACAAAAAAAAACTTTCTAATTTTAATTCATTTTTCACTAATTTGCAGTAATGTGAATTTTACTTCACACTTTATCGAATAATTTTCAAAAAAATATCGATTCATAAAATAGTGACTGCACAAGAAATGATAGAGACGGTTGCATTCCTAGGACCGGTTTGATATGTCAGTGACCGGTGCAGGTTGTATGCAACCTTGTTAGGCGCAATACACATCAACGCGTTTAGGCCTATGCTGAAGAAAGAAAAAACAAAGAATATTTAGACACGACACAATACATTAAACATACGAGAATTATACTAAAGGAACATCAAGTTTAACAAACAGCATGTGTTTGCTAACACTAACGTATTTTTTTTTTGTAAAAATGACAACTTTTTTCTTTGGCAAATTTGTATGAAAAATTCCGTAAAATATTTTTTTTCCTCTTTTTATTTTTAAGACGGTTTGATCTAAAAGATCGTGCCACCCTCATAGTTACCATTCCAAATACACAGCTATCTGTAATTCCATTTTAACATTCTGTCTTTAAGACCTAATTGTACTAATGCACATACTTTATATAGCGCTTCGGCTTTATCCGACATCGAAAAAGCCAAAATGCTCGCTAAAACCTAAAAAAAAAAAATTCTAACAAAAGTTCGTAAAACTATGTGAATGAATTTAAAATCATTAACGGCATAAATGTTTCAGGCTTTGACCAAGGGTCCGACACGCTCTGTATATTTGTGTGTGCATGCGTTTATCTGTGTGTTTGCGATATGGTGTGGACTGTTGTGTTTGTGTCAATGAGTACATGTGAGGTGTTCATTGGAAGAAGATGACCCTTTGAAAGCTTATAATTTATATTTTGTTTTATCCAACATTTCATTAAAATGGTACAATCCTGTTGCATCTTTCCCTTTTTTATAGAATAGATAGAGCGGGCGGGCTCCATGATGGTAAGTGGTCACGGCCACCTGGGTACCTGCAACACCGGGGGACTTACGGGTGCGCTGCTGATCTTTCTGAATCTTAATTAATTAGATCATCCTAATTAACCAAGTCATGTTTTAATGAAATTTTATGCGTAGTGTGTTTATTTTTCTAGACCTAAGATTTTACTTAAGTAGGTACTTGAATATGTTCCTGTGTACGCTAAGCTTTAGACTACAGCCTAACCATTGAAGCGTATTATTGGATGCTAGTCACAGATCCCGATTTCGTACTTGTATTTGAACATTAAGTGTGTAGTGAAAGAGTGTGTAGCATTTTTAGACTTAAGCATAACTAATGAAATGAAAGTATAAGTTACAAACTAATCTTCTTTCCTATTGATTATCATCTAACCTCCTCAATTAAATAATCAATAAATATCGTACGAAATCCCAGTACATGATACAAATCATCCCTTGGGATCACGAGTGACTTTTAAACGTTGCACTGGCAACTGAGATGTTCATCACTAGCACGAGGCCATGCTGCTTTTTTTCGGGTTATTTAGGTTATGATTTGTGTTAGCCCGACTGTGCAAGTTAGGGGATAGAGCTGTCGTTGCGCATTATGTCGTAACTGGGCCTCTTATGGGGCTTTTAATGCGCAGTGTCTTGCGCATGAAGTATGTATAGCGTTAAAAGGTTGGCGAGTCCACTCTTTCAGAGGTGGTGTACGTCCTCAGGGCTTTTGGTAGTCGCTTTGTTATTTAATGATGTGGTGGTATTCTAAAGTTGGCCGGTACCATACGGTCGTACTGACCTGTACTGAAGTCAAATAATATCATCCCGTTTCGGCGGGAATCTCGCAAGGTCACAAACTACGAGTATATATATTGAATTAGGTAACCTTCAAGAGATTTCTGACTCCACTATACTATTGTAATATATTTTACAATATTTTTTTTCCGAATGATTAAATTCTTGTGGCCCTAATGGCCTTTCAAGAATCACCGGACATGTATGGTTTAGGGGGAGCGCAGAAGGCGCTCAACTAGAAGCAAAAAGTGTGTGCAGCAACGAGCCTAAATGTTCCCCCGCTAGTAGACCGGGCGGCTAGGGCGTTGCTTTGGAAGGGTACCGCAGGATCGCGAGTCGGTGAGAAGCGCCCAGGCACGTGGCGATATCTGGTAAAAGTGTTAGCTGAAAGCCGAAATTTCAGTAATTACGTCATAAGCTATGCTATAATAGCAATGCGTTCACACTACACGCTATAATATGTTCTGAAGCTTCAGTTGATTCACAATAGAGAGTGCACGCACACAATGGGTTTGGTACTCAATAGTCTTTCTTCACAGGGAGAGCGTGGGGCGAGCGAGCAGTGCGATATAGTACAGTCTATCGCTCTTTATAGCATACTAGCAAAACCCCGCAGACGTTGTCCTGCCATAGAAGTTGATGTACAGCAGCGCCATCTAGTGGCGAGTTATAACAAAGTCGATAGCTCGAAAATATTCTCCGTGCTTAAATATCTATGTACACCAATTTTCATGGCGATCGGTTGAACGGTATAGAAGTTGATCTGCTGCAGCGCCATCTAGTGGCGAGTTACAACAAAATCGATAGCATAAAAACCTTCTCCGTGAAAAGATACATGTATGTGCTAACTATCATGGTGATCGGTCAAACGGTGTCGAAGTCTATTAATATCAGATATACCAACATCCTCTTTTATCTATGTACTCGTATATAGACTAGCTGTGTCCAGCATGCGTAGCAATGCTTTTTTTTTGTAACGCCATCTGGTGGCGAGTTGCAACAAAGTGGATAGCATAAAAACGTTCTCCATGAAAAAATACATATGGTATATGTGCCAACTTTCATGGTGATCGGTCAAACGGTGCCGGAGTCTATTAATCTCAGATATATATATACCAACTTCCATTTTTATATATATAGCCAGTGCCTATAGTGTAGGCAGAAATCACCTTTACTGTCCCATCAACTTGTATTTCTACTTTTGGCCCGTTTCGCGGCCCCTCTAAATATTAATAACTATGTATTTATAAGCCTAGCTAGCTACTCGTAATTGACTACAACATTTTTGGAATTTTAAGAGAAAACCTTGTACTTTACACATGAAATCACAAGAAATACTTATTATTTATTCATGTGTGTAAAATTATACGTACAGGAGTCATTTGAATAAGTAAGAATATTTGCGGTTTTCTTTACAACTTTGCATCATCATTTTGATATTTCAGTAGCTGAGTGGTAAACATAAATGGAATAGACTTGATGAAGCATCATATGTAAAAGCAACCTGTTTGGCAACTTCTTGTATTAGAGCAAATGAGGGGATTATTAAGTCATACTTGACATAAGTACTGTAATAAGCTTTGGTAATAATTATAACCAAATTAATGGATATTAGGTTCAGTTTCAATTTGGGCTTGGGGTTCAGTTTCAATTGCTGTATTGGATTGAAAGGAGAGTGATGTTAACTGTTAATGTTTAACTGTTTGTTAATACCAAACGGCAAGAAGGCCTTTTTTAACGTGTCATCGATTGGTTGTCAAATGGAACTGATATTTTTTTAGGTTGTGATTATATTTTTATTAATAACTCAATATAGAAAATTTTAAACATGTGTACTGCTGAAATCAAGCTGCTGAAAAGTCCAGACATTAAAAACCTAACTGTGAGCAGTGAACAAATTATAATTTAGACTAGAAATATCTTCTTAATTTATACTTTTTACTTTAAATTATTTTCGCTCATATCTGTTTTAAATTTAAGATCTAATTCATTTATTAACCTGGGAACAGAGTAAGTGCTGGTCCGCTGACCGTATATAATAGCTTTGTTCGCGGTAAGGATTCAGAACTGATTCGGGACTAGCACTGAACCAATTTGGAATCGTAGTAGAGCGCATGCTCGATTATAAACCGATTCGTGATTTTTATTTACCGCAAACGATTTCGGAACCAAACTGCGAACGATCTACTGTCATCGGTCATACGTCAATTTCTAAATTTTCTAATCTATATGTTTTTTGGTTATTGTTGCTGTATTTGTATTTGCATAAAAAAACTATAATACATTTCAATGTTGTCCCTTTTTTAGAATCTCCTTCCTGCCAGTTATAATATTCTGAGTCAGCAAAGCGATGTGCCAATACTTCTGTCTTGTCTCTGCTTAGCCGAAAATATTCTTGGTATTGTTCCGCACTAAATTGGGGCACTATTTCCTCAAAATAATTATCAGTTTTAGGAGTTTGAACTAACTCTAACATATCCTCCAAATCTTCATCGCTGGACGATAAATGATCAGACATTTATTATTTTTTTATATAATTTAACTAGAAAGTAAATACACCTTTATGTTATTTATATAAACAACAAACAAAACTAACCATAACCAACAAAGAAAATATAGGTTAGTTTATTAGTCTCTAACGAACTGAATATAGCCGCAGCATGTATGTCAAATGTCGTTAGGTAAAAACTGCGCATGTCTGGAACTACGATTCTTGCCAAAGTCATAGAACTGATAGGACTAATTCTGAATCGATCTTGAACCGAGTTCGACGGTTCCGCGAACACAGAACTGTAACTAGAAATTCTGAATTGTGTGTTCCGCGAACGGCATTATTTGAACTGCGCATGCGAATAGTCCCGAATCAGTTCTGAATCCTTACCGCGAACAAAGCTATTGTTCGCAGCGTTGATTACCAAATACAGGGTGTATTACATTTTGAAAACAATCAAATGTACTTATTTGCCAGATAAGATTAAGCGAGGCATGCAGGGTCTCCCTCCTATCACTGAAGTTAAGTAATATCACGCGCGATTATCATTTGGATGGGTGGCTGCCTGGGAATAGAAGAAACACCACGTGATGTTCAATTTTTTTTCTTTTTGACATATTGTATGACGTCATTATTCAGCTAGTCATGATTTAATATGTAATTTTAATTGCCAACGTCCATACTACGTTGAAAACACCGGTTCTCGTCCGATCACCGAAGTTAAGCAACGTCAGGCGCGTTCAGTACTTGGATGGGTGACCGCCTGGGAACACCGCGTGATGTTGGCTTTTTGCAGTTTTTGTTTATTAAAATATCTTTTTCTTTTCTTTAATAATAGGGGTTAAAGTATGAAATTGCCGTTTTATAGTAATAGATACTTTGAATTGACATAAAACCTTCATGGTGTGAGATTTTCGAGTGAAACTTTTTTCACATGATACCTATGAGGTTCTTGTTTTAAAAAATGTGCATCATTCGATTTTCGACTTTCAATTGTTTTTTTTATTCAGCTTAGACGGGAAAGATGGATACTTCGAAAATCCGAATAATCTTTGAATACGAGTTCCGACGCGGAACTAACGCGGCAGAAACGGCTCGCAATATCAATGCTGCGTTTGGAGAGGAGACTGCTAATGAACGAACCGTGCGTTTTTGGTTTAAACGCTTTCGTAACGGAAACTTCGACTTGAAGAACGAACCACGTGGAAGACCGCCCACACAGGTGAATAACGCTGAATTGAAGGAGATGGTGGAAGCCGATCCGAGTCAAACTACCCAGGAATTAGCGGCATGGTTTAACGTTACCTTACCTACAATATTGAATCATTTGCATCAAATCAATAAGATAAAAAAATATGAAAAATTTGACTGATCTGCAGAAAGAAACGCGTGTTGAAACTTGCGTTGCCTTGTTGAATCGGTACAGAAATGAAGGAATATTGGATCGAATTGTGACATGTGACGAAAAGTGGATTCTTTACGATAACCGAAAGTGAAAAATTCAATGGCTGACCCCAGGTCAAACGCCGCAACAGTGCCCTAAGGCAAAGCTTATCAATAAAAAGGTAATGGTAACTGTTTGGTGGTCTATTCATGGTGTTATTCACTATAGCTTTCTCAGGTCTGGTCAAGCAATAACAGCAGATGTTTACTGTGCCGAACTTCGAACAATGATGGCGAAACTAGCAGTGAAACAGCCCCGACTCGTGAATCGATCTTCCCCATCATTGCTCCATGATAACGCAAGACCTCACACTGCACGAGAAACCATTGTAACTCTACAGGAGCTGCAGTTAGAAACCATACGTCATCCTCCGTACTCGCCAGACCTTGCTCCAACGGACTACCATTTTTCCGTGATTTGGACAATTTTCTACGTGGTAAAAAATTTTCTTCCCAAGAGGCAGTACAAAATGCTTTCACACAGTTTGTCGAATGTACTTCCCCAGAGTTCTATCGCAAAGGCATAAATGAACTTCCGATTAGATGGCAACAATGTATAGATAATGAGGGTAAATATTTTGATTAAATAAATATGTTACATTTTGGAAAAAAACGAGTTTTAATTTTTCAGTACAAATCGGCAATTTCATACTTTAACCCCTAATACCAAACGGCAAGAAGGCCTTTTTTAACGTGTCATCGGTTGGTTGTCAAATGGAACTGATATTTTTTTAGGTTGTGATTATATTTTTATTAATAACTCAATATCGAAAATTTTAGACATGTGTACTGCTGAAATCAAGCTGCTGAAAAGTCCAGACATTAAAAACCTACCTGTGAGCAGTGAACAAATTATAATTTGGACAAGAAATATCTTCTTAATTTATACTTTCTTATAATTATTTTCGCTCATATCTGTTTTCAGTTTAAGATCTAATTCATTTATTAACCTGGGAACAGAGTAAGTGCTGGTCCGCTGACCGTATCTATTGTTCGCGGCGTTGATTACTAAATACAGGGTGTATTACATTTTGAAAACGATCAAATGTAAAGGGTGTCCGGTGGCAGAATTAGGATTTGAATTTCGATTTTTTTTAAAACCGTTCGGCGGAGGAGCGGGGAGGGGGTCGCGTTAGATTCGTCCTTCATGCGGGTTATTTAGTCGCGATGTCGCAGTGGATGGGTGACCAACGTGCGTTCGCAATCGAAGCGTATTTTAAGGCCAATGATCGTGGGTGCGAAGGTTCCAGGCAACAAGTTTAGTAGCAAACAACCCGCGACCGGGGCCCAGCCGGACGTCAAGAACAGAAGAAAACATTGAACTCGTCACACACTTTGCGCGATTATCCGCGTCTGTCCGTGCGCAAGAGAGCGGCTGCCGTAAAGCTTCCAAAAACAATAGTACACGAAATATTGAAAAAGAATCTTCATTTTCACCCCTTTAAAATTCAAATTGTGCAAGCGCTTAAGCCTAATGATTACAAGTTGCGCAAAAACTTTTGCGAGACAATTTTATCGAGATTTCGTACGGTAAACACGATCTTTTGGACTGATGAAGCCCACTTTCATTTGAATGGATGTATAAATAAGCAGAATTGCCGTTATTGGTCACCTAAAGGACGGAATCCACATTTAAAACACCAAAAGCAACTTCACAGTCCCAAAGTTACAGTTTGGTGTGCATTATCAAGCAGACGAATAATCGGCCCCTATTTTTTGGAAAATATTCAAGGGCAAGCAATTACTGTGGACGGTGTTGCTTATCGACGCATGCTCAACGATTATTTTCTGCCAACATTGAACGCACATCCTGCCTTCAGTTCGCACACGTGGTTTCAACAAGATGGCGCCACGCCTCATAGTGCTAGGGAGACCATGACGCTTCTTCGCGATTTCTTCCCGAACAAATTGATAAGCGGCTTCGGTGATATCCCCTGGCCACCAAGGTCGCCAGATCTCACCCCCATGGATTTTTTTCTGTCGGGGTACCTCAAGAGTAAAGTTTATGAAACAAATCCAGCGACCATCTCAGCAATAAAAGAAAATATCGTTCGTGAAGTTAATGGTATCCCACCGTCACTTCTCCAGCGAGTTGCTCGGAATTCTGAGGTCAGATTCCAAGAGTGTGTCCGACGTGAAGGTCAACATTTGGACGAAATAATTTTTAAAAAATAAAATCCGCATTTCTCTCTTTTGTAAAACCTTTTTAAATAAATGTATGCGATTTGTAGTTTTATTGTTATTTAAATTTGAAATCCTAATTCTGCCGCCGGACACCCTTTACTTATTTGCCAGATAAGATTAAGCGAGGCATGCAGGGTCTCCCTCCTATCACTGAAGTTAAGTAATATCACGCGCGATTATCATTTGGATGGGTGACTGCCTGGGAATAGAAGAAACACCACGTGATGTTCAATTTTTTTTCTTTTTGACGTATGACGTCACTATTCGGCTAGTCACGATTTAATATGTAATTTTAATTGCCAACGTCCATACTACGTTGAAAACACCGGTTCTCGTCCGATCACCGAAGTTAAGCAACGTCAGGCGCGTTCAGTACTTGGATGGGTGACCGCCTGGGAACACCGCATGATTGTTGGCTTTTTGCAGTTTTTGTTTTATTAAAATATCTTTTTTTTTTCTTTAATACGTTACTATTGTGGTGCCGTCGATATGCAATATGCGGCTAGGTGGCGCCAACGGCAACGGTAAACACAGAGTTGTACAAACAAACTTGTTCCTTCAGTTAGAACAACAAATATCAACCTTAAAAGCACTCTAATAAGTCATTTATAAAGGCAAAAAGTTTACAATCGTTCAAACGCTCGGTTTTCTAATACAATAGGTATTCAAATCTTCTAATAAGAATTAAAACTTATATTCAGCCATGATATTTCCTCGTTCAATAAAATCCTATTTTATGGAGTAGGAAACAATAAATTCATTTTGTAAATTGCAACACTACAGTACACAGTAAAACTGTGACGCGTGGGACGCTACGGATGTTACAGAAATTGTATCTTTATTTTTTATAGAACAAAGGCGATCGACGAGCGAGTCTACCTTGTGGTAAGTGATACATGTCAACATCATTAAAAAATGACCAACATTGACACGCAACCGTATACCTCTGCGTTTACTGCGTACCGTCTACCTTATCTTATGCGCAGTAATCTTGGAATAGGTTTGAAATGACGGCCGAGAAGAATGGTCACTAGGGAGTTTTTTTTATGTAAGAAAGCGACAGACCAGCATACAGTTCATAAACATCCGCGATGCATGCCAACATTAGTCCAAAATGACAAACGTTGGCACGCCCCCACATGCGCTGCCTACCTTTGGAGCTATGAGAATGGATTTTGAGAAAGGGTTGGGAAAATGGGGAGGGATAGGATGGGAATGGGCTCTGGCACATCTCACTCACTCACCGAAACACGTACGTACATTAGGGAAATAAGATAAAGTGGGAAATGCACTACATTTCAATGTAGTCTTCTGTGAGAGTTGAATTGCAGTGTGCACCCCCCCCCCCCCCCTCTAAAACGCGATAATCAAGATAAATCAACGCGATATCAAGTACAATGCGATAATGAATTTTCTTCATTCCTTTACACTCACTATTATTCCTTCTTATAGGAAAGGGTGGGATGGAATATGGAGTCCTAGTATAATGGGATAAGAAACTTTATCCCATTATACACTCTAGTAGATAGGATGAACTACACCACCTCTAAAAGAGTGGACTCGCCAACCCAATTGGCCAGCGTAGCCATGCACGTTATCCCTCGTCTACAAGACAGTGTCCATGAAGAGGTCCGTTTCCAGCATTTAACTTGAAGAGGTTCATCTGTGGCGGTTGGATGTGTAGAGCCGAGGATCGTGTGTGGTGTCAAGCTTTGGCAGTGGCCTATATCCAGCAATGGAGAGACATAGGCTGATGTTATGGTGTGGTAGACCTTTTTCACTATCTGCTGATAGTGGCTGATAACCTACCATATTTAGTATTCAGTTACAATAGTTATTAGAATAGTAAGATAGTTGTTATATATTTTATATATTTGTAAAGAAACTATATTTCTTTAATTTGTACAGCGCTCTTCTATCTGTAAACAGTGACCATGTACTGTACTCCATAGATGGCGCTGTGAGTAATGGCGGCCCTCACGGTTGGAAGAGCAGCTGATGTTTAGTTTTGACAGAAGTCACCATGATTCAATATATTGGTAGATTCAAGTATAAAAAGTGTATAAAAAGGAATTGGCAATTTAAATAATAAACTTTAAATGTCGTTTCTTTGTTTTCAGGTAGGATTTAAGTTAATTAGTGTAATTTTTATTGTATGTACCTATGTAAATACTAAAATAAAAAAACTTTGTTTTCAGAGCAACACAATTGTTTATTAGTTTACAATTCCTAATAAGTTTAGAGGTATTGCACTATATATTTTTATATTTATTATATATTACTATAAATCCTCCCCATCAATATATATATATATATCCTCGGGTTTCTACAACCGCACCTCCCGTTACAGAAGTGCGGTCCATCCGCATTTCCTCGATACGGAGGTGTCGCGCACCGTTCGGTCCAAAAAATATTTTATATCGCGAACCCGTAGGCTGTGGAGCGAACTGCCTCAAGAGGTCTTCCCATTAAGCTGCGACATGGGGTTGTTCAAGAAAGCTCTGAATAGGAGTTTGCAAGGTCGGCGGCGCGCCCGCATACCCCCTGGTGTTGCAGGTGTCCATAGGCGACGGTAACACTTACCATCACGCTTGCTCGTCCGCCCTTTTATCTATAAAAAACGCCTACCTATAAAAAATCAAAATAAGGGGTGGGCTAATTTGATTAGTCAATTTGAAAACACTCTAAATGTTACTACGAGTAGTAACAAACATTATTAACTCTGCAACGTTTATCTTATCCATTAGAAGTCATTCCGTCCTTCATTCGTCGCAAACAAGCTAATGTATATTCTACGTGCGTTTTTTTGAGCTGTACACATTAGAATATCATGATATATTCATAGAAACTTGCAGGGGGTTACCTTAAACGTTAAGGTTTTTAAACCACAATGAGAATAATAATAGTTCAGTTTTTTATAAGGTCACGGACCCGTCAAGCTGTCGTATTTAAGCTATAGTTCGAGTGCATGTCAACCACTTGTCCCAACTAGCTATCCGCTCTGGTAGGGACAGTCCTCCAGATAAATTACTCAGGGACAGTTGGGATAAATTACTCTTATTTATTTTCCTTTTACTTAAAAACTTTTCGCTCGCAGACTGTATTCATCTTTGTCGTTAGTAATAACTACTATATCTGTATCTACTCTATCTGTTACGTATAGGCTCTATAGCAGGGGTGGCCAACTTGTTTAGAACAGTGTTCTACTTAAAAAACTTCCGTTCCTCTTGCGATTGCCTTAATTGTGCTTTAGTAAGATGAATAAAACAATAATTAAATAGCTCATAATATTATTTATTAATAGGTAAAATTATTATCAATACGTAACAAAAAATAATGAGAAATTTGTGCTGTCATTTCTCTGTCAAATTAACAAAATCAGGAGTATAATTTGATAATGTCAACTTTACAAACGATTTTGATACGGATCAAAAAATTTTATTTCCTTTTGTGATCGACCGCTCTGTCTTTGGCGACCGGTCGATCATGTTCGAATTGTTGGCCACCCCTGCTCTATAGTATCTCAGCAGTTGTTTATAGGGAACGATAGTCACCAGTTTTTGTAGTGCTTCCATTTTTCCTATGTTACGTCACTTGTCACAGCCTAACTTAGCTGTACTCGTAAGTAAATGGCTCTTACATTTAAACATGCATTCTGCAGTTTTACCATATCAGGATTTTTCTTTTTAAAGAATTCAAGAATGGAATGGAATAAATTCCATTCTGTTTTAAGAATGGAAGACAGAATACCTTTCTTTCATAGAAAGGTAGTAGATTGTCAGACAGTCCATATGCTAAGACTGCCGTCCAGGAACATTTGCGATACATGCCAAAGTCACTCGAAAATTACAAGGAAAATTTTTGCCTCTGTATAAACCCTTGTAGTTCGGAGCTTCTTTCTACAAATCGGGGAGAAACGGCAGTGCCCCCGCCAAGACCACCCAATTCTTTGTCTGCGCCTGCCTTCTATATTGAATTGAGTTTTTGACGTTTACTAAAAAATAAAACTGTGTTAACTAAACTAAACTGTGTTAAAGGTGTTCTGAAGTACCTAATCAAAATTTAATCTATATATTCATGATTATATTTATTACGTGAAGATTGAAAAAAGAGGTTTTTAGTTGTACGAGAAGAAAAGTGAAGAAAATATTGAACTGTGGTATTCAACCGAAGTACAGAGTATCCGCATTTCTCCAGTCGTTTATTGTGTAGTCCACAAACCGTTTTATATTTCGAAACCGTGGTTTGTGAAACGATTAGCCCCCTGAAGTCTTTCCGCTACGTTGGGACGTGGAACGTCTTTCTTCAAGAAAGTTACAAGGACTGCATCACACCTGTATCTCCTCTCGTGTCGCATGGCCACCCGACTCTCATTCCTTCTTCTTCTCATATAGGAGTCTGTTATCGGGAATTGGCAATCATTGTGGCAATTTTAATTTTAGAGGCTCTGCTCGGAAGAGAGATGTGAGCTCTTGTTTTATTCCCGAAATTATTAAGGGACTAGAAAATAAAATACAATAAGAAAGATGAATACTTTTATAGTTAGGTCACATTATGTATATATAATAAGAAATAGCACCTTCTTTGATTATGCAAGAACAAAATCAAACCGATGACCTGGTAAGAGACCCACTTCCTAATTGAAAAACTTATGCTTATAAAAACCTTAGGTTATAAATACGAGTATACTTAATAAAATTATAATAAACTTACCTATGTGGAACAATTTAACTGTACGCAATATCACCAAATGGTATAAGAAATTCCTACGTAGTATAGTGTAGGAATATCATAGTCACAGTATAGAAAGTATTTGAGTTCTTCTTCTTCTTCTTCTTCTTCTCAGCCCTTGGACGTCCACTGCTGGACATAGGCCTCCCCCATTGTCCGCCATTTAGACCTATCGGCAGCGACCTGCATCCAGCGGGTGCCCGCAACCTTTATGAGGTCGTCTGTCCATCTATCTGTCCAGTATTTGAGTAGAATAGCAGAAATATTAGATACTAGCTGTGCCCGCGACTTCGTACGCGTGTTATTTTAGTTTTTAAACTCTAAATTGGGATATCTTTTCTTAATATTTTCTTAGGTTTTCGCGATTACTATACATAGCTATACATATCTTTTCTTCCCGCCAGCCGATTTTGATGAAACAAAGCCTATGCGAAGCGCCAAGCTAAGCTTAATTAACCGGTGGCAACCCCATGAAAATTCGTTCCGTAGTTTTGGAGATTAGCGTGTTCGAACGGACAAAAAGACTGACACAAAAAATTTCAAAATCGTCTTTTTGTATTCTGATACTCTTCCTTCATCGCCCCCAATCAGTTTTTTTGGTAAATATATTCAATGTACAGACACGCTGGCTCTATAGTTTTATTATATGTATAGATGTGTTGAGTACCTACAGACGATCCTGGAATCTTGAATCTGATTGAAAAACCTATGGGAGTGGCCCTCGTTCTTATAAAAAAATAACGTAAAAACTTGACGTTTTCTTCATCTTTTCGAAATGTCATTTCAAAATGGCGTCAGCAACCTTGCGCTGACGTCGGCGACCCGTGGGTCTCTAATTACGTATTTTCCTTGTAATTATCTGCCGCAGACATAAAGCCATTATGCAAACCAGCAATTGTAAATCGTTGATGATTTTTTATTGTAGTCTGTGTATATCTGAGGTGATTTTCAAATTGACTTTCCAACTATCTTGTTTGGGGACTAACGGTATTTGCTTCCACTTTGAGGCAAGCATTAGAAATACAGGTTCTACTTTCTTTTCCCCCCTGATCCAATCCTTTTCCCTACTTAACTGCACTGCAGGGAATAAGTTGTAGTGTAGTGGAGTGGTTTAGAGGTCTCAAAAAGTCGCGCTGGCCTTTTCGATTTCACACTTTTTGTGGTTATATGCACCAATGTATATTCTCCATCTTTTCTCCAAAATATTGCGTTCGTATCGCTCTTACCACAATCGCTGACAATCCAGAATTACTTGAAACCTACTCGCACGTGAAAGTAGGAAACGTAACCCGTTATTAAGTGATTTATTAAAGTATTATCATGTCGACCTTGCCCAACCCTTTTTTGGACATTTTCTTGCTCTTTCAATATTTTGAGTACGATCTTATGCGAATAAAGACAATTACAAAATAAAATTAAGTTCTTTACACTACCTGTTCTATTTATAGAGGGTTCTTGTATTTGTATAAAGCTTACGAACTTATAAATACGAGCAGTAAAGATAGGTTTATGTCTTAACATACCATTTCATCGGTGATAGTCTAATCTATCACCTTAGACTATCACCGATATTGATTTTTTGCGAATGCAAAAAACCAATATTGCGACTACTCGTTGCCGTAATAAAACAAAATACGCTAAATGAGCTAGAGGTCATACCGGAAAGTGCCTATAAGAACTGTTTCGACGAATGAATTATTCGCTGGCGAAAGTGTATTGTGTCAAATGGAGCCTATTTCGAGGGCGACAAAATAAATTTTAACTAGCTCCCATAGTGGCCCGCCCATACGACACTGATGACCGTAGATTTTCACGGCAGAAAACAGTAGGTTCGCACGGCAGCAAACCGTAGGTTTTCACGGTAGAAAACCGTGTCGTTAACAAGCGGTCCAAAGGTGTAGGTGAGTCGCCGCGACCTTGCGTTATATCACCACTCATCATAATGTTCAATGATTCGACGTCTCACTTGGTAAATATTGGTTAATGGTTAACCGAGGTGCCTACTTACTATGACATACACTAGAACCTTGTATAATATCTATATTTAGTAGTAAGTGGGAAATAGTGAAATCTAAAACAGTACCTATAAAATATTTTATTTATAAACAAAGAATTCACAGCAAGACAGTATATGAACTTATTGTACTCGTAAATATACATAAAGCTTATTGCCAAAAACGAATTTAACTATGTATACATGAACTATAGCGTAAGACTCAGGTAAATGCATGTGTATGTGTGTGCCGATATATGGCTGGGAGTGAGTGCGTGAATAAATTTAAATTAATGTGATTTGTAGGTTTTCTTGTGTTTTGTAGGTACTTGTATTTACAAAATGGTTCTTGTACTATGGAAGACACCATACCATATCATCGTCTACATCTGAATAGAGCTGAATATAGGTTAGCCAGACCTTAGGAGAGACCACCTCTGATGCAGCCACTAACGTTATTTTTTTTTTAAAGTCATGGGTTCATCTGGCCGGAGGGTGTTCATTACAACGCTTCTCTGGTCTTCATTCAAAGACTTGTGTACTACACATTCCTGCGGCAGATATGGCCTATTCATTGCCGTGTGTACTAAACCTGTACTATGGAAGACGCCATATCATACCATCCTCTACATAGCTCTCTTCTAAGGTTATTCACGACACACGATTTTCCGTTCTTCTTATCCAGCCATTATTGATGATTTTCTTTAAGTCGTCAGTCTACGAAATAAGTGAATTGAATTACTAACTTTGTCAAAGTGAATTAATTTGTTAAAGTTTGTTGGCGACCGTCTCCTGTGAGTGAGAGTGAGTGGTCAGTAATACAGTCGCCCATAAGCTGCTAATAATATTGGAAAAGTACTTAAATTTATTGTTGTTGTTGCAGGCAAGATGGCGACTCAGACGGAATTACCTTCAGAAAGGGTCAAGCAGATGTTCAGTTGGACAACAGGGTGAGTAGAATTTGTTGCTTTCACTAGATAGACGATCATGGAAATTTGCCCCCGTAATTATTATGACCATTAGGGGATGCCTGAACTTACAGTTACAGGCCGATATCGATTTATCGATAGTTGCGGGTGTCAAATCTGCGATCATGCAATTCACATGTACACCTTATTCTTCCAAGTATAAATGTCACATTTACCACAAGGAAACAGGTTTTAATGAGTCCACAAAACAAACAGACACACAGACATCATATAACTCCCATCATGATGCAATCGTTATGAGATGCTGACGTGTCATGACGCAAGATCCACTTTCGCGTGCATCTGAGAGGTCGATACCAAGCCCAATAACCTACATGTTTAGCAATTGCGCACACGAATCTCGACCTTGTTCGTTTTATTTGATATTCATATAGGTAGGTACCTTTCTCTTGTACACATTTGATAATACGACAGAGTTATTTATACGTGTGGTGAAATTAGGTGTCATTTTTGGGTGTTCCTTCAGGACCATGCATAATTCCATGACTTGAGTTATTCGTAAATAGCTTTTAGTGAGAAGGATTTTAATCTTAAACATTAACAGTGCTTGTTACCTCTAAAGATCCTTTGCTATCAACCTAAAACGTTCCACTGCATTGCACACTAGGGGGTTTCGTGCTTAGTTTACAACAGAAGTAAAGAAACAGACGAATGGAAACCATTTTATGAAATTTTATTAAAATGTTTCATTGTTATAATAACATTTCATCAATATCAAGTTAATACATCGAGTGAGCACGGCGGCGAATGAACATTCTTCCTGGTCAGATTAATTGGACAAAAAGGTGAACAGATCAATCAGACAGTCCGATCTGACCATGGGGAATGAACGACCATCTCGTACATAGGGTCTGGTAACATAGGCCACGGATACTGATTTATTTTTGATTAACATATACAATTTTGAGGACATTCTTTAAATTAAATTAAATGATTTTTATTGCATTAGTGCCGCCATCTATCGTAATAAATGTAATGTGTATACTGCCATCTGTTGTTTACATACGTAATTAGATGGGAATGAATTACTGTTCTTCCCGTTATCGTAGATCATTAGTAGATGGCGTTAGTAGTACTTTTTATTATATGACTTCTAAATGTTTGTCCAGTTAAAATGAGGAACAGAGGATTTCATGAATCGGGAGTTTACATGAAGATCAAAAGAAGTAAACAATAAATAACGATACACTCGTATTCCTTGTTCTGGGTGTCGACCCAAAGCGACGTAGGTAAGACGCAGCCTAAACACGAATATAATTTACCGAGGCTTGTTTATGTATGTTATCTGTAAAAGGGGGTGATATTTGTTCTTTTGGCGTTGTGTGCCACCTCATCGAAGTCAGGGTGGATCACTATTAACTAATGTAATTATTGGTATTTTCTGTCTGTCTCTCCGCTGTTGTTGGCCTAACTTCTAGGCTAAACTTAAACTTCGTCATTACACACGGTTTTTTGCTCTTCTAATTCAACTACTACTGTTAAACTTCTCCAGCAAGTTGGTGGATTTAGCCGGAGGGAAGTCGGATCCACGTGGCAATATTGCGCACTCTAGAGTGTGTTTCTGGTACATGATCTCCATCTCCATCTCACCATATATGCCTTGTCTATTTGCACTTTAGTTTGCTAATAAATATTTACTTATCTATAGATAATAAATCTAAATACTCTACTAACTTTAACTATGCATCAAAACAGGTCAAGTGATTAAATCATAATCAATTTTCATATGAATTGAGATTAGGAATGTTACATGTAATTCTTCGTGCAATGCATAGTAATATGTCCAGTCTAAGAACTGGACGGTTGTCTTTGCTTCTAAATTATTTTTGAAAGTCGAAGTTAAATAATTATGATTATATCTGAAGTTCATAATTTCAATAAGTCTATGCCGACAATAAGGTCCCACGTTGCTCTGCTAGCGTCTAAAGTAAAATTTAAAAGTTTAATGTAAAAGTTTACTATCCAAAGTTAACCTTACCATTTTTCCTTTTAAGTATTACCATCGAAAATTCAATAAATTTTTAATTGCTAAAGTTAAAGTTTCTTTAATATTTTTACTTGTTTCGATGAGGAAGTTACCTTTGCCTTTTAAATTTTCCTCGTCGGGCATTTTCTTACACGTATGCCACAGAACATCGAGAAAGTAGTGTATAATCTTAGCATAAATAATCAAAATGATACAGATACTATGGCGTTCCTATTTACGATAGTCGACGCGTTCTAATTGTTGCGGATCGAATTAATTTCAAATGCACAATGTACTCCCGATAATAAATAAGACCTATAATTACAATAATATGTAATTATGGTGTTGATCAGACAAAGAATAAATATATTTTCTTTTCTTTCTTTTATATTAAAATGAAATATCGTAGCTACGTTAAAATTTTTATTTTTTTCAATTCTAATGGTATCGTTGTAATGGTACCTAAGTACTACAGCTACGATTTTCGAATTCCGGAAAAAATCACTTCGTTTCGACTAATGGCGATCGAAAACGAACGTCGGTTCTCATGTGTGGATATAATTAAAGTCAATCCAAAATTATTACGGTTTTAAAGTTCAAAAATAAAAAAAAGATCATTTTTTAAAATGTGCTATCTTTCTGATTTCGGTGTTTATATGTTGTTTTTATGAGGGGATCTTTATTTTTATCAAGAATTAAATGCCGATTTTTTTATTGCACGGTAGTACGCTTTTGTAAGCGATACATGCACAAAGACGTAACGTTCTATTTCTGGTTATGAATTTTCGATCTTTATTTATAGATTCTTTACTGATTATTTCATGCATTGTGTGTAAAAAGTCTGTAATTTAATTGGTATGATGAAATGTCTTCAAAAAGTGACTGACCCTGAATATTTATAAATACGGCGACGCATTCAGAGACTATCTTTAATAAAATCTGCTGACGGGTAACGTTAATGCTATATTTTTATAGAAATGGTTGTTTTACAGTCGGTGACCCAACCAATGATAGGTGATTTGTAGTAAAATATCCTGGCAATTCTCTTTTCCATGACACATCACTTGAAGTTGTCAAAACGATAAAATTTTAACTTACAAATTGATGAGTTGTTCTTAATTCAATTACGTAAAGAACTTCACTGGACTACGTCACAATCTCAGTATAAACCATCGATCAAGCAAAATATATAGATGGATAATGCCTTGTGACAAAACTGTGTACATAAGTGTTAACAGTGGTACAAATAAAATGTTACTGTCACGATAAACGATACAAGGGCTGGTTGCTGTTAAGGTTGATAACCCCTTCAGTTATATTCGTATTTATACATTGTTATGTTTATTCAAATATACACAAATAAAACGTTAATGTGCACATTAATAGGTCTGTATGTTTCGCAAATCCTACGTCCTGCGGAAAAGCTGACTTAAACACCGGAAAGTTGTTACAAAATCGACCTTATTTCTTGAGCAATATAACTACTTTTTCCTTCTAATAGCACGGACTATTTAACTGCTGATTGAAAACATGACATGTGACTAGAAATCTCTATTTATATAAACAATAGCATCGCAAGCGACTTCGTGCGCGTAGATATTAGAATATGTATGGTTAGCTTGATTCCCGTGGGAATTTTATAATTTATGTGAATAAAAGTACCCTATTTGTTAACTGAGCATATGATTTACAACTGTGAAAAGTTTCATTAAAATCTGTCCCGTTGTTATTTGCGTCAATGGGTCCTCAGACAGACAAAAATTCTAGAAATTTTTGTTTATGGACTCTGAATTGTTCGTATTGTATAATAGCACTAGAATTGTTTCGAATAGTAAAAAGACCTATTCAGAAATACAAATAGGAATACCAATAATTTGCCATACTATTCTCGAATACAAGTAAGTACAGTTAATAAGTAACTTTTGTAGTTCAATGAGTAAGTGAAATTTATTTCAATTTAAAGTTAGATAGGTAAGTGAAAAAAGTGACTGAAAATAATAATAAAGTGTAAAGTATATGAAGTAACTCAAATAAACTTTTCTTCTTCTTGCGGTACCTAGTGGACTTTTCCTGGGTCCAACCCGCCTCTTTCTGCCTGTCATAATTAGTTGCAAAAGTTCGTATCTTTCATGCCTTAGCACGTGACCCAGATACGCAACTATTCCGCACTTGACGGTCTGCAAGTTTTCGCGTGTCCGATCTATTGAGTAACTTTTAGTCACTTCATTTTTACCTTAAATCTTTATTTTAAATCTTTACCTGTCACTCAGATTAGACTTTTACTATTCGGATAGTATTCGTATAGAAAATTACGAATACTAGTACAAATGGGAATGCTTGAAAATTGGCTTGAAAAGTAGTGTCAAAACGAGCGCTAATACAAATATTCGGAATGTCCTTATTACGCACATGCATATGCTGGCATGTGCGTAACCTAGTCGAAGATAGAGCAAACTAATCTTTCATTGTTGTCGTTTCGCAAAGAAACGCCTGATTTCATAAATTACACTCATATGATAACCACCAAATTAATCATTTATACACTTTCACCATAAAATGTAAATCAGCTGAAATTAATCACATTAATTGAAATTAATCTAAATTAGCCAGTTGTGCAATCTGAGGCAATGCTACGCGGACACATGATTGACAAAAAAAAATTGATACATACAGCTCCATACAGCACCTAGCAACAAAATCATTGTTGATGATCAACATCGTGAACATTAATTAATAAGTCGCCGAAAACATGTCCGTAAGATCCTTGACCAACAACCAATAATTTTTTTACAACGTGAAGACTGGATTCATTGATTATTTAAAATTTTATAACGTTGATATACTGCTTCTTCTTATATGGCATTGTGTCAAGTTGTCAAGTCGTCAATGTCCAGTTACATCAACACTGCAGAAGCATTGGACATATTAAGAAGTGGTCAAACCCAGAAGTGGTCTTGACAAGAAGAGGTCTTTGCGTGAAGTGGTTAAATCCAGAATTGATTCTATATTGAAGAAGAAATTTTAAGAAGTGGATACTTACCGCCGGCTTTGTACGGGCGAGAATGACGCTGAATCCGCTTGGGGACGTTTCGTTTTTTATCCCACTCTCATTAAACGACTCATTGCCGCCCCTTGCCAAGATCTGATGCATTAGAGGGGGAGAGTGCACGCTGCAATCCAACAGCCGCTGGGCGCGCTCGACTGGCCACGTTACTCCTCTCTCACAGAAGACTACCTTGAAATGTACTGCATTTCCCACTTTATCGTATTTCCCCAATGTACGTACGTGTTTCGATAGTGAGTGAGATGTGCCAGAGTCCATTCCCATCCTATCCCTCCCCATTTTCCCGACCCTTTCTCCCAATTCATTCCTTAATCCGCAAAGGTAGGCAACGCATCCGGGGGCGTGCCAACGTTTGTCATTTTGGACTAATGTTGGTATGTATCGCGAATGTCAATGGGCGACAGTATCCACTCACCATCAGGTGGACTGTATGCTCGTCTGCCGCCTTCGTACATAAAAAAATAAAAATAAAATTCATTTATTCATAAGATGAATTGTCGGCTTATAAGAAAAAACTATTTACAAGTACCTCGCACAAGTGTGCTTAGTACCTGTGTAACATGACCTCTGTTTCAAAAGGTCGACCACAATCACAACCTAAAATTTGGACCTCACTACGCGGATATTTTAATAAGTTTTGTATATCCATGTTTGTTTTTGCTTTGTACTTTTCAAAAAGTAATCACAACATTAATCAACGGATTGAACGTATCAGCCTGTAATGTCCCCCTGAAGGGCACAGGCATCCCCTAGTAAATCACTAGAGGGTATCAGATTTTGTCATTTTACATACGATTTAGAAAAAAATGTTGTAGCGATCAATGAATTCTATGAGACCTATCCAACAACTAATTGCTTTGGATTTTGTTCGCGCCAATAACATTGGTGCTTTTATTTTGAAGGGTAATATTATATTTTATTACCCACATTTTCAAAGAATCACTCCACCGATCCTTTTTATATAGCTGCACCTTTTGCTTAAGCACCAGTCTATGGCTCGACCTCGTCGCAGCTGGGTCCGTTCCCACTCGCGAGGAAACCGCGTGGTCGTGGGCTCTGTCCACGACTGTAATTCCGGTGATTGGAGTCTTTGACTCAACCTCGTCGCCGCTGATACATTACTAACGGTTTGCAAGGAAACCGCGTGGTGACAGACATAATCTGAACAGTCTAGCGATCGACCCCTCCCGTAGCCGGTCGATTGTGAAACCCGCGTATTTGGGTGGTCTCCTGGACCCCAGAATTGGCACACGCTGTGCCCTTTCTATACCGCTAGTATAGCTGCTTAGTGCCGAAGGACGCTTAAACCAAGTGGAAGGTCAAGAAGAAGCCGAGAAGAAGCGCTACCAGGCTGGGAACAACACAAAGCATCCGTAAGCTTGGTCGGAAGACAGCGATTCTCGGCATATAAGGTCAGGCTTTCTATTTTGGCTATTTTATCAGCAAAAACCTATGGATCCGCACGTGGATTAGCGTACGGCTATATCGCTTAGCTGTCGCGTTCATAGATTTCTTTCTTCAATTCTGTAAAAAGCACAATCGTTTAATTTTTTAAAATACTGAACAGATTTGAACTTTGCAACTTTGCAATGAACGATACGAATCCGTTTTAACCAATTGGTCCACCAGTTGCCAGGTGGCTATTTGTCATTCAATGATTTTACTGCGCGGAATGAAGAAAGAAATCGATCTTTAACTTTGTTTATTAAAATCAAATTTTGCGTATGTTTTTGGACGTGGTCCTGATTTCTTTAGATGTTTTTTTTCGTAATACACTTGGCAACGGCCATGTGGTGTCGGTCTCTCTTGTCGCGGGTGTCATAAAAGGCGAGTGATAACAAGATCACTAGCACAAGCGCCGAGGAACTACACCACCTATAAAAGAGTGGACTCGCTTGGCTAGTGCGCCGTTTTTAGACCATACATTCATCGAACAGAAAACAATGTGCACGACAAAGTCTGTATCCAGCTCCAGTGGTGAAGTTCACCACCTCTAAAAGAGCCGACTTGCTAATCCTCTTGGCTAGCGTGGCGTTTGAAGACCATACACGCCTCGTGCATGGAACAATGTACATGAGAGCGGACCTGTGTCCAGCACTGGACGGTGCAAGGGCTGGTTACGGTTACACTTGGCAACAATGCAGTAATGATATCTGTTAATCAACGACTCTTTTGTGCTTCGATTATTACTCAAAGTTACTTTATATCGTGAGAATTTAAAGTAGGATAGGTCAAGAATTGGAAATTCTACTAACAAATGTATGTCAAGGCGAAGATATTATTGACAGTTCAATCTGATTTGCCTTGGAGAAGTAATGCAAAAGTCAACTTCTTTTTGGCGTCACTGCGTCGATTATTACGCTTCAAATGTAATGAAAGGGCGTCACGACCGTCAAGGTGGTCCAATTAAAACGAAAAAAATTACGTAATAGTAAAATCTGGCTGAGCTAACCCCAGTGTTTTCCACCCAAAAAAATATAGTAATAGGTACGTAAAGTGTAAATTTTGATGTGGTAACACCAGAAAATTTAATAATAAATATAAGCGGATTCTCAACAATGTGTTAAACTGTTTTTTTCTCATTTATGTTAATGTTTACACCTTGTTTACGTGACATACGTTATACGGAAGGGCATATGGCTATACTTGACTCAACTTGACACTGAGTGAAGGTAACATAACAAACAATCCACGGATAAGAGGCTAATGCAAAGTATGGCGAATGCTAATAACTGAGTAAAATGTTCATTAAACCATCGATGTGGGAATAGACTAGATGACACATCATACGTTTTTATCAACGAAACCTGGTTGGCAATTCCACCTCATTATAAAGTTAACGATTATTAAGTTTTAAGTTAAAGATCTAGGTCATGTGTAATATTCACTAATCTGCACTAGGTTTGAGTGGTGGACTATGGGTTCAAACTACCTCATGATTAAGACTCAGCGGTGGGACGTTATTAAGCTAATATCGGATGTAAAATCAATTGTTTTCCCGGTCTTTGGACCAAATGGGTATCAACTTGCCTTTTGAAGGAAAGTTTTAACGATACGTTTATAATTTTTCGTCGAATCGATATTGAGTCATAGTTTACTTGTGATTATTTTGAAACTGCAATATATACCTACATATAGGTTTGTAATGAAATATAGTTTACTGGTTTATTTGCGTGGTTTTGCCCGATTCGAATCTGAGGTTAAGTAAAAGTTAACCACACTGATATTATTTTCCTTTCTAGGTAAAGGTTAAGTAAAAGTTAACGATTAGCCCATCACCCTCCCATCCCGTCTCCTCCCATGAATGTCGCAAAAGGCGTTTAGGGGATAACAAAGCCGTTCCTGAGCAGTTGCTCATAGTGTAGTTGCACCACCTCTAAAAGAGTGGACTCACCAAGCGGTTTGGCCAGCGTGCCGTTTTAAGGCCATACATCCTTCACGGACAAGACAATAAGAGGCTCATGTGTACGATAAAGAGGCTGGTTATGGTAAGAGTTAAATTCATTGAAACGATGTTTTTCGTCACCACTAAACAAATGATAATAATTATACAAACGTTTCTTCGAGAGCTTCATACCAATAAGAATTAATTCAAACCATTTATGGAGTTTATGGATTACTATACTAACTAACTAAAATCATACCGAATAACTTCCTTTAAAATATTGAATTGTATATACTTAACTGTAACGTATTTTTCAAAAATATTTTGTTATATTATAGTGGAGTGTATTATAGTGTGTTTCTCGGCCGGTGTCCATATTAATTGAATCTTCAGGGCTACTTGGCCGAGGTCTTCTGGAATCTCTTCTCTTTCTTTCAAACGTTTCGTCAACAACTGCGGTTGACATCTTCTTGCGCTCGAGAAGCCGAAGAGATAACATCTCTCCGAAAGTGAACGCAGTCGCCACTGGAGAGATTTCAAAGAAAGAGAAGAGATTCCAGAAGACCTCGGCCAAGTAGCCCGGAAGATTCAATTAATAATTTTGTTATATTTTTATGTATTGATTATTACACGATGTATGGATTATTATGAGAACTTACAATTATTGTCACCTACATGAGAACTTACAGCTATAATACAACACAATAAAGTTAATAACAGTCCATTGAACAGAACAAAAAGAAAATGAGCATGTCGTTATACTGAGTGAACACAGGCCGGGTTGTTAGTTATTTTCAATTTACTGGGCTTTTCCTCCTAACCACAATGACACAGTCCATTGTAATGATTACTACTAAATAAACTGTGGTCATACCTTCTCCTAAATCACAATTAGTCACCTTTCTCACTTTATAATCAGCTGAAGTTTATTTATACTCATAACTAATTAAATTACTGACTATTGTGTATAATTCTAAGAAAAAAAAATCATGGTATTGTAAATGCTCTTAGAGGAATGCCTTATGTAATAAAGCGCAATGTCTGTGTGTCTGTTTAAGCTAAGTCCAGGAAGGCTTCGGGCGCTGTGGTTCCATGAGCATGCCGCTTGATGATATCAATGACCCATATGGCCTTTCCATCTAACAATAACTGTACTTTGATATTTTCTGAAATCCAATTTTCGATTGTAGCAAGAGTTTTCAGAAAAGAGTTGGCGTGTGTCGCGGGTATCACAGGGCGACAATGTCCATTTACCACCAGGTGGATTGTATGCTCGTTTGCCACCTTCTTTCAATAAAGAAAAAAATAGTGGTAAGGGATAGGGGTGCACTTTTGAAAAACATATTTTTTTTTACAAATTTTAACATCGTAATATCTCACCAATGGTCAGACGTAAGAATCATCCTATGAAGAAAGTTTATACACGAATATATACTAGACTAGGGTCGACTTCAGTACTAGACTAACAATGTCTGGACGTATTCCATGCAAGATTAAACTTTGTTAAAATTAAGGGATTCCAAGTTGACGACAGTTTATATCCGTCTTCTCGGTGGAAATTTTGCTTACTTTGAATTTCACTGACGATTTTATTTTGCGCCGTGTGATCCATCCGGCTATAGGATAGCATCACGCCATTTGTTCCCGTGGGTGCCGTAAAAGGCGACTACTATAAGGGATAAAGCCGTCACTACAAGCGTTGAGGAATAATACCACCTCTAAAAGAGTGGACTCTCCAGCCCGCTACGCCGGCATGGTGTTTGAAGGCCACACAACCCTCATGCACAAGACAATGTGCAGGAGAAGGCTCACGTTCAGCAGTGGTTACTGAACGGGCTGGTTGCATTGCATTGGTTGCATTTACCTACGAAACATACTAGGATCGAAGAAAGTGATTTCTTACTAGGTTAAGTAATTAGGTACCTATAATATGTATAGGTCAATAACCATCGACATTTGCTACACTTCACGGCTATGACGCCGTTTTTTTTTATGGACGAAGGCGGCAGACGAGCATACAGTCCATCTGATGGTAAGCGGATACTGTAGCCCATAGACATCCGTGATACATGCCATCATTAGTTCAAAATGACAACATTGGCACGCCCCGGGATGCGCTGCCTCCCTTTGCAGATTAAGGAATGGATTGGGAAAATGTGGAGGGATAACATGGGATGGGAATGGGCTCTGGCATATCTCAGTCACTACCGAAACACGTACTATTGGGGAAATACGATAAAGTAGGAAATGCAGTACATTTCAAGGTAGTGTTCTGTGAGAGAGGGGTAACGTGGCCAGTCGAGTGCGCCCAGCGGCTGTTGGATTGCAGCGTGCACTCTTCCCCCTCATATTATAAAGAAGACGTACCAACTGTGAAATCCGCTTAACAATTTGTTACATTTCTATAGAAATTTTCATCATTACCTTCGTGGAGAGTCGCGAAACACTGTCATTTCGCTTTATAAGCCGTGTAATGTTTCTCTTTCAACGTCAATTGACGCATTCGTTGCTCTGCTGATTGTTTTGATTGTTAGATACACCGTATTGTGGTAAGAGATTAAGGCGAAAATACAATAATCGCGCCCCCGCTGGTGGTGCGTCGTTGAGAAGACCGTAAGATTGTGGGTGTGTTATTTTTTATAGAAACCAGGTGGCAGACGAGAGAACAGTCCATCTTGTGGATACTGACGTTCGTGGATATCCGGCGATACATGCCGACATCAGTTCAGAACGATTAACGTTACCACGCCCCCGGATGCATTACCTACCTTTGGAGGTATAGGAATGGATTTGGAGCAAACAGGCCCATGCCCTGCAGTGAACAATAAAAGGGCTGGTGATGAAGAAATTAAAAGAATTATACTTAGCGATATTAATTTTTAATGAGTGTTAAATGACGTATATTATTATTGAACGTTAGAAAAATACCACACCTACAGTAACAAAAAACATGTAAAACGTGTAATAATGGAAGTAAACATCCGCTTGGAGGAACTAACATAAATTGAAACGACAGTCACATTGTTTTGATTAAAATACACACAAACAATTTAAAAAAAAAAAAACGCCGGTATTTCACACAGTAAATTGCATCTAAAATTAAACGCAGTTCAAATTAAATAGGAACACTAATGTAGAAACTACACGCTCTGTGACACAACTCAGTCAAGAACATTACGTTTGAACGCTTGACATAAAACATATGCATCACCAGGGCCGGCGGATAATGTGGGTATAGTGGGTAGCTATACCCACTCGGAATTTTCCGAATGGGTAAAGTACCCACTAGGATTTTGACGAAAAGTTACTGACGTGACCAGACATGGGGATTTCCTCGTCGCTCGAAAAATCCATGTCTAGATGCATTTTCTTTCTTTGTATCTTATTTTACTTAAAATTATATCCCGGCCTCATTGGTATTTAAAGCCATTGTCTAATATAAGCTGATGTACGGTACCTATTGTTAGGGATATCTATCGAGGCCCGATTTTCGAAAATCGAGTTTTCATCAGATCTCAACGTTTTGAGGCCCTAGGCTATTCTGATCGTTTTTAAGGTGGTGTCTGAATGTACGTATGTATGTGTTTGTGTGTGTGTGCGTGTATGTAAACATTTAATAACTTTTGAATGACTCAGCCGATTTTCATTTTATTTACGTCATTCGAAAGGTTTTGTTTGCCATCATAATTGGTCAAGATTGGTCTAAAATTAAAAGCTTTAAAGCTTGACAAACTGCAGCAAATTTCTCAAGTTTAATTAAAATCGGTTCATTTATTCTCAAAAAACCGTTGTCGAAACAAATCAAGAAGTAATGTTTTTTTTTATTTTGTTATATACAAAAATTTTAAAACAAAAAAAAGGGCTTGAAGAGCTCAGATATATTAATACTGTAATAAAAATGTTTTTGAGCTCTCCGAACTCTAAAATATTAGGATTAAAAAAAAAAAATATTAATAAAAAAACTTAATAAAAATGTCGGTCGAATAATTGTATTTAATTAAATTAAATACATTTTAAATTAGTTAATAAATTACAACGAGATAGAACTCGTTTCCGCGGGAAACGTTATCGCGTTTTTAAAACAAAGATGGCCGCCTCGATTGCGTTTCGTTGTGTCATAAATGCGTCATTTCGTCTCCTTGGCTCACTTGGAATAATGAGTGGAAATAAAATATTAGACCGTCGGCACGGAATTGTGGTTTTCCGGAGACCATTTTAATAGTTTACCCTCAATCATGTTTGAACGAACATTCTGTCCATTTATGAAAGTAATGATACTCGTGTGACCATTGATTTTTTTCACAAAATGTCACTAAGTGACACCTATCAACTCTTAGGTAGATAAATAAAACTAGGTATATTAACACATTGTTAAACATACACAAACATTTATTAAGCTCGAAGTTAAAAAATAAGTTATTAAATAATAATAACGTCCCCCGGGCATAGGGATGGATAAGTAACAGACGTTCTTCATTACACTATCTCTATGTAAATTATAAGAAATTTTTGTGCTTTGCCCCACCCTGAATAAATAAAATCTTAACCACGTCCTTGAAGACCACGTCCTGTATTGAGCCCCAGTTTAGGGGTAAAATCTTGGATCGTGGTACAAAGTGTCGTGAAGGCCTTTGTCAAGTACACAGCTCTTTGTCAAGGAAATACGGACCGCCCTTCGGTGACGAGAGGTGCGATACTAATCTTTGAATGCTGCAGTATACTCCTAGTATACAAATACAAACTATAGAATAGAATGTGTTTGGTTTTACATTGTGTTTTGAGTATTGTCAAAACATAAACAATAAACATAATTGCACTAAAACCGAAGACAATAGAATAAATTTGTAGTTTGTAAATAATGAATGCCTGATCATCCCAGTTTAGTGTGCGCAGATCTAGGATTTTTTGATAACTGGGAGTGCCCATAGCTTTTTACTAACAAGTTCCAATAGATGATCGTGGGGCCGTAGATAGATAGATAGCCCCAACTGGGCTAATTGACGACCAATTAGCCCAGTTGGTAGTGTCCCTGCCTGCTGTGCAATAGGTAGCGGATTCGATACTCAGTGTGGTGTTATTTATTTAAAACTGCTGTGTCAAAAGACGCAAGATTAATTCGCGACTAAACAAATAATATAAAAATGGCATCGTATGGGCAAACACAATGTTACAAAGAGAACATTGATATTGTTTTAATTCATTTTTCTTAAAAATATGGTTCAGTCACTTCTTGATAGCTAACACCCCACCACACCATAACTGAAGCAGGATAATGGCATAAACACGGGTCATTCTGATTGTTAAAATGTTCCTCAATGGTAAACATTTTCTCGTCCGTAAATAAGATTTTGTGAGTGAGTGAGTGACTGAGATTCTGTGAGCTTTCTATACGTACCGCCGAAGATTTGTTTTGATTTGTCAATTTTATTTTTCTTTAAATAATTATAAATTATGAAATGACCAGTACGTCTTTCGTAAGCAGCACTCCTAAATCATATTTGAACCACGTGATATACGTGATATGGTTCCGGGTGCTATAAATCTATCTGGATAAAATATTTTGTTTCCGGGCGGGATTTCTTTGGATTCTCTCCTTCACAGCTTTAAACGTCTGTATAGTACGATTAGTGCGTGGCGTTTCTGTCACAAACAGAAGGCGTTTCAATGTACCCACCAATAGCCCGGTACACAAACATTCGGCTAATACCAAGCGGATAGAGAGTTTTAAAAATTGCATTTGGCTCCATGCCTACTTTGTGTAATGCAATTACAGCAATACGGTTTTCGTTGTTACCCCACTCCATTTTAATATTAGTAGAATATTTAATACGATTGGCGAAAAAATTAGAAAAATACATTTACCTTTCACGTGACAGATTCTAAATTCAAAAGTTTTTTTTTTATTGTTTATTGTAACGGTAGATATTTATGGCCAGACTAGTTATATATAGACATAGCTACGAATGCATAACCTCGTTCTCACTGAGGCTCTGACACTGCAGTGACTGACTTAAATTTCAAAGGACCCAAAAATTCATTATTTTATTTTTGTAGGTGTTTGACTATCCGACCAACATCTCTATTTCACGGGTCTGCTGGAAGATATCTTCACAGGAGATAAGTTTACCTTTTGTACAACTTCTCTAATTTAATCGTGTAGGTATAGATGCCTATATTGTTTTGTGTGTACAATAATATACAAACAAAATTATGATAATTGTGTAATATTTTTCATCCCTGGCAAGAAGTAGCGGCTCCCTTGGGCGCCGAAGTGCACACTTCGAGAATAATTGTGTTTTGATATTTAATATTGCATGTGTTACAAGTTTTTGTTAATGTCGTCATTACTACGTATTTTATATACCTACGGGTCGTTTTGTTCAATCGTCTATTTTGATGCGCTAACCTTGAGAACTAATGCAATATAATTTACTTATTTAATTTGAATATTTTGTTCAAAATATTTTCCTTTGTGGTGTGGTTCAATTTTTTTTTCTTTTTAATATTTTGTAAGATAACAATATTTTACTGAAATATAAAGTAGCTATTTGCTCTGACTTTGTTCAGGTGGCATAACGATTTTCTACGGAACCCAATAATAGCCTATATCTGCATTGATTTAGGTTCCTAAAAGGTAACCAATTTTGTTACGTCCATGTAATTGTATCTAAATATCGCCTATACAATAACCGACTAACTTGTACTCAAATCTTGAGTAACCCGTTTATATAACATTCTCCTATTATGTTCAAGCACGATAACAAAACTTTAAAATGTTGTCGGTACAGTAGATTTAAGAGTTTATCTCTCATTGTGTAAGAGATAATCGATGTCTGCAGAGCAAAGGCCTCCCCTAGTAGATGTGTCGGAAGTTTCGGGCCATAATCCGTTACACCGGGCCCCGTGTGAATTGGTGGATACAAATACTGGAGATTATTTCTATTTGATCAATAGCAGCCATTTTATTTGTATAAACTAATCTAGCATACAAAAGTAGGTTTATTGTGGTCGCAATAAATGTTACATATATAACGTAATGGAAGTTTTATTTAATTACATGTGAATATAATGATTTTTGTATTGATTTTCAGGTAAGTGAATGACCGCGCTTGACTACTTTTAATTAAGGTTAGTAAGTTAGCCGAACATCAAATTATTATTGATTTGATCAAATCCAAGTTGCATAGTGTCATCAAAAATGATCAAAATCGCGAAGATTGCGTGAAATTCCTATATGAAACTGAACACGTGATAAAATAATCATTCACTAAAGACAACGTAATTATTAGCTTTTGCTGGTCATCTATAATTTCATTCAAATCAAATAAATTCTACCAGCCCTTTCAGTATGCACTGCTGAACATGGGCCTTCTCACTGTGTGTGAGGAATGTATGGCCTTAAAATGCCACGCTGACCAAATTGGTTGGCGAGTCGGGTCGGTCCAAAGTTGGTCCTTTGGAGGTGGTGTGGATCTACGGGGCGTTGTTACCCCTCAGTTGCCTTTTACGACACCCATGGCAAGTGACGGGATGGTGTATTCTATAGCCGGCCACCGTCATACGACACGATATAATTTCATACAGCTCGCATCTTAGTTAATGCGTGTTTTTGCTGTTCAGGATTATTTTGTAGGCGAAATGTTGACTACAGTTTAATATATTTGATATACATACATTTTTTCCTGTACTTTAATAGTGTTGTTTTTAAAATTAATAGTGTTCGTAAAAATATTTTTCCCGTTTGTAAACATGCATTCAAAACATATTGAAATTTGGAATATTTTAGCAATCAACATTTCAAAACTTAAGATCTCCTGGATGATTTGTACGGCACTTATGTATGGTGCATACATAAATGTGACGTCATCTGAGCAAAAGTTCTTCGAACTTAAAATTTGGTTGTTTCATGATTCTGCTTAAATATAAACGTGATGTAACATCTAATTTTTAATATAAAATAATAAAATATATATATATTTTTTTGTTTTCATTAAAGTTGCAACAGCTGCGAAACTAGAACCGATACCTAGACTGATGATAGAATAATGTAACTTTTGACAGATTTTTTTTCAAATACAAATTATTCATTTGTGGAACGAATAGTTTTATACAGATGGTAGAGGTACAGATGACATCCAATTCATTCTGTTGGTATGCAAAATCTATACTAATATAATAAAGTGGTAAAATTGTGTGTTTGTATGTTGGGGGTAATCTCTGGAACTATTGAACCGATTTCAAAAATTCTTTCACAAATAAGAAGCTGCATTATCCGTGTCTAATATACGCTATATTTTTGAAATAAAATTTTTTGAAAAGAAAAACTAAACCGAAGCGAAGCGAGGGCGGGTCGCTAGTTATTTATAAAGTTTCAGATTAATTCATCCATTTCATATACAAAGGTAGGTACTATTCAATTAATTCCAGTTCACGTATGTCAGTTAATACACATTCAAGTCAAACAATAATGAAGGTAATAGCTTCGTTCGCGGTAAGGATTCAGAACTGATTCGGAACTATACGCATGCGCAGTTCAAATAATGCCGTTCGCGGAACACACAGTTCAGAATTTCTAGTTACAGTTCTGTGTTCGCGGAACCGTCGAACTCGATTCAGGATCGGTTCAGAATTAGTTCTATCAGTTCTATAACTTTGGCAAGAATCGTAGTTCCAGACATGCGCAGTTTTTACCTAACGACATTTGACATACATGCTGCGGCTATATTCAGTTGGTTAGAAACTAATAAACTGGTTAAATAGTTAAATAAAATATAAATTTTATTAATTTATTAAGGGTTAAATAAAATATGGTTAGTTTTGTTTGTTGTTTATATAAATAAGTTTATATAATACTCTAATAAGAGTAATGTGTTTTGGTGGGTCCACTTAATAAGTGGGATGGGTTTTTTTTAGGGGTTTTATATTTTTAGGGGTATTTTTAGGGATTTTTTGACTCTTCATATATTTTTTTGAATATATATTTTTCATATATTATGTGAAAGTATAGGCCCTGGGACAATCCAAACTATAATAGCTAATCATATTTATTTGTTGACCTAGCGACTTACGACATCTAGTACAAATATATTACAACTACTCTGTGGTGACTGGTGGTTATTGTGCCTATGCTTACTGGAAATACATATGTACGTTGATTATTGTTTACTTGTTTAATTCGATTTTGTTGTTGTACTGCCGTGCCGACAAGCAATTTGTTAATGATGCCTAAAGAAACTAAAAATAAAAAAATGTACAGTCAGAAGTACACGTAGATTTGGGAAACAGATCCAGATTTAAAAGGTAAAGAAATTTCATTGCATTTTTGTAATTTATATTTTTCTTTTATTATATATTTTTTTAGGGGGATTTCTAAGTAATTGGGGCGATTTTGGGGGTTTTGGCTTAAGCTTTAATGATAAATATTTTTGAGAGTTGGTAACACTGCCGATGACAGTAGATCGTACGCAGTTTGGTTCCGAAATCGTTCGCGGAAATAAAAATTACGAATTGGTTTATAACCGAGCATGCGCTCTACTACGATTCCAAATTAGTTCAGTACTAGTTCCGAATTAGTTCTGAATCCTTACCGCGAACAAAGCTATTGATTATTAACATATATACATATATTCCATCCGTGACAAGTCGTGCCATTAGCATTACAGCAAAGTGCCTATGTCGCAAAATGACTAAATCGCACTATACCTAGATTTTAAATTGCACACGTCGTAAAATTACTAGATGGCATAATGTCTAGTCTGTATTTTGTTTTTCGTATGTAAAGTCACAAATAAAATGAATTTCGTTATAAAAATATCATAAAAATGTTGCAACAAGAAAGCTGCAAGTTCAACTATATCGATCAATAATTTGCGCAGTTCGATTTCCCTGGGAACCGGTTACTATCGAACCCTGGGAAGACCCAAAGCCACAGGAAAAACACCAAATTGATACTCCAAAGTTCCAGAATTTAATTTTTAAGGCACCTGCCAAACAAAAGGATAATTCTTAAAGATTTATGAAAAGATTTGTAAAGATATTCGCAAAAATGATATCATTCAACACTCATCCAATGGAATAAGGAGAGCGGGATATTTTTATAGAAAAGATGTGAAAGACGAACTGACAGTCGGGTGGTAATGGATAAAATATAATAATATTTTGTAGGGGGAGAGTGCACGCTACATTCCCACAGCCGCTAAGCGCACTCGATTGGCCACGTTACCCCTCTCTCACAGAAGACTACCTTTAAATGTACTGCATTTCCTACTTTATCATATTTTCCCAATGTACGTACGTGTTTCGGTAGTGAGTGAGATGTGCCAGAACCCATTTCCCATCCCATGCTATCCCCGCCCATTTCCCCAACTCTTTCTCCTGTTAGACGAATTTCTGTTTAACCAAAGGTTGACTGGCATTAAGTCCACCTTTTGTACAATGTTTCTTTGTACACTAAAGTTTAAATAAATAAATGTAGTGAAGAAATACTTCTGAAATACCAAAGTTGCATGATCTCCACAGTAACTTTTATTACTACCTTCTGATAACATACAGAATGACTTACGAAGTTTAATACCCTCAAATTAATGAGTCCAGCACATGTTTTAACAAAGTATTTTTCGAAGGCTAAGTAACTGGCGGTCGATCGGGTTAATATTTCGTGCATAATTTAAATAAAACTAAATAACCAAAACTGGTTCCGTTGGCGTCCTTGTTGACTTTATTGGGCGTATTTCACAGGCTGCGCGCGCGTCACTACACAACATGTATCTACTAAATGGTGAACTTGTTTTTTTAAGTATACGTTTTATTCTTTGCTACGTATGTAGATAATAAAACAACTATTAATCTGTTTAAATAACCTATTAAGCTATATAGCCTATGGACTTTTTTTACACGGGATGATTGTAGACCGAGCACTTAATGTTCACGGTGGTGGGTGGATAGAAAAGCGTAAGATGCGGTGATGAGGTTTGAGAGAGGATTATATTTAGGGGATCCGGATACGGTTTTATCGGTTTCGGTTACAGATACGGATATGAAACTATCTAGGATATGGTTTCGGATACGGTTTGGATTACGGATATGTTTTTTTTCATTATTTTCTTAAATGAAATGTATTACAAACTGAAAGCAAAGAAAAATAAAATCAAAAAGGGAATAATTGCAACTTTACCCTTGTAAAGAATGAACAAAAAATCTGTCAAATCAAATGCAAGCAGCGAGAACTTGTCAAAATTCGTCTCGGTTAAATTCCGCCTCTAACATTAGCAGTAAATAGAATTATTTGTCATCCGAATATTTTAATTCAGATTCGGTTTCGGTGTCGAACATATTTTTAATTCGGATATCCGATTATTTTGCTTACGATTACGCAGCTCCGTGACATCCCTAGACTATATGAGAGAGCATTCAACGCTCTAGTTTTAAAGGTCCACTAGCGCTCACTCGGTGCACATTTTAACAACACTAGTTTAAGAACACTAGAAGCCTTCTCTTGTTAGTGACGTTGAAGGAGCAATTTATCGAAATCGATCGATATCTCACACAACACTAACCGTTTCAAATGATTATTCTTACATAACGTGTCATGAATTGCAATTATCTTTAGTACCTACTATTAGTTTAATAGCTTAATCATATGGAAACATTGCAGTTTACACGGAATATACTACCTACCTGCGTCACAAAAACAAATTATTGTTTCATCGAGTTTTTCTCCACCTTAAGACACTCAAAGTAAGTGACAACATTTGACACAACCGCGTAATACAAGATACATTTTAATACAAGAAAAAAAATATAAGTAATTAAAAAATCAAATCATCTCTATCGGCGACGCCCGTGATTTGCGGATTATATTAAATCTATGTTCGCTACCAAACCAGTATAAATTGCAGTCCATGAAATGCCGAATGCACATATGTATCATGTTTCATTAAAGTAGGTACGTTTTGATACACAGTTGCATATATCTCGTGACTGCTATTTTCTGGTGTGCAATAAATTCTATTTACTCACTTACGCCACAATATGGGGTTCTTATAGCTGCGAAGAAGATCCCGCTTGATAGTAAGTGGCATCGGAGCTATCCTGTGTCGGCGGCGACGACTTACTATGAGTATTTGGACCGCATGTTTATCTGTCTCCTTTACCTTACATCTGTAGATGGATGTTTCTGATAAACCTATTGCATGCAGGTGTCTTTTTGGCCTGCATTGACCTGGTGAATGATCTAATTTTTATTCAAATTAACTAGCTATCTTTCCAGCTTGTGATCAAATAGAGGATGTTAGCGTGTCTGCTTCATAGAAAAAAAAAGGAGAAGAAAGAAAGAAAGTCTGCAAGTAAGGCAATATTTACTCTTACTCTTGTTTGAATGTATGTCTTGTTGGCTGTTCCACAAAATGAAAAATAAACGGAAACTGACCACAAGGCCCCCCAATCCCATTAATCATGTAATGTGCCGCTGCACCGGGTTCGTTGAACCGCGCACATTGAAGAACTTTCGAGAATCCTTGCCGCGAGGCTGCTTGTTATGAAATATCTTATAATATTGTATTTTGTGTATTCCGTGCAACAAGTATTAGGAACAGCGTAGAAAATAACATTTCGGAACATTAAAACCACAAATAATGCCTTCAATATCAGCCTGTGATATCCCATCGCAGAATACAGGCGGATTGGTGGTTACACATGGTCTAGGTTTTTTTTCTCTCGATAATGTGTGTTTCCTCACCATATTTTTTCTCATGGTCGAGCTATTGATAATTTAAAAAATCTGTACGTTCAAATTTGTAAGGATTTGAGTTTAAGACCGCACGAATGAGAGTCGAGAATAGACACCTACTCCTAGTCTATCACCGCTGTTAATAATGCCATAGCCAGTAACCAGAGCTACTGAGTAGGGTTCTCTAAATCTGTACCGAGAAAGGAGATTTAATGTACGAGTAGGGCTGCCACACCTCCTGATTTCACCCAGAGTCTCCGGGTTTGAAGGATGATTGTCCGGGCTACGGGTTAACATTGTAAATCTTCGGGTGACGCGCCAATGACGTCGAGCATTCAAAAATGTCAGAAAAATGAGAACTTTGATTTTTAAACTGGCTCTAGTAAACATTAATACTAATATAGATTATTTTAAGGATTATTGTTGTGGTATAATTCCTCTAGGCGGAGTAGGTCACTGTCGTTGGGGGTTTTGGAGTACGTCAATTTCTTATTAGGTCGGATTCTGAGTAGGTCAGATTCGGAGAAGGTCAGGCACGCATTTGTACACTTATATAAAGGTTAGGAAATTGGAAAGCGTCGCTGTGTGTATAAAATACAATATAAACGTTAATTAATATTCGTAATTTAACATCTCATCGAGAATATTAATATAACGTAAAGTACCTACTTATAACTTCAAATTAAAGAAATCCTACTAAATATCCTGTTTAGAATTTTGTCAGTTTTTAAAATCTGCCGTTCAGAGTATTCCGAAGGTGGCAGCCCTATGTACGAGTATGTAGAAATTTTAAATTTTAGCCGATAAATATGACTTTAGCGTTTTAGTTACATTATGTGATTAAAGCTACGTTATTACCTGAAAGCTACAATAATTATTACTGCCCTTATTTTTCTTAGCTTCAACTGGTGGGAGTCCATGAAAAACTGGAAACAACATACAGCAGATACAGCCGTAATTCCCACTGAGACCAGAATATGGCAACAAATCAATGTTTCGATTCTCGCAGAACTCCTCTTTACCACTAATTCCATACAGGTCTTATTATGATGACGTAACAGTTGAGTCCTAAGACCACTTGTTCGTTTCCTCACCCTTTCCTGTAGAGGCCAGTGAGGTCTCCAGCCTAATTGGGAGCGGAATTCCTCTCTAAAACCAGTATTGAGTGGTAATCTTGTGAGTATACTGACGCCGTTTGTGCTAATATACAATCCGCAATCGTTACCGTAACTACTCCTTTTATTTTCATGCATATTTTCTCGTGCTTGACTCTTAAACTCTTGACTCTTGCTTGACTCTGGTTAAGCAGGTTCGCAAGTCCACTTTTTAACAGATGATGTAGTTTCTCGGGGCTAGTGGTACCTGCTTTGTTATCACCTTTACGAAATCCACGGAAGAGCTGGGATGGCATTATTCTATAGCCGGCCGATCCTTGATAAATTAAAATTAACGTTGTTGGCCAACAATATTCACACCACTTTCCTCCCAATCGAGTCACTGCAAGATTTTACATAACCAAGCTATCCGAGCTTCCTATTTTTTGCATTACCCAAGTGCGAATGAGTAGGTAAAGCGGTCGTAATTAACCAGACAGTTGTTATAACCGGATACGGTGCAATGCTGCACTGGAGTACGATTTCAACTTTATTTTGTAACTTCGGTTGTAATGAGCAAGGTATACCTAAAAGCACCTTAGCAGGGTAACAATAAGAACTGGAATAGAATAGGTAACAATAGACCTGGCTTTAAGTGTTATTATTTGTCTATTTGACGGTATTGTCGAGGAGGTGGGCGACTAGGCGCGGCCGACTGGCCAACTTACTACTCACACAGAAGACTGCCGTAAAATATACTAAAATATTTTGAGAGTGAATTGGGTATGCCCGAGCCTACTTCTAACTCCATTCCATCCCTTCATCTCGTTACACATCCTGTTCCACGACTTTTCCAATATTTTTCTACAAATTCACTCCTAGTAGGTGGCACATAAAGGTTGCGGGCACCCGCTGGATGCAGGTGGCTGCCGATAGGTCTAAATGGCGGACAAGGGGGGAGGCCTATGTCCAGCAGTGGACGTCCAAGGGCTGAAATGATGATGATGAGGTGGCACATCTGAGACATGCCAATGTTTTATCGTTCTGGACTGATGTTGGCATGTATCGCGGATGTCATAGGAAGTCGCACATCATGAATCTCTCTACTGCACCGGCGCGCGGCGTGGTGACTTCTTCAAGTCGTCGCCGGACCAAATCTGATAGTCTCACACTATGCTTCCCGGTACGTGATGTCCATTCAAGGACACGTCCAAGTGATAAGTTGTCGGTTTTCCGTCAAATATGAACTGCCCATTGCCATTTTAGGTTCTGTGAGCTATGTTGGTGATTTTCGTTCTTTGACGAATCTCTTCGTATCGGACCTGAACGCGCAAGGAACTCTGAGTTTTGCTCTCTCCATAGCTCGCTGAGCGACTAAACTGAGCGATCAGGCCAACCGTTAGAGACATTCGGCATCGTGCGTTATAACTATAAACAAACACACTAAATATATTAAAAACTAGCTGTTGCCCGCGACTTCGTCCGCGTGGACTTTAGTTTATAAACACCGTCTTTATTCGACGTGATTCTTTAAATTAATATAACTTTTTTATTTATGAACTGATTGAAATAAAACAAACACTAAATTTTAAGTGAAGCTTACCACAATACATTAGTGAAAACCGCACCCAAATCGGTTACGCCGTTTCTAAGATTAGCGCGCACAAACGCACAGATAAACAGACAAACAGACAAAAATTCTAACAATCAGTTTTGGGTTCTATTGCGTTGATAAAGGCCCCCCAATAATAGTTTTTCTCATATACCTTCTATGTACAGACAGCGATCAGTTACATTTTTATTATATGTATAGATATAGATATACTCCACCACTGCCCCTAAAAGGTGTCTATTTTTTGTTTTTTCACGATGCATTCACATTACACAAGCTTTTTGTAGTCAGCTCAAAAATAGATTGAAATGATAAAACAACATTCACGAACGGTGCAACTCTACATTCACTTTTATTATAAATTAATTAATTAAATGGCAACTCTACATGAGTCTATAAATAGTAAGAGTTATAATAAAATTAAAATGGGCCGGTAACCTTATTATCAATTATGTAGTGGTAACTGGTAACCTAGGGCTTTTTTATTGGAAAGTAGGCGGAGAAGCAAGCGGCCCATGTGTTTTTTTTTAATGGTTACCGCCGCCCTTGAACACCTGAACAACACCAGGAGTTATGCGGGTACGCAGCCGACCTTGCAAAATCCAATTCACAGCTTTATTGAAGAATCCCATATCGTAGCGTACCACAAAAATATTCTCGTTCGTGATCTATCACCACTGGGAACGATTGGGATCTTGTTGCCACTCACCCCCCACTGGGGACAATACAAGTATGTGTTGACGAGCGTGAATAGACGGATTACAACATATTATACACTAGCGGTGCCAGCGACTTCGTTCGCATGAACTTTAGTGATTCCCGTGGGAACTCTTTAACCGATCGGGATAAAATGGACCTTAAGTGTTAATCCAAGTCTATACCCCCCCCTTATGTCGGTGCAAGTGAAAGCACCCCTACCCGCGCCTTCTGCGCAACCCACCTCAGCCGCTGTGCTCACACCCGCGAACTTCCCCTCGCTTCCTAAAGCGCAGCAAGCTTGGGGGGTCACTTCAGCCGCCCCTGCGCCGGCTTCCAAACCCGTCCCTAAGCCGCAGCCCCCTAAGGCCACATCCTCCCAAAGCCAGGCTAGTCCTGGTCTAATGGAGGACCTGGCCCTGGTCCGCCGCTTCCTAGGGGCCATAAATCCCCAGGAAATCAAAAACCTAGCCCAAGCCCTCAGGTCCACTGACGGAGACGCTCTGGCCCGTCTGGACCTTATCTTAAAGTACGAGCCCGTACTTAGCGCCCTTGGCCTCTTCAAGGCGAACCCTTAAATTCCCTTTTTCTTCCTCTAAATTTCTTCCTCACTGTTTTGTACAATGTTTTGGTCTATGTATTCTGTCTCTAGGTCTTATTGATGTCTTTGTAATCTATAGTAGCAGCGGCTTGACGAAAGCCCGCTGTTTGATTTAAAATCACATATACTATATTTGATTGGATTCAAACAGCCAAGCATAGCTTCTAAATTACGCAAATAAGATGAAAAAAACACCTCTGCTACCTTTGGACATTGAAGCTCAGCATTTCTAAGTCTCTGCTAGTCGATAAACAGTATCAAGATGTATGTGTGTGTGGCCGTTGAAGCAATAAAAAAACCCAGCATTGCCGAAACAATTTGCGTCACTCTGTCTCAACACAACCGGCCAGTTAACGCGCGGTAGTTAGCTGAACGCGGCGCGACCACTGCCTCGAAGAAAAAAAAAGGAAAAACGCGCCAAGCGAAAACGGAACGCGGCCAGTCAACGATCGACCGCGCGTCAATCCGTACACGCCTGTGAGTGGCCGCTGTAGCTGTCAAAAATACGCGCGCACGAATAGAAAGTTTGAAATTATCGTTTCGATTTTTGAATTGTGTAACGCGTGTGTTTAATTTTTTTTTGGTATCATCTGTGTGTGTTTCTGTGTTTGTTCTAAGGAAGTGAGCACATGATACAAGGAAGCTGATACAAAGGCCGTCGAGATGCTTATAACGTAAGTTTTAATGATAGCAGCACGATTAGAATTGTAATTACTAAATTGTATTGGCTATATGAGTGTTGTCGACTACATGTCGCAGTCTTGTGGCCAGTTTGAGGTAATTAAAGTAATGATATGCGACTTGGCCATGTCTGCGGTCTAACAAGAACGGAAACGCAACTGACATTGCATATTTTTCGCTAAATCACGTAAATGTCCTCCGTGTGTTAGAAACAAACGTGTTTAATGCTGGCAAAGATGAAAATAATTCGTTTAACATTCTGATCTTCAGTGATTTCCACGAAAGGGCTTGGTGAATAACAATGCCAGGTTCCGCCCACCCAAAGTACTACTTAGTTTGCGGGCATATGAATAATATAGAAATGAAACAGGATAATTTAGATTTACTTAAGTGTCAATTGTTTTTCTTTTAAACTAGGCCGCTTTGTAATATCAATTAATGAATACTTGGCCCTTTTGGCAATTTCATGTGTGTTCATCACCGTATGAAAATGGACATAGTCCGATACGATATTGACACACATGTGAGCGAGGCACAGTATAAGCACAGGAATGTAAATATAGCAATGATGTAAAATGTAATCAAAAATCAAAATAATCAATATAAAATAATCACAGCCAACTTCTATGGTTATGGATACATATTTTACAACCTACAATAAAGTGACAATAACAATAACCTTACATTTTCGGCACCCTTATTTTAGACGTAACGTAACGCTCAAGCTCCGAGTGGAAGCTAATGAACCTTTAAGATTCGAATGTTAAACTCTCGTGAGCGTCCAAGTTTTTAACGTATGATGATTTAACAATTCGAGTGTAAAAAGATTAGGATTCTTATGTTTCATTGCCGTTGATTTAGCATTCGAGAGCGCTTGTTTCTACATCACTAGTGATGTGTAACTATAATATAATACGTGTTATTATATCGTAGTGTAATAAGTGTCTAGTAATTATAATATATATATGCACCATCTACCTATTATTCTTGTGTTCGCATACATCTTCTCCCGGCCAAAGGCTGCCTGGAAGAGGTCGCTTTACCGATAAGGTCTACTTTTTATATACCTTTCACTGTATTCTTTGGTGTACTTACAAACGTGATATTTACTATTAAAAATTGACCTATTTATGACAGGAAACCTAAACATAGCATCATTACATCGTCTAAAATCAATTACCATTAAAATTACGTCTGATAGATTCGGTAAAGATACTCGGCAATCGCTAACTTGGTAGAATCACGTAGAGACGAGGCAAATTGAAATAGAGCGCGAAAACACGTTTTGAAAGTAGGTAATTCGAATTTCGAAGTGGACTTGGATTCTAGGTAATGTTATCTATATCTACATAATCTATAAGTATTCACGAGTATTACTTCTGTCTGTTTGTCTGCACTAATCTCGGGTCCTTCTGGGCCTATTTTCTTGTTATTATCACTGTTTTATACAATATTTATCTCAGATAGTTTAAGTATGTTTCATATAATAATGGGTTCAGTGGTTTTAAATGTATATATATCTCAAATACGAACTTAAACAATTTATTTGCAGAATGTGGATACAACAAGGTAGTTAATATTATTAATAATAATAAAATAATACTATTATTATTCACTGCATTTATTATTAATACTAAATATAAAATAAATAATACTCAATGGCTTCCACTAGGATTCCCTGTCGTGGGTCCAAAGACACATTACGTGCGTAGTAGGTTAAGTACATAGTACCTAGTACTAATAGTCGTATTTGTATTCGTCAATAGTGGTTTTTTACTATTCTAAATATCTCTAATAAGTATTCACGTCACATTGTCGTAACAGATTTTTGACGTCGTACGTCATAATTTTGGAAATAGAGTGTACCCAACGACACATGAGCTTTGCGTTTGTGTGAGTGCACACCGATAGGACAATTCGGCACCCGGTCACACAGATGAAAAGCTCATGTCTCGTTGCGAGGACTGTACTGAACCGATTTGGCTCATCTTCAAATGAGATATAGACATTATTTTTCTATCAAATTTCATTTTAATCCATTAAGAAATGAGCCCCGCAGTTTATCGACAAATCTATATACCTACACAAATATTAAATTCCGTACGTTTTTAGAGAAAAGCTTACACAAAAAATGGAGAGCTTGAACAACCATATCTTATAACAAATCATTTTTATACATACATTATAATAATTAATTTTAAGACATTGAATTTCTTTGAAAAGTTCAGAGTTTATATAAATAGACTGCATACGCTCCAGGCGAAGTCAGAGTTTATCTTTAGTATGTATAAATTACATCAGAATACTAACTTTGACCTTTGCAACCGGTAGTTATTGTCAAGTGGTAGACGGCAAGTTTTCTCTTGAGAACCTTTAGAACTGTCTGTTAAAGTGTAAATAAACTATTATATTTCCCCGTTTCGCCTGGTAAAAATTAATGTTTTTTAGAATGTTAAATCCTCACTTTACTTATTCATACTAACAATACTCAGCTTTTGCCTGCAACTTCGGCCGCTTGTTCACTATCCCACGGGAATAGCTTCGCAGCCTTAGCCCTCTCCGTGGTCCCCAAGAAGGTCCACGCAAAATATGAGCCCATTAGTTCATCCGTTGTTGCGTGAAAGCATATCAAGCAAAAAACAAACAGTGAGAAAAATAAAACTATCGGTTTTTCTGTTTAAGTTTACCATACCATCAGCCTGTGTGTTATCGTCCACTGCTAGATACAGGTCTTCTCATCCACATTGTTTTGTGTTCGATGGATGGCCTGAAAACGGCACGCTGGCCAAGCGGGTTGGCAAGTCCACTCTCTTAGAGGTGGTGCAGTTCCTCAGGTTTTGTTATTAGTTGCCTCTTACAACAGTCACAGGAAGAAATCGGATGGTGCTAATCTAAAGCCACGTGACACAACCACGTGATCCTTCGATAGTTTTTACTTAAACCTAAATCCTCGTGAGAAAAGGCCATTCAAGTCCTCGAGTGGACCACGCGGTGAGCCTCGCACTTTTTCGTCTGACGCTACTTCAGATATTGTGTGTTTTGTGTGCCGCAACTTTCTGTCAACTATGAAGACCAAATGCGGGTAGTTGATGAAACCGCCTTTTCAGTGGGCTCGTAAGTATCTGTGGTTGGTGCGACCCAACCGAAATGTCGTGTAAAATGTATAAGGCAAATATACGCGTTGCGACCCGTTTATATATAGATAATTATTATGACTGAAATGTAATTTAATAATTACGTTGTAATTTAAATATTTATATGTCAATGCAATGTTTTTCCTTAAAAATATATTAGAAAAGTGCTGTGATTTGCATTTGTATACGGTCGGTGAACACATTCACTCTGCCCCACTAATAAATACAGTGGATCGCCCCACGGAGATGAACTAGTAGGTTTTAATAGGGGGAGAGTGCATGCTGCATCGTATTTTCCCAATGTACGTACGGGTTTCGGTAGTGAGTGAGATATGCCAGAGCTCATTCCCATCCTATCCTCTCACTCCCCATTTTCCCAATACATTCCTTATCTGCAAATGTAGGCAGCGCATCAGGGGGCGTGCCGACATTTGCAGTTCATCACCGTCCTGCCCCATAGTCGGAACAAACTTGGTGGAGCAGACGGCACTAAACGATTAAATAATCGGCGAATGGTAAATGCTAATTGAAATGTTGATGACAACTAAAACATCATTAAAGTAATTATCGTGACTTTACAAATCATTAATAATAATGCAAATATCTATTCAACTAAAATTATAACGTGTAATTTTGTTACAAGAACACAACCGTCAGCCATTAAAATATCAGTAAAGAAGTTGCGAAACGCAAATAAACGTTATATCATTTGAGACAACACAAATCTAGGTCACGTGGGTTGCAATAACAAAACACGTTCGATAAGTTTCAAGTCATTATTAAAATATATTTACTTTATAGTCATTTAAAATGAAAAAGATTGTTTGATATTCAAAATTTATATTCGCGTGGTTGATTATGTTTGATAACAGTGATGATACTAAAGGAATTCATTAATAATGGGTGATTCAATTGGAGGTTACAATTTAAATCGGGCAATACTTTTTATCTATCAAAAATAAATGGCTGTCATTTTCCTTTTGTGATTATAAAAATACCGACATTTGCTATTATGGAGAGATATTCAACACAAGAACGCATTTTAATTGTTAAAATCCATCTCCAAAATGGAGAAAATTTTACCAATACGATTCGTGCATTACGAAATGATGAGTTCGGTAATCATAATCGCCCGTCTCGTGCCGCGATTAAAAAAATAATCGAAAAAATTTACCGAAGCGGATCAGTGTTAGATGTGCAAAGACCAGTACATCCCCGTAGTGGCCGGCCACTCGAAAATATCGCCGCAGTGAGTGATAGTGTTCGTGACAATCCCTCAACATCCATGATCCATGATTCTTCACTTCCGGGACATGATTACAAATTATTTGTGCCATCAATTGGATGGTATTGAAGTGGGGCAAATGTGGTTCCAACAAGACGGTGCGACCTGCCACACAGCTCGAGAAACAATGCAATTGTTGCAAACAAAATTTCCCGGTCGCGTTATCTCTCGGTTCGGCGATCAAAACTGGCCCCCAAGATCATGTGATATCACGCCGTTAGACTTTTTTCTTTGGGGTTATGTAAAGCAAAAGGTGTATGCTAACGACCCAAAAACTATATCAGAGCTAAAAGTTGAAATTTCACGTGTTATTTGTGACATACCTCATGACTTATGTCGAAAAGTGATGGAAAATTTCTTAAAAGGGTGAATGTCTGCAAGACCGCCCGTGGTGGTCATTTGGCTGACATTATCTTTCATGTTTAATGTCAATGTCTGAACATTAAATTAAAATATATATATCAACCGTTTATAAAAAACCAATGCATTTTATTTCACATTTAAATTGTAACCTCCAATTGAATCACCCTTTATTAATACTTTTTTATCGTATAATTGTATTGCAAACATTTTCGTTTCTCGGCACCACGCCTTTGTAAATTTTGATTCTCCAAGGCGCCCCATGTCAAATTCTAACAAGCACGCTTTGCGAAATGCTCAATACCTTTTTGCAACCGTCACCAGCTTCTTTATTATCCCCTGATGGATACGCATAGTGTTGTGCATGAGGGATGTATAGTCTTAAAACGCCATGCTTGGCCAAGGCCGGTTTTCTTATCCTTTATCGCCTACAACCACGGATGAAATTATGAAATCTGTGTAATGTATCGCGACGTCCCTGCGAGGAAGTCGCAGTTCCGCAGGGCGCCGAGCCGCACAGCTTGACAACCACTAATGTATAGTAAAAAGCCCTATCAGCCATCCGTTTGAAACTACATATGCTTATAAATGCAACCATCTGCACACTAACGTAGTTATTTTCCGGATATCCTGTAGACGGTTCTAGTACTATACATCTATTTTAATGACTGTTAGTTAAGTTTATATGGACTGAGATTTGTCATGAGTGGTTTTAACATACTGTAACTAGAGTGTTGTTGAAACGGGCGATGAACGCACGAGCGTTGGCGTGCTATGCTAGTCTGAATTAAACCTTAACCGTTTTAGACTCCGAGCTTTTAATTACAAGAGATTAAGACCATCAAATATTAAAAAATTGAACTATAACGCTTACTAACCTAAACGCTAGAGTCTTAAGAGTTCATTAGCGCTCACTCAGCGTTCGAGCGTCGAGCGATCTTCTCCACTCTTCCAAGGCTCGCCGCCACGCACAAACGGAATCTAGTGTATTTATAACAATAGTTCATTGAAGTGATTTAATTCTCCTTATTAATTCTTTAGTTTGTTTGTATTAGTACGGCCACACTTCAATAGATCTCTAAAGATTTGTTTAGTACGTACGTTGGTTTCGATGCTTCAGTAATCGTAGTTCTTAGATTCCTATTGTTCGTTCGTATCGAGCCACGAAAGTATAGTTCATTTGAATAGAACGTATAGAAAATTTTAAATGATTAAAAACGTTATTCGGTTGTCCGCATCATCAGTGAATTTACTTTCCGGATGTCCTGTAATAGATAGTTCTAGAACTATCATAATGACTCTTAATTACTTTTCGATGGCCACTAAAACTGATGACTAGTTGGAAATTAACTGAAGATTGATGTTATCACAAAGTTAATTCAGACACTCTTATTGTGTCTTATTATTAAATGCATTAGAGTTATAATCGGCTGTGTTAGAGTGCATTAGAGTTATACAGAGTGTGTTTGAATGGATGTCAATTAATGTGTTGAGTAGAATGACTAAGATGGAGACTGCATTGTTTATTGTTAAGGGCTAATTACATTTGGCTTTGTGGCTTTATGCAAAGGCTGTGGCGTTAGACGGCTGGCGACTAATAATACAAATTCATAAATTTGAAATACGAAGTTATGAAAATTTTATTAATATTATAAACTTTTTTGTTGTTACACCGCCGCTTCTGTGGTCGAAAAATGATTTAGGCAATGGATTCTAAACAGATGAAGAGTTCATCAGTGGCATATTGTGTTAAAGGTAGATTAACAAGCAATTAGCATCATTAATCCTCATCTTCATAAATGAACATCAAGCAGATTAACGTCAATCCTCCAAATCCATTCCTCCATTATCATTTTATTGTCATTTTAGACTGTTGTTGGCATTTACCGCGGATGTTTGTGGGCGACAGTATCCACTTACCACTACGGTGGTACTGTCTGCTCGTCTGCCGCCTTCTTTCCATTAAAAAGATTGTGACGTCATTGATTATGATGATTTAATATGATTATTTTCTAGTATTTCAATCAGGTAATTAACAGTTCAGTACCCGATGCGATGCGACAAGCACATTGTCGTGTGCACGAAGGATGTATGGCCTTAAAACGCCGCGCTGGATGTGCGAGTTGGCGAGTCCGATCTGTTAGAGACGATGAATATCCTCAGGGCCTGTGGCAGACGCTTTATCCCATTAGTTGCCTTGTACGACACAACTTTATGGGAAGAGAAAGGGTGGGTGCTTTTCTAAGCCAGCCGACAGCATACGGTACATTCGATATTCCCGATATTACCCGATATTCGTATGCAATGACGACATTTTCACGAATTATGACGAAATTAGCAATGCGGTCGCGTTAAAAATTTAATGTTTAGTGCTTTGTGCATTAACCTTGACACGGAGGCGTCTGTTTTGTTTAATCGACCGAATTTTGGCAATGATTTTAATGAATTAATGTGCAATTATATGTTCAAATATATCTTCTATTTCTATACGTTGTGGCCTACCTTTTAATGACATAACTCGTCTCAATCATTGTAAGATTAACTGGAAGAGACTTCGTCCAGGAATAAGGGCTGAGCCTTTGTACTTACGATAATATTGGAATTGCTTATTGTAACAACAACAACTTTCACTTTGTAAGTATTTTGTTTTGTTATTACATGATGTTATTAATTTAACATTTACAAATAAAATTATAATTAGGGACGTTGCACGCTGGTGAAAAGTTAATACATAATGAGCATGGGAATAATGGAAAATAATGAGCGTTTATGTACCCATTATTTATGTGATATTTTTTTAATAAGGTATTTGATCATAATATTTTCTTAGGTTTTCGCGATTACTATACATAGCAATTAAACAACTTTTAACGGTTTAAATTGCGTATATTTGACATTATTTATATCCCGACGTTTCGAACACTTTGCAGTGGACGTGGTCACGGGGTGACTAATTGATTTTATTTGTCACTTGAGTTATTAAGAAATTATTACTACCGTCTGAATTTTTTTGAACTACCGTCTGAAATTTGTTAATCATAACATTCCCTATGCACGCAGTATTCGCTCACGGTGTCCAGAGGTCTCGCAGTATTGCGTTGGCCTTGTGATTTAATTAATTTAATGACTGGATCCCAAGCCAGGTGGTACTTGCCAACCATCTTCTCTATTGAAATTTGGGTGTTTCTTGATTTCAATAGCCTCGCGTAACATTCTTGGCATGAACCGGGTCTCTCTAGCGAGGATTTGTGGATTATCAAATCGAATGTAATGGTTGGGTTTGTCCAGAACATGTTCACAAACTGCAGACTTGGTCGAGCATTGGGCGGCTTCTGTGACGCATTCGTGGGAGTTTCCATGTCAGTTGGCTACCGTAGGCAAATCTTTGTTACAGAGAGCACACGGCATCTGTGACACTGACCACCTCGAGGAAGAGCTTCTGCATGTGAAACAAGTACTGCGAAGCAACAATCACAAACTCCCACGAATGCGTCACAGAAGCCGCCCCAAGCCTCCTACAGTTGAGCGACAACCTGCTATCTTACCATACATCAAGGGCATCACTGACAAAATTGGCAATATCTTAAGACGAGCTTCAATTAAAACTTACTTCAAGCCGCACAAGAAGATTAGCCAATTTTTAAGACCTGTCAAGAGCAATATCCCCCTACAAGATGCAGGTGTTTACAAGCTTGATTGTGAATGCGGGTTATCATACATTGGGCAAACAAAGAGGAGCATCGGTATCCGGATAAAAGAACACATAGCTGACATGAAGAACAGACGCTCGACCAAGTCTGCAGTTTGTGAACATGTTCTGGACAAACCCAACCATTACATTCGATTTGATAATCCACAAATCCTCGCTCCCGGTTCATGCCAAGAATGTTACGCGAGGCTATTGAAATCAAGAAACACCCAAATTTCAATAGAGAATATGGTTGGCAAGTACCACCGGCTTGGGATCCGGTCATTAAATTAATTAAATCACAAGGCCAACGCAATACTGCAAGACCTCTGGGCACTGTGAGCGAATACTGCGTGCATAGGGAATGTTATGATTAAAAAATTTCAGACGGTAGTAATAATTTCTTAATAACTCAAGTGACAAATAAAATCAATTAGTCACCCCGTGACCACGTCCACTGCAAAGTGTTCGAAACGTCGGGATATAAATAATGTCAAATATACGCGATTTAAACCGTTAAAAGTTGTTTAATTGCTAGGTATTTGATCATTTTTAAATAATTATATAAATTAAGATACCAGTATATTTTCATGTTTTGTTAATTACGAAGAAAACTCTACATTGGCACAATATGCTAATTGCGCTATTGCCATATAAGAAACGAAAAAACTATCTAGCTAGAGGCAAAGAAATTTAATTACTACCTGTACTGTATAGTTACTCTAAAATAAGACGCGTCCGCACTCGCCGTGTGTGTAGATGGCTTTACTTTTGTTGTCTTACGTTTTTTTCCCGGATCTTCATTGACATGGTTTGTTCCATCTCTCTCACACTTACGTAACTCATGAGTGTGCATTGCGCAATAAGAGATATCTGTAATTATACATACAACCTCCATGCTCTGATTAGGTTGTAATGAGATGATTTTACGTAGTACACTTCCGATGTTCAGTTCATGTGATTTCTACAATTCTCCTTTTTTATGGCAGCTATAGCTCTGTCTCATATTTTATGATAAAATGATTGTTATATAAAATGTTGTTTTAGTATATCCGATAAGAAAGTACTTGGGAAATGTTAATCTTCGTTTGATTTATTTTTAATTATTATTTTAGTTACTTGAAAGTAACAAGTATTTTTTTTTTCTGTTACTTTTTATATTTGATATGTTTCGATTAATGTTAATTTTGTTACCTATACTTTAAATTAACATTTTGTATTATTACATTTTTTAAATAATATTCCCATCGGCCGCTGGCCGCGAAGTATTGTTTACGAATAATTAAATGAATCTGAAGATTTGAACTTATAAATAATACATATTGATTATCTCTAACAGTTTCGACAAGCAAATAATATTCATGCATAATAAAGTCCAAGATAAAACTATTTCTTGCATCTCCACTAAGATACAAGAAAAAGTAAGTAAAACGCAAAAAATGCAAAAACATTAAGCAAGATGTAAAACATGGCACGGAGATGTATATATATCAACGTCCCACTGCACGGCGCAGGCCTCCACTTAATTAAATCATTATTAAATCACTGGGGGATTTCGGGCCGTAATCCACCATGCGAGCCGAAATTAGTGGATATTATGCATGCCTCAGATTTTTTAATTAACGAGCACATAAAAATTAATTAATTAAGTTACATAAAAACTGTAGCGATTACGATGACGTTTCCCCAAAAATATAGATAGATAGATGGATAGATAAACTCTTTATTGCACACCAAAAATAACACGAAAACTGCAATAGGCGGCCTTATCGCCAAAGCGATCTCTTGCAGGAAACCTTTAGGTGATAAGGACAAAACAGATAACAATATCAAAAATAGCTAGATGATGCAATTTTAGATAATATAATTTAATAATAATAATATTTTATACATAAACACTTACTTAAGATGACGTTAACATAAATACGAGTACATAGATGCATACATACAACCAAACATACATACTTGCAAAGATATTATACATAGCATCAGAGAGACTATGTGTCTGCCTTCCCTCTGTATATATATATATATATATATAGTCTTACGTCACTTTTCCTTTTGACCAGCGCGACAGTGATCGATACGCACCGTCATGGTTACATAACACATTTTTGGTAGATCCCGTTATATGAGCATGCATATTTTTTGTCGTATTGCCATTTCGTCATACATGCATTGAATTTCATTTTTAATTATATTGAAACGATGTGAATTTGCAATTTTAAAGCAAATAATGTAATTTAAAAAAAAATGCCGTTCTACTTTGTAGTCTCGGGACGAGAGATTTCCCTTACTGTATTCTTCGTGAAAATGGGGAGAGATAGGATGGGATGGGATGGGAATGGGCTCTGGTATGCCAGATATGCTAATAAAAGCAATAAATTATCTAGTATGCAAATATACATAAATAAATAAATAAGACAAAAATGTAATATCTAGCAATATAGTGATTTTTTAGTAAAGATATAATATTATTAGTTTTATAAGGGAAAATAACAGCTCCATATATTTCTCTGCACATGTTCATACTCGTGACATCTACTCGTGACATGTTCATACAGTTTTGTATTTATCTCGTCATAAAGTATGAAATTAGAAGTACGGTAATTCATAGACGTGAATGACGCGTTCAGGTGTTACCGGTTTAGCCGTTGGCCAATGTTTTCATAATGTATCTGTAGTTACCTACTGCCATTACTGTTAGATATGAGTTTTATTTGGTTAGTATTTATTTTAGATATAAATAAAAATGTAAAGGTTCGTTTGTTCAAAATCTTAAATCTCCGAAAGTTCTTCACCGATTGCTTTGAAATTTTGACACAATGTTGCATTCGAATACGCGCGTGTTTTTATATACGAGTATCAAGGGTAAAAACATGCTTTTTACCCAAAAACAAGTAAAAACAGGGTAAGCGCCATCTGTTGGGCAGCCATAGCAACGCGTGGCCGGATACAGCTAGTATTTAAGTACAAAAACAATAAATATCACAAGTATAATTGATTAAAACATCAACATGTTAGAATGTCTCGTCATTATGTGTAATTATTTTACAATAGGTGCTTTGCTATAATTTTCTAACGATATAAATTACACCGAGACATGATAACTCTTTACATAAATATTGTTACAATATTGTTACATTCTTGTGGCCCTAAGTGGCCTTTCAAGTGTCACCGGTCGTGTTTAATTTAGGGCAAGCGCAGAAAGCGCTCAGCTAGGAACAAAATGTGTGTTGCAACGAGCCTAACGGCTCCCCCGTCGGTAATCCGGCGGAAGGAACGGACCTTGTCTTAGGGCGTTGCATTGGGGGGATACCGCGGGATCACGAGTCGGTGAGAAGAGCCCAGGCACGTGCCGATACCTGGTAAAAGTGTTGGCTGAAGGCCGGTGTGTGTTGACGGTGTAGTGAGGGGGACGTCCACGTCTCCGCCGGCGGGGACGGTGTATCTGTGAAGTCTGTGAGTGTAATGTAAGCACTGCATTGGCAGCAGTGATTGGGTCATCAGGGTCGTCAAAGACGTGCCGTGGACGACGGTAGCCAATCAATAGTATTATATTGTAGATATCCATCAACCTATAATGTCCCAATACAGGGCACAAACCTTCCCTAATAAATTACTGGCCATAATCCACTATGGGGCCATAATCCACCATGCGGTTCCAGTGCGGATTAGTGGACAAATATATTTCATATATTTTATTAATAGCCGATCATATGGGTTTCCTTGCGATGTTTTCATTCACTGCTGAGCTGGTCACATTTTTAAAATCCGTACTTGAGTAGAAATTTAGTGATACGGATCGAGGATTTGAACTTACGACCTCACGAATGAGACGAGAATATAGATACCCAAGGTTATCATCGCATCGTATTTTAGAGTTATATAAATGGATAAAAGGCTTCAAAACAAGACAAACAGAGATTGTCATTACATAAAATGCATAAAAGTCTGATCTTATCGCTACAGGTGATCTCTGCCCGACAACATTAAAGTGGAAAGGAAAAAGACATTACACATTATATTAATCACAGGTAGATGATTGTACAGTATACATTGTAACAATATTCTTTCGAGCATTGTCTTTTACTTGATTTCTTGTTGGGACGTATGTTCGGGCGGTAGAGGGTTTTTAAGCAAATAAATGACACCCAGTCTGAAGACAATCATTTATTATCATTATCATCATCTCTTATTATCATTATCATATTATCATTATATTATTATCATCTCCAGCAATTTATTTATCAGTAAAAGTAATAAAAAAATAAAAAAAAAACACTAAACCAAATGTAAGGCACTTAAGAAATTGATTTAATAAAAGTAAAAGCGGATCATTTAAAACTACTTACCCGAACAAGGTGTTTTTGTGCAAATGTATTGTTATATAACAGAACTTCAATAACATGTGCAATTACAAGCGTTTTATGAGATATTCACAAACATACAGATACAGAAAGCTTCACCGAAGTATAAAAGGCACGTAGTTACAGATTGAAAATTGGGCAGCAGAATAAATGAGAAAGCAATCGAAGCAAAGAGTTTGGAACAAATTTGAATTAAGGTTTTACGTTAGCGGCCAGTGGTTAGGATTTAATAGCAAGAAGGCCGGTAAAGGACAAGAGGTACTCGAAAGAGTATCGTCACATGGTTTCTAAATGAATCAAACATTAATATGTATATTTATTTTCATTAACACAATTATACTAAAATTGTATATACATTATTATTTTATTTATTTATACAAAATAGGCGGCAGTCGAGCCTACAGTCCACCCGATGATAAGTGGATACTGTCGTCCATAGACATCCGTGATACATGCCAACATCAATCCAGAATGACAAACGTTGGCACGCTCCCGGCTGCGCTGCCTACCTTTGCAGATTAAGGAATGGATTGGGAAAATGGTCACGGAGAGGATGGGATGGGAATAGGCTCTGGCACATCTCACTTACTACCGAAACACATACGTACATTGGGGAAATAAGATAAAGTAAGAAGTGCAGTACATTTCAAGGTAGTCTTCTGTGAGAGAGGGGTAACGTGGCCAGTCCCATACTTCATTTTCTACTTCAGATTGCAATTAATTTTTTAGGCTTATTCTGACATCTATTCACTTAAGTGCAAATATACTCATTGTACTCATAATAATTAGTAGAAATATATATTTCTAGTCTCGGTAATATACTACTCATTGTGACTTGATATTTTTTTAATATATTCATATTTTCTAACTACAAATGTAAATACAATATCCAATATTATTTCCTAGTAACAACGTCACAGTATTGACAAAACATTAATTTAAAAAATCGTACAACGCGTCAAGTGATGTTCAAAGTCTGAATTTGAATATTTTAATTCATACATCTGTCTGTAGGCGAATTTATCATTGCATACATCATGTATGGTCAGGTTATCATAGGAACAGCGCTGGCAGTTTTGAATTTAATTAATTTTATCGAAATATTGTTTCTCTCTTAAGTCATAACATAACACAATAAAATAGAAATAAATATTCCCAAAAGACGATCGAGTTGTAAAATTATTTTACTGTATGTTAAAGATTTATGTCAGTTGTCAGAGCTCATCCAATAATAACTGGACCATAGTGTCATACTTATAAAGTATGTACGTATAGATATAATTTAGTTTTTAAAATTATTTGTTGGCTTTATTTAAACGAGCATCAAAACATACCAAATGAGCAGTACTGCACGTTGTACAGTCAAAAAAACGCTTTTTGTCACGAACCCGTAGGCTGTGGAACGAACTGCTTCAAGAGGTCTGCCTCTTATGTTACGGCATGGGGTTCTTAGAAAACGCTGTGGATAGAACTTTTTGAACTTTTGTACACATTTTATATTGTAAATCGGGTCTGAACGCGAATAATTTAATTATTACCTTTAATTATTCGTTCAATAGAATACCTTTAATTATTCGCCCGACTTATAATATAAATAGCTATGATTCTACAAGGCCGGCAGCACACCCGCATACCCCCTGATGGGGTTGCGGGGTATCTATGAGCGGCGGTAGCCCCTTACTACCGCCCCCCTACGTATATATATATATATATAACAGTCGACGGAGTCTTGATTCCTATTTGTTTATTGTCACCATACAAGATTCGGTATGTTGTGCTGTTCATTTAATTATTTCTCTTATTTTGTACAATAATTTGATGAAACTGATTACGATCTATTACAATTAAATCTAATAATGTACAAGGTTAAAAATATAATTAGATAATGAAATCTATTTTTTCGGCTATAGTGTGCGCTGCCCCATATAAAAGACTTCAACGCGCCACCAAAATGGAAAGTTCTTGTATTTTTTTTTGTTATTTTATCAGTTACCTTGAATAGATAATAGCGGCGGTATCGATGTTCCTCCGAGAGTGACATCGAGGCCAAGGCATCTCACACGTGGCTACAATAATCGATTGTTTCGAGTTTCGATAGTGTGGAACATCGTAAACGTAAACGTTATACAAGTTATTTATCTACACAAAAGAATTGTATAGATATGTGGTATGTTGCAACTGCAGATGAGGTTTTACACAAAAGTAGACACTATACAGTAAAAATGGACAAACGCAGTTGTATGTACGAGTAGTACATAATGTCAATAGGTTGGATGTTTTTTCTTATATATTATGTTTATTTATTTATTTATTGTATCTGATACCGCACTTTATAAAAGAAATGCATATATGGAAATCGCTTTAGAAAAAAAAAATGTTTAACAATTTTTTGTCACTTTCGTCACTTCATTATGATTTTGTGTTTTATAGTTCTTATTCGGGAATTTTGTTTTTTAAAATACCATATTATTCTAAGGAAGAAGACGCCCCATATGCTGATCGGTAGCATTTCGGTACACAGTAAAGTAGGCAAGTAGGTAGACGATGTAAAATGAAAAGGTAATGGAACGTAGGTAAATGAAAAGTAGGTAGACCTATCTTTACGTGGATAAACTCACTTGGACACGACATTGAATACTACAACAGAAAGGAAGAAGAACGGAAAGATGTTGCCTCAGATAGAAGACAATTTACATTAGCGATGCGGGAAATCTACGAATTGAACGATATGGAGCGAAACAGAGGACCAGACGGGAATCATGAACGATGGCAATTTAAGGCAATTCCTCGGCATTCCATTCAACGGAATTTTGATTGTACAACTCATTACTGTTGTACAAAACTAATAAGTTACAATTTAAAAAAAAAAGTAATCAAAAAAATAACTATGTACACGGAAATCTTGAGAAGAGAACGAAGGGGAGAGCGGAAGCAGCCTTGACCGAACAAGAGATCCCAGTCAAGGAGGAGAACCCTCATTGCGTACATCAACGCCCAATCCCTAACTTCCTAGATTGGCTCAAATCTGCATGTAATAGCCAGCTGATTGTGGTCGACCGGTCTCGACTAGTCGATCATCCTTTCCCGAGCCGGAGCGTCTCTTCATAAAAATTTGCGCCCCCTGGTATACCAGTTTCACCGGGACAGGCTTGACCTGGCTGGGTGTGGCGCCATGTTCATGTTAATTTTTTGTCACTTTTCGTCACATTCTATAATGTCAATAATCAATGTATTCTAATCATATTTACGTAATTATTGTCAAAAAACTTTCTTTTTCTTTTCTAAAAGCTAATAACGTTTTGTAAAACACCGTACTAACTTGCAAAGTTTTATAACATTAATATACGTAATTATATCGTCTTTGGTAAGAGGAAAACATACACTCATATATTGTTCTGGAAACTTGAACCTTATTACCACATACCATAACATTCAAAGTTGAAATATGCAATAGTTTGCTGGGTTATCGAAGTTTTTATTCTCAAGTAAAAACTTGCAACCATTGATCTTTGTACAAAAACTAATTGACGTCATGTGTTTTGTAAATAAATTTATATGAAAGAATTCACTCATTAATAATCATCATTCATTTAATCATTATAGCCATATTGTTGCATGTGTACCATAAAATCATTAAAATACATGAATAATGATAATTCTCTCATATCGCTGTCTGTTTAAAATAAGAACATAAAACTTTATAGTCTGTGACAACTTTAGTCACCAAAAATTAATCAAAACATTAATATTGTATAAAATAAAAATAAACAAATACAATTAATATTAAATTAAACATAAAAATATAAACGTATGCTGTTCATAGATACATCGATCTAGGATCGATTAACATGGACAGCACTCTATAGGTTGGTCGATGACAAACATTTGGCTTGAGGTCGATCCCACGAAAGGACAGTCTTACATCCCGCTATAAAAAATTAAATGTAATGTAATATAAGGGGCCATCCATAAATTACGTCACACGAATTTCATGATTTTTGAAGTTCTCCCCCCCCCCGGCCTTGTCACATTTATGTGACCCTCCCCCCCTGTTGTGACGTCACATATTTTGCAATTTTAAATTTAGAAATTATTAAATTAAAACAACCTTATAATAATATTGATAGAGTTGGTAATATGTATTTTAAAGTTATTCGTTAGAGTTGATGTTTAGTTTTAATACTTTAGATTTATACATGTGACGTCACGAAGCTTATGACTCGTCCGTCCGCCCCCCCCCCCCCTCCCCTTGTCACACGATGTCACACTTTGTTGATCCCCTCCCTCCCCCTTAACGTGTCACGTAATTTATGGATGACCTCTTATTTATTTTATTTCTATTTCAATAAATTACAAAAAGTAGTGTGTTGGCTTTTCTTTCGCCAACAATGTCTATAGACATTGTTATAGACCATCAAATCAAATAGATGTCATTCACTTATATGAATCTCATAATCTATACTAATATAATAAAGAGAGAGTGCGAATTTTGTGAGTTTGTGTGTATGCGGAGGGTAATCTCCGGAACCACTGCACCTATTTGAAAAAATCTTTCATCATTTGAAAGGTACGTTATTCCAGATGGACATAGGCTATTTTTTAATTTTGAAAAATAAAAATTGAAAAAGAAAAACTTATAAACCGAAGCGAAGCGAGGGCGGGTCGCTAGTAAGAAATAAAACAAGACAGCGCAGCGTAGCGTGGATAGGGCCGCTATATGCCATTAGATAGGGCTTGTTGAGGTTTTTTCAGGAACGTACGGGAAATAGAGAAACCGCTTTTTTAACTGGTTCTTAGAGGGGGAGAGTGCACGCTGCATTTCCGCAGCCGCTGGGCGCACTCGACTGGCCATGTTACCCCTTCTCTTACAGAAGACTACCTTGAAATTTACTGAAATTTCTGTGAGAAGGGTAATATGACCAGTCGAGTGCCACCAGTGCCTGCGGGAATGCAGCGTGCACTCTCCCCCTACCAAATGTACTTTTGCATAAAGTATATACATAAGTATATACTATAATGTATATACATGCTATAAAAAATATGATTAAACAGTGCCCGTTTCAAGAATGTGTTCTTTAAGCGGTTTTTTGAAAATACCTCGATAAGATGTTTTCTGTAGACTAAAAACTATAGTAGGAGTAAAGTGCAAGCATCCTCAAGTAAAGGTCGCCATATACTTGTACAATCAAACCGCGATTTTCACTAACCTTGAACGCGGGTTACGTATGTTGTTTGTATGCACCCAGCGTTTCACCGAAGGTTCGACGTTGCAACACGGAGAATTGGCAACATCGCGCTTGCCCGTCAGACGATTGGTAATATCATGTCATATCATGTTTAATTACTGTCAATCTGACAGATGTCAATAGTATTTAAATAGTGGAATGCTCCGTGCTCGATGAAATGTGATTATTACCATTGATTTTTATTTTGAGACTCATTAGGTAACCCGCATGTATCTGTAGCCACCAATACGCACTGGATGCGCGTGGTGTATTACTGCTTTAAACCCCCTTCAGATTTACTAGGGGAGGCATGTGCTCTGCCCTACATTATAAATCATTATGCACTATGTGTGTCTATTTCATTGCTCACTTATCGCTCTCTCAGGTTTGCTGATGGATCTCTTAATACGTATCCTTTTCTAAGTATTTTCTTTTGTAACTATTTTTATAATTTGCGTTTGTAATGAAGTATACAAATAATACGATAATAATAATAATAACGTGTTTAGAGGAACCCTTATTCTCTGCAAATACCTATTGCAGGTCACCAAACAATAATTACAACAAACAAGCCTTTACGTTGTTTGTTAAGTACACAAGTTCTTGTGCCGCACAAACAGACATACGACCTTACACTAATGTGAGATGGCAAGGTTCTGTTGGCAATTCGCCTTTATTTTATTGACGTTCTGTGCGGTTCATGGTTTTTTATTGTATTTATTGTTCAATGGTTGTTGTCCACGAATTCATAATTGATCTAGATAAAAGATCCCTAGCTGCCACCCCGCCATATGAGTTAGAACTGCGCCAAGTTTTGTTAAAATCCGTCCCGTTGTTTTTGATTGATTCGCGTGAAGAGAGACAGACAAAAATTAAAAAAAAAAAATTTTGTTTTGGGGTCTGTTCCAGTCGTACAGTACCATGCAATGAATTTTTCAAAATATGTTTCATGTACAGATACGATTTTATTATATGTAGGTGTAGATAGAAGACGAACTGCTGTCCAGCGCTTCGTCTCGTGAGGAATTAGGATTAAAAACTATCATATACTTGTTTTATTTCACAGATTATAGAAATTAACTTACGCATTTATGATATTAATAATAATAATAATAAGACTAGCTTTCATCTTCGTGTGAATTGTCACTTAGATTTTTTACGATACTATCGTCGGCGGCTATAGAACAGCAATACACCATCTCTTCCCGCGGGTATCCTAAAATGTGACAGAGGAATCAAAAAAGCGGCTACCGCAAGCCCTGAAGAACTACACCACCTCTGAAAGAGTGGACTCGCCCACTCGCTTGGTCAGCGTGCCTTTTTAAGGCCATACATCCCTCATGCACACGACAGTGTGCATGAGGAGGGCCATGTCCAACAGTGGAAGATAAAAGAGCTGGTGACGGTGTACTGTCGTAGGTACAAAACAATCAGGTAAGAATCGTTCTCACGTTATTGGTTACTGTAAAATCAAATAGGAACATCCTGTATGATTATAACTTTGTTGATTTTTGCCAATAAATGGTGGAATTTGACGTCACCGTCGTCTGTATAACGAAATTGTCCAGCTAGTGGGAAAACCGATTATCTGACGACAGCATGATTTTGAGAAAACTCAATTTGAAAATTTGGCGGTTTTCAACACTATCCAAAACTTTGAATGGAAAATTTAATAAATTTTCATATACCGCGTTAAAATTTGATGATAAACTTTAAAGAAAAAAACGATTAAAGTAGTTTTTATCAGTTTTTTTTCTCTCATAGTAACGCTAATTTGATGAACTCGTAGTAACCGTTACGGCTCATAGTAAGAAATATACTTTATGAATTTAAGAGCTCAAAAAGCTGAACTCAATGTCAGATAATCGATTTTGATCTTAAGGTAACATACCTATTCGAAATTAACCTAACTACCATACCTACCTAACAATAACGTACCTATTCGTCATACCTATGTCGAAAGCCCTTTTTTCGTCCACTGATGGGCATACTTTTCTTGGTACTTGTACTTGTATCAGCCGTTAATGTCCCACTGCGGGGCACAGGCGTCCTCTAGTAATCACTATGGGGTTTGGGGCCATAATCCATCACGGGGGCCCAGTGCGGATTGGTGGATAAAAATTCTCGAGATTTTTTTTTTATTTCTGGAACATCGAGTTTTCTCACAATGTTATCCTCTCACCGCCGTGCTGGTGACAGTTTTTTAAAACCCGTACTTGAGTAGACTCTCAGTGGTACGGGCCGAGGATTTGAACTCACTATCACACGAATGTAAGTCGAGTACAGATACCCCTAGGCTATCACGGCTCTATAAATATTTTTTATTTTATTTTAAAGATATGGATTTAGTTTTTGTACTATTTTATATTTTAAAAAGAGCTATCGTTCAAAAAGTGGGTACGTCCTCCGGCCAAGTGAACCGACGAATTGAAGATATTTGCCGATGGTGCTTGATGAGAAGAGTTGGAGATCGTGTGTGGTGACGAGCCTTAGGAGAGGCCTACAACCAGCAGTGGAGAGACATAATCCATCACGAAATATTTAAGTTACTTAGGTTCTTAAGAGGTAGGTTGTATCAATCTTGAAATATTTCAAGACTTGCTTCGTTTACACATTCACATCTTTGATGTTGAATGACATACGGTACACGATAATAAGTAATTCTACCTCTGTGAGAAGTTTGTATAATGGAGTCAGCATTTCGTACTCCATGGGTATGGTGAGTTGCATTCTCGACGATTTAACCGCATGCATAAGTGTAATTAGATATAGGTAGACGATTAAGCGAGTGACGAGAACCCAGTGATGTTTATAATCAATTTACATTCGTAAGATAGTGAATTTGATTCCCGGCATGTTAACTCAGTGGTGAAGGGAAATCTTGTAAGTATATCTTCGGGTCACGTGCGTCTTTCCGGAGTGAGTGAGATATATGAAACTCTTTCCTATCTAATTTCACTCCATACCGTTGCACCCCTTCCCTCTCTTTGTGTCTCGTTCTGTTAAGTGTAGGGAGCATCCCATACCATCCTTCTCAACGCCTTCTCCAATTCCTCTAGTAAATCTCCAAAGGTAGACAGCGCATTCGGGGTGTGTCAACGTTTGCTATTCTGCCAGATGTGGTAGTGTGACAGTATCCATTTATCACCGGCGGACTATATGTTAATTTACCACTCTTTTTCTATAATGCATTTAAACATTATAATGCGTCTTCTTAAAAAGATAGATACGAAATTAAACTGAAAACATGAGGTAAGTGACGTAGAAGGCTCAGTCAGCCCCGCATGCTGTGCTATTAGAAGTTTACGAGATGAATTGGACATTGCACAACTTAAAATGATTCACTAGTTATAAATATAATGTCCGAAGAGCTCTTGTGCTATACAAAAAGGCAATTCGAACTATGCTTCGAATACCATAGGAATCATGCAGATGACGTTTCAAAACTCGAGAGATATTAACAGTATCTGGCCTTTGCGTCATCGTTCTATGGTCACTAGCCAAGTACACGAATACGAAACAAATGTGGAAATATTGATAAGGGAGGAATCGCGTAGAAAAGATCTAGAATATTCGATAGCTTCCAGTCGTAAATGTCGTCAGACACTGTTCGCAGTACCAATCTATATATTTTTAAAAAATCGTCAGTAGATTTAGAATTAATAAGTTTAAAATTAAGTGACGGGCATTTGTTTTATCGGGTTGCTTTTATAATATTGACGACTTGGAAGTATGATTGATTATTGGCTTTTATTATAGATTTTTATTATTATTATTTTTTATGGGGAAAAGGTGGCAGACGACTGTCGTCCATGGATAGCCGCAATTCGTGCCAATGTCGGTCCAGAATGACAAATGTTGAAATGCCCGCTTGGAGGATTTGGATTAATTTATTGACTTCGTGTCGTGTGAATTTTGATTTAGGTAGTTTTTAGTTTACTTCTTGTATAATATTTATATTTTAATGCTGATAATTCTTTTATGTTACCATATCCATATAGAATTTTTTTTTTCTAATGAATATACTAAATGAAAAAAATATATATCATCTCAGTATTACGACATTTACAGACAAAACAACTTTTATGTTGTTATACAATCATGCGTGTACACTACACTCGTCCTTATAAAACATACGTGGAGACATCAAGGCCGCGTGCCAACGAAAATCTAGAACGGATGTCCTCACGCCGCTCCAAGTTGGCCGAGCGGTCGAACGTTGGACCAACGAAAGAAAGGTGTTATGCAACGTGACATAGTTACCTGGTTTACTAGCATGGCGAGTCGCTGAGAATTTTCGTGACTTAATGTTAATGGTACTAATTACGTTTTACAAATTATAAATTATGTACTAGCCGTGTGCCCGATGAGATTTCTCATCGGCAACATCTCAGGAACCATCCGACTTTTCTCCCGTACAAACTTACATCCCTTATTTTACACCCTTTCTTAGTGCTCGCCTATGTTATATAAGGAACTCCTGTGTAAAAGTTCATGCTTTACACCCCACCGGTTTAGGTTGTGCGTTGTCTGTCAGTCAGTCAGTGTTAGATTTTTATTAAGTAGATTGTGCCGTGTGGCGTCGACCGGCTATAGAGTGGCTCCATCTCATCTCTTCTCGAGAGTATCTTAAATATCCACTATGGAATAAAAAGCTGCTACCAGAAACTGAGAAACTACACTACGTCTAAATGAGTGGACTCGCCTATCCGCTGGGCCAGCGTGGCGATTTAAGGCCAGACAGTCTTCAAGCACAAGACAATGTGTGTTTCGAGGAAGCCCATAAACGGAAAGGGACCCTTTTCGATATTGCTGACCCTTATTTTCCTCCATATAATTCGGAATTAAAAACGGAATTTGTAACCAGTTTCTGTGTTCACGTTTTTTATATAAACTTTAAATTTTGACCCAGCCTTAAATTCAAATTTCAATAGAGATGGTTGGCAAGTACCACCGGCTTGGGATCCAGTCATTAAATTAATTAAATCCCAAGGCCAACGCAATACTTCAAGACCTCTGGACACCGTGAGCGAATACTGCGTGCATAGGAAATGTTATGATTAAAAAAAAAATTCAGACGGTAATTCAAATAATTTCTTAATAACTCAAGTGACAAATAAAATCAATTAGTCACCCCGTGACCACGTCCACTGCAAAGTGTTCGAAACGTCGGGATATAAATAATGTTGAATATACGCGATTTAAACCGTTCAAAGTTGTTTAATTGCTATGTATAGTAATCGCGAAAACCTAAGAAAATATTATCGCTTCCGCTATCGCCGTATAGTTCATCCGCACTTTCTTGACAATACGGTCAAAAAGGCACTTTATACCGCGAACTCGAAAGTTATACGTCAAGTATGTACAAGCTAGTATAAGCTAGAGCTACTGGTAGAATATATCTATGCTATTGACAGGTATTGGTATTTGGAGAGATAAAACGGAAGGCAATGGAGAGGTCCGAGATCATGACCCACATCGCGGTTGCGCCATGCGCTCGCGCAGCGCCGAATTTATCCGTCTCTGACATAATGACGTTGGATAACGTTTGCGTCATGCGATCGCTGTCTCTTAAATACTATACGGTTATTAATAACTTGCTTGTGGTTCTACCTTATGTTATAAACAATTGTACTTATAACTTATTCCACTAGTTCAGCGAACCGAAGTAGGTATTGTATTGCTAATTTTGAAACCGCAGTTTGTCACCATACATTTCATAGATGATGAATGATGGTAGGATTTTGCAACATTTTTTTTAGCTTCTACCACCCATAGCCCCACCAACCTTGCGGTTATAAGGACCGAATCGTGGGAGATACGCGCCGTACTTGCGTGGGTTCTTTCCGGCACGCACTTTCCCGACTCCCTACAAATTTCTTTCATCTCTCTCCATTTAACACTTCCCCTCTTTCTTCTGCGTGTGCGACACTCTTCGGCGCTCAATCGTTGCCGGGCAGTTCAGTTCTAATAGCCGTCTCTTTCGACGCTGGGAGTGCGCGAACTCTAGCAACCGTGCGAAGTGCGCCTCCGATGTTACCAAGTCCGCACACTAAACCGGCCTCGCTTCTGCCCGCACTACACCATCCAACATTCTACCTCACTCTTGCTTGTACAGCTCACAATGCCATTGTACGTGGTCACTCATCGGCCGCACCGCAAAAGCAAATTCCCGTATCGCTAAGTTCCAAATCTCTAAGACGACCACGAAAGCAACCGTCTCCAGTAAGCAACTGAGACAGTGAATAATCCGGCTTTACCCAGGTCTGCATAAATCTAACCCCGACGTGCAGAAATAACCCGAAGATAGAAAGAAAGTCGAAGAGAACCTTTGACATCTTTCTGCTAGCTTTGCTGCCACAAATCAATTATTTCCGCGTATATTGCTGCTTTTGCCCTGAGACTATTTTTGTTGAGAAGTAGGATACAGCTCCTGACACTTACCCAGCGCTGATGACCTCTAGATCGGCCGGGAGAACTCCCGCAATTACAGGTAGTGTTATGACATTCATAAAATCCGTCATTTACTAAATTGGTGATTCATCTAATCCTCATTTCGTCAAAATATAGAATTAATAGTATGAAAGACAGACCGTCGAAGTTAGTTAAAGTTGTTTACAGCTGATAATTAGTTAGTTGTAATAAATAATAGGTATTTTTGGTAAGTCCTTCGCGGTGTATCTTACTAGTTAAATAGTTGTTTTCCTACTCAAAAAATATTGTGAATGTAAAACAACGTGCGTTAAGGCATAAGCGCAAAAAATCATAATATAGACTGATACAGAAACACTGATTTGCAGGAAATCGACACTCCAAATGCTGGCTGAAAAAGCGGGTCCACGGAATTTCATTCTGTCTTGATTTCAGATATTCGTGAAACGTTTACATTCAGCAATAGTGGAAGGTTGATATTTAAGCTATATTGAGTATAGGTAGTAGAATGAAACACAATTCTTCTGATGTCCAGTCGTGAATTATTAATCAGAATTCACGTGCGTACGCGACTCTTTATGGGTCTGTTCCGGTAGATAGATGGATTGATAAAACTCTATTGCACACCAAAACAAAACAAGACAGTAGCCACAAATGGTTGGTGTTATCGCTATTATTGTTATTGGTGTTAGCGATCTCTAGCAGACGACCTTTGGGTAGAGAGGAAATAAATATTTTAATCAGAGGTAGATATTTTAATCCGGTTGTTACGAGGGTGAGATATGAGGATGAGAGATTGATTAAAGTATTTCGCAAGAAGCAAGAGCTTCTTTTGTATAAAAAAAAAACAATCATCAAGCAAACATTTCACTGCAAATTCCATTCGTTCAAGCCGTCGATATTACATAAGGCATAACTTTCCTCTCAGCAATCGCGTTCATTGAGCTGTCCCGGCATACAATAGATAGTTGAAGCCTTAGGGTGACGTCATAAATAAATATTGGTTGACTAGTATACGCCTGTGATTTCACTCGATTAGAACTTTGCTTCTGGAATGGTCTCTGGAATTTTCTGAAATCCAAGTGGAAATTTGCAACAAATTTCCAATAAAGGTCATATCATTGTTTGAGGCCTAAATTTTCTAGTGCTAATTTCGCATGAACTAGAAATAAAGCAGTTTATAAATAAGAATGCCTGCATCCTGTCGCAAAGCTTTATCGGAGGGGGCTAAATGGCGACATTTGTCGTTTTTATAATAACAATTGTGTTGCCATTATGTAAACTTAAATTTAACCTTCTTTTATGTTTCTAACAATTGTCACATATATAAATTGGTGTATATTAAAAACTACTGAACCGATTTTAACGCGATTCTGACACAATTTTTACGAGTGAAAATGTTAATGAGACTGAACTTGTACAATTTTACAAGAACATTTTTGAATTAACAATATTCTTTGGATATTTCCTTACTAACAGTGTCAGTCTCTCGGTTACAGTAATATTCATAAGTCTCGAACTTTTTATTTTTTACATTAGCACTCTCATATTTGCGAAATATATGATGATTGATATATTTTTTTTTATCCCTTGTGTTTTGCCAACCAAATAAATCTACACTACTGACCAACCGGGGTACCCGGATACCCATATACTAATTTGCAGGTAAGATTCCGCTGTAACTCAAAATTATATTATGTATTATATGCATAATGATTAATTTATGATTAATGAAACGCCGACAGCTGTTCCGTAAATTTCCCCCTTTTCTGAAATTCAGTTAAGTTAACTTGTTATATTTGTGACAGCTACTAAATTATACAATAAGTTATCAGAGAAGTATAATAATATTTTAATACATAAAATAATACTTAAATTATAAGATCCATTCCTTATATATATCCATTCGTGTCCATCCATCCAATCCACCCGATAATTATAAAATTATAATAATAATTATTATTTTTATTAATGTCGATTTTATAAGTGTTACTTAATTACTGTCATATATATTATAGGTATATAAGTATGAGTCATATTTCATAAGTTATTATTAAGTTGTTGAAGTATTTTTATTGTATAATTATAAATAAAAAGAAAATATTAAAATAACTTTCGCAAATTCATATCAGCGTAATTTTTTGTCTTAAGAATTTGAATTTATTAAAGATCAAGAAAAAATATCTTATATCTTACGTGCTATATTCACATAACTCTGTTATATACAGATTATATAATGGCATGTTCACACACGCTAGATTGGTGTCGTGTGATTTCGAGAAGGAAGTGTCATTGTTACGTTTATAGGGGGATCATTAATTGACGTAAGTGAGAATAGACATAAAAAAAAATTAATTGCCAGATCCAGTTGCGTACGATAGGTTCCGTACCTCTACGTAAATGGAGCATTACGTCTTTTTGTCTGTTTTGATTAATCTCGAGGACTGTTGTTGGACTGTTGTTGTTGTAGTTGTAGTTTTCACTGTTGTTGGATTTTACGCATAAGAAAAGACAAAAGTTGTCCAGTCAATATATACATAGTGTCATGCGAAGGGTCGGGTAGTTTTGGTTTTCTGGTATGATACGTACCGCGGCCCTATTTAAAATTGCAAATTTTCGACCTCTGCAAACTGTAGCGGGCACTGCTATCTCGAAAGAAAAAACGCTGTTTCGACGATGTTACGGTTTTCGCTAAATATCATACGTTTGGTGAGCGAGTTTGATGGAATAAATCATACGTTCATATATTAAATTAGAGTAAATTAACATAAAAAGTAAAGTTCCAGAGCCCATTCCCATCCTATCCCTCCCCATTTTGCCAACCCTTTCTCCAAATCCATTCCTGTATCTCAAAAGGTAGACAGCGCATCCGGGGGCGTGCCAACGTTTGTCATTTTGGACTAATGTTGGCATGCATCGCGAATGTCTATGGGCTACAGTATCCACTTAGCATCAGGTGGAGTGTACGCTCGTCTGCCGCCTTCGTCCATAAAAAAAAAACAAGTAAAGTTAAATGGTAGATTTCACAGCAAAAGCTGTCATAAATAACTTTATAGAAGAAGAAATTCTTCAGCACTTCTTATAAAAAAATTACAAGGTGCCTCCCTGTGTATTCCTTATAAATAAAGGTGGACAAAGCAAACGCACGCTATGTTTAAAGTCACAGACAATGGCCAATGTAATTAAGCGTAAAAGAACAATAACCTCCCATTTCTTCATTAGACAAAGAAATTAATTTTGTGCATCGTTAGCGAACGTGCCCCACCGCCGTGACTCACACATACATACTATTGAAAGTACAATCGTACGATTCGCCATTTTATGCGCGGTAAATCACGTTGGATTACTGTATAGATAAAATTAATGTAAATAAAGATAAGATAAGGAATATATTCAATGTGTTGCGGACAGCCAAAAATGACATGAGTGAAACCAGTGTATTGTGATGTGCAGTGATTGCGTAGATACGTAACTATGTATATAATGTATAATTGTGTAGCGATAAGTACGCCCCATGTCTAGAATAAGCCTATTATGTACCGTGTGTAGCTTAAGAACCTTATGTATATGTATAGGATGTAAGGATAATTGTGTATAGTAACGTAAGGTGTAGTAAATAAAGAGAATTTGATACAAGTTGCTCAATAAAGAGAGATGCGAGGGAGGTGTTATAACTGAGGGCCTACGTACATGAGAGATTAGAGATAGCACGCTACACTAACATGAGAGGCCTACACGACCTAAAACCCCATACAAATAGTTACTGAGTAAATAAATGCAGAAAGTTAAATATTGATAGAAAACAAATCCCATGCGGGCGCTTCTCACGTGGGAGAAGCGACGCCGAGTACAACATCTGGCGCATGGCGTTTTCTCGGAATTAGGTCGTGTAGAAACCAACGCGCTAGAGCGAGAGGTACGCATGGGCGCTTCCCACGTGGGGGAGCAAGACAAGACGAGAGTACCGTTACGGCGACTCCGGAAACGGCTCGCCGTAACAATGGGGACTGCGCGAGGTAGCGTGCTATTGGACAAAAGGGCGGAAACCCTCGGTTGCAAACATCCCTTGTTGAGCGGCTTGTATTGAGAATATAAATGGGGCCAATCTGGCCAAAATACACAGTCGTCAAACAGCAGTCCTACGAGTATCACTTCGACCACCCGGCACCTCAAGAAAACCCTCCGACTAGCCGACCTCAAGAGAACCCCGCATACATGAAGAGCGAGCGGCATACAATCATTCAAGTTGGGCACTCAGATGCCTCGTCTGTCGTCACCCGCCGCCGCGAACACTAGCGCGTCTTTCGCTCGTATACGACCGGTCGGCCCGCCGAGCCATTATTAGTGCGCCGGTCGTCAACAAGCTGGTCCTTCGAGCCGGATCTGTGCAGCTACATTGCACCATCAGCACCACAACGTTCCGGCCATGAAGACGCGCAGTAATTCGCGAAGCGAGTCGGGCTACGATACCGCGTTACCGCCCGCACAGCCGTCGCCCGCCGCGACGGCCCGCGTTACCGCCGTCGCCTCCGACGCCGCGAGGGGCACCGTCACCGCTGACGTGTTGCCACGACACGTGATCGCCACTTCCACGAGGGAAGCCGCGAGAGAGTCGGCTCTCCGCCATGCCGCCGCTACCGCCCCGCCGCAGGGGGCGGCGCTGGATGAGCGTTCCCAGCGAATGCCCGGCATGCGCGCGTTCACCGAGTCGTCGCGTTCGCCGTCGAGGACGTCGGGCAGCACTGTGCAGCCCGCGTTGCCCGCCCGCGAGCGAGAGCCATACGCGTCGTCGCGAGTACCATCCCCGGAGGGGTACAGACACATCAGGGAGGGGGACATGCCGCTACAGCTAGCGTACCGGGGGGAGGACGCGTCAACGAGTCGTCGCGCCTCATCGCCTACATACAGTGCATCAAGGCGCACTGTACGATCACGGCGCTCCACAGCTAGCCTAGCGGCGCAGAAGAAAGCCGCCGAAGTAGCCGCAGAATCCCGCCTAGCCGCAATACAGAAGAAGGAATTAGAAATAGAGGCTAGGCTGGTGCGGAATCAATTGGAATTGGACTTGGCTAATATAGACGCGGAGGAATCGGACCGAGGCAGCGCTGTTGATGCACACTCACGCGTCAGCAGCTGGATCCAGAATGCGACGGACCCGGTCAATCCACGGGGGGAGCGCGGGGACCTCGACAACGTGTGTCTGAGGGAGAACTGGCCTGCAACTCCAGCACCATGGGAAGATCGGGAGAAGCGGATCGACAGGGAGCCACACCGACGCCGCGGAGACGACTGTCGACGAGAACCCAGCGGGGACAGAGGCGCGGCCACAGAGGGGCCACGATGGGCGAATGGACGAGACAACATTCGTCGCGCCAGATCGCCTACGCCGGAACGAGAGCGGGGCACGAGGCAGCTCGCAGAGGCGCTGGACAGAATCACGAGGATGCGTCCACCGCCACGCCAAGCCATGGAGCTGCCACCATTCTCCGGAGCAGCAACAGAGTGGCTGCCATTCAAAGCGGCGTTGAGAGATTCGTCGCAGCTATGTCGACTCACGCCGGCGGAAAACTTAGCGCGCCTGCGCGCAAGCCTGAGGGGAGAAGCGCGCGAAGCGGTAGCGGCGCTGCTATACACGGCCTCAGATCCAGAGCTCATCGTCCAAGCCCTGGAACGATGCTTCGGCCGGCCGGAGACTATAGTGTACAAGGCGCTGGAAGATTTAAAGAAGCTGCCGCGGCTGAACTCAGCAGCGGACCTAAACAAATTCGCAGTTCGGGTCCAAAACATAGTTAGCGTGTTGGCCACAGTGGACAAAAGGGGCTATCTACAAAACCCCATGCTCGCCCAAGAAGTGGTAGAAAAGCTCAGCCCGCACCTAATGAGCAGGTGGTGCGACTACGCCTACGAACACGGGGAAGGCGGCGAAGCAGAGATCGTCACCTTATCGCGGTTCCTGTCACGTGAAGCGGATCGGGCGGCCCTATACACCCGCCCGGCCCAGCTACCCATCGCAACGAGCGCGCCCAGAAGGAACGAGGCGCGCGCAGCTCCCGCAAGCGCACCACGCCGTGTGACTTATAAAGCGGCGTACCACACAGCCGACGCAGCCGTCACATGTCTTTGCTGCGGAGAGGAGCACCGCACCACCAGCTGCAAGAAGCTGAAGGAGATGGCAATGGACTCGCGATGGGAGTGGGCGAAGAAGAACAACGTCTGCTTCAAGTGCATCGGCGAGCGGCATCGACGATCATCGTGCCGCGCTAGAGCATGCGGCGTCAACGGGTGTCGCCGCCCCCACCACCCACTACTTCACAGCGAGCGAGCAGGCCCAGCCCCACCGGCCCCAGAGCGGGGAGAGGAAACAGAGCCGGCGGAAGCAGTACTGTCAACGCACAGCGACACAGCAAGCGACGTCCTACTAAAGGTATGTCCGGTGACAGTAAGCGGACCGCGGGGCAAGGCGCACACGTACGCGCTACTAGACGAGGGCTCCACGGTGACACTGATGGACGAAGCCCTGGCCCAGGAAGTCGGATTGGACGGACCGACACAAGCACTGAGAATAAGAGGAGTGGGCACTACTAGCCTAGAACAGGCAACAAGCAAGCGCGTCACATGCACAATACGCGGTCCCGGCGAGAGAAGTGTACAAATAACCGCCCGGACACTTAGCGGCCTCAAGCTGAGAGGCCAACGGATACCCAGCGTGCGCCGATACGACCACTTAAAAAATCTGCCGTTGTCTTCACGTCGAGAAGCTACGCCGCGCATATTGATGGGCGCGGACAACTGGGCAGCGATCGTAACACGTGAGTTACGGGTCGGCGGACACAGCGAGCCCGCAGCATCGAGGACGCGCCTGGGATGGGTATTACACGGCACGATGCCACGCCGTGTAATACGAGAGAACGAAGACACAGTGCTGCACGTGACAGCCACACAAAGTAGGGACCGTGTGGAGGATCTTGTGCGTGAGCACTTCCGCATAGACGCGCTGGGCGTGTCGCGAGCGGAGAAGGTGAGCGCCGAGGACAAGCGCGCGGAACGCACCTTGGAAGATACCGCTGCAGCAACTGTGGCGCCTGAAACTCGGCTGGGACGAGGCTATACCCGCGGAAGACGCCAGGAGCTTCAGCACGTGGCTGGAGGCGCTGACAGAGACGGCGAGCCTGCGCATCCCACGCGCCTACTTCACCTCGACGCCGGACCGACTCGAGCTACATGTGTTTTGCGACGCCAGCAGAGAGGCGTACGCAGCGGCGGCATACTGGCGCGCCACAACAAGGGACGGCGTGCGAGTCGCGCTAGCCGCCGCCAAAGCAAAGGTGGCGCCGCTGAAGTCGCTGACGGTGCCGCGACTGGAACTACAGGCGGCAACGATCGCAGTCCGGCTCGCCAAGACCGTATGCGGCGAGCATAGGTTCCATGCCATCGACTCGGTTACATACTGGACCGACGCAACTACGGTGCTGCAATGGATACGGACAAACGCGAAGAAGTATACGCCGTACGTCGCACACCGTCTCGGCGAAATCGAAGAAGAGTCAAACCCACAACAATGGCGGTGGGTTCCGACGGCAGAGAATGTGGCGGACGACGCAACCAGGGCGTCGTATAACCACGTTCCCGTCGCAACGGAACGTTGGTTCACCGGGCCGGCCTTCCTGCAATTGGAGGAAAACGAGTGGCCGCGAGAAGACGAAGAGGCCTACCCACCACCACCCGAAGCAGTGTTCCACGTGGAAGACGTCGAGAGAAGCCACGACCACTTACCCGACGTGACCAGGTTCTCCAACTTCCGGCGATTAATGCGAAGCACCGCATATGTGCTATTTTTTACAGATAAGCTGAGGAAGAGGGGAACGCAGCTAGAGGCCAGACACATAGAGCGAGCCACGGCGCTGTGGGTCAACAGGGCACAGGCAGACAGCTTCGGGGCAGAGGTGGAAGCCCTGCGGCGAGGCGACTCCATCAAGAGGACGAGTCGCCTATTCACCATAGACCCCTACCTGGTAGGGGACGTGCTGCGCGTCAGAGGGCGGATCGAGGCGGCCGACGTCCCGACGGACACGAAGTCGCCGATCATCTTGGACGGGCGACATCCATTCACCCGTCTACTAGTCGCCGACGCGCATCGCCAAGCGGGCCACGCGAACAACGAGCGCGTGGTCAACGATCTGCGGCAACGGTACTGTATATTGGGGCTGCGGCCTACAGTGAGGGCCGCCGCACGCAGCTGCCAGTGGTGTCGCGTTAGAAGAGCGACGCCGCGCACCCCAGCGCCGGGCGACTTGCCGCCCGCGCGGGTCACCGTGCATCAACGTCCGTTCACGCACGGTGGCGTGGACTACTTCGGCCCGATGACCGTGACGATCGGGAGGCGCCGCGAGAAGAGATGGGGCGCGCTATTCACCTGCATGGCGACGCGCGCCGTGCACCTGGAGTTGGTCGCTAGTCTGACATTAGACTCGGCGATCATGGCAATACGACGGATGGCAGCGCGCCGCGGCTGGCCGGGTACCATGTACTCGGACAATGGCACTAACTTCCGCGGCGCCGACAGCGAGCTACGTGCGGCTTACAACGAGTGGGAGCCGCAACTACGAGACTACGCAACAGAGCGGGGAGTGCGGTGGATCTTCATCCCACCAGGCGCGCCACACATGGGTGGCGCTTGGGAGCGCCTGGTACGCAGCGTGAAGGTCGCACTCCACGCTACACTGAACGAGAAGGCGCCTAAAGAGGAGGCGCTACAGACACTGCTGACGGAGGCCGAGCACTCAGTAAACGCCCGGCCTCTGACCCACGTTGCTGTTGGGCCCGACGACGCGGAGGCGCTGACCCCAAACCACTTCCTATTGGGGTCATCATCGGGCCTACCTCTCACCGGCCCGTGCACAGAAGCGGACAGATCCACATGGCGAAGGACCCAGGCGCTCGCCGACCACTTCTGGCGGCGCTGGGTCGCGGAGTATCTGCCCACATTAGTACCACGAGGACGAGCAGCGGACGACGTGCGACCGCTGCAGCAAGGGGACCTCGTGGTGATCGTCGACGCACAATTGCCGCGCAACGTGTGGCCGCGCGGCATCGTGGAGAGAGTCTTCCCTGGGCGAGACGGGAAGGTGCGGACGGCGGTGGTGCGGACAGGCGGAGGATCATTCCTGAGGCCGGTGACGAGACTGGCTGTCCTCCCTGTGGAGCGAGAGGCTGCGACGAGTCTTCGCCGGGGGGAGAATGTTGCGGACAGCCAAAAATGACATGAGTGAAACCAGTGTATTGTGATGTGCAGTGATTGCGTAGATACGTAACTATGTATATAATGTATAATTGTGTAGCGATAAGTACGCCCCATGTCTAGAATAAGCCTATTATGTACCGTGTGTAGCTTAAGAACCTTATGTATATGTATAGGATGTAAGGATAATTGTGTATAGTAACGTAAGGTGTAGTAAATAAAGAGAATTTGATACAAGTTGCTCAATAAAGAGAGATGCGAGGGAGGTGTTATAACTGAGGGCCTACGTACATGAGAGATTAGAGATAGCACGCTACACTAACATGAGAGGCCTACACGACCTAAAACCCCATACAAATAGTTACTGAGTAAATAAATGCAGAAAGTTAAATATTGATAGAAAACAAATCCCATGCGGGCGCTTCTCACGTGGGAGAAGCGACGCCGAGTACAACATCTGGCGCATGGCGTTTTCTCGGAATTAGGTCGTGTAGAAACCAACGCGCTAGAGCGAGAGGTACGCATGGGCGCTTCCCACGTGGGGGAGCAAGACAAGACGAGAGTACCGTTACGGCGACTCCGGAAACGGCTCGCCGTAACAATGGGGACTGCGCGAGGTAGCGTGCTATTGGACAAAAGGGCGGAAACCCTCGGTTGCAAACATCCCTTGTTGAGCGGCTTGTATTGAGAATATAAATGGGGCCAATCTGGCCAAAATACACAGTCGTCAAACAGCAGTCCTACGAGTATCACTTCGACCACCCGGCACCTCAAGAAAACCCTCCGACTAGCCGACCTCAAGAGAACCCCGCATACATGAAGAGCGAGCGGCATACAATCATTCAAGTTGGGCACTCAGATGCCTCGTCTGTCGTCACCCGCCGCCGCGAACACTAGCGCGTCTTTCGCTCGTATACGACCGGTCGGCCCGCCGAGCCATTATTAGTGCGCCGGTCGTCAACACAATGATTTTCTATTATTTTGAAAATATATAATCATAAAGCTTATTAAAAAAAATCATTGCTATCATCTATCTACATTATAAAAAAAAGAGACTTATTACAACTTAACTATATTACTTATTTGATTTCAGCCTATAACGATTTAGGCGTGCCTTAATCCAACATGCAGCTTCAATACAGATTGGAGCATACTCAAGATTTTTTTAATTATTTCTCGAGCATGCGAGTTTTCTCAGGATGTTTTCCCTCACCGCCGAGCTAGTGATATATTTTTTAAATTCGTTCATAAGTAGACCTCAGCATTGGACGGGCCGAGGATTTTATCTCACGATCACACGAATGTGAATCGATTATAGATACCCCTAGGCTATCATCGGTAAATTTTGTATAATGTACGCAGTTATAAAGTATTTATTTGTTAATTTGGGTTCGATGCAAGAATGTTAATTATATAAATGACACTCTACTTAAAGGCGACGATAACGTGCTTTAAAAGCCAAAAAAGAATTAAAATTGAAATTCAAATCACAATAGAAATTTAAAAATAATTACAAAACAAACTTGAAAATTAAAATTGTGTATACAATTAAAATAAGTTCTACAGAAAGGGTTATAGTGCTTGATAAAAAAATGTAATTATAATTCTATTATTTAATAATTAATATTATTAGATTATTACACATTAAGCGGGTAGTTATTATATTATTTGATTTGTAACCACAATCAATTAATCATTTATTTGTATACTGTGAGTTTACGGGATGGTACGTATACTATAGTCGAACAGATTTTAAGACATTTTAGATATTGTAGGTGTCAATCTAGGACTACAAATAAATTATATTATTATTATTATTAATTACGTACATTGTAAAAATAATAGGGAATACTTTGTATCTATTAGTGGTTACAAAAGACGAATACAAGAGATCAAAAGCGATCAAAAGCATTAGCGATTTTTTTTTCATATTCGAAACATGTCTAGTCCATAATAATGTTACATATATAATCGCCTAAAGTTGCGCGTGTGACAGTCGTTAACCACTTACCATCTCCTCGTAAAAATGTCATAAAAACTGAAAAAAAAAATAGTTAAACGTCTCAACCAACCTCAACTCAACCTCAACTTACGAGCCTCAAAGGTCATGAGATGTCAAAGCCACAATCATTGTGTTATTTTCGTTCACATAAACAATCTTTTTTCTATTATATTTTAGGTTTTCACGTGGAATATTTTTATATTGGAATTTTCGTTAATATTTTTTTTATAATGTTTCACTAACCTATCATCTGGTTTTGTTTGAATGAAATTCGAAATAAGTAATTATTACTTGAGCACTTATTAATTAAGTAATTGATAAGTAATAATAAGTATATTAACACTTAAGTAATACATACTACTATACATACTAGATCAGGGGTGCTCAAACGGTCGATCGCGATCGACCGACTTACTTTGACTAAAAAAAATGCATATTGTGCGGAAAACTAATATCTATGCCACGATACATCCTACCTAGACGACAATCCTGCATCACACATACTTACAGCCTCTCAGAGTCGATCGATCGTAGTCTAACAATATTGAGGTAGATCGCCAGCAGTTCAAGTTTGAGCACCCCTGTACTAGATATATAATACAAGCCCTCCAGGGCAGGCACGTTATAGTACAATAGTGTTATATGTTCACTAGCTATCGAACCCTTAAAATTCATATGTGTTTGGAAAATGGAACATTCTTATTACGTTGTACCTAGGTTTTAAATTTGATAATTTTTATCGAATCCCTCGTCATCTGTTCTCAACCAGGTTTCTTTGATAAGAACCCATAATATGCCTAATCTAATCTATTCCCATATCGATAATCGAGGTGCTGAAATGTCTGCATAACATTCCGAGAATGACCGCTCGAATCCAGGTCCAGTAAACCAGGCCGATGCAGCTGCGTCGAGGTGTGAGACGTGCAGATGCAAAAATACAATATACAGTATTAAATAAAAAATACCGCCATCCCATTGACAACGAATTTGTTTCGTGCACATTAACAATTTAATTTATTTATCACTATTTTTTCACACAAACTACTCACTAATTTCACTCAGTTAAAATATCAACGTGGGGTACTCTCGCACCGATTTACATACTAGTATTTGGAATGCCAGCCACTGTTGGACACGAGGCCCAGGTCTTATCATGCACATTGTCTTGTGTATGAGGGATGTATGGCCTTAAAACGCTACGCTAGCCACGCGGGTTGGCGAGTCCACGCTTTTGGTGTAGTTCGTCAACGCTTGCGGTAGCGGCTTTGATGCCCCTCAGTCGCCTTTTGCGACATGTGGGTGAGTGAGGAGATGGTGTGATGCTATTCTATAGCCGGCCCACACCATGGCACTTACATAGATACCTGTTATTAGGTACCTGTATATACTGTATAGTCTCAGATAACGCCACATCACATATAAGTTTGTATTATTAAATACTTTGTTAATAACAATAAAATTTAATTTAAATACATTAATGTCGCAAACTGTCAAGTTCTCTGTAGAAACATGAGTTATAATGACGTCCCTTTGTTTACTGCACTATTAAAGTTCCTTTTATGTACATTTTTATTACTCTGTGTCTCCATTTATAATGTAATCATTGAGGTAGCGTAATAGCTTCACTAATATAAAAAGACCGCCGTGAAAAACGTATACATTCATTTTTTTTTATGTTATTCATATAAACAACTAAAGTTGTATATGAATATAGTTACATTTGGACATAATCAGTATTAAAATATAAAACATTAAACAAAATGTAAATGTCACGAAAGTCGATAATTAAATCGAAAAATATAATGCCATTATTAATTAGTCAATTAGTCATTATTATATCATAGTCAAAATTACAATTATTATTTTAAGTACTGACTAGGAAATATTATAAAAGCAACTCGTTAAAAGAACTCGTTTCGATACTAACTTGTTGTATATATTACTAGCGACTCGCCCTCGCTTCGCTTCGGTTATTAAGTTTTTTTTTCAAAATTTCAAAATAAAATATAGCCTATATTAGACACGGATAATGTAGCTTCCTATTTGTGATAAAATGATGTGAATAATGTGAAATAATGGATAATGTGAAATCGGTTCAGTAGTTCCAGAGATTACCCCCAACATACCAACACACAATTTTACCTCTTTATTATTTATATTAATATAGATGATACTAAGTTGGAGTGAGTGAGATAAGTTTGATACCATGTCCTATCCCTTCCCATCGAGTTGGGAGTATAGTATGAGGAAAGCTTCTCATACCATCATACTTCCCACATTATTTGTATTTATGTAATGTATGTATGTATACCTACATGTAGGTACGTATGTATGTAAGCTGTAACTAAAACTGCCCGAAACTAGAAATCATAGACTCCGTTCGTGATTCGGAGATTATTGAGATAAAGTCATATGAAATTTATGTTTGCATAAAATCATTTTTTTTTATTTTTCATCAGATTTTTTTATAAAAATTTGCTAAACTACAAAGCAAAGCCCTACAAATTTCAACTCTTTCTGAGCTATGACGTCTTAATGAGAGTCAGTTCGACACTGAACAGCTTCTATCTCCACATGATTTTTTGTTTATGCCATCGGTGTGCGAACTCTCTTAGCCGTCCTCCCGGCCCTCCTCCCTCCGCTCTATCCCCTTCAGCGTCTTCTTTCATTAGTATCAGTTATTATTTAGTCGTTGCAGTTATGTTACCAGCAATTATACGTGTCCATTGGAGCGCATCGCGTTCAGTTTCTTATGTTCATGGCCATGCGCGGTTTCCTTTTGCAAAACCAATGCGCGTCCGGTCCGGCTGCTCAGTGAATTAATAACGCAGTTAGATTCACTTGTAACAGGTAAAGTCGACTAAACACCGCGTGTGAATTTAGGAAGGAAAATAATATAATTTATTTTTAGACTACAATAAGGATATAAAAGGAAAGAAAACATAAACTGACATACAAAAACACGAGTAAATAACTGGATTGTCAGCTAAGCAGCGGCTGGCTCATTCCAGCTACACTCATAACATATAGCTCGATGAATCTTCCGAGGAACCGCGCAGTTAAGTCTCCCAGCAAGTCCGTAAGTCTCCCAGCAAGTCCGTAAGTCTCCCAGTCAGTCCGCTGCGGAGGCTGCTGAATAATTGTTATAATTTAGTAAGATTATTACCAAATACGAACAAGACGTAGGGTGAACATAATGCAGTAATGCATGCCGTAAATGTATATGGGACTGAATTGAATGGGATACTGCCGCCAGCGGCTGTGGGAATGCAGCGTACACTCTCCCCCTTAGAAAGTACCATTAGAACAAAAATCCCGCTATTTTTTGTACGTTTACAAAAAAAGGTTTGGTTAAAAGTAGTCGAACTTTACGAAGCCTATCCGAGAAATGTCGTTTATATGTACATATAATTATGTACACTATGCGAGCGAGCAGTTGAGCTTTGCGGCAGGAGGTGGGCAAGCGGTGGAGATGCCAGTCCGCCCACCTCCAGTTACCTGATTAAATATATAGGTATGTGTATTTTTTCGTATTCTATAATGTCAATCGATATCGACATAATTTGCTTACACGCAGAGCTCTACTGCTCGCGCGCCGAGTGCATATTTGCGTTGATTTCTTTATTAAAAAGTTACACCGTTCGTTATTTAGGTACCTACCACAAATTTCGTTATATCCCATTTATATGTATCCGCTATTTGAGAGTGATTTGCGCATTAAGTAGATTTTTTCGAAATTTCGCGTAACACAAGGCATTGTCTTTTAAAATATAATGTGGTAACCGGAGATAGTCGTATACATATATATGTGTCATTGATATAACGGACAAACTGAAATACATCAATTAATTTAAAATATATAAAACCATTTTAGCTAAAAATAAAATTATTTTAGGGATTAGATCAAAAGTTACGAACATGTATGTTTTGTTGTTCTATCTAAAACGGTCATAGCTCTCATTATTCAATACAAGGTAATGATCCGGCCGGCGGACGGCTAGGTGTGGGGCGGCGCGCGCAACACGCATAGAATGCAAATAGAATAGAAAATATACGAAAAATGATGAATAAATTATAAAAGAATCTGCTTTTTAAAATTGCTACAATCGATTCTACTCTCGGTACTGAACTACAGTCCTTGCAACAAGAAATGAGCTTCACATCTGTGTGAGTGGGTGTCGAATTGTCCAAACCGATTGTCGTAATGGTTCGCACTGTACACTATTGGTGTGCACTCACACAAACGCAAAGCCCATGTCTCGTTCAGTTTACTGTACATATTTTCAGTTTTTGCGCTATTTCAGACACACGCTTGTTGTGATTGAGGAATCACGATTTGCTATTTTAATTTTTATTCTTTGATCGTTCACTATTGCGAGAGGCTTCATCGGTATGGTAATAAGTCAGCCTTACGAAAGTCTGCAAAGGTTCAGAGCCATTGCAATAAACACAGTATCAATTAAAAACTTCAATACCAAATTATCTTTTCAATACAATCATTGTTTTTTATGAAGATACCAAATGACCTGTTTATCATTGCTTAAATTAAATATAATATTTTTATTGCGTCCTCTCACGTTGTTCTTTTGTTAACTTACGTGACATTACGATGATTTTTAAAGGACAATTTTATATATTAATTTGTGCCACACTAGGTCATCGTAACTGGTTTAAAAATTAATAGATTTATAAATACCGCATTTTCTTAGAAGAGTGAATTTAATTATTACCTAGCCTATGTCTCGCCACTGCTGGATATAGGCCTCTCCCAAAGCTTGCCACCACATGATCCTCAGCTCTTCTCATACAACCCCTCATCATATCGCCGGCGAACCTCTTCAAATGGTCGGTCTATCTGGTCGGAGGGGGTTCCACAGTGCGCTTTCCCTGTAGGTACTTTAGCACGCTGATTCTGTGAGATATGTCGTTGACTTTAGTTCGTTGGCGAGTTTCTTCGTTTTGAATCTAATCCCTCAAAGAAACTGCCCAAACTGTAGAAGAAACGGAGAAGCGTGAAGTGTTCAAACAAGTGTAACCCCGAATACGTTTATTTATTTTTTCTCTACCCAAAGGTTGTCTGGCAGAGATCGCTATTAGCGATAAGAGCGCCCTTCGTGCATTTCATGTGTTACGATGTCTATTGCTCTCTTGTTTCGTTTTGGTGTGAAATAAAGAGTTCCATTGCAATAAAAACATATAAATATGTTTTTATTGCAATGGAGATCCTACGTCCATGGGGTCTAAGTACGTATTTATTTTTAAGCATTTTAAGTGCCTGGTTGACGCCACTGGCAACCTTAGAGCTTGCTATTATCTGCGAATTGCATTCAGTAATGCATGATAAGGTAACGCCTCCAGCATTTGGGTACCTTGCCATAGGGAGCAAACTTGTAGAACAGGCTCTGATTACATTTTCTTCTTTCGAATAAATTGAAAGAGATTATTACATTAAAAAAAATCTTGTTCTATATTTTGGAAACTCCAAAATAAATTGCAATTTTGCAAATTGTTACCTACAATTGTTATATAACTTTCTGCCCTAATGGAAGAAGTGTCTACAGGCTGATGTAGAATTATTTCCGCAATCAACGCAAGCTCTCGCTATCCACCGGTTGATGGCGATCGACCGTTTGAGCACATGCCTTAATAGCTAGTATTCATCGATTAATTGGGGCAAAATTATATATCGCCTATTTAAAAAAGTGCTTGATAATGTATCAATACATATTGCAATTAAACAACTTTTAACGGTTTAAATCGCGTATATTTGACATGATTTATATCCCGACGTTTCGAACACTTTGCAGTGGACGTGGTCACGGGGTGACTAATTGATTTTATTTGTCACTTGAGTTATTAAGAAATTATTACTACCGTCTGAAATTTTTTGAACTACCGTCTGAAATTTTTTAATCATAACATTCCCTATGCACGCAGTATTCGCTCACGGTGTCCAGAGGTCTTGCAGTATGGCGTTGGCCTTGTGATTTAATTAATTTAATGACTGGATCCCAAGCTGGTGGTACTTGCCAACCATCTTCTCTATTGAAATTTGGGTGTTTCTTAATTTCAATAGCCTCGCGTAACATTCTTGGCATGTACCGGGTCTCTCTAGCGAGGATTTGTGGATTATCAAATCGAATGTAATGGTTGGGTTTGTCCAGAGCATGTTCACAAACTGCAGACTTGGTCGAGCGTCTGTTCTTCATGTCAGCTATGTGTTCTTTTATCCGGATACCGATGCTCCTCTTTGTTTGCCCAATGTATGATAACCCGCATTCACAATCAAGCTTGTAAACACCTGCATCTTGTAGGGGGATATTGCTCTTGACCGGTCTTAAAAATTGGCTAATCTTCTTGTGCGGCTTGAAGTAAGTTTTAATTGAAGCTCGTCTTAAGATATTGCCAATTTTGTCAGTGATGCCCTTGATGTATGGTAAGATGGCAGGTTGTCGCTCAACTGTAGGAGGCTTGGGGCGGCTTCTGTGACGCATTCGTGGGAGTTTGTGATTGTTGCTTCGCAGTACTTGTTTCACATGCAGAAGCTCTTCCTCGAGGTGGTCAGTGTCACAGATGCCGTGTGCTCTCTGTAACAAAGATTTGCCTACGGTAGTCAACTGACATGGATGGTGATGGGAGTTACCATTGAGATATTTATCTGTATGGGTGGGTTTCCTATACACAGTATGACCAAGAGAGTTGTCAGGATTTCTGATGACTGAAATGTCAAGGAAAGCCAAGGATTTATTGACCTCAGACTCCATAGTAAATTTTTAAGACCGGTCAAGAGCAATATCCCCCTACAAGATGCAGGTGTTTACAAGCTTGATTGTGAATGCGGGTTATCATACATTGGGCAAACAAAGAGGAGCATCGGTATCCGGATAAAAGAACACATAGCTGACATGAAGAACAGACGCTCGACCAAGTCTGCAGTTTGTGAACATGCTCTGGACAAACCCAACCATTACATTCGATTTGATAATCCACAAATCCTCGCTAGAGAGACCCGGTACATGCCAAGAATGTTACGCGAGGCTATTGAAATTAAGAAACACCCAAATTTCAATAGAGAAGATGGTTGGCAAGTACCACCAGCTTGGGATCCAGTCATTAAATTAATTAAATCACAAGGCCAACGCCATACTGCAAGACCTCTGGACACCGTGAGCGAATACTGCGTGCATAGGGAATGTTATGATTAAAAAATTTCAGACGGTAGTTCAAAAAATTTCAGACGGTAGTAATAATTTCTTAATAACTCAAGTGACAAATAAAATCAATTAGTCACCCCGTGACCACGTCCACTGCAAAGTGTTCGAAACGTCGGGATATAAATCATGTCAAATATACGCGATTTAAACCGTTAAAAGTTGTTTAATTGCAATGTATAGTAATCGCGAAAACCTAAGAAAATATTATCAATACATATTGTTAAAATATTCACTAATACTTATCTGATATAACGTCGACTTCAGAACAGACGTCACATTACTAAATTGATCCATCGCATACGCAACCCGACTACTAATCGAACACGTGACGAAATAAACGTCAATAGGTGTGATCGTTTCGCACTTACCAAGGTCACGACTTGATAGAAAGAGACGGGTATAGTTGTAATTGCTCCTACGCGTAATTTAGCGTAATCGTGACAGTTTCGCCATGGTGACCGTGAGCGATGTGACAAAATGAAGTGTCCACACCGTGGACAGAATATCCTAACAATCGAGCTGAACTGAGTAATCCACTTGCAAAGACCGCTATTTAACTTTTTTACCGGATGAAGAGAGAGCGGAAGTGGATTTCAAAATTAGATGTGAGATGAAGGAACTATATATAGCAGTGAATTTATAAATGACCAGTTTACGCGAGCCAAAGTTGTATTTATTATTCGAATCGAGGATATGACATGTAAAACTGATAAACAAAGTGAAATTTTTTCGGAGAGGAGACTTTATTGACAGTTCTACATGTCATATCCCTGACTCGAATGAAAAATCCGACTATAGGTATAGACGTAAAAATTTCAAAAAAAAAATTTTTTTTTCTTGTAATCTACATAAATATGGTCCTTTCGTATGTTTTGTTAATTGTACATTTTAATGCATTGTAGTACATTTTTTATTTTGTACATTTTAACAACGAGACAATTATGACAAAATTATATAATTTATTAATGGAAATCAAATTATTTCATTTTAAACAAAAATGCTTAAACATAGAAACTAATTATCTAATTAATTATCTCGGATTAGATTTTAGTTTTAGAGCAACGTACTGCTGAAGTTGTATTTTTTTTTTTATTTATGGACGGGTCTTTGCGCTCACAAACGCTGCGGCGGAAAGAAACATTTCCTCAACTGAATACAAAAAACATTATTCCTAAAAATCCTTATCTTTTCCTCTTGTCTAAATATTTAAAAATGAAGTGATGACCTGAGGGCAGTCGCGGCTATAATTTTTAGTTTTATGTCTTTTTTATGTGTTCCAAGAATAGATATGAGATTATTTTAGAGCCGTTTAAATGTTATGTAGAAAAGATTCATATTTCATAACCACAGTTACTCACTAAACCACGTCACGACGTGCATCAATACTTCATTAGCATTTAGTAGTGTTATCTCTTTATTTATAAATCGTAACGTCCGTCTATCCATCTATCTGTTTATCTCTTATAACTGGAATCTACTGAACGTATTTTGATGCGGTATTCACTATATTATAAACTATTTCTTTCGGAAGGTTTTAGTATTTAAGCCATCAGGGTATTATTATTATTATTTTTATAGAAAAAGGTGGCAGACGAGCATACAGTCCACCTGACGGTAACTGGATACTGTTGTCCATAGACATCCGCTATACATGCCAACATCAGTCCAGAAAGGCAAACGTTAGCATGCCCCGGGATACGCTCCCTAACTTTGCAGATTAAGGAATGGATTGGGGAAATGAGGAGGGATAGGATGGGATGGGAATGGGGTCCGGCATATTTCGCTCACTGCCGACACACGTACGTACATTGGGGAAATACGGTAAAGTAGGAAATGCAGTACATTTCAAGGTAGTCTTCTGTGAGAGAGGGGTAACGTGGCCAGTCGAGTGCGCCCAGCGTCTCTGGGAATGGAGCATGCACTCTCCTCTCATTATACCACGCGAGTGGATTTGCAATACAACATTTGAGATTTAGCGTTCTTCACACATACTGGCATATATCTATTTCAACGGGTCTTAACACGAATGTTTACCTTATTTAATTTACTCGACATTTCGGCTGGGTTGCACCATTCATGATCACGAGCTGACTGAAGGGGCGGGTAGTCCACGTTGATAGTTGCGAGCAGTTTCATCAACTACCCGCATTTTGTCTTTATATTCCGGAAAGTTGTGGCACACAACACTCATAATACAGATAGTAGAGTCGCAAGCAAAGGCTAATGTATTCACTCTTTTGTTTATACCACTATATGTTAGCATTACTCTATTGAGTCAGTATTTTTTGTGTGTGGACGTTCTCCCCAAAAGACTTCACCAGTGAGTGAACACTAAGAGTGCGTTCACATTTTGCTAATAAATTTGCAGTTTTAATTTGCAACTGAGGGATAATGAAGCCGCTATCACTAGCGCTGAGGAACTACGTCATCTCCAAAACAGTGGACTCGGCTAACCGCTTGGAGAGCGTGGCGTTTTGATGCCATTCATCCCTTGTGCACAAGACAATGTGCACGAGATGGGCCAGTCCAGCAGTGGATACTTAAAGGGCGGCATTGATATGTATTAATATCAAGGGGGGTAGATGTAAACAATATGTATACATCTACCCTCAAACGACGCGTGTGGTTCTCCGCGCCTTGCAGTCACACTACACACTACACTACACTATGCCGCTATATATAGGTCGTTTGTTCACCGCATTTTTCGAGCGGCGGCGAGCCCGTCCTTAGCTTAGTTGTCCGTTCACTTACAGAAAATATACCGTCCTCCTTGATAAAAGGCACTTGGCAAGTGCTCTATAGGCCAGTCGAGGAAAAATGCATTATTTTTAAATAATCATTAATTTAAGAAAGCTTGATACTTGGAGTTTTGAATTTAACGAAAAGAATAAAAATGTGACTAATGCCTTTTTTTCCTAGTAGAGCAGATGAGACAGTGGAGCTGCTAGGTGGCTCACTTGTAGTTCACAGGTTGCTTGCTCACATACTTGAGACATGTAATTTTATGTTTGTATCAGTAAACATCAGTAAACTAATTGAAACTGTTTGTTTGTTACAGAGAGACCTCGCCTCCGTCGCCCAATGGCGACGAGAAGGAGTCCAAAATGAGCCAGATCCAGTTCTCCAAACCATTCGAAAAGCAGGAGAGCACGGTCAGTACATTTCATGTATTCCTGCTAACATAAATAGATAATCGATCAGGTTGTATCTCGTTCCAGGAAAGTTATTCGAACACAAGCTCTTTTTTATTATAGAAAAAAGGCGGCAGTTGAGCATACAATCCATCTCATGGTATCTGGATACTGTCGTCCATAGACATCTGTGATACATGCCAACATCAGAATGACAAACGGTGGCACGCCTCCGAATGCACTGCCTACCTATGTAGATTAAGGAATGGATTGGGAGAAAGTGTTGGGAAAATGGGGACGGATAGGACGGGATTGAGTTTCCTGAATATAGGTCAAAAGCTAGTATAAACAACTCTTGTTATCATCTAATAACTGTATATAGTTTGGTCGCATACGAGAATCTTAAACAATAATCTCGCTCGAACCTTTCGAGAAACTCTCCTTGTGTAAATGAGCCTTAATGCATTTCAGCCTGTACATATTTTACCGACTGAAATTAAATTGAAAGTGTAAACTTTTTACAAAGGTATGTTGTTGGATAGGGCCCATAAACCGATTTTGGCTAAACTTTTCTGGAAAACAAACAGAAAATAGCAATTCCGACTAGCGCCGTTTTTGATATCGGAGATGTCTGTAAATGCCAGAAAAATAAAGACTTGCTTGTCATTGAAGAATTTGCAAATTTCAAATACATGCATGAATAGGTACCAATAAATTGCGTTCAAACGCAATTGACCTGTACGTACACGAACTTACATACATATGTCTGTATAAACAAGACAATAGGCAGTTAGTCCTGTAAAGGACGCACATAAAACAAACACCTCTTATGGAAGGATGTGAATGATGTTGACAATACTACAAGACGACTTGTTTACACATTACTTACTGCTAATAACATACTTTAAAGTAATTGAAAATCTTTGTAATGCTTTTGGTTCATTGATATTTAAGTACTTGTATTAATAATACTTAATAGTATTAGAGTATTTAATAATATATTTACGTATCGGGAAACGGAGCGTGGGACGCCCTCGAGCGCTAGTTTTCGCGGTATAATAAAAATTATTGTGATATTTAGATGTAAAGCGTTGGGAGAGGCTATGTTTATTTTAAATTTATTTTTTATTTTAATGCTTTATTTATTTTAATTATTTAATTTTAAAGTTTATTAATTTTATAAAACATTAAATTTATTTTAATGGTTGGCTACGGAGGCGAGGAAAACAGTGTCTAAAATTAGAATACGTGTATATAAACGGAGAACTAGCGACAAAAATTTAACGTGACAAGGATAATTTATACTTAAAATGTTATTATGCCTTCAAATTTCGCATATTTGTTCCTCCACCCACGCTTTCAGACAACAAGTTGACTTCTGCCAATCGAGCTGTTTTTTAATATAGAATAATACTAACATTTTAGGCATGAATTATCCTTGTACAGAGTCCATTAAATTTTTGTCGCTAGCTCTTTGACCACTACTTAATTCCTACACGCGAAGATGTTTTCTCTAAATCTCATTCTTTGTTTATATATTTATACATGCATGCAGCTGAGAGAGACATAAGAGCTTGCATGCCATTTATTTTAGATATTAGAAAGCCACTGCAGTTTTTGTTTCTATTTTTACGTGCCAGACGATTAAATAGTTGAAAAAAGACCTATGGCGTCGTGGAGGGGAGATTTCTCTATTTTTCGTACATTTTAGAAAAGAAATGTTTGTACAAATGTTATACAGATTAATGAGTCCTATCCAACGACATAATTTATTATAATCTTACGATTTTTTTTTAAATAAGTTTACGCAATCCTATTTTTGGAATGACTAAACCGATTTGGCTTATCCTCGAATATAACTGAGGTATAGATAGACCCAAATTATTTTTCTGACAAATTTCTGCCTATTTGTTTACAAATATCATTCATTATGTCTCATATTCCGGTCACTCATTAGAGATCACGTAGTCACGAACATGCATACAGACATACAAAATTGTATCATGTGTTCTTTCGTTAAAGCTAACTGACCCGTAACCTAAGATTAAATTACCTCTTTAATACAGTGTATCAGGGGATCGATTACGGACATTTTAAGGCAGTGTTATTCATTTATTTTTATCATCGAGAACACTTTCTTACTAACTCCTACCCCTCCCCCCAACCCTCGAATGACAGCCATCTTGTTTTTTGAGTCGGCCGGATAAGATCTAAACGACAATATCTATCGTAGAAACATGAAAATGGTCTCATTTGAGAGGTAAAGGTACAAACCATCAAATAATTGAATCATTTTTTTCATAATATTGACATAACAGACCTAAAAAAAAATAAAAAAAATTCTCCAATTTACTGCAAAAACTAGACCCTTGTACATTTATTAATACATACTAGTATCTTATCCAGCCGACTCAGTAGGCTGTCATCCAAAGGGCATTGGGGGTAGGAGATGGTAGGAAGGTGTTTTTGTTGATAAAAATAAGTGTATAAGTAGGTATATAAACATTCCCTTAAAATATCCGTAATCGATCCCCTGACACATTGTATAACCTCTTTCATATTAGTGGGCCCGTTGGTACCAGCCGCACTTAGTGGTTTAGTAGTTAAAATCAGTGGTTTAGCAAATTTGCAATACTGGATTCCTAAGTATAGTTATCATTCACTATCACTGTTCTTATGGTAATGTAGCCGTAAACCGTAACAACCGTTCTCTAGTTCACTGCTAGATATGGGCCTTCTCATGCATGATGTTTTGTGCATGGGGTTAATACGCCACGCTAGACAAACAGGTTGGTGTGTCCACACACTTGTAGAAGTGATGTAGTTTGTCAGCGCTTGTAGTAGCGACTATGTTATCGCCTTTTACGCCACCCATCGGAAGAGATGAAGTGGTAGCGGTCGACATCACACGCCACATTATATATTGTAACATTGTATACACACACTTATATTCTTCTTACGTTCTTTTCTAATGTTACAGATGTGGCAAAAACGTCAGCAGGCTGTGTGCGTGCGACACGCCTTCAAACACTACGGCTCGAATAAGCGGCCCAACCACGTGCTCAGTAATCTCAACATGACAGTCGCTAAAGGGACCATGTGAGTTACTTTACCACCGATTTTTATCCTTTATTTTTATCCTTCGCTTCTGTACAGTTAGTAATATTGTGCTTTTTGTAGTAGGTATTTTAATTTCCACTAACAATTTAAGGATGAGATACAAGATATAAGTACCAATGGAAGAGGTTGCAGATAAAATAGTTGGTCAAGTGCAGCAAAAATTAGTTCCGTGTTTCATATCATCGTATCAAATTGATTAAAGGAAGACATAGGAACTGACATCTGAGAATTATTGTCGCAATTAAGTTCCAATAAACGTGCTGACAAAGGAGGAAGCGTACCACATTTATGGCGCAGTGCCAGCAATCAATAACAAAAGATTATTAACCTCTAATTATGAATACGACCCATTGTGCGGACTCATTGTCTAACGTGGACAAATGTGGAACTCATAATTAGGGTTGGCACCTAAACTATAGCGTCTACCCCCAGCTTCTCGTACCCTTCCTTCCCTAAAAGCCTTGAAGGTTCAGATTTTTTTAATGTAGGTTGACAATTTCATAGTTGCCATACGATAGTTGGAGATAGTTGCCACGTTATACGTTATACGATAGTTGCCACGTTGTCAGCATTGAATGGACCAACAGGATGGAAATGACCGTGCGGTAAAGAGAAACTTAAAAACTAATAGAATTAGATGGTAAAGTTAAAGTAATAATAATGTATGGTTTTATGTATAGGTACATACATACAATTATACTTGCATATAGTACCAAGGACGTAGTCAGTAGTGGCAAATTAAACAATTTTCGTGTAAATTTAATTAAAGAATGTGTAATCCAAAAAGCGTGTTACTTAGCAAGCTCTCCAACCTGTCCCATATTTATGTACGCCCATGTATAGTACATAAATATCATTACTACAATTTCTTGAAATAATTTCTTGAAGATTCAATAGTTACATATTTTTAAAGAAGTTGACAACCCTATTCACATCAGTAGCAATAGAGGCTTTACTGGTGGTCGCTTGACTTCCTTCTAAGGGCAGCAATTTTATTATTATGACGTCTTCAATACAGGGGATAAAATTGTTAAACATATTTATTAATACTTAACTAACAGTATGAAGATTGTTGATATTTACTTCGAAAATATATGAATTAATTCATTTTATAACTTTTATTTAATCAAATATCAAATTATGTAATTTTATTCGTTGATATTGTGAATGTTACATCGGAATTAATTGAATATTACAGGTATTAGTGTAAAAAAGAACAAATTGCAAGTTACGTTTATTGATCGAATTTGTAGTTTCTTGATATGTTTATTATATTTATTTTGTAGAACAGCCCACAAGACATACATTGAAACAAGAGTATATTTACTCATTGTATGAACTTGTATTTTACTTGTATGAAACAAGAGTAAATACTAGGCTAACTACCATGCTACAACTAACTTACTGCCCGAACCCCCACTGATGTGCAGCGAGACGTTATAGGTTGATATCATCGATTTCATGTGAATGAAACCGCGGCCGGACGTTGCTTTCATTAAATTATTCTTATAAACTGTTACGTCATAGTTCTATGTATTGTAATATCTAGAGCATGCAATGAAAACTAGATGTATATCTTTAAAGGAATGACGTATCGGGGTTTTCCAATATGGTTAAGAAATATTCCATATTTATCAAATAGATGCAGGCGGAAGAAACCGCAAGCTATCAATGTGGCCGTTCTAAAATTTTCCATTGCTCTTTTTATGATCTTCTTTTTGCCTACTACTAATGCTACGGCGGCGCGTCCGCATACCCCCTGGTGTTGCAGGTGTACACTTACCATCACGTGGGACCGCTAGCTCGTCGGCCCACTTTTTTAAAAAAAATCAACATTTTAATTTTTTTGTATCATGATTGATGTTATGTAAATGGGTTACTTACGATTATTTGTTTGTTTTGTATAGCTGATATTTCGGTCCAGTTTTACACGAAGCGCTCATTAAGGCTTTGTCCTGCTAAGCACTAAGCAGCGCGTTGCGATTTTAATTGCGTCGAGCGTTGCGGCGCGGACGCGTTGTTCTGCGTGGGAGTCGGGCACGCGTGGTTACCGTCAGTACTATTCGAATTTTAATATGACAACACATATTTGTCGATTATTACTCAGTGAAATCATTTAAAGTATTTATATTTAGAAAGGCAAGGAGCGAAATAAGTCTTGAACAGACGCGCGTCACGCGCCTCAACTCTAGACGCACAGCTTATATAGGACACACGCGTGCGCAACGAATGTTTGATATTTTCGCGCCACCCAGCAGGACATAGGGTTTATAGGGACAGGATATGGGGTCCCATTTATACTTGTAACTGAGGTAGGTATGTCGAAAAGTCTCGCAACTCCATAGTCCGTACCGCTTCTAACATTTTCACCCAACTATTACTACGCTTTGTTGGTGTATTCACTTATCTTACCAGATATTGAACACGCTGATGTTTGTTTCTCTAATATTAGTCAAAACTTTCCGAGATAAATGGGTTTATAGAACTGTGAAAACCGCAACATAATCGGACCAGTAGATGCCGAGATTAGCGCAAACAAACAATTAGACAGACGGAAAAACAGATTGGCGAATAAGTCCTTTATACATTATTATGTCAAGATATATCTAGTGCTATATTCATAACAGTTTATAAAACGTTATAGTTTTTCTTTGTCCCGATTCCAAACTCAGTCGGTTTTAAAATTTGAATAATCATCAATTAGCGCAAGTAATTTTTCCTCCTTCCATAAGTTGACATGATTGTGTGAATTTCATAAGCAAATATAACATTGCTATTTCTTCGTATATTGTAACATTTATTTATTTAGTATGTCACTCAAATATCAACTGAGATTAGACTTTACTTTGACGAATCATGTGGGATTTTTCGTTGCATTACTTCCGTTTCATTTACTTGTAAGTTCGTTTATAATAAGTTTCTCAAACGATTATCCTCCTATTTGTAATACAATCATGAATATAGACAAAGCGGCTAGCACCAGCGCTGGAGAACTATACCACGCGAGCGTGGCGTTTTGAAGTCATACATTCCTCCATGAGCCGCAGTGGATACTGTAAGGGCTGGTTGCATTGCATTGCAAAGTAATGAATACAGAGCGGTGATAGCGACTTTACCACTGACGACTCGACCCGTACCACTGAGTTTATTTATAAGTACGGATTTTTTAAAATGATCACTAGCGCTCAATATTTAAAGCATTGTATTCACTAATCCGCCCTGGGATCGCGTTATGAATTATATTGTTTTATTTTGTGTTCGTTCACGTGGAAAACAATAATAAAAAAAATAATAACAATAAATGTAAGGATAAAATAACGAGACAAAAAATATATATGATTGGTTATTGAAAAAAATGCTTGCGAGGCCGACAACTGAAGTATCTAGTTGAAAGTAATTTTTTGATTACAATCTGGAATTATGTCGCAACAACCCGCTAATTAGTTACCAGGGAGGCCTGTGACGCGCAATGGGACGTTAAAAAACCTGGAGAAAAATAAATATTTGTTATTTTACTCTTTTTAATAGAGACGTGTCATTTGTTATTTTATCGTGTCATAACTATTATGAAATAATTACATAATATACAGGGTGTTTCCGGATCCATCGTTTTAGGCTTTAGGAAAGGCACGTACACAGCCTATATATATATATATGGAAGTTTCTTCAACTCTCGAGAAATTTCCCGAAATTCTCGAAGCTATTACAAACTTTCCGTAACATTCGCAAACTTTCGGCAAGTTTCACGGAACTCGACGAAACTTATTCACTGTCACTTCCGAATTTCCCGGTACAATGTCGACCTTTCCAAAAACTTTTTTTTTGAAAAAAAAACTTCACTTTTTTTTTTATAGACGTGGGCGGACGAGCAAGCGATCCCACGTGATGGTAAGTGTTACCGCCGCCCATGGGCACCTGCAACACCAGGAGGAAACACCTGCAACACCAACGCCGCCGACCTTGCAAAATCCTATTCACACTTACCGAATAGTGAATAATATTTTTGTTTACAAACACCAGATGACTGCGCGGTTTCTTCAACGATTATGAGGAAACCGCTGAAGCCTCGAACGTTGGACTTAAGTGAAGTTAGTTTATTTACCTTGGATTAGGAGTGAAGCGAGCAGCATGAGTAAGGTGGTCAGTTAGCAGCGATTAGACCACAGTACTTAGGTGAAAATAGTAGTGCAACTCGGCGTTATTCTCAAAAGAAAATTATCCCAAGTAATACGATATTTTATGTAAAAGATCACTTGTGTGTACCTAATAAATTTTCTATCTATCTATCTAATAGATAATGCTTTAGCAGGAACGTGAGAGTTAGTTATTCAAGAGGATGCCAGCTCAGTAACCGACCCTTTGTATTCGTTGCTGGAAGAGGGCCTCCTTATGCGCATTGTCTTGTGCATACTCTATGTGTCCCTATACCTATGCATACATCCCTATGTATGACCTTGAAACGCCACGTTAGCCAAGCGGGTTGGCGAGTCCACTCTTTTAGAGGTGGTGTTGTTCCTCAGGGTTTGTGTACTTTTTCGACACCCACAGGAAGAATTAGGGTGGTACTGCACAAAAGGTGTACCGCAGGTGGTCTTAATTTTTTTATTTAGAACTTTCTGACTGATGTATTTACATTTATTTTCGTTATTTTTAGCTGATGTCGTCTTCTTCGCTGATCAGGTGGACTGTCTCGCTATCTGCTGCTATTCGTCGGTTGAAAAATCAAATAATTTAATTTAATTTAATAAAAAAAAAAATTAAGTATTTTCAATTTAGTTCATTGGCTGATATGTCATTATTACCCTCTACCTAGTCATATATTAAGGTGGACGGTATTTTCGAATACGGACAACATTTGTCATTTTTGACTGACGTTGGCATGAATCACAGATATATTTAACTACTCCATGTGTAAAAAATGTGCAGTATAATCTACGCTACTGTCTGAATGTGAAAAAACGTTAACAGACCGCACAAATATTTTAACATTAACTACCGCTAGCTTTTCGTATTGTGGTCGGTGGTTAGAGTGGGTGTTTCGTAATCCGTCCCCGCACACGCTAGCTGGCGCAAGCGTCCGTCAGACCGTTGCGGTCTCTTGCTTTATAATTATACTGGTACTTGCCCGTGGATTCACTTGCTCCTTCCCAAATACTGTGTAAGGGACACAGTGTCGACACGGTGTTTTGTTAATTCAGCAGTAGACTAGACGGGCACCGTACGGCTCTGCTCTCTTCAATCGTCTCTTGCGAACTGATCCGTGTAACCGTTATTGGTAATTGTTCATGTAAAATGAAGTATTTGGAGGATGTAATTAAGCGTCTGAATTAATATATACGAACACGCAGCCAACGCATGTACTGTACATAACTCCAATAGACACATAACTAAGAACAGATTGGAACTCCTAAAGTTTGTATAAATAAAATATCGATTTTTCAAGATATTTTTATTTCATGGATTGATTTCTAGTATTATATCTAGCGGCAGGCGGGCATACAGTTCACATGATGGTAAGTGGATACATGGACACCCGTGGTACATGCCAACATTTTTCTAGATTAACAAAACGTCCAACATTAGTCCAGAATGCACGCCCCCGGATGCGCTGCATACCTTTAGACATGGATTTGGAGAAAGGGTTGGGAAAATAGATAGGATGGGATAGGAATGGATTCTGACATATCTCACTTACTATTGAAACACGTACGTGCATTGGAAAAGTAGGATGTACTGTACATTTCATGATGGTCTTCTGGGAAGGAGTCAATGTCGTCACGACATGGCTGACGAACCAATGACGAGTGAGAGACATGACCAGTCAATGTCGTTATGTAATTATTTAAAACATGTCAAATCCCATATTGAAAGGCTTTCAATTTCCATAACGTATCCATCAATATTAAGGAATTTCATTTAACTAGAAAAGTTTCTTACTAATCTATGTATTTCAAGTAGCAATAAAAAACGCGTCCATTTTAAAGTTACAAAGTCCACGGACGAGAGACGGACAGATGTTGTGTAAGTAGGTGCACGCAATTACGGTGTTATCTGGATCTAAGTAGTTAAAAATTTACAAATTCTGACCACACTACCTGTATAATAATATTTTGTTTCTTCATTTGTTCATGACACCAACTTTTCGCTCTCTTTGACTGTAAAGATGGTTCATAGACATGTAGATATTTAAGGGAAGGGTGCATAGGATCTGAATCCGACTGGCCTCGATACTCCTATCTCACAGAAGACTACATTTCCTACTTTATCGTATTCTCCAATGTTCGTATATGTTTCGGTAGTGAGTAAGATATGCCCGAGACCATTCCCGGCCTATCCTATCCTTCCCCATTTTTCCAACCCTTTCTCCAAATCCATTCGTACATCTTCAAAGGTGTGCAGTACATTCGGGGGTATGCCACCATTTGTCATTCTGGACTGATGTCAGCATGTATCGCGGATGTCATACGTCGGGAGTATCCACTTACCACCAGGTAGATTATATGCTCGTCTGTCGTCTTCTTTCAAAAAAGGACAAAAATATATTTATCTTCCTTTCCTTCCTTCCACAATAGATCGTCAATAAGGCCTACAGGGGATACCACAAGAAACGCGCCAAGTAGATGGCGCCACCTCGTAAAGGGTGTATTTTTATAAAATTACAAATTTTGACATCGTCATATCTCACCAATGGTCATTCGTGTAAAAAAAAGTATTTATAACTTTATGTGGGGAATTATATGAGCTATACATTTTATAATAAATATTATTACCATAAGATTAACTGTTTTGAGAGATATTTGCAACAATAGATCTTTTTACAAATGTAATTACAAATATACAAATTACACTGTATAATTTGTGAATACTGTATAATTTATGTGGGGAATTATATGAGCTATACATTTTATAATAAATATTATTACCATAAGATTAACTTTTTGAGAGATATTTGCAAAAATAGATCTTTTTACAAATGTAATTACAAATATACAAATTATACTGTATAATTTGTAGCAGCATACTGATCGGTGGTGACTTTTGACATTTGAATGAATACCCCTACAAAGTTTGACGTTCACGACCCGTGGTCCTACCATTTGACCCACCGCGTCACCAATGGAACCACGGATAGTTTTATTTCCTCGTGGACCCATTGCGCTAGAGCATGAATAAAAGGATGGAAAATATTCATAATTGTTATTCTATTTCAATGTCAAGTCTAGTTTTTTGAGTTTAAAAATGTTTTGAGTGTAATTTTAATAGACTGAGACTATTAAAATTACAAAAGAATATATCGATATTTTCTGTGCAAGTCATGCTCTGGGTCATGGCTGTGCAATGGGTCCACGGGGAATTAAATTATCCGTGCTCTTCCACCGAAGTGGTGTCCACGAATCGTGAATCAAAATCAGCTCTGTCAGAATCATTTCGATGTACGATGTCTATTTTGAATAGATCAGTATGTATTACGTACTTGATTAATGCTTTGTAATAGGCCTTTATTACCCAACACCAAAGTCGACTTTCTTAGTAGTCAGTCAGTCTGCATACGCAGTCCTTTAATGGTATATATCTTTGTCACCAGATATGGGCTCCTAGGCGCTTCAGGTTGTGGCAAAACGACACTGCTGTCCTGTATCGTGGGCCGGCGGAGACTGAACAGCGGGGAGATATGGGTGCTCGGGGGGAAGCCTGGGACCAAAGGTATGTTTTACTCTTTTATACAGATGTGACAGAAGGGCTTACGTGATCGTATGTAGTCACTGTCGCTTATGGATACTGACTAATGTGGGTTGTAGTGCCAAACTTGCAGAAATCAATTTACAGCTTTCTAGAAGAATCCCATGGATTAACTTAGTGAATAAAGTGGATATTGAACAACTTTCGGGTTCGAGGTATAGTGTCTTGAAGACTTACTCTGCCGTGCAAGAAGAAAAGGCACTAGTATGATTTTTAATGAAAGCAATAAATAGCATTATGTTCGGAAATTATAAGAAAAAGAATAAACAATGGTTATTCTTTTTGTATTATTCAAAACTTCAAGTTTCTGGTTTGATTTTTAAATAACCGAAAATATTAATTTTTTTTTGCATTTTTCTCCAATGTTATCAAAATGCACTTGACCCTTTTTTCCATTCCAAAGAGGGCAGTGCAAACACCCTCAAGAATAATCAAAGGTTAATTAACAGAGAATGCCACTAAGCATTCCGTCTCCTGTACATTTTCTGTAAAGTTAACAAAGATCTTATAATTGTTTGACAGGCGAACGATTCTCAACAATTCTCGAAAAATACATATATTTCAATTATTTTATTTACAAAACGTAGTCATGACTTAATAATTTTACAGACCTTAAAACACGAACAATAGCATACAGCAATTGGTTTCGGCAAATTAATTTTGAAAGAATACCGAGGATAGCAAAAGTCACTAAAATAATGATGGAGAATATTATATGTAGAGCGGTGATAGCCTGGGGGTATTTATACTCGACTCACATTCGTATTATAGTGAGTTCGGCCCTCGGCCCGTATCATAGACTTTCTACTTAAGTACGGATTCGGCGGTGAGGGCAAACATCGTGAGGAAACCAGCATGTACTGAAAAGTTATCAATTTTCGGGTTATGTCTTTGTTCCACTGAGGGTGCGATAACCATTAAGAATCTCTTTTTCATTCAGGTTCCGGAGTTCCTGGCAAGAGAGTAGGTTATATGCCTCAAGAGATAGCCTTGTATGGAGAGTTCACCATCAGAGAGACGATGATGTACTTCGGCTGGATATTCGGTATGACGACCAGCGAGATTGGGGAGAGACTGCGGTTCCTGCTGGATTTCCTGGACTTGCCCACTGAGAACAGGATGGTGAAGAATCTCAGGTGGGTGAACTATTTTTTGTATGGTAGATTTCAGAAGAATAATCACACTAAATGGAATAAATGTATATTAGAACATACATGTTTATATTTACATGGTGATCCATTGAAGTACTCGACGTCGTCCGCGATAACCATAGGGATCTCGCTAAGTCTCTGCGGCACGTAACTTGAGATGCATGCACTACACAAATGCACACATACATACATAAATATTGGTGAGTGCAGTGTAAAGTAAGGAATTAGATGGAGAAACATGCAGTGGGAGATTGTGTATGCGGGAATTACTTAGAAAATGCTGAGCATTTAAGCGGTTGAGAGCACCTTTCGATTAGAGCGTCTTCGATTTGTCATAACTTTCACAGGGAAAAAGTCTCAAGAGTAAAAAATTGGACAGGCGTGGACAAGAATTTTAAAAAGTTTTTCTGATTTACGAAATGTATAATACACAAACTGCGTCGTTTAATATATAAATATTCCTGGAATATTAAATGAAATAGACACATTCGAAATACACCAAATGACATCTACTACATGCGAAATACACCAAATGACATCTGCTACATGCGAAATACACCAAATGACATATACTACATGCGAAATACACCAAATGACATCTACTACATGCGAAATACACCAAATGACATCTACTACATGCGATATACACCAAATGACATCTACTACATGCGAAATACACCAAATGACATCTACTACATGCGAAATACACCAAATGACATGTAGGGTACTTCTTACTTCTTCCTGTGGTGATGGCGGGAACTTGAGAAGTGAGGTTGAGTTCTTGTTTGATTAATATAACAATTTTGTTACGTGGTTTAATAGTGATAGTTTATTAAACTTCAAAGTACCTAGTGTTAGTGTTTCTCATTTTTCGTGTACTTCCGAGGAGTCCAACTCTTGTCCTCGGTAAATTTACTGTATATCACTGTACTGAGCGGTTTCAACTTCCATGGGACTTGACAATGATGCGATAAAAAAAATATGTTTTAATATATGTGTGGACCAACGGCCATGCCAGTGTCTAAATTATTTTTTAAAATCTTTCTGTGGTGTATCCTTCTTTGCCACACCTTGAATTAAACTTCATCATAACGATTTCTACGTTTCTTTATTCAAAGACCACAGCTAGTCTTCACGTACGTACGTTCGTGGAATTTTGGTTTTTAAACTCTAAATTGGGATATCTTTTCTTCCCAGCAGCCGATTTCGATGAAACAAAGCCTATTCGAAGCGCCAAGCTAAGCTTAATTAACCCGTGGGAACCCCATGAATATCCGTTCCGTAGTTTTGGAGATTAGCGTGTTCGAACAGACAAACAGATAGACAGACAAAAATTTTCAAAATCGTCTTTTTGTATTCTGATACTCTTCCTTCATCGCCCCCAATCAGTTTTTGGTAAATATATTCAATGTACAGACACACTGGTTCTACAGTTTTATTATATGTATACAAGATAGATTGGCATAACCGCCATACCTGAGACGTAATTTATGTACCTTACCTGCCTTTTGTCTTTCAAAGTAAATAATCCTTGAACACATAATTGTATAGACCACGCAAACTTAACATATAACATAATATGTTTACTTGACATTATGCTTTTGTTGACACATTACTCATAAACTTTGCTTTAATGATAAGCGTTAATGTTTATTACTATGCCAATGTTGAAATGGCTAGTTTATGTTAGTTTTAAATTTTTTTGCCAACTATTTAATTGGAACTAGAAACGCAGTGCCTTCTACATAAACGAGAGTCGGAAACAAATGGCAATTGGCGATAGTGTCACGGCCGTGCGGTGTGGGTGTTGTAAAATGTGACTAAGGGATGCCAAAGCCGCCACCACAAGCCTTGAAGAACTACACTAGTTCTATAGGAGTAGACTCGCCAATCCGCTTGGTTAGCGTGGCGTTTTACATCTCCCATGTACGAGACAATGTGCATGAAGAGGCACGTGTCCAGCAGTGTGTGGTGTGTCGTATATAAAATACTTACCAAAGTAGAATCGCTCGGCGCTCATGGTTAAACCGCCGCGCGTACGCCGGCCGTCTTGATGCGCGGGAGTTCTGCGCATGCGCCGCGCCGCCGCAGCAGTCGAGAGTCTCCTAACTAACGGTTGTGCATACTTACGCTCTGAACATTATCTAAACTTCAACACAAGTTCCGTCGTCCTTACATATTAAATATATGGATATATATTGTGGTTACAATACGTATAAATGTATAAAGTGACAACAACGAACATTAAATATAAACTAGACAAAGTGATTCATAATCCAAACACCTCACCTCACCCCCATAAGTGGACAAAAGTAATTACGATTACGAGGGCGGGAGTCCTGTCTAATATAGAAAGAAAGAAAGAAACGTTTATTCAACAAAACACCAAAACTGCTACACAAGAAGTGAAAATATTAATAGAAACAGCCTAATAGTAGCGTCAGTCAGAAAGGAGGGTGTGGGTGCACGCTGTAATCCCACAGCCGCTGTGCGCACTCGACTGACCAAGTTACTCCACACCCACAGAATACCATAGTGAAATCTACTTTATTTCCGAATTTATTCGGTAGTGAGTGAGATATACCAGAGCCATTGTATATTATCTCTCCACGTTTCCTCAACCATTTTTACAAATTCATTCCTCAATCTGCAAAGTTAGACGGCTCATTCGGGGGCAACTTTTGTCATTCTGGATCGATGTTGGCATATGTCGCGGATATCTCAAAACGACAGTATCCACTTATCACCAGATGGACTGTTCGTTCCTCTGACACCTTTTTTCTTTTAAAAAAATAAGATAACTCTAATTCGCTATAATAAATTTAATTGTAATAATAAGTTTAATTGTATTCTGACAATTGCTAATAATAAATATAGCAAATAGTTTTGAATACAAAAGTAGAACTGACAGGACATTGAACCCGGAATATTTTAAATGACACACATTAATTACAAGTTCATTAGTCACAGCGCAGCAAACAAACAAATGAATGGTTTTAACCGATTGTTTCGTTTACGCCACTCACATGGACAGAGTGGCGGAAAATCGTATTTGTCACACTTATTGTCATAATAATGGACCAGTTACATACCATATTATACCATCAGCTTGTCTCTCTGCTGGATATAGGCCTTTTTAATATATAAAAAGAAAGTGGAAGACCATTGGACATCCGCGATACATGCCAACATTAGACCAGAATGACAAATATTGGCGCGGCGAGCCCGTAAATGCTCTGCATACATTTGGAGATTTACGAGGGGAGGTCCAAAAGTTCGTGGAATGAAAGGGTTTTAAATAAAATGAAACAACAAATCTATTTTTTCTTTTCAATATAATCACCCTTAAGCTGAATACATTTATTAGATCTATGAATTAATTTTTCTAAACCATCGTAAAAATATTTTTTATCTTTTGCCTCAAAATGAGCCAAAATTGCCTCCTTTACCTCATTGTCGTCGGAAAATTTCCTTCCCCTTAAGTCTTTTTTTAAATTGGGGAACAAATAAAAATCACTTGGGGCCAGACCTGGACTGTAGGGTGGGTGGACTAGTGATTCGAAGCCATGCGTGTGCAGAGCAGCCATTGCAACTCTGCTCTTGTGAACCGGCGCGTTGTCTTGCAAGAGCAACACACCTTTGGTCAATTTTCCTCGATGTTTTTCCTTGATGGCCTCCTTCAATTTTCTCCATAGTTTCAGTTTTCTTCCGGATTGACTTGTTTAGCAGGCGAGTATTCGTAAACGAATGACGCAATAAGGCTGAAACTCAATTTATATACTAATGATGAGTCCCCAATTAGTATGACACTAAGCGAGCGCACCTATCTCCACTCCATCCCCTCCATTCCACGAACTTTTGGACCTCCCCTCGTAGGTTTTGAGTTGCGACGTAACTTGGCTAGTCGAGTGTGCAGTCCCTCCATACGAACCTTCTGGGCTTCAGGTTTCTTCTGAATCTCGCCACCATACATGGTCTTCCGCTCTTTTCATTCACACACTACCGTTGACTGTCTTTAAGTCATCAGCCTATTTAATAAAAGGGCGTTCAAAGATTGATAACGGACAAATTGAGTCTAATTGTTTACTTGAGAAAATTTATTTGCTTAAGCCCAATTCATTGGCCGTGGGATGTCGGCCGGCTTTAGAATAGCACCACCCCATCCCTTCCCGTGGGTGGCGTAAAAGGCGACTAAAGGATAATAAAGCTACTTGAGGGACACGTGCCTTGAGGAGCTACACCGCCTCCAACAGGAGTGGACTGGCCAACCCGCTTGACCAGCGTGACCTACAGATCGCAGTTGGCATTGACGACTTCGCGATTTGGGAATAAATATTCTTAGACTAATAATAATTACCCCTCAAGTCGCAGTCATGTCATTACATAGAATGAATTTGCGACGAAACGCGACACGGCCACATCAATATCATTTAATTCCGGCTTAAAATATGTAATTTCATTTGGCATAATTTTGAGAACACTTACTGATTGTGTCCTGAGTCATAATCGAAGATGATGTTATATCATATCATGATGTAGTTAAATATTGCATTACTGTCATGAGTTTAAATTATCGACTTTCCTCTTGAACGATGAATCATCACTGACATGAGTATGTTTTTAGAACTAACTCTTGCTCCCGGCGCCACCCGGTCAGAATATTATTGAACCTAATTGAACCGTCTCTCGAAACGTAATACATTTTCTGCCGGCTCATTAAAAATACCCATTATTAAGATCTTACCAGACAAAATTGATTCAGTATTTCCCGAGATCACCATGGACATTCATTCATTTATTTATTTGGAAAGACATACAGTACAATACAGTTCAAGAAAGCAGTGAATAGGATTTTGCAAGGTCGCCGGCGCCCCCGCATACCCCCTGGCGTTGCAGGTGTCCATGGGCGGCGGTAACACTTACCATCATGTGGGACTGCTTGCTCGTCTGCCCAATTCTCTATAAAAAAAAAATACAAAAATAATAATTATTAAAATTGAATTATACCAGCAAAGTTTATGAAAAACCCCACTAAATATGGTATATAAAAACATATAACTTTTAGTCTAATTCACTAAACCGTTTATTATACGATACACAGTATCTGACGATGAATGACTTGCCTCTCCCACAGAAGACTACCTTGAAATATACTGCATTTCTCACTTTACCAAATTTCCTAATCTAGTGAGTGAGATATGACAGAGCTCATTCCCATTCCAACCCATCCTATGACAGAGCCCAGATCCAGATCCCATGACAGACAGAGTGAGATATGACAGAGCCCATTCCCATTCCAACCCATCCTATCCTATTCCTTCCCATTTCCCAAACCCTTTCTCAAAAATCCATTCTTACATTGACATAGGTAGGCAGCGCTTCCGGGGGCATGCCAATCTTTGTCGTTCTGAATTGATATTGGCATATACAACGGTGTCTACGGGTGACAGTATCCACTTACCACCACGTGGACTGTATGCTCGTTTGCCAACACTTTCCATAAAAAATATATATTTTATAGTAAAGTATCATGAGTGTTATTTTTATAACAATAAGACATGACAATATCAGTGAAACGTTCGTAGTGTAAATTACAGCCTCGTGAGATAGTGAAAGTATAGACATGACATAACATTGTACGGTACAAAATTATCGAACGCTATGAATAACTTTGCGGTGATTAAATCCATTCCTTTTCAGTTTTGACCTTTCTATTTATCAATAGTTTTGCGCGATGGGGTGTTTAGCAATGAAAATATACTACGAAATTATAAAAATATAAAACGGGTCGGAACAGATTGAACTAACTGAGGAGTAGAAGCTTAGTGACAACGCCGGGGCAAGCAGCGACGGACAGCTTGCGTTATCTACGCCTGTATATCTGTGGTCTGTACAGTTAGTCACTGACACAAACAGAATCGCGAACAAGACCTGGGTAAAACTAGCACAAGACTGTGGACAAATGACTTTGAAAGAGAAGTAGGTTATACCCTGCAGTAAACAACAGAGAATTATAATGACGAGATGACAATAAAAAATATAGAAAAGTAATGAGCGTCTAGCCTTCGCCTTTGTTTACTGTAAGAAAGACGTCCCAGCAAACAGATTATGACGATCAACTTTTTTACGCTGATATCAATAATGTTTGCTTAACGCGATCGATATGCACGGATTATGACTTACGCAAATGATTTTTTATTTATCTGTTTACATTAGAGGGGTCATCATTTAGACGAGCTTACTTAGAATCCCTACAAAATGAAAACTAGATTCATCTAATCTAGATCAGTTAAATGTCTCGTAAAGCAATGCTCTCATTAGCCTTTGTCAACGTCTTAACAATTACGATACTGAAGACTTTGACCTCAAAGTGAAGTGTTCAAAGATGTGCTAAATAACCGCCAATTAGGATGAAACTTTGCGTATAGTCACAATGAACGGTATTGTGGTTTAATTGGCAACAAAAGTGGGTTTACAATTCGCCTTTTGATATACGGTAAATATGTACATCACATGTCAGATATATAATATGTTTTTGTGACAGTGTGGTTAGCATAACATATCATAGGTTACCATAGGACTACAATATCTCTAGAATACGGAGAAAACATCATTATACTCTCAGATTTTACTTCTAATCTGAGATTATACCTATGTTTACAAATAAATAAACGAATGAATAAAAATTACAACAAATGCATTTACCATACACATGTTATATATAAGTATATACAGTTTCATATGTCTTATATGTTTTACAATCTATTACATTTTGAGCTTTTTATATCTTATCTCTCTTGGAAGAGGCTTATATATCCATAGAGGCATCAATATTCTCAGAACAACGTACAACGCCTAGAAAATATACAGGAAAACATCTTAAAAAGGCTGTCCTACATTGGTGGTTACAAAACCATGAGCTACGATGAACGACTGCAATATATCAATATGAACGCTTCACATTTAAAATACGAATTCTCCTTAGTATTCAGCAAGACTACTCAATTTTAAACCATTTTATATTAGATATCTACCGTAAAAATAATTATGATAATAATACTCTAAGTACTAGATAAGCCTAAAATCGTAATAATAAGTACTTGTCAAACTATGTTTAGTTTATCAGTAAAAATTCTTATTAACACTAATGATAGCATGGATCTTTCGTAATCTGAAATAAATGAATTATTATTTTTATATCCAGCAGTGGGGAGATATAGGCTGATGGTATAGCATGGCTGTCTATATAATCTGCTATCTGCTCTTTATAATCTCATGGTTGACTGGTAAAGAATGCCTTATTTAAGTCCACCTCATGTACAAGATCACTTATGCGATAAACCTTAATAAAAAAAAACAAAGACTTATTTAATAATCATATTTTTCGCAGTGGCGGCCAACAGCGTCGCGTGTCGTTCGCGGTAGCCCTCATGCACGACCCCGAGCTACTGATCCTGGACGAGCCCACGGTGGGCGTGGATCCCCTACTGCGGCAGTCCATTTGGACGCATCTCGTGCGCATCACAAGTTCCGGCGACAAAACTGTTATTATCACCACGCATTATATTGAAGAGGCGAGACAGGCGCACTGCGTGAGTAGTCTTTTAGTCCATATTAGCCTAAAACGTCCACCAACAGGGCACAGATCTCCCCTGGTAATCATAAAGAGATTTCGAAACATAACTACTATTGTTAATACAAGCGCTAAACGCTGGCGCGCTATGTTGAATTTTAACAATAACCATTTCAGACTCGGACTTTTCACTGCACTTAAATTTTAGGGTATAGGACCATCAAACATTAAAGATTAACTAGCCTTTAACATTAGAGTCTTTAAAGTTCAATAGTCCTGTCGACTTTTTGGCGGGAAGTCGCGAAGATTTTTTTTTTATGGACGAAGGCGGCAGACGAGTGTACAGTCCGCCTGATGGTAAGTGGATACTGTCGCCCATAGATATCCGCGATACATATCAACATTAGTCCAAAATGACAAACGGTGGCACGCCCCCTATCTTTGGAAATATAGGAATGGATTTGGAGAAAGGTTGGGAAAATGGGGAGGGATAACATGGGAATGGGCTCTTGTACATTTCACTCACTACCATAACACGTACATACATTAGGGAAATAAGATAAAAGTGGGAAATGCAGTACATTTCAAGGTAGTCTTCTGTGAGAGAGGGGTAACGTGGCCAGTCGAACACGCCCAGCGGCTGTTGGATTGCAGCGTGCACTCGCCCCTTGATTAATTGTAAAAATTGTTTAGTGTACATGTTGTATTACCGTACGGTACTCTACGTTACTGGACTGCGTTTGCCGTCTGCTTCCAGTCCTCTTATTAAATCACTTTACTGAGCGACTCCAGTTTTAGAACAATCAATTATAATCCAATTCAGTTATAAAGTACTAACTGACTTTTTAAGTTACTAGCAATTCTATGGATCTGTGTTGTCTGAATAAATGAATTATTATTATTATAACCAGAGATCGGATATTCGGGTGCATATTTATCTACAAGGTACAAAGTATGGAAGCGGCTTCTTAAAATGATTTATTTGAAAACTGAAATCCCGGGCTTTCACAACTAATAGGATGCTTATTTATGAAACTCCTCAGCAGTTTTGAGTGTCTGATGGTGATTAGGACAGAGTCGATAGGATCTAAGGCACTATTGAAAATATAAACTTCGAATTTGAAGTCAAATTCTTAGTTCTAATGGCAATTTGTAGGAATGCAGTTCTGCGGATCTTAGGGATTAACTTTGGCATCGAATTCTATAGTCGGAACATAAAATTTATCGATCCCGGGATTGCGGCATTCCCCCGATAGAAAAGTGCCCTCCATACTTATCCAACACCTCAACTTCAGGTAAATATGCACGCGGATATCCGATCGCTATTTATAACCCGCTAGGCGGTCTAAATTAATGGGTAATATTTTCACAATAAAACACTTTGTTTCACAACTTAAATTTAAGTTACAAAACATTAAAATAAATGTGGTGTTAATAATAATAAGAGAAGTAGTTAGATGAGCAACAGAAAATAATGGATGGCGGCAAATTTGAAAATGGGTTAAGGTTAAGTTTTCCGGTGACAATGAAGAACTTGGTCGACTTCGTGAGGTGATGACGTTCTTAGTAATTTAAGATATCCATCGTGTCGGTGCTTTTACAGGTGTTAAAAATATTTTACAGCTGTTCAGTCCACGCGAGCGAAGCCGCGGGAGGAAGCTAGTATATAATAATTAAAAAAATATATATATTGATTCCGTTAATGTTTGTAATTATAAATAAACACCGCGTTGAATACATAAGTACAATATGTAATCGGTCAAACCGGAATTCAGGGCAAACTAGTTTTTCCCAGGTCAAACTAGTTCATCCGAAGCGACGAATCAGTTGGGTTATTCCGATTCCACTTACCGATATAAATTCTATGTAAAATTCAACAATGATCAATAACAACAAAGCGAGAGAGAAAATTTTCAAATTGCAACAGTGATAACAGTATCCTGAGAACAATCAGTGGTAAATTTGACTGTCCTATCTAGAAACACTGGACAGGATTGTTAATCATTTAATTAATTTGTAACTAAATAAGTATAATGTATTTTAATTTGATTTATTAATATGATTATTTTAATTATTATATTTTACTAACATAGTTATTGACTTTCTACTAACAATTATTGTGGTCTGAGATAAATGAATTAGTGTTATTATAAGCAAGAAAGAGTCAGAATAAACTGTCAAATGACACTTGAGGACGAGAGTGTTTTCCAAAATCATTTCTAAATTTACAACGTCTGTCACCCTGGACTGATGTTGGCATGTATCGCAGATGTCGCAGGTCGACAATATTCACTCACCACTAGGTGGACTGTATGATTTAAAGGCTTTGCAAGTGAGGTGTAAGCCCAACTGTGGGATTTTATAGCCTAATATTGATTGACTTACGTCTAATATCCACATAGACGAAGAAACAGGCAATTACTAGCGAACAGTAATAGATACTCTATCAACATCGGTGTGCTAGATTTTTTAAATAAATTCTAACGCGATGAGATAATGTATTAACTGTGAATGTTGACTATACCTTTTTGTTTTTACCTATTTATTTAAAGATAGATAATTTGCTTCTTTGCCTATTATGGATGAATGATAGATGTCACAATCAATCACTTCGTAAAGGTATTATCATTTCTATATAAATAATAACTCTATCAATTCGTGTGTAAATATACAGAACTGTTGAAATCTAGCCTTTATTGGTAAGGTATTAATGTGAAATAAGTTGTGACTTTACAAAGAGTTACCGCCTATGCCTTGGACCGTGCTGTTAATGTGGTCACTTATACTTTTAATATTTTTTCCAAGGTTTCTTTACTAATTTTTACGGAAATTTTTGTTACAAATACTGAAAAAAATTACGCGACTGCAGTTAATTAGAATCATGATCAGATGTCAAAACTGTAAGAGTATGTATAATTCAGAAGAACTGATTTTTAAAATTGGCAACCTTAACGCTAATTTTTCTTGTGATAAACTTTCTCTAATGCGGACACATTTCTCTAATAAAAAAAAAACATTTTATTGTGTTATATTTCACGCGTCATAGAGTTAAAAAACCTAGATAGAAAGAATGCTCACTTTTTAATACTTATTCTACTTGAACTTTTGATGTGTGTGTGTGTGTGTTACTCCGGCATTACTTAGAAGTACTCTTCTTGGAAAGCACAATATATACTGCTTTCATTTCCAATGTACTGCTTTGATAATTTATTTATTACCTGAGTGGGCTATTCAGAACCTCCCACAATGGTAAAACAGACAAACAACCATCAAATATAAATCACTATCGAATATCTACTACCGATCTGTGACTTGCTTGCAAGGTACAGTGAAACAACTCCAACTCCGGGTTCCGTAGTAGGTACTAGATTACTGAGCTGGCGTAGACGCCCTAATATCCAAATTAATGAATATTGAATAAATATCTAATGACTTGTATGATCTCCTTACCACCAGATCGGGTTGATGCGTAGCGGGAGACTCTTAGCTGAAGAATCACCACAGGCTCTCCTCACCATGTACAGCTGCATCTCGCTTGAAGATGTATTCCTCAAGCTTTCTCGGAAACAGGGTGAGTGTTATAGAATAGAAATGTATACAAGAGGTGCATAGGGTAATTGAAAAATTGAGTATGGACAGTCCATTTAATTCTACCAACCCAAAAACTAACTCACAATCTCTCTCTCTCTCTTTATAACGTATATTCAGGGTTAAATAAAAAAATACCTGCAACATATATTTTCCGAATAAACAAATTTAATACTCGTAAATCGTTTAATTCAGAAATTAAATTATTCCCTATAAAGTGGTAAATATAACTTTTCTGGTAACCCTAAATGTTACCTGTCATAGCAGCAACTCTTGCGCGAACATTATTTTAGTGTTATCGGAACACCTTGATTAGTCTTTTCTGCTTCACAAAACTTTTAACCACCTTCGGCATCGTAAACAATAGAAAAAAACACAAAAATATATTTTAATTCCTCCCCTACACTAATACAACTTAACCAACTAATACACCCGAAAACAACAACATGGCCGACCTGTCATATTTAGTTCCCTTAAATTCCGCGGGACTGGGTGGCGCGCACTCTATAACTTTTTATTAAATATAATAAATGTACGATTATATTAATTTGTACAATAATATATAGAGGGTTATATAAAAATACCAGCATTCCGTTAACATTGAATTTCTTTCGTGAAAACTAACATTTACGATTTCACTCACTTGCACCAATTTACATACATGTAGGTACTCGTATCTCATAGCGGAGCGGTTTGTTTAGTAGCTGTTTATAAATGTAGCGAGCGGCGTTGCCGTCAGTACCAGCCTATAGTGAGTACAGGATAGCAAAGTCAGAGACAGTTTAAAAAAAGGTTGCTTTTTTTGGAAAAACATCATGTTAAAAACATTATATTACACCCGAGACATTTACATAACAAGAGACGACGATTAAAGTTTTATGTCAGCAATAATTTTAATATCACTTCCTTGATGCCAGGTGTATCGATTAATTAGATTTTTTATGATCACAAAAAAAACTCGTATTAATTATGTATTTATTGTTTATAACAATATTCATATCGAAGGGAATTACATTGGGATGTGTTGATGAAATCAAGAAAAAAATATGTTTTTTGACCAAACTACATATTTATGAAAAAATTCAAACACTTGAATGGCAAGGGCCTTCCGTCTACATTGCTAACAGTTGTTTGAGATACAAATTCATTTCGAAAACATTAGCCATCGGCTAATCCGGACATCCGAACGCGTTATCCGCGTCTATGAATTACCGTACCTCCAATTGCAAACTTTATTACTTTATTGCATAGACGCGGATGACGGTTTCGGGTGTTTCCCTATTAGCCGATGTCCAATGTTTTCGTTCCTATGCTACCCCTACGAGCTGCTCTGAATGATCTTCCGATCATTGAAATTAAGACATAGTCCCATCTATCAACAAGGTTTTTGACATTGTACCGTACACTGAGGACACAGCACTTCTACCACTATTGAAAAACAAACTGTTGATAGAAAATGTATTCATTTGATTTGAACTAATACGTCACTTCCGTGGCGTGTGGTGAGCGACACCCTAAGCCGTGGGTGCCGTAAAAGGACAACAAAACCGCTACCACAAACGCTGAGGAACTATATCACCTCTAAAATAGTCGACTAGCCAACCTGCTTGGCCAGCGTGGCGTTTCAGTCCCTCGTGCAGGAGACAATGTGTACGAGGAAGCCCATGTCCATCAGTGAAATAGCTGATTGCAACGCCTCATTTGAATTCATAGAAACAAATTGTTACGTAGACAGTATTTAGTTACCGCCAGGTGGGCTCTCTGATCGACTGACACCTTCTTAAAAAATAAGTCAGAAAAGGGACTTGTTGAGTTTGCCCATCAGTATTTTAGGCAGCATAGAATTATTCCCATTTTCTTGTCCTTCTGGTACCTGTATCAGCCTATAACGTCCCATCGCAGGACACAGGCCTCCCCTAGTAAATCACTGGGGGGGGGGGGGGGGGGGGGTTCGAGCCGTAATCCACCACGCGGATTGGTTGACCACATACTCAAAATTTGTTTTAAACCTTTTAGACCTTTTTTTTGAGCGGTGATAGCTTAGGGGTATTTATACTCGACTCACTAAGTTTCTACTTAAGAATGGATTTTTAAAAACATCGTGAGCTACAGAAATAAAAAAATAAAAATACAAAAATGTTTATGACATTATTGTATTTAGTGCAACTCATGTGTATGCAAGTGACCGAAACTTCTCAAGTGTCTATATTTAATTTAACCTTGTAACATGGCCACCCAATTTAATTAAACAATATACTAATCATTCTGCCCTATTTCTCAATGTTAACCTTGCTTTGTACTATTTCGCAACGGCTTAAAGGATGGTATTATTAAATAAAACAATGATATTGCCACATAACGGTTAACGTTATTATCTCGGTTCGCATCAATCGTGACTTTGTATTAAGGGTAAGGGCTCGAGAATCCGAAATTTGATCCGTTAAAATGTGCCTACTGTATTCCGTAAGTTTTTAGTATCTTTATACAATGGTTATTTGTTATTATTGTGTTGTAACTAGACTTACTACATTTATTATACAGATTTAAGCCGAAAATCGACAATTCATTTACGGGACAGGGTTGAAAAAAACGGGATCCAAAAAAATTAGCCTTTCCACATGTAGAAACTTGTAGATTCATTAATAGTGGTAAATTTATATTTTGAGCGAATTAGTAGGTGCAAGTGGCAGAAAAAAGCACACTTATTCCGATTTACCTACATACCTACATTTGTGATATTTTAATCAAAATTCACGCACACGCGACACGATATAGGTGTATTCGGATAGTTACGGAAGGATGAAGACGTGTTTTAAAATGCAAAATAGATTTTTTTTTAAATTCAATGTGCTAATTCTCGTATAGCAGTTAGCGGTCCGTAGCACCTTATGCGGGGCGCCTCATTCAGGGCCCTACAAACGGAACGTCCCGGCTCTTGCGGGATGGTTGGCGATATTGTGTAACATCAAAAATAAAGAGAAAACAAGATAGAAATATACAGAGAATAAATGCCGCAGTACAATAGGAAGTATTCACAATTCCTCAGATCGCAATATTTTCAGTTGAATTTGTACTGCTTGCGGCTTCGTTTATTTTGAATATTGTGTTTGCATACTTTTAAATTGTTAACAGCAAAACTTATAAGACACATATTGGATTATATTTAAAAAATACAATATATAATCTAAAATTTGACAATAGTTACCTACATTCGGTAACTTTAAAGGTACAGCTGGCATCATACATTTAGTTACAATAGTTTTAATGACGGAGCAAAATATACCTCTCAATGTGTGAATCTTTAATACCGTTAAAAGTTACTCGTAATAGTGAATGATAAATTTTATCAGCGTATGTCGTTGTATACTAAGAGTTAGTTTTATGAGTTTTATAACTAACGCTTAGTTAGATTTATGATTTTCACTATTCCGATAAAGTAGAACATAAAACCTGATTTAGTGCTTGCTTTAGTCACTGTAGAGCTATAAAATTATAACAACAAATGATATTTTTCTACAATAAAATTTAACGATGATAGTTGACGATGAACATACGTAATTCATCGTACGATATTTCGAAGTGAAAAAAAGTTTGCAATAAACGCGATAGAAAATTTAATGGTGTACCGCAAGGAAGTGTACCCAGCCCTGTACATTCAACTATACTTACATCCCTTTAATAGTTACGAGTACTATGATTCGTGAAAGTAGTATATACAATATCATCATATACCTACACGCATTAACGAATAACTATCGTCATCAAATTCATATTTTCAAATTAATTTATATAAAATCAAATTATTACAGTTACAATTTTAGTTGAAAAGTGAAAGGTTAATTATTATTGGTAATTAATTTTCAATGCATTTTATTTGATTATAATTAATTAATGGTGTTAAAGAAGTGCCAAACTTACCATATGTGCAAATAATTGCCAATTATTATGCGAATTAAATTGCAATTAAACACAAATTAAACATTTGTGTAAATATTGCCAAATATATTGTACGAGTTAAATATTGTGCGTATGCGACGAGGTGGCCGAGAGGTTAAGGCGTTGGACTGCTAATCCAATGTGCTCTGCACGCGTGGGTTCGAATCCCATCCTCGTCGAGTATTTTTGTTCCACTTTAAACTTATAATTAAAAAAAAAACTTCTTAGTTTTAGCTATTATTAGAACAACTTGTTACGACATCTTCGATTCCTTAATATTATCTTCGAGATTGGCAATGCTTACTTTTTAATTAATTTACAGAACCAAATGACTTCCGATTATAAATGTTAAAACATTTCTAAATGACTCTATGACTCTATACATATTTCTAATTAAACTTGATAGTGTAAATCCCCGTGAATAATAATAAAATATTTTATAACCCTTATATGACTGTCATATTTTTTATCACGTTCAGTGCATATCATTGTCGAAAATTGCATTTTATTTGACTGTGTGTTGTGTTCAATTATCAGCATTTTACCTAAAAATGAAACGTATATTGTGTCCGGATAAAATATATTAATACTCTCGCTAGCTTAGCTGTGGGGTGACGACCGGCTTTACAATAGACCCATCCCATCTTTAACCTTGGGTGGCGCAAAAGGCGACCAAGGAATAACAAAGCCGCTACCACAAACCCTGATGTACAAGAGCTGATTCGGCAACTCGTTTGGCCAGAGTACCATTTTACACATGTATTATCTATTTATTGGTGTAATTTCTTACATAAGGTTTTAAGGCCAGGCGTCCCACGTGTACGCGAAAATGTGCGAGAGGCTCATTGCCGAGAGGCGAGAGCAGTGGACGATATAAATAGGGGCTGGTCAAGATTATGTTCACTTTTACTAAAAGGTTATTTAGTTCCAATAAGATTGCGTCAATAGAGTTTTTATGTTTATTTTATTAATTAAACTGTGCCCTTTATCACAAACCTCTACCTAAACAGCATTGTATAGCCTCTAGAGTTGTTTATATATCACATAGACTATCGTAGATTATTATGCTCCTAATAACATAGTAGATAATTTATAGAGTCGGGCAATTTAATTGAATCTGCTTTATCATGTTATTGCATCGAAATTGCAGGCCGATTTCAAGGTTGGTAGTAAAATGCAACACTGCGTTTTTATTGCTTAAATCGTAGACTTAGTTAATTGCTTAATAATAACGTTGATGTTCGCATACTTACTAGATAAATTTATTGGTATATTTATAGGTATCTTTTTTGTAGGTATACTAAGACACGTTCGTTATAAAATAACATATGAAGTAAAAAGTATACAACAGGAAGCCTTATCGCTAAAGCCATTTCTTCCCGGCTTCTTTGCCTTAATACTTCGTTGGTTTTGTTTTAGGACTTTATAATGATTCCCACGGGAACTTGGTAATGGATTTGGGTAATAAGTAGTACAATATAGCCTTCTCATTAGTCTAATATTCCCTTATGCAAAATTTCATTAAGATCCATGGCTTCGTTGAGGAGTAATTGAGATAATGGGGTACATGGGGTACGACATGAGGTTTTTCAAGAAAGTTGTGAATAGGATTTTGCAAGGTCGGCGGAGCGCTCGCATACCCCCCTGGTGTTGCAGGTGTCCATGGGCGGCGGTAACACTTACCATCACGTGGGACCGCTTGCTCGTCCGCCCTCTTCTCTATAAAAAAAATAGGTTTAAAGTACAGATTTTTAAATTTCTGTGACTTTGCCCAAAAGCTCAAATCTGTATTATACTTATGTATATGAATAGGCAACTTACATTATCTGTGAAAAGGAACCTTCTTGTTGGTTCATTTTCCCGGATATTGCGACTTTAGTGAAATCTTTAAAAAATAACATATTTTGCATTGCTTAATATTAAAAATCAGTTTATATTAAAACATAATCTTCAAACAACGAAATTCAACGAATAATTCTAAGTTGCAAAATGTAAACTAAAATTAGTTAATTCCTACGATTTAAATGTGTTAAAATTATATAAACATTTAAAATTATTTATTTTCCTCAGGTCAAGCCAACCAAGTAGTAGAACTGAACGTGTCCGGAGGAGGCCTAGGGCTGAACAAACTATCCAAAAGGGAAGAGGCACCCTACGCGGCGGAGGACGCGCAGGTCGTTGGACTCAACTTCCACCAGAGCAAGGAGGTGCTGATTGTGGAACAGGGCGTTGTTGCCAATGGTGATGTAAGTACATGATTTAAAAATTGTAGATAGCAAATTGTGTACCAGCGACCCTCGCCGTTACACACTTTGCTTTCTACATTCGTTACATTTGTCAGTCGACTTGCCAAGATTATTATTATTATAGAAATGCTAGATATTAAATACGAAAAATCCACTAGTTCTAAACCAATGAAATTTTTTTTGTGAGACATTGTAGTTGACGTCCATGTCTCAAAGTAGTATTTTTTAGTTTACTAACGTAATATATTAAACTTTTTACTGTTACATTTATGTTTCATTTCATCCGAAATAAATATAACATTATTAAATGAAATAAAAATTGACATGTCCGCAGATCCCCGGCAAGATGACTGCCGCAGTGACCACCGAGTGCGACCCGATATCTGACTGTTTCAATGTAAGTACATATCATTGATATAAAATAACAAGGCAATCGTAGTCAAATTTAGTGCCATACAAAAAAAAAATTTTGCAAACATAAAATATCAATTATCTTTGAATTTTAAATGGCACGATTTGTTTCAATTTTCGTGAATATATCCGTTAGGTCTTGTATATTAAAATTCTGTATCGGATTGAATAAAAAATACCTGTACGATTTTAACATTGACATTCTATTGGTCCATCTGCTAGATGGACAGACGACCTCATAAAGGTTGCGGGCACCCGCTGGATGCAGGTCGCTGCCGATAGGTCTAAATGGCGGACAATGGGGGTGGCCTATGTCCAGCAGTGGACGTCCAAGGGCTGAGAAGAAGATTCTATTGGGGATGTTTACGGTTTCTTGACCGTAAACGAAACTATCGGATATTCGAATTAAAACAATATTCGAAACCGAAATAAAAGATTCAATAATGTTATTACAAATAATTTTATTCATTGCCTTTAAGAATTTAAACGAAACAAGCTTTGACAATTTCTTGCTGCTTGCTGAAGTAAAATTGCAATTATTACCTATTTGGTGTCATTTTTCTTTGCTTTCAGCTTAGTGATACATTTCTTAAAAAGTTCATTAAAACATATCCTCAATCGGAAGCCGTATCTGAAATCATATGCGAAATAAATTCTATTGTTACGATTTTTTTCTGAATTTGATATTTTCCCCGAAAAAGTTAATATTTTTAAATGAAGTGTCTGACTTAACAAAGTAACAACTCTATACTACTCACTATACGCAACTAGGAACTTCAACTCCGCACACTGCATTCACAAGCAGCTGTTATAGGAATCGCTACGATTAGACACCTACAACTACATGTATGTAAATCGTTGCTAGTGTACGTACGCTGCGCGAGTGAGTGGTTTGTGACGATAAAAGTGCTGAATTTTAAAAAGTGGATTTATTCATTTTAATAAAACCAGCGGAAGTAGTCTTTAGGCAAATAGTTATATAATAAATATAAATAAACTATATTTTAAGGTGTTTTCTATTGAAATACAAGAAAAATTATGGTTTAAGTGACAAACTAAAGTTATATATAAGCAAAATTTGTGAAATGGGAAAATTAAATATAGTGCGGAGATTGAAAGCAGAGGAAAATGTTCTGTGAATCTCGGAAGACACATGAAATATGCTTTTCAAGCGAGAAGTCTGTCAACTTCTCGCTTGAAAATCCCATTTATACTCCTCGTACATACGGTTAAATATGTCGGCTGAGTTCAAATTTGAATCAAATTCAATGTTATGAGGTGCCGGCATTTTTTATTTCACCCTGTATAATTGTAATCGTAAAAGCCGACTAATGGATAATATAGCGACCTTGAGGAACTACACCACTTCTAAAATAGTAGACTCGCCCACCCGCTTGGCTAGCGTCGCGTTGTGAGGCCATACATACGTTGTAAGGGCTTGAGATTTATGTCCAGCAGTGAATACTGAAAGGGCTGGTTGCGGTTACGGTGTATTAGTAAAACAGTGTTATTTTGTACTCTTCCAGCTGACATCCCGCGGCAAAATAAAGGCTTTAATCCAGAAGAACTTCCTCAGGATGTGGAGGAACATCGGAGTCATGTTGTTTATCTTCGTACTTCCAGTCATGCAAGTCATACTGTTCTGTTTAGCCATTGGAAGGGATCCCAGTGGATTGAAATTGGTGAGTGTAACTCTACAATACCGACAATAACGCCCTTTGGGGAATTACGAACTTTTAATGAAACATCCAGTAATTAAATTTCTTAAATTGCTTCGCTTTACGTCGTATCATGAAACTCATATAACTGTGCGACTTCTGTTTGGTTTAAGAACACACAATAGGCCCCCGTGGGAGTGCCATAAAACAATGGTATTTTAATGTACGTAGCTAATTGGTTTCTAAAAAAATATCATAGTTTTTGAGTTGTTACCTATTTTTTAGTCGATGTACAAAGAGAAAGGGTGGTGTTATGTCAATAGAAAAATATTCTCCACATAAAAGAACACATCCACTCCACATTAAAAAAGAAGTATTCTCCACACTGCACTCGGACGCAGTGCACAGTTTATCCCTTGCTAAAACCCATAAATCTCAACACCTTTGCTTATATAGTTATAAACTAATAATATTCGGATTATAAATTGTTTTATGTAAAACCAATTTTCCGTATCGTGTGGCGTCGGCCAGTTATATAGCTCTAGCCTCGTTCTCTTTCCGCGGGTGTTGTAAATGGCGATTAAAGCCTAATAAAATTTAGTCCTTTCTGGCATTCTGCAAAATTAAAATAACTACACAGACCTCGATATATTTTTATTAAGTAAGAAAAAAATTAAAACCGGAAATCGTGAAAAAGCATCAAAATTATTATAATATCTCATAAAATCCATTTCCCCGCAAATATTTTAAAGCTCATCTTAAATAAATACATACATACAATCACATTCGCGCACACACACGAGCACGAGCGCACACACACCCGAACTCACCAATGCAAACGCAAATCAACATGTATTATTAATAAAAAAATCACCTATTAAGAGGACAATCTATTAAATACTATATTTAAATGTCAGTGTAGGTAATCTGTATTTGGCCATTAAACACTAGCAATATATTTGTTAAATAAGTTACACGAAAGGCTGTAGATTACATAAATAAATAAATAAAGTGATTACTACAAACGTTGAGGAACTACTAATAACTTCTAATAAAATCGCCAGGGCCGTCTTAAGTCTATTCTGCGCCGGGGTGCGGGAGTGTATCCTAAGACAGTAAAACATCCTATTGTGTATCCTATGACAGTCAAATATCCTATTGTGTATCCTATGACAGTCAAATATCCTATTGTGTATCCTATGACAGTCAAATATCCTATTGTGTAATTGTTTACTATAGCGTTATATTTTTTCATTACCTTTAAAAGGTGAGCGCCCGGGGTGCACCGCACCCCTTGCACCCCCTGGTAAAGACGGCCCTGAAAATCGCCAACCCTCTTGGACAGCGTAGCGTTTTACATGAGGTGCACAAGACTAGCAGTGTCTACTGAAAGGGCTGCTTGCAAAACTGTTTTCACGTGTGTGACGTCATTGAATAAATTGTTTTGCAAATAATAAAAATCATTTGCTAAATGTTAAGCTAACATTTAGATCAAATCAAAGTGACATCTATGCGTCAGAGCATACTCTGATGATCGCCAAACGAGATTTTATTAACATTATAATCAATTAATGTAACCTTTTTAAAAATGTTAATTGACTACACAGTTATGTTTTATATGAATACATATACGGTTATTGACCTTAGTCTAAAGTTTCATTTTCAAAAACACACATTTCGTTATACGCGAAAATAATAATTATTATCTTGGCATTTTTTTAATATATCACTAGGAATTACTACTAGTGACTCTAAGCTTTTGATTTTTATACCTTCAAAAGTTGTTATTGTAAAAAAACAGTAAGAGTTTACAGGGAAAAGGCGATAGATGGCAATAATGTCAATAATGGCATCATGGCAATAATGTCTATCAGACGAGATTATTTGTGGGTATATTTTTCGAAGAAAACTACAAATAAGGTGATCTATAAAATGAAACGAGCGAGTTCCACTAGACACGCGTTTAATGTCGTTTAAAATACGCGTGAGTTATTAGAAGCCGTCGCGGAGGGCGCCGGCCGCGCTGAGGGCGGGGCGAGGGGGCCGGTACGAGCCGTTGTAGTGAGGCGCGCTACAAACCTTAGAATTTCGGAATAATTACACTATATCATAATAATAATGCGGTACATATATTTGTGTATATTTATTTTCTACACTATCTAATTTAAGTATATCCAAATGGAACCTCTGCGATCAACACAAAGGTTGTCTGAAGCTCGCCTTTTATACAATGTTATGCAGTGAAGTGTATAAACAAATAAATATATCAAGAATGTACAAAATTCTACCAAGAACCTTAGAAAATTACCTTACTAAATTGCCTTGTAACTATGTATTTCTCATATTTTTTAAATTACACAAAAAATTGTACACGCCATGTATGTTGGTTTGTGTTACGAATTGGCTCCTTGTGGACAAAAAATAAGATAATTCTTATAATTGCATTATTAATTTTTATTTTAACGTTGATTACGGTAATAATTTAAATTTCATAATTAATATAATTTAACATTAACAAATTAATTGCTACACATTGAGGTATATTTTTTTATAGGAATAACAGCGCCAGACGAACATACAGTCCACCTGGTGGTAAGTGGATACTGTCGTCCATAGACATCCGCGATACATGCCAACATCAATCTAGAATGACAAAAGTTGGCACGCCCCCGGATGCGCGCCTACCTTTGTAGATTAAGGAAATGGGAAGGGATAGGATGGGAAGGGATAGGATGGGATGGGAATGGGCTCGGCATATCTCACTCACTACCGGAACACGTATGTACATTGGGAAAATCCGATAAAGTACATTTCAAGGTCTTTTGTGAGAGAGGGGTACTATGACCAGTCGAGTGCACCCAGCGACTGTGGTAATGCAGCGTGCACTCTCCCCCTACAAGATTTGTATGCTCAACGAACAAACACAGAGAATATTTCTCAAAGTGCATATTTCTGTTAACATAACCTACAAGTATGTTCTACAAATAAATCAACTTGAATAATGTCAATTTAATCTTTGCAAAACTAGCACTCAAATAGCAGATTTTGATAGAGTTCTTATACCAATTTAATAGAATCTATAAAACGGCAACACCAAACTATTTACAGGCCATAGTAAACAACGACGTGACCGTAACAGATGGCTACTGCCCGTACAACCACTCGTGTTCCATGAAGAACCTCTCGTGTCGATACTTGGACAACCTGAAGAACCAGTCCATCATCAAGGAGTATTACGCGGACCTGAGCGCGGCCATCGATGCGGTGCGCGACGGAGACGCCTGGGGCGCTATATACTTCAACGAAAACTACACTGATTCACTCGTTGCTCGACTGGCTTTGGGTAAGTTCACTATATATATAATTCATTTATTTCAGACAAAGTCCATATTTCATTTTTTCAGAAAGTTCACTATCCATTGATTAATTGATTTCAGCCTATAACTCCCCTAGTAAATCACTTGGGGATTTCGGACCATAGTCCACCACGCGGGCCCAGTGCCTGGTGAATTATACCCATTTTGACTACCCATATTACTAACCTAATAGATGGATACTACCTGATAATCACTCGTGTTCGATGGTGAAGTTTTTGTGCCAACTACACCAAGGCCAATGTTTTTGGACGACTGTAAAGCTTTATTTTCTTACATAAAGGGTGTTAAAAATAAAACTTTTTTCTTGTCTAAATAAATACAAAATATAGATTTAATTAAAAGAGAATGGGACAAAATCTCTCTCGGGATCTCGAGTATTCTATGAGAATAGCTTATAAGAAGCCCGGTTTTATCAAGATATGTTTTCCAGCTGATACAGCGGATAATGAGACGATCCAATCATCGGAGGTGCAGGTGTGGCTCGACATGTCCAACCAGCAGATCGGGCTCATGCTCAACCGCGACATACAGCTCTCATACAGGGACTTCGCCAAGGTAACATCATCTTACAATCTTTGATAAGTTTTAAAAGACTTGTGAAAAACCAATCTCACATAAAAAAAGTCTTCCACGGCCAATATGTTGTTATCCTTTTTTCTTTCTCTATTTTTTCTAGTTCATTAGTTTTCTCTATATGCCCGCTATTAAATGTATAAAACTAGCTAGGTACTACCTAGGTACTTGAAGGAAATACATTAATTATTGATGTACTGTATAAACATATGTATATGTTGGCGTAGGATCACGTAATTTGTGTTTTCCCGAAATCACTAGATTCCTTCGCAAATCGCAGATCTAAAAGTTGATAGTTTCACTGATAGAAATTCAAGATGGCGCATTTTTTATTTCACCCTGTACAATTGTGTCATTACAGGGTCTCCTTGAGACGTGTCACTACAACCCTAAAGTGGGCGACATCCCCATCGACTTCATGACCCCCATCTACGGCAGTGAGAAGCCTTCCTTTACGGACTTCGTCGCTCCAGGAGTTATACTCACGTAAGTATTTATTTTTGTGAGATTATTTTTACTGTGGCTTTCATAGATGTTTGTAGAGGCCTCGTTTGCAGTGCGAAAGGAACCACTTAATTCTCGGTAGGACAATTATTTGTTTACTAAGTACGTTTGAGTCATATTATTATTAAATCAAATTTATTTGTATACAAGCTATTTATGATACATAGATAATAGATACATTTAGGCTTTATATCCTGTTTAATTGGCTTACATCGTGCCAATTAGTCATATCTAATTCGTTTAAAACTATGTTCGTTTTCCAAAACTAAATTTGACTTAACTGTTTTTATTAACTGCAAAACTAATGGGGCATGGGTTTAAAATATAAATGGGTTTACATTTACAATATTAAATGAGGTACAAAATACCAAAAATCTAAAAATTTCATTGAACTTAATTAAATAATTATTAACTTAATTAATTATTAACGTGTTATTCATAGGCACGTAACTCACATCCTAATTATTACTTTTTCTATTTGTTTCCTTCCAGAATCGTATTCTTCTTAGCAGTAGCCCTGACATCATCGGCCCTCATCGTAGAACGTATGGAAGGGCTTCTAGACCGATCGTGGGTCGCAGGAGTATCTCCCGGGGAGATCCTGTTCTCCCACGTGGTCACGCAGTTCGTGGTCATGTGTGGTCAGACCGCTTTGGTGTTGATATTCATGATTCAGGTGTTTGGCGTTAACTGTATGGGAAATATAGCCTATGTGGTGATGCTGACTTTGTTGCAAGGTGAGTTGTTTTGGAATTATAATTTTTTGGTTATGTCATTCGTTGAATCTGGTTGTTTTTTGGTGTCGATTGATTTTTTGAGCCTTAGTCAAATTGTGTGGGATCCACCGCGAGCACAGCTTACACACAGCCAAATGTTTGTGTAAGATTGATTGCATCTGACTCATGTCTATGCCTAAGGATGCCCGAATCTCATGGTAGGTCACATGCCTGTCTGTTTCGATCATATGGCGCACAGCATCGATGTTTTTGTTGTTGATGTCGATGCGGTAGACCTTCACGCGAAATTCATCATTGAGATTGACACGACCGCGCTTAAATTCTGCAAACCAGCTATAAATTGTCGTCTTGCTTGGTGCTTCATCGCCAAAATCAATTTAAAGCCGAGCGGGGCAGACTCAGCAGACTGAGTTGTCCAATTATACTTAAAATCGTAGAAAATCATATAGCGAAAATTTTCACGAGTTAAATCCATCGAAATGCAGACACGCAGTTTAGACTGTTAGATGAAACAAACTTTATTTTACAGCCAAAGAGTTCCATTTTCAAATATTGTAATTACTTTTTAAACATTGTTTATGTAAGTGGCCAGTTCCGGAAATTTTCAATGTGAACTATGTATGTAATAAGTAACTACTTTAAAATTACAAAAAATATATATAAAATATTAAGAAAATAACAAAACAAAAACTAGTTGGTTATTAATCAATGTAATTCTTCTCCTCTCTCTCTCACTCTTTGTCGTTCCCTCACTAATGAGGATCGTGACCATATGTGATTTGTCTCCACTTGCTTCTGTCCCGCGCCAGTTCAATAGATCGTTGTAGAGTTTCTCCTGTTGCCTCTACAATACTTTTACACCATCGTGTAATCGTGTTTTACACCATTCGGCCCCTGGATCGCTTCCCCTGCAACTGTCCCACGATCAACTGCAATTCTTAATTTACCTAAAATGAAAAATTCGTTTGTGTACCATTCTAATAGGTTTTACGTAATAGCTGGCCTCATCCAAAAAAAAATGATGCCAGGCTTGTATGGAGAAATATTGATGTCCTTTATTGACCTAAAATTTATTTAACTAAAATTTATTGAGCTAAATTTTTATAAGTACGATAATTTGAGTTGAACTGAAAAATTAATTCAAAATAGATATTAATTTCTTGAAATGCTTTGGCAAATCTTTACTTAATAAAATATGTGTTGTTGATTCTTTTTTTTTTTAAAAGGTTGTCAGACGAGTTGACAGTCCACCTGGTGGTAAGTGGATACTGTCGCCCATAGACATTCGTGATACGTGTCAACATCGGACCAGAATGACAAACGTTGACACATATGGATGAGCTACTCACCTTTGGAGATAGTGTAAAAATAGGAATAGGAAGGATGGGGGAATAACGATTACTTCCCATTCTTCTTTTAGGGCGAATGAGATGAGAAGTTACAAGTAAATAGTAAAAGTAAGCGTCATTGCCATCCCATCCTATTGGATGCAGGCGTCTTGCCTTTTGAAAAGTATTGATGATACTCTGGACCTTATATTAAAAAAGCCTATAACATCCCACTATAGGGCACAACCTAGCCCTTATAATTCCTAAATATAATAGTTTTACTTCATAAATCCCAATAATCATTGCGTCATAAGTAATCCATCAAGTAGATTTGGGTGCACGCTGCAATCCAATAGCCGCTGGGCGTACTGGACTGGCTACATTACCCCTCTCACACAGAAGACTACAGAAATGTATTTCCCACTCTATTTTCCACGGACTACAGTATCTATCCAATTACTACCAGGTGGACTGTCTGCTGGTCTGCCGCCTTTTTGCTATAAAATGCGCCCAAAGCGAATATCATGAACAAATAAAAAACTAACTATGTCATTATTTGCAGGTCTCTGCGGAATGTGTTTCGGCTTCGTCATATCAGCAGCTTGCGAATTAGAAAGAAACGCGATCCAATTAGCTTTAGGGTCATTTTACCCCACTCTCCTTCTTAGCGGGGTCATTTGGCCCATCGAGGGCATGCCCTGGGTGCTCAGATACGTGTCCCTTTGCCTCCCTTTGACCCTTGCTACCACTTCCTTAAGGTCCATCCTTACTAGAGGTTGGCCCATTACAGACCCTGAGGTCTACATGGGTTTTGTATCCACTTTAATTTGGATAGCTTTGTTTTTGGTTGTGACGTTAACTATTCTGAAATTCAAAAGAGGTTAGACCATTTTCTTTAGGTGAAGGGTTATAAGGCCTTAGGCGCCCTTTAAACGATCAAATGGTTTAACAAACTTTACGTATTTGTTAAAAAAAATATATATGCGATATTGTTTGACCCATTTGTCAAAATTATATTATAATAATAACGTTATATCGAATTTTGAAATAGAAAACAAATTATTTCATTTCACACTAAAATTCTTACACTTACAATTTGAAATAAACTTAAGTATTTATTGTATATGAAACTACAAATACACCATGTGTTTGAAATGTTTGAGAGAAATTTTAATTGAGGGCGTTTGACAAACATGTATAGAGCTTTGCGCGTTTGTCAAATAAGCCTATATTCCAGACAATGAGTAAATCGCTCTTTGACAATTTAATTACGTTATATATTTTTTTATGTTCATAACACAGAGAAAGAGACGCGACGTAAGTTCAGTTTCAAAGGCGAAATTTTGATACTACATTATGAGAATTATTTCAAAATTTAAGTCAGGTTTGACAAATTTGATGGTTTGCTCCATTGTTTGACAAACACCTACTAATAACCATACAACATTTTTCAAATTATTTGAACGTTTAATGGATGTAACTTTTTAAACTTTCGCATTTTGTACACATTTTATATTCTAAAACGGATTTGAACGCGTATAATAAAGGCATTTGTTTACCTTTTATACCTGGGATATAATAAAAGGTAAACAAATGCCTTTATTATACGTATTTAGACTCGATTTAAAATATAAAACGTTTAATGGATGCTTTAGAGACCGTTGTCCCAAAATAAGCCCTATGATATTCATAATAGGCTTTATTTTACGATGACAATGTTGACTAGTCGCTTTGACTATGATTATTGAGTTTAGACACCGCGTTAGTATTGTATAATGAGTAATACAAATAATGTGGTCTATCTCCTTTTTGTACTAAGTCTTATACAGTGTTTGTGTCTTTAAAGAGTCATCTTTTATAACTTGACGGAAACTCGAGAAGTTCAGTTTTCATTACATTAATGTGAAAATTGTGTATTATATGTTTTGTGGTTCATAGTGATAGTTTATTAAACTTCAAAGTGTTTTTGGTGCGGAATGTTTGTGATAATCATTAATAAAAGCGTGGGACTGCGTTTTGCGTGTGCTTACAAGGAGTCCTCTTCTGTCCTCAGTGAATCGCTTTACTGAGCGACTGCTGACTTACTTCGACGGGTCTGGACATTGACAGAATACGTTTTAGACCTTTAGGAGCATATGGGCTAAGGCCAAGAAGCAAATAGTCGAGATATAGAATATAGCAAATATAGAAGCAGGGATAACCGCTGCTACACCTAATGTTCAATACGCAAAATGTTTAATGCGTATTACAATGTTCAAGATACTGCAAATTGCGGAAAATATTCCATTACTCACACTTTTTCCATTAAGCATTAAGCACATTTTGGACGATTTACTTTACTAGACTATTTGCTTTTTGGACGATATGCTCCTAAAGAGTTTTAGACTTTGAAATTATTTATTACGAAGGAAAACTTGACATTGGCAGAATGTTCTAATTGCACCATTGTCATATATGAAAAGAAAAACAAACTTTTTTAAATTGCTTTAATTATGACGATGAACAAAATATGGAAAAAAGCAAGAAAATACATAAAGAAATGATATAACAAAATTAACATTTTTTTTTTATTTCATACTTTAAAATTTAATGTTTAAATGATTAAACAATGATTAATGATCTTTTTTAAACATCTTTTCTCTAAAGCAAAAGATGATAAAATGAATAATAGAAGTAAAAAGTAACACTATTTTCTTTTAAATTAAACAGTCTGATGGATACACTAAGAAGTAAATAACGCATTATTCTTAAAAACGTACCTAATTCCGACCGACCAATGAGTTTTATACTAATATCTATAATTGTTGTTAAACAATAATATATGTTTAAATTAACGCTTTTTTTTCATTAAAAAATGTTGCTCATAACTTCTTGTTAAATAAATGAAAGACGCCCATGTCTTTCATTTATTACTATCATTTACTTATGAAAGCAAAATTATCCATTTAAATAAATATTATTTAAAATAAATAATAGTTGTATTACGTTACGAGGTCGCTTTTAAATATTCGCTTTGCGTTATTATTATATAGTAATTTCACATTATAGTTATGAAAACCACATATCAATTTCACGACCACTCAAGTATATAGTAATTTCACATTATAGTTATGAAAACCACATATCAATTTCACGACCACTCAAGTACTCTATCAGCTTGTTTGACTCTATAAGTCAATAAACGTCATTTGTCATAAAAGTTGACTGTAAAAGACTTAAACAGTGTAACTGTTATCTCTTGACATTTTTATGTTTATACATATAGAAGTGTTTTCGAGTATTCGTTTGCTCAAATATGGACAATTACCTTAGTCGTTATACCTAAATGACTGTTAGCCGAAGTGTAAATATTAGGTTATTTATAATGTTAAGTACACGTGTACTTAATAGTTTAAGGTTATTGGGAATGTTAGCAATTATGATTGGTCGACCTTTGTGGGTTATTTTTTTTAATTCTCTGGTAGGGGACTTTGATTTTCATGTGAATTATACTAAGAAATTATACATTTTATGCAATAGATGTAATAAATTTTAAATCAATATTTCTGCTATTATTATTTCTTTAATTTGACCGCATGTTTATTTGTATGGGGTCAATATTGATCATGGGGTTAAAGTAACCCCTGTCCAAATGACGATATGATCATATGACCACGTGGCCACTTTGACCCCATGATCAATATTGACCCCACATGAAGTCAATGGCAGTAATACCACCGTTACAACAAAAATATCGCATGAACAATTTTGATGTGTAATTTGTATTATAAAACTAATTATTTTAATTAATATACCTGATAAATCAAGTTACCATAGAATAAGATGGTGCCATAGCCAATAGAGAATTTTAAGAAAAGAAAACAATACCACTATTTTTTTTGGAAATTGATTCGACACATTTATCTTTTGCACAATTAAGCGCCATCTTGTTTTTAATTTAGTTTTAACGGAAAATATTGTATGATTAGAAATGCTGTATTTTTGTATTGTTTGAAGCCTTTTTGTTATTTGTTACTCTTTCATTATGTTACAATTTGACATAACTAAATATAATTTGGATAACGAAAATATGATATAATAAATATAATTTAGTAAAAGCCGGATTCAAAGGTAATGGTCACAACCCATTACCTTTGAATCTAAATGCATAAATTCAACTTATGCTATTAATTTCTTTCCAATTAATAGGTAATAATTTTCTCTATTATATTCTCCCCTCACTATTTAAATGTCGTAATTAACTATACATGTTTTGCGTTAACTTTTCTTTTGAGTTGACTGAAACTTAAGTTTCTAGGTTAACAAAACTTTAAAAAATACTTTTCCGTTTAAATAGATAAAATGTCTGTAAAACGCGAAAATATCTATTAAATGTTATAAAGACTTTTACTTTTGAAAACAGAAAGACTTCAGAAAATGTGTGTAATATTTTCTCAAAATAAAAATATGTATCTTTGGCAGCGTAGTGTGTAATTGTACAGTAATTTAGGTGTCTAGATGTCTGGTAGTGTATAGTGTTGCAATATTTAGTATGTGGTGTTGCATGTATAAAAAATAAGGTTTTTTACGATGTCGGTTTGGGAATAGCCGAGTAATTAAGTGTAGAGTAGAAGTGTCAGACTGTGATTATTTTTGCTAACATTGACATTTTTGTAATGATATAGAATTATACTATACCAAATAATATTTGTGCCTTTTATTTGAAACTTTACACTATTCCAATCCAATGTGATAAGATGTACACCGTCATTGAAAAGTTTTAGGACCACTTAAAACAACCATAATTTTTTTCCCAAAAATAATTTTTATTGAAACCAAAGTCAGAAATGTTCAAAAACAATGAATTTTTTCGATTTTAATCACTTTCGCTCGATATGACCACCTTTTGCCTTGACAATTTCCTTCAAACGGTCTGTGAACGAGTTGCATGCGGCACGAACGTGATCTTCCGGTATTTTGGCCCATTCTCGAACAATGGCTTTCTTGAATGCATCCATACTATGGTATTTTTTTGCGCCGACCTTGGTCTCCAAAATGGACCAGAGACAATAATCTAGCGGGTTTGCATCGGGAGATTTGGATGGCCATTCAGTGTGCGAAATGAAGTTCGGAACGTTGTTTTTTAACCATTCTTGGTTCACAAGCGCTTTATGTGCCGGTGCCGAGTCTTGTTGAAACGTCCACGGTCTCAAACCGAATTGTTTACGTGCCCACGGCTTCAGAGCAGCTTCCAGGACTTTTTCCCGATAGTATGTCGCATTCACTTTGACGCCAGGGTCGATGAAAACGATTGGAGTGCGCCCATTTTCGGTTACAGCTGCCCAGACCATAATTTGTGGTGGATGTTGGTTTCTGCCGACCGTACGATGATCCAAATTTTCACTCGACCTCTCTTTTAGCCATACACGATCATTTTGTTTGTTCAAATATTGTTCCAATGGGAAATTTTTCTCATCGGAGAACACAATGTTCGGAATTTCACCACTTGCGTGCCGACGAAGCAACAACTTTGATCGGTCCAGTCTAACTTTTTTTTGCTTTGCAGTGAGTTCATGCACTTTTTGGCACTTGTACGGCTTGAGTCCAAGGTCGTTTTTCAGCATACGGTTCATTGATTCGGTTGATACATGCAATTCTTTTGCCAGTTCATTTGCACTTCGGCGCGGATTTCGACGAATTCGTTCTCTCACTTTCTTGACCGTAGATTTTGTTGTTGCACTTTTTGGACGGCCACTTCTTGGTTTGTCGTTCACGCTACCGGTCTCATTCCATCGTTTTATGGTGCGACACACGAAGGATTTGTGGATTTTGAGGTGTTTTAGGTCGCGAACAATTTGCATTGTTGATTTTTTGCCCAAATAAAGAGCAATTACCGCATTACGCTTCATTTCCATGATGTAAAACTTTTTTTCTATAAATCGCGGAACAAAATGCTTTCGTACGCTTGTAAACAATAGACTGAAGTGTCATTAGGCTAAATTTGACAGTTGTGGTACGAGCGGTTTGAAAATGACAGCAGTCTGAAGTTGGTCCTAAAACTTTTCAATGACGGTGTAGTTTTTTTTAATACGGTGGCTTCATTAATGAATAGTTCTCATTAGAATATTGTTTAAAATAATAATAAATAATAAGATTAATTTGCCAACTAAAAATCGTTAGGTAATTTACAATGTACCTACTCTATAAATATTAATATCGTAAATTTTTTTTTTTTTTTTTTATAGACTAGGAGGCGGACGAGCAAGCGGTCCCACGTGATGGTAAGTGTTACCGCCGCCCATGGGCACCTGCAACACCAGAGGGCATGCGGGCGCGCCGCCGACCTTGCAAAATCCTATTCACAGCTCTCTTGAAGAACCCCATATCGTAGCTCAGTGGAAAGACCTCTTGAGGCAGTTCGTTCCACAGCCTACGGGTTTTTACATTTACGATAACGATTTTTATGAGATTATAGGTGCAGTATCAAAATGATAAACATAGTTAAAACGGAAGATCATTATAATTGACACAACTACAATAAAACAATAACTTGTTTCAATGATTATAACATCACACATTATTTCGTTAAAATCTCACTGAGAGTCTTCTTCTGTTTCAGGCCTTTGTCAAATTTGTGCTTCTGAAAAAAAAAGCAATGAGTAATAAAATCAAATATCAAGGTCCTGCAAAATATTCAAATGAGTTGTAGTGATATTTATAGATAAAAAAATACAAAGGAAATTACATTAATTGACAGCCCAAAGCCTGTAAAAGTGAGATGAAAATCAATCAAAATCCGATTATAAGTTCAATTTACTAAATACGTGTAAGCTGGCGTGAACAACGTAAACAGAAGCGAAGGTCAAAAACTCGACCGAGTAAGAGTAGACAGTGTTGCTATGGCTCAAAAAATAATCATTAATTATTTATTTTTAATGTAATAAAAAAGATATAATGAAATATGTGTTGATTTTCAGTTAGATATATAATACTTTTAGGGGCCCTTTTCGCCACCTTCTGATAAGGTATTATACAAAACGGGTTAAAAAAAACTTATCTTTTTATGTATTAAACGCTAATAATTTATAGATGAATTTTTAACACATAAATCATAACATACTACTATTATAATAAAATATATAAGATGACTTAGATGACTAATAGCTAGAGATGGGATATTCGGGTGCATGGAAGGTATGGAAGCGGCTTCTGAAAATAATTTATTTGAAAACCGAAATTCCGGGATTTCACAACTAATAGGATGCTTATTTACGAAACTCTTCAGCAGTTTTGAAGGTCTGATGGTGACCAGGATGGAGACGATAGGACCTAAGGCACTATTGATGATATAAACTTCGGATTTGGACTAAAATTCTTAGTTTTAATGGCATTTTGTAGGAATTCAGTTGTGAGGGTCTTAGGGATTAACTTTACAACTTTAGGTATATGCGTCGTATTCTATAGTCGGAACATATTTGTCAATCCCGGGATTGCGGCATTCGCTCGATACAAAAGTGCACTCCATATTTATCCAACACACCTCAACTTAAGGTAAATATGCACCCGAATATCCGATTTCTATTGATAACTAAATATAATAATTAATAAGATAACAATTAATAATTCATTCACAAATGTATCGTATGATTTAATAATGTATTATCATAATTTAATGAATTTAATTAATAATAATGTATTTATATGACTAAAAATATTTGTATTGCTGTGCCCTTGCAGGGTGTTGTATTTCATTAGATGTAAGTTTAATGTCACCTACAACATGCAGTAAAAAATAAGGTAAGAGATTTTTTTGCACTCCTGATATTTTATCTTTGGATAAAGTAACTGTTAATAATCTGATAGATAAATTATCTGCTAATTAAATCTATTAATTAAAGTAATTAAAGCCAATTAAAGTCTGATACTGACTTTCTGATACCTCCTGATATCTTATCAGAAGGTAGTGAATAAAACTATTGCCTTTTTTTATAGACAAGTGGGCGGACGAGCAAGCGGTCCCACGTGATGATGTAAGTGTTACCGCTTATAGAACTTATTTCTTTTATACAATATATAATAAAGTAACCCTTTGAAAAGCCATACGTGCAAAAATCTCAATTAAAACAGAAAACTAGAAAATAAAAAAAAATTAACAAATAGTAATCAAAATCAAAAATCAAATTAGAAATAAATATAAACAAAGATGAAAAACAAATCTTACAGAGGATGTGGCGAAAAGTCTGTAAGAAATTGCAAAGGCGATGAATGAAAATTGAAGAGAAAACATACCTTTTTCTTTTCAGCAGTCATTCCAACAAACTCCTTCCTGGTCTTTTTCTCTCCGATTGGTTGATTCAGATGTCGCGCTCTTTTATTGGGAGGACCGTCTCCACCATCCTGTAATAATAATAAATACTCTTATATAGGGTGTCCCAGATTAAGTGCCGAATTTAAGTTTCGCGCCATGTTTTTGTTTGGAGATTGCCAACTCTGGTTTGTTTATAATGTCACATATGACAGTTGCAATTAATCAACGTGAAATTGCTACACGGCAGAACAACGCAGTATCAATTTTAGAGCAGTATGAAGTGGATCATCATTTTGGCGAGAAAAAACATTTTTAATGACGAAGCCACCTTGACGGATACATCAATAACCGAAATGTCGTATCTGGGGCTTCGAGAATCCTCATGAGATTCATGAAAAACGGATGCATCCTCAAAGAAGTTCGGCGGGATCGTAGGACCATTTTTTTGAGGTATCGGTATTTAGGTAGGCACAGAGTATCGGAACATGCTACAAGTTTTTTTGGCATCAATTGAAAGATATGGACTCTGTGATTCCAACAGGACGGGGTGCCACATGTCACACAGTCGGAGAAAAAATTACTTTTTTTTTTCTAAATTTAATCGGGTGCTCAATCTGGGACAGCCTTTAAATGGTTATTTTTTATTATCAATGTATTTATAAATCTATACAATTAATATTTTTTAACTGCAGTATAAATTACGAGTGATACAGAGCTGAAAACAACATTTTTTTAAATTTTTGTCTGTCTGTCTAAACGCGCATCGGGCGAAAACTACTGAACGGATTTTAATGAAACTATTGTCCGTCCACGATGTTATTTTTCGGTTTAGTAATGTCCGAATTGCTTCATACCGATTACCGATACAATTCTAGTACAGATTGCATTCGCTTTTATAGATTTGATTTATTAAAAATATGTGTTAAGTAAATAATTGATTTAGTAATCGCAAAAATGTATTTAATACGAAATCAATTTAATCAATCGATTGTATTATATGTAAAGAATAAAATCATAAGTAATAAAACGCATTATTTTTTATTCTAGCAACACTGGCTATGGCCAATAATAAATAACTATAACACATTACTTTAGTTGTTTTATTTGCACATAAGTACCTCATATTTTTTCTTTTAAGTATACTTTTATTTCAAAACTATTATTTTCGATTTATTTTACGTGGGATAGCTTATAGTCTGTGGTATGACTCAGAGAACATCACTATTTCTTCGCCCTCAAAAGTAAAGTATGACGTTGTTTCGTGTACACTGTCAAGAAATACGGAACTTGATAAGCGTGCAAACGACAAATAGAAAATAACATAGCGAACGGAGTATAGGCATAGGTTATTAGCTTATGTGGCGCGTTACCATTTAGGGTACATACTTTTTATTCAGATCCATTAACCATAAGTTCACGCGAGAAGTCACTGGCACGATAGTTTATTAAAAGTATTTATAATAAACACCTTAGCTTATTTATTTACAATGGCCAGACCCATTATCCTAAATATTAACTCGGCACATAAGCTATAACTCTGCTAAGTTTCATTAAATTCTGTCCAGTGGTTTTTGCGTAATGCGCGTTCAAGCAGGCAGATAAAAGTACCAAAAATTGTTAAATAAATCAGTAGTTCTTAACCTTCTAGAGACGAGGGGCTATTTAACTCATTTCTTTTCTTATTATCGACTATTGACCATATGGCTTGGTAAGAAAGAAATAAAACTTACTAACAATAAACAAAAAAGTTATAAGTTTTAAGAGGCTTTTTTTTCGGAATGACTAAATTCTTGTCGCCCTAATGGCCTTTCAAGAGTCAACGGAAATGTATGGTTTAGGGCGAGCGCAGAGGGCGCTCAGCCAGAAGCAGTGTGTAAAGCGACGAGCCTAAGGGCTCCCCGCTGGTAAACTGGCGAAAGCTACGGACGTCGGCTTAGGGCGTTGCTATGGAAGGGTACCGCGGGATGGCGAGTTGGTGAGAAGGGCCCAGGCAAATGCCGATATCTGGTAAAAGTGTTGGCTGATGGAAGATGTGTGTTGACGGTGTAGAGAGCGCGACGTCCTCGTCTCCGCCGGCGGGGACGGTGTATATGTGAAGCCTGTGAGTGTAGTGAGAGAACCGCATTGGCAGCAGTAATTAGGTCGTCGGGGTCGTCTAGGACGTGCCGAGGACGACGACGGTAACGAGAAGGGGTTTTACCAGGCCTGGCCCACTCTGCACTTTAGGTACGAAAATGTGCCTACAGCGGCGGGCCCCTGCGAAGGGGTTCATTTCAGTCAGTTGCCACAAGCTCTTTGTAACGCACGCGCAAATCAAAGCGTTTAAAAGCTCCCCTCATATTGTGTAAGTAGGTATAATAGCTTTTATAGTGGAGTGTAGGCTTTCTCGGTCGGTGTCCATATTAATTGAATCTTCCGGGCTACTTGGCCGAGGTCTTCTGGAATCTCTTCTCTTTCTTCCAAACGTTTCGTCAACAACTGCGGTTAACATCTTCAGTGGCGACGACTGCGTTCACTTTCAGAGAGATGTTATCTCTTCGGCTTCTTGGGTTGCGCTCGGGAGAGATAACATCTCTCCGAAAGTGAACGCAGTCGCCACTGAAGATGTCAACCGCAGTTGTTGACGAAACGTTTCCAAACGTCCGAAAGAGAAGAGATTCCAGAAGACCTCGGCCAAGTAGCCCGGAATATTCAATTAATAATAGCTTTTATTTATTTTTATTTTAGATGAAATTTAAAATTGTGCTTTAAAACTAATAAAACTACTATAATTAGTTATATTATAATTACGGGTGACAACCCTTGCGATTCACGCACGGAGTGTCATTGTGTGCGTGACCTTCAGCGGTTCAGTGTAATATCGCCTTTCTTGGATTCAATTTGGCTAGCGCTGAACGAAATTTTATTTTTTAGTATGTTTTTGTAGGTTCTTAGGGAGTGTCTTCTTTCTGTACTTGTACTATTAGTTATTCTGTGGTTTAACGAAGGTAAATACCCAGTTATAAGGTGAATTCAGTGTTTTGTTAATTACTCAAATACAGATAAGGGACAAAACAAGCTTAAAATATCCTTCACGAAAATTACGTTAATGAGATTTTTTGAGCTTCCATTTGTCTTACTAACTGCTGGATTCTTAGTTTGGTATCAAATTTCAAACGTGCCATTGTGATTTAATAATTCCGCAGACCATTCATGAGTACCGATGGACCGCCAATGGTCCCCATACAAGAATCAATGGTTTAAATAGACATTAGTTAAAAACTCAGTAATTGTATTAAGGTGAGAGCTTGAAATTAGGTAATGTTGCATTACCACAGCTCTTTTACCTGATTCTCCCGTTTATGCATGATCCTCCTATAAGCACCATCTCCCTTGCCATCGTCACCCTGTCCTTGCCTTGGATCAAAATTCCTTATTCCCTGATTCCTCTCTTGAAAACCTTGATTCCTTCCCTGAAAACCTTGATTCCTTCCACGAAAACCTTGATTGCTTCCACGAAAAGCTTGTTTCTGTGAATAATTTTGATTTTTCCCTGATTTCTGTGTAAACTGCGTGCATCGTTTTACGCGTATTATTCTGTTTTTTATCATCAGATCCTCTTCTGTTAACGCTAGGGCTAATTCTACTCCGTCTTTGGAGGCAAAGTTAACGTAACCAAAACCTGAAAAAATAATACAACCTTATAATATTATTTATTACCTTAGTAGGGTATTTATAAAACATACAAAAAATATTAATTATTATGTTCCTTGATAAATAAAGTTTGATTTTTATTCTAAACATTTTATTTATTTATTTCTAAAGACAAACAAGCATACCAGGTATTACCCGCACTTAGGGGAGAAAAAGAGAACCAGACACCAACATATATATGTCCTTCAGATTAATCATTGGTTTCTCGAAAACTAAAACTATGGATTCATGATATTTTTAGTTGATATAAGAAATTTACATATTTTTTTAACATTAAATGGAATTTTATTTTTCTAAATGACCCACGCACATATACCGTCAGATAATAAGTTAGCCTAAAAGATATAGCCATTTTATCAAAGTCAGAATCTTACCTTTTCCAGCATTGGTGTTCTTATCCCTAATAATCCTGACTGATACAATCTCTCCACATTTTTCAAACTTGGTTCTCAAATTGTTATCCTCTAAAGCAAATGGTATGTTTCCAACAAATATGGAACATTTTGGATCATGCTCTGCTCCTGTGCTGTCACTTTTAGAGACACGGAGATTATTGCCATTGAGTTCTACATTGTTTTCCACTAAAGCCTGAAAAAATAATTTTCTTTATTTATTTATTCATGTTCAAACTAAACACAAACAAAGAGACCCTGCAATAATTTAAAATTAGATAAAATACTGGCCAATACAAAAGCAGGCTAAGATGCTCAGAAACAGAATTGTGGACATATGCAATAAGTTACCAAAAGAAATGATTGAAGTGTCAACTATAAACGTTTCAAGAACAGACTTGACAAATGGCTTCCAGGATAACAGCTGGAACACACCAACACGAGAAATTGATATACCAGCAGTAATGCTGCTCGCCTATTATACAATAATAATAATTTATTAAGAAATCATATAGTCTTTTATTCTTATCACCAGTGTAACAATCAGATATACAAACAGCCTGAGATTCATAAAATTTTCCAAAAAACAAGCTATATGTCAACATCAGTCAAAAACGTTGAATGTAGCATATGTACAGATGCAGTTTTTGCAGATAGAATATAGTTATGTAATTTATATGTAAATAGTTTACAACACCATCTCATTCAAATCTTTCTTACACCACTCCCAATGAACCTTTCTGATCAACCCAAAGCTGGTTAAGCTCACCTTTTGACAATATGCAATAAAAGTGTATAATAAACAAGGAAGGTGGCAGATAGTTTACATATCTCTGTACACTCAAGGAAAAAAGGGATACCTCATTGAAACATTCAAGATCCTTACCAACCAATATGATGTACCGAACTTGGAATCTATGTATGTATAAGAAAAATATAAACAACTAACAGCACATAAAATGAAGCTGGATCATGGTGGCTCTACCTCCAATCCCGATAAACATTTTAAATTGAATTGTGTAGTCAATGAGTGGAACCAGTTGCCAAAAAATGTTATAGATGCAGATTCCAGTTCAACTGATCCAGTCACTAACGGGCTGGACAGATGCTGTACAGATGCACAAGTGACAAAAATCAGATTGGAAGCATCTGCAATAATCCGCATACACTGTTTAGCCTATTACATCCATAATAATAATAATGGTTTCTCTCCCTGGGAACCTGAACCCTGGTCGACTGTTTTGCCGCCAGGGGTTGGTTACATCATTTCTCCCTCATATTGGCTCGTCGAAGGATTTAGAATTAAAATATATAAACTCTATTTATTCTTGTTAATTAAAAGAGTGTTAAGGTCTAACATCTGGATAAATAGATGATTTAGATTTAGACTGTGCCCCTGCAAATTGACCTCTATATAGGCCACATAATAAGGAACTACAAAATACGATTGTGACTAATTCCAAGACCAAGAAGATCTTTAATTTTCTATTTTCAAATCAAATCAAATGATTTTATTGTGGACTATAGGTTATGAAGTTATTATGTGTAAAATTTATATAGCACAGCTATGTTCCGCTCAAAGGGCATACGATAATTATTATTATTATTGTATATAGAAGTAAACAACAATCTTACATCTAAAGTTTTACAAAAATGACAACAATTTATAGTTTATATCAGGGGTGCTCAAACGGTCGATCGCGATCGACCGACTTACTTTGACTAAAAAAATGCATATTGTGCGGAAAACTAATATCTATGCCACGATACACCCTACCTAGACGACAATCCTGCATCACACATACTTGCAGCCTCTCAGAGTCGATCGATCGTAGTCTAACAATATGAGGTAGATCGCCAGCAGTTCAAGTTTGAGCACCCCTGGTGTATATGTTATCATTTTATATGTTTATGTATATTATATTGTTACATAATATTTATTATTATTCATCACTATTTATTTATTATATCCTTATTTGTTTCACTGAAATAGTAATTTGAGGTATAAAAACATTTTGTCAACAAGAAATGTGTACATTTATTTTCTGAAATACTTCTATGTTTAGCAATTAAACAACTTTGAACGGTTTAAATCGCGTATATTTGACATTATTTACATCCCGACGTTTTAAAAAAAATCCAGACGGTAGTTCAAAAAATTTCAGACGGTAGTCCAAATAATTTCTTAATAACTCAAGTGACAAATAAAATCAATTAGTCACCCCGTGACCACGTCCACTGCAAAGTGTTCGAAACGTCGGGATATAAATAATGTCAAATATACGCGATTTAAACTGTTCAAAGTTGTTTAATTGCTATGTATAGTAATCGCGAAAATCTAAGAAAATATTACTTCTATGTTGTTAGCATTTCCGATACATTGAGGTATTTTATTATATATTTGTGGTACCTTGCAAGATTGGAATGTTTCTTTTTATGGAATGTGGCTTGTGTAACCTGTTCTGGAGCATATACAGCGGTGAGTCCTGTTGCTTTTGTCTTATATTATATATATTCTTGTTGCTATATATTTATACATATATTATATATAAATATATAATTGTTCTTGTACTAATACATTATTAGTTTCATATAATTAATAAAGGCAGGTCTAAATAACTGTCTCATATATAATTGAAAAAAAAAAGGTATGAAATATAATAAAACTAACCTTTTCCACAGATGCTGGGTCAGTATACTTAATGTACACATTGACAGTACTCCTCTCGGGGTGGAGTTCATTCTTGATCACAGCCAGTTTTGGATTTACACTCGGGTCTTTCACTGGGACATTGCGGATTCTGGAATGATGCAATTGGCATCACATAAATTCTAGTGTGAAAACTCTGTTATTAAAGACATTGATTTGCTTGAAAGTGTTCAAAGAAAGGCAACCAAACTCCCGCACTATATACACAGAAAAACATATTAAGAGAAGCTTCAAATACTCAATCTCCCAAAATTAAATCAAAGCCGCGTGAGAGGCGATTTAATAGATACAAGATACATACAAGATTCTAACACAGAAATAAAACTGTCGAGACTTACCTGACATGTTCAAACTAAACACAAATGAACAATTAAGATGCTGCAATAATCTGAAATTAAATAAGACACTGGCCAATACAAAGGCAGGCCAAAATATACACAGTAACAGAGTTGTGAACAAATAGAATAAGCTACCACAAGAAATCATTGAATCACCAACTATGACAGATGATTTCCAGAAAAGATATCACAAAAATTGCAACACAAGATATAGGTGTACCAGCAGTAATGCTGTTCATCGAAAGCGCTCACCACGAGCAGGAACAATTTCGGTTATTGACATGAGGTCAGCCAAGATGCAAAAAAATTTGTATGAAATTGTTGCACACCTACCACTTTACTAGACTCCTCATTGCACTTTATTACACAACTATAATAACAAAATAATAAATTATTTTTTACATATCCATACCTGACACTCTCAATATGGCCGTGTTTGTTGAAAACCTTTTTGATTTCTTTCTTACATTTTTTGTTAAATGGCACATTGCCGACAAAGAGTGTTCTTTTCATCTCTTCAGCTGTATTAATCCATATCTCCCTTTTCTCTACTTTCTCTTGCTTCTTTGATTCCTCCTCATCAGAACTTTCTTTAGTGGGTTCTGTTTCTAACACATCTTTATTATTTTCTTCAGTTTCAGATTCTATTTCATTGTCGGATTCATGTTCAGAGTCTGTATCTTTATTTGTTATTGCATTTGGATTTACATAATTCTGTTTTTTCACTTTTGGGTTAATTTTTACAGATTGTTTTGATGGAATTACTGTATCTTCTTGATTTTCTTTTGATGGTTTATCATTTTCAATTTTGTTAGTTTGATAATTTTGAGCTTTAGATTTCTTCTTACGTTTTCTCTTCTTTTTTGAAGCATTTTCGTTTTTTACAGAGTCCATGTTTCCCATTTTTTCATTAGTTGCTCCTCCAGTTTCTCTTTGTATGTTTTCTGTGCCTGATTCTTGTTTCTTTCTTTTCTTTTTTGGAATCTTGTTTAATATATTTTGACCAGCATTATCTTCTTCTATTTCACCCAGAGAAATATCAGACTTTGAGTTGTTTTTATTTCTTTTATTTATATGACTATTGTTATTATTAACGCCATTATCTTTTTCAGCAATTTTTTGATCAGCATTTTCATTCAAAATTGTTATTAATGATTGTTCTGAATTTGATTTTCGCTTATTCCTTTTCTTTTTCGAACTACCTTCATTACTGTTCACATTGTCGGTTGGCATATTTGCAATTACAACACTCCTATTACAACCTGAAAAAGTTTCAGCAAGCTGAATGTCGCCATTTAGTTTTTCGGGTGGAGAAGATTCCGCAGATTGACGGGGTTTCTTTTTTGGAGATTTTTGAATCTGTATATTTTTTTTAATAGCGTCAGCATCCAAATCATCTTGCAAGTGCTTTTTCACTTTCTCTACTTTCGGACTCATTAAACATGTATTACTCTCGCTTTCATCATCTACGTTCTGAAATATTCTTTTTGGCGACTTTTTCAATATATCTTTCTTCTTCTGTAGCGATGGAGACAAGAAAATAGACCTGTCCACAACCACCTGGCTTTTTGGTGTTACGTTAGGCGAAGGTTGGTGTTTTATTGGTGTTAGGGCCCTTTTTAGAAGTTTCGGTCGATTTGGTGTTACATTACCAGAAATTATTGCTGCTACGCTGCCTACAACGTAATCCATAGCACAATTTAGTTAATTAAGACGTGCAAAAAAAATACAATATATGGTGTGAGCGCATGGCAGAATTTTGGGATTTTTGACAATGACATGGACACATGACAGCTCATTTGGTGTTGTTATATAAAAAAAAACATAGATAATTACTTTATACTTAACCCCAATGATACTATTTTGTAAAATCGCTGTAATAATACTATAGACATCACTCACTCATAATTCTATTAATGTCATTATGCTTAATCAGCATTTCTCTTCTTCTCTCAATCTTGATGACAAGGAAAACAATACCTTTCATTCTCTTTCATCACTACCAACTGCTGGCCACAGTCCTTTTGTCTTTATTCAATTTGCTTGTGATGTTAAGAAGGGCGTTCTTTCCATTGCGTGCATGACAACTGACGATATCAGCTGTATTATGGTCATTCCTTTACTTGATCTTATTGCTCCTGTCATGACAATTGTATTTAATAAATTAATTAATTCCAGCACAGCACATTTGGAAAGGCGCTCAGAAAAGCCCTATTCCCAAAAAAGGAAATCCATCCTCTTCCTCTGATTACCGTCCTATATCCATATTACCTGTCATATCCAAAGTCCAAAGCGTCTTAAACATCAATATATAAGTTGCTTCCTCTCTAAAAAAGTCCCTCTACAATCGCCTGGAATCCGGTTTCCGTCCTGGGTTATAGTACGACTACAACTCTCGTCAAAATTATATATGGCTAGGCATGGAAAACAAAAAGTTAACATTATTATCCCTACTCGACTTCAGTAGGTACCTAATGCTTTCGATACCGTTGATTTCGATATCATGTTAGGTATATTACGCTCCTTATGCGATTGACTAGATTCGTAGCTACTTGTAGGGGCGACGGCAACGCGTGCGCAAGATAACTACTCTTCCTGGAGCACTATATCTGCCGGCCGCCGGACTATATCTGGATAATGTCCCCTCAGCTTGCTTCTTCCTACCATCTCTATGCAGACAGGTGTTGTAGGGCGACAGTACCCACTTACCACCATGTGGATTGTGCGTTCGCCTTCCGCCCTTTTTTCATAAAAAAAATAATTTCTTAAAGCATTCAATAGAAAATTATTTTATCGAACGAACAATTTCAAGGAGCCTCTAACCTATAATATCGACTTAATGTCAAAAAAACAGAAGTATAGATAAAAGGTCTTAAAAGAAATAAATAATACCAGACGTAACAAACCTATAATTAAATGATATAAATTCATTTTTAAATAAAATTAACATTATATTATTTTTATTCTTTATTTTGATGTATTTATATTTTCTAAAAGTGAATTATATATAAATGAAGATAGTTATAATCTTTGTGATTGATATTAAATAAAAGAGTAAAATCATTCAGCACAAACGAGAAGACTCGATGCGAATGCGACGATCTAAACTATTTTTTAGATTACTTTATAAAGAAGCAATAGTCCTATATGGGGCTTCGATGTACATTACAACCGTGCTTCATTAGCCATAGATAAATTGATTTACAATTTTTGTAATTGGCAACATTTATAAAAAACCAAAAAATACTTGTATTCATAGCCGTAAAACCTCGTAAAAAAACTAAGAAAATTGATATTTTGTAATGTACTTTGGCGACGCTTTCGCTTTACATTTTCTTTGTTTCTTCCTGTACACGATAATTTACGTGATAAATAAGTGCAAGTGATTATTAAATTAAGTGAGCGAATTACTCAACGGTGAAAAACGTAAGTATTTCTCTATTTGCATTCTTACTTAGTTCAGAAATAATTATTGGTTCCCCGCCATGTTATGCCGCCAGTCAATTTTAATTACATTTTTTTATTTATATAAATTTATCGTTAAATACTCCGTTTGTTAAACTGAAATTTTCTCTAAAATGAGTAGAATTATTTTAGTGAAGATTTCTAATTAGCTTTAGTATTTATTTCATTAATTTCTATTAGGTTAGGAATCGAATACTCTAATCCGTCGCGGTATTTCCGTTAGGAAACGCGATACCATGCTTGCGACGCAGTTACCTTATTACAATACTCAAATTATGACCCATGTACTTGGTTTTAGCGGCATCTTAAATCTTATTTCTTTTATAGAAACCCTGAAACCGACGCGGAAGTTTGTGCGAATACCTACTCGGACTTTTTATTACTCTAATGCTTGAACTACATTTAAATATAAAAAAAAAACTAGGTAGTATGTTTTTCTTAGCCGAACTCTTTGGTTAAGATTTCTGTGACCGTTTCAGTTTATTTCATAGAGAGAAGTCAAACAAGTGATCCAAAAATCCCTGAGCATCCAAAAATACAAAGATGTAGGTACCTAGAATTTAAAAAAATAATATATAGCTTAAATCATTAATCCTTCCGGTTTTGTGTTTGATTTGCTACTTTACCACCTGTACTATAGTTTGTGGCTTAGGGCAATAGCCAGCATTCACACCTCCCTACTAATGTACTCATGTTTACAATAGTACACTTGTCCATGTTCCGCGTAATGAGCGAAAATAGCCATCGTCAGCATATTGTGGTAGCAGCCATGAAACTATTTTTGCTCAATATTGGGACCATAGGCAAGTGTCGAGACGATACCGAGACGTGGTCTCTGACTATGGGCCTCATAAATAAGCTCACTGTCGCACAGCGAGCTATGGAGAGGGCTATGCTCGGGGTTTCCCTACGTGATCGAATCAGGAATGAGGAGATCCGTAGACGAACTAAAGTCACCGACATAGCCTCTCGGGTTAGCAAGCTGAAGTGGCAGTGGGCAGGGCACATAGCTCGAAGAACCGATGGCCGATGGGGCAGAAGGGTTCTCGAATGGAGACCACGTACCGGCGGACGAAGCCGAGGACGTCCATCTGCTAGATGGACAGACGACCTCATAAAGGTTGCGGGCACCCGCTGGATGCAGGTCGCTGCCGATAGGTCTAAATGGCGGACAATGGGGGAGGCCTATGTCCAGCAGTGGACGTCCAAGGGCTGAGAAGAGAAGAGAGAAGAAGAGGCAAGTGTCACTATTGTAAACATTGTAACATGTTTGTTTAGAGTGAAAGTCAAGGCAATGACCCCTTTCGCCATGTATAGACTATTTCTAAATGGCACGGAGTATAGACTTAATTAATTTCTGCCTTAAGTTTTATGTCAAATAAATTTGACTTAGTATGAGTACAATCATGTTTATCGGGTAGATCTGGAGCATGATCATGTTTATCGGGTATATCTGGAACATGATCGTGTCTATCTGGTAAATCCAACTGGGGCAGTCAATGGATTAAAAATGTTGTAACAACATAAAACATCATAAATTTGGAATTTATCTGCAACATCATAAATCCCAAACAAACACTTGTCTTTGAACAAATCGGCAACTTAAACCATTATTTGGTTGTAATCTTGCCCGGTTTTAGAATAACACTCCTGCTTCTGTGCCCATGTGTCATAAAACGCAGTTAAGGAACACCAAAGGGCTACCACAAGTCCTGAAGAACAACACTACTGCAAAAGAGCAGACTTACCAACCTGCTTGGCCAATGTGGTGTTTTAAGGCCATACATTCCTCATGCTAAGACAATATGCATAAGGAGACCTGTATCTAGTGGTGGATGAAAATGCCTGGTTATATGGTTTTATTTTTACAGTTTACTTGGTTAATTTGTGACGAAGAGGGTGTAATACGCTTTTTGTAGTAAAAGTAGTAACTAAGCATTAACTAACTGCATTAAGATAAGAACTAATAGATTGTGCTCTTATCACTATATTCTTGTGGTAAGTGGTGTGGGAAATGTTTGCAATGTCCATATATATATTAAAAATGGGCCAAATATGAATATTTAACCAAATAATAGACACTTATATGAATATTCAACTCAGTTTATGCTCATTTGGTTATAACTTTCGAATTTATTTCAAAACTTTTTAAAACAGTAATATTTATATGTATGTAGTTTTTTTTTATGAATGAAGTTGTACTATTATACTATAATATTATTTATAAGTAAGTATATAGTTGTTGTAAATATTTGTGTAAAATATTTACTAATCCCTATTTAAGTTGTATTTATAGCCTCTGTTCAACCCAAAGGTTGGCTGGTAAGGAATGCCTCGTATCAAGTGCAACAAAGTTTTTCAAATAGTAATTAATAATTAAATATTTATTTTATTAAATTTAATAGCAAGCCTGTAAGCCCACAAACCCACTGGTGCTGCAGGTGTCCATGGACGGTGGTGACCATTTATCATGTAAACTGCCCCCTCATTCGCCATATATTCTATATATAAAAAAACAGCTGCTGATATCTATGTTTTGTTATAAATATTACCACAGTTAATTAGGTACACCTGAGAATTGGCTGTGCAGTGGGTCTAATGATGAACACACCATCCAGACCTGAAGAAACCAGCAAAATAAATAAAGACTTGTGCTATAATGTTACATTTGCGGTTGGCGTTACCTAAGAGCTTATTGAATAAGTTGTAATGAATTCCAAATGGGTTTGTGTTTGCGGGAACACTCGATTGACCAATACTGTACATAGATAGATAGATAAAACTCTGTATTGCACACCAAAACAAAACAAGACAGTAAAGAGACATTTTAAAAAATGAAATGCACAAAAGGCGGTCTTATCGCTAATAGGGATCTCTGCCAGACAACCTTTGGGTTGGGTCTAACGAGAGGTAATAAATATTCTAATCAGAGGTAGATGGTTATATGAATATTCATAATATGTGACGTTATCACGGAAAAGGGGCCTGTTGGTTCTAGTTCCAGATATATTCAAACTTTAGTGAAATCACAAAAACATCGTTTTTTTATATATTGCTCATCTTAATCAATCAGACACTAACATCTCAGCTAAAGTTTATTGAAAAGGTATCTTTTTGTTGGTTGTATGCCAGCCCGCTTGTCTGCCATCTTTTCTATAAAAAAAAGTAATAACTTTATAAAGTAATACTTTATAAAAGTAATAAAATGCTCAAATGTCATTTTACAAAAAGATTTAAAATAAAAACACTAAACTTTTTATGACTGACAAGTTCCCCTTTTCAAAAAATGTACAGAGAGAGATGTCAACGATTTACTATTAAAATAATTTTAGGACAAGTCATAGACATTACTGTGTAAATTCGATCTCAGTTGTATTACTATTGGCACAATATGTTGATTTTTAATAAATTTATAACATTGTTCATTTGTTGTTATCTATGATAACGAAAAATAATAAAATGTCTTGTCTGATAACTTTTAATGAAAACGTTTTATTATCTGTTCCTTTATTTATACACGTTACTATGGTTGCCTAGCCGGATTGTACATAAGATTTAAATTAAAACATTAAAAAAATGTAAAATAACAATATGGTATACCACATTGCAATTTAGGGTTCTATACTTGATTTTCGGTAAATTTTTGGCAACACCTCTAAACAAAACTGTAACATTCTTTTATCTATTGTATAGATAAAAATGTAAACAGGGTAAGCGCCATCTGTTGGGCAGCCACAGCAACCTGTAGTCGGGCACAGCTAGTTAGTCATAAATACAGATCCTCTAGCCCAAATAACATAACATGTAACTTCCATCGGGAACATACTTTTTCAGTCTTAATTCGGTCAGTCGTAACTAAATTATATTTTATGGACATTGTGTTTAAAACTTAAAAAAAAAATCCCTAAGCATACATGATATGTATATATCATCTACATCTAAGTATATATTTTTATGTAGATTTTGGAAACATCAATAAGTTCTATCGAGAATAAGGTCACTTTTCGCGTAATAATGTTGAAACAATACTTATATTACACCCAGAATACTCACACCGCCGATATGGTACATGGCCGAGTGATTTTCATGCATGAGTTATTTTAATCCAAAGGGCCAACAATGTCTGTAATTAAATAGAAGCCAAACCTATTTTAAGGTTCTGTGAACCATAGAGCACATACTCGTATTGATCCTTTATTATTATAATAGCTGTTGTCTACGGCATTGCCCGCCTGGATTTAAAAATTATCTATCAAACATAACATAAGAATAATTTTTAATCAGATAAAACATATTTGATATTTTCCATGTTTTAGAAAAATTGTGTTGTCTAGTGCACGACGGATGTATGGAGTTAAAACAGCACTCTGGCCATGCGAGTTGGCGAGTCCATTGTTTTAGAGGTGGTGTAGTTCCCCAGGATTTGTGGTAGCGCCTTTGCCATCCCTTAGTCGCCTTTTATGACACCCGCGACACCCATGACACCCATAGGGTGGTGACATTCCAAAGCCGGTCGACATCACACGGCATGTGCATTATGCATGTACTTTTATGGTAGTCAGCCAGTCACTAAACTTGCCAAATTTTTGTACAACTCATTTTGACATCTTTCATGAACGCGTGACATCTCAATTTCACTTATTTCCGAAACAAGTCATTGTATCGTCAAAGCAGTTTTCTGCGGCTAGAGTAGTTCGTAGACACCATGTTCAAATATTAATAATATTCATGAGTTAACAGAAATTCCTTGAAAAGTCTCTGTATTGGCACGTGTACTTAATGGTGAAGGAGCCTTTAGATACTGCAATTTAAATTGCAGATTAGTGTAAGATTTTGTATGCGATTGTGCAAAATTCTTAACAGAATATCTATTGCTGTATTTCTGCCAATCCATTTTGCACTTGTTTGAAACCTCTTCGTGATTGCAAAGGAACGCTTGTGTCCTGCAGTGGGATCATACATTTTGGAATTGTCAAGTTAACGTTTTGTAAGTAATTGTTGGTCGCGTCGCGTCGGTATATGTCTCCTCTTCCATTTATACTAGTCTATACTAATATTTTAGAGAGGTAAAGTTTGTAAATTTGAATGTAGGAGGTAAACTCCGAAACTACTAATCCGATTTCAAAAAATCTTTCACCAATATTTAGAATGGACCTTCAGAGTGGACATAGGCTATATTTTATTTTGAAATTTTGAAAAAAAAAACTTATAAACCGAAGCGAAGCGAGGGCGAGTCGCTAGTCTTTTATAAAAAGAAAGTGACAAACGAGTGACAGTCCACCAGGTAGTAAGTGGATACTGCTTAGGAATAATGGGGAATTGACAGCGTGACGGGAAGAAGTGTTTTCTTCATCCCGTTATCTTTCCCATTCTTCCTTGGGAGGATCGGATGGGCAGTAAATAATACAAAGAGGCAGTAAATAATACAACAAAACTGCTCAAGTTCCAAGGAAATATAAAAATTCTTTACTTCTTTGTAATCAACAGTTTATCATAAAAATAGTTTTAAGTAAAAGTAACCACTTGTATTTTCAAATTAAACGTGATAATACAGATAAAAATGGACACAAAAATAATTTAGGTTTATAAGATTGTTCTCGCTTATGCATATAAACATGTTGGGTAGAGCTCACGAAGCTCTACAACATTTTCTAAAACCCACGTAAAATACCTTTTCGGCTGGCGTGTGCCATTGGCGATTCTTCAGCATGGCTATTTTCTCAATACTGTTCTCAATTTTATCAATACTGGATATTTCAATTGGCGTAAGGAACAAGCTTATACTTTCAGGACAAATAAAAAACTACTTTATCTGTATTCTTTTTCCTCTTAAAGTTGAGCTCAAAGAAATAGTTGCGACATAGATAAAATTGGAAATTTTTATACGATTAACTTTTAGTCCCATTCGTCAATTTCCAGTATTGATTTCAAACTTCATGACGGACGGCTCAGAAACTATGTGTACGAAACCCTTGTGAAGGTAAGGTCACCCTTATGACAACAGAAGTACCTTTTAAAAGGCGGTGAATACAGAAAATGCATAGCACTCGAGAACATAAGTACACGTATTTGTGACACGGTACTTGCATCGTAATGAGGATACACATTACATTTACATCAATACAAAAGCTGTGCGTGTACTCGTACGTATGCGATTCCTCAAAACACTGGTAAAATGTATGGTTGTGTATGTAGTTGGCGTGTTGGATGAAATAAAAAATGTGTTTATAGCTAGACAAAAGTGGTAGCTTTAGGTATAACAAAACAAAGCAAATGCAAAAGGTTGTAGAATTAAAAATTGTACATACCTAATCAGTGATCTGTCTACTTCCTACTTTTACTCTTGTTGTAGTACTTTTCCAATCAGCATTAAACATGGCCCCATCTTTATCCACCTTCAAAAGTCAACATAACTTTTTAAACTTTTACGTTTTGTATACATTTTATATTCAAAAAATCTAGTCTGAACGCGTATAATATACGTATTTATTTTACCTTTTATTCCTACACGAACGTCGCTTTATCTATTATCCCGGGATTGTACGTGAAGCGATGGAAATTAAGAAATATAAAAATTGTAATCGGCAAGATGGATATAAACTGTCGTCGCCGTGGAATCCAGTGATTAACAAATTTAAACCTATTTATACGTCATATACGTCCGCGGATATTGTTAGTGTAGTGTGTGTGTCGCAGCGTTTCCGAATGTGAAGATCAAATGTGGGTAGTTGATAAAACTGCTCGCAGCTCCCATCCTGGACTACCCGCCTCTTCAGTAAACTCGTGACCACGACTGGTGTAACCCGTGCTGAAACATCAAGTAGGAATAAAAGGTATACAAAAAAACATAATTTAAAAACACTACATATTTAGTTCTGTAATCTAATCTTTCGTAACTTACGGACATGTTCGAGTCCTATTAGAGAAATAATTAAATGAGCAACAGCAAATATGAATGAGCAGCAAATGTAAAGGTGGGTTGGGTTTAGCTTCTTGTGACAATAAAGAACATTGAAAATAGATTGTTTTTTTATGACCATGATTTTGTTGCTCATTTAGTATTTTTTTCTGTTGTTCGTTTAAATACGTCTCCTATTTTGTATTTCTAATTATCTCTCAATATCTTAATTTATAACCTTGATTCATATCTTTCTTCTTTTTTAACATACCCTGTATTATTTAAATTATCTATAGCGGAAAAAAATAGAAAAAAAAAATACTAGGTAAATCTCGACTAATGGTCACCAGTCGAATTTAAAACACTAATCAATTTCATAGTTATATCCATAGTGTGTTTAGTTATAGTCTGTACAAATTCCAAAGGCACGTAGTACATTTAATTTTATCAATAAATATACCTCCATATGTGAGTCATCTCATAACATAACTCATCATAATATAACATAAACCAACCCTCTTTGTATTACAACCATTTTTATTTTTGATACGGCGTATTTCAGGTGTGTGTGTTCAAACTACGATATCTTTGGAAGTTGAAGTAAAAAAAAGTTGCACGTAAAAAAAGCCATTAAATATTGGAAAAAAAAATATAAAGTCAAATTTTAATATTAAAATTAACATATTTTCTTGTTTTCTGATATACTATAAAGACGAGATTTTTAGGGTGCTTATTTTATGCACTAATTTAACAGTTTGGAGCTATTCTAAAAAGCTTGTTTCGCGTTGATAGCGTTTCAACTTCCAAAGATATTGACAGTTTGAACACGCACACCTGTAATACGCCGAGTTAAAAATAAAAATTGTCATTCACTTTATTCCCCATATATGGGGGGTATATATTTATCAATAAAATTCAGTGTACTAGTTGCCCTTAGAATTTGTACACACCAAAATCAAACACACTGCATATCCTATATTTATCTCGTATTGTCGTCACGTTTGTGTTTAAGCTGGAGGATGTATTTCTGATTTTTGCCACAAAAACAGTTTGGATCTTCGGTCAAGTTCGTAGACGTTCCAAAAATAATAAAACTGTTTGAATATTTGAAAAAAAAACTCAGTTGAATTCGAGGCCAATATACAATATGTTGTAGTCTATACTCTACACAACTTTTGTCTAATCGATAATCATTTTGTTCACGAGAAATAAGCATTATAAGAGTCATCTATTACATAAGTACTACATCAATTACTTAAGTACTACTTACTACTACGTAATATGAGTGTAGTAAGTATTAAAGGACAATCATTGTGTAACTGTTCGTTGAATTTGGTCTGCGGTTGGCTTATCATTACCATTGTAGGTACTATTTCTTAGAACTAGGGCTCCGGTTAGAATTATAACAATGCGCTTAATTGATATTTATGAATACGTTTATCTTTCTCTAACATCATTTATTTTCACTATTGTCCTACAAAGCTGAATATTGAATCCCATTTTATCGTTCAGCGCACATTTAACTGGTGGAACTAACACGAATGTGTTTAAAAGATTTAATGTCCCATATTGTGCAATAGCGCCGTGTGGTGTCGTTCGACTATAGAATAGCGCCATCCCATCTCGTCAAGTGGTTGTCGTGAAAGACGATTATGGGATAAACTGGCTGCCGCAGGCCCTGAGAGATTACATTACCTCTAAAAGAGTGGACTCCCCAACCCGCTTGGCCAGCGTGACGTTTTAAGGCCATACATTCCTCATGCACACGACAATGTGCACGAGGCCCATGTCCGGCAGTGGATACTGAAAGGGCTGGTTGCATTGGATTGTTCAGTATATCTCACATCGTACCATCAGCCTGTCTCTCCACTACTAAATGTACTTATACGCCTTCACCAAGATTTCTTCAAGTAGTTAAATCACCTGGTCGGTGGACATCTCATACCTGTAGTGCGCACCCCGGTAGATGGTCTCCATTCAATGAATCGGACTGCCCCATCAATCGTTGGCTCTGTAGCAAAACTGTGACTACTTTATTTCCTGTTGATTTTTTTTTTTAATATTTATGACATTTTAATAAAATACTAGCTGTTGCCCGCGACTTAGTTCGCGTGGTCTTCAAGTCAGGTCATTCAGAACCATTGGCGGGTCGTGCGCACAACTCACCAAAGTTTCATCGCAATTTGATAAATGGTATTGGAACGCATACGGGAAACACAAAGAAACATTCAATTTTAATAAATATGTAGATTGTTTTGGGTAAGAAACTACAAGCATTATTAACTCTCCCCACAGCTCGCTGTGCAACCTTTAAACTTATGAATTGGGCCAACCGTTAGTCTTAAGTTTCACTTAACCTTCCGTGTAATGAACATAGAAATAATACTAGTAGTATATAGTTATGACAAAAAATATGACGATAAGACCACTACCGTTCCGTACTGTTAATTCATTAAAAAAATAATTTCTTCCTAACATCTCCACGCGTAGCTCAAATATGCGATACACCGTAAATTTTGATAAAAAAAACACCATCAAAATTCCATTGTTCGTTCCACTATATAATTTTGATCAGTTAATCTCAACGCAAAGCTATAGTTAGTTTCATTAGAGAGCGATGACCTCTCGTGGCAGGGGCCCAAATGATTGCGTTGATGATTGTCTTGTTAATTGACAAGTTTCAGTGACAGTGTTATCTTAAATCAACACGTGGTAAAAACATCTTGACGAGTATTTTATATGGAAGTCTATTTTTTTTTTTGTCTACACCTGTTAATTTTTTCACGTTTAGCCCCATCGATTTAGGGTCGAATAAATATAAGTTTTTTAATTTAAGCATTTGCCAAACGAACATTCGCAAGATTCCAAACTTTTTTTTGTGTCTTTAACATTTAAAAAAGTTGCAACCACAAGACCTAAGGAACTATACTACCTTTAAAAGAGTCGACTCGCCAACCCATTTGACTATCGTGTCCAATAATGGACAAGAGCCGCTTACTGTAACGTTTACATTCGTTGCCATTTTTTCCACTTATTTCTTATTTTCCACTGATTGATTTTCTTAAGTTTAAAATAAGTACATATTGCTATTTTTTTTTTTAATACGTCTATTAAATGCGGTAGTGCCAGTTTTCGAGGGCATTAGTGATCCTGTCTTTGTCTCGCACCACTATGTTGCCCATAGCTCGAGCGAGAATATTGTTATACGATCAAACTACATACAATGCTCTCCTACAACTGTTCACATGATGATAAAAACTCCACGATAACAGGAATAACAGTGATCAGATGACGACTAACAGTTGTTCAAACTAGTATTTGATCGATGTTTGAGAAACTCGCTTGTCTAAATGGAGTCATTATGGTGTGTCCCGCCTGTTCTTTTCCGCCTTATTCTATTATTGTTTTTTAGCAGTACTGACTACTGACTAGGTCATACAGTATTGTAAGACAACCAGTACAGCAAGGTCACCGTCAGACATTTGACACTTACGTACAATGTCGGACATTCAGTAGGCCGATCCTTGTTCATGTCTTATTATTACAATACGAATGATTTATTTGAGGAAGAAGACTATGGTTTTAAATTCTTATTCTACTGTTATACAATACTGCCATACTTACCGTGGGGACGCTCTCCGTCCACGTGTACTGACGCCTCGAACAAAATCGCCGGTAGTGCCTGGATGAGAAATACTGAAGTCTGTGTGTGCTGGCGATACTTGGGAGGGGTCTATATTTAGCAGTGAACAGACACAGGTTGACGGTTGACCATCAGCCTGTCTTTCCGCCGCTGAATATAAACCTCCCAAGGCTCGTCATAAAGTTTGGTTTAGCTTATTTAACTGTTGAATAAAATTGGCCACCACCACCCTATCTCTTGCTATGGGTGTACTAAAAGTCGACTAAGCGATAACAAAGTCGTTAACACAAGGCCTGAGGAATTACACAGTGTGGACTCGCCAACCCTCTTGATCAGCAGCATGGAGGCCCACGTTCAGCTGTGAACGATAAAGGGACTGGTTAATAACTGTTTACGCCTTCCCTTGTGTACATTTATATCTTTTTTAAACAGGTTTTTTTTAAATCATAACACATTGTGATGATCGAAGTATCACATTCCTTTTTTCATTTACATTGTCGATACGTCGTATGTGAATTAGTTTCAAATCGTACAAAATATTAGGCAAGTCGTCGTTCCGACCTTGGCAGTGTCTCCGCGCTAGGTACACGCGACCTTCGAATCGATCGAGGCATAAATTGTCTTATTACTATGTCACGTGACCAGTTGATCTAATTTAAGTTGACTGTTAGGCCTCCAAAACACATCGCAAGGCGTTAACTAGCGTTGTAATAATGAGCGCTTGAACGCCAAGTCAGCGTTTTTTTGAAAGTATATCCGGTTCTTTTTTATGCGTAAGCCTAGAAACGTCCAAGAAATCTTTATGACTGTCGGCCTAGTCTTCACCATTATATTTCAACTCTATTACATAACCCATTCAGACACATCAGGGGCCCTAACACATCGTGGGCACAAATTAGATAATATGTAGACTATTAATCTCAGTAAAGAGATATACTTCTTCTATTATAACCAATGATACAATATACCTATTGTATCATTGGTTATAGAACCAGGTCTTAAGGTCTATCCACTTATATCTAGAGCGTGTCTGATACGGATTCCGTTAGTAGGCGGAATAAGGTAGCCACTGACGGTTGTGGAAAATATACCCGTAACTAGTCTTTTTATCGGTCACTGCTGTACCTACACGGGCTTCGTCACGCACTTTGTTCATGTGCACGGAGGATGGTATGGCCTTGAAACGGCACATTGGCCAAGCGGTTTGGCGAGTCCACTCCTTTAGAGGTGGTGTAGTTCCTCGGCATTGTGGTTGCGGTTTTGTTATTGGGAAACTATAGGTGAATAGATAGATAGATAGGGGGAATAGATAAATAGGTGATGCTGTTCTAAAGCCGTCCGACACCACATGGCAAGGAGGTGATAAGATATTATAACCTCGTAATAAATCAGTTTTCACTTTCAAGAGACCAATAAGCTTTTCGTCTGTATAATTGATGAAATGATGGATCATTGGTACTAGGCAGATGTTACGGCGCATGACAACCTAATGGCAGCGCGTGGCAGCAAAAGAAAAAAACATAATTAGCATTCCCATATCAGAACAAGTTTTTACTGCTATTTTTTATAAAAGTTTATATTTTACCGTAAACCAGACACATAGCTATACAATTTCTGTTTGAATTATAAATATGAATACTAGTCAAAAGTATTAGGTACATAACAATCAAGAATACATAATCAATCGCTCATCAACTCATCATCAATCATGATGTCTTTTTGTTAATTATAAAGAGCGTTTCATACACATACATACAATACCATGGAGTTTGAGGTACAGGGTTTCATCTTAAACTTCTAACTAAATTATCCTGCTCTCCACTGCTGTATATAGGCCTCTCCCAAAGCCCACCACTACATAATCTTCGCCTCTTCTGATCCGGCCAACATCGACGAACTTCTAATCATCGGTCCACCTAATCGCTGGCCTGCATTCGTGAACTCGCTTCTCGCCCCATCGTTGTGTGGTGGCGAGCTTTCGGTATGGTATGGTAACGCAACCGTTTTACTATAGTCTTATAATGGACGTAATAGAAATAATCATACGGTTGTTATGGGTAGTAACTCGTTTTGAAATATGCTTTTCGTACCACTCGCTCAAAAAAGTGACATTCTATGCCACAAAAAGCGAACATAACAATAGTCATTTTTAATCTGTTAAAAACAGGGAAAGAAAATTGTACTGAATTTCATTCATCCTCTAGGGGGAGAATGTGATTTAAATTTGGAATACTTACCGAAATGTATACTGAACTACATCTGTGTTTACACCATTGAGTTTGTATATAAAGCATTATACATCATTTTGAAAAAGGAATACGCATTTATTATGCAGTTATGATTATTAAATAAAATTGCGAAAACCGACGAGGCCGTATGAGCTTGATGCCTTTGCTTTTCCGACAAAAAAATATTAGTCTAGGAATTTGCCGCGTTTTTGTTTTCTTCAAATACATAAACGTTAAGTTTATTTTAATTTATTTTTATAAATAAGTTAATGTTCTAAAAATACGTTACGATGTTAAATCAAAGCGACAGTGACAGTGAATTGTCGGATTCCATCAGTGCAAATGCTGCCGCAATTATAAATAATTTGCTTCCAACAAAATCCAAGGAAAATTATTTAAAAACTTATGAAGAATTTTGAACGTGGAGAAGTGCGAAAGGCCTATCAATTTCAGAATCAGTACTTCTTGTCTATTTTGATTATTTATCCAAGACAAAGAATCCGAATACACTTTGGTGCATATACTCAAAACTGAAAGCTACAATAAGCATCAAACACAGCATTGAAATAAATAGATTCACGAAATTACTGGCTTTTTTAAAAAGAAAATCAGAAGGGCATTGCTCAAAGAAGTCTAAAATTTTTACGACTCAAAATGTGGAAAAATTTCTTAATGAAGCTCCTGACGAAAATTTTCTGGCCACAAAAGTAAGTATACATGATTTAACTATGAATATTTCGTATCTTAGTAATGGTAATTATTCTATATATTTACCTGTTTTTTATCTTTGTTATAGGTGGCCTTAATTTTAGGACTCAATGGTGCTTGCCGCGGATGTGAACTTGTAAACTTAAAGGTGGAGGACGTTGAAAATCATTCCAATGAGTTGCTGCTGATTAATGTAAAGGAAACTAAGACAAAGAAAAATCGGTCATTCATTGTACAAGGACAATATACTAAAATCATTCATAAATACCAAGCATTACGTCCCACCAACATGGAAAACAATAGATTTTTTATAAACTATCGGAATGGGAAATGTACTCGACAAGCCATCGGCAAAAATAAAATTAGCAATATGCCAAAGGAAATTGCTAAATATTTAAAACTTAAAGATGTTGAACTCTACACCGGTCACTGCTTTAGAAGAACTTCGGCGACTTTCTTGGCGGATTCAGGGGCGGATATTACGTCAATAAAAAGACACGGTGGTTGGAGCTCTGATGGAGTAGCTGAGGGTTATATCGAAAGCTCAATGGCGAATAAAACCATATTAAGCAGTCAAATTAACAAAAATATAAAACTTAAGCCACAACCATCAACTTCCGGCATCTTATCTTCGTCCGTAACTCACGATGCACCACCACCACTATCTCCGACGTATACTATCTACAATGAAACGCAAGTTCCTCAGACGCAAGAACAGAGAAATACTCAAATCAACTCATCAACAATAAATGTACCAAACAAAAATGTAACTCTCTCTATCAATAATTGGACCAATGTTTCGAATGTTAACTTTTACTTTTAATTGTCATTATTTTTAATAAATGCTTATCTCATATTATTATTGTGTTAATTTTTTCGCAAATGGTACGAAAAGTAGAGAATTTTCCTCGGTGATAAAGCTGTCTTAGTCTTGGGTGAACTTAAATCCCTCGCTACACTCAGGACTCGTCTTAAATCCCTCGCTTCGCTCGTGATTTAAGTTTTTAACACCCTCGCTACGCTCGGGAGTAAACCTCGAGTCCTTCGTTACGCTCGCGATTTAAATCGTCACCCGCGACAGAAAACACTGCTTTATCCCCTTGGTTAATAATCTACTATTATACGTTATCTATCGCGTTTTCAATATTATGCTCTGAATAATTGTTCAACATAATTGCCACCTCGGGTTTCTACAACCGCGCCTCCCGTCACAGAAGTGCGGTGCGCATCCGCATTTCCTCGATACGGAGGTGTCGCATACTGTTCAGTCCAAAAAACATTTTATACCGGGAACCCGTAGGCTGTGAGATCTTTCCATTACGCTACGATATAGGGTCGGCGGCGCATAACTCCTGGCGTGTTTCATGAACAGCGGTAACTATTTACCGTCACATAGGCCGCCAGCTTGCCCGCCTACTTTCCTATAAAAAAATCAATATGACTCATGTATCAATCATACCATCAGATAGATCAGTCTAAATAAAAATATTTAAAACATAATTTTCACTAGACTCGTGTCTTACATAAGATTTTAAAAAGAAAAGGTACAAAGTCGAACCGTTTTTAGAAACATCAAGCTCTCTTTCCGTAAACAAATGTCTGTTATTTTAAACTTGAAACTACACCACAAGTTGCATCTGTTCATAACACTAATAACTCCGAGAGCCCTTGGTGTTGAGACGATGCGTCTGTCGTGTGTACGAGTATATTGTGTATGGTGCAAAACATAAACTGGTGGTGAACTTATTTTTTTTATACTTCTGCTAAATTGAAAAATTGAGCAACGTTTAAATTGATTGATTTTAAATTAATTAAACTACAATATATTTTAATTAAATTGAATTGATTGTGTCTCGATAAGACAACGGCGTTATGTGTAGTTTATTAGCCCAGTTGGTAGTGACCCTACCTTATGCGTAATAGGTCCCACGTTCGAATCCGGGTGGGACATCCATTTGTTTAAAACAAATATTTGGTCGTGTGTGGTGTGGTTTGTCTTTAACCTTTTGACCACCACGCTATAGACGCATGAGCAGTACCCTAGACGCCACGCTAAAAATTCATTGCAATCGACGACAAAAATCGTAGATTCGAAAAATATATCGATAAAACATGTAATTAGTTTTTGTAAATACTCATTTTTTCAATAATAAAACTATGCAGAAATATAAGAGTTCTATTCAACTCACTAATTATTCAATAATATCAATATTATTACTCATAAATTTACAGAGTAATCGACCATAAAATCACATAATAGAACCACAACAAAATGATCGAAATCACTACATGCCCAGCACTACTCTGTGTTGTGACGTAATCTGCTGTCGGCAATAGCCGACATTGCACTATGGAAAATATGAACACCCTACCAGACATGAAAATTTTTTCTTCAACTAATGACATATTAATGTTAGGGTAGGTCAACTAAAGATATTTACAATGTTTTTGCTTTTTCCAATTTGAAGCGCTGTGATTAAAACCGAAACAACCGAAAAACGGTATTTTTCGTTTTGCAGGTTCTGGTAGTATTTTTTTTTCAACTGTATTGTACTTATCTTATAGAAATGTAAATTTGCAGTCGAATGACACATGTTTCATAAAAATTGGTCAGTATTTGCAAAAGATATCTGCAAAAATATAAATTTTTAGGGTCAAGTTTGAAAGGTCATTGCTCCCAAGGCCCTTCGAGTAGGGTCGTCTGTCTTTGCAAACAAGTTAAGGCTAACGTCAACAATAAGTGGTAAAAGTTATACGACCCTACTCGTAGTGCGTTTCGAGAAATCTTAATTTAAACATACTGGTATTTATATGGGGGGAAACCCGCAGTGAAAATCGATGCCATGTTGAGTAGTTTTGTTTTGTTGACTTTCTTTGTTATCGGAGAGTTGTTTTGTTTGAATCCGTCTCTAGTGTTCAATGAAATGTAAATGGTTTGGTGAATACAGCTAAAGAATATACACTAAATTCAAATTTTGCAAGTGAAATTTATAATTTAGTTGAAAAAGTTGCACTTTTATAGTTTTTTTTTTAAAAATTGTGTTAACTCTTAAATAATAAATTATAGTGGACTGCATATTCATAAACAATTCATACAATAAATACAATTCATATTCATAATTAATTAAGTGCACAACTCGCGCGCAGAGTACGTGCGAAATCGTCTGGCGAACAAAGGATACGCCATTTTTGATAACGCTCGGCTAGTGATAGGTTAAAGTACGTAATAAGTAAAACGAACTCCATTCCTCATTGTACAAGGGTCAATACGAACGCACCTCAGTTGAACGGAACATAGTAATGGTTTGGTTGGCTCAATCTAGTGCATAGTTATCGTTGATAAAAAAGAAACTCTAATCATCTTCGTTTAATGATTGCGATTCGGAAAATTCGTCGTCGTCAACTCCTTCTAATATGCGAAGGAGTTCATCCGTGCTCATTTCATTATCACACACTTATAATTAACTTAAAAAATAATACAATAATAATAATTGGACACCTCTAAACAGTGCCCTCTTGCGCTTATGACGTCACGAGCGACTCCTCTAATGCCGACGGTGGCGTACAGGGGACTGCTAATCGTTGTTGCGCTAGGGATGCGCGAGAGTTGAGATTAGGGAATGTCGATTGTCTACCTGACCACATTTTATTTCTGTTTTTGTAGCTCCTGGCATTGTTTCATTATCCTGGCATTGTTAGATTAAGCTTTTGATTTACTCAGATACCAGTAATTGCAAAAAAAGACATGTACTGCGTGAAATTATACTATATAAAGCTGGATTTTTCATATAAATCTCCTTAAATTTTTAATGTTATTATTAGCTACCTTTGAACACCACTAGCGGTCGGCTAGTGCCGACTGTGGCGTGTAGGACCCTCCCTTTTGAAGACTTAATTTCTTAGTTTTTATCATCAAATTTCTCAATACCAAAATACATAATTCAATTTATTTAATGTAATTAAAATACTAATGGGATTCAATTTTTAATATATGTAAATAAAACAAACAGAAGTAATGATTTAATATCTTTATTTTGTATTTTCCTGACCAGCATTTTTAGTCGGCTATTGCCGTCGTTGGCGTCCAGGGCAAGTTCTCATTTGTCGGCAAAACCCGCGGTGGCGTTCAAAAGGTTAATATAATGTAAACCTTGGAATTAATGAAACTGTAACCTAATAACGTTTATTAACAATATAATTATTATTTGTTCTTCTTAAACAAAGCTTTGTAACGATTTATCAAAAATGTTTGTATAATTATAATAAATGATTTGATTTGATCGTTTTCATGTAGCATCTGTCAGTTGACTCTGACTAGTGCTGTGCGGAACTCGAGTCAAACAATGTTTTACGATTTTCAATTTCCATTGTGAATTGTTTGTAATCGATGACTATTTGTTCATTAATTAATGTAAGGACAGTAGTGACACGGATGTGAATTAAGGTTGCCAACCATTAAATTAAAAAATATTAAAATAAAGTAAAATATTAAAAATAAAACATGAATTAAATCTACATCTAAATGAATATGATTATTATTCAATATATAGACGCGACCTCCCGAACGTAGATTCAAAATTATTTTGATACAGTAAATGCTTAAAATTACTCAAAACGCTGTAAGCTTCACTGTGTGCCATACACCGATACTATTGTTTACTCATGTGTGAGTGAAAGGTCGTTCAACCCGCGCCATGTTTGGTGTATTACACGCCATAGAATTCCGTCTGGATTAGAATGAACTTTAATGATATCTTTTGTTAATTAAACATCGTCTTATTACAATTAATATGTAATAATACCACATATTAAGTAAAATGAGTATTAACAGTGTCGATAATATTTTAGTATGGCAATAGTATTATTTCATGCTATTAATAGGGTATTGTTGATAGCCCAATCGATTTTAATGCTATTTTATCGATAGTCGACAATGGAGCGGCGATTCTCTACTACACTAGTGATAAGAAAATCTGCATCACAGTTCATCACGACTCATAATTCCAATTTCAATTGATAAATTGTGATTCATATGAATTATTATGTAATAATAATAACGTTTCCGTAACCAGCCCCTTTCCGTTCACTGCTTGATATTAGCCCCCCCGTGGACATTGTCTTGTGCATGAGGGATGTGTCTGAAAACGTCACGATGGTCAAGCGGGGGTTGGCGAGTCCATTCTTTTAAAGATGGTGTATTTCCTCGGGTTTGTGGTAGCAGCTTTGTTATTCCTTAGTTGCTATTTAAGTCACCCACAGGACGAGATGGAGTGGAGCTATTCTAAAGCCCGTGGACACCACATGACCAAATAACGATTCGTATCTATGAAATTTTACAGCTACATTAATTAACGAATCGCTTTCAGATTAGCAATCAATTCAGGATTCAGCAATCAATCAAGACTTCTCGCGAGTGTTTTAACTCAATCCTGCTCCGCTTGCGTATCCGACTCCTCTTAGTTACTCCTTAACTCTTTTGATTCACCTGCCGAGAGCGTTTCATTCCCTTTCCCTAATGGTTTTTGCATAAAAATATGATTGGCGCCGAAATCGGAATGAAATAACAATTCGATGGAACAATTAAGGGATTCTGCTCCGCTCGCGGATTCAACTCTTTTGATTCATTAAATCCGGAGTTACCCATCACTATTTCAGATAGCCTATGATAGTAACAGATCACTATAATGTAATAGCATTAACATATAGCAACTAAGTAATCACGTATAACATGCAATTTCTCTGCTTGCTATAACCGTGATAATCAATTTAGGTCGGTGTTGGTACAGACAAAGAATCCATTGTATTCTTAAAAATTCGCTTTTACGATAACACTTTGTATTCGTCTATTTATTCATTACTATCGTGTACACGGGCAGGAACTTAGGCTAAGTGCATGGGTCCCGCTAGGGCATTGCAATTATATAAATTTTAATTAATAAATAAATAACGTCACACAATGGGGCCCACACTAGGATTCCCTGTGTCGTGGGTCCAGTGACACATACAAAGACAATCACAAACATGCACCCAGACCCGAAGATACATTTGTCTCTTTTTTTTTTAACAAATATATGTCCGACCGGGAATCGAACCCGGAACCTTTTGCACAGCAAGCAGGGTCATTACCAACTGCGCCAATCCGTTGGCCAGAATAATAATAACTTATAAAATTCATACCATATTCCAACTAAAACCTGTTTATTTTATCTTTTGGAGAATATACAGATTTCGTTATCTGTTCGAGAAAAAAATCACATCAAGAAAACGATTTTTTTTAAATTCTTTAATATTTTATTCAATGCCATCAGCTCCAACATCAGCTTTAAGTTTGAAGATAATTCTATTAAAATAATTGAATTTGATTTTTATTTGTTTGCAGTTGAAGAATGAGTCAAAAAGGGTCACGGAATGGGCCTGTCGGTGAGGAAAAAGAAAAGGTAACAACAATATTTTATAATTATGATTCTCATTGATAACCATTTCACTATTGACACCCGTCACCACAGCCCTTTTATCGTCCACTGCTTTACACGGGCCTCCTCATGCACATTGTCTTGTACATGAGCGATGTATGGCCTGAAACTTTTTTTCTATTAATAAGTCATACATATAGGTATAAGTATGTAAGTATATGTCTCAGTAACATAGAAATAGCCCTATGTCCCTACTAATTTAGCTATATCACAGAAGAGATATTAACCGAACTGTTTTCATTCTTATTTCCCTAGCATATAGCTATACAGCTAGATCGGTTTAGTGATGTAGAAATATATGTAACTTTTTATTATTTCACTTGATTTCACTACACTTATAAGTATGTATTGCGCTTTTGTATATTTGTGTATTGTATGATATGTGTATGTATTTATTATGATATATATTTATGCATGGAATGTATTTATGTATATGTTAGCATATTGTATGTATTCATCATGTATATTTATTTATAGGTAAATTATCTAGTCTGTTTGTCGTTTTTAAATTATATATTTATACCGCTCATCGCACCTTCCAATGCACCTATCACTGATCAACCCAAAGGTTAGCCGGTACAGAATGCCCTAAGGTATTAAGCTCGCCTTTTGTACCATAATGTGTTATAAAGTTTTATAAATTGAAATAAATAAAAAATAATAATAATCGTATTATAAAAGTAGTGTTTGTAGGTAGGCACTGAGTGTGCTCGTTTCATTAATTACTCACTTCGCTCTGCCAGGGTTGCTGGTAGAAATTAACGGGATAAGCACGCCTTTGTATGAAATTTCTTTTGTCATTGTGTCATTGTTATTATTTGTGTGTACAATAAAGAATAAAAATAAATAAATACATACAAAACACATATGGTCATTATACGTGGGCCATACTGAAAGTTTTGCGCTACTCATAAATAAAACTATTCATAACGAAACTAACATATTTATTGATTTTCAGAATATTCTCGGTTATATTTTAAACACTCCTTCATTCGCTCAAACCATTTTTCAAAGCAAGAGGGTAATTTGAGGGCACGTTTTCGACGTGTTGGTTGAAAGCCATCACTGCCTCTTCTGGCTCCGTAAGTGTGAACTTCTCATCAAATCTTTGATTTTGACGAAAATAAAGAAGTCACAGGGTGCGAGGTCTGGACTGTGAGCGGGATGGTTCACGAGCTTCACCTTCTCAGAACACAAAGTTGCCTTTGTCTTGTTTGCATTGTGAGAGGAAGCATTGTCTTGGTGCAAGAGGATGCGACTTCTCGGTCGCTTCTCGCGAAATTTTTCAAGAACACTGGGCACACAAATGGTCGTATACTACACAGCATTGACTGTTCTTTGTTCTTCTAGGGCCACAGTACAGACATGACCCGTTTGAGAGAAAAAACTCGCGGTCATTTTTTGCCGACGCTTCTGCCTTGTTGCAATTTTGTTGATCTGTTCTCACCTTCGAAGGCCCATTCACCGGACTGTTGTCTTTTTCCGGATTGTAACAATAAATACATGTTTCGCCTCTCGTTACGATGTCATAAACAGTATTTGAACGCCCATGATCACACTTCAACAACATTTTTTTGCACCAATCAACACGAGCTCGTTTTTGGTCTGATGTGAGTTCGTGGGGAATCCAGCGGCAACATAGCTTCCTGACTTTTAAATGTTTGCGCAAAATCTTTTGAATTTGGTTCACACCGATCCCTAAATATCCACGAATTTCGTCATAGGTGATCCGCCGGTATTGTTCAATCAGTACTCTGACAGTAGCCACATTTTCCTCATTGACCGCAGTTGACCTACGACCTTCACGAATCTCGTCATGGAGAAAAACACGACCACGATTAAATTCAGCGTACCAACGCCTTACAGTGCTCCAATGTTGTTCTTCAACCCCAAAAACATTTTGAAGGTTAACTCTCGCGGAGAAAGAGAACTTTTAAAACCGTAAAAACTCATCGCTCTAAAATCTGTATGCGTTAAATCCAGTTTCAGTGCGACAGGTCAACTTCGATTACTCCTAAAAATAATTGATTAGCGATTTCCCGCCAAAAACTATTGCATTCCATAAATTAAATTCTATATTTTTTTTAAAATATAACATTCGAAATTCAAATATTTATGAGTGGTCAGGAGTGCAAAACTTTCAGTGTGGCCTACGTATGATCAATAAATCATAATGTTGATTTTTTCATTGTTTTTCAAATATTTTTCTTCTGGTGCCATCATTTCTACATGATCTCTAGGAAGGAAAGGGGCGACATTGTTGACTATATTATGTTTATTTTGTCAAAACAGAGACAGACCGAGAGCCCGGTGAAGGAGATGAAAAAGAAAATGGCGGCCAACGCGGAAAAAGAGAAACTGGCAGCAGCTGAAAAACAGTCCGAAAAAGCTGTGGATAAGAAAACAGAAAACACCGTAGAGAAGAAAACTGCAGATAAGACAGAAAAACATTCAGACAAACAAGCAGACAAGAAAGCAGACAGAAGTGGTGACAAGAAAGATGGAGAAAAAGCTAAAGACGACAATAAAGGGGAAAAGAGTGGAAAGGTATGTTATTACTTGTATATATTCGTGCTTGTGACGTTCTATTGTAATTTTCTTGCAGTGGAAAATTTTTGTGATTATGTACAGAGATTCATAGTTTTGTGTCACGTGTGATTATTAACCAATATCGGTCAACTGGCGATCGACCCGACAATTTTCCGCAATTGATAATTTGTTACGATCGTAACATTCGATCGATATTGTCAACCGCGACAAAATCAAGCAAATCTATTAGAAACTGATAATGACATTGATTGTTGATCGACAGTATCTATCAACAAAATCGAGCAAATTTGTACGTGTGTTCACTAAATACATCGTGTCACTGAAACATCACAAAATATAAAACACGTCAACTAATTTAAAATACTTATGTATACATATAAAAAGTTACAAACTAATGTTTTGTTGTTAAATCTAAAACGATCCTAGCGCTCATCAATCAATACAAGGCAATGACCGAGCGCGCCGCGGGCGATGTGCGTAGTGTAAAGGGTATACTAGAAATTAACAATGAGTTAAGAGAAAATCTGCTACAATCTATTCTACTATCGATTCTGAACAGCCTGTTTTCAGTTTACGCGTTATTGCACGTGACTCGTATATGTATACAATACATATACGTCATATACAATACATATACATACATATACAATACAATACATTTATAATCCACCTCTGGCACTTGTCAATAAAAAACAAACAATTTCAGGCTGATAGAGACCAGAAAAAGGATACGAAGCCTAAACAGAACGGGAAAGAGAAAGCGCATAACGGCGTCACTGACGTCACACTTGCGCCGAACGGAAATGATGAAGTTTTGAATGGAACGGTAGGTGGAGATTCCGACGACGATGACGTCATGCTGGTGATTGATGACCAAGACGAGCTCTTCCCGGAACTAACGTATGATGATACGTCAGACGTTGACTGTTTCGAACCACCGACCCCTGAGAATGGACCCAGTAGAAGTTTCACGAGGCGATCGCAGGTACCTCTCTTTGGTACCTGTTTATTTTTGTTTTTGTGTGTGAGGGATGGGTGTAGTATATCGCTGGTGACGTCTCGATATTATATAGTATAATAATGTACTTAAATATATTTATATATATTTTATATATAAGATCCTATAAAAAGAGTTATTATTATATGTAATTACGTGCGTGACTAAAGCTACCTGAATTCCTCAGCGATTTATTCATGTTTCAATAGGTGTGACGAAAACTATCCTTAATTCTTCAAGATTTAGTAAAGTTTCAAGGCGTGACAAAACATACCAAATTTCCCGTGACAAATAACTACCGAATTAAAATAATTTAATATGTCAATCAGTACACTAGGATTACCTAGTGCTACGTACCTAGTTCATACTAGCAGAAGCGGCCACATCGAAAGGCAAGTAGCTGAGCGAGCGAGTATGCATATATTAAAATATTTTACACTATTTTTGTAGGACTTTATACATTTTATAGCATAATTGTAAAGTAAAGGCAGGTTTATACGTGTCCAGTCGCTGGCGCTAGTATCACCGGCACTCCAGCGCTGGCCCGGCACTCCAGCGCTGACCCGGCACTCCAGCGCTGGCCCGGTACAGCGGTGGACACGATTGTTCATACGAGTCCAGTCAGTCGTGACTTTCTTCTTGTGATGTCTACACATTCGTGTCACAAAAATGAATTGGGGACAGATCCGGCTGTTGAAAAAGAAATGTGTATAAAAAATGTCTGCGCTATTACTAGAGGAGCTGATTAATATGTTGGAGGAAAAACGACTTGGAATGAAACAATGGATCAGCGATAGAACTATAATGGGAGGCTCGGCTGTGCTGTTATTCGTCATGATGCTACAGGCTTGATAAATGAATTTAATTCGTCAAACAATTTTACCCCCGGTACATAAACGTTCCCCCCAGCACCAAATCTTGTGGATTTCTCAATCTTATTTATTTCTAAGTAATAACTACTTCTAATACTCTTAATTTTAGCTTTTACTTCATCAATAGTAAGTCCTTCAATAGCCATTCCTTCCCGAATTTGTTGTAGCGCCGATGTGGGCATTTGTTTGTTTTTATATGCGTCGCATCGGATATCCCATAAACATTCGTGCTCTTTATAAAGTTGAAGGAACTTTAAAGTTTCTTATTCACTAAGTTTTTGAATGATTTTACCGGGAAATAGACACAAAAAACTCAATATGTGTACAACCTACGGAGGTGCGCCAGCTACTGGCGCGACACATTCAGACGTGTCCGCAACGCAGGCGCGGGGGATGCGGGCGGAGGTCACTGGCAGGAAAAATAGACGGGCGCTCTATTCGAACCAGCGCTGGACTGGCACGGAAAAGTGTTTACACGGGGCCACTACCACGCCAGCGCTGGCGTGCTAATGAGACTGACACCAGTGACTGGTTACGTATAAACCTGCCTTAAATGTGTCAACATATGGGATTGTGTGTAGTTAATGATTATTTGTTAATTGTGACCCAAAGCTGGTTTTTGGTTGCCTCTTAAAAAGCTAATAAAAATAATTTAATATCAAACTAAATTTATAAATGGGGTTAATATTAAAGATGAATATTTCCTGCAGTGTCATATGGATATGTAGGGTCATTTTAAAATAGATTTTAAAAAGTATTCAGTTCATTGTCGATAGGTGTAGGTATTAAAATTGAGATTAATGCTTTATGATATGAAACTGTGCATGAGTATAAAGCAGTGTTGTAAAAATGAGCTTTGAGCGCTCGACGTTCGAGCCCGAGTGGGCGCTAATGAATTAGATGGTCTGAAACGCCTATGTTAAAATGTCGGATGTAAAACGGGGTTAAGGTTCAATAGTACTAACATAGCGCGCCGGCCGGCGGTTTAGCGCACAAGCGTTCAACGCTTGTTTTAATAACACCACTACAGTTTATCGATTTTATCTTATCAAAAATATAGGTTAGGAATTTGTTTGGAAGAAATATAATTCTTACTAATATTGTAAAAATGAAATTTGGTTTGTTATCTAATAATTATGATTTAACCTTTGACATTATAATATTTATATGTCTATTATGTATGTTACAGTATACTCGTATAGGTTTAAAGTAACTTTTTTTTTATTCCACGCCTATTTTTTTTTTGCCTTATATCAAAACACACGTAAGCCAATATTTATGACCTGTGGAGTACGGCAAACAATGCCGACTTGAATCAAAACATGTCGTTATCTTGTATACCTATATAGGCGAGCGCGCGCTTACACGTCGACGTGCATGTGATTTCCACTTGTATAGTCAGTAAACTTATTGATTTTAGTTGTCCTAATTGCCCAGTTCTAAAAAGGATATTTTTTTTAGTAGGCGACGTAAAACATCAAATATCGAGGGCAATGGACTTGGTCCTTAAATGGACAAGTACTCGCAGTATTGTTTTATAATTTCCGGGAAGTGAAATTATAAAAGCGGAAATCTCACTATTCTCGAGTGTGTTGTGCTTTGGGAAAAGGCAAGAATACCACCTACCCAATCGTTACCGAATTATGTGAAAAATCTTGTGAATTTATATCTAGTTTGACAGAAAAATGTAAAGAAAAGAGAAGAGACGTATTCAAGCGGCGCAAACAAGAATTTACATGCAATTTGAACAATTTGTTTGATATTGCACACGCCGATGCACTTCCAATTAATAAAAATTGAGGAAGATTAGAATTTCTGGCAGCGCCAGAGAGAGCCAGGTCGACCCGGTAACTTGGCTGGAGTGGATAAAAAACTGGCTGACAAAGAAGAAAGGGCACGGCTATTGAAGAAGAAAACCGGCGAATGAAATATATTCACGCGTCGCGTCTTCGGCACCGTATGAACCTGCACAGGACGATTCAGCTTCCAGTTCTGGTGAAAATATAGATTCACAAAATGATCTGCCAACTCTGATTGAGAGAGCATACAACCTGGGACTGGGATCACTGTAATGGTAACTGAGAAATATTTAATTACTCCAAAATTAGTAGCTGCATTAGGCAGGTGTCAGTTGAGTATGAGGAACTTGGACATAATATGGAATATAATTTCTTTCACTCTATTCTATTTCAGAGAAAAATATCTATGATTTTATATCAGTCAAGAGCAAGTTTCACTTGTCCCAGAATTGATGACAGTTATCTCCACGAATGTCCTTTTTTATGGTAGACTAACACCTCGTTTCTAGAAGCCAGAAATACTGTGTCAACTCTTAGAGCAGTATACGATAAGCCCAAAGGGCTGTAAAGATGATACAAGACATGGTTCATGGTTTGATTACGGTTGAGGAGGAACAAAACAATTTTTGTTAAGTTGTGTACAAGAAAGATCTATCCTGCCTGTGAAAAAGAAATTTTGAAAAGAAAATATGCTCAATAATTGATTTTTTTAAATGTACAATTTGGACCAATTGGTGTTTTATTTTCCAAAACTACATGAATTCTTAAGTCAATCCATTGTATGTCAGTACAAATTCTCAAGTTGTAGGTTTGACATCAAGTCGGCAGGGTTTCTCTTTATTCTACGGCAATAATATTTCATAATCTAGTAATTAGGACCAAGTGGAGAAAAATAGAGGGCATGCGTATCGCATTTCGCAAAAAATTCCCCCTTTATGTCATAGGACAGCCTAATATAGGTATATTATTATAATAATATACATTTATTATTTGCATTACTTAATATGTACACTACATTCATTACCTCAGTCACAACTCTCGTTGTCAAGGGTATGTAATAAAATATATCTTTCTATCTATGTAACAAATATAAATTACTCTTATTTTGACATACGTGTAGTTTGTAGGATGAATATATAGGATAATCATAAATCGGAAATCGGATAATCGGAAAACAGATAATCCATTAATATAATATTTAGCCATTTAATGTACCTTGTACCATTTATTACATCTAAATTCAAAATTTACTCATTCGTGTCATAATGGTGGAAAATGCATGAACATTTTTTATATCTTAAAATTTTTGCATATATGTATTTTCAACAGATTTCATTAAACATTTTTCCATTAAGCTAACGCATACACATGACTGAAGTGTTCTTCATTCTTCAAGGTGTTATAAGGCTAATGGCTATGACTTATCGGTACTATACAATTACCGTGTAATTAAATGAATACATTCACATTGGACTATTGGACATTTAATATAAATTTTGTCATCAAACGGCGAACGTTGATCATTACGCCAGCTCAAAACTTAATATGAAAATATTCATTTCATAATCATAAAAGTATATATAGTTTGCCCGTACTCAACCGGTAGTGAGCTCAATTAGCCGCTCAGCCGCAGAATGGCTGAATAGTGAGCAATTAGCCGGCGAAGTGGCTTACGTGACTGTCTTATTGTAAGTCATTTCGCGGGGTCATTGACTATGTTTTGTGAGTGAGCGGCTAACAGCTAAATACGCTCTCACTATCGGTTGAGTAAAAGTTAGCTTTAAATAAATTGCTTGTATAGTGTATGTATGATAATAATATGAATATTTTCATATTAATGTATGATATAATTAACGTAATTTACAAATTGATTCCTAAAAATTTAGCCTAATGTGAATGTAATCATTTGCATGAGATAGATAGTACTTATTAATATGAATATTTATTTCCTCTCTACCAAAAGGTTGTCTAGCAGAGATAGCTATTAGCGTTAAGGCCGCCTTTGTGTTTGCATGTGTTTACGATCTCTGTTTCTGTCTTTGTTTTGGTGTGCAATAAAGAGTTTTATCTATCTAGTGTACCGAAAAGTCAATCCTTATGTCCAAAACTAATTGACTAACATAAACTTTAATAAAAACCGTTTGGTGAAGGTGAAAGTGACTCGTACGCCGGAAACGCCACGTCCTGTCTCCGAAAAACAACTTGACAAGGATGCGAGCACGGCTAATGTAAGTCTTACTTACCACTTACTATCATTGCGGTAAAATTACAAACAAGTAAATTTTGTTATTAAATCTAGAACATTCGTAACGATCATTACTGAATATTGGGTAATGGCCGGGCGCGGCGCCGGCGACGCGCGTAGTATAGGGGATATATGTACTAGAAATGAACAACGAATTGAGTAAAAAAACCAGTAGAATCGATTTTTACTATCGATATTGAAGAATCTGTTTTCAGATTTCTCGTTATTTCACGAAACACGTATATACTAACCACTGTTAGTCGACGTCTGTCACTTGCCACTAAAAACAAACAATTGCAGGCTGATATAGACCAGAAAATGGATACGTACCCTAAACAGGACGGGAAAAAGAAACCGCATAACGGCGTTCCTGACGTCACTCTCACGCCGAACGGAAATGAAGTGCATGACGATTACGCTATGCTGGTGATCGATGGCGAAGACGAGCTCTTCCCGGAATTAACCTATGATCATACATGAGACATTGACTGTTTCGAACCAGCGACTCCTGAGAATGGACCCAGTAGAAGTTTCACGAGGCAATCGCAGGTACCTCTCTTTGGTACCTGTTTATTTTTTATGTATGGGGAATTGGTGTAGTATGTCATATCACTCGTGACGTCACGTTTTTTTTGTTATATGAGGTCCTACAAAAAAAAGAGTTATTATTATATCTAATTACGTGCGTGACTAAAGCTATCAGAATTCCACAGCGATTTATTCAACATTTAATAGGTGTGACGAAAAGTACCCTTAATTCTTCAGGAATTAGTAGTTTCTAGGCTTAACAAAACAATACATTTTTCGTGATGTATAATTACTGAATTAAAATTAATATGTGAATCAGTACATTTTTTAGGTAATAATATTATATCTAACAAAAAAATACACGTATTTCATGTTTTTTTTATTACATTAAAAATAAATAATTTGTCATTAATTTACTCGTATGTGCATAACACGTTACGTACCTAATTGATACTAGCAGAAGCGGCCACGTCCAAAGGCAAGTAGCTGAGCGAGCGAGTATGCATATATTAAAATATTTTTCCACTATTTTTGTAGAACTTTATACATTTTATAAGCATAATAGTAATTGTAAAGTAAACATGACAACGTTTGCGATTGTGTGTAGTAATGAAGGATTATTTGTTAATTGTGACGATAGGTAGGTATTTGGTTGCCTCTTAAAAAGTTATTAAAAATAATTTAATATCAAAAAAATTGGTACATGGGTTAATATGAAAGATTGGATAAATATCCAATATACAACACCACAGGAAATCCTGTGGTGTCGTATGCATATGGAGGGTTATTTTAAAATAGATTTTAAAAAGTGTTCAGTCCATTGTCGATAAGTGTAGGTATTAAATTGACATTGATGCCTGATGAATCTGCATGAGTATAACGTAGTGTTGTAAAAATGAGCTATGAGCGCTCGACGCTCGAGCACTGAATGAGCGCTAATGAACTTTTAAGGCTAGCGTTAAAGGCTAATGACCGTTATAGTATATTTTTTTAATGTTTGTTGGCTTTAAACCAGTATAGTTAAAAGCTCGAATGTAAAACTGTTAATGTTCAATAGGACTAACATAGCGCGCCGGCGGCGGTCTTGCACACAGGCGTTCAGCGCTCGTTTTAATAACACCACTCCAGTTTATTTACGATTTCATCTTATCAAAAATACAGGTTAGGAATTTGTTTGGAAGAAATAATAATCCTTACTAATATTGTAAAAATGAAATTTGGTTTGTTTGTTATCTAATAATTATGATTTAACCTTTGACATTATAATATTTCTGTCTCCTAATGTATAGTATGTATTTATTATTATAATATATAGGTAGGTATATTATTATAATTGCATTTATGATTTGCATTACTTAATACGTACACTACATTACCTCAGTCACAACTCCCTTTCTCAAGGGTGTCTAATTAAAAATGCTATAAAACAGACCGTCGGGTTGTATTTTCTTCTCAAAGTATAGTCCTATAGTGTTATTTCTTATAGTCTATAGTCCTATATAGTTTTATATTTATACCATAGTTTTTATATATCTATCTATATCTTTCTATCTATGTAACAAATATAATTTACTCCTAATTTGGCATACCTGTAGTTTGTGGGACGAATATATAGGATTGTTTCAATTATTACACTCGGGCGAAGTCGCGGAGAACAGATAATTAGAAATATACTGATTAATCATTTAAGTTGCAAATTCAATATTTACTCAATCGTGTCATAATGGTGTAAGATGCATGAACATTTTTTAAATCTTAAATTCTGAACAGACATGCATATTTCACAGATTTCATTGTAATTTTTTCCATCAAATGAACCCAAACACATGACTGAAGTGTTCTTCATTCTTTAAGGTGTTATAAGGCCAGTCTTATTACCGTTAATTTATTACCAACCAAAATTTATTAAATGAACACGTTCACGTTGGAATAAATTTTTCCATTAAACGTTCGCCATCGTTACACCAGCCCAAATCTTAATATGAGAATATTTATTTCATAATCAGTGAAATGCAGTAATCACAAAAGCACAGTTCCCATACTCCCATACAAAACTTTTCCCATACTCAATCAGTAGTGAGCTCAATTAGCCGCTCAGCCGCAGAATGGCTGAATAGTGAGCAATTAGCCGGCGAAGTGGCTTACGTGACCCTTATTGTAGGTCATTTCGCGGGCTCATTTTTTTCAGTCAGCGGCTCCCTAAAATAGCCTTTACACACGATCAGTTAAAACTGACCTTCCTAGTATGAAAAACTGCCAGTTTTCATACTACCATACACACGGTCAGTTAAAACTGACAGTATTAAGCACTGGCAGTTTCGATAGTGGTGGGCATAAGCCTTTTCGTTGGCTCATTGTTTCAGTCATTGGCTTTCAATTAGCCATTTTGTGGGCTCTTTGACCAATATGTTCTGTGAGTGAGCGGCTAACAGCTGAATGGGAATACGGTCTCACTATCAGTTGAGTAAAAATTAGCTCTAAATAAATTGCTTGTATAGTGTATATATGATAATAATATAAATATTTTCATATTAATTTATGATTTAATTAACGTAATTTGCAAATTTTTAGCTTCAAATTTAGCCTAATGTGAATATAATCATTTGCATGAGATAGATAGTACTTATTAATATGAATATTTATTTCCTCTCTACCCAAAGGTTGTCTGGCAGAGATAGCTATTAGCGCCTTTGTGTTTTCATGTGTTTACGATGTCTTTTTCTGTCTTTGTTTTGGTGTGCAATAAAGAGTTTTATCTATCTATTGTACCGAAAAGTCAATCCTTATGTCCAAAACTAATTGACTAACATAAACTTTAATAAATACCGTTTGGTGAAGGTGAAAGTGACTCGTACGCCGGAAACGCCACGTCCTGCCTCCGATAAACAACCTGACAAGGATGCGAGCGCGGACGATGTAAGTCTTTCTACTTAACATCATTTGCGGCAGGCACGTATTTGGAAGGAGGGCGGGAATCGAGGAAATCCCATCCTGTTCCCATCCTCGGAATCCTGTGGCTTTCGTTAGATACAGCTATTTTTTCTTGGATGCAGAACAAAATACGGGAAATACACGAAATCATTAACGATCTTTCTAAAGATGCATCCATACTGCGGTCGATGGACGGGGATCGATGACATCGACCTTTTAGGTCGAGTCTGTGTGTAGGCACCACGGTCGACTTCGATTGATATTTTCATTCGATATTCATCCACGCACTTCGTTTCAAAATATCAATTTCGTTCCATATCTATCGATGATCGTCGATAATCGATCCATCTATGGACTTGTCGACCGGTCGGTGGCATCGATTGTGAGTTTGAGGCGATTAATATCGACCGCAATCTAGGTGCACCTTAAGTCTTGAACCTAATGTACTTGGACCCTCTACCCTCCTAGAATTAACACGGAAACCAAATTCTAGATAAGTGCCTGATGTGCAATGTTACTGTAAAATACATTAGAGAAGTTAGAAAAAATGTTTATGATAAAAAATCACATATGTTTGAAAATAAAATTTGCTTTTTAGCAATTTAGATGTATTTTAAGTATATTCAAACTTTATTACCATAAAATATCAATCACTGCAGGCCATAGTTCTGGCCACAATCCATCACGCCGACTTCATACGCTAAAGCGTATTCTCCGGCAGTCGAAAATAAAGTAATGGACATTCGAGTTTGCTCGCGATGTTTATCTTCACCGAACTAGCTACATACGAAATACGAATGTTATAGGCCAGGCTATCGCACATTTTCAAATGGAAATTTTCAAATATAAATGGAGATAAATTTCTGAGAGGTTCGATTTAACACAAATGTATATATATGGATAACATTTAATATAAAACACGTATTTATAAACTTAAACAACCCTTGGACAATCAATTTGAGGTATTTTTGGTTTATTTGACACGTAGAGAATAAAAAAAAGAATTTTTACAGATTCATTACAAGGTTCGAATGTATCCTGTATAGAAATTTACAAAAAATGTATACTAATATTATATGAATTTGTTTCGTTTCTACTGTTGTCATGTGGTTATATTTATTTTTAAAACATCTGTTTACATATATTTAACATAATTTAACACTATGTAATAACATACTTAACTAAATCTACTAACATACTTATGGTCTCAGTCGTAAAATGTGCATGGTTTTTCATTTCCATTTGCTAGCAATATTTTTATTTAACTTTTGTATTAAAAGACTAATAATAATGTTTTATAAAATTAAAATTATCAATTCTGAAAAATTCCATTAGCGGAAAGAATAGAGCAATAGTTTACAGGGCGTGTAAAAAAACGTTTCTTTTTTTAACAAAAAATCCTTTCTAACTTGGTTTTACAGTCATTTAACTTTTTAAACTTTTGCGTTTTGTACACATTTTATATTCTAAATCGGATCTGAACTCGTATAATAAAGGTAGTTGTTTAATATTTTCTTAGGTTTTCGCGATTACTATACATAGCAATTAAACAACTTTGACGACCACGGGGTGACCACGTCCACTGCAAAGTTTTCGAAACGTCGGGATATAAATAATGTTAAATATACGCGATTTAAACCGTTCAAAGTTGTTTAATTGATAAGGTAGTTGTTTACCTTATATTCCTACTCAACGTTTCGGCACGGGTTACACCAGCGATGGTCACGAGTTGACTGAAGAGGCGGGTAGTCCAGGATGGGAGCTGCGAGCAGTTTCATCAACTACCCACATTTCGTCTTCACATTTGGAAAGGTCGCGACACACTACACTAACAATGTCCGCGGACGTATTTGATGGTAAATTGCGATTGCGCGAGGTTTAAATTTGTTAATCACTGGATTCCACGTCGATGACAGTTTATCTTCCCGATTAATATTTTTATATTCCTTAATTTCAATCGCTTCACGTACAATTCTGGGATAATAGTGGCGTTCGGTGGAGAGGATTTTGGAGTGCATAGTGCATTCGTGTCTGTCAACAAATTTCGCATCTTATCATCATACTCTCTTGTGTTTATCGCCACCGTAGCGTTTCCCCCGTCCGCCTTAAGCACTAAAATTTCTTTATTTTTGCGTAGGGTATTCAGCGCTCGACGCTCTGTGGTGATATTACTCTTAGGTGGCCTCGATTTACGTAATAAAACTGCAACATCTTGTCGCAAGTTTTCGGCGTCGCGTGGTGTTATTTTATTACGTAAGATGCTCTATTCAACACAGCTGATAACTTCTACATACGGAATCCGTTTAGGTGTTAAGGCAAAATTCATACCTTTCGACAGAATACTGAGCGCAGGTCCGTCCAACACTTCATTAGATAAATTAATCACTGTTTCCGTAAGTACCGAAACCTTGATTAGGAATAAAACGTAAACAAATACCTTTATTTTACGCGTTCAAACCCGATTTAGAATATAAAATGTTTACAGCCATTGTTTAATATTAAAGTCAGTACATATATATATATACAAAATGTATAAGAATGGAAAATAGGTACGGTATTTTAAAAGATACATTTGAAACCTAAACCTTCACAGATGTATTTTGTACGTCACGAATAGATTACACATATAGATCATTTACATATCATTGAAAAAAAAATCGTTTATTTTAAAATCTACGTTGTTTTTTTATGTTCATATTTCTCGATACAATATCTATTATCTATAGATCATCTTTTAATGACAGGTTCCCGCTCTTAATCGAGCTCAGCAACCATTGTCCGTGAATAACAATAGATATAACTATAATTGGTGATTGATTACGATCAACGGTACGTTGTTTTGTACGGTACGACCGTATAATAACGAATTTTGTCTGAATCTTTAGAATTGGAAATTAGTAAAGAATAAGTTATTATAATTTTATCATAATTCCAAAAATCAATTTCATCTTCTTCAGTGCACATTTTATGAAACTATAACATCCTTGTTTAATCTTAGATGCAATTGCCAAACAATAAAAGAAAATATATTCTCATAATTTTTAGTCAAAGGAACCAAAAACTACCAAGCCAAAAGAGGATGTACCAGCGCAAAGCGATCGCAAACTACGCTCGGCGGATTCGCCCAAACCTGAAGGGAAAAAGCCACAGGAGAAATCACAGGAGTCGCCTAAAAAGGCTGAAAAAGCAGACAATAAGGCTGAAAAGGCAGACAGTAAGTTTGAAAAGGCAGACGGTAAGGCTGAAAAAGCAAATGCTAAAACAGAAAAGGCCGAAGAGTATAAACAATATACAGAAAGTAAGGAAAAAGGAATAGAAAATGGAGATACTGTCATTGAAGTAATCGTCACAGATGATTTGACCCAGGGTAAGTACAAAGTTGTAATTTATCTATTACACATATATAAACATACATATTTGCATACACTAACATTGTAGTATTACACTAACTATCTGCAGCCAATAGAGTATTATACGAGTTAATACAAAAGTAACAACTGTAATATATTGATATTTACTTTTACCGACAAAAACAAAAACTTATTGTATGCTTCTTAGTTTTTGTGTTCGCTGAGTTTTTGTGTTACTTTGTTGACAAAGTCAAGAAAAGAAGTACACAGCGACAGTTTTTTTTTTACTGAGACTTTATAGAAAGAAGACGGCAGACGGGCACTGGTGGTAAGTGGATACTGTACTCGTGCGACATGCGCGACGTATGCCAACATCAGTTCCGAATGACAAACGTTGACACGCACCTGGATGCGCTGCCTACTTTTGTAGATTCAGGGATGTATTTGAGGAAAAGTGGAATAGGAAGTATTTTCCTCATTCTCTTGCACCTTCCAATTCTCTTTGGGAGGCATGGGCATGCCAGTTGGTGAGTTTCCTAGTGTAACGGAATAGAGAGTTAGTTTTATTCTATTACTAGCGGTGGCTGCGACGCCGTTCGCGTGAACTTGTGATTCCCTCGGGAACTCTGGATAAAAAATGCCCTAAATGTTAATCCGGCACATAAGCTATAACCATACCAAGTTTAATTAAAATCCGTCCAATAGTTTTCGCGTGAATCGCGTTCAAATGGCCAGACATACAAAAACTATAAGAAATTTTTGGGTGTCTATGTCATTCATACTTTTCAAAAAAATATTTCATGTACAGGCGGACAATCCTGTTATCATTTTATTATATGTATATAAATATTATATATGTACTCTCCATTCGATGGGATAGAATAGGATGGAAGGAGAAGTTTTGGACATGTTTTGGGAAATGCAGTACATGTTATGGCAGTGTTCAATGAGTGCGGGGTAACTTGGCCAGTTGGGTGCACCCAATAGCTGTGGGATTGCAGCGTGCACACTTTGCCTCCCCTGTCTTTGCTCAGATAATTTCATATATTATGGTAAATTAATTTATTAACAGCGAGGCGTACTGTAATCGTAACCTTTCAGATGAGCAGACATAAAAGGGAATGCCCACTTTCTGTTTTTTTACTTAGCGAGTTGCACGCTGATAGGTTTATGTAAATGCGTATATTGCTGCAAATTAATGATTCCATTTTGATTTAACATGAACCTAATTTTAAAAAAAAAATCGTTAACAGAAGAAATAGAAGAAAAAAACACTAATTTTGATTTTGCTGTAATAAAATTCATATTTTCAGAAATGTTTTGCAATATATGATGAATAATAAATATGGGAATTCAATCAATTCTCATAACCTTATTAGTGTAAGGGCCACACCGCACTAGCGGTTAACCGTCAGCGGCTGGCGGCAACCGGACGGTCAGCCACGTCGTCTGTTCAACCGCAGCGGTTGACGGCTAACCGTCGCAAAGTGCGTATGAATCTTCCGGTTTCATATAAAAATAGATTTGCGGCCAGCCGCTGACGGTTAACCGCTAGTGCGGTGTGGCTCTAATTATATCATTTGTATATTGCAACATTATCCCATTTTTATTTAAAAAAATGAACTGCATTTTGATTTTAACATATTTTTAAGGATTAATTAATGGCTGTAAAATTATTTTTTATTCAAGACACTGTGTTGGTCAAAAATGACAATAGAATGTGGGCATTCCTTTTAGTATATCATGTCGAGGATACGGTAACCGTAAGTGCAGTGTGACATTTCCCAACAGAGGCTCGTAAGCCTGATACCAACTACTCCAAGTCGCGGGTCAAAGTGTCGCCTTACCGAAGGTCGACTAGGCTCGCCGACCAGACTACTAGCTCCGTAATGGCTAACTATACGGGTGCGTACGGGGGTCTCCATGTAGTAGTTACTACAGTATTAGTCAATCGAGCGTTCGCACATATACAAACTTCTTTGCAGCTCATAATTGAATTATTCAATAAGCGGTTATGTTTCGTTAACAGCAAATATAACGTTGTAAAACAAACCTATTCATTCGTTAGAACAACGAAAATGAACTTTTAACTTTATTAAATTAGTGTAATAAGTTTGTAATGGTGCGTCCACTCGGTGGCCCACACATATATATACACTTAGTTTATTATTGTATTTCATGTAAACTTATGAAAATTATATTTATTAATACATAGTTTTTAAATTATATACATCTCCTTGAGTCTTCATGAATTCTTTTCTTACAGAAAGAAGGAATACCTTCACCGATAGTGCACGGTTACAGTGAACTTGCGCTATCATTGGATAGACTGTATTTAGAGATTTAGGAGGGATTAGGAAAGAGGATTGGGAAGAATGGGATATAGTGTAACGGTATGAGAAGTTATTCTTATCTCATCACACTATGTTCCTTCAGGAATTGTTTTTTACATATATGTGATCACTGATCAGTCAACTACTTTAGTGTATTTGCACATTAGATGTCTATGTTCTGTGTGAGAGAGATGGCCATGATACTGATAAAGTTACAGAGAATTATATATAAAAATAGAATATAGTATGTTTATTTGTTTTTTTTTTTCTCTTTTTATATAGAATAGATGGCCGTCGAGCGGGCGGGCACATGATGGTAAGTGGTCACTGCCGCCCGTGGACACCTGCAACACCAGGGAGCTTGCGGGTGCGCTGCCGACCTTGCAGAATTCTGTTCACAGCTCTCTTGAAGAGTCCCATATCGTTGCGTAACGGAAATACCTCAGCTGGCAGTTCAATTCTTCTCCGTCTGAAAATTTGAAATGTTCGGGGTTCGTAACCAGCCCATTCATCGTTTACTGCTGGACACGGACCTCCTCATGCACATTGTCTTGTGCACGAAGCAGGTATGGCCTTAAAATGCCACGCTGCCCAAGCGGGTTAGTCGTCATTAGTCATGTGATTTCGTAAAAATGTAAAAATTTAGTAAAAATGTGATTTCTATTAAATTTCTGTTTACCTTTTATATCATTCGTCAAAGAATAGAGTATAGCTCCTTCCCCAAGTGTCTTAAGCTACGGGCTTTTAATTTACAACATCTTTATTCTTATGTAATTCTAATTACATAAGATTTTAAACTTTTGTTATCGTAGTTGAACATAGTAATTGTTCTGTAATTTCAATCGCAATGGTGGATTTAAGTTGGCACGTACATGGGACTCAGTGATTGAATTTTCAAATCCCAGACCGGTGCGTTTTCAAACTCGCTTGTGTGTAGTAAACAAAAACAAGTCCAATGTGGGCCGGTTAATTAAAAAAGAACACGACGGAGGGTAGACAGATTTGTCTGTCAATAGCGACAACACCTTCACCCGCCATCGCAGTCTCGCCGCGACCACGGCTCATGTAACTGGACCCAAATATCAGCTATAACAAACAAATAATAAATCGTGAGTAATCCGCCCGTTTACATAACAATTATTATTTTTATTACAGGCAACAACACAACAATGGAGATGGATATAACGGAGACATCATCGTTCATGTCAGCAGAACCATCTTTGGATGACAGCTGGAATTTGATATCATTACGGAAGATCAGAGGAAGGAAGTCCTATAAGTCCCTTAAGGAGTTGCAGTTACCTCTTGTTATTAGGAGTGAAAGATCTACCACCAGTACTAATGGTAAGTGACCTTTGTACTGTCACTTTGCTACTCTAACTATCTTTCGTTAACACTAAGGCAGGCCATAGACGAGCAGCTAGGAGCAGTCGTGTTGCAGTTTGAGTCGACCGCAACTCGAATGCTCCAAGCTGCCGCTGCTCATTCAGTTGCAACATGGACTTCGACGAGGAAACACTGCTTCTTCTATTATTGCGCAAACAAAGGCGTAGAAAACGCGTAGTACATGAGTGCATCCAACATTACAATCAAGAGAGCAGTATGGAATTTTCAATATTCGCCATTTTGCGCGACGAAACGACCGAAATGAACGAGCGAGGCGAGTCAAGTGAAGAGCGAGCCGGCCGGGAATACGTTACGCGGGGCGCGCGGAGAGAGGAAGCGGCGAGCAGTCGGAGCGGACTGCTTGAAGCGGTCTTTCAACGGCGGGCCGGGCACCTCTCCTGCCAGGCAGCACGGCGAAACTCGACTGCATTTCATGGCTGCGACCGCAAGCGAACTAATTGAGAGGTCCATCTATTGCGAACGAGAATTTTGTATTGAAACTGCAGATCGCCCAACAGCGACAGCTTGAAGTCGGCCCTGACTGCTACAAGCTGCTCGTCTATGAAGGCTCTAACTTGAATTTCTTTGATATAATATCTAAATGTTCCACGAAATATTAGTGTGGACATACCCATCCCGGTATTTTAATATCAGAACTTGAGGAAAAATTAAATAGATTCGTACGAAAACTTGTTGTAAATGTTAAGAAAAAAATATAATTGATTAGGCTGGTTCAATTATTTAATGTAATTTTCTTTACTCGATAATGATAATGAATAAAAATACAAAATATAACTAACTTTTTGGTCATAACTCTTATTAGAGGTTGTCTGAAAAAAAAATCCTAGAAAGTAATTGAATTTATTATATTTTCCGGACAAAATTTTACCATAAATCTTCACTTAGTGTTAGTAATGGGGAACAAATTGATCTTAAAATTAAAATGCGACAACCGAAGCAATAAGTCTGTCTGCTTGTATTCTCTTCTTATAACATTGCTCCTTATCTTTGTCATAATCTAACAATTAAACAATAAACAGTTTTATCTGTCTATCACTGTGTTTCTAATTAAGTACGGATTTTTTAAAAATCGTCACTACTCCGTACCATTTATCATGGCTATAGCGGTCATTCCTCTACTTACACACCATACTAATGTAGGTACTCATGTTGACGTGTATACTCGTGCCTCGTTGATCACGATACGCTGGCGATTTGATCTGAGATATTTTCGCTCATTATGGGGACCATTGGCAAATGTTGTTATCGTAAACACGTGTATATTAGTAGGGAGGTGTGAATGCTTGCTATTGCCATGCTAAATGGTACGAAGTTTAACTCGGCGGGGAGGGAAGACATCGTGAACGAAACTAGCATGCTCGAGAAATAAGGAAAAAACTGGATCCAACAATACACACTGAGCCCGCGTGTTGGATTACAGTCTGAAACTTCCCAGTGATTAACTAGGGGAGGCCTTCGCCTTGCAGCGGGACGTTATAGCCTGATACAATCATCAAGGTAAACTGTTCAACTGCCGCCTTTCTAAAAAATCAACGAAATTCTATTCCAGTATCAATCGACCAATCATCAATCCCCACCGATCAACCGTCTCGCCCCACCGGCACGGTGGTGGGGCGTAAACGGAAGCCGGAAGATGCGGAAGAGGCCATGGAAGCGGATATATTTCTGAATGCCCACGGGAAGAGAATGCGGCTGTTGGATAGACTCGCTCATCCGTTTAGACGACACGAGGCCAGTACGCCGATACCGAGACGGGCTGCTGAGGTGAGTTACTGTAGTTATAACTGTAGAGACAGTAACTGCAGTTAATGGTGGTAACTTTAGTAGCTTTGGTAACTAGTGGTAATAACTGTGTAGTAACTGTAGTTCAGTAATCTTTGCTGAACGCCCACAGCAAGAGAATGCGCCTGTTGGATAGATTCGCCCATGTAATAAATCAATTTCAGCACGGAGGTCATCATCACCACGGGGTGTTTTAGCTAGGTGTGTATCAGAAAATGTGTTTAAGGATCTTTGGATTGGGCGAATGTCCTAGTAACTGTTGTTTGTGTGGAAGATATTTGTGTCATTTTGCGCCCATAGTTACTACCGATGAGAAGATGACGGTGAGTGTTGCGAGATGGAACTATAAGTATCCAACTTTAATTATAAGTATAACATCCGACTCTATCCAATGACGTGCTGTTCGTATTGTCGACGATCCCACTCTCACGGGCGGTTTAGAATCCCTCAGCATTCGGAGAGACGTTGCGTCTCTCTGTGTGTTCTACCGCCTGTACAATGGGGAATGCTCTGAAGAATTGTTTAATATAATTCCCACCTCGGGTTTCTACAACCGCACCTCCCGTCACAGAAGTGCGGTCCATCCGCATTTCCTCGATACGGAGGTGTCGCGCACTATGCGGTCCAAAAACTATTTTATACCGCGAACCCGTAGGCTGTGGAACGAACTGCCTCAAGAGGTCTTTCCATTGAGCTACGATATGGGGTTCTTCAAGAGAGCTGTGAATAGGATTTTGCAAGGTCGGCGGCGCGCCCGCATGCCCCCTGGTGTTGCAGGTGCTCATGGGCGGCGGTAACACTTACCATCACGTGGGACCGCTTGCTCGTCCGCCCCCTAGTCTATAAAAAAAAAAAAAAAAGTAGGCATTGTATTATGAATAGATATTGGGTGAATATGTACCACGACTGCGGTGAGTGTAGCACGCATGGGACAATTATTGTGTTATATTTAAAGATATTGTTTTTGTGTGAGTGTTATTAAATATATTATCAAAAAATTGCGTAGAGGGATGTGTGACAATATTTCTGTTTCATTGGGACTGGTAAAGTTATTGTTGTATGCACAATCAACATTAGAGAAACAATAGGGGATAGCTAGAAAGCAGAATTAATACAAGCACATTTAAATAAAATGCAATTACTTAAATAATAGCTCAATAGAAGGTATTTGAGATCCGGTGACATGCTTCCTAGTCACTGCATTACTGATGGTGGTGGCTAGCTGCTCCTCTCTATTAATGTGAATGGCAGTGGAAGTCTTGATATTCCGGACCAAGACCTCATCGTTAGTTGTCCGGTAGTACTTACTATGCCTTTTGCGTTATTACAAGCTCTCTCCCGATATAGTACAATCTTTTAGCTTTGGGTGTAAGATATTATGCAATATAAATAGGGCAGCGGTTGATTCTGACACCCAAGTGGGTGGAATTGAGATTATTATCCTTATTGCCTAGGTGAAAGTCTTTGCAGACTGCAGCAAACTCGTTCTTAAATGTGAATTTATGAACTCGACTAATTGGCTGTGTGCTGGTGCATGGCCTTTTTTAGGCTTCGCTAAACGATAATCATTGCGCACGTCCGAAGGCTGTGTAGTTATTTGAAGTGTTTTATGAAGATTAATGATGTGATTTGTGACATCGCTCATTTAAAGATCGTGGAACATTTAACAGTAACGCATAAATATCCTGAACTTTGTTCACCAAAAAAACGGGATGTTATCCTGGTTGGCATCACAGTGCTTCTCGAGTGCTGCCATCTTATTGCACATTTCGCTTCGTTGGTTTGTGATAATATCTATAGATGTTATAATTTCAGCATTTGATTTCACAATATTCCCAATATAGTGCTCAATTTTCTCTAACGTAGCTGATCTTTTTTCTACTCAAAAAGTAATTATTTCATTTCTTTTTTGAAATTATTAAATGAATCATCTGACTGCTGTTCATCCGGCCTTGGTCGCTTAATTCTGCAGGCGTACGATTAAAATTGCAAGTTCACTGTCCGGATCCCACCTCCTTCCCATGGTCCTACCAACCTTGCGGTTATACGGACCTAATCTTGGGAGGTACGCGCCGTACCGCCACTACGTGGACTATATTCCGGCGCATATCAACTCTGCCTCCCTACAAGTAAATTTCTAAACCCGTGTCCCTGAGCCACTCTCCCCCTTCTGGGGCATGGACTCCACAGCCACATTTACACTCACTGTTTTTCACTGTCCGAAACCATATTTATTGGGTGAGCGAAGAAGCGACATGTTTCAAATAATCGGGCGTAATGTGGGCCTAAATGATTATAGTTGCGCTTCGGCGGCCGTCGCGCGTCTAAAGCAATTGAGCAGGGGCGTGGCCCCAAGCACGCATTATGACAGAGTAACAAAGCTAGCGGGCCGCACAAGGCGTAGGCGCAAACTTGGCTTACCAGTCAGGGTGTAAGGGTGCGGCTAACGTTCGCCTGCAATTTTACCCCCTTATATATTATAGGCTCCTGGTGGTTCACTAACACTTATTCAATTTATTATTTAAAAATAAATCACGCACCAGCAACAGAAGAATACACGTTCATACTCTAACGAGGTCCGCGGGGGAAAGGGAAAGCTTTATTACTATGTAGTTAATAATAGTTCAAAAATTATGGTGAATTAAAATTATCAAATAATCACATCAAATTCAAGCCTCTATACAAACGATATTTTCTTAGATAAGAAGTTTATGAAAATACAATTTTTGTTCCATTTTTTTTAATGGCGTAATAAACCTTTCCGTACCTTTTTAAATTAAATTTGATCTCTCCTTCCAGATCGTGGGCATAAACACAGATCTGCCATTAACCGCCCCCGTGGCCACCACATCATCCGTGGACTCCGAGGTGCTAAAATCCACCCCAATCCCCACCCCGGAAGACAAGGACCACAAGCGGTGTGTTCTTATGTAAGTACTGTAGGTAATGTTGAGTGGAGTTCTTTGAATGTATTCTATTTCTATAGATTTGTAAGCTCATTGTCATATTATGTCATGATCTTTGCCATAGATAAAAAAACATTTTAATATCCATAGACTCCAAAAACTATATTTAAAGTTGTATTAAGTGTATTAAACATAACGTGATTTTTTTATATAGATATAAAAAATGAGTTATCTTAGACTATAGAACGAAAAAATTGATAAAAAATACTTACAATTTTAAATGAAAAATGTATTAAAATACGACCGATTCTTTCAGTCTTAAATCAATCCACCTATCCACCCTTCTTTTAGTCTTATTACGTATCCACCCTTCCATGTATGTATGACAACATCTAAATAAAATTGTTGAATTTGTTGAAATTAATGTATAAACTATGGGATTACTTAACAGGAACTGATTTGTTAATCCTTTTCATATATAGCAATGGTGCAATTAGCACATTCTTCCGGTGCCAAGTTTTCTTCCTAATAAATAATTTGAAAGTCTAAAACGTATCCTGTCAATGTCCAGTCCCGCCGTAGTAAGTCAGGAGTCGCTCAGTGAAGCGCTCAGTTTACCGAGGACGGAAGAAGCACACTACAAATTCAGTCCCATGTTTCTATTTGATTATCACAAACACTGAAGTTTAATAAACTATCAGTATTAAACCACAAAACATACATACAATAAATAATTTTTATATTAAATTAAACAAAAACTTAACCTTTTAATTTTAGGAAATAAAAATAACTGCTTTGGAATAACGTAAAAACTTCAAAAACCCGCTGTAAAGTTTAAAATAACCGCGCATGAAGTCTACATTTAAATATCCAATTTGTTTCTGTTTCATACTAGTTATAGGACTGTATTCACATCGTTTTTTCCGATTTAAAGTTGTGTAATAAGCCATTTAAAAAAAAACAGTTTTAAAACCGTACGAAAGCAGCACCAGCTGGTTTTCTTTCTTTCATTTTTCCGTTCTAAACTCAATCTGAGTATAAGAACTCCACTCCACATAGAAAATATAGTAGTTTTAAAAGTGAGATGTATAGTTTAACTAGATGTAATGTCTAAAGACAAATAAATTAAACTAAGCATTTATACAATACTTGTATATATAATTATGTTTCAAATACTTGTCTACATTAAACGCACTAAAATTAAATATATTTGAATAACTATTCATAGTAAAATACACGGCAAAAATGAAACATTTACATTATTCTCTTATAACAAAGTTGTTGGTTTTCACAAAAGAAATTCTGTGTTAAAAGGGTGTGCATGTATTATTTAAACCCTTGATATCCCGTCACAACATTTTAAGAATTGACAAATTGCACAGCGGTTAATTTATAATAGCTCCGGCTAAGTCTTAGATCAGAAATGGCTAAGTAACGTCTTATCTGCACCTAAGCGTGTTAAGAACGTTTATGAGTGTTCTTCATACAACGTGTTATCGAAATAACGCAAAATCTGAAATATGTCACCTAATTTAGAATACATAAAACCATTCTAGCGAAAAATAAAGTTATTTTAGGCAATAAGTCAACGGTTACATAACTACAAGTTGTTCTGTCTAAAACGTTCGTAGCGCTCATTACTCAGTGACCGGCGCGGCGTGGGTGTAGAATAAAAGATACTTAGAAATTAACAATAAGATATGAAAAAAAAACTGTTGTGACAACTAGTTCTGTCTTAAACTTAGATCGTGTAATATTTATTTATTTTACCCACATGAATGATCGCGAATTTCGCTTTCAACATAATATTTAGTGTGTCTATTGTATACATTTTTTTTTTCATCTAAAGCGAGATGATTTTTAGTTTAATTTAGATTGTTCATACAAGATTTAATATTGACGTCGAAAATAATATTTATAGATTTAGTTGTTAATTAAAATATTTAATACGTACAATATGCAATAATGCATATATATATATAGCTTCAATTGAACTTCGAATCTATATAAATGAAAATGTAAACTTTCGTTTGTTCAAAATGTTAAATCTCCGAAAGTTCTTCACCGATTGCTTTGAAATTATGACACAACGTTGCATTCGAATACGCGCGTGTTTTTATATATCCATCACGGGATAAAAACATGCTTTTTACTCAAAAACTGGGTAAGCGCCATCTGTTGGGCAGCCACAGCAACGCGTGGCCGGGCACAGCTAGTTTACAATAAAATTAAATTTACTGCTAAATTGTCTCTGTTATAGGTTTAGTATATTTGTAAATTGATAGTTGTTTTAGTTTTAATTTACAATTAAACTAATGTTTCTACTAAAAATGTTTCGTAGTAAGTTTATCATTCAATAATTGAACTAGTGGGAATATTTTTTCCACTAGTTCAATTGAAGCTGTTGAATCAACTGTTTCAATCACTGAATTCAAATACGGGTATGTTACTAGTTCAATCTAATAAAATTTAAAGTAGCGGTTAAAAGTAAAACCGAGTTTTTATTATACTCACCCAGACAATATATATTTTTTTAAATATCAATAATTATTCTGGGTTTTAGTATAAGAAAAAGTAGTTTTAGCTATACCCGCTATTTTAAATTTTGTTTAATCAAATTAAAGAGGCCACCCATTTTATCTATTCCCAGTAGTTCAAACGGCTTCAATTGTACTAGTAGGAAAAAATATTCCCACCAGTTCAATGATTCAACTGATCAATTGTACCAGTGGGAATATAAGAAATTTAGTTTATTAGTAAATTTGTATTTATTTATCTACAAACTAACTATAATTAAACTAACCCTCCCACTAGTTCAATAGAAAAATTAGTTTATTTGTAAATTAGTATCCATTCAGACTGAACTAAACTGTCTACTTATAGTCTAATGTTCACTATAGAAATTTACAAATTTATATTCGTTTTATTTGTAAGTTACAAATAAACTAAATTTTCTATTAAATTGTTTCGTAGTAAATCTAAACAGTTTTTATATTTAAGATCTATTTATTGTACGTATTAAGTATTTTAAACGGTATAGTATTTTACGTTTCATCGGTATTTTAAATATACGACATATATTTTCCTTATGTTGCCACGTATTATAGTGTTATAAACTAGTTTATATATTATGTTGTAACTGATAATGTAATGAAGCTCGAATCCGTGAATTCTCGGAAAACACTTGATGTTTTGCAAATAAATATACATTTTTTAGTCTGACAAATACAGCTTCTGAAAGGCGCATAAATTAAGAAAAAAACATATTGTATATTAATAATCTTTATTATTTTCACAAAGAAATTACAGAGCTGTGTGTAGAGCTACAAAAACAGAAAACAATAGGCCGTCTTATTGCATTTATACAATCAGACAACTTAGTAATTACTTTCAGGCAACCTGTGTAAGATAAAGTGTAATTGCGGGCATTACACGCGTCAGAATGGACGAATGTACGATATTTATTTTCAAAAAAGTTGTTATGTCAACACAAAGGCGGGTCTCCGATGTTTTGGCTGTCATGAAAAAAAGGAGGGTTTTCATGGCGGGAAACAAGATTATAAAATGTGATTGTGGGGCAGACCGTTTTGTACCTAATTTGTATATCAGTGGATCCCTACGACAGGCAAATGTAATTTGGAAAAGTAGATTTATCACAAATGATATTAATGTTCCCTTTTGTGTTTCAATCCTCCCTTTGAATTAATATTTTTATTTTTTTTTGCAAATAAATTCAGTTTTTTAATCTTAAAACTCAAAGTCAAAAATATTGATGTAGTTTATATATATATATATATATATATTGTCGGGAATGTTAGTTATATACATATATCTAGCTGTCTCGGCACGCGTTGCATTCCCGACAATTTTTTTGCACATAACATATACATAATATATAGCCATAATGTCCATCTGGAATAATGTACCTTTCAAATGATAAAACGAGTTTTTCAAATAGGTGCAGTGGTTCCGGAGATTACCCTCCGCATACACACAAATTCACAATATTCGCACTCTCTATTATATTAGTATAGATTAAAATAATTTTCTATAAAAAAATGTTTTATATTCCACCCGAAATGCTTTGATTTGTGTGTATCCATTATGACAACTAAAACGTTATCACAAAAATATACTTTTACAGAACAAACACATAACATTTATATGTCAATGGACTCAAAATCATTAGCAGAATTCACAGTTTCAAGCCTCGAGAATTTTTTATTGTTTACATTCTGTATGTTAAGTGATCATTTGATCAAGAAGTTTTTTTGTTTACATATATGAAATAATATGAGTTGTAAGGTCCGATTCAATCATGATTTTGGAAAAGAGGCTTCTGAGCGATTTCTAGTATGTTTTTGATTATAGTTATATAACATCTAATCGATTTTGTCTATTCCGGAAATAGGGACTCATTTTTTTTCGATAATCAATATGATTAATCTCGACTCAAGAGATCCAATATATGTTTTTTTTTTATATATATAAATTATGTATAAGACGAGCAGACAATCCAATTTGTGTATACATGCTAACATTAGCAAAAAATGACAAACGTTGACACGCTCTCGGATAAACCGCTTACGTTCTTAGACCTAGGATTGCGGAAAGAGTGGGTAGGCGCTTCCGAGGACGTGTCAACTTTGTCATTTTTTTGACTCATAAAGTGAATGTTGCAGGGCGGACAGTGTTAACACTTGAGCCTGTGGACTGTCTGCTCCTTCACTTTCTTTCTACAAAAATTGCCATGTTTATCTGTGACTATCAACTTCTCGTCTCCTTGTCACTCAACTGAAAAATCTGACTCCATCACTGTCACGCTGAGAAGTGGACACATCAAAATGTTTAAAATCCTGTATAAATTTAATAATTGCTTAAAGTTATTTCTCAAATCAAATTTCAAAACCTAATTCCTAAGAAATAGACCAAAAGATTTTAAGTAGTCATTAAATTTCTAGTATTTATGACTGACGTCGTCTTTATCATCTTATCTTTTATTTTATCTTTGGTGTAAATATGATTATTGATTGTTTACTCTTAATATTAAAAAATCAATATTAATAGCATACCACTGCCAACGCTCATTCAAAGCCTTCGGTTGAAGACCAAATCATGTTACAAAATGTATTTTTCTAGAATTCGTAAGAATAAATCGAAATATGACATTTGCGTTTTCATTTTAACATTTGTAACATAGGCTATAGAAACCTCTGCCTTTCTCTTTGGCAATAAGGCGACACCGCGACCCATAAAATGGCGGCAATTCGCAATATACAAAATGGCTGCTATCAATATTAAATCAAAGGTTTTTGGACTATTTGACTTAATTATTTCAATTTTTGGTCCATTTTATGTTACATGCATTTATAGATTTAAGTAAGTAAGACGTAAAGTACAAATGATGCACATTCATTATGTTGTTAACATGCACATTTTGAGACATATATTCGTTCAACATGAAACCTGTTAGGTTGCCGCAATTTAAAGGTTAACAGACATTTAATTTAGGTGCAATAATTAATTAAATAACATAGCTAATATTAATTGATTTTAACAATTAAAATTGTCATTCCGATAATTATAATGTGCACACCGATCAGGAATGAAATCTATGGTCTCGGGCTTCCAATACAGCCTGTAAAACGTAAAATCAATCAAAATTGGTGTTTAAATCAAATACTTTAACCGTCGAAATCAACTGCATACATATTCTAAATCACCAATTAACATAAGGCTCATTATATTCGTATCTAGAGAACCGACCAGTTCAATTAGTAGGGAGAGCCTACTAATTGAAACCCTGTTCCATTTGACAAGACACGATCTAAGGTCGTGCTTAGATTCCTCTCTTCCGGGCCTAAGACTTACAAATAAAAAGCTTTGACTAGAACGCTCGGGATCTTTTCTCGCTCGAATCCTCAGCGCAAGTGAGTGGTTTGTGTGATAAAAAGTGCTGAATTATAAAAAGTCTTAGAACAAATGCTGTTAGATTTCACGAAAGAAGAGGGCGCAGGTGTTTTTTATTTAACCTTGTAGATCTAACAAATACTTCAATAGGAATATGGCAACACTACCAATAATTTAAAAGACATGATTCTGTGTCAGTTTGTGACAATATTTCATCAATTAAGTTTTATGACAATAGTTATTTAGCCATGACAATACATAATTCTGAAACCACCGATATTAAAATGCCATACTGAAAACAATAGATTTTTGATAGATTGCTACGTTTATAAAAATTATACTAAATGAAGTACAGCGCAGAATAGGTATAGTTAAATGATGTTGCCGTGGAAAATGTGTTTTTATTATAGTTCGTATACACTTGCGACAAAAAGTCGCCGACACGACTGGCGATGTCTACAGACTAGATTTTCTGTAGAGGCAGTTTTCTGTAGGTATCGTGTACACGTGAAAGTTGTAATAGTAATTCATGAATCACGAAGACTTACGATAGTATAGTCCGTTCCAATTCAATTTGCCGAAAACAAATCCCAAATCAATGAAATATCTCAACGTTTAGCCTTGAATTTGGGCCACGCTTGCAGTCTCGATAAATCAAATTATGAATATTTAAACAATTATCACCTTGTGGCGTGCCAGGCTATCTCAGATGACATGTTAGCAAGAATTATTAGATTCAAATAATGACTATTGAAAATTAATACTTTATAACAATTTGTACTTTTTAGCAAAGTTATTTGTACAAGTCGCTACAAGTTCGAATCCCTTTATTATTCTCAACGACATTGTGAAAAAAGTACTGCCAACATCTTATAACAAACTTTGGCAACTTAAAGACAGCGTGCGGACAAACGTATAGTCCAAAGAGGATATAAACACTCCGTTTTAGTATAGACCGCTGATGGCATTCACTAGCGCTGACTTAGATGCAGCGGCGCTAGGAGGAGCTACGGTATGTGCTTCATATTGCCGGTTTATAACCTCGCTATTTAATTTAAGGCCATGTCAGTTAAGTCAGATGTCGTGTTTGTTTACAATTTGGATTAATGGGATTGGGACGAGGTATAAACAGTCGCATCACGACTGTATTGGCCGATTATTAAGACTGTTTGAATGCTGAGTCGGTACATTTAGTCGTAAATGTGAACAGTATCAAAATATCGTCGGCTATAATGTCGATTGGCGGAAACGCACCATTGTAAAATCATTTACGATTATTTGTGTAAAAATTATGAACCTTAGGTTCATGATCACAACTCTAGATTAGATGAACGCGATAACTATTCCCAGAATTGCTACCAATTAACATTCACATTCACTGCTAGTAAGAATATTGAAACTTTTTTTCCACGTTATATTATCAGTAAGGATACTGGGAACGTATTGTTTCTACATGTGGATGCTTTTTCCTAATTTAATTACCAGTGGACTTTTTGGCGGGAACTCTTTAGTTTTTGTTTGATTGTTGTAAAAATTGTGTATTAGGCGTTTTGTGGTTTAATAATGATAGTTTATTAAACTTCAGTGTTTTTCGTGCGTGCTGTTTGTCATAAATCTCATAATCGAATAAAATCGGTGGACTGCGTTTTTCGTGTGCTTCCAAGGAGTCCTCTTCTGTCCTCAGTAAGCCTACTATCGCTTTACTGAGAGACTCCTGACACTCCGACGGGACTGGACATTGACAGGATACATTTTGAACTTTGTAATTGTTTATTTCGAAAATAACTTGACACTGGCGGAATGTGCTAATTGCACCATTGCCATTTATGATGAAAAAAGTACCAGTAACAATATTCTTTCAATAACGAACTACCTCAAGAGGTCTTTCCATTAAACTGTATGGGGGTTCTTCAAGAAAGCTTTTAATAGAATTTTGCAAGGTCGGCGGCGCACCCGCATGCCCCCTGGTGTTGCAGGTGTCCATCGGCGGCGGTAACACTTACCATCACGTGGGACCGCTTGCTCGTCCGCCCACTTGTCTATAAAAAAAAATTACTTACAATTTCTAGTCGGATTTTTTATTCCAGTCAGGGATTTGACATTTAGAATTTTCAATAAAATCTCATCTCCGTACAAATTTCACTCCGTTTGACAGTTCTACATGTACGAATAAGAACCCCACTATAATGTGTCAATCTACTGTGGCTAGAGAAATAGGTAATATGAGTTTTCACGTTGAAATGAAAACAATGGTATTTTTAATCCATCATATCGGAGAAGTATAATGCACTTAAATGTTCTCTATGTTCCACTGTATCGAAACGGCCTCGTCGACGACTACGCTCGCTAGCGCACAGAGTACACGACTACATCTGTTTGACTATATGAACTTACTTTCCATTCATTTTTGGATAGATTTGCATTAACAAGTAATTGTTGAAACCCCCCATCTTCCTGGTAGATGAATTAAGAATAAACAACATCCCAATATTCACTAACAGCAATGTAGAAACTTACTAAAGCGCGCGCCACGAGTAGGAAAAATTTCGGTCATTGACATGAGATCGGCCAAGACTGCACTGAACAGAGATTTGTAACGTACTTTTCTAAACCTTATATTGAACATTGAACCTTAATATGAGGGACTTAGTAAATTGGTCGGTGAACGACGATTTTATACAAATCTACTTACTGTCCAGTCTGGCTGACCTCATGTCAATGACCGCAATTCTTCATGCTCGTGGCGCGTGCTTTAGTAGTAATGTAGAAACTATATGTTGCCAGTATTGTTACTGGTCGTAATAATTGGTAGTAACGCTGGGAATAACCCATTGTGGCAATAATATTTCATTGTTTTTAATTTGTCAGTATCAAATAAACGTCGACAACGTAATATACTCGTCACAGACGTAATATACACGTCACAGGCGTAATATACTCGTCACAGGCGTAATATACACGTCACAGGCGTAATATACTCGTCACAGACGTAATATACACGTCACAGGCGTAATATACACGTCACAGGCGTAATATACTCGTCACAGACGTAATATACACGTCACAGGCGTAATATACTCGTCACAGGCGTAATATACACGTCACAGGCGTAATATACACGTCACAGGCGTACGTATCAAACATGACAGTATTATAATATGTTAATAACAGCAAATTTAATAATGAAATATAGCGGTTTAACAATTATTTCTTGCTATCAAAAGATATCACTTTATTTTTAATTATTACCAAATAATAAAGTAATAATTACATCATTAAAGTTTAAATATCAAGTAGATATTAAATAGTGTTTATATGATAATAAATATATTAATAAATACTCATCATTGCATGTGTATTTGTTATTTACTGAATCATAAAAAAATGTATTATGAATTTTAATATATTCGTATGGATAAGAATAGGTATTTCTGTATTTTTCTATATAAAGAGCAGCGAAACTAATCGGAGAAATACAATTTGAATGAATGCAAATAACCGTATCTCAGAAATTAATGTTAAGGCTTCGCCACACAGATTGCCATATGATTGATTTTAGGACAGTGTGGGAGTAATGTGTGGATGGATACATAAAAAGAATACAGGTTAACTGTCAGGCAATTGGCAACAGAGTCAAAAATATTTGTATCATTAAAATGTTATGTTCGCTAATAAAATAATATAGTCGAACGCTTAGAATCCGAGTTGACTTGCACTGGGATCAATTTATTTACTTTACTGCAACGTAGCTAGACTGTTTGCTAGACTTAGGGCCTTTATCGCCACCTTCTGATAATCTAAATAGGATGATGGGTCTCCTCCTGATAAAGTAATTGTTAACCATCTGATAGGTAAATTATCTGCCAATTATATCTAGCTGAAAATGATTTCTGATACCTCCTGATATTTTATCAGCAGGTGGTGAGAAAGGCCCTTTACGTGTTTTATGCAAATAAAGAATAATTCAAATTTGATTCGGCGGATTTTTGCTTGATTTTTTTGTGAACAAAACAAAAAACAAAAAATAACATAACATAACCAAAAAAAAAATCTTTATTCAAAAGTTTTTTTTTAATAGTTGATAAATATTTTTTCTTACGTATAATTTGCTGAATACAAAGCACGAGAAATTGAATTCTCGCAGAAAATACGTAACATTTCATGGCAAATCAACTCCGTTATGAGCAGAATATGGCATCAACATTATTGTACAGCCTTCTAAAACTGTTTGCTATTTTCTCGCGCTTAGTTTCGTTGGATGCAGGCCCTAATGAGGGTTAATATTTTGGTTTAATAATTTGGTGCATAAATGGACATTTGTGGAATAGAATATGATTTAGGTAATTACAATATGGTCTATATTTTTATAAGAAATCGATTAAGACACTATATCAATCGTAGCTAACTATTTTTATCATTCGTCCAAATTTGATTTATTTGTGTGTTGAATTATTATTTCAATTATATCAATGATTATTTTATTTTACGTAAGCTTAATGTAGTTTAGTTTAATAATAATGTAAGAGTAGAAATTATAATTTAGTTATAGCTTCTTTTGTTAATAAATCATTGTAATCCATACATTGTTTTATTTTTATCGTTATAACTTTCAGAATAAGCTACTGGCGCGGACAGGATCCACAGAATTAGTACATCCAGAATTAGTTTCAAGAAATCAGAATTAGTGATACCGCTTTTCAAAGTGTTGTGAAATGTTATTAAACTGCTGCAGTTTCTGACCGAAACGTACAATATAAAACTAAGTAATAATAATACTAATAATATTGAACTAATATAAAATAGTATATTTGCCGTATATTAACAAAATACAATGGTACAATTTTGGTACATGTCCGTCAATATAAATATCTGGGCAAGGTTAAATGTTAAATAAAATTTAGGTTCAATAAATATGACAAGGGTGACCACATGCTAGAAATTAAATGCAAATCATCGTTCAAACAAAATACAGAGATAGATAATTTCTTGTGACAAAAGTGATTCACATGAGTGATACAAGAGGCAAATGAAATGTTACTACGAGTATTACGAAAAGTGAGTAATAAAAACTACGCTTTTAAGAGCCTTTGATTTAATTTTATTTGTCAATTATTAAAATTGTTTCGGTTTATTTAATAAAAAAAATAGTTTTGCTTATTTCTAATTCAGTTTTTTTTAGAAGAAAGTACTGCAAGTAGAAGAAACAAAATTGAGATGTAAACGTAACAGTCACTGATTTCGAAATAGTTCGTTAGAATACAAAAAAAGTAAATCTTGACAATAAATTGATTGTGGCATTCTAGGATGACGCTCACTCGAGACGGTTTTCGGTCTGTGGCATCAAAATTGATTAGATAGGTATTTATTTAAAAAAAAAACCGTGTCTCCTATCATCTATAATAGTTACATCACTGCCAGTTCTGTAAGATGTCTCATTCGCGAGTCATTTGATTTTGTGGAAATAAAATTATTTGTGACGTAGGTAAGTAGTTTTAGTTTATAAAATAAAATATTTTTTTTATTACTTTATCTTAATAATGAGATTTTATAGCTTTGAATCAAATAAATTTTGAGCTAGAACCCATCGATTTGAGAATACATACTAGATATGTTATACAAGCACTAGTGCTTGCCAGCACAGCGTTACACTCTAATAGTGTTCCATGTTCACTAGCTCTCGAGTTATTTAATTCATATATGTTCTGAAAATAGTACATTCTTATTACGTAGTACTTACTTAAGCTTCAATTTTGACATTTCAACGAACCCCTCATCATCTGCTTCACCCCCTCCCACCCCCATAGAAATTGCCAACCCAGTTTCTTTGTTAGTCTATTTCCATATTGATGTTAGAACTAGGGAATGCAATACCAGAATACCGGGATCCCGAAATGCCGCGATCACGCATGCAATATGCAGGACTAATCTCGCTCGTAAATTGAGCGGGATTGAGGAGAAACGAAGTTCATGCGTGTTACTCTGCTCGCGGGCACGCGCGACTTAATGAAGCAGCATCAGCAGCACCAAAGTCACTTCAAGACGAACTCGAACTGACCTTGACCAGTTTGAAAACTTCTGGAACACCCCAACCTAGCAATGCAATAGCATCTGGCAATAGCAATCTTGAGGTTTTGATAAGGAAGGAAATGAATTATTTTGATTCGGGTGGATTAAAAGGTACATACCACCAATTTGCCTTTAACTCATTAATGGCGGTTGTTCCTACTAGCGTAGAAGCAGAACGAGCCTTTTCTGCTGGTGGCTACCTAGTCTGCAAGGTCAGGAGCCGTTTAGCCGATGAAACAATTAACACTTTAACTTTTTGCGCAGTTATTTTCAAAATAATATTTAATTCTCTTGTAATGTTTAATTTCATATAATAATAATGTTTAATTCTCTTTGAAAAATATTAATAAAGAATTTGTTACTTAAAATTTGTTTAATTTCAGTTGAAACCCTTCAAATGTGGTACTAATTTATGATTTATTTCCGAAGTCTTACAGCCACCTGCGGGATCCCGCAAATACCTGGATCCGCGGGATTGAGAATGTTCAGTCCCACAAATACCGGGATTGAAATTATCTTACGGGATTGCATTCCCTATTTAGAACCGAACCAATCTTAACCGAACTCAATAAGTCTATGCGGAAAATAATATCCTTTTTGTTAGACCTTTGAAGATTTATTAATAACTAGCTGTTGCCCGCGTCTTCGTTCGCGTAGTCTTCAATTTATCGCGCGCCACCTGTCGTAAAATGGTTGTACTAATTCAGAAACGTTCGCGGGCGCGCGCGCAACAACACGCCAAAGTTTCATCGCAATCGGATGAACGATATAGGAACGCATACGGGACAAACAAAGAAACATTCATTTTTATAAGTATACCTATGTATTATAGATTGATTTGGAGAGAGGGTTAGGAAATTGGGAGGGATAGGATACTAGGTATAGCCCATTGGAATTCAATAGTTGTTAAAATCTCAATTTTAGATGGCTTAGGTATATTTAAACGAGCAGAAAAAATCACTATTTTTGAATAACTGAAATAAACAATTTTTAATTATTAAGAATGTCAACACCAAAAATATTAGGTCTGTGATCAACACAATGTCGACGGTGTCCCAATTCGCGGAACTCTTATGTCTTATTGTCACCAGAGAACATATAACTAACCATAAGAATAGATAATAATACAAGTTTATTTATTATTCGTATCACCTAGCTTTAAATTTACCTAGGTACCTTTAAATTTGCTGCCGCTCACTATTTCTGCTGCTTATTTAATTATTACCTATTTTTTAAAAAACTCGATTTATTATATTACCCTTTACCTCTCAACAACAGATTTATAAATATTTTTTTTGTACATAGAGTACTGTTTTCGGGAAATGGATAGCGATTTTAACCTATGCGACAGCTAAGCGAAGCCAGGGTGGAACGTTATTACAGTGACTAGGCTCTTTTATTGTCCACTGCTGGGCACTAGCCTTCCCATTCACATTGTACCGTGCACTAGATATGTAAGGCCATAAAATGCGACGCTGTCCAACCGGATTGGCGTGACTCAATTCTTCTGTACCTACTAGCGGTGTTGTTATACCTTTTAGTAAATTCTCCTAAGCCTTCTTCTAAAATTCTAAAGCCAGCCGACTCCATACAACGGGTATATCCCCAAAATGTTTTAAGACCATACGAGACAATGTAGGTAGATGAGGAGACTCGTGTCCAGTAGCGATAAAAGGGCTGGTTATGGTCCTGTTAAAGTTCCTATTATTATATGAAGGTTAGTTCTGCTTGATTGGGGGAGGTATACCTACAAGTTAACTAAAACTTCTTGTGTCGGTACTTACCTACTAAATATGCTTAGTCACTGATCGGTCAATACAACGAAATTAATTCTTCAATATAATGGGTGGTCTAGAAAGCTAGACCAAACAAAAACTGTCAAAGAGTGTTAGGTAATGGAGTACATATTGATAAAAAGCTGAATAGGTTCATAACAGATCGCCGCTTTTATCAATTCGCTCCGGACATTTAACTTGACATAGACCTTTCAAACAAATAGAACTGTCATGTAATTTTATTTAGAAAGTAGGTGGCAGACGAGTACACACTTTTCGTGGTGGTAAGTAGACACTGGTTTAATATTTATATCCTTAGGTAATTTAGTTATCGTAGAATGTTTATTAACGATTGCAGATAGCGTATACATTAACTGCTCAGCTGTACTATTTGCATCCGAAAACATCATTAGGGGAGAGTTGGATATTGCCGAGCTCTTAAAGAAATATGCCTATATTTTAATAGATACATGTTTAACATAAAAAAAAACAAAATCCATATTGTTAAAAAGAGAATTTATTTGGCCACAAGCTATAGTTATCAAAATTATGGAAATCTAAAAATAAAAAATATTAGGAACAAAAATGCAAAACTTGGCAAAACGAGAAATTATCAGACCTGTATGATAATACCGTGCTTGACATGTGTGGAGGCACCCTGAGGTCGGCAATAAAGGTATTGCTTCCAATTTAATTTAAAATTATTTGTATCAAAATGGAATTTTAAGATTAAAACTAAGTTTATGGTAAAAACAACACAATTCCCGAGATGCAACCGCAGAGCCGTACGCCAATTTTTGTAAATCCTGTTGGGTAATTGCATAAAATGCTTTAGTCAATAGAGTAACATGCTCACATAGATCATTTTCTTGTTCTCTTGTTTTTCTCCAGCAAAAAAGAATAACGCGCATAATTGTGCAACTGTTACTTTGTATTCAAAACGAGAAAAATCTTCAAATTTGAATGTGAATATTAAGAAAGTGTTTGTATACCATTCATTAATATTTTATCAACGACAAACATATCAAACAATAAAGATTTGCATAAATAAATTATACCTTATGTTGTAATGAAAGTACCTACATCAAAAATTACAACAAAAGCGCGGCAAACATTTTGACCTACACCCACCCTCACATGGTTGTTCGCAGCGCACCAAATTATTACTACCGGTTGGAGACACGTGAGCTGGTAAACTACCCTGTACCGGTTAATGTAAGATATTTACTTGAATTTCTATCACTATTACCAGATTCGATGTCAATATTAATAACACCCATAGTTGTTATGTTCTTAATAAAAGATAAAAGTTACTACGACATTGTTTAAATTATATAGAGAATCATCTGTGTTTACATAAGATGGGGAACGATGGATTGCAAATAACTTAATAATTAACTGCACCGCCACGTCTATAATTTTGAAAGCTATAGAAAACGCGCCAAATAGAAACATTACAAGAAAAGTGGTTCAAGGTGTATGAACACATAACGTTTAACAAATATTTTCTTTCATTATTTAATTTCAACCTAAACGCAGGCTATTGAGACAGCGTCTGACGGACACAATGAACTAGAGCTTTGAAAATGATTGCTGTGTGCTTCTGTATCATTGGTACTTTATATATTTTGTTTTTAGCAAACACTATTCAAAAAGTAATTCATATGCAGACACGGTTTTGTTACGAGTTTATTATATGAATTAGCGGTAGCAGCGACTTCGTTCGCGTGAACTTTAGTGATTCCCGTGGGAATTCTGTAACGGATCGGGATAAAATGTACCCTAAATGTTAAACCAAGTCATAAGCTATAACCGTGCTAAGTTTCATTATATTCTGTCCAGTGGTTTTTGCACGATGCCCGGTCAGACCGACAGACAAACAAAAACTCCAAAAATTGTTGTTTCTGACTCTACGTACTTTATATATTACAATCACTTTTTCAAAAAATAATTAAAACACATACACGGTTTTGTTACGATTTTATTATATGATGGACTGATGTTGGCATGTATCACGGATGTCTATGGACAACAGTGTTCACTTACCATCGGGTGGGCTGTATGCTCGTCTCCCGCCTTTTTCTATAAAATAAATAAAATGATATGAATAGGTAATAATTAATTAATTCTATAGTTAGTTACTTCAAACGAAAATTCGTGCTTAAGTACAAAGTTAATAATAATAAAAATAGAGTTAGTTACCTCTAAGCTAACACCGCTCTTCATAAGTGGAGAAGTTCATTTTATATTGCATACTGACTAGGTTTTAAGGTGTGAGCTACCACGAAGTAAGTCATAGACAAACAACAAAATATACTTTCAAATAGTGACGTGTGCCTATGTAACCGTCACGGTCGGTTAGTTTGGTTAACCGACAGACAAAACGAATAGTTATGCTATTTTGACGCGATGAACGGAGAAACTGCATACTCAGTTAGATGAATTTACACCACACGATTTTGTTGCGACGATAAACGAACGATTTTGTATTCGATTTTGTCGCGGCTCCACATCGCCGCTTCAACATTTTTTATTTTTTTATTATATAACTACCGTCACAAAGTATGGGTAACCTGCCGTTTTTGGTGCTTACCTACTTGTTTTACATATAAAATTCAGTCAATCAAAATCTTGAGCCGAGACGCATTAACATTGTATCCAGTAATAAAAACCAGTCAATACAAGCAAACCTTTCGGGTTTTATTTCGCCAAAGGAGTAAAACTCGCAGTGTCTCCAAGCGTAGACAGATTTTTTTATGAAAGAAAGTGACAGACGAGTGTAGACGATCCACCTGGATGTAAATGGATACTGTTACCCATTAACATCCGAGATACATGTTAACATCAGAAAGATGTCCCCGATAGGAGTGCCACTCCCCGTTACCGTCGTCGTCGTCGTCCTCGGCACGTCCTAGACGATCCCGACGACCGAATTACTGCTGTCAATGCGATTCTTTCACTACACTCACAGCCTACACATATACACCGTCCCCGCCGGCGGAGACGAGGACATTCCCCTTGCTACACCGCGAACGCACACCGGCCTTTAGCCAACACTTTTACCAGGTATCGGCACGTGCTTGAGCTTTTCTCACCGACTCGCAATTACCCGGTACCCTCCCAAAGTACCGCCCTAAACCGAGATCCGTTCCTTCTGCTGGTCTACCGGCGGGGGAGGTCTTAGGCTCGTTACTGCACACACTTTTTGCTCCTGGGTGAGCGCCTTCTGCGCTCGCCCTAAACCGTTCATGTCCGGTTACTATTGAAAGGCCATTAGGGCCACAAGAATTTAGCCATTCCGAAAAAATAAAAAAATGTTAACATCAGACCAGAATGACAAACGTTGGCACGCTCTCGAATGCGCTGCCTGCCTTTGGAGATTTAAGAATTGATTTGGATTTGCGAAATTATCGTGTTATCAACTCTCAGTACTGGTTTGTTATGAACCATGCCAGAATATGCGTAACTTAGTATAATATGTAAACTAGCTTAAATAAACTTCACATACTAATTAGGTCTACTTTGGTTGTTTGACGAATTCCTTCGGTTCGGATTCATAGCTTACAGAATTAGCAAGTTGAAGTGGCAATGGGTAGGTCATATTTGCTGCAGGAGCGACAACGTAGATAGGCGTAGATGAGTTTTTGATTCCATACCATGTCCTGAAAAGCGAAACGTGGAAGGCCCTCCGACCATGTGGACTGATGACTTAAAGATAAGCTGGTGGTATGATATAGTAAGTAGGGACGGTCGTACAGGCTTGGAAAGGACCGTTGGAAGCGTTGGAAGGAATGCTTCCAAGCGTTCATTCCAAGCAGGACAAAGGAACCTTTGTCTTGCATTGGTATAGCTACTTATTAAAAAATATAAATTATTTACTGACACCACCATCTTGTAATTTTCGTGGTCGTTTCATTCAATAAGAACAATTTCTCTTTTCATGTAGTAACTTAGTATTACTTCATATTATAAATCACTCGTTCCAAATAAAATTTTAAACAAAGTTATACCTAAGTTATTTTTTGCTTTCTGATGTCATCACACCGTGACATCAGAAACTGAGCCTTGGCGAATTAATGAGGCAATACTAAAACGGAATTCATTTATATTTATATATTAAACAGGTCATAAATGCCTATGTTTACATTTTTATTTTACTACACGGTTTGGTTTCGTGACCACTACAGGTGAGAACCTAACGGAAATATCGAATAAAGTAAATAGGAATTGTTTAAGACCCGTGTAATATACAGGTTTATATATTTATCTTTGTGTATGTCTCTGGACCCACGACACGGGGAATCCTAGTGTGGGCCATTAAGTGTGGTGTTATTGTTATTATTATTAAATAAAAATAAAAATACCTGCACCCTCTTAACACTGCACTTGATTCGTGGAAATTAATTTTGTTTTACGACTTTTAAAATTGAGTTTTACCACTTTTAAAATAGATAGTTATTAATATATTTGTTTCTTTACTTATAAACGTCGATTATTTTTTGGATTTGTTATTAAGTTTACACTCATAATTCTGAATCTACTTCTTTTTCGCGGTTCAACGTAACGTAACAAGTCCTTAGGAAGATTCGGGTAGGTATAGTCTACTACAAATTAGTTGGATTGTTGGAATTTGGATTGTTGTTACTAATTAGTCACTTAACTGTAAAATATAATAAGTAGGTAAATAATAAAAATAATTATCCGTAGTAAAAAGAAACGAAGAACCGATGGCCGATGGGGCAGAAGGGTTCTCGAATGGAGACCACGTACCGGCGGACGAAGCCGAGGACGTCCATCTGCTAGATGGACAGACGACCTCATAACGGTTGCGGACACCCGCTGGATGCAGGTCGCTGCCGATAGGTCTAAATGGCGGACAATGGGGGAGGCCTATGTCCAGCAGTGGACGTCCAAGGGCTGAAAAAGAAGCAGAAGAAGAAGTAAAAAGAAAAAAAAATCCATTGAAAAATTGAAAAAATTAAATTGAAAAAAAAAAAATAGTAATTGAAAAAAAGTTCTTCTTTTTCCCATTTTACCATAGGTTTACCATCCCTGTTCCCGGGGATCAGGGAAACAGTTTGCGATCACAATTATTTTTTAAGTTTAATAAGCACGTTTAGTGTTTTTATCACGTCCTGGGAGATTATGTTTAACATTGCAGGGATTAGAAATTGTGTAGTATGTCTACCGTAGAAGTTATGGACTCTTGGAACTAGTACTTTGTTTCGAGTTACATTTCTGGTTATAATTTTGTTCGGGACAGGAATTTGGATTTCTTTTCCGTGATATTGTTCAGTCACAAGTAGTAATTTTATTTTTATATGGGCGTGTATGGGTAATAATTTACAATATTTGAAAATTTCAATATGATTGTCGCCGATTTCATTTTTAATTTTGTGCGGTATCCGTATTTTTAGAATACGGACTTGCAGATTGTACATTTTAGGTATCTATATTGGTGTTAAACGCACATCCATAGCTTGTAATGGCGTATGATATAATAGACTCAGCAAGTGCGGTGTACCTACATGTTGAGGAGGCCTGCATAAAGGATTTTGTTTTTAATAATACAGAATTTAGTCAGAATCGTTCTCCATTTGTTACAAGTCAACATGCATATCCCAATTAAATCGATTCATCGATTCTCTACAATCAGTCTACAATATGTGTGATGGTCGTGATGGATAACCTGTTCTACGTGGTCACATTGACAATTGGTCATTTTGTTGTTAAGATAATCGTGCGCGTGCCCAGTTATTTTTATAATTTTGATACTCAACGTACATGAATGTGTTGTCTTCTGTGCGTTGAGTCTTGTTAAGTCGTAGTCGTGATCGTGTCGTAACGTATAACGGACCACATGCACTGGCTATATTCATTATTACATAAAGTTCAACCAGTAGTCAATTGACCGCCGGCTACACAACACGTAACTGAAGGTAAGTGGAATTTAATTATTTATCCTTTGCCGCGATGTTTATCGCGAGTTTAAAAAGTTACAATTCTTGTCTATGCTAGAGATATCATAGATAATTCCAGGGTGTATTTCTACTGAGTATTTGATTAGAAATAATAGTTTATTTAATGTTTTTATTGCTTCTCTTTTCATATGCGTTGATCGTTAACAAATTTTATTTTATTATTTCATTTATTTAAACTTTAGTGCACAAAGAAACATTGTACGAAAGGCGAAAGAAAATTATACGAAAACGAAACCTTTAATGCCTAGTGGCATTCTTTGCCTACCTACCTATGGGTATACTTAACAGAAAATACGAAGGGCGCGAATACATCGTGCAATCGATAAAAAAATACTACAAACAATAGGTACATATAACACAATACTCATATAATACCTAGGTATACTAATACATAATATGTATATATATTGATAAACATATATACATATAAATACATACAACGACAAATTTATCGGTATAAATTGAATTACCTAAAATATAGTATAAGCCATTGACAAGATAAAGTTTTTTCAGAGGGAAAAAAACTATAAGTAGGTAACTACTATATTTATCAACTTTTGAAATGAAAATTAAGGAGGGGCTTTCAGTGGGAAGAGTGTTTCGGAGTTCGATAGCCTGAGCTGCGAATTTTAATGTTTGTGGAATTAATTCTTTTTATACTCAAGTATGTTAACTACTTAGTGAACCATTCTGGCTTTGCTCAGGTGGTATGATCGACTCGGGCCGCTTCTTCGATCTTCTTCTTTGATTTCTAAATATTTTAATTTCTTAGCAAACACAAAAATACCCGTGTCCATCGATATTCCTTTATTTTCCTAAAAGTGAAAATTTTAAAATCGATTTATGTACTTAAAAGAAAAAGAAACTCAATCTCTCTTTACAATTAACGTAGAAAGTTTAACTTATTGTAAATGTTACACTGTATGTTACTTACTATGTTAAAGTTATATCATTGTTATCCAGACCACTGTATCCAGTGGTGGACACGAGCCTCCTTGTCCAGATTGTTTTATACATTGTCGGTTCTAATTTCACAGATATTGAGAGTTTAGCGATATTTTTTAATGTTTTTAAACTTTTTTAATGTTTAACTTAAAAATCAGCTCTTAAAGCATGTTTCTATTTAAAAGAAATCTTGAAATAACGACATTTAAAGACCGAAAATTTTAATCAAAATCATTAAATCCATAATTCTGTGAGATTTCGTACTCAAATTTTCATATAAATAATACACCAAAAAATAAATCAATTAAAGGAGTCAAACAAAATGAATCAATTTCAACTAGAATGCCCGTCTTTTATAGAAATAAAACATTCAAACTTCGACCGTGAAGCGAAACCGAAAGTTTACATTTTGCAAATTGGACATATTCCGAAAGCGAATATATCCAAAAGCCTTTGCTGAAATCAAAAACCATGAATTCTACCTACATATGATTTTGACTTAAAATACCAAATTTCGGGCTATGCATTTAGCAAAGGACTGTGGACAAAGAGGAATGGATGTTGGACAACATCTATACATTCAAGTCCCAACCCGCCAACAAATATAAAAATAGTAACAATCTATTTGTTGTGCTGTACCATAATCGTTATAAACAATTGTAACTGCCAGATGATTTTTTTACACAAAAATATGAAAAAGATTTTGTTATAATTTTTTATCTAACATATTTGTTATAAGCAGGTTTTTAGTACTAAAAATATGAAAAAGATTTCTTAATATTTTTTTATCTACCATATTCGTTAGTAGCAGGTTTTTGAAGATTTTGTTATATATTTTTATCTACCATATTCGTTATGAGCTGGTTTTTGAAGATTTTGTTATATTTTTTTATCTACCATATTCGTTATGAGCAGGTTTATTGAAGATTTTGTTATATTTTTTTATCTATCATATTCGTTATGAGCAGGTTTTTGAAGATTTTGTTATATTTTTTTATCTACCATATTCATGTTTTTAGTACGTACTAACTAAGAAAAAGATTTTAACAAATAAAATATAAGGATAGTTTATATCATGGTTCACCCACGGTTCTGAGGTTAATTAAAGCTTTCAGTTGAGCTTAACTATCGTAATTTGTATAAAAAAATGTCAAAACTAAACGAAAAATTATTATTTTTCATGTCAATAAACTCAGAATCGTGAAACCATAATTTGAGGCTTCGGGAAAGTTTCAGACCCACCCTGTATATGTACCTACTCGTCTCATTCATAGTTATCACTGTGAAGTAAGTAAATTTCATAGCGCCCTAACGCCATATCGTGCCAGTAACGAGTTTGCAAACATTACATAACTATCTATTCACGTAAGTGGCGAACGGAGATCACCAATAACTTTGTAAGCGATTCCATAAACCGGTTCCTTAGCGATTTTTTTTATCATAATTTTTGTATGTAGTTTTCCCTGCCATTGTTACGGGCCTACCTACTTATATGAAAGTTGATATTGTGTCATATTAAGATTATTTTCCTTTTAGCTATCAAACTATTTATGTCCTATTAACTTCAAACTTTGTATAAATATTCTACAATACAAATAATTAAAAACGTGTTTAGGTGAGAGAACTGGACTCGAAAGCAAATTTTGTTTAGAAATCCCCCTGACTTATGCAGGGGAGAAACTGGATAAAGTTTGAAGTTTGAATTCCTAAAATCTTTTTTTTTTGGGAATGGCTAAATTCTTGTGGCCATAATGGCCTTTCAAGAGTCACTGGTCGTGTTTAATTTAGGGCGAGCGCGGAAGGCGCTCAGCCAGCAACAAAATGTGTGTTGCAACGAGGCTAAGGGTATTCCCCCGCCTGTAAACCGGCGGAAGGAACCCCCCAATAATAATAGATAACAAACAAAACGACAGACAGAAACAGTTATAAGATTAGAGTGAGATTATTCCCAGGGAACGCTAAAATTAATTTCGATCAAATTGTATTTAATAAGTAATTAAGTTTAAAAAGGTAATTTAAATCTATTTAAAATTACCTTATTAAAAACCAAAGATTAACTTGAAAATCTATTGTACTTAAAAAATAATAATAATCAAAATAATATGTTGATTGTATTGAAGTTCACTAAAACAAAAACATATACATATAACTCAATATATTAAGCTCAACACCACGCTATATTCCTCTCTTCTTATCTGGACTGCATATGAACTAATTTACTTTCCAATATTGAATATAAATACTCTATTCATCTCATTCATTTATGGAGTTACGTCATTTCGTTTTTTTTTGCCACGACCTTCGCGTTCCTCTCCTTTCCTTCAACAAGAAACGTTCTGATTTGTGAAAACTATGACTGTTTAGTGTATAACCTCTGTCATCATCATTCGATCATGACTTTTAGCTAATTTCTTTTTATCCTGTTAGATCTAAACAAAATCTTTATTGTAAAAATATAAAACATGTGCACATATTTTTAAAATGTTTAACCGGTTCAACACGCTCACAACCAATCAGACATATTAAACGCTTCTTAGAGGTTATAATATTGTTTTAACATAGGCAATGACTTATTAACTCTAATTAGGTTAATAAGATATGTTAATAAGAGGAAGATATGTAAATAAGAACATGGATATGCTAATATATTTTTGTGGTAACGTTAAATATACTCAGGTACATTACCATACCATACCACCAGCCATCTCACCACTGTTGGATATGGGCTCATTTCATCTAACTAATATCAACAACTTTCTTTAAGTCGTCGGTTCATTTGATCCATGCAGCATGAATTTATAATTAAATTTGCTAATTTTAATTATTTTAATTTTAAATTTGCAAAGGCATATAATTAAAAATTATATTTTATCACTGACTCAGCGCTAAAGGAATACATTTTGAGGAAAACCGCGCTCGAAAAAACTAAAAATAAAATGGGGCATGTACCTATATCATACCATACCATCAGGATCAGCCTACATCGCTTCACTTCTTATAGGCTCTCCTAAGACTCGCCACCAGTGTAATATCAAGCAATTAAGATAATAAAAATATGTGCTGAGCGCTCATTCGCTCGACGCTCAAGAGTTCAGTGAGCTCCAATGAACCTTTAGATTCGAACAGTAGCCGCTCATGAGCAAAACGTTTTGTAAAATAAGCTCAAGTTTTTAACGTTTGATGGTCTTAAGCCCTTGAGATTTAAAGCTCGAGTTTAAAACCGTTAAGTTCTCATGCACATTGTCTTATACATGAAGCCTTAAACCCCACGCTGACCAACCGGCTTGGCTAGCTCAAACGGACACGCACAATGTTCGTCGAGCTCGACTAAGTGCGGAAACCAGCCAGTTGACAATGAAGATGATACTTACGAGAAGAGATGGGCTGGCGTTATTCTAAACCCGGCCGACGGCCACATTTTGATAACAGTAGGTACTTTAAACAGAAATGGTCTCCAATCTCCAGGATTACCTCTTCCGTTAGACGTAATAATAATAAACCGTATTTTGTTTTTTGCTCTTCTTCATTTCACGATTAAAGATCCTTTCAAAAAAAATATTCTCGCGACGCCGCACGGAATCTTTTTGCATACATTATTTCATAACATTATTCACGTGAGACATTTGGAATCTTGTTTTGAAGTTCAATGATCGTATGGTATTTAAATGATCTAACGGTAAATATTATTATACGTACAAATGCACGTATGAATTTGAAGTGGGGTAGCTGAATCCTTCCATGATGCTGGGGCTTTTATAAATTTAATCACCTATATATTTATGGAAGGTAAACAGACGTCCTTTGTTATCAGTTGAACTGGTTCGTGGCGTAATGGAAAGTCTTTATTTATATTTAAGGGTCAAGATCAGCTTGAACGTTTCAGATTTAAAATAACTGAAGGTCGCCGTTGGAGGTGAAGTTCGCAAGGTCCTGTGTCGTATCGATGAACCTATAAAATTTAATGGAATTTCTTATTTAATCAATATTTCGTTCACTGCTGAACATGAGCTTCTCATGAAGGATGTAGTTAGGTATAGCCTTCGATGGCCAGAAGTAGTTGTGTAGGACTTGTGATGGCAGCATTGTTATCCCGTAGTCGCCTACACCCATGAGAAGAGATAGGTTCTAAAGCAACAACATGCGGTCAGTTGGCTACAAAAGGGAAGAATAAGTAACATACTTTTTGCATTACACTACCTCTATTTAAATTATAAGAAAATTGTTTGCTTTAGCCCCACCCTGGATAAAATCCTGACAACGCCCTTACATGATGATAAAAACTTGATGATAACAGTTGTTTATAGGTACTAGCTTTACACCGATGTTCGAGATACTCTCAATCGTGAAACTCTCCGTGTGTAAATAACACATTACAGTACCTAATTTAAATAATAAGTAATAATTGAATATATTTATATACATATGATGTGAATTACTGAAGACCTAGTAACCTACATACATAAATGGATTCCAATTTTCTCACTTGGATCGTTTTACTATGCAATAAAAGTTCATAAACAAGTTTGTAAAGACGTTTACTGCCGCACATTATGATAGTGGATATATCTAGTACATATCCTGATCAAAAGCGATTCCATAGGTATGCATTCATACAAAGTCAAATCCCTCGAAATGAACCTGTTTGCAACAGGTTAATCTATACACCAATAAAGTCTAGTAATACCCTAGTGATAAGGTCTAGAATCTAGAAAGACAGGTTCTATTAGCTACTATAACGTCTTGTCTAGAGAAATGTTGTCGACTTCTGTTCGCTAGGAATTATTTTTTTACATATTTTAGTGCCGAATTTCTAGTTTTTTTTGGTAGTACTTCAATATTATTTATTATAGTGAAATAGCACACTAATAAAATAAATATCGAATAAATGTTTTCCAGTTCGTATATTTTTACATCTGTGGTTTTTCTGTATATCATAAATTCATTGCCGCTATCACTGTTGAAGTTAAAAAGAAAACTGTCAAATAGTTAAATTACGTGGCAGTTACGTTTGAAAGATTGAAATTTCGTATCATTTGTAATTATTTACTCTAGTGTTCATATTTTGTCGTAATATATACCTAGTGCGTTCGACCAACTCGATTTATATTATAATCTTTCGTTTAACATTCTATTGGATTTTCTATAGAAAATGTTACTAATAGAAGGATTTTAATGTGAGTATTTAGGATATTTAGGGCCTTCCTTACTACCTCCTGATACCTTATCCGAAAATGGTGCGAAAAACCCTCAGTGTGTTCGTATATTAGTTTTGTTAGTAGACCGTAACATAATTAAATATTATGATAATCATAGCATTTTTACAATAATTATTACAAGTTACATAGTACATTCATGCTACTGAGGGTGAGCTAACTCAGCTAGTCTCGCGCCCCTAGCTGCTGTAGGTACAGTATCGTTTTTCGCGCCTACCTTCAATCGAAACTTTGTAATAAACTCTTATTACTAATAATTTATCTAATAAGGTCTAATATCCACATCTTGTTATCTTGTTTACTTATTCTTTTTGTATATTTCTTTCTTTTCTTATATTTCAATATCTTACATTACATATGTTAATATGGATTGCCTGCATCTCTGTGGAATATTATCTGCAATTTTTGCTGAGTTAGTTTTGTTATCGCGACGCTTTGTTACATATTGTAGCATTAGCAAAGATTGCAAGTGAATTTTAAGTATCTTGCTTCCTCGCTTGCTTGCTTGATTTTTGATAGTCTGTTTACATTATTGAAATTATACAATAGGTAATACATTTTATACGTTGTAATATATATTTATGCAGTTTGCCACGTGTTTTGAATAAAACGCTATCATTCTTGAATGCTATGTTTTCATAAATTATCATAGTTTATGTGATTCATACAGTTAACATTAAACGGGTACATATATAGTATATTAGTAACTTGTATTTTATAGAAATGGCTAGGTCAAATCATAAAAATAAATAAGTCATCTGTACTCACTTAACACTACCATGAAATGTACTACATTATTTACTTTATGGGCTTTATTCATTCACACATGAATACTTACTTGAGTACTTAACATATGCCCATTCCCATCTCACTCCATTTTCCTAAACCTGTCTTCAAATCAATTCCCAAATCTCCAAATGTAGGCAGCGCAACCGGGGGCATGCCAACGCTTGTTATTCTGGACTGATGTTGACATGTATCACGGATGTCCATGAATGACAGTATCCACTTACCACCAGGTGGTGTATAAAAATTACGGCAATAGTATTAACAGTATATTGTTCTCTTTTACAGTGATCAACAATGGGTTGGCGGTTAACCCTCTGGCTGTTGAGCGTTGTCGCAGCCGTCGCCGCGACTGGCGACTACCTGCTGCCCGGCGACGTCGTGCCGCGACACTACGACCTGCGGTTCGCGTTCGACATCGATCCCAAAACCAACTTCAGTTTCTTTGGCGTCGTTGATATTTTGGTAAGCATTTTGAATTTGAAGTTCCTTCCAGAGGTCGTGTAGGTTTTTGAACTCGTTGTGTGCTTAAATCTAGTGAAAAAATGGACTCTGTTCGGAACTTACGTGTTTCGGTAGAGAGTGAGATATGGCATTGGGGAAATGGCATTTTGTGGGAGATGCAGTAACTGTTAGCCGTGTGGTGACGGCCGGATTTGGAACAGCACAACCCTGAGGAGCTACACCAACTCTAAAGGAGTGGACTCGCCAACCCGATTGGGCAGCGCGCCGTTTTAATATCCCTCACGCACAAGACAATGTGCTTGACGAGGACCATGTCCAGCGGTGGACGAGAAAACGGCTTCACGTTAGTTAAAGTTAATTAAGGGCTAGTTTAAGGGTTGCGGTACATTATAAATACATAAATATAATGTGCAAACTGTAGTGGACGTCAATGTCATTCCCTGTTTGTGAGCTTAACCCATACAAATGCTCTAATCGTGTATTATAATTAATACAATCCACTTGTTTGACATAATGTAAAAATGACGCATCTTCACCTCCAATGCTTTGTTCTATTAACTATTTATTCCAAACTATTAAAGCGTTAGAAATTCATTATTTATAATGACAATATTGCGAAGATAATCCATTATGCTGTGATTAAGATGTCTAAAGAAATATAACAATGTATGTAACATGTTATATCTGTCCGTTTATCATTTAAATGGCTATTGTGATCGACCGTTGACTTAAATGTTTTTGGTAATGATGAATCAGAGCGTTTGTTATGTATTCGTTTGTTGTCAACTGGTGTCATATCTGTACACTATTTAACTCCATATTTAACTTGACTCCTTAACATATTTAACAAACGAAAATGTCTCGACTTGACAAAATGTCTCGATGATAATTTAGTCTACTTCAAATATCACTTGGCAGGAATACTCACTTACATTCAATTCTTTGTTTTGTCTTATTTCATTCGTCAATCCCTAACTATTTAAAGTAATGTTTTCAAGTACTTTATCCTCACCGCCGTGATCTACGCTCTTCACGTAAACATCCTCTTAATACTCCCAGTCATACTTCAAACTACTATTCTCAGTGTCTTACGGTTGTGGCAGTTAGACTGTAGAATAAATTGTCATTACGTATTGGACATGCCAGTAGCTTTTGAAAAACTCGTCAAAGCATATTTTCTTTCTCTAGTGTACATAATTATTTTTATACCACTTTTCCATCTTCTTCATTCACTTCGTGTGTATGTAATTGTGTATTGTCATATAGGTATATATTTTATATCGCATTCTTACTATATTGTATGATTGTTTTATTAGTATTATTTTGTATTAGTTTATTACACAGCGTATCTCTTTCTCTAAGTCGTTTCACTGCCTCTAGTTGCCTGGAAGAGATCGCTTTTAGCGATAAGGCCGCCTATTGCTTCTGTGTATCTTATCTTTAATCTAAATAGTAGTTATAAGGGGATTTTTATTAATGCATTCATTGAACTTCAAATGTATACTGAGCTACACTGAGAAATTGATTTGAAAGACGGATCCTAATCAGGTGAAGCGGCGGGCACCGCCTACTAATCATGTAAAGAAAGATTTTGTTACGTAATGAAGTTATGAATAAATAGTACCTCTAAATGTCCCCTGAACGACAGTAAACTACTGTATACGTCGGCTTCTGTTGTTTAGGTATTATCTTGTATTGTATTGTATAAATAATTTATCTTGTAATGCTTTTTACAATAATATCTGCTCATACATTGTTGTAAAAACCATTTAGTTCCACATACAGTCATATTTACAAAAGAAAAGTGTTACGATGCAAATTTTGACGATTGAAAAGAATTATTTACATTACAATGCATATTGTCCAAATACAATAATGGTTATTTATTAATATGAATAATACTGTCTTCATATCAATACCTAAATAAAGGTTTATGAAATCTGTACTAGATTAACACTAGATCATTTCGATTCATGCTCTACGTTTTCGGAATTAATTCAAGTTTGATAATAAATATGCTTTTAATATTGTTAGAGATATTTCTAAATGACAATGATATTTGAAATTCGGAAAAAATTTACCATCGACCAATTTACCATGTAATAATTTTACATCTGCGACTTCATTCTCATAGCCTTGTGTCAATTCGGATTACAATCTATCTATCTTATCTACTAATCTACAATCCATTTGCAAAGTTTGAACGCAATTGGTTCAGCCGTTTTGACGTGATTGAACAAACATCCAAACTTTCACATATTAAAATATTAGTAGGATATACTTATAAATTAGATTTCTTAACGGATTGGTAGCAAAATAGTTTGGATACATATCTTGGTTAAGTTCCAAGATAAGCCAAATCGGTTTCGTATTCTCCAAAATTATGATGGTGTAAACATTTCTGAAAATCCCAAAAAAGCAATCGACATGTATGTATACATACATACAACGTAATATGTCGTTGAATAGGGATCGTAAAGCTCTACAAATTTTGTCAAGACACATTTCTTATGAAACGTACGGAAAATAGTTAAATCTGTTCGACTGGCGCTGACTAAAGTCATTCGGTGCATCTAAAATAATGTCCTTAAAATCTTTCGAACTAAACTAGTGAGTGTGCGGTATCGATAAATACTGCGACACAGACAGCTCGGACCTGTTTAGTATTCCGATTAAGCCGTTCTCGAGGTGAATGTCTAGCACGAAGGTTTTCCTTTAATAATGTACTATGTATGCCGTCTATGTAGGACCTTATAAAAACAAAGGAAAACAATCAAAGGTATTTTGTAAGGAAAAGTTTATTTTTGATGACTGAGTAGTTTTCAAAGTTTTGATTCGCAGCAATATATCTACCTAATACAGAATAAAGGGGGTGTGGTGTCGACCGGCTTTAAGCATGACATCATTTCATCCCGTAAGTGTTGTAAAAAGCGATTCAGAGATTTAACAAATCCGCTACATACCACAAGCGCTAAAAACTACACCATCTATAGAAGCGTGGACTCGTGAACCCACTTGGCCAGCGTGGGGTTTTAAGGCACAAGACACACACTCAATATACACTCATGTATGGCACCTTTTACCTTAAGGCCATCGGTTTGTTTATTATTATTTATCATTAGGTCTTATTATAAAGAGATAAAATTACACACAAGTAAAGTCGCAGGCAGATACTAGTCAATAATATATGTGTTTTTCCATTAGCGTATCCGTTTATTGATAGTGTGTCCGTCGCTATGGTAATGGTTCACAACACTAGATATAAGATCGATTATATTGAACAGCGATAAGCCGCGTGTCACACGAATATAGTATTGAAACGTACAATACCTTACATTAACCTTATATTTTAAACATTTATTATCGTGGTTGAACTAATTGTAAACGGGTTACGCACCATTTATGATTTGTTTGTTATGGCCGATAATTCGGTCCATTTACATGTACCGCGGTCGGGGGTGAAGGGGTTGTTGCTATTGACAGACATATCTATCTACCCTCCGTCGTATTCGTTTTAAATTAACTTGTCCACACTGAACTTGTCTTCGTTGAATAAGTCCCTTGCACACTATACTAACAATATCACCACACACACGCGCGCGAATTTGATAACGCATCTACTTTTCTGGGTTTGCAAAGTTCAATCACTGGGTCCCTTGTACGTGCCAACTTAAATCCATCCTCGCGATTAAAATTTCTGCATTTTTTAATTTCTAATTTCTTAGCCGTTAACCTTTGTGTACAGGTTGTGTTTGGGCACATTCTTTTTTTTTCAGTTATTACCAAATTTTTGCATACAAGCTAAATACAAAACACAAAAATTGGTTTTCTACAAAAAAAAATTAAGTAAATATGTCAATTTAGCCGTGTGGTGTCGGACGGCTTTAGAATATCGCCATCCGATCTCTTCCCTAAGGGATAATAGATCCGCTACCGCAAGACCCGAGGTGTGTCCCAAGACTCGCTTGGTCGGCGTGCCGTTTTAAGGTCATTCCTTCCTCGTGCACAAGACAATGTGCGTGAGGAAGCCCCATCTCCAACTGTGTACGAACAAAGGAGCTGGTTACGGTTAAATAGCCCGTTAAATATAGGTTCCCTGTGAACACACCACCCATACCCGAACAAACATTTGTCTTTAAACAACTTACGCGTAGCTACCTACCGGTCCCTGTCACACAGGCATGCCTAGTGCGAGGACTGGGGCCTCACTAATTTTCTGGCTTAGCAAGTACTCGTTGCGTTTGCCTTACTAATTTGAAAAATAACCTATTAGGCTGCCTTTCTTTGTTATTGTCTGAATAATAAATTCTTACTCTCTCTCTAAATGACTGTCCCACCGGGAATCGAACCCGAGACTTTCTGCACAGAAAATACATTCACTGCCAACTGGACAAATTCTTTGTCGAGATGTAGTGATCATTTTTTTAATTAGACTTTTTATTTAGAGAAAGTGGCATATGATCAGACAGTCCGCCTGGTGGTAAGTGGATACTGTAGCACTGTGACTTCCGCGATACATGACAACACCAATCCGGAATGACAAACGTTGGCACGTCCCTGGACGGACTGCTTACCTTTGGCGAATGATTTAGGAGTGGAGTTTGATAAAGGGTTGAGAAAATGGGGACGGACAAGATAAGATAAGATGGGATAGGGATGGGCGTTGGCACTACCGAAACACGTACGTACATTGGGGGAATAGAATAATGTGGGAAATGCGGTAGTTTTTATGGTAGTGTTCTGTGAGTGCGGGGTAACGTTGTCAATTCAGTCCGCTCAGCTGCAGAGTGCAACCCCTCCCCCCCTCGCCCTCCCCCTCGCCGTGAAGTTAGAAATCTTAGCGAAACGTAAATTTATTTGAAATCTCTATCAAATAAAAACAATAACCTTTATTTATTTTTTCAGTTGACAGCCAAGAAACCAACATCAAAGATCATTCTCCACGCACAAGATTTCGAAACGGTCAATGAAAAGATTGAATTGGACGGTCCTACCAAAGTAGCGGTAGCGGGTGTCAAACTGAACGACACATACAACTTCTTGACCCTGTCTTTGGATAGCCAATTGAAGGAAAATGAGAATTATAGGCTGACAATACCCTTCTACGGGAAACTGCAGAGAGGTCTGGATGGAGTCTACATCAGCAGTTATGTTAGCAAGAACACTAATGCTAAAGAGTGAGTTTGATATCAATCCATAATGTTCCACTATAGGATGTAGATAGATTATTCGCATCTATACCCACTAGTTACTACCTGTTCCATAGCCAGTGCTGACGATTGGAAGGAAATTCCCATTTTTTTTTATAGAAGAGATCAGGGCCGTCTTTACCAGGGGGTGCAAGGGGTGCGGTGCACCCCGGGCGCTCACCTTTTAAAGGTAATGAAAAAATATAACGCTATAGTAAACAATTACACAATAGGATATTTGACTGTCATAGGATACACAATAGGATATTTGACTGTCATAGGATACACAATAGGATATTTGACTGTCATAGGATACACAATAGGATGTTTGACTGTCTTAGGATACACTCCCGCACCCCGGCGCAGAATAGACTTAAGACGGCCCTGGAAGAGATGGCAGTCGAGCGGGCCACTTGATGGTAAGTAGTCACCGCCGCCCATGGACACCTGCAACACCAGGCACCGACCACAATCCTGTTCACAGCTCTCTCCAAGAGTCCCGTGACATAACGTAGTGGAAAAACTTCAGCTAGCAGTTGATTCCACAACTTCCGGGTTCGCGTAAAAAATGTCTTTGTTCGCGGTGACGATAGATGACACAAAATTATTTCCCTGTTTAAATTTGACATTTATAGCTCGTGTCGTCGCGACAAAATTATTTTAATTATAAAAATACATATAATTGGTTAATTAAAATGTATATGCCCTAATAATTGGTCGTTCTCAATCTTAAAATATCAGTAGATTATTATTTTGTTCATGCTGAACTATGGTGAAGGTCCTTCACTGAAGGATAAAAAATATCTTCTATATACTTAATATAAATCTAACACGGACTGACTGACAGACAACGCACAGCCTGAACCGTTGGGTCTAGAAGCATTAAATTTTGCACAGGAGTTCCTTATATAACGTAGGTGAGCACTAAGAAAGGATTTTTGAAAATTCATCCCCTAAGAGTGCAAAATAAGGGTGTAAAAGTTTCTGATATGTTGCCGATGAGATTTCTCATCGGGTACACGGCTAGTATTTAAATAAAGCATATCCCTACAGATAAATAAGCTTTATGAAGCTTAAGTTCGAGTATAAAAGTCTTAATATAAAATCAGCTAAGGCCCATACAATATATCCCTTAACCTAGAATACATGTAATATAATAAACTTAATTATTAATAGGAATTTTATTCTTGCTTAGTTTCGCTCCCCTAAAGCGTCGGAACACTATACCTTTTGGTTAAAATTCAGAACTAAGGAGCATCTTAGTCCTGATGCATTGCAGCAACCTGACAGAGTCCCCACTCGGGACTCTGACTGCCGCAGCTCCACTTATGTCTGTCTATATGTTATAAAAAAATACTTTCAGTTACTTAATAGCAACCCAGTTCGAAGCTATATCAGCTAGGAAGGGATTCCCGTGCTTCGATGAGCCCCTCTACAAGGCCACCTTCAGCCTGAACATCGGACATCACAAGGACTACACTGCGGTCTCCAACATGCCCTTAAACAACACCTCAAATGACAAGTAAGTGGGTTTATAAAATACATTGTGTCGAGATCTAAAGCTTTTATCACACTCTAAGAAGAGCGATTGGGAATTGATCCTATAACGAAACACTATAGAATGCCGAATCCCGATTATGAACCCTAACATTGCACAAGGAACGAAAGCGAAACGAAATCAATTTGTCGGACTTCCACCATAGAAAAGAAAAACTTAGAAATGACAAGACCTTGCACAAAAGATCTTCTTATGACAAAAACATTGTCATAATGTCAGTGACAGTGATACTGTCAATGTTTTTGTCACACTGACCAGCTAAAACACTAAATGCGAAATGCGCTAAACACGAAGAGCGTAATACAACATATATCAGAATTCTTGGCCTAATGGAGAACGTGTAACATTTGGCCGTTTCTTGTTCTCTTACTGTGAACGTGCTACACTTTGGATTCTCGTCTATACGTCACTGTTATTTATTATTGAATAAATAACATTTCTTAATAAATAAGTCACTGTTATTTATTATTGAATAAATAACATTTCTTAATAAATAAGTCACTGTTATTTATTATTGAATAAATAACATTTCTTAATAAATAAGTCACTGTTATTTATTATTGAATAAATAACATTTCTTAATAAATAAGTCACTGTTATTTATTATAATAAATAACAGTGACTTATTTATTAAGAAATGTTATTTATTATTGAATAAATAATATTTCTTAATAAATAAGTCACTGTTATTTATTATTGAATAAATAACATTTCTTAATAAATAAGTCACTGTTATTTATTATTGAATAAATAACATTTCTTAATAAATAAGTCACTGTTATTTATTATTGAATAAATAACATTTCTTAATAAATAAGTCACTGTTATTTATTATTGTCTGTTATCTTTATTATCGTCATTGTCCATAGCTTCAATCACATATTTTATAACCTGATAAACCTTAGTCATCATTCGCACAGTGTGACAACTTTTGCATGTAGCAAGTAATATCTAAATCACTGGGTTCTCGCGTATCGATAAATTGTATGTTATTATTATCTATACATACATATCATAAAATCTAGAGCCAGCGTGTCTGTACATTGAATATATTTACCAAAAACTGATTAGAGCCAGCGTGTCTGTACATTGAATATATTTACCAAAAACTGATTGGAGGCGATGAATGAAGAGTACAAAAGGACGATTTTGAAAATTTTTGTCTGTATCCGTCTGTCTGTTCGAACACGCTAATCTCCAAAAATACGGAACGGATTTCCACGGATTAATTAAGCTTAGCTTGGCGCTTCGAATAGGCTCTGTTTCATCGAAATCGGCTGACGGGAAGAAAAGATATCCCAATTTAGAGTTTAAAAACTGAAATTCCACGCGTACGAAATCGTGGCCACAGATACTTATGAATGTAATTGTGTGAAAGAACATTATTATACTGAATCCAAAGACTGCACTAGAATCAACTTTAAGCGCCTATAGTGGAGTGTAGGCTTTCTCGGCCGGTGTCCATATTAATTGAATCTTCCGGGCTACTTGGACTACTTCCGAGTTGCGCTCGAGAAGCCGAAGAGATAACATCTCTTTGAAAGTGAACGCAGTCGCCACTGAAGATGTCAACCGCAGTTGTTGACGAAACGTTTGGAAGAAAGAGAAGAGATTCCAGAAGACCTCGGCCAAGTAGCCCGGGAGATTTAATTATTATTTAAGCGCCTAGGTTCGGTTTACATCGGCTTGCCGTTCGGCCGAGGATAAAGCGGCTACCACAAATCCTGAGGAACCGCACCACCTCTAAAAGAGTGGACTCGCCCAACCTTAAACTTAAAATTAAAGCCTCGCCTTTAATTTTAAAATGCCTCTACTCTTAAAATGCCAGCGTGGCATTTTAAGGACATACATCCCTCATGCACAGGACAATGTGCACGAGGAGGTCCGTCTGCAGCAGTGGATACAGTTAGGGCTGGTTGCATTGCATTTCGATTCATTTTTGCGTCTGTGTGATACACTCTTAAAACTGGTCAAATGCCCATCGGATCTTCACTGATTTTGGGATTATATTTTACAAAAACTCTTTGGAACTCCATAATAGATCTTCGAACAAATTAGTGTTCGATACGTACTCGTGTTTTTCGATTTGTATTTTGGCAGAAAAATTGAGATTTTTGGAGGGAATGGGAATTTTATGTCTAGTTTCATACTCATGTTTTAATAAATATTTTCAGTGTCCTGGAATCATACTGGCCTTGGGAGGTCATCGGGGAGAAAATTACGTAAGTAAATACATGTTCCAATATTTATATTCATTCTTACATGGTACTATAATTCCATCCTATTTCCCACACCCATTATACTACCTATTCCTCGTTCTTCCCAATTCTTCAAAAATCTGTTTTGTAAATTTAAGGCAGGTAGCCAGCTCATCTCCGGACGTACCAATGAAAATTCATTTTTCGGATACGGAAAAATAAAAAAACCGAAATATGTTGTAGACAAATAAATAGATAAATATCGCCCGCGGTGCGTTTAGGTACATATCAATCATCTCGACTCACTCGACTGGCCACATTACCCCTCTCTCACAGACGACTACCTTGAAATGTACTGCATTTCCCACTTTATCTTATTTCCCTAATATACGTACGTGTTTCCGTAGTGAGTGAGATGTGCCAGAGCCCATTCCCATCCTATCCCTCCCCATTTTCCAAACCCTTTTTCCAAATCCATTTCTATATCTCCATGTTGGCATGTATCGCGGATGTCTTTGGGCGACAGTATCCACTTAGGTATCATCAGGTGGACAATACAATAATGCCGCCTTCGTCCTTAAAAAAAATAAAACTAAACCTGAAGTAGTTATTTAAGCTTGTATTACAAATAAGTGTTATTAAGGCAAATAAATTGAATTGAATTTTTGTATCCTTCGATCGCTATTAGTGTTCACCTCTCTCCTACATCTTGGCTGTGTTTGGCTGTTTGTTTGTCTGAAAGCGCGTCACGCTAAAATCCATAGACGAATTTTTATGAAACTTGGCATACTCGTAGTTACAGCTTGTAAGTTGGGTTCACATTTAAGGGTACTTTTTATCCAGATAATTTATAAAGTTCCCGGGGGAATCACAATCACAAGTTCACGCGAATGAAGTCGCTGGCATCGCTAGTAATTAATATGTAATTATTACAGGAAAGAACAAAGTACCTTCGTTTGGGACCAATTTGAGAAGTCAGTCCCGATGTCCACCTATCTGGTCGCTTTCGTGGTCTCCAAGTTCTCGAACGTAGAGAGTCCACCGGAACTGTCCAAGACAAAATTCAGGATATGGGCGAGGAGTGACGCCATCGATCAGGTACAATAATTTATTCCCAATTTTATTATTTTTTTATAATATTAAGATTTGTTTTTTTTTATGGACGACGGCGGCAGACGAGCATACAATCCACCTGATGGTAAGTAGATACTGTCGTCCATAGACATTCGCGATACATGCCAACATTAGTCCAAAATGACAAAAGTTGGCACGCCCCCGGATGCGCTGCCTACCTCTGGAGAAAGGGTTAGGAAAATGGGGAGGGATAGGATGGGAATGGGCTCTGGCACATCTCACTCACTACCGAAACACGTACGTATCTTAGGGAAATAAGATAAAGTGCGAAATGCAGTACATTTCAAGGTAGTCTTCTGTGAGACAGCGGTAATGTGGCCAGTCGAACGCACCCAGCAGCTGTTGGATTGCAGCGTGCACTCTCCCACTCAAACTTTTATTTGAAACTACAAAATATCTTAAATCTTACACTAGAATCCTATGCATATGTTACTGTTAAAACCGGTTTTCAGTAGAAGCTATTCTTGACTGAACGCCTTCGTTACAACTAGTTTTTCCTTGTAAAAACTAGAATTTACCGACAAACAAACTGGCATTAGTTAAAACTAGTTTTAACGAAATAAATCGGTTAAAATTGTTTTTGACCGAGGTCAACGCTCATCTCGCTTGGATTTTCTTAATTTCTAAAAATAAGTTCAATAAATACTACATTGTAGAAACCGCGAACCCACAAACAATTCTGTTTCTGTGGCTCATTCGTTTTGTCATTTTATACCGCGAACCCGTGGGCTGTGGAACGAACTGCCTCAAGAGGTCTTTCCATTACGCTACGATATGGGGTTCTTCAAGAGAGCTGTGAATAGGATTTTGCAAGGTCGGCGGCGCGCCCGCATACCCCCTGGTGTTGCAGGTGCCCATGGGCGGCGGTAACACTTACCATCACGTGGAATCGCTTGCTCGTCCGCCCACTTGTCTGTAAAAAAAAGGTCCTTTGTGCTCAGAAACGATTCAAACACATTCGCTGTTTGCTCGGCCATATCTCGATGTATACATGCCGTGATATCGCCACTGATTCTAATTGGTTTTGTTTGATTCATTCCGTTAGACCTTTCAAATTTATCTGTCAGTAAATTCCAGTTTTAACTGGAAATAACTAGTTGTAACGAAGGCGTTTAGTAAATACTTACTAGTTTTTAGTTGGAGAAAACGTTCTGTACAGGAAATATTTTTTGAAAAACATCGTTGCAGTGCAACAGTGTGGGGAATCCAAAACAGTCGTTTTTAAAAATTTTGTGTCTGTGTGTGAACGCGCATTACACAAAATTTACTGGACTGATTTTAATGAAACTCGGTACAGTTATAACTTGTATGCTGGGTTAATATTTAGGGTTGCTACATTTTATCCAGTATAATTATGAAGTTCCCGCGGGCATCACAAGTTCACGTGGACGACGTCGCTGCCACCGCCCGTAATAAATAATTGCTTACATTATTATTACATTACAATTATTACTTATTATTGTACTTTTAATTTTATTAATTACTAGCTGTACCCGGCCACGCGTTGCTGTGGCTGCCCAACAGATGGCGCTTACTCTGTTTTTACTTGTTTTTGGGTACAACAGCATGTTTTTACCCTGTGATGGGTATATAAAAACACGCGTGTATTCGAATGCAACGTTGTGTCAAACTTTCAAAGCAATCGGTGAAGAACTTTCGGAGATTTGAGATTTTGAACAAACGAACGTTTACATTTTTATTTATATAGATAAATCTATGATACAGATGATGATATGATATGATCTATAGATAACGCAAATGCAATAATTATTGTAAATTATTACATTTACAAATGATTATTTACAATAATTATTACATTTGCATGGTAAATATAATTTTGAATAAAAGATTAGCGAAACATTGTTGCATTGATTCTTTCTTTTCCACAGACAGCCTACGCGGCGAAAATCGGGCCACAAATCCTGTCCCACTTCGAGAAATTCTTCAACGTGTCCTTCCCACTTCCGAAGCAGGATATGATAGCTATTCCGGACTTTTCCGCAGGAGCTATGGAGAACTGGGGGCTGATTACTTACAGGGAGACTGCGCTCTTGTATGACAAGGAACAGTCGAGTTTTGTCAATAAGGAGAGGGTCGCTGAGGTGAGCAACAAAGTATACTAGACATACTTTAAAGTATAGTAGATGTACTGAAAATGTAGTAGACATGTTTAAAGTGTACATGTCTTTTAGTGATACTAGAAAGTCATGAGTGATACTAGACATATGGTCATGAGTTGACACTCACCGTGTATACTAGACATATGGTCATGAGTTGACACTCACAGTGTATACTAGACATATGGTCATGAGTTGACACTCACCGTGTGTACTAGACATATGGTCATGAGTTGACACTCACCGTGTGTACTAGATATATAGTCATGAGTTGACACTCACAGTGTATACTAGACATGTGGGCATGAGTTGACACTCACAGTGTATACTAGACATATGGTCATGAGTTGACACTCACCGTGTGTACTAGACATATGGTCATGAGTTGACACTCACAGTGTATACTAGACATATGGTCATGAGTTGACACTCACCGTGTGTACTAGACATATGGTCATGAGTTGACACTCACCGTGTGTACTAGACATATGGTCATGAGTTGACATCCACCGTGTATACTAGACATTTCGTCATGAGTTGACACTCACAGTGTATACTAGACATTAAAAATAAATAATCGGTGATTATTTTACTCGCGTGTGAATAATATTATCAACATTTGGTCGCGGTCTTTGATCTTTGAACGCACCCGGTTTTGTTCAAGCGCGCGTGTTAAAGGTAGTTTTTTTCAACTTTAGATTGATTTTTTTATTAAATATTATTACCTAGTATATTTATCTATTTATTCATTGCTATCATGTACACGGGCAGCAACTTAGACTCAGTACATGTGCCCCGCTAGGGCATTGCAATTTTATAAATTTTAATAAATATGTAATAAAAAATAACCAATGAATGACAGACTAGAATATTTTACACAATTTTTGTAGGATCTTATATTCATTAGCATCTTGCATTAACATCTTTTAGGAATGATTAAGAATGCATTATTATTTATCAGGTGGTAGCCCACGAGTTGGCTCACCAGTGGTTCGGTAACCTCGTCACAATGAAGTGGTGGTCGGATCTTTGGTTGAACGAAGGGTTTGCGACTTTCGTGGCGTCGATCGGAGTGCACGCCGTGGAACCGGAGTGGCAAGCCAACATGAACTACGCCGTTGAAAATATCATGTCTGTGCTCAGCTTGGATGCTTTGGAGTCTTCGCATCCGGTGAGTTAATCGGGGTAACCCGGGACAGTGGGGTAATAGGAGGCGGGGTGTTTGGGGGCATTTGGGGTGATTGATAACTGGTATAACTTGATACTGGATTGATTGATACTTGATTGATACTGGATAACTGGTTGCGACGATGTTGATTGAGAACATGGTTTGCGTATGTAGCACATGTAACTTTTGTAAATAAATTATTATGTGAGGTGGAAGGCGAGTGACACGTCCGTCGTCAACGAAATTTTAATATGACTAACTTGATCAGTTCGTGTACTTTAATTACTCTAAATTAAAGCATGTTTTCAATGACCTCTGATTAACCTTCAAATATTTCTTACATTATTGATGATAAAAGTTTTGACTCTTTTTGATTTTTCTGCTGTTTAATTACGTTACAATAGAAAAAATATCTAAGTATTTTTTTTTTCATTTAATCCACCCGTTTTCACTCTATTTGTGTACATTTATTCATTGTATTTTGTTTTACTTGGTTTTAAAAAATATCTATAAGTCTAAATAATTATGCTCTTAATTTATTACCCCATTACAAAGACCATCCAATTTCCCAACTTTTTACATACACATCTAATAATAACATTATGATGAGAGACTATGGGTTTATTTTCATATGTAACAGATAAATTAAAAAGCTTCTGAACCGATATTCTAAGTTCTTACACTTTTAAGAAGCTAAACTAATGCAGATAGACATAGACCAGGTTTGGGTTCCTTAGAGTTCGTTATATTTTTTTTATAAAACCCTTGTTTTCAGGTGTCAGTACCCATAGACGACCCTAAGCGCATCTCTGAGATCTTCGACGAGATCTCTTACCGCAAAGGATCTGCCCTTATTCGCATGATGACTATGTTCTTAGGAGAAGATGTGTTTAGGAAGGCACTTAATAGGTAAGTAATAAATACATTCCCAGCCAGGATTGATTTGTAAGATAATTCTGCTAATAATTTTGCCGATTTGCAGAACTTTGACTAGGATGCTATGAGACGAGCAGATTTTTTTGAGATTTGTTTTTAGAGAAAGAATATATCAGACGAGCAGTAGTGGATTAATATGATGCGCTTAATAGCGCCACTGCAAGGTTTCACCGTATCAACCAACTATGGACACTCGCGTGCCCAAGGTCTCCCAAAAATGTGCAGCTTACTTGCACAACAACAAATTGCGATCATACCGCACAAGGATCAATGGCCGACCCGAGCCGCCGAAGGGTCAAAGGCTAACTAACTAATGGGCGATCCGCGCCCGCGCAGCACGTGAATTCACCCCTCACCCCGCAGCCCCCGAACAATACCGAACAGACATAGATTCATTCAGTGATATCAACAGGGCATCAATGATGCTCATTTACTATTAGGTTGACCTGATGGAAAGCGGTTACTGTCGTGGACATCTGATACTATACAGTGGATATGGATGTCATTAATGCTAGCATCTGTTGGAAATGAGTATCTCTCAATCCCTCGCATAAGACTGGTGATGGGTACATCACTGTTGTTGTGTCACATCACTAGGCTACACTTTATTATTGTTTCACTGACCGTCGTTTATTCTCTTACTACAAAAACATGTTTTATTAGCCTTGTAATAAATATCTAATATATTTTGTCTATTATGTCTTCTTAGTTTATATTAAATAAACAGTGAACCCTGCGCTAGCTGTGCTAACCATTATCAATAACCAACAGCATCAATAAACAATGATGAGCATATTGGCATGAGCTTCTACTGAAAAATATACTGCGTTGTCCCTCTATATCCCATTCCCCCAATGTAACATGTTTGGATAGTGATTAATCTCACAACATATCTGTGCCAAAGTCCACTCCCATCCCATTCTATCTCATCCCTTTCAATTTTTCCAAACCTTTCTCTAAATCAATTCCTATATCTCCAAAGGTAGGCAGCGCATCCGGAGTCGTGCTAACGTTTGTCATTTTGGACTTATGATGGTTGTATCTCGGATATCTATGAGCGACAGTATCCACTTACCATCAGGTGGACTGTTTGCGCGTCTGCCGCCTTCGTCCATAAAAAAAAATCCACGAGAAGAGAGTGGATGGTGCTATTCTAAAGCCAGTCGTCTGCATAAAGTCACTATCTGTTCCAGATACCTAGTAAAGTACTCCTATCAGAACGCAGAACAGGATGATTTGTGGGCGGAATTGACTGAAGTGAATCGTCAGTTCGGCGGTCTGACCCGTAACGTGACTGTGAAGCAAGTGATGGACACGTGGACCAAGCAGACTGGATACCCACTGCTGACTGTCACCAGGGACTATAGTGAAAAAACGCTGACTATCTCACAGGTTAGTGTCCATTTGATGATTTCGTTGTCTTGTTATTTTATTTTTATTTCTTTTATTAAATAGAAAGCCAACATGATACCGTACATTGGGTACATACATGGAAAATATATTTTCTTTTATATAAATTAGGCGGCAGAAGAGCATACAGTTCACCGGATGCTACGAGTGAGTGGATACTGTGTGCACTATGTACTTTAGATGTGTAAATTTCTTATTACGCACTAAAAAACTTAGTAAATTCGTAAAAAAATGCAATAAAACTGAGAATGAAATGTATAGTAATTTAGTATCATATATAAAGGATAACCAACTTAAGGACTTCTAATTACTTGTACTTTGCATTTCTCTGTATGTTTTCGTGTTAATTTATGTGTCTATTCTTATCCCACACTATTATTCTTGTCATTTTTGCAATATTTATTATTTTCTTTGTCATTTAATAACGATTTCTTTCTTTTACAGGCTGTATTTTCTTGCGAATTGTCTTTTAACTCTTTGTTTGAATGGTCATTTAGGTTTGATCGGGGTAATTAGCAATAGGGGTAATTGAGAATTTAATTTAAAGATATAGTTAAAGCCAATTAACCCTTACCCTTGTTTTTAATTGCCCTTATTGACCCTATCTCTATTGTCTTTTGCATATATTTTTACAAACATTTATAATTTATCTTGTGCATCCGATTTTTTCTTGAATGAACTTGAATGACATATTGCCAGGAGAGAGAGAGAGAGAGACTGATGAGTAGGTACTACCCAAGTAACACACACTGTTTAAAGGAATATATACTTACCCGTCTTATTACCCGCAAAGTATATTTTTTTACACGAAACAACAGCATCAACTTCATTGTAAACAAAAGATAAAAGGTTTAATTTAAAACCTTTAAAAGGCAACGTTTAAGTTTCTACCAATTGGGCTAATTTGTTTTCAATTTGTTGTCAGAAACGCTACCTATCTCTAAGTGCAAAAGCTACCACGGCAGCTTCCTGGTGGGTTCCCTTAAACGTAATCTGCGAGAACGAAGTAGGCAAACCCCAGGGTTCTGTACAATGGCTCGCCGAACACGAAGGCACTAAAAACGAGCATAGCTTCGAGCATGGCTCTGATGCTGGCCAGTGGGTGCTCTTCAATGCGGACATGATCGGTGAGTGGTAGATTATATCATTTACTGTTTAAATCATTGAAGATACATTGTCAGTGTATAGTTGTGTAGCAAATTGTGGGTTTGTGAAGCTGTAATGAAAAATTACTGATTACACTGTCAGCCGAATTTGTAGTAGGAAAGGGGAGTGCCCATTTGTAGGCCACTAATTTTAGGATAGAGTATAGTAGGGTAACTATAATATAAATTCTAAACCTATTTTAAGGGAGTCTGTAAGGAAAATTTACGCAATTTGGTTGTGGGAATAACATTTCATTAATTTTCTCGGTAATTGTATTGACATAGATTATAAAGACTTACGACGTTGACTCTAAAGTAGCATTTACAAATGTTGTCTAAGATTATTGTCGCGAAAACCTAAGAAAATATTATTGTACTCTTTTCAAAAATATTATTTTACAATCTATATAGTAGGTAAATAAAAATATGAACGGTCGTTTGTTCAAAATCTTAAATCTTCGAAAGTTCTTCACCGATTGCTTTGAAATTTTGACACAACGTTGCATTCGAAAATTCGCTTTTTACCCAAAAACAGGTAAAAACCGAGTAAGCGCCATCTGTTGGGCAGCCACAGCAACGCGTGGCCAACAGATAGTGTTGAATAAAAACGTAACTAGTTTTATAGATATTGCATTATATCTTGCTTATGTGATAATATAGGTATTTAGACACGATTTTTCTGATTGCACAAAAACATAAACATTAAATTTTTTTGTGCGTAATCCCACATTGGATTATAAAAATATTTATTATGAAAATCTACACACTGTACGAAATTTTCGAAAAGGGGCCTGAGCTCCACGCTTTCGTGGCCATTCTCCTTTTTGTTGTTTCCTTTGGCATTCAACATTAACTTAGTGTGTTTAGATCGGCGTAGGGACATTGTCAGTAATTTCTACCATTTTTGGCCAAGTGGTAGAAAATAGTAGTTTATGGTAGACATTTGTAATGTTGCGGAATTTTATTAGGCAGTAACAAGTCACCCCGTCAGGCAAACTTGCTATTTTCTAGCCACGTGGTAGAAAATGATAAGGTCTGCACTTAATATTAGTGGTTATCGTCTTTCTAATCCACTAGAAGGGAAAAATAAAAGGAGAGATAGGGTTAATCGGAATTCCAATTGCCCCAAGTAACCCTATCTCTTCTTTTATTTTATTATTCAGGGGTAATTGAAAACACACTAATATTGACTTCGAATTCTTTAAACATATTGACTTCGTATTGTTTTAAAATTCACTGAAATGTTTAAGCCATTGTTAAATTTAACTTTACTAATCGAAATGTTGATCTAAACTTAAACGTGGTGTTGTTTAAGCTTTGAGCGTTCGACGCTCAAGCGTTGAGTGAGCGTTAATGACTTTTAAGACCCCAGCAAACGTTAAAGGCCAGTGAACGTTATAGTCCAGATTTTTTATTTTTGAAACGGTTAAAGTTGTTCTGTAGTATTAACATAGCGCGCTAGCGCTCCAGTGCTCAAGCGTTTAGCGCTCGTTTTAGCAACATCATCTTTTTTTATGGACGAAGGCGGCAAACGAGCATACAGTCCACCTGATGGTAAGTGGATACTGTCGTCCATGGACATCCACGATACATGCCAACATTAGTCCAAAATGACAAACGTTGGCACGCCCCCGGATGCGCTGCCTACCTTTGGAGATATAGGAATGGATTTGGAGAAAGGGTTGGGAAAATGGGGAGGGATAGGATGGGAATGGGCTCTGGCACATCTCACTCACTACCGAAACACGTACCTACGTACATTGGGGAAATAAGATAAAGTGGGGAACGCAGTACATTTCAAGGTTCTTCTGTGAGGTTCTTTCAAGGTTGCAATTAAACAACTTTTAACGGTTTAAATCGCGTATATTTGACATGATTTATATCCCGACGTTTCGAACACTTTGCAGTGGACGTGGTCACGGGGTGACTAATTGATTTTATTTGTCACTTGAGTTATTAAGAAATTATTACTACCGTCTGAAATTTTTTGAACTACCGTCTGAAATTTTTTAATCATAACATTCCCTATGCACGCAGTATTCGCTCACGGTGTCCAGAGGTCTTGCAGTATGGCGTTGGCCTTGTGATTTAATTAATTTAATGACTGGATCCCAAGCTGGTGGTACTTGCCAACCATCTTCTCTATTGAAATTTGGGTGTTTCTTAATTTCAATAGCCTCGCGTAACATTCTTGGCATGTACCGGGTCTCTCTAGCGAGGATTTGTGGATTATCAAATCGAATGTAATGGTTGGGTTTGTCCAGAGCATGTTCACAAACTGCAGACTTGGTCGAGCGTCTGTTCTTCATGTCAGCTATGTGTTCTTTTATCCGGATACCGATGCTCCTCTTTATTAACTCAAGTGACAAATAAAATCAATTAGTCACCCCGTGACCACGTCCACTGCAAAGTGTTCGAAACGTCGGGATATAAATCATGTCAAATATACGCGATTTAAACCGTTAAAAGTTGTTTAATTGCAATGTATAGTAATCGCGAAAACCTAAGAAAATATTCTTTCAAGGTTGTTCAACATTCTGTGAGACAGCGGTAACGTGGTCAGTCGAGCACGCCCAGCAGCTGTTGGATTGCAGTCTGCACTCTCCCCCACATAAACCACCTAAATGACATCCTAACATTTGTTCCCAAATTCAAATTATTACATTCCTATTCATCCTTTTTTCGAATCTTTTCTCCCCAGCTCCGTACCGCGTGAACTACGACTGGCGCAACTGGCAACTATTATCTACCGCGTTAACCAAGGGGCAGTACACCTCCATCCCGACCCTGAGCCGCGTGCAGCTGGTCAGCGACGCCTTCGCGCTCGCCGCCACCAACAAGCTCGACTACACCACCGCGCTACAGTAAGTGCACTACAACACCACAACTACACTAACTACACCACTACACCACCAAATTACAGTAAGTACACTGCACTATCAAAGTACAGAGCCCTTAACCAATTGCTATCCACCGCTCTGACCAATGGGCAGTACACGTCCAGCCCAACACGAAAATACTGAAAAATCCTACAAAATAATCCGCCGCTGTTCCGCGTGAGCAGGACTTGAAACGAAACGTCAGTGGAAAAGGTTCAAATTTCATTGAATTAAGACAAAACACGTTTTATATTATTGTTCTAAGGACACGATAGTTTCGAGCGTGACGTCACAACACAACATTAGGATTTATTCGTGACCTACCAAAGATCATTTTATACCGCGAACTCGTGGGCTATGGAACGGACTGCCTCAAGAGGTCTTCCCATTATGCTACGATATGGGGTTCTTCAAAGAAAGCTGTGATGTAGTAAAACTGTAGATTTTTTTTATACACGATATTAAACGAATGATTTTAAATATGCCTACATTTATTGTATTTATTACTTTGAGAATATGGTATATTATTGGTTGGCTCTACCAAGTTTGAAAGAGGTTGACGAATATGTAACTAACATATTGATTTATTATCTTTTAATACACTAATTTGTTTCATTTATATTGTCCTGCGGTTGATTAGGAAATATTTGTATCCAGCTCGAAGGACCATTTTGTAGAACATCTGAAATTTAAATAAAAAGCGCTAAACCGTAAGGCCAATGATAATGTTGCGCATTTCAAAGTTGAGTTCCGATTTTTCAACATCCAAAACAAGGACTTTTTTCACTAGTCAATTTACTTGACGGTTTATATAACTTTATCACTGTGTTCCTTCAATCGAATCACTTTCTAGGGCCCTCCGTACCTGCCTTTGTTATTTCATAAGGTAATTGTAAACAAGGTACCCACATTTGTCATTTGTTGTAAAATAAGGTTGTTTTACAATAACTTTACACTAAATACCTGGATGACTTCAGTTACTTTTAAAGACGAGATAGAAAGAGGTTTTAACGACAGATTTCTCTTTGTAGTGTCATAATGAAGTTTGTATTGAGTTTGTAATTGAAATATTAATTTATTTTTAGAAGTTTTATTTGCGTTGTGTTGTCCAACCATTAGGAAATATTTGTACTTAATTCCGGCTCGAACGATCAATTTTGTACAAGTGAAATTGTAAACAACACTAAGCGTAATAAGATTTATTTACCTTCATTGCCTCACCTAATCGAACCAAACCAAAATTACAGACTAGCCAGTTACCTTCAACGTGAAACCGAGTTCCTTCCACTAGAAACCGGTCTCAGCGCACTATCAAAGATCGAGAACGTTCTAAAACGCACTCCCGACTACGGCGCCTTCCAAAAATTCGTTCGGAAACTCATCACGGATACCTATGAAAGAGTTGGTGGACTCGCCACTAAGAAAATACTGAACGGTGGTGACCTCAACAGTGTCAAGATGCAGGTAAGTTTAGTTTTTACTAGTCTTTGCTGGTTTTGAATTATTTGGGGCCTCTCTTCTTCTGGTTTCTCATAACTTCTGGTAAGGCATCAGGAGATATCAGAAAGTCAGTTATTCATTATCAGAAAGTCAATATCAGCTACATTTAATTGGCAGATAATTTATTTATCCGATTGTTAACAGTTACTTTATCAGGAGATAAAGTATCAGGAGTATAAAAAAAATCCTCCTGGGAACTTATCAGTAGGTGGTGAGAAAGGCCCTTAATGTCGTGAATTATTAATGATATTATGATAGTCAATAAATTATTTAATGAAAAGTGTAAAATTACCTTTTCTGAAGGTAAAGCTATACTTTTGGAAAGACTTAGTCTTTTTAAGACTAATTAATTTTATTTACAAGAATGATTAATTTTATTGCCTCTAGTAAAACTTGTTTGAGACTTGTTTTTGATAACAACGTCTTTGGGAGTTCCGAATTGTTGATCGGGATAAATTTACCCATCTCTCTCAGAAGAATACCGTCAAATGTACTAAATATAAGTGTTTCGGCAGTGAGTGACTTATGTTACGGACCATTTTTCAGTCTGTTCCATTACTCCCCATCCTATCCCATACTCCCCAAGGAAAGATGTATTCAGAAAAAAAGTAGAACGGCTCCACCGAACATGAAACTGAATTGAGACGCGTTGTACTGTATGTCTCTTATACACCTCCGACCGCTCCCACTATAGAAGGGTAGGCATAAACTCACTGGGTCCAAATGGTTTGTTCCCAGTAGTTCTGTGTACAGTTCTATTGAACGAACAAGTGGATTATTTTTTCTCACTTTTAATCATAAATCAGAACAGAAAAGCGTCCCACCTTACCCCATCGTGGCTACACCTAAATATTTACAAAAATGTTTATTTACAGTTGATAACATCGTCGTGGGCTTGCCGTATGAAGATTCCAGGGTGTGAAGAGAACGCCATTGAGCTGTTCCAGAGGTGGATGGACACTGAACACCCTGATGAGAATAACCCGTAAGTATTAACTCGTGTATTATTTAAGAATTGTTGTGAGCTTGAGGAGGAGCTAGTATCCAACGGCGCAGAACTACTTTAATGTGAGATGGTATTGGTTCAACATTTAAATGGTTGAAATATCACTATCACTATAATATATCACTATCACTATAATATATAAAGCTCGATTACCACTCACTCACTGCTGACTGACATAATTGTTCTCCCAGTTCCCGCCTGGTGGGTGAGAAACTTTGAATGAGAAAGTGGACCCTCGGGGTCGGTGAGTACCAGAAAAAAATCCGACTTCTCCGAGTTGTCCAAACCTGATGAAAAATTCCAACGGCCAGCACAAACGGTAACAGCTGCGTGGGGGGTGCTCGACCAAATGTCATAGGGAAGGCGTCGGTTTTCTTGTGGTTAAAAAAGTTTTTCAAAATGGCGGATTCAAGATGGCGGCCATTTTTCAAGTTTGTCCGAGGGGGATGGAAATCGGCATCCGGGGGCCCACAGGGCCCTGATTGACAATTTCGGGTCGGTTTTTCGATTTCGCCATTTCCAAGATGGCGGCCGTCAATTGAAATTTCAAATTTCGTTCGGCCATAACTCCCGCAAGACCGGAGGTCGAGCGGCGCGGGCGAGGCCGCAGGCCGAGCTCGCCCGGGAGCTGCACCGGAAGCTCTGACCGGAAATTTCTGAGCGAATGTGTTTCAGGGTGGAAAATCGAGAAGGAAATTGGCTTCCGGAGGGTTCCGATTGAGGATTTAGGATGGGTGCCGAAATTTTCCAAGATGGCCGCCATACGAAATTCTTTGGGCGACAACTCCGAAACGGTTATAGATATCGGATTTGTGCTCAAACTGATATTATTTATCATGACAATGTCTTACCATTGAGGGGATTTTTTTTTTTCAAGATGGCGAATCCAAGATGGCGGCCTTTTTCCAAATTCATCCGATTCGGATAAAAATTGATATCTGGGGGGTTCAGGGGACCCTGATTCAGGATTTGGAATTATTATTTAAATTCCACCCTTTTTGAAGATGGCGGCCATACAGCGAGGCCGCAGGCCGAGCTCCGCGTAGGACGAAGCTCGGAGCGTCCGAATTCGATCACTGTGTAACTTACACGAGGCCGAAGGCCGAGCTGCGTCTAACGAGGCCGCAGGCCGAGATCCGCGTAGGGTGAATCCCGGAGCGACCGGACTACGGCACCACCAGCCGCGTACGCTGTGTATCTTACGCGAGGCCGAAGGCTGAGCTGCGTCTAACGAGGCTGCAGGCCGAGCTCCGCGTAGGACCCGGAGCGACCGGACTACGGCACCACCAGCCGCGCACGCTGTGTAACTTATGCGAGGCCGAAGGCCGAGCTCCGCGTAGGACTACGGCGTAGGACCCGGAGCGACCGGACTACGGCACCACCAGCCGCGCACGCTGTGTAACTTATGCGAGGCCGAAGGCCGAGCTGCGTCTAACGAGGCCACAGGCCGAGCTCCGCGTAGGACGAAGCCCGGAGCGACCGGACTACCGCCCCACCAAAATTTCAAGTTGTCCGATCCGGATTAAAATTGATATCTGGGGGGTTCAGGGGATCCTGATTAAGAATTTATGGTTATCTCCAAGATGGCCGACCCATAAAATTCTTCGGATGAGATCTCGGAAACGGTTAAACATATCGGATTGTGTTCAAGCTAATATTGTTTATCATGACGATATCTTTATATTGAGGAAAACATTTTTTTAAGATGGCGAATCCAAGATGGCTGCTATTTTTCGAATTCATCCGATGCGGATAAAAATTGATATCCAGGGGGTTCGGGGGAGCCTGATTAAAGATTTGGAATTCTTATTTCGATTCCCCCATTTTTGAAGATGGCCGCCATGCAGGTGCCGCACAACAACTACAGCGACCTCCCCTAGTGTATAATCTACGGGAGGCCGAAGGCCGAGCTCCGCGCAGGGCAAAGCCCGGAGCGTCCCCCCCACCCATAGGGGGAGGCCGGCGCCCGAGGGGCGCCGCCGAAACCTAGTTTAAATTTAAATATATATAGATGCAAATATTAAGGGTAATTGGGAATGGGGGTAATTGAGGACACGCTTTAATAAATTACCATTGAAAACATATTTAGTTTTTAGTGAAGGAAGGTTGATATTATTTATTTTAAGCATAGTCATTTCTTCGTTCAGGATTTGAAAAATAATGATAAAGTGATATTTATTTTAGTGGGGAACTGTACTTTTGTAGTGTTGTGGGAAATGAGGGATCTCACCGTTTTCCAATTTACCCACAATTGTGACTACTAATCAATAATGCAGAAGGGAAAGGAAATTTCCCTTGTGTCGTGGGTTAGGAGGGGATGAAATTAGTGACAGCACAACTTACTATTTGTCTTATGCTAACATTTATTTTATGTTTATTATATGTTAATTTTATAAGGTCATGTACTTACTGCAGTTATAGAATATGACTGTATTGGTTTGTTCCAGAATCCCCCTAGACTTGCGCAAAACAGTATACTGCGTGGCGGTGTCTCGAGGCAGCGTGAAGCACTGGCGTTTCCTACTGGCGCGGAGACAACGCACCAACGTGGCCACCGCGAAGGACGCACTGCTGCAAGCGCTGGCCTGTACCAGGGAGGTGTGGATACTTACGCAGTAAGTATACACACTGTATACATTTCTGCATCCATAGTTCTACTCTTTCGCCGTAATATTTTCAATCCCAGAGTATTCTTGTCTATCTGTTCCCACTGGCGCGGAGACAACGCACTAACGTGGCTGCTGCAAGGAACGTATTGATTCACGTTTGTACCAAGAAGTCTTATACCAAAGAGTTGTGGATACTCATTACTCACGTAGTAACTATCCACATCCACATGTTTGGTCTTCACGACTAAATTAAATTAAGACTAACGTTAAGCCCGATCCATAAATTTATAGTCGCTCAGCGAGCCATGGAGTTTCTGGAGTTGCGAGTTTTTGCGGTTTGCTCGGAGTTTCTTTGCGAGACAAAATCTGTAAAAATTCAAGGACGGACTAAAATTGCCCAGATAACTAGTTCTTCGTACAATAGGTGGATGATTTTATATAATAATGCGCAAAAAATACGCATCCCCGTTGTACAGAATACGGGGTAGCAACAACAACATCATGAAGGTGATCGCAAAGAGGTATGACTCCTTCATCATCAACCGCTGGGTGAGGCTGTTGATTTATCCTGGGCAAAGTGATGGCCCTACCCAGTGTCGGTTTTAAGTTTTTAAGTTTTAAGTTTTTTACCGATAAGTTGATAACCGATAAGGGAGACGGGTCCTTGAATGGAGACCATGTACTGGAAAACATAGCGCGAGACGCCCTCCGGTCAGATGGACAGACGACTTAAAGAAAGTCGCCGGTATTGGCTGAATGTGAAGATCAGAAGATCGTGTGTGGTGACGGGTCGCGGGAGAGGCCTATATCCAGTAATAGAGAGACATATGCTGATGACATAGTATCGTAACCACCCAAAGGTTGCCTAGAAGAAATTCGTTTAGCGATAAGGCCGTCGGTTGGACTTCTAATCACTCGTACTTTATATTTTTCTGTATGTTTTCATTGTACTATAAAGTATATATACCTATCGTTTTAATTTACTCTAATTTTTCATTATCTTTTCTGATTTGTTTACCATGTTCAGCTGTCGCAGAACTGCGGTCTACTACCAGCCAGAAAATGTCACTCACTACAATAGGTGAAACCTTTTCATCAGTTGGAATGTCTCTATGCTGTTTTGGTTTTGGCTTTCACAGTCCTTTTATCTTGAGAGAGTCTTTTCTTAGTCTTTTAGTCTCAGTATTCTCTCATAGTGTTTTTTCACCTTAAATTTTATATTTTTCTTTATCCACAAGTTCCTCTTTACTTAATTCTTGTTTGGAATTACTGATATGGAATTTCTTTGATGGAATTATGCATTTTGGTTATCTAGCATTAATATTAAATTCAATATTGGTATTGGGTATGGTCTTTTTGCCTTGCTGGGCTACTTTTTAGTAACTTTGGTACTTTGTTAAATTCTTATTCTTAAATGGTTATACGCAAAATTGAGCTCTATTCGGAACAAATGCATCGTTCTCTTGCACGGCATGCAATCTCCAACTTTGTTATTGTTAATTTTTACATATTGTTCGAGAGAATGAATATTTTAATTATTACTGAAATGTTAATAAAGAGTTGATTTCACTGAATAGAAGGAACCATGTGTATTTTTCGAATTGACTAGTGGCCTTAATGATCTTTCAGAAGTTACCGGACTATTTTACAATATTTTAGAGCGAAAAAGCGAATAAATATTATAAATTACAATAAGTGGGGTAATAAGATACGGGTGATATACGGGGAGTCCTATACTGTGCGTCCTGGTTCGTAGTCACCGTTCAAGGACACGTGTCCTTGACTGGGGAAGCGGTGAAACTATATAAATTTGTTATACATGCCGTCCGGGAAAGGGATAACTGTACAAGAAGATTGTAAAAGAAGGGAAATAGGCAGGGATAACTGTGAATTTAAAATATCTATATCTCTTTTGGATCATTTCAACTTCCTCATGGAGCGCTACCGTCCACGTCCCCGGAGGGTATCACGGAACTAAAGTATACTTACACTATTTTAAATTAACTCCTTCATCCCCTTACCCCCAGATATCTGGAGTGGGCGATAACAGACGGGTTGGAAGTACGTCGGCAAGACTCGGCGTCCGTTATAATCGGCGTGACGCGTTCTACCGTCGGATACTACGTCGCCAAGGAGTTCATATACACAAAGGTGCAGGATATTTATAAGGCGTAAGTAAACATTCTGTTATTTATCACTATTTTTAAAGGAATTAAGAGCGTTGTTAGTTATTAGTTGGTTAGCTATCAGGCTACCATTGGATTTAAAAATCATTCAAAAATATGAAGTGTTCAGAAACAAACTGAGGCAGTTCTGGTTGTGTGCGTGATTTTATAGTATTGATGAATTCTGTGACCATTCCGATTTGAAAAATTATCTGTGACGAAAAAATTGTCATTTACATTACATTTTTAATGTTGAGTCCAATTGATTTGATTCGTATAGTATATCTCATGTAATAGATTAGTTTTCATATGCAATAGTAAAATTATTATAAATCTAAATTTGTGAGAATATTCTAACGATTACATTTGTGTTGGATTGAGCAGAATTTTATTGTTTATGGCACCGTTTCTCAACCTTTTCAGTGCCACGACCATTGAAAAGGCCAAAAACAAAGTAACGTCACGGGGTCGTGCAGAGTAAGAGGGTTCCTTACTCTAAATTAGCTCATAATACATGCTCCTAAGTACATATACTTTACCGTTTAATATCTAATTATAAATCATTAATTAATAAATAAAAGGTATTTGTTTTTTTTCTCTTATTTTTTCCTGCGACAAACTACGAAACGATGATTTTTTTTATGATATAATTCTGATGTAATTTTATTATTAGTTTGTTAATTGTGTATTGTTTCTCATTTAGAATAACATAAGAGATGTCATAGTCATTCATGTTATTTATATTTAGTGTGACACGTTGTTTGATGTGCTGCTAAAAAATTCCCTTTAATTATAGCATTGGCTAACCGAGCGTTCGCACGATTAAACTTTTTTTGCGTTCATAAACAAGTTATTGCTGTGATTTTAAATATCATTTTCATTTCTCTCTAACCGAATGAATAGGTTTGTTCTACAACATTATATTTGCATCAGGCACTTTGAAGTTTAATAAACTATTACTATTATACCACAAATCCTATACTATATATAATTCTTACATTAATCAAACAAAAACTCAACCCTTAATTTAAAAAATATGTATGTACGAGTATGTGGTATGTTTGTTTGTTTTGTTCAGTTTCCGCAACCAGGGCCGGCGTTTGGGTGCCATCATTAAGTCTCTGCTCGACCAGTTCACGACGCAACGCGAACTGAACGAGGTAAGTTATTATTAGAGTTAAACGGGGTAACTAGGAATAGGAGTAATTGAGAACATGCTTGTTGACGTCAGTAAACAGAAACTGTATTTTTTCAAATTCAATTTATTTGTTTGCCAGAATAGAGGTTAAACTTAACTTAAGGTCTGCCTTAATAAGCACAGAAAAATGTTTTGGTGTATTTACAATTATTTTCGAATAATAATGGTATATAAATTAGTGTCATGGTCCGACAGGATTGCGCGTCTACACGGACTACGCGTAGCTATTTCGTTTATTAAAACCTTATTATTCCCGAATGTATTACCTTGGACTAGTGGGACTGTTTGGAAACCTTTGGACCTATTAATGTACCTATTTGGAAAAATAGGAAATAGAAAGTACAACAGAATAAGTTTTCCTTATTCCATTACATCCCCAATCCTCCTTTGAGGGGGTGTGAGTTAAGAGTGTAATACAATAAGGTTTTTTTTATTGCACTATACTCTTCATCCGATATGATAGGATGGAATGGGAAATGCGACTTGGCATATTTTACTCATTACGGAAACACGTAATGAGTACGAATGGAATGTTAGAGTAACACGTAGTGGAAACATTGGATAGGGATGGGAAATGTATTTTTCGATAGTTTCATGTTATGATATTTTTATTCCGTTCCAATTTTTCAGGCAATTATTTAATCGCTGTTTATTCAATTATGTCTGTTTTGTTGTTTGTATCTCATAAACCGTAAAGGTTTGTCTAAGATACAAGTTCTGCAGTAAACATAGACATTATAACCAACCCGTGAACAAATTATAATTTAGACAAAAAATAACTCTTTAATTTCTTTTTAAAATTATTTTCACTAATATTTGTTTTTATCTTACGATCAAATTCCTTTATTAATATGGGAATTAAGTAAGCGCTGGTCCACTGTCCGTATAGGCATATTGCATAATTAGAATGTATAGTGTAAAACAGTGTTTTTCAACCTGTGGGTCGCAAAATCTTGCTCGGGGGGTCGCGGTCGCAAGCCAGATAAAAGTAAAAAGCAAGGGGTGTAGGCCCCATAACCCTACAATAAAAAATACAACAATTTCAGTGAGAAGGCTGTGCCTGTTTATTTTTAATAATATGTCGAATCGTGGTTCTATTTTTGAGACGCAATTAACCAAATCTTTTTCTAATTGAAGCCTATTTCTCTTCTTAGTTTTTATGTTCACCATTGAAGAGAACGTTAGTTCACATAGGTAATTTAATTAAATACGTTGTTGGAAATGAGTATCTCTCAATCCCTCGCATAAGACTGGTGATGGGTACATCACTGTTGTTGTGTCACATCACTAGGCTACACGTCATTATTATTCACTGACCGTCGTTTGTTCTCTTACTACTAAAAATATGTTTTAGCCTTGTAATAAATATCTAATATATTTTGTCTACTATGTCTTCTGAGTTTATATTAAATAAACAGTGAACCCTGCGCTAGCTGTGCTAACCATTATCAATAACCAACATACGTCGTCGTTGAAATCACTGACGTATTGTTATTACGGTCCCGGGGGGTTGCCAGAATTTTAATACTTGTAAGGGGGTCGCGTATTCAAGAAGGTTGAAAAACACTGGTGTAAAACAATAAATAAATGAATTTTAATAAAACAATATTTTTTCAGTTCCTAGCATGGCGCGAAGAAAACTCAAAATATTTGGAAGAAGCGAAATTAGCTGTTGAACAAGCGATTGAAAAGGCCAAAGTGAACATCGACTGGTTGAACAAGAACAGAAAACTGGTCGTGGACAAGATGCGAGTGTTCTCTAATATGTAAGCCAATTGACGATCAATCTCACGGGGATTTGCTTTAAGGAACTGATCTTTTTGCTTTAGTTGGGTCAATTGGGGTAACTGGAAAGGCAATTGTAAGTGGAAACAGGGGTAATTGAGAACATGCTTAATTAAGGTGAACTGGGAACAGGGTTAATTCAAAATTTGCTTAATTGGGGTAAATAGGGAGGGGGCAGTTGAGAACACGCTTAGTCAAAGAAACTAGGTGGAGAAGGGTCAGTATGAATAGAGACAGTTGAAAACTATCTCTTAGAGACTTAATCAGGGTAACTGTGAACAGAGATAAAATAAAATACATGAAAAAAGTGGATACCCCTATTTCCACTTAATTAGGGTGAGTGGGAATAGAAGTATTTGAGAACATGCTTAATTAGAGTAACTAAACAGAGATAATTGCAAATGTACAAAAATAAAATAGAATTATTTTCATTTAATCAGGGTAAGTGGGAACAGAAGCAATTGAGAAAATACTTAAGTAATTTTGACCACGGGTTGTTACGAACTTGCTTAATCATGTTCTGTAAGAATATGATTAATTAAAAACGTGCTAAATCGGGGTTAAATGAGGAGAGGGGTAATTGAGACAATGCTTAGTAAGAGTAACTAGGAAGGAGAGCAATTGAAAGCTTGCTTAATTAGAATAAATGTGTACAGAGCTAATTGGAAAGATGCACAAGGAAAAAATTGGAAACGCCTATACCCACTTAATATAAGTAGAGACAGATATAATCCAAAGTATGCTCATTCAGAGTAACTGTGAGCAGGGGTTAATAAGAACATGCTTAATCAGAGTAGATAAGTATGGGAGTAATTGAAAACATGTTTAATCAGGGTAAGTGGGAATAGGGGTAATTGAAACATGATTAATCTGGAAATTAACCTCAATTTATGGTAATAAGTGATCAATTTAAGTGCGTCAAGGATTTAAATGAAATGAAGTAAAGATTAATGAACAACAAAAATAACATAACAATAGCAAAAGATCGATTCCTCAAATCAAAATTGTTGTTAGAAATTGATTAGACGAATTCGTAATGGAATTAAAAGGGACCAAAATTATTTAGTTGTGCTTTTTGATGTAGTATTATTATTTTGTATTGTAGAGCTAAGCGTAGTGTTTTGTATTATTTGTACTTATAGTAGAGATATTTAATATTATATTTAATATTTTTTCAACTGGTAATTTGAAAATATATATTTTTTAATTTCATGTTTCGACATAAAATTAAAGAACAAACCATACCAACTTTGACAACAATTGACTTTTGACAAACGAAACGTGGCGTAACGGTAGAATATAAATTATTTTCATACCTACATGGCAACATTTTTCGAATAGTAATTCGAATATGTAGTTATTGCATACCTCAAACATCTTGATACTTGTTGTTTCTTTTATATAGGTTTGCAAATGAACTGATTGCATGATATATGTTGAGTTTGTTAAAAGGTATAAAATACAGAATATCTTAACAAAATTTAAATTTTATTAGAAAATAAAAATATTTTTTGTAATGAAAAAAAAACAAAAAGCTAATTTCAAAAACGCGCTGAAATGTTTAAAATAACCGTGCTATAAAATCTGAATATAATTATATAATTTTTTCTGCATTAATTTATGTTTCAGTTTCATACTAATTATAGAATAGAAAATATCAAGTAATAAGTTCATTTTTTTTCTGATTAAAATAAGTGTTAACATCCTACATTTTTATTTTTTATTCTTTCCTATACCACGTATCGTGCCAGACAATTTCTTGCATTGCTATCTGTTAATTTCAAACAAAATGTTCTAAAAGTGACAAAAACATAATGTTGCTAGTTGAAAAAAAAAGCCCGAAATAAAAATCACAAAAGCCCTAGAGGTAAATAGATATTACGCAGTTGTAGAAATGAATTAAAATTGTAGTATACATTTTTAGTCCTGTTTTGTATAAATTTTATATTGTGAATGGAATCTAAACGCGTCCAATTCAAAGTTGGTATAAATATATGTATATTGTTGGTTATTGTTATTGTTGGTAATAAATGAAACAAATCTAAGGTCTTAACTAAGGTATAAGGTAATTAAAGTTAAAAGGTAAACAAAGGCCTTTAATGTTGCTAATAATCAAAATTGAATCTAATATAGAAACGTTTTTTAAAATCATAATTATTTCAAAGGAGTTTCGTATATTCAAAAGTGAAAGATTATTAACTTTTAAACACTTATTAAAATTATTTTTATAGTTACTATTTAAAAGATAATGTATACTCGTTTAGGCTCGATTCACAATAAAATTCTAGTATTTCTTAAAATATATTTAGAAAAAAAAATCCCATGTAATTAATTTTTTAATTTTCAAAGTCCCCCTCATCGGCCCGCGCCACCCCCACTGGTCCCTTGGAAAGGACAAGGAAACTTCATATATTCAATATTTGCTATACACAATATATCCAGTATACGGTTACGACCTTATACATAAAACATCAAATACAATAAAGAAATTTTGAAATGCCATCTACTTAGATTTTAAGTAAGTTTAGTGTGATTCAAAACTGTTTTATGTTTTTTTTATACAGCAGATGTGTTAGATGTATTTAGGAAAATTGAAACTATGAATTTCGTTTGATTTTGGGTTGTGATTGGACATAAGAACTTTATATAAATAGATACATATTTATTTATTTTATTAATATCGTACAATACAAACTACTGCAATTACATACCCACTAGTTAACTAACTGACAGGATAGTATTACACACTAATATTATGAAACTCTGACTCTTGAACTAGATGTTCACCTGTATACAATAGTTACAATTGTTACAATAGGACAAAATTAAGTAACAATGTTAAAAAAGGAAAGTATAACCAGGCGGACTTATTGTATTTCTTCCAGACAACTTTGACAAAGAGAGTTGTGACTGAGCTCTAAATTTTTCACTGTTGTAAGCAAAAAAAAAATATTTTTGTTCAAACCGGGCGTTCCGTTCTTGTTGTGTTGCTGTCATTTTACATTTTGTTTATTCTTAATTTTACATTTCTGACGATTTGCTTTTCTGGTAATAAGCGTAAAAATATTTTTTTCTTATATATTTATTAGTATCGGGCAAATTAAAGTTGATATTGGAAAACGCGGTAAATTAAAAAAAAGGAAATAGCAAACAAGAAATTTAGGTTATCTTATCACTAAAAATAGTTGGAAAAATAATTTTGGTACTTCAATTCAATAATAAAATTAGTTAAGAATTGAATTCAAGTATCCAACTATTTGTAATGATTATTTATTAATATTTTTGAATATGCAGCGCTTTTACAATATTTGCCAGACTATCGAATATTTTTCAAAATATAATGTAGCCATTATATATAAATTAATAACTCATGATTACATACAATTGAAAATCGAATGCGAAAATCATGACTTCAGTTTTCGGGAAATACCTACATTTAAACACGTTCTATATAATCTGGACAACGAAATATTGCCAGTTCTTTAAATAACAACATTTTTGATTGTCAGTTGAAACATTGTTTTCTTATCGCTTCTTATATATATCTATTGTTTGTGTGTGTTTCTAAAGTTCGGCAAATAAAAGTAAGAGACTGGCAAGGTGCGATAATTAAAAAAAAGTTGAAAGATTTAATTCCTTGAATTCAATAATAAAATTAGCCTAGTATTTCCTCGGCATATTTTATTATTGGATTCAAGTACCAAAATTATTTTTCCAACTATTTTTAGTGATGACGTTGACTTAGTGCTTGAATGGCCAATCAACCTGTGACCAAATTTTACAGGACAGGTTTTTTACGTTTGATATTGTTAGTAAAATATATCTATTAAAACTTGTGATGATTTCGAAATTATGTGGTATAATATACCATTAATTTCTACTCGTAAATCATCACAAATTTTAATAGATATCTTTTACTAACAATATCAAACGAAAAAAACCTGTCCTGTAAAATTTGGTCACAGGTTGATTGGCCATTCAAGCACTAAGTCAACGATGAATCTTTTGTTTTTACTTTGGTTGCGTTTTTTCTGTCTCAAATTTCATTCGCCAAACTCTAAAAGCACTGATCACAACACACGTTGAAGTTGTTGAAGATGATTATGAATACATTACGGAATAATATAAAAGGAACTGAATTATAAAAATAAATAGTTTAGTAAATTATATACATACCTACTTGATGTTTTGTGTAGAAGGCTTCGTAATTTATGTAAGTTTCAAAACAAAAATACAATTTTAAGGGCTTTTCTGTTGCATTTATTTTTAAGTCCGTCCAAAATTACGTACAAACTGTGTTGTGATTTTTTTTATTAATAATTTATATCTAAAGATAATTTTGTTTTATTAATTTTTTGAATATTTTATTTGTATTCTTAATTCCGTCCATTGTATGTATCTATAGTTTATCCATAAAGCACGTTATGTATTAAAAATAAAATGATATTTTTCTACATTTTTTTTTTTTTATACAGTGTCACTGAACAGCTGAAAATGGGATATGGGTTACAACAGGATTTTTTCCATAAAATTATTCATTTCTAGTAGGTACCGATATGTTGTATTCAACGCTCAGATAAGCAAAACATTAGAATAGTATTTATTTGTACGCTCAAATTGCACTAGTTGCACACGCTCAATAGTACTTTTCTGTACTATGCAATGAGCGTTAACAAACGTTTTAGATAGAACAACAAAACTGTACATGTTTGTAACCTTTGATTTATTCCCAAAAACAATTTCATTTTTATTAGAAAGTTTAAAATAATTTCATAATTTTAATAAGAAGTTCACCTTTAGAATATTTTGTATTTAGCATAATTATAATAATTATTTTTATAATAATTATAATACTGTGCATAATTGTTTTGCTGTATTTTCAGAGATTCAGAAAGAAATGCAGACATGATACTTGTAAGAAGGAGTCTAAATAAAACAAGCAAAACATTTATAAATGTCTTCCTATTTAACTTATTGTATTTTATTTCAAGTTGTCATTTTTTACTGTAGGCAATACTAAATCAATAAATATGACAATCACTTAGGCTACTTTGAATTTTATTTTATGTGTATCGAGTTCAAAATACAAGCACTGTAGGGCGGCGCGTTGCAGTCTAATAGTGTTTCTATGTGCAGTAACTCTCGGATTCTATAATTCATGTGTTTTAAAAATGGAACATTCTTATTAATTGAATCTTCCGGGCTACTTGGCCGAGGTCTTCTGGAATCGCTTCTCTTCCTTTCAAACGTTTCGTCAACAACTGCGGTTGACATCTTCAGTGGCGACTGCGTTCACTTTCGGAGAGATGTTATCTCTTCGGCTTCTCGAGCGCAACTCATGGACACCGGGCCAAGAAAGCCTACACTCCACTATGGAACATTCTTATTATGTAGTACCTACTTAAGTTTCAAATTTCACTTTTTAATGAACCCTTCCTCATCTGCTTCACCAAAGAAGTTGCCAAGAACGTATGACGTCTATTTCCATATCGATCGTATTAGGTTATAATTACTACGTCAAATACTAATCTGGTATTAGGTTATACCTACTTAAAACTGAGAATTAGAAAATAGGGATAATTTCGCGCATGTCATTGCGGGAATAGGTTGAAAATAATAATAAAAGCCCCTTTTGTCGTAGCACCTCGTTTTGAGAGCGTACCTCGTAACATCTCGGAGAGCATCGTGGTCCTTAGTGTCGACATTTCCAGCAAAGTTGAATTTAGGGGTCATTTGGAAAATGAAGCCAAAAAGCTCGGTGTGCTGAACAGAGTGAAGCGGTACTTCACCCTTGGGCAACTTCTAAAGCTCTACAAAGCTCTGGTGAGGCCCCATATGGAGTATTGCTCTCATCTCTGGGCCAGCGCACCGAAATATCAATTAGACCCATTTGACTCCATCCAACGACCTGCTGTTCGAATTATCGACGATCCCACGGGCGTTTAGAACCCCTCAGCATTCGTAGAGACGTTGCGTCTCTCTGTGTTCCACCGCCTGTACAAAGGGGTATGCTCTGAAGAACTGTTCAGAGCTTCAGGGTTTCTACAACCGCACATCCCGTTTCAGAAGTGCGGTCCATTTCCTCGATACGGAGGTTGGAGGTGTCGCGTACTGTTCGGTCCAAAAATCATTTTATACCGCGAACCCTTAGGCTGTGGAACGAACTGCCTCAAGAGGTCTTTCCATTAAGCTACAATATAGGATGCTTTAAGAAAGCTGTGACTGTTTAAATGTGTAAGTGTTTTCGCTTTGAATATCGAGAAATCAATTTCTCTGAAGCCATCGAGTATTAAAAGATTTTAATTATTTATTGTAAATCCAAAGCGATACAACGTGTCAGAACTTGTTGATTAAATTTATGTGTATCTCGTTATGAACTTATTCCTGCCGTACAGATAATTAATACGACTATTACAGAGTTCTTTTTACTGGAAACTAGGAGGCAGACGAAAAGACAGTCCATCTGATGGTAAATGGATACTGCTGCCCATGGACTTCCATGTACGGCAAATTAAATTTAATACAAACTATGAGCTTTTACCATCACACCTCTGGACATCGATGCGCGGCATATCGTTACTATCCTCATAAAGAGTCGCTGCGTATTGCGTGGTCTAGAAAACACTATACCGCGAAGCCGAAAATTATGGAATTGCCTATTCCTCTAAGCTACAACATGGGGCTCTTAAGAGAGCTGTGAAGAAGATTCTGCAAGGTCGGCGCGAACTCACAAGCTCCCTGGTGTTGCAGGTGTATCTACATGAGCGGCGGCGGTGATACTTGTGAGTACCATCAGGTGAACTGTGTGCCCTTATGACATAGATATGAGAGTGTGTTCTCTCACATAGCCCAGTATAAGAATTCAAGAGGCTGTTGGGGATGCCGCGATGCTGTAGGTAGAGCATCAACGAATGTTTGTGGAGTTTAGAATAGTTAGTTTCCACGCCATCATTAGAAACGGAATCGCCTCAATGATGTGCCGTCGCGAGACAGCTCCAATAGTATCAATGAGACATCAAACAACTCAACAGTATCAAACAACGCCAACAGTGAAATCAATGAGACATGAGCTTTGCATCTGTGCGAGTGGGTTCGCACTATACACTGTCGGTAGGCACTTACACAAACGTAAAAGCTCATGTCTCGTTGATTTCACTCTACCTTGCTTTAGAACTACTAATACTATAATTAATAATTAACATAGATTTATTTTTAAAGTTTTTACTATGTTACTAACAAAAAATATGCATACGTAGTTATGTACAGACGTCAAAATATATAAGTTTGCAGGCAACTGGTCTTGTTTACTACGTACAACACACATACACATACACCCACACATAGATAATAAACACGATGTTGACTGATTCACGGACTGTGTAAGAAAATTTTACAGACGGCTCTCATAGCTGCCGTAGCTTGGTTGGCTGAGCGTCTAGTCTGTGAATAATGTCAATTGCATGCAAGCTCTATATTTTGCCATTTGAACATATCGTTTTAATCAGTTTCGTAGTCACCGGTGAAATATTAAATACTTAAAAGAAAACATTAAAAGGTCAAAGGTCAATTGTCAGAGTGAAATGATTATTATCATGCGATATCATCTGAGAAAGTGGAAGGGAAACCTACCTTATTGTCCGTTCTAATTTCCCGAAAATTTATTTAAGTGTAATTTTAAAAAGTAAAATATTTTTGAGGTCGTCGGTTTTTAAAGGTTGCGGGCACCCGCTGGATGCAGGTCGCTGCCGATAGGTCTAAATGGCGGACAATGGGGGAGGCCTATGTCCAGCAGTGGACGTCCAAGGGCTGAGAAGAAGAAGAAGAAGAAATATTTTTGGGTTTGACGACTTATACCCTATGTGATAATAATTGTCATAAACATAATTTAATTACGTCCTAAACGTTTCGGCTGAGCGTCTTCTGCGCTCGCCCCACATCAACATACGACCGGTGACTCTTGAAAGGCCACCAGGGCCACAAGAACTTAGACCTACACGATATTAAGGCAATCAAGGTTTTTTAGCCAGTAGGAGTCCGGCACTACCTGGTACCACCTAGACTAGCCTAGCTAGACTAGCTGGTACCAGGTGACCATGCAGGGATTTCCTCGATTCTTTCCTAACAAAAAAAAAAGTCCTAAACGTTCATTGAATTTTGTCCAAACTGAATATGAACTTACAGAATGAGTCGAATTGGGTAAATATCAATTCATTGAGCTAAACTTATTTATTTTTAATTAAATGCAAATAGAATGTATTCTTAACACATGGAAATAAAAACTAATGGAGTAATTAAATCGTTTTTAATCAATTGTACCTATTTTTAATCTACAACTGCTTTCAGACCGTAACAAAAGTCAACCCAAATTTTTAAAACATAATATGGCCGACCACATTGGACGAATTTACTTTTGGACAATTTTTATATTTCACATATTATTTCATTTTGGACTAAATGCGTCCACGTTCATCGTCGTCGGGCGCGCTCGACTGGCCTCGGTAAAGCTCGGCCACGTTACAGGTGCGTCGCACCGCAGCGCGTCGCACTGCAAAACTGCGACAACGGACACTACAGACGCGGCGGGCTGCACCTCAACGGAATAATAATTTGCGATGTTTTCAGTTGAACGAGCCGGTCGAACACGCGTTGGTGTTGGCACATTTTGTATCGAGCCTGTCGACTCAAATTTAACGACCAAATTCTTAATAGCGGTCTCAGAAGGACGATTATGTTGTCCGAAAATATCACGAATTTTACGAAATGTAACTTTAACAGAACCACCATTTTCATAGTGGATTTTAATTATTTTAATGCGATTTTCGAGCGAAATTGAATTCATTGTAACAATTGCCAATGCATCTACTACGAATACGTCAAAAAACTAAATGTCAAAACTATCATGTTGTTGGTGTTGCCACAATTGAAAAACGAAGTTCTTGTTGAAAAACCCTGTATAAGTTAGTTAGCTGTTAACATTCAATTCTCACGTCATCGCATAGGGAATAATCCTCGAATTAGGTCCGTTAACTGCGCCTGTTCAACGCACACTTGAGGCGGGCCGCGTCGCAGCGCATATATACGGCTGGCAAGCGATCCGCTCGAGCGCTGCGCTGCGGAGTGTTGCGGCTCGGCTCGAGTGTGCGACGGTTTAAAATGGAAAATGATTCAGGAGGACTTTTGCAATGTTATGCGTTGCGATGCGGCCCGCCGCAATATTCGCTAGCATTTACCCCCCTCTCAGAGAAGAATACTTTGAAAAGTACTTTCATTTCCCACTTTTATATTCCTCAATGTACATACGTGTTTCAGTAATAAGTAAGATATGCCAGAGCCCATTCCCATCCCATGTTCCAGATCTCTCCAACTCTCTCGACAAATCTATTCCTACACGTCCGAAGGTAGGTAGAGCATCTGGGACAAGCGTGCCAACGTTTGTCATTCCGGACTGATGTTGGCGTGTATCGCGGATGTCCATGAGCGACAGTATCCACTTATCATTAGGTGGGCTGCCTGCTCGTCTGCCGTCTTCTTGCTATAAAAATAAAATAAAATTCAAAGTAGCTTAGACACTTTTCATATTTATTGGTTTAGTCGCTCACAGAAAACGAACTCGAAACAAGATAAAATAAATTAAATAGTAATGCATTTACAAATTTTTTACTGCCTTTATTAAAACTCCTTCTGTAATACACGTCCACGTTTTGTTTAGTGTCTCTGAAATTAAAGCAAAATAATGTGTTATGGAGATGAAATATATGAAATAGATGAAAATAGGACGAATGAAATATAGAAAGAGAGATATATTTATATGCTAGTATGCTAGTTTATATGTATAAAAAATAGGTCAAAAGCCAAGGCGCATTTGTTATTGAATTCAAATGAATTTCGGCTCTGCAACACCAGGGAGCTTGCGGGCGCGCGCCGACCTCGCAGAATCCTCTTCACAGCTCTCTTAAGACGATTAAAATTAGTATTATGAAAAATGATAATTTCACAGTTATATTTTTCAATAAATTATATTATTAACCCATTTAGTCTAAATTATCATGGATATAAAACAAAAGAAAATTCAATTCCAACTCGGATTCATACAAACGTGAAGTTAACATGAATATAGTACAAAACTAAATTCTAACTACGGCTAGTGTCAGTGAGGTTATGTTAGGTTGTCACTATTGCCCACCCCGACTTTGCACGGGTGTGTTTAGAATTTCTCTATGTAACTGTACAATATGAAACGGAGGGTCAGTCTGACAAACAGGATTAAAACTTCCTATTGATCAGATTGATCGAACCAGTGAGAAGTTTCCCTTTGTTTAAATAATGAAATCCCTGTTTCCATTTACACAAATTAAGTATTTTACGCTTACCTTGATGACTCCTACTTCTCAATTACATCCGTTCACAGTTACCCTAATTGACATTGTACTTGTGTCAGCCTATAACGTCCCACTGCAGGACACGGGCCTCCCCTAGTAAATCACTGGGAGGTTTCGGGCCCAGTGCGATTTGGTGGATACACATACTCCATTTTTTTTTTATTTCTCGAGCATGCATGTTTCTTCACGATGATATCTTTTTTTTTTTTTAGAGAAGAGGGCGAACGAGCAAGCGGTCTCACGAGATGGTAAGTGTTACCGCCGCCCATAGACACCTGCAACACTAAGGGGTATGCCGAGCTAATGACAGACTGAGTATTTGAAATCAAGATCACATGAATGTGAATCAAGTATAGATATCACCTAAGCTATCACCGTTCCTTGACATTACTAAAGCTTAAACATCATTAACTCTTGTAACTCTTGTAAGATTTATCGTCAATCGGCTTACATATCGGATAACTCTCGCATCTTGTCCACGACCACCTTACTGTACTTCTTCACCCAGTCGATGTTCACTTTTGCCTTTTCAATTCCTTGTTCCACTACCACTTTCCCTTCTTCTAAATATTTGGCGTTTTTCTTCTGCCACGCCAGAAACTGTAAGATAATTTTTTTTGTGGCAATAAGTACCATTATTTCTAAATGTACAGCTGTAACAGGGCCCCGGGCACAGCTCCCCGTCGGGGGTTGATTAAACGCCTGGGCTATAGGATATGGTTTGTGTCGGGGACCTTTTAAGAATGAAAAACTTTTCGACGCCCCCAAATTTCCAAAACCGCATTAAACTGTTTCTTTCGCACCTTAGAAATGTTTTCAAAATTATTTTGCTTTAGGAAGTTTTTCGCGATGGAGCTCTCTAGACCGCTGGGCCCTGGGCCAGTCAAGCCGCCTCCCCATAGTACGACTCTGCTCCCCGTGAGAAAACTCAGTAACGTGATCCCTTAGTGGTCGTCCAATGGAAAAAGAACCTCGGGCGAGAAACACATATTTTTGTATTACACATCAATTTCAGATGTAATATGGAGCTTTCTAGATGGACCTTATTGCGAGTGCGACTAAAAGACGGATTCACTCCTTTACATCGAAACTAGTTGTAAACATTGGTTTTATTTAGAGCAACGATAGCTAAACTTTTTTGATCAAGGGCCCATGAAAACAATGGAAGACGAAACCTCTTGGACCGCAAACATCCTTATTGTTTCCAATATATAAAAATGAATAGACGTCTGTTTGTTTGTTTAAAACGCTTTCACGCATCGACGGGTGGACAAATCGTGATGAAATTTTGCAGTAACATTCTCCCAGGATGATTTCTGACATAGACATCTCTGGAACTTTCGGAGAATTGGACATTCAGAGAACTGGACGTAATGGACCAACTCAGGGATATAACTAGGGTTTACACTGATTTCACTCTTCGGAAGTATCGGGTCCGACCGGAGTTCGAATGAATGAAGTGTTATACTCGGACCCTACTCGGACTTTCCTTCATTCCGAGCTCTATACATATATCGGGTATCTCCGAATATTTAAAAGGTGAGATATTGTAATGGTGAAGTTCGACAGTTGATGAAGTTTTGCTCCCCAAGTATCTCTGGTCAAAATGTATATTTCGATCGATGTCTCGTGCGATCGGAGTAGTTTCAAATGTGAAATGAACTTCGTTCGAGCCGATATATCGTAGTGAATCTCCCGAAATATCGGCCGAAACTTCGTTCTTCATGTTTTCGAAGTAGACCCCCAGGACTTATTCGGGGAATTGATCCTAGTGTACCTGAACCGATTATTTTAGGTGTTTGTTACCTCATCGAGTTCGTGCTGCGTGGTGAACTGTTCTAGCAGGACCTTAATGATCATGCCCAACATCCAGCCGTGTCCGCGGAACCTGCAATATAACTAAAAGTTAATTAAGTTTTGTTAAACTCAACTAAAACTAAACTAAGTCCTAGTCATTAAGTTTTAAAGTTGATAAATTGGTGTAAAATTTAGATCGAATAGTTTTGATCTCTTTCTTGACTAACTTGTTCATTTAAAATGTAGTTTTACAGTAGCAGATGGATTTATATATCCCAGCAAACAATAGACAAACAATAAAATGGTAAAGGTCCATTGCTTGACAGGTTAAATATCGTGTCTGTCTGTGAACGCAGTGCATACCTGTTATCAATATACTCGCCTGGTCCAATGTTAAATAAGTCTATTTATTTTATTATTGTATTTAATACAATAGTCGGATAAGTTCGCGGCCTTTTTATAGTGAAAATAATAAAGGCTTTTTTGTATTACACAAATATTTACTGAACGAAATTTTGTCCATTTAATTCAACGATGTTTCGCCAATTTTCTGGCAGAGTCATTGCCCATCGTTATATTTTTTGGGGTTTCTGAGCGAAAAACTGATTTAAATGGTTTACACGGGTTTAATGGTTTATACTTGAATGTAATTTTACTCCATTTAGAGAATTTTATAAAGAACAGAATAAATGATGCGTTAAAACTTCCCAGCCAAGTCATCAAAGATGTATGCAGTCGCGAATTGTCGTGATGGAAAACTACACCTTTTTCTATTTGTGGCGCGACCGACACGAGAATATTTGACGGAGTTCGGATACGGGCGCGCACAATGCAACCGCGCAACATAACGGGACTTGAAGCATTGCGCCTGCGCGATCGCGCCTGCGCACTGAACAGTCGTCGCCTCGCCGCGCGCCGCATTCCGCCGCCGATAACAAGACGTAAACACTGTGTCGCTTTATAACATTCCTAGTTACCCCACTTGTGTAAAATATAAAACTAAGTAAATATAGTCTAACAAAATTAGTAAGACATTTTTATTCAAACCAATCTACAACTGGTGACCTAACGACGAAAGAAGATAATGGAGTCAAACAAAGCAGCCCCTGCAGAAACCTGCCGTGTAGGAGTGAGAGTACCACCTTTTAGCCCGGATGACCCAATACTATGGTTTGCCCAGATGGAAGGTCAGTTTATACTTTCAAATATTACCAAAGATGAAACGAAGTTCTATTACGTGTTGAGCCAGCTAGAACACCAATACGCTGCCGAAATACGAGACATAATTGTTTCGCCGCCAGAGACGGGTAGATATGAAAAACTTAAAATGGAACTAATTAAACGGTTGTCTGCATCACAAGAACGAAAAATTAAGCAGTTATTAATGCATGAAGAATTAGGAGATAGAAAACCATCCCAATTTTTACGACACTTACAATCTTTGGCTGGTCCCACTGTCCCAGAAGATATTGTACGAACGATTTGGTCTAGTAGATTGCCTACTAATTTGCAAACCATAGTTGCTTCCCAGGTCAACAACCCCCTGGAATCTGTGGCAGAACTAGCGGACCGAATAAACGACATAGTTCCGCATACTACTCAAGTAGCCAGTACTTCATCGTCATCATCATCACACGACAATCCAGGTACCGCTATTGATTTATTATCTAAGCAAGTGGCAGAGCTGACACGGAAGTTAGATCAAATATGTATGGAAGTACGGCGACCGCACCCAAATCGATCAAGATCAAAAATGCGTGGGTCCATTACACACTTCCGTCAGAAGTCAAGATCACGTTCTAGACAAAACGAGCACCCATACTGCTGGTATCATTTTAAGTTTGGAGCGAAAGCAAAGCAATGCACACAGCCTTGTACCTACACGTCGGGAAACGCCAAAAGCAGTCATTAGCGGTGGCGAATGTCTGCACAATTTCTTCAGGCCGCCTGTACATCACTGACCGCACGACTAAAATACAATATTTAATCGACACAGGTTCGGACTTGTGCGTATATCCACGGTCATTTGTTCGCGAGCCTCGGATTAAGGCAAAATACGAATTATTAGCCGCAAACGGGTCAGTAATACATACATATGGATGTCTACAATTAAATGTCAACCTAGGACTACGGCGAGATTTCACGTGGCGTTTTACAGTCGCTGACGTCACAAAGCCTATTATTGGCATAGATTTTTTAAAATTTTATAATTTATTAGTCGACTGCCGCCACCAACGCCTTGTTGACGGTGTCACAACCTTAAGCGTGACCGCACCTACACACAAATCTGAGAAAGGAATATCATCAGTACGTACGAGCTCGGGAGATTCCCGCTTCCACCGTGTTCTCAGAGACTTTCCAGAGATAACTCGTCCTGCCGGTAAGCCTCAAGTGCCTAAGCACACAACAGTCCATCACATCAGAACTACTCAAGGCCCACCAGTTACCGCACGTCCTCGACGCTTAGATCCTGCGCGCCTAAAAATAGCGAAACAGGAATTTGAAGACATGCTGCGTGACGGAACTGCACGCAGATCAGAAAGCCCTTGGTCCTCACCACTGCATTTAGCTCGCAAGAAGAACGATGGCTGGCGACCATGTGGGGACTACAGAGCTTTGAACGCACGTACTATTCCTGATAGGTACCCTATCCGCAACATTCAAGACTTCGCCTGCCAGCTGACGGGTAAGAAGATTTTCTCCACCGTGGACTTGGTTAAAGCCTATAATCAATTGCCTGTGTTTAGTGAGGATATACCTAAAACAGCAATCACCACACCGTTCGGACTCTACGAGTTCCCATATATGACGTTCGGACTCCGTAATGCTGCACAAACATTCCAACGGTTTATGGACGAAATACTAAGAGACCTCGATTTCTGTTTCGGTTATTTGGACGACATTCTGATATCTAGCACGGACGAGCAAGAACACGAGGAACACCTGAGATGTGTATTTCAGCGCCTGAAAGAGTATGGTGTTCTGATCAATACTCCAAAATGCATTTTCGGACATACAGAAATCACTTTCCTAGGCTATCGAGTTACTTCGAAAGGAATACAACCACTGGACACGAAGGTAAAAGCAATCCAAGATTTTCCACCACCAAAAACCATGAAGGAGCTCAGAAGGTTTCTTGGAATGCTTAACTTTTACCGTCGGTTCGTACCTTCAGCCGCACAATTTCAAGTACCACTCAACTCATTATTAACTGGAGCTAAAAAAGGTACACAGCCAGTAAATATGACTCCACAGCTGATGGAAGCGTTCGAGAAATGTAAGTCCAGTTTGGCCCAAGCAACACTTCTCGTTCACCCGGATCCGCATGCTGAACTATCGATCCAGACTGATGCATCCAACACGGCTATAGGCGCCGTATTGCAACAGCGAAAAGAAGACATGTGGCAACCTCTCGCATTCTTTTCTAGGAAGCTAAACAACTCGCAAAAGAAGTACAGTCCTTATGATCGGGAGTTGCTAGCAATTTATGAAGCCGTGCGTCATTTCCGTTATATGGTTGAAGCGAGGACGTTCGTCATATTCACGGACCATAAGCCACTAACGCATGCCTTCACTACACAGAGAGACAACTGTTCACCACGCCAGTTCCGGTATCTCGATTTCATATCGCAATTTAGCACTGATATTCGCTATGTGGCCGGAAAAGATAACACAGTTGCTGATAGTTTATCTCGCATAGAAGAAATTGCATCGCCCTTTGATTACCAATCTCTTGCCATAGATCAAGAAACCGACCCAGAACTTCAAATGTGTCTTAATAAAGGGTCTAGTCTGAAACTAAAAAAAAACAGACCTAACAACTCAAACTCAGATATATATTGTGATATATCTATGCAAACTGCAAGGCCTTTTATAACTCCAAAATTTCGCCGACAAATATTCAACACACTTCACAATCTCAGCCACCCAGGAGCAAAAGCTACTGTAAAATTGATTACGCAACGATTCGTATGGCCAGGCATAAAAAGAGATTGCAGAAAATGGGCTCGAGAGTGCATCCAATGCCAGCGTTGTAAGATCACGCGACATACTTCCTCTCCCCTCAAACCATTTCCTCTTCCTACTTCCCGATTCCGACATGTCCACATGGATATTGTCGGGCCGCTAAAACTTTCTCTTGGTTACAGGTATTGCCTCACAATTGTCGACAGATACACTCGTTGGCCTGAGGCATACCCTCTTCAAGACATTACTGCAGAAACATGTGCATCCAGCTTCGTATCTGGATGGGTGGCAAGGTTTGGTTGTCCTGAACATATAACAACCGATAGGGGACGACAATTTGAATCCAAACTTTTCAAAGGCATAGCTACCTTGCTGGGCGCATCACACCACACGACCACTGCATATCATCCTGCAGCAAACGGATTAGTAGAAAGACTCCACCGGCAACTCAAAGCAGCAATCAGCGCACACGACACGCCACAATGGGTTGAAACCTTACCCCTGGTATTATTGGGTATACGCAGCGCATGGAGAGAAGACCTGCAAGCATCTACAGCAGAGCTGGTCTACGGTGAGCCTCTTCGCTTACCTGGGCAATTCTTCACGTCGGAGACAGACACTGTTGTGGACGTGACAGACTTCACCAGCAGACTTCGAAGCCATATGAGTAAGCTTTCACCACAACCTACCTCATGGCACACAAGTTCCAGAAGAATATTTTATATTCCCAAAGACCTTAGCACCTGCACACACGTCTTCGTAAGACAAGGTCCCATGCGGAAACCACTTCAAGCACCATATATAGGTCCTTATAAGGTTCTCCGTCGCAATTCAAAGACGTTCGAGATCCAGGTCCAAGAGAAGACGATGATAGTCACCATCGACCGCCTGAAACCTGCCTACATTGCCAGAAGGGAGCAATCTATTGAAGAACAGAGGCCCAAAGAAGACGTCGATAATACAACAAGGACGAAGAGTGGACGGGTCGTAAGATTTCCAGATTACTATCGCCCGTAGTTACGGTCTCGGGAAGGGGCTACTGTGGCGCGACCGACACGAGAATATTTGACGGAGTTCGGATACGGGCGCGCACAATGCAACCGCGCAACATAACGGGACTTGAAGCATTGCGCCTGCGCGATCGCGCCTGCGCACTGAACAGTCGTCGCCTCGCCGCGCGCCGCATTCCGCCGCCGATAACAAGACGTAAACACTGTGTCGCTTTATAACATTCCTAGTTACCCCACTTGTGTAAAATATAAAACTAAGTAAATATAGTCTAACAAAATTAGTAAGACATTTTTATTCAAACCAATCTACATATTCATTAATTCTGGGCGTTTTTCTTCAAGTGCTTATTTAAATTTTACTAATTGCTGACAGTAGACATCAGAATTACACAATGCCTTTCCAGTCCTACCATACACATACTCGTAATTTGACTTTGTTCCGAGTGAGGCCTGGCTTTTGTACTATTTGTACTTTTGTTTTGGCCGGGACTATTTGTAATAGCTCACCTCGCTTAAACCAAGATCCTTTTCGAACATTGTTATCGAAGGTGATCCACTTCTCATCGTCTGTTACCAATCTCTTCAGAAATGGATCGATTTCATTTCGTTTTAGCAATATCTCGCAACTTTCTGTCATTTAAATCATACGACACCCAAATTTCTAGCTCTTTTACAAAATTCAGTTTACGCAGGTAATCCAGAACTATTGAGTGGTGAATACTAAGCTCTTCTGCAATTTGTGGACTGCTTATGTGTCGATCTGCTTCAATTTTTTTAATGATAACATCAATATTTACCTTAATAAGACGATCACAGCGACGAACATCATTCACATCAAAATTACCAAACCTGAATCGACTGAACATTTTTTTGCAGTAGTTTTAGATAATTCATCTTCTCTGTAAACATCACAAATCAATTTTCGAGCACTAGAAGCATTCATACATAGCCTTGTCGAAAAAAATGTAAAACATATCTAAATTTCTCCTTATTATCGTCCATTTTAAAATTGTTAAAAAATATGTAATAATAAAACTTTTAACTTGTAATTTCATTTTCCCGCCATTACAAAAAGTCAACTGTCAAACAGTATATCATTTTCCCGCCAGTGATCAGTGTTGCCAGAAATATAGCACGCTAATGTCATATGTTCAAAAAGCCGCGAACTTTTCCGATTATTATTGTGATCATATTTTCATGTATCTATAAATCAATAAACATAAGAACAATTAAGTATAAGGACCTACAAAAACAGTGTGAAATATTTTAATATGACAATCGGTAATATTTGACCTTCGAACCGGGCTTCTATTAGTAAGTGAGCGTAAGTATTATTATAAAGATATTATTAATGTGTTATCTGTATCTGTACATAAATATAAACATACATAGGTACATAGGTACATAGGTACCTATGTTACAAACATACATAGGTACATAGGTACATAGGTACCTATGTTACAAACATACATAGGTACATAGGTACATAGGTACCTATGTTACAAACATACATAGGTACATAGGTACATAGGTACCTATGTTACAAACATACATAGGTACATAGGTACATAGGTACCTATGTTACAAACATACATAGGTACATAGGTACATAGGTACCTATGTTACAAACATACATAGGTACATAGGTACATAGGTACCTATGTTACAAACATACATAGGTACATAGGTACATAGGTACCTATGTTACAAACATACATAGGTACATAGGTACATAGGTACCTATGTTACAAACATACATAGGTACATAGGTACATAGGTACCTATGTTACAAACATACATAGGTACATAGGTACATAGGTACCTATGTTACAAACATACATAGGTACATAGGTACATAGGTACCTATGTTACAAACATACATAGGTACATAGGTACATAGGTACCTATGTTACAAACATACATAGGTACATAGGTACATAGGTACCTATGTTACAAACATACATAGGTACATAGGTACATAGGTACCTATGTTACAAACATACATAGGTACATAGGTACATAGGTACCTATGTTACAAACATACATAGGTACATACACACACACACAGTTGTGTACTTACATACCGCCCATAAATACATATGGATAGATAAGTATTAAATACTTACGCCGTATAAATGTCCCGCGCCCTTGTGTATATGAAATCCTTGGCGACGTAGTAGCCGACGGCGGTTTCCATCACAGATGTTACGACTGATACGGAGTCCTGTCGGCGCACTTCCGACCCATCCGTTATAGACCACTCCAGGTATCTGAAGAACAGGTGGATTTTATGGCGGGAACTCGAGAAACGAAAGTTTCTTTTTTAAATTCTTTATTTCATAAATAAGTAACATGTAAACTATTAACAATAGCCTAGAACAAGCACAAGCACTTTCTATGCAGGCCTTTCATACCTACACCAAACGATTAGCGTTGTAAGTAACGAGAGAATATGAAAAAGCCATCGTGCATCATCGTCTACTTTCGTTTCATAATCCCCTTTTCGCATTTATTACACCAATATTACATACGATCACTATCCATATCCGTTGTTTTTAATTACCAAAATTAAATATTAATTACCGAATGCTTTTCTAACTCTAATATTTGATTATCTAAAGGAATAAACTTAGGAATATATTTTGGGCCTAATTTATATTGGTCGTTTGGCCTATTAGCCGCGCTGTATATTGGCCGTTTTGCCTATTCGTCGTTCTACGTATTGGTAGTTTTGCGTACTGGTAATTTTAAATGTTTGTCATTGTGCGTATTAGGTCATTTCGCGTTATAACCAAATATTTATTTACGTATTTATTCATACTTACTTGTTGAGTATCGACACCTCTCTGGTACAAGCCAGGGCTTGTATCATCGCCCCCTTAGCTGCGGCTACGTTGGTGACCTGTAGGCGCTCTAACAGGAACTGCCAGTGCTTCACGCTGCCTCGAGATACTGCTACGCAGTACACCGTGTTGCGCAGGTCTAGAGGGATGCTGGAACAAATGATTGTAGCGCTACTGGCATATTATATAAGTATTGACATACCGTCATCATGAATAAATATAATAAAATCGTAACGAAGGCGTGTCTGTCCGTACACACAAGGTAACACTCACTGGTTATACTCATCAGGCCGTTTCGTGTCCATCCAGCGCTGGAACAGTTCAATGGCATTCTCCTCACAGCCCGGAACGCTCACGCGGCACGCCCACTTCGATATCATCTCCTGCGAGCCCAAATTTAAATTAGCCTACTATCTGTGGAACTACACCACCTCTTAAAGAGTGGACTCCGCAACGCGCTTGGTCAGCGTGTCGTTTTAAGGCCATACATCCCACGTGCAAAAGACAATGTCACAGAAACCGGGCCTCATGGGCTTCATTTTATACTGAAATGGCTAGTTACGGTTACTATCTGATAAGATAGCAAACAAGTATTCTATACAATCCCATCCCACCTCAACCCGCCTTCATCCCAGTGAATACCACTACTTTTATTTTTTTTGTTAAAATTCACAAAAAAATTATATGCAATGTTTGCAATGTTTGCTCGAGGAGAACGCCTGATTGGAGGATCCTTAATTGAGAAATTGATCCGAGGATTAATCCCGCTGTGGGCGTCGACAATTAGCCGTGTTACACTACCCTGACAGAGCACCGATGTGTGGTGTGGGCCGGCTATGGACTAAAACTGCCTCATCTCTTCCCGTGGATGCCGTAAAAGGCGATTGAGAGATAACAAAGCCGTTATTACAAGCTCTGAGAATATCGTTTTACACTTTCAACTCGACGTAACGAGATGAGTATCTATACATGGGGCGGGATTTAGAGTAGGGGATATAATGGAATGAGAGAGAAACTTTGCTCATCCTATTATAATCCCTATTCGAAAATATGTTACTCTCCTACTACAGTTCATCCTGATCAAAGTGTAGGGGTCATATTTCATGTAGGTAGATTCATATGCAGACAACTTGAGTTACCTGCATTTTAACACTGTTGAGATCTCTACCGTTCAGAATCTTTTTGGTGGCCAAACCACCGCCTCTGTTGTACTTGTCTGTGATGAGTTTCCGCACGAATTTTTGAAAGGTGTCGTAGTCCGAGGTACGTTTCAGAACTATCTCTATATTTGACAGCGCGTCGAAACCGATTTGCAGAGGATTGAACTCAGTTTCACGCTGGAGGTAACTGGCTAGTCTGTAATTAAAGCAATTTTAGTTGTCAGAGGCCTTTGGCTTTTGATAGCTACTGTACTAAATATCCATTTAAGAAGTGGTCACTGACTACCGAATCGATACCATGCCATCAGTCTGCGTCTCTACACTGTTGGTAAGTCCTTGCTAGCAGCAATTTGCTAGGTCAAGGTTTTACCTTAAAAATTTGCAAATGCCCTGTAGCCATTTAGTATAGGTATCTAATTAGAATTGCAGATGAGCTACCGCTCATTCCAATATTTCAGTACACTCATAGTCGTAGGTCAAAAGTTTCCGATGTTCATACGCTTCATACCAGAGGGACCATACCACATACCACTTTCATACCACTTTGTCGGCGCGGCCCTGTACCTTGTACAGGGGCCGCGCCGACAAAGTGGTCCTCTGATCCCTCTGACAAATCCCTCTGATCAAAGTGGAAAAGAATCGCGTCAGGCTTGTGTCTGAAATCGAAGATACTTTAGATCAAGTCTCGATTTGGAGTTCTTTAAACCTAGTGGATTTCAACCTCAGTAAGAAGTCTGGGTATTCACCGCTAAAAAGCCCCCTTTGTCGTAACACCTCGCCTTCAGAGCATACCTCTTAAGATCTCGGAGAGTATCGGGATCCTTGGTGTCGACATTTCCAGCAAAGTCGAATTTAGGGGTCAACTGGAAAATAAAGTCAAAACGGCCTCCAAAAAGCTCGGTGTGCTGAACAGAGCGAAGCGGTACTTCACCCCTGGGCGAGCCTGAGCTTTTTAGAACGTTAGGAGTTGTCCTAATGTTCTAGGCCCCATATGGAGTACTGCTCACATCTCTGGGCCGGTGCACCGAAATATCAATTGGATTCATTTGACTCCATCCAACGACGTACTGTTCGAATTGTCGATGATCCCAATCTCACGGGTGCGCGGGCGGTTTGGAATGGTTTTTCAGCGTTCAGAGAGGAATAATTGTTCTATATAATTCCCACTTCGGGTTTCTACAACCGCACCTCCCGTCACAGAACTGCGGTCTATCCGCATTTCCTCGACACGGAGGTGTCGCGGTATCGGTGTGTTGTTGTAGTGGAGTGGTGTAGTGCAGTTACTGTAGTTGTGGTGTTGTAGTGTAGTGTAGTGTTGTAGTGCACTTACTGTAGCGCGGTGGTGTAGTCGAGCTGATTGGTGGCGGCGAGCGCAAAGGCGTCACTGACCAGCTGCACGCGGCTCAGGGTCGGGATAGAGGTGTACTGCCCTTTGGTCAGAACGGTGGATAACATTTGCCAGTTGCGCAAGTCGTAATTCACGCGACACAAGGCTGCAATCAAACACACTTCTCAGAAAGTTCTCATCATTCATATTCACATCTTCTCAATTCTCAAGTATAACAATATAGTTTCTACTTGTTGTAGCTTTTAAGTGTGTATCTAAATATGTTATATTTTAAATATGATTGTACTATAGCTATAAGCTTCCCAAATAAATAATAATAAGAGGAGTAGGTTCGTGGCTACATCACTTCACAAATATGACTGCGTGAAGCCACTTGTGTAGATACGTGAAAGTGTGACAAGATTAGATACTCAACATAACTCATCAAATTAACATTTTTATGTGTAACTAGTCGTGTGCCCGATGAGATTTCTCATCGGAAACTTCAAAAATGACGCACTTCACATACAAACTTTCGTCCCTTATTTTATACACTTTCAAGGATGAATTTTCAAAAATCCTTTCTTATTACCTACGTTTTCTTATTCACCTACGTTATTATAAGGATTTCCTGTAGCAAATTTCATGCTTCTAGACTGTGCGTTTAGGCTTCACCGGTTTAGGCTGTGCGTTGTCTGTCAGTCAGTGTTAGAATTTTATTAAGTAGAAGAAGACGCAAAACCGATTTACATTAATTATAAAAATCATAAACTATATGACTATGAAATTGGGTTCGTGATATGAATTCTATTCGTACAAAAGTTGTGAAATGAGCCTCTTTCACTAAGTTCTCGACTTCGGTGTCTTTAAGAAGCCTGTTAAGTAGGGTGTGAAGTACCTCTGGTGTTGCATGTGTCCGTGGGCATCAGGTGGACCGGTCACATATTTTTTTTGTTTATATAAAGAGGGTGGCATATGGACAGGCAATCTACCCGGTGGTATGTGAAAACTGTCGCCCTGCGACTGAATGAAAAACGTTGGCACGCATCCGGATGTGCTGCCTGTTTTTGGCGATTAAGGAATGGATTTGGGAAAAAGAGAATAAGGGACAAGGAGTTTTCTTCATACTGTTACACGCCCTGATCCTCCTTAGGGCGTTAAAACCTAAGCTAGCGAGTGTGGATAGTGTTATGCATAATTATAATGTTAATGTATCAAAAATATCACGAAACGCAGCACCGAAATAATACAAAAAAAAAACCTAAAACACGTAAACTAATTTAAAATTTATAAAAAAAATCTGGCGAAAAACAAATCTATTTTGAGGAATATATTAAAAGTCACAAATATTTAAGATTTTGGTGTCCCGTCTAAATGTTCGTAGCGTTCATTATTCACGACCGGGCGCCTAGGCGGAGCGCGCAATGCGGCGCAGGTGACGCGCGTAGAATAAAAGAGATACTAGAAATGTACTACAAATTGTGAAACATATATACCTACAGCCTATTGTAAAAACTTATAGTGTACTCTCTATAGCGAACAACCTATTTTCAGCTCTTGGGTTATTTCAGTGATAAGTTGTATAATTTTAGTCTACTAATTGATACATTGAAATATTTTACTTTAGTTTAGTAAGAACTCATATAATAGATACCACAAAGTATGCACATTATAAACTACCTACCACTTTCCCAGACTTACCCATCATGTTCGCGTTGAAGAGCATCCACTCGTTGGATTCAGAGTCATGTTCAAAGCGGTGTTCCTTGTCCGTGCCCTCGTGCTGTGCTAGCCACAGTATCGTCGCCGGTGAGCCGCCTACCTCGGTCTCGGAGAGCACGTTCAGGGGTATCCACCAAGACCCCGTAGTGGCCGCTTTCGTTCTTAAGGAGAGAAAGCGTTTCTGGAAACAATGAAATTGATACGTAATCTTTTAAACCTTTGTTATCGTGCTTGAACATAATAATTGTCACGTAAACGGGTTACGCACGATTTATTATAACCGATAAGATTTCAAGGATCAAATATGATATAAAACCTGTATAATCTCCTTGTAAACTTTTTTTTATGGACGAAGGTGGCAGACGAGCATACAGTTCACCTGATGATAAGTGGATACTGTCGCCCCTAGACATCCGCGATACATGCCAACATTAGTCCAAAATGACAAACGTTGACACGCCCCCGGATGCGGTGCCTACCTTTGAAGATATAGGAATGGCTATGGAGAAAGGGTTGAGAGAATGAGCAGGGATAGAATGAGAATGGGCTCTGGCACATCTCACTCACTACCGAAACACGTACGTACATTAGGGAAATAAGATAAAGTGGGAAATTCAGTACATTTCAAGATAGTCTTCTGTGAGAGAGGGGTTATCAAACTTGCGCATGTGTGGTGATATTGTTAGTATAGTGTACAAGGGACTTATTCAACAAAGATGAGTTCAGTGTGGGCAAGTTAATTAAAAACGCACACGACGGAGGGTAGACAGATATGTCTGTCAATAGCAACAACCCCTTCACCCCCCGACCACGGTTCATGTAACTGGACCGAAATATCGGCTAGTATAATTTTTTTCATTTCTTTAATTAAATAGTATAATAAATTGTAATTTAACCTTATTTAATTGGATTTATGTACATCCACATTTAAATTAATATTTTTGGGTTATACTCGTATTGTATCATACACGCATGCCTCTGAACTCTGAACTCTGTGTTGAACTTGTACGCACATTAAAGTATTGCACGCGGTATTTTGAATTTATAAGTTTTTAACATTTGTATTTTTTCGTGTAAATGCTCTTGGTGTATCTTGCAAATAAATAAAAATAAAAAAAATAACAATAATAAATCAATAATAAATCGTAGGTAACTCGTTTACATGAAATTGATAATTGGATTGTTAAGTCACCAAGAATTAATTTGCTTACACCTCAATAGAGGGCGCTGTGCACTCTAGACTAGATCACGGTGTTAAGATGCGCCGCCAAAACATGACCTGTCGTGAATGTATATCATTAAAAGTCTATGTCCTGAAAAAAAAAAAAAAAAAAAAAAAAAAATCTGTACAGGATTGTTTTCCAACTGTACTGGAAACAGTTGGTAGTGCACCTGAGTATTCGTTTTTGTCCTTAGGGCACACTGAAAGTTTTACGAAATTTTTTAGTATGATTCAGTATAACCACTTAAATTAAATTATTTATTGTTTTTCAATATTCACTTATATTTTATTATTATTATTATTGTGTAATAGGCAAGCAGCATTACTGCTGGTATGCCAATAATTTGTGTTAGCTGGTGTTCCAAGTTTTGCCATATCTGTCTCCTGGAAGCCATTTGTCAAGTCTAGTCTTGAAACTGTTTATAATTGCCAATGCCAATTCCTTGTGGTACCTAACTTATTCCATATGTCCACAACTCTGTTACCGAGTATATTATGGCCTGTTTTTTTGTACTGGCCAGTGTTTTATCTAATTTAAGATTATTATTATTTTAAACATACTTTCATTCTGTTGAACCGCTTATCGAAGCAAGGGGTCCACTTGTTTGAACCCAAATCTCTGACGTATTGGTTAACGTAGTCACTGCTTCTCTCGGCTGCGTACATGTCAAACCATGCATAAAATCTTTGATTTTTGTGAATACTTTGAAGGCGAGAGTGTACGCTGCAATCCAACAGCCGCTGGGCGGGCTCGACTGGCCACGTAACCCCTCTCTCACAGAAGACCACCTTGAAATGTACTGCATTTCCCACTTTATCTTATTTCCCCAATGTACGTACGTGTTTCCGTAGTGAGTGAGATGTGCCAGAGCCCATTCCCATCCTATCCCTCCCCATTTTCTCAACCCTTTCTCCAAATCCATTCCTATAGCTCCAAAGGTAGGCAGCGCATCCGAGGGCGTGCCAACGTTTGTCATTTTGGACTGATGTTGGCATGTATCGCGGATGTCCATGGACGACAGTATCCTCGTCTGCCGCCTTCGTACTTTAAAAAAAAATACAAAAACTTACTAATTTATACATCAAGGCATGCGAGGAACTAAAGAAACATACCGCAACAGTACCTAAATGAAAAACACTAGATTTACGTTTAATAGAACAACTCTTCGAGAATAATAAACGCATAACATAATATGAATTTTTCTTCATTTCCTTTCAAGGGTGACAATTTTTCAAAAATAAAATAGTGCCAATTTCGCGAAAACCATGCGACTTTTCACTAAGATTAATTGCGGTCATCCGTTAGGCCATGAGCTTGCCTGTCGACAGTTTCAAGCTTGGCCACTATCTATATCTATATCTTATAGACATTATCTATATATTCTAAGTTTAGTTTACACGGTACTCCGTGGTATTGTTCCCTCACGTCCAAGTCCCTTGTCGAAGTGTACCAACCTGTGAAATATTGAGCGTCTTATCATCATAGTTCCTGGTGACGGTGAGCAGCGGGTATCCGGTCTGCTTGGTCCATGTGTCCATCACTTGTTTGACAGTCATGCCACGAGTGAGACCACCGCATTCACGACTCACTTCAGTCAATTCCGCCCATAAGTCATCCTGATCAGCGTTCCTATACGAGTATTTTACTAGATATCTGGAATAGACCGTATATTTATAATAACAGGCCTCACCGTGTCATCACGAGACGGCCTAGACCCATAACAATATTTCATTATGATAAATTTCTTGATTTTTTATAGAGCCACGACCCTTTTATTATTATTATTAAGTAATAGTAGTATCAATACAATATTAATTAAGCAATATTAAAAATATGAGTTTAAAAAAAAATCCCAAAATTAAAAAGAAATAATGCGAATGCAGTAGTGAGAACTCGTAGTAAGGCGCGTGTACCACGTTCGTCGCGTCTCCAACGCGAGTGTAGCTCCCCCGCACTCCGCGCTACACCCCGCACACAAAATTGTGTACCTATGTTTTACTCACTTTTAGTTTTACCTTGCACATCTTTCTTGACCTTATGTGTCAATAGTTTTTTCTTAATAGAGTATATTAAAAATGCCACACACAATGGCTCACACTAGGATTCCGTGTCGTGGGTCCAGAAACACATATAAAGGTGAACACAAGACATGCAACATCAAGACCTGAACAACCTGTCCTTTAAACAAACGATTGTCCGACCGGGAATCGAACGCGGAACCTATTGTACAGGGCCAATTGGTCGCCTAATAGAGTATTACAGTGAAATCAACGAGACATGAGCTCTGCGTTTGTGTGAGTGCACACCGATAGTATACAGAGCGAACCATTTCGACAATCGGATTGGACAATTCGGCACCTACTCACCAGATGCAAAGCTCATGTCCCCTTGATTTCACTTTACCTGTTATATTACTAGGCATTACCTGTTAAGGCCCTTCCTAAACACATCCTCTCCGAGGAACATGGACATCATGCGAATGATTACTGAACCTTTACTGTAAGAGATAGAGTCGTAGATGTCACTGATGCGATTCGGATCATCTACTGGTACAGATACCTGAATACAAAGATTTTTTTAAAAATACGTTTACTTTTTTTTTCTAAAAAAAGAGATCATTCTCACTAGTTCCATTACATTGTCTCATGATGGAACTACTGAAACTTTTTTCTCACTAGTTCCATTATTATACGGTAACAATGGAACTAATCAAACTTTTTTCTCACTAGTTCCATTATTATACGGTAACAATGGAACTAATAAAACTTTTTTCTCACTAGTTCCATTATTATAAGGTAACAATGGAACTAATAAAACTTTTTTCTCACTAGTTCCATTATTATACGGTAACAATGGAACTAATAAAACTTTTTTCTCACTAGTTCCATTATTATAAGGTAACAATGGAACTAATCAAACTTTTTTCTCACTAGTTCCATTATTATACGGTAACAATGGAACTAATAAAACTTTTTTCTCACTAGTTTCATTATTATAAGGTAACAATGGAACTAATAACACTTTTTTCTCACTAGTTCCATTATTATAAGGTAACAATGGAACTAATCAAACTTTTTTCTCACTAGTTCCATTATTATAAGGTAACAATGGAACTAATCAAACTTTTTTCTCACTAGTTTTCTCACTATTATAAGGTAACAATGGAACTAATAAAACTTTTTTCTCGCTACCTTTCTCACTATTATAAGGTAACAATAGAACTAATCAAACTTTTTTCTCACTAGTTCCATTATTATAAGGTAACAATGGAACTAATCAAACTTTTTTCTCACTAGTTCCATTACTATAAGGTAACAATGGAACTAGTTAAACTAAATATTCTCACTAGTTCCAGTCTTGTGGATGACATTTAATTGTATTGTGGTCAGCGCCCGCGTACGTTAGGTACCTATTTTAATTCTATAGGTATATGAGTTTGGGATAAAAAAATATATACCTAATGAGAAATGTTAGTATAACTAGTTATGTCATAACTTTGATGCCCCTGAACTACCACAGAACTAGTGAGAAAAAGGTTTCTCTGGTTCCGTCATGGGACAATGTAATGGAACTATTAAGAATGATTCCAAAAAGGTAGATGTGCGTCAGTCGGGACGGTAGAATTCGATATTTTCCTTAGATTTAAGAGAAAAAAAAGCTTTAACATAAGTTATAGAAGTATTATATCGAACACTATATCGGCGTTGAAATCTTTTATGGAATATTTGGAATAGTTCACACCGTATAATCTTGTGGAATATTTTGAATAGTTCACACCGTATAATCTTGTGGAATATTTTGAATAGTTCACACCGTATAATTTTATGGAATATTTCGAATAGTTCACACCGTATAATTTTATGGAATATTTTGAATAGTTCACACCGTATAATTTTATGGAATATTTTGAATAGTTCACACCGTATAATTTTATGGAATATTTCGAATAGTTCACACCGTACAATTTTTTAAACTGCTGAACCGATCACTCTTCTTTTCCATTTTTTTCACTTCTCATATTTTACCGTCCAATCTGTTATTAATAAACACACAATTTGTTTTTCATACTAACCGAAAACCGCTCCTTGAAATCTTAGCCTTAAGAATAATTTAACGTTATGTGTACCTATTTAAAACTCACGGGATGGGAAGATTCCAAACTGTCGAACTTCAGCACAGCTATACTAGATCCTACCGCAGAGTTCATGTTTGCGTGCCACTCGGGCTCCAAGGCATGCACTCCGAGTGCTTCCACGAACGTCGCGAAACCTTCCTTCAGCCAGAGGTCCGACCACCACTTCATTGTGACGAGGTTACCGAACCACTGGTGAGCCAACTCGTGGGCTATAGTCTGAAAAATATTAACGCAGTTTTAATTGTATTTTCATTTACACTTTACTGTTTTAACAAAAGGCGGATTTGATGTAAGAAAGCAGCAGAAAGTCAGAAAAGTACGTGTTAATCTAATAGTTTTGAATATCATCTTGTGATACCTTTTTTTTATGTACGAAGGCAGCAGACAAGCATACAGTACACCTGGTGGTAAACGATGCTGTCGCCCATAGACATCCGCGATACATGCCAACATCAGTCCAGAATGACAAACGTTGGCAGGACCCCTGGATGCGCTGCCTATCTTTGGAGATATAGCAACGGATTTGGAGAAAGGGTTGAGAAAATAGTGAGGGATACGATGGGAATGGGCTCTAGCACATCTCACTCACTATCGAAACACGTACGTACATTGGGGAAATAAGATAAAGTGGGAAATGCAGTATATTTCAAGGTAGTCTTCTGTGAGAGAGGGGTAACGTGGCCAGTCGAGCGCGCCCAGCGGATTGCACTCTCCCCCAAATCATTACCTTATCATTATCCCTAACCATTTACTTTCCTTATTTGCATTTTATATCTCTGTCACTTATAATTTGTCTGCGCTCACCCCAGCGATATTCTCCTTCACGATGAAACTTGTTTGTTCCTTGTCATACAACAGCGTAATTTCCTTATAGATGATGAGACCCCAATTCTCCATACCTCCAGCGAGGAAGTCCGGGATGGCTATCATGTCCTGCTTCGGAAGCGGAAAAGACAGGTTGAAGAATTGCTCGAAGTAGGATAGGATTTTTGGTCCTATTATCGCCGCGTACGCTGTCTGTGGTGAAAAACTATGCGTTTAGAAAACACTATCTTCTTTAGTTTCTTAGGTTTTTCTATATGCAGGTGCAATGTGTATATATATATATATATATACACATTGCACCATATATATATATATATATATATATATATATATATGTATCTATACATACATATGTATGTGTATATGTCTATGTATTTATACTCGTATAGAGAAGTTATTTCTTTATTGCATCATCTACCTTTTGGTCTACAAACTTCTCCTTATCAACCAAAGGTAGCTTGAAAGAAATCTCTTTAGAAATAAAACCGTCCTTTGAACTTCTAGTTATTTGTATTTGATGTCTTTTTCTTCTATATGTTTTGGTGTACAATAAAGTATATCTATATATAATTTTTATCAGTTTCATATTTGAAAAAACCAAAGTACTGTTAGAGGAAGGCTCAAAAATAATGATGGGGAATGGAGAAGATATCCTCATAATTCCCCGTGCAAGTAGGGTAGCTACCCCATACAGTTATATTTGAATATAACCATAATTCATTTATTTCGGAAATCTCAGTTCCATAATTGGTGCAGGGTAGCGATTTTCACGTTTCTCAATAAAAAAAGGCCCATAACTCGAAAACCCTGAGACTTATTATTTTTTTCTGGACCATCATAAACTGGCCTATCCTCTGTTCCCGGCTTGACATTGAGTTTGGGACACCCTGTATGTGAACAAGAATCTACGACACGTGTCCTGATATTTTTTTTTTTTTTTTTACAGAGAAGAGGGAGGACGAGCAAGCGGTCTCACGTGATGGTAAGTGTCACCGCCGCCCATGGACACCTGCAACACCAGGGGGTATGCGGGCGCGCCGCCGACCTTGCAAAATCCTATTCACAGCTCTCTTGAAGAACCCCATGTCGTAGTTTGATGGGAAGACCTCTTGAGGTAGTTCGTTCCACAGCCTACGGGTTCGTGATATAAAATAATTTTTGAACCGAACAGTACGCGACACCTCCGTATCTAGGAAATGCGGATGGACCGCACTTCTGTGACGGGAGGTGCGGTTGTAGAAACCCGAGGTGGGAATTATATTGAACAATTCTTCAGAGCATTCCCCATTGTACAGGCGGTAGAACACACAGAGAGACGCAACGTCCCTCCGAACGCTGAGGGGTTCTAAACTGCCCGTGAGAGTGGGATCGTTGACAATACGAACAGCACGTCGTTGGATGGAGTCAAATGGGTCCAATTGGTATTTCGGTGCGCCGGCCCAGAGATGTGAGCAATACTCCATATGGGGCCTCACCTGAGCTTTGTAAAGCATTAGGAGTTGCCCAGGGATGAAGTACCGCTTCGCTCTGTTCAGCACACCGAGCTTTTTGGAGGCCATTTTGGCCTTACTTTCCAGATGACCCCTAAATTCGACTTTACTGGAAATGTCGACACCAAGGATCCCAATACTCTCCGAGATCTTAAGAGGTATGCTCTGAAAGCGAGGTGCTACGACAAAAGGGTTTTTTTTAGCGGTGAATGCACAGGCTTGCGTCTTACTGGGGTTGAAATCCACTAGGTTCAGGGAACCCCAATTCGAGACTAGGTTTAGGGAGTCTTCGATTTCAGACACAAGCCTGGCGCGACTCTCTTCCACTTCGTCTCGAGGGATGTTGGCGCGGCCCCTGTACAAGGCGTCTCCAGTGCTGTCATCCGCATAGCAACGTATGTCACCAATTTGTAACAGGTCGTTGATATGCAGAAGGAACAGAGTTGGAGACAGCACGGAGCCTTGCGGGACGCCAGCGTTAATAGACATGGTGTCGGAGCAGCTACCATCGATAACGACTCTGATGCTCCGTCCAGTCAGGAAACTGGCAACCCATTCGCATAGTCCCTCGGGTATCCCGAAAGATGGTAACTTGGAAAGCAGCGATTTGTGCCTTACCCGGTCAAAAGCTTTCGCACTGTCTAGGCTTACAGCCAGATCCTCGCCTCTACTCTCAATGGCGTCAGCCCAGCGATGCGTCAAATACGCTAAAAGATCACCAGCCGAGCGATTATGGCGAAATCCATATTGACGGTCGCTAATCAGCTGGTGATCCTCTAGGTACCCAAGGAGCTGTGTGTTTATGACACGCTCCATCACTTTGGAGAGGAGGGAGGTGATCGCTATTGGCCTGTAGTTGGCCGGGTCGGTGCGGTCACCCTTTTTAGGCAAAGGGTGAACATGAGCTACCTTCCATGCTGACGGGAAGCTTTTTGTGGAATATGAGAGCCTAAAGAGTCGCGTAAGCACCGAAGACAACTCGGGAGCGCAAAATTTGAGCACCACTGCAGGAATACCATCTGGCCCACTTGACTTTCGGATATCAAGAGATGCTAGAGCTCGCCGAACTTCACGCTGGGTGAAGCAGATTTTTGGCAGATCCTAACGGAGCATCAACAACAACATTGTAGTCATTCGGCCGCGTAGTCAGCAGGAGGTCCAATAAGGAGGGAGTATGGCTCTCGATATCAGGTATCCTCGTGGGTGAGGACACCAACTGCGAGAAACCATAGGTCAGGGCAAAGTTGTAGGCTGCTCTCCCTGCGCGGTCGGTTATTCGGGATCCCAACCACTCTTCGTGGTGAGCGTTGAAATCACCGAGGACCACCACTTCCGCGCAAGGGAACTGCTCGAGCACGCTGTCAGTCGTCTCTTGTAGACGGTCAAAAAACCGAGTCGTCTCCGTATCACCGCTGTGGGACCTGTAAAGGCAAGCGTAGACTTTAGTGGAACATTCATAGTCAATACGCGCCCAGAGGATCGACAGGTCCCCATCTTCAAAATGGCTGAGGCGGCGGCAACAAACATCCTCTCCCGGACGTACATGCATACCCCGGCACGTCGCACAAAACAGTGCTCCAGTTTGTAACCGGGGTAATGAAGATATGATGTATCGGCCGGGCAGGAAATCTGTGTCTCCGTCAAGAAAAGTAAGGCCGGCTTTGCCGTCTCAAGGTGGCAGTGGACGGCGTCGATGTTACTATGCATCCCTCTGATGTTGCAAAAGTCCACTTGAAACGTGGAACTTGAGGGGTGGGCCGCTGAGTAAACATTGTACTTTTTCTTTTTCTTGGCCATTGTATGTGAGTAGGTGTGAATAGGGGAAAGAAGAAGAAGAAGAAAAAAGGGGGGACGGAGAGAGAGATGGTTGCATGCGGATCATGTCATTATTTGCATCCAATAATTCTGGATGGGACAATCTACTTTAGACGCAATAACTTTCAGAATGCTGTTGTCGGTGTTACAGAATATTTGTAACACCTTATTAATACATTAAAAAGGGAAAAATAGGATTGTATTTTATTTTCTTACCCCCAGGGTTAAATAAAAATAGGATTGTATTTTAGTTTCTTACCCCCAGGGTTACATAAAAATAGGATAGTATTTTATCTTCTTACCCCCCGGGTAAAATAAAAATAGGATTCTATTTTATTTTCTTACCCCCAGGGTTAAACAAAAATAGGATTGTATTTTATTTTCTTACCCCCAGGGTTAAATAGAAATGCCTCTACTCTCTTAACACTGAATTTCTATGTTTGAAACTAACAACATTTGTTCTATAGCTTTCTTTGAACTTGATGGTTTCCACAAAAGATTTTTTTTTAAAAATAAACTGTTATTTTGTACTACAAACTATACGCTGCTACGAACGGCAACGTCGCATACTCCATAAACAAGTAATTGAACCGCTACCATTAGATACCTTTATCTATGTAAGCGGTGCAGTGCGAATGAATGTTTGTGTGAAAAAAATGCTGAATTAAAAAAAAAGTTGTTAGTTTTCGTGAACGAAATTTTGTATTAAATACAGATTTGGTTGTATTAATTAATGTACTGTATTAATTTTGAAAAAACTATGGTCAATACACTTTACAAACATGTAAGTTCTTTTAATTTAGTTATCTTGAGTTCGGCTTGAAATTCCAAATTCAAATCAATTTCAATTTAAAGCCACTTTATGACATTTCTTTTCAAAATCAGTTATTCATTTTTTTCTTTTCGTCAAATGACGTTATGCTTAGATATCGTTGTGTTTGCGACCATGGAATAGTTAAAATGTCGCGTTATTTTAGAATATGAGTTCCCTCGTGGCAGCAACGCAGCACAGGCGGCACGCAATATCAACGATGTGTCCGGATCAAACACCGTAAATGGAGCGTTTTTGCTTTTTAAATTTCCGTTCTGGAAATTTCGATTTCTAGAACAAGCCTCGTGGCCGACCGGAGACTAAAATTGACAATCAACCACATCTGAGTTAGCAGCAGCCTTCGGCGTTCGGTGACAAAACGATATTGATTCATTTGTGTCAAATCGGGTAAGTGTAAAACGTCGTAAAGAGGATACCATATGAGCTGAATGAAAGTCAGCTGCAAACACGTGTCAAAGCTTGCCTTACTTTGCTGAACCGGCACAAAAATGAAGGAATTCTGAATCGTACTGTCGCTGGTGATGAGAAGTGGATCCTGTACAGTAATCGTAAACATTCGTCACAATGGTTGAACTCAGGAGATAAAGCCAAACAATATCCCAAACGTCTCCATGATAACTTTCGCCCACACACTGCACGACAGACAGTCTCAAAGGCTTCGACTGGAAACTCTCCGTCGCCCACAGTACTCGCCAGATCCTGCCCCTACTCATTTCCATTTTTTTCTGAATTTGGATAATTTTTACAGGAGAAAAAATTTAACTTTCATGAGGCAAAGAAAAACGCCTTCAGAGAATTCATCGATTCCTGTCCCCAGTAGCTCTATTGCAGAGGCATCAATCAACTTCCATTAAAATGACAAAAGTGTATTGATAATAATGGACAACACTTCGATTAATTAAATATATAATTTTTATAAAAAAATATATTTTAATTTTTCCATATACTCGTAAAACGGAAATTTCATAGGTAAGGGCCTAATATTATTAATTCAACAGGAGTAAAAACTGCCGATATGATTTCTGTGAAGAATCTATTTTACCTGATCAATAGCGTCACTCCTCGCCCATATGCTGAATTTTGTGGTGGACAGCTTTGCTGAACTGTCCACTTTGGTAAACTTGGACACTACGAAAGCAACAAGGTAGGTGGACATCGGTACTGACTTCTCGAATTGATCCCAAACGAAAACGCTCTGGTCCTTCCTGAAGGTAATAAGGTAATTATGAAGATTTTTATAAAGTTAGCTATAGAGAAATTGGCGTACAATGTTCTATAAAAAGAAGGTCTTACGTTGCTTAATCTTTCTCTAGGTACAGGTTTATATTTATTTATTTATTTTTAAGGAAAATTACAGCATGGTAAAAATATTGTTGAAGCAACATAGCTATAAAAACAAATTCGTAGACATGCCATTTAAAATCTCCACGAATATGCATTCAAGTATATATAAAAGGCCTAAACGTTATTATAAAAAGAACAATAAAGAGAAAATATGAACATATATACGCTGAATTTTAATGGTTTTAGAGCCGTGACGTAATTTACTCTGCTAAAGAAGTATTCTATCAACACGTAAGGTCAAGAAAAATATACATTTTCCTTTAAAAATTAAAAATAATGTTTTAGTGAACTAGATCACGTAGTCATAAGCTTCGTGACGTCACATATATTTAATAAAGTAAATATATCACATATAAAGTATTAGGGGTGTAGATCGTGAAAATCACCGAAAAGAGTGTTACGATTTTTCATATTTAACCTATTTACATATGATTGATATCAATGATAATTTGTATATATTACAATCAAAGACCAATAAGTATGTTCATGCTTATATTAAACTCTTAAACCTAATAGTTGTTATATAATAAACGTCAACAAACGCACAAAATTGAGTAAAAATGCAAAAACATGACTTCGTATTTTTCAGATTTAACCCCATAAATCAACACAAATTGATAAAAAGAAACACTTTTTGAACACTGAAGAAACCAATAAGTATAGCTGTATACTTCTTTTTATACCTTTACAAACAAAGACTTCCTCTTTTAAAGCCCTAAAATCTAGATATATTTTAAGGTAAATTTTTCATACACAAATGTATGGGATAAAACGTTCGTTTCATTCGTGCAATCTCGGTGGTCTGCAGCGGCAGTTCCTTTCTGTAAGTGAACGCGACACCACGCTTGTCGGCTGCAGACAGCAGAATTACGTATTGTGAATTTGTGTTTTTTGTAAAAAACTGTAAGTATAACATTTTTATAATTAATTTATTTTCAGTTAGTAGAAAGTATCGATATAATGAATGTCTGAAAGAAAACCATGATGGAACTAGATATAAATCGTAAAAAATACAATATCTACACTAATAGGTATTATAAAGAGGAAAGATTTGGATTTTTGTATGTAACGAATAAACTCAAAAAGTACTGGACTGATTTTAATAATTCTTTTATCATTCGAAAGCTACATTATCACTGAGTAACATAGGCTATTTTTTTCACAGGACTGATTGAATTTGAGTGGCATGCCAGGGAAAAGAAAGTTTTGTACGCATTATAAAAATATGAAAGCCAAAAGATCTCGGAATAAAATGTAAGTTCCTCCCTACTTATTTATTATCGCATTTGAACAGGGTACATTACAAAGCTAATACAATATGTCATATGATTTAGATCGCCCGATTCAGACATATACCTACAATAACATGTAAATATTGGTTTGTATTATCTATATCTATACTGATAAATAAAATTGAAGTATCTGTATGTAATATCAAAATAATAGGATTTTTAAAAAAAAAAAAGGCGATACGGAGTTCGCCGGGTCGGCTAGTATTGTCTAAATATCAAATTGTGGAAGTAGGTAGGCGACAGCGCAACTTTGTCGACATACCTATACCGCCAAACAGACGCGAGGCGCCTAGCGTCTGGCTTAGGGTTGTACAAAATAAATAAAAAGTGGATAATATTGATGAATAATATTTCCAGTATTGAAAATAAAGAAAACCTTGGGGCCGAGACTCTGAGCAACAATGCTACGCGCTGTATAGAGGTAAGTTGTTATACGTAATTCTTGTAGACTTGTTACATAAATAAACAAACTACTTAGTTAGTGATGGGCGAAGACAAAATCTCAATACCTACCTATAGATTTTTCTTGCAATATTTATTATTTTCATCGAGAGACAAACACCTTAGTACCGAAATACTTCTCAATTACTTTCTCAAAAGAAAATTTACGTTCAAATAGGTGACGTCATAAAAAAACAATACCTAATGCGTAAAGAAATTATAATTTCTATTCATCAGGAACCTAATATTGTATTAATTCTTTTGCATTTTTTTAAATTTTTAATTATTTTTTATAAAAAAAATCAAGCCATTATCTTTCTTTACAGGAACTAGTTATTGAAAACGACCAAGAGGGAAAGGTGGATGAAATGGAAGTTGGGCGTAGAGTTGTAGACGTTTCTTTTTTTTTTAAAGCTCTTCAGGCCATAGGGGACCACGGTCCAATGGATTGTAAGTTAAGTTACCTCAGTATAATAGGTGAAGTAAAAGTTGGTCTGGACTCAAAACTCATCATGAAATGTAGTATGTGTAGTATGAAATTTACTGTGTGTTTGATTGAAAAGAAAGAAGATAGAATGGAAGTGAATCATCAAATTGTATCTGGTATCATATCATCTGGTGGGAGCTACTATCAGTTAAAAACATTAACTGCCGCAGTAGCCCTACCAATCATGTCACCTTCATTATACAATGAAATTAATAATACGGTTTGCGATTGGTGGGAAAAGACAGCAGCACATTCCATGGCAGAAGCTGTCAAGGAAGAAGCGGAGTACGCAGTGTCTATAGGTAGTGTTGATAAAAATGGTACACCATTAATATCTGTTGCTGTTGACGGTTGTTGGAGCAAGAGATCTTATGGTAAGAATTTTTCCGCCTTGTCCGGCGCAGCTGCGATAATTGGCATTAAAACTAATAAAGTATTGTTTTTTGGAGTTAAAAATAAATACTGCGTAGCTTGTGCACGAGCCGCAAAGAACGACAGTCAGCCCTCGGAACACCGTTGTTTCAAGAATTATTCGGGATCATCTACCGGTATGGAATCGACCATAATAGTTGAGGGGTTTAAACGTTCCATTGTTGATCACGGTGTAATTTATAATAAATTTGTAGCAGACGGCGATTCCAGTACTTATAAAAAAATATTAGATTCGCGACCGTACGGTAATTTAACAGTAGAGAAAATTGAATGCAAAAATCATCTTTTACGAAACTACTGCAATAGCTTGGAGAAACTGTCGAAAGACACTAAGTATCCTTGCGAATTGCGGAAATTCCTAAAAGAAAGGTATTTGCGTTTAAGAACGGGTGTAAAATGCGCTATTAAATATTGGGGCGATCAAAATCAGTCACTCGAAGAAAAAATAAAAAATCTTAGTGAAGATATCCTAAATGGTCCACAACACGTATTTGGTAATCACCAATATTGCAAGGAGTATTTCTGTAGACCTGATACTCGTCGAATAGAACCTGTTGGGTTGCTTCCAGCAATTGTTGGATGCGGATTAATGGACGCGGTACACATTTTAAGTAAAAGACTGTCATATCATTCTAGAAGTTTAATTCATAATTGTACAAGTAATATAGTTGAAAGTTTTAACGCAGTGATTGCCAAATTAGTAGGGGGTAAGCGTGTAAATTATTCTTCCCGTGGTTCTTATGCGGGCCGATGCGCAGCTGCTGTTGTGTCTTTTAATACAGGATCGATTCATAGTAAAACTCATGAAGTAATATTTAAATCTAGTCCTAATCCTTTGATCGCGAAAGTGGAAAATTGTAATCGTAGAATCCGTTTAATTGCTAAACCTAAATTAAGATTGAAAAAGAGCCACAGCGCTGTATCGAAAGACGCTCACTATGGACCAAACTGCGAAAAACCTGATCTGAGTCCAGAATTATATGAGAAAGCCAAGTCATCTTTTTTAGCCGATTTAAAGTTGTCTTGTGCTGAAAGAGAGGAGCTTGAAAGGTCGACCCATTTGCAAAGAAGTAGTTCTGAGTGGATGAGTACAAGGAGAAAATTACTAACCTCATCATCGTTCGGGGAAGTTTGTAAAAAACGAGAGAGCACAAGTTGTGCTGTTCTTGTTCGTAAAATCGTTTATGGTAGTAATATCTCCAGTTTGCCTGCTGTACGGTACGGTATCGAAAACGAAGAAACCGCAATTAAACAGTTAGAAATTCAAGAGAATATTAGTATACAAGGTTGCGGTTTGTTCGTCGACGATCAATATGAATTTCTTGGTACTACACCAGATGGCATTTATGCAAACGGTTTAATTGAAATTAAGTGCCCACATTCTTTAGCTGGCATGACTCTTGATGAAGCAATGGCCAAACATACCTTTTGGGTTAAGGACAAGGCTTCCAAGGGTTATGTCATAAATAAAAATCATAACTGGTATTTCCAAATTCAGGGACAGGTACATATTACTAAAAGAAACGTTTGCATGCTTGGCATCTGGTTTGGTGCTACTGTACCTATGAAAGTTTATATTATAGAAAAGGACGACAAATTTTGGGAGGAGAAAATGGAGATGAAATTAGTTAGGTTTTATTACGATTGCCTACTTCCAGAATTAGTTGATCCTCGGCAGTCACGAAGCATGCCCATTCGTGACGCGCCCAGTATCATAGAGGCTATGAAAGAGAGGAAAGAAAGAGCTTTACGTGTTATGAAAGAGAAGAACGCCTAATGATTTTGAAAGATACAGGTAACTTAACTACCCAGCCAGTCGATTCACGTAAACACGCCAGTCCAAAAGTCGTTTTAACTTAGGAACTTAGAAATCGCCTTTTGGTTTTCTGTTTTAAACGCACTTACTTATCTAGTCTTGGATTGTCATAAATCTTCCAATAGCTCAATTACTATACAATTTCTGAGTTACCTGGTGTAAAGAATCATAAAAATTGGTTCAAAAATACAGCGAATTGAGAATTCTCCTTTTTTTAAGTCGGTTAAAAGGGCTAAATTTGCAAAAAACGAAGTGACGTCACTGCGCTACGGTTTTTATTACTTACGTGAATCGGGCAGCTGGTAACGTTTTCATTCTGATAGGTTTTGTGATAGCCATTGATTTTATCATCAAATTAGCAGAAATCAGAACTTGATCCGTAATCGAATGAAAAACCATTAGAATTTTGAACTCATATTTCGTTATTGTTTAATTACATACTTTTAATTAGTATATTAATAATTTACAAACTTCTGTTAAAATTAGTAAATAAATGAATTATTTACTAATTTTTGTACAACCCTAGCACGCTTTTGAGATAGCGAGTAATGGCGACTCATATTTGTTATTGTGTAGTAAATAAATCATTTTTATACTTGTGTTTCATTTATTGACATTTTTTTTAAAACCCTAGGATTTTTTTTAGATATCGACGAGGTGATCGTAAACAAAAAGTAAGTATTTGAGTTTACGCAATAGGCACATTTCCTTGCGTAGAGATAAACACACTTCCTACTGAATTTGCAATTATTTTATTGAATGAATATTTTACGAATTAGAATAAATTTTGGTAGTGAAATTACAAATAAATAAATAGTTGGAATTTTAGGTAAGTAGAATACAAAAATGTCAGATGTCAAATGATAGAAAAACATAAAAATTGTGTCTCAACTACTCTTATTAATCTATTAAAAAGAATCAACAGCTAGTTTCCAAAAATTCAACGTTATTGTTATGCTGTAAATATTCAAGTTCAATAACAATTTCTCAACGTGGAACGTTTGTTGCAAAACATTTTGAAAATCGCGCTCTCTAGGTCATTCATCCGCCCCGTCGGATGTTACATTAAACTTTGGCGCTGCGGTCGCTCGAAATCGAGATCTCAGGCCAACAATCTACACCCTTAAAACTAAACTTCAACTCTAACGAAAAACTTTAAAATATTACCAACTCTATCAATATTATTATAAGGTTGTTTTAGTTTCATAATTTCTAAATTTTAAATTGCAAAATATTCGACGTCACATCAGGGTAGGGGAGGGGTCACACCTGTGACGAGGGGGAGGGGGGGAAGGGGGACTCCAAAAATCATGAAATTCGTGTGACGTAATTTATGGATGGCCCCTAATGTGCCGCGTTACTACGAACTCTCATTACTTTTCTTGTAAGTACCTTACTTTTAATTTTGGTACTTTTTATACCCTTATTTTAAATTGGACCTTACTATGTAACTGGACCTTACTGGACCTTATTTTAATTGCATAATACTAATGCTTAATAATTATAGATCGGACTTTTGGGTGCTATTCGAACGTTGTCACAAACATGGATATGACATTCGGGAATTGGAAATTCCGTAATCCCGATATTTCTTTTTAAACCTTATTAGAGTTTTGAAAAATGTTTAGAAATTGTATTAATTTTAGAAAAATAATATTAACAAATATTTTAGAATTTAAAGCATAAAGTGGTATACCTACTGAGTTTTTTTCATACATGCAATCTCACAATTTTAAGTTAACAATAACCATAAATAGGTACCCAAAATTGAACAAAAGGAGTCTTTTGACGACAGCCATAAAAATTGCTTATCTCTTGCAAAATACCTAGAAAACTATTGAGCATACCTACTGTCACTATTGTCGGCAATATTTCAAAGGCGGTAGGTATATTTGTTATTTTTCTTCGAGCTATCGCGGTTATTTATTTAAAATATTGGAGTTATAGAGGTAGTAGATCCATTTCTGTATGTTCGAGATATGAAAGATATACACAATTTTTTCGATTTACGTTAAATATGTACTAAAATAGTTGTAGGGAAAGACGCGAATTAAAATTAAAATTTGCGAAATGGAGGTTTTGGGGCTTAAAAGGAACAAGAGATTTTGGAATTGTAGAGGTTTTCAACTATCTCCTTTGCGAGGTTCTACTGTATTCTTTTTTAGCGTACCTACCATAAAATAGAAAAAAAAAGACAAACATACATATCGCTCTCTTGTTGCAACTAGTGATGTGCCAGCTTTGAAAATACATGACTGGTCGTAATTCACGTAAATCGAATTGTTAATTTCCTGATTTGTTGATTTCGAACAAGATGCCTGACGATTTCGAAAATAATAAATGTTTAAAAATTACCCTTATAAAATTGTAATGTAACATTATTTTGTAAATTCTAGAGCCGTGGCCCTAAATTTTAAATTTTGTTACTTTGGAACTGAGCTGGAGACCTGGATTAAAATACATAAACTACTTTTTATCCCGTTTTTCCCACGGGTTAGGTGAAACCGCAAGTCGAAGAACTTGAGTTCGTGAGATCCGAATCAAGATAACTCGAACTGAGCGCTTGAGTTGACCCATCTCTAATCGCGAGCATTTTTTGACTCATTCGCTTACTTCGGTTTGTCGAGTGCTGTTCAGTTTGCTATCCGTGTGTTTTGTGCCATTATTTGTTGACCCCTGCGCGTTACCTGGATTTTGGATTTAACTGCATAACTTGACATTTTTAGCTTGAAAAACGGACTACGATTATTGCAACTGGACAAGTATTTAAATATGTTTTTCCCGAAAACATACTTTTGGTGAGTACTATCTTATTCTGATATATTTTATATACCTAAGAGATTTTATGTTTTGTTTGTATTTTAAATCAAGAAATTATACCCTGTACATTTATATGAGTGTTTTATTTAGTAAACAATTATCCTATACGGAATCTCATCATTAATATTTTTACATCTATTACTAAATACCACATTCTTAAGCATTGAAGAATTTTTTTAGTCGTATCCATTCTTTACATAATAGTCGTACTCGTGATTCCGACATTCATCCATATTCGATATCCCAGTGATATATATAATTCCGAGACACGGAATTTTTCCCGGGATTTTTTTGGTCGTATACTTTTGATGACATATTTTGTCAATAGCACCCAAAAGTCCGATCTATATTAATAATTGATAAATAGTGCGAACTATCATCATAAAAATGTCAACATGTCAACATAAAAACTAAATAATTGGTGATTAATTTACTCACTTTTTTTTATGGACGAAGGCGGCATACGAGCATACAGTCCAATTGATGGTAAGTGGTTATCTACTGTCGCCCATAGACATCCGCGATACATGCCAATTAGTCCAAAATAACAAACGTTGACACGCTCCGGATGCGCTGCCTACCTTTGGAGATATAGGCATGGATTTGGAAAAAGGGTTGGGAAAATGGGAAGGGATAGGATGGGAATGGGCTCTGGCACATCTCACTCGGAAACACGTACGTACATTAAAGAAATAAGATAAAGTGGGAAATGCAGTACATTTCAGGGTAGTCTTCTGTGAGAGAGGGGTGAATAGGATTTTGCAAGGTCGGCGGCGCGCCCGCATACCCCCTGGTGTTGCAGGTGTCCTCCATGGGCGGCGGTAACACTTACCATCACGTGAGACCGCTTGCTCGTCCGCCCTTCTCTATAAAAAAAAAAAAAACGTGGCTGTCGAGCGCGCCCAGCAGCTGTTGGATTGCAGCATGCACTTTCCCCCTCAAAAAACATGTGCATAATGCTATCCACACTTGCTCGCCTAGTTCTTTGACCTTTGAATGCCCGATTGTGTCGGTAAGTACGCATAAGTGGGTATCAACTACGAAAATCATGAAATAAATACATGTCAATTTTTAGTTAGAAATAATACTTTTAGTGTACTGATTAACACATTAAAATATATTTGTAGGACCTTATATAAAAGAGTTCAAGGTATATTGACACCATTACGAGCAGAACAGACGATCTGCAAGAACCATAAAAATATGGTTAATATATTTTATGTGGAGCACACACAAATATAATACCGATATATCGACGCGTCATCGCCACTAGGGCGACACATTCTCAACACAAAGGACTGACTTTTGCATTCCTCTTCCTAATTTTAAGTACTATTTTTAAGAATTGTACTTACTTAAATTTCTCTCTAATCACTTCCCATGTCCAGTACGAGTTCAGGGCACTGAAAATGTTAATTATGATATCACTATGTAGTATATAAGCCTGTACAATGGGGAATGCTCTGAAGAATTGTTTAATATAATTCCCACCTCGGGTTTCTACAACCGCACCTCCCGTCACAGAAGTGCGGTCCATCCGCATTGCTTCGATACGGAGGTGTCGCGCACTGTTCGGTCCAAACATTATTTTATACCGCGAACCCGTAGGCTGGAACGAACTGTCTCAAGAGGTCTTTCCATTACGCTACGATATAGGGTTCTTCAAGAAAGGTGTGAATAGGATTTTGCAAGGTCGACGGCGCGCCCGCATACCCTTTGGTGTTGCGGGTGTCCATGGGCGGCGGTAACACTTACCATCACGTGGGACCGCCACTATGTGGAATGAAACTATGTGGGTATGTATAGAATCTACACTTATATATAGGCTTGAATAAAAAATAACTGTACGTCCTTAACGCTTTCTATCATTAAAAATTACAACTTTACTTCAGCGACTTTTTTCTGAACGATATTTTTCCCCCAAAATATTAAATTGTTTACCTGACTTTGTTACTCTGTACCTACTACTGCTAAATCATATTCATACATTTTGCAATGACTTCTATGTATTCAACTAGACAAGCAGTTAAAAAATTACTAGATCGTTAAGCATATAGGTCGTTGTTACCCGTGTAGATCGTTAATTCCGTTAGAAAATATTTTTCTTTGTCACCCGCGCTGTGTCAAAGAAAAACTTTGTCACAGCGCGGGTTGTATCAGCTGAGGAGCGCGGGGGGGGGGGGGGGGAGAGGAATTAATGCAGTGATTGACCGAACCCTCGCGCAGATGGGACAAGAAACAATCATTGTCTATTTCCATTTTGTCTCTGAAAATAAAGTATTTTTTTTTATCTCGGAACTATTACAATATATATATACGAGTATATTGTAATAGCTGCCCATAGCTTTCTAGCTTTCTCATTAGCTATATCCATACTCATTAGCTTTCTAGCTTTCTCATTCCCATGTAATAGCTTTCTCAAATTCTCGCTGCCCAATGGCATGCCCACGTGATGCAAGGTTGTGGAGATATCTCCACAACAAATAATCACAGTTCTATTTTTTAATTCAGGGGTAGTACTACTTACTAATGTTATTACGCAGTCCAACCAATGAAATTGTAAAATGACAATTATAAAACCTTGCGATAAAATTTGCAATGTCGAACACGGTCCAAAACTCTAGAAAATAGGGCTGTGACAGAGACTGATGCCATGTATATACCGTGGTCATGACGGATACCGTCTGAGACTGATACCGTGGTCATGACCACGGAACACTAAAAATAGAAAAATCGCATTATCGACGTTGTGCTTTTAAGACAGCTTACATGTTTGACATTCTTAACATTTTTGACAATTTGTTAATTAGCGGTTTGATATTGTGCGCTTTGGATAATTTGTATATATGAACATTTTGCTACATAGATCACCCGATAGTGTGGTGTTTGCGCGCTGTATGAGACGCGTCATTATAAAAATATTATATAAACGTGTACGTGATTATAACAGTTAATCTGTTCATTCGTGTTTGATTTCGGTTCCGCTTTTGCGCCTCTATCAATAACAGAGAATTGAAAAATTAACCAAAGATTTAATCCAAAAAATGATGCTCTTAGCAATTAAACAACTTTGAACGGTTTAAATCGCGTATATTTAACATTATTTATATCCTGACGTTTCGAACACTTTGCAGTGGACGTGGTCACGGGGTGACTGCAAAGTGACTGCAAAGACCACGTCCACTGCAAAGTGTTCGAAACGTCGGGATATAAATAATGTTAAATATACGCGATTTAAACCGTTCAAAGTTGTTTAATTGCTATATATAGTAATCGCGAAAACCTAAGAAAATGATGCTCTTACTTATCAGCAGAGGTGTTGTATAACGGCATGTTGGAGATCGCCGTGTAGTCCTTGTGGTGTCCGATGTTCACGCTGAAGGTGGCCTTGTAGAGAGGCTCGTCGAAGCACGGAAATCCCTTTCGAGCTGATGCCGCTTCAAAATGCGTAGTCACTAAGTATCTGCAAGGTATTGTCACGATTATATTGACTAATCGACAGGGGCCCACCCTGTTCTTTAAATTAATATATCTCCTCGTTCCCTTACGCTTCCAAATATTTTCCCATACTTATTTAACAAATCCATCAAATTTACCAAATTGTTGAGTACGTTTAGAGCGATCCGGTACCTTCAGAATGACAGGCTGCGAGAGATCCCAGTCTAAATGATTACTCATGATCTTACGTAAGATATTTCATGAACTGATGTTACGTCTCACTTCTAAGCTGTTTGATTCCAAAATTGTAATCAATCCTCTACATATTCGATAATTCCCAGATTTAAAAAAAAAAGTGAATTTCTTTGCACTGTTTCTCTAATGTACATTTGATACACCGGTGACCATGTCTACAATCTAATGTACAGCCTGTCCCCGGGGTATCCGAATCACCCCCATGTATGTTCCACGATTTTGTGTAGTTCACATACGAGTTATAATTTTTTTTTCGTGACTTATTCACCAAACTACGAGTATGAAGAAATTATTAGTCATAGTGACTAATAAAATTGAGATGTGCCTGATTTTTTTTTCAGATTTAAGCTATCAAACCCAAAAAGATTTAATTCCGTAACCCATACCATTGCGACAAATAAAAAAAAAAAAAATTTCAATAACGTTAAAAAAATAAAATTTACCAAAATCGAGTCGAGTCCGATTTAAAAAAATAAGCAAGGTATAGTACAGTAACTCACTCTTTTTCGTTAGAGTTCTTGTTAACATAACTGCTGATATAGACTCCATCCAGTCCCATCTGCAGGTTTCCATAGAAGGGTATCGTCAGCGAGTAATTCACATTTTCCTTCAACTTCCGATTCAAACGCAGCGTCAAGAAGTTGTATGTGTCGTCCCGTTCGACATCTTGTACAGCGACCATGGTAGGGCCGTTAAGTCCAATTTTGTCGTTGACTGTTTCAAAGTCTTGCGCGTGGAGAATGATCTTCGAAGTCGGATTCTTGACTGTCAACTGGAAAACAAAATAGTGATAACGTCGCAACGCATACAATATGTTCAATAGATATGCAAAATGCTCAATATGCATATTGTTAAATTGTGCAATTGAACATTATGCGTATTGAACATTTCGCGTGTTAAACATTTTGCGTGTTGCACATTTTGCGTATTGAATATTAAGCGTGTTAAAATATTTTTCGCAGTTTGCAGTATCTTGAACATTTTGAATATTGAACATTATGCGTAACGACGGGTGATTATTTACTATTTATTTATACCTACTCTTCATTGCACATTATGGTACAAAAGGCGAACTTAATGCCTCAAGGCATTCTCTACGAGTCAACCTTTGGGTTGATCAGAGAGGTTCAATTGGGAGCTGCATGAAAGACTCAAATGGGATGGTATGATTATCAGATGATTATGTCCAATAGATTTTTAAAATAACTATCTTATTATTTAAACACTAAGATCAATCACCACACTAGAATTCCGTGAACGTGGGTGCAGAGACACACATAAGGATGAATGCAAACTATTCAAATGCCGAGGAAATAATAATTTTCAAACAATCTTTGTTCGAATTGATTCGAACCGGGGTCTTTTACACGAGAGGCTGGGATATTAGCAGCTGGGCTGATTGGTCTTCAAATAGTGATTATTGATTAAGTGTTTATCACAGCTCGATTACATACATATATCACAGAGTTTTATGTACATAATATTAAATAATATTTTTTTAGAAATGAACATAAAAATAAACTAAAGAAACAATGAAGTCAAACTGTATACAGATTTACATATTTGCAAACAATTTTTACAGAAGTAGGTAATGATTAACTAAAATTAATTAGATATTAATTGCAATTTTTAATCACCAATTCATCACAGATATAGGATAAACATAAAAAGTAATCAAAATATTTGGTGATGGGGAGGGTGCACGCTGGGCGCATTCGACTGGCCATGTTACTTCTCTTTCACAGAAGACTATCTTGAAATGTATCGTATTTCCCACTTTATTCTACTTCACCAATGTGTTTCGGTAGTGAGTGAAGATACGCCAGAGCCTATTTCCATCCCATCTTACTCTGTCCCTCCTCATTTTTACAACCCTTTCCCCAAAATACGTTTCTAAATCTCCAAAGGAATACAGCTCATTCGAGCGCGTGCCAAACTTTTGTCATTCTGGACTAGGTAATGTTGGCATGTATTGCTGATGTCCATTAGATATAGTATACACTTATTACCACCAGGTGAACTGTAAGCTTCACTTTCCACAAAAAAAAAACTGAGAACAGTAATGAAAATCAAAACAGTATAATATCATGTACTTTCAAAAATGATCATTTTTAACTTAAAATCACCAAGTTACGTTTGTTTCTCGGAAGGCTACCTTAGAATGCATTGAGTCTTCCAATGTATTCTATTCTCCAATGTACGTGTAAGGTACGTGTTTCGGTAACGAATGACTAATGCCCATTCAATCACATCCTATCTTATTTTACTAATCCTTTCTCCAGCTCCATTCATATATCTCCAAAGTTGATTGATGTTAGCACGTATCGTCGATGTCCATGGACGATTACATCCACTTACCATGAGGTGGACTGTTTCTTGTCTGCCATCTTCTTCGTATAAACAAAATAAATATAAAATGCTTACCAAAATATCAGCGACGCCAAAGAAACTGAAGTTGGTTTCGGGATTGATGTCGAATGCGAAGCGCAAGTCGTAGTGTTGCGGGACGACGTCGCTGGGCAGCAGGTAGTCGCCAGTCGACGCGACTGTTGTAACAACGCCCAGCAGCAAGAGGACGAGCCGACACATTGTTCTTTACTGTAAAAGCATAGCTTATAAGATCTTAATATGTCATTCAATACACTAAAAATATTCTAGCAACCCAAAAAAATATTGATATTTCATGATGTTTTTATATATAAAAATGTGAATTACAAGTTACGCAGTTCATACCCACTTACACATACTTACTAACAGAAACGGGCGCCATGAAAGATCAAAAACCTAAGCGAGCGAGTTTTTTTTTATAAAGATAGTGTGGCAAATGATCATAGAATCCACCTGGTGGTAAGTGGATACTGTCACCCGTGGACAATCGAGGTACATGCCAACATCAGCCCAGAACGACAAACAAAATTTTGTCGTTCTGGGCGCATCCCAGTCGTTCAGTCGTTTGTCGTTCTGGTCGCATCCCGGCGCGTGCTAAAGCACGCGACGGGATGCGATATCTACCTTTGGAGATGTAAGAATGGATTTGGAGAAAAGGTTGGGGAAATGGGAAGGGATAGGATAGAATGGGAATGGGCTCTGTCATATCTCACTCACTACCGAAACCCGTATGTACATTGGAGAATTTGATAAAGTGGGTAATGTAATACCTATATTGCAAGTTAACAAATGTATATTTAAAAAATATATTTATAAACAAACGTTGATGTTCTTAACATCGCACCGAGAAGCGTAATGTGAATCGCCCTCCTGTCAGATGGACCGCGATTAAATTCTTTGTTTTTCGGAATGGCTAAATTCTTTTGGGCCTAATGACCTTTGAAGAGTCACCGGACATGTATGGTTTAGGGCGAGCGCAGAAGGCGCTCAGCCGGGAGCAAAAAATGTGTGCAGCAATGAGCCTAAGGGCTCCCTCGGCGGTAGGAACGGACCTCGGCTTAGGGCGTTGCTTTGGCAGGGTACCGCGAATAGTAAATCGGTGAGAAGCTCGCAGGCACATGCCGATACCTGGTAGGGGTAGAAGTTCTCCGGTGGTAGCTGGATAAGAAAAGCGAAGATCATGTGTGGTGACTAGCCTTGGGAGACGCCTATCTATAGGTACACAGTAGTGGAGAGACAACTAGTTGTAATATGTGTTTTTTTATTAAGGCCCACTATTAAAACAATATATTGAAATCATTACTCACATTTTACACTTCTAAATAATTCCATAAAAAAATATATAAAATATAGAACTTAACATATTCAATTAAGATTGAATAAAATGTCACAAATAAAAAAGATAATAAAACGTCTTGACAGCAATCTTTCGTTCTTTATACAAAGAAGGTAACATTACAAGTAACTTTATACAAACATTAAATCTTCTATCTATATAAAAAAGGATGTTGGTATATTGGTGATTAATAGACTTCGAGACCGTTTGACCGATCACCATGAAAGTTGGCCCATATATGTATCTTTTCATGGAGAAGGTTATTATGCTATCGACTTTGTTGTAACTCGCCACTAGATGGCTCTGCAGTACATCAACTTTTATGGCAGGACAATGTCTGCCGGGTTTTGCTAGAACTTTATAGAATTTTTTATAGCACACGAGAACCTCGGCAGTGCCTCCATAGCACTTCTTACATAGCTGGCGAATACTGTCATCAAATAGCAGAGTATATAGAGTTAAATAAAAATCTAGAATTTCTATCATTATTTTATTGTGATTTTATTTCTGAATTTAAAAGTTTCCCAAAAAAAAGTATATTTTTTAAAACCCAACCCTTCGATAAACTCTCCCTGTGTAAATGAGCTATTATGTTTTTTTAAGCACAATAAACCGTTTCGTAGAAGATCAGATACGGAATCATTGAAGAATCATCCTTAGATGAACGTTGTATGGTCTATCCAAAGAGAGTTCATAAAGACTTGAATCGAGCCACACTGCATTTTTATGTATAAAAACCCTTACACAAAAATAATGTTAGGTCATAGAAAAAGTTTAAGCGGAGCAGATTTTTTGATTGAATGGTGTTGTTTTTCAACAAAAGTTTCATTAAATTCTTTTTCATTTGACACATTTCATTTTTCATTTTTCACATTTGAACCGATTTTGAACTTAAAATTATGGATACTGCACCTGAAATAAGCACGCAAGCTGTGGCAATTCTTCAGTCTGAGCTTAGTCAGCGCAATGTGAGTGCACAACTTCATTTATGCCTTTCGGCTGTTCACAGTGTACCATCGAGACTGGCGGCTTCGTTCGTCTTCCAGGAGGGCCACGATTCCGATTAATGACGGAAAGACAAGATCGGTTTAGCTTCACGACCAGCTTAAGAAATTATCACCTGATCTCAGTACAGATCCAAGAACAGCTTCGAGAAATTTCATGGAGTGGCTGTTAGCGTTCGTATTGTTAGAAGGAGACTCGAAGTAAGTGATATAAAACCACATAAGCCAGCCAATGGGCCCAAACTGACAAGAGCTTACCGAATGGCACGCCTTCAGTTTGCGCGCGAACAATTGCATTGGACTCAACGTCAATGGAAGCCAATGGAATGATTCCAAGATTATGCTGTATGGTATTTATGGAAGGAGGAAGGTGTACCGAAGACAGGGAGGGCGTTTTGTGCACTGCTGTATTGAAGAAAAAGTGAGTTATTCCGGGGGTCATGGACAGTCTGAGGAGGAATTTTCACGGAAGACAAAACTGGACTTCAGGTTGTGACGGTACCACGCCTGCCACCACTAAATGACGACGACCGTTACATTCGTCAATGGCTAGAGACTCATGTGATGCCATATGGTTTGTTTGCCAAGAATTCATTTTTATAATGCATGCTAATGCAAAAGCGCACACTGTAGGAATCGTCAGGGAATACCTTCATAACGTTGGTATCACAGTCATGGAATAGCCAAGAAGAAGCTCAGATATGAATCCCATAGAGCATTTATGGGATAAGCTAAACAGGCGTGTTCGAGCTGACCACCCAGCTCCACAGACCTTGCAGAATCTGAAAACTGCCATCGAGGAAAAATGGGAGAACATTCCATGACTCGTCATAGTGACGTTGATTGTTGATTGATTGATATACCAAACCGCATGACGGCCGTCATAAACGCTCTTGTAGGCGCTCTTAAAAAAAATGTAAACCTTAAATGTAAACCATTGTTTTCTTCAAAAATTCAATACAAGTCTTTATGTAGTTCTAAATGTTTTAAAATTAAACTCTTAAACCAATTTAGTTCGTCTATGAACTTGAGGAAGATATAGACCAGAACTAATTTTCAGTCGAATTTTATTTTAATCGCTTCGAAATGTTTCCCGCAGTTCAGTTTGTAAGCAAAGGACAATAGGAAAGTGTATCAAAAAATCAACATGTACCAAACACACTTGATATATACCTCGAATGAAAGCGTTTGTTTCATATATCTTTTAATGTTATGCCAGTTTTAATGTCAAAGCTGTGATATAATCTGCTTTTCTGTTCTTAGGTTTTGTGGCAAAAATATGTTACAAGTTTCTAATTTTTAGTAAAAAAACGCCATCGCTTTAGCAGTTAGGCACAGTTGCATATAACGATTATAATTAACTCCGTATACCACTACTTTGTTTTGTGTAATTTAGTGTGGCAAATAAAAAATTTATTTATTACTAGCGACTACCCGCGACTTCGTCTGCGTATATATCTTTAAAATGAGTGTCTTGAAAATTCGCAAAACGAACACAACCGTCCACGACGTCTGCTCTCATGCGTCTGTCCACGTTCGGGTCGCGCACTCGGCGATGAGCGAATTTTTCCCCCACCTCGCCCGCAGTGCGCCGACCGCCCTGCGCGCGCCGGACCGCACTATTTTAGTAGCGCGCACTCACTTTCTCATCGTCGTAACTTTTAAAATATTTGTCCAAATTACGTAGTGTAAAAGACAAAGTTCGTTTACTTTAAATATCAGAAGCGATAAAAGTATTTATTTTGATAAGAATCAATTTGTTACTGCAAAAATAATTTTATTGTTGTATTCATATGGTTCACTATTTTGGCAATAATGGCTTACACATAAAAGATAGATATATGCTGTCACGGACTTTTTTATAGAACTATTTAATAGAAACATTTCCACCATACATTATATTCGTGTAACTCTTACGGTCTTTGCAGCGCACGCCAAAATACCTCGCAGATGACAGTTTTTTCCGACTTACTTGACACTTATCGTTATATATTGGCCAATTTACACAATATCTTTATAAATTATAGCCTATGTGTTATTCTGATGTATGAGCTATATTATTGTAAAGTTTCATTAAAATCCATTGAGTAGTTTTAGTGAAAGAGTAACAAACATCCATACATCCATCCTCACAAACTTTCGCGTCTATAATATTATAAATAAAATGTTGTCTTATTAAATACATTGTCACTAATCTTGTCTGTTGGTAGCTCGGGACGACATCCATACATTTCTCCCATGGTCCCTTCCTTATAGCTAATATACACATATCTACGTATGTATTTATACATATATAAATTTTGAGTGATTCGTGTTTTGGACTCAAGTGGTGAAAGAGGAAGGAAAGAAGGAAAGAGGAGCAGAAGGGAAAAGTAATTCCCCACGAGACTACCGGCAGTGCGGCTTGGTAGTGTCGCGGGACGAAGATTCTTTTCGCAAATTCAAAATTCGTGATCAAGCAATAGGTAAAAATGAAACGAAACATTCGATATACATCTTATTTATTAAAACCATCATATTGCATCTTAAAATAACTAATAATACTTTACAGAAATGCTTGTAACTTTAGATATGTATCGTCGTGTCCTAATTACGTGAATCGCCTCAGGTTCACGCAAAAATTACTAAAATATCAGCCAAACGAGCATTCGCACAAATACAAACTTCTTTGCGGACCATTATCAACTCATTCGACAGGCGGTTAGGTAGCAGCGCCAACCGCGAATATGTAACGTTGCAGACAGGGGCGTAGCTACCGCCGTATCAATGATACGGGGCCCCCGACCTACAGGGGCCCTGACGTGTGTAGGCAAAAATAAAAAGGGCCCTGCAACAAATTTTGATACAGGGCGCATTTAGGACTAGCTACGCCACTGGTTGCAGAACAAACAATATTCAGTTAGAGCAAGGAATATGAACCATTGGATAGAGACAATTAAAAGAAGCTTTATTAACTGTTGGTTAAGAGCTTATTGTGCCGACTCTATGGGTATCGTTCTAACGTTGTCGGTTTGGTAAATGAAAAACACCGATTATTTCCGAAAACTATCGGTATTTTGCTACCTTAGTGCCCATGTAAAAACTACAATTAGTACCAATGGTATTTTAAGAGATATGCAACTTCATAAGTAGACCAACTAAGGTGGACATTACCCTTTAAAATCTCAATTCGAGTCAACGTCCGACATTTTTGACCTATGTTAACATTTACCACTTACCGCCAGGTCTGTAAATTTGCTTGTTTTTAAATTTTAAAAGTATGGGCCCTGTTGAGTGATTCACGTGTACATAATCAATGGTACAAACGGTAACTTTTAAATCAAATGCTTATAAAAGTTGAATTTATTTATGGTAACACATATATAAGGTCCTACAGAATTATTTTAATATGTCAAAATATTAGATCTAACTAAAATTAATATTTCATGATTTTTTTATTAAATTATAAATACATAATTGGTGACGTGCATTGTTGTGTATAACGCGTTACGTAGTTGATACCTACTTACCTTACTATAAGTCCACGCAAAATTTCTTGGGTTTTAACCTTGAATGGACGTCAACAGTCCGCGCGTGTCCCTCCCACAATTTCAAACAACACTCAATAAGGCGAGTGTGCCAGTAGGAAGTTATTGTTGCGTCTCGCTCGAACTTGCGAACATATTGTATTGTAAATACCTCCCCCGTCGCATTCCAGCCCGCACCACCAAATAGACCTAAAAATAAGTTACTGCGTGGGTTTGTCACGTGATATCGCCAGAGCCCAAGAAGTTTTGCGATACTTATAACAGAAGCGCGCGGTTTCTAAGGTAAAAGGCCGAAACGAGCGAGCGTGGATAGTGTTATGCACATGCGAGTAAATTAATCACCGATTATTCATTTTTAATGTAATAAGAAATCATGAAATAAATGTTAATTTTTAGTTAGATATAATATTGTTAGTGTACTGATTGATATATTAAAATATTTCACAAATATTTTTGGAAGATATATTTAAAAATACAAATTCTAACTTAAATATATTTATTTATCTATATAAAATAGTACAGAGTATTCAGATCATAATATTCTTAATTTTACAAAACAATTAAGTCACAAAGTATACATTTTAAGTAGAAAATACTCCTCTTTTGTTTAACTATCCCCTCTGATAACGACACACGTTCAATAAAACATAATTTAATTAGAGCAATAGGATAGCTTTTAGTAACTTATACAGCACCAATTGTTTTCAAAATGTGATTACACTTCTGTATATATCAATCACTTTAATACAGCGTTTCCCAAACTTGTGATGATTCTGTTTACTTAAGAGTATAACGGGTGTAACCAAATTTATTATCTGAAAACTTCGACTTCACTCATGATTCTGATAGGCTTTATTACGTTAGATAGGCTTAGCGTCTAAATGGCAACAATTGTAATGCAAATTGTAATTTTGGAATAAATATTAAAATAAATCAAAATGTAGCCAATTAATTAAAAACTACTAACATTTATAATTTTTATTTATTTAACTAGGTTGAAATTAATTAGGTTTGGTGCTCAAAGGGTTAAATACCGATTTTATAAATACAATGTAATGTAAACCGAAACGAAACTTTATTTGTAGCAATTCAATAACCGGTTCACGATTGGTTGAAAAAAAATTACGAGTAGGTTAGAAAAAGTTGGCCACGGTTTTTTAAGCGAGCCGCCATTTTGTTTTTAGCGCCGAGTCGGGATCCATATTTTGAGAAACGCTGTCTTAACTCGTTCCCTCACATATGTACAAATTCACAAGTGTGTGTGACGTATTTGTATTGGAATCTGTATATTTTGACATTTGTGATAATGATAAGATATGTTAGGGGAAATTTTGGCGGGAACTCGAGAAGTGAAGTTTAATATTTCTTCGATTATTGTAAAAAACGTGTATTACGCGTTTTGTGGTTTAATAATGATAATTTAATTTATTAAATTTCAACTTCAAAGTTCAAGTGTTCAATGTGCGTGGTGTTTGTGATAATCAAATAAAAGCGTAGGACTGTTTTTTGTGTGCTTTCAAGGAGTCCTCTCCTGTCCTCAGTAAACCTGCTATCGCATTACTTAGCGACTAGTCAGGAGTCCGTGTCAATTACAATTATCCGTGTCTAATATTTTAAATATTTTGAAAAAAAAATAATAATCCGAAGCGAAGCGAGGGCGGGTCGCTGGTGAATTAAATAATTCGAGAGCTAGTGAACATAGAACACCATTAAGATTGAAACGCGGCTGCCCAGGAGTGCTTGTATAACATATCTAGCATGTATTCTAAAATCGATGACTCTGAGTCATGAACAGAATATGTAGAAAACCTTTGTACATAATGTGAGGGATTCGCATTACTTCCTAAATATAATTTCTTATAGAATCAAAGAGAATTCAAAGAAAGTAGAATTCTTTTAAGGCTAATTTATTTATTTAATATAATAATGGCAATATTTATTACAAATTAACATAAACATGGCAGTTGTTGGCACAACAATGGACATTGAACAAATTAAAAAAAAACTACTTCAAACATTTATAAATTTATTTGGAAACATTAATTAAAAGCTCACGAAGGACTCCCGAACATTTTTCAAAGTCGATTTTCACTCGAGTTACGTACGAGGTCTCCCTGAACGATCAATTATATTGTGCAATTTTTCGGATTGTCAAATGTTTTGATCGTTTAGAGCAGAGTGCTTTCCAACCTTTTTTCGTTCCCGTACCCCTTAATAAAACATTTTCATTTATGAGTAACCCCCCCCCCCTCCCTCCCCACCCCTGATAACTCCATACCTACTCCTAAAAATGTCAAAGAATCCTTTGCGTACAACAGCCGCTTAGACAGGCGGTATACAAACGAATGTACTGTATTTTACCAACCCAACGCTCATAGTCTAGCACCTTAGTAAGTTATTATTAGTTATAAGGTTCATTTTAAACTACATATTGTAGTCATAATACATTATAATAATGTTTATATAAGTTAACTGTTTGAACTTCTCAGTATTTCTGCCATTATCAATATAATTTTCACGTACGCGTACAGGGGTACGCGTACCACAGGTTTATCGCTGGTTTAGAGAATGATATTCAAATTCGTTAGGGTGCTAGCCGCGATTCAATAATATTGTGCAATGACATTATTATACAATTTTATTGCAAGTCTAGATAGCGCCTAATAATGTAATTGACTAACCGCCGGTTCACATTATTACGCGGTTGATTCGATTCGGTTTTCTTATACGGTTTAGCCATAAAGGTGAAAAAAATCTAAAGCGTTCACATTTATAAGTTTTGAGAGTCGGTTTTCTGATACGGCACAACCGTTTCGGGGCAGTGATTCAGTTCGTTGCAAAGTAGAAAAAATAAAAGAAAACATAGAAGATTTTGGGAGCATCCAATTGTATCGCGGCGTGGGTCACTTTTGGACACTCATGTTAGAATTGCGAAGCGATGAAACAAAATTCTACAATTATTGTCACATGTCAATGTCAGCGTTTAACGACCTTCCAGGGAGATTGTCACACGGCGCGCGGGCGGCGTACCGTATAAAAAACCGGACTGTGCGAATTCTTTCCTTTAGACAGTATTCCCACTGCGATCGTTTGGTTTTTTTTTATCGTATGCCGCTCACGGTTTTCAGTGACAAGACACGGCAGCGGAAATAAACGAAAGGGTATTTTTACCGCATTCGGATTTACCGTATATTGTATACTCCCATATGTTTGCATACGCCACTGGAAACCGCATAGGAAAAACGTTTCGGTAAACCGCAAGGTGTGAACCGGCTGTAACACAAAATTCTTCATAAATCTTTCTATTTATTTGTATATAAAACATACGTATTTGTATTTAATACATACGTATTTGTATTTAATACATACGTATTTGTATTTAATACATACGTATTTGTATTTAATACATACGTATTTGTATTTAATACATATGTATTTGTATTTAATACACAGGTATGTATTTAACAACTTTTACGTAGTCTTGTTTTAAATAAAAATTGAAATTACTAAATAGTATCGTATGACCTGCAGAAAATACTGATGGTAAATTGTAGCAAATTATACATATAGGAGTCCCGGTGGACTTGGTGATAGGAGTCCCGGTGGACTTGGTGATGAGGATGGATATTCTTAATAACTTAAAATTATTTATTTCAGTTGAAATAGTTTGTTTTGTTGATCATAATCTGCCGTTGATTTAGTATTATTTGATGTACGTTAAAACACAAGCCTTCACTGTGTTATATTCGGTTACGTATTGACATATACGAAGACATATCGTCACCCGTATGCCAATACCACGAATGTGCAATTGGATGATTTCGAGAGAAAATGATTTTAAAGTTTTCATTCGCTGTGAAAAATCGGTATTATGCTTTAGCCCGGTGATTTCACAGAAATATTAGTTGTACACACCTTGTTTACACTATGTGAGGTTCGTGTTATGTGCAATATCTAACAATAAGCCCTATAAACAGCGCATTATCTAACAATCACCATGTTTGTACATTAGTGGTTCCGGCATAAGGGGACGTATTTATATTGGAATATTTTGACATTTGTACTATAAAATATACTATAAAAAAAGTACAAATTTGTGTTTCAAATATGTGTTATGTCCGTATATTGTTTAATGATCGATTTGGATGCTCTTATCTGAAAATAATTTTAAAATAATAATAAATACATACATGAAAATAATTTCATCCAATCCCATCGAGTAAAAAGTATAGTGGGATGAAGGAAACTATCCAATTATACTCTTTCTTCCTCCAAAGAAAGAAGGAGATGAAGAATTATTAATTTATTTCCTATTTCTCTATTCTTAATCTCCTGTAATTATTCTGCCCAATCCATTCCTATATCTACAACGGTAAGCAGTGTATAATTTGGGAGTATACAAATGTTTGTCAATCTTGACTGATGTTGGCATAAAAATAAAAAATCCTCATTCCCTGTTTCCATTCCTTCCCAATCCTATTTCTTAATCCACTCCCTAAATTCCTCAAAGTAGGTAACGCATTCAAAGTGGTGTGCTAACATTCGTCATTTTACCAACGTCTGTAAGTATTGTCAACATCTCTCATTTTGCGATATTTTGAGGGGAGTATACGCTGCAATCCAACAGCCGTTGGCCGCGCTCGACGGGCCACGTTACCCCTCTCTCACAGAAGACTACCTTGAAATGTACTGCACTTCTCACTTTATCTTATTTCCCCAATGTACGTACGTGTTTCGGTAGTGAGTGAGATGTGCCAGAGCCTATTCCCATCCTATCCCTCTCCATTTTCCCAACCCTTTCTCCAAATCCATTCCTATATCTCTAAAGGTAGGCAGCGCATCCGGGGGCGTGCCAACGTTTGTCATTTTGGACTAATGTTGGCATGTATCGCGGGTGTCTATGGGCGACAGCATCCACTTAGCATCAGGTGGACTGTATGCTCGTCTGCCGCCTTCGTACATAAAAAAAAATGCAATAGTAGAAATGTCCATTTGCGATATATGTCAACGTTTGTTAAAATCTTGACAAAAATCACACGTGACAAATGTTGGCACGCTCTTAAATACGTCACCTACTTTAGGAAATGGTAAATACCATGTATGGTTTCTATAAAAATAGGAAAAAATTGGCGACAATAAACCACACTAACTACACCGGGAGGTCAATCTATCCAATAAAAGTAAAACTTACTGTCACGGCTCGTCACAACTTGCCACAAAGTTGGGCCTATTCACACTTCGTCTTTTCCTCAAAGTACCCAATATGGCGAGCATCTCTTTAACAGCTTCCGGTTGGTCGTCTTTCGGTTTTCTCTCCAGAAAGTTCTGGTCTGTTGACTTAAGCTGGAATTTACCGCATTTGATTTGATCCACTATTGCGTCTATTGCACCACCTGAGAATACATTTTTCAATTATGTCGCAAAATATTTCAGTGGACATCAAAATAAACAAAAAAAAAAATGTCCTTAGGTAAAAACTCCTACAACGTTTCTGAACTGAGACAATCAAAGTTTATAACCTTTGATATTAATTATCTCGGTGTCTAGACGCTTTAGAAGTTTTTACCTAAGAACATTTATTAAACTAATTAGACATAAAAAAATATTTTGTCACCAGCACACACACACAATCGTTATATCACCTTTGATTTACTTCGTTGTCGTTCCAACATTTGAACGAACATTTGACGGAAGACAAAAATGAAACAAAAAATGTTCTAAAATAAACATTTATATAACGTCTGGGAAACCGAGACAATATTGAAAGTTATACATAACTAGCAAAACCCGGCAGACGTTGTCCTGCCATAAAAGTTGGTGTACTACAGCGCCATCTAGTGGTGAGTTACAACAAAGTCGATAGCTCGAAAAATATTCTCCGTGGTCAAATACCTATATATACCAATTTTCATGGCGATCGGTTGAATGGTATAGAAGTTGATGTGCTGCAGCGCCATCTAGTGGCGAGTTACAACAAAGTCGATAGCATAAAACCTTCTCCATGAAAAGATACATACAGATATGTGCCAACTTTCATAGTGATCGGTCAAACAGTGTCGAAGTTTATTAACATCAGATATACCAACATCCATTTAAATAGAAGATATATTTTGACATTATACATAATTTTGACCTTAATTATCTCAGTTCCAAGACGTTTTTGGAGATTTTAGATGAAGACATTTTTTGTTGTTTTGATGTCTTCTATAGATTTATTAAAGTTTGGTTGTCAGCCGTAAAATCGTGAATTTTTCAAAACCTAAGTATTTTTATTTATTATTATAGTAATATATTTGAATATTACTATAATAATAAGGATTTGAATTTTGTTAACATTTTTTTCAAAAATATTAATATTTGAAAGTTCATTATTATAACAATCAAGGGCAGCGCGATGCGAAGGCTGTAGATTTTATTGAATTAGATTAATTACTCTTGCAAATAATGGAGATGATAATAAATTCTAGTGTATTATTAACATTTAAAAAATTAGATTAATTACTCTTGCAAATAATGGAGATGATAATAAATTCTAGTGTATTCATGTGCGGTCAGGGGACCCCCGTCAGGAACGAAGATCCTCACGCATTTTATTTTAAAATACGAATGTAATTTGAAATAAAATCTGTATAGTTCATGTATTTTTTTTTTATTTTGTATCATATTTTCAATGCAAATAATTTAAAATAAGGAATCAAATCAAAAATTTAGGTTGTACAACCGGCCACGCACTAGTCTGCACGTCTGTTATTCTGCTTGAGTCTCGCTCTCGATACTCGCACGCACACACACAGAAATAGATAGGCGTATGGAGGGGTAAAAATCTTACGTGACGTTACATTTTCTCTCGAATCACACCTACCGCAAGCCGCGTAAAGAAACTTCGTTCCAAAAAAATAAATAAAAAAAAATGAATAATATAACTTACCCCCATTCTGTTTACTCTTCCTCAACGTCCCCTGTTTATTAGCCAGCATTTGCGCCATATCTTCGCCCCCCGAGGGTATGAACGCGAGCGGTGGCGGGGGAGGCGGCGGAGGGGGAGGGGGGAGGCTGGGTGGAAGGGGAGGGGGAAGACTGGGCGGAAGGGGAGGTGGAGATACGGGGGCTGGGGGAGGAGACGGGGGAGATGGGGGAAGGGGCTCTGTGTGAAGTTCAGCTGATTCTAGAATAGATTGTAGATAATTGAGTGAATTGAATCAATAAGTTACGCCAATTAATAACTTACAATTTAATTACCATAATTGAACCCCCTATTACAATATGTTCAACTTTTTGTTCAATCAGTTGAACATTTTGGATTATTATTTTCCAGACATTCCAACGTTTTAATTATTTGAGACTAATATTTATTTACGATTTATAGTTGATACAGTTTGGAATAAAAATATTCATGTTCTTCAATTATTAGAACTTAGAACTTATTAGAACTTAAATAGAATTCATGTTATAAAAGGAATGTTTCATATTGACTTGTGAAATGAGAACACTGCGTTATGGAAAAGAATACTGCTCCATGCTTTAATTAATCAAGACTAGTTGAACAGTTTAGTTAGAAGAACATTTTTATTCCGAATTCCGATTGAATAATTAGAAAATTTAAATATCTGGTAAAAAATCATCCAAAATGTTCAACTGATTGAACCAAAAGTTGAAATACACATATTGGAATAGATTCAATTAAACACATATAGTTCAAATGATTGAACAAAAAGTTGAAACATATTGGAATAGATGCAATTAAACACATATAGTTCAAATGATTGAACCAAAAGTTGAAATATATTGGAATAGATGCAATTAACCACATATAGTTCAAATGATTGAACAAAAAGTTGAAACATATTGGAATAGATGCAATTAAACACATATAGTTCAACTGATTGAATCAAAAGTTGAAATATATTGGAATAGATGCAATTAACCACATATAGTTCAAATGATTGAACAAAAAGTTGAAACATATTGGAATAGATGCAATTAAACACATATAGTTCAACTGATTGAATCAAAAGTTGAAATATACTGGAATAGATGCAATTAAACACATATAACTGTTTAATTTAAAAATATGTAGTTAAATACCCTATTCAGAAAAAATAATTAAAAATAGACTAAACCCTATTGCAAAAATATAGTTTGTTTTCTTTGGGTAAGGAATAAATGTAAAATATAAAAAGCCAGAAAACTCAAACAATTAAGACATATTTTTATAAATATAAATTCACTTACCAATTTCAACAATTTCCGCGACTTCTTTAACTTCTTCTATTTCCTTTCTAACTTTCTCATTCTCTACATTCGCTTCACTGCCTGCGTTTTCAAAATAACTGATCCGTGACATGAGATTACTCTTCTTCTGCGGTTTACATCTATTCTCTTCTAATTTCTTCTCTACTTCTACCAGTTTTCTTTCCGCTTTCTCTGCCCTTTGTATCGCTTTTTGCGCGTCTTGTTCTGCCAATTTTATCTTTTCTTCCCAAAGAAAAATGTCTGTGTCTTCGTGTTTTTCTGCTAATTTTAACTGTAGATGAAAGTAAAAATTTTAATTTTTAATTATAATTATAAGCGACTTTGTGCTCGTAGATGTTAGAGTATATGTGGTTAGCATGATTCCCGCGGCAACTTTATAATTGATCTGGAAAATCTGGATGAAAAGTGTCCTAACTGTTAATCCGGCACAAAAGTTACAACTATGCCAAGGTTCATTATCATTCGTACAGTGGTTTTTGCGTGAGACATGTTCAGACAATTAGGAAAACAAAAAAATCTTGTTTGTGTACACGGAAATTTCTTTTTCAAAAGATATTTATGTACATACACGACTCGGGTATAATTTATTTATATGTATAAACATAGATAACTATCTTTTGCCCGCGACTCTCCCTGGAAAAACTAATACAGTTTCGAGGATAAAAGTATCCTATGTCCTTCTCTGGAATCTAGGCTACCTTTCTACTAAATTTTATTAAAATCGGTTCAGTAGTTTAGATAGATAGAAATTTTATTCCGTACAAACAAATGATCGCATACATAACAATTTCTAATTCTAAAATGTATATACATAAACGACAGCAAACAAAAAAAAAATCAAATGGGGCGATAAAAATGCGCGATCCCTGTGTGTAGCACCAAGCTGTGTACCATAAAAATGGCATACAGCGCTAATTTTCAGACAGAACCAAGATAATCGTAACAATCAAAGAGACAGATAAATACAGTTGCGGATTTTTAATTGTATTGTATTATGTTCGGTTTTGAGTGATAGGGGAGAAGGGGGGGGGGGGGGGGAGTTCAAGCACTGGGCGGGAGCGGATCGCCCGTCAATTAGGTTAGGTCATAGATGCTTGCGCAAGACGTTCGCGCATCGTGATTGTAGTGCAAGGTGGCTGCGCATTGTTTGACATTGATATTTAACATAAGGAATTGGTCTGGTGAATGAGATGAGATGATGCCTGTGGGGGTGTAAACTATAAACTAACCTGTAACTCCTCAAGAAGCTCTCGATACCTGATGCCCTACTGCTTCTAGAGATTCTCAAAGTTTTCTACCACATTAAGCAACAATCGCAGTCGTAGCATATTGTTCTGAATCATGTCATGGGATGATGCTTGTACCTGTACCTCCTCACAAGAGCAGCGCGAGAAGGAGTTTAGCGCCATCTTCGGGCACGCAGCGACCCATAGCTTGGGTTATCCAACCCTCTATATCTGTGAATGAGATGATACCTGTGGGGGTTAAGCTACTAACCTGTAACTCCTCAAGCTGCTCCCTATGCCTTATTCCCTGTTGTTCTAAAGCATCTTTCAGGCTATCCACCTCGTTAAGCACCAATAGTAATCTCTCGTCCATTTCTAGTTCGCCAAGTAATAAACTGCTCTGGTGTGTAAGCACCGTTACGCGTTTTTTAGCTGCACGGGCTTCCGTTTTGTAGCTGGGAATGGGGAATTACTTTATTTCATTGACGAAACACACAGTCATTGAAAAATTAATACAAGGTGAATAATAAATACAGTGCAAAATACACAATTGGTTACGTATGTTTTGACGGGGAGAGTGCACGCTGCAATCCAACAGCCGCTGGGCGAGTTCGACTGGCCACGTTACCACTGTCTCACAGAAAACTACCTTGAAATGTGCAGTACATTTCCCACTTTATATTATTGCCCTAATGTACGTACGTGTTTCGGTAGTGAGTGAGATGTGCCAGAGCTCATTCCCATCCTATCCCTCCCTATTTTCCCAACCCTTTCTTCAAATCCATTCCTATATCTCCAAAGATCCAAAGGCAGCGCATCCGGGGGCGTGCCAACGTTCGCCATTTTGCATTAATGTTGACATTTATCGCGGATGTCTATGGGCGACAGTATCCACTTACCATCAGGTGGGCTGTATGCTCGTCTGCCTTGTACATTGAACTCTTGTCTGGTTATGAAGTAACATGTACCCATAATAATTTTTGCGTGAAAAAAAACAAGATTTAATCTTCAGAAACATTTAGAATTATTTGTATGTGGAAATTAAAAGATGGGGACTAATTTAATTCACTAATGATTTCAACTCGTGATACTTATTAATGTAAAAGTTCAATCACTAAAAGTTTAAAATGTAAAAGGCTCAATGTAAAAAAATTCTAACGTATCTAAATAAGAATATACACTAATACATTATGTATGGTGGAAAATAATTTTAATTCCGTTGGAAAATGACCCCGAGATATAGGCTATTTAAAGTTTTAAACGTGTGCATCGATTCATGCCATTATCAGTCGAGAATGAAAAATGTTGACACACCTCTCAGATACGCATGGACACTTAGAATGTCAACATATGTCAAAATTGACAAATGTCGATACTTCCAGATATTCTATTAGCACCTATAGCAAGCAATGGAACATACATTATTTTGAAAAACTTACGTCTCAGCCATTTGCCTATCTTTGTCAGCATTGTCTTTAAGCGCTCTAACTTCTTCCATCAATAATTTTGAGACGCGGTGATGCTGTTCCATTTGACTTCGTAACTCTTTTAATTCTTTCTCTTGCGTAGAGGATTTCTCTCGTTCAATTTCTAAGTCCTAGGAAGAAAAAGGTATGAGTTAGTAAGAGATGTGTAAGGTCAATGAAGGGGTAATTTAGAATTATCTATTTGAATAATAGCATATTATAGTGATTAGAAACAGGGGTACATGAGAATATACAGCATGTTACCGACATAACCCAAAACCTGGAACATGTCAGTCAACCACTTTAAAATTCATAAAATGGTTTTAGCGAAAAATAAAATTATTTTAAGGAATAAATTAAAAATTACAAACATGTCAGATATTGTTGTCCTGTCTAAAATTTTCGTAGTGCTTTTTACTCAGACCGGATGCATAGACGGGGTGCGCTCGCAGCTCGGGCGACGAGTTTAGAATAAAAGTTTTCTAATGAAATAATTGCAAGCTAATAATAAAAGTAAATCAATGAAATCGTGAAAAAAAAACCTATTGTAAAAATCATTAGACTTTATTCTACTCGATACGGAACTATTTTTAACTTTTGCGTTATTTCAAGGACAAGGACTCTTATATATTAGTTGTTGCATATACATATTTACAATCAGGGGAATAGGAAAGAGGGGTAATTGAGAATATACTTTAGGCTGTATTTAGTGCTCCGCTGACGGTCAGTACTGACGTGGGTCCTCCTAAGCTACCGTATGGCAACGCAGTCAGTGCGCTACTAAATACAATAGTTGAGTTCTATAGTGTTAAGATACAATAGCTACGGACGACCGACTGTCAGTACTGACCGTCAGTGGAGCACTAAATGAGGCCTTAGTATTTTTTTTGTAGAAAGTTATACTTTAGTTATATCATTAATTATTATACTTCATCATACCTGTGTTAGAGCCACGTTGACCTCATGCGCTTCGAATTCATGTAGTTTCGCTGTATTTAATTCAGTCTGTAATTCAGCAATCTGTCTGCTCATCTCAGAAACTGTTTGTTTTAGAAATTCCACCTCCTCATTACTGCTCGTGTCTGATGCTGCAATGGAATTAATACAAAAATAATCAAATGTGGACGGTATGGTGTCCACCGGCTTTAGGCACCAAAGCCATCTCTTCCCGTGGATGTCGTACAGGGCGACTAAGGGATACAAAGGCTGCCACAACCGCTGAGAAAGAACACCACCTCTGAAAGAGTGGACACGCTAACAGGCTTGGCCAGCGTGGTGTTTTAAAGCCATACATCCCTAATGCACAAGACAATATTCATAAGGAGGCGTGTCCAGGGGTGGATGATACCGGGGTTGATTACCGAATAAAATTTTAATTAATAAAAATAGAATCCACGCTATCTACACTTCCGAAACACTTATAAAGGCGTGTATTTAAATGGGCAGCAAAAGTACCAAATGATGAACACAAACTATTTTTGAATAAAACTGAAATAAAGGAATTTTAAATTACTACCACAAGTCAACGGAGTCACGCTTGGTGGGACTCCTATTTCTTCATAGTTACCAGAGAACCTAAACCAAACCCACCTCTAAATTTGCTACCATCTAGTATTCCTCGTGCTCCACCTGGGTGCTCCAACTAGGAGACGGGATTTGCTGCCCATTCAGAATGTTCTACTGCTCATATAATTATTTCTCTATTACAAATCCGAAAGTGGGTTAGTCTGTTACGTCTTTACGACTAAACTAATGAACCGATTTCAATGAAATTTAGCAGAGAGGCAACCTGAAATCCGGAGAGAGACATAAGATACTTTTTATTCCGGGAAATTGGCTTGTTTGACAATGAACAAAAATGAATTATTTAGGCAAGTTTTAAAACTAAATCTACGCGGGTAAAATTACGGGCAAGAGTTAGTACAATAGTTATTTGTTATACAAGAGTGCAAAGTTGCTTTTTAACCGCGTGCTCAATTTTGATGACCGAGCAAGCGAAGGATTCTAAAATTGAATCACTCGCTGCGCTCGTGATTCAAAAATTAGAATCCTGAGCGTTAGCGAGGGAATCAATAGAGCACGAGGTGAAAAATCTTTGCACTCGAGTGCAATACGTAACTTTTCATCCCACCTCAGCGAGGAAATGTCTAAATGCAGGAAAAAAACATTTACAATCACAAGATACTTTTATTTCAGTTTAGGTATTAACTACTCGTAACTACATTATGATAGGAAAAGTACACCAAGAAGGTTCCGAGTCTGAGTTTTTAACAAATTAAAAAAGGTTGTATGATAAATTCGGCACCATGGAGGTAGAAGTAAATAGGTTTAATGATGTTTTGAATTCACAAACTTAGTGCACACGATGTTCTAAATTCAATTTACTTTATCCTCTAGCGGATAAAAACGGCTTTTGCACTCAGATATCGAAGAGCAAAAATACTCTTTCCGAGATAGGGGGATGAAAAATACATTTTATAATCCCAATGGAAAATGCTATCTCATTACTCTGTCTACAATAAACACATTTAAAACATGTTAGCACGACCGAAAAACCATCGGTTGCCAGTCCGTTGCTGGCCGCCGGCTGCACATGGGATTATTTTTCCAATATGGAATCAGCAACTCTGCGTTATGGGTAATAAATTAAATAGTCAATCAAAATACATGCTCTTGAATGTAGTGAACTACGAAGGGAGGTCCACAGGTTTCCGGACCTGACGAAGAAAAAGGACACTCGAGTTCATGAAACTATGTTTATTTTTCAATATAGTCTCCGTCTATTTGAACACACTTTTCGGATCGTTTAATTAGCATTTCTGTCTCAGTAAAAAATAGTCAGAAGTTTTGTCTTCAAAATGGGCGAAAACTATAGCGGCCCCTTCATCATCAGTGGAAAATCTTCTACCCCTCAAGTTCGGCCTTGAGTTTTGAGAACGAATAGTAATCACTGGGAGTCAAATCAGGACTATAGAGTGCGTGGCGAGTTTCCATGAAGCCACACTTTGAAACAGCAGGTTTCGCAACTGCTGCGTGGACGAGTGCTCCCGGCGTTATTTTGTTTAATTGTTTGTTTAAGGTGATTCTGGCTGAAATTTGATTATACTCGTAATTCATCCGAATTGCTAGTATTTTTTTGTTAATGTCTTTCTATTTCTTCAATATGAACATAAATACAACAGAAAGTATATTGGTAGCAATTAAACAACTTTGAACGGTTTAAATCGCGTATATTTGACATTATTTATATCCCGACGTTTCGAACACTTTGCAGTGGACGTGGTCTTCTCTATTGAAATTTGGGTGTTTCTTGATTTCAATAGCCTCGCGTAACATTCTTGGCATGAATCGGGTCTCTCTAGCGAGGATTTGTGGATTATCAAATCGAATGTAATGGTTGGGTTTGTCCAGAGCATGTTCACAGATGGTTGGCAAGTACCACCGGCTTGGGATCCAGTCATTAAATTAATCAAATCCCAAGGCCAACGCAATACTGCAAGACCTCTGGACACCGTGAGTGAATACTGCGTGCATAGGGAATGTTATGATTAAAAAATCCAGACGGTAGTCCAAATAATTTCTTAATAACTCAAGTGACAAATAAAATCAATTAGTCACCCCGTGACCACGTCCACTGCAAAGTGTTCGAAACGTCGGGATATAAATAATGTCAAATATACGCGATTTAAACCGTTCAAAGTTGTTTAATTGCTATGTACAGTAATCGCGAAAACCTAAGAAAATAGAAAGTATATTGGTATTTTATTTATAACTATCTATCACACTTGCAATAATATATTTCATAAGTTGGTCTTAAGATATAATGCATTACCTTAATGCCGTGTACACCCGTGCGCGCACCCGCCGCCGCCCTGCGTCCCGCAGACCATCGGGAGGGCGGCGCTAACGGCGGCAAAGCTCTATATTTATTTGCATTTATTATGGAAAGGTTTAAGTTATACTTTATCAAAATTGGTTCAGTGGTTATGAAAGTCTGGCGCATTTTGTAAGTTCCCAGTTTTCTGGAAGTACTTACCAGTGTCCGTGGAGTCAGTAAGGTCAATGTCCACGGGTTTTGTGGGCAGGGCCTGCAGTAACGCGGTGCTGCGCCGTTTCAGCTGTTTATTCTGTTTGTACCATTCTCCGGCTTGCTGCATAACCCTGGAACATGTTACCATTTTGTTAGAAGTTGGCTGAAGACAAGTTCCAAGAAGTTCACGAGATTTATAGAGGTAACAGTGAGGCAAGCGGCCCAGTTACTTTTTTTTAAAGAAAAAAGGCACCAGACGAACATAGTCCACCTGGTGGTAAGTGGATATTGTCGCATGCGACATGCACGACACATGACTCGGATACATCAGCTCGGTGTCAAACGTTGTTACGCAACCAAATGCGCTACCTAATTTTGGAGATGTGGAAATAAATTTGGGGAAATGGGGAGGGATAGAATAAGAATTTTGCAAAGTCGGCGGCGCGCCCGCATACCCCCTGGCGTTGCAGGTGTCCATGGGCGGCGGTAACACTTACCATCACGTGGGACCGCTTGCTCGTCCGCCCATTAGTCTATAAAAAAAAACGATGGAATGGGAATGAGCTCTGGTAATTATCTCACTCACTATCGAAAAACATAGATAGGTAGGTACATTGGGGAGATATGATAAAGACGAAAATTCAGGAGATTTCAAGGATGCGAGGATAAGCAAACAAGAGAATGAAGAATTTTCTCATCCCATTCGTTTGGATGAAATGGGATGGAAAATAGAGAATCCCTAAAGGTATGTTATAATCAAAATTCATCATTTGATTATATATGGAATGATAAATTTTCCTTAGGTATACCATTACACTGCCTAATCGATAGGATGAGATGGGATGAGAAAAGGAATAGAGCATACACTTTGATTCGATCTAGCCTTATCTCTTTACAAAGGGATGGGATGGGGAATGAATTCTGACAACACTCAATCACTCCCAAAACGTCGTAACGTATCGTGATACGTTATTTTGTAATTCGACCATTCAGACGCGTCCAATCGTCTGTAGATTGCAGCCTCCCGCCCACCCCCCTCCTCCAACTGTCCCTAATGCCATAAAAACAGATTTACGACACTACCTTTCAATGCATTTCAACATTTTTCTACACAAGTCACTTTCACTATGTTTCAGGATACACTACCATAAACAGTCTTGTACTAACTGGTGCAGTGTGTTCGTTAATTGATACCAATTTCGCAAACATGAATCCACTTCTATTGTGTTAATGTACAATACAATTAATATTTAATGACGATAGCATCAAGAACTAGTATTTGACGACTACCAATTGGACGAATTAGTAATGTCGTTGCTTGTTACAAACGGTTATTTCAAAAGTACATTAAAAACTTGTGAGTTGGAATCTCAAAAACTTATGGAAATATCCCGTCTTCGCTCGGGTGATAAACCAAACATAAATAAGTCGTAAGTCCATTTGCATAAATTTAGCTTATTAAAAGTGAAAGAATATTCGAAATCGCTCCAGCAGTTTCGAGTTTACATCTCACATATAAATAAAAAATAGTATTTTTATAATATTAGTACAGCCAGCTAGAGATAAATATAACCTATTTATATTTAATATGCATTATCTCATTAAAACTTATTTTTTAATTAATCTCTAGGAATATTACTCTCTAGTATTATTAATTTTATTAGTTTTAAATAACCTTAAATAAGTGGAAATAAAAAAGTTCTAAAAGTTATTTCATATTATTTATAATCATTTACTTTTGTAATAATTAAATAAAAAAATCGAATATACTTAGTCTGGCCAAAAATACCGTTACAATAAAGAAAAGAAATACATTTGAATTTAGAATACGTCATTCTCACGTGAAAAATAAATGTTGTTTCCACACGTGAAAAATAAATGCATTTTCTTATTTTAGGGCCAATCCATCATTATTAAATATTGTACTAATATTGAAATGGAGTGGGGTGAATACGAAAACCGTTATTGCTGTAATTGCATTACAAAAAGTAGGCATGGAGCCAAATACAATTTTTAAAACTCTCCATCCGCTTGGTATTAGCCGAATGTTTGTGTACCGGGCTATTGGTAGGTACATTGAAACGTCCCCTGTTTGTGACAGAAGAAGGTCTAGCCATCCACGCACTATTCGTACTACACACGATTAATCTGTAAAGCAGAGCATCCGAAGAAATACATCCCGGAAGCAAAAGATTTTATCCAAAGAAATGAATATGGCACCCAGAACCGTCACGTATTTTAAAAGATAATTTAGGACTTGCTGCTTACAAAAGACATACTGGTCACTTCTTAACTGATAATTTAAAGAAAACTAAGGTTGACATGTCAAAACAACTTCTTCGCCGGTACACAAAGGGAGCTCACAGACAAATGTTATTTACGGACGAGATGTACGTATTATTTACGGATGTTCACCATTGAGGAACATTTTAAGAAGCAGAATGATCAAGTTTATGCTCATAATTCTAGAGAAGCTGATTGGTCAATAGGGTGCAACGTGGCCGTTGGTTATCAAGGAGTGAATGAACCATATTTTTGTGAAAAAGGTATTAAAACTTCGGCTCAAGCGTATCAACATACGATTCTTGAGAAAGTCGTCAAGCCTCTTAACAACAGCCTGTTCCATAACCAAGAATGTTTCTTTTAGCGCAAGTCTCAGCGCCAGATCATAATAAGGCTCGCTCAACAGATGCGTTTCTAGAAAAAAATATTCCGATTTCATTAGAGCTGAAGACTGGCAGTCATTTAATCCCCTCTTTAATGCGCTCGATTATGATTTGTGGTCTGTATTAGAGAGCATAGCATGCTCTAAACGTCATATTTTTAAAATACCTACTTACTTATTTGTTTCTAAAATAACACAAATTCTTCTAATAAAATGATAATGTAAAAATAAAAATATCAATATTTTCTTTGTAACAATATTTATGGCTAGACTAGGTAGAAACATAATATAATTACTCTTGATATAATAAAAACTAACAAAATAAAAAAAAATTATGAATTACTAAAAAATAATAATAATTCATTTTGAGAAAATCCAACATAAAAGGAGGTAATCCTCTTAGAGATAATAAGATGATAAATTATTTCAAAAATAGGTTCTAATAAGATAATTCATACATATAAAGGGGTTCATATTTCTCTGCAGCTAACTGTACCTATAGATTGTCAACAAATTTGGTGTATAAAGTATAAATTTGTATAAAGCTAACAAAATACTCACATTTTGGATGATAGAGGCCCAGAAATATAATCCAAAAAAGTCACGACACACACCATTTTAAGTTTATAAAATGTATTCAACAAAAAAGCTTATTTAAAAACCGGCGCCAAATTGCAGCAAAAACCGCTAACGGCCATTTTGTTTATTTTCTTTTTCTAAAACGTTGCAAACGTAATCACACATACAGCCATACAGCCAAACTGGTGTCGTTTGGGTATTAGTTCTTAAGTGAAAATATAGTTTAATATTATAATTTTGCATAATATTAATGACTTGTGTGACCACTTGCGCTTTTAAACTTTCTATCGTTCGGATATTGATTATGTATGCAAACATCCTATAATGACTTTAGTCTGGTCATCAGAAGATGGCAAGAAGCGGAAAGTTAAAAAAACAGGGTTATTAACCCTCATTATATTCAATAATGTTGGAGGGGGAGAGTGCACGCTACAATCCCATAGCCGCTAGGCGCACTCGACAGACCACGTTGCCCCTCTCTCACAGAGCACTACCGACAAATGTACTGATTTCCCTCTTTACCCTATTCCCCCAATGTGTTTCGATAGGGATTGATATATGCCACAGCCCATTCCCAATCCATCCTATCCTACCCCATTTTCCTAATCCTTCTCCAAATGTATTCCTAAATCTCCAAAGGTAGGCGGCGCATCCAGAGGCGAGCCAACATTTGTCATTCTGGACTCATATTAGCATATGTCACAAATATCCATGGGCGCAGTATATCCACTTACTGGCTTGTCTGCAGTCTTTTACCTTAAAAAAAACGTACAACAAAGTTACGTACAACAAAATAATAGGGGTTAAAGTATGAAATTGCCGTTTTATAGTAATAGATACTTTGAATTGACACAAAACCTTCATGGTGTGAGGTTTTCGAGTGAAACTTTTTTCACATGATACCTATGAGGTTCTTGTTTTAAAAAATGTGCAATATTCGATTTTCGACTTTCAATTGTTTTTTTTATTCAGCTTGGACGGGAAAGATGGATACTTCGAAAATCCGAGTAATCTTTGAATACGAGTTCCGACGCGGACCTAACGCGGGAGAAACGGCTCGCAATATCAATGCTACGTTTTGAGAGAAGACTGCTAATGAACGAACCGTGCGTTTTTGGTTAAAACGCTTTCGTAATGGAAACTTCGACTTGAAGAACGAACCACGTGGAAGACCGCCACAGGTGACACACAGGTGAATAACGCTGAATTGAAGGAGATGGTGGAAGCCGATCCGAGTCAAACTACCCAGGAATTAGCGGCATGGTTTAACGTTACCTTACCTACAATATTGACTCATTTGCATCAAATCAATAAGATAAAAAAATATGAAAAATGGGTGCCTCATGATTTGACTGATCTGCAGAAAGAAACGCGTGTTGAAACTTGCGTTGCCTTGTTGAATCGGTACAGAAATGAAGGAATATTGGATCGAATTGTGACATGTGACGAAAAGTGGATTCTTTACGATAACCGAAAGCGAAAAATGCAATGGCTGACCCCAGGTCAAACGCCGCAACAGTGCCCTAAGGCAAAGCTTACCAATAAAAAGGTAATGGTAACTATTTGGTGGTCTATTCATGGTGTTATTCACTATAGCTTTCTCAGGTCTGGTCAAGCAATAACAGCAGATGTTTACTGTGCCGAACTTCGAACAATGATGGCGAAACTAGCAGTGAAACAGTCCCGACTCGTGAATCGATCTTCACCATTATTGCTCCATGATAACGCAAGACCTCACACTGCACGAGAAACCGTTGTAACTCTACAGGAGCTGCAGTTAGAAACCATGCGTCATCCTCCGTACTCGCCAGACCTTGCTCCAACGGACTACCATTTTTTTTGTGATTTGGACAATTTTCTACGTAGTAAAAAATTTTCTTCCCAAGAGGCAGTACAAAATGCTTTCACACAGTTTGTCGAATCTACATCCCCAGAGTTCTATCGCAAAGGCATAAATGAACTTCCAATTAGATGGCAACAATGTATAGATAATGAGGGTAAATATTTTGATTAAATAAATATGTTACATTTTAGAAAAAAACGAGTTTTAATTTTTCAGTACAAATAGGCAATTTCATACTTTAACCCCTAATACTTTATAAGTTTTAATTGCTAGGATTAGGTATTTTACTGCATGATGAAATATTTTCTCTTCAATGAATAAAATAAGTCACAACCTTTAAGGTGCAATTCCTGGTCAGATATTATTTTTTTTAAGACAGATGTTTTTGTTCAGATCTGGGGGTGTGTTCATCTTTATATGTGTCTCAGGACCCATGACACAGGGAATCTCAGGGTAGAGCATTGAGTGTGGCGTTATTTGAATTTATTTAAAAGGGAATTCAAATATTTAGTTGCCACTTGTTGATGGTGAGACTATAGTATAAATTTTTACATTTAAATAATGTGTGAAATACTTTATTTTGCATAAATATACTGTCGATTTGGTTATAAATGTGTAATAATGAAATGACCCGGCATTGCTTGGTTTCACTTTTAAATACCTCTTCTAGGACTAAGGGATTATCGATAAATTACATCACATGTTAATGGAGAAAAACGGGCACAAAGTGTGACAGTTTTCTATTATAGAAAGGCGGCAAACGAGCATACATTCCACCTGGTCGTACGCAGATACTGTCACCCCGTGACATGAGCGATATATGTCAACATCAGTCCAGAATGACAAGTGTTGGTACGCCCTCGGATGCGCTGCCTACCTTTAAAGATTATTCAACACTTTGATTTTGAAAAATCTTGATCTTCAAAAAAAAGTTTAATTTTGAAAAATCTGTAGTTGATTGAAATATTTGTCTCATATTTTTTTTTTAAGAAATGGCAAATTTTTAAATTTTTTTTTTTTATTTTGTGTCTCTTAGGCGTAACCTACATTTGTCTGTTTGTTCCCAAATTCAGAATTACTTTCTCAATTATATCATGCTCATTACTTGATTGTGTATTTTCATTTTAGGTGTTCTAAATGCGAGCAATATTTTCATTTGTTTGTTTTATTAAAAACTAGCTCTCCTTTTACTGTATTTCAGTAACGAAAAAGACAGTGTTAATTAGTTTTATATTAAAATTTATATAATCAAGAAGACTGATTGATTATGCCAAAATAGTTGATTGTGCAGGAAGAAAGAAATGAAAAACAAAGAATCATTTTAATTGGTTTTATTTACGATATAGTTAACGCTGAATGAAAGTTGCCATGAAAGTTACGCAAAAGACAGTTAATGGGGTGTACTCTGAAGTTTTGACAAATAGTGAGTAAAATAATCTATGAAGTCGCAGTTCTGAATCATTAAAGTAGGTGAACTTTAGTAATAGTAAATCGTAATATATTTAGTAATTTAGGCTTTACCCAAACAAAATGGAGGGAAGGAATGTTTTATTTAAAAAAAAAATTCATTCGTAACCTCTAAGTGTGGGTATAATAGTTGATTGACCCATGTATGTACATTGGGGAAATAGAATACAATGGGAAATTCAGTAAATTCAAGGTAGTCTTCAGTGATTACCTTGAAATGTACAGTTTCTAATTACTAACTTGTGCATAACTCCAGCGTCGACTTCATGCTGGTTCCTAAGCTGTTGGTACTCTCGGAACAGCTTCTCTGAGACAGTTTTTAGCTTGTTCAACTCCCTCTCCCGTTCTCGCAGCTCACTTTCAAGATGGTTTCTCTCCTCATTGAGGATGTTGTGCCGTCGGAGGAGGTCATCATGCTCCCGCTTTGCTGTGAAAGAGAATGATAATATTATGTGATTATGAATAATCCACATTTATTTAAACTTTATGGCACAAATTGTACAGAGAGCAGACTTATGGATAGTGGCATTCTCTGTCAGTCAAGCTTTGGCTAAATACAAGTCATTATTAAATTTAAATTAAATTCTACAGCAATTTTTAACTACAAAAACTAGGTACCATATTGTTGTATTTATCTACATATATCTTTCAAATTGTTATAATATCTAGGTATAAATACTCAGTATTTGTAAACATTTGTAACTTTCATAAACACTTCAATTTTAAGTAAACATCATTCAACCAAAAAAGTTTGAAACCCCTGAAACATCATTGTCAAACTGATAGTATTATAACATAATTTTATTTATTGAATTTAAAATCAGATTTTAGATAAAACTAAATAAATATAATTTTCTTAAGATTTAATTACAGAAGCGATTTAGGTCAGTGCAAACAAAAACCAGAATATTATATTTAGACAAGTTGCTGATGATAGCTGAATAAGGGCAGGCAGAGCATATGTGGTAAGCCTTAGGAGAGGCCTATATGCAGCAGTGGAGAGACATGGCATAAAATCTTCTTGATTGCAAGGCGAGGTCTGTGCCACACGTATCGAATGATACCTCGTTTTACAGAAAAAAGGTTTATTACAATTCTTAAAATATAATCACTGAACTAAATATTTAGTAACAGGAAAAAATACTATTTTTGTTTTGAACCGACAAGTAATGATGTCACTCTCTTCTGAGTCATGTATTCCATCATGAATAAGTGAATTTAATTTAGAAGTATAATATGTACGATAATTCCCATCGCCTCGACACATATACACCACTATTTAAATACACACACAAAAAAACAGTCACTTGTATGGACTTTATAAAGAAATACTACAATAAAGAACCTATTTGTGAGACTAAATTACGGATATTGCAAAATAAAAATGTAAGAATGTAATTGGAAAATGTAATGAAATGTATGATATCGATTACAGACATAATATTTGTACCTTATCAATTATCCATATTTCGAAACTGATTGCAACATTATGATTGGTAATAGCTAAATACATAAATTGCTTGAAATATCATTTTAGAAACAAAAGTCTAATGTATAGAGTTACATATTTGTGTATTTTTTGGAGGATATATAAATTTTTGACATTTCTTTTAAAAAAAAAATAGTGTTGCGCAATCAAAAATCAATAACGTTAGAAAAAAAAAACAAAATAAATGATATGTATGCTATTTCGTTATTAGTTCCTTTTTCCTTTCTCTTAAAACGATGCATCATCGTAATTCTCTGTATTGCGCAGTTCGATAACAGGTTTATGTATGACTTCGATATCACCCAAAGTATCATTGAAAGTAAAATTACTTAAAATTTATTTACTATAAGTGACGTGAGAGTTTAAAACTTTATCCCCTCACAGCATGTTCAAAAGTTTAAGAATACATAATCCGTGTTCAACAGGTTATCATCTGTCATAATCCAACAAACACACGAATAGAATTTCCACTCGTGTTTTCATTTGCTTAAGAGTGTGACTAGAGAGAGCATGCGCAATGAAAACAGCAAAAAGGTGGGAAAAACTAAAAATTTACGTTTGAAAATGTATTGGACTGACCTTTTTCTGATTTTAGAAGGCAAGCTTTGTGCTTTCTCTCTGCTTCCTCGTATCGGTTTTTCCACTTTTCCACGTAGGTGGAGAGCGCAATATTTGCCTCCTTCGTGTTTTGGTGCGCGTCAGGCGGCGTCATCCTGACGGTAGTGGCGCGCGGTATCCTCGTGGCCGCGCCGCCAGGACAGAGCGAGACGGCGCCCCGAACGCCCTGACACTGGTTGTTGCTCGACGCGATCGCAAACACATTATCACCGTTCCTTTTAATCATTTTGGTATTCGATTTTTATCACACGCGCACGTTGAACACTCTCATCCTCACGTATTTACGTATGCACAGTTCTAAACACGTGTCTAGATCAACAGGTTGGTGTGTCGTTTGTTAGGAAAGTGCAATATATTTATTGACAAATAAATTTTCTTTGTTCTCACTGTTAAGGAAAATACGTGGTTTATTACGTATAAGGTATTGATAAAACGTGTGACGCGCGTCCACTCCAATAGCCTTGATATACTTGTAGAATAGAAAAAAGCATTTAGTAAACGATAAATAGAGAAAAATAACGATGTTATGTACGCGAGAATTAGCGTTGAGTGTCGGAGTGCAACTAATGTATGTGCGGCCGTGATATGATAATGAAAACTTCTTCTTTGTGAGTCATTCGGCTCTATGTTTATGCTTTTTTTGTTTACGTACATACGACATGCCGTCTCATATTTGTAATAGAATGTTTCGTAGAATCTTGTAGGAATTTAGTTAGAATTAGTCATGCATGCTTGTAGATAAGCTATCGGTGTGATTACATTACAGTTCGTATAATTTGTAAATCTATGTTTATTATGTAAGCGACGTCACCGGGGAAATCAATTTGTCATTCCTTCCTCGTTGTAACATTTTTTATGTTAATTTCCTTATTTTTATTAGGTATTTTTTTAGGTAGACCCTCATTAAACATTATTTACCTATCTTAATGTAGATGTATTATTCTACGTACGTAAAGATCATATTTTCGCCTTGCACATATTTAACTAACACCAAAAGTAATGTAAATAACGAAACCAAAGGTATGGATTCTTTTAATTCAGTGTCACGGATAAAGATTAACTAAGCCGAGTTATTAAAATGTCCGTTCTTGTTTTTCCGTAAATAAATTAATGTGAAAGTTGATTTGTTTGTTTCTTTAAAACTTACCTAATAACTAGTAAAAATCAATGAATCGCTACCAAATTTGCCTTCCATGTAGTTAAAATGGTTTAACCCCGGATAATATGTAATTTTAGTTCAACGCTAGCGAAGCCACGGCCAACTGCCAGTAGGTATGACATAGATATGATCGATCGCATAACATTTATTAAGTAATGAAAAAAAGACATTAACTACTGTTGATGTTAAAACGTTTTTAGTTCAACTCTCAATAAGAGAGCAAAAACAAAATCAAGAATAGTATAAAGCAATAAAAAATCACTTAAATCAATCGCTTTGCGACACAGAATGATAAATTAATAGTCACTAACATCGCAAAATGGCTGGCACAATGAATAAAAAAATAGTATGCCAGTAACACACGTCAAAGTCCACACCAAAGATGCACTGAACGCATTTCGTCAAAGTATGGTTGAACGAAAATTCTAAATTTACACTGATTCCAGTGAAACGGTGCACCAAACAGCACTCGTCTACCAAACGTGAACCGAGCCGTGTGGGAAGCGACTGAGCCTCAAATGGTCCGAGTTGTAAAGTGATTTAATTGTCGCGACCGACGATGGAATCACATCATAAATAAGATGGTGATGTTTAGAAACGTCTGGAGAATACTAGACTTTGTTACAAGAATCTTAGAATTTTCATTATTTTTGTTGCCTTCCTGTTTAACTAATTGAAACTAATGAAATAAAGGCATCTTTACTGCATTATATTGTTATCAAATAATGAATCCCACTAATATTATAAATGGGAATGTTTGGATGCCTAGATATTTGCATGTTTGTTACTTAGTCACATCCAAACGACGGAATCGATTTCGTTGAAACTTGGCAAATAGTTAGATCGTAATCCAGATTTATTATCCATGTAGACCACGCGACCGAAATAGCGGGCAAAAGCTAATATAAAAATACTTTTAACTTAGCATTAAAAGAATAGTTTAAAGAAACTGTAGTTTTTTTAAGTGTTAAACAGATTATGAAATTGAAGTCAAGATCGGAATGAGGCAAAAAAGTCAAGGCTCAAGAAACCGAATGAAAACAAACAAGTACCGAGTTAAAGTAAAAACCTTGCCCAAGTGAGACAACCGGGTAGCCTTACAAAACTTTACCATATTTAGAAAATGGGGTCAGAACGAGCTCACCTTTGTAAAGCTCTACCTACAGTAGCCCGGCAAGGCAATCCGATTATCTTACGATAGGTAGCTTACTTGGCATCAAAATGTAACTTATTATAATATAACATTACTAAATATTTTAAATGATATTTGGATTGAGGAAATATATAAGACAAATAATAATATTCAATATATTTAATTTTACAAATTCAAATTATGTATTTATTTGCAGAATGTTAGTAAATGAAGTTTTTTTTTTAATAATTCAATCATTATAATACCATTCTGCAAATACTTTAACATTATCATATGTACTTTTAACTAACTGTAACAAAATTAGTACAATTAGCGTAATGTTACGGTAGTATAAGTGTAATCTCATGAACTTTAATAAAATAGCATTGTAGAAAATTAACTAGATTTAAAAAAATATAATGAAAGAATAAGTTTGAATGTAAATTATAAAAATGTCGGGAAAAATTTAAAAACTTTTCAAGGTTATCTTTTCAATTATTAAATCTTTATATTCTCCTCGGAAATGGAAAGATTTTTTTTTCTCACACAAAGGAAGACAAATTTGATTTTCACACATGTGTCGTGTGGCGTGCATACTTTTTCACTTCCTTCAGCATGTGAGTCACACATTTTAATTCGATATTATTTTTTGAGTGAAATAATAAATGTTCCCTTGAGATCATTCACCTCGAGTGCTACATCCTATTTCTGTCGCATGGTGTTATCCTAACGGATGATCGTAAAATCTTGAGACGAGGTTTACTAGCGTGGAGTTATGGCCATTGTTATATACGAAAATTTAAATATGTGTCTTTTTGATGACCAAATTTCAAGTTACTACAATGTCTAGTAACGCATTAATTAACTTGGGAGATCACATGTTTTAATTTTTCTAAAACCACTTTTATCAGTGTGGAACATCGTCAAAATGACTTCAACATTTGAAATTGAGGCACGTTCAAGAAATCAGTCTTCTTAATTTTAAAAGTGCTTAAAACTACGCCTATTTTGTACCTAGATCTACTAGTTATAGAACCGTATAAATACGTGTTTCGAAGTAAGTAACTGAACCACTTTCATATCATGAATTCAGAATAGGTTTCTCAATTCCAAAATAAAATTATAAATTTCAAATGACAGGATCAAATAAAAACTAAGTTGTTTTCATTTGAATTTTAACGGAAACAAACAATGATGACATCGATAAAACTAATGATTCAGGAAAACGGTGCAATTTAGAATGAAATCAACTTAGAGAAATAACCATGAAATAAACTTTTATGTCAACGACCTGCGTTGCAATTGATTAATTGGAATAACACAATTTTTGCGTTGTGTTTAATTAGAAGCACTATTAAGAGCAATTCAAAGCATTCCTGTTTCGTACAAAGCGGGTTTATCGCATGTGTCACTTATCCTTGCAGCGTGGGCGCCTAGGACTGTCGACAAGTTTATTGCGACAGTTTTTTATTAGCCAGACTCGGGCTAGGCGTGTGTGGGCTGATTATAGTCCAGTCTTGGCATACCTACAGTTAGGGTTGCCACCTTCAGAATACTCCACACTCAGAGATTAAAAAAAATGGGTCAAAAACGAAACGGAAAATAGAAGTAAATTTTTAATTTAAACTTAGTAAGTACTTTAGTTAATACTAAAAAATTACCACAAGATAAACTTATACTGTCTTTGATACACACAGCGACGTTTTAAATTGTATCTTTGCACTTGTTACAACAATAATCTTTAAAGTAATCTATCGTAGTGGGTATTAGGTAATGTTTACTAGAGCCGGTTTACAAATCATAATTCTATTTTTTTCTGAGATTTTTGAACGGTCAACGTCACAGCCGTGCCTCCCGAAGATTTATGACAATAACCCGTAGCCCGGACAAGAGTCCACCAAATCCGGAGACTCCGGGTCAAACCCGGAGGGATGGCAGCCCTACCTACAGTCAGGCGATTTAAATAGGAGTGTATAGAAGCGGCGAAATAATATTAAATAGCAGCAAATTATGAACAACACAACAACATATTTTTAAATAATTTTAAATTATTAAGAATGTTTTATTAACAGTCATCACCAATTGGACGGAGTGTCGTTTCGCGGGACTACTATAACTTCATTGGCACCAGAGAACGTACACCAAACCTGCCTTTAAATTTGCTGCCATCAATTTACTCGACTCATTCAGTATTATTTGCTGCTCGTTTAATTATTTTTCATTTAAATATATGTAACGTCATTTGTCGGTGTGAATATATTGACTTTGGTTAAAATTTTCTAACTTAAAATTAAGTTATGTCAAGATTCTGTTTAAATAGAAACATGCTTTAACATCTGATTTCTAAGACATAGAAACAGAAAATAAAATATCTCCATAACTTCAATCAAACTTTTGGTTTGATCTAATCTCCCAATAAGGTATAGTTTCTTAAAAATTGTCACATATTATTATAGTGGAAAGTATATTATAGTATACTTAGAATTTAACTTTATAGTATACTTAGAATATTATAGTATACCTGAAAATAAATGAGAAATTAAATGTTTTGTTTGGTTTGTTACTTTTAAACAAAACATCGTAAAAATTCATTCCAAATTTCGAATGTTCAACAGCTGTTTATAAAGAAATGAATGGAACGGATGTCATGTTGTTTACGACTGTATATCTATAAAAAAAAACTACATGTATCGTCCGTTTATAACTTAAAAACTTGAATACAATTTTTGAATATTTTCTTAGGTTTTCGCGATTACTATACATAGCAATTAAACAATTTTGAACGGTTTATATCGCATATATTTAACATTATTTTTATCCCGACGTTTCGAACACTTTGCAGTGGACGTGGTCACGGGGTGACATAAAAATATTGTTAAATATATGCGATTTAAATCGTTCAAAGTTGTTTAATTGCTAAGAATTTTTGATGTTACCTTGAATGTCTTGAAAGTCACCGACATAGCTCGTAGAATCAGCATGTTGAAGTGGTAATGGGCAGGTCGTATTTATCGCATGACCGATGGACGATGGGGTAGACGAATCCTCGGTGGACTCGTACCACGCACCGTACCCGTACCGTACCGCCACGCACCGTACTCGTACCGTACCGCCACGTACCGGGGAGCGCAGTGTGGGACCCCGTCCGTCCACGTGGACCGACGACTCAAACAAGTTCGCCGATGATGGTTGGATGAGAAGAGCCCAGGATCGTCTGTGTTGGCGAGTCTTGGGAGAGGCCTATATCCAGCAGTGGAAAGACATCAGCCTATAGCTTTCTACATGATATATGCCCAGTGGCGGATTAAGAGTTTCGGAGGCCCTAAGCATAGAGGCCGTGTAGGCCCTCTGTTGCTTGGATTTAGAAGGTAGAAATTAGAAAATAAAACAAAGTTTTTCAAAATATATATTCGAAAATTTATATTGGAGAACAGGGCCCCAAGCACGTGCTTATAATGCTTATATGTTAATCCGCCACTGTATATACCTCTCCCAAAGCTCGCTATCACTCACTATCTTCCACTTCTTTCATTCATCAACTACCAAACGTCTTTTGCATGATGTTTTGTTATACGAATTAAGCTACATAACAGAAGCCAAGTATAAACGATTATAGTTAAACCAGTCTTATGTCATACATAAGATCAATTCTCAAACAAAAAAGATTTCAATTAAAATCGTCACACACAGATCTTTCTTTTTACGATAACATATTTATCTAACGTAAACACTAATGTCACATCAATACATTAGTAGATAACGCATTACGATCCATTTATGTTATCTATCGCAAAATTCGAATCTACCACATCAATAAATGGTAGGCAATACATCTTTTTCATATTATCTAATGACGTGTAACTGTATAGGTATGATAGAGCATTCGAAATGTTTGAGCCCACTTAATATTCTTGACGTAATTCAACCGTTAGAACACATTACGTGACCTTTTAGCATCATCGGCCGAAATAATAACGGTTATACACCTAAAGTCATTAGAAAATAGGTTGTATTGCTCTTTGCATGTTTCTCTTGAAATTCTAGGTAGGCTTAGTGGTTAAAGTTGATAAACATAAATAAATAAAACATAAACAAGAGTAGGTGCATACTAATTAAAATTGCTAAAGGGTTCTAGATTTATTAAGTGGCCAAGCACATGTATAATCCATCCCAATCCAATTTCACCAAAATGTAATCAAACATGGCGGTTTGAGGTAACTGACACGCCCATAAATTAAATAGTGAAGTAATAACTGTTTACATATCCATAATTTGATTCATTGGGACTGCAAGTTTGATAATCTAGGTAGAAATGTTGAAACATTTAAAGCTAAATTGTTGCATCATTGTTGAAGCTATCATTGTTGCATTGGAACGAACTATACCTATGTAGCCGTTTATTCTAATCATTTGCTTCGTAATAATTATTATATAATAATTATTGAACCTATTTATGAAGCATCTAGTAAAGTGGTTGGTGTGCAACGATTTCATACATAACTCTTTACCGTCCAGTCTTAGCCGACCTCATGTAATTGACCTATACCTATTATTGCTGCTCGTGGCGCGCGCTTTAAAGGATTCATAGCTATTTTTTGCCATACTGTAAGAAGAGAATAATATAATCTCGATAGGCCAATAATAATGGCTAAAGTGGATAAAAAACGACCATAAGGGAATCCCGCAATCTTCTTGACCAAATCAATAATATAATGGGATTCTTTTATGCGAAGTAGAGAACGGGGTTGAATGGAATAAAGCTGGTTGACAGCTGCAGGAAAACATTTTCAGATAGACACTATTTTCAGCTATGAATAAAATGACACAGAAGAAGAAATATGTCAATTTTAAGGATAAACTAAAAACAAAACAGTAATAATATATTAATTGAATCTTCCGGGCTACTTGGCCGAGGTCTTCTGGAATCTCTTCTCTTTCTTAAAAACGTTTCGTCAACAACTGCGGTTGACATCTTCAGTGGCGACTGCGTTCACTTTCGGAGAGATGTTATCTCTTCGGCTTCTTGAGAGCAACTGACTCGACGATTGTGGTGCACCGGTATTCATAGTGGGCGGGGGTAGTTGTGATTGTGTGTCGGTACACACACGCACCGATATTTATAGTGGGCGAGGGTAGTTGTGATTGTGTGTGTACCGAGTCTGGTTTTGTCCCCCCCTCTCGTCTCTCTTCCTCGTGAGCTTGATGTCTTCGAAGTGCTGGATACCAGATATTACGGAGTCTTAGATTCTCATCTTTTTTGTTAAAATTGTTGGGAAAAGACCAAAAAAGAACTTCAAGCACACGGGGAAGAGAAACGAGAGGGAGGGACAAAAACCGACTCGGTACACACACAATCACAACTACCCTCGCCCACTATAAATATCGGTGCGTCGGTACACACACAATCACAACTACCCTCGCCCACTATAAATATCGGTGCGTCGGTACACACACAATCACAACTACCCTCGCCCACTATAAATACCGGTTGATGTTGCCGTCTTAGCATTTTCCTTGATATTCGTACGTTCGATATTCGTTTCGATCAATATCGTATTTGATATTGATATTCGTTCTTTCCTTGATTTCGTGTTTCGGTAGTGAGTGAGACATGCCAGAGCCCATTGCGATCCCATCCTATCCCTCCGCATTTTCCCAATCCATTCCTCAATCTGTAAAGGTAGGCAGCACATCCGGGGGCGCGCCAACGTTTGTCATTCTGGACTGATGTTGGCATGTATCGCGGAAGTCTATGGATGACAGTACCCACTTAGCATCAGGTGGACTTACCCAACTTACCATTTCCCAGGCCAGAGCGTGCGCTCTGGCCTTTTTCCATAAAAAAAAATGTTGCTAAGTATTGTGTTGTGACGGGAGTTAGTCATTACAAGCACTGCAAACAAGCACGTACTCACGTCAAATATTTTTCGATGACTCAAGTAAAATCCCATTTAAAACTAACCCACGAAGTATAATATGTAATATACTGACACATTACTCAATAGCTTCTCTAGTATTACATGTATTATCTATGTTTAAGAATTATTTATTCTATATTTAGAAGTGATACACTTTAATCAATATGCAGATTCGATGAATGAATAGGTACCTACCTGACTATACGGACTACACTAGGGGGTTTAATTCAGTAGATTCCTATCACCAAAACGTACGACATATCGGTCCGAACGAACTTTATTTGACGTTTAAAACTACTCCGATCGCGACGACACAACAATCAAAATATAAATTTTCACAAGTGATACTTGGGGATCGAACTTTAAATTTCAAGATAACGATATCTCACCTTTTAAATAATCGGACATACGCGATATATAGAGCTCCGAACGAAGAAAAATTAGAGTAGAGATATAGCTTTACGTTGCTCGAAACTACGGAAGCGTAAAATCAGGGTGGACTATGAACCTTGGGTCGCTGCAGACCGAGACAGCGTCTTCACAGAATATTTTCAGAATCAGTCTGCAGATTCAGTCATAGAGAGCCGGAGTTTTAGTGATTGGAATCAACATAATTATAATATTTGAAATTCTCGCGTTTTTCATACATGTTTATCTGCGTTGAGACCAGTTTAAATAGATAAATATGAGTGAAAAATACATATAATCAACATACTCTTTGACTGTCCAGTTTTGAGGTCTTCACGAAACTTTTTTCTGGGCGGTGACCTTTCGACCCCAGGTCAGATTAAAGCACTCGTATCTAGTAGCATTGTACACTTCATGGCACATGTGGGTCTTGGAATTTAGTTGTAATTTAGAGGTGGTCACAACTGAAAGCTTTCAGATGAGTGATGCTGCTTGTGAGTTTTTGAGGCCCAAGAAACTTAATAATAATAATTGATAATATAGAAGTGTCGATTGTGTGGACTTCAATAAAATTATCCACACGTCCACACTATCCACATTAATATACATTAATCCACACCACATTTATCCGAAAGTATTTTGTCTGGTTGCTACCTACGTCTTCGGGATTAAATCTCAAGGGAAGCCAATTACTTTTATAATAAAATGCAAGTGGGCGAAACCGCGGGCATAATCTAACTAAATAATTAAGAAAAATATTATGTAACAAAGACAAACATTTGAGCGATATTAATATATTTTAATGAATACAATCAAGTTTTCACATAAAAGTGTTTCTCATATTTATTTATTAAAGAACACAATAGAATAATCTAACAAATATGGTGAAAATTTCGCATTGATTAAAAAAAAATTATAGCATTTTCATGATGTAAAAAGTAGTATTTTTTTTGGAAACGCACTATGTTATAGAAAATAAGTTAATATTGTATGTAATCAATAATCATTAATCAATTAACAAGTAAATGCGTCAATATATTGTTCACTTTTGATTACTCATAAGAATGATGACCCCAAAACGATCGGTTATTCTTATCAACAACATCGACTTTATAACCAATAATAATAACAGTAAAATAATAAACTTTTGTAAACAGCTATAGTTGATTAATGAATGATATAACATAACAAAAATGATACGCATATCTAATTTTTAATCATTCCTCACTAAAATTATTTTTCTAGTAGGTTTTAAACGTATAAAAAAATAGATTCGTTAATTTGGTGCTTAAAATAAACCAGATAAAAAATTAAAAATAACGACATTATTGCATACTTGTGGTAGAGTTATAAATTATTTGCAAGCGCTAGCAAACAATAGCACGGAACTATTATAGATAAATTATAATAGTACATATATAAGGGGACTTTTGGCGGGAACTCGAGAAGGGAAGTTGAGTTTTTCTTCGATTATAGTAAAAAAAGTGTACATTTTTTATGGACGAAGGCGGCAGACAAGCATACAGTCCACTTGATGATAAGTGGATACTGTCGCCCATAGACATCCGCGACACATGCCAATATTAGTCCAAAGTGACAAACGTTGGCACACCCCCGGATGCGCTGCCTACCTTTGGAGATATAGGAATGGATTTGGAGAAATGATTGGGAAAATGAGGAGGGATAGGATGGGAATGGGCTCTGGCACATCTCACTCACTACCGAAACACATACGTACATTAGGGAAATAAGATAAAGTGGGAAATGCAGTACATTTCAAGGTAGTCATCTGTGAGAGAGGGGTAACGTGGCCAGTCGAGCGCGCCCAGCAGCTGTTGGATTGCAGCGTGCACTCTCCCCCTCAAAAATTGCGGTACTGCGGTTTAGTGATAGTTTATTAGACTTCGAAGGGTTTTTGTGCGTAATGTTTGTGATAGATAATCAAATATAAGCATCGAATTGCGTTTTTCGTGTACATTCAAGGAGTCCTCTTCTGTCCTCAGTAAAACTTTACTATCACTTTATTGAGCGACTCGTGACTTACTTCGGCGGGACTGGACATTGATAGGATACGTTTTAGACTTTTAAATTGTTTATTTCGAAGAAAACTCGACACAGGCAGAATGTGCCAATTGCACTATTGTAATATATGAAAAAATAAACTATAGGCGGATTTTTTATTCGAGCCGGGAACATGTACCTACATAGAACTAATTGATTTTTGACATGTACCTAGAACTGTCAAATAAAGTGAAATTTATACGGAGATGACACTTTGACAGTTCTACATGTCATATCAGTGTCATCAGTGACTCGAATAAAAAATTTGACTTTACGCTTAGGAATTTTTGGTGGGAACTCGAGAAGTGAAGGTTTTGCTTTATATCTATTGTAAAAATTGTGTGTTAGGGGTTTTGTGGTTTAATAGTGATAGTTTATTAAACTTTAATGTTTTTCGGGCATGCTGTTTGTGATACTCAAATAAAATCGTGGGACTGCGTTTTTCGTATGCTTCCAAGGAGTCCCCTTTTGTCCTCAGTAAACTGTTTATCGTTTTATTGATCGACTCCTGTCTCACTTCAAAGGGACTGGATATCGACAGGAATGGTTTTAGACTTTGAAATTGTTTATTACCATTTATTTATTGTTTAAAACTTGACACGAAGAAAAAACTAGGTTTACAAAATAATTTAGTATTGAATAGTACGTCTATGCAAATTTAATACATTAAATCTACATTACTTCTTATCTTGCGTTATTGTATGAAATAATTATTTGGTAAAGACTGCGTCATGTAATTTAACCGTTTTAAAATTCAAATAATAGAGTGGATCTGTCTTATACTGCCATCTGTTAACGCAACTTTTAACTAACTGGAATTGTAGTTGCAACCGGCTTATGGTTCTGTTAAAATAATGTTAGTGACATAATTCTACGGTAGGTGGCGGCACATGTAGTTTTCAGCATTTTCAGATACCTACCTACCCACCACTGCAGTAAAAACGTTTGGCAATCACGTGACTACGTACCAGGGTTAACGCTGCTTCGGAAAGGTACAGATATCGTGTAGCCAGTAAAATGAATAAACTTGCGATTAAAAAAAAATCCAGTACTTCGCCTGTTTTTGTAAATTAAATTTTCCATTGTCACCACATTTACTGCCGTAATTCGTGCATAATATCGTCTCTACGCGGTGAAGGGGGGGGGGGGGGGCAGCAATTGACAATTACCATTACCAAATTACCAAAGCAATTGAACTAACCCCAGCCAAATATGTCAGCCGCGGTAAATAAATATTTAGAAATGTAATCTTTGTTATATTTTTTTGATTTAAAAACTACCTATACCTTCAAAGCAATTATAAGAGTTTTCAATTAATCATGATGTATCAGTTACTCAAGACGTATTATTTTTGTTTGGAAAACAATTCTGTTGCCGCATGTCCATGTTGTCACAATAAAAATAAAAGTAAAATAAACTGTTATACAAAAAAAATATATTTTTTCTGTAACTTGTGTAAAACTAATATAATATAGTAATATTATATAGTCTAATACAAAATCCACAATTGAAATTAATAATAAATTAAAAAAAAAATATCATTTCGTTAGGACCAGTTTATCTGCATCGAAAAGTAGGAGCACCCGGATTCATTTGTATAAAGTAAAAAACAGATAACAGGTTTAGTTTTATAGTGCCTCGATAGATAAATCTGTGTTCCCGTGAAAACCGGTACATCTCGAAAAATAGAACTTTTCAGGAAAGCGGTATACAGATTTGAAAAATTCTAGGAAACACAACTCAACATTTTTACGAAATATACGTATGTCATGGGGATTCATCTATCATTGATAACAATATTCTGAAATTATTCTCTATATTGTACATAACATTTGCCTAAATTTATCATTTAATACAAATCCAACTAAATCCAATTGGTTCATCAACCGCAATGTTTGGAGAAGACAGTCTTGAAACAAAGATTCACAAGTTCAAAGTCACTCAGCGAGCGATGGAAAGAACTATGCTCGGAGTCTCTGCCAGATAAAATCCGTAACAAGGAAATCCGACGAATGATTGAAGTTGCTGACATAGCTCGAAGAATTAGCAAGCTTAACCAAGTAGCGGGTGGGCAAGCCATACATGCCGCAGTACCGGTAATCGATACGCGAGACGATTTCTCGAATGGAGACCAAGTACCGAGAAACGTAGTGTCGGACGCCTTTCGTCCATCTGAACTAACGACTTGAATAAAGTCGCCGGTAGTAGCTTGATGAGTGGAGCAGAAGACCGTGTGTAGTGGTGGTCCTTGGGAGACCTCTCCCAAGGACCAAGACCAAGTCCCAAGGACAGGCGGATGGTATGGTATGGTAAACAATCAAGTAATTTAATTATGTTTAGTCAGATAACACTTTTATGATAACCTAGTGAAATTAAAAATTTAGGTATAACAGTGGATCACATTGGAATATTTAAATACTTACAATTTTTTTTATTTGCAACTGATACGAATACAATGAAACTAGTGGATGAAATAGTGAAAAAATAATGAAAAATACTTAGTTTAAATTGAGATGTAGGTTCGTGTACTTGTAAAAAATAGTGAAAATTCTGAGTCATACCTACGTGTACGAGTAGGTACGTACGTATTTCGGTAGTGTATGAGATAAGAGCCCATTCCCAGGGCCGTCTTTACCAGGGGGTGCAAGGGGTGCGGTGCACCCCGGGCGCTCACCTTTTAAAGGTAATGAAAAAATATAACGCTATAGTAAACAATTACACAATAGGATATTTGACTGTCATAGGATACACAATAGGATATTTGACTGTCATAGGATACACAATAGGATATTTGACTGTCATAGGATACACAATAGGATGTTTGACTGTCTTAGGATACACTCCCGCACCCCGGCGCAGAATAGACTTAAGACGGCCCTGCCCATTCCCATCCCATTTATCCCCATTTTTACAATACTTTCTCCAAATTCATTGATAAATCTCCAAAGTGGGCAGCGCACGTTTGCTATTCTATCATCTTTTTTCTTATAGAAAAGATGGCAGACGAGCGGGTGGGCCACATTATGATAAGCGGTCACTGCCGCCCATGGCACCAGGAGGTATCCGGCTGCGCTGCCGATCTTGCAAAATCCTGTTCACAGCTCTCTCGAAAAACCTCAGCTGGCGGTTCGTGTGACAATTTTCGAGTTCGTGGTATAAAGTGTCTGGATGACCGAACTGTACGCGATGGCTCCTGGATGGATTCTGGCATGTATCCACTTACCACCAGGTGGACTGTAGGCTAGTATACCCCCTTTAATTCATAAAAAAGAAACTGGAAGACTAAAACTAACAATGAGGTTCCTTTTGACAGACAATGACACAAATATAGACATGAGATTAAATTAGATATACTATTTAAATTCAACTAAGTTAAAATAACAATAATAAACACGTTAAACTTTACCCCTGGATTACTACAGGGCTTCACATTGACATTGTCGAGTGGGTAGGAGCTTACCCCATCATGGGGAGGAATCGCTAATCCTGCTTTGATACACCATGACGTATTCATTCATTCAATTCCGTTTATCACATCGGGATCTTTTCTTATAGAACGGTAGTTGGACATTTCAGCGTCACCTGCCCTTTTTATTGTCCACTGCCGGACATAGGCCACCTTTACGCTACGCTACGCTGGTCAAACAAATTGGCAAGTCCACTGTTTTAGAGGTAGTGCAGTTACTCAGGGCTTGTGATTGCGGCTTTTGTTATCCTTCAGTCGCCTTTTACAATACCCATGAGAAGAGCCGGCCGACTACCGTATTTTTCATATACTTTTCATTTTTTCATGTCATATTTCACAGAAGATATATTATTACTATGTAATCCAGGTACCGAAAAATGATAAAAAAATAATAATAAAAATAAGCTACCCTGTTTGTAACGTGTTGAAAGCAACTTTCTAATTTCCTTGTCAACGATACGCGGATTTTAGCTTTAACTCTAGTGAAGGGACATTCGCTTTACGCTCTACCGGGGGGCGCGAGGTAGGGCGATCGCCCGCGGCGCCAGATTTGCAGGGGCGCTGAATTATCCGATGACCGTAAAAGAAAAATTAAGGAGCTACAAAAACGTCGGAACTACATCACCTCCACGTCGTTAGCTCTGGTAATGCTAAAGGAAAATTATAAGCGTGGAAAAGGTTTCTAGAAATATCAAAACTAAACCGCTCGATTTTACATTATATTTTTTTCTATAAATTTCTAGCCCACTGTCACACAGTTGGTCCAGAGTCACATACAAAGACGAATATGCCACCCAGACTTGCATAAACATTTGTCTTTAACAAATGGATGTCCGATCCGAGCAGACAGCGACCAATTGATGGTCATGCTTAAAAATAATTATTTAAAACAATATATTACCCAGATGTACCTTAAGAAATATTTGCTTTTATTTTCTTCAAAAAAAAATGCTAAGGAAGTTTTACAACACTACTCGCACCCCTCGTTTTATAAAGTGAGTTTATGTATCGGTAGGGGGTCTCCAAATGGAAAAAACGTAGGGGGTGAGCCCTGACAACGATTATTTTAACGCGCATCAAATTGCTACAAGAAATGTTAGGGGACACGTCGGCTCATTTAGTACATTCCATTACGAATTACAGAAAAAAAAAGACTTCAAAATTATAAAAAAAGTAATTAAACGAACAGTGCAATTAATGTCATAGTAAGTAATCGGCTATAGAATAAAAGGCTATAGTCGTAAAAGGCGACCACAAAACGGTTACCACAAACCCTGAGGAACTGCACCAGCCCTAAAAGAGTGGACTAACCAACCATCCCTTATGCACAAGTCAATGTGCATAAGGGAGCCCATGTCCAGCACACGGGACTGAATACTGAAAGGGCTGGCTGCACTGCATTGCAATTAAACAAGCAGCATAAAATACTGAATTAGCAGCAAATCGATGACACTTAACGGTGGGTTAGGTTGAAGTTCTCTGGTGGCAATAAAGTCTGAAACCTGGAGACCTGAAGCAGGTCTCCGTCGATTTGGTGATGACATTCGTATGGCTCATTTACACAAGGAGAGTTTCTCGAATGCGAATTTCTCAAAGGCTACTTATAAACAACTCTTATCATCATCTGATCACTGTTATCCCTGTTACCTTATTAAAGTAATTTTAGTTATACTTACTGTATGTGTTTAAATATTTTGTGTAGTGTACATACATAGTTTTGAATTTTTTTTTTTTTTTTTTTATTTTTTATGGACGAAGGTGATAGACGAGCATACAGTCCACCTGATGGTAAGTGGATACTGTAGCCCATAGACATCCGTGATACATGCCAACATTAGTCCAAAATGACAAACGTTAGCACGCCCCCGGATGCGCTACCTACCTTTGGACATAGAAATGCATTTGGAGAAAGGGTTGGGGAAATGGGGAGGGATAGGGTGGGAATGGACTCTGGCACATCTCACTCACTACCGAAACACGTACGTACATTAGGGAAATAAGATAAAGTGGGAAATGCAGTACATTTCAGGGTAGTCTTCTGTGAGAGATGGGTAACCTGGCCAGTCGAGTGCGTCCAGCGGCTGTTGGATTGCAGTTAAGTAAATTTAATCAAATAATTACCCAGGTACTGCCAGTCCTAGTCCTGTATTCATTGTATTTGTTTGTCTCGCTCACACACTACGCATAAACCTGTGGTCTCGCTCCACTGCGGTTATCCGACGACCCGCGCCAGCCGAGCGAGTGTAGATCGCGACGAGTCCACGCGATGAAATTAGCATTACCCAATTAAATTTAGCACATAATTTTCAAGCCGTTAATATGAATTCAAACTTCATAATGAATTCATGATGCTAATGCTAATTAATCCATCACTAGACCCCAATCCGCACTAGCGCCGCCATTTTACGAGTGTCTGCAAAACAGTTAGTGTGCACCGGCAAACCCGTGATACCAGTCAGAAAGTCACCAGTACCAGTAGTACCAGAAAGTCAATTAACAAGCGCACAGTGCACTGACATACGCGAAATTATTAAATGTCTTGGAAAAATGTAAACCGGTTTTCAAGCATTACTTAAAGAAGAATCAAATCTTATAACTGCTGATACAACCTTTCAACTAATTATAGAAAAGTTAAAGAAACATAATACAACTTTGGTTAATGATTTAGTTGGCGCGCTTCGGTTTCTGAGGGGAATAATAATTTATTTACAAAAAACAAGTAAATACGATGATGCTCGATTGGTGATGTTTATGGGGGTGTAACGCGCGATCCGCGCATACCGCGCCGCGCTTGAAGGGTACGATGATACGATGGTACATTTAGCTTATACAAAATGTACCATTTATGATACCTGAAAAAACCTAAAGTACTGTCGGAAATTGAAAATATGTTTGAAAGGTGTATTGTCAATGATAATAAAAATAATAAAGACGAAGATATTGTAATAAAAGGCAAGAGATTTTACAATCCTCTATCTATTGCAATATTCCAAAAAAAACCTAGATCTTGCAATGCGAAGGATCTGCAAAACGAAATGAACACGAAAATAACACATTTAAATAAAACATTGAAAACTGAAATGAAATACTTTGAAAAATACAACGATAGAGGCATATACTTGTCTATGGTCTTCCACTATTTAATGGCGATAAAGCCCTGGACATTGAAAAGGCCTTTTATGTGAAAAGTAATGTTAGCGATTCACTAAGAGGCATGAGTAGTTTAACGGATAATGAAATTAATAGTTTTTGCTTCTCAAGGTCGTACTTTCAGAAGGAGAGAAAAAATAGTGAAGCCTGTGAATTTATTTAGTTTTTCTGTTGGCTCAGTGATCCGAAATGGATTCTGGCCTTCGACAACAAGAAACGCCCCAAACTTTTTCGGTCCTGCGTAGCTCCATGCCAACGAGCTATTTGGAGCTCCCGCAGGTCTCTCTCAGTTTCGTCTCTCCAGCGGTACTTGGGACGTCCGACCGGTCGTCGACCACGCAACAGCTAAGTCTGGCCGCGTTAGTTTCGCCGATGACACTCGGCTCGGACACCAGTTCTTCCAACTCCTTGTTGCTCCATAATAACTTTCCACTAGTCACTGCGTTTTGATATATCTGAAAATGTACTCAAACATCTAAATAATTACTAACAGAACTCGTAAACCTCGCTACATCTATAAATACAACAAAACTGTATGTAAGTATATCACGCCTTCTCGTGTCTATAATATAATACATGTAGATCTCGTAGCGCTACGTCGTAGCGGGCGGGGTCTACGCCGGTACGCGGGGCGGCGTAGTAAGCTGTGTTGCCAGTTTAGAAAGATGACCTCCTTTGTAATAAGTCTGGATAAATATTGTAAAAAAGTAATATTAATAAGTTACAGTATCTATATTATTAAGTAATATTATTATTAAATCGTTAACATTGTTTATAAAAAGTTTGGATAATATTGAATCTTTATTCACCGTATGAGAAGAGCAGTAGACCGTGTATGATGGCGGTCCCTGGACAAGGCCTATATGCAGCAGTAGAGACACACGGGCTCATGGTCTAGAATAAATATTGTTGCTACTATGTTATCTCCAGGATCATTATTTTGTATTACTTTATTGCACATCCTACCTTTTCTTCTAAGTAATTTCACTCTCGTTGGTTGCCTAGAAGAGATCGCTTATAGCGATAAGGCCTTGTACTGAATAAGAGAGGAATGCAATAAGGAACTTTAGTTCATTCATTCGTTAATTTTAATCAAATTTTTCGGCTATCAATTAAAATATTTTTTCTGCAATTTATTTATTTTTTATTTATTTACTCTTTTTTGTAAATTGTTACGAAAGGCCGACTTAATGCCTTATTATTATTATTATTATTATTGCCTTATTAGCAAATTAATAATTATTTTATAATTATAAGCATAATAGTTTTATTATACATACACGTATAGTGCATAAAAAGAGATTAACGACAGATGCCACTTTATAATAAGTTAATAAGTGTAACGTTCCGATTATAATAAGTGTAAACAGTCCATTTTTTTAAATTTGTTACTCGGTTTTGTCATTGGTTTCCATGAACAACCTTCATTAGGTGTTACGAGTATTACGTATTACTTTTAGTATTATTACGTATAGTTAAAGTTGTAAACGATAAAAATGAAAATAAAAAACGCAAACACTAAAAAAAACAGTCCTTTGTTCCAGTGCTACATTCGAAATTTTTAAATTATTTAAATTTTTTTTTTAATTTACAATTTACGCACATACGTTCAAATTTAAGTGAGGCGACTAAGGAATAACAAAGTCGCTACCACAAGCCCCGAGGAACTACATCACCTCTAAAAAAGTGGATTCGCCAACCCGCTTGGCCAGTGTACCGTTTTAAGGCCGCATATTCCTCAAGCAAAAGACGATGTGCATGAAGGGGCCCGTAACTAACAGTGGACGATGAAAGGGCTGATTACTGTTTACGGTAATTATTATTAATTGTAAGAAAGGTGTCGGCCCAAGGGTACTATTTTCAATTCGCATTTCAGTTCGAATTCCGGCGCATACTACTGTTTTATTAATTAGCTACGAATTATTTCAAATATCACTAGTTCGGTGGTGAAGGAAAACATCGCCAGGAAACCCGTGGGAAAAATACCAATGCAATGGCAGCGCCAGCAGCACGGAAGTATTCCTTATTTTCCGTAGTATTTAAAAAAAAAATTAATTACCAAAGTTGTAGAGAATCCTTACCAACATTATAAACAATGCACAATGCACAAATTTCTTTCTTAGCCTAAAGATTCTTTGTTACTGTGCAACAAATCAACGAATCGATACCAAATTTAGCATACATGAGACGGGTAACAAATAATATTACATTTACTCTGGTTAATGCAAATGAAGCCGAGAACAACAGTTAGTGTAATTATAAATATGCACCATGTTGAAATAAATGATAATGATATGTATTTATTTTCTTGTGTACAGGAAATGACGTTCAAAATGTACCCAAAAGTTAGGGAATATCGCTTTACATGGTATTCCCGTATACAAAGTCAGTCAGTACCCTTCAAGCCGCGGCGCGGCATGCGCGGATCGCGCGTCACACCCCCATTAGCACCATCAAAAGTAACCTTTGAGCAATACCATAATCGTTATTCATACCTGCAGCCTCTTTTCAAGATTAAAACAAAAATTCAAAAGTGAACTTTACATTGTGACGCATACAAAAATCAAACGGCGAGAATTGATTTATTTTGGGTCTAGCTAATTTGGCTGTTTGGAGTCCTAACGAAATTCCCGATTGGTCTTAATTCACGTTTTGTCGGCAGCGTTAGAATAATTGTAAAATCCTTGCTATTGCCGATAATTGACGATTAAAATCGATTTCGAAAATCGGAAGAAAATCTATTAAACCATGTTAAAACAACAAATATGCTCAAGAAATTGAAAATAATTTAAACCATGGCAGATTAATTACCTATTCAAATTTTAATACAACAATAACGCGTACTTCTAAAACCCAACAAAGTATATAAATGAATGTTAAATAATAAAAAAAGAAAAAACTTAATAAGGGAAAGTTGCGTCAGTAAAAAATAGATTTTATGCCCATCATGTAACTCGACATTTTTATCAAACTAGAATGATCTCAGCAAATCGATAAAGCTTATTCCAATAACACATAATTTTATTAAATTGAAATGAAAGGTGTCATTCTAGAAAAAACAGACATTTTTGGAGTTGAGATTTTTCCTTAAAAGCCTCCGAATGTGATACAAAATGGCGCTGAAGCTGAAAGCAACCGCACGGAATCGTCATATCCGTATTAAGAAATACATTTCTCTGTTGTCTTTCAACAATTTCTCTTTCTATATTGTGTTTCAACAATGTTGTTTCTGACATTAAAACATGATTGTATTATTTACTTATAGATGCGTGCCTATAAAAAGTGATAATATTAAATATTGTGTGTCTAAAATTGATGAAAAAGTAATAACAACCTAAAAATGTCAGAGAGCTAAACTTTTTTTTAAATGTTTTAGAGCTAATATCGACCAGTACATGATATAATACAATATAAACATTTATCCTACTTATTAATTTAATAAAACCTATAATTCAGATTTTCTTTTCCCTAAAAATAGCAAGGGGATAAAGAAATGTTTGCAAGTGTGGATAGATTTGTATCTGAATCATAAAGGACAATATTATTGTATGTCTTTTTTTATGATAGAAGGCGACGGACGAGCATACAGTCCACCTGATGTTAAGTTGATACTGTCGCCCATAGACATCCGAGATACATGCCAACATTAGTCCAAAATGACAAACGTTGGCACGCCCCCGGATGCGCTGCCTACCTTTGGAGATATAGATATGGATTTGGAGATAGGGTTGGGAAAATAGGGAGGGATAGGGTGGGAATGGGCTCTGGCACATTTCACTCACTACCGAAACACGTACGTACATTAGAGAAATAAGATAAAGTGGGAAATGCAGTACATTTCAAGGTAGTATTCTGTGAGAGATGGGTAACCTGGCCAGTCGAGCGCGCCCAGCGGCTGTTGGATTGCAGTGTGCACTCTCAAAAACTATCTATGTAAAAGTATCTATCTAAATATCTAAAAGTGAAGATTTAATCGCAATTTATAAATTATAGATATATTGTTTAAATTGACGTAAACTATATCTAGAACAACACTTTTTAAAATTTGTTAAATGTTTCTATTTCAGTTACCTACTTTTATTAACTATTTTATTGATTTCTTTTTTTACTATTTATCTTTATGTTGTTCGTATTACCCAATCACGTCAACATTTTAAGCGAAATAATTAAACGAACATCCCAAAAATAATGAATTAGCAGCATATCTTTGGTAGCAAATTTAAAGGTATTTTTTTTTAGGTTCTCTGATTACAATATAGAAATATGAGTCGACCTTGTGTTGATATGCTGAGTAATTTCTAATTATTTACACCAGTCATTTCAAAAATAGATTGTTTTGTTGATCATCATTTGCTGGTCATCTGGAATTTATTTCTGTTCGTGCAAAAACAAGTCACATTTTAATAAGTCTCTAAACTTAAAAAAGTAACTGAGAAAAGAATCGCCATTCTACCTTAATGACGTCACTATAGCAATGCATACATATACTCCTTCATTACATTCGTGAATGAGTGTCAGAAATGATATATATGAAATGGGTTCCTTCAAACATTCTGAAGCTCATATTTATCAATTTTTCTAATAAATCTCGTAATGCTCAAAGTATCGGATATTATATATCGAACTGTTATACAAATTTGGTCGCAGTAATAAGATGTACCATTTTCTTCATTTCCTTCAGTATTTTCTTCATTTAGTTCAGTATTTTCTTCATTTCGTTCAGTATTTTCTTCATTTCATTCAGTATTTTATTCATTTCGTTCAGTATTTTCTTCATTTCATTCAATATTCTCTTCATTTCATTGATGGGAATGGTATCAACTGTCAAATAGTAAACACCGTTTATTAAATGTTTAGTGCTCCTTATCGATTTAAAAAAATCCTATTAGGAATATTCCTTTTAGCCACAGCTGTGTAGAGCCAACCTCATGACCCGGTGTTGAGTCTTGCTGAAAGGACCATTCTTGGTTATAGAACTGGGTGTCGTTAATAGGCTTGACAACATTCTCAAGTATATCTTCATACACTTGATCCGACGTTTAAACACATTTTTTACAAAAATATGATTCAGTCACTCCTTGATAGCTAACACCCCACCAAACCATAACTGGCACCGGATAATGGCCACGTTGCACCATATTGACCAATTGAGCAGCTTCTCTAGGTTATTAGCATAAACTCGATCATTCTGTTTGTTAAAACGTTCCTCAATGGTCAACATTTTCTCGTCCGTAAATAAGATTTGTCTGTGAGCTCCCCTCGCGTATCGCCGAAGAAGTTGTTTTAGATTTGTCAACCCTATTTTTAGGGTTTAAGCTATTTTTCCTTAAATTATCCCTTAAGAAATGACCAGAACGTCTTTTGAAGCAGCAAGTCCTGAAGGTTTGAAGTTTGTACGTGCTATATTCATATTTCTGGATGTAATCTTTTGCTACCGGACGGGATTCCTTTGAGTTCTCACTTTCACAGCTTTAATCGTCTCTTTACTACGAATGGTGCGTGAACAGCCAGACCTTTTTCTGTCAGAAACATAGGACCTAAACATTAGGGCTAATAGGTACCATGCGGATGGAGAGTTTTAAAAATTGCATTTGGCTCCACTTTATGTACCTTATGCAATTATAGCAATACGATTTTCGTTATCACCTCCACTCCAATTATTGTTAGTACAATATTGATTGGCGCCAAAGTGAGAAAAAAACCTTTATTTTTCACGTGAGAATGACAGATTCCGAATTCAAATGTATATATTTTTTTTCTTTATTGTAACATACAATAAAATCGTAACAGAGCCGTGTATACTAATATAATAAAGAGGTAAAATTGTGTTTGTTTGTAGGTACGTTGGGGGTAATCTCTGGAACTACGGAACCGATTTCAAAAATTATTTCACTAATAGGAAGCTACATTATCCGTGTCTAATATAGGCTATATTTTATTTTAAAATTTTGAAAAAGTCATCACGCAAAAACCGCTGGATGTATTTTAATGAAACTTAACTTATATGCTGGGTTAACATTTAGGGTACCTTTTATCCAGATTAATTATGAAGTTCACACGATCGAAATCGCTGGCACTGCTAGTACGTCATATATGTGACCAGAAACATTTCAAGGGTCGTAAGGACACCTATTAATATCGAGATTCACGCTTGAAGGACCCACACGATCCCAAATTCCTTTAAATGTCCATTTTGAATCAAAGCGTGACCCCAGAACCTCATAAGGTCACGTGATGACCCCAGCAAACAATGATACAAACTTCGAAATGTCAGGGGTCGCGCACCCACGCACTTTGAAATTAAATGCGACTATTTAATAATTTGAGATGATCAAACTTTACTTGCGAGGAAGAGGGTAAAGTTACTTTATAATTTGGTAACTTTATAAATGTGGTAAAAAGATATAAAATGACATGTATTTAAACATAATGTTTAAATATACCGAGCACGTTGTACAAATTTTGTTCCTGTGACAAGGTTTACAGCGCTCTGGCGGCATTACGTCACTGGATGGCAAGGCTCCTGCTGTTCGACCTCTCTTTTTCCTTTGGCTCTAAAGCCCGGAGTGGGCCTTGGCCTGATCCAGCAAGTTTTCTTCTGTTCTGAACTCTGAAGTTCTGTACATGGCCTTCGTCCTCTAATCTGTTATTCTAACCGCTTTAAAATCTCTGTCGACTCCATCCAGCCATCTCAACCGCGGCCTGCCGCTGTTTGGAAGTCTCTCCGTTCTGCTCGGTAGGACTTTTTTGGCGGTCTTTCCTCATCCATGCGCTGCACGTGTCCAGTCCATTGCATCCAACCAACTTTTGTCTTACTAAATATATTATATCTGGTTCTAGATACATGTCATAGAGCCCATGGTTGTGACCTGCTGTCGACCAGACGCACCATATTCCTTATAAATAAATAAGTTGTGCTTGTTTGTATTCGCAGACATCCCCGTTTTTTTAAAAAGATGTCTTACTTTCAGCCACATTCATAAATGTCTTGACAACAACCTCTAATTGTAGCCAAAAAATGCGTACAAATGTATCGTGTTTAGTTAGTATCAAATGAATGGTTTTAATTTGCATATTTTAAATACATGCCAACATTAGTCCAAAATGACAAACGTCGGCACGCCCCCGGATGCGCTGATTGCAGGAAACTGAGCAGTACCTACATCAACAGTTGAATCACAGACAGTTTGCCTTGTAATGAGATTTTATTCCCGGGAAGCCATTTTCAAATTGCAGAGATTTCACGGTGAGAGCGGGCTGGCAATGGAGGCGTAGAAGTCCAGATCGGAGGATTTTCAATATAATCCGCCCTCATATAGCTCAGTAATTTTAGATACCGAGTTTTCCACGAAAACTCGAAAAGTGAAGTAGAGTTTTTGTTTGATTAATTGTAAAATAGAGGGAGATCTTGAGGGGGAGAGTGCACGCTGCAATCCAACAGCCGCTGGACGCGCTCGACTGGCCACGTTACCCCTCTCTCACAGAAGACTACCTTGAAATGTACTGTATTTCCCACTTTATCTTATTTCCCTAATGTACGTACGTGTTTCCGTAGTGAGTGAGATGTGCCAAAGTCCATTCCCATCCTATCCCTTCCCATTTCTCCAAATCCATTCCTATATTTCCAAAGGTAGGCATCTGGGAGCGTTAGCGGGTATCCACTTACTATCAGGTGGACTGTATGCTCGTCTGCCTCCGTCGTACATAAAAAAAAATAGTTTATTAAACTTCAAAGTGTTTTTGTGCGTAATGTTTGTTATAATCAAATAATCGCATAGCACCGCGTTTTTCGTGTGCTTCCAACGAGTCCAAGGAATAACCCTACTCTATCACTTTAATCTTCATTGTTGAGTTACTAATTACGAAGAAAATCTGACACAGTCACAATGCTCAAATTGCACTATTGGCATATAAGAAAAGAAAAAAGAACAGAGCTCGGACGAATGAGTCACATTGTAAGTTGCAAGTAGAATTTGAGGCGACGACCTTGGGAATCGCGACACATCAATATCATACACCTCTCGACCACAACTTCCTGCTTTGTTTTGTAATTTTATTTATATCTTCATATCACATTGGGCCATACAAGAATTAGAATATTGAAACATTGTTTTTTGTGATTCGTGAACAAGAGTGGAAAATAAAGAGTTCATTTTAAATTCACAATGTAAAGATTTTTTGGATTAGAAAAATATTTAAAAAAAAAACTGCATTCATAAAACAGTTATGTATTTATAGATTTGCATTGTTGTGTGCATATTTGATGTGACGTTTGATGTTGTAACATTAACTCCGAAGGGAAGTTTCCATTCACGGACTCTACAAAAGTAATTAAACTTTGTAGATTTATAGTTCATTGAAATATACGGTACATACAGTACCTACCCATCCTTTAATGTGCCACTGCATGTCACAGGCCTCCCATAGTCAATCACACATTGTTACAAATTTTAATCTAATAAGTTCTAAATGCTAGAATCTAAAAATAAATCTAAAGTGGTTACATCTTCAACTTTCACCTAACTGGCTTCTATTGTGACAGCCACAATAATTCCGCCACAAACGTGGTTACATCAATTTTGAATGATTTAAATTGTCAATGTCAAGCGAAAATGATACCGCGAGACGTCAAAAATATTAAAAAAAAACGTGAATGTCAAGCGAGATTAAAAGTTGAGCTGTTTTCGTGGTCCTACTAGATGGTTGTACTAGTAGGACTATGACAGACTTATTTCTCGTGGTCATACTGCTATACAACCTGTCATTGTTCGCGAATGATAAACGAGATTTATAAAGTTGTATAAAAGACATTTTTGATGTTTTGTACTTTCTTACAAACAAATAACATTCAAACACTCAAACAGTCTACTATTGGGAATAAACTTAATTCAAAACAAAATAATTTTGCAAATTGTATTGATCTAATGACACGCCAGCTTATTATATCTAATCGGCAATAATAATACTTATTAATAATATTTAATAATCAATTAACGTTGATAATATGTAATAATTAGTGTGCATGAGGATGGCGAAGTATTTTAGGTATCGTTTTTTTATTTACATCACTGAAAAAAGAGACAATGTGCATCAAAGTATAAAATATATAAATCATGAAAATGTATAATAAAACGTAATAATATAAAATATTTAACTAATTTTTAGTCTTCATAAAAACAAAAAATAAGTGTGCGTTAGGGATAATAACGGCCGGCCCTTATTATCCCTTAATGCCTAACTCTGTTAACTTTATTAATGGCAAAATAGTCAAAAGACCATTTTTATGTAAAATTTCATGCTCTACAATTTTTATCTAGAACTTTTTTTTCTACCTGATACCCCTTTTGAATAATCTTAAAAAAAAACATTTTATTTTTTTTTCACCCCTTCTCGGGGGTTGTAAAAAAAATTCTTTGTTTTATCGTTTTTATATACTTGAAAGTAACTTATATCAAAAATTCCAGTATTTCCTCCAAAATTTTGATTTAAAGGCCTATTTGATTGGACTATCAATCTTAAACTCTTTTCCAGCCAAAACAATCGTCAATGTTTTAAACGAAGACTGGTGTCGACAATAATTAGCAAATAAGTTTAGTTAAACGTATTAAGAACACAAATGGCGAGATGTGCATTAGATAAGTGAAAGTTTATGCGGGTTCATTAACCGAAAAGTGAGGTAATAAGTTTTTTTTAGTGAAAGTGTGTTGGAACTAGTGCTGTGCTAACCTCGAGCGCGCGCGAACGTGTTTCCCGCTGTGCTTTAAAACCGGTGTGAATTGAAAACTGTTTTGCAAGGAGGTTTTTCCTCGGGGGTGAAGGTTGTATTATTATTATATTGTGAAGGCCCTCCGCCCCGGGCTGTCGGCCAATGACGCGGCGGGTTACGCCCCCGTGCGGTTCACCGCCGTACTTCCACTTGGCGGTTCTGCTCCTAGTACTAAATGCCGGTAAGTTTATTGTTTATCTGTTGTAATTTTTAGTTCGGTAGAAGTTAATTCTTCTTTTTTAATTTCGCTGTTTTCGTTCATCGATTCTGATTTTTAAATTTTAATTGTATTTTATTAGGTTCGCCAACGACACATCATACGTTTTCATTGTATAAAAACATTATAATATACACATGATAACCTCTTGAACACAGCATTCATATTGTAACATGTTAATTGGTCAAAATACAACCGGATAAGCCTGAGCCGTCACGAAATCACTTCAAATAATTAAAATTAACAATTTAATGTTTCATGTTAACATACACGAGTATAAGGTCTAAAAAGTTAAGATATTCAAGCCAAAGATATGCTATTTAAGTATAATTATTTAACACATTAACACATAATTACAGTATGTACCTACACTAGTTGCGTTATTATCTACCTAAGTCACAAATCGCTGAGGGTTGTGTGAAAGAATTTGCTAAAAGCATTCTTAATATCTTTGTCTGCATTTTTAATATTTTTTGAAAAAGTTAATGCAATGTAAAGTACGAGTGATACAGAGCGCAAAACAACAATTTTTAGAATTGTTGCCTATCGTCGATCTGTCTGTTTGTCGAAAAAACACTAGACGAATTTTAAATGAACTTGGGTTAACATATACTTATACATATATAACATATTATACATGTATTACCTACTTTTTATCCAAATTAATTATAAATTCCCATGAGAATTAATTGAACGACACTTGAAAATGAAAGTGCTCGATGTCACGGGCACTGGTAGTAATAAATATATGGAAGTGTAACATGTATGCACACAAGTATATAAATGATACTGAATGATATTTATGATGTCACATAAGTATCAAGGTCATTCTAAACCAATTCTCCTCACATAAAACACACAGATTGTTCTTGGAAATATATACATGTCTTGTGACAAAACGTTACGTTAATTTGGAGCAGACTTATTTTATTAAAAACACTATCAGCTGGATAACGTTAAAAAGCGATTATGTTCCTATATGTTACCTGGCCGTGTGGTGTCGCCCGGCTTTAGTATATCATTACCTCGTTTCTCATCGTGTGTGTCGACTAAAGGTGGTGTGACTGAACGCGACTAAGGGATAACAAAGCAGCCACCACGAGCGCTGAGGAACTGCATACACCACGTCTAAAAGAGTGGACTTGCAAACCCTGCAAGAGTGCCATTGAAATACCATACATCTCTCCATGCACAAGACAACGTGCTCGAGGAGGCTGTCCAATGTTTTATTGTCCAACAATGGACAATAAAAGGCCTGGTTACGGTATGTTTCCCTTATCAAAAGTGATTGTCTCCAATAGATAGATTTTTCTGAAATCTCCCCAACAGATTTCTTGGCATATGCCTAGAATGGACGGGTTAATTTGTGAGGGATTATTCCAAAGTCGCTGGCCACATTACTCCTATGTTACAGAATACTACCGTAAATGGGAATGCAATTCCCACCCTTATCATATTCTCCCAATGAATGAGATATGGCAAAGCCCATTTTCCACCTCATCCTATCTCATTGAATGGAGAGTGTAATAGAAAGAAACTTCTTATTCCATTACACTCTTAACTGCCCATTCCACCCCTTTCCCTCACAAAGAGTGTTGGAAGGTGTAATGAGATGAGTAAACGTCCCCTTATACTCCCTATTCCCTTTTTCCCAAATCCATTCCTAAATTTCCAAAGGTAGGCAGGCGCTTCCAACGTTTGTCATCCTGAACTGATGTCGTCATTTGTCGCGAATGTCGCAGGGCGACAGTATTCCTTACCACCAGGTAAACAGTCTGCTACCTTCTTGCAATAAAAATAATCTATAAGACATCTATAATCTAATCTATAACACATCCTATATATATATGTAAGAGACAGAGCTACACGTTATTATGTGTATTGATATATTGTCATCGATCATGACCCCATTTTGAATGCATTTGTAACTCATGTGGATATCCTTGCCGATGTAGTTTAATGGTCATTATAAATTACATCCCATTTGTACTGTACATTAATGTACAATACGAGTATCACATGCTATTTGCTGCGGCTTTGCCCGCTTCAACCCACAATTAAAACCTGTTTTATAAAAGGAATACAGCAGATGAGCACACAGTGTTTCGGTAGTGAGAGTGATATGCCAGAGCACATTCCCATCCCATCCTACCTCTCCCCATTTTATTTATTCATTTCGTAGAAAGCTAACATGAATATGTACCTACATACTTTAGGTTTGTAAAATAATCATAAAGATTGTATCATACTTAAAGCCAAACTGAGCATCTTACAAAACACGATGTACACTTTAAACATTCTAACCAAATTGATGCCGTAGTAAATAAACAAATTAACAAAAGAATCGCTGTATAGATACATTGCGAAAACACTCGCCATCGGATAATCTGGAAACACTCGAACGCGCCATCCACATCTATGCAATAAAGTATGCAATTAGAGGTACAGTAATTATTATTCATAGACGCGGATGAAGCGTTCGGGTGTTTCCGGATTAGCCGATGGCCAATGTTTTCGTAATGTATCTGTACATCCTTTAAATATTGTACATGAAATTATAATTTAATTTTCTTTTTGAAGCAGGGTAGTGAATAGTTAAAAATATCTATGTCAATATGTTTATTGATCTTATTGTAGGATTTAGAAATTATGTTAATGAGTGCGGATAAATCAAGCTTAGTTCTAGAGATTATTTTCCCAACCCTGGCTCCAAATCAATTCCCACATCTCAAAAGGTAGGCAGCGCATCAGGGAGCGTGCCAACGTTTGTCATTCTGGACTGATGTTGGCATATATCGCGGAGGTCTATGTGCGACAGTATCTACTTACCACCATGTGGGCTGTATGCGAGTCTGCCGGCTTGCTTATAAATAAAAAATACAGTCTATAGCTGGTGGTAAGTGGATACTGTCGCATTGCGACATTTACGGTACACGGCGACATCAGTGCAGAATAACAAATGATCACTTTTTTAAAGATTTAGGAACGGATTTGGAGAAAGGCTGAGGAAAAGTTGAGGTCACCCTAAGTTGAAGAGGAATGTTCTAAATACGGATAGCCGATGAATTGAATTTAATACAGAAAATCATGACCATTTATTAATATCGTATGAGGAATGTATGGTTTTAAAACGGCATGCTGGCCAAGTGAGTTGGCGTACTTACACACTGTTAGAGGTTGTATATTTCCTCAGGCCTTGTTATAGCGGTTTTTTGTATCTCTTAGTCGGCTTTTATGACACTCACGGGAAGAGAAGGTGTGGTATGCCCACACCTCATGCCCAGGACAATGTGCATAAGGCGGCCATGTCCATGTAAGAGGGACATTAAGATACGTTAAGAGGGGCTGGTTATATGCTTATGATTAGGAGTTAATATTTATTAAGTAAGAAAAAATTAAAAACGGATATAATGAAAAAGAATCACAATAATTATACACACACACACACAATTACTCACACACATACACACCATTTTACTGGGGCACACACTCACGCACGAGTAAACACATTGCCTCAAGAGGTCTTCCCATTAAACTACGACATGGGGTTCTTCAAGAAAGCTGTGAATAGGATTTTGCAAGGTCGGCGGCGCGCCCGCATACCCCCTGGTGTTGCAGGTGTCCATGGGCGGCGGTAACACTTACCATCACGTGAGACCGCTTGCTCGTCCGCCCTCTTCTCTATATAAAAAAAAAAAAAAAACACACGCACGGACACCAATGCAAACACAAATCAAGATGTATTATAATAATAAAACAATCACTTATTACTTGCCGACAATCTATTAAATACTGTGTATATAATGAGTATTTAGCCCTTAACATTAGCAACATATTTATTTAATAAGTTTACATAAAAGGCTGGAGATTACATTAATATTTTGTGCTAGTCCTGAGAGCACTAGAGTCCTGTACCGCTGTACCTACAGTAGTCTGGATTTGTAATCCAAATACAACCTTCTCCCAAAAGGTAGTAGGCACTGAAAGGAAATAATAATTATCATATTTATTGAGTCTGTTTAATTGTTTAGTGAACAATACCCACTATTATTTGGATTTAGTGGTTACTTGAACGCATATTGAGGTCGATGACACCTCATGAGCGAATGAAGGCCTCATCGCTTACGCAACATTATTTATATACCGTCAACATGAAAATCTGTGAGTTGTCATCACTGCGTTTGCCTAAAAACCATTCCGTTTTAATACCATCAGGGCTAGTGTTGTACAAATGAGAGCTGAGCGTTCGATGTTCGAACGCTGGGTGATCGCTAATGAACCTTTAAGATTGGAGTGTTAAAAACTCCCGAGCGTTATAGTCCAAATTTTAACGTCCGTCTTCAACCCTTGAAGTTAAAAGTTGGAGTTTAAAACGGTTAATACGGCGCGTGGTGTCGGCAATAATCAGGGCGTGTGGTGTTGGCCGGGTATACTCGTAAAATAGCACCACCTCATCTCTTCCTGTAGGTGTCACAAAAGGCGGCTAAGCCATAACAAAGCGGCTACAAGCTCCGCCAAAAGAGTGTGTGGACTCGCCAACCCGCTCGGACAGCGTTGCTTGTTCAGGCCATATATCCTTCATGTACAAGACAATGTACTTGAGGAGGCACATGTGCAGCGGTGGATACTGAAAGGATACTGGTTACATTGCATAAACAGGGCAGTGTGTGTGAGCGCGTCCATTCAGCTGTGTAATACAGCTTCCTACATCCTCTTTTGTAAATACAAACGGTTATTTGTTTTTTAATTAAGTACGTTTCTGCTATCCGTATCTCCTGTGAATCCGCTATTGTGACACCATCACTTTTAGCCACGGAATATTACAAGGTAATCCAAGCTCTGTGCGTGGAGCGATGTAAATTCAAGATAGTCGTATAAATTTCGCCTTTATTGCAACCCGTTCTAAAACAACAGTAAACGTTCTCAAACGTTAACTGTTCGTATTTAAATTTCATTTAAAAATATAGTTAACTTACGAATTTTCAGCAAAAGCAAAGGCGAAAACAAGACTGATGATGGCGAGCGCTAGTCGAAAGGGACACCGTGATTTCTATTACGTTTAGTACCCAATACCATATTGTACTTGTACTTGTATCAGCCTTTAATTTCCAAATGCGGGGCACTGGGCTTGGAATGTAAATCACTTGGGGGTTTCGGACTATAATTACCACGCGAGCCCAGTGCGGATTGGCGGATACACATACTCCAGACTTTTATTTTTGGTTTTGGAACATGCGGAGAAACTGACAATTTTAAAAAATCCGCACTAGCACACGAATGTGAGTCGAGTACAGATACCCCTGGGTTATCACCGCTCTCATTACGTTAGTGTATACCACAATCCGCAGCCTATGTCTACTCGCCTTCACACACGATCATCGGCCGTTCTCACCCAGCTACTACTGGCGAACTTCTTCAAATCATCGGTCCACCTGGCTGTACTGCGTTCCAAGCTGCGCTTCCTTGTGCGTGACCTCCACTAGAGGACTCATCTCTATCTCATCGATTAATTAATCGGTGCCCATTGGACACTTCAGCATGCTCATTCTACGAGCTTTGTCGCTTACTTTAGTCCCGCAAAGAAACTCGGAGCTCACCGAGCTATGGACTAATAAATAACCTTAATAATAAAATAATCAGTTTATTATATTTTCTTAGGTTTTCGCGATTGCTATACATAGCAATTAAACAACTTTGAACGGTTTGAATCGCGTATATTTAACAATATTTTTTATTTTTATTTTTAGATGGATTAGAAGATGGTTGGCAAGTACCACCGGCTTGGGATCCAGTCATTAAATTAATTAAATCCCAAGGCCAACGCAATACTGCAAAATGCACCGTGAGCGAATACTGCGTGCATAGGGAATTTATGATTAAAAAAATTTTTCAGACGATAGTTCAAATAATTTCTTAATAACTCAAGTGACAAATAAAATCAAAATTAGTCACCCCGTGACCACGTCCACTGCAAAGTGTTCGAAACGTCGGGATAAAAATAATCGCGTATATTTATACGCGATTTAAACCGTTCAAAGTTTTTTAATTGCTATACTCAGTTTATTGTTCTTTACTAAATAATTACACATTTTTAAATAATACAAAATTTCAAAGGAGTACGAAACATCACACGATTTAGTGAACAACGGAACTGTATGAAGAGACTTTTTACATAAAAATATTCACTGAAACTTTGCAATGATATAATCAAGGGGTATGCGAATATCTCTTACATCCCTACTGTAAATACAGTATATGCAGGTGCATAAAATTAATGGTAGAACGTTAAAGCCCATTCTTAAAACCGGTAAGATGTGTTTATCTGTACAAAAAGCGGTACTGATTTACTGATTAGACTTACTAAGAAACTACTTACCATACTTACAAAGACTTACTAGTTGTGTTACTTACTTACAAAGACTTACTAGTTGTGTTTGAATGCATATCTTCACTAGACTATGTAATGAAACGCAAAGTGTCTGTCTTTACGCTTATAACTGGACGACGGTAGGCTCGATCCACTAGTTCAAAGTCACTCAGCGAGCTGAGTTATGCTCGGAGTTTCTTTGATGGTCAGGATCGGAAGCGAAGAGATTCCCCAAAGGACTAAAGTCAATGACATAACTCAGAATGGTGAAGTGGCAATGGGCAAGTTCGTAATTGCCGCAGGATCGACAATATGGCAAAGACGAATCCTCTTATGGAGACCACGTACCCAGAATAATTCATTCAAAATCGGTGTAGTAGTTGATATTAGACTCAGAATGATCGGCAAGTAAAACAATAACATTTTATAAGGCTAAGGGGAGGTTCGGACAAAATACACTGTAGCTGGATTTAAGCCGCTAATCTGTGCGAGGCAGAAACGGATTAAACACTGTTTACTGCTAGACCTTGTTGGTTTTATTACAATATAAACGCTTCGACTCGCGATTGTGCTCGCTTGGACTGAATAAAAAATATAACAAAATTTTAAAAGCGTTGTAAAGGGCTATTTACACAGTCTTTTTACTTTTTACACAAATCACTCATTCGCTCATTCCGCGTCGGTACATTCGCATCGATACACACTCACACATACATACATACATACAGAGAGACATAGATATTTATGTATGAGTATCAGCTGTTTATGAACGCAGGGTGCGGCGTTGTCTCCAGTAGCAGCGTATAGTGAGTAGTACAGAGTAGCAAAATCAGAGACTTGATTTTAAAAAAACAACCTTTTATTTGGGTAAATATCAAGTTTAAAAAAAGTAATAAAAGTTTAAAAATGGTAGAAATTTAGTTTTAATAACAGTGAATACTGAGTAGCAAAATCAGAGACTTAATTTTAAAAAAACAACCTTTTATTTGGGTAAATATCAAGTTTAAAAAAAGTAATAAAAGTTTAAAAATGGTAGAAATTTAGTTTTAATAACAGTGAATACTGAGTAGCAAAATCAGAGACTTAATTTTAAAAAAACAACCTTTTATTTGGGTAAATATCAAGTTTAAAAAAAGTAATAAAAGTTTAAAAATGGTAGAAATTTAGTTTTAATAACAGTGAATACTGAGTAGCAAAATCAGAGACTTAATTTTAAAAAAACAACCTTTTATTTGGGTAAATATCAAGTTTAGAAAAAGTAATAAGAGTTTTAAATGGTAGAAATTTAGTTTTAATAACAGTGAATACTGTCGTTTGTGGACATCCGCGATACATACCAACATCAGTACAGAATCATCAGCCTTCCTTCTGGATTTAGGAATCGGTCTGGGTAGGAATAGGAAGGGTTGGAAAAATGAGAAGGGATAGGAGGGGATGGGAATGGGATTGGCATATTTCACTCACTATTGAAACACGTATGGACATTGGGGAAATAAGATAAAGTGAGAATCGCACTACATTTCACGGTAGTTTTCTGTGTGACAGGGGCTACGTGGCCTGTCTAGGGCGCTGTGGGATGTGGGATGGCTACATGCACCATCCATCTCAAAATCAAGCAGGGAAGGTATATTTTATTTAACTGTGTATAAAATGTTACTCGCGAATTGAAAGAGCATCATTATTAATCACTTTTAAAACTTTGTGTTTGATTTAAATGTAATACAATAACATCAACCACCAGTCCTTTTAGTATCCACCATTAGGATAGAGGCCTCCTCGTGCACATCGTTTTTGTCTTGTGCATGAAGGATTGGCCTTAAAACGCCACCGTTAGCCACGCGAGTTGGCGAGTCCACTCCTTCAGAGGTGTTTCGCTTTGTTATCTCTTAGTCGCCTTTTAAAACAGCCACGGGGAGAGACGGCATGTGGCCACAGTCCGTAACTCCCGATTGAAAAAAGCATAATTACCTACTTTTAATATCCATGTTTTAACTAACTTTATTAATACAATTTGAGGTAAAAACACATTGGGAAAGGAGAACCAAAAGAATGTAGTATGTGTTAAAAATCCAAAATATTACCCAAGTGCGCTATCGAGGGTTAATATCCCCGCAAGATTGAGCGTCCACATCGCCTCCACCTCCCCTAGCACACAGTTTAGGCTGTATTGTGTTTACGCAGCACTTTCTACCCCAGTCTACCCTTTCTAATATAACCATTGTGCGAGGATAATGGGTCTGCGATACAATTTGATCTAGATTATTTTGACAATTTTAGACTTATATATAGTTAGATAAAATGTTTAATAACATAGAAGTAATCGAGTTATTTGTGAAAGTAATTAATGTAGGCACCGCCACTGTCACCAACTCTTCTATTATCCACTGTTGCACGCCCTGGCCAAGCGGGTTGGCTCTTTTAGATGTGGTGTAGTTCCTCACCGTTTGTGGTAGCGGCTTTGCTATGCCCTAATCGACTTTTACGAGACCCACGGTAGGAGATGAGGCGGTGCTATTCTATACCCGGCCAACACCGTGTTCTTAACACCGCATTTCTTTAGTACTACGGCTTTTTTCAAAACTGCTTTCTCTTCCTCTTTTGTTATTTTCCCTAAAAACATATTGTTTGTTTATTTTTAAACGTCCCGCTTCTTTTGTTCGTCTTTGTCTTTATACTTTTTAAACTTTTACGTTTTGTACACATTTTACATTGTAAATCGGGTCTGAACGCATAAAGTTAAAGGCTTTTGTTTATCTTTGTCTTTGCTTCTTTGTTTTTATAACATTTGAGATTTTCGCGTTTTCCCCACATAATTATCTAATTAAGCGGGTCTCAGAGTGTATGTGTTTACCTTATTTATTTAACTTTGCGTTTCGGTTGCGTTGCACGAAGCATGGTCGCGAGCTGATTGAAGAGCGCATCTCTCGATGTCGAGAGATGCGAGCAGTTTCATCAACTACCCGCGTCTGGTCTACAGTTTGGAAAGTTGCGGCACACATATCTGAAGTAGCCAGGTTTAATTTTATTAATGACTGTATTCCACGTCGAGGAAAATTTGTATACATAGTCTCCATTGATTGATTCTTTGTCATTGTCCGATATATTGCATATTATTAATGTTTTAACAAAATCAGCTGTTAAACCATGTTTCTATTTAAACACATTTTTAACAATTGAACATCTTAACAATTCTTTGTCCGTTGTAAAATTTATTTCTAAATCTATTTTTAGATTAAAACTAAATTGAGTTTATAAAAAAAAATTTCGTGGGTTCCATAATATAATTTAATAGTATCTACTGTATCAAGTTTCAATCACGCTGAGAATACGCCTTCGCAAAGTAAGTACTTGAACTTTGACGTTGCCGCGTAACAATCCTGTCATAACATAATTGCATTTGTAAATGTTGATATTGTTGTAATAATATCGTGTAGTAAAGATAATTACTAACAGTAATTGGATGATACTTGACTAGTTTCTGCAAGCAACATAATAATAAAAGTCTCATCAAAATCGACTGATCAATATTCGTGTTTAATGAAAATTTATTTATAACTAGCGACCCGCCCTCGCTTCTCTTCGGTTTATTAGATTTTTTTTTAATTTCAAAATAAAATACAGAGTATATTAGACACGGATAATGTAGCTTTCTATTTGTGAAAGAATGTTTGAAATCGGTTCAGTAGTTCCAGAGATTACCCCCAACATACCTACAAACACACAATTTTACCTCTTTATTATATTAGTATAGATTTGTATACTTTATTGTACACACAATTGATAAACATATAAAACAAAATACATATAAAAAAGCGTGTTTATCTCCTTAGGAGATATCTACCAGCAAACCTGGGAGAGCGATAGGTGAGCAATGAAATGAACAGACATAGTGCGTACCTGAATGCATTACTATAAACACTACTTTTGTAATACGATGATTACATACTAGTAATATAATAATTACTAGTAAAATTAATTAAAATTATTTTATATCACGAACCCGTAGGCTGTGGAACGAACTGCCTCAAGAGGTCTTCCCATTAAACTACGACATGGGGTTCTTCAAGAAAGCTGTGAATAGGAATTTGCAAGGTCTGCGGCGCGCCCGCATACCCCCTGGTGTTGCAGGTGTCCATGGGCGGCGGTAACACTTACCATCACGTGAGACCGCTTGCTCGTCCGCCCTCTTCTCTATAAAAAAAAAAAATATATATGATATATTAATATTTAATGACCATAATATGAGTTATACAAATAGTTTGTTGATACTACGCAAATAAAACGTATTACGCATCGGTAGACAAACGCATGTCCGGTGATATAGTAAAAAATAGTATAGCTGATAATAAGATCTTGCAAGGTCGGCGGCGCCCCCGCACACCCCCTGGTGTTGCACGTGTCCATGGGCGGCGGTAACACTTACCATCACGTGAGACCGCTTGCTCGTCCGCCCTCTTCTCTATAAAAAAAAAAAATATATATGATATATTAATATTTAATGACCATAATATGAGTTATACAAATAGTTTGTTGATACTACGCAAATAAAACGTATTACGCATCGGTAGACAAACGCATGTCCGGTGATATAGTAAAAAATAGTATAGCTGATAATAAGATCTTGCAAGGTCGGCGGCGCCCCCGCACACCCCCTGGTGTTGCACGTGTCCATGGGCGGCGGTAACACTTACCATCACGTGGGACCGCTTGATCGTCCGCCTAATTCTCTCTAAAAAAATATATTAGGTGGTGATGTGAAATAGTACTTAATAGGTAATTAAGAGGGTGGATTGAAAAGCTCTCGGCCTAGTCAATAAAACTAAATTCTAGAAAGTAAGAACTTAATGAGGGTAGTTTGAAAAATATATTTTAATTATTTTTATGTGAGTCCGCGAACCTTTCAATCCACCCTCGTATTATCGGTGGGGTTCGCGGTACCGTGCAGAGCCGAGGTCCAAGATGGAGGGCAGTAAATTTAATTTGTTAGTTGTAGGATAATGTAGAACTATTTCCGCGATCAATCGCAAAAGCTCTCGCGATCGCGATTGACCCTGGTATCGATAGTTTGTAGATTACTATTGTCAAAACAAGCGCCGAACGCTGGGGTCCTATAATAATTTATTTGCAAAAATGTGAGTACAAAACAGGTGATGATTATAATCAGGTGCTACAACATTCTACTGTAACACAGCGTGTGAGAACTCTAACAAATTACAATAACAACATATATTTATTTATATTTAAAAGAAATATTAAGCCACGCCCCCAGTTCCAAACTAGAATATAATTAATATATCTATACTAATATTATAAACGCGAAAAAGTAACTCTGTCTGTTACCTTTTCACGGCTAAACGATTTGTATGGAAATAGATCGAAACCCAGGGACGGACATAGAGTACTTTCCAGGGACGGACTTAGGGTATTTACCGCGATAACCGAGTTCCACGCGGGCGAAGCCGCCGGCACAGCTAGTAATTAATATTTACATCAAGTGACGAATATCATTATAATTATTTTAACCAATACGGCAGCGCTCGGATTTGTGCATCGCGCAAACAATAGACAAAGAATAAAAGGTCAGAGGTCATTGTTTGATTGATTAATATTAGAAACTAGCTGTGGCCGCGACTTCCTACGCGTGAAATTTTAGTTTGAAACTCTAAATTGGAATATCTTGTCTTCCCGTCAGCCGATTTCGATCAAAACAAAGCCTATTCGAGCGCTAAGCTAAGCTTAATTAACCCGTGGAAACCCCATGAAAATCCGTTACGTAGTTTTGGAGATTAGCGTGTTAGAACAGACAGACAGACCGAGAAAAATTTTCAAAATCGTCTTTTTGTATTCTGATATATTCTTGGTTTTGGTAGGTATTGTATATTCAATGTACAGATACGCTGGTTCTACAGTTTTATTATATGTATAGATGTCAAAAATCATATTGTATCAAGCAGTGAAATGACAAATTATAATTTTAAGTATATCAGTACTCGTATTAGATTTACTTGATCAGTATTAGTCAGTCAGTATTTTATTGGTCGGTAAATACAAAAAAAATTCAAAAACATATATTTAAATTAACTACAATGTCACTATAATCCTTATATTTGACTATCCATTTGAGATGTTATAATTTATCCATTTATAGCGAGCTGATACGTACCATTTATAAGTCTGAATCGATCTGGTAATCTATATATATATATATATATATATGTTTCTTTGTTTGTCCCGTATACGTTCCTATACCATTTATCTAGGCTAGGCTTTAATACTGAAGCCTCCTTAGCGCTTACTCAGCGCCCGAACGTCGAGCTTATTTTTATTGTTATTTTTACTCTTATTTTTACAATACTATACATATTACATACAGATATATTATATATATATTAGATACAGATATATTATACGTATAAACATATAATGAAGTAAACATATAATGAGGAAGAGTCAAAACTCCTACTTCATTGTACAGAATCACCTCGTTTAGACAAGACGGATGGGTTTTAGGGTGCATATGATTGCGGGACCGCGCTGATTTGATTGAAAACGGGGAGATTCTCGAGATGTAAGCAGTTATTTTGAAAGCCCTTTAATGCTTACGTTTTAAATCCATTGATTTTAATACGGACCTTGTTTATAGCTTGGGGGTTGGGGATTGTTAATCTAGACACGGAATAACTCACGATAAAGCAACAGAAATTAATCACGAAGTCCGTTGAAGATACTTTTTTTATATACTAAGAAGAACTATACGGTCCACCTCGTGGTAAGTGGATACTGTCGCCAAAAAAATCCACGGTACATGCCAATCTCAGTCCAGAATTACAAATTATGACACACCTATCTTTGGAGATGTTGGAATGAATTTGGAAAAAGGGTTGGGAAAATGGGGAGGGATATGATAGGATAGGATAGAAATGGGCTCTGGCACATCTCACTCACTACCGAAACACGTACGTGTATTGGGGAATAGGATAAAGTGAGAAATGTAGTACATTTCAAAGTACTTCTGTGAGAGAGGGGTATCGAGGCCAGCTTTTTGATTTATTTTTTTATTGATAACATTGTTATACTTTACTAATGTAATAAATACTTACTAAATAAACATTTTTTTACATGTTGTATGTATATATAACTCTCCATTATCATGTTTAATGGTTCAAAGGTGAAAACATAAAGAAAATCTGTTTCTGTATACCCATTTTTTTATTTCGTTTTCGTAGTATCCAATGTATTAGTCAACTCAAGAGAGGTGTAGGTAAGGTTTATAGGCCAATTTGTACGTTTTTATTTCATCTATAAAGCGATTTATAGCGTCTCCTATTCAAATGGGCATCTGTATTGCACAATTGCGTAAGAAATTGGTAACGATTTTAAATGATACATCTATTAGCCATTTTATAAAAAAAAAAGTAATCACGGAGCGTATACATAATTTTTCTAGGCGGTAATTATAATTGTAGCGACACTGTGTTCGGCACACGACGACACGGTGTTTTATTTATGTTCGATTTGTAGTTTTTCAGAATATTTTTTATTTCAATATAGAGCTTTTTGTGCGTCATGTGCTCGGCGGTTTCCAGTTATCTCCCGATCTCCCACTAGGTAATTCTATTTGATATATTTATGTGTTTAACAAATATAATAAGTAGACAACGTACAACGTACAATTATAACAAAGTAAAAAATCTTATCGTGGACAAAGACGTGAGATTGATTTCGTATCCGGCAAAATTCTTACCGTGGATAAGAGGCCTTAGGCCTAAGGCCAAGACGGTATCATCTTTGTCCACTAAAAGCGATAATTAATCTCACGTCTTTGTCCACAATAAGATTTATGCCGGATGTAGCTACGACGCAGGGAAAATGTCCACATTGTCGTAGGTGATTTGATGTAGTGAGTCGGCCACCATTCGTACGCGCGTCCGTCGTCGTGGACACGCCCCGGTAGATTGTCGTCTATGACCGCGTGACATCCGTGACGGAGCTAGATCCGTCAGTGCGGCGACTATAAGAATTATGTTACGTGGTGCCGTTGTGTGGACAAAGGTACATATAAACTAGTACACCGCCGTTGTTCTTACGTAGTCCCGATGATTTCGCCGAATCTAAACACGTCACCGTGGACATGAGGCCTTAGAGTCGTATTTTTCTTCTTACCAAATTCTGTTAATTCTCATTTACCCATCTCCACTCTAACTTGGTAGACACGATTTTCTTCGCCGTGTTACTTGTAACAAATGAGTATCAAAATGCCGAGACAAAACTGTATTAAGTGTATGTGTTAGACGAGGGAGGGTGGGGAGAGGAGGGGGGAATAAATGGCGGGGGTGGATTAGGGTTGAACATTGAAGAAATGTTGTGAATAAATTAAGTATTTGAAACAAATTATATCCTCTTTTCGCAGATTTGTTTGGTGAACAATGTCTAGTATAATAATTGAACAATAATTGTCTAGTATTTAAACCAGCAACAAAGAGTAGTACTAAATGAGCAACAAAGAGTACTAAATGAGCAACAAAGAGTACTACATGAGCAATTAAAAGTACTAAATGAGCAACAAAGAGTACTAAATGAGCAATAAATAGTACTAAATGAGCAACAAAGGGTACTAAATGAGCAACAAAGAGCACTAAATGAGCAACAAAGAGTACTACATAAGCAACAAAGAGCACTAAATGATCAACAAAGAGTACTAAATGAGCAACAAGTCGTAATCAACAAAACAACCTATTGATGTCCCTGGTTCCGTGGAATATGGGGCGACACCTAGTGTGGGACGCAAATTGTGTAGACACGCTGGCACCTTCCCATCTCCAGTGAACTATGGAAAAAGCTGGTGCTGCCGCTGAAGTGGCTGAAAATCGTAAGATCTATAAATACAGGGACATCGGCACCAACTACATTTTTATTCCATTTGGTGTCGAAATCCGTAAGACCCGCTGTTCTAGTAAATACAGCGCTTGAAATGGCAACATAGCAATGATTGAAAAAAAATAGTTGAGGATAATTTTCTTTCGGGTTCGTTGTTATTATAAAATATATAGGTAAAATCAATCAACACGGCCAACTTCTTACAAGTTAGAGATATTTTGTAATACTTAAATAACGATGGCAGGCCTTTGGAATAGAACTTGTTGTCTATGTAGACTGGCTGTTGAAAGCATAGGAACCGAGAAGAGTGGAGGAATGGAAGAAACCTTTCCTCAGCAGTGAGGTAACACAGTAAAATACAGCAAATAAAACGACAATGTAATCATGTATGCAGATTTAGAACAAACAGTATGTTAATGAGGCAAACCGTCAAACATTCTTTGTCATTGTCATTTTCTTCAAGCTAGCAACCCTACAGCGCCCTTAGCTTCACGAAATCTCAGGGGGCGAACATGTCAATCAAAATATCCCATAATGGGGTGCATGGTTCCGCTTAGGATATTAGATAAATACGCCCCTGGCAGCTCCCCTGTGCGTCGGGATAATGATAATTCTCGGAGGGACGCCTCGCCGGTTAACAGTTTTGTAGGAAATGATAAAACGATGGGACGATGGATATAGTTGTATATTCTTGTATTAATGTCGTAGGGCTGGACGCAAATACCTCATACACCTTTTAATTGTACCTTATTTCTCTCTAAAGCGATAAAGGTTACAATGGGATACAATTGTGCATCACCAGTCCAAACGCCAATTTTTTTTCTTTGCGTCACTCGTCTCAATTTAGCGTAATCTACGAAGATTTAATTATTATTCTAAGGCAGATTGGTATCCAATTGATTTTAGGTCTAATTATTATTATTATAAATGAGAAAATTTTTACGAGTATGTTACTCAATCACGTCGAAATAGATGAACCTAGATACAACTATGTTCTGAAGAGCTATTCAATTTTATGCCAACTTCGGGTTTTTACAACTGCCAGCTGTGGTTTTCCTACTATATTACGAAACGGGGCTCTACAAGAGAACTGTGTACAGGATTGCTGTCGGTCGGCAGCGCATCCGCATGCCTCCTGGCGTTGCAGGTGTCCATGGCGATGGTAACCACTTACCTTCATGTGGCCCGCCCGCCCGTACGCCAGTCTATTCTATATACAAAAAAAGTTTACTTTTGATAACATTAAATTTGTGTTAATTTCGTCTTGTATTTCCTGACAAGAAATAATATTCCTTCCACTCATTGTTTTTCTCTATAATGTGCTATAGCTGGAGAGAGTTGTGCTGTTCAATTTCTAAAATCCAAAAATAATGAATCTTATTATAAACGATACACATTGGTATCGTATATTTCACAATACATTTCAGTTATTTATTTCTCTGGCTTTTTCCATTCGTCTTCACATATATATAAATGCAACCAGCCCTTTTAGTATTATACCACTGTTGGACGTGGGCTTCTTCATGCACATGTTCATGTGAATGTATAGACTTACAATAAGCGGATTGACGAGTCCACTCTTTAGAGGTTCTCGGGGCTCGTGGTAGCCTCTTTGTTGTCTGGACAACCCCTGGACAACCTGGACACATGTGTCGCGTGACTTTAGAATACTAAAGTCACACGACACCACACGGCACATATCGTTAGTATGGAGAAATCTTTTCTACACTCTAAAGAAAGTCGTGACGAGAGGCTTACATAGAATTGTAGTGCTCGAGATAAGACGGAACTCTTGACTACATTCGTGATACACAGTCCTCACGGGTAATCTCTCGTTCAAAACGTTGAGTGTTGCCTCAGTTAGTGATTTGAATTATTGTATGTTTGATTAACTTCTTTACATGAAAGACTCGTGTTGGAATTGCATTCCTTCAAGTGGGATCTCGTGCTTTTTTACTAGTTGGGCATTCTGCACAAAAATGCGGTTATGGTCAGATTCCGTAACATGCATAGCGCAATCACAATCGTCCAGAAGCTTGCATTTTTATTGATTTTTGTTAATATAAAAATAAACCTATTGACTTTAAACGGCGTCTTGCATGATTTAAGTTTCTAGCTTGATTTTTACCATTTTTTTTAAATTTTTTTGGTTGTCATCAAAATACACTTGTGCCTTATTTTCTAAGGACTGGCCGGGTTAGAACTCACAATCTTACAAATGAAAATCAAGAGTTGTTACCCCTAGACTATCACCGTAAAGAGCACATTTCAAACTAAAAAGATGTAGTTTAACGCACCCCAAAATAGGAACAATTGTGAATAGGAGGGATTCTAAGAATTCTCACTACCCTCACCTAGTGATCGATGGGAGCTTTTAAGATAATTACTGTCGAAAAAACACCCTTTGTAATCCACACCCGCATTCAAATTTACACCTTAACTTTAACGATTTGAATCTAATTTAGAAAAGCGAAATTGTCGAGTTATGTCGTTTTACTACGGTATTGTGGAAAAATCCCCTACCGAATTCGGAAATTATCATCACAGACACTGTACGCTGTCGTTTATTTCCGACTTTTTGTCGTAATGTGATTTAGATAAGAAGCGATCGACTTGGACGTACTAAATTACCAAGTTACGTCTCGTATCACTAGTTTAGACGATATTCAAGTTTATATATAACGTTATGTGAGCAAAGTAATATGTCGATATAGTCATTCATAAGTTTTTTTTCAGATTTTTGTTAAAAAATTCTAATTTCTAATTACATATTTACTTTAATGATGCTCTCTTAATATACAGTGTAAACTCTATATAGCGACACTGAAGGAACTGCGCATTTTATGGCGTTATTGAGAGTCGTTAAATGGAGAGAAGAAAAATCAATATTATTTTACTATTATAATATTATTTACTAATAAAGTATATATAACATTTACAAACAACAAACATTAATAGTGATACAAATAACAATGCTTATTGCGTATAGTCTGTTATCTTCGTCTGACGTTTTTTGTGCGAGCGCGAGTTTTTTTGTGTTTTGGTTAGAGAGACTGAATCCAAAGCGTCTTCCAACATCACTTATCTTTTCTCCCACCTCTATTGCGCGTATTAATAAAACCTTTTCGTTAACACACAAAGATTATCTCTTACTCGCCATGTTCACAGTTTGAAAGTTTGTGAGCAACTAAGAATATGGTAATGTACAGATAATGCATAACAACCTAACGACAGTCTAGTAGCCGAGGTAAACACGTGCAAGGTAATCACAACAAACAAAAGAACGGATTTCTTAGAATCTTCGATACGTATGATGCCGACAGTCGAGGTAAATACGGGCTAGACAATAAAGCAACAAATAAAAGAACGTACACAGCTGCAGTTCTTATTTCGGAAACTTAGAAAGTACTGTTTATTGTTTAATAATGACGTATTGTTGTTGTTATTTAGAGTGGGTGTGATGCTACATAGAGTGTATCATTGTATGGACAACAAGGTAAACCAACCATAGTCAAGTAATTTCGACGTTTTAGGGAGTTTGTCATTAAATCGAGTGGTGTTAAATGGAGTTTACACTGTATTTATTCTATGGAAACAAAGTAATTACATTTCATTACATATTACAGTTTCATTTAAAAAATACAATAATCGTTTATTGTACAAAATGCTCAATGTACCGGATTATACTTCTATATTGAGCATTACGCAAAAAGAATGATGGCCACTGACCACCAATACAATTGTAATGTCAAATAAATATCGGGAATTTTGAAAAAAGAATGCCCGCTTAAAAATATATTGGTGTTAGGTTGGCACTGTTGTAGCTAATTATCATCTAAATTTAAAGACGCAATCTATCAATTGTTTGAAACTTTTCATATTTCTTAGACGACCTCGAGTGTACTTTGCGAATTTTGCAATGGATTAAAATATCAAACAAAGTGTTTGTCTCCAATTTTGTGTTGCCAACAATATTTCTTTTGCGGAGTCATTGGAAATGTTAGAGAAGGCCTACGATGAGTCGACTTTATCAAAAACAAAAGCATATGAGTGGTACAAAGCATTCAAAAAGGCCGAGAAGTGGTTGAAGGCTTGCCTCGTTCTGGTCGACTTTCAACGTCTTCAACTGAAACAAATATCAACAAGGTGAAGGACATGGTGATGGCAAATCGTCGCGCTAGCTTAAGAGAGATAGCTCAGGAAGTTAATATGTGTCACGAACCCGTTCGTTCCATTTTGGTTGATGTTTTAAGTATGAAAGGCGTAGCAGCACGGCTTGTTCCGAAAGAACTGAATTTTCTTCAAAAAGATACCCGCCAACAGGTTGCTACAGACATGCTTGAACGAGCCAATGCGGATCGAGCGGATCGAAATCGAATAACGGGTGACGAAACGTGGGTATATGAGTTTGACATGCAAACTAACCAACAAGCTTCGGAATGGCGCTTCGATAGCGAACCGAAAAAACCACGTCAAAGCCACTCAGAAATGAAAGTCATCTTGACTGTTTTCTTTGATTATCATGGTGTTGTCCACTCAGAATTCCTTCTGCAGGGTCTAACAGTCACTAAATATTATTATCTGGGCGTCACGAGGCGATTACAAGAGAATATTTATCGGAAAAGACCAGATTTGTCTCACATCTCAATCATCATAGGGGAAATTTTAACCAAAAATTCAACGAATGTCATCGATCAAGCACCACATTCGCCAGATATGGCCCGATGTGACTTTTTCTTATTCCCCAGACTCAAATTACCACTTCGTCGCAGACGCTTTGAGTTCGTTGTAATAAAACAAAATTCGATAAAAGAGCTAAAAGCCATACTGGGAACCCGCCTATAAAACGTCACTTCGCTGGATGGCAAGGCTGATGCGTTGCGCGAAATGACCGCTCCTAGATTCACGAGTATTGTCGCTCGGGAGGCGTTTAGAAAAGATCTTTGAACAAATTGACCCCACCGACCTACGGTTTAGACACCGAAAGAAATACAAATGTATTCGGGCCCGATATCCCGATATTTGACTGTCTTGGTCTTCCTTGCTTCATCTGACACTGCCTCAGTTTTTCATACAAGTTCCGTGGAGTATCGAGAGTCAGCGTATCAACGGACGCTGCGTTCCACACAACAGGACAACCTATCTTCCACGGCAGCTAAATCAAATTCACGAACTTATACTTTTAATTGAAACGTTCTCTAACATTTGATGCATAATATCTCGGAATGTATAACATAGAGATAGGAGCATAGAAGTAGCTTTTATGTAATATGTTCACTATATAGATACATACGAGTATATTGATTCAGTCAGGCGTTTTGTGAGGTTTCATTTTAATATCAGATCCACTATGCAACATAAGTTGTATAGGATGTTGTATATGTTATTATGTATACGTATATGTTGTACACGTAATACATGAAAATACATTAAACTGAAGGGAGATTACTTGGGAGAGCGCGAGACCACTGGTGACCGCCGACAAAGCTACTACTATGAAAGATTGTCATAAATGAAATAGCGTGTCGTCGTGTGTGGAACACTGTATCACTACAAAGTTAAATACAGGGTGTGTCTTAAAACTTCCCCTAAGCTTGAAACCATGAGTTCCGCGTAATTTTGGTTTAATTGACTAACCTATATGTTACGTATTTTCTTTTTTGTAAAAGTTATAATGTTTTGAAATTTGTATTTCAAATCAAGTCATTTATTTTGCAAAGGTAACAACATAGGATGTAAAACAATACAAGTACTTCCCTTGTGTCATGCCTTAACAGACGTGCAAAATTTAATTTGTGGCTAATAAAAAACTTAGCAACTATTTTTCAATTATATTCAGCAAGGAATGATGGAAAAGCTACGATATGGTGTCTTCGAGAACGCTATGAATAAGATTTTGCAAGGTCGGCGGCGCACCCGCATACCCCCTGGTGTTGCAGGTGTCCATGAGCGGCGGTAACACTTACCATCACGTGGGGCCGCTTGCTCGTCCGCCCACTTCCATATAAAAAGAAAAATACATATATTATATTGTTTACTATTATGGTTAAAGTGTCTGAAACCAACACATTTGTAATATATGTACCTGGTTGTGATTGCATTGTGTGATTATTATTTACACCAAATTTCAAGTTAATAGGACCATTAAATACTTTTTACCCGACTGCGGCACGCAATCGCGCAGGGACTAAATTACAAAATAAATAAATCTGGTCCCAATTGCTTTAAGTGCGATACTAATTGCCAAACAGTTAGTATATGCAGGAAATATGCAAACTTACTTGTGTTGCAAACTAACTTTGTTTATTTCAATATGTATGTATGTGTTCATATAAGAGTTGAATGCAGGCGTGTTTTCTTGTTTTTCAAATAGTTAATTTCCATACAAATTTTGACCCTCCATTGAACGAAGTTGCAGGCACAGCTAATTATGATCCTAAGATAACAAGTACCATAAGAAAACCATCCACTGATTCCTTTTTCCCATCTTTTCAGGTACAGCATCAACCAGGCGTCCAGAACCTTACTATGGCCGTCTAATTGGTCGTCTATCAAACTACGCACACGGCATCCGCGGGACCGTCTACGCGGTAGATGAGGGCACGGTCTTTATACGAGGGTTCGCGTATGATGGAACAGGTCCCGATGCGTACTTCTGGGCGGGAGTCACGCCGCAACCGTCTCCTGAAGGCACGCTGGTGCCGTACCCTGAAGATTATACTACTAGGTAAGGAGACGTTTGACGTTTTTTGTGTTGCACGGGTTTAACGACAGATTAAGTTGCTATTGCCCGCTGAGCAAAAGTTGTAAACCGCCAAAAGTTTTATTCAAAGGCAAATGTTTTGACTTAGGTAGTTTAGGTAATAAAATTGTGAACACAGAATATGACCACACAAAAAAAATAGTGTTACACAAATGGCATTGTACCATTATTGTAACCATTTTAGTCGGCTTAGTGCTTTTGAATCAATAATCGCATGACCACCGACAATGGAATGATACATCAGCCATTGTCCTGGCGTCGGCTTCTATTGTTGGAACACGACGTATCATTATGATATTTATATATGCTATATGTTATAATAATATATGCCATCACTTGTGAAATAAAATTTCTATTTATCTATGTAAAGTTTTGTTGTTCTATCTAAAGGTTCGTAGCGCTCATTAGAGTCATTAGTCAGTACAGGGCAATGACAGGGTCCCGGCGCGGCGGGCGCAGCGCTGGAGACGCACATACAATGCAACTGCGTAAAAAAGATACTAGAAATGAACAATAAATTATAAAAAAATAACCAATTATAAAACCTGGTAGAATCGACACTACTCTGTGTTACATAGTGAATGGCAACTTGAGCTTTTAAAGAATTTATTTATTAATATACTAAGAACTAAGACATTAATTTAATATAAGAATACATGTCTTGACCGATGCTAGGTCTAAAACGAAGTGTCGAATATCTGGGCTGCTGGCAGGAGCTGCGTCATTGCAAACAGTGCTGCTATTGTTCTGATTATCGAGAACTATGTTTATGCATTAATCTTAGGTTTATGTACCATAAACAAGCAAAGCACGCGGTGTGATGAATTCTTTAACTATGTAATGTGTGAATGGAAAGCAGTATATTTACTAAGTACATGATTAAACAAGAATTATTATTTACTAATGAATTTACTTATCCCTATTAGATATAGGGATCAGAGGGCGATATGTAACATCTGGATATTGATCAACCCATTTTCAACTTTTGCTTTATTTCATTGACACATTGTATAAGTTTCATACAAATTTCAAAACGTTTTCTAAATGGAAATGTCTTCATTCACCAATCATCTTTTATCTTTGTGTTGGAAATTTTAAAAATATTACTAACCGAGGACAATTATGGAAATCGTAGGCGGAAACCGGCGCCCCTCATCGAAAGCGCCTCATTATGACCGCTCCCACGGCAAAAGGACGACCCAGAGGGGCAACTTTGAATAAATTCCGAAATACTCATCACGCACACAGAGCCATGTTTATGAAAACCATAGAAATTTATCTATATATGCATCGATCGACCAAAATACACAGATGTAGCATAACGACGCTTAAAGTAAGGCATTTGCAAGGCGCGGCGGTCAAATTTACCTCCTGTCAATTCAATCTGTCATTTGGCGGCATAAACTACCGGCGAAATTATATTTTTACAATGACTGCAATATTTTTTCGGTGTTGTCAATGTAAAAAATACAGAGATAATTGACAAGAAATAGTTCTTCTATATAAACTTAAATAATATTAATAACGTAATATTTCGCGGTAAATGTGTTTATGTAATTGATTGTATTTAATTAAATAAAGTGAAGACGTTCTCTGGACTGGACATTGACGAGTTGCTACGAAGAAAACTCGATACTGGCACCATGTATTAATTGCGCTATTGCAATATAAAAAAAAAGTATCTTACGAGGAGTTTCTGCCGATATTTGGATAGGCCACGACAACGATCACTACCATATATCGGCCCGAACGAGACAATGATCGAAATATAGATGTTGATCTGGGAAACTTGGTAATTAAACGTCAAATGTCAAATAATAAATAATCGATAACAATGATAAATAAATTGTTAATTGATAATCGATAACAATGTCAAATAACAGTAATCGATAACAATGATCTCACCTTTTAAATAATCGGAGATACCCTAGTACTGCGTACGAAGGAATGTCATAGTAGGGTTTGTTCGAACTTCGAAAGTAGACCCCCTGATTCCTCTCTATACTGTTCCATTCCTCTCATCGCATATTTTATGTTTATCTAATTACTCTCCAATTTGTTTATTTCCATTCCCATTTTTGTAATGGCATCTCAAATTGCAAGGGAGGATCCCCATTCAGACGTTTATAAAATCTAATTAATTTACATAGGACAGTGGAAAGTGAGAAAACGGTGTTACTTAGAGATTTGAAAAGTTGACCTATATATAAATGTGTCGACGATTTTACTTGCAACTATTGAACAGATAATATGGCCCTTACAACGTTTTTTTTTAATATTAGTGAAGGTACAGTGGTGGACTTTCGTTTGTATTAGGTCCTTATCTATGAAATTGCTATTTGCTCATACTGGCCACTTTGAACTTTGTTATCATGCGTTTAGATTGGAATTCCAAATTCAAATCAATTTCAATTTAAAACTATGACATTCTTTTTCTAAATCAGTTATTCATTTCCGTTTTTTCCGTCAAACGAGTTTTTACTTAGATATCGTTGTGTTTGCGACTATGGAAAAGTTAAAACTTCACATTATTTTCCAATACGAGTTCCGTCAACGATGTGTTCTGGAAATTTCGACCTCAAGTGCAAGCCTCGTGGACGACTGAAGGCTAAAGTCGAAAATGACGAATTGAGAGAAATAGTTGAAGCGGATTCATTCCAAACCACGTCGGAGAAAAAAATCTGATTAAAATCGTTACAAACGTAAGAAAAACAACTCGCTCACAGAACACTATCTTATCCTATTCCCCCAATGTACGTTCCTGTTTCGGTAGAGAGTAAAATATGTCAGAGCACATTTTTATCCCGTCCTATTTTCCAAATGAAAGCAACACATCCTGGGCGTACCAATATTTGGACTGATATCGGCATGTATCGTGGATATCCATGAGCAACAGTATCCTTTTACCACCAGATGGACTGTATGCTCATCTGCCGCTTTCTTCTTTCATTTTCTTCAGAACGTGTCTTTTTAATAAAAACAACTGGTTCCTTTGAAACGGTTTTTTCCAATAAATATTTATCTGGCCTTATTTCTGTCGTTATTATAAAGGGATTTGTAGTTCCAGCGAATTCGTTTGTAGATAACAATCAGTGATAGAAGTTAGTGGAATCCAAGTAATTTATCGTTCATTTCTTTGAAGCATTTTATGTAATACAAAGAATTACGTTCGACACCTAGCTTTTCCAATAATATAAGATTTTCTTACAATTCAAACTTGTTTTTTTTTATGTATAAAAGAGAAGATGAAGATATAAGGGCTATATGCTTGTACCCCATAGCAACAAGTTCAAAATGTATATGGGACCAGTCAATAGTCAATATGTTATTTGCTTATAAATGTGGATACGTGATCATGTATCAACATTTGCCATGCTTGACTATATCATGTATCAACACAAGGAGGTTTCGGACCGTAATTCACCACGCGGGCCCAGTCCGGATTAATTATTCCATGTCCATGTCCACGTCAAAGTAGAATTCTAATGCACGATCTACATTTAGTGTAGTAAGAAAGCGGTTGCGCACTGAGGCAATGCTTATAAACACAATAAATTTAACCTTAATCCTCTAAACTCAAGTTTTTAACCTCAAGTTAAGGACGAAGGTGGCAGACGACCATAACATACAACGCATAACGCCCCCATATGTCCATACGACCATAACGCAGACGACCATAACGCCCCCGAATGCGCTGTCTACTATTGGAGATATAGGAATGGATTTGGAGAAAGGGTTTGGCAAATGGGGAGGGATAGGATGGGAATGGGCTCTGGCACATCTCACTCACTACCGAAACACGTACGTACATTGGGGAAATAAGATAAAGTGGGAAATGCAGTACATTTCAAGGTGGTCTTCTGTGAGAGAGGGGTAACGTGGCCAGTCGAGCGCGCCCAGCGGCTGATTGTAAGATTGTAGCGTGCAATCTCCTCCTCAAGAAACTCTATCTACTCTACTAATAGCGATAACACCGCTTTTAGTGCATTTCATATGTTACAATGTCTTGTTTTGTTTTAGTGTGCAATGAAGAGTTTTATTTATCCCTCTACTCAACCCCTCTCCTATGTTTGAGTTAATGTTTTTCTTTTCTCTTGTTTTCAGGGACCCTCCAATACTAAGAGCTCACAGCAACTCAGACATCCTCCTCAGATTGCCTGGAGGCAAACGGCTCCGGGACATCAAGTGGCTCAGTGTTTGGTGTCGTAGATTCACTGTAGGTGTTCCATTGATTTAAAATTTCTATACCTAAGCTTTCGTGTCGTTATGCATTTTTCAGAAATGTGACAATTGTTTTTTTTTTTTTGCACATCAGTCATGAGGCTACAGATTTTATTGCTCTAATACCTATATAAGTTGGCCGTGTGGTGCGGTAAAAGGCGACTACAGGATAACAAAGCCGCTAGCTAGAACTACACAATCTCTAAAAGAGTGGACTCACCAGCCTATTTGTCCAGTGAGGGGTTTTATGGCACGCCTTTTGCATAAGACAGTGTGCACTGGAGAGGCCCATGTCCAGTAGTGGATAATAAAAGAGCTGGTGAGAGTAGCAGTGAATGGCTTACCTTAATTTATTTTTACGCTTTTGACATTTCAAAATTATGTTCCGCGTCGCACAGAAAAGAGGATTATTTCGTTAGGATTATTTGACATATTTCGTTTTAAAACACAACGTAATTGTTCTAGCCGATGGTCGCGGGAGGGGGTTGTTTTGTGGTCAATTGAATCTATTACTACCATGGGAATATACAATTTTATCTTTTATAAAATTATATCTATTTTGGTAGTATGTACTTTTCTTTTATTTCATATTTTAATAAAACAATGTCCTAACATTTAGGATCAGTTTTATCAATTTAATAAAATTTCTAATGAAAATCCCTTTTAGGTATGTTTTTATTTACTAATTTACTTTTTATTTATTAATCGCATAACATGGATACGTTACAGATGCTAGTAAAATAAAAATGTCACGCGATCTATACTTAATTACAACCCAAGTTGTCCAAAATGTAAACATACTAGGCGGCCACGGCTTTAAATTGAATAGTGAGGATAATAGTATCCATATAAGTACAATTAGATTCATCGAGAGTGCGAGTTTGTCGTAAATTAAAAGTTAATTGAGATATTTCATTGACATGGTTTTGTTTTCGGCAAATTGGGTGGGAACGATCTATGTATATGTTATTAAATACATTTCTGTGTCATGCAATTCAAAATAATTTTAATTATTTCAATTCATATTAATACGATTATAGTTATTTTAATTATTTTTACTAATTACACATTTAGACAAATCATTATACGTAGACATATAATGATTTGTCTCACAGTACCTAATATTATATTATTATTTCTTATAATATTTAACAAGTACAAAATTAGATTATTATACATATTATTTATTAATAAGAATAACAATAAAAAACTGCAACATAAATTATAAGTAACTGTCTCTGACAGCTGAACTTAATATCGATTATATTGTGGCGCGCATGCGCCAATTTCCCGCCAAAATGTGACGTTCACCGCCGTTTACTACGCTCAGAAAAGATTTCACACTAAAAGGATTTTACACTAAGATGCTGTCCTTCACCATTATAATATTCTGACATATAATTGAATATTTTATATAGTGTCTTCTTAAAGCCTCATTTTGAACTTATTTGGGTCTTCTCACTATGCTAAAACTAGTTTTCAATCTTAAATCAAATTCCTCATCAAATTACTTTGAAGAATCAACTGCTACTAAGAATTATTAGGCTACTAAGTAATGAATATATAGTCGAATCCAATCCAATTTGTCCAAAATGTAAATAAGAGGTAACTGATACGGCCTTATATGAAATAGTGGGGTGATCATTGCCTCCTTTTTATTTTTTTATGTACGAAAGCGGCAGACGAGCGTACAGTCCACCTAATAGTAAGTGGACGCTATCGCTCATAGACATCCGCGATACAGGCCAACATTAGTCCAAAATGACAAACGTTGGCACTCCCCCGGATGCGCTGCCTACCTTTGGAATGGATTTGGAGAAAGGTTTGGGAAAATGGGGAGGGATTGGATGGGAATGAGCTCTGGCACACTTCACTCACTACTGAAACACGTACGTGCATTGGGGATAAGATAAACTACATTAATAAGTACATGCAGTACATTTGAAGGTAGATTAAACAGATGTGAAGAAATATACGAGTAGTTAAAAGGTACTCCTTGACAGAAGTGAGAGAGGGGTAACGTGGCCAGTCTAGCTCGCCCAGCGGCTGCTGGATTGCAGCGTGCACTATCCCCCTCAAAAAAATATATCCGTATCCATAATTTGATTCGTCGACAGTACAAGTTTGCCCTGCATTTAAAGCAAAATGTTCAGATATTTCAATGATTTGCCTTTATTTTCGGCAAATTTGCATTGGAACGAATTATATGACAGAGTGTCATACATCATTAATGGCAACAATGTTTAATAAAATAATGTTTTGCTTTTAAATAAATATTAAACTTAAAATATTAGAGAGCTGTGAATAGGATTTCGCAAGGTCGGCGGCGCGCCCGCATACCCCCTGGTGTTGCAGGTGTCCAACGGCGGCGGTAACACTTACCATCACGTGGGACCGCTTGTTCGTCCGCCCACTAATCTATAAAAAAACTAAAATAAAACGATTACATCTTGTTGTCCATATTTCAACCAGATTATATAAGATGTACCAACATATATATATATATATTGTAATATAAGACTAATTTTATTAGTGCTTATGTACAAAAGAAAAATATTTTACTCATATTAAAAATTTGACTGTATCAAAAATATGTTTAATTACTTTTCTTAGAGATACACACATTTAAGCTGATATTGATTTTTTAGGTAAACTTTGGCGACGTATTCATACCGTCTGGCCTGGATCCCCCTCGGCCGCGTGTGCTACCGGAATTCAAACGACTCGCTCACGGGCTTCGATCAGGGAACATTAGCGTTTTGGATGCTAAAACCTTTTACATTCCAAACCTGCATTATGATGGTGCAGGACCTGATGCGTATTTCTGGGTCGGAAACGGTACAGAACCTAACCCTTTTGGAACTAAAGTGAGCACTATTTATTAATTTCTAGTTTAAATATTATTTGTTTATCTCGATGACTTTCTATTTTTTTAGTGTAAAATATCTAGAAATTGATTGAAAGTAAATTATAATAATAGATAACTTAACTATATCTTACACGGTTTCTATGTTTTGGCATTTTCTGTCAATTTCAATTGTGTTACTCAGCACGTGCCACTGAAATTACGCAAATAAATTATGTTGGAAACAAATCAAAAGTTACAAATATGTAAAAAAAAAATAGTTCTATCTGAAACGTTCGTAGCGCTCATTACGCAGTACGGGATAGTGACCCAGGTGCGGCGTGGCCGACGTGCGTATAACAAAAGATGTACTAGAAATAAACAATAAGTAATGAAGAAAATAACCTATTGTAAAAATTGGCAGAATCGATTCTATTCTTCATACTGAAAATCCTGTTTGCTTTATCTCAGTGGCACGTTGTGTAGGAACAGAACAGTGCACGCAGTACCCGCACGGTGTTTTACGTTGTCAGCAATGTGCGATACTACACGCCTACCAGATGCATACTTTCAATTAATCCTTGTAATCATTTAATAAAATAATATGGAGGACAATGAAAGATTTTTATCTCACCTTCTGAAGCCACATCTTATACTCGTACTTTAAATTATAACCTCCACACGTTGTGTAAGTGCTTACGTAAGTGTTGGCTGATGTTGAAAGGTTTCGCGGATGTCGGTGGTCGACAGTATTCCTCTTGGACTGTCTTACCTATCTACTGTTTGCTCATCAGCCACCTTTTTTCTATAAAAAAATTTCAGGTTCCGAACGAGATGGGATCGCTGCATCCACTTCGTGGGTATCAAGGTGAAGACATAGAGATTCAGTTGCCCGGAAAGCTGACCGCCTACGATATAGACTGGCTAGCTGTGTGGTGTGTCGAGTACAGACATAACTTTGGACATGTTTACATACCGAGGGATTTAGATGTCCCACCGGCATTGGGACAAACGAAGATTACTGTAAGTTTGCAAGCAGATGAAGTGGAAGGTATTCCAATGTTTGTCTTCGTTTAAACAGGGTTTGATAGTAAAATTTTATTAGACTATTTATTAAATAGTTGTCGTAATTGGCAATTTTATGAATAAATTGTGTCCAAAACGTTGACGGTGAACAACACATAATATCAATGGTTGAACAAGAACACTGTAAGAATATTATCATTAGCAAAGGTTCTAAAAATAATGTCTTCCAAATCAACCTTAGAATAATTCAGAGAAGAATTCCAAGTTTAAGACGCATACCAAGTCGTTTATTTATAACGGCCACCCGTTGCTGTGGCCTGCCCAACAGATGGCGCTTACCCCGTTTTTCCTGTTTTTGGGTAAAAATCATGAAAAAATCCTGTGATAAGTATATAAAAACACGCGCGTATTCGAATGCAACGTTGTGTCAAACTTTCAAAGCAATCGGTGAAGAACTTTCGGAGATTTAAGATTTTGAACAAACGAACGTTTACATTTTCATTTATTTAGTTTTAAAAGGCTACATTGAAAAAAACTGTCAAATTTGTTGAATTAACTACAGAAATACCTACCTACATGTAATATCTGTTTCATGCGATGACATGACAATGTCTGTAACATCATTACCATTGAATTTTGACTAATATTTTATTTCAATTTACAAATTTAATTATAATTTTAATTTTAGAAGTAACTTTTTATAAATTATGCTGATGACCAAAACGAAAAATACATTGACAATAGATTTGAGGGGGAGAGTGCAAGCTGCAATCCAACAGCTGCTGGGTACACTCGACTGGCCACGTTACCCCTCTCTCACAGAAGACTACCTTGAAATGTACTTCATTTCCCACTTTATCTTATTTCCCTAATGTAAGTACGTGTTTCGGTAGTGAGTGAGATGTGCCAGAACCCATTCCCATTCAATCCCTCCCCATTTTCCCAACCCTTTCTCCAAATCCATTCCTATATCTCCAAAGGTGGGCAGCGCATCCGGTGGCGTGCCAACGTTTGTCATTCTGGACTAATGTTGGCATGTATCGGGGATATCTACGGGCGACAGTATCCACTTACCATCAGGTGGACTGTATGCTCGTCTTCATACATAAAAATAAAAATTGAAAATAATTAGCTAGTTACAGTGGGTAATTGATGTGATGCCCGCAGTAATAGGTACAAGTCTGTCAAATATAGTTATCGTATGTTGACGTATATTGACGGTGATAATTATGCTAACGTATTTGTGTGTATATTCCGTTTTATGTGTGAATCTATTAATTCTATTGACTTCTCTTCTAGCTTACAGGGAATAATCATTGCATTTCTAATTTTCAGGAATCATTTACTAACCATATCATTATATTTACCATGTTCTTATCATTCGCTTACAGAGGAGAAGGAAAAAGCCATCATCAATTCGTCCATCCGCTACTCGATCACAAAAGCTAATAATTAAACAACCTCATCGTTCATCTCGTTTTTCGTTTGATTGGTTCCATGATTTTTAATTTGTTAATTAATTTAATGTTTTATCTTGAAGGCAAGTTTTTATTAATTTAATTAAATCATTGTTATTTCACTAATCAGTGTGTTATATTCTTCTCTGCTTACCTTGGGATATGGAACTGCTTACCTCGGAACTTTTTATTTTCTTTATAGCCTGCTTGGTGGTATAATCCCGTAAGTATAAACATGTTTAATAATATCAGATATGAACTAAAAGTATCTAGTTTTCATCTTTAGAAAATCCTAAACGTGAGTACAAATTAGAGCATTCCTTTAGAAGGGAACATCAAACATCGTCATGTCCAATTGAAATAATATTAGCCAATCGGGCATTCGATTACACGTATCTTATATATATATAAAAATGGATGTTGGTATATCTGTCTGAGATTAATAGACTTCGATATCGTTTGACCGATTACCATGAAGGTTGGCACATATATGTATTTTTTCATGAAGAAGGTTTTTATGCTATCTACTTTGTTGTATCTCGCCACTAGATGGCGCATCAACTTTTGTAACATCAACTTCTATACCGTTCAATCGATCGCAAAAAGCATATCGACGGCAAAACAGAATAATTTGTGATTTTATATACAGAGGTAAATAAATATACACAGACAGGACAACGTCTACGGGGTTTTGCTAGTATATTATAAATTCCTTTTGCAGCTCCTTATCAACATATTCAATAAATGGCTGAGTGGTGTCAATTGCAGACAACGTTGTTGAACAAACCTGTTCCTTCAGTTAGACTCAAAGCAACCAATGTGAACGTTTAAATCACTATAATAACTCTTTACGAATGCAAACATATTTGTAATTTCCCGTCGGAATTCTATAATGGAATGTTAACCTTAACGTTAACCAAAGTCATAAGCTATACCTAACTATGATAAGGTTTATTAAAGGTCATTGTCACTTGATGCGTGTTCAGATAGGAAAACAATCTAAAAATGGTCGCTTTGGGTTCTGTATCGTTCGTAGAGTAGTATACTGCAATTATTTTTTTCAATAAATATTTCATGTACATACACGACTCTTACGATTTTATTATGTGTATTCGTACATTATATGACATGGGGTTCTTCAAGAAAGCTGTGAATGGAATTTTGCAAGGTAGGTGGTGCGCCCGCATATCCATATGGTGTTTGCAGGTGTCCATGGGCGGCGGTAACACGTTTTGAGGTGTTAATGCTCGATGTTCTGTTACAAACGAATGCTCTAGTTTGTACTCATATTTTGTTCTGTCTCTGACGTCATTTGCATCTACTCACTGCGAGCCCTAACATTTTTTATGAATTAACTAGCGACCCGTTGGTTTATAAGTTTTTTTTTAAAATTTCAAAATAAAATATAGCCTATACTAGACACAGATAATGTAGATTCTTATTTATGAAACAATTTTTGAAATCGGTTCTGCAGTTCCAGAGATTATCCCCAACATACCCACGAACATATAATTTTACCTCTTTATTATATTAGTATAGATAACTACATATTTATCATAATTACGATTTTATCATCCTCAGCTACTTTTTCATTAGCTTCTTTCACAAACGCTTTTGTTTCACTAATATTATTACAAAAAGGGACAAATTATCCTTATTATTTCGTGTCTCCCGTCCTGTTTCTTAAATTATTTCTATGTTGATGGCTTGATAGTCATTATTGATATTGGATTACCGTGTCGCTCTTTTTGTTCTTGTATTTTTAGTCAACTAATTACATGTGGTTATTTTTATTTTGTAATTGAAACTAAAACATGATGATATGTTACAGACAAGCTCCACAACTTCCCAAACCCCTTACAGTGCTACCAATAGTTGCAAAGAAATATTAGACAAGAGACTGCAAATTCGGTGGGAGATTCAGGTAAATATTATGGTAGTGAGATTTCTAGACTAGTGCCTATTACAATTTCCATTAATATCTTTAATAAGCCATGAACTTTTGTGGTAATCGCAAAAAATAAATATAAAATACAATTAGCAACGAAAACAGATTAATTATCACAAGCCTTTGGGCTAAAAAATCGTCTTTTTGCATCCGGCCACTAAACTAAAATATGAGAATATACCCGTTTTTTTCTATTTTTGAAGAAAAAATTTGCTCCTAATTTTTTATCATGCAAACCGATATTTTATTTACATTCCTTAATTTCATAAAAATAATTAGAAATTACTCTTTTCACATCCGAGCAAGTGGTGTCCAGAGACGCTTGAAGGTAAAGTATTCGTGTTAAAATTTATCATTATCATTATCTTAAGCCCTGAAGAGTGGACTCGCCAACCTGCTTGGCCAACGTAGCGTTTTCAGGTCATACATCCGTCACGCACAAGGCAATGTGCCATGTCCGAGGCCCATGTCCATCAGTGGACTTAAATCTTTCAGGGTTTTCAAACTTATGATCAATAAGTCAGGTCAATAGGTCAGTAAAAGTCTCCTTAATATCAATGTCAAAAGTCAAATGATGTTGAATACGTAATTACGTCCAAGCAACGACAAATGTCCAATTGTCCATAATTATAATTGTCCGTAATTGAAAATGACTAATACGAAATTTAGTCAAATGCGTTCAATATAAGTCATAATTGACATAAATGATGTTTAAAAAATTTGAGAGTGGTGTGAAATTTGGTGTGAGCTCTGGATTAAAAATACGATAAATCAAAATTTTACTTTCTCCTCAGTTCTACCGCTTTCCTACCCTCAGAAGTTATTGTTATTATTTCCAGGGCGAGCAGGTTCAAATAACCCTGGCAGCGAGACTCCGCAAGGAGCAGTACATGGCTTTCGGCATTTCCGGCGCTGAAGGCAGACCCGCTATGTTGGGAGCCGATGTCGTTGTTGCTTACTGGGATAGCAGGTAAAGTACCATACGTATATTCTGTATTTTGTTTTGAACCATATTTTTTGAGTAAACTGACGAAGTAAAATAGCACTTATGCTTTCCACTGTACAGAGACATTCAACGACATAGTCATTATATTACTAGGCATTTTGCCATTTAGCCATTTTTTGTGACGTAGGCACTTTGCGTGTTCAGACAGCCCTAGATAATCCAACTTTATTACGAGTCCCTTAAGCCATGGAGCCCCATATCTTCGCCTCTTCGTCATTAGCTTCTGTGACATTAGACTTCTCCATGGAGTTGGAAAAATGTAATTCTAACAGTCCAATATATTCCTTTTCACAAAATGTATTACTTGCCTAATTTATTCTCTGAGATTTGGCAATACAATATTCATGTATGTATTGCAATAATAGGAATAAATTGTAAGATGTTTTTCTACTTATGTCTTCTACTAAAAAAGAAAGAAAGAAAGACGAGCGAAAGAAAAACAATAGAAAATCCTAAAATAAATGGAATGAACTTTTTGGTGGGAACTCGAGAAGTGAACGTTGAGGTTTCGTTTGATTAATTCTAAAAATTATAAACCATACCATTTGTGGTAATTAATTAAACTTGAAAGTGTTTTTGTGCGTAATGTTTGTAATAATCAAATAAAGGCATAGGACTGCGTTTTTCATGTGCTAAAGAAGTCCAACTCTGTCATCAGTGAACAAACTATTAATTTACTGAGCGACTCCTGACTTACTTCGATGGGACATTGGCGGAATACGTTTTAAACTTTAAAATGGTTTATTGCGACGAAAACTTGACACCAGCAGAATGTGCTAATTGCACCATTGCCATATACATACCTATAAAAAAAGAAATGGACAAACTATAAAAAATTCAGGATAAAAATACATAATACCTATAAAATACCTATAAAAAAAGACAAACTAAGGAAAAAGTAATTGCAGTCGGGCTGCCAGGAATAACGAAGATCTGCATTTCTTCTCGCAGGAGGTCATTCTTTTAGATTCCACACCTTTGTCGTTGGATCCAGATGGATCCAGTTTTCTATTCCTAATGATATCCGTATATTACAAGATATTGTGTTGCTTACAATCAAAATCAATCAAATACAAAGAAATACATTTTTAACCAATAACCGTTTCAACCTTATTTTTTTCTAATAAATTGCTGTGACGTCATAGGTTTTCTTTTTTTAATTGAATAGTACCAACTTACGAAATCCTTTTAATATTGTATACCTTAACTATTGTATGTGCAAGGAGCTAAATATAAAAAAATTGGCTATACTCACAAATATTTTTCTAATTGACCATAGAGTATGTAATTGACTCAAATGGCTATCGATACAGCCATAGCCTTTAGGTGTAGATAAATACTTTCCTAGAAAACTTAGCCTGTATATTAACAGGGTCACAGTCCTCTTATATAATCAATGGATCATTTGCTGCAGATCGAATCAACCGAAAGCAGCTGACTACACAATAACGCATTTGGCGCAGTGTGACGGCGAGAGGGGAGTGTGCCCTGACCAAAGACTCGGTGGCACTAACGACATTGTATTAGGTATGTAGTCCAAAAATCTAGTAATTTTTGTGCCAGAAAACTTTTCATTATTTTATATAATACTTTTTATAATTATGGGTTTAAGCTTTTCTAATTTAATCTTATAATTTTTTTATATAAAAAAGCGGCAGACGAGCATACAGTCCACCTGATGGTAAGTGGATACTGTCGTCCATAGACACACATGCCAACATATGCGAAATATGCCAACATCCGTCCAGAATGATGAACGTTGACACGCCCCCGGATGCGCTGCCCACCTTTGCAGATTAAGGAATGGACTGGGAGAAAGGGTTATGAAAATGGGGAGGGATAGAATGGGATGGGAATGGGCTCTCTCATATCTCATTCAACACAGAAACTCGTACATTCATTGGGGAAATACAATAAGTACAATAATATCTGGGAGAGGAGTGACGTGGCCAGTCGACTGCACCTAGCGGCTGTGGGAATGCATCGAGTACTCTCCCCCTACCTGTATTATTATGATCTTATATTGATATGTTTTTATGTAGCAAGTACTCTTTCAAATCACGGATCATTAGGAGCATATCAGAATGAATGGAGTGGTCACATACATCTCAATCCTCTATAGTTCTGTACAGTGGATGAGATTAAACTCATCCGATGCCAAGGCCTGCCTCTTCCTGAGATTGCAGGACTTGCAGAGAATACAGGGGACACACGCATCTACACACACACACACACACTAATATCTACACAGAGACACACACACATACCTACACACACACGAACACAACAATTTTATAATAGGTGTTTGAGATTGGCGCGAGCGTCTTTGCATACCCGCATACATTGAATATTTTGAAGCAACATTTTTTTGTCCCCGCCATATTGAAGGCGGTTTGAGAATTGGATATTTTTTGAGTAGTAACACGCGCTCGGCAGCGAGCAGAGTTAAATTGAGATAAATTCACACCGCGGCCACGGACAGTTGTTATTTATTATTCGCGCCTATTGATTGGATTTACACGCGGATATCCTTGTGCCACGCGAGTGTCTTGCTTGGAATTGGTTGGATTTGTTGTGATTGTGCTTGTGTATTGGAAGTGATATCTCGAGGTGATTTTGCTGCCGTGTGTGAGTTGCCGAACTGTAGCGGCCACCGGCTCACCACGGAACGAGACTTGGATTACTACACAAGTATCTATTGTGAATGTATGTATATATTCAATCACACTAAGATAGGTCACGTCTAGTAGGGACTAGCGTAGGTACACTTTCCAGATTTGTGTGTGGGCAAAACCACCTGGGGTAAGTGAGACCTCTAAATTGTATAAATTGTTGATTATTTGCTTACCCACCATTTTGGTGGATATATTGAGTAAGTTTACTACATTTGGGCCCGAGTGCACATTCCTCGGGCTGCTTTCGCGTAAACGCGAGGCAGGTGCGCGCCTAGTATGCGCATCATAAACAAACTGGTAGCAGAGCGTGGTTGATACCGTCATCAACCATTATTTTGTTTTTTTTTGTTTTGTCATTATTCAATATTTGTTCGTGATAATTGTAACTTCACGTGTTAAGGGCCTTGCGTATATTGGGTCCACGCTCCTGCTACATCGTAAACATCTGGTAGCAGAGCGTGGGTTGATACCGTTACTTGATATTGATGATATTGATAATACCGTTAGGTAGTTAATATTGATGACCTTTTGTTTTTGTATATTAGTAATTTGGCTTAAATAGTTGGTTTTGATTTTTATTTTACGTTCACGATTTGAAGGCTAGGCCCTACGTATATTTTGTATTCTGAGTATATTTTGAATCCACGCGTGCGACGTTAGTAGCTGGCTAGTTACCCACACGCGTTAATAATTTATTTTGGATATAACGCTTCACGTTTTTTTTTGATAGCTGGACATTGTGGTTTTATTGAGTCCACGCTCGTGTACATTTTTGGTTGCGTTTATTTTAATTTGATAATTTGATAATTTAATTTGTTTATTTTGTTGTTGTTTTGTCAGGTAGTCTTAATTAATATTTTGGACGGTTATACCTTCTTGAAGACACATACGCACCCCTTTTGTTTTTTATTGTGCCTCCACTGCATTTTTTGTTTTTTTTTTTTTTATTTTGTTTTTTTTTTTTGTTATTGTTGTTTTTTTTTTACTTTTATTTTTGTTTTTTATTATTGGTTTTGTTTTGTATTGCGTGCGTCCTGAGGTGTAGACATGTCTGTCAAGGTGACCTTTTCCACACATCAGTCCGCAATGACTGCGCAGCTGAGATGGTTTTCTTCTGCGGTTGCAATGGTCAACCGCCCGGACCGGAAGCAAGCCTTACTCGCCCGGGCGAGTGAAATGCCGGCCCGTTTGGTGGCGTTAGATAGGAGTTATGCTGAGGGCTTGACATTTATGGCGAATTTGGAAACGCCTGTACCGGACGAGCAGAAGCAGCGTTATGAAGCGGACTTTGGCCAGATTTACGATTTTGTGGACGCAATTAATGAGGCGGTCTCCCACATCTCAGCTCCCTCTGGTGGGGATTCACTTGTTGCACCCCACGCCTTGTTGGGTCGTCTCCCCACGCTCAACCTTCCCACCTTTGACGGTGATTTGGACCAGTGGTTGAGCTACTATGGGATGTTCAACAGTTTGGTGGACTCCCATTCCGACCTGTCAGCTGCTCAAAAAATGGCGTACCTGTTGGCCTCCTTACAGGGAGAGGCTCTAGGCCTGGTACAGCACCTGAAGGTCGATGACAGCACCTACTCGACAGCCATGGACTTGTTGAAGCGCCGTTACCACAACGTGCGCCTTTTGGCTGACACTCATGTGGGGCAAATTTTGAATCTGCCTAAGGTTACCTGTGCGTCAGCCTTACGGACAGATATTGTAAACCCTGTTTTGGTGGCGGTTAACGCCTTAAGGCGATTGGACTTACCAGTGGACCAGTGGTCCTTTTTGTTGCTCCATATTGTGTTGGCGAAACTGCCTTTGGAGATGCGGCTGCGTTTTGAGCGACAGTATGGTGGGGACAGCTCCACTCACCTGCCTTCCTATGAGGAACTCGAAAGTTTCCTGGAAGACGAGTGTCGCAGGGTGGATACCGTGGAGGGTTCCACTCCATTGGTGCCGCAGTCTAGTGTTCGCCGAGAGCGACCACTGGCCCGACCGCAGGGTCCGCCGGGTTTCAAGCAGTCACGGCCGAGATATGGGGTCTCCCAAGAGGAGTCCGTGGCTTGCAGATTCTGCAAGCGCTCCGGCCACCGGATGACTGCTTGCCACAAATTTGTAGCCTTGCGCGTAGCAGCGCGTCGACACATCGCCAAGGAGAGGCGATTGTGTTATCATTGCCTGGAGGGTCACTTCCAGCGAGAGTGTCCTCAGCCTCGTCCATGTGGACAATGTGGTGGTGCTCACCACGTCATTTTGTGTGCGAACCGCAACCAGGAGGGTGCTGGTGTTCGCGATGCTGAGCGACATTCGGGTGCTCGCGCTGGTGGTGACAGTCCTGCCAGGTCCAGCGCCCAGGATCGAGCCCTTACGGGCGGGGGTAGGCGTTCGCCACCCCCTAGAGGCGCTGTTGGGTTTGCGGGGTACTCCACAGTCTACCGCAACCGGAGATTCTCCCCCCCCGCTGTTGGAGCGACCGAGGTTGGAGCGGCGTCCAGCCCGCCTGGGAGGGCAGGCTGCAGCCCCCCTCTCATCCGCACATGTTGTGCAGGGTCGTCGCGGTGAGGGCAGGGTAGACACTTATCGTCCCCTGCCGCACTCGTGGAGGGAGCCCTCTCTCTGTAACTTCTCCCGTTAGGGACTTGCAGCTCACCACGCTGAGAACCCAGAGACCATCCTTTTGCCTACGGTCTCTGTGCGGGTATGGGACCCGAAGGGCAACTCGATTGTTGTTCGTGCCCTTTTGGACTCGGGTGCCCAGGGTTGTATAGTCTCAGCTTGGTTGGTGAGCCAATCGGACCTTTGGATCAGTCCGGTTATTTCTTGAGCGAAATGTTTCTTGCAGAAATTATGGGCTGCTGAATTGTCGTGGGATGAGCCTCTTCATGGAGAATTATTGTTGGAATGGCTAGAGTTTGTGTCATCCCTCCCAGCTCTTAATCGGGTTTCCTTGCCCCAGACGTTTCCTTCCGTCTGGAAAGTATAGAGCTAGCCTTCATGGCTTTTGTGATGCTTCCGAGCGAGGGTATGCAGCGGTTGTTTATCTACGCACAGTGGATGCTGCTGGACATGTTTTGGTCTCGCCGGTTCTAGCAAAGAGCAAGGTTGCGCCTATTCGCTCGCGTATGACAATACCGAAGCTAGAATTGTCAGGCGCCACTCTCTTGACTCGTCTCTTGAATCATGTCGTCGCTACTCTAGGGCGTTCCGTAGAGTTAGTAGACGTCTTTGCATGGACAGACAGTCAAATTGTGCTTTGTTGGTTGCGAGCTTCTGTTCACACCTTGGAGGTGTTTGTGGCGAACCGTGTTTCCCAGATCCAGGCGTCGCAAGCTAGATTGATTTGGCGACATGTCCCTGGCGATATAAACCCAGCTGATTGTGCATCACGTGGATGCTCAGCCCTAGAGATTATTGGACATCCGTTGTGGTGGGGTCGGGACTGGTTGAAGGGACCGGTGTCAATTTGGCCGGCCTCACGGATCACTCTAGTTCAGCCTGCGATAGGCTTTGTAAGTTTACCAGTGGCCGATGGTGCCGGGAGCGGCCAAGCAGCGGAATTATCATGTGATCCCGATGTTTTGCTGGCCAGGTATAGCTCACTGGATAAACTTTTGAATGTGACATCTTGGGTTAGACGTTGGCGTCACAATGTTAAAAACCCACAGAATACATTGTTGTCAGCCTTCATCTCGTCTGAGGAACGACATGAAGCGCTATTGAGTTGGATTCGCGTAGTCCAGTCTGTTAGCTTCGCTTCAGAGTTAAAAACTATGAAGGAAGGTCCCGCTAAATTGAAAGGCGCTATTGTGCGATTGAATCCCTTTGTGGATCTTTCGGGTCTACTGCGCGTGGGAGGTCGGCTTAGACATGCCAATTTGCCTCATGGTGTCCGCCATCCTCTTCTCTAGCCCGAAAGATGGACATTTGGTGCGGTTGCTGGCGATTGATCGACACATCAAGAACTCCCATGCAGGCTGTAACGCACTGCTGGCGATTTTGCAACGCGAATTTTGGATTTTGTCGGCTAGACGACTCGTCCGGGGAGTCATTTTTCGTTGCATGTCTTGTTACCGAACTAAAGCTTCTACCATGCAACCCCAGATGGGCGATTTGCCCGCGGACCGAGTCTCTGAGTCTAGACCCTTTGCCACAGTTGGTACGGATTTTGCTGGTCCTTTTTTGGTGAAGTCATCTCAGCTTCGTAATGCCAAATCCGTAAAGGCATATTTGTGTGTTTTTGTGTGCCTGTCTACTAAGGCCACACACTTGGAAGTTGTGTCTGCTCTCTCCACAGAAGCCTTCGTAGCGGCCCTCAGCCGATTTGTATCTCGTAGGGGACTTCCTACCTTGATTAGGTCCGACAACGGAACTAATTTTCATGGGGCCAATAACTACTTAAGGGATGTGTATGAGTTTCTTGAAGAGCAGAAATTGAAGCGGGCCGTCGCGACATTATCCCGCTTACCCATTGATTAGCGACCCGAATACTTCGGCTCGGGACGGGGGATTGTTTGAGATTGGCGCGAGCGTCTTTGCATACCCGCATACATTGAATATTTTGAAGCAACATTTTTTTGTCCCCGCCATATTGAAGGCGGTTTGAGAATTGGATATTTTTTGAGTAGTAACACGCGCTCGGCAGCGAGCAGAGTTAAATTGAGATAAATTCACACCGCGGCCACGGACAGTTGTTATTTATTATTCGCGCCTATTGATTGGATTTACACGCGGATATCCTTGTGCCACGCGAGTGTCTTGCTTGGAATTGGTTGGATTTGTTGTGATTGTGCTTGTGTATTGGAAGTGATATCTCGAGGTGATTTTGCTGCCGTGTGTGAGTTGCCGAACTGTAGCGGCCACCGGCTCACCACGGAACGAGACTTGGATTACTACACAAGTATCTATTGTGAATGTATGTATATATTCAATCACACTAAGATAGGTCACGTCTAGTAGGGACTAGCGTAGGTACACTTTCCAGATTTGTGTGTGGGCAAAACCACCTGGGGTAAGTGAGACCTCTAAATTGTATAAATTGTTGATTATTTGCTTACCCACCATTTTGGTGGATATATTGAGTAAGTTTACTACATTTGGGCCCGAGTGCACATTCCTCGGGCTGCTTTCGCGTAAACGCGAGGCAGGTGCGCGCCTAGTATGCGCATCATAAACAATAGGTACTTAGCAATGAACCGTAAAAGAATTAAAAATGCTGATGATAATTTACCAAAATTGTTACAATTTTCTCAGAAAATACTTTCTGCTTCATAATTTCCAGTGTCTGGTCAGCAAAAGAACGGCATCACCACCATCACCTACCGTCGTCCCCTGGCCGCTAAAGAACCCAACAAGGATAAGGAGATCCTCACCTCCAGGTCGCAGTCAATCATCGCCGCTTTTGGTCCCCTCAACTCGAGACACGAAGCCAACGCCCATTCGTTTATGGATACCACGAGGACTGATGTGCAGCTTGACTTCAGTGCTGTAGTAAGTTCTTCGAACAGATTTTGTTGGTTTTATTATATTTTATCTGTTCCTTTTACAACAGTTCCAGATCAATTACAGACTTTCGTTGAGCTAACTAAAGTAACATATGAACAATGAACATATGATTGAGGGGGAGAGTGCACGCTGCAATCCAACAGCCGCTGAGCGCGCTCGACTGACCATGTTACCTTCTCTCACAGAAGACTACCTTGAAATGTACTGCATTTCCCACTTTATCTTATTTCCCTAATTTCCCTGTTTCGGTAGTGAGTGAGATGTGCCAGAGCCTATTCCCATCCAATCTCTCCCCATTTCCCCCACCCTTTCTCCAAATCCATTCCTATATCTCCAAAGGTCGGCAGCGCATCCGAGGACGTGTCAACGTTTGTCATTTTGGACTAATGTTGGATATGTATGGGCGGCAGTATCCACTTACCGTCAGAGTGGACTGTATGCTCGTCTGCCGCCTTCGTACATAAAAAAAAATTACAGAAAGTATTACAAGTGTAATACCCCGTGTAACAGGTACATTACACAGTTTTACATTTAACAGTAGTTGCTGCATCTCATAGAATTTGCCGATAACAAAAGCAAATAAATGAAATATCTCTACATTTAGTTTTAAATCCAGGGTAAACTTGCAATCGCGACGAAACAAATGTAAACAACTATCATTTCACTGTTTAATGTAAGATCGTGTCATTTACTTCCGGCCGCCATGTTTGTGTACATTTTGGACAAATTGGATTGGAATGCAATATACATAGGTTGTTTATTTACTACCTGTTGCCTTAGCTGTTGTTCACGACTTCGTTCGCATGGTCTTCAAGTACTAATTCAGAAATCTTCGCGGTTGTGCACGCACAACAACTCACCAAAGTTTCATCGAAATCGGATGAAAAGTTTAGGAACGCATAGAGGACAAACAAACAAACAAATATTAATTCTTATATATTAGACTAGCTGACCCGACAGACGTTGTCCTGTCCAAATTTCCATAATTTCAATATTGCTTTTTTTCCTGAAAACTTTTCCAGGAACATAACGAACAAAACAAAAAAATAATTACGCATATCCAGCGTTCGAATCGTGAGTTATATATAGTCTTGAGTTCATACGAAAATCCCATAGAAAATCACTTTTCCTTTTTTTTTTTTATAGATTAGTGGGCGGACGAGCAAGCGGTCCCACGTGATGGTAAGTGTTACCGCCGCCCATGGACACCTGCAACACCAGGGGGTATGCGGGCGCGCCGCCGTCCATGCAAAATCCTATTCACAGCTCTCTTGAAGAACCCCATATCGTAGCTTAATGGAAAGACCTCTTGAGGCAGTTCGTTCCACAGCCTACGGGTTCGCGGTATAAAATATTTATATATATATTTTCCTTACCAACGAACAGTATTAAATTTTTATTTATATAGATTATTTAAGGAGTACCATCTGTCTATCTCTTCACTGCTTAATATAGGACTCTTCCAAGGCTCACCAACCACACACGATCTTCTGCCCTTTTGACGGACTGAACTGTGGCACCAAGTGTTTGATAACTTCACATATAATTTTATACATAAAACACTTAGCTTGGAATGTTAAGAAATAAAACCGATACGAAAATAATTCATTTATTTTGGCTGTTCTATCGAGTATCTCGATAGGAAGCAATCAGACCGGAATGACCTCATTCAACTACTGACAAAATTGTTTAAATTGTCGGTTGACACGTCCACATTTCGAATCCACTATACTGCACACCTCGCTATGTGGTCACCATTCCAGGACTCGTCTCCCCATCGATCCTGGGGCAAATAGCATCTGTCCATTGCCACTTCAGATTGCTAATCTTGTGAACTAACCATACGTACAAAGTTCATGCGAAGGAAGTCGCGAGCATTGTTAATGTATAGATGGGTACATATCGCGCCCTCAGTTCAATAAATTCGTTATTGCCGTAAGTTCTATTATGTCGAAATTTATATTTTATCGTTTAATTGAAAGATAAACACTTTAAACTACACATACGTATCCAATTTTATCACCAAATTTGCTAAAATTATAGCCAGAAATTCGCTTTAGTATACCATATCATACTATCAGCATATGTCTCTCCTCTGCTGGATATAGACCTCTCCCAGGGCTCGTCACCACACACGATCCTCGGCTCGTTTCATACAACCGCCACGGGCGAATTTATTTAAGTTATCGATCCATCTGGCCGGAAGGCGTCCCACATTGGCCCACATGTGGTCTCCATTCGTCTACCCCATCGGTTATCGGTCCTGCGGCAAATATGACATGCCCATTGCCACTTCCACATGCCGAGATCTTCCCCGCAAAGAAATGTATTGTAGTACCTATGTATTGTATTGTGTTGTCTATGTATGTATGTTAGTATTTTTAAATAATTAAATATATTTTAAATAGAGTCTATAAATAATTATATTTATAAGTATAAAAATATGGCTTTACAGAAAGTAATACTGATTACGATTTTAATATTATAATGATATGGGTATATAAAAACTCGTAAAAAATAAATATACAACATTTTAAAGTGTTCTTGCTGTAGAAAAAGTTATCATTTTCGGGTTATATCTTTATTCAACTGAGGGTGCGGTATAATAAAATCCATGGTTCTTATAATCATTTTCATACTCTCATTTGTTTATCAGAACGACAACACATGCATTGGGCTAGCAGAATCCGACGCTGATGGCCCTACTCCGTGGAGCACTCGCGTGCTTGCTGGTATCAATAACTTCACCGCTAGGATCGGGCCGACTGGAGGGAAAAGAGGTTACACACCCATCACAGGTAAGACGGTTAAAGGACAGGGACTTACAGGGAGTTTACAGGGAGTATTAGGAAGTACAGGCGCTCTCAGAGAAATGTGTATAGGTCGTTGTTGGGAAAAATTCAATGTCATTCACTTTAGTGGTGGGTAATCAAGACTTCTCGAAGTGTTTTAACTCACTCAATCCTGCTCCGCTTGCGGACTCCTCTTAGTTACTCCTCAACTCTTTTGATTCACCTACTTATTCACCTTCCGAGAGCGTTTCCCTTGCATAAGCAAAGAAAGAAGAAAGGTCGTGCCATCGTTTGCATCTCGATTTTGAGCCCCCGACCAGTGCCAATGCGCGATTACACTCACGATCATGATTGGCGCCGGAATCGGAATGAATAACAATTCGATGGAACAATTAAGGGATTATGCTCCACTCGCGGATTCAACTCTTTTGATTCATTAACTCCGGAGTTACCCATCACTAATTCTACTAATTAATACTAATTTAAACTCTGATATTTATTGTAGAAGCACAGCTAAGACGCTGCAATAATCAAAAATTAGATAAAACACGGGCCAATACAAAAGCAGGCCATAATATACTCCGTAACTGAGTTGTGGGCATATGGAATAAGTTACCACAAGAAATCATTGAATCGCCAACTATAAAGTTTCAAAAACAGAAATTACAAATGGCTTCCAGGAGAAGAGATATGGCGAAACTTGTAACACCAGCTAACACAGGATAATGGCATACCAACGCTAATGCTGCTCACCTATTACACAATAATAATAATATTGAACATGCCCAGGGCGTAGTCAGGATTTTATCCAGGGTGGGGCTAAAGCAAACAATTTTCTTATAATTTAAATAGAGGTAGTGTAATGCAAAAAGTCTGTTATTCTTCCCTATGCCAGCGGGAGGCAAGTGTCTCAATCTGCCCCACCGTGGCTACACCCATGGAACACGTTGCTTCCACTGAATTATAAGAGTTCTTGCAATTGACTATAAAAAAAATTAAAACTATCGGAAGAATAAAGGCGTGGCGTAAACGAGTTTATCGGTGTATCATACTGATTGCATACGTGGCTGACTAGGTAAATTTAGAGATACCTACAAATAAAAAATTGGGTTATAGCCTGACCAAGAAAATAAAAAACCTCGCCATGATGCGTAGAACTAATACAACTAATATCTTTTACTGACAACACCTAGCTATGATTTTTTCATAGCAAATGTGGCGCCCCCACAGCAAGTTTTTTTATTTTTCTGGTCAGGCTTTACAACCTAAATTTTTATTAAAAAACTTCTCAAAATACTCTCCATTAGTCTCTATAAAACGACTAATTCGTCTAAACCAAGATTTAAGGCATTCCGAGCGTCCTCGGGGCTGTCGAAAAGAATGCCACGGTGTCCAAGCTTTACTGTTGAAAATTGAAAAAGTCTCATAGAGCTAAATCGGGGCTCTAAGTCTCTAATCAGAAGCCGAATATATCCAAAAGAAAGACTGTAATCATCTCAGAGCAATTATAGCTCTGAGGTAATCATAATCACGGAACTGATAGAGCATAGTGTAGGTTAACAGAATATTGCAAGACTCCTTCTCATGCTTCATTATCATTAAGCCCTTTCAGATACTTTAGCAAGCTGTTTCTAATCCAAGTGATTATCAAATCAAATCCTTGGCGACTATTTTAAAAGTATAATATGAAGATATTAATTTTATTAGCAGACTTTTAACACTGACTATATTAAAGCCTTTGTGTTTCATGCAGACAATGATATTGATAACGGATATTCACTCTACGGTAACTATACCTTTGTTTTCTTAGTCTTTCACACAGTTTTTTTATTTATTAAGGTCTGTGTTCTCGCCGCTTTGTTGTTTTGGCCGATGACAACTGACAAATGTCACCGGGAAAAAAATGCGCATAACATTGTAACCTGTAGACAAAGAAATCTATAGACATAGTGACATCTTCCCTCACTGTCTAACAGAAAAGAGAAGTAAAGAGACAGTATTGCTATCGTGCATCCCATTCTGCGTGCCGATTTTTTCAAGACCAGTAGTACATCATTGTACCGAACTTTAAAGACACGTGTAATCTGTAAAAATGTGTCTCTATTCATTTTCGATCGCATGTGGCTACGCTCGCACTGGGTCTATAGTATTATTCGTCTATGTTGTAACCTCTCTTCGCGCTGCGGCCGTCGAGTTCGTCCGTCACCATTAAAATAAAGTGCAAATCTTTTATAAAGATAATTAATTCGGTCGCGACCGTAGTGAAGCGGTTACAGTAGTGAGTGACCACGTCTTTGCCGGCTGCTGGATGAGCTGCGCCTGGAATCTTCCGGGTAAGTTGACATCTTGACAGTGCCGGGTGCAGGGTGTGCGGCGCACACGGGCGCAGGGTCTTACGGGGCGCTCTCAAAGACTCTGCGCCCGTGTTCGCGCGCCAGGGTATTAATTGCACCCGGGCGCTACATGAGCTAGAGCCGGCGCTGCATCTTGAATTGGCTATATGACAATTTTAGAGAAAGTATTTTAAACATACGAAATATGTTGATTATATTGAATCTTTTAAAAAAAACGATTCAATAAAAAAAACTTTCCATTATTAATTTAAATTTCGCGCGAAATGTTCGCGTTCAATCGATCACGTGACATCTTGGTCCCATGACGTCACAATACTATAAAACAACTTCGATTCTGAGAGGAAAGTTTATAAATTTGTATATTTTTTCTTTTGTAAATTGTTAAAAATGAGTTCGTTATCGTGTAAAACGTGTGCAGTAGGTACCTACAAGACATGTGCAGAAGTAAGGCCATTAAATATCCTACCAAATTGTTTATACATGTTCCTAAATGTCCAAAACTTCGAAAACAGTGGCTATGGTTAGCACGACGAGACCCAACATATACCTACAACAGATAATGATATTTAATATATTACCTAAGTGCTATACCTACATATAAATAACCAATATTCATTACAAAACAACGAATTAACCAAATATTTCTTTGTACTTTTCATAGAGATCTAAGTAACCTACAAACCTTGTTGTATGCTTAAAATTAATCGTTAAACAAATATAAAAATAATACAGAATTAAATTATTTGTTTTAAATACTTACACAGAAGTTTTCACGTTTCTGATCTCAGCTGAGCAAAAGTCCGGATTGCAAGTAATATGCATTTATAAAAGAATCTACTTTCGGCAAATTTGCACTATCAGCTTTAATAAAAACAACCTTCCATTTTGTGTAGACCGAGAACAATGAATAAAATCAATAACGGAATCTAACTTTCAAAGTAGAAAAATACACAACGCCGAAATTTTTTTGTGCTGTGACGTTACACGGTAATCAATCCATGGCTTCCCGCGTTTTGGATCTCATAAAAAACAAATGAAAAATCTTTAATGTAGGTTTAATAAAATTTAATAATTTAAAAAAAAAAAACGGAACTAGTTATATTAATAATAATATATAATCTTTATTCAACCAACTAAGACTCATATGCCAAAAATAAAAAATATGAATTAAAATACCTACCTATACAAAACAATATATCATTATATAGGTATATATTATATTATATTAGTTAGTTTCTTTGGATTTCTATTTTCTTTCTTTACCTAATGATTTCCTCTCGCTACGTTTTTGTTTCTAACCTGTTCTATTTCGTCCCTCGGAGACCTCAATTCCCTCTTACTTTTCTTTCCTTGTTAACTTTAATCTCATTTGCGAACTGATATTGTGTGCAGTGTACATGTAGATATGTATGTATGTATTTATATATTATTATGTTATTTTATTATTATATGTATTTATTATACTATATTTATTGTCGATAAGTATATATTGAACATGATACATCTGTGGATTTCGGTCATTTTGCACTACCTATATCCCTTTTATTTCTCTCTATCCTAAGGTTGCCTGGAAGAGATCGCCTTAGCGATAAGGTCGCCTATTGTATTCTGTCATTTATTATTTGTGCACATGTAATAACTATTGTATGCAATAAAGAGTATTTACAAATATCATATACAAATAATGTAACAATATACACACATGTATACTTAATCTAGGATTATTTGGCAACCATAACCCTCCACCCAATGCTGCAAGATGGGAGAATCATACTTGGCAAACTGGGCTTACAGGATACTGTTGGTGTTGGCTCTGCAGCGCGTCCTGTGCAACAGGGAAGCAATTTTCTTGCGTCCGATCGCTTGAAATCCATCAGTTCTCGCTTCGGTAAACATCCCTGATGCACTACCAGTAGCGAGGCAACGCCAACAGCATCCTGAAAGCGTTGTTATATTGGACACGCAGGGCGCTGCAAGCCCTCTGAGTATAGTGAATCCACAGGCAGATCGCGTACAAGGATTAGCAGTACGCCTAATGCAAAAACGCATATTATTGTTGGCCTAGCTACGTTATCCGATCATTTTTAATTTTATTATTATATCTGTCATATAGCCAATTAATCACTTTCGTATCCCCCCCCCCCCCCCCCAATCATTATTAACACATCCACATTTAGTACCTAGTCACGTCTTTTACTTTCACATCCCGCTGGTCTATAGGATACATTAGTGTTTTCCTATGGATATATAACGCGCCATCACCCTGCATTCAGAGTCCTTAAATCTAAACTTATTTACTAAATAAAATGATGTGAAGAAGACAGAAAACAAGTAAATGGGTTAATAAAATCCTTGCATCAATTTTAATTGCTTCAGGAGGCAATTAAGACGCAGTTTCCCAAACTTAAATAACAAATTGAATCAACATTAACATACGACGAGCTTATACAGGCTGTTTCCCGCTCTATGAGCATCCATTCCGGCGTTGAACAGGGGCGGAGCACATAATTTATCAATTTGGTCAACCAACAAGGGTAGATACAATCGCTTAATTAAGTAATTAACTTATTAATAATTATTAGAAACTGAAATTAAAGTTAGACAAATCTCTCCAAGGGGCTGGGCCCGGCAGTGACGTAGTTGCTTGTTTTTGACTAATGCGAAGGTGGCAAAGACTGACGAGCGGCGATTGTCATTGGAAATATGTTAGCCAGTGGCAATATGGCAATTGGCTGTTGGCAAGGGCTCTAGGCGACTGGCTGTTGTTACAATAACTATTTTTTCTATTCAAATCAAGCCAAAGTACAATAACAAAAGTTTAAAAATTTACGTAATAAAATATTTGTTTCTCAGGCCACCCATCGTGGGGTATCGCATGGTACATCAACGATCAGTTAATCCCGGAGATTTACGTCGAAAGAGGACAGACTTACACCTTCTACGTGGAAGGTGGAGATGACCGCACTAATCCCGCTAAGTAAGTTTTATCGATATCGACCTGTAACAATCTCACTGCAATTACCATTTTGTGGTTATTTAGGCCACTACAGCTTCTAGTATTTAGTTTATTTAATGGTTAGTTTATTTAATGGTTAGTTTATTTTATGGTTAGTTTATTTAATGGTTAATTTATTTAATGGTTAGTTTAATTAATGGTTAGTTTATTTAATAGTTAGTTTATTTAATGGTTAATTTATTTAATGGTTAGTTTTATTAATGGTTAGTTTATTTAATAGTTAGTTTATATAATGGTTAGTTTATTTAATGTTTAGTTTATTTAATGGTTAGTTTATTTAATGGTTAGTTTATTTAATGGTTAGTTTATTTAATGGTTAGTTTATTTAATGGTTAGTTTATTTAATGGTTAGTTTATTTAATGTTTAGTGTATTTAATGGTTAGTTTATTTAATGGTTAGTTTATTTAATGGTTAGTTTATTTAATGGTTAGTTTATTTAATGGTTAGTTTATTTAATGGTTAGTTTATTTAATGGTTAGTTTATTTAATGGTTAGTTTATTTAATGGTTAGTTTATTTAATAGTTAGTTTATTTATTGGTAGTACTCAGTTAAATTTTGACACGGGTTGTAACAATTATCTTTGCTGTTACATTAAATCTATATTACTTTCATGATTAAAATTTAATGTATTAAATTAGTGCTAGAGCTTTAATTAATTAGCTCTAATTTAATTTTACCTATAATTAATCTTATTAATTAGTGCTTCTTTGACTTGTTGAAACGTGTGCGATTTGACATTTGGGTCTCTCTTACTTGTGTATGGACAAAAATTATGATTATGGTGAGCGTGTTACGGTTTGAATTCTCGCTCTCATATTCGCGTTGTTGTGCTGAGTATTTAGTAATGTTTAACAAACATGTCTAATGAGATAACGCCATAGTTTCGCTTCAAACCAAAAAGTGGGTATTTAAAAAATCTAGCTATCTAGGTTCGCCGGGCACGCGTAAACTAGTTGTCTAAGATACTCGCACAGAGCATAAATAATGTTTATTTTAAAGAAAAGTTAATCTTTCTTTAAAAATTTTGGGGGGTCTGTTTTCTAGACAGTAAAGCAGTGCTAGGTGGTAGAGCTGCTCCAAGTCTGCCCCCTGTGAATGCGAAGCCGTTCAGCATTGTCGCAGCTGTTACTGGAACTCGTTGAAGTCTCGGTCTCTCGTGAGCAATTAATTAAAGAAATTAAAACATGAACACAATCCATGGTTTCAATCGAGAATAAATCTGACACCCCTATAGATTTTAATTGCAACTAATTACGATTATTGTAGATTCCATCCATTCTACATCAGCGACTCTTCAGAGGGAGGCTTTGGGCAAAAGAAAATGGAAGACCAGAGAAAACAACGAGTGTTTGCCGGAGTTGCTTACGATAATGAGGGATACCCTTATCCTACTGCAGGTAGGTACTTAATTTTTGTATTATATGATATTTTTTCCTACTATTTCCGTTTAAGTGCTTACTATGTCTCGCTATTTGCAATGTGTGGCGTTTGAATGGAGGCAAACATGATTGGTGAGTGAATTGCAGGTTTCCTGCGCGAAGAGCGGGCGATGCAGGCGCAGACTTTCATCTTGTTTGTCTATAGATAAACTGTGCTTGAAAGTTAAACGCTCGAGCGGTTCAAGTCTTGATCCATTATCACTCACTCAGCGTTACAGCGTCGAATACCCAGCGCTTATTTTTACAAAACTATCTAGTCTTTTTTTAATTAAATATATTACTATGTCTTTCGTGTCTGTCAATATTTTTTTTTCTTTTCCTATGGCATTTTACACATTCTGCCAGTGACAAGTTTTCTTCGTAATTAACAATTTCAAAGTCTAAAACGCATCCTGCCAATGTCCAGTCCTGTCGAAATAAGGCGGGAGTCGCTTAGTAAAGTGATAAGGGATTTACTGAGGACAGAAGAGGACTCCTTGGACACCAAAAACATAGTCTCATGCTTTTATTTGATTATCACTTTGAACACTAGGCACTTTGAAGTTTAATAAACTATCACTATTGATTAAACCACAAAACCCACTATACTCGTACATAATTGATGAACTAATCAAACAAGAAATCGATCATCGAACTGCCTCAAGAGGTCTTTACATTATGCTACGATATGGGGTTCTTCAAGAGAGCTGTGAATAGGATTTTGCAAGGTCGGCGGCGCGCCCGCATGCCCCCTGGTGTTGCAGGTGTCCATGGACGGCGGTAACACTTACCATCACGTGGGACCGCTTGCTCGTCCGCCCACTAGTCTATAAAAAAAAACTCAACGTTCACTTCTCCAAAAAACCTATAAAATTTTTCGTATCTCATTTTTGGTCATTTTTTAAAAATAAAGAATTACCATTGGTGGCCAGTGCGAAGTTATAGAAATTTTCAAACATATTTCCAGTGGGCCGCTATTGCGAATGGACGCACAAGACAATCGACCAATCGGCCACATCCGAGACGTTCGAGAACTACATGAAGACATTGCAACTTGAATGCAATGAAGGAGATCCCGCTGTTCTCAATTGGACTGTGGCGCATGAGACGCCGGACTTGCTTTATTATCAGGTATGTTAAGTAAAATGCAAGGCCTGTCGATCTTTTTTTTTTCAATTTAGTAACAGAAATACATAGTAAAACAAATTGAAGGTAGTAAGGCAAAATAGCTTAGACCTTATGTCAATGTGTGAAATTTTAGTTTTGAAAGAAAAGTTTATGTCGGTTAAGCCCTTTCGCCTTTAGATTGTCCGAATGGAATAATAAGACTCACACCAGAATACATTTACAAAAAAAGAAAACATAAGTATAAAAAAGGCGGCAGACGAATATACAGTCCAGCTGATGGTAAGTGGATACTGTCGTCCATAGACATCCGCCCTCGGATGCAGCCTACCTTTGCAGATTATGGAATGGATTGGGAGAACGCCCTCCTGTTTGCGACTTGAAGAAAATTGTCTGTAGTGGGTAGATTGTGTCTGATGGTGAACCAGTAGAAACACAGGCGGCTGATGGTATATGGTTTAGTATGGTATATATAGCTACTAATATTGTATAGAGGTAAAGTTTGTAAGTTTGGATGTAGGGGATAATTTCCGAAACTACTAATCCGATTTCAAAAATTCTTTCACCATTTGAAAGGTACATGGACCATTTGATGGACATAGGCTATATATTATATGCAAAAAAATTGACGGGCATACAACGCATGCCGGACACAGCTAGTATAGAATAATATAAGGTTTATTAGACATTGTTGTGGAATATATTACGTATTATAGAGCAAGAACAGCCTACTTTAACGAAAAATAAAAAGAAATACTATAACTCTCTTTTGCACCTTTTTAGTGCTACACACACAATAATCTTGGATGGAAAATACACGTAGTAGACCCAGGAACCCCTGTGCCATTTCCGGGCGATCAACGCGCGAGAATCAATTCCGCGAACACATTCCCGCCATTGGCGAAGTTCGCGCCATTTGTCATTTTGACAGTTCTCGCCAACATGGCGGCGAGATAAGGATGCGTTTCTAAAATACATGGCGAGCTCTGTTTATCTATTATTGTAACCGTTTTCTGAAATAATCTTGGTTTTTATTAAGGGAATGAAGGAGCGGTAATTTTTTAAAGAGTTTTGTAGAAATTACACATAGACATATATTTGTCATATATATCAACATGATTATATGAATTTCTAAATGATGTTAAACTGAAATCTGAAAGAAAAACTTTAAGGATTTAGTTTCTCATGTTTTATATTGAGACTAGATAAATTAAAAAAACATAATATTAAGGGTCTTTCTCTTCACCTCCTGTTAAGTAACTATTCACAATCTGATATATAAATTATCTGCCAATTAAATTTATCTGATGCCGACTTTCTAATATCTTCTGGTAAGGTATCAGGAGCTGGTGAGAAATTCCATAAGACAACCTTTCAGGACAACTCTCGCCTTTCGATTAAAATCTACTCTAATATCTTTTATAATGATTGTATTAGGAAATGTAATTACAACCGTTGACGTTTTAAAAATTACTTAGTGACACTTAGAATTAAACCAGAATAGAATATTAAAAGTGGTTATCCTGGATTTTTGTTATTAATAATTTGTTACAATAATGAAAATACATAATTTGTTACAATAATGAAAATACATAATCTGTTACAATAATGAAAATAATTGATAAACAAAGCTCGCTGTTTACTACTTGTAGGTACAGGATATATAAAATTGGGTAATTAATGTCAATATACATTTATATCAATTTCATATCAGTTTTATAAAATGCATTTTGTGCATCTATCTTTACGATATAAACTTTCAAATAGGTACTTGAAATATCTATAGTTTACTACGAGAAAACTGAATAATTAGGTGATTTTATCTATACCTGTTATTATATTTATCTATATGGAATTGATTTAAGATTGACTTGTTATTGAAATGGAAATTGTAAGTGATGTGACTTGTGTATGGGACGATTTATATCTCGACTTTTAAAATAATATTTATCTTTACAAGTCCTTTGAAGATCGGCATATCTCGCCTATATCTAATGCCCGGGCTGTTAAATATAACTCTTTATAAAAGGCTATTAAATTAAATTCGTGAATCTTTTTATAATATAATAAATATTATTCGGCGCAAACTTGGAGTAGGTACATGCATTGTAATTTCCCGCTGAATAAATACTTTTAACAACGTAGAAGAAGGTCACGTTCTAAAACGTGCGAAAATCGATTTTTGACCATTCAAACCATGCTATCTCGTTAGTTACGAATATTGTTGATTGTCAAAGGGCAATTAATGCGATGAAGAATATTTTGGAACTCATTTTAAGGCTGTGTTCCAAAATGTGAAAAAATCGCTGTTTTGATAATCCAAACCGACTGCAAAACACATTGCATCTCTTTTTACCCATGACGAAACGATGCATTTGTGATAAGAGAATGTATGTATGTTTGTGTGCCCCATTGTTATGTATTATGGAAATAAAAAGGCAGCATCATATTTAGTTTAGTCAGAAATATCAATAAGCGACTTTTTGCACATTTTGTAACTAGGCCTTAAATTTTAGATTAATCGTATAATCAACCAATCGAAATTCCATTTGTTTTTAATCTGATACATTGATATAATCTGATAGTCGATCCACGCGGGAAATCCGATGCATGAACTTTCGCGCTATAAAATATTTGAAAAAAAAAAATGTTGCCATGATGGAAACGTTGACAATAAAGTTGGCTTAAACACAATTTAGATTAGGAACACACCTTTGCAGTGTGCTTGACTAATACTACTACTTTTACAGTTTTGTAGCTGAATACCTGTTTCATGTGAAAATACTTTTTTATAACTATTTTAGATGTACTGGTATTAACACTATATTTGTGCGTGACAATAAAATATTTATAATTCTTATTATATAGAATAATTAATAATTGCTTTTAATATACGATGTATCTTATTAAACAGTGTTTACATCTTTCAATTATATTTAGGTAGGTACCTACTTACACCGTATATATTTTGTTGATTTCGAGAAACAGATAACAAAAGTAAATGTGAAATATACAACACTTTATGTAACATTGAGTCGTAATATATCTATTTATGTTATAGAAAAAAGGCGGCGGACGAGCATACAGTCCACCTGATGGTAAGTGGATATTATCGTCCATAGACATCCGCGTCAACATCAGTCCAGAATGACAAACGGTGGCGCGTTCCCGGATGCGCTGCCTACCTTTGTAGATTAAGAATGAATTGGGGAAATGGGGAGGAATAGGAAGGGGTGGGAATGGGCTCTGGCATATCTCACTCACTATCGAAGTACGTACGTACGTTGGGGAAATAAGATAAAGTAGGAAATACAGTACGTTTCAAGGTAGTCTTCTGTGAGAGGGAGGTGACGTGGCCAGTCGAGTATGCTCAGCGGCTGTGGGAATGCAGCATGCATTTTCCCCCTTTTTTACTCATTGTGAGCATTCAGTAAATAATTTATTAGTTTGCCTAATAATGATTTATATACTAAATAAAAATAAATATTGACAATAAATACACCTTTGAAGATTTTGTATGTACTATTCTATTATTTATTCGTATATATTGAGTATTATGCGACATTTAATAATCATAACATGAAAAGTTGTAGAGTTATTTTTTTTTACATTAAAAATGATAATAAAATTATGCGTGAGACAATACCGTGGCGTTCATTTCATGCCATTTTCAGATAAACATTTACATATTTGTACTCGTAGCATTATACTTGGCTTTATGAATAGACTTTGAAAACGACAATATAAAATCATTTAAATTAAACGGCTAGTAAAGTGTAAGTTAATTAAAATTAATTAGCAACGATTGACAATAAAATGTTTACAAGTTTATCGAGACGAAACTCTTAGATGCGTGAATGGTGCAAGATAATTGTAAGTTTAGGATTTTCGCTGTTTTCACATATATCATATTTCAGGATATGCTAAATGTGTCTTCAGCTTCAGGGCGGATTTTATCAAACCGTTTTATCAACCGACCACGAGCTGAAAATAAAAATGGAACTTGATGTATTTACATAAATTAAAACGTAACTACCTACATAGTTTTTTTTCCAAATTAGATTTATTATTAGATTATTTCTAAATATTGTAATACTTAATTAAATGATAAAATTTATAATTTAAGTACCTAATTCATTATTAAATATAAATTTACATAATATTTCTGCTTGGGAAGAAACCCTTTGGACATTCATGTGTTAATAATAATAATAACATTATAATAATAATAAATATACACCTTTTAATTATTATTACTTTTTTTCTTGTAATTTACGCGATCGCGCTGCGTGTTGACTCATTGACTGTTTTAAAAATAAAGACAATAATAATATGCCTGATATTTGAGAAGTTCTAAGAAGAAATTATACTTCTGAAACTTATACTTATGTAGTTAAAGTAATTAGAATATAATTAGAATGTAATATAATTATCATTTTACACTTTGTAGTTGTAGATGTTGATGCACAAATTTCTGTTATTTGTATAAAATTTTATTAGCAAATACTTAACGAGTAAATATTTATATTTATCAGAGAATACAAATGTATTGATCGTGCAATTACCGATGTTGACTACGTCTCAATTTTTAACTATGCCTGTGAAATTGTTTTATATTACAAAAGTTTTAAATTTTATAATAATAAAAATACGTAACGTTATTGAAAGTATTGGCGAGATGTGATGATAATAACGATGTGATAACGACAACACAATTTATCGAATTTCAAGCTTAAATTATGTTACACTGAAAATAAATTATAATTGTGATGTTACATGTTGTAAATATTGTAACTGTTGCGCTAAACAGAAATTTAACACATCCAAAAAATATTATTGCAATAGAACCCGGAACATCCAAATTATTATTAGTTTAGAAAATTCAGATAAACATGGAACAAAATGTTTGTTTAATAGATACATAGTTATTTTCTATATTAAAATTAATTAAAAAGTATAATATCTTAAAAATTTAAACAAATCAAGTAATGAAATGATAAATAATAAAAAAAAACACATAATATAAAACAAATATAATATGTACGGTGTTTTTGGAAACTTTTGGAAAATACAGATTCTGATAATAGAGGTACTACTAGTATATTAACAAAGTAAAAGTTAATCACTGTTTTAGTAAAAAACGAAATATATAGCTACTAATAAAAAAAAAATAAAAAAATAGGAACATTTTAAAGAAGTAATTAAAGACACGTGCCATCAGGAGTCGGGGGTGGTAGAGATGGGTCTAGTAACATCCTAATACCGCGAATAACAACGACAAAGCAATAATAATTACAATCAATCCAATTAACTCTAGTGTGAAATAAAAAAATAAGTTTTACATAAAATCAAATTACTATTATTAAAATTTATTAAAAACTATAGATGTATTGTCCAGAATATTTTAAATAAGCCCTATATATTATTATAATTATCTCTGTAAAGAATTATGGTGAAATAAATTATACAAGACACGTTCAGCGATTTTATCTTGACCTAAAACTGTATGACATTGAGTTAGTTGATAATTGCGCTTATGTAAAATATTTAATACAAATTAAATAATTGAGTATTCTGAAATGTCCAATCTGTCCAATCGAATTTTCACTATCGCACTCGTCATCGAAGAGCGGTTCATCCACACTTCCTTAACAAAGAGTTATAGAAAGTATTAGGTACCTACTGATGTTTTTGTACTAAGTTACGATATAGGGCTTTTCAAAAGAGCTATGAAAAGAATCCTGCAAATTTGACAGCTCACCGACATCCCCTCTGATGGTCCCCTCCGATCCCCTCTGATTCTACGTAGACCTATGAAACCATAGCGAGACTATAGGAATAACGCGACTGTATACTGGTTGTACTCGTATTGTTCACATGTCAATCTAGGAATGCACTAAAAGACATTCATAATTCATAAACCATTAAAACCCTTTAAAGAGCCCTTTAAAAATATATTAAACTTTTCTTTACATTTAAATGATTTGAGCTGAATTTTATATATATATATTTTTTATAAAGTACTAAGCATTATTATATGGAATACACATAAAGTGACTATTAGAGTATTTTTTTTTGTTAAAAATTAAAAAAAAAAATCTTTTTGTTAGGAGATAAATTGTTTTATTAATATTTTCGTCTAGGTTCATAAGTTAGTACAAATTCTAAGTTATATTATAACATAAATAATAATAAACTGTACCCCTAGCTATTACTTACTACATGATCTGTTAATTAGATGTTAGTCATTAAAAAAAAAATAGTTTTAAAATTCGGTCAATTCACAGGGTTAATTTATATATCAGTATATATCAATAAAGTTATACTATATTTTTTATTATAGCGTTTCTACTAACCGAGAAAAATGTCGCCGACGTTGTTTTGATTTTATTATTAATTACGACTAGTTTTAAGAAACAAAATCCAAACAACATCAAGACCGGGGCCTACTCGTGTCAATAAGCTTTTATTGCCAATAAATTTACGCCGTGAAATGAATTGCCTATTATTATTATTACACACGATCTTTTTTGTGTCATCCAACTTGTCATCCAAGTACTGGATTTTCAAACACTCGACTCTAAATAATGAAATCAAGTGAAAGTTGTTTAGTTCGTTGAATTTCATTTTACGAAGTACATCAATGTAATATAAAGCTTGTAAATTGGCTTGTTAGCGACGTGGATGGTTTTTTATCATAATGATTTTTAAAATAGTATCCACGTTAATATTTATCGGCTAGTGGAAACGAGTGAGCACTTATAAGTTAACCCATAAGATGCAGCAGTCATTATTTGATACTAATACGATATATATCTAAGTATCCGATTAGGTTTTTTGTAAAAATGTAGCATCATCATGGTTTACTTCCAAAAGACGAAGACAATAATGAAGTAAATATTTTCTGTACAAATACTATAGGTACTATTTATAGATGTTGGATTAATATTTAATTACATTGCACAAATTTAATAATTATTGTAATTATGGTAATTTACCGATAGTATTTTAACGCTTTTTACAAGTACACTGTATAAACATTTCTCATATATACCTACGATATTCGATTTTGTAAAAATGTAAAAGATCAATTTAGAATATATTTTGACAATTTGTTAAAAAAGTTGAAACGGGATCGCCTGATGTTGTGCAAGACAAAAATGTTATGTATAATAAAAATAATTAATTATAATAGCATTAAATAATGATAATAATAATAAATCAGTCAGTCAGAATGATGGAGATATCTAAACTTATTCAGTGTAAGAGATTGAATAGGTATCTGTTGGGATTACTTTGTCAATCCCAACAATCCCAGCATTATGTAAGGGCATTTCGTTTCGACTTCAAACAATGTGCTAAATTGTGTTTTAAATTGAACCCCATTACAGTTTTCAAAAATAAAATTGCTGTTACTTTTGTGTAATTTATAAAAACTTTGACAATAAAAACCTTTTCCTAATGTAACTAATGTAGTTTTATTTCCGTAGATAGGTGTAAGTTTATCAATAACATTAGGTATTACTCACCAATTTGCACTAGGCTCGCGTGATTAATTATGACTCGAAACATCCTATCGATTTACTAGGGGTGGACTGTGCCTGCTTTTGGTATTAGAGACTGATATCGTATATATTCCCAAAATATTTACCTATTTGTAAGGAGGAATCCTTCTACTCTACTCCTTTACTACTGCAATCTTTTGTACTACTGTAAAGTACTACTGTTCGTAAAGGAGTACTACTGCAATCTTTTGTAAACTACAAAATCTGACTTTTTTTCGGAACAGCTAAATACTTGTCGCTCGACTGGCCTTTCAAGAGTCACTGGACATCTATAGTTTAGAGCGAGCGCAGAAAGCGCTCAGCCAGGAGAAAAAAGTGTGTGCAGCAACGACCCTAAGAATAAGGGCAGGTAAACCGACGGATAGAACCGATCTTGGCTTAGGGCGTTGCTTTGGGAGGATACTGCGGGATTGCGAGTCGGCGGGAAGAGCCCAGACATGTGCCAATACCTGGTAAAAGTGTTGGCTAAAGGGCGGTTTGTGTTAACGGTGCAGCCAGGGGAACGTTCTCGTCTCCGCCTGTGAGGACAATGTACCTGTGTAAAGTGTAGTATATGGTAAGAACCGCATTAGCAGTGGTAATTGAAAGCATCGTCAGGACGTGCCAAGAACGACGGTAACATTCCTGTCAGGGACATAAGTTAGGCCGTCAAATATGAGGGAGGTGGGATGGTAATTGACTTCGTCATAGTCGCGTCGGGCGTATTTCACGAGTACGAGTACGGGCGTATGACTGTTTCACGTATTTGACGATGTAGGGAAGTTCCAAGTCGTTGTGGAGGTCGACGCTGCGGGAGTACCATGGGACAACCACGGTCTTACACACGAATTGATTTTTGAGGGTTTGGAGTATTTTAATGTTGGAAGGGGCTACGTGAGCAAAGACGCTGCGTGTGCAAAGGGAAGGAGTTATAAGAACGGGTGACTGCGTTTTTGGCTCTTATTAGCTCTAAGGGAGCAGGCAACTTCCATCGGCGATCATTCGCAACCGCCTTGGAAGCACACCACAAACGCAGTCCTACGCTTTTTTTGACTATCACAAACACCACTCCCGAAAAACACTTTGAAGTTTAATTAACTGTTAATGAATAACTATTAAACCACAAAACGCCTAATACACAACTTTTACAATAAGAAAACAAACACTCAAATTCATTTCTCGAGTTCCCGCCAAAAAGTCCTGTAGCTACTATTGTCGCCAACATAGAAATTTGTTTACCCGAGTGCGTATGTATAGTCGGATTTTTTATTCGAGTGGGGAATATGACATGTAGAACTGTCAAACAGAGTGAAATATGTACGAAGATGACACTTTATTGACAGTTCTACATGTCATATCCCTGAACGAATAAAAAATCCTACTATAGGTACCTAACTTGCCATATAACGTTCTACATCCATTAAAAAAGCTTTAAAGCTCATTGTGTTTACACTTTACAGTGATTACATTAATAACACAAATAATAAATTATTAAATATTGGTATAATAAATGAGTAAATTTTATTATAAATCACCTTCCCTTTGGTTTTGTTATAGTAAAAACATTATAATAACAAAGTCCAATAATTATAATCTGAAATTTGCATCAGGTGCAAAAATTAAGTATAGATTTTTAGAATTTTTTACTATCCTACCATCCAGTAGTAGAAATTGTAATTCTATAACGCCTCTCTAAACATTGCGGTCACTGCACTGACTCACTATTGTTCTATTCAATTTTTTTGAAATTCCTCGTAATAATTACAAACATTACGTTTCCACAAATATTGATGCAATTTATTCGTCTAATAATGTCTGCCTTGTGAGTTGGTGTTATATATTATTATTTACCACACATACAGAAAGTGGCATCTTTATTGTTTGTTTTTCCAAGAAGCATTGTAAAGTGGATTTGTGGTCATAAAAAAGGAATAATGGCTGAGAAGGTAAGGCATGAGGTAGTATATTCGACCTCTTTGCTGTTAAAACAAGGTTAGAAATAAGCACTGGCATAATATTAAACTCTTAAAAAAAACGATTACCATCTGTCCTTTTACACCATGTATCATATTTTGGCTCACAAAATGAAATTGTAAGTGGAAATTTATAATATTATTTAAAATTATTAAGTAAAACATGCCTTTGACACCCTAAATTCTTTGTGAATAAATGTTTTTTTTTATTGTGAAATTTTTGTTAGATAACAGGTTAGGTTTTAATTATTGTGGTTTTCAAAGTATTATTATAACTTTTCACTGGATCCTACCACACTGATACAGACGTTGATATTTATTTAAAAATATCTACAAACACAAAGCACTTTATCTTATGTATAATCTCTTATTTTTTCTGTACATTTTGGCACAGGGTTACATCAATATAGTCACAAGTTGACTAAAATTCAACAGTTAATAAGTACCTACATATCCAATAACAGTCAACTCATGTAACCCCCTCCCAAAACCTTGAGTCGAAGCAAAGTTAAATAAAAGTGTTATACAAATAGACATGGGAGTAGCCACAGTGGGGCAGGATGGGGCTGCTTTCCCCCCCCCCCCCCCTGGCATAGGGAAGAATAAGTAACAGGCTTACTTTCTGCTTTACACCTGCTCTAATTAAGTTATAAGGGGAAAATTCTGGGTCCAGTCTCTAATTCACGGGTCTACTGGAAACAGATCTCAACAGGAGTTAAGCTTGGCTTTTGTACATTATTATTTATGTATTGGGCTTCCAGCTTTCGCTGATGCGCCCACACCACTACACTTGTGCTACCTTTTTTGTCTAAACAGTTATTGAATTTATTCACTCCGTCCTGCCTTAACTGTCTCATGTGGTAAATCTTCTTTTATTTAAAAATGTATATATGTATATGTTATTTTGTGTGTACATTAAAATATAGTTATAACCATAAGAATAGTAAATAATATTTATTATTCTTATCAGCATCGTAGATAGGGGCTGGCGGCAGAGGCCTTTACCAGGGCCCCAGAACCCAGGGGGTGCAAATTTCGATTCTCTTTCCTAGCAACCCTAAAATACCTAGTCAAAAATGTTCATATAATGTATACTCAATATAAAACTAGGGATAACCTAGGGATATAGGAATTCTGTGTTTGTAAATTTCGAATTTTAAAGTAATATTTTCTGGGGCTGCCTATTTAAGTTTAAACATAATATAATGTACAATAATATACAGCACAGATATTTGACAAAATGGCTAGAAAAAGCTAGAAGTATCTTTTTAATGTAAATCTTAAATCACTAATTTCAGTTCAGGGTGTAAAATTCCATCTCATTCCATCGCCCAGGGCGCTCATGACCCTAACTGCGACACTGATTCTTAAAGTATAAAGTATTTATTATTCTTATAACATAAATAGATATAAATAAAATAAAAAAAACTTTAAATGTGATTGGAGAGGCTTTTGTCCGAAAGTGGCACATGGTGTTGGCTACGAAAAACAAATTACAGTATTAATTAAAAAATGCTTGTTTGCCCTTTTCGTGTTCATTTTAACATGATTGAGTAACCGGATGATTGATGATTGACCGGCGGACGAAGCCGAGGACGTCCATCTGCTAGATGGACAGACGACCTCATAAAGGTTGCGGGGACCCGCTGGATGCAGGTCGCTGCCGATAGGTCTAAATGGCGGACAATGGGGGAGGCCTATGTCCAGCAGTGGACGTCCAAGGGCTGAGAAGAAGAAGAAGAAGAAGAGTAAAAACAGAAATAAACATCCAACCACATTCAGAGTTCATTATATTACATTCATTGTAACCACTCTATGTTATATATAGTTTCTCAGCATTCGGTCACAGTCAGATATAGGAAGACGACTGACTGGCATTATTACATTAGGAATATTTATAAGTACAACAGATTTCACAGATGAGGCTGTCAATGCAAAAGTGGCCCATCCCACAATTTTTCGTATTATTATCTACATAAACATGACAGAATTTTTGCAAAGTAAAGAAAATGCAAATTGTGCAAGTGCAAAGAAATTGGGCAATTTCTCAATTTAATCTTCTTTTTATCACAATTTAATGTAAAAATAAGAAAATGTTAAAATATTAGTTGAATTCCAAAACCTGTAAATGTTAAAAAGTTTCTTTTGTACTGACAGCATCAAATAATCTTTATCTTTATCCACTGCATTCAGTCCATTTCCAATAAACCTATTTATAATACTAAACTACATCCCTTCCAGAAGATACAAGAAAATCCTCTACCAGAAGACAAGCCAACAGAACAAATGGAGGCAGACAAACAGAAAGAAATACCTAAACCAGAACCTGATAAGACCACTACTGTCCCTATCCCCATCCCACCTGTGGGACCACCATCTCCTCGGCTAACCATCCCTTCATTTACAAAAACACCACCAAATGATCTGTACAGGAAGTTGCTGCCAGCAGTTCTGTTTCTGTTGACGTTCGTGACTGTGATGACGATGCTGTTGATTTATATGGATACTGTTGGTAAGATTTTTTAAAATGATCTATAAATCAATTAATTCATGAGAGTTTGTTTAACCTGTTAAGCTGTGATTGACGAGACGAAATAGTAATATTTTGTGTTATGTCATTTTAACTTGGTTGAAACTTGGCAAATAGGTAGATTGTAATCTGAATTAACACAGGCTACTTTTCATGTAGACCCCCGAATGAAGTCGCAGGCAAAAGCTAACTATAAATTATCCTTTTGTTTTCAGCCCTCGGTGCACAACAGTTCCGTTTAAACATGTCCCGTGACTATGAACTAGCTCGTATCCCCCAGGAGTCTCCCCCATTGGTAGCTTACGTAAGACAACTTCACCTCGCCCCCCGCCCTCTCGCCCGACCCCCGCCCGTGCCCGAACCGACAGAGAAAGTGAAAGTTCTTGATCGAATACTGGGAGAGATTGTGAGTATTTTACCTTTAGTAAATCTATTAAATAATATGTGAAAACTTAACAACAGGTAACTTTCTTGTAGGTCTTCAACCTTTTCACAGCTATAGACCGGTAGAAATCAAAGAATTATTTTTCAAACTACTAAGTCTGAAATAAAACCCAATGTAGATTGTATTTTTATTTATTAATTAAATAATAATTTAAATTTATAGTAATAGACATTATTTAGTGGACGTCTCATGTTGTTTCTTTGTTAGCAAATCAGATATATGTGGCTGCAGTTTTGTTTCTGAGTGACGAAGTGCTGTATTAACATCCATTTGAATTCTCTGTTTTCGTCATTCATCACGCAAATTGTTATTTACATGATTCAATTAAAATTCTTCGCGGACCGGCAAGAAACTTCGCAGACCGTCATTGGTCTGCAAACCATCACTTGAAGAACGCTGTTCTAGGTCATCATTTCTCAACCTTTTCCGTGTCACAACTTACAACCCACTGAAAATCCCCGAAATCAAGTAGATAACCTCATGACGCCCTTACTAATAATTAGGTCCCAATTATTATGTTATGTATGTATTTAGCTTTAACATTTGATAATTAATTAATAATAATTCTTCGGACATAAGTACTTAATTTTTTGTGACCAACTGCAAACCTCTATATGTGATTGCAACTCCCAGGTGTTCTAGGTAGTCGATAAATGTTTACATCGTCATAAAAATATAGTGTCTTTATTCGTAATGAAAGCAGATTAGCACTTTTAACAGTCACACTGGTTGGTTTAGACCCAGTCTGATTGGTTAGCAATTCACATTGGAGGACATGCCCCGTAGTGGGATATTATGGGCTACTATCGATTAATAGGTGGATTTATTTTCAAAAATCGACCTTCGAGTTTGTTTTTAAGTCTTTAGGAAGCCTTGTTACTGTATCAAAAATGAAATTTTAAGAAACAATGTAATTCTATATTCATTATTATTGCTAAATTTGTAGATTTATGGTGAAAAATGGGAAGTAATATATAATGGGATATGGGAAACTCTTCACGCCATTAAATTATCACTAACAAATTATTCAGTTATATATGTCAAGAGTAATTAAATAATAATATAAGAGTATAGTATAATAGAGTATAGAGTAGTTATACTCTAGTTATACTGTTACGTCACTTGACTGTTAAGTTAAGAGTATATTAAGGTATTTTTAACATTATCTTAAAATATTTCTTTCCAGCACAATGGCACATTTATAGAGTTTTTACCACATGGAGGACGGGATCCCACCACGGAATACCTGGAGGGAGCACGTGGGTGGGAGGGTGTAGTAGCTAGGGCTGCGGCACGTGACTACCTTGCACTGAGACCTCGTGCTCGAGCTCTACATGCCTGTCTCAGCCCTACTGACCATCCAAGGGAGGTGAGTAACTTTACAGGGTGCCTTTTATAGGGTTCCTGTCGGGAAAACGGCGATGGAACACCACTGAGTACCCGGGGGTCCAATTCTACTACCACATACCGTTTGTGTTTCAGTTCTAGTCAGTATTCTATTTTGATTTGAAACCGTATTCTACTATCTTTATAAAATGATAAATTTTATAAATTCAGTTTTTAAACGTAGGAAAAAAATATTTATGACAATCCAAATAATTGTGACCCGTAGGCTGTGGAACGAACTGCCTCAAGAGGTCTTTCCATTGAACTACGATATGGGGTTCTTCAAGAGAGCTGTGAATAGGATTTTGCAAGGTCGGCGGCGCGCCCGCATGCCCCCTGGTGTTGCAGGTGCCCATGGGCGGCGGTAACACTTACCATCACGTGGGACCGCTTGCTCGTCCGCCCCCTAGTCTATAAAAAAAAAAAAAAAATTAGGTATAAAAATTGAAAAGGATGCATCATATTTTTAATTTTTATTTATCGTTTTCTTATGTCCTTTATTGTCATTATTATTATATTTTGATAGTCAAAAACTATCAAAGTGGTAGTGATAGTTTTGATACATTTTGGAATTCATTTTTAATGTCAATCGATTAAGCTGTCAAAATATACTACCATTAGTTAATAAGAATAAAGGCATAGTTAAAGGTTTGAGCTATTCTGCTTTTAGAAAAAAGCCATATTTGCATTTTGATGAGCATTAAATTTTGGCAAAATTTTCATTAATTTAATTTTTTTTTTTTTTTATGATCGAAGGCGGCAGACGAGCATACAGTCCACCTGATGGTAAGTGGATACTGTAGCCCATAGACATCCGTGATACATGCCAACATTAGTCCAAAATGACAAACGTTGGCACGCCCCCGGATGCCTACCTTTAGATATAGGACTGGATTTGGAGAAAGGGTTGGGGAAATGAGGAGGGATATAATGGGAATGGACTCTGGCACATCTCACTCACTACCGAAACACGTACGTACATTTTTTTTTTGAATATAATATTACTTATGCTTTCGTTAAAAATGTTAATAAATGCTTTTCCTTGGGAGTGTAATATTAAGTGTGGCGTAAAAAAATCTATTTAAACATGTTTAGGTGACATATCACGAGCCCGAGAGCGAGTCCCACAGCCACGCGTTCAGCTCCCGCGTGCTGTGCCTCCCGCTGTACACAGTTGCGCTGGCGGCGGAGGCGGCGCGCGCTCACTACGTGCTCGTGGGTGGCGAGAACGCGCGCAGTGGACTCGCGCACGTGCCCTATCGACGGGTACGGTTTGACGTGAGTTGCACTGGTCTATGTTACTTTTCAACATTGTATTACATTACTTTAAGCATGGTTTGATGTTCCAATCCAATCCGTCAGTGAAGGTATGTATGAATACTATGCACTATTTTCTCTGTACTTCACAATCCGTCTGCCCCCGAATACCTGAAAGTCTAATTTCGGTTTCAGGGTAACACTCATAATTCCTATCTTCGCTCTAATGAGAATTGTTTCCTTACATGTCCCGTCTTGCCGCACCGGATTTATGTCCAATTCTTCAGCAGCTCAGGGTATCAAACTGGAACACTCTTCCCACTAACAGAAAGCCCCTTCTATATTTTCGTTTAAAAAGTTGCTTGGACGATATTATCTGTCTATGCAACAGAGTTGATAAATACAGTAATCCCCCCTATAACACGGTACTCTTATAACGCATTTTCATATTACGCGATTTCAATCCCCCGTATAACGCGGGGATTTCCCACATTATATTTCTGTATGTACTGTGAAATTTATAATGATAGTGTAATTTATTTGAAATTAACTGTTTTTTTAGTTCATATGCATAAGTTTTTTATTTAAAATGTTCTTAGTTTAGTTTGATTTTAATAAAACGTACATATTTCGTTCATAATATAGTTTTTTCTTAATATTCGATTTAAACCCCCTTTAGCGAGAAAAGTTAAACGTGAATAATTTATACGTAACGCGTTATACGGGGTCGTAAAAACGCGTTATACGGGAATACTCCTATAACGCGGAACCAATCTACCGTGTTATAGGGGGGATTACTGTATATGTAGTTTTTCCTCTGTAAAAACCTCCCCTTGTCCAATTGACTTGGCTTATAATATATCATACTAGCAAAATCCCGCAGACGTTGTCCTGCCATAGAAGTTGATGTGCTGCAGCGCCATCTAGTGGCGAGTTACAACAAAGTCAATAGCATAAAAAACCTTCGCCATGAAAAGATACATATATGTGCCAACTTTCATGGTGATCAGTCAAACGGTGTCGAAGTCTATTAACATCAGATATACCAACATCCATTTTTTATAGATTTTAAGTAATTCAATCTATAGTGATAATGTATTGTTTTATGTATTTGTATGGATATATTTTTATCAATATTTATTGTACCTAGGTATTATATGTGTATTGTATTACCTATATGTACTGTTAGTAGTCATTGTTAATGATTGCACGATGCACCGCCCTTCATATTTCTGTTTAACCAAAGCCCGAGTAAAATATAAAAGGTAAACAAACAAACGCATTGAGACCTATTTAAATATATAAATATGTGTGAAAACGCGAGAATCTCAAATGTTATTATTTTATTATTATCAGGTAATAGAACTCCGTTCAACAGACCCCGCAGCTCGCAACAAAACAACAGAATTCCTAACAACAAAGAACTATACAGTGGCGGCCACTTTTGATGGTGCCATTATGTACGCTCTCAACAAGGAATCGACGATTACTGCTTAGACAAAGGTTTTTTGAGGTAAGTCCCCATTAATAAAAACGTATTTATAGTAAATAAATCTTATATAACGAAAGATATATATATATATATGAGGACCCCACAGGTAAAGGGGTCTAAGTGACAAAATTTATGTTTTGAGATAATTGAACCAAAAGTCAACAAAATTTTGTAAGAGGGAAAGTTATTTTTTTTTTGTTTTGACCATTTTAGGCCAACACTTTGGCCATTTGATTCTAATTAGAACTAACAATAGATTATTAAAATCACCTGTGTTACATTTATAGGTAATAAAAGGTAGATAATGTGTACTTAGACCAAGCAGCTTAGACCTTAGCGCTCTAAGCAGTGTTAGCATGCACTACTAGTGGTGAAGGGGCAACACACTAGGTAGCAGCACCTGTCAGGGAAATCACTTGGATCTCCTCGCCACTAAAAAGAATAATATTTTAACAGTCTGTTACTGCATCTAACTCAATTATTTCGAAAATGTCACTTAGACCCCTTGACCTCTGGGGTCCTCAAATATAGAATATATATATAAAGTTTCACTGAAATAACGCTAACGCAAGAATCAATTGTACTGCGACGTTTGCTCACGCGGTTTGCTCACAGTATAGGCGTTTAATGAGATATGAGGGGTGATCCAAAAGTAATGATAAGCGGGTATTTGTAATACACAAAAAAAAGCATTTTGTTTCCTTCTACCCACCACAAAGTACGACACCACTCACCCCACCCCCCACTAAATGGAGATTTTCAATCTTATACTAATATGAATAAAGAGGTAAAATTGTCTGTTTGTAGGTATGTTGGGGGTGATCTCTGGAACTACTGAACCGATTTAAAAAATTCTTTCACTAATAGGAAGCTACGTTATCCATGTTTAATATAGGATATTTTTTATTTTTAAATTTTGAAATAAAATTGAAAAAAAGAAACTTAGAAACCGAAGCGAAGCGAGGGCGGGTCGCTAGTAAACTATAAAGGTATTGTACCCATTGACCTCTGTGACCGCGAGGCAGAACGATAGACATCTAGTTATTATTAATTAAGTAAACGTGTAGGTTAGTACAGTTCGTTCATCTCACGAAGGTGGGTTGCGCTTAGTAATGGTTGTATTCGTACATGTACATTGTTTTAGTGTGCGTAAACTTGACAACGCTCAGTTGGCCCCGACGCCGCGGCGCATCCTAAAACAATGTACGTGGACGAGCACAGCCACTACTAATAAGAGAATAGGAAATGAGAAATAATAATAAGAAGAAAAAGGTAAGAGGCAGCGCGGGGCGGGTGGTGCGCACTACAAATGGAATGACTCGTGCCCAGCGGTGTTTTTTTTTAATTAGGTCTTTAAATTAGATAATAATTAATAGTAGTGACCTTATTTTATTTTCATTGGCGACAATAAGAATCTATTGAATTATATAAAAAAAATGTTAAATATCAATGAAACAATTTCGTATATCTATTGTATATCACGTTTACAGTAGCCCCTTAAAATGATCCTCACTAGCTTGATTACGGCCCGTGTAGTTAAATCAATTGTCATGGTTCAGGTTTTTCGCTATTTCGGTGACACGTTTTGTATGATAGCTCATAATTTCCTTAAGCATTAACTTTTCAACAACGTTCTAAGATATGGTTTATTTATAAAATAATTCTTACATGGAAGTAACATTTCAAATTATGTAGCTACAAAATACTTTAACAATACATTTGCAAAATATAGATTTTTACCATCTGCTCGTCATCGTCGTGCGGTTTGTCCGTACTTCCTTTACATAGAGTCGCTGCGTACAGTGCGGTCAAAAAAACACTACACCGTGAACCCGAAAGTTGTGGAATGAACCGCAAACTCAGGTTTTTCCATTACGCTACGACATGGCGCTATTCAAGATAGCTGTGAACAGGAGTCGGCAAGGTCGGCAGCGCACTCGCAAGCTCCCTGGTGTTGCAGGTATTCATGGGTAGCGATGATCACTTCCATGTGGCCTGTCCGCTCGTCTGCTATCTATTCTATAAAAAGAACTAGTCATTGCTAAAATTGGATTTTTTGGGCATTAAACGCAATGTCAAGTTTCTTACACTAAATATTAATGAATGACTACGATGTTAGTACAAACGTAATTATTGTTTTTCATCAAAATTATTAATTCTATTATACAAAAATAAAAGTTATTGTATATTTCGTAACACATTGTACGTAACAGGTTTAGAAACATGGTTTAACAAACACCATTAGGTTTAGAAACATGGTTTAACAAACACAATCAGGTTTTAAAAACATGGTTTAACAAAACACAATCTGGTTTAACGAAAACAATCCAGTTTAAAAACATGTTTTAACGAACTCAATCAGGTTTAGAAACGTGTTTGAACCAACTCAATCAGGTTTAGAAACATGTTTGAACCTTAACAAACAGGATCAGGTTTAGAAACATGGTTTAACAAACGCCATTAGGTTCAGAAACATGGTTTAACAAAAACAATCTGGTTTAGAAATATTGTTTAACAAACACAATAAATAAAAATATTCATAAGTACATTTTCTTCCAGGACCTTCATACATACAGACATCAGGCCTACATTAATGTCTTCACCTCACAGTAATCAATCAGTAATATAGAATTATATATTTTTCAGCGACATTTTAACAATATTTTTTGAAATAGTATCAGTCACTCGTCTGTGTTTTAATTTAATTATATGTAATTTAATTTATTATTAAGTTCAATCTCGTGATTTTATGTATATTTAAAAACAATTCCGTTTTATTAGTAATTGATTTTGTCGAAAGTGCCTTACAATTTTTAAGTTTTCGTCTATTAATGCTCATTGTAACACATTTTTAGATGTATTTAGTACTAAACCAACCAATTAATAATGATTACAAACACCTTTGCAGCTCGTTATCAATTTATCCAATAGACGGATGGTTGATGCCGACCGCAAAAATAACTTTGTAAGAGAAACTTGCTTTTGCGATTGGAACACCCAATATTATGTGGTTATGTAAATCATAGATTTCAGTATCCACCGCTGGAGCCGGGCCTCCTCGTGCACATTGACCCATGCGTGAGGGATGTAAGGCCTGAAATCGCCACGCTGGCCAGGCGGGTTGGCAAGTCCACTCTTTTAGAGGTGGTGCAGTTACTCAGGCCTTGTGGCGGCCGCTTTGTTATCCCTCAGTAGTCTTTAATGACACCCGCGGGAGGAGATGGGATATGATCGTTAAAGAAGCCCTAATTATTTGCTTTCGAATCGCAAAGAAGTTTGTAATCGTTCGATTTGGTTGTTGTGTTAAGTTGCGTTGTGTAAAGTTTGTACAAAAAATTGATTTTTTTTCTTTTTTTTTTTATTAAGAATTGCTGCTATAAAAAATATAGTCGACATGAATATTTTTCATGATGTTAATTAATAAACGATAAAAGTTAATGGGCAGTTAACTAAACTATCGATTTTTTTTTTCTTCACATTAGTACTAATTTCAATGACAAAAGATGAATTAATTAACAATTAAATCTATATATGTTATTAATTATTATTATTATTTCATAGCAACTTTGTAAAAAATCCAATGGAGGAGGCCATTACGCTATATGTGTCTGCACTTCATGGTGTCTAGACTTTTCATAAAATGCTAAATTACATATTTTCTTATACGAATATACAATTGCCATTATATAGAGCACTAAAGCCATCAATGAAAAGTAAATTTTTAGCGGGAACTCGTAAAGTGAAAATTGAAAATCGCGTTTTTGTTTGATTATTATAAAAATTGTGCGTTTTGTGGTTTAACAGTGATAGTGATATTAAACTTCAAAGTGCCCAATCAATCAAATCAAATTAAAGGCATCGGACTGCGTTTTTCGTGTGCTTCCAAGGAGTCCTCTCCTGTCCTCAGTAAACCTACTATGGCTTTACTGAGCGTCTTCCGACTCACATCTGCGCGACATGGACGAGATGTGTTTTGATTTTAAAATTGTTAATTACAAAGTAAACTCGAGACAGTGCTAATTGCGCTATATATCTATATATAAGAAAAGTAAAAAAAAAACATCAATGAGATTTATACAAACTTTACATACGCCATAGCTACGATTATAGCACTGTATTATTAAGTGATTGGTAATTTTCGGAATTGATTCCAAAAATATTGAACAGATGGAATTTTTTTCTAAAATTGTCAATCACTTATTGTTGTCCACACATTGTATTAATTGTTAGGAATGGTATTTTGAATAAGAAAGGAAATGGGAATGTCGTAGTATAATTAAACATTGTCTGAAAAATAATTAGGTAACTAACTAATTATTTTTGTTCATTTAACCCGATTATTGGTCCCCCGACCCAATTATTGGTCCCTCAACCCAATTATTGGTGCGCCGTACCAATTATTGGTCAATTGGCCCAATTGAATAGTTGTGTTAAAAAATTTGATATCTTGAATATTAGAAAAGTGAGTGAGAGAATAATAAATTCTCTGACGGCGTGGGAAGTAAATGAAGTAGATGTTAACTGCTACGGAAAACAAAAAAAAATACACTTGTGAATCGAAACAAAGCCATGGCCTGAGGGCCATTTCGTGGCAACTACAGTAAGTAGGGATAACGAAAATTTGAACACAAAATAATTACGCGCCGTGCACGCATCCCTTTTCCAAAAAAATTGTTGTACTGACGAGTAGAACTTGTTTGTAATATTTGATCGGACAATAAGAAGGTTTGTGCGTGACTGTATTGTACAGAGACGGACATTCATTTGTATACACTAAAAGTAGAGACACAAGTTGATAGTCTTTTTACAAATAGATTACCGTGTGTCGGTCACCCTCCCCGCGTGAGCACAAAATTTTGTTGTGTTTTAACACGAAATACAACTAATATAGTCTCCTGCAATACAATGTGGCAGTCTAATAGGATAACTCCCATTTCATTCCGTCCTTCCTAAACGTTTTTCTTAAGTCTGTCACCTATCCCATTCCATCGAGTGGGGAATGTGCTGGGTAAGGGGGAATTCTTCATACCACCATACTCGTCAGCCTGTACCCTTGTCTTCTGCCAAGGATGAATGGGGACTGTAATAGAGAGACTCCTCACTCCCTCCACTCTGTTGCCTATTTTTCTCAAGTTTAGAGAGCCATACTACAGCCAGTGGGCGCATTCGACTGGCCACGTTACCCCCCCCCCCCCCCCCCCCACTCGAAAGATTATCTTAAAATTGCATTAACCACTATCTCGTTTCCACAATTTATGTACTTGTTTCGGTAGTGAATGAGATATGCGAGAGCCCATTCTTATTCCATCCTATCCTAAAACCGGATGGTTATATACCGCAATTGATTTGGAGAACGAGTTGGGAAAATGTTCCCAATTTCCCGGGCCTTTCTCCAAAGGTATTCCTCTATTTCCAAAGGTAGGCACGCATCCGGTTGCATGTCAACGTTTGTCATTGTGGACTGATGTTGGCATGTATCGCGGATGTCGCAAGACGAAGTATGCACTTACCATCAGGGGAACGGTATCCTCGTTTGACACCTTCATTATATATCATGGACGTCGCTACGGTGGGTCATTGGAAAGAATAAGTAATCCTGACTACGCCATTGTTCTATTATAAAAAGATCACAAAATTAATTCTGATGAAAATGAGATCATAAATTCAAAGTGTATATACAACGGAGACTCCGCCTCTGTATGAGTAGGCTAGAGTAGGTAGTTAACATTTTATATACACATTTATATCTCGATGAAGATATTTTTGTACGATTTAATCACACAACGTAATTTTAAATGGTGATCACATTTTGTAAACTGAATTATAAGTGTCACGATGAGTACGGATGCATCTCTACGTATGACAGTTTTGACATTTAAATTTAAAAAGTGATAATTTTTCGGGACTGATCTCTTGAGTTTTTGCGTAGCGATATTCTGAATTGATTAAAATATGCTGACATTTTAATAAAAAAAAATGTGCAATTTTAACATTGTTGTAACTATAGTTGCAATTTCATGTAATATTTCTTATTTTTTTTACATTTTTTTTTGTGACCGCTGCAACCTGCAGGCGAGCGCAGTCTTATATTGTTTGTCTATAATAGATAGATTTTTATCAGAATTGGGAGGAATGGGATATTGCACTCTTCATTCTTCCCTGGAGGAATGGGATGGACTTCTCTAATCCCATCATAGTTTTTAGGGCGTCAGACTTAATCAGTCCTGAAAGTAAATAACTTTCATTTTTGCAATAACACATCTATAGATCTGTTTCTAGAGTAAGGTAGCACTAACTACACTAGTTTTTAAAGCGGAATTACTGTTAATGATTTTTTTATTATAATTTCACTGCCTTTTATTGTAGTCGCTTATTTTTAATTATTTCAATGTTCAATTCCATCCACGACTGCGTCAGTGATTTTATATACATATTCATTCCTTTTAACCCCATTTTATCTTATTTAGCTTAAATACTAATTTATAAAAACACTTGAAGTATACCGACATAAGATTTTAATCTTTTCTTGTGGTTGAACATAATTGTTATATGATCTAAGGCCGGTTTCTTTGCGATGCGGATCCGTGTCTAACCGATTTATAACTCTGTGCCTGCAGACAGTAAAACGTATAGCTACCAACCCCCGTGTAAAAAGTTGCGTGCAAATGGTGATATTTTATCCTACCTACCCTCCACACTTAATTTTTTCCATGGTTATCAAAATGAAAAGTACCCATAAACCGCAAATTTGATAGTTTGGAAAAGAAAATGGAAGTTTGGGTTGTAAGATACAGGGCCTGCATTTTAAATTATTACAATTTTATTTTAAATTATCGGGGCGGTTAGGAACAATATTCGCCTAACGCCTTCAAGTCATTCGCCCCCCACGGGGACCGCGATAGCCGTACGGGTGTTACCGACCGGCGCCGAATGTGGACCGAGCGTACGGGGAACACGATTCCTATTCTCAAATAATTTTATTTTCTCAAATAAAGCATTGGCCAACCGACCGTTCGCGCGATCACAAAGTTTTTTGCGTTCGTAAACGAGTTGTTGCGGTGATTCTAAAGTTGATTTTCTTCTTTATTCTGCAACGCTATAATTGCGGTAGGCATTATACCTAACCGGCTTATTGAATAACTTCATAAGGAGCTGCAAAGGAAATTGTATTTATGCGAACGCTCGATCAGCCGATTGTAGAGATGTGTTTGGCAACTAACGAGTCCTATCCCATTCTCTGCACACGTATCTCTGGAGTTTCTTCACAAATGGGCGCACACTCATTGAATAGTGGCCGATGAAGTCCCCATCATAATAAAACCACTCTAATATTATAACAACTAAATCTGCCCGTGAATCTCTAATTTTGTATTAATTCTGTTTTCCAGTGATATTATTTTACAATATCTCAGTGATATTCAATCTGTGAATGATTTATTTTATTATTTTAAACAATACAATTAATGAATATCTCTTTTATTAACTTTAAACGGTTTGTTGAGTCATTCCAGTTTTAATTGTAATTTTAATTTATTATAAGACTGAGTATATTTTAAATCACGAAAATGATGGACAAGTATAAATTATTTTTCTTTGTAATGTTCAGTATTAATTACTCGATTATGTAAGTTAATGTTTTTAATGAATTCAATATTTTTTTTTTATTTAATTAAATGATTAATGACAATGAATAATTTTAATTATTATTTGGTAATTTTGTTATTTGTAAGAAATTGTTTGGCTTAGTTTTTATATTCGCTCAATTTTCTCACAAATAAATGGCTTTAAATAAAATGTGTTTAATTTTTAGTACCTATACTATGTTATAATTAACTAGCAAAACCCCGCAGACGTTGTCCTGCCATAGAAGTTGACGATAGCTCGAAAATGTTCTCCGTGCTCAAATACCTATGTATACCAATATTCATGGCGATCGGTTGAACAGTATAGAAGTTGATGTGCTGCAGCGCCATCTAGTGGCGAGTTACAAAGTCGATAGTATAAAAACCTCCATGAAAAGATACATAATGTGCCAACTTTCATGGTGATCGGTCAAACGGTGTATCTCAAATATACCAACATCCTTTTTTAATAAACCAATGATGCTATTACAATAATAACCAGTGATGACAATTAATAAACTTGTAGGGGGAGAGTGCACGCTGCATTCCCACAGCCGCTGGGCTCGCTCGACTGGCCACATTACCTCTCCCTCACAGAAGACTACCTTGAAATGTAACATTGAGACTTGCGTTTTTCGCACATTTATCTGTTTAACATGCCCCCTTACATCACTCTCGACAACTACAAGCATTAGCCGTTTCTTTCAATACTAGAGCACATGACCTCTGTGACTATTTTACATGAGTTGTTACATGTTCAGGAAGTACAAACTAAATGGATATAAAGTGAGTGGAAGGCAACCGCGAACGCTTTCGTAGGGAAAGACATCCTGAGCTCAGCAGACAACGGGCGTTGCAGGATTGATGGACAAAGTTGGAACAGTATTAAGAAAGTACTCCATTAAGACTATATACATCGTCCTCCAAAGTAGCGAAAAACCTACGCACATCAAAGGATGTAATACCCTATCAGATGCCAAGTGTCTATAAGATAGACTGCAGCTGTGGTAGTAAGTACCTACTTTTTTTTTTTATATATAGAGAAGAGGGCGGACGAGCTGCAACACCAGAGGGTATGCGGGCGCGCCGCCGACCTTGCAAAGACAGCGCACCGTAGCAAGAAAGGCTCAAAGAACATAATATCACAGCTGTGAAGAATTGCCAGGCGGATAAATCGGCGATAGCGCCGATCAATCACTGGATAGAACTCCACAGTTCAAAAATCCTCTCCACTGATCGCCACTATTTTTCCAGGATTGTGCATGAAGCGATTGAAATAGAAAAAAAAAGAAATTTCAATCGAAAAGATGGATATAAATTGTTCTCGATATGGAATCCAGTGATTAATAAAATTAAACCTGGCGATTTTTCGTCTGACGCTACTTTTGATATTGTGTGCCGCAACATTCCGGGCTATGAACACCAAATGCGGGTAGTTGATTAACTACTCACAACTCTCGTGGACTACCCGCCTCTTCGGTCAGCTCGTGACCATGGTTGGTGCAGCGCAACCGAAACGTCGAGTATAACTAAGATAAACATACATTGAGAGCCGTATAAACAGATGGTACTGCATTTCCTAGTTTATCGTATTTCTCCCAAGTGTTTCGGTTGCGAGTGAGATATGCCCAGAGCCCATTCCAATCCCCTTCTCCCAATTCATTTCTTAATCTACAAAGGTAGTCAGCGCATTCTGGGGGTTTCATTTTGGACTGAGGTTGCCACGTATCGGGGATGTCTATGGTCGACAGTATCGACTTACCATCAGGTGGACTGTATGACTCGTCTGTCACCTTTCTTACAAAAAAAAGTGAATTACAACGGGAAAAGTATCGAAACTACAGGTTTCTAGTTAATGACAACAGTATATCACTTTTTTTTTATTATAGATTAGTGGGCGGACGAGCAAGCGGTCCCACGTGATGGTAAGTGTTACCGCCGCCCATGGACACCTGTAACACCAGGGGGTATGCGGGCGCGCCGCCGACCATGCAAAATCCTATTCACAGCTCTCTTGAAGAACCCCATATCGTAGCTTAATGGAAAGACCTCTTGTGGCAGTTCGTTCCACAGCCTACGGGTTCGCGGTATAAAATAATTTTTGGACCGAACAGTGCGCGACACCTCCGTATCGAGGAAATGCGGATGGACCGCACTTCTGTAACGGGAGGGTTGTAGAAACCCGAGGTGGGAATTATATTCAACAGTTCTTCAGAGCATTCCCCATTGTACAGGCGGTAGAACACACAGAGTGACGCAACGTCTCTCCGAATGCTGAGGGGTTCTAAACCGCCCGTGAGAGTGGGATCGTCGACAATACGAACAGCACGTCGTTGGATGGAGTCAAATGGGTCCAGTTGGTATTTCGGTGCGCCGACCAAGAGATGAGAGCAGTACTCCATATGGGGCCTCACCTGAGCTTTGTAAAGCATTAGGAGTTGCCCAGGTGTAAAGTATCGCTTCGCTCTGTTCAGCACACCGAGCTTTTTGGAGGCCATTTTGGCCTTATTTTCCAGATGACCCCTAAACACGTGCTAGACACGTGCCTCCTTACGTAGAATGTCCGAGAACTGTACATCCGAAAAATAGTTTCAAATAAGAATAGACCTTATTGTTCTTGACATTGAGGTAGAAGGTGCAGACAAAAACAACCGTGTAATATTTAAGTTTATTTATTAATACATCATTTTCTCGTAAACAATCGTTTTCTTGTTACCTTGTCGTTAAATAAAGTAAACGTTACCGTTAAATAAAATTAATAGAACAAATAAACTGTTGTAGCAAGTAATTATTAGTAACGGATCTCAAATTATTACAAGAAAATAATAATTTCAATAATAAAATTGTGCGAATAATGACACGTAACATTTAAATAGATATTTGCTAAGAAACTAATAAAATCTATATATAGATCAACTACAAATAAACATTATTGCTTTAAAATCTCAATTACACGAAATAATTGGAAGAACTACGAAAACTAAAATATGTACATACACACACTCCAAAAACGTATCCTCCTTAAAACAATAAAAATTATGTGATTATATTAATTGTAAAATCAATTGTAATTTCACGAAACCCTCATCTCATCAATCATTCATTTTAAAGCAGGTTATACGTGGAGTCCTGACATGATTTCTCTTTGAAATCTTTCTGCACTATGAAGATGCACTGAAATAGGGATTTTACAAGTTTTAGAACATGCTAAATTAACATTCTGATAATTCTGAAATAATTAACTAACAAAATAAAGCAAGAAAAACGCACCTTTACAAAAGCACAAATTGGAAGGGTTTCATTAATTTTGAATTTTGGTCCCGATTACGAATAAATTATTAAAATTAAAATACAATAAAAAAATTCTAAGTGATCTTATTTATAGGGGTCCATGATTTTATTTTGATACAGGCATAGTGAATACGGCCATTTTTGAAAACTGCGGCCACACATGAAACGCAAATGCAAATGAAAGTTGAGACTGGAAAAGCCCCGCAAATAAAAAAATATATATAAATAGCTGGAAAAATAAAAACTGATCTTTATCCCTTGCGTTTTGATGTACAAATGTGAAATATTAGACTTTATCGAGATTTTTCGTTTGTACACGTATTCCCCTATCGAATCACATGCGTTTCAACGATGGCTGCAGTTTTCATAAATTACCTCATTTATACAAAAATCTTTGAACCCCAACGCACCCGAGTTTATTGTATAAGTTATGATAATACATTGAAACTTATACTTCACTTATCGACAAAAAAATATTTCAGTACTACTTTAATATCTATATTTCTATTACTTTGATATATTATATGTTAAAAGTCGTCGTAATCTATATAGCTGCCTACATAACACAACACGTAGTTATTTACTGAACATTTTGGAATGAAAATTAAATGCACGTGAAAGATGAAAAAATGCAGTCATGCAGTAATAGTGTTATGTCTAAAAAAATAATTAATGTTCTCCTTATATGCTGTATCTACAGATCAATTTAAATAAATGGACTTTTAAATCAAACGTGAAATTTATTACATTTTAAAAGACAACGAAAAATAATAGCAAATAGATAAACGCAATATATACGAGCATATACTTATATGTCTCTAGGAATATATGTATGTCTATATATGTCGAAAAATTATATGTCTCTAGGACACTGAAAATTCCTATCGGCGTAACGGACAAACCAATACTAAATCAAGGACGAGTACAAAACTGTTTTTTGTAAAAAGAAATCATTTAACTTTATTGGTGTTAAAATTTCTGTAACACAGGTAGATTACGGGGAATTTTATAAAAAATATTTTTTTCTGCCGATCTTACAAAGTAACGTTTGTCCCCTAAGACAATTGAATACCATTCTGCGTAACTGAACCAAGCGACAAGAATGAAATTTTACAGGAAAGATTACTAAAATATAAGTAAACATTAAAAAAAATATTTTTAAGTCTTGTAGATTACGCTAAATAAGAGTCGAATGGCGCAAAAGAAAACAAAATATCAATTTGGCGGTTGGACTATTTATGCATAATTTTATCAACTGATAATTCGGAAAGTGTGGTGAGTATAATGTATACAATTATTTTCCGAGTCATTTTTTATTATGAACTGTGTATCTAAGATTCTTATATCAAAGTCAAAATCATATAGTAGTAAATCCAAACAACACCTACTTGATATATGCAAGTTTTCTCTCCATTGTATACTTACTAAATAAATATATTAAGTACACACAAGAAAATAATTTAAAATCTTATCATTCTCTATTCCTTCTCTATCTTTCATTCTCTTTTTGAAGCAGCCTTTTGCGTGTTCCATTTCCAAACAGTCTTCAAAATATTTCGAAAAATACTTTTAAGTAAAATTCCGCAATGAATTGGTCGATGTAAGAGGCCACCCAGACGATCAATTATATTGTGCAATTTTACGGGTAGCGCAATGTTTCTCATCATTTAGGGAGTGTCTTGAAACTCGTTTCGGTATAAGACGCGATTCAATTGATGTGCAATGACATTATTGTACAATTTCATTGTAAGTCTAAGGGCCGCCTCACGAATTTGGAAATTCGTTAAAATACGCTTTCAATTCCCAAGATGACTCGCAATTTAGGTAATGTATATTTATTAAAGTAGTAATTTCTTTTATGTGAATAACATTATCCTACGTATAGCAACTACGTAAAATTACGTAGCGGCCGCGTTCAAAAGTCTAAAACGTGTGAGTGTGGATAGTGTTATGCACATGCGAGTAAAGAAATCACGAAATGCATGTTAATTATTAGTTAGATAGTAGTTTTAGTGTACTAATTGTCATATTAAAACATTTTAAATTATTTTCGTAGGACCTTATAGTCATAGTCATGGACCGATCATAGTCAACCAAATCACTGCTTCTATAGAGAACGACTATCAATCAAATTGTCCCAACTTGCAACTCCATAATATTAATCTACTTTTACATAATAATTTTAACACTTATTTAACCAGTTTATTACTAACTTTTGACACTACCACAATATACCGCTAATAATTATTAATATTAACTAAGGTTTATATTAATCGAAGCGGGTATAAAAATATTCTATATTAACATCATATTCAACAATACAGTTGACTACAACCTGCTTTAAAAAGGTACTTTAATTATATTACTAACTGAAATGTGTTTTAAAACACAGCGACGTTACACGTTAGAAGTTAATGACGTGAAAAGTAAAATGTTTAAGGGTCAATTTCTATCTGCTAAGTGGCAGCGAAGCGAACCATTCAAAGACAATGTATTTATAACCAAAAAATGCACCGCAAAAGAGGGATGTCAACTTAACGTATAAATTAAGCTTTTTTCCAAAAGCTCATATCCAAATTTAGGTTTCCTAATGCAGTCAGGTAGTCCAATTGTTAACAATCCAAAATACTTTTAAGGGGCCAAAACTATTACAGTACTACTGATTTAACTTTGTTAACTTTGTCTTCTTTGTATTCCGAACAAACACGAAGAGACGAGTAAAAAACAAAAGAAACTCTTTCAGAATATCAAAGACTTTCAGAGTGGAACTATGAAAAGTCGATAATTAGTGGAAATTGGTCGCAAAAAAGAAGAATTAATCTGTTATTGTTTTGGTGGCCCCGCCGAAATATACTTATTCTAGCAAGGCCACCAAATCACCCATACCTTTAAACGGTGAAGAGAGAAATTCCGCTTTTTAGCACTAAGTATAATCTTTTTACCTGTCTAATCAAAATTTCAAATCTATCACATCGGCCCGGCCAAAATAAGGAACAGTAAATTCCGTGACTCTACAGTAGCCGCTCAATGTGCGAGCTAAATATCTTTGTTAGGGCATTTTCAACCGTATGTTAAAGGAAATACAGTTGACTTTAAATTCTGGTTGGTTCGCCGCCTCTCTGTACATAGAAATGGATAGTCCATGGATGAATTCAAGTTTGAATTTCACAAATGGTTTTTCTATTTGCTCTTATTGTTTGTTAGTGATTTGTATGTATGTGGTCGGAATGAGTTGTGTATTCACACAACTTGACACTACTTATTCCGATCCCCGATTTATCAATTTCCGCTTCAAAGTTCAGTTTCTTTTTACCGTAATTGCGTCCACTATTCTTTATTCTTAATTCTGCTTATAATACTGCCATGTTTGATATGTAGGTATCCTTGTGGCGTGATATCATTGAATTTGTGATTTGAAGCTTCTGGCTGCGGCTTCGCTCGCGACTAAAGCGTAAATGTCATTTTTCGTTAACACCTCGATATGGTGAAATTCACGAAAACTAATCCCATGCAGTAGTTTTCCAAGTCATTTTTTATTTTCCCCTATAACTCAACTTCCTTGTCATATGAAGGTGACACATACCAGTTTTCCTTCTGGATACTTAGCTATACATTAGTAAAAACCCGACCAAAATCCGTGCAGTATTTTTTACGTGATACTCAAACAAACAGACATACAGATAAACATTTTAAAACTACTGTTTTGGGTTCTGTAGCTTCTAAAGAGTTCCATTTTTTTTAAATCAAGTTTGTACAGACTCATACCTTTTACTCTTGTATTATATCCATAGATATTGTCGATGTTTGCTTGATACTGGCAAATTAAGAATAAAGGATATTGGCTCAACAATAAAATACCCGTGACTGTACACGAAAATAGTTACTCGAACTCTATGGAATATACATTTTCTTCCATACCATGTTTAAAACATTTATTTGATGAGAATAATGCAAAAAAAAAAAAAAAGACAATTTATACGGGAATGTATACTGAGCATTTATCTCTCTTCCACACTTAAGTTTTCTGACATTTAATCATTGTCCCATTGCAAGCGACAGATAAGAAGTTTACTAAAAAAACTAAAAATTTTAACTACATGATACGTATTTGCGACATTGCAATGAGACGAAAATTGTAGTAATGTTGCCAGAAAAATAATAATCGCCTCAAATCTAAGGGACTTATTAGACACTTGGAAATCGTACTTGGACTTCTTTGCAGCAGCTTAATCATCAACATGTTCAATGGGCCAAATGCTGTTGGCTAGATGGAGCCAACAGCAAATATAACGTTGTAAAATAAACTTATTCCTTCAGTTAGATCAACGAAAATGAACGTCAAATTCGCCATAATGTCATTTTCGAACAGAAAAAAAGTCAGTATTCGGCCGGTACAGGTTCGATCTGAGATAAGAGGTCGGTGCTCCAAAAATATATATGAACAGCTTATAGGACGGATACCTATTTGTCCATACTGTCTCTAAATTTAAGCTTTCTTTTTTAAGCTATTTTATTTTCTTTTCACTCAATGTCCCAATATGTCCACGTAATTAATGTTAAAATTTTGTTCATCTAAAAACGATCTTTAGTTCAGGGTCACCCGTAACCCATGTCATTCTTGTAACTAAATTTAGACGTTGTGATTCTAGAGTTAACAAGGTATATCATCACCCCCTTTAGAAAGGCATAGCGTATTTTTTAATATATTTCTCGTTTAATTTCAATTATCTTTTCAAGTCCCAGATTTGAGGCAATTTGTTTAAAATAATACATTATTAAAATAATTCATTACTGACAGTTGATATGCACCACTATTAATCATTACTTTACAATAGCGGGTTCCAAACCAAACTGGACTCTAAGTCAACGGGCTCTAATATCAAAATCGTATAAAACTCTCACTTCTTATACGAAACCCACTTTACAATAACTATTTTAAGTAAGGTACTTATATTGGTTCTAGAGCAATGAAATGTAAAAATTTGGCGTACATTAAATGATAGTATTAATAAACATATTTAACCGAAAAAATGCCAAAAGAGGAATGAAAGAATAATACGTTCTAACAAAAAAAAAAAAACAAAATAATGAAATCTGGTAAATTGGCTTTTAGTGCCCGCCATATTGAGTTTCACGTAATGTCTTAAACTTCACGATAGGGTGATAATTATTATTAATTAATCGTTAATGACAATTAACGATGCCCCGTTTGTTCAATCTGGTTGAAGTACCTAGGCTGTAGATGGATGAGAATATATTCACATACATACACATATTATATACATCGGGTACAAATAAAATGCAAAGAAACCTTTATCGCGAAAATAAAGATATCCTCATTCTAAATTAGAAATCGTTTTGCGGAAAAAGCTTATTTACTTTTAAAAAATACATATACAAAAAGAAAATGCCACGAAATGTTCTAGAAATAAGAAATGCCACGAAACGATACAGAACTAATGAAAATGCCACGAAATAATTCAGAATTTGAAAAAATAACACACGATCCATAATTAAAATCCATTGCTCCGAAACCAGTTATTGGCTTAACCATTCTGGCATACATCTGCCAGCCACCAATATCATTGGAGGAACGAGTTCTGATTTACAAACGGTTGGTTGGGCCGCATCATGTTGTTGTTCATTAGATTAACTCCAGTAGGCGGCATGAAGTTGTTATTTACCGGACTTTGCATGTATGGGAATGACATTGGCTGCATCATGTTAGGGATGACATTGGGATTATGGGCTGGGCTGTTTGGACTTGATTTGAGCTGGTTTATGGTCGGCGCAGGGCCGGCTTTGGGGGATCTTGGCGCTAGTAAATTGTCTACGTCAATGTTTATAGCGCCTGTAGTGTCTGCCCATGTCGCACCGACTTTAGTCGTGGGTTTAGAAGCTTGTGTCGTGGTGGGAGTTTGCTGATTGGTCGCGATCGGTTGGAGTAACCCGACGGGGGTTGGCTGTATACCTGTTTGGATTATTCATAAAGTAATTGACAAATCGTTTGGGCGCATGCATTTCGCGAAATATGCAATTTGCAAAATGTGCAACTGGAATATGGTGCAATAGTGGTACAGACGTAAAAAAAAACTTAAACACTCATCGAATCGCTATATTCTAACTTAACAAAAAATAGAGCGAATGTGCAGTACCAATATAAACTATTCAGTTCGACGGCACTAAGCAACCCCACGTATTTATGTTAAGGTTTGTAAACATTGAAATAAAATAATAATATTTTACAATGTTGCTTCTGATTGTACAGAAATTATTGCACATTTCGCCAATTGTACACTATGCGCCTAAACGTGACAAAAAAAAGCTTAAAAGTTAAAAAATAAAGTTTTAAATTAATCAATTTTAATTCAATGCAATAGGGTAGTTGACTATACGTGAAAATTTTAAGTTTTTTTTTGGGAATTAGATAATAAAACAAACCCATGTTATAATCCTACAAATAATGAAGGTAAATATGAGCTTGAGGATTTTTAAGAGAAAAGCAATACCTGTACTACTGCGTTGCTGATGTTTACCTAATAGCAGTTTAGTAAGAGGACAAAAAAATATAGTCCGACCAGGCTTTTCATGAACGTGAAGGAGGGCGTGACAATCGACTATGGGTTGCCAGGTTAAAATACATCTGCTATATTTTAGAATTGTAGACGACGATACAAAGTTAGGTTAGGTTAACCAAACATTTGTAAACATCATACGCGTATTTTGAATGAATAGGACATGTAATAGGACATGTAATATTATAGTAATATTCTATTTACAAGAAATTTATTAAAAAGGGTTTGAATAGTGGAAAAATATGTGCAGAGTTGTATTTTTTCATGACAAAATCCAGAGGTGAAACAATCATTAGAGTGACGTTTTAAGATGGCGGCAATTAGTTGCTCTTTTGGCCATGTTCATCAAAGGCCTGATCGGACGGTAAGTTATTACAAAAAGTACACCATAATGACTTAGTCATTCAATCATTATCGTGTTAAGTGGATTTTAAGTTACTATAAAAATACATGTGACTGCGTTGACAAGTAATAAATGAAACACAGATGACGTAGAAAAGTGATTTTATTTCAACAGTTACGCTGCTAGGTCGGCATATTAATTATAAAACAACATTATTCTCTTACAATATTCGTGAAAAACAATAGATAATTATTCCAAATTTAACATCATCTTTTCAATAACAAAAATAGTGTGTGTCGCGAAAACTGCCCCTTCAGATATCGGCCCTCCAAGATTCGCCAGAGAATCGGGGTTAGTTGTCAAATCAGTCAACCAAGATCTCAACTCCATCATAATATCAAAGAATTCAGTACTCAAAATGGTGGCGGGCAGTGCCATAACTATAGAAGTCACTAAAGCTATCACATTGGTCAATATCGTCGGGTCTTGCGTGTATCGGAGGTACATTATTATTTCTATTACCTCCTTGCAGTAAATCGGACATTTCGGACAATTTTTGGAAGCTAATATAATTACTACAATCGTTGACAGGTATTCGGACAGGAGAACGTTATCGACATCTTGTTTGAGATTGTGATGGCTCAATGTCAACTGTTTCGTTCCGAAACCGCGGACTAGTGGGTAAAAGAAGTGATCGGAAATTGGTGCAAATCGGTTCTTTTTCGCTTTAGCAAAAGGGTGAGGCCGTTTCGAATGAAAATAAGTAGTTTTGATCAACAGTCTCCATCTTATGATCTCTTCCGATGATATTTCCTCTTCATTAATTTCTTTAGCACCTTCTACATCATGCAATATTTCTTTCGGTTTGATATCTGCGATCCTTTCCACAGCCTCCGCTAACACTTCAAGCATGAAAACTTTAATACCAATAGAATATCTGCCGATATCTGTATGTATTTCTCTGCAAATATATTCAGCGCAAACCACTGGTTGGCTGCAGATTATAGCGCATGTCGTATTGAATTTGATACTTCCAAATTCGTCGAAGCCGAATTTCTCTTCTAAATGAATGAAAATAGTCAACAAATCTATCGCTAATTTTGGGTCTTCACGCTCTAGTTGTCTTGTTACTAAATCTTCAGCAACTTTCAGGCAAGCGTAGAATGTATCGGCGTCTTTCGCTTCATTGATCTGTTCTACTAAATCTCTTACAAATGTTGGCAGTTTTTTAACCACAATAGAAACATCATTGCTCATGTCGTAAGGTACTAAATCGTCATCGGAATCTAATTCCTCTCCGTCGGGTTTATCTTTATCTAATTCGTCAAGTTTCACAGATATTATGTTCTTGACTATATCTTTAGTTTTCTCTGGACTCTTAACCGCATATGATACTATAGTGTTCTGTATCACCGTTTCGTGGTCACTGGCTGTGTTGGCTATAGAGTCGAGAACTTCCTCCAAATTTATTTTTCTGACTTTGTAATTCTCAGGTATTTTGAGTTTGTCGTCTATGAGACATCTTGTCGATATATCTTTTAGGATTTTGTGTATTTCTACACAAGTTTTGCCCATTTCTTTGTAATCGAAGTTTAGTTCTTTAACTGCATCTTTTTCGGTATCATTCACGTTCATTTCAGAGAGAATTTTTATTATAATCTCTATGGTCGCCATGCCGATAGATCTAAAGTTTGGCGTTAATACATCCAAATGTTTATTCATGCCTTTAAAAAGGACACTTTTTACTTCGTTCAAATTCCATTCCGTTTTATTTTGAGACCATATTACTACGCGATATTTGACTGCTAATATTAGAAGCTGTGACATATACATATGCTGAATTATATCCGAAACATCAGACTTCTTGAAATTTGACCACACATTACTAAGTCTTAAAACAAATTCTGGAAGGAAGTTAGCCACAGATCTCTTTGTAGAGAGATAATAAATTAGATTTTGTGGGATTGTCGTATCTTTATAATGGCGAGGCTTGAAATAGAATGGGATCCTAAAAGTTAGAATTTCTTCCCAATCTTTATTGGTCTCTAAATTATCACCTAATATGTGCAGTATACTTTGTTCCCTGGATTTATAATCTATAGGACATCTCTTCAGCAGAAATGTTGAGATTTTGTCTATGGCTAAGCGGTTCAAATGGTGGAACAATTTCTGAATCAATTTCTTTCTAACAAATCTGATCTCTTCGTCTGTGTTATTCCAAGCGATTATAACGTCTATGAATTTCAAAATGGCGCTGGAATCGCTGCTCATGTTATAGTTAATTATAACTTTAGATAGCAAATGTGATAAATATGTCAAATCGAATTGTGTTCCCGTATGAAAACTACTTTCTGACATAAAATCTATACTTCTTATTATATGGAATATTAGACAATAAGAGTGATTTTCGTGTGAAAAGTCTTTAGGAGCTTGCATTTCTAATGTATTGGCAACCCTTTCTGGTAGTGTTACTAGTATCTGAACATAATTCTCCCAATCGGTTTTAAGTCTATATTTCTCATTTCTCTCTTCTATTTTAGCAATACTGCATTCTATAACCGCTGTTAATATCGCGTCACTTTTGACATATTTCTGTAATATGTACACGATTGCCTGTTGGATGCATGTGATAGGTTCATTTTTAAGTAATCCGCACAGAACAGATATTATTTCAAAGCTGACGTTAAAACTTTCTTCCAAAATGAATAAACTTGTTATTTCTTCTTTAAACATTAACCAATTTGGAAACACAGTTTTGTGTATGACACATAACAATTGAGTATATTTATTCAATAATTCTTCATCCATCAATTTTCCATCCACACCCATCAATTTCTGTATTGTTATCGGTCCTGGTAAAACTTTTTGAATAACAGTGAAATATTTTTGGACTCGCTTAGCATCTTCATCACATTTTATCTTCGACATTTTCTGTAGTGTGTTTAGAAAGAGTTTTATCGAATCAGTTAAATCCGGCCCCTTCTTTGTGGTGACATCTGTAAATAGAAAAGACCTGAATGTGCCCAAAACTGAAATATTTACAATTACTGGAATGTTTAAAGTTCATGCAGATGTTATGTGTATGTAGCAGTCACATGTATTTTCAATAAATTGTCATTAAACTAAAACTTTTAATAAAAGGATTCAATATGAAATTTTAATTTGCCAACAATATTTATCGAACATGGAAATTTTATATAGTTGTTATAACAAAGATATAAGGTCAATATTACAATGTTCTATTTTTGACAATATAAAATGTCAAACTGAATGTATTCCGAACGTCAAATATGACTATATTTTACAACACTATTGCATGAACTATCGATAAGATTTTATTTTCGTAACTATGAATCGGTAATTAAAAACCGTCAGTAGAGTATTTGATATTGACATGATGACATGATGATGTATTGATGAGGGGGAGAGTGCACGCTGCAATCCAACAGCCGCTGGGCGCACTCGACTGGCCACGTTACCCCTCTCTCACAGAAGACTACCTTGAAATGTACTGCATTTCCCACTCAATCATCTTATTTCCCTAATGTACGTACGTATTTCGGTAGTGAGTGAGATGTGACAGAGCCCATTCCCATCCTATCCCTCCCCATTTACCCAACCCTTTCTCCAAATCCAGTCCTATATCCAAAGGTAGGCAGCGCATCCGGGGGCGTGCCAACGTTTGTCATTTTGGACTAATGTTGGCATGTATCAGGGATATCTATGGGCTACAGTATCCACTTACCATCAGGTGGACTGTATGCTCGTCTGCCACCTACGTACAAATAAAAAGAAACGCATTACTATCGACAATATTGTCGTTTATCAATTGTATTATTACCACAATCCGCGCTATCGATAGTGTATCGATATTCAAATATAACTGATTTTCAAGGTCTACTATCGATAGTTCGGCAACACTAGCGAGAACATAATACGAAAATAGAATGAAAAAAATAGAAATTCATTATTCTATTACACTTTCTGATGACATAGAACGGGGAGAGAGGAATATTATGAGATTATGAAATGGGAAACATTCATTATCGTATTACACATATTATTCAATAAACCATATACGACAGCGGCGGCGTCTTGTCGATACAAACGTATTCCCTTATTTTTTCCCCGATTAGTTATTTCTTATAGGAGCTCGCAATCTCCAAAAATCTAAAAAATTACCCTGTTTAAACGCTGCTAAAAGAGACCTAGTGTGCAAATTTAACAACCGTTATTTAAAAAAGCAAAATGTACCGATATAGAGAAACTATTTTTTAATGCAAATCAGAAAAAATCATTAAAATAGATCCATTGTGGAGAAGGTAACAGAGGAACAGGAACGAAACCCCGATTATCTCGAATTATTATAGGTATTGTCAGCTTGAAGAGCAACTGTCTCTTTCTTTTTGAAATCTGCTTCCGGTCATCCTCCTCTCTTAAATTAAATAATTACAGGTGGAGACTCGATTATCCGCATCTCAGTTATTCGCATTTATCCGGACTTGCAACTGCGGCCGATAATAAATGAGGACCCCAGAGGTCAAGGGGTCTAAGTGACATTTTCGAAAGAATTGAGTTAGATGCAGTAACAGACTGTTAAAATACTATTCTTTTTAGTGGCGAGGAGATCCAAGTGATTTCCCTGACAGGTGCTGCTACCTAGTGTGTTGCCCCTTCACCACTAGTAGTGCATGCTAACACTGCTCCACGGGTAACACGTAACACAGGTGAAAATGTAACGTAAAATACGTAACGTGTTACGTAAAATGTAACACAGGTGATTTTAATAATCTATTGTTAGTACTAATTAGAAGCAAATGGCCAAAGTGTTGGCCTAAAATGGTCAAAACAAAAAAATAATAACTTTCCCTCTTACAAAATTTTGTTGACTTTTGGTTCAATTATCTCAAAACATAAATTTTGTCACTTAGACCCCTTTACCTCTGGGGTCCTCAAATATAATTGAACCTTGAAAAAAGGTGAAACTAGCCGTAAGTTGACCGATGAGGACTAGGTATTTCTACGGTGAGACATCAAAAAGATCACGATGGCTTGTATTATTTACACGAGGAGCTAATAAATAACTAAATAATCTGCGAATCATGGCCAAATATAACCAGGAAACCGAAAAATTAACAATGAAATTTACCACATTGCGTGTTTTGTTTAAGTTGTTTTCGTACTTTTGAAATAAATACCTAACATTATTTATGTATATGTAAGTTGCTTTTCTTAAAAAAATAAAATTATCTGTATTTTCGATTATCGGAAAGACCTACAACAGCAATTTATTTATTTATATAGAGTAAACATATAACAATATTGTAATATAAGACTAATCCTATTAGATCTTATATGAACACCTGTTACAGGTGTACAAAACATCTATATAAATAAAAATGTAAACGTTCGTTTGTTCAAAATCTTAAATCTCCGAGTGTACTTCACCGATTGCTTTGAAATTTTGACACATCGCTGCATTCGAATACGCGCGTGTTTTTATATACCTATCACAGGGTAAAAACATGCTTTTTACCCAAAAGCAGGCAAAAACAGGGTAAGCGGCATCTGTTGGGCAACCGCAGCAACGCGTGGTCGGGTACAGCTAGTGAGATAATAAAGTAACATTGTCACTTTAAAATGACTATAACAATTAATATTTCAAGGTAAAAATTTAATTAATTACTTTTTCCATGTGTGCAAAGAGTCAGAAAATATATGAACTCAACATATTATGATTAGAACACAATCTGATTATTATTAGTCCGGTTAATCGAGCCTCTACTGTATTTATATCAAAAGCATCAAATACATTAATCCTAGTTTATATAATCATCGTACCTTGTGCTGGTAATGTGGGTTGTAATGTGATGGCAGCCAGTTGTCCGGTCAAAGTGTCCATGTTGGAGAGCCCTTGTATTGGGGTGAGGGGCGCCAGTGGGGGGGAGGCGAGGTCACTCAGCAAGTCTAGGTTAGACGATGGGGCTGCTGGGGGAATATAAGAAATATATTCATTTTTGTAAAGAAGTCAGGCTTTTTTTGGGGGAACTTAAGGAATGTACAAGTGCTGGGCGCACTCGACTGGCCACATTACCCCTCTCTCACAGAAGACTACCTTGAAATGTACTGCATTTCCTTCTTTATCGTATTTCCCCAATGTACGTAGGTGTTTCGGTAATGAGTGAGATATGCCAGAGCCATTTCCATCCATTTTCTCAACCCTTTCTCCAATTTATTCCTATATCTCGAGCAGTAGGCAGCGCAGCCGGGGGCGTGCCAGCGTTTGTCATTCTATATTGATGTTGGCGTGTATAGCGGATGTCTATGTGCGACAGTATCCACTTACCATCAGGTGGACTGTAAGCTTGCCAGCAGTCCTGTTTTTAATAAAAAAATGATGGTTGTGTTTTCGTTTAGTGTAGAAATTATGTATTTGTGGATGAATTACTGATAGTTTATTAAACTTCTAAATGTTCTCTGTGCGTGATGTTTGTGTTAGTCAAATAAAAGCATAGGAGTGCGTTTTTCGCGTGCTTCCAAGGAGTCCAATTCTTCTGTTCTCAGTAAACCTACCATCGCTTTACTGAGCGACTCCTGACTTATATTGACTGGACATTGACAGGATATGTTTTGGACTTTGAAATTGTTTACTACGAAGAAAACTTTATTATTCTTTTTGACATTGTTAATTAATCTATATTAAATTAGATTTACTTACCTATTTTACTTTGACATGACAAGCTATTGGCATATGCATACAAGGAAAATTGACTGGGAAATACTTTTACGTCATCAATCATCATGCAATCTCTCGGTAACTAACTTCATGTTGCTTAAAATTAAGTCACTTTATGTATTCTAAGTTTATCGTCACTTAAGTCATTGAAATCTATTATATGTCACTACTATTAAAATATTTGTACGTCATTTGGTAAAACATAGAGAACTGACTGTATGTTTGTGTTCGGAATTAACCTGTGTGGCTTTTAGAATTTAAAAAGGGGTATTGACGTTTTGTCGGTGGCAACACCAATCGAGTTTTGTTTGCTCGCTCTCTGGGCTTAGGCGGGCCTTGGCATAAAATCACACTCTTTTTAATTAATCATTAGAAATAAAGCCTTTAGTTTGCCATCGAGTTCGCAATTCTGGAGGGGGAGAGTCCAACAGCCGCTCAGCGCACTTGATTGGCCTCGTTACCCCTCTCTCACAGAATACTACCTTGAAATGTACTGCATTTCCCACTTTATCTTATTCCCCAATGTATGTACGTGTTTCGGTAGTGAGTGAGATATGCCAGAGCCCATTCCCATCTTATCCCTTCCCACATCCCATTCTCCAAATCCATTCTTACATCAACAAAGGTAGGTAGTGCATCCGGGGGTGTGCCAAAGTTTGTCATTTTGGACTAATATTGGCATGTATCGCGGATGTCTATGGGCGACAGTATTCACTTACCACCAGGTGCACTGTATGCTCATTTGCCACCTTTCTAGAAAAAACAAATCTAAGGAATTTTGGGTGCACCGAGTGCTGGTGAGGACCCCCACGTCTCCACGGACTTCGGACGCCGGGGGCCCCCCCTCACCAATTTCTAGGTGGACTTATTCTTATGGATTGAAACCGATGGAAATTTGATTTCTAATGCGCGTATTGTGCTAGCTTTGGATTCGCCCACAGGGGCTGATTCTGAACAGTTTATTTATATCATTCTACCTATGTTTACAAACAAATATAATAAATCTACTCTAGACACTAACATAATGTGCTAATTGCACCATTGACATATATGCAAAAAAAAAACAATTAATAAAATAATACTCACATGTATTACTAACGGGTGCACTATCAACAAAGTTGGCTGTCAAACTGGCAGCATTTGCTGTATTGTTGTTAGTGAACGCTGAACTGAAGTCAGCGAATCCATCGTTGTTGGCTTCGGGTGGTGAAGAAAACGCATTTGTGAAGTCACCGAATTCATTTGCATCTTTATTTGCTGCTGATTTTTGTTCTTCAGCTCTGTGACAAGATATAAATTATTATGATTTGATAATAATTCATAATATTCTACATTGACATGTGGGATGGAGTTATATGGAATTGGACAATGATACGCATTATTTATCATATTATACCCTCTATTCTATATCCCTTTCAATCCCAGGGAGCGGGTAGTGTGATTTATTCATTTATTTATTCGGTACAAATAGAACGTTATCATTACAGATATATTTTATTCACTTCACATTTAATCCACATAGACAACTTTATTTTTAACTGTGCAGAAACTATTCTGTATTATACAGAATTATACAAGAAAAAATCTTTGTAACAAGATTTTCATCCGGTTCGAAGGACCACATAAAAGGGAGCAGTGAATTGTTAATCGTTGTTAAAATATTGCAAAAAAAAAAAGAATAGAACTTCAAGAATTACATTAATTGTCACCAAGGGCGGGGGGAGGCAGTTGCCCCCCGCTAGAGATTCGAAATTAAAAAAAAAAAAAATCATTGTACATATTTGTACCTATAATTCCTATTTCTCTCATCTTCTCTCTCATCTTGTCCCCCCCCCCCCCCGGCGCATTTGCTGCCGACAGCCTTGATTGTCACTAACAAGCGTACTTTGACCAGTCGATTTGAAGGTTTGGAAAAAGAAAATTTATTATGACACTTTTCAATACAATCTATCCAATTGACAATTTACATTGATCGCAATGATTTTAATTGACATTATTACATATTATATTGAGTTGACTAATGTTTTATAATCATTTTGTATTTATTTTTCGCGCCAATTCTGGCAAATGTGACTATCGTCTAGTACTACTCCCATTGCAAATAAATAATTTGATTAGTTTTTTTTTAGAAATCAAAACAGTTGTACAAGAAAATTAATACATATTATTATTGAGACTAATTTACTAATATAGGTCTTTATTATATTACTAAATGAAAGGCAAGCTCATAAAAATTTTAAGATATCTGTTGTAACATGTATATTGATTAAACACACTCACAATTTTTTTTTATAGAAAAAAGGCGGCAGACGAGCATACAGTCCACCTGATGGTAAGTGGATACTGTCGCCCATAGACACTCGAGATACATGCCAACATTAGTCCAAAATGGCAAACGTTGGCTCGCACCCGGATGCGCTGCCTATCTTTGGAGATATAGGAATGGATTTGGAGAAAGGCTTGGGAAAATGGGGAGGGATAGGATGGGAATGGGCTCTGGTACATCTCACTCACTACCGAAATACGTACGTACATTAAGGAAAAAAGATAAAGTGGGAAATGCAGTACATTTCAAGGTAGTCTTCTGTGAGCGAGGGGTAACGTAGCCAGTCGAGCGCGGCCAGCAGGTGTTGGACTGCAGCGTGCACTCTCCCCCTCAAGAAATGTAAAGAACTTTGATTCTACTGACCTGCGATCAAAATCATCTTCAGGAACAAGCGAGGTCTTCCCAATGGGCCGTGTGGGTAAGTTTTGATACTATGTAAAAAATATAAAGAATTTTGACTCTACTGACCTGGGATCAAAATCATCTTCGAGCACTAGTGAAGTGTTCCCACTAGCAGGCAGTGAGGGCAGTGGGCATGTTTTAAACAAATCGTCCAATAGTTCTTGTGATTTTTGTACTGGGGGCACCACTGCCGGTGGTGAAGATGCTTTTCCGTATGTTGCTGCTGCACCTAGATATAAAAAAAATATATAGAAATAGGGTAAATGTCAGTTAAAAATGACAGATGTGATTCCATTTCTTGGAAGTCACCCTAGACGATCGCCTATATAAGGTCCAACAAAAATAGTGAGAAAATATTTAGGAAATAATTTAATCAGTAGACGAAATCTATTTATAGTTAACTAAAAATTAACATGTATTCAACTACTTAGATAATTATAATTAAACAATAAATGATTACTAATTAGACGTTAAAAAAGACATTTACTCAAAAAAATATTTACAGAAAGGCTGGCTGGGCTCAAACTAGGATACCCTGTACCTGTACCTGTATGGGTGGCCAGGTTTTTCGTCCGAAATAAATGCACTAAATACTATTTATACTAATTAGTAATTGTACAACGGCGGCATTAAGTCCGCCATTGTACAATTACTTGTTCAATGAAGTTTAAATAAGTAAATAATTATTTTTGTCATTCGCCATTAGTATAATTGGCGATTAATGTACTCCTATGTGCATAACACTATCCACACTCACTGAGGTTTTTGCCCTTTGACCGCATCCGCATCTGTTATAAGTTACGCGTAAATAAGTATCAACTACGTAACACGTTATGCACATACCAGTTATTAGTAATCACCAATTTAACATAATAAAAAAATTATGAAATACATGTTAATTTTAGTTAAATATAATAGATAGCAATTAAACAACTTTGAACGGTTTAAATCGCGTATATTTGACATTATTTATATCCCGACGTTTCGAACACTTTGCAGTGGACGTAGTCACGGGGTGACTAATTGATTTTATTTGTCACTTGAGTTATTAAGAAATTATTTGAATTATTTTATTCTTATAGAAATTATTTTATTCTTAATAACTCAAGTTCAAATAATAATTTAGTTTAGTTCAAATAATTTCTTAATAACTCAAGTGACAAATAAAATCAATTAGTCACCCCGTGACCACGTCCACTGCAAAGTGTTCGAAACGTCGGGATATAAATGGTGTCAAATATACGCGATTTAAACCCTTCAAAGTTGTTTAATTGCTATGTATAGTAATCGCGAAAACCTAAGAAAATATTAAATATAATAGTTTTAGTGTATCGATTGGAGTCTTAAAATATTTCACACTATTTTTGTAGGGCCTTATATTAGGTAGTCCGATAAGTTCGCGGGCCTTTTTACAGTGAAAATAATAAAGACTTTTCTTGTATTACATATATACATATTTATTAAATGGAATATTGTACATTTAATTCGACTATCTTTGGCCATTTTCCTGGCAGAGCCATTATATGGGATAATGGCTCTGCCAGGAAAATAGCCAATTTGCCGCCATTACAAAAAAGTCAGCTTCGAAACGGTATATCACTTTCCCGCCAGTGATATCAGTGTTGCCAGAAATATAGCACTGTAAAGTCATACGTTTAAAAAGGCCGCGAACTTTTCCGATTATCTATTTTGAATAAAAAATTACAGGAATTCCAAACAAAAATTCCATAACATACCTAAGTCGATTTTCTTGGATGGTGTATTAGGTTTGGTCTTTGTGGGACTTTTAAGGCTGATATTGAGCGTCTTGGAGTCCTCCTTCGTAATGGTGGACCCACGAGATGGTGAACTGCTTCTCTCTTCTGTATCCCTGTATACATTTTCTCTGGAAATTGTATTTATTTGAACATTAAGTTATGAAAAAAATTACGCATTTTAAGTACGAAAATATGCGTACAGCGAAATAAACCCCTGCGCAGAGGTTTATTTCAGTCGGTTGCCGGGAACTCTTTGTAAGGCACGCACAAATAAAAGCGTTTAAAAACTACCATGATATCGTGTAAGTAGGTATAATACTTTTTATTTTATTTTAGAAAAAACCTATTATAAAAACTGTTGATACTGAACAACCTATTCCCAGCTCTTGTGTCATTACTTAGCGACACGTTGTATGCCAAATGATGACTTACTTCTGCGGTTTCCGATGTCCGTAATCACCATCAGAATCATCTCTTTCATAATCATCCTCATCATTTCTTTCTTTAGGCTCATCTGTAAACGCAATGAACATTAAATAAATAAAAAAGCCTTTTATTTCTCAATCTGCATTAATTATTTACAAAATTAATGTAAGTAATAATATAAATTAAATAATTATTATCGACTAATAAATAATAATAATTAATAATTTAAATTCTTCAATCTTATTATCTAATAAAATAATATTGTAATCTTTAATTATCTCATCTTCGACTTCCATTTAATTGGACAATCTATAGCCATTGTTCTGGCAGAGCCATTATCCCATCGCTATAAAAAAATCTATTATAAATTATTGTCTAAAAAATGTTAAAAAAGAACTATTTAAAATTCTTATCCATAAAAATCTGCCTGCATAAAAATCATATTTTAAATAAGAATTTTAAAATGAACATTATTCAGTCTTAAAACAGCTAGTGGTATTCATAAATTTGAAATGACAGAATGTACAAAGTCAAAGGAGGAATGCTCACGAAAAAATATGGAGCTGAGGCCCCTTTTCGAAAATTTCGTATAGTGTTATCATTTTCATTGTTTGCGTAAATATTTTTTTAATCCAATGTGGGATTACGCAAAAAAATCATATTGGAATTAACGAGTTTTAAGTTAGTTTTAGGAGCCACGACACAGGGAAATCCTAGTGTGGGCCATTGAGTGTGGCGTTATTAAAAAAAAAAAAAGTTTTTGTTGTTTTGACAATGCCAAAACATATATGAAATAAGCATTTTACTTTATGTTTTGGAGTAATAAGAAAAATAGTATCTAATCCCATAAGTAAGATATAATTCAATATCTATAAAACGAGTAACGTTCTTATTATTCAACTTTGTAAAATAATATTTGTCAAAATAAGAGTTCGTAAATGCGACTTTGGGGTCACAAGTCCTAAATCTTTATCAATTATTTATCTTTATTTTTTTTTATCTGCGTCTATTCAATTACTAACATAATTAATTAAATATTATCCCTATAATCGTATTGCGTAAGTCTTTGCAGATTCCTTCAAAATACGATTCGCATTTATATTTTAGTTATACTTAATATACACAAAAGTTATATTACTAAAATGTATCATCCTGAATAAAGCCAAGGCTGGTGGTAATATTAAAAATTAATATCTTGTTTTAGAAAACCCGCCACATTTGCATAACCATTTAACCAATTTTGATAAAAAAAAATACCTTAAACGTTTCCGCAATAAATACCATTTTCAGTGGTGAAAATAGCAAGAAAATCCGACCAGTAGAATCCTGATATTAGAGCACAGAAACAAATAGAAGAAAAAAATCAAAAAGAACAACTTACATAGTCTTTATTATATAAAAAAGTATTGGTCAAACAAGCGTTCGAATGATTACAAATTTCTTTGCAGATCGTTATACGAGTATGCACAGCGTATAGCAGTTAAAACCCATTTAAAACTCTCATTTTTTTTTAGTGCACATTATGAGAGTACACTTTCTAGAAAACTACTTCATATATTATATTTTATTACTATGTAGGTTATAATTCGTCCTTCAACTTTTGTGATAGTATGCAAAAACTCATAAAATCATAGAATTTTTTCTAAAAATTTGCAACTCTCAAAAAGTGCTTTGATATTTTCGAAAGTCCCGTTTTTTTTCAAGAAAGGCTTAAAAATAAAATGTTTAAAATTAAAACGGGAAATATTGATAAGCTAGAGATATGGCAAGTTGAACATAAAAAAAGTATTTGTTTTTCGCATTTTTGACTTCAAAGCCATTTTTCGCAATGTTCTCATATTTTTAAGTAAACAATAACTCCAAATTCATATTCAGTGACCTTAAAAATACGTCAAAATTAGCCACTGGGACGGAAGTGGTCACTATAGTATTTTTTACCAAACCGTTGTTATTGACAGTGGCGGATTTACCAGCAGGCTGAGTAAGCTGGAGCCTAGGGCGGCAAATTTTAGAGGGCGGCAAATATGGCCCAAATTTTTTTTTTTGTCTTACAGAAAGATTATTATGGAGAAAACGAGTCTCGAAAATTTAACAAAAATTACAATATTTTAGTATTATACAGTATACTGAATACTCCAATGTCTGTATATGAAAAATTACTAAACGCTGATGCAATCGAAAAAGCTGATGTAATGAGGACGATAGTACACAAATCATAAAGTTGCAATTTCATTGACAAAAAAGGGTAATTAATATGATTGTGAACTAGGGTATTGAATTGCGGAGGTCAGTAGTAAGGGCGGCAAAATTTGAATAGCCTACTGGCGGAAAATGTGTAAATCCGCCACTGGTTATTGATGTATTTCTGAAATAAATGGATTTATTATTATGAGTTATTGCTAAACCGCAAGAAAATATTGTAATTGTTCGAACACTCATTAGTCCCAGTACAAAGTAGAGTCGCTCACCCCAAGTAGTCCCGCGGTCGCTATACTCGCCCCATCCCCCTGAGCCGCTCCTCGTACCCATCACGGACGCCTCTGACGACATGCCTAACGACAAAAATGACGCATTTTATATTTATTTAAGCTTTGCAACGAGCCCTTTCAGTATCTACTGCTGGAGATGGGGCTCCTCGTGTTATAGCATCGATCGACCAAAATACAAAGATGGATAATTCGTTGTGACAAAAGTGATTGATATGAGTGATATCAATAAAATATTGCTGTTACCAAAACGAGTTGTGGTAATTACGTTTTTAAGTATTTCTTTAAAATAAATCCTCTTAACTTAATACCCTTAATACCCCCTCTTAACAAACTTTTGTGGCACGGAGCGTTAACAAAACAATTTTAACAAAAAAGAAGAGAATCTAAGACTCCGTAATATCTGGTATCCGGCACTCCGAAGACATCAAGCTCACGGGGAAGAGAGACGAGAGGGGGGGACAAAAACAGACTCGGTACACACACAATCACAACTACCCTCGCCCACTATAAATATCGGTGCATCGGTGCGTCGGTACACACACAATCACAACTACCCTCGCCCACTATAAATACCGGTGCGCCACAGTCGTCGAGTCAGTTGCGTTCGAGAAGCCGAAGAAATAACATCTCTCCGAAAGTGAACGCAGTCGCCACTGAAGATGTCAACCGCAGTTGTTGATGAAACGTTTGGAAGAAAGAGAAGAGATTCCAGAAGACCTCGGCCAAGTAGCCCGGAAGATTCAATTAATATGGACACCGGCCGAGAAAGCCTACACTCCACTTTAATTATATGTACCTCATTAAAATTAATATAATTACAGTATCAAGAACATAATTTATCGATATCGGTAGATGTTAATTATTGATTAGGTTACAACACTGGCCGCATTCCTTAAGTTGGCACGGAGCTCGCGCGCCTATATACATTCCCTACAAAACAAAAAATACACAAAAATTTAAAATAGAAAGGTATGTAACTCACCGATGTATTTATCTTTATTCTTCTTGGCCTTTTTCCTCTCTTCCCTGAGCTTATCATCATCCTGTATGAAATCAATTAACTCGCGCACTTTGTGTCTTACATTTATACCCTGAAAAAGATATTATTTAGTCTAGCTTTGTCTGAATATCTATCTATCAATGTGTAGTTAGTTCATTGTTCCATTATAATTATAGGTGAACAGGTATTGTAATAGTAAATTGCACGTGTTCATCCCATCCTAACCCACTCCATCACAGTAGAATACCTTGAAATGTACTTACTGCATTTCCCAATGTATGTACGTGTTTCGGTAGTGAGTGAGGTATACCAGAGTCCATTCCTATTCCATCCTAACCTATCCCTCTCCATTTTCCCAGCCCTCCAGCCCTCTCTCCAAATCCATTCCTACATCTTCATAGGTAGGCAGGCGAATCCGGGGGCGTGCCAACGTTTGTAAGTAGACTGTATGCTAGTCTACTTCATTCCTCCCATAAAAAGATAGCACCAACATAGGCTGAATAAAGATATACTTAAGGTCGACATAGATTAATAAATATAAAAATAGAATCTAAATAAAGAATGTAGACATAGCATCAACATTTTAATTAGGATAATACACATATAATTGACATAACTAATTAAACTTAGATATAAAATTAACATAATTGAATAAACATACACATAAAATTGACAAAGCTTAATAACATAGACATAGCATTGACATAACAAAGCATTATCCTCACCTGATCCTTCCCCAAATCGTCGACATATGTGAAGTTCTCTAGTGAGCGCAGGTCGTAAATATGTTCCCTCGCCGACGTCACAACACGCTCCGATCCATTGCGAACTAAATACGATAGGAGCAGTAGGCACTGTAAAAAACAATAGTAACTTTTAGGGAGATTTCACAAAAATCTACCTGTTGTGGAGATCATTTCAATTCAGAACTCCAAAATCAATGCAGAACTTGCAAAATTTAAACGGATTACACTTTTCAAGATATTATGTACTAGATGTGGCCTGAGACTTTGCTTGCATGGATTTAATTAATTGAGCTTAATTGTAATTCCATACAAAAGATACCCGGTACTTTAGCCCATTGCATTGACACAACTTTAAAAAACAGTACCTAACACGCGTGAAACAAATTTCAAGTTAATCGTAATAGTACTATCAAATACTTCTTTCCATAGAAAATTTGACATCCCGGGTCAGTTTGTATACTTTGATGCACCTATAGCGGTTGAATTTCGAGTAACCCCTCCTTAATAATTAGCCTTTATGTCATAAAAGGAAGCTATACAAATTTTACGTTTCAGCTTGGCGTTGATGAGTCAGTCAATCAGGACATTTCTCTTTATATCAGACTTACGCAAAACAGTGCTTTTAAAAGTAATGCCATATGACAGTACATTTCGTACCGAGTAATATTACATCTCATCATGACACTAAACATCACACACATAGGCGCCGACTCCATGGGGCCTGAGGGGGCCCGAGCCCCCTCAAAAATTCGAGTTTTCTGGGTTCTAATGTTGATCATATGACTCTAAAATACTTAAAAAAAACTTTAAAACTCACTAATTTTCATCTAAAATTTAGAAAATTTCCCGGGGCAGGACCCCGGTATGGGCCCCCCAATATTTTTTATAAGTCGACGCCCCTGATCACACATCACCTGAGCTGTCCGTGCCCCGCGCACTCGCCATTACTCCTAGCATCGTTGCACGATTTCGTTTCCAATGACATGCAATGCTCGCGTGTAATGACACTGTTAGTTAAATGAAATGAGAGATGAGAACATGTTGTAAATAATGATCATTCGTTTTAACGTATTATAATTTATTTCATAATAACGAATTTAATAGATTATATATTTAAAATCATTAAAGTGGGTCATTAGGCCTACATTTTATAAAGTTGATATCCCTTCATACTTAACCCAATTTTTTAAATCACTTATTTCATTGCTTGTGTTTAGTATACCTTTCAGATAGGTCGGTCGGTCGTGAACCACCCAAGTCTAATTGCGCGACGCACGCGTCATGTTAGTGTAATGTGAGTGATGTTTAATTTGGTCGAGTAATGCGTACTGCTGCAGTACGCGTTCGAGTGATATCACGCGTGATGTACGTGATGTATCAATGGCATTACTTACACATGTCTACTTTATATGTATATGTATGTTATAAACATAAAAAATATCAAATTTCCTCTTACCATCGACCTTTTTTACATTTACGAACTTACCTTGTACGTCCTCCGCCAATGCGAGCGGTTATCATGCAACATACGTCGCCACAACATCGACATCACTTCTGGGAAGTGCTCGTATGTGAACGTAGCCAACGCTAACTCCTGCATCTGTTGGCCTGTGGGACCCCACGCCTCGTCGGAGGTGGCCTCGCGGACCTTGCCCTCGATTTCCGTGTAGTTCATCACCACATTTGTGCTGTAAAGAAATGTTGGAAATATAAGAAAAAATCTTTTTTTTTTTATGTACGAAGGCGGCAGACAAGCATACAGTCCACCTGATGGTAAGTGGATACTGTCGTCCATAGACACCCGCGATACATGCCAACATTAGTCCAAAATGGCAAACGTTGCCTCGCACCCGGATGCGCTGCCTACCTTTGGAGATATAGGAATGGATTTGGAGAAAGGCTTGGGAAAATGGGGAGGGATAGGATGGGAATGGGCTCTGGCACATCTCACTCACTACCGAAACACGTATGTACATTAGAGAAATATGATAAAGTGGGAAATGCAGTACATATCAAGGTAGTTTTCTGTGAGAGAGGGATAATGTGGCCAGTCGAGCGCGCCCAGCGGCTGTTGGATTGCAGCGTGCACTCTCCCCCTCAAATTGCCTTTTTTGTATTTCTGTATGTCTGTTATTGTTTTGTTTTTCTCTTTAGGTGTGCAATAAAGCGTTTTATCTATGAATCTCTAATGAACAGAACGGTGATAGGCATAGGCATAGGCCTCGAGTATAGACTCTACTTACATTCGTGTGATCGTGAGTTCGAATCCTCGGCCCATACCACTGAGTTTCCACTTCAGTGTGATTTTTTTTTTTAATGTACACTAACTCGGCGGTGAGGGAAAAAAGCATCGTGAGTAAATACGGATGCTAGAGAAATAAAAAAAACACAGGAGTATGTGTATTCAGTACATAATCCGCACTCGGCCCGTGTGGGGAACTATGGCTCGAAATCCCTCAGTAATTTACTAGAGGCCTGTGCCCTACCTACAGTGGGACGTTATAGGCTGATACAAGTTACATAATAGCGATCAGTCCTAGCTCTGAAGTTACTTAGATAATCCAGATCGATATGTATGGTATTCGACCTTCCTTGTTTTCAGGTCCACAAATTTTCAACGCGACACTTATACAATCAATGTGAAGCTATAACGAGAAACAAAACTTTGTAATGCTTGTCAAATTATTTAATTTAATAAAATAAAAAAAACGTTTTACCCAAAACACCAACATTCCATCCCCACACACTCGATTGAAGCTCTTTTGGCTGTACATATTATCGCCGGGCGATTAGAGGGAGAGGATCCTCGTTTGCAATAAGACCGCTGTCTTTAGCTTGATTTTTAATTAATAAAATTTTACCGATATTTTTTGCATTTTTCTCGAATGTTATCAAAATGCTCTTGTGCCATTTTTTCTAAGGAAGGCAGACTACTAAAAGATACTTTTATAATTACCTACATCACTACGTGAGGTCAAGAAGAGTACTTTCTTCTCCCCGTCAAAAACCTTGAATTAGCATAAAAATATGTTGCAGTTTAATGTTTACGCAATTCTGCACGTATGGTAACTAATTATGCAATCAAAGTAATAGTTGTAACTAAGAGAAAGGATGCCGACCGTATCAAGGTCACACTGATAAAAGGTATTTTAAACTCGCAACATTCACGGTTTGCGTAAAATATTTTTAGTTCTTTTTATTTTCTAATAGTTTCTTTCTTTTTAAAAAAATATAAGGAGACAGACGTGTACGCGGTCGACATGGTGGTAAGTGGTCAATGCCGCCCATGGACATCTGCAACACCAGGTAGTTTTATATAGGAAGAAAGTGGCAGGCGAGAGTACAGCCCGCCTGGTGATAAGTGGATACTGTCGCCCATATACATCAGCGGTACATGCCAACTTCAGTCCAGATTAACAAACATTCGCACGCCCCCGGATATGCTGCTTACCCTTCAAGGGTTCAATGTAGGAATGGATTTGGAGAGACGGTTGGGGAAATGGAGAGGGATAGGTTAGGATGGAATAGGAATGAGCTCTGGTATACCTCACTCACTACCGAAACACGTACATACATACATCTATACTAATATTATAAAGAGGTAAAGTTTGTATGTAGGAGGTAATCTCCAAAACTACTAATCCGATTTCAAAAATTCTTTCACCATTTGGGTACATTATTCCAGATGGAAATAGGCTATATATATGCAACGCGTGCCGGGCACAGCTAGTTAGGGAATAAAGGGAGAAATGCAGTAAGTACATTTCAAGGTAGTTTTCTGTGAGAGGGGTAACGAGGCCAGTCGAGTGCGCCCAGCGGCTGTTGGATCGCAGCATGTATCCTACCGCTTTAATGTCAAACTTAGCGACTTTATCTAACGACTTAGCGACTTTTATCTTGTCAGATCTAACGACATCTAATGACTACAGCGATTTTTACTTTACGTTTAGCAACTATGTATTCATATAAGATATACTAATAGTATACATCTGACAATATTGTAATTTAAGACTAATCCTATTAGACTAGCCATCGATATGGGAAAATACCAGACGACACCATCATACGTTCTTATCAAAGAAACCTGGTTAGCAACTTCTAGAGATGGATGAAGGCGATGGGTTCATTGAAAAGTCAAATTTGAATGTACCACGTGATAAGACATGTACAGCTTCCCACTAATACAACATTAATACAAAGCAGCCCTTATTTACTAGAGATGAATTAATAAAAGAATTGTATTGTTATAATGACATTATATAGTATTGTGTACAGGGCCGTCTTAAGTCTATTCTGCGCCGGGGTGCGGTAGTGTATCCTAAGACAGTCAAACATCCTATTGTGTATCCTATGACAGTCAAATATCCTATTGTGTATGCTATGACAGTCAAATATCCTATTGTGTATCCTATGACAGTCAAATATCCTATTGTGTAATTGTTTACTATAGCGTTATATTTTTTCATTACCTTTAAAAGGTGAGCGCCCGGGGTGCACCGCACCCCTTGCACCCCCTGGTAAAGACGGCCCTGATTGTGTAGTCACATTGATACGTGTATGATTGTGGAGTTCATGAAGACGAGTGACAAACATAATGTTGCAGAAATCAATGGTGTTGATAAAGCATTGATATAAGTATTTTCTACCTGTATGAAAATAGAAAAGTAAATAAAAATGGATTGAAAAAGGTTCGCAAATTGCAAATCTTGCATGTGAATACGTGTGAGAAATGTGCATACGAAAAGATGCGCAGTAAACAAAGTACAGAGTGAGAATAGCGATGACGACTACTCAGTTTCCTGTCATACCGAAAGGCAAACCAATCGAAATCGAGCAAAAAGCGTCACTATCTATCTCACTCTAACTCCTCAATGGCGTCACTATCTATCTTACTCTTACTCAAACCCTTACTCCGCTGACGACTGTATAACTCAAATTTTATGGATCTGTAAGCCTTAATCTTGTCTAAAAGCTCTGAATGCCATTTTCACGGAGTAAAGGTATTAATATTTTGTTTACTCTTGTTCAAATAAATACCAAAAAAAAAAAAATTTTAGGGCATGGCGTAGGAAGTAGTATATCATTTTGAAAACTTGATTAGTTGCGCCAACTTTTGTGATAACTTGCCATGGTACTGAAAATAATAACTTCTCAAAATTTTAATAAAAATTTCGATTCAATGTTTTTAAAAAAAAACTGCACCCTGTTTTATTTTGAATTGTAATTGATAGCAGAGTTATCTAGGCTATTAATACAAAAAAAAAATTCAGAGTTATATCTGCAAATTTGTAATCGTAGCACCTAAAAATGTTGCATAGGAGGTATTTTTTTAATGTTTTTCAACAAAATGCTTATATCACACAAAAAAAAATACCCTGATTTTTTTTTTTTATTTTTCTAAGGGTAGTCATAAGGTGGTCCACTCCCTGATTCCCGCTTGACGTTGAATTTTGGGACACGTATATATGCACGTAGTACATACGTAAATACATATCACTATTGTCTTTATATTATATACATACATAAGAGATGATAGTTAAGAGTAAGTAAATTATATAAGTACTTATTATGAAATTCTATGCCCTCGGAAAACTTTTGTCCTTTGATAAGGCATTTTCATAAATATACTGTCTCCATTAAACAATATCTAAACGACAAAAAAAATATAATCAACTATCTGCAAATATTTATTTTCTACCTACTTCTATTGTTAGGAATTTGCCTCATCTGTATGAGTGTTTCTTATATTCTATGTCAATGTGATTGGTGGTAATCGCTCTAGCTACTCGCTCTTCATAATTAAAGTAAAGAGTAAGTGAGAAAGACAAACTAAGATGCCTTTAATTACGAATGACGAATGAGTTTAATTTACGACAATTAAGTATATTTTGGTTTTGTACGAATAAGTAGGTAAAATCACTTAAATACAGCGCACATGTAAATAATAACAACGTTATATTTCCCACATTAAACTAAATATGCAGTATTTTGTCGATTGCAGCGTTTGATGTCAATTTGATGTAAGTATTACAAAACAAAACACTTCTTCTCTAGGTTGCGCGCGATCGACTAAAGGAGTTGTGGACAATTGACCGTGATGCAATGAACAATTTTTTAGTATTGCGCTGTTTGTCTAGCTAGTAGAATACGTAGAAGTCATCGTTTATAAAATGTGTTTTCTTTTTACATTTTTACATTTTTTTTAGAGGGTGAACAAGCCTATCCATGCAGCCGTTACTGTGACGTGACGCTACTTTTAATAAATGAAGACTTTTAAAATGTTATAACTCTGCAATTGTCATCTTTCTAACACTGCCACTGTGTGGTTCAATCTATATTAGTCTACTCTATACATAAATACACTGAAATCAGAGTGTTACAAAAATTAGCCCATGTCCATTCTGCTCTAAAAAACGGAAAACCGATTTGTAAAATAAACCGGTTTCCAAGTTATGAAAGCAATACAATGCTCCATTTTATTAGATTTGTGATTAGCAACAAGGTATCAACATAACCGTTAGCAAAACACATTACTGAAAGATAACACACTTATCTCTATTTCAATTATCACTGGAATTAATCGTCTTTAGTTCTACATACATATTTTTTTATAATACGCTAACAGTGGCGGTTGGATGAAAGCTCCGCCAGACGCTACTACGACAGATCCCTCACCATCCCAACCCCCTAGTAGTTGACAGCCTAACCCTATGTCCCCGATAGGAATGAACCTCCCGTTGCCGTCGCCCTCGCCACGTGTTAAACAATGCAGACAACTTCATTTTATACGGTTTTATTATAATATATGTACATATAAATGAAAGGGATTGCTGGGACCACATCCACCAGATACATTCACTAACAATAACTACCATAAACATTCATCCATATGGGGCTCATCATCATCACGTACAATGTATCATGCAGGCGGACCGGCGAGTTTACTGTTTTAAAGGTGATGTAGTTCCTCGAGCCTTGTGGTTGTGGGATTGTTATCCTAATCGCCTTTTACGACACACTTGGGAAGCGATGAGGTGAATGGTGCTATTGTAAAACCCCGTCACCACACACACATAAAATATTATTCTAAAGATTAATAATGTAGATATGTATACCAATATTTTTTTATTAGGAACATGAGTGCAGATCAACTGTACATGAAACTCGGCGGGTAGTTTAGTCATGGGTAGTAGTTATTCTTGATTTTTCATTTTATTTTATTCAGAACCTAAAATGAAATATTAGGTAGTTATCTATGAAAATGTAGATGTCAAAATAGAGGTAAATGGTGCAATAAAGAAATAATGTCTGTATATACATTCATAGATGCATACATACAGAAATATATAGATACCTACAGGCATTAATATGTATACATACATATAAACATACAGAAAGATAAAGGAAAATAATTTGGGCATAAGAGAACTGTTAATCTGTGAGATAGTGTTCCTACACAAGTCTTTTAAAACTAGCTTTATAGTTAAAGGTACCTAATGCATTCTATAAGTGAACTGTTTTGACTGTAAATGAATGTGAATAGAAAGAAGAATGGTCAGGAATTTTAAGAAGATAATCTGAAGATAGCAGGTTAAACAGATGTGAAGAAATATAGTTAAAAAGTACTCCTTGACAGAAGTGAGAGAGGGAGTAATAAGGGCAATCCAGTGCGCCCAGTGGCTGTTGGATTGCAGTGTGAACCCTCCCCCCCTCCAAATCAGGTGGAAGGATTCAGGTATCACTTTCTCCTACCTCCATTTTGTCCCAACTTACTTCTCTTTCTTTTTACTCATTTTTAGCGATTATTACTTACTGACCGATTACTATACCATACCATCAGCCTATCCACTGCTGGATATAGGGCTCTCCCAAGGCTCGTCACCACACACAATCCTTGGCCCTTCTCATTCAACCACCACCGGCTAATTTCTTACTGACCGATTATCACCTATTAAATGATTATTTGGACCCAATTTATTACCTAACTTACACATCATACTACAAAAAAATCATAGCAACTAATTAGCAAATGAGACATGTCAGGTAGTCAAGTTTGAGAGTAGAGGGATTGACTTTTTAAAAAGACGACACATGATCACAGTACAACAATTCTTTATTAAGTGTTTCAATGCTTTCTTATGGTATAAAGTCCACTCACAGGTGGGTGACTTAGACTAAACAATAAACATCCTATTGCAATGTTGCATTAAATCCTATTGACATGGATGTCCTCTATACAATATTGCAATCAGATACTGCTGACGCGGATGTTATGCGCCTAAGTGTAGGGTGCATAACTAGATAGTATTCACGAAGGTAGGTAAATATTATCTCCCTATAAACATGTAAATATATAAATAAATACCCTCTTTTGTATAAAATGTGGTCAAGGACAGGTATTATTTATTACATCTGTTGAGAATAGGACAAATAACATTAAAAAATTCAATTTTACTTAGTAGATACCAAAGGCAGTTTTGAATTTATTTGAAGAAACGGCCAAGAAATTCTTTACCATAATTTTATAGTGGGTACCTACTACACGTGAGACCTTACAAAAGCTGTATTTTGTTTGATCGATGCAGTACGTTATTTGGTGTATTTAATTATTTAACAAGATAAAAGACCCTATTTCAGCTTCAAAACTATAACATGGAACTCTGCAGAGGAATGGAGTTTGTGGCTTGTCATTACAATGAGAGCGAATAAGATCGCTTTTCTAGACTAACTATGGGCGAAATCTACATCTAAGTACATTAGTAACATGAAAAAGACCGTAAAACAACATAAATCACTACACAGATGGACATAAATTAGCATAAAATGAAGTAAAATACACATTATACTTACACTTTGTCCGCCAACTCGCGCACTTTCCACATACTTATAAAGCGATCCATGTTCACGGTTTAGGAGTTAAATAATATATTTAAACTGAAATCACAGAAAATGAGCATAAAACAAGATAAAAATTTAACTCAAAAAGCGAGTTGATGATTTGGCTGACATTCTTGTAAAATGGCGAGAAATTTAGTGTTGCTATTAAAAACTATCGTTTGCAACACAGAAGCTAAAATATTTTTAAGTAATGTGACAAAGACCTATAAACATAGGTACCTATCGATTCTTAAATGAATCAATGAATTAATTATTTTTCAAGCGTTTCTTAAGAGGCATATGGATGGGCGACACAAATGAAAGGAGGCTTAAGAGAGGAAAGGGTGATAAGTCTGGCCATGTCAACTTAGAGTATTTTACTTAGGGTATAATTTTTAGAGTATAAAGTTTTGAGATAAGGGTTTTAAACGGCACGTCTCCTCCTCTCCGCCCAGCTCTGCTTCTATGGAAACGCACCTTAAAGCTATTACTTTACTGAGCGACTCCTGATTTAGTTCGACAGGACTTGACAATGATGTGACAAAAACTCTAATAGGATATCTCTAAGCACTATAGGATTAGTATTACAGTACAATATTGCTATATGTATACTATTGGTGTACCTTATATAAATAAATAAAATGAAAACATTTGTTATTATTTTCTGTGGACCAATAGCTATGCCAGTGTCCAAATGAATTATAAACAAAATAATGCTATAATCAGACTTTTTGGCGGGAACACGAGAAGTGAAATTGAGTTTTTGGATATTGATAGTAAAAATTGTCTTAGGCGTTTTGTGGTTTAATCGTGAGAGTATATTAAATGAAAAGTGTTTTTCTTGCGTGGTGTTTATGATAATCCAATAAAAGCATGTGACTGCGTTTTTCGTGTGCTTCCAACAAGTCCTCTTCTGTCCTCAGTAAAGCTACCGTCACTTTACCGAGCGACTCCTGATTTACTTCGACGGGACTGGACATTGACAGGATACGTTACTTACGAAAATATATTCGGAACAACGATCGGTTGAGTAGGTTTGGCGTAAACAGCATAGGAGATAGAGTAGATTACAACGAAAACTTCACACTGGCGGAATATACTATACTAATTGCACCATTGCCACATATGAAAAAAAAGTCGAAACAAAATAAAATTCATATTTTATCGTTTCTTCAATACAATGTTAACCCCTCCTATTTAGTTTCTATTATGTTATTTCGTAGTTTAGAATATCTAATCATTTTCAATACTGATTATTTGATCCGTGCATTTAGAAATCAAAAAAATAGACAACAGGTATAATATGCAAAGTACCAATCTAGAAATTAAACTTTTTTTAAGTTTTGGCCTAGATGGTGGGTCCTTTAACAGACTTCAACAACCGTACTGTCAGCCTGCTTTTTTTCCTCAGAATGGCTAAATTCTTGTCGCCCTAATGACCTTTCAAAAGTCACTGGACAGGTATGGTTTAGGGGGAGCGCAGAAGACGCTCAACCAGGACCAAAAAGTGTGTGCAGCAATCAGACTAGGGGCTCCCCCGTCGGTAGACGGGACCTCGATTTAGGGCGTGTATCACGGTATCGCAAATCGGTGAAAAACATCCAGGCAGGTGCCGATATCAGGTAATAGTGTTGGCTGAAGGCCATCAGGCTATTTCTTTCCGCTGGTGGATATAGGCCTCCCCAAGGTTTGCCAGTACAGAGTTCAACCATTATAAAATAATGTTGCCATGTAAAGAAACCCGAACATACCATTGTGTTGTTGGCCAGATTATATACTCATTCTCCTAAAGTTCTATTGTAGCACATTATATCGATGCGCAGATAATAAGAATAAAAGGTCATAGATTTAAAAGACCACCGCCGATATGTAACAATTTAAAAAAATAAAAAACTGCTCTTTTATATTTTTACTTTTCATCACATTATGTAGAGTTACGGTATATTTAAACATCTTTATACAACATATATTATTATATTTTCCTACAATATATTGCAAAACAGCCGATAAAACACTGCAATAGACTATATACAGCCAAGCCGCGATTCATATAATTTTATAGAGATATCTAAATTCACAGTTCACTTTAAGACTTAAAACGAATTAGAATCACTTTAGAATTAACACTCAAAATGAATGATTTTTTTCAAAAAGTGTCTCATAGTTTTACTTCTAATGAGTTAAACTCATTAGAAGGTCATACATCATTTTTTTGCTATTTGATCGTTTTGTGGCTGAGCGCCATAGTATTGCCATAATTCAAGTGCTTTGTTTGCAGCCACTTCTTCACATTGCTCTGAAATCTGAAAAAGATAGAAAAACGTAATTTATCATTTTAAGAATTTTCTACCAATGATTTCTACAATTTCCTACCATTTTTATTTCAAGTATCAAACTGAGAATTCTATTTTTTTTTCGGAATGGCTAAATTCTTGTTGTCCTAATGGCCTGATGTCTTAATCAAGGTGTATTGTTTATGGCGAGCGCAGAAGGCGCTTAACTAGGAGCAAAAAGTGTGTGCAGCAACGAGTCTAAGGGCTCCCCCGCCGGTAGATCAGCGGATGGAACGAACCTCGGCTTAGGGCGTTGCTTTGGGAGGGTATCGCGGGATCGCGAGTCGGTGAGAAGCGCCCAGACACGAGCCCATACTTGATAAAAATGTTGGCTGAAGGCTTTTACGGTGTAGCGAGAAGACAGGACGTCCTCATATCCGCCGGCGGTGACGGTGTATATGTGCAGCCTGTGAGTGTAGTGTAAGAACTGCATTGGCAGCAGTAATTGGGTCATGGGGGTCGTCTAGGACGTGCTGAGGACGACGACGGTAATGGGGAGGGGCATTCCTATTGGGGACATAGGTTAGGCTGGCAACTGCTAGGCGGATAGCATGGTGAGGGACTCTGTCGTAGTTTCTATTAGAATGTTGATTTGAGTACCAAGCAACTGTCAATTTAACTATTTTCTACCAAAGTTATAAATTCCTACCATTTTATTTCTCAACCAAGAAAGTTGAACCAAGGACAGGGAGTTATCATATTTCCAATAATAGAACGTCTGCAGGTGACTAATTTAACTATTATGTACCACAATTTAAAAAAATAATATCATTTTTTACTGCAAATTCTACTATGAAAGTTGAAGTGCCAAGCAAAGGATTCACATCGTTCAGTCATCAACTCATCACTCATCAGCATCACATCACATGTTTTTACCATATAAAAAAATGTAAAAAAGTTTGGCAATTATGCATTGAGTTGGAAATTTAAAAATCTGTTAACGTTAAGAAAATCACTCCTGATACTTTATATTGTTTGTTCTAATCTATTCTAAATCTAGTAAAAAACTGAAAAATTAAATTAATACAGAAAGAAATTAGTAACAGAAAGACATTTTAAACTTTTTAGCGCGTCATATAACGTATTTTTTTTAATTTTCCTAGAGCTAGTTCCATTCGGTCCATTCTATTCCACTCCAAGCTAGTTTTCAGTTCCATTTCAGTTAAATTATTTTATAGTTTACACTTTCATTTCAAGAAATTAGATATTTATTACGCGAAGCGTGCATTTGCAAACCTATATAGAAAGTATTAGGTGCTTACCTATGAAATGACCGATTTGTATGAGAAACTGAATTTTTTTTTGGTTATAAAAATATTTATTATGTTAGTCGAAATATTGACCCATATTATCTACACATTTTCGCCACCAGTTGAATGATGTTACTCCTGTAAAGTAAAAGTTGTGCAACTTTCGAAAGAAGTAGAGATCTGTTGGGGCAAGGTCCAGGTGAGTATGGTGGGTGAGGGAGAGTCTCCAGATCCAATTCTTGAAGTTTTAAAACTGTCATATGAGAAGTGTGAAGGTAGGCATTGTCATGAAGAAGTGGAGATGAGCGATTAACCAAACTTGGTTGCTTTGTTGCCAGCTTTTCCATCATCGTCTGCAGCTCCTTACAGTACACACTTGCATCAATCGTTTGACCGGCTCGCAAGAAACTGTAGTGAACAATACCGGCCACAGGATCATCAAACTGATACCAGTACCTTTTTTAGTTATCTTGCGTTTTGGCCATTGTTCGACTGCAAATCCTGGATCCAGCCATTGATACGAATGTTTGCGGTTATCGTACAGGATCCATTTCCCATCACAAGTCACGATGTGATTCAAAATTCCTTCGTTTTTGTGACGGTTCATTAACACAGTGCACACTTCGACGACGTACCTTCAGTTCATACATTAAACACTTTTTGAGCTTGTTTATTTTGCCGATTTGATGCAGATGAATCAACATTGTTTTATCACTAACATCAAACTCTGTTGCTAAATCAGCTGTACTTTGATGTTTGGAATTGGCGCGAGCATCTTTGCATACCCGCATACATTGATTATTTGAAGCAACATTTTTTTGTCCCCGCCATATTGAAGGCGGTTTGAGAATTTGATATTTTTGAGTAGTAACACGCGCTCGGCGGCGAGCAGAGTTAAATTGAGATAAATTCACACCGCGGGCTCGGACAGTTGATTTTGTGATTCGCGCCTATTGATTGGGTTTGCACGCGGATATCCTTGTGCCACGCGAGTGTTTTGGTTGGATTTGCTTATTGTGATTGTGCTTGTATTGGAAGTGATATCTCGAGGTGATTTTGCTGCCGTGTGTGATTTGCCGAACTGTAGCGGCCACCGGCTCACCACAGAACGAGACTTGATTACTACACAAGTATCTATTGGGAATGTATGTATTTATTCAATCACACTAAGATAGGTCACGTCTAGTAGGGACTAGCGTAGGTACACTTTCCAGATTTGTGCGTGGGCAAAACCACCTGGGGTAAGTGAGACCAAATTGTGTAAATTGTTGATTGTGCTTACCCACCATCGCGGTGGATATATTGCGTAAGTCTACTACACTTTTGGGCCCGAGTGCACATTCCTCGGGCTGCTTTCGCGTAACGCGAGGCAGGTGCGCGCCTAGTGTGCGCATCGTAAACATCTGGTAGCAGAGCGTGGTTGATACCGCTATCAACCATTCTTTTGTCATTATTCAATTTTTTTTTTTTTTTTGTAACTTTACGTGTTGAGGGCCTTGCGTATATTGTGGGTCCACGCTCCTGCTACATCGTAAACATGTAACAGGTAGACGCTGTAACAGGTATGTAACACGCTCTGGTAGCAGAGCGTGGTTTGATACCGTTACGTGATATTGATAATACCGTTAGGTAGTTAATATTGATGACCTTTTGTCTTGTTTGTATATTGGTAATTTGGTTTAAATATTTGGTTTTGATTTATTATTTTACGTTCACGGTTTGAAGGCTAGGTCCTACGTATAATTTGTATTCTGAAGATATTTTGAATCCACGCGTGCGACGTTTAGTAGCTGGCTAGTTACCCACACGCGTTAATAATTTTTTTGGATATAACGCTTCACGTTTTGTTTTGATAGCTGGACATTGCGGTTCTCTTGAGTCCACGGTCGTGTACATTTTTGATTGCGTTTATTTTAATTTGATAATTTGATAACTTAATTTTTTTTTTTTTTGTTGTTTTGTCAGGTAGTTTTAATTAATATTTTGGACGGTTATACCTTCTTGAAGACACATACGCACCCCTTTTGTTTTTTATTGTACTTCCACTGCATTTTTTGTTTTTTTATTTTGTTATTTTTTTTAATATTGTTGTTTTTTTTTTTTACTTTTATTTGGTTTTTGTTTTGTATTGCGTGCGTCCTGAGGTGTAGACATGTCTGTTAAGGTGACCTTTTCCACACATCAGTCCGCAATGACTGCTCAGTTGAGATGGTTTGCATCTGCGGTTGCAATGGTCAACCGGCCGGACCGGAAGCAAGCCTTACTCGCCCGGGCGAGTGAAATGCCGGCCCGTTTGGTGGCGTTAGATAGGAGTTGTTTTGCTGAAGGCTTGACGTTTGTGGCGAATTTGGAAACGCCTGTAGCGGACGAGCAGAAGCAGCGATATGAAGCGGACTTTGGCCAAATATACGAGTTTGTGGACACCATTAACGAGGCGGTCTCCCACATATCAGCTCCCTCTGGTGGGGCTTCCCTTGTTGCACCCCACGCCTTGTTGGGTCGTCTCCCCACGCTCAACCTTCCCACCTTTGACGGTGATTTGGACCAGTGGTTGAGCTACTATGGGATGTTCAACAGTTTGGTGGACTCCCATACCGACCTGTCAGCTGCTCAAAAAATGGCGTACCTGTTGGCCTCCTTACAGGGAGAGGCTCTAGGCCTGGTACAGCACCTGAAGGTCGATGATGGCACCTACTCGACAGCCATGGATTTGTTGAAGCGCCGTTACCACAACGTGCGCCTTTTGGCTGACACCCATGTGGGGCAAATATTGAATCTGCCTAAGGTTGCCTGTGCGTCAGCCTTACGGACAGACATTGTTAACCCGGTTTTGGTGGCCGTTAACGCCTTAAGGCGATTGGACTTACCTGTGGACCAGTGGTCCTTTTTGTTGCTCCATATTGTGTTGGCGAAACTGCCTTTGGAAATGCGGCTGCGTTTTGAGCGACAGTATGGTGGGGACAGCTCCACTCACCTGCCTTCCTATGAGGAACTCGAAAGTTTCCTGGAAGACGAGTGTCGCAGGGTGGATACCGTGGAGGGTTCCACTCCATTGGTGCCGCAGCCTAGTGTTCGCCGAGAGCGACCACTGGCCCGACCGCAGGGTCCGCCGGTGAATAAGCAGTCACGGCCGAGATATGGGGTCTCCCAAGAGGAGTCCGTGGCTTGCAGATTCTGCAAGCGCTCCGGCCACCGAATGACTGCTTGTCACAAATTTGTGGCTTTGCGCGTAGCAGCGCGCCGACACATCGCCAAGGAGAGGCGATTGTGTTATCATTGTCTGGAGGGTCACTTCCAGCGAGAGTGTCCTCAGCCTCGTCCATGTGGACAATGTGGTGGTGCTCACCACGTAATTTTGTGTGCGAACCGCAACCAGGAGGGTGCTGGTGTTCGTGATGCTAAGCGACATTTGGCTGCTCGCGCTGGTGGTGACAGTCCTGCCAGGTCCAGCGCCCAGGATCGAGCCCTTACGGGCGGGGGTAGGCGTTCGCCACCCCCTAGAGGCGCTGTTGGGTTTGCGGAGTACTCCACAGTCTACCGCAACCGGAGATTCTCCCCCCCGCTGTTGGAGCGACCGAGGTTGGAACGGCGTCCACCCCGCCTAGGAAGGCAGGCTGCAGCCCCCCTCTCATCCGCACACGTTGTGCAGGGTCGTCGCGATGAGGGCAGGGTAGACAGTTATCGTCCCCTGCCGCACCCGGGGAGGGAGCCCTCACTCCGTAACTTCTCCCGCTAGGGACTCGCAGCTCACCACGCTGAGAACCCAGAGACCATCCTCTTGCCTACGGTCTCTGTGCGGGTATGGGACCCGAAGGGCAACTCGATTGTTGTTCGTGCCCTTTTGGACTCGGGTGCCCAGGGTTGTATAGTCTCAGCTTGGTTGGTGAGCCAATTGGACTTCTGTGTCGGTCCTTCTCCTTTCCCAGTCTACGGAGTGGGAAACGTTAAGGTGACCAATAGAGTTGGTCACACCTTTGTGGAATTTTCTCCAGTACCACTTGGAACCAGGAAAACCAAGATTCCGGTTATTGTGCTGGAGAATATTTTGAGTAACCACCCGCGCATAAAGCTTCCTCCACCTGTCATAGCTTTGACAAAGGGTTTAGCTTTAGCTGACCCCATGTTTCATACTCCAGGTCCTGTTGACCTATTGTTGGGGAGTAATATTTTGGGACAGGTTTGTTCGGGGAGTTGGAGAGCTTTGCAGCCTGGTGGTTTGGTAGTGGTCCCCACGATTTTTGGTTCGGCATTGTTGGGCCCTATCCTTCCGGTTTCGACCGTGTTTTTTGCTGAGGATGGGCTACGTGTGGGATCCACGCTTTCTGACGCCGTTCAGAAGTTTTGGGAAGTGGAGGAACCTCCCTCTATGCCTAGATTGTGTCCAGAGGACGAAGAGTGTGAAAGCTTCTACCAGAGCAACACAGGTCGCCTCGCCTCTGGTCAGCTTGTCACCCGTCTTCCCTTTTTGGCGAATAGGCCTCCGCTTGGCGAGTCTCGGCAGTTGGCTGAACGAAGATTGGTCTCCATGGAACGTCGCATGAAGCGGGATCCGGAGCTTCGCCGGAAATATATTGAGTTCATGCGAGAATATGAGGACTTGGGACACATGTCTGTGTCGAATATTGGTTGGCGCTCAGTGGAGCATTACTTCCTTCCTCATCATGCCGTTTTGAAGACGCCAGGTGGCAAGATACGTGTAGTTTTTGATGGGTCAGCGCCTACTACTTCTGGTGTATCTTTGAATCAGTGTCTCCATGCCGGACCTAAGCTACATCGAGACATTGGAGATATCCTCACTGGGTTTCGTCGTCATGCAATTGTATTCGTCGCTGACATACGTCAGATGTTTAGACAGACGATAATTCATCGCGATGACCGGCGATTCCAGCTGATTTTGTGGCGAGAGCATCCTGACGATCCCATGGTTGTCTATGAACTTCGTGTCAACACCTATGGTTTGCGTTCTAGTCCCTTCATTGCGATCCGCTCGCTCTTGGAGCTAGCTGAACGAGAGCGGATAAGGTTTCCTCGCGCGGCTGCCATTTTGAAAGAGGATATTTATGTTGACGACTGCTGTAGTGGGGCAGCAACTGTAGAAGAGGCTCTCGTCTTGCGGGACGAATTGATTGACCTCATGAAAGCTGGTGGCTATGAATTGCGAAAGTGGCTGTCGAATTCACCTCGGCTCCTTGCCGATTTGCCGGAGGAGCACCAGCAGAATCCCCACATCTTCCAGAATGTAGACAATCCTGACATGTTGGCTGTCCTTGGTGTCCAGTATAGACCAGTCCAGGATGTCTTCACTTATCACGTGGACCTACAGACCCCGAAGTCTTGGTCGAAGCGATCAGTGTTGTCCACTGTCGCTCGGACTTATGATCCGAATGGTTGGATCAGTCCAGTCATTTTTTGGGCGAAATGTTTTTTGCAGAAATTATGGGCTGCTGAATTGTCGTGGGATGAGCCTCTTCATGGAGAGTTATTGTTGGAATGGCTAGAGTTTGTGTCATCCCTCCCAGCTCTTAATCGGGTTTCCTTGCCCAGACGTTTCCTTCCGTCTGGAAAATATAGAGCCAGCCTTCATGGCTTTTGTGATGCTTCCGAGCGAGGGTATGCAGCGGTTGTTTATCTACGCACAGTGGATGCTGCTGGACATGTTTTGGTATCGCCGGTTCTAGCAAAGAGCAAGGTTGCGCCTATTCGCTCGCGTATGACAATACCGAAGCTAGAATTGTCAGGCGCCACTCTCTTGACTCGTCTCTTGAATCATGTCGTCGCTACTCTAGGGCGTTCCGTAGAGTTAGCAGACGTATTTGCATGGACAGACAGTCAAATTGTGCTTTGTTGGTTGCGAGCTTCTGTTCACACCTTGGAGGTGTTTGTGGCGAACCGTGTTTCCCAGATCCAGGCGTCGCAAGCTAGATTGATTTGGCGACATGTCCCTGGAGATATAAACCCAGCTGATTGTGCATCACGTGGATGCTCAGCGCTAGAGATTATTGGACATCCGTTGTGGTGGGGTCCGGACTGGCTGAAGGGACCAGTGTCAATTTGGCCGGCCTCACGGATCACTCTAGTTCAGCCTGCGATAGGCTTTGTAAGTTTACCAGTGGCCGATGGTGCCGGGAGCGGCCAAGCAGCGGAATCATCATGTGATCCCGATGTTTTGCTGGCCAGGTACAGCTCACTGGATAAACTTTTGAATGTGACAGCTTGGGTTAGACGTTGGCGTCACAATGTTAAAAACCCACAGAATAAATTGTTGTCAGCCTTCATCTCGTCTGAGGAACGACATGAAGCGCTATTGAGTTGGATTCGCGTAGTCCAGTCTGTTAGCTTCGCTTCAGAGTTAAAAACTATGAAGGAAGGTCCCGCTAAATTGAAAGGCGCTATTGTGCGATTGAATCCCTTTGTGGATCCTTCGGGTCTACTGCGCGTGGGAGGTCGGCTTAGACATGCCAATTTGCCTCATGGTGTCCGCCATCCTCTTCTCTTGCCGAAAGATGGACATTTGGTGCGGTTGCTGGCGTTGGATCGACACCTCAAGAACTCCCATGCAGGCTGTAACGCACTGTTGGCGATTTTGCAACGCGAATTTTGGATTTTGTCGGCTAGACGACTCGTCCGGGGAGTCATTTTTCGTTGCATGTCTTGTTACAGAACTAAAGCTTCTACCATGCAACCCCAGATGGGCGATTTGCCCGCGGACCGAGTCTCTGAGTCTAGACCCTTTGCCACAGTTGGTACGGATTTTGCTGGTCCTTTTTTGGTGAAGTCATCTCAGCTTCGTAATGCCAAATCCGTAAAGGCATATTTGTGTGTTTTTGTGTGCCTGTCTACTAAGGCCACACACTTGGAAGTTGTGTCTGCTCTCTCCACAGAAGCCTTCGTAGCGGCCCTCAGCCGATTTGTATCTCGTAGGGGACTTCCTACCTTGATTAGGTCCGACAACGGAACTAATTTTCACGGGGCCAATAACTACTTAAGGGATGTGTATGAGTTTCTTGAAGAGCAGAAAATGAATTTGGGTCGTGAGATGGCCCTCCGTGGGATAACCTGGCGCGTCGATCCGCCAGTTTGTCCGCACTGGGGTGGAATTTTTGAGGCCGTAGTTAAATCGGCAAAGACCCATTTAAGGCGCGTTATTGGTGAGACGATTCTCACATTTGAGGAACTCGCGACCGTGTTTGCGAAAGTTGAGGCCGTACTCAACTCTCGACCGCTATGCCCACTTTCGTCGGATCCGAATGATTTGGAAGCCCTAACGCCGGGCCATTTTTTGATTGGTCAGCCACTCGTCGCTCTGCCAGAGTACCCTTGGACTGATGTGCCCAGTTCTCGTTTGTCGCGTTTTCAATTGCTCCAGCAGCTCACTCAGAGTTTCTGGAAACGCTGGCACCTTGAATATTTGCACACTCTGCAGCAGCGCGTCAAGTGGACGGACAAAACGAATCCGCCGAAGGTTGGGGACCTCGTGTTGGTTAAAGATGCTAACCTACCGCCCTTGTGTTGGCCAGGTTAGCCGAGGTCTTGGTGGGCGATTCTATTTTGAAGCGGGCCGTCGCGACATTATCCCGCTTACCCATTGATTAGCGACCCGAATACTTCGGCTCGGGACGGGGGATTGTTTGGAATTGGCGCGAGCATCTTTGCATACCCGCATACATTGATTATTTGAAGCAACATTTTTTTTGTCCCCGCCATATTGAAGGCGGTTTGAGAATTTGATATTTTTGAGTAGTAACACGCGCTCGGCGGCGAGCAGAGTTAAATTGAGATAAATTCACACCGCGGGCTCGGACAGTTGATTTTGTGATTCGCGCCTATTGATTGGATTTGCACGCGGATATCCTTGTGCCACGCGAGTGTTTTGGTTGGATTTGCTTATTGTGATTGTGCTTGTATTGGAAGTGATATCTCGAGGTGATTTTGCTGCCGTGTGTGATTTGCCGAACTGTAGCGGCCACCGGCTCACCACAGAACGAGACTTGATTACTACACAAGTATCTATTGGGAATGTATGTATTTATTCAATCACACTAAGATAGGTCACGTCTAGTAGGGACTAGCGTAGGTACACTTTCCAGATTTGTGCGTGGGCAAAACCACCTGGGGTAAGTGAGACCAAATTGTGTAAATTGTTGATTGTGCTTACCCACCATCGCGGTGGATATATTGCGTAAGTTTATTACATTTTTGGGCCCGAGTGCACATTCCTCGGGCTGCTTTCGCGTAACGCGAGGCAGGTGCGCGCCTAGTGTGCGCATCGTAAACATTGAGATGGATCTGCTTCCACTATAGCCTTTAATTCATTGTTCATCCTTAACATCAAAATTTCCAGAACGGAAGCGTTCAAACTATCGACGCACGGTGCGATCGTTTGGTGTGTTTGGCTCATACACACTATTGATATTGTGAGCTGCCTGATTTCCGTGGGTACTGTGACGATACTCATATTCAAAAATAGCACGAATTTTCAATTTATCCATTTTATTTTCAAGACAAATATCACACAAATCACAAAATTTAGGTACAGAAGAACAAATGTAATACTGATTTTGTAATAAGACCATTGTAGCTATTAGATGCATTTTGTTTTATTTTGAAATTCGAATTAGAACAGAAGATATTGAAACTCAGTGGCCAGTAATAAAATCGGTCATTTCATAGGTAAGCACCTAATAGAGACATAAGCTACTTTTTTAATTGTAAAATTGCTATGTAAGCTGCTATTCAAAAAATATTGCCATATAAAAAAACGATTCTACAGTTGAGTCATGTTCATTTTCTATCATTTTACTACTACAACATATTCTAAAATATCCTAAAAAATGCAAAATGATAGTGACGCTTTATTAAAAAAAAAATTCAAGATTGCATACCTCAGAAACACATTTAAGAACTTCGTCAGCAGTCTTTGCTTTAAATATATTCCTACGTAAAGTTATAATTAAAGTCACAGCCACTATGGACAGTATTTTAGGCGCACCACTGCATATTTTGTCCCATATTCTGTAAAACAATAATAATTTTAGAACAATACCAATATGCAAGGTGTGTCGGAACCTTTCTCAAAGCCTGAAACCATGAATTCAGCTCATAATACTGAGTTCATTGATATAAAATAATATGAAAAAAAAAGATATTTTCTGCAAGAAATAAAAACATTCTAATTACTATAATAAGGCCTTTATGAATGCAAAAAGTTTGTAATTATGCAAATAATTGGTTGGCCAATTTCTTACTTTGCAAGTGATGTATCGTCCAAGACACCAGCAAAACAACAGTTGAACCATTTTGTTAGCGGCAACTCATCTAATGCATTTGTCGCCTCCAGATGGCTGAAAACAAATACTCCACATTTAATATTATTTAACCGACATTTAATGTTATAAGTAATATAAAAATAATATTAAATTTTGGGATGGGAATGGTGCAAGGTGCAATCCCACAGCCACTGGGCACTTTCAACTGGACATGATATTGGACATTAGTCCAGAGGGTCTCACAGAATACTACTGTCAAATGTTCTGCAGTACATTGACGGCATCAATTTACAGCATCCCCAACATATGTACGTGTTTTGGTAGTGAGTGAAATATAGCAGAGCCCATTTCCATCCTATCCTATCCCTCCGAATTTTCCCAATCCTCCAAATCCATTCCTTTAATTTCCTATATTTGCTGCTCTTTTCATGCATCATTTTCATTTGCCACATTCTATTCATTTAATCTCTTGTCGTACAGTGGGGATTTTAAGGTTGTGGTGTTAGCTCTTGTGTGTAATATATCATGGTGCATCAACCACCATACATACTGTTTTAGACTGGAATCTAAAGAATTTCCAGGTTTGAGTTATAGGATGTGCCCCAGAAAATAAAACAAATAGTAACAAACATACTTGTAGACATCACCATCTTCAGCTTGCAGCATGTTTTCAAACCCCTCCTTCAATTTAGGCAGCTCCTTTTGCATTCCTTTTACAATATCAGTGAGACATTTTGTCATCCAATACACATCCACTTCATCCTCATAAAGCTTTAATAATGTGTCTGCAATTGGAAGGAAGGTGTCTGCGGACTGAAATTAAGTATTATCATGAAATAATAGAAAGGATTTTGCATTTTATATCAGGCATTACTTTCATGTGTACTACTTATATGACATTGGACAGCTTGAGAATAGCACCACACCATCTCTTCCCATGGGTGTGGTAAAGGCGATAAAGGGATAACAAGGGATTACCATCACCTTGAGGAACTACACCACCTCTAAAAAGGTAGATTCACCAATCCACGTGTGCATGAGAGGCAATCGTAACCTTTACAGTGATGGGGTTTTTCTACTAAAAATGTATGAAAAAATTTTATCAAATAAAAGATTATAGAAAAGTGGATTCATCATAGTTCACCCAGTCTTGACATTAACTGCCTTAACATTAACAGATGTATAAAATAAGTATATCTCAAGTGCATTGGTACATGTTGAATCCATCATGCTATGTCTAATCATTTGTTACGTTGGGAAACCCTCGATATAATACTCACAGAAAGATTAGTCTCAGAAAAGACAGGAGGTTTCAACTGTTCAGTTTCAAGTAACCACATCTTTAATAAAATGCTGCTACGTGGTGCATCCACTTCAATTAGCTCTAACGTCTCTATGGAGTAGAGTAGGTCCAGGTATTGCTCAGAACGCTGTTCCCATACAAACTGGTGGGAATCGGGATAGACTGGGAGAATGTCTGGAAGAGAAATGATATAGATAGATATTAAACAAGTATTCATTAAATTCATAAAGTTACTCATAGGTAGAAAATAAATAAATACTATATATAAATAGATAGGTTTTACAGGTATATAAATAGATTAAATTTGTATTAACAGGTAAATAAAACTGTTTACTGCACACCAAAACATGACAGTAACAGACATTGTAACACATGAAATGCACAAAAAGCAATTCTCTGACAATCTTTGGGTACAGACAAAGGAGATTTATAGGTAATCTAGTCTAGTTAGAGGATAAATTATTAAATGTAAGAAAAAATATTATCTAATCAGATGAGGGTAATTGGAAGAATACATACAGGTAGAAACCTGTATGTAGAATAGTATGTATACAGGTAGAACCTTTTCCTTAGAAAAGTAAAAGGTTTTACAGGTATTGTAATTCAATCTAAGAGCAAGTCCAGTTTTTACCACTTTAAATGACTTGTAAATTCAATAAAAAACAACTGAACAATATTTAATGGTTTTTCGATTTGTATTTTAAAAGTAGGTCTTACCAAGTAACACTTTCCATACTAGATTCCTGTAGGCAGCTGGCACCGTAAATCTTAAGCAAAACTGTTTTAGCTTAACTCTATCCCATGGCTTTTCTTTCATAAGTATTTCTAAAGATTTTTTCTCTTCTACACCCCGACAACCTACTTTCTCATAGTAAGACGATCGGAAGTTACGTTCGTCCGTCATTGTTTTTAATGTTAATTTGATACAAACAATCAAGAAACCGATATATTATTACGATATTACATAGTATTTTATTCTTTCCAATATAATTTTTGTACAATTTTATACATTCTCAAGTAGACAATGGGATTGTTTTCAGGAGACAATTGATTTGACGTTTGACACTTTTGACAGTAGACAGCCGGCGAAATTATCGTCGTTTTGTATTACGCTATAAAGTTCTATTTAAGATTAAATAAAAACATTTATTAAAATAAATTATTTCAATAAAAGTACATTGCGGTAACAAAAAATAGAAATGAAAGTTGAAGAATGGAATTTAAAACATACTATTTATACTTATTATTATTTAAATATTTTAAATTTCTTTGCATTTTTTTTCAGTTAACGTGAAATGGAAACACAAATACCGCCATTTATAAATTCTCTTTTTGAATTTCGATCAAACAAAATTACGAAAAATAATGTCAATGGAAACTTGGAAAGTTGTCACGACGTAAAGGCTTTTACAACTGATGTCAAGAATATTTATCTCGTGAGTAATTTAAGGAAGCTTTGGTGAAATATAAACAATTATGGAAGTCCCGGATGCTTCGGTGAGTGATCCTGGTTATATAAACAAAAAACGCTTAGAATTATGGGAGTTCTTTAAACACGCAAAATTACCAAAAGATGTAATAGAAAAGGTTATAGAAAATGAATTGAAGCCTTTAAAAGATGTTCAGAATAAGCCGTATATAGCTGCTAGCAGTTCTGGAGAAGTTAAATCGGAATATGAAGTTATGACAGGCCAGCCTTTTACTAACGTTGAACATTTCAATAAGCCTTTAACGACAGAGGAAGCAAAAGAAATCCTCAAAAACAGTCCAATCATAGAGGAAAAAGCGCGCCAAATACAAATTGTGACTGAAGATCGTAGTAAAGAAAATGCAATACCTTTGGACGAAATCAAATTACCAGGTTATGACGACATGGAAACAGAATTAGCCTCTGCGAAAGGGGATATAGACAAAATTAATAAAATAAAATATAATCACATGCAGTCTCTAATGAACTCTGTGGAAGAATATAAGACTAAATGTGAAGTACAAGAAATTAAATCACATGAGAAAGACGAAAGCGACGAAATGGATAGTGAAGATAAAGAATTCGAGGCTATAGAAAAGATAGTCAGTCAATATACTGATAAATCTTATGAAATAAGGTACGATGAAACCAAAAAAATGCTTGAAAAAATGGCAGACAAGTATGATAATCCCGATACACACGATGAAGTTGAGACGCATAAAATGAAAATAAATGAAGATCCCATTTTAAAAGAGTCTTCAACGTATTTAGTAAAAGGACAAAAGAGAAAATCTGTTATTGAGGAAGTCAAAGAGAAGTATTCCATTAATGAAGCTCTGAATATATCTTTAAAAAGCAATCCACTGACGTCCCTTGTTAGTACTGAAGTAAAAAAAGAATTATGTGATATTGAAGTAAAGAAAGATGATGTAATTGATGTAGAAGAAGTATTTCCAAAAAGTTATGAAACCAAACTGAAAGATATCGTAAAATCACTTAATAACATTAATTCCGTTTTAAATAGCAGCCCCATTCCTACGAATAGAGTGGTAAACAACAAATCAACAACGGAAGAGAAAGCCATAGAAAATATTCCAAGAAATATTTCAGATAATTCTACAGTTGAAACTAACACAGAAATAAATTGTCAAAATTCAGTAGTACAACAAAATCCGCAAATATTTGACGAAGGAATGGAACAAACATTACACAACGCTCTTGAAAATATATTTGAAGTAGATACAAATGACAACAAAGAAAATAGGGAAATGGAATTCAAGGAGATGAAGAACCTTGCTCGAAATATTGTCGAAGGCGCTGAAAATCTCAGCACACTGATTCAAGAAGACATTACTAATAAACTAAATAATATGAATGAGCTATTAAACGACGTTAATATCGCATTGGAAAATTCTAGAAAGTCTAATATCGCTTATCAAAAACTTCAAGAGGAAGGAAAACGTGTACGAGAAAGAATTGTTGAAGGGAAGTCAGTCAGAGTTACAGAAATTACAGAAAGTACTGCAGACAAACTGATGAGTACTCTTGTAGATACTAAAAGAGAGCAAGTATTAGAAAACAATTCCGTTACTCACTCTCAAATAGATGATATTCACACATCTATAAATAAACTCAACGCTGAAATAAAACACCACGAAGACCGAATTAATAAAAGCAAGAAAAGGTATGAATTAAGAAATGAGGAATGTAAAACATTCATCTCTGAAATCGACCAGGTTCTAGAAAAATCTCGTAAAGTTCTCCATCCTACAAAATCTTTAGTTACTACTTCGCCATTGGATGCAAATATAGGTGTTGATGAGGCTACAAAAGAAAATACACAAGTTGTAACTGAAAAAGTGATAGAAACTCAAAATAAAGAAGGAAACGTGCGCAAAGAACTGTGGGACTTGGATTTGAATATCAAAGGCGAACAAACAAAACTAACGGAGTTCAGTGAGCAACAACAAGACCGAAATAAGCGCATTGATACCCTCCTTCACGAAATCCAACACAATATGAAAGACAATAAAGAAGTGTTGAAATTAGTAAATAGTATGTTGAAAAGGGATGAGCATAAAAAGAAGAATGTCGAAGAAAGTTCTAAAATCTGTGAACTGCCTGAGGTAGACGACAAGGCTAAAGGTGACCATGTTACTGCCAGTGATTCAAATAAAATCACTGTAGTAAAACTGCCGTTAGTTTCGGAACTTGCGCCTGCTGATGGAGAAAATGAAAGTAGGTACCTACCGAAATCCTAAACCGAAGTAGGTTATTTTGTCTAATTAAAAAAAATACATTGTATTCAATTTGAACTACAAATCAAATATTCCTTAACCATAATTAAGTGTTCTATTCTCGAAACTTTTGGAGACATACATGAACCTGTCGGGGCATTGACAAAAATCTAAAGTTTCTAATCAGTTTCAGAATATCAAAAACATAGAAGGATGCGCGAAGAAATAAGGAAGCAGGAGAAGGAAGAAGAAGAAAAGAAAAGAAAATTAGAGTTCCAACAAAGAATGGAACGAGAGAAAGAAGAAATGAGCAGAGGTCCTATCATGACCAAGGAGTTTATACGGAACCATTGCAAGCAGCATAAACTATATTGTACTCCGCATCTCAATGATATACTGTATTTGCATTTCAAGGTAGTACATACTCACATAGTTTTAGATGCAGCATTCAACATAAATGTTAATAATGCCAAAGGTTCCAGTAAATTTCGAGTTCTTTACCATACTTTTGAAATCAAAAATTTAAGTTTTACATTTTGTTCTGTTTTTATGAGTCAAACTCCATTCAATCTTTTATCCTTTTCTAAGTAATTTTCCTAAAGGTGTTTCCCAGAATTTTTGGGTGACCTAAAATACCTAAACCCTAAAATTTAGGGAACAAGGCACAAACATCCTAATAATTTAAGTATAATTTCAGTATAATTCATAAAATAATTTAAGTATAATTTCATAAAAAATTTCAGGGATTTTCTAAAATCGAAAATCTGGATGAATACACAGGTCTGAAGTGCATTTTTCTGGAAAACAATGGCATAACGAGGATTGAAGGACTCGACACTTTATCTCAATTAAAATGCCTCTATCTTCACTACAACGTTGTTAGAAAGATTGAAAATTTAAGTGGATGTCCATTGCTTGATACATTGAATTTAGATCACAATTTCGTTGCCAAGATTGAGAATTTAGATGTGGTCCCAGATCTCCATACTTTAAGCATCGCCCATAATATGCTGACTACTGTTGGTAAGTTGCAGCAGAAAATGCACTTAAATAAAATTAATGTACCTATACATACATAAAGTAAATATTAACGAATTCTTACGTATTTTAATTGGTAAAGGTTGTTTGGAAGACTTTTGAAACGGATGAACCTTCTCATTAACGTGGATGATGTTTGCAGCTCTGTTTTAACAGCTTCTTCTTTTACGTGAATCTTAATCGACATATTCTGCTTTTACAATTAAAACTTATCTCATGTTACAGGCGACTTGGAACATCTGAGAAATTGCAGGAATCTATCAGTTGTAGATTTATCTTACAATCGCCTGGACGATCCGCTAATCGTCGATGTGTTGGCTGATATGGATATTTTGAAAGGTAACTTATACTGAGCTTATCAGAGTATTTTTGTTTTCCCTTCCAAAAGATATAAATCGTGAGTACTGACACATGAGTCATGACTATCTACAGGGCCGTCTTTACCAGGGGGTACAAGGGGTGCGGTGCACCCGGGCGCGGAGCGCCCGGGGGCGCCTGTCGAGCGCTGAATTTTTGGATATTTCATTGAACTTAACGCCATTGCACAGTTTTATATACTTGTTACTTACGACAAATATGTATGCGCAAGCAAAAAAAAAATAGTCATTAACAATAATATTTTTTTTACTTTTATTACGCTTTCGGCGCTTGTCATACCGCATTACTACACTACACAAATAACAATTTTATTTAATACAACACGCGCGCGGCAAAATCTCTAATCCAAAGACAGTGTATGTATGTACGTTTGACACGTTGCCGCCCGGTAGCAAAATGATCTCTAAGTCAATAGAGTGTAAGTTCATTTGAAATGGGCGCGCGGCGCGGCACCTGTGCGTCTGTCATAGGCGAGTAATTGCGCCCTTTGACATTGCCTCCCGGTCGCCCGCACTTGAAGCAAAATGATCTCTAAGTCTAAGTCAATAAAGTGTAAGTTCATTCATTTGAAATGGGCGCGTGGCGCGGCACCTGTACGTCTGTTGCGTCCTTTGACATAGCCGTCCGGGCGCTCGCACTTAAAGAGAAATGATCTCTAAATCACTAAAATTAGGTGTAAGTTCATTTGAATTTACAGCGCGGCGCGCGGCGGCTATGTAAGTGTCGGTCAGTGATTGATCTGATTTCTTCTTTTAAGTAATTGAATTCGTTAGCTCATTTCATTTGCGACAACCGGCGAATTAGCACGGAAGTTCTTAGAGAAAAATTAATAAAGGTAAGTCAATTTTATTTTTTAAGTGTTAGTGTTAGGTACATTACAATCATTATCATCACATCATCATCATCACATCATTTGTTTATGAGAGAGAGTCATGACTGTTTTGTTTATTTGTTTATAATTGCAAAAATACAAATTCTTAGTGTTAGTGATTGATAAAAAACTACTTACTTTTTTTGAATAAAGAAAGAAAAATTAAATACTAAATTGAAATTTGATTTTATTGTAGATGGCCGAATTAGGGGATAAAAAGAAACCATCGGGTGCTCAAAATAGAAAAAGGAAACTGGAGAAAGAAGAAAAAATTAAAAAGCTAACTTCTCCGATTGACTCTTTCTTTCGACCTGGTAAGTTCAGTCAGTTGGTACCATAAATAAAACATCTGAAGTGGCATAAACAGTGACAGAAGTCGCTGGTGTATCCTGCCTGGGTTCCTACCTACTTATTATTATTACACTTCTTATTTTTTGTACAAGTTACCTATAACTGTATACCTAATGAGTCTTAAATAAAGTAGGTTTTTATGATTATGACAATATATCTAATTAATTGTTTTTTGCGGATTGCGCACCGGAAGGCGCAATGGTTAGTAACTAACACTCACTCTTGTGCCAAAGGTCTCGGGTTCGAATCCCGGCCGGTGCAATATTTATTTAAATACATACCTTCTCAGACCTTGTGTTAAATTTTTGTATTGTGTGATATGTCCAACACGCGTTCCAATCGTGGAGATTATGGCAATAAATAACCCCATAGTTTTGGAGGCTCATGTCTAACAGTGGACTGGACTGTCTGTACTTATATGGCTTGTGTGTTTGTGATTTGTTTTTGGGGATTATGAATTATGTTTTTTCATGAAATAGCCGCAGGCGAGATCCGCCAATCGCAACTAAAGTATTTTAATTTCTTACTGTTTGCGCATAGAGCGTGCGTAAGCGCCTCGGCAATTACACACTGAGCGCGCTCGCCCGGACTAACGGATTAGACTATGCCCGATTGCCCGCCTTAACTTTAAGGCGCTGTTTTTAATGTCCTAAAATATTATTGCGTGGCCCTATTACCACACTTGGTTACACAAATTGTTGACTATCTTATGTTTTTTTAGGTACATCTTCGTCAACATCCACCCGACAGTTAGAAGAGACAGTCAACTTGGTACCGAATGATCCTGCTCTCTGGCCGCAAGTAATACCCGATAATTTAAGATTATTTTTAACAGAACGTGGACCGATTCAGATAAAAAAAAAACAACTATCCTTCAGATAGTAACATGAGGTCGTTTTCAGATACATATTACAGTAAAAAGTTACAAAACAACGAAATTATTCATCGAGTTTGGCTTGTATATTCCACATCTACTGATTCTGTATTTTGTTTTCACTGTAAGCTTTTTAATAATAATGTCACTGCATTTAATGCCCCCACTGGTTACAAAGACTGGGGGCATTTGTCGAGAAATATAGAACGACATGAAAAAAGTTCAGGGCATATATGTTCTTTAAAAAAATATTTGGATCTAAAAAATGACTTATTGAAAGGGCAAACAGTAGACTCGGTAAATCAAACTGAAATAGACCGCGAAAGAAAGAGGTGGACGGCAGTTTTGGAAAGGATAATCGAAATTATAAAATTTTTGGCAGGTCAAAATATAGCATTTAGGGGCACAACCGAGAAGTTGTATGACCCAAATAATGGTAATTTTTTAAAGTTGGTGGAGAGTATATCTAATTTTGATAGTACACTATCAGAACACATTGCTCGAATTCAAAGAGCTCAGCATCGCATGCCACATTATCTTGGTCATAACATTCAAAATGAACTGATTAGTATAATTGCTGAAAAAATTAAAACGACTATAATTAGTCTTCTGAAGCAATGTAAATACTACTCTGTAATTCTAGATTGCACACCTGATATTTCACACCAAGAACAACTTACTGTTATTGTGAGGTTTATTTATTTAAATCCATCGACAAAACGCGCTGAGGTACGAGAACATTTTTTAGGTTTTTTACCTGTAACTGATAGTACCGGACAAGGGTTGGCGACATATTTGTTAGATTTCTTAAAATCATGCGATATTGAATTAGATGATTTGCGAGGCCAAGGATATGATAATGGGGCCAATATGAGGGGGAAAAATATAGGCCTCCAAAAAAAAATATTGGACATGAATCCTCGTGCTTTTTACGTACCGTGTGCTGCTCACTCCCTTAATTTAGTAGTAAATGACGCCGCTAAAAGCTCATTGGAAATTACAAACTTTTTCTGTATTGTCCAAGAAATCTATGCATTTTTTTCAGCATCCACATCACGCTGGGATGTAATTATGAAACAGATACCTACTTTGACATTAAAACCTCTTTCAAATACGCGTTGGGAAAGTAGATTTGATGCTCTTAGAGCACTCCGTTTTAACATGGATAAAATTTACGATGCATTATACTATATTTTTACAAATAACAAGTATGACAGCGACACAAAAAACATAGCGAGTTCATTAATAGCCAAATTAAAATCTTATAGATTTATATGTTCAGTAGTTATATGGTACAATATTTTACTAAAAATTAATATTGTAAGCAAAAATTTGCAAAAATCGGACGTATTTATTTCAGAAGCTACCAAAATGATTAATCTGGTTAAAAAAGATTTGGAGAAATACCGCACCGATAGCGCGTTTGAACAGTTGTTATCTGATGCAAAATTAATTGCTGAAGAATTAGAATGCGAAACAGAATTTAAAGAAACTGCTCGTCCACGTCCCCGAAAAAGACATTTTGATTACGAGGCTGTAGATGAGCCCATTTTAGACCCAACCAACAAATTTAAAGTATGTTTTTATTTTTTTCTACTGGACACTGCTATCTCGAAATTAAATGAGAGATTCGATTTGCTGACGGAACACAATTCAGTTTTTTCACTCTTCCAAAACATTGAATGCTGGAATAAATTAGAGATGCATGAAAAAAAATCTCAGTGTTATCGGCTCCAAGAAAAACTAACATTTAAAAATAGATTTGATATTGACGGGGAGGATTTATATAATGAATTAGAATTGTTGCCAATATTTTTTCGCAATGCATTAACAAGTACCTACTCCCACTGATATTTTAAGCTATATATATTCTAATAATTTAATTTCTTCATTTCCCAATATCTCAACAGCTCTGCGTATATATTTAACACTGCCTGTTACAGTAGCAGAAGGTGAAATCCTTTTCAAAATTAAAATTAATAAAAAATTATCTTCGTTCAACCATGACCCAAGACAGACTGACAAACTTAGCCATTATAAGTATAGAATCCAAAATTGATATAAAAATAAATGATTTAATTAAAATCTTTGCCAACTCAAAAGCAAGAAAAATTGAGTTTGTTTGATGTATGTGTATGTACATGTAATAAATAGATATTTAGTAATCGAAGTTTTAAGTTTAATTTTGTTTTTTAGAGTAATAAATAAATAAATTATCAAAATTACGTGTATTGTGTTTTCTTGGTTGACTAGGACCCCTTTCATACTGTAGTGTGTCGTCGGTCGCGTGCCACGCTGCAGTGTAAAAAAAAACGAGGGCGCAGGCTGAGTCCCGCACCCCGGCGCAGAATAGACTTAAGACGGCCCTGACTATCTAGATCTTAGTATATAAGTTTCTAGAAGTATAAATGGACGTCTCCCACAGTCTTGGTGCTAACGGGCAATCCGGTTGTTCGCAACATACCAGCCTACCGCAAAACCCTCACGCTTCGTCTCAGGGAGCTGCTTAACTTAGACAACAGACCTGTTTTCCCTCGCGATAGAGCCTGCGCTGAGGCCTGGCAACGCGGTGGAGTGCAAGAGGAGATTGCTGAAAGGAGACGGTAACTATGAACGTAACAAATATATCATCTCGCTAGATAGACAATAGATAGTCAAGTGAAGAGATATCAAGGAATTTAATCAAAGAAAGAAGTTAATAAAGTGGTGGAATATCAAAGAACTAAAGCGTTTTATCTGGGGGTAGATTTTTTTTATATAACAAGAACGAGTCCAAAAAGAGATAAATTATAATTTGAATACATTTAAATAATTATAAATTGTATTTTTTTTTTTTATGTACGAAGGTGGCAGACGAGCATACAGTCCACCTGATGGTAAGTGTATACTGTAGCCCATAGACATCCGTGATACATGCCAACATTAGTCCAAAATGACAAACGTTGACACGCCCCCGGATGCGCTGCCTACCTTTGGATATAGGACTGGATTTGGAGAAGGGGTTGGGGAAATGGGGAGGGATAGGATGGGAATGGGCTCTGGCACATCTCACTCACTACCGAAACACGTATGTACATTAGGGAAATAAGATAAAGTGGGAAATGCAGTACATTTCAAGGTAGTCTTCTGTGAGAGAGGGGTAACGTGGCCAGTCGAGTGCGCCCAGCGGCTGTTGGATTGCAGCGTGCACTCTCCCCCAGACAAGTATTGGATAATTATAACTGTAATTTGTATAATTGTAATTATAATTTGAGAGTTAAACTATAATTTAGCAAAGATATAACACGCTAACTCTACTTGATAAAATGGGATATGATATTTACATATGGGGTCCTATTAATCTTAATTTTATTTTATGTGAATTTGCTCTGCATAACACTAGGTTAAGATTTACGATTATTAACACATATTATGGACATTTTGTCTAAAAATAAAAATTATTATTATTATTACATAATTAAATTCCAACTAAAAATAGAACTACGAAGTTTGTTTTCGTTATGTTGTTAATATTATCTTATTACGGCATAACGTCGATCTAATTTAAAGAAAGAGTATAACTTCATCTACGCTTTAGTAGATTTTTTTTTTTTACAAAATCTTTGTATTTTATTGTACTTGGGTTTCTCGAAAGAGGGATTAGGCCAAACATCGACTTAACGAAAAAGAAAAATGACAAAACACGGACTTAACGAAAAAGAAAAATGACAAAATGTAGACTTAACGAAAAAGAAAAATGACAAAACAGACTTAACGAAAAAGAAAAATGACAAAACGCAGACTTAACGAAAAAGAAAAATGATAAAACGCAGACTTAACGAAAAAGAAAAACGACTATCGTCGTTTTTACCGTTAAATCTCACGGAACACTTTGTGCGTCTAATAAAATGTAAAAATATGGATAAGTATATGAGAATGTATAAAGTAGTTTTTCCATTAGAAAATATGGGGCGTTAGCAAGTTTGATGGACGAATATATAAGAAGTGCAGATAAACCGATGTTTATACAAGTCCATCCACGTTTTTAACAAATAGTTGCTGCGTACGAGGCGATTGTCGGAATTACTTAAATTATACAAGGAACCCGTAGCTGAAAATGAATGGAACAGAAATTATTATACCGATACGAAAATACGTAGAATACCGATATGCAACCTTAGAGAATACTCGCAAAGAAGATATGTAGAATATAATATGAACAATTACTTTGGCAAAAAAACTCGTAAATACATGATTCCTAAATTATTTAACCAAATTAGTCCAACTGTGGAACAGTGCAGTGGTAAACAGGTATTTAAAAAAAGGCTAAAAGCGATACTGTTAAATAAATTAAATATAGATACCTAGAAGTGTACTTACTGTTTCATGTAGTACTCGTGGGTTGTACATATATATACTTGTTCACGTCGTAGACAAGTTGTCAATCAGTTAAGCTAACCTAAGATGTTATGTAAGTAGGTGAGACACGGAAAGTTAAAAGTTGAGAGCGCACTTAAACTTACTATGTATACTTACTATTTAAGTTTTTTTTGAATAAATAAATAAATTAAAAAAATGTGAAAAGAGTATTGTAAACATGGTTCTGCAAGGCAGACCCGCGTCTCTTCCGGTATTGTAAGTGTCCGTGCATAGCGGTATTAATACATTTCCATCCAGTGAGCCGTCTACTTCTTCGTCTATAAAGAAAAAATCATTATTAATTGAATCTTCCGGGCTAGTTGGCCGAGGTCTTCTGGAATCTCTTTTCTTTCTTCCAAACGTTTCGTCAACAACTGCGGTTGACATCTTCAGTGGCGACTACGTTCACTTTCGGAGAGATGTTATCTCTTCGACTTCTCGAGCACAACTCGAAAGTTGCACTCGCAACTCGCAACTCGAAGACCTCGGCCAAGTAGCCCGGAAGATTCAATTAATATGGACACCGGCCGAGAAAGCCTACATTCCACTATAAAAAATCTTTAATTTGTAACTCCACTTTTTCCTTATTTTTAGTTGGATAGCAAAAGACCAAGAAAAGACGATGCAGAGTGTTCGCTACTTGATCCGCATGCGCGATGAGAAGAGAGCTTTACGAGAGGCCAAGGAAAGGGAGGAAGTAGAGAAGCAGGGATTACCACCAGTGGTAAATATTTTTTTATCAGGTCTACTTCATTCAGAGCTTTAGTTGCGAAAATATTAAATTACTCAATTGCTATTAGATTGCCGAGAACCGAGACGTTTTTTGGAACGAAGTTCCTTTACGCTGCTTGTGGTAGGTGTGATTCGAGAGAAAATGTAACGTCACGTAAGATTTTTACCCCCTCCATACGCCTTTCTCTTTCTCTGTGTGTGTATGCGTGCGACTATCGAGAGCGAGACTTAAGCAGAATAACAGTCCTGCAGACTTGTGTGTGGCCGGTTGTATAACCTAAATTATTTGCATTGAAAATATGATACAAAATAAATAAAAAATACATGAACTATACAGATTTTATTTCGAATTACATTCGGAGTTTAAAAAAAAATGCGTGAGGATCTTTATTCCTGACGGGGGTCCCCTGACCGCACTTTTAATTTTTTAGGTACCTACCGAAGTTGTTATTAGCGAATATGTTAGTAGGTACTATTTAGGTATTCCATGTCTTCATTGAAGAGTTAGAATTACTCGAAAAATTGACAAAAAACCACAGGTATACCTAATGGAGGGTTGAACGTGTATAATTAAAATAATCTTAAAAATTCCGTTGTAATATTCGGGAAAATGAAATTACTTAGTCGAAGAATTTACAATGATTAGTGTTTTAAATTATCTTTAAAATGTTTATGACGATTTAGGAACCAGAACTGGAAGAGAAGCGATCAGAAAAAGACGAAGTCCTTCGAGTTGCGAAGAATGGTCTAGAAGGGCCTTCAACTCTTGAAGAGAAGTACGGTCCAGAAGAGTTGGTAACTAAAGATGGTGTTGCAATAGACATGTTAAGCGGGTCAGAAGAGGATTCTACGAGTGAAGACAGCAGCAGTGATGATGATGAAGATAAGAAGAAGGAAACAGGTATTTTTGTTGTTGAAGGGCAACCATTTTATTGTTTCTTACGACGACCGATTAGTGGTGTTCCTGTGTGCTGTCCAAAATTTGTTTAAAGACAAAGATTGAACGTGGATAGTCTGTCATGTTTTGTGTGTTTGGTTTGGCCCCACACTGGCTATGTGTAAAATTTATTCTATAAGTAAAATTTAAACAGACTGATTCTACATAGCAATTAAACAACTTTAAACGGTTTAAATCGCGTATATTTGACATTATTTATATCCCGACTTTTCGAACACTTTGCAGTGGACGTGGTCACGGGGTGACTAATTGATTTTATTTGTCACTTGAGTTATTAAGAAATTATTTGGACTACCGTCTGAAATTTTTTGAACTACAAATAATTACAATAATACAAATAGTCCAAATAATTTCTTAATAACTCAAGTGACAAATAAAATCAATTAGTCACCCCGTGACCACGTCCACTGCAAAGTGTTCGAAACGTCGGGATATAAATAATGTCAAATATATGCGATTTAAACCGTTCAAAGTTGTTTAATTGCTATGTATAGTAATCGCGAAAACCTAAGACTGATTCTACAGTATAAGATGGTTTTCTATGCAATCAGCAAATTCACACAGATCCAAATAGCTGCATCTGTGCTGCCCATGCAATCCAGTCAGAACTATAAATGAAATTCATGGTTCAATTGCAATATTATTCATTTCATTCGTTAGACGATCACATTTGGGAAATACAAGGATACTGTGATGATATTTTAAATAAAATAAGCTTTTAGCCTAGTTTTGAACCTGAATTAACTACATTATAACTTCAGAGCCAGCAACAACGAAAATTGAGTGGTCTCGAGGACACACCAAGCACCTCGTTCAGGAAGTTAACGCAGAACAAGAGCAGCAGCCAGTTCTTGAAGACTTCTGGGGCGGGTTCAGAGGAGACATGCAACCGACGCATAATCCTCACGAGTAAGTAATTAAATTTTGATTAGTGACATTTGAGTTTCTTCTAAGAAGCATAGTTATGTAACAGCTTAATATATCCATGAGTGGTTACTCATGGTAACCACCCTATATAGGGTGTGTGTATGTGTGCTCTTCAATTAAACAACTTTTTGTTACACAAGTTGTTCTATGCCTAACGGAGTGTCCATATGTGTGCTATTCACCGTGGGATGGTAAGCAGTGGTCGGCGTGTGGTGTGTTAAGGTGCTTGAAGAGATGAGACTTGAATTGCCGGCCGCGGTCGGTGGTCATTTGATGGGGATAACTGAATCGGGCTATCTACCCAGAGAGCAGTGCGGGTCGGGTAAAGGGCATGCCTCAGGTCATCGCGTATAGCGATCGATGACGGTAAGTCAATATGCCCTTGGGCACCTCTTTCGACCGATTGGTGAGGGCGGCTACATAGTGTTGCATAGTGTCGTGGTCCGTGTTGGCCTGGGACGTGCTGGCCACCTTTGTATGCGATAGCATGCAATGGTGGCAACGCTTATGTCGTGGATGCGGGTGCAACCGGAGGCAGGTGCGGCTGGAGCCGGATGCAGATGCATCCTGTTGCGGGTGCAACCAGCGGCCGTGAACGACGCGTGCGTTCGCTACGACAACTGCCAGACGAGTGGGCCGGAGACCGCTGGCTTGCGCCGTAGCGATGGGTAACTCCGGAGTTAATGAATTAAAAGAGTTGAATCCGCGAGCGGAGTAGAAACTTTTAGTTACTCCACCGAACTGTTACTAACTCCGAGGAGTTCTTTAACTCCGAGGACTTACTTATTCTTTTGACGTTTTGTTTTTGGTTGGATTATCGACTAGTGCTGGGTAACTCCGGAATTAATGAATGAAAAGATGGCATGACCTTTTTATTAGGATAGGTGTATTAAAAGAGTTAAATCCCCTAATTGTTCCATTTACTCCAATCGTCCGAGATTACTCCTCGATGGCGCGACCTATGTTTTAGGATAGGTGTATAAAGAGTTAAATTTTTTAATTGTTCCATAGACCTTCTATTTTTCCTTCCTTGTGCTTGATTACCCAGCACTAGCATCGATAATGATTACATAAAAGAGTTAAGGAGTTACTAAGAGGAGTTGGATCCGCAGGCGGAGTAGGATTGGGTGAGTTAAATTACTCCGAAAAGTCTTGATTACCCACCACTATTGCGCCGTGACGTACTCTGCTGTGGTCAATATAGTGACGTGTGCAAACGGCACTGCCCCGATGTCGATGCGTCACAACCTCTTTAACGTCCCATCGCACCCGGTTCTATTCCATCCAATATGGAATGAAATGAGGAGTTTCTTTCACCCTTATTTTTTCGCAATTCCATTTCCAAAGTCCTCTCATTTTTTATTGATATTGACATGTACCTATTACACACGTCCATTGGCGACAGTTTCCGTGAACAATCAGGCGATGTCTCTGTTCAACTGTCACCTTCTTCCTAGCAAAAAGTTAAATGTATACCTAGTCTAGCCATAAATATTGTTATAAAGAAAACATTGATATTATTTTTTACATTGCCATTTTATTAGAAGAATTTGTGTTGTTTTAGAAATACTTATACAGGCAAGCATTTTAAAAATATAACGTTTATTCGAATTGGTCATTTACTTTTATACAATTTTTCAAACATTGTCGCCAGTTTTCGATTGAAACACGCACCCTTTCCATGGGAAAATTGGCAACTGCCATCTTTATGGAATGTTATGAGGATTCAATATTATGGTGGCGTTTAGAGTATGCCATGCTCTCTAAAACAGACCATAATCGAGCGGATGATCGGGACTAGATGACGGCTAGTCGTCAGCTCTAATGAACTGAATATTCCTTTCTAGCCACGTCTATGTTTTATTTTTAAAAGAGCCTATTATATCAGAAGAAATATCTATGTCACATTTATGGTATATTTCATTATTTAGATAAAATAGACGAAAAAGTGGAATTTTTTACCGTATTCATTTATATAAAAATTGGCGTCGAAAGGAATATAATGTTGTTGTCTGTCAGGGCCTAACTACATTAAGATTTATTTGCGATTACACACAAGTACAATCAATACTATTTGCGTACCGCATGGGAAGTTTTTTTTTTATAGAAAAAGGCGACAGGGCAGCAATACAGTCCACCTGATGGAACCTGATGGAAAAGGATACTGTCTTCAATAGACATCTGCGATACATGCCAACATCAGGCCAGAATGAGAAACGTTGGTACGCCCCCGGATGCTCTATCCACTTTTGCAGATGAAGGAATGGTTTGGGGTTGGGAAAATAGGGCGGGATAGAGTAGGATGGGATGAGAATGCTCTGGCGTATTTCACTCACTACCGAAACACGTACGTACATTGGGGAAATACGATAAAGTGAATGTAGCTCATTTCAAATTAGTCTTCTGTGACAGAGGGGTAACGTGGCCATGTCGAGTGCGCCCAGCGGCTGTGGGAATGCAGCATGAACTCTCTCCCTACCAATCCTTTGTTTTGATTTGTCAACCCTATTTTTCTTTAAATTATCAGTTAAGAAATGACCAGTACGTCTTTTGTAAGCAGCAAGTGCTAAAACATTTTTTAAAATACGGGACTTGTTATGGGTGCTATATTCATCTCTCTGGATAAAATCATTTGCTTCCGGAAGGGATTTCTTCGGATTCTCTTCTAATTTAGATAATCGTCTGTTTAGTACGAATAGTGCGTGAACGGCCATACCTTTCTCTGTACCAAACAGAGGTCGTTTCAATGTACCTTCCAATAGCCCGGTACACAAACATTCGGCTAATACCAAGTGGATGCAGAGTTTTAAAAATTGCATTTGGCTCCATGCCTACTTTTTGTAATACAATTACAGCAATACGGTTTTCGTTATCACCCCACTCCATTCTATTTATTAGCACAATATTTAATAATGATTGGCACCGAAATGAGAATGAACATTTATACCTAATTATATTATGAGAATGACAGATTCCAAATCCAAATTTGTTCCTTATTGTAACGGTATTTATGGCCAGACTAGGTACAATATATGCCTTTCCGATGTAACATTTAGTTCAATTCCTGAGGATCCAGAGGAGTTGTGATTGAAAGATTTCCATCACAACTCTCAGTTCCAAAGATTTCCATCACAACTCAGATTTCCAGCACAACTCTCAGTTCCAAAGATTTCCATCACAACTCAGATTTCCAGCACAACTCTCAGTTTCAAAGATTTCCATCACAACTCAGATTTCCAGCACAACTCTCAGTTCCAAAGATTTCCATCACAACTCAGATTTCCATCACAACTCTCAGTTCCAAAGATTTCCATCACAACTCAGATTTCCATCACAACTCTCAGTTCCAAAGATTTCTATCACAACTCTCAGTTCCAAAGATTTCCATCACAACTCAGATTTCCATCACAACTCTCAGTTCCAAAGATTTCCATCACAACTCAGATTTCCATCACAACTCTCAGTTCCAAAGATTTCCAGCACAACTCTCAGTTCCAAAGATTTCCATCACAACTCAGATTTCCAGCACAACTCTCAGTTCCAAAGATTTCCATCACAACTCAGATTTCCATCACAACTCTCAGTTCCAAAGATTTCCATCACAATTCAGATTTCCATCACAACTCTCAGTTGCAAAGATTTCCATCACAACTCAGATTTCCATCACAACTCTCAGTTGTAAAGATTTCCATCACAACTCAGATTTCCATCACAACTCTCAGTTCCAAAGATTTCAATCTTTGGAAGTTTTTAAGTCTGATATGTTTATTTATTTATAATATAAATTATGTATGAGTATAATATTTGACAATTAATAAGCCAATTACGTACTACTACAACCTAAGTTAACAATTCTACACGTTGATAACTTTGCTAATAAGCTATTCATATGATTGAATTTATTTGATAATCATTTCCAGCAAGGACGTTCTCTCAGACTTCCAATCTATCAACAATTTGCTTTTTAAACAACCATCTCATATTGACCGCAAGAAACATTCAACAGGTAACATAAACAATGTACACGTTATTTTTTCTAACATAAAATGTAATATAAATTCATTTTTACTGTATATCATTGATTATTGCAGAATCCAAGAAGGTAAAAATAGTAGAAGTTACTGACGAATTGTACTCTAAAGTAGAAGAATCTACGAGGTTTGTTGAAGCACAAAGAAAGCCCTTGATTGAAATAATAGAAACGTACGATAAGAAACCACTTACCGAGGAAATAAAACCAAAAAATAAAGAAAAAGAAATGGTTATTGAAGAAATACACAATACCGGCATAGTGGAAGATGAGAATTTGATAATTGATCACGATAGAAAACTTATTCATGATAAGTTTGTTGCTAAAGCAAAATCAAACACAAAACAAGAAACAATAGAAGAAGCCGAAGTAAATGACAACACCACAGATCATGTTGAAAAACTTAGTAATGAATTGGATGCATATACAAAAATACTAAAGGAAGTTAATCAAAAATCGACCCAATCTAAAGAGGACTTTGAAACAAATATAAATGCACATGCCTTTGAAAAACGTAATACTAAACATTTAAAGAAAATAATTATCAAAGAAATTCCGAAGAAAGGTAACATAAAAATAGAAAGTCATAATAATGAAGTAAAAGACGGAGACGAAGAAAATAAAACAGAAGTTGATGTACAAAAAATTACGATAAAATGTCCCAAGACTGGTGAGGGCCAAGGCGAGAAGTCTTCAAAAAGCGATAGTATGAGAGATTCAGAGAAAAGTGTGAAACAGTCAGGTGAAACTAAAGAAGCGAGTAAGAAGGATGTAGAAACTAAAGCGACTAGCTCTGGTATTTCCAGTGTAGAAGAAAATAAAACAGAAGTTGATGAACAAAAAATTACGATAAAATGTCCCAAGACTGGTGAGGGCCAAGGCGAGAAGTCTTCAAAAAGTGATAGTATGAGAGATTCAGAGAAAAGTATGAATCAGTCAGGGGAAACTAAAGAAGCGAGTAAGAAGGATGTAGAAACTAAAGCGACTAGCTCTGGTACTTCCAGTGTAGAAGAAAGGAGACACAGCGGTAAGTATTTACAATGACGACTATTGTCGACAGTAGGTGAATTCTCGAAGCAAGGTTTCGTCGTTGTTGACATCGGCGAGCTCACGGATGTAACATCCACGAGATCGTAGTAGCGTGCAACGTTGTGTCGCAGATGTTAGAGCTTAGAAAATACTAATTTCATACACAAAATATCAAGCACTTATTAGTTCCGTCTCGCGCCGTCAACATCCTTGAGTCCTAGCGACAATGAACATTGGTGAATACCAAACGACCGGCTCGCTGATGTTTCAACATTGAACTCAAGGTTGTGAGGACGTGTACGTTTAGAGAATCACACTCCAGGTCCATAGCTAGGATCAATGTTCGGAGAGAGGGTACCGATTAGGCTTTTTACATACTTGTTCTTCATAGACAGACATTTAAATTACAAAGATGTTGTAAACTATTGTAGAATGGTGAATATGGTGAATTATTTTGTTAAAAATAGAGTGTAGCGTCGCATATACGCTTCATTAGTAATTAATTACTCGTCCTCATGAGCGTAGCCACGGTGGAGCAGGTTGGGATGCTTGGGCTTTCTGCATTACACTATCTCCATTTCAATTATAAGGAAATTGGTTGCTTTACCTCACCCTGGATAAAATTGTTTGCTTCGCCCTACCATGGATAAAATTCTGTCTACGCCCTTGGTTGTCATTGAAAGAAAAATGTTAGTTTAGTAACATTTGGCAGGTGTTAAAAATAAATTTCAATTATCAGAAACCTCATCAAACGATGCGCAATTTTAATTCAATGTAATGGTAAACCAATTTCAGTGCAACAAAGTTCAGGGGACGGGGTGGCACTAATAAATTATATGCACAACATAAACTCTGAGTATGATGAAGAAAATGACGAAGACTTGCAGCCCAGTGCTGAGGATCTAGAGATATTCGCTGAACTGGAGCGAGAACAGGAGGAAAGACAAGCTAGAATTGATAGAGGAGAACCGCCTGTTGACCCAATGGTAAATAGAAGGGACTTTTTGAAAAAAAAAATGATCCTTTTAGCCTACTCTTTGATCATTTGACCAAATTTTTAAACATGTATGTGTAAGAAATCTGAATTAGTTTGGCCAAATATTGGCCAAGTTTGGGATAAAGTATAATTTTGAGGTAGATACCCCTCTCTCACAGAAGTAATTTGTCATTTGTTTTTGTCATTTTTTGGTAGGGGGAGAGTGCATGCTGCATTCCCACAGCCGCTGGGCGCACTCGACTGGCCACGTTACTCCTCTTTCACAGATGACTATCTTGAAATGTACTGCATTTCCTACTTTATCTTGTTTCCCTAATGTACGTACGTGTTTCGGTAGTGAGTGAGATGTGCCAGAGCCCTTCAATCCTACTCCTCCCCATTTTCCCAACCCTTTCTCCAAATCCATTCCTATATTTCCAAAGGTAGGCAGCGCATCCAGGGGCGTGCCAACAATTGTTATTTTGGACTAATGTTGGCATATGTCGCGGATGTCTATGGGCGACAGTAGGTATCCATTTACCATCAGGTGGACTGTTGTTCGTCAGCCGCCTTCGTACATAAAAAGAGAAATAATATAAACATATAATATGTAGTAAACCTTGGTCTAGCTGGGTTACTATTAACACAACATCCTAATATTTTTTTTGGACAAGCTGTTAAGCTCCATCCTCCAGAAAGGTGTGAATCAAAGGTGTTATAAAATACATCATTTCAGCAAAGTTGGTGCCAGAATTGCATGCATTTTTGGATTTTTGTGGTTTATTAATTTTATTATAGTCCAAAATTTCCAAATCCAAAAGGAAATGCTGGTGCTCTCTAATGGGGTAATTGAAAGATAGACGAAGGTGTCAGGAAAGGTTGCTATAGTAGATCATTTATTACAGAAGTTATATCACAAAGAAACGATGGAAGAGTTCTACAAAACCGAAGAGAGTGTCCCCGCGCATGAGATCCAAGAGAAGAACATGTATACCACGTACCAAAATGACAACGCTTTCGACAGAATTGCTCTCAGCCAGCTTACTGGTGGGGAGAAACCAGGTCCAGTTTAATTTCAAATACATATTCCCATCTTCTGTAATTCATTTCTTTCAGTATCATCCTACGAGTACTTCTTTCTTTCATTTCATTAGTTGTATTCGTTATAAAGTGGGAAGCAGTGGCGTAGCTACCTATGGGCTAGGCGGGGCAGTGCCCCGGGGCCCTCAAGCTCAGGGGGCCCTCGAATCCTTACCAGAAATCTCGATCGAACTGAACTTTTGGAAATTTCTCCCATTTTCAAAATAAATATGACAGGTTGCAACCCCACTTTAATCATGACAACTCAGTTGAGAGAAATTCAAAAGTTATGCCTAGGGAATTCCCCTAAATTCTTTCTGTAGGTTGGCAGTGTTGTCAATTTGACGGATAGTGATATGTGCGTTTTATTATTCATTGATGTGCGTTTTATTGTGAATTCGAGTTAAGATTTTTTTTTCGAGAACGGTTAAAAAATTAATGCTGTATCAGGAGTAAGTAAGCTAATGTCAATAAACTTTTTTGTACTGGTCAATATAGTGGTTCAATTTTATTTGATTTTACCACTCATATTGATGTCCGTTAAGTCAATAAATCGTGTCAAATCTATAGATTTCGGCTACAGCTCATTGTATAACGCGAAATATCGTGAAAAAATGCAAGTCACCTGCAGTAGGTACATTAATTCAGGCCCGCGGGCAGGAGATCGTTCATGGTCTCCACCGTTAAATGTGGTAACACTAACGGTGATAATTTTTTTTCCGGTGATTCCCCAACGACACTTGTAGCGTATCATTGTGTTTCTCTTTCCTTTTATTTTACTTTTAACGTCGTCAGTGAACAGTGAGTACCTACCTACTCGAGCACAATCTAATATTGTATTGTTTAAATAAATTAGAAAACTAAAATTATGGATAAAGAGAAGAAACCCAGTGGTGCATTTAAACGCAAACAACGCCAAGAAAGAGAAGATAGTAAACAAAAATTGCCCAAAATTGACAAGTTTTTTAGTCAGCCTTCTGCAAGTACATCTGGCCAAAATATTTCTATTGATAGTGACTCAAATAATGTGGTAACTGCAGTGTTGGTTGAGAAGCCTACTGAAGAAGATTCGACAATTATTACAGTTGAAGATATCTCCGCCGCCGATCATGTGAACGTGGATGATGTTTGCATGACACACATGAGAGCGGAGGGTTTGGAGGAACCACAGACCTCTACATTTTTCGAAAATGTGTACGACAAATCTTCTTATGACTTGGGAAACTTCACGAACAAAATATTAAGTGATAACGAAAAACGTCAAATTCTTGATATGGGGCCTTTACAGCCTTCAGGACCTTTTCCAACAGACATCAACCAGAACAATAGGTGTTTTTCAAAATCGTACTACGTTTCGTGTTCTAAATATGGGCCAGTTAATCGTTTTTGGTTGTGTTATTCCAAAATACTAGACGCTGCCTATTGTCAACCCTGCTGGTTATTTGCTTCACAAAGGAATAATGTTTGGTGTACGGGAATTCGAGATTGGAAGCATTTATCAGAAAGAATTAAACAACACAGTTGTTCGAGTGGCCATTCGGAAGCATGTGCTGTGTATGAATTTTGGAAAAAAAACGATACTAATACTATCGACAAGGAACTTGAAAATGAAATTCGCAAAGAAGCATCATTTTGGAAAATGGTTCTTCAAAGGTTATTCGATATCATACTTACCCTAGCAAAGAGTTCTTTGGCTTTGAGAGGACATCAAGAAGACTTAAGTCAGGAAGGATACCACGGAAATTTTCTGTCCTTTGTAGAGCTTGTCGCCCGATATGATCACATTTTGCGGCAAGTTTCGGATATGCCCAAAGGTAATAATAATTATTTCTAAGTTTTTTTATCTTGTTTATAATTATTAACTGTTTAATATCAGGACTTTTTTGAAATTGTGTTTTTTTATGTTTTTAGGATCTACAAGATATCTGAGTGCAACAATTCAAAATGAAATGATTGAGAGCTTGGGGACCAAACTCGAAACCCATCTACTAGAACAAATTAGAGCGTCACCGTTTTTTGCCATCATAATGGATACGACACAGGACATATCGAAGGTAGATCAGCTAAGCATTGTTGTGAGGTATGTAGTAATAACCAGATCGGAAAATGGACAGCCAATTGATATAGAAGTAAAAGAAGTGTTTCTAGGCTTTTATGCAGCCATCAAACATGGCGCAGTAGATTTAGTCAACCAAGTGACAACATTATTTATCGACAAAAATATTGATTTAAAAAAATGTGTGGGGCAAGGCTATGATGGAGCCAGTGTGATGAGTGGTGTGTATAATGGTGTACAAAAACATATTAAGGATATCCAGCCTAACGCAGAGTACGTACATTGTGCCACTCATAATTTAAATTTGGTGATAAATGATGCCATTAGCAGTTGTGTGGAAATACAGATTTTTTTCGCAACGTTGCAAGATTTGTATAACTTTTTCGGAAACAGCATCAAACGTTGGGATCTACTGTCAAAATTCACTGGCGAATCGGACACCACTCTAAAAAAACTAAATCCGATTAGATGGTCCAGTAGGGTCAATACGATATCTGCAATAAAACTTCGTTATTTTGATATTATCAAAGCATTATCAGAAATAGTTCTAAAGAGTCCTAATAAAGATGAGCGTAGTGAAGCAGAGAGTATTAAAACAAAAATGCTAAATTTCGAGTTCGTGTTGCTTTGCGAATTCATGCACAGTGTATTGAACGACATCAATTATGCATCCAAAACTTTACAAAAATGCGACATAAATTTGGGCGAGGCGAGTAAAGTTTTAGCAGAGACCAAAGCAAAGTTGCAAATTTATAGAAATGATTTCGAATTATTCAAGTGTAAAGCCAGTGAAACTGCAAGAAAATATGGTATTGATACCCATTTTCAAGAAAAAAGGCAAAGAAAAGTTAAAAAACATTTTGATGAATTAGCTGCTGATCACCGATTTCCAAACCGAGAAAAAATATTAAAATTGAGATTTTCAATAATGTACTAGACACAGTAATATCTCAATTAGATACACGTTTTATTGGTATGAGTGCAGTCTGTCATATATTCGATTTTCTAACACCAACATTTTTATTACATGTTGATGAAGCAACTTTATTACAAAAGTGTGACGAATTCCAAAGAAAATATTCAGATATAATAGGCCCTAGTTTTTCACTTCAATTTATTAATATTTACCACCTAGTTTTACCTCAACTAACTCAAGCATGGACTGTTCACCAATTATGTAAGGAAATAATGAGCAAATATGGAGTGCTAGAATGCGACCTAACGGAAGTATTTACAGCAATGTTATTATTCTTTACAATTCCTGTCACTTCTGCAGCAGCTGAAAGGTCATTTAGCAAATTAAAAATAATAAAAAAATATTTAAGAAATAATATGGACCAAACTCGACTCCGACATTTATCGCTAATAGCAATTGAAAACAAAACCGCATCAAGCCTGGATTTAAACGAAGTCATTGATACTTTTGCGAAAACTAAAGCTAGGAAAAAATTGTAAATATAATTGTTATTTAGTCAGTTGGTAGGCCCGACCTTTATATAATAAACCCTTGAATCTTCTCTATTTCGTTTTATTAGCCAAACCTACACCAAGTATTAATTGTAATTTATGTTGTTACTGTTTAATATTTTTATTACCTGCCCTGCAGTGCACAAAAAAGAGCTTAAGTAGCTTAGCATTTTTAAAGTATTTGTATATTTCATATTTTTATTTGATAAAACCTAATCAGTTTACATAGCAGTGGGGCCCCGTTTTTAATTTGCCCCAGGGCCCTTGGTTACCTAGCTACGCCACTGGTGGGAAGAGGGGATTTTTGATGTACTGCTGATCGTGTGACTGGCCGTTTAGTGTTTATCTCAGAAGCTTGTAACCTTTCTGAGCATATGGTCCATAAAGCAAATAGTCGTCCAAGGCAAATCGTCCAAAATGCATTTTAGAAAATTTACATCAAATTCTGTGTATTCGTTTCAATGTGTACTACTGATTCGACATGTATAACTATTATTACCAATCTATCAGGTTTCTAGCTACAGCTTTTTTGAGAAACTCATAGTAGCTTTCAGAGATCTCGATCTTGACAGATCTTTCTCTGTCAAGATATTGTTTTTGATAGAGAAGATATTGGTCAGAGAAGTTTTCAGAGAAGCTTCTTGATGTCAGCTCAATAGTTCAGAAGACAATAAGCCACGTATAAAGGGATCGATTCAATATCGTCAAGTATATAAGAGGCTTTCATTTTTTAGACGAGAAGAAAGTAAAATTAACGTACGTCGCCGGCGCTGTACTGTACCAGTATGTTGAGAACCAAACACCGACTGACGTCAATTACGAGATCGGTGAAGAAAAAGTGGATTCTGGACGTATGGATTGTCATTTAAATATTTGTGATTTGTTGGAATTTGTTAGAATTTGTGGTCTTATTTGGATGTTGATTGTAAAGTCTGATAGAGCAGCGTACAAACAACAAACACGTACACAAACACACACGTACATATAAAGCAACGTATGTACGTTTTAAATCGAAGTACTCATACTTAGTAGCAAAAGAAAGAAATCATTTGCCAATTTGCAAAAGCAATTTTAAACCCTTTCCACATTTTTTAGTTTTCAAAATAGTACATACCATCAGCCTGTATCTCTTGTTATAGACATACGCTTTCATCAAAATTATCCATTATATGTGACGTTATCTGAGTAAAGGGACCTTAATGTCGGTATTGTAGGGACTTCATTGAAGGGGGAGAGTGAATGAGGCATTACCACAGCCACTGGGAGCACTCGACTGGCCACATTACCCCTCCCCCAAAGTACGTACGTGTTTCGGTAGTGAGTGAGATATGCCAGAGCCAATTTCCATCCCACCCTATCCCTCCCCATTTTCCCAATTCATTCCTTAATCTGCAAAGGTAGACAGCGCATCCGGGGGCGTGCCAACATTTCAGATTCTGGACTGATGTTGGCATGTATCGCGGATGTCTATGGAGGACAGTATCCACTTACCATCAGGTGAACTGTATGCTCGTCTGTTCTTACTTCTTACCATAAAAGAAAGATGCACTTATCGACTTATTTAACTAAAATTTGGTTGTTTCAAGATTATGTTTATAAATATAAAAACATAATAATGTAACATCTTATTTTTTAAAATAAGACAATCGGAAATGTATTATTTTAAGATTTCACTAAAGTCTCAGATCTGGGAAACTAGAAGCGACAATATGGTTCTATTTTCTCAGATAATGTCACATAATTCGTTGTAAATTTTATAGTATATTTTATTTCTTTGACCTATTTTTAAATAAAATTTTAGCATCTTCGGGTGAAACGGACTCTATAATAATGGGAAGCGACACAGAAACTTCCAGTGGAGACGAAAATGATGAAGATATAAAAAATAATGACACAACAAATAAAACAAATAGACCTTCCACGGCCTTTGTTAAATCGAAACCCAATGTCGATGATGAGCCTGATGAACAGCAAGGAGTTTTTAATGAAAATACTTATATATTCAAAGATAAAGAAGCTGCTGATGATAAAAGAACAACGTCATTTAAAACGAAATCAGGAAACAATCAAAATACCGAACAAAAATATGTCACTAAAATTGATAGAGCTAAATCATCAGAATCAAAGACCAACTATGTCGATGAGACTCTCAAAAATAACAATTCTTCAGATAAAGTTTCAGATGATAATAATATTAGACAAGCTGGAAGTTTTGCAACTGACGAAAAGAATTTAAAGAAATCTTCAGACGATAATAAATATAATCAAGATGAAGAAGCTTGTAATTATTTTAGATTTTTACATCATGTCGATCTTGAAATTTTTATGGGTGATATTAGTCCAGGTTTCATTAAAATCTGTGTAATGAGTTATTACGGATTAAGTAATATCGGAATATGTTTTTGTAAATGAGTAAAAGTATAGTGAGAGGACAAAAACGACTTGTCCTCTTCCCTTCCTATTCTTTGTCCCTTCCAATTTTTTTTTATATAGAAGTGGGTGGCCGAACAAGCGGTCCCACGTGATGGTAAGTGTTACCGCCGCCCACGGACACCTGCAACACCAGGGGCCTGCGGGTGCGCCGCCGTCCTTGCATAATCCTATTCACAGCTATTATTATTATTTCCCAATTAATTTTTCAAATCCACTCCTAAATTTGTAAAGGTAGACAGTGCACCCAGGGCATGTGTTCACTTACTACCGGTTGGACTGTGTGCTCGTCGGCTACCTTCTTTCTATAAAAAAAATATAAATTACCAACCGAGGCCAGATATTTAGTGTGATAAAATTGGAACTACGTTGAAATGACCATTATTGCAGATATGTCCTCATCGTCTTATGGAAAAATGATAAATTTAGACACTGCTGCCGCAAAGAGGTCTATCATTAGCACTATTAACTCTTATGAAGATGACAGATATCCTTCTCAAGGTAATAACTAATGACGGCCACATTTCGACAGCATAACTTCCCGTTATCAAGTTCCATTAACGAAGCAAGCAATTTTGGTTCAGTTCATTTTATATTTATTTCTTATTCACAATAAGTCAACGTTTATTTTACCTCATCGTACGAGTACATAAAACCGCATACGTACTTCTAAAGTTTTCCTTTAAATAATTGCACCAAGTTTACTTAGACGACCTTATTGTTTTACAAATTCTTTTTCGGCATCGCGGCAGATCGATGTTAGGCAATTTAGGCGCAGTATTTCTATATCTTCTAAACTAAATTTTAATTTTCTTTTTTGGTTTATGAGAAAGCGAAACATTTTCGAAAGTCCCATGTTCTAGGTATAAACTACTCGGATCTAGAGGAAAACTCCCGCATCGAGCAATCGGTAGCCTCTGAAATTCTGCAACGCACCATCCAGCATGACCAGCGGGAAGAGAGGAAGATGCAAAGAGAATACGAGGAGTTGACAAGTCGCGCCGGCAGTGTGGACAACAGGACCAATGCGATTATTGAGCATATATCTGACTCGTTGGCTCATCAGTGCCCAGTGAGTCGTTCCTTTTGCTCGATTTTCTTGTCAGTAAAGGCCGTTATGCTTGCGGTTCTAAAATTCACGGCTATTTGTCATTCTCGTATCATTATTTTATCCTAATAAGTCTTTATATTACATAAATGATACCTTTATCTTTCAATATCCTCACGTACCCAATCATCACCTTTGATGGTAAGAAGTTTTTACTATAACTGTAATTTTAGACGTTACAATTTCTTTATTCTGATAAATAACTGTTCTTATGCACCAAAAATTTGCATAATTAGACTTTTCAATACACTAATCTTCTGGTAACTTACTGGCCCTGGCCACCTTATTTTACCATCTACGTATGAAATAATGAATAGATTGTCCACGATTAAACATACCCGGAGATGTATATAGCACATTATAAATTCAAATTATATCTGCTATGTATATTGGCGGGAATTGTATCGTTACAAGTTCTTTTTTAATTTTCCGGCTGAAATTAAAACAAATACCACATCCTTCACAGCTACCAGAAGTTTCCCGTCTAGTCGAAGCGCATATCGAAGCGGCAGAACAAAGATGGCGGGCGGGCGGATTCATTCATTACATCCCGCAAAGTCCTCCCGACTCCGAAGATGAGCACGAAGCAACTCTGATCCCGAGTGACACTTCATTTGAGGACACTCTCACTGAAGATAATGCCAACAAAGTGGCTGTTATTAATGATGACAACGATGATCCAGAAGATAATTCAAATAAAATGGCTGTTATTACGGAAAGTAATGATGATTCGGGAATAGTTTACGATGATATAATTGAAAATGACGGAGATGTGGATGATTATCAAAATGATGTGGTTGAAGGGTTTCAACAAGCAGAGATTGATGAAAGTGTTGACCATGGCGATAGATGCTCTCAAAATAGGATTGGAGATTGTGATGAAATTAATCACAGGATTGGTGGAAATGCTGATGAACGTGATAAACCTTTTGAAATTTATTCAGATTATAGAAGTAATCTAGCTGATGATGGTGACAAATCCGTTCAAAATAATCAAGAAAATGAAACTGTAAGCTCCAACATACACGAAATCGCCAGTGATTATGAGAAAATTACGCATAATAAGATTTCTAATGATGATTCGGAATCCATCGATACCTTGTAAACAATAGCGATGATGAAACTGAAGATTCTAAAGCTGATGATTTCGTGTCAATTGACAATCCATATGACGACAATCTTGAGAATGAGCCTTATGACAATGCACATAACGTTTCTATTGATACAGATGTATTTGAAGATTGCGATGATGTTTCTGAAAATGAAACAGTTGTTTTCGATGAATATGACAGAGAACTTGAGAATTACTCTCTTGATATGGAAACTGCCTTAGGAATTATCAAAGAGAAATGATTGGTTTTCTTTTATGATTTTTCAAGTCAAGAATCAAGTACGTACACTACAATTCTGCACTTTTAAGTCTATTTTTTAATTTATTGAAACTGGTTTGTGTTATATTAATGAAAAATGATTTTTGTTATAGTCAAATAGTCTATTTATTTACTTATTAATTAAATTAATTAAAGAAAAAGCGTGCAGTTTTATTGATTTTAAAAATTATAAAGGGCAAGGTAAATTTTCCTGTCAAACAGATATAGGGTGCATTTCCACAGAAGCGGAGAGAACAGTGGAGCTGTGAAAAGAGGTGGGCGGAGAGAAGAGCGGGGCAAAGCTAGGACCGGAGACAAGCTGTTTTGTCACATCGCCTTGTACGGAGATGATGCTGTAAGGGATCCCGCAACGGGAATCAAGTGGACAGAGGCCATTAATTATGTCGATAATAAAAAGACTATCAAAAAATCGGGACAAAACATGAACCCAATCTGCTTTAAAACGCCCTTAGGAAGGTAGTGGGATATAAATAAAAGTGCGAAATATAAGTAAAATACATTTATTGCACCTATTTTAATACTCAATAACGTTTTATATAAAAATAATATAACTATCTTATATATAACAATAACGTATAAATATTTACATTCTTCATTCCTGGTTTTGGTCATTTTGTTCATATCAAAAGAATATGCTCGTCGCAGTACTGAAGCAGAAGACAATATGCTACGGATGCTATCTATTATAAACCTTTTTTCTTAGATTGTTGTTAACAAGAGATTATTGTTCAGACAATTTTTCAAAAAAAAAGAAAACATTACAACAAACAATGTTTTCCAAAGACGATTATTACAATGTATATCTCGTTTAGGAAAAGATTATTACAACGAACAATTTTATATCTAAAAAAAAAGAATTACACAAACGATCTTCTATGAAAAAAGATTATTTAAATAATTACAATGAACAATCTCATTATAAAAATTACAATAAAAAATCTTATTTATATAGAATATCGATTCATGTTATACAAGCATTCGAGTTTCTTTTGAAAATCGAACATTCTTATTAAATGGTATTTAAAGTTTCAAATCTAACTTTTTAATGAAACCTTCATCCACCCCACCCCACACCCCACATAAGATGCCAACCAGGTTTCTAAGGTAAAAAACCTATGATGCGTCATCTAGCCTATTCCCAAATCAAATATACGGATGTAAGAGAAAATCAGATATTTCACCTTATAGTAAGCGGATAATATCCATTAAGGACGGCTACCATATGCCATTTCGACTCTGGATAGAGAAACTGGACGAAGAGATGGGGTGAACATAGGTAGAAAGAAAAGGTTGCTGGAAAGGGATAGGACGGGATTGATCCTATGTGTTTGTTAAACAATTCCATAAGAAAGGATCTTCGAACCATTATACTTTTCAAAATAGCGATTTTTGCTATATTACTGCGACGTAAATATGACCAGAGTAAATTCGGACTTATGTGTTACTGTGATAAAACAATTTCCTTTAAATATATATATATATATATATATATGTATAACATTTTTAACATATAATATGTTTTTATGTATGTGCGATGTTTATGTTATTGTCAATCGAAACATCGCTATAGAAGGTGTGTGAAATGTATTTCTGAAGATTGATAATGAATTCCGTTCATGAATTTGAGATAATTGACATCAAAATTTTGCACGTATCTTTGCATTTTTTTTGGCTTTTATTTAAACGAGCAGTAAGTATAGGTCTCGCGACAAGAGTTGAGGTGAACATAGTAACACAGACGCATTTCAAGGACACAGGTTCTTTCAAATTTACCGTGCGATATTTTTTTTTATATACACTCATAATAAAATAACTAATAAACCTTTAAAAATGATAATAAAAATCACTCTAATAATTAACATGTGATCACCACATCAATACGTTAGATAACCATTTAAGTCAACATGACATAACGAACTAACAACACGCTGTACAAAATCCAATCCAGACAACGTAAACACTAACTGTCCTTTTTTCACTTTATAAAACGAGTGCGCGCAAGTGAGACGGCAAGAGATTCTCAGTTACGCTTCACAATAACGTTGCCGCTGCGAACGTGTACAGACACACCGCACACATAAACCTACGCATGTGTTACTCGCTTCAACTCTCGTTGCGAGACCTCTAGTACTAAATAAGCAGCAAATCGATCAACAAAACAAACTACTTTTAGATAACTAAAATAAATTATTTTAACTTACAAAGAATGTCATCCATCACCTAGTCGACTGAGTCGTAGTCCGTTATTGTCACACAAACCTACCCCATTGCTGCCATCGATCTCATTTAATAATTTCACTTATTTTTATTATACATAATTTTCAAAATTCGCATATTTCCGATATATATTTACCTCAGACACCTTGTATAGTATAAACCAATATACAATAGTATAAAATATTGATCTTAAACGTGTACTATTAGAAAATTCAGAGATCACACAGAACAAACTTGAAAATAACTTCAGAAACTAAAATACATTGATTCTGTAAAACATCTATGTAGTAATAAAAATGTGGATTTCCAAGCAAAAGGAGCCCATCAGTGGGGTAATAATAATAACTTCTTTATTACGGACAATGTCTATAGATATTGTTAGTATGTTATAAGTTACAACTTAAACTAATGTTAGTACCTAATATTAAATTATACCTAAAACCATCCATTGCGTCTAGAAGGGTCTGTCGGCCTTGCTCACAATTGTATTCAGGATGCTATAGCCGTTCCCCCACATGCCCATCAACGAGGCTGCCTTTTTTCTCATGATGGCTTGAAAGCCATCTGCGCGCCTCCGCAAACATTGTTGATGCGCAACAAAAGCGGGGGGGTAGGGGGGGTAGGGGTGTCTGGCGCAGCAACATTCTGAAGGCGCTGATTAAAAATAATTAAAGAAAATGAAGTAATGATTTAAAAGAAAATTAAACATGAATATTTACGATAAAAAAGGTATTGAAGTTAATTATTGAAAAAACAAAACTTTTAGCGTTACAGATAGATACATTATGAAAACATTGGCCATCGGGTAATCCGGAAACAGCCGAACGCGTCATCCACGTCTATGAATTACCGTACCTCTAATTTAATACTTTATTACGAGATAAATACAAAACTGTATGAACATGTCACGAGTCAGTGCAGAGAAATATATGGAGCTGTTATTATTCCTTGAAAAACTAATGACATTACATCATTAGTTTTATTAAACAATCACTATATTGATCCACTAAAGTTGGGTAGCTGTTTTGTTATTCGTTGAATTGTTCTGTAAAATGACTTAGAATGTAAAAATGACATCTTAATTCTTTGGAAATAATTTGAAATGTATTGACTAATGCTCCATAATAATTTTATATTTGTTTTTGCACGCCAATTCTGGCAATGTGACGGGCTATTGTATGTAATTACCACGATAGTACTCACGTTACAAATAAATTATTTGATCTGCTAGATAATCGTTAGATTTATTTATTTATGTATATTTGCATACTAGATAATTAATTATAATAATTATCTATACTGTGTAATGTATGTAGATATAACTTTATATTGCTTCTATTAGCTTTATTCACATTATATCTTAAAAAATCAACACGTAAGAAATCTTAAAATTTATATTGTAGGGGGAGAGTACACGCTGCGTTCCCACAGCCGCTGGGCGCACTCCGACTGGTCACGTTACCCCTCTCTCACATACAACTACCTTGAAATATATTGCATTTCCCACTTTATCTTATTTCCCCAATGTATGTACGTGTTTCGATAGTGAGTGAGATATGCCAGAGCCCATTCCTATCCCTCTCCATTTTCACAACCCTTTCTCCCAATCCATTCCTTAATCTGCAAAGGTAGGCAACGCATCCGTGGGCGTACCCATGTTGGTCATTCTGGCCTGATGTTGGCATGTATCGCGGATGTCTATGGACGACAGTATCCACTTACCATCAGGTGGATTGTATGCACGGATTGTATTACAGATCATTTAGGAGATTTTGGTTGACCCTCTGATGGTATGTATTCAATATCTTCCATGTCATAATCAGAATAATTCATCATCGTCATCGTCACTTCACAGTCTTCATCGTCACTTTCAGAATCATCAGAACACTCAAAAGTATTAATAATTATCCTATCCATAAAATCATCCACGGCATGTTCATATGTTTTATATTCATCTTCAAATTACGAGTAGATTGCGTGATCACAAACTTTTCTCGATTCATCTGGAAGAATCATTTTTTTTTTTAATTTTACTGTGGTCATAATCATATTAACATTTCTTTGAGCTACATAAGGCTACGACAAGATGTTCAATCGGATTGAAATCCGCATGATATGGCGGCAATCTCAATACAGTGTCCGTATTCAACTAAAATTTTGTCAATAGAATATTCCACATTTTTTGTCTTATGACGAACTTGCTTAAATTTGTGGCTTTGTCCAAGTTGGATCGATGTTAATGTCTTTTACCAACCAGTTTATCATACTAGCTTTAATGTATTTGAATTCGGAGGCTTTTCCATCAAACTAATTTTTAGGTAAGTTAGTAATTAATTGATCACGTAACCATTTTTTATAATTGTCGCTGTTCATCTCATATCATTCTGTTGTATCCGTTGTATTCTGTTATACATTAATAAAGCCTCGGGTATAAAACCATTTTTACTGCCTGCGTGTGCTATCATAAGATGTTATCCTGTAGAAATGACTTGTTTTATACCTTTTCCTGTAGATTCATATGACGTATGTACATAAGTTTCATTCATATTTACAATTTCTCTTCAGATCAAATCTAAGAATTTTATCCGTTTCAATCTTACATCATCCTTTTCCATCAAAACATTCCTGTTCGAGCTGTCGTCATGAGCTCTTACAATTTTACGGATACTTGTATGGGAAAGACTAGTTGCATCACGAATTCTTTGTTGTATCTTGTTCAAATAGTTTTTCTCGGACGTATTTCGAAATTTTGTTCGTTGAGTTTAAAAGTAAAGGTATATATTTATTAAAAATCATTTCATCGTCTTGTTTATTTATGGGTTTTCCTTGTATTGAATTCTTCGACGTTTTTATGAAAGCGACTCTAATTGTTGACTGTAGTGGATAATGAGGTGGTTTTTTTAAGGTGTTAGTGAAGGATTTTGACATCCATTACAAAATCATTACATTGACAGGATACCTTTTTGAAAATTAAATAATAAAAAGGCAATTAAAATGATGTCGGTAACAGTACACGAAAGCAAATATATATGTAAAAAATTAGTTATCTATTGAAATAAAATATTTTGGGGTATTAGTAGCTCTATATATTCTGAATTCGATGTTTGTCGAAGATACCTGAATATTCCCGATGGCTAATGTTTTCGTGCACGATCTGTACCGCATGTTATAACAGTGTTGCCAAATGAAAATAATCGAATTCCATAGATAATTCAAAATATCCAATTATATTATTATTCAAATAGTAATTTGTCATTCATGATCTTCATAATACTTCAAAGTATACATAGAATTCGTCTAAAAACTATAAAAAAATCCCTCCTTTGGATAGTTTCGCTTCCTTGTTGTTGAGAGAGAAACGAATAATCTTGTTTTACTAAAGTTTTAGTGCCTAAAATATATACTAATACTGGGATAAAATGTACATTTGAGGCTGTATTAAACAATGAATCTATGGTGATTCACTGTACACATACAGGTATAACTATTACATTCATGATTGGCGGCAACTCGGCAGCGGTCGAGAAGCGAGGTTTTTGTTTGATTATTGTAAAAATTGCATATTCGGCGTATTGTGGTTTAATAGCGATAGTTTATTAAACTTCAAAGTGCTTTTCGTGTACTGCCAAGGAGTCCTCTTCGGTCCTCAGTAAACTTACTAACGTTTTACTCCTAACTTACTTTGACGGGATACAGATAGGATACGTTTTAGACTTTGAAGTTGTTTATTACGAAGAAAACTTGACACTGGCAGATTGTGCCAAGTGCACCATTGCCATATATGAAGAAAAAAAACCTGTTCCATTTACTTGGAGATCCACATGTAAATTTACATATTTATAAAATCATACAATAAAAATTTAAAACATACGTATATGTACATAATTCATACTTAAAAAATAAATGTAACAGTAATAATATACATATCAATTAAAACAGTAGGGCACTTGACTATTGTGAGTTATCTCAAATGGCACTTGTTAACATCTATTCGGAGAGGGTGGGAGTTCTATTTTATATGTTGTAAACGAGAAAATAAAATTTTGAAATGAAAAGGTTGTATAGAGATAAAAGCAACATTGAATGTTGCTATGGTAATGTCCAAGGAGTTGATAAAAAGAGGAAAAAGCAGATATTCTCAACTCATTTATTACCGCGGCCCGCATTATATTGTTTTTTTACTCATATTTTTGTTACTACTTTACTTATTTCATTTTATTAGTAAATATATAAAAAAATATCAATCATCAATTGTATTATATCAATTGAACTTCAAATACATTGACAAATGGTTAAAGTTTTAGTTCGAAAATGGTAAAAATGAATGCGGCCCGAGCGTTGCAACATCCGTTGACCATACTTCCTGTACCATGAAACGCGTACGCGTAGCAATTATGGTCCTATGAAGTGCAAATTAAGTAATGACGGCAAAGCGATAGTCGCTATCATGTCATTTTCAACTCTCGTTGGACAGACCGCAAGAAACACTGAACACGCGCGTTTACAAACAAAAAAAAATAATTGGGAATCTTGCTGACGCTCGATAATGCCTGGAATAGTCAAGTACTACTTTTTAGTATTACTTATATTGAAAAATCACATTCTATGTGATGATTGTTCCAGGTGTGATGATCATGCATACAGGTTGTTTTCGAACTTTTCCCGAATCAATAATTAATTGATAGAGGCCACCTTGAAAAAAATCCTCTGGATAATTTTATCTCAAATTCCACATATCCGAATGCTTTATTACGTATTGTATATTATAAATTAGAGATCAGATATTCGGGTGCATATTTATACGTAATATAAAATTTGTCGATGCCGGGATTGCGCCATTCGCCCGATACAAAAGTGCACGCCATACTTATCCAACACCTCAATTTTAGGTAAATATGCACCCGAATATCCGATCTATAGTTATAATATATTTTCAAATCCTCAGAAATAGTTTTAAAAAATCTTAATTCTGTTCGCCTAAAGGTTTACTGGCACAGAATGCCACAATTAAGTCAGTCTTTTTTACCCTTTGTCTGTACAATAAAATATAAATAAAATAATATGAATTAATCAGTAAAATAATAATAAGTTTTACTTATTTATGGACAACAGTAACTTCACTCTTTTGTCCCCCATTTAAATCCACCAATTACTGTTCGAACGCACCATTAACAAGACTCACAGTGGGTCATGTAAGGATAACCCGGAGTGAAGTGCAGCCATCTGATTCCCTTTTCCCATGGGTGCCACTCGTAGCCCTGGGCCCCATTTCCTCCCACTCCACATATCCATTTGCGGTTAAACTATCCACTGGGTTACGACAGAGTCCCTCACCATCCCAACCCCCTAGTAGTTGACAGCCTAACCTATGTCCCCGATAGGAATGACTCTCCTGGCTGAGCGCCTTTTGCGCTCGCCCTAAACCATACATGCCCGGTGACTCTTGAAAGGCCATTAGGGCCACAAAATTCAGCTATTCCGAAAAAAAATAATAAAAATAATAATTTAATTTATTATGTTAACCATCCATACTCACTGTTTTCACACACATACATACACACACCCTCATCCTCACACATATGTATTTAAAGGCACATTATAATTAGTAACCATACTGTCTTCATAAGCTTAGAACCAATTTTTTACAGGTAGTTTAATAAAAGTGTGGTATAAGCAATTACTTATGATTTGTTGAAACATTAAAAGGCATGTGTTTAGATATTTTTATAATGTTATTTTTATACTGTGTTTATGCTGGCTCATGTAAAATAACTAAAATATTTCCTACAAAAATAATATCAATATTTAGTGATTGTATTTAGCAAAAATAAAATCAATATTTAGTTAATGTATTTAGCCAAAATAAAATCAGTATTTAGTGATTGTATTTAGCAAAAATAAAATTAACATTTAGTGATTGTATTTAGCAAAATTAAAATCAATATTTAGTGAATGTATTTAGCAAAAATAAAATCAATATTTAGTTAATGTATTTAGCAAAAATAAAATCAACATTTAGTGATTGTATTTAGCAAAATTAAAATCAATATTTAGTGAATGTATTTAGCAAAAATAAAATCAATATTTAGTGATTGTATTAAGCAAAAATAAAATCAACATTTAGTGATTATATTTAGCAAAAATAAAAAAAAATTGCGTTAAGAAAAAAAAAAAAAAACACGTGAATTAACTTAGAATCATATGCAGAAACCATGGTCTCAGGATTTGAGAAAGTTTCGGAAACACCCTTTATATACACGTAGTAGTATACAGTAACGCAATAATAATGTCAGTGTAATATACCCTGACTTAAAAATCAATATAAAATATTTATACAAAATAAATCTAAGATTTATCATAACTTGGGCACGATAAGTTATTTTACTGTACATTCATCGCTCCACTTGAATTAATGGATCTATTGAAGACTATACCTCGTTCCAATCCAATTCGTCCACAATGTAAACAAACATGGCCGTCTGAAGTAACTGACACGCCCATAAATTATATAGTGAGGTGATAATTGTTTGCATATCCATAATTTGATTGATCGACACTGCAAGTTTGCGCTAGATTTAAAGCAAAATGTTCAGATATTTCATTGATATTATTTTGTTTTCAGCAACATTGGATTAGAAGGAACTATAAAGGCTCCAATAGTTTCTGTATAAGCGTATACGATTTCTGTTTCACTGAAAATTTAATTCCAAGGGCCAATCTCACCTCTTGATACTTTATCAGAAAGTCAGTATCAGCTAGATTTAATTGGCAGATAATTTTATCTATCATTTACTTTATCAGGAGGTGGTGGGAAAGGCCCTAAATGTTTATACATACCGTTAAAAAGGGATTGATTATTTTGATCTTTAACTTTGCTTTAATAAACTTAAATGGAGTTTAATAAACTTTTATCATCCTAACCGGTATCCCATCCCTCATGCTGCATGGTGTTTCAAGTCAAATATCTCCATAAGGAGGGGTTCTATAGGATTTACGTCTAAATAAACCCCCGTAACTTCTTCAGCCAGTTTCCGAAGCTCCAGAATCTTTTGGATGAGTTTTAGGAAAGTCGATTTTGCTTCACATCCTGGATACACACTTTCTAAGTAGCGTCTCAGAAGGTAGTAGTAGGAGTTCTGAAATAAAATTGATATGAGTTTGATAGATATCAGATGGATGGGTATAGTATTGAGGGTTTGACGAATTATGTCTAGTATGATTATTGTCGAATTCGTAATTAGGCCCAAGCAACGACAAACGTACAATATGAAAATTATTCAAAATTAAAAATGATCAATACGAAATTTATCCAAAAGGAAACTCGTCCAATGTGAATTATACGATATTTAAAAAAAATCTTGTCTTTGACAGATTGGACAATATTAAATTTTGACAGTATTCAGTTTGGGCAGTATTCAGTTTGGACAGTATTCAGTTTGGACAGTATTCAGTTTGGGCAGTATTCAGTCTGAACAATACTCAGTTTGGGTAGTATTCACTTTGGCCAATATTCAGTTCGGACTAAAATCAATTGACGTTTTGGACGTAACTACAAATTAGACAATAATCATATTGGACATAAGTCGGCTACAAACTGACAAGTTGCATATCTACCTACGATACATCCATCATATATAAAATAATGACGTATGTAGTATGAAAGAATATATAAAAAGACACAAAATAGATAGATAATTTAATAACAATAAAAATTAACATAAAAAATAACATAAAAAATAAAAATAAAACATAATAAAAAAGAGAAATTAAGAAAATAACAATTATATTAGCTTATATAAAAAAGTATTATATTATAATACTGATAATGATGTTTTCCTCACCTGTTCCAACTTGATGACATCTCGATGCACAACTTTGGCTCTATCAGGCGTAAACAACAAAATGGCGGACATGATCAATATCACATGTTCGTCGGTTCGCCATTTTGGCGCGAATGAACTTATAAAGGACTCGTGTGTTCTGTAAATATTGCCTTTTGCTAGTTTTAATACGTCTGTACGAATGCTGCCGAATTGTTCTTGGGAATGGGGTAGCTGGAAATTAAAATATCTATTTAAAAGGCCGGCAGACGAGCATACAGGCCACCTGGTGGTAAGTGGGCACTGTCACCCTGCGATATTGAGAACATCAGTCCAGAATGACAAACGTGTTGGCACGCGCCCGGATGCGCTGCCTACCGCCGGAAGTATAGGAATTGATTTGGAGAAAGAGTTAGCAAATTGGAGAGGGATAGGATAAAATGGATTGAGAATGGGCTCTGGCATAGCTCACTCAATATTATCAATCCCAGACCGGCTTAGGTGGCAATCGGTCCACTTAAAAACTCAACCGCAGGCGAGTTTACCACTTTTGGTAATTGCTGGTGGTCAACTGGCCAGGAAGCAATTTAAAAAGTGGGCCAGTTTTCTATTTACAAAACAGATTGGGGGAAGGACGAGTCCCAACCATTTCTAAAGACTATTATTATACTTGTTATATTAATTAGAACGACAACCTCTAGTAAAAAAGACAAAGAACTATATTCAAAGATATTTTAAACAATATTTATAACAGATGAAATACATATTTTACTATACTGTGGTTACTATAATATAATATGGATACCTTCCACTGATTTCTTTGTCCGTCATAAGTCATGGCACTTCGTAGCACCATCATCTCTATACAACCTCCTTTCAGTAGAGCCACCTGTAACAATAATTAACAATGATAGCAATACTGTAACAATCATGGTAACAAACGTAACAATCTATACATATAATAATACTGTAGAGCCAGCGTGTCCGTACATTGAATATATTTACCAAAAACTGATTGGCGGCGATGAAGGAGGAGTATCAAATAACAAAAAGACGATTTTGAAAATATATGTCTGTCTGTTTATACACATAAAGCAGTCAAATTAAATAAAAGCAATAAGATAATTAGAAGGGGAAAAGTAGTAGTAATACAAGCGATGATAACATTGAATAAAGATATAAATAAAGGATACAGTCCACCTGATGGTAAGTGGATACTGTCACCCATAGACATCCGCGATACATTCCAACATCAGTCCAGAATGACACATGTTGGCACGCTCCCGGATGCGCTGCCTATCTTTGCCGATCAAGGAATGGATTGGGGAAATGAGGAGGGAGAGGATGGGATGGGAATGGGCTCTGGCATATCTCATTCACTACCGAAACACGTACGTACATTGGGGAATAACGATAAAGTGGGAAATGCAGTACATTTCAAGGTAGTCTGTACATCTGTGAAAGAGGGGTAATGTGGCCAGTCGAGTGCGCCCAGCGGCTGTGGGAATGCAGCATGCACTCTCCCCCTACCAAAAAATGACAAAAACATACTTTAAAGAGGTGTATACAACTTTAACAAAGGTACAGTGAGCTTTGTGTTTATGCGAGGGAACACCAATACAGTGTACAGTGAGCATCGTTTCGATAATTGGATTGGACAATTCGGCACCTGCTCACGCAGATGCATAGCTCATGTCTCGTTGCGCCAATCGGATTGGCTAATTCGGCACCCACTCGCACAGATGCAAAGCTCATGTCTCGTGGCGACAATCGGATTGGACAATTCGGCACCCACTCTCACACAGATACAAAGCTCATGTCTCGTTGATTTCACTTTATGTGAGTACAATATAATTTAATCAGATTAAAAATTACATTAGGACTAACACAACTATATTTGCTATTAGTTACATCAAAACATCAAATATATTACCTGATCCTCTTCGCACATGTTCTTGAAAGCATTTATTTTCTTCGCCATCTTAATAAACCTCCTTATTGCTACAGCAGTAAGGTTTACTATCGTTACTAATCGGGGATCGTGTTTGCTGTCACCTGCCTGAAAATTATATATTTTTTTTTATTGTACTTAATCGTACAAAAAGAGCATAATGCCCGGGGGCACTCGCTACCAGCCAACCTTTGGATTAAACAGAGAAGCACGTTATATTTTTAAACATACAGGCTGTGTCTGAAACTTTCCTCAAGCCTGAAACCATGGATTCTGTTCATAATGGAGAATCAAATCGTTTATTTGTTGTATATGGGTATAAACATAAATTGCCAATATTAAAATACAATAGGCCTTTTACCAGTCCGCCTCTAAACCAAGGCATGCAATTGAAATTTCTGCAATACAACAGAAAAAAATGCAAACAATATGTATAAACATATACATTTACAGTTAAAGAATAAGAAATATATGTCATAGAAAACCTAATGAATTTCTCCATTGTAGGTAGAGCTGCTATTCCTCTGGGTTTGACCAGGAGTCTTTCGGTTTGAAGTTAACATCGAAATCTCCGGCAAAGAGTATAATTTAAAGTGTTACTTGTGTGAGCCAATGACAGTATAAATTTATCTTGTGTTAATTATTTATTATTATGTATTTAAAATGATTACGTCGAGAATAACATCAATGTGTTATTATAGATTATAAAAAATTGCTATTAAATTTATTTGTTTTATTTCCGAGTTTGTTTTATTTCGAAGGTGACAATTAGGGCAATTGTAGGTATAATGTTTATTATAGTGGAGTGTAGGCTTTCTCGGCCGGTGTCCATATTAATTGAATCTTCCGGGCTACTTGGCCGAGGTCTTCTGGAATCTCTTCTCTTTCTTCCAAACGTTTCGTCAACAACTGCGGTTGACATCTTCAGTGGCGACTGCGTTCACTTTCGGAGAGATGTTATCTCTTCGGCTTGTCGAGCGCAACTGACTCGACGACTGTGGCAGAAGCAGGGCGTTCTTACCTTACTTAAAAGGCGTAACAGATCGCATCAGCAAGATCTTACAAAAGAAAAACGTGAAGACCATTTTCAAACCTACGAGCCAACTCAGAAATATCATCAGATCAGTCAAAGATCCCAGAGATCCGTTGTCCTCGACTCGAGTATATAAAATACCATGCTCCTGTGGGTCAGTGTATATTGGCACTACAAAACGGAGTGTCAATATCCGCATTAAAGAACATAAAGGCAATTGTCGAAGAGGAGAGACTGAGAAGTCGGCCGTAGCTAAACATGCCTTGTCGGATGGGGACCACGAAATCTGCTTCAGGGACACAAAGATCTTGTCAACCGGGAATCATTATTATTCCCGTCTCAATAGGGAAGCTATTGAAATCTATAAGCATCCCAACAATATTAACAAAAAAGAAGAGAATCTAAGACTCCGTAATTCTGGTATACAGCACTCCGAAGACATCAAGCTCACAGGGAAGAGAGACGAGAGGGGGGGGGGGGACAAAAACAGACTCGGTACACACACACAATCACAACTACCCTCGCCCACTATAAATATCGGTGCGTCGGTACACACACAATCACAACTACCCTCGCCCACTGTAAATACCGGTGCGCCACAGTCGTCGAGTCAGTTGCGCTCGAGAAGCCGAAGAGATAACATCTCTCCGAAAGTGAACGCAGTCGCCACTGAAGATGACAACCGCAGTTATTGACGAAACGTTTGGAAGAAAGAAAAGAGATTCCAGAAGACCTCGGCCAAGTAGCCCGGAAGATTCAATGAATATAATGTTTATTACCTTAAACCCTGGTGTAGCCGTGTCGCCGACAAGTTGCGACAGGTCGTCGTCAATTGGCGCGTGTAACGCCTTGTTGGCTACAATTAACTCGTTTAGTTTCGCTCGTTCCACCTGAAATAAGACACATTTTAGTTATATTAACAATTTGGTAGGTTTGTCCTTGCAGCAGCCACTTGTTTACAACGCTGCTATCTGAAGAACATATCGTTGTTTCGTTTGAACGTTATGAGGGGCAAGAAACAAATTAAGTGTTTAAAATGCATAAAAATTGTTATATACACTTATGAATAATATTTTTTTAAACTGTTTCTGATTGTACAAAAATGATTGCACATTAAACCTTTTAACTGGACTTACCGACTACCTCATTGTCATCATCAGACTCGACTTACCTCATTGAGTTCTCTCGATGAGCCGTTACAATTATTAACTGAGGTGTATGCCTCGAACTCTAGTTTTATTGCTTCACACAATATTGACTCCATTGAATTTGGTTCTATTCTGTAAAAATAATTCTTAATAGGTATGTACACAAACTTCAATTCAAACAAACTTGAAAAACACGAAGTTATATGTGAGAAGTTTTCTATTACTATATATAAAAATTAATGTTTGATCGTGTTCTATGCGTTCCTAAACTATTCATCCAATTTCGATGAAACTTTGGTAAGTTGTTGTACGCGCGCCCGCGAAGGTTTCACCCAAAAAAAAATCTAACGCATTGCAACGCATGCCGGACACGGCTAGTTGTATAATAAAAACCGTGATCTGATAAGATATGTACTTATAGTCTTAATGAAACGGAAACAATTAAGAATAATTTAAATTTTAAGAACAAAACAAATATTTTGAACGCTGCAATCCCACAGGCGCTGGGCGCAGTCGACGGGCCACGTTACCCCTCACTCACAGAACACTATCATCAAATGTAATGCATTTCCCATTTTATCCAATTTCACCACAATGTATGTAGGTGTTTCAATAGTGAGTGAGATGTGCCAGAATATGGGTGGACCAGGCTGGGGCACATGCCCCCGGCATGGGTCGCTTGCCCCCCGGCATGGGTAAGAATAAGTAGCAGACTTTCTGTATTACACAATCTCTATTAAAATTATTTGCTTTGCCCCACGACAACCCCCCCAAAGGAATAAAATCCTGACTACGGCCTTGCGCCAGAGCCCATTCCCATTTTATCCTATCCCTTCCCCTTTTTGTTAAACCTTTCTCCAAATTCATTACTAAATCTCCAAAGGTGCATCCGAGGGTGTTGCAAAGTTCGTCATTCTGGACTGATATTGGTAACTGTCACAGATGTCTCAAGGCGACAATATCCACTTACCACCACGTGGACTGTCTGCTCATCTCCCGCCTTGTTTCGATTAAACTTTTATTAGTTTTATTATTAAATTTTTATTAAAAGCATACCTCTCAACATCCTGCAGTATATCCCTGGCTTTGTTCACATCAGGATTATTACTGGTTGAGGGTATTTCTTCGCACACGTGTTGGGGTCTGCTTTCACCCCTGGGGTATAATGTTGTGTCGCCATTAGTTAATATTGATCTGAAAACAGAGGTAAAGATATTGAGAATTGTTGATATGGTTATTATTTAACACTATGTTAAAATGTCGGATACATTAGTGCCGCATCAATAGCTGGAAAGGGCAACTCCTTTCAAGTTATTGGTACCTTGAAGTATTCTGTCCTCCCTAGAAAAAAAGGCACAAGTACATTTTGATTGAGGACAATTTTAATAAATTTAGTAAAATTTTCATTAATCTAAAATCAAGCTGGAAACTTGTGAGTTTTGGATAAAACAAAGAGAATAACCGTTGTTTATACTGTTTGTTTAATTTTCGAATATTATGTTACTTAGGCTTTCGTTAAAAATGTTTTCTTCTTAGTATGTTTATATGGGTATAGAATATTTATATGGGGTAAGGGAAGTATCTCATCAGCGTACAGGGGACACTTATAGCATACGGGGGACTCTTTTCAATGAGCAATAACAATACGATATTACAAAATTGTTAATTGTATTAAATATTGTTAAAAACTTTTAATTACATATATTAAATTGAACAAACAAAAAAAATTATAGTACTTACAATAACCTCATAAAAAAAATTACACTTTTTAGTTTAAAAATAGTAAACTTAAATATTTTCTTAGGTTTTCGCGATTACTATACATTGCAATTAAACAACTTTTAACGGTTTAAATCGCGTATATTTGACATGATTTATATCCCGACGTTAATTAAACTTAAGTTTAATTTACCTTAGTAAACTTAAAGTTAATTATTAAGCATTTTCAAAATCAACACAGTAATTTGCGTCCAATTTCTTTTAAATTTTTAATTTCAACATTAGTATAAAAGAAACTTCAATAAAATAAAAATTTCAAGATATTAAAATGAGGTCAAGTGACCTACAGTTTTTTGATTATCCTTCAGACACGGCTCTCTTACGATTGTATTATATGTATAGATTTGACAGAAATTCCATCTTCTCGTGTTAATGTTGTTACAAACCTTCTTCTTCTGCCTACTTGCATGACAGTTTCTCGTATATTTTTTCAAGATCTAGACTCCTTAAAATCCAAACCTTCTCCCTGTTAAAGATCCCTTCACACAATTCTCGTATGTGTGGGGATTATTTTTCGCTTCAAGCCGTATGCTTATGGAATGATCTCCCTCATAGGGTAACAGATAGTCCTTCTCTTACTTACTATTTTTAAAAACTGATTAAAAGAGCACTATTTGTCAATTTCCTAAGTAGTCCGTATTGTATATAATATATTTTAAATATATATAAACTGCATATGTACAGTATTTATTATGTGGGTATAAGTATGTGTTTATATGTATTCTATATGTATATAAATATATTTGTGTATTTTGTTAATATTATTGTACTATTAAATTATTATACAAATTTTCCGTATGCACCACGCCTGCCTTTCTGTTTTGACCTATATTTCATTTTTCCAGGTCTGCTGGATGAAATCTCATCTTTTCTTTTTCTTCCTTTTTATTTGTTTCATGTTATGTGTGTAGAATAAATTGTTAAATAAATAAATTAAATTTCACTCAAAATATAAATTGTGAGAAATCTGTTTCTCTAGCATTCTGGATTTGGGACATGTAAAAAGAGATATTTCGATGTTGGTGATAAATTTTCATTTCAGTATGTATGACACAATCAGAATACAAAACATATTTGCTTTTAACATAATCATTAAATATTTCGTTAACATATATTAACAAAACTAACTCAGGACATTGATTTTTTTCACTTAGTAGAGAAGTACCCCTATACATTTAAAAACAATCCATGTACACATCGTAGGCGCGATGTTTAGCTTAAACAAATTTAATTCTAGTGTGTGGTAGACTTATATTTATTTGGGGTTATTTATTATAGTTAAATAATTTAAATAGAAATAGATAATATTAGCAGGAATTGCTTTAAAAAAATCTATGGTCTATCCTTTAAACCTGTGGCTTTAAAGGCTTACCTGTAGCATGTATTTTTCAATAAATTGATAAACAACATTATTACTAGTAACTTTAGTATTTTGTGGTTTAAATGACTGTGAATGTGACTTCATGACTATTTATATACAATATAGGTATTATTTAGTAGTAACCTAGTGAGTCAATAGATTCATCCATACTATGAGTAAGCAGATGTCATGACCTTGCAAATTAGAAGCTTGTAGTCAATGTTTACTGAAGGAATTAATTAATTAAGTTGTGCTCCATTGCCATCGCTGTTTTTAAATGCATTGACCAGCAGCGTGGGACAGTAACAATGAAAACAAAATAACTTTAATTTGTCCGAATGAATCAGTCAATGTATGAAACATGGAAAATAATGTATACACATTACATTTTTAATGCTTTTGTATTCATTTTGACCTTTCATGGTTTCTAAATTAGTCATATAAGTAATAAGGTACTATAAAACGCAACTGGGGCTAATTGAAAGACCGAGAAACTTCTATTTATGTGACCTTAGTCTTAGATTTAATTGTACGAAAGTAAGCTCTATGTAGACTGAATAAGGTGCTATAAAACACGACTTGAAGTAATTCTAAGACAGACTGACGTCTGGTCTATATTACATTTTTTTTCGGAATGGTTAATTTCTTGTTGCCCTAATGGCCTTTCAAGAGTTCCCGGACATTTATGGTTTAGGGCGAGCACAGAAGGCGCTCGGCCAGGAGGGGTATTCCTATTGGGCACATAGGTTAGGCTGTCAACTATTAGGGGGTTGCGATGGTGAGGGACTCTGTCATAACCCAGTGGATAGTTTAACCGCAAATGGATATGGGGAGTGGGAAGAAATGGGGCCCAGGGCTACGAGTGGCACCCATAAGAAAAAGGGAATCAGATGGTTGCACTTTACTTCGGGTTATCCTTACATGATTCACTGTGAGTTTTCATCATTCTTGTTAATGGTGCGTTCGAACAGTAATTGGTGGATTTAAATGGGGGACAAAAGAGTGAAGTTACTGTTGTCCTCAAATACGTAAAACTTATTATTATTTTTCTGATTTATTATTTAATATTTATTGTACAGATAACAGTGTGTGCAGCAACGAGCCTAAGGGCTACCCCGCCGGTAGACCGGCGGAAGGAACGGATCTTGGCTTAGGGCGTTATTTTGGGAGGGTATCGCGTTTTCGCGAATTGGTGAGAAGCGTCCAGGCGCGATACCTGGAAAAAGTGTTAGCTGAAGGCCGTTGTGTGTTCATGGTGTTAACGAGGGGGACGTGCTCGTCTCTGCCGGCGGGGACGGTGTATATGTGGAGCCAGTGAGTGTAGTATAAGAACCGCATTGGCACCAGTAATTGGGTGGTGGGGTCGTCTAGGGCGTGCCGAGGACGACAACGGTAACGGAGAGGGGCATTCCTATCGAGGACATAGGTTAGGCTGGCAACTATTACGGGGTTGCGATGGTGAGGGACTCTGTCGTAGTAGCGTCGGGCGGAGTGTTTCACGTATTTGACGAATGGAGGATAGTTCCAATTGCTTGTGGAGGTCGACGTTACGAGAGTACCATGGGGCACCCACGGGCTTACGCATGAATCTATTTTGGACGGTTTGAATTTATTGTTGGAGGGGTCTGCATGTGCAAAGACAACCCTAGCGAAGGTCATTATGGGACGTACAAAGTTTTGTACAATATCAGCTTATTTCTAAGCGACATTTTACTTCTCCCGCCTATGAGAGGGTGACCTATGTAACTAGTTGCCAATGGCCATACATTTCGCATTCAACAATCGACTTCCGATTTTATTTACTTAATAAGATTTATGTAATTGGGTTATTGAAAAAAAAAATTATCAATTTTTTTTATGTATTTTAAAACTTTATCATAAATTATATTAATAATCGATGCGAAATACTCTTAAAAATGTTTATTTAATTTATTATAAACAATTTAAAATTGATAAAATTTTAAAAAGAATCACGTGACTACAAACGCGCTACGATTGGTCGCCATGTTTGTGACGTCATAATGTTAAAAGGATTTCTCGATAGTACAGTATCACAGGCTTCTACATGTAAATTGCCGACAAATATCCGACATTTAGTTTAAAAAATTATTTATATTAACTACTTTTATTTAGTTATGTGTGATAAAGGATTTATAAAGGCTAATTCCGATAATATACCTGATGTGGATATATTTATGATAACAGATTTTCTTAAAAATTCAGCTGAAGTTCGAGGTGCTAAAGCATCAAGGTAAGTTTATAAAAAAATAATATTGTAAATTAAAATATTAAATGATTTATTCGTCATTAAATATAATTAATTTTTATTTATCGAATGCTATTTATTTCATTTATACGTTTACATAAATATTTTTTAATTACTATATTATTATAAAATATTTACATCAAAATGATCTTCACAACAAAACAAATTTGATGTTGTTTTGGAATTAGGTCGTCGCACTGCTTGGAACCATTTATTTCGACGTTTAACATTTTGTGGAACATTTAAAAACATTTTTTCAGGAGTTGTTTTTGTAGTATTCGTACATAATGGTACGAAGCAAGCACGATAACTTTTAAGGTTAGACATTTTCGATATATTTATTAATATATTGACGATAATAACAAGATTTAATGGATTAATAGTCAAAATACTGTATCAGCTGTGTGCTACAATGAGTAGAAATTAACATTGTGACGTCACACGCGCTCGGGTTTGTTCGGGAACTGTCCGCGTGTTTTCGGTACTGGATTCAAAAATTTATTTGTAATTAAATATAACTTTTTAATTAAAGCGAAAAAAAAAAACTAAAAATAGTTTTGTTATAAAATGTGTATATGATCTTTCCATTAATGTTAAAAAACTTTTTTTTTCAAAAACCCAATTCTTCCAATCGAAAAAGTGGCCATTTAAATAGATAAAAGAAACTCATTGGTCAGAGTAACGAGGTCGGAATTACGTAGCTTTATGTCAGTAAATATTAATTTTAATAAGTTTTATTATAATTAAGTATCCTTTTGTTTCCTTCAAAATAATCTGCATTTACTTTTCTTCCCATATATAATCCCATGTCATATATAACGACCGTTTGGCATAATAGGATATCTAAATAGTTATCTAGCAATAACGTAACTGATTCCATTCCATTGGTACTGTAAGATAATTGAGTCACATTACAGTATGCTTCAAATATCCTGGTCTCAAATTAATATAAAGTGGTGAGAGGACTTGTTTATAATTTGGACCATAACTGGGGTTGTCAACATTGAAACATTAATTTGAGGAAAATCGACAATTCAAATGTAGGACAGGGTAGGAAAAAGCGGAGCCCAAAGAAATATTTGTTTCCTAGTCCTGGAATCATCAATAGTAGGTTTATTTATTTTTTCTTTTATAGAAAGAAGGTGTCAGATGAGAAGACAGTCCACCTGATGGTAACTAGATACTGTCACTCATAGATATACGCGGCAACATCAGTTCAGAATGATATTCTAAACTGCATTTAGAGATTTATGAATAGATTTGGAGATTTGGAAGGATGGGATGGAAGTAGGCTCGGGCATATCTCAATCATTACTGAAACACATACACACTTTGGGGCAATAGGATACAGTGGGAAATACAGTACATTTTATAGTCTAGTCTTCAGTAAGAGAGGAGTAACTTGGCCAGTGGAATTGCATACCCTCCCCCTCCAAACGTACTTATTAAAGAGTTTCTATGATATTCCACGAGACTATTTACAGCCATTTAAAATGAAAATAACATGTTTATATGTGATAGGCTCAAAGTTCAAAAACGTTCACTGAGCAAAAAACTGCTATTTATGTTAATTTTTAATTTGCTAGGACTAGACACAGTATGTTTTTTATTGTTAAATAATTTATGGACTTTGAGCATAGAACAGGTCATAGAGCATGTCATTTTTTTCTATCAACTTTTTTTTCTAAGAAAATGTCTGCAGAAAACAGTTTGTTTTGCTACTCAGTTCCTATTGAGTTCCTGAAAATGAGTTTGGAGGAAAAAAAAATGCTATCGGTTCTAGTAATTGTTAATTTGATATCAACCTTGGGTTTCTTTTTATATAAAATATTTGGCAGATGAGCAGGCGGGCCACATGATTCAAAGTGGTCACCATCGCCTATGGACACCTGAAACACCAGGGGGCATGTGGGCGTGATTATTAATTTGTAAGTTGTTATTTAAATTCTTTAAGTGTTTTCTAATTGTGCACTTAGAGATAAGTCCCAATAGGTGCACTTCATTACACAATTTTGCATTTCCCACTTTATCCTATTCCCATACATACATACTAGTACATAGTTACGTGTTTTGGTAGTGACTGATAGGCCAGAGCTCATTTCTATCCCTCTCCATTTTTACAACCCTTTCTGTAGAAAGGGTTTGCATTTGTAAATACATTCCTAAAGGAAACCTAAAGTACAACTGGAGGCATGTCAATTATTATTATTATTTGATAGACAAACAGCTTACTGTGTCTATATCTGTTTTTGTGCTCTGAGATTTCGGTGGAGTCTATTTTTGAATTGATTAATTGAGGTAATCCGTTCCATTGATGGACCACTCTATTTGTAATGAAGTGATAGTAAGGCAATGATGTCGCACATTTTCTTTGTAGCCTTAACTCATGCCAGCATTACTCTATGGTTGTCATTTTGTAATTAATAGGTCGGAGAGAAAGTCTTTTCAGATTTTGTACGTATGAAGTTGTAATCAAATCTCTTTTGTTGTATTATTTCTACCTGGCTGGTTGTAATACCACTGAAAGCTGATATTCTAAAAAAAATATTAAAAAAACTATTTTCTATCATTTTTCCATATTTTCCAGTCTGTGAAAATGAGTGAAAGTAAGGAAGAAATTCCCTACATTTTGAAATTTTATTACAAAAAAGGCAAGAAATGCGACATAAGCCTCAACAATATTTGTGTGTCATTTATGGATCTAATGCATTATTGGTCAGGGTAGCACAAAGTTGGTTCAAGCGTTTTCAGTCTGGAAATTTTAACGTGAAAGATGCAGCTTGCTCTGGTCGCCCAGTTACAGATAAGGTCTATGCCATCTGTGAAAATGTGGAGCAAGATTGATACATCAGTAGTTATGATATTGCTGAAGAACTGGGTATGATCACAAAATGGTTTTAAGTCATTTGAAAAAAGTATGGGTACCAGAAAAAGCTTGATATTTGGGAGGCACATGATTTTATGAAAAGAAACCTCATAAACTGTGTTTCCATTTGCAATTCTCTATTTAAACAAAACCGAACCATTTTTAAAATGATTGATCACAGGGTGGTGAAGAGAAGTGGATCACTTACGACAAGAATATGTGAAAAAGATCATAGTCAAAGCATGGATAGGCTCCACAAACAGTGGCAAAACCAGGTTTAAAGGGAAACAAGGTGATGCTGTGTGTATGGTGGGATTGGAAATGTATCATTCATTATGAGCTTTTATTACTTTTATTGATTCTGACTTCTACTGCCGGCAACTGATGAGATTAAAGCAAGCAATTGGACAAAACAGCCCGAGCTGATAAATAGAAAGGGTGTGATCTTTCACCACAATAATGCCAGACCACACACATCGTTAGCCACTCAGCAAAAATTTAGAGAGCTTGGCTGGGAAGTGTTGATGCATCCACCATATAGCCATGACCTTGCCCCCTCAGATTTCCACCTGTTACAGTCACATCAGAAATCTTTAAATAGTGTACTGTCAAAACTTTTTTTTGGCCAAAAGTCCCAGAATTCCTACAGCAGTGGGATCATGACACTGTCTATAAGATGGCAACAAGTTATCGATCAAAACGGCACATATTTATTATAATTAAACTTTATTTTTTTTTGTCTTAAATGTCTATAGAAAATATGAAAAAACTTGCTTCCCAAGCTAATGCACTGAGGCCAATTGTTATACATTGTAGTATTTGGGTACTGTAGCATATAGCAGTAGCATAGCATTGTAGTATTGTATATTTCGGTTAGGTAGTAGTATGTTTGTTAATCTGGACTAATGTTGTCTTGTACCATGGTTGTCCAAGGATGACAGTATCCATTTACCACCAATTGGACTCTCTGCTTGTCTATCTTTCTATTAAAAAAAGTCATAGTCAAGTTTCTCTATGGGTTTCTACCTGTATAGATTAGACCCATGTCATCACCATGCAAGCCTTCCAAAGGGCCGCATACTACAGACCTGTAAATTTCAAAGAGATACAAATAATAATTCTCACCTTATACTATTCTGCTTCGGCGGTTCGCTATACATATTACTGTCTATCGAAAGCATGCTGTCACACATGTTACACGACTCCACAAATCTATTAGCATACTGTGTTCTTTCGTCATACTGTGTTCTCTCACCATATTGTGTCCTTTCATTCATTGGGTACACTTTCATTGTATATGGATGGTCTGTACTTTGTACTGGGACATATTGACTAAATGATGGGGAGTGGATAGAAGTTTCTATCTCTGTATTTAAAGGGGACTGAACAGTGCTGTTAGGACTGCATGTTGTACTGTTCAATACATCATACTGTACAGTTTGTTCTTGACTTGGAGGACCAACAATTTCGTCTTCTCTTTTTAAATGTTTAGAACTCGATACTGTATCCTCAGAGTCCCGTAACTGTCGTTTCTTAGCCCGGTTTTCCTCTATCTTCCTTCGTTTTTCAGCTTTGTCTTCTTCCGACATGATAAACTCTTTCACCATGCCGACAGAGAAGCACTTTTCTAAACGACATTTTTGGCAAAACCGTCGCGTTACGACTGTGATCTGACAGTTGTTTGTGAACGGGCACTTAAATTCCTTGCTAGTTAGTGCGTTACGTCTGAAAAACGCTTTACAACTCTCGCAGGATATCGCATTGAAGTTGTACCCTAATGCCTTGTCTCCGCAGACAAGGCAAATTTTCTGCAAATTCGGCGGTAATTCCTTCTTCTGCCCATTCTCCTCAACACTTTTTTCATTTTCACTATTTTGATTAGAGTCCATTTTCACAATAAACACTTACACCACTGATAAACATGTTAAGTCTAAATTTAGGAAAATTAAGAACTTCGCCACTTTCATTACACACAGCGCGGACGCGTTCAAAATCCACGCAGGGCATTACAGAGATTGCGAATACGGCGAAATTTGGCGTGATCCTTATCGATAAGTGGAGATAAATATTAAATTCGCTAAAATATTTTGATAAAGGTATTATATTTACCAAGAGATTTGTATCGGATGACTAATGTCAGCGAAATGTCAAAATGAAGGGCAAAAGTCACAAATGACAGCTTTGAATGCGTTCCGTTATAGGTATGCAATCGTTATTGTTTTTTGTATTATTGAGAATTGTATACTGTGACTAGGACAAAATGCCGTAAATTTTCAAAATCGCTTAACCCTTTCTGATAATGTTTTTATTACTCTAAGCTATAGTTATAGTTTATAGTTAGAGTTATAGCTTAGATATGCCTTATAGTTATACGCCTTGTCCTGTTATTTGGGAGGAAAATCCACCTATGTTTATTATATGCAAAATTTTAAGCTGCTAACTATAAAGGCTGTCTTTGTGGGAAATCATAAACCAAAAGCTTTGTTTCCACTTTACACTTACCGACTAAGAAATCTGAAATATCGATCATTAACGCAGTAACAAGCGAACAGACATATTATTTACTAGCTTCTGCCGGCGACTTCGCGTTCGCGCGGTCTGTATTATTTATATAGCATATTAATATGTGCTAACCCGGATTATAATCTACCCATTAGGCAAGTTCCAACGAAATAGGTTTAGCTGTTTCGATGTGATTAAATAAAAGGCGACTAGGGGATAACAAAGACGCTATCACAAACCTTGAGAAACTACACCAGAGCAGACTCGCCAACTCGCTTGTCTAGCGTGCCGTTTAAAGGCCACATATCCATATAACCATTGCGGCCATACGAGGTGGCCCATGTCTAGCAGTGGACGATAAAATTTATCCTTACTTAACCTATCGAATGAAGAGTAAGTATACCTAATGGATTAAAAGTGGCTCTTTATTCCATTATATTTTTAATATCCCATCCCACCTCATCCTCCAAGGACCCATTTCTCCTTGGCGGTAATGGAATGGTGTAAAGGAATGTGGAAAACTTGTCCCATTATATTTTATCACTCGTCCTTCTTCCAACGAACTGCCTCAAGAGGTCTTTCCACTGAGCTACGATATGGGGTTCTTCAAGAGAGCTGTGAATAGGATTTTGCAAGGTCGGCGGCGCGCCCGCATGCCCCCTGGTGTTGCAGGTGCCCATGGGCGGCGGTAACACTTACCATCACGTGGGACCGCTTGCTCATCCGCCTCCTAGTCTATAAAAAAAAAAAAAAAAACCTTTTCTTTAAATCCATTCTTAAAATTCCAAAGGTAGGCACCGCATACGGCTACATGTCAACATTTGTTACTCTGGATTGATGTTGTCATGCATCGCGGTTATCGCAGAGCGACGGGATACATTAACCATCAGGTAGGCTGTCTGCTTGTCAGCCACCTTCTTTAAAAATACTCTTTTTAGATTGTACTAAAACGGGCTATTTCAATAGGGATTCTTAATAAACGTGAATTCATTCATCGAATCTCACATTACGATCACTATGTAGCATCGCAAAGAAATGACTTCCAGTATGTAGATAAGTAAAAATTCCACCCACTTGTAACTGTTAGTGTCGGAAATTGAAGAAAAAAAAATGCGTTTAAAAGAATACCTAAGTAGGTAAGTAATTGAATTTCGATGGAATTATGCGTTACGTGATTAAAAATCAAGATAGGCGTTAGTACGTGATATAACTTTAAAATTTCAAATAAAATATTACACAAGCATATTGTAAACAATAACAATGCTAGAGGTAGCAAGTTGAGGAACAATGCAGTTTTCAGCGAGTCAGCGAAATGTATGTTGTGGCGAGTGTGAAAGTACGCTTATTTCTCAACATTTCTAAACATTATGTACTTATATTCATTTTTGTTTGCTATACCTACTGATTATTAGTGATTATAGATCGCTATTTCTCGGCATCTGAGATTTTTTTATGTCTTCTGCTACCTTAATCTCACTCTTGTAAGAGCACACAGTCTTCGTGATTGTAAGCGGTCGTCCGTGGATATCGTCGCTACATGGTAACATGATGGTAACATATAGTCAATGAAGGTTTTTACTTCTTAATCCTCAAAAACAAGCTATTTTGATGCTGTTTTTTTTAAATGTTTGTTATTATCAATTATCAAAAACATTGTAGAGGGGAGACATAGGTAGTTATTTAAATTGTTTAAATAATAATAATAAAACTTATACAGAATGGCTAAAAATAAAAGTGTGCAACTTTGTACTACTTTCAACAGAGGGTGTAGGCAAACAACATATGTATTAATATACGTAGGTATGCATGTATGTATTATTTATAATTAGCGACCCCAAAGGACGTCGCCAGCCAATGGGCCAGTCCAGATGAGAGAGAGGATGGGAGAAATATGAATTGTAGGTACAAATACAATTTTTTTCGAATCTAGAGGGGGGCAACTGCTCTCCCCTGCCCTCCCACCCCTTGACGACGCCCTTGGTGACCCCAAGAACCTCCGAGTAATATTATCTAGTCGAAAACTAGAATTAACATAGAATACATGTATGTAAATCTAGAAAAAAAATTAAGGTAAACATTTTTCTATATAATGTTTATAATGTTTTTGATTTTAAACAATAACGACTTGATTACATAGTCAAAAATTATATTCGTTGGTATACGTCCGACACGTTATATATCTTCTTCTTCTTTTCAGCCCTTGGACGTCCACTGCTGGACATAGGCCTCCCCCATTGTCCGCCATTTAGACCTATCGGCAGCGACCTGCATCCAGCGGGTGCCCGCAGCCTTTATGAGGTCGTCTGTCCATCTAGCAGATGGACGTCCTCGGCTTCGTCCGCCGGTACGTGGTCTCCATTCGAGAACCCTTCTGCCCCATCGGGCATCGGTTCTTCGAGCTATGTGCCCTGCATATATATATATATGTCTAGTTAGAACTCTACTGAAATACGAGACATATTAGCATTGTCGGTAAGTTAGTAGGTATCTATATTGATACAGATATTTATTTAACACGGTTCAAATAATTAACATATAGATTTCACGCGGGTATATAGCGAGCGATAGCTATATACTGAGTACATATCACTGATAAGTAACTGAAAGTAATTAACTGAAATCATCACTAGTTTAGCGCTGAAGGAAAACATCGAGAAAAAATCCATGTGTTCGACAATTAAAGAAACCATCTGGGTCTTGTGCAATCCACTAGATTGTACTGGGCTCGTATGATGGATTATGTTCCTAAACCCCCTAGCGGATGCACTAGGGGAGGTCACTGCCTTGCAGTGATATTGAATTAAAAGTAAAATTACTAAAGAGTATTTCGTCTCTTAGATAACTAACAACAATGTTAGAAACATAAAATTTCACTTTTACCGTAACATAAGAGTTAATTCACGGATAAAAGTGAACTAATGATGAGTACTCTTTTTAGTTTAGTCTCAATGTTAGATTTAATTAAAATGGATCTCATTATATCGAGATTTTTAATATTATTTATGAAATTATCGGTATATTTATGTGTAGTTAGCGGGGATACGTATAACGTGAAGATAGGTATAGAGAAACATGTAAATTTAATTGACAATAAGTTCCTTAGCTTCACTGTAGATCCGAAGTTTTTGTTTTCAAGCAACGAGAAGTACAAAAGGTAAGGTTTTTTTGTGTTTGATATAATTTTGACATGTGGTAAACTATAGAAGACAAAATGATTTAGATAGGTAGGACGGGTGGGCGGGCGGTTGGGTGTGTGATGTCGGCCGTTAGAAGAGCATTACTCGGGGATCGAGGTATAACAAAGCCGCTACCACAAGCTCTAAGGAACTATACCACCTCAGGAAAAGTGGACTCACCAACTTGCTCGGCCAGCGTGGCATTTTAAGGCCATGCATCCATCGTGCACAAGACAATGTGTATAAGGAGGTCCGTGTCCAGCCGTGGACGATAAAAGGACTGGATACGATACGGTTACAGGCAGGTCATGCATTAGGCTGCCATCCTAGCCTTATGGCTAGGATTTGTCCTAGTTTGGATGGCGTCTGTGGAGCGCTGGGCTGAGTTTTCGATGGCATCCGAAGTTTAACAATTTGCAAACAAATAAATATGTAACTTTTTTTGACTAAACCTATTCAAAATTTTCAACTATTATAGAGCTAAGACATCCTGTGTGTGTCACGACGCGGCGTGAATTCCTTTTTAACTGCAACCGTGAAAATTTTAAACGTAAATATAGGTACTCGTATTTGATAAAATGTTTAGGATTCAAGACAAATCTTGGTTTGATGATAAATGTGCAAATCTGACGATTGATATTCAGCCATTATTTTGTTTCAAAATAATTAATTCCGCAGTTATATTAAAATATTGTAAATACTAGCCTACGCAGACAATACTACTACTATTTATTACCTATTTTGTACAAATAATTACTAGTGTAGTGACGGTACAGGCTAGCATGATTTTATTTTACTTTCATTGCGGACTGTAGGTACCTAATAATTACTTTGAATAATAAATGGTTTAATATCAATGAAATAAAGGCGTATATGTATTATACTTTACATATATTATGTTTATATTAATTGAATTTTCCGGGCTACTTGGCCGAGGTCTTCTGGAATCTCTTCTTTTTCTTCCAAACGTTTCGTCAACAACTGCGGTTGACATCTTCAGTGGCGGCTGCGTTCACTTTCGGAGAGATGTTATCTCTTCGGCTTCTTTATAAAGACACGATACACACCACACAATGACAACTACCCTCGCTATAAATACCGGTGCGCCACAGTCTTCGAGTCAGCGACCGGTGACTCTTAAAAGGCCACAAGGCCATAAGAATTTAGACCTACACGATGTTGAGGCAATCAAGGTTTTTTAGCCGGTAGGTGTCCGGCACTACCTGGTACCACTTAGACTAGCCTAGCTAGACTAGATGGTACCAGGTGACCATGCAGGGTTTTCCTTGATTGTCTCTCCTAACATAAAAAAAAAAAAAAATCTTCGACTCAGTTGCGCTCGAGAAGCCGAAGAGATAACATCTCTCCGAAAGTGAACGCAGCCCTTTACAATAATGCAGGTTCATTTTATTATATCTTATATACGAGTACTCTAATAGTTAAATATCATCAAACTTCCAGCAAAGAAAGTATTTGTATGGCCTCATCTCTCACGCCCGCGTACATCCGAATAGCCGGTCCATCTACCTCATACATGACTTTCCACAACACAACAATTTCCATCCAAGAACACCTTCAAACTTCCAAAAAAGTCACATTGAACCAACTAATACAGAGTAAGAGAATGGATGATAAGTTAGAAGTCAATCTTAACCAATGGAAGAAGTTCCTCCAATGGGCTAAGTCCACAGGATTTGATCTGGTCTTCGCATTGAATAATTATGAGAAGACTGAGTCTGGTATGTGGGATCCAAACACGGCGCTGAAGATCTTGACCGTTGCGGAGAAGGCTGGAGTTGAAGATATATTCTGGCAGTTGGGTTATGGTAAGATTTTTTTTTTAATAACTGAACTGAATAGGTACAGAATTTTAAATTGCTAAGAATAAATACCCAAGTCGACGGAGTGGGGACTCCTATTCCTTTATTTCTTTCTTTCTTTCTTTTTTTTTTACCAGAGATGCTAAACCTAAAAAGGAAATACAAAAAGACAGTTTATGGACTTCAGGGCCCGTAACAAGTGTCTGTCCAAAGTACCCATTATAAAGTTAAATGGAGTCGCTCTCGGCACAGTGAGCAAATTTAAATATCTAGGACATGTTGTTACCGAAGACCTTGGAGACCACTCTGATATAGCGAGTGAACGCAGAGCATTGTCTGTGAGAGCGAATATGTTGGCCCGTAGGTTTTCCTGGTGTTCTAGACCAGTAAAACTAACGGCAGTTCAAAGTTCTATGGGTTCACTACACTCAAAAATCGTACAATGCTTTGCGGATCCAGTACAATAACGCCTTCAGGGTTCTGGTGAGTTTGCTTCCGTTCTCCAGCGCGTCTTCGACGTCCGCCGATAACCGTACAGATGGCTTTGAGATCCCCATGCCGAAGAAGACCGCTTCATTATTACGTAGAACGAGAGGCAGCTCCAACAGCATCCTGAAGATGATTTCAGAGAAATTTAACTGTCCTGTTGTGGAACAGTCAATTAAAAAGACTAAATCCACCTTAGTTATAAAGTACTAACATAGTTTTTAAGTTACTTATTAACATTTGTATGCTCTTAGATAATAAATATTATTATTATTAAACCTAACCCAATTTTAAATTTTCTGTCGTCAATTTACTGCCCATTCAGTAGATATCTATTTTTCTGCTGGTAATTTAATTATTTTTCAAATATTAAAATATCAAATTCGTTTTAAATGATTACAATGAGTGTTAACAGAAATTTTAAATTTTCCACGCTTAATTTGTTATTTTTATTTGCCATATTAGTAAAATAGGAGCAGCTGATAACTCTGTCAATATTAAACTATAGCTAAACATAAGCTAAACATTATTAAACATAAGCTCGATTGCGTATCTTTGGACAACTTGTCCAATGGACGCCGCATGTTAGACCCAATGTGTAAGAAATACATATGACCATATAGGGCATATAAGTATGGCGAACTGTGGGTAAGTTGTTTTTGCATGAGAAAAGCAGTTCATGCAATTATAAAAAGACGTCATTTGATTTTATCGTTTGGTAAAAATAACCTCCCTGATATACGCCCTCGAGCGTCGCTAAATTGGCAGAATTTCATTTTAATAATTTAATGCAGATGCGTAGTGTTTAGGCTAATTGGTCTGTGATCGTATCTTTATATATGTATATTACGGTTCCACAAAAAATATCCTATCCATATATATCCTGCAAGGTTGGTAGTGCATTTCCTTCCTCCTTGGTGATAGAGGAGTCCATGGATGGAGGGTTGCATTCTGCAACTCCACATCAGCAGGGCGTTTACGACCGGTGACGATAGCCCGTATAACATTTACTGCACTTCACATTATCCTATTTCCCCAACGTACGTACATGTTTCGGCAGTGAGAGAGATTTACCGGAGCCGATTCCCACTCCATTCTATTTTTATCTCTCCTTATTTTCCCAACCCTTTCTCCGAATCCATTTATTTCTAAATTTACAAAGGTAGTCAACGCATCCGGGGTTCTGTCAATGTTTGACATTCTGTATTGAAGTTAACGTATATCGCGGATGTCTGTAGGGAACAGTATCCACTTGTACTTGTATCAGCCTGTAACGTTCCATCGCAGGGCACAGGTCTAAATCACTAGGAGGTTTCAGGCCATAGTCCACCACTCGGGCCCAGTGCGAATTGGTGGATTACTACCAGGTCTGCTCGGCTGCTATATTCTTTCCATAAAAAGATCTCCAACATCTTCACATATCTAAAGAGCTGTGTAACATATTTTTTTCAACAATTCTGCTTATATTTATCTATTTAACTCTCGACGTGGACCACTCACCTCTTCAATCAGCTCGTGACCACGGTTGCTGCAAACCAACCTAAACGCAGAGTAAAATAAATAAGTTAAACATTCGCGTTAAGACTCGTTTAAATAGATAAATATTTCTGCTTATGATATTCTTTATTACACTTCACAGAATGCACATACCAATCCATCGAGGAGTACCTGAACGATCTGCAAACTCTCCGCGTTATCGTCGAGACCTTCCCCCAGGGGAAGGAGGGAAGATGGCGGGTGGTCGGCGGTGACGTCACCAACTGCCTCCAGGAAGAATCCAAGAGCGATTTTAAGGATTACGTGATATTGTCGAATGATATGATGGACGCCGTGTTACTTAATGCGTAAGAATTCTCAAGTTAATTGTTTCTATTTGTACGAAGTTTTCTGTTCTTTTACAGAATTAGTGCACCCTCCCCCTTAGTGAGGGGGAGGGTGCACGCTGCAATCCAACAGCCGCTGGGCGCACTCGACTGGCCACGTTACCCCTCTCTCACAGAAGACTACCTTGAAATGTACTGCATTTCCCACTTTATCTTATTTCCCTAATGTACGTACGTGTTTCGGTAGTGAGTGAGATGTGCCAGAGCCCATTGCCATCCTATCCCTCCCCATTTCCCCAACCCGTTCACCAAATCCATCCTATATCCAAAGGTAGGCAGCGCATCCGGAGGCGTGCCAACGTTTGTCATTTTGGACTAATGTTGGCATGTATCACGGATGTCTATGGGCTACAGTATCCACTTACCATCAGGTGGACTGTATGCTCGTCTGTCACCTTCGTCCATAAAAAAAAAAAAAGAATGTAGAAAGTGGCAGAACAAGTAGATAGTTGCGGGGCGCACTCGACTGGCCTCGTTACTCCTCACAGAACACTACTGTGAAATGTACTGAATTTACCACTTTATCCTATTCCTCCAACGCACTGTAAGTACGTATATCGGTCGTGAGTGAGATGCCAGAGCCAATTGCCATCGCATCCCACCCTACTCCTCCCCATTTTCCCACACAATACCATCAGCCTGTGTTTCTCCACTGCTAGGTATAGTGCTCTGCCGTGGCTCGCCACCACATACGACCTTCGGCTCTTCAAAACCGACCTCTACCGGTGAACTTCTTCAAGTCGTCGATTCATCTGGTCAGATGGATTTAGAGAAAGGTGTAGGAAAAGCCTGGATTTAGAAAACCTTTATCTAAATCCATTCCTAAATATTCAAAGGTAGGTAGCCCAAAGGTTTTTAGTTATTTACTTACACTTGGCTACATTTTTATCCATAGGAGGCACAAGTCATGTAACATCACTATTGGTAGCTGGTCTTAGTTTTTCTTGAGATATCTGTATAATACAGAACAGTTTGCATAAATGCTGCGAATTCTACATAATTTTCATCAAAAAGTTTATCCATATTAATTTTCATTTCAGCAACTCCTCAGCTCAAGAACTGGAGCGTATGTCAGAAACCGACAGGCTCAAGCTGCTCAAATTACTGAGCCGCACCGACCGCCCGCTCTGGCTGACTGAGCACGTAGACCCAAAGTACAACGAGCTGGAACGAGCTGCTGACTGGATGGCTAGTCTGGGCTATTCCGCGAGAAATGGCTTCGCGGTACATTTTAGGGAACTGCTGGAAGAAGAGCTCTATGAACCGACTTTAGTAAGTTCGTTTGTACTCTGTCTAATTCAATTTGTCTAAAATATTAACAAACTTGGTGGCCTGGCGTCCCTATTCCTGGCAGGAATATAGTGATAGATTTGAATTCTGACTAGGCAGGTAAGTCGATAATTAGTCGAATCACCGCTTAAAAGTTATAACGGTATCTTGGTGTCCCTGCCAGAAAAACCTTATTCTGGCAGAGCCATCGCTGTATCTCGAGAAATTCTTTACGTAAGAAACATCTGATTGCACCCAGAATTAGTCGCTAATTAGTCGTCTGTGGCATCAATATGGGAATAGGCTGGATGACACACTCATACGTTATTATCAAAGAAATCTGGTTGGCAACTTCTAGGGGGGGTGAAGGGGTTCATTAAAAAGTCAAATTTGGAACTTAAGTATTATGTAATAAGAATGTTCCATTTTCAAAACACATATGAATTAAAGAATTCGAGAGTTAGTGCACATAGAACGCTCTTAGGTAGGTAGCCCTACCTAAGAGCACTCCTACCTTTACGAGGGTAGCACTGTAGCACTGTAGGTAGCCCTACCTAAGAGCACTGTAGGGTAGCACCCTACCTACCTATACAAGCACATACAAGCTTGTATAACATATCTGGTATGTAATCACAAATCGATGGTCCGTAGTTTAGAAGATATAGCTAACAAAATTATTTGTATAAGGAACAGTCTAAAAACGTAATCTGTACATGAAACGTCCCCTGGTAAATATTTTGCTATTTAAACTGGTAACATCAATAAAGTTTTAACAATTGAAAATTCTCAAAATCTGCAAATGAGCAAAAATTCAATGCAAATTTTGTATTTTATTGTATCTTACTTCTCTATTGGCATGATGGAATGCGCTTTGAACTTATCAGGTCTTCCGTTAGAGGTCACGTTTCGGCGCCGTTGGTACCTACGTCATAACTACGTCATAAGTTCATAACTGACGCACTGGCGTATACTTCACAATAATTTTCAATTCATAATTTCTTTCAGAGTTTCTACATGGCTCTCCTCTATAAGAACCTAGTGGGTGACCGTGTACTAAGTGTCGAGATACAAGCATCTCAAGCGAGTCTCTTCGCTCACTGTACATCGCTGCGTCACGAACTAATTCCCGGCGCTGTCACTCTGTTTGGAGCAAACATGGACAGCGAACCGGCGAGATTCTCGCTTAAATTGTCGAAGATTGAAGGCGGGGGAGACATCATGCAGTTTATATTCGGCCATGATCTTAGTGGGTGAGTTTTATTACAATTATTTCGGTTTTTGATATAGTAATATATGGAATAACTGTATTATTTTTTGGATAATTATAAGTATGTGATATTATATGAGAAAAGGGACCTTATTTTCGGTTCCAGATATTGGGACCTTACAGAAAAAAAAACTGCTTTCCCTTCAAGATCAGCATTTGCATTTAAACAGAATTTTAGTCAGATAACAACCAAAATCAATAAATCAAAAGTCTATGTATGCCCTTTGGTGAAGGCAGAGGTTATTATATATGCCCCAGATTTTATTAATTGTCGGAGTTTTCTCCGTGATGTTTTACTTTACAAATGACTAACAAATAACCTGTCACAAGATACTATCACTCATACTAAATTGAGTAATTAATTCATGCAAAATATATTTTGTGTCATACGTTTTCATCAGTTGTTTGTAATTTATTATGCTGTCAATGTATGACTGTCGATGCTTTCCAAAATCTAGTTTCCTTCGTAAATGTGATTTTTTTAATATCAATTTTATAGTCAGATAGATATGGTAAAGTCAGATAAAAACAATATTTGGTCGGGTGAACACGACAGCTAAGCAATACAGCCGTACGCTAATCCAGGTGCGGATCCATAGGTTTATTATTGATAAAAATATCCAAATAGAAAGCCTGACCTTATATGCCGAGAATAGCTAATAGAGAATAGCGAATAGAGAATATATAAGCCAATATGCAGCTTAAAGCGGATCCACAACACTCGCGGTATAGAAAAGGCACAGCGTGTGCCAATTCCGTGGTCCAGGAGACCACCAAAATATGTGAGCTTCACAATCGACCGGCGACGGGAGGGGTCGATCGCTAGACTGGCGGGTATGCAAAAGTTGCAGGGATATAAACGAATCGGTGGAAGTGATTATATAAAATGTGGGTAATAAAATATATTACCCTACAAAATAAAAGCACCGATGTTATTGGCGCGAACAGCTCGTTTTTGTATCTTTGGACTCACCACACAGAACTCTAGCATTAATCAAATTAATTAATGTCACACTCAATAGCCCACAATGAGATCGTTTCATTATCAATATTTAAAATGTAAATGTAACGAATTTTTTTTTTTCTTTTCAGGAATATAATCGTCAACGGACGTCCAATGTACCACGCAGGCGATATAAAACCCGTCGTCAAACGAGTTCGGCCATATAAGACTCTCCTCATCAACCTACCAGCCAAATCCTTTGGCTTCTGGGTACTGGCTAATACAAAAATCGACGCCTGTCAGTATGAATCTAATGATACAAGTATTAAACAATTGGCAGAAGCTAACACTGTTACCGATAAAACAACAAAAGAAGTAAGAAATAGTAAGAAAGTAAAAAGATCAATTCGTATCGGCGTGCTCGATAAAGTTAACGATGTTGTTGATACAGCCCTCAACTTTCAAAACACTAACAATGTGGTAGGTTTGGTAAGCGGAGCGTTACAAAACCAGATCATTAATGTTAGCAATGGTTTGAGAAAAATTATTAGCACCAGTGATCGATCTGAAGATATTTTGAAAGTTTTAAGGAGAGGGAAACGTCAGACGATTGATGAAGAAAATCATAATAGGAGGAACTTGAGAAGACACGAGAAATCTAGAGAAAATAAGAAAAGGCTTTCAATTGAGGAAAAGCGACAAAGATTAGCATTCGTTGACAAATTATTTCAGTTATATCCTAAACTTAATACGACTAGAAAACTCTTAAGAGGTAGCATAAAATCAGCTACAGGACTAACAAAAGGAAAACTTAATAAAAGAGATTCCGGAAACATTCAACTTGAACCAGAACACATAGAGACTACTAACGACAGTGAAGAAATTAGAAACCGCAGAAGTATTACTGATAGCCAAGAAGATGTATCGGATAATGAGATTGAATATAAAGACAAACTCCAACTTGGGAAGATTTTAATGAAGATTCATAAACAGCTGCTTGATCTACCTGATGAAACACGAGAAGAAAAAGATGTAGACGAATATGTGGTAAAGGAAGAAAATAAGTCACAAGGTGAAGAAGATTTAGTCGTAGTTAAAACAAAGATTTCCGATGATGGTGCCGTCGTAGACTACAGTGAAAAGACTACAAAAGGAATTTTCAAGTCGACTTTCGGAAATATTTTGTCAGTTTTAGAGGATTTGAATAAGAATTTAACTAGATTTTGGAACGCTCTTGGAATATTAGAATAGTTTTTTAATATAGACAATTTTTATTATTGACTAGCTGTTGCCCGCGACTCCGTTCGCGTGGTCTTCAATTTAATGCGATAATATAGAAAGTGCGCACAACAACTCACTAAAGTTTTATCACAATCAGATGAATGGTATAGGAACGCATACGGGACAAACAAAGAAACATTCATTTTTATGTATATAGATTATAATAAGAATGAAGTTTATTTAGAAGTTAGTAGAATGTTTTAGAAAAGTGTGGTAGCTTTAATTTGTATTGTTAAGTCAAAGTACAAACCATGCGAAAATCGTTCAATTATTATTGTTTTAATAATCTAATTTATACTATAGGTAAATCTCTTTCTGCATTCAAAGATTTTTCTTGTTTCAGAACTTAGCCTCAATATACAAAGTCCTCCAAAATAGGGTAAACTATTTTAATATGTCAATCAAGTTGTTATATCCAACTAAAAATTAACATATATTTTAAGGTTTTTTATTACATTAAAATAAATAATTGGTGATGAATTTACTCGTATGTGCATAACACCATATAAACAGAAGCGGACGCGTTGACAAGTCAAAGGAGCGAGTGTGGATAGTGTTATGCACATACTACTAAATTCCTCACCAACTACTTATTTTTAATATAATAAAATAATTTATGAAATATATGTTATTTTTTTAGTTTTTAGTTAATTTTAGTACACCGATTGACATATTAAATAATTTTATACTACTTTTCTAGAATTGTATTCATTATTTATTAAGTGGTAAATAATTTTTATATTTTTATAATAAAATAAAACAGTTATATGGTGGTAAATGTAGTTTATTTATTATTTAACAACATGGTGGATACACCATTTTCATGATCGCGTTACAAGTTCACATGAAAATGGATACCTCTAAACTTTTATACATAACTAATCTTTTAGGGACCTCGTAAGTAAACATAACAACTGCATTGCAACAGTAAATACAAACAGAGTGGTAGCAAATAAGCCTACTGTACGAGATACTACTAAAGTGATCCTCGGCATAGGTGTTAGAAACAAAACTAATGTTAATCTCAGTACAAATAGAGAAAATTTCGGCGGTTTTTACACGGAATTCACTGCAAACGGAACCGTAACAGATGAATAACAACAAGGTTTCACAAAAGCTCAATCCAATTTATAATTACCTAAAAACGTTTCAACAATAACCTTTTTCGTTTACACTCGTAACTCTAAGTTAAATGTAATCTTGGATAAACTACTAACTTTTTTATTTTTTTTCTTTATATTAACAATACAACATACATAGAGCCGCGAGCGGTCCAAACTTGTCATTTAAATTTTGTTTTACATTCTTCTTTAATTCCGTCGGTAACTTGCTATCAACACTAGATGTCACTAATATTAAAAGCTAACTGTGATCTTATATTGGCCGTTAATAACTAACCTATGAACAAACGAGTCAAACATTCGAGGAAGAAATCCGTGCGCCGGCTCACAACAATATTGGCGGATAACATATTTAAGAGGCAGTACGTCTGCACATAGATTTATTCCCACGAATACGCTTAAAAAGGTTTTCTATCAAAGTTTTGTTAAAATAAAATACATTCCAGGAACGATATCGAATATATTTATAAAACCCAAAGCGCGTTTTAGAGTGACACCTGAAAATCAGTTCTATAACTTATAATCTCTTCAACATCGTCCGTGAACAAAATTAAGAATGTTTTTAAAATTCACCAAAATCAAATAAGGCGCGGTATTAAAGTGTTTTTGATAGCTCTTGTGTTTGTGTGATGCTAGTGTCGTTGCCTCTAAAATCGTCTATTCTCTATTAAATGGTCAAACCACCTGACTTTGCTTGTTCTACAAGCCAACCTTTCAAATTGAAAAGTTGGATGTACAGACAAATGTTTACCGATTGGATTCTCATACAACCGATGTTTGACGTCACAGCGATCTGCACAGAACTGGTGACACATTTAAGACATTCGAAACAGATTGTGGCTTACACACTGCAGTAAATTCCTTTTTTTTTTACAAATGCTGAAGTGTATGGGTGTGCCACTGAAATAGAACACGAAGTGACAGCAGAATCTGAACAGAGTTTTTATAAAATTTGAATGTAAGCAATATGCCACCTTCTCTGCGATTCCCTAACAATATATCTAGTGCAACTACCTAGGCTAATATATCAATAAAATGTTTAACAAGTTATGTATTAAATTGTATAAGTCTACCATTTCCTAACTCCTCTAAGGAATAAAGAACAACAGTGAAAATTTATAACCTCCTACTGTTGAAGGCAGAGGAACGTTTTGAAGTTAGGGAAATTACTATCACTGGGTAAGAGATTTGATGCCATTCGAAGGCCAAAAAGTCACGCTTCAATCCTAAATTATCTAACAAAACATAGATATATAAATAGACAACAATAATAGTACCATATACATATATGTTACCCTGAGTATGAAAGTCATAAGATCAATCAAATTCAACTGATTTTTTGAGGAATTGGTCACAAGTCTTTGGATCCACTTAAAATTATTTCTAAGGGCTTGAATTAGAAATGGGATTCTCTCCGGGCATTACAATGTACATTTATTACTAATCTACACATCTACCTTGTATGTACCTCCTCATAAATGCTCTATAATTAAATATAGAAAAAAATGCAGTGTTGGATACTGTAAATATACTTAAAACATACTAGGAGCTATAAAGTGAAAGACATAGTGGGTATGTCGATGTATCGAGCATATGTAAGATGAATAAGTATTAATGTGAATATAGATTCATAAGAATGGAAGTACAAAATAGATTTTTGTTCTGTGAAATTAGTACGAGGAATTTCTGAGATAGAATTATAAATACATTCTTGTGTTAAAAAGTCGTTGAGTATGTTCTGAAGGAGAAGGAGATATGCATTGTTATGAAAGGAGCTAAAATAAATTGGTATTCAATTTGGTATCACCCAAATTCCGTCACGTATCGGGCAGTTAAAGCAACATTATACTAATTACATAATTAACTATACACTGAACACCGAAAGCTTACATACAATCAGAAGGAGCTCTGAAAGCGTACATATACATTTAATTATCTTTAACAAAACAAAAAGACGAATTAGGAGAATACGACACGAACACACACTCTTCAAGAGCCAACTTGCCACTTCGCTTCGATGTCACGGCATGCAAGTCACCGCGAACGGTAAACTTAAAATCTGGAAAGTTAGTTAAAGAGTTACTTAAAATTAGTGACAGTTAGCGGACTCTGAAAGGTTTCAAGCTACCACACTACGCACCAAGGTAACTTCCCTGCTAATATTACTATGGCTACAATGGAAGTTAACAACGAAGATCACAGGCTAAAGACGTCACTACTTAGATAGAAGATAGACGAAGACAAAGAGTCTATAGATATGAGTACAGCATCGCTAACACATACAAAGTTTACGGGCACAGCTACAGATAGAAGTGAAAATTTCGACTGTTGAAACATTGGTCGTGTTAAAATCATACAAAATCGACAAATTCTGAATCTTACAACTATTATTGTTTATTCCAAATAACTAGGACCAACCGTAACTATAGATTGCCACGCGCCTACATACAACTATTATTCTGTAATACACTTTAAACCTAGGCTAACCACACGTACACGGTGACCATTTAAATACATCTTAACAATATTAGATAGATTGTGAAGAAGTTTATGAAGAAAGATTCGGACGGGTCCAACGGCTTTTGGTAAAGCGACGCCCATCGATAACTTTCGTATTAGATATTTCAAAATATACATCTATCGTAGACTATGGTAGCTATGCGTGCACTAAAAATGATCTATAGAAACAAGCTATGAAAATATATAGATGTGTGCAGTAGAGTGCAAGTAAATACGAGTGTTCCGATTCTTAAATGTCAGAAAAATAGAAGCATTCTCAATAAACAATCTGAAATTATTATTTTTATTTACATATTATACGTGTATAATAAATATTTATATACCATCTGATTTTTCATTATAGGTAGACTCAATTGACCTGGATCTGTTAGCGAAAAATAAATACGCTAAATTATATTACAATAAATCAATATTTAAGTAAGTCTTACTAGCAAGCAATAATTGCTGTTCCAAATTAAAATTAATGTATACAAATTAAATGTGAAAATACATGATGTGCCGACTGGATTGAAGAGTTAACTGTAGATAGTAGTGAAGGGTAAGTGATGAAGTAGAGGAAACGTATTAGGATGAAGTGAGATGTTTAGTGATAGAGAAGTTAAAGATGTTATGGAAGAAGCTAATGATAGAAGCGCGCGGCCGGTATGGCCGCTCCGGCGCACAGCGTTAGTTTATTTATTCATATATCACAGCTTTTGACGATAACAAATCTTTTGCATTTGCAGCTTTATCATGTGGAGACAATTGTCCGAACAATCAGCTCTGGCCGCAACAACGTCCTGTATCCGCGGCAGTATTGCATCACACGGCGTCGACAATTGCTTAGTTTTGCGTTGATCCAATCTATATATCCACGGATTCACCCCCACGTTCCATAGGGCTGGGATCGCTCGAAAAATTCGCTCTCACGACGTGTTTAACGTTTAACCCTAAGCATTAAAACACCAATAAAACGTTAGATTCAAAACCACAATCGCGTCACTACGCTAACATGGCTCAACGGCAAAACAACGCGAAGTGTTAAGTGTTATCTATATCTTTACACATTATACTAAAACGACCATCGATTCTTATATTAGAGACATGCAAGAACAAAATGGACAATAACAAATCTGTTAAGGACGCGCGAGCGGCAGCCCGGGTCGCGTCCCAACGATTTGCTTGATCAACAACGTACTTTAACTATTTTACTTTCGATGTGGATATTAAGGCTAGGTTCAATACAGGTATGTACACCTAAACAAAATACATTGACACAACACCGATTACACCGCATAAGCACGCATGCAAAAGATTTAGAGGCAAAAGTTGAAGATAAGAAGAGTGAAGTGAGTGTAAAGCGAAGCCACGTGGACACGGACGATGCCGACGACGCGGAGGACCCGTCGGCAAAACCTACACACAGTAGCCACCTTGGAATTTGGATGAGAACAAATATTCATTTAGTCCGAATACATTGTTATTTCAATGTAAGTTTGCGTGTGATCAACTGATCACAGAGAAAGAGATGAGAGAAGTGTCCAAAGATAAAGTCGAGTTCTGAGTACACTACACGCGTGCTAAAACTTCTTACATTACACTATTTCCCTCCATTTTTATTAATAATACACCGTTTTCGATCTAGTTGTAGTTATATTTATTATTTCTTTACACTTAAATAACAATATATCACAAGCGTCAACGTAGAAAATTGGATTGTTTCACACTCTCGCGTATCACTGTCGGTTGTGTCGATGACTTTTTGACCTTGTGTTCTGAAACTATTTGCTCCTGTGTCATGATCGAGGGCTGCTCTCCACAATTTTTTATGAATGTATAAAAATATTATTGCTCAATATCAAGCACCAACGCGCCACTAGCAAACTACGTTCCGAAAAAATTTAGAATTCAAATCTCTCCTACGAAAATGTTTTGAGCGCGGATGATACAGTTTCTGAACGGGTTGCTCTCTCGGTTTCCTAGGGTTTCGGGGGTGGGGTGGTGTACGGGTTTGTGAAACATCATCGTAACAATGACCTTAGCACAGCTACATCATGTATTCGGGTTAATATATAATAATAAAGGTGGTGACGCGGGCGGTTCGTCGGCCATCTTTCGGCGCCATCTTGCCCCCGCCGGCGCTCACTGCATCACGCACTTGCTCTCGATCTGCGACTTCAGTTCATTCACTTGCGTTTCGATAGTGTTTTTCAACTCTGAAACATTTAACAATGAAGGAATTATTTTCAGTCTCTAACAAGTCATGTTAAGAGTCAGATATAGAAATGAAGGTAGCTTTCTAGGTAAGAATTTCTAAGCAATAATGAAGGTGTGTTCGACTGATCGGAGTTATCCCAATTTCACGGAACAATTCCGTGAAATGTACCAGTGTTTCGGAACTTGCCAGAGTCAGTTACGGAAATCAATTTTCTATCCCTTCTCATTCTATCCTTTGGGATGGGGAAGGTGCACTCCTACACCAACTGAGCGAACTGGTGAAGTTACTCCTTTCTCACCCTAATACCCTAAAATGAACTATTACATTTCTTACTTTATCGTAATTTCCTAATACGTGTTTGGGAAGCGAATGAAATATTGGCATATCTCATCCTATCCCATCGAATCAAGACTATGGAATAAAAGTAGATTATGGAATTATGCTATAATACTTTCGATTTCCCATCTCCTGAAGGAGAATTGGGAGGTGTAATGAGATAGGGAAACCTCCTTGTTCCATACTTCCAATATCTCATTTTTTCAAATCCCCTTCTAAATCTCCAAAGGTGGGCAGCGCATCTGATCGGTGTCAACTTTGAATTGTACTGAACTGATGTTAGCATGTATCGCTGATGTCCATGGGTGATAGCGTCCATCAGACAGTGTACCTGGTTATAACCAGGCACACTGTCTGATCGACCGTCATCTTCTTTCCATAAACAGTAAACCGTAACCAGCCCTTCTATCATCCACTGCTGGACATGGGCCTCATAATGCATCGTCATGTGCATGTGGGATGTATAGCTTTATAACGGCACGCTGGCCAAGCGGGTTGGCGAGTCCACTCTTTTAGAGGTGGTGTAGTTCCTCAGGGCTTGTGGTAGCCACACCCACACCCACGGAAAGAGATCCAAATCTCTTCCCGTGTGGGTGTGGTGATGCAATTATAAAGCCAGCCGATACCATACGGCCACAGATAAATATTAAGTAGATTTAGTAAAAATAGATACTAACTCGTGAATTCATCCTGGTCTTCAAGCTCCGCCTCGGCCGCCAATTCTTCGGGAGTTTTCTTTTTCCTCATAAGAGGGTTATCAGGCTCCGCTTGTTGCTGTTCTACCACCTCCTCCTTCTTGGGAATTTTGTACTGAAATCACAAGAAAACTGGTGTTAATAACGTTTATCGCTGTGTTAAACGTGAGAAATTCTTTAGTAACAGATTCTTCAATTTTCGTTAGATGTGTTTTTCTAATAGGTCTTTTATTTGTTTTAGTAGCGCATTGGTTTATTCGCAATAAACCGTTCAATATCACTGTGATTTGGTATTTCTTTGTGATGGTTGTGATTCCGATGTGATGCAGCAGAATGGGTGGTTTAGCACGCATATGGTTTTTTGAATTATTTTAAGGGTGAGGCATAAATATTGGATTAGGTATTTTTCGATACTAGTCCGTACCTAATTATTTTCTATTATTTTTCGGTTGATATTTGCGCAGACAAGCCAGTAAATGACATTTCAACTCAATAACCGTCGCTTTAGAAATAATTCCCTATACAATTCCCTCCATAATAACTCTAAGAGCGTCGCTACTTTTCATCGCTTCGGTAATTAAAATAAAGTGCCTTTGACGTTTCGCGCATCAAAAGCAATTTTTGAACGAAACGAAGCACTCATTGTAAATTTGAGACGCAGAAATCATAAGGACTTGTGACCTTTTTCACATTCTTACAATGTTCTGTTGAAAACTTTATGATTTTTTTGAGAATTAATGTAAGCAAATGTTCAGGTTAATAAGGTAAAATGGGCATTACATTGTATTGAAGTATATGTGGATGTGACGATACCCTTCTTATTATTTACCGGACTTTTTGTTTTTAAATTGCTGTTTCTAATCTAATGACCCTAGTTTCTTTTTGTAAAAAAAAAGGGTGCAGAGGAGAAGACGGTCTATATTATTTTGTAAAGTTACAATATTTGCGTATAACGAAACATTGTTTTAATTAGTATGCATGTTATTCACCGACATACCGGCAAAATAACAAAAAAAAGTGCATGCGATGACTATGAATTATTCAACTAAGTATGAAATTGCCGTTTTATTAAGCAAAAAGTAGTATGACAGAAAAATAAATGAATAACGGATTTTGAAAAAGTGTCATAGCTTTAAATTGATATTAATTTGGATTTGGAATTGCATGCCAGACGCCAGATAACTAAGTTCAAAGTGGCCATTACGACCAAACGGAATTTTTATAGGTAAGCATCTAATATAAAGATTAAGTGAAAATAATAATATCAATCGAGTAATCTTTAGGTGAGCTAAAAGCAGACATACGATATTTCTTAAAATATTAAGAATAAGATAGTTTGACGCATATTCACCTAAATGTACGTGACCAAAATGCTAACTAAAGGCATCATAAATCCAACTGCCGAATTGCGTCGTCAGTTTTTTCCCGCTAACGTTATTTTTCATACTATTTGACGGTAACCAGGGATGACATTTTCGGACGTTACACCAAAGGATCCACTTTCCTGCGCTAATTTCCCAGCGGAACGCGTTCCTGTTCGATTTTCAAACTTTCTTCTCTTTTTAATGTTGTTTGGATACAAGTCTTTTAAACAAACGCAAGCGGCCAGTTCGTTTCTTATATGAAAACAGGAAACTTATTTTCTTTATTTTATTATATGACAACAGCGCAATTAGCGCATTGTGCCAGTGTCAAGTTTTCGTGATTAACAACTCCTGAAAGTCCAGTAAATTAGGCGTCGCTCAGTAAACTGATAAAAGGTTTACTCGGGAAGAGTAGGAGTAGAAGAAGAGTACTTGGAAGCGTACGAAAACGCAGTCTTATGCCTTTATTTGATTAACACAAACATAACACACAAACAACACATTCAAGTTTAACAAACTATCACTATTAAACCACAAGAAGTACAATAGGTATACAACCTTTATGTTAATCAAATAAAAATCAACTTCACTTCTCGAGCTCCCATCGAAAGGTCCCAAAAATTAGATTAGATAATCATAAAATAAGACATGTTTTTATTTAAACAGAATATGGAAATACCGGAATTTTTAGTTAGAACATATTTTTATTAAGTAAGAAAAAATTAAAAACGGAAATTATAAAAAAACATCAAAATCATTATAATATCTCCTAAAACCCATTTCCCCACAAATATTTTAAAGCTCATCTTAAATAAATACACATACACATACATACCCTTACACAGGGGCACGCACGCACAGCACAACACAACACACACAACCGGACACACGATTGGTGTGTCCGGTTGTGTTGCATTAGCAAACACAAATAAACATGTATTATTAAGAAAAAAAAATCACCTATTACTGGCCCACAATCTATTAAATACTGTGTATAATGTCAGTGTAATCTGTATTTGGCCATAAGCACTTGCAACATATTTGTTAAATATGTTACATCAAAGGCTTCATGTTACATAAATAAATAAAAAATCTTAACCGCAGTCAATACCGACAATAAGGTCTCTTTGCTGAATTAACAACAAATCTATTCCTCTAAGACTAATTAAAAACTACCTACTCTGCAAAATTGCAAGAACATGATTAACAAAAAAGAAATGGAAATAGTTATAATTAAATTAAAAATACGCCAGAATAAGAAGCTTATTGTGAAATATGGAAATTAAATCGCGGGCAATCCTCTTTCCTTTTAATCTTCTATTGATTACGCGGTCTCTATGTGGCCAGGGAGGGATTCAGTTTAATTTTAAAAGCATTTTTTTTCCGCCGGCATCCCTCTGAGATCTCATTATGGGCGTGCTCTCTCAATAACAAGCTAAAATAAGACATCGCTAAGTATACTTTCTTAGATTGAATACGATTTTATCAAGGGATGGGATTTTTATTTTAAATTAACGAGATATTAAGTAGTAATAAATAAAGAGTTAGTTTTTATAGCTATACATTTTCACAACTACAGCCGAATGCCATTGTTGTTTAAAAAAATGAATTGAACGGCGAAATTATATCGGAGTCGTTTTCTGCCGAACATTTATCGGACATATTTCGTCATACGGTGAACTTTGTATTGAAATTTAAAAGGGTTTATATTTAAACAGGCAGTAAAAAAATACTAAATGGGCACCAAATCACGATCAGCAAACAAACTATTTTTTAGTAACTGAAATAAATAATTTTAAATTATTCATTATTTTATTAAATTACCTAAGATTGACAACACAACGTGGATGGAGATCCGCGTCGCGGGACGCCATGCATCTTTATCAGCACCTGAGACCCAACACCTAACCAGCTTTAAATTTGTTGCCATCGATTTGCTGTCATTTTCAGTGTTTCTGGTGCTCATTTGATTATTTCCCTTATTTAAATAACTTTTTCTTATTTTTAAAACGGTCAATATCAACCATAAGAATAACTAATAACTAAAGTTGCAGCGCTACTTCCGCGCGACCATGAGTTATTAGCCAACAGCCGAGCGGCGTCTTAAGGCCTGTTCAGATATAAGCGATATTCGATGCCGCCAGCGGTAAGGATAATGTCTAGCAAGTCTTGTACGAGTACCGCAAGTCGCGCAACTTTGTCAAGGGAACTGAATATCGGCACGCATTTTATCGCTTGCGTACGCGATACTGTTAACACTGGGCCAAGGCCGCGATATGCGGTATATCGCTACCCGAAGCGGTTAGCGAATATCGCCTATGTCTGTACCAAGGAATTATCGCGTACCCACGCGAACAGGCCTTCAACATCTGAACAGGCCTTTAACTGTCTACTAGATAGCTAAGACGCGCGGTCGCGCGGGTGTGACCCTTCTACTTTAGTTATTATAGCTGTGCCCGCCATGCGTTGCATGCCCGGCATTTTTTTTTGCACATAATATATATACATAATATATAGTCTATGTCCATCTGGAATAATGTATCTTTCAAATGGTGAAAGAATTTTTCAAATAGGTGCAGTGGTCCCGGAGATTACTCTCCACATACACACAAACACAAAATTCGCACTCTCTCTTTATTATATTAAGTAGGTATAGATTATAAGTATAGATTTATACTTATGACATCAACACTCTACGTATTAAGAATCAGTATAAGAGTACCTATCAAATATGTTTTAAATATCTTCTGGTCTTCTCTTCTCTTCTCTCTTCTCTAGTTGAGAAAGCCTCAAAGAAGTCAACCTGACTCGATTAGGGAGTCGCGCGTTTAAAACGGACTCCCTACTAGAGTCAATTTCACATCCATGAGCTTATTCTTCTGTCTTCTCTTGTTCTCTTCCAATCAGTAGAATCTTCTAGAAGAACTGTTAGAAATATACATTTTGGATTAACAATAAACCTTTTATATATTTTTTTCATTTAAATCTATGGACAGACAAAATTTTGATTTTTTTAAAATTACTATGAATATACTATAATCACTGTAACCTATGGAAACCTTCAAGATTTATATGTAGGTGACGAGTCATTCTTGTTACTTACGTTATTTTTTTAAATTCAGTCTTAATTTCTAAAGTACAGTAAACAACAGACAAAACAATCTTTGGGTTCCGGTATAAATGATTTCGTTACAGCCATATTCAAAATGTGCTTCAAATCTAATTGGAATCTTTGCTATGTAGAACAGCTTACAGGACAATAACTTTTAATTTCTAACAGTCTTCACAGGAGCTACGTGAAGGTTCATTGCACTGACGTCATTAACCGCCATGCAGCCTCAATTTGCGCAAAGATTGAGTGGTGGGGGAGCGACCAGAGACTAACTGCATTAGAAACTCATCTGAGTAGAAATTGAGCCAGGAGTGCTTCGCTAGGGTTGTCGCTAAAGTGTTACCGAAAACACTACAACTCATTTAAAATATATAAAACCGTTCTGGCGAAAAATAAATCCATTTTAAGGAGTAAATCAAGAGTTACAAACGTGTAGAGTTTAGTTTTTCTATCTAAAAAGTTTGTAGCGTTTATTACTCACAATCAGTACAGGGTAATGATTACAGGTAAGTGCATTTGTTTTGCGTAACTGCACGTAGAATAACATATAGACTAGAATAATAAATTATGAAAACGAAAACCTATTGTAAAAACTGGTTAAATCTATTCTAGTTTCGATACTCAAATACTGCTTTTGCATTATTTCAGTGACTCGTTTTATTTACAAATTTTATGTCAGTGCTGAGCGCCCTGACATATTAAATGGGGTATGGTACAATATGGACACACCATACATTTTCATTCTATACACGATAAACATTTTAATACACACATATGGTAGCCTCTTACAGGAGAACACAGCATTCATATATTGTAGCATGTTAAGTGATCGAAATACAACCCGATAAGCCGGAGAGCGTGACGAAATCACAACTTAACGTTTCATGTTAACATATTTAAGATTTTAACAGTTAAGATATTTAAGATTTTAATAGTTAAGATATTTAAGATTTTAACAGTTAAGTTATTTAAGATTTTAACAGTTAAATATTTAAGATTTTAACAGTTAAGATATTTAAGATTTTAACAGTTAAGATATTTAAAAGTTTAACAGTTAAGATATTTAAGATTTTAACAGTTAACATATTTAAGATTTTAACAGTTAACATATTTAAGATTTTAACAGTTAAGTTAATTAAGATTTTAACAGTTAAGTTAATTAAGATTTTAACAGTTAAGATATTTAAGATTTTAACAGTTAAGATATTTAAGATTTTAACAGTTAAGATATTTAAGATTTTAACAGTTTATATATTCAAGTCAAAGAATAAAAGCAACTTAAAAGAAAAAATAACAGAAAAAAGGAAATAGTTTCAGAATTTATCAAGAATTATCCGCAACCACGAGTACGTTCTAACAATATTAAATGAACTGCACACGTTTAACGTTACATTTAAATTTTGCATGTCATTTTTATGACAAACATGTAGAAGTTCTGTTAATTCTTTCCATATTATTACTACCACGTTTTAGCAAATAAATTATGAATTATGAAAAAGAAATAGCTATACGAAAATAAACAAGAAATGCACGGCGCCGATGCATGCTGTTATAGCTTAAAAATAGGTTTACTCTCGGCATAGTGTTGGAGTGTTACTAGTAAAACCCACACATAAATCATCGGTATCTACCGTCGGCAGCGGAGGCGGTCGCGCGTGTAATGTTCCTAGCGGACGGGCCACGCGGAAAATTGCGCCGCTTCGCGAGATGACGTGTCAACGTGGGTACCGTCAGCAGAATTACGTACGACTAGCTTCTGCTCGCGACATTCCTCGCGCGATCTTCAGAGTGCTTGTGGTTACTTTACAGTGATTCCCGCGGGAACTTAAAACGATTCGGGACTCAGGACATAAATTGTCCTTATATTATAACATGCGGCCTTGATAATGATTTCCTTGGGAACTCTGTAATTGTTCTGGATAACAAGTACCCTAAATGTTAACACAGTACATAGGTTATACCTGCGCCTAGTTTCATTAAACTCCGCTCAGTGGTATTTGCGTGAAGCGCGTTCAGGTAGACAGACGAAAATTTCAAAAAAATGTTGTTTTAGCATCAGTGAACAAAACTTAGTCACTCAGCGACTAAATTCAGGATGGTGTAACAGCAGTTTTTACACCACCCTGAACTTAGTAACTGAGTTAGGATTCCTGAATAACGTGAAGTGTAAATTTTATTTATTTCAAATCAAATAATTTATTTTGCCAAAACATAGGTAATCAAAATATGGTTTTACAATAAATACATTTGCACCGTTATGTTTTGCCTCAATATTTAAATAGGCCGTCAACGAAGAAAAGACTGGTATAAAATAATATAAAAGTTACAATTCTAGGGATGATCAGCATTCTAGGGGTGTCACCTCAATTAGAAGCAACGTCAACATGCAAATACAAAACATAACATCCTAAAAGCTTAAGTACATATTGTCTTAAGTTTATATATGTGTATATTTTGTTTCTGTTTGTTGTGTACGCAATAATGAGTATTATTATTACTAACAGTTTTATCTAAAGTATAGAAATTACTTGCCAATTAAAAGGATTTATTGAATTCAGGAAGACTGTCAGAAAATAATCATTAAGTCAGATATTTATTAAGCCCTTTAGTCGAGAAGTAGATAGTAAAAATTTTCTGATTTTTGCAAATTGAAATATTATTTTATAAAATTGTGCATGTAATTGTGAAAAAGAGATATGTGTGTAAAGATCCAAGTACGCGAAAAGCCAACGGAACGAACTAATTAAAACATATATTTTACATTAATATTAATCTGTCTAGACAGCTCTAAATGAAACAAATTGAAAAACCTTGATAACAAACCAGACATCAGTAAAATAAATAACACAGGAATTTTCAAGTGAATAAAGAGAAAAACTCTAGAACATTTTCGAACCCCGCTGCGGCTGCTGTCGCTACAGACGTCGTGCGGCGAGCCTAATGTATCGGAAGTGTTCACACTGTGCTGCCGACGGTACATACTTTACACTTTATTTTGCACATTGTACTAGACGGTGTAAAAGGCTTCGTAAAAGGGTGGTATTGATTTTTTTGAGATTGTTAATACCGAGTATGTTGGAATGTGAAGGAAATTAAGGATATAGTGAAGTCAGTAAAGCCTCATGATGACTATGGGGTATGAATTGAATTGCACTGGTCACGTGATCCAATTTAAATGAAAATAATAAATGCTGCACTCTTGTCTATTTTTATAATAATTAATTCTTATTATTACCTACCATGTTTTAGCAAATAAATTATAAATTTAATTCACATAAAAACACGAACATAATGTTTTTACATCAAATAATATTAATGACTTCTATGTTTATTTTCTTTAATTTGGTGCATTTTAACAACCGAAGCGCATTATTTATCGTTTATGGCGTGCGGAAATCCCAACGCCGCCGTAGTGGTTGATAAAAGCTCGTTCTTTAAATGTTTTTTTTGCGTTTAATTTATTTACTTACTCCTTTTTAGTGTTCTAAGTTGCATAAACTTGTCAATCTATGCATTTCCAGTAACGCATATAATACGTTTGATTTTGGGTTTGATATAGGAGTTTTCCTTCTCATAGACAGGTTACAAACCAATGTTAACAACGCCCATCTCGCCGAACCAGACGGTCAAACTCACGTCACTAACTATTTGTCATAAAAATTGCGAACCCATTAAAACGAGCCTAAATACGAGATGTCTACCGTTCGCCGTTGAGGAGCTCTACGGGGTGCTGGCCTTCCTGGCTGCAGCATCGGGTCAAGATCATCAGATTATTGTATTATTATAGGTTTTATATATATCTGTAAAATTTCAAAGGCAGTAGTACAAGTGGAAGGTCTATCACAGGGTAAAAACATGCTTTTTATCCAAAAACAGGGTAACTGCCATCTGTTGGACAGCCACAGCAACGCGTGGCCGGGTACAGCTAAGTAATAATAATAATAGTATACCATAACCGTAAAACTGTAATGAGCCCTTTCGGTGTCTCACGCATATTGGTCTTGTGCACGAGGGCCACGCCACGCCACGCCACGCCACGCCACGCCACGCGGGTTGGCGAGTTCTCTCTTTTAGAGATTGTGAAGTTCCTGAGGGCTTGCGGTAGACGCTTTGTTGTTCTTTAGTCACCTGTTACGACACCCACGGGAGGAGATGGGATGGGATGGTGTTATTGTGAAGTCTGCCGACACCACACGGCGACTAGTAGAATATAAGTATTATAGTTAGTTAGTATGACAAACAATCTATCTATGTGTGTTTACGATGCGCACACTAGGCGCGCACCTGCTTCGCGTTACGCGAAAGCAGCCCGAGGAATGTGCACTCGGGCCCAAATGTAATAAACTTACTCAATAACCACCACAATGGTGGGTAAGCACAATAATAGGATATACAGGCCTCACTTACCCCAGGTGGTTTTGCCCACGCACAAATCTGGAAAGTGTTCCTACGCTAGTCCCTACTAGACGTGACCTATCTTAGTGTGATTGAATAAATAAATACATAAATTCCCAATAAATACTTGTTTAGTAATCCAAGTCTCGTCCTGTGGTGAGCCGGTGGCCGCTATCGTTCGGCAACTCACACCCGGCAGCAAATCACCTCGAGAAATGACTCCAAACCACAAGCACAATCACACCCAAACAATTCCAACCAAAACACTCGCGTGGCACAAGGATATCGCGAACAAGACCTATTAATAGGCGCGAATATCAATAATCAACTGTCCGAGACCGCGGTGTGAATTTAACTCCCAAAACACTCGCGTGGCACAGGATATCAGCGAACAAGACCTATTACTAGGCGCTAATAACAAATAACAACTGTCCGAAGCCGCGGTGTGAATTTATCTCCATTTAACTCTGCTCGCCGCCGAGCGCGTGTTACTACTCAAAAAATATCAAATTCTCAAACCGCCTTCAATATGGCGGGGACAAAAAAATGTTGCTTCAAAATAATCAATATATGCGGGTATGCAAAGATGCTCGCGCCAATTCCAAACAATCCCCCGTCCCGAGCCGAAGTATTCGGGTCGCTAATCAATGGGTAAGCGGGATAATGTCGCGACGGCCCGCTTCAAAATAGAATCGCCCACCAAGACCTCGGCTAACCTGGGAACACCATCAGAGCCCGGAAAAAGGTTAACAATGCGCCCCCGGCGCCAACACAAGGGCGGTAGGTTAGCATCTTTAACCAACACGAGGTCCCCAACCTTCGGCGGATTCGTTTTGTCCGTCCACTTGACGCGCTGCTGCAGAGTGTGCAAATATTCAAGGTGCCAGCGTTTCCAGAAACTCTGAGTGAGTTGCTGGAGCAATTGAAAACGCGACAAACGAGAACTGGGCACATCAGTCCAAGGGTACTCTGGCAGAGCGACGAGTGGCTGACCAATCAAAAAATGGCCCGGCGTTAGGGCTTCCAAATCATTCGGATCCGACGAAAGTGGGCAGAGCGGTCGAGAGTTGAGGACGGCCTCAACTTTCGCAAACACGGTCGCGAGTTCCTCAAATGTGAGAATCGTCTCACCAATAACGCGCCTCAAATGGGTCTTTGCCGATTTAACTACGGCCTCAAAAATTCCACCCCAGTGCGGACAAACTGACGGATCGAAGCGCCAGGTTATCCCACGGAGGGCCATCTCACGACCCAAATTCATTTTCTGCTCTTCAAGAAACTCATACACATCCCTTAAGTAGTTATTGGCCCCCTGAAAATTAGTTCCGTTGTCGGACCTAATCAAGGTAGGGAGTCCCCTACGAGATACAAATCGGCTGAGGGCCGCTACGAAGGCTTCTGTGGAGAGAGCAGACACAACTTCCAAGTGTGTGGCCTTAGTAGACAGGCACACAAAAACACACAAATATGCCTTTACGGATTTGGCATTACGAAGCTGAGATGACTTCACCAAAAAAGGACCAGCAAAATCCGTACCAACCGTAGCAAAGGGTCTAGACTCAGAGACTCGGTCCGCGGGCAAATCGCCCATCTGGGGTTACATGGTAGAAGCTTTAGTTCTGTAACAAGACATGCAACGAAAAATGACTCCCCGGACGAGTCGTCTAGCCGACAAAATCCAAAATTCGCGTTGCAAAATCGCCAACAGTGCGTTACAGCCTGCATGGGAGTTCTTGAGGTGTCGATCCATCGCCAGCAACCGCACCAAATGTCCATCTTTCGGCAAGAGAAGAGGATGGCGGACACCATGAGGCAAATTGGCATGTCTAAGCCGACCTCCCACGCGCAGTAGACCCGAAGGATCCACAAAGGGATTCAATCGCACAATAGCGCCTTTCAATTTAGCGGGACCTTCCTTCATAGTTTTTAACTCTGAAGCGAAGCTAACAGACTGGACTACGCGAATCCAACTCAATAGCGCTTCATGTCGTTCCTCAGACGAGATGAAGGCTGACAACAATTTATTCTGTGGGTTTTTAACATTGTGACGCCAACGTCTAACCCAAGCTGTCACATTCAAAAGTTTATCCAGTGAGCTGTACCTGGCCAGCAAAACATCGGGATCACATGATGATTCCGCTGCTTGGCCGCTCCCGGCACCATCGGCCACTGGTAAACTTACAAAGCCTATCGCAGGCTGAACTAGAGTGATCCGTGAGGCCGGCCAAATTGACACTGGTCCCTTCAGCCAGTCCGGACCCCACCACAACGGATGTCCAATAATCTCTAGGGCTGAGCATCCACGTGATGCACAATCAGCTGGGTTTATATCGCCAGGGACATGTCGCCAAATCAATCGAGCTTGCGACGCCTGGATCTGGGAAACACGGTTCGCCACAAACACCTCCAAGGTGTGAACAGAAGCTCGCAACCAACAAAGCACAATTTGACTGTCTGTCCATGCAAAGACGTCTACTAACTCTACGGAACGCCCTAGAGTAGCGACGACATGATTCAAGAGACGAGTCAAGAGAGTGGCGCCTGACAATTCTAGCTTCGGTATTGTCATACGCGAGCGAATAGGCGCAACCTTGCTCTTTGCTAGAACCGGCGAGACCAAAACATGTCCAGCAGCATCCACTGTGCGTAGATAAACAACCGCTGCATACCCTCGCTCGGAAGCATCACAAAAGCCATGAAGGCTAGCTTTATATTTTCCAGACGGAAGGAAACGTCTGGGCAAGGAAACCCGATTAAGAGCTGGGAGGGATGACACAAACTCTAGCCATTCCAACAATAACTCTCCATGAAGAGGCTCATCCCACGACAATTCAGCAGCCCATAATTTCTACAAAAAACATTTCGCCCAAAAAATAACTGGACTGATCCAATCGACTCACCAACCAAGCTGAGACTATACAACCCTGGGCACCCGAGTCCAAAAGGGCACGAACAACAATCGAGTTGCCCTTCGGGTCCCATACCCGCACAGAGACCGTGGGCAAAAGGATGGTCTCTGGGTTCTAAGCGTGGTGAGCTGCAAGTCCCTAACGGGAGAAGTTACGGAGTGAGGGCTCCCTCCACGAGTGCGGCAGGGGACGATAACTGTCTACCTTGCCCTCACCGCGACGACCCTGCACAACATGTGCGGATGAGAGGGGGGCTGCAGCCTGCCCTCCCAGGCGAGGCGGACGCCGCTCCGACCCCGGTCGCTCCAACAGCGGGGGGGGAGAATCTCCGGTTGCGGTAGACTGTGGAGTACTCCGCAAACCCAACAGTGCCTCTAGGGGGTGGCGAACGCCTACCCCCGCCCGTAAGGGCTCGATCTTGGGCGCTGGACCTGGCAGGACTGTCACCACCAGCGCGAGCAGCCGAATGTCGCTCAGCATCACGAACACCAGCACCCTCCTGGTTGCGGTTCGCACACAAAATGACGTGGTGAGCACCACCACATTGTCCACATGGACGAGGCTGAGGACACTCTCGCTGGAAGTGACCCTCCAGGCAATGGTAACACAATCGCCTCTCCTTGGCGATGTGTCGACGCGCTGCTACGCGCAAAGCCACAAATTTGTGGCAAGCAGTCATCCGGTGGCCGGAGCGCTTGCAGAATCTGCAAGCCACGGACTCCTCTTGGGAGACCCCATATCTCGGCCGTGACTGCTTGAGACCCGGCGGACCCTGCGGTCGGGCCAGTGGTCGCTCTCGGCGAACACTAGGCTGCGGCACCAAGGGAGCGGAACCCTCCACGGTATCCACCCTGCGACACTCGTCTTCCAAGAACCTTTCCAGGTCCTCATAGGAAGGCAGGTGAGTGGAGCTGTCCTCACCATACTGTCGCTCAAAGCGCAGCCGCATCTCCAAAGGCAGTTTCGCCAACACAATATGGAGCAACAAAAAGGACCACTGGTCCACAGGTAAGTCCAATCGCCTTAAGGCGTTAACCGCCACCAAAACCGGGTTAACAATGTCTGTCCGTAAGGCTGACGCACAGGCAACCTTAGGCAGATTCAAAATTTGCCCCACATGGGTGTCAGCCAAAAGGCGCACGTTGTGGTAACGGCGCTTTAACAAGTCCATGGCTGTCGAGTAGGTGCTGTCATCGACCTTCAGGTGCTGTACCAGGCCTAGAGCCTCTCCCTGTAAGGAGGCCAACAGGTACGCCATTTTTTGAGCAGCTGACAGGTCGGAATGGGAGTCCACCAAACTGTTGAACATCCCATAGTAGCTCAACCACTGGTCCAAATCACCGTCAAAGGTGGGAAGGTTGAGCGTGGGGAGACGACCCAACAAGGCGTGGGGTGCAACAAGTGAATCCCCACCAGAGGGAGCTGAGATGTGGGAGACCGCCTCGTTAATTGCGTCCACAAAATCGTAAATCTGGCCAAAGTCCGCTTCATAACGCTGCTTCTGCTCGTCCGGTACAGGCGTTTCCAAATTCGCCATAAATGTCAAGCCCTCAGCAAAACTCCTATCTAACGCCACCAAACGGGCCGGCATTTCACTCGCCCGGGCGAGTAAGGCTTGCTTCCGGTCCGGCCGGTTGACCATTGCAACCGCAGAAGAAAACCATCTCAGCTGCGCAGTCATTGCGGACTGATGTGTGGAAAAGGTCACCTTGACAGACATGTCTACACCTCAGGACGCACGCAATACAAAACAAAAACCAAAAATAAAAAACAAAAATAAAAGTAAAAAAAAACAACAATAACAAAAAAAAATAACAAAATAAAAAAAACAACAAATGCAGTGGAGGCACAATAAAAAACAAAAGGGGTGCGTATGTGTCTTCAAGAAGGTATTACCGTCCAAAATATTAATTAAAACTACCTGACAAAACATCAACAAAAAAGAAAACAAATTAAGTTATCAAATTATCAAATTAAAATAAACGCAATCAAAAATGTACACGAGCGTGGACTCAAGAAAACCGCAATGTCCAGCTATCAAAACAAACGTGAAGCGTTATATCCAAAATAAATTATTAACGCGTGTGGGTAACTAGTCAGCTACTAAACGTCGCACGCGTGGATACAAAATATCCTCAGAATAAAAATTATACTTAGGGCCTAGCCTTCAAACCGTGAACGTAAAATATAAAATCAAAACAAACTATTTAATTCAAATTACCAATATACAAACAATACAAAAGGTCATCAATATTAACTACCTAACGGTATTATCAATATCATCAATATCACGTAACGGTATCAAACCACACTCTGCTACCAGATGTTTACGATGTAGCAGGAGCGTGGACCCAATATACGCAAGGCCCTTAACACGGGAAGTTACAATTATCAAGTTGATGAATAATGACAAAACAAAAAAAACAAAAAAAAATGGATGATGACGGTATCAACCACGCTCTGCTACCAGATGTTTACGATGCGCACACTAGGCGCGCACCTGCTTCGCGTTACGCGAAAGCAGCCCGAGGAATGTGCACTCGGGCCCAAATGTAATTACTCAATAACCACCACAATGGTGGGTAAGCACAATAATAGGATATACAGGCCTCACTTACCCCAGGTGGTTTTGCCCACGCACAAATCTGGAAAGTGTTCCTACGCTAGTCCCTACTAGACGTGACCTATCTTAGTGTGATTGAATAAATAAATACATAAATTCCCAATAAATACTTGTGTAGTAATCCAAGTCTCGTCCTGTGGTGAGCCGGTGGCCGCTATCGTTCGGCAACTCACACCCGGCAGCAAATCACCTCGAGAAATGACTCCAAACCACAAGCACAATCACACCCAAACAATTCCAACCAAAACACTCGCGTGGCACAAGGATATCGCGAACAAGACCTATTAATAGGCGCGAATATCAATAATCAACTGTCCGAGACCGCGGTGTGAATTTAACTCCCAAAACACTCGCGTGGCACAGGATATCAGCGAACAAGACCTATTACTAGGCGCTAATAACAAATAACAACTGTCCGAAGCCGCGGTGTGAATTTATCTCCATTTAACTCTGCTCGCCGCCGAGCGCGTGTTACTACTCAAAAAATATCAAATTCTCAAACCGCCTTCAATATGGCGGGGACAAAAAAATGTTGCTTCAAAATAATCAATATATGCGGGTATGCAAAGATGCTCGCGCCAATTCCAAACAATGTGTCTATCAAGTGAAGGCAATGTTTGAATAATTAATAGTTAGAATAGTAGGTTATCGTGTCACTTACGTAGTATTATGATGTCATTAAATATGAAGAGCTACGGTCACGCGACGCATTGGGGCTTTGTAATATGATTGGTTTGTTAAATACGTTTGTCTGGGCTCCGTGATAAAGATATAAATGTAAATGTGTCAGTAGAATTATTGAACAGAAAGTGAATGTGTATTTCACTATTTTAGGAAGAAATATTGAAACAAAAATTAATGAGTTTCATTAGCCTTATCCGACAATATGAAGCGGCCGGACAACTTGAAGATTTGAAGATCCTACCCACTTAATAGAAGTAGGTACTAACTCCAATAGTGTGACACAATTTCCTCTACAATCCGTTGAGGTGTTTGCACAGAACAAACAAGAGTACAAAGAATAAACACAACATACTTCTTTCATTTCCGTAGTCGGGTGAGAGCGCCTCATTCTAGCCAGTGCTGGAGTGTTTGCGATCTCTAATAATGTTTGTTCGTTTGTACTCTACAGCTAGAAAATTGTAAAAGTTGCGAACATCGCTCTGCGGTTGTAATAATGATAGAAAACATGACGTTGTATCCATGGAACAAAGAGAAAGATAAAAATATAGAGAAACAGGCCTGATCTATTCAGGAATGAAGCCAATAGACGCATTCAGCTTGACTGGTTACCAGACAATATCATACTTTCAGCCTTTATTCTCAGCACCATCAGCAAGGCAGCAAGGCTCAGCACCACACATGCTCATGGGCTCTTCTCATCAAGCTACCACTGGCGGAATTCTTCAAGACGTCGGTCCACCTGACCGAAGGACGCCTCGTATTGCGTTTCCCGGTACATGGTCTCTATTTGAGGGCTCGTATACCCTATTGGTTATCGGTCCTGGGTGGCATGGCTGGGTAGCAGTTGGGAAAATGTGTCAGCTCTTCTCATCGCCTTATAATGTTGAATATTGAGGACCATTCAGTCACGCAATGTGGGAATTGGCAGAGGGAGTGCCAGAAGACATTAGATGCACATTTGTCAATAAAATATCAAAAATAAATAAATCAAACATGAAAAATAGCTATGTTTCTTATTTTGGTCCTTTGTTTTTCTGCTTAAATATCTTCAAAGTCAAAATTTTGCAAAATTGTAAATCTTAAAGTTAACCCTCTGATCATACCTCATTAAAAGTGAAATGATTAAAAAACTTCACGAGATTACGTTTGAAGTTCAACGCTTTGAACGCAACGTTTCAACTTTTAGGCACAAAGTTAGATGTAGGGTATCTTATACTCAGAATGTATACTGATATTGTTATGTGAATATGAATTGTATAATAATCGGAATAATTGTAATTGTATAATAATTTTATTAGAATATACCTTTAGTGTACTTTTATGTACATGTAATCGGTATTCTTAAAAAATGCGCGTCGTATGCCGACAAATACATTCATTTTAGTTTGCAAATATGACATTTCTACATGAATTATTTAGCAATCGTATAGTCTGCTCAATCCTACTTGAGAGATTTGTCATAAATGTACCTTGCGGAGGTCCCCGACATCGGGTCGGCTTGTTCGACAAAAATAAATATAGGATCAATCCGAGTAAAAATTCGCCCGTCTCGTCTCTCACACATTTACAATAAACATTCCATGGATACCTCAGATGTATGGATACCTCAGATGGATACTCAATGATAATTTGTGGAGTTTTAAACAAAAAATCATGTCAGCACAGCCTGGTGTCTGTGCCATGCTTACTTGCCTTTTACTTATTGTTTTTAATTTTACTTCCTTGTTTTCCATGTTTATGGCGTCATGTTAGTTGCTATATTTATAACTAGCTGCGTCCGCGTGGAATTTTAGTTTGTATTTATTTATCGTAGGATATATTTTCTTCCCGTGAGCCGATTTCGATAAAACAAAGCCTATTCGAAGCGCCAAGCTAAGTTTGATTAACCTGTGGTAACCCCATGAAAAGCCGTTCAGTAGTTTTGGAGATTATCGTGTTCGAACAGACAAACAGACAAAAATTTTCCGAAAATCGTCTTTTTGTATTCTGATACTCCTCCTTCATCGCCCTCAATCAGCTTTTGGTAAATATATTTAATGTATAGACATGTTGGTTGTACAGTTTTATTATATGTATATAGATATTATATTTATATAGATATTACAAAATATTGTCATTAATATTGCATATAGGGACAATCTATAATGAAAGGAACATCTATAATGTAACTTAAAACGTTAACTTTTATATAGCTGCATATGTCGTTGCTTTTATATAGCTGCATATGTCGTTGCTTTTATATAGCTGCATATGTCGTTGCTTTTATATAGCGGCATGTGTTGTTGATTTTATATAGCTGCATGTGTTGTTGACTTTATATAGCTGCATGTGTTGTTGCTTCTGTTGATTGTCCTAAATAAATAAATATAAATTGTACCTCTTGGTTTCTAGATGAAAAGTCATATAGAAGTTGATAGATTCAGACCTTATATGCTTCAGTTCGACAGTATCCGTTTAGACAACAGGCATTGCAAAAAGGTACATAATGGACATCAGAAGAAAGTACTCAAAACGTAACGACATATACGAGTATTAAATAATTTGGATGTCTATATTGTCACTTTGATGTCATAATACCTGTATGACCTTTATTACTAAAGCATTAAGGTCCATGTGGTCCAAGCAGAAGAGAGTGGATGGAGGGACTCCATTCGTCTAGAAGTTTTGGTTAGGTGGTACGCATGAAAAGTTGACTTGAGGAAATTTGAACAAAGTTCGGCCATAGAGTGCGAGTACTAATTGCGATGGAAACAGATCGTGGAGGTATGGTCTCGGTGCAAGCGAGACCATAATGGATATCTAATTAAAAAATAAATGGATTTTCGTCATATTTGGACGATGTTGGTTATCGTGTGTATAAAAAATATAGAAAAGTAACTGTGCCCGGCATGCGTTCGAATTTTTTTTGTCAAAAACCTTTGCGGGCGATGAATGGTTTATGAACACATAGAAGACTATTTTATATATTAGATATAACTTTCTAGATATCCATCTAATGAAGTCAGCATGTTAAATTTGAAATAATAGGTAATAATAATTTTATTTCAGACCAGAGTCCATAAGTGGTTAGTAGTTAGTAACAATTATTTAACTTATAAGTAATGTTAGTACTGTTAGTACTTTATTATATTGTATATACATTATTAAGACAGCCAATGCTGCACCTATCACTACTCTCATCTAAACTTGTAAAACTTGCAATCAACGCAATTGTGAGCAAGTTTAGAATTAAGATTAATAGACAGTGCATATTTTTTATAACTTTAAGATTTTCGCAGTTTTCATACATATTTATCTATTAAATGGGGCTTATTTATAGACACATTGTCTACCCATACATACTAGACATATATATTTCAGACATATTTATGTATCTATAAAATTGTATCTGTGTATCCATCTATATTTTTACTTAATGAAATCCAATCCCCAGGGATATTTTAACGAAACACGCACGTGCCCCTAAAATTAAAATCTTCGTATTATAATTCCCACTCGCGCTGTAACTGGCGGCACGTCTCAAGAGGGTCGTGGCGCAGCGGAAACGCAGTAATAAGATCACGAATTAAGTTTACTCACGAAGCGGGGTAACGGCGCAGACGGGACACTATTGATTTGAGTTATGCCTTTTGAATACATTATATGGCAATTCTAAAGAAGAAACTATTGTACATAATTCTTCTAACAATGCCACGATTAAATTGCAGTTTCATATTTTTATTCGTTTATTTAATTTTATTATTATAACAAAAAGATAAAACTACGAGTATGTAAATTGGTGTAAAAACAATCGACGCTAGCCTATATCGTCCCATATTACACATGGTGGATGTTAAAAGTCCACAAGCGGATACAATAAGTCCTGAGGAACTACATCACCTATAAAACAGTGGACTAGCCAACCCGCGAGCCCAGTGTGGCGTTTTAGGGCTATACATTCCTCGTGAACAAGACAATTTACAAGAGTAGACTCGTGTTCAGCAGTGGACACTGAAAGGGCTGGTGAAGGCTACGGATATCACACAAGTTTCAATTTTTCTTAATTCTCAGGCTTGTGGTATTCCTCACCATATACTAATTATTATGCGAAGTAATTAAAAAAAAAACGGCCATGGTACGTACGTTTTAGAAAAAATTATTAGCAAAAATCTTGCGGAGCTTCACAAGGCCCATCTGACAACATATAATTTTTAAATATAAACGTCGGAAATTGTAATGGGATTATTTTAAAAATCGGTATATACTGTCATAATTTTGGTACTATTCGATGGATTTGGCTTATCTTCGAAATTAACCGAAATATAGATTGAAACAATTTTTCTGCCAAATTTCTCACAGCTGTTCAGTTATCGCTGTTTTCGCCTGCTGCCTACCTATAAACATACCAATCTTACACCATCAGTCACCCTCCATTGCCGGATATAGGCCTATTCCATAGACCGTCAACACACACGATCTTCTGTTCTTGTGTTATAAATATTGATTGTTAATTACTAAATACAATTTAAATATACAAATCAATCTAAAATTAAAGCTGTTATTTACTGCAATAACCTACAATAATACAGGTCTCATATATTCATCATGCCCATAAATATTGTTACATTGCCAAACCGCTACATGTACATTACTGCCTAACTGCGTTCTCATTGCATCACCAACTTCACTTGCAAGCGATGAAATATTTCCTAACGCAATTTGTGCCCTAACTACCGCCGTCAAAGGAACCCTACGTAATTTTCTACCAAGTTTTACGACGCTAGCGGAAACTGTTAATTGTTTTATGTAATTTTTAGGGACCTAGTTAGTGCCTATCCAGAAATTAATTTATTTAACTTATTAATAAGTAAGAGGAAAGCTAAGACTGGTAATTAACTGGGTCCGCCCAAGTGCTCACTATCCAACGGTCGTCTCAGTTTCGTAGTCCATGTCAGCGGATTCGGCAGCGTGTTCACTAACCCACGGGAATGTTAGTTTTGTAGCCTATGAATTTTGTCTGCGGCATCGCCCCGTGCTCACTGGTCCACGGCAATCTTAGTGGCCCACGCCCTTTTGTCCGGGACATTGCCGCGTGCTCAATATCGCACGGAAACCTTAGTTTTGTCTCCGCGAATGTATATGTCTTAGTTCAATTGATGTCCAGTCCATTCATTGACGCCTGAAAGCGTTGCAAACAAACAAACACATCTTTTTTTTCTGTATTCTTCCTTTTAGCGTATTTAATTGGAATTCTAAAATACTTAGAACAACAGGAAGCGTTTGGATATCGCTCCTTGGAACAACTCTGTATATATCAGCGAAATATACACACAGACACATATGTAGGTATTGCTTCTTAGGGGCAGTCAAAATTATAATGGTATATATCTCGTAGAGTATGTCTCCAGGCACTAAGCTCGCCTTTTGGACGAAGTGCAATAAAGCTTTTTAAATAAATACCTAACTATATATTAGTTCGTTAGGCTTATGTTATGATAATGCTCGCTAGCTACTAGTACTTAAATTATGGTTGTGAACAATACAAATAAATTCTATATAGTTTCCAAACCGTTGAACAACTGGCCAGTACAAGTACTCATTAAGATGATTAAATATATCAGAATACAACGTAATTTGAAGTTTTAATTGTTGTTGTTGTTGTTCGAAACAAGTATTCAGTATATAATTAGAGCTTGTTCAACCTTGTTAAGTGGTTTTTGCTTTCGCATAACTCCTTGTTGTCATTTTAAAAGTAATGTTTTTGTTAAACCGAAAACAATTATTGTGTGTTATTGAACGAAAGATGGGAGGGAAGAGTGCACGCTGCATTCCCACAGCCGATGTGCGCATTCGACTGGCCACGTTACCCCTCTCTTACGGAAGACTACCGTAAAGTGTACTGCATTTCCCATTTTATCTTATTCCTCAATGTTAATACCCATCTCATCCTATACTATCCCTCACCATTTTATCAATCCTTCCTCTAAATCTATTTCCATATCTCCAGAGGTAGGGAGCGCATCTGGAATCGTGCCACAGTTTGTCATTCTGGACTGATGTATACGGACTGACGACAGTATCCACTTATCATCAAGTGGACTGTATGTTCGTCTGTCACGTTCTTTCTATATAAAAATATTAAGTTATACATATCCCAAGAAAAGCTAGGTTAAAGTTGTTACATTAGGAGCGATATAAAAGCGATATTTGTATAAAGCTGTTTTCGTTCGATATTTGCATCTGTCCAAGCGCGAAACGGCCAATCAGCCAATTGCAGAGCTTTAATCTTATTGGTACAAACAAACAAGGCCCAGATCAAATAGTTATTGAGCATTCTGTTTCCAACGTAACGTATGTTCAAACAAGTGTTTTTAAGCGAGGATTAATTTTGGAATTTCTTGATATATTTGACCCCGAACGAACTGAAGAGAGATATAAACCCAAACCCTTTATCTCACTTAACTAGCTTCTACCCGCGGCTTCGCAGCGGATTAAGCAGCTGTAAAAGATTTTTAACACCTGTAAAATACTTAGGATTTCAGGATTTTACGGATAAAAATCCACGCAGTACTTTTTGAGTAATTCTATTGAAAGTAATTTTTTTTATTTTCCTCTATAACTCAACTTCCGTGTGTCATATGAAGTTGACACATATACCAGTTTTCCTGCTGGATACTTTAGTAAAAACCTGATCAAAATCCGTTCAGTAGTTTTTACGCGATGCTTAAACAAACAGACGTGCAGACAAAGACTCAATGTACAGACTCAATCCTTTTACTGTTTTATTATATGTATGATTTCAATGAAAGTTGTAATCTCTGCAATAAATTTCTTTGAAATACAGTTATATTTCTAAGTAGGTATTATACATTTTACCTTTACTTCAATTAATGTTCAACACCTTGAAGTCACAAAGAGCGCTAAACACAGTTCGTAGTGCTACAACGTAGCGGCTCTACAGCGTAGCACGTCTACATAATGCGCTACGAGCGGACTATAGTCGTACCAAAGCGTGCACTCTCCCAGTTTCCCACTTCCTTACTCCCCTGAGAGGCAATCTTTCCTCGAATTACTGGCAATTTACGGGAAAAGCGACGAAATGAGTGGCCTCGCCGAAAGAGGGAATCTCGGTGACGCTGAGGACGACGGAATTGAGGGCTAATTGCTTCCTTGTGAAAGGGTTTATTAAAATTGTGCTATATTTTGGAAATCAAGAATTATGGGAAAGTTATTTTAAATTGCTTCGGAATTTAATTTGAGTGAATATATAATATTATATGATTTGACTTGTAATGTGTGATCGTAGGATTAAAACCAGGCGGTGAGTGCTATTGAAATTCTACGTAAGAAGGATATTATTTAATAGTATTAAGGATATTATTCAAGGATAGTTTTTTTAATAACTACCATCTTATCTTTTTACTCTCATTACCTTTTTTCATCATACGAGTACAGTTTGGTCACCGCACCATCACCTTATTTATGTATACTTATACTTCTTAGTGATAAATATTCAAGGAGATTGACTTACGTAAGTGTGCTATTTATTGATTGTCCCGTTTGATGTCTTTTTCTGTCTTTTTTCTCCTTTAATAAAATAAAAATAGGAAAGTTTGGATGTTTAGATGTTTGTTACTCAATCACGCCGAAACGGCTCAACCGATTTTGTTGAAACTTGCCAAGTAGATAGATTGCAATCCGGATTAAGAATTAGGCTACTATTCTGTAGACCATGCAAGTCGCGGATATGAACTAGTTTTTCATATGTTTTCGAAACAAAAAAGTTTGTAAGTTAATACTTACAAACTTTTTTGTAAAAACTTTTTTTTGAATCATAATATGATTCTTTTACAGATTTTTTGAATACATCAAACCTTCATAATTTTGAGACTATTAAAACTGTTTGTCTCATTTACGAAAACATATACAATCGATATATAAACTCGAATTATGTTTGCGCCGAATTTAATTTCAATCAGTTAAAAAATGCACCCTGCAGATTGTCCAGATTTTTTGTAATTTCCCAAAGATTTTCTTTAGCCAGTATCCTTTCTTTTTAATTTGGTAGTATTAAACAAACATCGACAACACAATATAATAATTCAATGATATCACGCCACAGTGGTACGCATCAAACATGATAGTATTATAACACTGCAAAATTAAGAGTAAGGGAATGTGGATCAACTATTATTCCTTCCAATCGTACCTACGTATACGTTGAAGGTTGATTTTTAATGGACCCAAACTGCCATAATACAGTAGCGAAGACGTGGTTTTCGATAAATATCGTTAATTTATGAGAAACGCGACTCTAATTGATACAGGTAACTTAAACACGCAACTGCGATTGCGCCGAATGTTTGCCAACTTGTGTATATATTTGCAATAATTTACATGAATTCGTTGCACTGCTCGCGTGAGTACGAATGAATTATACATGTGTGATGAAGTTAGGGGAAAGTTTGCGGATATCGAATTTTGATTACTGAAAGTTTGTGACTTTGTGGTAAATTGTTTTACAATTACAAATAACGTGAAATTAATAGTCATTACATAATGTTTGTATGCTTTCGTATTATTGATTAAATAAGTATTGTATTTACACGAGCAGCAAAAAACTATTGTTTAGATAAAATAATTTAGATAAATAACTAAATTATTGGACGGATTGGACGGGTTTTTTTATTTTTATAATTAACGCCACACTCAATGGTCCAAACTAGAATTCATTGTGTCGTGGGTCCAGAGACACATACAAAGACAAACCACAAACTCTCACCCATACCCGAACATACATTTGTCTTTAAACAAATGTATGTCCAACTGGGAATCGAACCCGGGACCTTTTGCACCGCAAGCAGGGTCACTACCAACTGCGCCAATCGGTCGGTCGGTGCAAATTAACGGCAATTGTTGTTTTGGGTTCTATTTTATTCATACTTTCTATTGCAATCGCGGGGGTTTTTCAAGATGTTTTCCCTCACCGCCGAGCTAGTAATATTTTTTTAAAATCCGAACTTAAGTAGAAACTCAGCGGTATAGGCCGAGGATTTGAGCTCACGATCATATGAATGTGAATTATCCCAGGCTATCGTGAAGAAATATCCGCAAGAGATTAGGTTGCGTTTTGTACATCTTTTCTTCTTCTTGCCCTTTTTTATTTATTTCATAACAAGTGTGTCGTTGACTTCGTGCTTGAATGGCCAATCAACCTGTGACCGAATTTTACGGGACAGGTTTTTTTCGTTTGATATTGTTAGTAAAAGATATCTATTAGAGCTTGTGATGATTTAGAAATCATGTGGTATATATACCACATAATTTCTAAATCATCACAGGTTTTAATGGATATCTTTTACTAACAATATCAAACGAGAGAAACCTGTCCTGTAAAATTTGGTCACAGGTTGATTGGCCATTCAAGCACTAAGTCAACGGTGTGTGCATTAAATTATTTAAAAAATAAATTAATAAAACAGAAGCTTAAAACACCGCAAAGAGAGTGCGGGCGCAAATTTTTAAATGTATTGAAATGCTTCTCTTGTACACATTTTCACATAAGCCACTGTTTGATACAGGCCTCTCCCAAAGACCGCCACCACACATGGTCTTCAGCTCATCTCATCTACCCACTACCGGCGACTTTCTTCAAGTCATCAGTCCACCTGCCGGAGGGGGTCCCACGCTAAGTTTCCCGCGATCTTAGCGGGTGTTTGGAGTAAAGAGTCAAATCTTACGCCTTAAAAAGTCTTTTTCATATTTGTTTTATTTTACTTCAGATTATTACAAGGAAAATAAGTAATAACATTAAACAGTAAAATTTCCCGGAAAACTGTATCTCAAAAGGTTAAAAAATATTGAAAAGAAAAATGTTGTAAGTACAAGTAAGAAAGTCGAACATAATGGATTGTATTACGAAGGCTTTCACTTTTTTGCTAAAAGGTTCAAGGTTTATGGGATAAGGTACACAATATGTAAAATGAACAGTAGCAGGTATACCTACTTCAAAAATGATATTCCAAGTTTTATTATTGCAAGTCTGAAGGATATTAAAATTCTAGAGATATAAAATAATTTATTTTAATCTTTCTTATCTTTTATTATATTTTTCTTTATATTAATGGTTAAAAGATTATTTGAATTAAACATCATTTTTTACAACTTATGTTTATCATTTTAGCCTGTGGTAAATAGGCAACAGACAACTTTAACCAATATTTTTATTTTATTACATATACTATTTTATTTTTATCTATTTGGGGAGCTTATAGCTATGGTACATAATATTTAAAATATAACATATTTAAATACATACTTGAAAGCTTTTCGTAAGTTACCACAAATAATAACTATATTATTATATACACGCCTAGAGTGGTTATATTTAAAAGGATGGAATGGATAAAAAGAAAGAGAAGATAAAACTTCAAAGATAAAAGTCACTAATACATAATTGTTAGTAACTAAATACTTAACTGCTTTTATACTACAAAAGAATAAGTCAATGAGTACGTCATCAGTCATCACATATGAGATTAAATGCAGCGCTAGCTCTGATTGATTATAAAACTATTTTTCGGGTAACATTTACACGCGGAATGTGGTATATAGATTTTGGTCGTGACAAGTTTGGTCGTGCTGGGTGGGAGCCTCGGCGAAAGTTTACCCAGTAGTTCAAAACAGTCAATATACAAATTGGCAATCTTCATAAGGAAAGTAATGTCGGCAATATTTCCGCGCACGCTGAGCGGTAGTAAGTGAAGCCGAACACAGCGTTGATCATATTTAGTATAAGGCAATTTGAATTTAAAGAACGTGATGCGAGTTCGTTTTCTCTCATGTCAAGTTTTTTCGTTCAAATAACAGTTTTGTATATGTCCGTTTTTACTTTGCCACTCTCGACTTGTATTTGAATAAGCTACTGTTATTCTAAATACTATGTAGGCAGAAAGCAACGATTGTTTGCCGTGACTACACACTATAAAGGCTGTATCGACTGCGGTAAAAATAAAGCCTCTGGGGCTAAATAAAGTATGACGTTCGATCGGAAGGCTCTCCGGCGGGGAAATTATTTATTTATGGGATTAAATATTTAGTGGGACGGTAAGTCTACGAAAGGTGTATTGTATTGAAAAATGGTCTTGGAAAATGTACGAATTATGTTTTGTACACTTCCTTTTTTTTATTGAGAGAAAGTGTCGGATGATTGGACAGTCCACTTGATGGTAAGTAGATACTACTAGCACATTCCTCGTTTTCCCAGATCCATTTCTAAGTCTCCAAAGGTGGATAGCGCATCCGGGAACGTGCCAACGTTCGTCATCCTGGACTGATGTCGGCATATATGACGAATGTCGCAGAGTGACAATATCCACTTACCACCACTGCTTGTCAGCTTGCTGTCTGCTTGTTATTTCAATAAAAAAAGTTTTACACACTTAATATTTAACTAATTTATATATAGAACCGTCTCATGGCTCTGTCGTGTCTGTACATGAATATTGAACAAAAATCGCTTCAATGAGTACGAATGAAAATTCCCAGAACAAAAATTGCTGGAATTTTTATCTGTCTGTATGGACGATCATCACGCAAATACTACTCCACGGAGTTTAATGACCTTTGGCATGATTATAATTCATATGCCGTGTTAACATTTAGGGTATTTTTTATCCAGATTCATTATTCCCGCGGGAATAACTCTAAGTTCACGTGAATGAAGTCGCACTGTCAGTTTACAATATTACAATGAGATGCAAAAAGAGAAATAATGACATCGCGGCGTAAACCGCGTCCGTGACATTCCTCTCATTCCACGGATATTTTCAGCTGCGAGATTATTAAGTAGATTTTTTAATTAAAACGAGTGACATTTCACTCGCATACATTCTGTTGGAACACGGCATATTTTTGTTTGTAGCTTCTGCTTTTTTTAACTTAATTTAAATATCTGAAGGTTTTTTTTAGAGATGGCGTTGAAGACTTAATAATGGGTCGTTGCAGAATTTTCATTTAGGCGCATTTGGGTTCTTGTTATTGTCTTGGAGCGGTTTTAAGGTATTGCAAGTATTTGTATAAAATATTTACTAATCATCGTTTAAGGTATATTTCTAAGTTTCATGGCACCTCTCACCGTGCCTCTCTGTTGAACCCAAGGTTAATCTTTACCTCCTTTAAAGGTTAATTGATTAAGAGAATACCTCCAGTCATTAACCTCGCCTTTTGTGCGATTAAATGCAATAATGTTCTTTCTAAATAAAATAGAAAATAAAAGTATCAATACAACTACAAACACAGATCCAATTCAAATACATTCCAATACACGGATAATTTAAAAATTTCCATAACAATGAGTCCTATTCAGAGGAGTCTTACAATAAAACCCGTCAAATAAACAGGTCCAAATTCACACGACACTCCAATAAGGGTAATAGCGTGGCGTTTCCGCGACAGCTCGTGTGGAAGGCCCTTAACCACCGAACAAAATTACGTGTCTGCGCCGGCCGTGTGGAGAGGCTCTGAGTGTTCTTGACCCACATGCGAAAGTCAAATGTGACGCGTTTTATATTGAGTGTGTGGTGAGGCTTTAATTGGTAACGGGTTTTTTGAGTGACAGAACGTTTTTGATGTTGATATTCAATGCGTGGTGTGGTGCATGAAATTGGCGGCTTTAGAATAACACCAGCCGACCTCTTCCAGTGAGGGTCTTAAAAAGCGACTAAGGGATATCAAAACCATTATCACAAGCCCTTAGGGACTGCACTACCTCTAAAACAGTAGACAATAGAAGAGTTTAAGGTCATACATCCCTCATGCACATGACAATGTACATGAGGAGGCCCATGTCGAGCAGTGGAAGTATGAAATGTAAATAATTCTCTTGTAAAGTAATCATTTAAAGTTACGCCGTCGACAGATTACCGATTTGACAGTTCATGAACAGTTGGTTGAGATAACTTCGAAGTGGCGTACAAATTACGAAAAAAATATGTTCTCCGTTAATACGCGCTCTCAAAACAAACACGCGTAAATGACACTTAGGAAATTTTACACTAAACGTACTCGTAATTGTTTGGAGTCCTAAATATTTTAAAATAAATGAGAAAACTATTATTTTTCAATCCGTAACGCGCTGTTACAATGTTACGTCGTGTATCACTTTTTGTTTTTTAAAGAAAGTGATGTAATTACTGAACACTGTGATACTGTGTGGAAGTGTGATAATGAATACCGATATCGGATGTTTGTAACGTAGTATGAGTAAAATGTTACAAGTGTGTGAAATTACCAATTCGATTACTTTTGTGTGATTGTCTACTGTTTTGATCACATCAACGAAAGTATGATCATTATCTGTTAATAAAAATATTTAATGCTATTGCTACGATTGTCTATGGTCACTTCGCTAGTTACATTAGTCTGACATATGTCAAATCGGTAATCTGTCGCCGGCGTAACTATAGTCGATTTGTTATTCAACTATAGTGAGCATTTTTTGGAGACACGTATTTTTGTTTCTTAGGCGGCGCTGATATAAATATTAGGGGTTAAAGTATGAAATTGCCGATTTGTACTGAAAAATTAAAACTCGTTTTTTTCTAAAATGTAACATATTTATTTAATCAAAATATTTACCCTAATTATCTATACATTGTTGCCATCTAATCGGAAGTTCATTTATGCCTTTGCGATAGAACTCTGGGGATGTAGATTCGACAAAGTGTGTGAAAGCATTTTGTACTGCCTCTTGGGAAGAAAATTTTTTACCACGTAGAAAATTGTCCAAATCACGAAAAAAATGGTAGTCCGTTGGAGCAAGGTCTGGCGAGTACGGAGGATGACGTATGGTTTCTAACTGCAGCTCCTGTAGAGTTACAACAGTTTCTCGTGCATTGTGAGGTCTTGCGTTATCATGGAGCAATAATGGTGAAGATCGATTCACGAGTTGGGGCTGTTTTACTGCTAGTTTCGCCATCATTGTTCGAAGTTCGGCACAGTAAACATTTGCTGTTATTGCTTGACCAGACCTGAGAAAGGTATAGTGAATAACACCATGAATAGACCACCAAACAGTTACCATTACCTTTTTATTGGTAAGCTTTGCCTTAGGGCACTGTTGCGGCGTATGACCTGGGGTCAGCCATTGCATTTTTCGCTTTCGGTTATCGTAAAAAATCCACTTTTCGTCACATGTCACAATTCGAGCCAATATTCCTTCATTTCTGTACCGATTCAACAAGGCAACGCAAGTTTCAACACGCGTTTCTTTCTGCAGATCAGTCAAATCATGAGGCACCCATTTTTCATATTTTTTTATCTTATTGATTTGATGCAAATGAGTCAATATTGTAGGTAAGGTAACGTTAAACAATGCCGCTAATTTCTGGGTAGTTTTACTCGGATCGGCTTCCACCATCTCCTTCATTTCAGCGTTATTCACCTGTGTGGGCGGTCTTCCACGTGGTTCGTTCTTCAAGTCGAAGTTTCCATTACGAAAGCGTTTAAACCAAAAACGCACGGTTCGTTCATTAGCAGTCTCCTCTCCAAACGCAGCATTGATATTGCGAGCCGTTTCTGCCGCGTTAGTTCCGCGTCGGAACTCGTATTCAAAGATTACTCGGATTTTCGAAGTATCCATCTTTCCCGTCTAAGCTGAATAAAAAAAACAATTGAAAGTCGAAAATCGAATGTTGCACATTTTTTAAAAGAAGAACCTCATAGGTATCATGTGAAAAAAGTTTCACTCGAAAATCTCACACCATGAAGGTTTTATGTCAATTCAAAGTATCTATTACTATAAAACGGCAATTTCATACTTTAACCCCTATTATTTACATGCAATATCGCTTTAACTGAACAAACTTCAATAGACGAGCGATACACGTCGATCATTGAACTTCATTGATCGTCGCATCGGCTGTATGGAAAGTTTCATTGATTGTAGAACTACCTACAACCTATCGTATAATACGTTACAAGTTGACCAAGACTATATAAGTATTTTTGTTCTTTGTGGTTCCCTGGATCTTTAAAATGTGTTTATAAACTGAAAAATGTTATATGAGATTGAAAGTAGGTAGGTAAACCCTTCTAAGTAAATTATGTTGTCTCCATTCTCCTTCACAGGTATCAGGTATCAGGGATGTGCCGAATATAAAAATGTGAACTAACAAAAACAATGACATGTTCTACCAGGATATACAATTTTGAACATACTTTAGTAAGTCTCTAAAGTTTTAAGTCTTTAGTATCTTTGGTATCATAATAATCATCGATATGAGAATAGACTAGATGATACATACATCTTACTACGTTTTTATCAAAGAAACCCGACTGGCATCTTCTGGGGGCAGGGGGTGTGGGGGGGGGGGGGGTGAAGCTGATGGGAGGGGTTCATTAGAAAGTCAAATTTGAAACTTAAGTAGGTATTGTGTAATAAGAATGTTCCATTTTCAAAACAAATATGAATTAAAGGATTCGGGAGCTAGTGAACATTGAACACTGTTAGACTGTTACGTGCCGCCCTGGAGTGCTCGTATTTAGCATGTAACTCAAATCGATGATAGTAATAAATAATGCTTAGACAAGCGCGTTTTAACATTGATAGGTTAGCGTTACTTTTGTTTGATCCAACAGTGTTTGAAATCTGAATAATAATATCCTTGGATTTCATTTGATTCAAGATCTTATGTTCTACTAGCTGTTAGGTACTCACAGTTTCGCTAGCGTGAATTAATACAAAATAAATATAACTTTTATTTTAGCGCCCTGACACCATTTCGGAAAACGGTAAAACATTATTTGATTATTTGTATTGTAGAATATATTTTATACCAAGTTTCACCATTTGGGGGTTGAATTTCTAGAAATCCCTTTTTAGTGAGTCTTTGCACTATAAAAATAAGACACTGTTCAAATTTCACGTCTCTAACTTCAGTGGTTTCGGGTCGGCGTTAATGAATCATTCAGTCGGTCGGACATTTCTCTTTATACGTATAGATATGTTCGACTGACCTTATCCCTGATCTCCTGTCTCATCTTCTCCCGTTCCTCCTCCATCTTGCGGTGCTTCTCCTTGCGCCGCTCCTCGGCCTCGCGGATCGCCTCCTGCCGTTCGCGTTCCGCTTCCTCTTCCTTTTCCTTGTCGTCGCTGTCATCGCCGTCACCGCCGACTGCGCCTGCAACGAAGACAGTTAATAACTCAAAAGCAAATTCTCTAATCTCTTACATTCATTTGTTTTCGACGACATGCTAATAATAGTCATGCGGTTTATATGTGTAAAAATTTATAATGTCCTCAGTATTATGAATAAACATGTAACTAGCCGTAAGTTTTCCTATGAAAATAAAATAAAGTGATCGTCTGTGAGACGCCAAAGTATTGTCCTTAGAATAAATTATACCATATACAAGGGAATCTCGTTTGTGCGTGTTGTATTTAATTTCAAATAGGTAATTAAGTAATTAAAGTACACAAGACAGAATTTAGGTAATACATGTAAGAAAATTAATCAAATATATATCTAGTAATAACTAATCCTAAGAATGTATACCCAGTAAGCACAAGTTAATTTAATAAATGTAATATAAACTAAAATATCTCAAATAATAGGTGTAGAGGTAATCTTTTCTGAAATAGGAATCTAATCAACAGACAATAGAATATCCAATCGGAAGCGGCCTAAATTAGACAACGAGTTTACAATCCACCCCGCGCTGGTACAAACCGGACTAAAGCGGTTTCACGCGGCAGAGTGGCTGATCCAATATGGCGGCCATTCAAAAATCCATTACACGTCAATCTGAGCATTGGTTGCCACGAACGAATGCAATGCGTGTGTGAATAGCTATTGTTCTTCTATTTTACATTTTAAATGTGCTTTATTGTGTTTAGACTAGGGACGTTTAAATGTTAATTGTGGTTTGTTACTTGTAGATTTAATTATACTATGCCATGTCTCTCCATTGCTGGATATGGGCCTCTCCTCAAGGGCGGCCATCACACACGCTCTTCTCATCGAGCCACTACCGGCGATTTTCTTCAAGTCGTCAGTTCATTTGGGCGGAGGGCGTCCCACGCTACGTTTCCCGGTAGATGATCTCCATTCGAGAACTCGTCTATCGGTTATCGGTCCTTGGCATATATGGCTTGTCCACTGTCACTTCAGCGATCGGCGGGTTGGAGAGGTGTTGTTCGAGGTAGTGTAATTCCGTAGGGTTTGTGGAAGCGGCCTTTAGCCACCTTATACGACACTACTATTTCAAAGCCGGCCAACACCACAAAGACAACATATCGAAAATGTTAATCATGTCGAGAAATGGAGCACAGATATTGGTTTATTGTCCTTATATAAAAATCGTAATACATTAAGGAGCATTTAATAAAAAAAAAACGTCAATTAGCATAGTTTTTCAATAATTTGTAGACAAAACACGTTTGTGCATCTTACATCACTAAAGGTTTTCTTATCAATAGGTATGAGTACGCTCAGGGGCATTCAGGTCATAATAATAAAATTATAGTCACACGAATGACCACTCCTTTTATCCATATGAATCGTCAGTATTTTTTTAGAAAAATTAGAAGACGAACTGACGTGCCACATGATAATGACCGATTAGCACTCCCTACAAGGACCACAGACAAACCTATCTATTATTTTACAAGGCCTTACAAAAATTACAATAGTGTACCCGGCCGAAAGTGATACACATCGGCCTTTAGAAAGAGACTATCGGCTAGCTTCGGTTTTGTAGAGCGTCGTCTCTGTCGTAACGGCACACAACCGAGACGACGCTCTAGAAAACCGAAGCTGGCCGATCATATTCGATGTGTATTACTTTTGGCCGGTATGTGTATAGATAATTGAACAATATGAAAGAGAAACAAATTTACGAAGAAGGCTTAGTTCAAAAAGGAATGAATATTGCTCTTTGATAATGAGAAACAATGTGAATGACAAGAGAAAAGAAAGTGTATGTATGTATTATGTTGTGCATTGTATTGTTTTATGTATTATGTTGTTATATGCATTTATCTACTAACATAGCTTGTAAGACTTATATAATAACAAAATACGGACAATATCTGTATTAAATAAAATATTTTAAGATATTTTTTTAATTTATCGCCTTCTTAGACTCTAGAATTACAATATGTTCATATTCTGTAAACAATTTATAGTAGTCAAGTTAAACCACATGTGAAATAGCTCAGTAAAATGCTTGAATATTCCCTATTATGAAGGAAAACTAAATTATATTGTCAAACGCAATACAGCCGAGCTCAACAAAGGGTGAAAGTAGGTATTTTTACTATGCATTCTATTTGAACGTCTTCAGTGTGATTGGTATTGTCGTATATAATGGAATATTAAGTGGTTTTCAGATCAATAATGTGCTTCGGATGAAGCAATTGTTTGCGAAGGTTTAGATATTTATATGTAAGTACACGAGCCAAAGGTAAAGAAGTATTCTAAAAATAACAATAAAAGATAGAATAAATAAACAAGAATAAGGAAAAAAAAACAACAATATCACACGCTTTGTCCAAAGTCTGAATGGACATCCCTATAATAAATATTCACAAGTCATATATTTAATGACGTCCATCTAGCAGATGGACGTCCATCTGCTAGATGGACAGACGACCTCATAAAAGTGGCGGGCACCCGCTGGATGCAGGTCGCTGCCGATAGGTCTAAATGGCGGACAATGGGGGAGGCCTATGTCCAGCAGTGGACGTCTAAGGGCTGACAAAGAAGAAGAAGATATTTAATAAAAAAATATATATTTATTAACAAAATCTGGAGTGATCCACCAATCTGCACTGAGACCGCGTGGTGGATTATGGTTATTTACTAGGGGGTCAGTGCCGTGAGACGTTATAAGTTGATATCATCAAAATACTTGGCTTGGATGCTCAATAGTTATGGCTTTCTATCTCTTTCATCTAGATACTTGTGGAATGACTCTTCATAACTTATTTAACCATAAATATGACAGGTCTTATTAGTAAATTGAGGTATCATGTACTCAGGACGCTACAGCACGAGGCGCGCCCACACCAACTGTTTTTTTTACAGACCTGTGCTGCACAAAGGCTGGTGTGCAAGCGTCTCTAAGGCGTTTATTGGAGCTCCACAGAAATAAACTAAATAATTTTGATATATTTGGTACGTCAACAGCTGTCAGGGGTAGAGTGCACGCTGCAATCCAATAGCCGCCTGGCAGGGCTCGACTAGCCACGTTACCCCTCTCTCACAGAAGACTACCTTGAAATGTACTGCGTTTCCCACTTTATCTTATTTCCCCAATGTACGTACGTGTTTCGGTAGTGAGTGAGATATGTCCGAGCCTATTCCCAACCTATCCCTCCCCATTTTCCCAACCTTTTCTCCAAATTCATTCCTATATCTCTAAAGGTAGGCAGCGCATCCAAGGGTATCATTTTGGACTAATGTTGGCATGTATATCGGATGTCTATGGGCGACAGTATCCACTTACCATGAGGTGGACTGTATGCTCGTCTGCCGCCCTCGTCCATAAGAAAAAAAAGTACAAAAAAATTGGTAACAGATTTGTCAAAAAAAAGATAGAATATAAGTATAATTATACAGTTAAAATTTATTTAAAATTTGTTGAAATTAGCACATTTGAAATCATGATGTTTCCAATGTACCATACTAACTGAATTAATAGTTTATTGTTTTTATAAGTTATATGTGAAAAACGGTGTGGATTGTACACATATTCATACTCATTAATGTGTAACATTTTATGTACAATTGTTTGTTTTTCCCAATTATAGTATTTAATAATAAAACGAATAATATTTAATAATTACAATAACTTTCTTGAACTTTATATTTCCATCAAAAAAGAAATGGAGATGCTGATTTTGTTATTCTTTTGTTTTTTTTTTGTCTTTGTACAACACAATTTGACAACATTCCGTATTTTATCGCTTCACAGAGTACACATAAAAGTGTTTTAATTATTCTGTGAGAAGAAAATGCTGAATTTTAAAAGGTCATATGGGCAAAAGATTTTAGTTTTATAAGTTGTTAGCAAACGTAGGTTATTTTTTATTTAATCCTATATAATATAATGTCCTACAAAAATAGTGTGAAATATTTTAATATGATAATCGGTACACTAAAACAATTACAATAATTAAGAAATAGCATACATTCCACGATTTTTTTATTACGTTTAAATAAATAAATTGGTGATTAATTTACTTGTATGTGTATAACAATATCCACATTAGCTCGCTTAGGTTTTTGACCTTTGAACACGCCCGCTTCTGTTAGAATGTGCGCGTAAAGTATAAACTATGTAACATGTTATGCACTTACGAGCAAATAAATTCCCATTAATTTATTTTTAATGTAATAAAAAATCATGAAATACATGTTAATTTTTAGTTGGATTTAATAGTTTCAGTGTATTGATTGGAATATTAATATATTTCACACTATTTTTGTAGGATCTTAAACATATCGACACCTTGCTATTCAATTGGCGTAAAAGCCATTTTGGAGAAAATGAATTATTTATACAGTTTTTATCAGTTTTTTACGCTTATCGATCTGTATATTTAAAATGTCGATACTTTTACAAAGCATTTTTTTTTTTGTGAGCCTGGGCAAGATGGGGCCTTACTTATCTTATTTACTTATCTTTCGTATAAGTAAAATTAGATGTTAGATAATAATCTAAAAACTAAGTAAGTTGTACCAAATAATATGACTCGAAACTTGTCCACCTCTATAAGCTGTTAACTAATGATTTACCTATAAATATAAAGTTATTTATTTTAATATTTCGTGTTAAAACACTTTTTAATTTGTATATAAAGTGTGGTTTTAACGTCAATTGGCTGAGTGAATTCGGAATGCTACTGGTGTATACATCACAGATTTATAATGAAAACAAGAAAAAAATTGACTTACGTCTAAATTAAAGCTATTTCGAGGGACGTAAACGCCAAAAAATTATAATTTTTGGGGCCTAAAACATCCATTTTTTATAATACATAATGGAATTTGGTATTTAGATTGTTAAAACTCACAAAAAAAAAGCTATTTCCATGTACACAATTTTTTAATAGCTATCAAAACAAAAAGTTATATAAAAATAGTTTTTTTTTTGTTTCTTGCTTTTCCTAAAAAGTAGTCTTTTGGCTTTCACGTCAATTGAATTACAGGGTATCGATATAATAAATAAATATATTCTTTTATTTTTCCCAGAAATAAAATAAAAACTGGAGTATGTGTATTCGTCAATCCGTGTTCCCGAGTGGTGAATTATGGCCCGAAACCACCTAGTAGTTCACTAGGGGAGGCCTGTGCCCTGCGCAGTGGGACATTGAAGGCTGATACAAGTACAATCGTGCAGATTCGCAAATTTTAAGCTAAAGTATTTACTTCTAGATTATCTTTCGTACTTGTTTAGAACGATAACACGCACGTAATAATACTAGAAATATCTATCTATTGCGGCTAGAGGTCGCCATTTCCATCGGCACGTAGGACGTGCCTATATTACGAGAAACAATGTGAAACGCGCGCGGCATTCTTCATCTTAAGCGAATTCCTTACGCCCCACAATCCAATTTATTGTGGGCGCCACGCCAGGTTGGGGCGTAAAAGGTACTCGGCACCAATTCAATTCTACTATTCAATTAATAATTGCTCCTCGCTTCCCGATGCTGTGCCGTTGACAGAATGATAATTCCAATTTTCTCGAGATATTTCTCGAGTTTTTTTTTTAATTAAATATCGATAACTGACATCCGTTGAATATTCATAACGGATTTGAATATAAATAATGTTCGGCAAATATTCGGTTAGGATTGACAATGTTTTAAATATAACATCTTTATTACAAAATTCCTTTCGTATTGTTTCAAATACAAATTTTCGTAAGTTTATTGTGGATGTCGGGGATTAATTTATATATGACATTATTTGAGATAAAAAACTTTATTGTCGGGTCACGTCTTTTAAATATTGACACTAGTGAAATATTAAAAAGATAACATAATTTATCTTAAAATTCTGATAATCCTGTTGCGTGCATATGCGTATCTAATTATAATTGTATAATGACATTTTATGTAAATTTTAATTTCAAAATGTAAATTTTAATAGATGAACTCCATTACATATTTAAAGTTCGTTCAAAAGGTTTCTATATTTTGAACCCATGTCCCTAAAGCAAGCTTTCCAAAAAACTTTCAGACCAGTAAAATTCAAGTAAATACATAAAGTGGTTTGAAGGAAGTAATTTCAGAGTCAATTCCGTACAAAATAATTTCCTTACCATACCAACAGCTCATGTCTCTCCATTACGGGATACAGGCCTCTTTCAAGTCTCGCCACCACACACGATCTTTTGTTCATCTCATCCAGCCACCACCGACGAAGGTGTTCAAGCCGTCGGTCCACAGAGCGCGTCCCACATTGCGCTTCACGGTACTTGGCCTCTATTTGAGAAAAAGTCTACCTCATCGGTTATCGGTCTTGCCGCAAATATCACCTGTCCAATACCACTTTAGCACGCTAATTCTACGAGCTAGGTCGGTGACCTTAACTCTTTGGCGAATAACTCTGAGCATAGCTCTCTCCATAGCTCGCTGAGCGACTATGGAGAGCGACAAATAACTTGCACATATTAAAATGTTAAACTAACTATAGAACAGTTCAAACGTAATCCTGAACACGATTCGTGCATGTACGGTTTCCTACCCTTAATTAAATTGTTTACTAGTTGTGGGAGTTGTGATTTGTGCTACGAGCAAACTAGGTGTTTAACAAACATTTCTCATTCAATTACACTGTTCAGTTGAAACGTAGTTTTTTTTTATGGAAAGGAGGTGGCAAACGCACAGTAATCGCAGAGTTATAGCGTCTAAAGTCTCCGTTTATTGAAAGTAGTGTGACGCCACAGTAATGGCTGCACGGATACTCGTTCGGCCAAAAAGAAAAAAGAAAAATTAAAAAATAACCAGAACACTTTGCAAACGAAAAACAAAAAATGCGATTTGCGAATCTGCCACAAATACAGGTTATATTTTTGTTTAGCTCGGTGACAGGTGACAGTGAAGTCTATTGTTATCTGTGGTGACATTACTTTTTTTATATTGTACATTATGACAAAAGTAGAAATCCATACAGCCATAAATGTAACGTCATCGCTTATATTTTACATTTTTCGCTATAAGTTTCTGGTCCTTTGTTCAAAAATAATGAAACTAGTACGAGATGTTGTCCATGTCTAATTCTTACGAAAAATTATTTAATAATGTATCATTAAAAAAATGACACCATCCCCATTAAGCGATGCAATCAGTAATTATAAGCAATTCGTTTCGCAGTTATTAATTTTACGGGCTTGTTTACAGACAAACAAACAGCGCAAACATGGTCGTTACGGGACGTTTTATGAGATTGCTTCGTGTCATAACATCTTGCTTTTATTGTATCGACCCATTCGAATATCTTTGCCTGAGTCGTGACACAGTACGAAATACCGATACTTTTTTTTCTATTCTTACGAGTATATGGCAAAAACGAAATTGACACATGGTCAGTGTTAAAATTTCTTCGTAATGAACAATTTCAAAATCCTGTACCGTCGAAGTAAGTTGGGAGTCGCTCAGTAAAGTAATAGTTGGTTTACTGAGGACAGAAGAGTTGGACCTCTTGGAAGCACACGAAAAACGCACTCTTAGGCACTTTGAAGTTTAATAAACTATCACTATTAAACCACAAAACCGAAAGTACGCATTTTTTTATAATAATCGAACAAAAACTCAACCTTCACCTTTCAATTTCCTGCCAAAAAGCCAACGTGATAGTTATTGTGAAGGGCAACCCTTACTACCTTCAGGTTACTATCTTTACTACCTTCAAGTACCTTATTACTTGAGGGTAATACCTCAATTGCATTTCTGATACGATATTTTATTGTGTTTTATGAGGAAAATATTTGACGACAAATGGACCGAAATAGTAAAAACACGATGGTTGAAATTTGTATGTCAAAGCAGCTCCAAACTGTCACACATTTTTCTTTTTATTTAGTCATTTTTCAACCTAAATCCGTCAACGCCGATTGCCGACGATTTTTTTTTAAATACTAACTAATACTTGATTTATTGAAAAACATTAAATACGAGGGGGTGTATGTGAAAGCCATATCATTTCGTAGTTCGAATAGCAGCTCAAAATTTCCCGCCAAAAAATATTAAGCAACAAGCTTGCAGGGGTCGTAAACCTTGGCAACATAATAGCGACGTAAATTATTATGTTTATAATAATTATGCGATAGGCGATGGTACACATTACGCCTCCCCGAGGGACGGCTTGCAAGTCTTCAATAGGGTGAGAGTAGAGTGACGAGCGTAGCGGGAAGCGAATGTTCCGTTTGTATCGAATATATTTTGAATGTGTTTTGCTATATGGGATTTTGTTGTAAGTGATATAACAAAATTTGGGAAATTTGGACGGCTCATTTCTTAAATTGTTAAAATGAAATTTGCTATAAAAATAGTTTGGCTTTATGGCTAGATCGTATGTGGAGTAAAAAGTTTAGTAGTTTGAAAATTACAAAAACGTATTTTTTTAAATAAACCCCAAAACTCATCATCTGTACATCGATATTTTATTTTATAGGCCCCATTAACTCTGGTTGAAAATTTTGAGCTGTTATTCGAATTAAGAAATAATATGGCTTTCACGCACACCCTTTCGTAGGGTCGTCTTATATCTATAATAACAATAAATATATAGTTATAACTTTTGTCTATATATTTTTTTCCAAAATGTACGGGAAAAAGAGCCAAAGGCCAATGAATCGAAGGGAATCCGTTGAAAGGATGTGTGACAGGACTAAATATTGGATGGCCATTGGTTTTCGATAAAGGAATTTTAAAACATAAGTAAAAATATCGTTTCAGGAGAAAAGAAAACAACGTGAAATTGAACAGAATTTATATTCGTTTATACGAAGAGTAAAATTTTTAAAATTGAGTATTTCAGTTTCGTTACATTATAGAGCTAAACAAGATTTAAAAAAAAATAATAAAACTGCCCTCTATATATCCAACTGGGTGGCGTCTCGAATGAGATGCTCGACTCTCATCCGTGAAGTCAGAAGTTCAAATTCATAACCTCACAAATGAGTTGAGAATAGATATTCCGGGGTTATCACTGAACTTTATTTATATATCACACCTCAACATCTCAATACCCTACCGCCCGCCAAATAATCCGCTGCGGCTACAATAACAGAACCTCACCCCGCACGAATGTAATCACATGGTCGCTCGTTTCTCTTCTCTTATCATTGTTATGTTACTGCCTGTAACCAGACCTTCGGATATGTTATGTCCGATATCTGTAACGATATATAGAAGGGATATATCAGGATGTATATTGAGGTTTAGCCATCGGGAAATCGGCTTTAGCCGGCCGTTGTATTTTTGGCTTGGCTTTAGTGAGATTATGCAGCAAATAGGAATAGGAACTTTGATTCTTATTTGCGAATTAATATTGGGTGCAGTACAGATTTAGATATGTACCTATGTATGTATTTATATATTATTAAGTAATTTATTATTATAAGTATTCACTATATTATATTTATTATCGATATAGTCGGTAGGTTTATATTGAACATGATTCATTCTGTGGATTTCCGTCCTTTTTCACTACCTATATCTCTTTTATTTTTCTCTATCCTAAGCTTGCCTGGAAGAGATCGTCTTAGCGATAAGGTCTCCTATTGTATTCTGTCATTTATTATTTGTGCACATGTAATAACTATTTATATGCAATAAAGAGTATTATGGCATATGACGATATAACGAAATTATATCATTATATAATTTGAAATTATGAAAAATATAATTGGAAATAATAAAATAAGGAGTAGAAATACTGCAAGTGGCAACAAGTGATGACATTCTTTTAATACATATTTAATAATTATTTATTTCAGTTATTCAAAAATAGTTTGTATTGTTGATCATCATTTGCTGCCGTTTTAGTATTTTTTTGCTGCTCGCTTAAATACAAGTTTAATATTGTATAATTACTATTAGTCCAATTATAATATATTTATAGCCACCGATATAATGTGTGCGTCATTATTAATATATCGTTATCTCTTTGTATTATTATACTCGTAATTTATATCGACCACGTAATGTAAACATTAAGGTTGATGGGTATGTTTTCAAATTTATTATATATTTTTATCTACTACCTACCAAGTGATTTTGGTCCAATCAGGCCACTAATACGAAATAAGACAATGAAATAGAACAAGTTATGGCCTGCCCATTGGCACTTCAGCTCGCTAATTCTATGATCGACGTCAATAATTTTAGTACTCTGTCGAATTTCTTTGTTTCGGTTTCACTTCGAGTATAGGCCTTGAATATAGTTATGGTTGTGTGGTGTCGGCCAGCTTTAAAATCTCTTCAAATGGATGTCGTAAACGGCGACTAATTGATAACAAAGCCGCTATCAAAAACCCCGGAGGACTACACCACATCTAAAAGAGGGAGGAGTGGGGGGGGGGGGGGGCTCGCCGGGCCATCGTAGCGCTTTAAGATCATGCACAAGACAAGTGGAAAGGGCTGGTGACAAAGTCGTAACAGGTCACATATAAGTCATGTATGTCACACGAAGGAAACCAGAGTGTACCTACTCAACTTCTTGTTTGTATTTAATACGATTAGGTACGTCATTAAACAAGGTCGTGCTCGGTAAACTTACGAGTAGGTATACTCACAATACAAGGAGTATTTTTTACGCAAATGTAAGAATGGTTGTACAGTGTATAGCTTGTAAATTGGTTATGTTATAGCGTGTTTAGAGAATAGGGTTGACAATATTTTGAGGAAAATTAGTTTTTATTATTATTTTTTAAATATAAGATGCAATCTATACTTATAATAAAATCTTAATAGAACCCTGTCTGCACATGAATATTTTTTTGAAAAAAATTGTAAATTGTCTGTAAATTTTAATGAAACTGAGTATATAGTTATATCACATATACCAGTTTAATACTTAGGGTACTTTTTGTCCAGATCGATTACAGAGTTCCCATGGAAATTACAAGTTCAACGAAGTCGCAGGAACCCATAAGTACCTACTCGATAAGTGCATTTGTTTTTGTGCGTTTGGAGTTGACTGGCTTCAGAAAAGCACCATCCCATCTCTTCCCATGAGTGCCGTAAAACAAAGCCGCACTGCAGATATAGCCCTCCCTAATAATAAACTGAGTGGTTACGGGCCATAATCCACCACTGCGGATTGGTGGATACGCACAGTCCACATTTTTTTTATTTCTCGAGTATACGGGTTTTCTCACGATGTTTCTCTCTTTACCGCAAGCTAGTAACATTTTTTTTAAAAAGTCCATGTTTAAATAGTAACTCAGCGGTATGGGCCGAGGATTTGAACTCACAATCATACGAATGTGAGTTGATTATAGATACCCCTAGGCTTGATCCGCTATAGCAATATATGTTACAATATTTTGTGACAACCCTATTAGAGTATCGTGCACGGTCGGCCTATTATTAGAGCGGTCGATATGAGACGAGCGCCGGTGGTTAAACTAACACAATTTGCCGGCAATTATAGGATTAGAATGAGCAGGTTTCAACCCTTTTGTGTCATTGGCTATTTGTAAGCTGATACTTGGGATGCAGTTCAACAAACATATAGATTATAGTATAATGTAAATATATAATTATAAATTAATAATTATACGTTATATTTCTTCTGTAGAAAAGAGGCGTTACTGTCGCCATGCTACATTCGCAATACATGACGACATCAGCACGCGCCCGGATAAGCTGCCTACCTTTGGAGGTCTACGACTGGATTTGGAAAAGGATTGGGAAAATGGAAAGGATGGGATGGGATGAGAACGAGCTCTGGAATATCTCACTCACTGTCAAAACACATACATATATTGAGGGTAACACTTACAGTAGTGTAGTGAGTGTGGGGTAACGTGGTCAGCGTTGTGCGCGCAGCGGCTGTGGGATTGCAGCGTGTACACTCGCCTGTCACAATCTGTCGCAGCACCGACAACCATTGGAGTAGACGAGTCCTCGAATGGAGACCACGTTCCGGAAAACATCCAATGGAAGAAGCCTATCCGGCAATGAAGAGATATGGGCTAATGGTATAGTTATAATATATTTAAGTACTGAATTAAAGCCTTATAGTATTTTCAATGATTTTCAAAGGCTTCTAACGTAGAACTCTACAAATAACGGCGATTTTCAGCAAATTTCACGGTCATTAGGTAAAAAGATTAAAACAAAGAACTCGACAATCGGAGGTAGTAGCACAGACAAAGAAGCCTCAAGTCAATAACTTAGCAAAGTGCCCTCATTATGATAATTGCGGCTTAACTGACTCAACATAGATTCAAGTTGCGTCAGATGATTGTTAATAAGTTACAAGTTTTGTTATGCTACGAAGTTCGTAGCGCCTACTACGAGTTTCGTAGAAGGTCTACGAGTTTTTAGCGAGGATTTTGTTTGTTGATTTGTAGGTATCTGTATATGGATTTAAAAAAGAGAAAATTTGTAGAATATAGATACATAGTTTATTTTTATTTGCAGAGCATAGGTGATACGTGTAAGAAAATCACAAAATCTGTTCCCGCGGGCGTCATTAAAGGCGATTAAGGGATAAGAAAGTCGCTACCACAAAAGCTGAAGAACTATAGTACAGCACCACTAAACGAATAGACTCGCCAATCCGTTTGGTCAGCATGGTTTTAAGAGACACGCAGGAGGAATCCCGTGTCCAGCAATGGAAGATAAAGGGCTGGTATTAGCGAATTTAATTACCTAAAACATAATCCAAAAGTTGTAGGATCTTGTAAGCAAATGCTTTTATACAAGCGTTTACCAAATAATACACCAATTAAATTCTCAAAGAGCCCAAAAACTTTTATTGGAAATAGCGAAAACCGAAGAATTCGGAAAGAACTCGAACATTCTTCGGTTAATTAAAAAAACAAAGGTCTAAAGTTGGGAGTAATACGAACGAGTGGAATGTTAAAGGCGACGGAAATTTAACCTAATTGGCATTTTTTGAGTGATAAAATTAAGCTTCTTATGTTTATTTCATCTTTCAAGTGCTGTATATTAACAATTTAACTATACTGTATATTTACAGTACTTGAAAGATAAAACAAACATAAGAAGCATTTGAGTATTTACTTTTTTAAATTTTACGGTTTAAGGTATACTTAATTATATTATATAATTACAAGATTATTATATAACCGTAGCGGTAGCGGCTTCCTGTGGGTAAAAAGGGATTAAGAGATGAAAAAGCTGTGACCTCAAGCCCTCGAGGAGCTAAAATATCTCTAAGAGAGTAGACTCGTAAACTCATGTGGCCAGCGTGGTGTGTTAAGGCTATATATCGCTCGTGCACAAGACAATGTCCATGACGAGGTCCGGGTCCAGCAATGGGCGATAACTGGCTATGATGTATTCTTATTCAACAACTAGCTGTTATGTTAGTTTATAAACATCGTCTTTATTCGACGTGATTCTTTGAATTGATATAACTTTTTTATTTATGAACTGATTAAAATAAAACAAACACTAAATTTCAAGTGAAGCTTATCACAATACATTAGTGAAAACCGCACCCAAATCGGTTAAGCCGTTTCTAAGATTAGCGCGCACAAACGCACAGATAAACAGACAAAAATTCTAACAATCATTGTTTTGGGTTCTATTGCGTTGATAAAGCCCCCAATAATAGTTTTTCTCATATATTTTCCATGTACAGACAGCGATCAGTTATATTTTTATTATATGTATAGATATATCATGCGTGTATAAAGAAGATATAATAAAATTAACCTGTACCTTTCTAAGGAGCTATTGTAAACGTAATATATTAAACATATACGCCATTTATTCAACCATTTTTTAAAAATGAAAATAGTTATTGGACAGTAATATAAGCAATGAAATTATAAGGTCAAAATTAGCCTATGGAGTCACTACTATTTGGTATTATCTATTGTTTACTATCTATTTGGTATAAATAGATTGATTTATACCAATCGATTATTTATATAATTCATATTGATTATTTATATTTGCATTGATTTATATCAGGACTGAGTGTCCCAATATTCTAAATAGAATTCGTATAGAGGTTCCCACGCTATTGGCTCAGAAAACATACATATGTTCTCTTCTACATACAGCCCCCCCTTCCACCTAAACCAAATCTCGCATAGGTGCCACTCGACCCTTAATCGAATTTGTAAAACTTACCAATAATATATCAAAGTTTGGTGTAATCTATTTAACAAATAAAATTATAGTAAATGTCCAAAGCAAATATTTAAATGATTGGTCCGGGACGCTGGGGTTTTTTATTAATTATATAATAACTTATTTATTAAGAATTATACTATAATTTCTTATAGAAAAACTTTGTGTTCAAGCAATAATAATGTTGTGTTCTCCTGTCATTTTTTTTACGTACGAAGGCGGCAGACGAGCTCACAGTCCACCTGATGGTAAGTGGATACTGTCGCCCATAGACATCCGCGATACATGCCAACATTAGTCCAAAATGACAAACGTTGGCACGGCCCCGGATACGCTGCCTACCTTTGGAGATATAGGAATGGATTTGGAGAAAAGGTTGGGAAAATGGGGAGGGATAGGATGGGAATGGGCTCTGGCACATCTCACTCACTACCGAAACACGTATGTACATTGGGGAAATAAGATAAAGTGGGAAATGCAGTACATTTCAAGGTAGTCTTCTGTGAGAGAGGAGTATGGGAACATTATAAATTAGATTTAAGTATATTATCAAATAGAAGCTTGATCCCATGCTGGAGAGCTTTTTGAAAATAAATAATTGTAGTAGGATTGGTGGTACGGAGGCTAGTATGACAGTTATACTTTCATTGTGGATAATAATTATTGAGTATTCAATAAAACCGCGTAAATTAATTAATCACGAGTTTAATGAAATAGACATAACACTTGTAATCAACCACCGAGTCAAGAGAGCGAGACATCCCGAGGGAGCGAGACCGAGAGAGATCTAGGGATAATACAATAATAATAATTTTAAATTATAATAAATTGGTTGAATTACAATGAAATAGTGACGTATGTGTAATGTGTATTACACTCATGTTTACTTAGAATTATAACACATATTTATTACACACTTCTCACAATTCTATGTATATCCTATTCATATTGTCCTTCTAATCCTTCAGTTTCAAGACAGTTAATTAATCTAGCCGCGTCCCTTGTGTAAACATTATGTATACGTGTACATACATATATGTATGTCCGTATATATGGACCGCTATTCACTTCACTCCTTTTTTAATTTACTCCAACAGGGATATAGTTGAGCAAGGCGGAATTAAAGTTGCTATATGCGACATCAGCTATTGTTTATCACATAGTATGTAAATGGAGCATATAGTAACACAAGGGGTTGAAAGTAAAATCATAATCTACTAATTGAATAAATCACTAAGCTAAAAAGCTTTTTCATTTAAATTTAGAATATTCTGAGTTTTTGTTTCTCAGTTCTCAGTCCAAAATCGACATTTTTTATAAGAAGGTGGTAGACGGACAGACAGTCTACCCGGTGCAGTGGTAAGTGAAACATCTCATTTTAACATCCGAATGAATGATATATAAACTTAATAACAACTCACTATACTTATACAAACATTAGGATCAATAATAAGAATATGAATTACAAGTAGTTGCCAAAACGCTGCAACTCAGCATATGCTACAACAAAAGTCGCAGCGTTGATTTACAGTTGCGATCGCATCGATGACCCACGGACAGCTCGCGCACGCGCGGCCGCGGTACGTCCCCCCCCTGTCCCCTCAGCACACACGTCACTTTTAATTAAATAAACTCTAAAATCAAAATTATTAAAACCTATATAAGACGTATGGTACTATCGGGAATAATTTGGTAAAGAATATTATGTATACTTATGTATGTAGCAGCCATCTAGCCCCGTTCGTCTAGGAAGAACATTTTCCGTTTTCCTAACAGGGAAAATAGAATCCAGTTGGCGAACAGGAGGAACAGGAGGCGGGATGTCATTCCAGCATTTAGCGGCAGCGAATTTATGTTACGTTTTCGCAAAATAAATGATTACGTTTGGGCTTGATCAAAATTAAAAAAAACAACAACGTATTTGCCATTCTAGACACGATAAAAATAAAGAATACTACTTTATTGAGAAAATAAATATCAAATAAAGTATTTTAAGCTCATTTTAATAATGCTAAGAATGAAATTACAAATTGAAATAAAGTACTGTATTTTTATACGTCTTGCGTGTACAATATTATAATGTTTTCAAGATGCTGATGGGAGTGCCAGGGTATTGCAGTGCTTCTACAATGTTTAAAACCTTAATTGAAAGCTTTACGGCCTTATTCGCAAAACGGCGACCTACAGTGGCAACAGTATCCTGAGAACTATAAGTGGTACAACAGTCCTATCCAGAAACAACTGATAGGACTGTTAATTAAATATAATTAATTATTTAATGTGTTTATTTAATTTTAAGGAATTTAATTTAATTTGACTTATTATAATATTGATTATATAATATAATATTGCACGGTTTACTATATTTTACTAACATACAGTTGAAGTATTTACTAACAATTACTATAGATCATTGTCTGAAATAAATTAATTAAATATTATGATTATTATTTACCTTACGATCGTCGTACAGACAATATGTAAAACTGTTTAGACAAAACCAGGCGAAGATGCAGGAAATTACTGGTTTCACACGATAATTATGTCACATCCAGCAATTCTATGTATATGTATGGCACATACGCTCCTTTTTACTTAATTAAAAGTTTTAGCGGGCGCAGCTGCGGCGGCACGTCTAGTTATTTTCTCTCCTTTGTTGTTCAGAATTGCCCTTTTATTAGGGATCTTCGTTGTGGGTTTCTCACTTTGCTGCTGACCAGCTGAGGTTCAGTGGATGGAACGGGATGGACGCAATTTAACATCAAACACATAGGTTATTTATTAGCTTTCGCTTCCAAAAAATATTGGTCATGTATGTGACAATTTATTAATTATAGATAATTGTGCTACTGTCGGTGCTGTGGATTATCTGCAGCATTTAATAATCAAATTTAATGTACTGTTACATATATGTAAGTGTAGTGTAATAACATATATCAATCACTAGACTAAAAATCTATTAAAAATTAATAGATTTTATATGTAATTAAAAATTAACATGTATTTCATGTTTTATTATTACATTATAAATAATTGGTGATTAATTTATGTGCATAACACAGTCCACACTAGCTCGCTTAAGTCTTTGACCTTTGAACGCGTCCGCTTATATTTACGAAGTTCATAATTAAATGGAAAGAATATTATAGGAGAAGGCATGTCTTGTAGAATAATGCTGACCTTTCAATATAAAGCGAGGGTAATTTAAAAATAATATTTTCTTATAAAGTACCTACACAAAATATCGACATCCTGTTCAAAAAAAATCTCTATAAAACGCCACACCTGGAAACGAGCAAGTTGTTCAATCTCCTGAAAAAACATTGCTTTAAAATATCGCTTCCTCTCATCGTCGATAAACAAAGTGAAGTTACAAAGTAAACGAAGGAGCGACGATACGACGACGGAACGTCAACGGGATGTTGACACTGATGTTATTAGGGAATTTTTTAACTGCATAACAAACAACTTAATACGCACCAAAAATTAACATCTATAAAATGATTTAGTGGTATCGGCCGTGTAGTGTCAGCTGGCTATAGAATACCACCACTTTTCCAATCTTTTCCCGTGGGTGCCGTGACAAGCGCTGAAGAACTACATCACCTCTAAAAGGGTAAACTCGCCAAGCGGCTTGGTTAGCGCGGCGTTTCAAGGCCATATTCCCCTCAAGCACGAGGTAATGTGCATGCGGAAGCCCGTGTCCGTGTAAAAGGGCCTACGATTATCCGTATACAAATGCAAAATATTTTTTTTAAAAAGTTTCAACAATGCGACATCGAATACTTTATGAAAACGATTTCCAAAGCATCTATTTGAGAGCCTATTATGTATGTACATTTGTTCGTACGTAGCTAACGAACCGCGAGGCACGCGATACAACTATGTAAATTATTGTACAACAACTCCGTGTGTGGTACAACTGACTGCGGTGGTGAGGAATTTATTGAATGAGATTTTACACATATGTATAATAAATTCTCATTCGTGTATTTTTGTCTTTTTCACGGACCTTTATGGCAAAATAGTGGGTAATTATATAGCAGTTGCATCGGCACATTTTAGTCTTTCTTTAGTATATAATAAATAAAATAACTAATGATACTAGAAATTAAAATATCTAGAAAATTTTCTGATTGGATGGCAAAGTTAGAAAAGAGGAGAACTACGGTTTTGATGACGTCACTAACATATCAATTGCATCCACGCGTGTGCTACAGAAGTAGGGATACCTCCCTGTCAGGACTAAGTTTTAAAAGCTTCATAGGTTAGTTCACATAAGGACAGATTCTCATAAAGATCTGTCCATTGCTACTTCAACACGCTATAATTCATATAATCAGCATGTTGAGTGATAAAAAATGTGAATAGAAGCTATGGAGCTAAATTCATCGGTAGTGGTTGGATCAGAAGAGCTGAAGATCGTGTGTAATTAGGGAGAGGCCTATATCCAACAATGGAGAGGTTCAGGCCTATGTTTATGGTATACAGTTCATAAGCTTTTCACATGCACCGTAGGAATTTAAAAGCGTCAACCGCGATTCGTGACCTAAATATTGATTTTTGTCGCAGCCGGCACAATAAAGCGTTGTGAATTGTGAACTGTATTGAATTCTGATCCCGGAGCGTTATGATTGAGTGGTAGTTTGCTTCGAGCAATTAATTTTAATAAAAAAAATGTCGTTGGCAGTCGCCAATGGGAGAGGTATATTTCGCTAATTTACGATTTCAGTAAAATACAAATCGCTTCCTCGGTTATAAAGGCGTAAGTTGTATTAAGTCGACATTTAGATTGTATCATTGTACTGTCTGTGTATTAGATTGTAACATAAAATTCAACTAATACTACCTATTATTAGGAGTATGATATTTAATAAAAGCATACAAGTTTCAGATATACGTGTGTACAACAATTAACCTGAAGAAATATTATTTTGCAAGGAAAACTTTATATAAATGGACAATAGAACTTACATTTTATAATTTAAAAGAGTTTTTTCAACAATTACATGTTTTTTTTTATAAAAGGTAATGACAATAGATTATGTATATATTAAATAAATAAAATTTTCTAATTAAAATAAGATAATAAATGAGATTGTTGTGTACATAGCACTCGCCTACACTATTTATAAGTATGTGTCTAGATATGTACGAGTATTAGGTTCCTAGCTGTTATTATTGAAGGTAGTTGCAACTACCTTTAATGAATTGAGAAATAATGGATGGTCGACTTTTACACAGCTCCAAGTTCCAAACAAAACGAAACTTTATTACCAGTACAAAGATTATTGTAAAATTTAATTTGTTCTTATGACATTAATACTATGTAAATATTGTACGCCTGATGTGGGTAACAATTGTATATCTAATTTTTGGCGTTCACAATAAATATATATTGATTTTCATAATTTTATCGCTAAGTTAAAAAAAATATATAGTCAACAACTCCTTTTAGTCGTTTTGTATATATTTTTTTAAATAATTTTTGACGTCCGTAAAATGTAATAAGCACTAAAAATACACTAATCACAGAAAGTAATTAAGATTTTATTATTTTAATAATACGAGTACATACAAATTAGAGTGCGAAAAATAATTAAAAGTTATCCGACATTTGAGAGTTTACTCAACCTTGCTGCGCCGAAGAGTTATTTATCATTTTCAGGTTATTGCTTTATTTCACAGCCATCATGCGATATATGGTTGTGTTCACAGTGAACTCTATATAACTAGATTTATTGTAGAGAGTTGGGGAATGGAAATTGACAGTGTATTTCTATACTGTGTCCGATCATCTCTTTCTTACTCATGATATATCTACATAACCACAAGCCCCGCTGAAGAACACCCCCCCCCTACAAAAGAGTGGATTCGCCAACCCGCTTGAGCAGCGTGCCATACATTCGTCATGCTCAAGACAATGGCTGGTTACTTAAGATTACCTATTTATTAATTGGCTACGAAATATATAAATACAATTAATAACATAAATTCCATGTCGTGAATTATTTAAGTAACACGGCAGGTCGTTTTAAGCGCGGTGTAGCGCGGTGTTAGTGTGCACGAATATGCAATGAAATGCAAATGCATTTCAGTACAGTCAGAAACAGAATATGTGGTATTTTCTGAGAAAAATTACTTTGTTGGTTCCAGTTTTTCAAATCTTGAGGTATAGATAGATAGATGAAACTTTATATTGCACACCAAAACAATAATATACACAAGTTGCACAAAAAAGGGTGTTATCGCTAATAGCCATCTCTGCCAGACATCTTTTGGGTAGAGAGGAAATAAATATTTTGAACACAGTTAGATGGTGTACAGTATACATAATTACATAATATATACAGTCATAGTTCATAATACATATAGAAATAGTCATCAAAACAGTAGAAATAAAAAAATTGACATATGTATTTTGGTCACAAAATGCGCAAAACTCGCACAAAATGTGCGAGGGACACGGTCGCCGAACACCTGACAGAAGACGGACATTTTAACTCAGAAATCTTAATGACTACGAAGTCTTAAACCGGGCAGCAGTCTCTCGTGTGAGGATAGCCATGCTGATATCGCCAACCTCCGTTAGGAGATGGCATCATAAGAAGAAGAACAAGAAGGAAATCGTTATGCAACTTATTCAAGCTCTGCATTACATTTTCGCTTCTTATATGGTTTCTATATATAATCAACCGTCTTCATCATTAGTCGATTGCAATTATTACATACAATTTGAAATAAATTATGATTTCAGGAAATCCTGCTGCTGACTGTACACAACTTCAGCCAGAGCCATGTAAGCGACCTGACACTAAATTGTGTTATTTTATGTAATTACCCGACTATGTGCGCGATTCCAATTTGGAAAGGTTATTTTCATATATACTCGTAGGGTAGTAGGTTCATGAAAATACTACAATAGTTGTAGTGTGAGAGACCCCGTTGTCAAGTTTTTATTTTTCAACGAAAGAAGATGGCTGTTGGGTATGCAGTACACCTGGTCCACCACACCATGATAGATGCCAACATAAGTCCACAATGACAAATGTTGGCACGCCCACCGATGCGTTACCTACCGGTGGAGATTTAGTAATGGATTTGGAGGATAAATTAAGAAAATGTGGAAGGAATGGTATGGAAATGGGTTGTGACATATATCAATCACTACAGAAACATGTACGTATATTGGGAATAGGATAAAATGGGAAATGTATCACACTTTACTGTAGTCTTCTCTGTGATCATATCCATAATTTGATTCATCGAGAGTGCAAGTTTACCCTGCATTTAAACGCAAATTTTTCAATATTGCCTTGATTTGGTTTTGTTTTCGGCAAATTGGGATTATAGCGGACTATATGTGTAATATATATATATATATATATATATATATATATGTAATAACGGTGATAGTCTCGACTTGATGTTTTGAGTTCATCAAATCCATGGCGCGTACCACTAAGATTATAGTTGAGTACGGATTTTTAAAGTTATCACTAGCTTGACGGTGAATTAAAAAAATACCTATGAGGCATGTGTAATATCTACTAATCAGCACTGGGCCAGCTTGCTGAATTACGTCTTGAGACTCCTCAGTGACTAATAGGGGAGACCAGTGCCCTGCAGTGGGAAGTTGTATGCTGACATCGCCGAGTCATATGACACTTCTATATCCCAATAAGTATGTAACTATAATGTATTGTATACCACAGATAAAAACACAACATAATACAAAAACATTAAACAGCACAGAAAAGCGGTCCTATCTCTAATAGCAATCTCTTCTAGACAACCTTTGCGTTAGATAAAATCTACTGACATAAATTATTTATAGAAATTCATTAAAAGCTGTTCAATTGCATTTCATTACTATCTAGCTCTAAACAAGCTGCAAGTAGTTTTGCATATAATTATATGGAAAGCCAATCAAATTGATTTGAGTTTTAACGGTTCATAAAGTTAGCACATAAACTGCAGTCTCCTCATTTTAATTAATTAAATCTTGATTAAGGAATAGTCTTGCCTCTATTTATTTAAAATAATCTACGTAAATTCGACGTGTGCTCTCTCAAATATTCGTTGTCTTGCTGTAACTGATACGCGGAGTGTCATTCAGAGCTTCCAAGTTGGAAGTATCATTGAGGTAGGTCCAGCCAAAACTTAGATATTAATATGACCCACGTAAAAATTACATATGATTATCTTTTACATAACTTTTAGCTATTGTTTTTTTTTTATTGTTGATGCTGTGTGGAGGTTTCTGTTGTATATTATGTTTCTTTTTAATTCCACGATTAATTCTTGTTGTAGGTGTTAAGTGATAGCTATCCACCAATATGGGGAGTAGTGTTTTGAATGTGGACCAAATTATACAGTTATTGACCCAAGATGAGAAAATGGACCCTACCGATACTGACTGTGAAACTGAAGTCTACGTGAGTGATGTTAATCTGCAAAGTGACACCGATGATATCTATACAGATGAAGAATGGACAGGGATTTACATAGAACCATACCAAGAATCTCGTCGGATAATAACATTGCGTCGGGGAAACTGTCAGAGGTAAAAATAATACCCTGAGATAAAGTTATTTGTTTCCCTGTTTTCTGTAAAATTATATTTAACCGTATTTTTAGGTAAGCAACCGTTGAGCTTGTAGAATTTGATGAAACTGAGGTTCATCTGAGGTAGTTTTGATATTTGTTTAGATGGGTAAAAGTTTAGTAGCGCTTCCTTTGAAGAGATACGTGAAAATATCACTCAATTGCAACCCAAATTACCTGATGCTCCATCAGAAATGAATCAAGGTTATTCTGCAGCAAAACAAGATGGTATTGTGCGTATTGACTCACTAAAAATTGACAGAGAACGATATGTCACGAATAAAATTTCTTATGTAATATATGTTCCAAATGCATTTGTCTTTGTTTCCCAAAAATTTTTTGTTTTTTTTTACAAGAAATATAAGTAGGTACTAAACTAAATATCAAATACTATACTTATACTAAACTTAAGATTTAAGATAATAAATGGACTTACTTGTTAATAAGTCAGAAATTATAGTCGTAAGGAGAAAACTGTATTTTTTAATAATTTTATAGTTTGTTAAATGATGTAAAAACAAAATACAAATTTGGTTAACAATTTATCTGTTTTATTTATAAATATATGAATCCAAATTATGTCATTATTATTATTAATGACTGATTAGGCCAGTTGGTAACGCCTCTGCTTGCTATGAAAAAGCTCCCAGGTTCGATTCCCGGTTGGACATTTATTTGTTTAAAGATAAATGTTTTTTCGGGTCCGGATTGTGTGTTCGTCTTTGTATATATCTCTGGGACCCATGATATTGGAAATTCTAGGAAAGTTCAGGTGTTTCGTAAAGGGCATGTGACCCCTTGTAAAGTATTAGGCTAATCGGTATAATATATACGTATATATATATATATATATATCTTCAACATAGTTCCAGTAAAATCTGCAAATCCGACACCCTGCGTCCAACTAAAAGCATACCGATGTACTGTTTGCACGACACTCGTTTTGAGTGTACAAACATCCTTCTCTAACACCCTATGACGGGCAGAGATAGATGCGTTGTAATGGACAGTACTTTCCTAAGAGGTTTTCTACGGCTTTTCTTTACGAAGTTGATTTTTTAAGAATGGGACTTGACTGTAGATTTTTTTTAATAAAAAGAAGTTGACAGATCACAGACTGGTGCTAAGTGGATACCGTCGCTGACAAAAATCCATAATACAAGTCAACATCAGTCAAAAATGACAAACGTTGGCATGAAAGCGAATGCGCCGTCTACTTTTGGAGGTTTAGGAGTTGATTCCAAAAAATAACACGACCCTCCGGCCAGGTGGATTGAGGAGTTGAAGAAGTTCGCTGGTAGCGGCTGGATGAGATGAGCAGACGAACGTGTGTAGTGGCGAGTGTTGGGAGAGGCCCATATTCAGCAGTACGCATAGGCTGGTACAGCACGCGATTTAACCTTAATATGAGGGGTCTAGTAAAGTGATCGGTGATCGAAGATTTTATACAAAGCTCTTTTCCGTCCTCTCTTGGCTGATCTCATGTCAATGACCGAAATTCTTCCTGCTCGTAGCGTGCGCTTTAATATGGTACACCACATTATAGACAGATTTAAATTTTTTCTATAAGGTGTTATTGTAAAAAGCTTCAGGTAAAAACCGTAAAGATTATAACCGAGCATTTTAATACAGGTTCTAACATTAAAATGTTCTCAGAATCCAACCTAAATGGCGAATTGCATATTGAAATTGTATTAGAAGCAACTCGAGTTGGTTGTTAATCCAATTCTGCTACAGTGGCTGGGTGCCAAGCCCGAGTGACTTCTACACAGTTGAATCGTGTTGCATTTTGCGGTTTGTCTTTGTGTTAACGAAAAAATGCATAAAACAAGTATATTTCCAAATTCAGGCGCTTATGGTTGTATTATAGATAGATATACCTTATTGTACACCACAACGTACAGAGAAACAAAAAGTAATTAGAAGTATAACCGGCGATCTTATCGCTTTACATTTAATACATTTAATATTTTTTGAAAAAGTCTTTACAAATTACTTGTAATAATACACAGTCCAAAGCAATATTTTATCGAATTATTGTCCGTTTAACGCGCATCCAGCAAAAATCATTGGACAGACTTTAATTAAGCTTGGCATAATTACGACAATAACTTATGTTAAATTTAGAGGTACTTTTTATACAGATCAATTAAGAAGATCAATTAAAAATGATACTGTAACGTCTAGGCGCACGAAGTCGCGGGGGTACTGCTAATTTTTACATAAAAGTAATATATAAGTACGTAATTTTTCTCCAAGTCTCCGAAGCGACTGAATTAAAGTTATTCGCTAATATAACTGTAATAACCTTCCTGAATATTAACAGTTTTTAAAGCCTGCAACATTTTTCAGGATTGAAATGTAGGTCAGTGTTATTAAAACCTCGTGCTATATAAATATTCATATTCACGTTTAAAGCTCGTGTGAATGTGAGTTCAAATCCTCTGCCTGTACCTACTTAAGTACAGATTTTTAAAAATTGTCACTAGGTTGACGGTGAGAGAACACATCGCGAGGAAACCGGCATGTTCAACAAATTTTTTTTTTATTTTCAAGTTTTATTTTTTTTCATTATTATTTTAATTTTCAATACTCTAGTGCGGATCCATCGATTCGCACTTGGCTCGCCACGTGGTGGATTACGGCTCGGAACCCCCCGTGATTTACAAAGGGGAGGCCTGTGCTTTGCAGTAGAACGTTATAAACAAGTACAAGTTGAAAAGTTATTTTTATAAACGGACAAGAATGCTACGAGGCGTAGAGGGTGCTACGAGAGTGCTAGGAGCTACGAGAATAACACTAACGTTCTCTCTTTGCTTTCTTTGTGTAGTTACGTTTATTTTAATAATTGTGTTTATTAAATATATTATGAAATTAAAACAAATCCACTTCCAAATTTGAATTTTAACTTTTGATTACTTTTCCAAACGTATTTTTATTTTATCATAGTTTTTTATTAATTTGGACGATTTTTTTGTATTTTTGCAATCACTATAATTGTATAAAAATTACAATTTCTTAAACATAAATTCAGATCATAAATCGGCGGCTCTCCTCGTTGCATATCACGACGCTTGAAGACGAAAGTTTTCAATCGGTGTGTCCTGCCAGTTATGACGTATATGGTGCCGAAACTCTGGCTCTGACGCTTGGCCCGATCCATGAGTTCAATAAACTCGGAGTTTCTTTGTGAGATAATACGAAACGAAAAGATTCGTCAAAGAATTAAAGTGAGCGACATGGCTCATAGACTCAGCATGCTAAGATGCCGCAGTGCTGATAACCGATGGTAGACGAGTCCTCGTATGGAGATCACGTACCGGGAAACGCTATGTGAGACGCGCACCGATTAGATGGACCGATGACTTGAAGAAGTTCGCTGGTGGTGGCTCCTAGAGAAGAATCAAGGCTCGTGTGATAGTGAACCTCGGGAGGGGCTATCACCAGCAGTGGAGAGATGGTATGGTATAGGTATCAATATTCGAGAATATTTCTGCATATTAAATCAAAATGCTAATTTTGAAAAATCCCCTAACGTAAAAAACGCTGAGCTACGCTTAATGATCTCTATGCAGGTTTTATATATAATTTTCATTGAGAGTTTAACCTATCAGCTCCATGGATGGGGATGGCGCGGAATGCAACCCACTTGGCAGGCTGCCAGCGCGATAGCCTTGAGGGAACTCGGTCAAACCACAGTGGGGTCAAAAAGTAGTTGATCTCAGCAGTATTTTAAATTATCTAAGCACGAACAGGATAAGGGTTGTGCCGTTAGTAACGGTTTCACAATTACTATCCTATCCCCTACTATCCTGGATTAAAAAATCCTTATTCCATTATACTCTTGACCCCCCATCCCTCAAACAGGATTAGGAGGTGTCGTGGGATGACAAAAACTTCTCGTTTCGTTATTTATTTATTTAAGGAAAAATAGCGGAAACAGAGTTTTGATAGACAAATAGAATAACTTATATATATATGGATGGAGGGAGAGGGTGCACGCTGAAATCCAACAGCCGCTGGGCGCACTTGACTGGCTTCGTTACCCCTCTCTCACAGGAGACTATCTTTCCCACTCCATTCCCACAGACAATGTACTGCATTTCCCATTTTATCAGATTCCGCAATGTACGTACGTGTTTCGGTAGTGAGTGAGATATGTCAGAGCCCATGCCCGTCCTATCCCATCTATTATATCATCAACAAAGGTAGGTAGCGTATCCGGAGGCGTTTGTCGTTTTGGAATAATGTTTGGTATGTATCGTCCATGGGCGACAGTATCCAGTTCCTACCAGGTGGATTGTATGCTCGTTTGCCACCTTCTTACTATAAAAAAATATATAAAGAGAGATGTTCTAACTGTCTGACTGACTCATCAACGTCGGCCGAAACCGCTGAAACTAGAAACATGAAATTTGGACTGTAGCTTCCATTTATGACGTAAACACTCACTAAGAAAGGTGTTTCGATATTCAACCCCCAAATGTAGAAAATTGGGTGTCAAAGTTTGTATGGAAAATATATTTTTTGCTCCTATTAACTTGAAAACATGAAAGGATATAATACATACATATTCTACAATACAAATAACTCAACGCGTGTTGTACAGTTTTTTTTTAAATTCTGTCAAGGGGTACAAGGCAGGGTGTCATATTTTGTATGGAATCATAGTTAAAAGCAATTAAGCTGATGGGCAACAGCTACTAGTTACATAATAAAGATGAAGATAAAACTATTTCCTAAGATGTTTTCCATTAAGACAGAAGAAAAAATATGGTTAAAGTGATAGACTAAAGTTATACAAAAGGAAAAGTTGTGAGATGGGAGATGAATATCAAAATAAGAATAATCTGTGAAACCAGAAGATACATGAAGTATGATACATTTCAAGTGAGAATTCTGAGATATTCTCACTTGAAACCCGGTTTTCTACGGTTAAATATGTTGACTGAATGGAGACTAGAACTGTAGGAATGGCAGATCCGTCAAAGTGCCGCGCCTTTATCGGCATTAAACGTGGAAAATGGCTTCTATACTTCGTATTCGTAATATCTCCAACCTTTATTCGAAATCCGTTTCTAAATCTTCAAAAGCAGGCAGCGCATCTAAACCAGTGACGGGACGAATTGTTGTTAGTTCGGTAAAAAACTATGTGTGATCGCGTACGTAGTTTAGGACGAAAAAGTTGGACGTTAGGTATTGACTATGAAATAATTAAACAAGAGTGTTTTTCTCTTTGGACAATTCCTATTTCCATTGTTAACCGAAGAACCATTTTTATATTTATTATAATTTAACATACCATACCATCAATCTATGTCTCTCTACTGCTGGATATATGCCTCTCTCAAAGCTAGCCACTACACACGGTCTTCGGCTCATCTAACCACCACCGACTTTTTTTTCAACAGCTCAACCTAGCCGGAGGGCGTCCCACACTGCGCGTCCCGGTACGTGGCGACCATTCGAGGACTCGTCTACCACCATATGTCTCTATTTACACAAAATACCCAAATTATCAAAAAATCCAACCAAAGATTACGATACCAATTGTAATGTGACAACCCTATGTGTAATGCGCAATTTAGACGACATAGTAAAGAATCCATACTGTTTCTCATATATATTGTGGTCAAACGTAGTGTCGACAGCCATGCTTTCAAATTTAGGCAACTCAAAATTTCTTTGTCCTTTTAATTAGTTTTGCTGTATTTTTTTTGTATTGTTCAAAAATCTGCAGTGCTTCAAAGAAGCGAGTGAGACTTTCTGCAGCGATACAATCGCTTCGTTAAAAACGTGGGGTCGAGGTTAAAGTACGATCTACTTGGCTCAATGTACGATTTGTTAAATGCCGAAGTGTCCTGAATTTGATTTCCGACTCGAATATAAGTGATTTTTGTAAACTAATTTTAAATAAAGAATTCCTAGTAATTTCGTTATATTCTTTTATATAGTTGTCACTAAATGAATGAATGAATCATTAAATGAATCAGTTTTTTTATTGTAATAGATACGTCATTTAGTTCATTTAAACTAACACTAAAGAAACGTACGGGAACTGTTAATATTATTGATTTCATTAATTGAATTTCTTTTATAATTTCAAACGAAATACACTGAACATAGTAAAGAAAAAATATTAGTAGTAAGAAATAAGCGCAAACATCTTAGACTGTAAATTTAAAAATTCACTAATATCGCAAGAAATATTACATCACAAAGCATCTAAGTTACTCTAAGTCGCAAGAAATATTAAATTACAAAACGTTTAAAAGTTACTCTGAAAAATATAACGTATAGGGAAATTCAAATAAAGGCAGAACTTGGATGTTATAGAAAGTTAATTGATAAAAACATAAGAATGAAATTACAAGATTACTCACCAATAAAATTCATGATGCCCTCTTTTCTGTCACACTAATACGAAAACCCTAGAACCTAACAACTATCCATAACAAGGTCCGAATATAAAAAATATTAACTTTCTTTAATTTTGAGCACCAACAATTTCCTACATTAGAAATACATGATACGTATCGTTTGCTAACTATTAGAAGAAAGAAGAAATGAGAGTAAGTATGTACGTGGTGTTACTATAACATTGTGGTAACGCGGATTGCGACCGTCTGCCGCGAGCAGCAGAGAGCCAGTGCTGACTCTATTTCGTCACTCCCGCATTTAAGCGCGCGCACACAACGATAAGTAAAACACAGATATACGCACACACCCGTTTCTTAAGAGGGTGCAAGGAAAATGGTCGTCCATTGTCAGTCCGTAATGGGGAAGGAAAAGTTGGTTCCCGTCAAATTGTGCTCTTAATAATGATCGTAATTATCATTATCGAGGGCTCCGTTCTGATTTTTACGAGGAATTTCTCTTCAAATTTCTCTTCAAAAACCCCCCGGAGAATTTGTTAATACCCAGAAATTCTTCAAGCTTTTTCAATTTATTACGATGTTCTGAAGACTTAGTGAAAATAAAGTAAATAAAGTAAAAAAAAACTTAACAATACGGCCAGTGTGTTAATAAAAGAGTGGCAAATTCAATCGCCAATACAAAGCGAGATAATAAAAAGTAAGTAAGAGAAATCGAACAGATATATCACTCCCCCTTAACGGTCGCACACACGTGTAGTGCGCATGTGTGTGTCGCTGTACAAAGGGGCCGCTTGAAGGGGCGTGGCATCATGCATGTGTGCGTGTGGTAAATCTTTTATAGGCCGATGCATTAAGTAATTTAGTATTATAGCATGCATTTGACAGAATCGTTTATATTACGTTTTGTTCGACAAACTATTATTGTTTTAGGAGTTTTCCATTCAATTACAATCTGTAAGGAATAATAAGTCCAATAAGTAAATTGGCATATTTTGGTTATGTCATGTAATAGATATTATGTAGTCATGTGCCCTGTGGTCGTCCGCCATCTCTTCCCGCGAATGTCGTGTCGCGGCGACTAAGGGATAACAAAGCCGCTACCACAGGCGTTGAAGAACTACACTGTCTGTAAAAGAGCGGACTCGCTAACCACGCGCTTGGCCAGGACGTCTTTTAATGCCATACATCCTTCATGCACAAAACTATGTACATGAGGATGTCCGTCTCCAGCAATGGACAATATAGGAGTTGGATATGGTTACGGTAATACACCAATAACACGGAACATAATACACAAATAAAGCCGCGGATAACAGCCGGTCTAATATAAAATTGCGATATTTGATATTTTCCTATTCATATGTGGCAATGGTGTAATTAGCACGTTCTGTCAATGTCAAGTTTTCGTCGTAACTAAAGTAAAAAGTCACGTCAAAGCAAGTTTGTAAATTGATAGTAACCCTACTATCAATTCAACTAATTGATTTAACTAATTTAATCAATTTACACTAAATTGATAGTAGGGTTACTGAAAACAGAGACGGACTCCTTCCAAGTACACGAAAAATATAGTATCATGCGTTTATTTGATTATCACAAACACTATGCACAAACACTAGGCACTTTGAAGTTTAATAAACAATCACTATTAAATCACAAAACCCACTATAAATAAATATTTTTTACATAAAAACTCAACCTTGCCAAAAAGTCCCTAAAATCACGATGTCATATTTTTCAGTGCTACAACTATCTCCAAAGTTCGTAGACCCCCTACGAGACCTCGTAACTGATTTCGTAGAGCCTCTACGGCAAACCAAGTCGCCGCATATAAACGACATTCACGTTATGATTTGTTTCGGCAACATACTTGTTTGTTTAGGACCCTGAACTTCAGCATTTGTCGTATCCCGCCATCTGTTTGATGCGACGTAACTCCGCTACTGTATACATGTTGTTAAAGAAATGGCCCGACTATTTATCATGTTGAGTGATAAGAATATTTTTACTATCTTATAGAAACAATAAAATATCAGTTTATTACGTTATCTTATTTTGGGGAATAGTTAATCATATTTAGAGTGATAATAAATAGCCTAGGGAAGATTTCAACTGACATTCGTGAGGTTGGGAGTTCAAACCCGGCTCGCACCATTAAGCGAGATCAATTTATCGTATTTAATTAAGTATTATATAAGTATATGTAGGTTTGTATGTTTCGTGACGTCACATGCTGTTCAGTACATAATTTGTCAATATTCAACTTTGAAACGCAATTTTGAGCCCTAAGTAAGACAACGCAACGCATCACACAGCGCTGCCCAGCTAGGACAAAACCTTTAAAGTTATATAAGGACACGTCTCTTCTATCATATTATTAAGTCTTGCATTCCATATTATTCTATTCAATGTGCGGATAGTACTTGTCCTACTTACATAACGCAGTGCGTACATTTTCTCATATAATATTCAAATTAAGCGCAGTGCTTAACACAATATGAGACGGTTCTTATACTGAACGCGTCCTCAGAATGCTGATGGGGTTTTAATGTTCCTAGACAACGTATGTCTGTCTGTGTTTTGGAATTCACCTAGAGATCTACCATCAGCTTCTGTCCGAAGGTTCGCCACCACACACGATCTTATGCTCCAAGTAAGATGAGAACATCCACTTCTTCCATTCATCGATCAACGTGGTCGGAGTGTCTCACACCGAGCTTCTCGGTACGCATTTCTCCATTCAAACACTTGTTTACCTAATCGGTTATCAATCCTGCGGCAAATATGACCAGCCCATTACTACTGCAGCGTGCTGATTCCCTGAGCTATGTCGATGTCATTCGTGCTGCCCGGCAGGATGAATGTTTGAGGAGATTATGATGAACACAGTCCTTATTTCTTTTTATGTGCGAGGAAATAAATCAAATTCAAAACTGCATTATTATATCCATCATACTTTTATGATTACTTATTTATAATATATGTAATGTTACAAATCAAATCAATTATTTTGCCAAAACATAGTTAATCAAAATATGGCTTTACAATAAATACATTTGTTGCGTTATGTGTTGCCTTAATAAGCGTGCAAAACAGTTCGTAGTCATAGTAAGTTTATTATATATACATTAATTAATATATTAATTATATTAATATCAATCCATACATTTAATTTATTTTATTACTTTTAATACACGTAACGTTTCACTATTAATTACAAATTCCATGTAACATTTCCATTTATATAAACATTACATTGTTAAAATAGTTATTTAAAAGCGAGAGTGACACTTTTGTCTTAAAGATATTGAATATATTGAATGGGCCACATCATACCTCATTCATGCACAACATAATGCGCATGAGGGATATGTGGCCTTAAAGCGGCACGCTGGCCAAGCAAGGCCACTCTCTTACCCAGCGCCTCAGGGCTTGCGGTAGCGGCTTTGGTTTCCCCCTTAAGCTCTGGTTTCCTAGGATAGCGGTGCCGTCATATAGCGGCCGTAATACAGCGGTGAATGCCGTCACTAGAACGTTGTCTATGTAAACAAAATGGCGCGGTTTCCTAGAGAGCGGTAATTAACACCGTAACGTCAAAGAGCGGTGCCGCCATTTGTATGACGGCCGTCTTGTCGGTGTAGGATGGTCGCGAACGTTTCTCTTGATAGCGGTGAAGCCATTTTTTAAAATATTGTATTGTTTTGACCGGACGAAGTAGCTTTGAATAAATCATCTTCCTCCATACGACTATTTTCCTGTTCTGATGATAGCTCATCCTCCAAGTAAATTATTAATGCTAAATCAAGGTCGTCCATTTTCTCTCCTGGATACGTTTTTAGCCACCTTTTTTTTTAAAAAAGGTGGCCGTAACGGTGATGGAACTTTCCACATGTCGTCACCGTAAAGACGGTCGTCTTTTTGCGTCCGTTTATTGCGTCCGTCAAGTGACGGCACCGTTATCCTAGAAAACCAGAGCTTTAGTCGTCTTTTACAACACCCGCGGAAAGAAATGGGGTGGATCTATTCTAATGTCAGCCGACAAGATACTGCTAATTTAACATACTTTCATCGAAATGTGCCTAAATCAACGGAACGAATTCCAATCACAACGCAAAGGAGTTACGATTGAAAGGGGCACTATTAAATATTTTTATAAAGACTTCAACTCCACATAGTTACAAGCCGCTCAATAAAAACGCAAGTGGGGCCAATATTCATAAGAAATATGCTTTTCATAAAACGCCACCGTACAGATGATTTCACTCAAACTGCGCACCCAATAAGTCGCACTAAAGGAACTACGCATTACCGTAAAAATAAAAGTACGAACCTTTTACGCGGGCGTACACTTCGCGCGCAAATTGTCCTTTCAACGCGGCTATATATGAACTATATATCTCTTTTTCACGCATCGGAAAAACGTATACTCTGTCTCCTTCCAGCATGAATTACGGACGCGTTATACGCAATAATGTAAGGGCTTAAGTGATTTGGACAAAGGAAAGGATTTCGCGAGGCGTGATTGTAATGTTAAAGATGTGACTAGTTTTGGGAGAAATACATTTTTGAACTTACATTGTTATGTTTAATTTTTGATAATGAACACCTAAAAACAATAATAACTGAAGGTACCTATTCTAAATTCTGAAGTTCTGAGACTTTACTAGAGACTGAATTTAGAATAAGTACCACGGTAGGATAGTACAATGGTCCATATCTTATTAAGAAGTAACTCGAAATTTTTCAATGTATGTGATATTTCAATTGGCTTGTATTTAAACACGCAGTATTTAAAGTTTTTAAATTTGTACTTAAAGTCATTCTCTACAAACAGAAAAAAAAAAAAAATCCAATTGACGGACTCCTGTTTCTTCATTGTTACCCACCTTTAAATCTATTTGCTGCCTATTCAGTATTATTGCTCGTTCATTTCTAATTTCAATTACATAGTATGGTAGCTATACTGTAGCTACATATATAGGTATATGGGTGTCTACACCCATAGTACTGGATATCCTAGTTTGGGGGCCAGCCACCTTTCTGTAAGTATTTTTGTTCAATAAATGTCTTTTATTTTATTTTTATTTTAATAAGCCGTAACTAGGCGGTGCGGGGTGACATAGTGAGGAATTCTTTCCATAAAAATACGTCAAGTTATAGGTATCTAACAAGATATTTTAGAGATATGTCCCAATTGAATTACAGATTGAATTCAACAAACCGTTCGCGTTTAATTTCATTAGTCGCGTCAAGGCGTCACCCGGCAATTCGGTTATGAATGGATTTTGTATGAAATAATATAACTTATATATAAATTAGAAATTAATAGAATCTGAATGGTGAATTACGTGAACAATATTAAATACATTTGTATTATTATAATGATATAATCATAAACGTGATGTGAGCATTGAATACGTTTTAAAGGAACTTACATTAGTTAAAGTATTATTATTATTTGTTACTAGCTGACCCGACAGACGTTGTCCTGTCCAAATTTCAATAAATATTTTTTTTCGCCTGAAAACTTCTCCAGGACGATAACGAACAAAACAAAAAAAGAATTACGCATATCCAGCGTTCGAATCGTGAGTTATGGTCTTGAGTTCATACAAATTTCTCATAGAAAAAAGCACTTTCAGTTTTTCCCGAATTTTCCAATTTTCCAGGCAACTTTTCCAATTTTTCTTTCACTAAAAACCTTATTCGATTACCAGACCCGATTTACAATATAAAATATAAATGAGCTATCTGTTCGTTCTGGATCTTATCCTGCAAAGGAACCCCGAGCATGGCGTGTTCATAGCTCGCATGAGCAACCGCCTTATGGTTTGTAATTTGAAGATTAGCCCATAGGCCTTCCTTAGGATAACCAATTGATTTTTCATTTTTTTATATAAAACCTTAGATCCTCTTCTAACGTAAAGGCTAACTTATCAATACTAAACTTAAGCTGGCGAAACTGCAAGCGTTCCCTAGCCATTGAACAAGAGTAAAAGTTTTGTCACTATCTCAAAAATTACACAAAAAGTTCATAAAATGTAAAATTATAAATTTCATACCGAGTGCTACGAAATCAGTATAAATGGTTTGCTACGAAGCGGAAAAAGGTCGGTTTTAACTTAATGAGATTAAAATGACATTCGGAATTTTAATTGTTTTTTCTTACTAACAATGCGAGAGAAGTTAAAGGTAAATTATGCTTTTGAAAAAATATTTCTTATAACGGTGTTCTAAACACAGATGTTGACTGTGAAGGATGCACTATCTCTTTTACATAGGATGTATTGTTGGAAATAGTTTGTTTTGTTGATCATGATTAAATACAAGCCTATAATACAAATACAAACTTATTGAAATCATTGGTTTTGTGCAAATATTCCTAATTAAAGGTAAATCATAATCGAATTGTATTAGCCAATAACGTCTGACTACAGGGCACAGTAGGTGCTGCCATACTGAATCACTGGAGGTTTCGGGCCGTAATTCACAATGCGGGCCCAGGGCGGATTGGCGGATCATATACTCTTCACGCTCACGATGTTCTTCATCACCGCCGAGTCAGTGGCAATTTAAAAAAATCCATACTCAAGTTAACACTCAGTGGTACGGGCCGAGGATTTGAACACGAATGTGAGTCGAGCATAGATACCCTTAGGCTATCGCCGCTCTAACAGCTCTAAAAGTCTGGACTCGTCAACTCGTTTGGTCAACGTTTGACTTTAAGGGTATACATCCCTCTTGCACGAGTCAATGTGCATGAGGAGGCCAGTATAACGGCAGTGGACACTGAAAGAGCTTTTTGCATTTCATCATGAAATATTTTATTTATGAACCTATATCAAAACATACTAAGTATTTTTTAGCAAATTTTACAAGAGAGCCCAAAAACTTTCAAATAGCCAACATAAATATATGTAGTTAACATAAAAATTTGATCGTTGTCACACACAATACAAAATATTAGATATACCAAGCTTAAAATATTATAGTTATCTCATATAGGTTTCCTTAGAGATTTATGAGCTTATTTTCGAGATATTCATAGTTTCATAGAAACTAAAGATTTTAATTAATAATACTCTTTCGAGTATTGTCCTTTACCGACCTCCTTGCTGCTAAATTCCAACCACTGGCCGCTAATGAAAAACCTAAAAACGAATTTACTTTAAACTCTTCGACTCGATTGCATTTTGATTTACTCCGCTGTCTAATTTGTTTTGCCTCGCGAGCGACACGGCAAAATATTCTGAGCTGATGGCCAACCTCCACTAGTTGGAGAGGCAGCACAAGATGAAGAAAGCCCTCTGTATCTGTATGTTTGTGATATCTCATAAAACGCTTGTAATTGCGCAAGTTAACGGAATTCTGCTCTATAGCAATATATTATAATATATATCTTATAAAGTGCTTTTTTTATCATTTTAATACTTTTACTGATGAATAAATCGCTGGAGTGAAGATTGGGTGTCATTTATTCCCTAAGAACCCCTCTCTGCCGTCTGCGCAAACGTCGCAGGCTGTATTTGTATTGTTGGAGCCTAGCTTTCTAAATAAAATTTAATCAAAAACGTTTTTTATAAATTCGTTTCTAACCGGGTATTGATATAGGGCGGCTATATTAATAAACTATTTTACATAGTCGTTATTTTAAAAAGATGGTGTAACTGCAAATTATTATAAGCTAAAGTAAATAAAGTTATGAAAACACCTAAGTTTTTAGAATTTTGTCTGTCTGTTAATTACCAGGGTGACAAAACAAACAAGCGAAAAATTCAATATTTTTTTCAGAACAACATTTAGAGAAAAATGTTGCGAAAAAGCTGGTGTAATTTAAAATCAGGTAGAAAAGGATTTCGCGTTGACTTGCAAGTGGGTTAAATAAAATGTTCGAGCCGGGCATCGAACGGGCACTCGAGCTGCGATAAACCGCCGTCACTTGCCGCTGATTTCATTTACAATTCATTTGATATACTTAGCGCGGGGCGTTTGATGGACCGCAGGGTTGCCACTAGGGATACCTGGATATATTTTTAAGATTGTTTATTTTTATAACACTGTTGTTCCTGTTGTTTATAATTTTTTTTTATATATAAACTGTTTATTTTAATAAAACGTAAAACTGAAGGTTTATGTTCTTAAATGTTGATTACAACCCCCTTACAACCCCAAATTTCTAAAGAACATTAAACATTATTTTTTTTATATATTATAATATGTTTTATAAAGAGCTTGTATTTAAACGGACAGCAAATCATGATTAACACAACAAATTATTTAAAAAAAATTGAAGTAAAAAAAAAATATATTTCTTAGCAAAATCTCACATTCTTATGTGAATACAATGTCGACGGAGTGCCGCTTCGAAGAACTGTCATCAGAGAACCCAATCCTAACCCATCTTGAAATTTGCTGCCATCGATTTGCTGCCAATTTCAGTATTTCTGCTGCTCTTTTAATTAATCCTCCAAAAGGTACAAAAAATGTTGTTTATCAAAACTAAATTATTGACAACCCTACAAACATTTAGGTGTAAAGTTACTTCGGAACGCAAGTGGTTTGGGGGGTAAATACGTTTTCTTATTCCAACACTTCCCCCCTTCGCTGACCCCACTCGAGGTGCGCGTGTGTGCGTATAAGTGTACACTAGCGAGATAAGTACAGGCCTGTTTGTATTTGTAATTAGGCGTTATTTTTGTGCTGAAAATAATTATGTAGGTCACTGTTTATTAATTTAGTACATAGGAATTTTAGTACTTAGTATATTTTTTTTGGTATTTATACTTAAGAATTTTGTAAGAAAAATTTGATAAAAACAAAAATCGATTTTATTAACAAAATAAATCGATAATGTTATTATGTAAATGAACCTTTTTTTTCTAAATACAGTAATATAGTTTTTGGCACTTTCATCTTCTCAGAGCATGCCAGTCCATCATACATTATAACATATACACATCAACATATGTACAGGATACATATAACATCATAATATACAACATAACAACATATAGGACCACAGAATAGGCCATACAAAACAAGAGATATAGTCTACAGCATGCGTAGACTAGCTACGTCGTAGACCCGCTACGGCGTAGCCCAGCTACAACAGAAAATATTTACATGAAAGAATCTGCTGAATTCAATCGTACGCCGTTCGTGGAATTAGCAAGTTGAAGTAACAATGGGCAGCACATATCTGTTGTAGGGCCGATAACCAATACATGGAGTAGAAGAGTCCTTGAAGGGAGACCACGTACCGGGAAGCACAGTATGGGACGCTCTTCGGTCACATGAACTGACCATTTGAAAAAAGAATGATGCGTCATTTTGGCTGGTATATCCAATTCACACCACATTAATACCAAATGAACATTAGCTTCAATTTTTATTATGGCAACAAGGCCCTAAAGTACCGGGGAAATGAGATATCTGCTTTACATGTATCACAATAAGGGAAGACGATACATAATAACCACCGGCGGAAGCGCAGTCCGCCGAGGTACAGGGCCTTAGGTGGTGCATCCTGTGGAGAGACATGGTTGCGTGCACTTTTATATCCAGGCTGTCTAATTTGGTTTGAGACCATCTGATCACGACAAAGGTGTACATGAGAGCGGGCATGACAGCGGTTATAAGGTCGAATCTTATTGGGGCCAGATTTTTACCATTGCATTTTCTCCCATCAACCTGGGAAACAATATTTAAGGTAACTGTGGGTTGTGGTAAATAAGTTGACATTCGTTACAATTCTATTGGTGGTCAGGCCAGGTTTCATACAAATTGTCCACCATTCTTTGCCGGTGGTGGCAGAATGACTGGCGAGCGTCGGGAGAGGCCTATATCCAACAGTAGAGAGACGTAGGTTGATAATAATGATATAATAAAGTCGCTTAATAAACGTAATGATAGGATTTTAATAACCAAATCAGCCTTTTTTTCGTCCAATGCTGGATATGGGCCTCATCACGCAAATTGTCTTGTGTATGGATATATATGGATTTAAAACGCCACGTTTTGGTCTATCGGGTTAAAAAATCCACTCTTTCAGAGGTGGCGTAATTTATCAGCGCTTGTGGTATAGTGAAATGAGATCGAATGGACAATAAAGGAGACATGAGCTTTGCGTTTGTGTGAGTGCACACCGATAGTGTACAGTGCGAGCCATTTCGACAATCGGATTGGACAATTCGGCACACACCTACACAGATGCAAAGCTCATGTCTCGTTGATTTGGCTGTAGCAGCTTTATACCCTAGTTTATACCCTACTACCTTATAGTCGGCTTTTACGACACCTACGGTAGGAGATGGGATGGAGCTATTCTATAGCCGGCTGACATACGAAACTACAATGACTTTATATACTTTTAAGGTTTTCGCGTTTGTCACACATACTTTAGTGGCAGATTATTTTTGGCGGCATTGTAAAAATCTTCACCAATTAAACTTCGGACATTTGACTTATTGTTTGTCTATTATTTGCTCGTCTTTTGTCTATCGATGCAGGCATCCCGAAGACGACGAATTGATTAAACATACGCTTAAAAACCTGTTCAAGAGATAATTTTATTGCGGCAGAATTCATTCGTAGCAGGCATATTTCTCCACGCGAAGATGTTTCTATTGTTTCCCCATTTTTCTCACAACAACACTAAGAAGCCTCGAAGAGGTTTCCCATCTTATTACTGTGCATTGAATGCGTATGTCAATCGGCAGCCGGCACTCTTCCCCGAGTGGGCAGCCACTCCGGGGTCAGTTTACTGAACGGTGTAAGTCATAACTGAGTAGCGGACGAGAAAAACTTTCTGGACCCAGACGAATATTTCAAGAAGTTCTATCTCAACTTCAGGGGGTTTAATAATTCTAAATAATCTGTTATCTCGACATAAATCTATTTATGACCTTCCCCTAAGCATAACAAATTATGCGTAAAATACTTTTATATTCTGTGAACCATTACTGTAGTGTTCGAATAATATCTTTCTCTTTTATAAAGTTGTTTATAGAATATTCTGCATGTTTTCCAAATATAATAAAATAAGATATTATTGTTGTAGTAATTCATAATTATAAAATTAAGAGGTAATTAATTTTCATATTGGTGTTAATCGTGAAAGTAGGCTGTTTCAATTAGATTCTAGATGGTTCAAGTAAATCTTTATTGGTTTGGTTATTGGTTCCGGGGCTTTGACGGCAGAGAATTGGGACTAAGAACCATCCTATGTATTAATAAGTTACATGAACTACACCATGATTACGTGTACCAAAGGTAGCGTAAAGTTATTTTTTTGAACAAATATTAGGTAACAAATTAATAAACAACTTATTAATTAACAATAATATCAGTGAGGATTCTGCAATATTATGTGACAACTCTATCCTTTATTTTTCACTAATTATGACTTCAAAACTTCTAAAGATAAGAGCGCATTTGCGGCCGACGCTCGTCATTTTTGACTAATGTTGATATGAATCACAGAGACGACAGAGAGAAAGCGAAGAGACAGCTTGTCTTTCATTTTATTCTATATAAAAAAAAAATCAACGTTAGGTTAAATCGCAAGAAATAAGAACGTATTGTATAAAGGAATGTCTTTCTGTTTCAAAAATTTGTTTATCATTAAGCTTAATCCCAAGAAATAACGTTGTAGTGTATAAAGGAATGTGATATACCACTGATATAACGTACGCAACATATTTTACGTGGAAATTGCACAAACAAAATACTAACATTACAATCAACTGATGTTAGAAACATGTATTAATTATCTTTATCTAACCGCTTACCGCTCGCTACTTGTAACACTCACCACTGTTTTCCACCAAGGCGGAGGTTGTTTGCAAGTTAATTTATTGACAGCGACCGCTGGAAGCGTTCGCTGGTTTATTTATTAAGCGTATTTAGACGACGGTCTCAAGGCAGTGGAGTTAAATTACGTACCTATAAGTCTTGAAATAAGTATAAGTCTTGAAATGCTGGGATTTCTGGTTGGTTTTAACCATCAAATCTTTATTCTGTATATTGTCGTAACTAACGTTATAATTAACGTCATAAACTGTTGATCGATAGATCGAAATTTCGAGAATTCTACTAGGCCAAACGTATTGCTGTTAATAATGCTGTGTAAGTTACTCATTATTTATTTACTTGCTAAAACATGGTAATAATAAGAGGGCAATCTTTACTAGTTAAACATGTTTATCATTAAAAATGATATGCACAATTTAAATGTAAGATTATAATTTATTGCACAAAGTGATAAAGGGCGGATTTTAACGCTCAGAAGCAACATCTCTCACTCAAACTTACTATGTAGATATTATAAGGCCATTATTATCAAAATCGCTTCAGTAGCTTTGAAAATTACAGTTAGATGTCATCACGATTAACTATCTATAAGGTGATATAGTATCATAGAAAAGTATATGATGGGACATCCTCTGGTCAGATGAATCAACGCCTTGAAAAACTCAGCCGGTGGACTTGATTAAAAGAGCGGACGACGGTGTGTGGTGGCGAGTCCTGAGGCAGACCTATATCCAGTAGTGGAGAGATATAGCTTGATGGTATAGTATGGTATACCTATTTTGGCACACCACATTATACTATATCATACAATTCTCCCACAGACCGCCACCTTACACGGTCTTCAGCTGTTCTCGTCCAGCTACTACCGGCGATTTTCTTTGTCGTCATTTCACGTTGCCGGCGGTGTTCCACTCCACGTTTTCTAGCACGTAGCCTTCATTCGGGGAAAGAATTACCAATTAACTCTTAATTAACAATTAACAAATCACCAGTCGGCTAGTATAACATACATTGCTACCGTGATAACAAAGTAATTTAATTTCCCACTCGCTTCAAGATATCCAAGAAAAAGCTGTCATGTTCATAGTGGAATCTCATCGCTTTGTCTGCCCGCAGCCTCAAAAGCCGACTTACATGTATAATCGTGTAGTATATGGTATGTGTAAATGTGTATGACATGATACTTTGCCTTGCTCACGACCCGTAAGATGTGACAAGTGAAGATATGGGTGGTTGGTTGAATCTTGGTGTGAGCAATGAAGTTCTTTCTATTAGGTATAAGTAATTAGCTGTAACCGGCGGTTTCGGCTGCTTCGAAGTCGATTCCTGGTATTTTAGTGTGTTCAGATAGGTACACTTTGATCATGTGGGTGTAATTGAAAAGGTTTGTAAATGGATAGCAAAACTGTAGGTTAGGCGCTGGAAGAATAAATAAAAGACAGAGCTAGTACGTACTGTATGGCGGCCATGCCGGAAGAGAGTTTATTCCATGTTACCAACATACAAATTTAATGTTGTGTTGCCAACAGTAATAGTATACTTAGGAGTATTGTCGTTTATTGAACTTCTTGCTACTAAATACCTAATAATCCTTACTGGTGGCGGTTTTTAGCAGAAGACATAGGCTTGGATATACTCGTAGATCCAGCAGCGAAGAGACACTGGCTGATGGTATGGTATGCAATATCAAATGGGTATTTGCAACGTGTATATACGCGTGCCAGCCTGTTACTAATACCAATTTGAACTCTTGTTTACGGAGACTCATGTCGGTGTTGTAACAAGGGTATCTGAGAATGTTTTGATAGTAATATCCGACATATATCCGGCTATATCCGTAACAATAAATTATCCGACGGTTAAATATCCGTTGTACCGCCTATTTCCTTTCGGGTTCGAAGCGGAGGTTCGATTTTATCAAAGCAATTGTAAACGCAACCCTTGAGGAGGCGTAGGCTTTCGTTGTCTAATTCGCGACGTATTATTTTGCATATTATCTTATAGTCGTCTCGGGGTTCATCCGTATGTTAACCGTATGATGTCTAAAGTAGATATCGCCATGACGCATAAAGTGGTACATTGAGTGAACAACTAAAATGGCATTTTAAGGTCGTTTGCGGTTTATGAACATTAAAATACTTAGCTTTTTTTATGGACGAAGGCGGCAGACGAGCTCACAGTCCACCTGATGGTATGTGGATACTGTCGCCCATAGACATCCGCGATACATGCCAACATCAGTCCAGAATAACAAACTTTACGTTTGGAGACGTGGGAGAGGATTTGGAGAAACGATTGGGAAAATGGGGAGGGATAGGATAGGTTGAGTTTGGGAATCTCACTCACTACCGAAATACATACGTACATTGGAGAATAGTATTAAGTGGGAAATGCAGTAAATTTCAAGGTAGTCTTATATGAGAGAGGGGTAAGGAGGACAGTCGAGTGCACCTAAGGGCAGTTTTCTTGAACATGCCACCAGCCATCGTCCATATTTTAAAAAATGCATAAGATAATGTACATGAGGAGGCCCACGTCCAGCCGTGGAAGATAAAAGGATAGTTACGGTTAATTGAACTCAAAATAAATAATACTACAAATAGCTTTGCTGGCATCGTTCTTATAGATGACATTCTTATGCTCAAGAAAGAATTATGTCATGGAAACTGTCTTTTTCATAAAAATAATTTAAGGAAAATAAGCCGATTATATTTCTATTTTTAGTACGGTATGCTATAAATATGCAAGACCTATTTATACAAAATGTGATGTCGCTATTTATAAAAAATTGTACAACAAATGTGGTAACATTTGTTATAAAAGAACTAAGAATAAAAATAATTCCTGAAGATGTAATTAGGATTTGTATATTTTTGCCCTTCGTACATTTATTGACACACCTAATATACCCGTAGGTGTTACATGTATCCATGGACGACGGTAACCATTTACAATCTTCTTAACCACCCGACCGTCTACCGACTCTTCTAAACAATGACACCTTTATAATTGTCTCACTAAAAACATTACGAAAGATAAGTTACGTCACTTGTTACACAAAAGCTCATCACTAAAAGGTGTTCTGTCTGCTATAAATCTGTTGGGCGGCGCCGGGCGGCCGATTGACAGCGAAGGATGCCCGCACATCGATCACGGACAGGTTTTTCGACAAAAAAATCGAAGGAACATGTAAATGTTCGAATGTTCCGATTGAAATGGTAACGAAGGCTGTATTGGGAATAGAGTGTTTACTATTCTCTTTGCAATGGTGTGAAAATGTATGAGATTTATTATTTTTATTTTTGCAAAATGCAATTAATTAAATGTAATTAATAAATTTCCGAGAAAATCCAAATGCGTCGGTTCTTCTCGTCGCCTATACCACAGTTACTCAGCGAACTATGGAGAGAGCTATCTTTGCGAAACGTAGACCACACAGAAAACAGACTAGCCACACATTCGCCACAGAACTAAAGTCACAGACACAGCTCGTAGAATCGGCATGTTGAAATGGTTATGGGCCGTACATATTTGCTGCAGGAGCGATGAGGATGGGTAGACGAGTCTTCAAATGGAGGCCACGTACAGGAGAAGTGATTTTCGGTTTGGTGGACCGACGACTTGAAGAAGTTCGTCGGTTGTGGCTGTATCAGAGGAGTCTAAGTTCGTTTGTGGTGCCGAGTTTTGGAAGAGGTTTATAACCAGCAGTGGAGGGACGTACGCACTTGGTGTATCTTTGTAATTTATACTAGGTTTTTCTTAACCCACTCCCTCTGTGTTATATATTTTTTCCTCGTATTCTTTCTGTTCACTTTCACGTCAATGCCTTTAAAGGTAAAGGTATGCTGTGAAAGATATAAAGCATCTTTTTATGCGCACGGCAAGACAAGGTAAACGGTCGTGAATTGCAAAAATTAAGCGAAGCCGAAAATTGTCGCTAAACAAAATGAAAATCAAATAATGTATTGACACAACCCAACGACCCATGCGTAGTTATAAAGACAACACACGTGTCATCGTGGAGATAATGGCGCGTGGCTTTTCATCTCATTATTCTTGTTCCCAATGTTCAACGTATAATCACCGTTATGTCAAAGGACAGAAGGATGAAAGTAGTTTGAGTGCTGTATGACTCGGCGCCATGCATGTGCCCATGTCAATTCAGCTTAAAGGAGTAATAATTAGACCATAGACAATAATAAGATATATAACAAACAAGATATACAACAACATATATAACAAGAGAGAATAACAAAGTAATCGAATACAGTCCACCCGGTGGTAAGTGGATATTGTCGTGGACACACGTGGTGCATGCCGATATCGATCCAGAACGACAAGCTCTGGCACGCCGCCGGATACGCTGCCCACCTTTATAGATGTAAGAATGGATTGGGGAAATGGGAAGGTATGTATAGGGATAGGCTGGGTTGGGCTCTGTCATATCCACTACCGAAATACATACGTACATTGGGGAATATGATAAAGGGGGAAATGTTGTACATCTGTGAGGGGTAACGAGGCCAGCGGAGTGCGCCCAGCGGCTGTTGATCATAAATATTTTATATTATACTTTATACCGCGAACCCGTAGGCTGTGGAACAAACTGCCTCAAGAGGTCTTTCCATTAAGCTACGATATGGGGTTCTTCAAGAGAGCTGTGAATAGGATTTTGCAAGGTCGGCGGCGCGCCCGCATACCCCCTGGTGTTGCAGGTGTCCATGGGCGGCGGTAACACTTACCATCACGTGGAACCGCTTGCTCGTCCGCCCACTAGTCTATAAAAAATAAAATTAATTTAAAACCCTTTGACTTAACCTAAATGACATTCTATAGTACCTGATTATTAATTTGACATTCTAATTACATATGATATTATTTTTATTTTATTATTGCTGTTTTTTTTCTCTAATAATTATTGTTTTTTGTTTTCAAATATTTTGCACGTCTAAATGGCAAATGTGTTGGCACAAACCACATTTGTAAAATATTCTAACCCACATTTATGCAAATAAATTGATTTGATTTGACGACAAACGTTGACAAACCCCCGTATGCGTTGCCTACTTTGGAGATTTAAAGGAATAGATTAGGAGGAGGGGTTGCGGAAATGGGGAGGAATAGGATGGGATGGGAATGGGCTCTGGCGTATTTCATTCACTATCGAAACACGTACATAATGAGGGAATGAGCTGAAGTGGGGAAATGCAGTACATTATACCTTCTCAAACTTTCACGTTATGTACACATCTTATATTGTAAATCGGGTCAGTTATATTGTTAGTGTAGTGAGTGTGTCGCAGTCATTCCGAATGTTAAGGTCAAATGTAGGGTAGTTGATAAACTGATCGTAGTTTCCATCCAGGACTATCCACTTGTTCAGACAACTCGTGACCACGGCTGGTGTAATCCGTGCTGAAACGTCGAGTGGAAATAAAAACCTTCAATTTTACGCATTCAGACCTGATTTTACATTACAAAATGCGGGACATTTTATGGCAGTCATATTTGAGAAAGGGATAATGTAGTCACTCGAGTAGCGCACGGCGGCTGTAGGATTACAGCGTGCACCCCCTACCTCCCAATGTACATTACGAAACAAAAGACACTTCCAACCTCCACGAAGTACCTACCACGTGAGACAGATGTGCAAGTATTTTATGAAAGACAATGACGCCTATAATAGTCTTACCTAATGTATACTATAGTTCTGTCAAGCTGATTGGATATTGATAGCGGTATTGATTGATAATTGAAACCCTGATAAAAATCTGCAACCGCGCGCATTTCTTAGGTTTAATTAAACAAATATACACCTTACAATGTATATTAGTATAGCTAATATAAAATAATGCGGCTCATATATTTCTTATGTGCTAATGTCCGCCGCAAGCCTTCCCGACATGACCAATCATTCCCCTGTAATTGATGACCCTTATTAACAGTGAGGAGAAGTGCTTATATATTTACTTGAAGCTTTACTGCACATAAAAGTTTTACATGAGTTATTGGGGCAGAAGGGTTCTCGAATGGAGACCACGTACCGGCGGACGAAGCCGAGGACGTCCATCTGCTAGATGGACAGACGACCTCATAAAGGTGGCGGGCACCCGCTGGATGCAGGTCGCTGCCGATAGGTCTAAATGGCGGACAATGGGGGAGGCCTATGTCCAGCAGTGGACGTCTAAAGGCTGAGATGATGATGATGATGATTGCTTGCTTAGTGGCAATCTCTGGCAGTTAGAAAAGCTTAGAAAGAAAGCCTCGCGTAGTTAGTACATCGTAAGGCCATTTTTTCTTATATATGGCAATAGCGCAATTAGCACATTGTGCCAGTGTAGTGTAATAGACATTTTCAAAGATAAAACAATTCAAAACGCATCTCGTCTATGTCCAGTCGTGTTGAAATAAGTCAGGAGTCGCTGGACTTGAGAGTTGGACTCCTCAGAAACACGAAAAAACACTCGACTATCACATTAGTACACTAAACCAACAATACACAATTTTTATAATAATCAAATAAAAACTCGACTTCACTTCTTAAGTTTCCGCTAAAAAGTCCCGCAATGTCAGCCTGTATAAGGCATTTTATATTGACAAATTTAGTCCGTGATGTGCCATAAAACATGTTTCTTTTTTATTAGTGATTCCACAAAGTTTAAAACTACAAATTTCCTATCTCAGAGGCGGACTGGTGGCGGATAGTTTCAGGAAATTGTATCCGCCATCTTACTTGACCGCAAGTAAGCTTCTGCACCGCAGATATTTCTTTGTGTGTATTTAGATAATAATTTTGAGATTTTTATGAAGGGATAAGTAAGCGAAGATTTCCGTGCTCTAGGACTTTGAAAATATTATTTATTTTGAAATTATTGGGATACAATGTAAAGATAGAGAAATTATTATGTGTTGTAGATTACATTATTATATATACAAAAATCAGATAGAAATCATTATGTGTTGTAGATTACATTATTAAAATAATAATTATGTATTACAATGTCCTTATACATATAATGCAATCGTAAAAAGCTGTGTCTATGTATGTCTGTGTCTATGTCCCAAAACAAAATGAAACTTTGAAACAGTTATAACTTATGACCTGGGCTAAAATTTGGGGAAATTAAGTCAGAACAACGGTACTTTTTATCCAAATCCATTATGGAGTTCCCACGGGAATCACGCTACCCACACATACTCTATCGTCTTCGCGCACGAAGTCGCAAGCAATGCTAGCATGAAATAGGAAATGAGGTGTTCATCAATTCGATGTAAAGGTCAATAAATCCGAAGTCACTACTAGTACCATATATTAATGTATAAATAATTTCAAGTGCAGAGCATTTCTAAAAAATAGGTACACTTTACTATATATACATCTATATCTAAAAATTATTCATTAATATTTTATAATAAAATATATAATACTAATATAATATATATATATATATATATACTTAATTTATACTTTATATAAGAAAATTCATAGATTTTTGAATACAGATATATAATTAATAATAATAATAGGTTATTTTTTAAAATGTGAGTACAATATAGATGACAGTTTCAATGAGGTGCTACACATTCAGCGTGTGAATACTTACAATGTTTTTACAATGTACATTTAATTTACAATTTATTTATATATTTACATTATTTAATAATAATAATAAATATTCACAAGCTCAATGTGTGGTCACATCTATACTAGAATAATCTGTTTGACAGCTGTCAGCGGCTTCCCTTAGATCTATTTTTAGTACTGAATTACAGTTATTTAAGATATAATTATACATACATATATATCTATATTTACTAAAATAAACTCTTTACTTTTGAGTTTAGCTTCACACAACAAAAAAAAAATCAGAATTTTATTTAGATAGTCAACCCTAGCACAGATCTTTGGTCTATTTGAATAACTTGCACCGTTTTCTTTCTTTCGCTGTATAGTATAGGTACTACTTGTCTGTCAGTTTTGTTTCACGAGTGTCTTTGAGGTTAGGACGTTTTAGAAAAAAGTTTAATTTAGATACACTATTGAAATATATAAATAGTTAATATGACATGAAGTTAAAAAGTTGTTTTTACTTAAAACTTGTGCGCCCACTCGGATAAAACAGCTGTGCAATAATTTCAATGTCATCTGTAATTACCCGTTTTAAGCATATAAATTTAATAAATAATAATTCATAAATAAACTTTGTATTTATTGTAAATGTAATAAATGATGTAGTAATGATGAAATAAATAAATGACATTTCTGCCGACAAACCGCCTGTGTACAGTTTATCAGATAGGTACTATTATGTAATATATTTTGTTGTGATTAAAAAAATAAATAACCCATTTTCTCACAGTCGGCTAAACTATGTGATAACAGCTCGGTAATGCGTGAAGTCCCATTTCTCCCACAGGGGTTGCCGCATCCATATTAATTCTACATACAAAGCGGACCGCTCCCATACATATGTATGGGAGCGGTGTTTGTTATGCACCAAACCTGGTTGCTAACAGAATGAGAAAATGTTTTTCGTATAAATTGCGAGGAGTCATTGTTATAATGGTTTGTTTAAATGACGTTGCGATTTGTTTAGTTTGTTTTTGACAATGGATTTTAAATTAAACACGAAAAACCTTATCCAGGGGATGTACTGCGATTTTAGGCTTCCGAAGTCTCGGACCCGAACGAATCGTTTGGAGCTGTATATATCGAGTATCTTCGATTATTTAAAAGGTGAGATATTGTTATCGTGAAACTTGACGTTTAATCTCCAAGTATCTATTGGTAAAATGTATATTTCAAACGTTGTCTCGTGCGATCGGAGTAGTTTCAAATGTTAAATGAACTTTGTTCGGGCCGATATATCGGAGCGAACGTTTTCCTGTTAGGAATCGCACGAAAGATCGGCTGGAACGTTGTATTTTCTGTTTACGGAGTAGACCCCCCAGCCCCTTTTTTGTCGTCCACTGTTGGAACATGAGCCTAATCATGCACATTGCCTTGTGTATGAGAGATGTATGGTCCGAAAACGCCACGCTGGCTAATCGTATTTGCAAGTACACTCTTTGAGACGGTATAGCTCCTACTTAGTCGCCTTTTACGAAACTCACGGAAAGAAACAGTTGACGTCTGAGGGTAATGTATTAAAGAGTTGTGCTGCCTTAAAAGTAATCACTTTATACCATAGTTATATAGTTCGGGTCGTTGGCAAAGTAAGATGGCTTGCTAGTCGAGTTACGCAGTTGTATGTTTGATTTTGCTTAAATAGGGAAATTTCCGTATGAATTGTTTTATCTAATAATAATAATATTTACCACTAAGTTATACAATCCTTTGATGTTCATTAATTTTGTTTCCTTCTAAATGTTTCTGTAGATGTCAAATAGGATTGATGAAACTTTTTAAACTTTTACGTTTCATTTACATTTTATATTATAAACCGGGTTTGAAAGCGTAAAGTTAAAGGATTTTGTTTACCTTTTATTTCGACTTGACGTTTCGACGCGGTTTACGCCAGCCGTGGTCACGAGTTGAGCAAAGAGGCGGGTAGTCCACGAAGGCGGTTGCTAGCAGTTTTATCAACTACCCACATTTGAGCTTCACATTCAGAAAGTCCGCAATACACTATAACCATGAAATAGCATTTTAACAATTTTAGTTTTGCGGGATTTGTAATTCAGCTAATTTTGACTGCCCCATATTTCAGTTAGATAATAACAGATGTGGTTTATTTTACCAAAGAATAATAATAATAATAATAACGCCACATTCGATGGCCCACACTGGGGTTCCCTGTGTCGTGGCCGTCGTGGGTCCATGAGACAATCACAAACACGCACCCAGACCCGAACATAGATTTGACTCGTTTTTTTTTTAACAAATTTATGTCCGACCGGGATTCGTACCCGGACTTTTTGCACAGCAAGCAGGGTCACTACCAACTGAGCCAATCGCTTGGCCAAAATATTATCAAAAACAAAAATGTCAAAGCATTTGCTGTCTTCAAGTCTCGACTATCCAAACATATCATTTAAGACTACTCTCTTCTAAAATGATTCAGATCTTCATTAATATTCATCCCTTTAAGAAATTTATGAATTAATTCAGCATCAATAAAAAAAGAAACAGTTGTTATTTAAAAGAAATCATGACGCAAAAAGTACGAAATTTTATATAAAGACATAATTTTCTTTTCAGTGCACAGTCGGTTTAATTCCACCATTACGACTCCATCAGCTGATCCGGCGATATATTTCCCGCGTTTCTCGCACTCCAGTTCTAATGCCACCCACCATCTTGCCGGTATTACGCGGGACGATTATTAGGAAAATTCTGACTTATTGCTCTGTTACCGCTCGCGAGAGGATGCTTGGCATGTGGTCCAAATCACAGAAGACTATAAAGTTTGATTTAATGTTGTTTTATAAAACGTAGTGTTATATATATATATATAATAAACGTATATATATATATATTTTAATGAAACTAAATTATTAAAAAACTAAATAAATTACAAGCTATTAAATTCTATATTTAAACGTAAACGCGACGCCTTGAGTCCCTCTCTCTAGGATTAGCTGTCTCGCTCTCTCTTACTCCTTGCATAGCTGCCCCGTTGCCGTGGAAACTGTAATTTGCTTTCATTACAAAATACACAAAACCTTTGATCTCAATCACATATATACAATCGTCTTGAACCAGCGCCTCGCACACGTAGTAGATTGTTGTAGGTTGACAATGATAAACTTCTTTTTTTTTTCCTGAAAAAACCTTGTTATCTCATGGTTTTTTCATTATATGGCCACGTACTATGTATATTCATGAGGCCAGGTGGTAACTCTTTTAGTTCTATAATTTGTTCTTAACTACCCCAAAACCTACCCCACTAATGAATAGTTTTTGTTGGTAAGTTCCTAATTTACTTATCTTATTGAATTTCAATTTGGCTAATATTTTTTTTAATTACAAGCACGTTATTTTAATATTACGTCCTTAGTTACACATTATATCGGCACCATGTCATTTAGGAAGCATTGTGTTAAATGAGTAAAAAGTATTTTTTGCTGCCCATTCGGTATTTTTGGCTGCTCATTTAATTACTTCTCTAATTTTAACCAGGTAATTTTACGCTATCAGCTTATCACTCTGGCCATATCCTTTGCCGACACTCGTGTAATGCATCGTGAAAGGGTAGATCGCTTTCGCGCGTGACATCGCCGCAAATCCACTAGCTGAGTACTTGCACTTTACTGTACTTTAACTGTTATAGTTGGATGATATATGGAGGAAATTATAAAGGGAAACCTTTTTTTGGAAAATCTGATTTAAAGTTTCATTGTAGACATATTAATAAGATAATGTGGATAATCAGATAATCAGGTTACCATAATGTGAACTGTCTCCTCGTCGGTCTTCCTTTTATATGAAAAAACGATTCTTTTTCACTGCAACGTACGTATAAAATGTAAATTGTTAATTGTACAATATTTTTGTAAGGGAATAAAAAGACTGACATATATATAATAACGGTGACAAACGTATCCCTCCTCGCGTTCCGCAGACGGGTGAAAATTTATTCTCATTGTTCAGTTAAGGAAATATGTTTAACTTTCGAAACATTCCGTGTTTTGTACACATTTTATATTGTAAACGTCAAGTAGAACTAAATTAAACAAAAAACCTTTAATTTTAAGCATTCAGACCCGATTTACATTTGATGGTATATTTTTCCTATCTTCACTATTTTGTTTTTAATTATTTGTGAGATTGTTGCTCTTCTGAAGAAAATAAAAATAATTACTATCAGCTGATGCTCGACTGTCGCCTGTTTTCCATAAAGAAAAGAAAAAATAAATAAAGGGATGACGCCAGTCCCAAATGAAGTTTCTGAATTTGATATTTTGCCCAAAATAAGTTATTTTTTTTTAAATGAAGTCTCTGACTTTGTTATTCTGTACTCACTATACTATACTCTGCTAAGAACGGCAACGCCGCATACTACATTCATAAGCAACAACTAATCGAACTTCTACTATTTGATATTACTTAATCTATATTAATCTTATTTATGTATATTATCTCATTTTGAGATGGGGGGAGTGCGCTGCAATCCAACAGCCGCTAGGCGCGCTCGACTGGCCACGTTACCTCTCTCTCACAGAAGACTACCTTGAAATGTAATGCATTTCCCACTTTATCATATTTTCCCAATGTACGTACGTGTTTCGGTAGTGAGTGAGATGTGCCAGAGTCCATTCCCATCCTATCCCTCCCCATTTTCCCAACCCTTTCTTCCAATCCATTCCTATATCTCCAAATATCTCCATTCCGCTGCCTACCGCGCATCCGGGTGCGAGCCAACGTTTGTCATTTTGGACTAATGTTGGCATGTATCGCGGATGTCTATGGGCGATTGTATCCACTTACCATCAGGTGGACTGTATGCTCGTCTGCCGCCTTCGTCCATAAAAAAAATTAATATACTTAAATCGGTGTGAGTTACGCAATCGAGTGAGTGTGAAAAAGAAAATACTGAAATTTAATTCATAGAAAGTGAGTGGTTAGTTTTCACGAAAAAAATTCAATGTTAACAGGACGCTGGTATTTTCTACATCAACCTGTATACATACACTTACCAAATACCGCTGGACACGTTTTCTGTATTAACTTATGTACCGCGGTCCACCCGATCCGTCATCTACCGGATATTAATTACCAGGCATTAATCACGGCCACATCACGGCTACGTCACGGCTACATCACGGCTTGAAGACGGCAAGGGTACATGGATGGATGATGTTATTTATTATTGTTGGATTTTGGAGCTACCCACACGTGGAAAGTAAATAGACCTAATTAAGTAACTTGATTCAGAGTTCGCATAAATCGTATCGTAAAAGGCGACTCGGAAATAACAAAGCGGCTACCAGAAGCCCCGATTATAATTAATATTAATAATATTATACTCACTATTTAATTAAAGGTCGTGTCAGATACCCAAGACCACCATTTTTGTTTACATTTTGGACAAATTAGACCGGAACATAATAGTAATTTAATAAAAGTCAAGTTTTTATGAAAACACAGGCGAAATCGGGCGAAGTAACAATAAATAAAAGGCAGTTCGATCGTAGCGCCGGCAAATCTTGTTAGGGCGGTCTTTGATTACGCAAATCAGAGCTTCTTAAGGCGGGTGGGTACAGCTAATTTCATTATTTAGTAGCGGAGATGACTCGTGGAGCATTTGGTTCGTGCTAGTTACTTGTACGTTTACTAAGTCTGTGGTTAAACTAGCATGAACGCTGAAAAGGTATTTAATCATTTATTATTTTTTGTATATTATTAAAAAAGGCGGACTTAATGCCTAGCAGCGTGATCTCCTAGTCAAACTTTGGGATATGTAGGACATGAAGTGGTAGGGGGGTAAATATGAACGAATGAATGGTTTATTTAACACTTTTAAACATTTGGTTTAAAGTGACAAAAATAATAAAAATTATGGCGCAAAAATTGTGTGTCACATAAAATAAATATAGAAGATAGAAAAAATAACTACTGTAAAAAGAAAGAACCATTTTTCTTTCTTTCTTTCTTTAAATGTTAAAATATAAACATAATATAATATCTATATTTATGACTATTATAATACTTATATAACATTTGTCCGAAAGAACTGTTTTAAAACCACTTTTCTGCTAATTGTACAAGGTATATTTGTAGGTACGTAATTACTTATGGCGAATATACACATAAATATTAATAAGTGATTAAGCTTGTGGCGCATATGTATTCAATGCACGGACTTTCCAAAAAGGTGGCAAATTTACAAAATAAAAAAAATGTCATATCTCTAAAAATGACGAAGTTATTTGTGTTCTATAAAATCGGCTTGTTGATAAGTAAATTCTCGTGGTACATCAAGAAGTATCACGTGACCAAGCTCGCATCGGTGAGGTTATACCTTCAACTCTCCTCCCTTATTACCAAGCAAGTAGTGTAAACACGGCACATTACTACTAGCAGCAAAGTAGATTTATTGGGTGTAATGAAAACGAAAACCGACCCGCTTTGTACGATCCGCTCGTCGCTCATTGAAACCTTTGATTCAGTTACTTGCTAAACATTTTGCAAGAACTTCACTTTATTATTGCGATTATTGTACAGCCGGCGTTTTAATAACTTTTGATCTTACTTGCCTCTTAAGTGTATAAACTTCATTTATTTAATTACTAGCTGGGCCGGCGAACTTGGTACCGCATGAGACCAATAGATTTGACAGTTGTTGTCATTTGTTCTCTATACTTTCGTTTAAATTTCGATTCGAGTATTTTCTATTTATTTCAATATATTTCTAGATTAATTTTATTTTATTTTTTTCCTTGAATTTTTCAGATATTTTCAATAGTTATTCTGCTATTTGGGGCGGAGACGAATCCAACAAATCAGAGATCATTAAAATCGGTCCAGCCGTTCTTGAGTTATAAATGGTGTAACTAACCCGACTTTGTTTTATATATATATATATATATATATATAGATTATATTTATTGTGTCTTTGAAATACCTAGTATTAAATTATTGTAACAGTAAACAGCGTGTCATCCAAATAGAGCAAATTCTGAAACACGTCAACTAGGTAAGTTTCTAGTTACTAATTACTAACTAGGTTATTTTAAGTTGGAAGTTATAAACATGTAAAATGTTGTTGTTCTATCTAAAACGTTCGTAGTGCTCATTACTTAGTACAGTGTAGTGATCGAGTGCCTCAGCGGGGCGTCAGTGGTGTCGGTCGGCTAACAATAGCACCACCCTCTTCACGTGGGTGTTGTAAACGGCGACTCAGGCAGATAACAAAGCGGCTATCAGAAGCCCTGAGGAACTACACCATCTCTAAAAGAGTGGACTCACCAACGTGCATGAGGAGGCCCATGTCCAGAAGTGGCCACTGAAAGACATCGATATGGGAATAGACTAGATAACACATCAGATGTTCTTATCAAAAAAAGTCGCGCATTGTCATTTTATTTCATTTCGACTTCACATTACGCACGTCTCTTACTTATGCCAAGTTCAAAGTGTATATAACCGCTTGGGAGTCTATCGTCGCAACTGGTTCTGTGCTAGTTCGCGAGGGATACCCCGCGTGGTCGTGGGCCCTGTCCAAAACTGTAATTCTGCATATTCAAATTTATGACTCGACCTCGTCGCCGCTGGTTGTATAAGTATCGGTTTGCGGGGAAACCGCGGGTCATAGGGCCTGTCTTAGATCTAAATCCGATTTATCGATGGAAAGCAGGAAGTCGTGAGCTCGAAGCGTGTGCCTGCCTGCCCAGTGTGCCCCGGCCAAGAAGAGAAGGAGAGCTACTAGGACCCACAACAACCGTGGAAGGTACCTCCAGCTGGTGCGCGCCGGAGGCGTATAGGTGACGTCTTTAGATTTAGCTCGATCTCACACTATTATTCCGCTTTAATCCTATGGAGGTGCTAATAACCTAAGATCGTGGCATCCTTTGGATGTCATGGTCATCTGGGTTCACAGAGGATCATTGTATATATAAAGCAACATGGCGTCAGTCAGGCTCCTATCAATTAATACCTATCAATTAATTTATCTTACCAAATGTTCCATGATACGAAGGCTAGTTACGGTTAGTTAGTTACCTGAAATGAAAGAAGGTTTGTTAATAAAAAATGTTAAAAAACTACACGAATATTCTATGTTTAAAAAACAACTGAAGCGTAAACAATTGATAGCTGGGGAAATGGTTTTAAATTAAAAATGGAATGATTTTTTCAATAAAACAAGTTGTTTTTAGAATGTTGCACGACAAAGGTAATTTAAAATCAAAGTGGCCAGTACCAACTTAAAATGTGTTAGGTAAGTGTTTATATGTATTTAATGTACTTTATGCACGTAATTGTGGTATTAAGACAACGAATAAACCTATTTTCTTTCTTTCCTCCCTAAAACGGCATTGTCGTTCTTCGTAGCCGTCTCACATTGCCCTCACTGCGCCTACCTACGGAAGTTTCTTCGCTGCCTGCTACTGCGGGCAGGTCCCTGAGTTGTCTTCCCAGTTGGGTTGCCGCTGATGAATCCTGTTTCTTCACGCCACCCGCGCGATCAAGCCCACCGGGTGGATTCCGCTTGTGTGAGCGACCCAGCGCGGGCGGCGAATTAAGTGTCGGGTACCTGCCACCTTGTCGTTCTTAAAAACCTATTTTGTTTGTATATTCATTACATAAAAATGCAGAAAACACAAAACACGTATTCACTCACACTAATAACTTTTTCACATATTCACACGCAAGAGCCCTACATACAGCCACTGATAATTTGGCGCGCTTCCGGTCCACAGACAAGATGGCGGCTGCAATTTCCGGCTTCGCGAACCGGCGTGCGTTTGACGCGGGTGGGTCTTTGCTTTGATAATTGGCCTCGTAGAATCTGCGACCCCTTGAGTTTTATTGGTTTATGAATGTGTGATGTGGGTGTAGTCGGAGAATACGGAGTTGAATGTACTGGAAATTGATCTATTGGAACATAGTTGAACTGGTAAGAAGACAAAATTATATAGTGCCTCATTGAACGAATGAATGATACAGAGCCTAAAACGATAATTTTTAGATATTTTTAAAATAACTATACGTAGTTTCATTATAATTATTATTAGTCCGTCCAATTGTTTTTGCTTGACGCGTTTTCAGACAGAAACATTCTAAAATTTGTTGTTTTAGACTCATATGACTTGTATTTTATACTGCAACAACTTTATTCAATAACATAAAATGTACAGACAAGGCTCTGTTAGGATTTTATTATATGTATAGATAAAAAAACCTGTCGTTAACCCTACCGCGGTTAACCACACGGCCGCACGCGAGTGTCGCCCCGCGATAGACACGCCTCACCGCTTTCCAATAACATGAAACACCCCCTACTCCACTCATATTGTGTACTTTACACAGGTCAACACGGTCACCGACGTTGAATCAAGGAAAAATAAACAGCGATATTATACAATTCGATGTTATATATATTTATAGGTATACCATATTAATTATAGAATGAGACAACAGGTAAATAAAATGTTTAAAAAGTTTAATTTTAAAAAGGGAAATCCAGATTAAGGGATACAGACCCAAATTACGATATGATTACTCAAATTTTTGCTGACAGTACTAAAGTAAAATATGTTACATCATAAGGTTGTAACACACTCATACATTAACGGTTAAAATTTTTATCACTGCAGAGCAGCAATTGCGGCCTGTTCAGCGATTTGAATTTTACGCGCCATTTAACTTGTTGCTATGGCAACGAGTGTATTTCAGTATAATGTAAGGTCGTGTGTGACTTGTATATTGTTTATTAGCAACATTTGGAAGAAATCTTCTGTAAGACGGGGTTAATGAGGCCAGTCGAGTGCGCCCAGCGGCTGTGGGATTGGAGCGTGCACCCTCACCTTTCGAATAAACATAAAACAATTTAAGAGAAAAATCAATTGCATAGTTATAAAATAATAAGAATCCGCCGCTCTAACGCATTACTATCAAACAATTGCCTGACAAATCTTCCTTTTATCCGTCTAACGGCTATATCCGGCACATATCCGATACGTATCCAGCGTTATCCGCTCGCAAACTGTGAATTATACCCGGCTACCCGGGATAAGCCTAGTTTGCGACCGGGTCGTTACCGGATAAATTGTTATATCGGACCGTATTCAATATATGTATAGAATGGGTGGGACAGATACAATGTGTTGAATTACAAAGATACAAAATTACTACATTATCATTTATCACACATTGTGTTGTGAATGAGAGATGTACGAGTATAATTTAAAACTTCACGTTGGCCAAGCAGGTTGTAGAATTCACTGTTTAAGATATCGTGTAGTTCTTCAGGGTCTGTGATAGTCGCTTCAAAAGCCGTTAATCACCTTTTAGGTCACCCACGGAAAAAGATGGAATAATGCTATTCTTAAGCGAGCCGTACACCACAACGCCAAATTGCATCCCCATACTTTTCAAGATTGTTTTAAGAATAAAAAGCTTCACACGAGCATACAGTTCACCTAGTAGTAAGTGGAAACTATTGCTCATACATGCCATCATCAGTTCAGAATGTCAAACGTTGGCACTCCTAATGACCAGATTCATCACTATTTATATAGAAGTCGTTGATTAATCATGGTGGAGCCATAACTAAGTGTACAATGAATTTGCGAGATAATCATACATGAAACGTAACAGTATTATGACACGGGAAAATTAAGAATAAAGGATAGTGGTTCAATAACTATTTCTTGCAATAATTATAATTATTATACAATATAGGTGGGTACGCCTAGCGAGTACGAATTTTCATAACTTGTTGCAATCATGCGGAGCATGCACCGTTGCAATTAACTAATGGATCGTTATTGCATAATAGATTCCACTGAAGTAAATCTGATCCCATAAATTGTATTAAATTTTATTATTTTCACAAATATTTGCATGGAACTCCATCGGTAGAATACTATGCAAGTCATACATACTTACTCGTACTTCTTATTTTCGTCGGCGCTACAGCCCCTTTGTGGGTCTTGGCTTCCTTCACTGTCTTCCTCCACTTTGTACTGTATTTGGAACACTATCTGTCCATTTTTTCTGTGGACTGCTCCTTGGTCTTCTTTGCCGTGGAAATTGTTTTGCTCGTCCTGGGTTGCTGAATTGTTTCCTGGGAAATTTCGAAATTTGTTTTGCTCGTCGTAACTCAGACATCTTCTCTATATGTCTAGCTCATCTCGGTCGTTGTGTCGTGCAGTACCGAACTATAGTCTCACTCTGAACCAAGGTCTCCGGTTCGTTGTTCCTCCTGACACGATATTCGCAGGAATCCTCTCGCGCTGGTCCAAAGTTCTTCCGTAATACCTTCCTCTCGAAGACCGCTAACCTCTACTCTTTTTTCTTACTCAGTGGCCACGTCTCACAGGTGTATGTGGCAACTGGTCTTATCACAAAATCACAAATGTTGGAAGTGCAAATGTGACGGTTACCAGCCCTTTTGGCCACTGCTGAACACGAGTTTCATGCACATTGTCTTGTGCATGAGGGATGAATGCCTTTAAAATGACACGCTTGCTAAACAGGTTGGTGAGCCTACTTTTTTAGAGGTGATGCCATTCCTAAGGATTAGATATCTTGTGATTTTGTTTCCACATTGTTCCACTACGTTACGACATTATTATTAAATAAAACTGTGAATAGGGTTCTGAATAGTCTACAGCACATCCGCATTCCCCCTGGGATAACAGATAACAGTCTAAGAGCGGCGGTGACCACTTGCCATCTTGTCGGTCGCCCGTACGTCTACTGCTATTTTAATAAGAAACATTCTATTCATATGATTATTTTCTATTTTATTATAAAGACATTCACATACAAAACATACACGTCGGACTTTTTGGCGGGAACTCGAAAAGTGAAGGTTGAGTTTTTGTTTGTTTAATGTAAAAACTATGTATTGTGAGTTTTGTGGTTTAATAGTGATCGTTTATTAAACTTCCAAGTGCCTAGTGTTTGTGCATAATGTTTGTGATAATCAAATAAACGCATGAGACTGTATTTTTCGTGTGCTTCCAAAGAAGTCCATCTTTGCCCTCAGTAAACCTACTAGGTACCACTTTACTGAGCTACTCCTAACTTGCTTCGACGTGTCTGAAAATTGACAAGATGAGTTTTAAATTCTTTAGATTTTAATAACGAAGAAAATTTGATACTGGCATAATCTGCCAATTACGCCATTGTCATGTTATATGAAAAGAAAAATAAAACAATATTAAGCGTAAAAAATCGTGAAAATATTGCACCGTCATCACAGGCCTAGTTCACGTTTTCAGTTTCAATTTTTCAGTTCAGGCCTAGTTTTCAATTCCTTTACGACAAACAAAAAAAGAAAGAAAATCCTTATTGCGTTCAAATATGTGCGATTATACGGACGCGACTTCATTTCATTGTCGAACGCGTGGCCGTTGCCATAGCGACGGCACGTCGCGACACGCCCCCTCGTTACCAGGATAGAGATGCGCTGACATCGATATTTTATTGTCGATACGGAATCGCGATAGTTTTGAATTTTATTTCTCTTTTACAATGCTGAACGGCTGAATAAATGTGACATCGGATTTAGATAAATGTCTGCTCAGCTGCCCTGAATAGACATATTACAAAGAATGATGTACATTTTACTAGGTTTTACGAAGGAGGAATTTACATAATTTAAAGCGCGTTATAGGAATACAGAGGATAATATTTTGAGTCTGTTTTATTACTTTGGTTGAAATTTTACTAAAACCGTAACCGTCACCTTTTTTCCCATCCACTGTTGTTTTGTGCATTGTTTTTGTTAACGTGTCGTGACAAGCGGGCGGGAAACATTAGCAGGTTAAGTTTAATTTCTAGTGAGATATGAATTATTTTTCATAATTGTGAAGTTTCTTAAAAAATAATCATAAAGGAGATATTGTTTGTGTGTGTTTGTGAGATAATATTGTCTGTTTGGTGTAATCTTGAATAATTTAGATCAATTAAGATTACTCTTACACTCTTTGGATGAGTGTATCCTTTAAGTATAACTATAATTTTAAATTATTATTTAATTTATAGATTATTGTAGAAGTGTTATTGTGGATGAGAAATAAAAAAGCAATTTAAATGAAACACATAAAAATAAGAATTTACAATCTTTCACTGCGCAGGCAGCTAGACTCTGGAACACCATCCCCACTGACATCCTGAAAGCACCTAACAAAATCACTTTTAAAAAGATACTTCATGAACATTACCTTTCCATTCGTTTGGGGTTCAGCCAGCTCCGTTTGCTTTATCTTTACTTTCATTTTTATTTTACTTTGGTCAGCAACATTTTTTTTTTATCTTAATATAACTTATTTGCTTACATATATATTTAATTATATAATGTATTCGTTGATTATGTATAACTTGTATGTATTATATTTATTCTTATATATATATATATATATACGTGTATTGATTTATATGTATGTAATAATGTATTATATTTATTCTACCACATCATCTAAATTGTGTCTTTTATGGATACTAATTGAACTTCTGTGATCATCCCAAAGGTTCACTCGCCTTTTGTACGATGTTGTGGAAAGAATTGTAAATAAATAAAACATATATGTATATATATAGTTTAAAAAGACATTATCATTACTTCATTTTTTTATATAGTTGAAAGCCACGATTTTTTTTCAGACAGTTAATCAATGTAACTACGTAAAGAGGATTTTCATACCTGGCTATAACTTCATAACCGAGCTGGGTGTTGTGTACGTATAGACCCAGACGTATAGGAATTTGTCCTCATCACGACGCTGTGGCATGACCGGGCGAATTCCAGGCCAGTTGAATATCTTACGGCCTCTAAAGAAAATCCTTGCCATGGCGATACTTTAATATTTAAGTTTATGAATCTGTTAGGTAAATGAAGATTGTCAAGCGAAAGTTTCCTTGTATATTATTTGTTTCATATTTTACAAGTAAAATGTTTTGAGCTGTAGGTAGCATATGTATTTTTTGGATATATTTGGTTCAATCATAGTATATCACCTTTATTTGCTGTAATGTTAGTATGAAAATGGATGGCAATAATATATGTTTGGTTACATAACATGAGCTACAAGTACAGAATGCCAAATTTATAGCATTACGGTGTATTTTACGAGTATAGCATAGTACATGTAATTTAATCTTCACTTTTCAGCGTGTGATTGTGATTTTTGCATAAAGTTTGCAGTTTTAAAAAAGCAAGTTTCAAAACCACGTGCTATGATTATTTTAATATAAAGGATGTTAAATTTTTCCAATAGAAAGTACGTTAATAAATATACTTAGTAAAATCTGTAAAATTAACAATTATTATTATTATAAGTTTATAAGATTTAAAATATTAATTTCTATATCTATGTATATGTATGTATAAGGTTACAAGGCTTTAACAAGACCTTTGTAACCACATGAAGTAATACATGATATGACTGTTTGTAATGAATGATATCAGTTTTGATCAGATTGTGCATGATTTTTATTATATTTTTAATGAGTTTGTTAAAAAAGTGTTCAATACAATTGTTATATTTAAGGGTAATTGTTTGTTTGTGAAGAATTGTATTAATTGTCTGTGAACGATCGACAGTACTTACAGCTATAACAAATTAGTATTTAAGATTGTTATCTTTGATTTAATCCAGATGCCAATACCAGTTAATGTGTTCATGGCAACAGCCCAGTTGGCAGGAGCCCTTCCCTGCCGTGCAAGAGGTCCCGGGTTCGATTCCCGGTCAAACAATAATGTTTCTTCGGGTCTGGGTGTTGCACGTGTATGTTTCTTCGGGTCTGGGTGTTGCACGTGTTGTGTTCGTCTTTGTATGTGTCTGACCCACGACACAGAGAATCCCAGTGTGGGCCATTGAGTGTGGCTTTATTTATTATTACTAGCGATCCGCCCTAGCTTCGCTTCGGTTTATAAAAGTTTCTTTTGTTTTTTTTTTCAAAATTTCAAAAATAGCCTATGTCCATCTGGAATAATGTATCTTTCAAATGGTGAAAGAATTATTATATATACAGGGTGTCCCGGAAAGAATGGATAAGCCTGAAACACCTTATAGTAGAGCTATTGGGCGCTCAAAATAAAATACAAAAAAAAATCTATCCCAAGTAGTATCTAAGATATGTCATTTAGAAAAAAAATTCATTTTTTTTTCACATTATTTTCCGTATCTCTGCACCACGGCTGCAAATAAATGAAATCCGTCGGTTTTTTGGTGTTATAATATTCTTCATGGACTATACCAATAGATATGTAGTAAATAGTATGAATAGCTATTACACTTTTTTTTTAAAAAAAAACTGAAGTTCAATTTTCAGCATGAAATGCGGTAAATATTTTTTTTTGTAAAAGTTTAAGCGTCTTGGGTGTAAAAGAAATGTATGAAGACCTAAGTGGCCAACTATTTAAAAAAAATGCGTGTTTAATACAGATTTCAAAATGGTATCATACATCCTTTTACCTAATGTAAATACGAGGTTATTGCTATTAATGTGCAGAAGGAGTAAATTCGACTAAATTACAAAATTTAAAAAACTAGATCATTTCTTGTCTTAAACTGTACCTGATCCTAAGGGCTTCATAAAAAACAACGTTACACATTGAAAATACTTTATTTAACCTACTTTCACAGCGAGTTCAAGTTCAACCAAATGAAATTATTTTTTGATAATGTTTAAAATAGTTTCGTGAAGGTCGTGTACCCTTGATATTTGCTACCTGAGCATGCTCTGCACTACCCCTCTTCATGTGATACAATGAGAGTTTGAGTTAGTTGAGTGTTAGCGAGCGAGAAAGAGTAAAATGTAATAAACAGCGCCGTTAATAAATAACTGGTAAGGTAAGCTTTTAGTGCGTCACTCGACTTGTTCGACATCCCATGTGTTTATTTCGTTTCCATTTCGCTAACGCACGTCACCCGGATTACCGCGTATTCATCAGAGTCCACGGTTGTTACTCGGAAGGAAGAATACCTGGCAGCGGTGTTGGTGGTACTAGCACTGGAAGAGTCGCTAATGTTGACATTGAAGAGACGGTGCTTGAGGAAATTGAACGAGATCCGTCTACCTCTACAAGAGCAATAGCACGACGCACTGGAATCGCAAAATCGATCGTGCACCGTGCATTGAAAAAAAATAAGTTCCACCCCTACCATATTAGACGCTTGCGAACTCTGCAACCGAGAGATTACCACGCAAGATTGCGTTTTTGCCGTCAGATGCTTGCGAAAATAGAACAAGATCCGCAATTTTTTAATAATATTCTGTGGAGCGATGAATCAACGCTGAAAAGAAATGGATACTTCAACATGCACAATCTCCACAGCTGGCAACTATCGAATCCGCATCTAATGAGAGAAGACAGATCCCAGTACCAGTTCAAAATAAATTATTGAACCGGCGTATTGAACGGAAAGATAATTGGCCCATTTGAACTGCCCGGGAACTTATCTGGCCAAAGCTATTTGAACTTTCTACGAAATGATCTGCCAAATTTAATGGAAGAAGTGCCCGAGGAGGTGAGAGAATCCCATTGATTCCAAAATGATGGATGTCCTGCGCACTATGCAGTAAACGTTCGTGCGTATTTGAATTCCACATACCCAGATAGATGGATTGGCCGTCTGGGGCCCATTTCGTGGCCTCCACGTTCCCCGGACTTAAATCCGCTGGATTTTTTTTACTGGGGCTGCCTAAAAGAAGAGGTTTACTCCAAGCCGATTAGAAATTTAGAAGAGTTACGCAGCCGTGTCCGAGAAGCCGCTTCAAAAATTACTCACCGGCGTTATGCGCGACTGCTTAAAAGAGCTTTTATTCGGAGATGTCGGGCGTGTATCAGAGTCGGTGGCAGACAGTTTGAGCATTTACTGTAAATGTACACGTCAAATAAAGTTTTATTAATGTTTAACATTATTTTTTATTAAACCCTTATGGTCAGGTACAGTTTAAGACAAGAAATGATCTAGTTTTTTAAATTTTGTAATTTAGTCGAAGTTACTCCTTCTGCACATTAATAGCAATAACCTCGTATTTACATTAGGTAAAAGGATGTATGATACCATTTTGAAATCTGTATTAAACACGCATTTTTTTAAAATAGTTGGCCACTTAGGTCCTCATACATTTTTTTTACACCCAAGACGCTTGAACTTTTACAAAAAAAAAATATTTACCGCATTTCATGCTGAAAATTGAAGTTCAGTTTTTTTTTTAAAAAAAAGTGTAATAGTTATTCATACTATTTAGTGCACATCTATTGGTATAGTCCATGAAGAATATTATAACACCAAAAAAACCGTCAGATTTCATTTAATTGTAGCCGTGGTGTAGAGATAGGTAAAATAATGTGAGAAAAAAATGATTTTTTTTCTAAATGACATATCTTAGATACTACTTGGGATAGATTTTTTTTTGTATTTTATTTTGAGCGCCCAATAGCTCTACTATAAGATGTTTCAGGCTTATCCATTCTTTCTGGGACACCCTGTATATATATATATATATATTTATATATATATAAAGAAATCCATACTTCTATACTACACACATATATATATATATATATATATATATGTGTAGTATAGAAGTATGGATTTCTTTAAAATTAAGCTTTAGTTTTCGGAATTGTATCAAACTATATTGTCTTTAACAAAGTCGTTATTACTCATCATAACTCCTAATAGATTTACGTGTTTAACTGAAACCAATAATGAACTAATTAAAGAACAAAACAACATATAAATTATTTCTCAAAATCATTTAGGCATTTATGATTTAGACATTAATTAATTAAGTTATAATGTTAGGTAATTAGAATTATAACTAATTAGGATTTCTTTGAACTATTTTATTTTTATTTGGCAATAAATATAGTTTCTTGTACCAAAAATAAAGAGCAAATATGTCAAGACCCGTTTTTTTCACTTTCGGGCTTAATCTAGTATAAGCGGGCGGATTAGGTGCATGATGGTAAGTACTTACCACCTTGCATGGATACCTGCTCACCTGGGGCATGCTGATGCACTGACAACTTTTCTAATTTCTTAATTTCTAATTCTTTTTAATTCTAATTTTCTTTTATTTTAAAATTCAGTTGTAATTTATATATTTCATTAATTTGTTTGTTTATTAAATCTTTACTGTTTTGACAGTAAGCGGATTTAATGTTATACTTTTCTCCCAGATAAGACGGCAGCTTTTTAGGGACGGTATGGTAGGTATAAATGAAATAATGGAAAAATTATAAGAATAATAATATAAGAATGGAATGAATTATATGGTAAATCATATTAGAAACATAAATATATAGAAGTGTCTTTTACTGTATACCACAGATAAAGATAAAATGTAACACAAATCAAAAACAATAATTTAAAACAGTAAACAAAAGGCGGGTTTATCGCTAATAAAGATTTTCCCCAGACAACCTTTAGGTTCGGGAGTTGTTGAGAAATAACTGCCAGGTAGTTGATGCACTTACATAATATACTATATTAACTTACTATAAATATATACAAATTTAATACAATCTTATTTATCGACTTTAAAACAACCCTTAATTTTATCGACGCTATCGATAAATTAACGCTCGCTCACGTCCCTACACCATCGGACTCTGCAGTGAAATTCCAAGCATTCTGATCTGCCCGTCTCCTTCAATATTTGTCGTCGTCCTCACGCCGCATATTAAGAGCTACCGCATTCTTTCTCCGCATAGATAGGTATTGAGCGATAGAATCTTTAGAACAATGCAGTTCAATAAAGGCGGAAATACGGGCCGAGTTAATGACATCTTGCAAATAGTTTTGAAGACTGAAAGGCGGAATGTTTAGGCAAATATGGAGCTTATAGGCATAATAGATACATACTTCAACTGACTTCAAAATATATCATTAGTGATACGAGTAATTATTATTAAAAATTGTTTAGAAGCAAAACGTGTTTAGAAGCAATTATCAAAACCCAGTCAAAATGGTTTTGACCAAATTTGATTTATAAAGTTAGCTCCCAAACAAAGCAAAATTTCCTATTCATATTGGTGAAGATTAGGGATGGCCATCTAAGAATCGAAAATTAGTAGATGTATTACACTGACTAAAACCTCGTTTACGCAAGGAGAGTTTTGAACGATTCGGATGACAAAATTGTAAACGATTCTCGTATACGTTCGAACTTCATACGATTCTCGCCTGCAGCTGTCCACATGATGATAATAACTCGATGATAACACCTATCACATTGATGTTAACAATTGTTTATACTAGACAAGCATATACTTGCCTTTCTTGATTTTCTCTTGATACACTTGATTTTCTCTCCTGTATCGCCGAACACATGCTGTGTAAACGCACAACACGCAATAACTATAATCGGGCCGTTCTAATAGGTCGGATTTGACATATGACGAACCATATAATCCACCGATATGAAATATTAATTGTCATAGACGCAACGCTTCTAAGATAACGACGCTTAAAATTGATTGAGTTATACCACCACACGATACTAATATAATTACTAATACTATATTAGAACGGCCCAATTATATTAAACAAATTTTAATGAAACTCGGCATAGCTTGTATCGGTTGCAGCTTGTGGCGTGAGTTAAGATTTAGAGTACCTTTAATGCAGATCCATTATTATTAATTACTCTAAATAAAATAAATATATAATAATTTATTTATCAAAAGGATAATAACAAAATTTACTACGGGATTAATTTACTACCTACGGGAAACGATTTGCAGGTAATGCCGACCCGATAATGTCTTTAATGGCTTTCCCGGAAACGTTCTCACAATTGTCTCCTGCTGATAAAATTGGCATTTTAAAACATAATTTGGCTCACTTTGTCCTAATTCCATTCAAAGGGATTTTAAAATCTACCGAAGATCACGGCTTTTGAATTTCGGAAAATTTTCACTACCTACATCTTGATTAGGGGTCACCAGCGATCGGACATGTATCGGCGATACACAAGAATAGTCCAGACTTACACTTAGGATAAAACTAGATAGTAAAATTTAATATGTTCTTATGACCTTAATACTATAGAAATATTGCACGCCTGATATGGGTAACAACTGTATGTTTAACTGTTGCAGTTTACAATAGATATATTCTAATTATAATGGGAGAAATCGAATAATCGATAAACGGACGATATTATCATAATTAACTTACTTTGATAATTAGTTAATTTGTTAATTAATTAACTTTGTTAAGCTCTTCAGTTGGGTACTTTTAAACTAGAAAATATATGGTGATTCAGGGCCTTGATAGGGGAAGATACATCTCAGAAAGCTAGAATATGTCACAAACTAAAAATATAAAAACGCCTCCAATTCACTTCATTTATATTGTATCATTTTGAAATAATTAACTCTTTTTATTGCGAAATAAATGGCAGAGAAGCGGGCGTTCAACTAAATTAGATTACGATTGAATTACTTTAAATGATTAAATACTACCGATGATTAAATTACTATAGTAAATAGCTTGCCGGCCACGTCACTCTAGAAGTCATCTGAGATATTATGCAACACTGTAAGATTTTAGGCAATAAATTACATGTGACATATTTCTTATATTAGGAAAACTGATGAATGATGAGATTGATGAGTGATGCTGATGTCTTAACAGTGGGACGATGTGTAGGTGGATCACAGCAGATGGTGGTGGATGGATGAGAAGATCCGAGGATCATGTGTGGTGGCGAGCCTTGGGAGAGGCCTATCCGGAAGTGGAGAGACATAGGCTGATGGTATGATATGATATGACAGCAGAATTATAGATTCAAAATTAATTTAAATTCACATTCCCTTGGGAAAACATACAGTACAATAAAATTCAACTCAGCACAAATTCAAATCAATCAATTGATTTGATTTAATACATTGACATTTACAAAGTAATAATGATTATATAAATTGAATTACACCAACAAAGGTACCGCTAAAATAAAAATAAAAAAACTTACATTATTAATTAGATTACGCACTAAACAATATATGCAAAATATTAATTATATTATAAGTTTAAAACGTGACATTTAAGCTGTAGAAAAGACAGTAAACTTTTATTATCTCTATTTATAACAGCAAATCCTCAAACGGAGCAAATACAATGTTATCAGTGTTTAGAAAATTGTCAGATGTCCAATTTTTTTTTTCCTAGTAAGCCCTCAAAAGAACCGAAGACAATATCAGTTTTTAGAAAGTAAACAAAGCACACCAATTGTCGTTTAAAGGCCCTTTTCCTTGTCATTATCCAAATTACTGTTTGTACTATTTCAACCTTATTTACATTACATTATGACATTAGTTTAAATAGAAGTGCATAACAAACTCATGCGCAGGTAATTGAAACATTTTTGCTTACATTTAGTTGGTCTCGACCGCTCGTCCGAATCTGGTCGCTTCACGTTGCTTTTTGCTGCAGCATTCCTTTTTTTTTGTATATTTGTAAAATTAGACTACCTATTTTAAAAATTAACCCCTTCTAGAATCAATTTTTCTAAAATAAAGTTATAACTTTAAAAACAGCGTTAAAAGAGAAGTGTTAAATAATTAGCAAGCGTTTGTCTCTCTCGCGGCTAAAGGCAGTGCAAGGGGATATAGTTCTCACGATTTGTGAGATATCTTCCAAAATGCTGCAGAATAATGAAAACGACCACCATTCCAATGCTGGCGAGGGTACATCGGGTACTCAACCACAGCCGTCAACATCTCAGCAGTCAACGGACAATGTGAACTGTCAGCGCAAAGTACAATCTCGGTACGTATTTTATTTTTTTAACAGATAAAAAGGCCACTGGTGGTGAGTGGATACATACCTACTGTCGTATATGGACATCCGCGATACATGCCAACATCAGTCCAAAATGACAAACGTGGGCACGCCCCCGGAGCCATTACTTAACTTTGGAAATTTATAATAGAAATAAATGGCTTTGGAGAAGATTAATTTATGTTATTTTTAATTCCGTATTTTATTAACTACCAATTAGCTTAACAGTGTCCCTATGTACTGTGTAAAGGATTCGATTTCTGGTCGGACATCATTTCTTTAAAGACAATGTTATTCGGATGTGGGTGGATTGTGTTTGTCTATATATGTATAAAGTATATTATTATGTGTGTCTCTGGGGCCACGGTATAGGGAACCCTCGCGTGGGTTATTCAGTGTGACCTTATTCATTTAGTTATTTTATTTTATAAAATGTGAAAATTTGGATTCCTGCATATCCACCACAGTCATAAATTAGCCGCATGTAAACATGTAAATTCACCACAGTCCGGCTTTTTATGTGTTATAAATTCATCGCAGGTTTTTTTTCATGTCGAAAAAATAATATTGTGCGAAAGAAAAGTAGAATACTGTTTTGAAATCATTTTTCTGCTAATTTTACAAGGTAGTTCTTGTAGGTGTATGGTGAATATACCTACATAAGAATATTAATAAGCAATTGCTTATTAAATTTAATAGTTTCATTAAACTTGTGGCGAATATACAATGAATGTATGGACTTTTAAAGCAATGTAGCTTTACAATGTGGCGAAAATACAACACGCGAAAATTTGTTATAAAAATAATTATAATTTTTAACTAATAAATTAATGTGTGCTTGTTAACGCGGAATGCAAACTATCATTTACAAAAACTAATTAATAGTCTGACATAGGTTAAATATTTGAGGAGTCATTACATAATGATTTATCAATTAGATAATTAACTAAACCAGTAGTCAATGAGTTATTTCAGCGTTTCGAGTTGTGTTTTGTATTTGAATAAAAATATTGCTGAGGTTTCGAGAGATACAAAATTCGATTGCTGCGAAGTAAAGTATCGATAGTGCAAAAATATTATGTTTACATTGTAGAATAAAAAGCAAAAATATTACTTTTATATTGTTGAATAATTTGCTAAAATATTACTTTTATATTGTTGAATAATTTGCTAAAATATTACTTTTATATTGTTGAATAATCTGCTAAAATATAACTTTTATATTGTTGAATAATTTGCTAAAATATTACTACAGAACCCAAAACCGTGGTTTTTAAAATATTTGTCTGTACCTCTGTTTGAGCATCACGTAAAAACTACTGAACGGATTTTGATTGAGTTTTACTAATGTATAGCTAAGTATCCAGAAGGAAAACTGGTACATATGTCATCTTCATATGACATAAGGAAGTTGAGTTATAGAGGAAAACAAAAACTGACTTTTAATAGAATTACCCAAAAACTACTAGATGCATTTTCATCCGTGAAATCAATCATGTCGATGCTTTTATGGGTGCTAAAAATATTTTCAAGCTATTTAGTCCACGCGAGCGAAGTCGCGGGCAGAAGCTAATATTATAATAAAATCCTAACAAAATCGTACATTAAATATTATTTTAAAAAGTCATTGTAGCGCAACCTACGAATGATAAAGAGTCCTAAACAAGCCCCCCCCCCCCCTCCTCAAACAGTCGTCGTTTTACTTACACTATTGTCATCCTTATTTCTTTTTATTACAATACAATATAGACTGATAATATATCCATCGTGGAAAATTCAAAGGGATAAATCAAATGATTTGTCTCCTCTACCGCTTTATGACCTGAATAGTTCAAAGGTTGACTCGCAGATAATGCTGTAAGGTATTAGATCCGTCTTTTGTAATAATTTAGATAAAAAAGTGACTACATAAAAAAAATCATAACTTAGGATGGACAGAGAACATGTAAATTTATTAATTACACTTAGTTTTAATTTTAAAATTCTTAAGTTGACCAGGATAGCTGTACCGCTGTTAAAAATTACAAAAATAATGAAGTTACAGAGAAATTTATATAAAAACTTCTTCCTGAAAAGTTGTGATTTTTTTTTTCGCCATTGAAAATTTCAGGGCCAGTATGTTAATAGATAGGGTATATGGTCTAATAACTTCAAAAAGGCTTAATAGCCTTTACTACGACACGATACTTTATAACATATTTACAGAAAATCTTTATTTTCAGGCCTCCTCAATGTCTCCTAAACAACACATCGTCTTCGGAAGACGAATCCTGGGAAATGTGTGAGGAATTTAAAGACGAAGATTGTCTGTGTCGTCTAGTGAAAAAAGCTGATTTAAACTGCTTATTAATTGTCGATGATGATAAACAGGTTCTGAGGCCAGACTCCTTAGGATCAAGCAGCACGTTTTCTGAAGAGAGCTCAGACTTTGAACTTGTAGAAAAGAACTTTGACAGGACTATCAGACCACCGTCAAAGGAATTTGATAGAACTATTAGACGACCTTCGCCATTGGTAGAAACAGTCAGACGTCCGATTATCGATGTGGTTTCCTGGGTACGAGCTTCTACACCTAATCCCGAGCGAAGGTACCCTGAATGTATGTTGGAGGAACAGTTCGAGCCTTCGTGGTACTTTGACATTCGCGCAAAGAGAAAGCGCAGCCAATATTATCAGAAGAATCAGTATTCAGGACCGTCATCCAGGCAACCCCATTGGTCCGATGTGCCGCTAGCAAAATGGGGCATGAAATTGTTGGAAGACCCTGACATAATTCTGCCGACGGTCGTGCCTGATGGCGCAAGTTTTGGTCTGCGATCCAATCAGTACGAACTATCGAGGGTTAGAGATTCCGTTAATGAATTTTTCAAACATTTCAAAGAAGCCCAGGATGTGCAAAGTCACTATCAGAATACGACAACCACTGAATTGGAAAGTACAGATTCAGAGGCGAAACCAGAGGATGAAGACGAAACAACTCAAAATTGGTATAAATTATTTTGATTATACTTTTCTAATTAAGGATTAGTAGGTATTAATAATTTTACTGTCTTAAAAGTATTATTATTTAAGTTGAGAAGTAGACTTGTCTGCCATTATTTTATAGTTGTACTTATTGCTAAATTATGGGTTGGATTGTTCCTCCACTGCTGCATATAGCCTCTTAAGGGGATCATCGCGGTAGTAGTGGCTGACCCGTACAGGTATTCTAATTTTATTTATCCAACGATTTGGCGTTAATTCGACGAAATAACTATTAAAAGTTTTTGAAACAAAAAGAGTCAATTTCAAGTTTCTGATTGCCAAATTAGAAAAGGTTTAATTCAGCAGAAAGTTTACTTCAATGAAAGAGATTGACAAGCAGTTTTCACAAGTGTGCGCGTTTATTTCTCTATCTTAATATGTGGTGTCATTAAAAAAAAAAGAAAAAAAATCACTAAATTAAAAAATGAGTAAATTCAAAAAAATGAAAATAAAAAAGTAAAATAGGTTTTATGTAGTTTTAAAAAATATGACCTATCTATGAAAGAGCTATGGTTTCTATGAAAAATTTAAACCATGTTAAGTGATTTCAACATACATACGTATACGAGTATGTGTAAATATAAAAAAAAAAGTATACCTTGTGGTAAAAGAACCACATTAATTTAAGGAAAAGTAGGTAATTATTGATTTTCTTAATTATTAAGTACATACTATTATGTTAATATGACATACGCATAAGGGCTTGCAATTTTTTCAAAATTTTAAATTTTCTATTCATTTTAATAATTAATTTAAAAATTACATAAAATAATCAAAAAAATACTTTAGGCATAGGTTTTATTATTTAGAAATTAGCAATAAGTTATAATATAATAAACAAACAAAAGAATAATAAATAATTAGTTATTGACAACGTACTGATTTAAATGTAATTAATATTGCAATCATAAGATGTTAAAACACATTAAACGAAAATCAATTATTGATTTTTTTTAGTATTAATCACATTTTACTATGGTAGTGTGACAGACACTGATTAGTTGTTTATTAATTGAATTGTAATTAATTAACACTACTAAAATAAGAGATAAAAACACATTTAACAAAAAGTAATGACGGATTTTTTTTAATTACTAATGACATTTTATTATAACAGTATGACATTTTTAAAAATACTTAATTTAAATTTTGTATCCATTTTATTTATCGCAGTTGGGGCGTTCACGCTTTAATATACGCGTGCTAATAATTTATATTTTTAATAATGATTTTTGACTGTTTTAATCAGTTGTCCCACTGACGCGATACTATCTTAGTAGGATGTTAAAGTTTTAATGTACGGGTGATAATAATTTATATTTTCAATGAAGATTTCGACTGTTTTAAATAGTTGTCCCACTGCTGTGATATTATCTTGGGGATGTCCGGCTGATAATAATTTATATTTTCAATGGAGATTTCGACTGTTTTAAATAGTTGTCCCACTGCTGCGATACTATCTTGGGGATGTCCGGCTGATAATAATTTATATTTTCAATGGAGATTTCGACTGTTTTAAATAGTTGTCCCACTGCTGTGATATTATCTTGGGGATGTCCGGCTGATAATAATTTATATTTTCAATGGAGATTTCGACTGTTTTAAATAGTTGTCCCACTGCTGTGATATTATCTTGGGGATGTCCGGCTGATAATAATTTATATTTTCAATGGAGATTTCGACTGTTTTAAATAGTTGTTCCACTGCTGCGATACTATCTTGGGGATGTCCGGCTGATAATAATTTATATTTTCAATGGAGATTTCGACTGTTTTAAATAGTTGTCCCACTGCTGTGATATTATCTTGGGGATGTCCGGCTGATAATAATTTATATTTTCAATGGAGATTTCGACTGTTTTAAATAGTTGTCCCACTGCTGCGATACTATCTTGGGGATGTACGGGTGATAATAATTTATATTTTCAATGGAGATTTCGATTGTTTTAAATAGTTGTCCCACTGCTGCGATACTATCTTAGGGATGTACGGGTGGTAATAATTTATATTTTAATGGAGATTTCGACTGTTTTAAACAGTTGTCCCACTGACGCGATACTACCTCAGTAGGATGTTAAAGTTTTAATGTACGGGTGATAATAATTTATATTTTAATGGAGATTTCGACTGTTTCAAATAGTTGTCCCACTGCTGCGATACTATCTTAGGGATGTACGGGTGGTAATAATTTATATTTTAATGGAGATTTCGACTGTTTTAAACAGTTGTCCCACTGACGCGATACTACCTCAGTAGGATGTTAAAGTTTTAATGTACGGGTGATAATAATTTATATTTTAATGGAGATTTCGACTGTTTCAAATAGTTGTCCCACTGCTGCGATACTATCTTAGGGATGTACGGGTGATAATAATTTATATTTTAATGGAGATTTCGACTGTTTTAAATAGTTGTCCCACTGCTGCGATACTATCTTAGGGATGTACGGGTGATAATAATTCATATTTTAATGGAGATTTCGACTGTTTCAAATAGTTGTCCCACTGCTGCGATACTATCTTAGGGATTTACGGGTGATAATAATTTATATTTTAATGGAGATTTCGACTGTTTCAAATAGTTGTCCCACTGCTGCGATACTATCTTAGGGATGTACGGGTGATAATAATTTATATTTTCAATGGAGATTTCGACTGTTTCAAATAGTTGTCCCACTGCTGCGATACCATCTTAGGGATGTACGGGTGATAATAATTTATATTTTCAATGGAGATTTCGACTGTTTTAAATAGTTGTCCCACTGCTGCGATACTATCTTAGGGATGTACGGGTGATAATAATTTATATTTTAATGGAGATTTCGACTGTTTCAAATAGTTGTCCCACTGCTGCGATACTATCTTAGGGATGTACGGGTGATAATAATTTATATTTTAATGGAGATTTCGACTGTTTTAAACAGTTGTCCCACTGACGCGATACTACCTTAGTAGGATGTTAAAGTTTTAATGTACGGGTGATAATAATTTATATTTTAATGGAGATTTCGACTGTTTCAAATAGTTGTCCCACTGCTGCGATACTATCTTAGGGATGTACGGGTGATCTACTTCTTCTTCTCAGCCCTTGGACGTCCACTGCTGGACATAGGCCTCCCCCATTTAGACCTATCGGCAGCGACCTGCATCCAGCGGGTGCCCGCAACCTTTATGAGGTCGTCTGTCCATCTAGCAGATGGACGTCCTCGGCTTCGTCCGCCGGTACGTGGTCTCCATTCGAGAACCCTTCTGCCCCATCGGCTATCGGTTCTTCGAGCTAACCCGAGAGGCTATGTCGGTGACTTTAGTTCGTCTACGGATCTCCTCATTCCTGATTCGATCACGTAGGGAAACCCCGAGCATAGCCCTCTCCATAGCTCGCTGTGCGACAGTGAGCTTATTTATGAGGCCCATAGTCAGAGACCACGTCTCGGTGCCGTAGGTCATCACTGGCAACACACACTGGTCGAAGACCTTCGTCTTCAAGCACTGAGGTATTTTGGACGAGAAGACGCTGCGTAGCTTCCCGAACGCTGCCCAGCCGAGTTGGATTCGTCGATTGACCTCTTTCTCGAAGTTGGACCTACCTAGTTGGACCGTTTGGCCTAGGTAGACGTACTCGTCAACAACTTCGAGAATCGAGTTCCCGACTGAAACTGGGGTGGGCACGACATGGACATTCGACATGATTTTCGTCTTGTCCATGTTCATTTTAAGGCCCACCTGTTGGGAAACTCGATTGAGGTCTCCGAGCATTGTGCTAAGATCCTCCAGCGATTCTGCCATGACCACGATATCGTCGGCAAATCGAAGGTGAGTGATGCATTCGCCATCAACGTTGATGCCGAGTCCTTTCCATTCCAGGAGCTTGAAAGTGTCTTCCATCGCATTGGTGAAGAGCTTCGGAGAGATGACATCTCCTTGTCTCACACCCCTCTGCAATGGAATCGGTTCCGTGCTCCCTTCCTGTACTCGGACTGACATGGTGGCGTTGTTATACAAACACTTCAACACTTCGATATACCGATAGTCAATATGGCACCGCTGGAGGGACTGTAGCACTGCCCAAGTCTCGATCGAATCAAAGGCTTTCTCATAGTCCACAAACGCTAAGCATAATGGCAAGTTATACTCCTCGGTCTTCTGTATAACTTGCCGCAGCGTATGGATGTGGTCTATGGTACTATAGCCTTTTCGGAAACCGGCTTGTTCGGGAGGCTGGAAGTCATCAAACCTGCGCTCGAGACGATTCGTGATAACCCTCGAAAACAGCTTATAAACATGGCTCAGAAGCGAGATGGGCCTATAGTTCTTCAACAAGGTCTTGTCGCCTTTCTTGAAGAAGAGCACCACCACCCTTCTGTTCCATGCCTCCGGCGTAATACCTTCGAGCAAGACGGAATTAAAGAGCTTCTGAAGGACTTTCAGTACCGGTGTTCCACCCGCTTTCAGAAGCTCTGAAGTGATTCCGTCTTCACCCGGCGCCTTGTTGTTTCTAAGCTGTTTGAGGGCCATCCTAATCTCGTACAGGCTGATGTCCGGGATGTCTTCGGTATAGTGTCGGGTCAACTTGGCTCTTTGGCCAAGTTGCCAACAGGTTTAGCGACCGAGGTATACAACTGTCCATAGAACCTCTCGATCTCCCTCAGTACCTCTTGTTTGTCGGAAGTGACACTGCCGTCCTCCCTCTTCAGCTTCGTCAACTGGCTCTGCCCAATAGATAAGTCTCTTGCGAACACTTTGGAGCCTTTATTCCGCTCTATCGTCTCCTTAATACGATTAGTATTAAAGAGACGGATGTCGTGTCGCAAGGACTGGTGAATCCGTCTATTGAGCTGCCGATATGCTTCCGCGTCATCAGGAGTCTGCAGTGCCATCGAACGTCGTTCCGCCAAGAGGTCGAGGGTGCGGTCGGTGAGCTTTTGGGGTTCATCTCTTCGACGATGTCTGAAGAATTTAGACCCCACCGTATGGACAGTTTCTACCAACCTGTTGTTGATATCGTCCACTGCAACGCAATCCTCTAGGCAATCGAAGCGATTTGACAATTCAAGCTGAAAGCTTTCGGGGTTTTGTATGTGGGCAGCAGTAGGTCGGAGCGTAGACTTCATCAGGCGGGACCTTTCCAACTTGACGTTTATATTCAATGTGCCTCTAACCATTCGGTGATCACTAACGGTTTTCACCCTGTGGATCACGGAGACATCATTGAATATTTGTCTCTTTGTGGCCATAATGAAGTCCATCTCATTTTTAACGGAACCGTCGGGGCTCATCCAGGTCCACTTCCTATGAGGCGGCTTCTTGAAGAAAGAGTTCATCATAAAGAGTCCCTCTTTCTCAAGAAAGTCGGCCAGCCTTTGGCCCCTCTGGTTCCGGTGCCCACATCCAAATTGCCCCACTCTCAACTCATCGTCGCCTCTTTTGCCCAGTTTCGCGTTGAAATCCCCCATAACAATATTGTAGTGTGTTTTCGAAGCATGTATGGCTCTACTAATGTCCTCATACATTGCTTCCACTTAGTTATCCGGGTGTGCCGAGGTCGGTGCGTAGACCTGTATGACCTTCAACGAATATCTCTTGGATATTCTGAGTATAAGGTACGCGACCCTGCTCGACACACTCGTGATGGCTACAACATTATTTACGAGGGACTTGTGGACGATAAACCCACCTTGGGACTGCTGGTCGCCCTCCCGGTAATAGAACAAGTTGCCGGACTTCAGGGTTATCGTGTCCTCCCCCTCTCTTCGGATTTCTGATAACCCCAATATATCCCAGTGCAACTTGCCTATCTCCTTTTCCAGCTCAGCGATCTTCTCGTCTGTCCTCAAAGTGCGCGTGTTGTAAGTCACCAGTGACAACCTACGTCGGTAATCCGTTTTAAGAGCCCTGGTCGTTCGACGGTGGAATCCCGCCCGGAGATTCTTAGCACCCCTGGCTCCAGCGCCCATCGTCCACGCCGGTGTTGCGACTGGAGCCGCCGGGAACTTGGGGCCGTTTTACTTTTTCTGCCATAGGGGGGGGGGGGGGGGGGGGGTGGACCGTTGTCCCACTGCTGCGATACTATCTTAGGGATGTACGGGTGATACTAATTTATATTTCGACTGTTTTAAATAGTTGTCCCACTGCTGCGATACTATCTTAGGGATGTACGGGTGATAATAATTTATAATAAGGATTTAGACTGTTTTATTCAGTAGTTTCATTGAGGCGATGCTACCTCAATGGGACGTCTACGCTTTAATGTGAGTGTGATAATAATTTGCTTTTTTAATAATGATGATGCTAATAATTTATAATAATAAGTCCAAAGAGATTTATTTTTATTGAGATTGCCATGTTGCCTAAAACAAACAGACGCTATTTATTTGTTTTTTTTTAAGTGTCTAAATTGTTTATATCTCAGTAATAAACCCCATGTCCTTTTCCTATTTATTGAGATTGCTAAATAGCATAAAGTAACCTTTGTGTATTTGAAGGGCAAGGGGGAAGAAAGGTCAGGTTAATGGGTGATAATTAGTGAAAATCGAAAAAAACCCTCTTATTTTAAAGCGTCTTTATTTATTTGAAATATAATTATATAATTAAGAGTAATATTAAAGTCTTATATTTTACTTTAGCCTTAAACATAATATATTTATTTATTTCAGCCTTTTATTATACAAAATGAAAATTTGTAGAAAATTAATATTGAAAAAAAAAAGGTCAGGGACCCCGGGCTATGATCTTTTTTACAGGTTTATTTTTTTTCAAAATTTAATAATACTTTACCAGAAGAAACAAATATAGAAATAAAAAGATTACCACAATACTTCAATAGTATGCTTGTGATTTGTAAAACTAAAAGTTGAATAAAAACAAAACTCTGAAAAAAGGATTATAGTCATGACAATCACCTTTCTTCCTACATTCAATAATTTTATTTAATGTTTAGGCAAATTTGTATAAACATTTTGTGCTTCTAAACTAGTGCAAAGAAACATTTCTGTTTACACTATATCATAATACACCATATAGTGAACTAGATGGCGTTGTTAACTCAATTTCTGAAAAACGCTGACTACGATCCTTCTTCCCCCGTACCCTTCATTTGTTTTGTTTAAAGCGTCTCGCATTATTTAAATCTCATTAATAAGTCCAACGTTTTTTTTCTTAGTCTTAGTCGGAACCTTGCCAAATAGCATAAAATAGGCATTATTTTTTTTTAAAGTATTTCAAATTGTTTACATCTCAGTAATAAATCCCATGTTTTTTATATTTATTGAGATTGCCAAATAGACATTATTTACTTGTTTTTTTTAAAGCGTATTAATTTGTTTACATTTCAGTAAACCCCTGTTTTTTTATACTTATTGAGATTGTCAAATAGCCTCAAATAGACATTATTTATTTGTTTTTTAAAGTGTCTCAATCTCACTTATAAATTCAATGTTTTTTTCTGTTTACTGAGTTTGCTAAATAAACTAAATAAAAAATAAACTAGAGTATTAAAAAATATTTAAAAATTATAATTTTTAAAAATGCGGTCTTTTTACGTGTATGTCGCATTATTATAATAGTATGTAATTAATAATTAAGAAAAACAATCATTACTTTTCGTTAAATGTGTTTTCACCTCTTATAAAATCAATATTAATTACAATTTAATTGCTATTAATGTTTACCTCATGTTACCTCATGCTTATAGTAAACAAAGATGGTAAAAGTGAAAATTATCTTGTTTTGAGTAAATTTATAATTATCGTCACACTCAATGGCAATATTTGACGATTAACCGAGTTTAATTCCCGGTCGGATAATACGAGTAATATGTTTCAAGACAACTGTTTGTTCGGGTTTGTGTAGTGTTCCACTTTGTATGTGCCTCTGGACCCACAACACAGGCAACCATAGTGTGGGCCATTCAGTGTGATATCGGTAATGATATTTTTATTCATGACATAACAATAGATGATTAATGATAATGAAAATATGACAATACATATACAATATATTTGATAAATATGATAATTATAGGATACGGTTGTAGATGCCCAAACTTTCGTCACTTATTTCATTCATACTCTTTCCTAAAACCAGCGTAATCAAGTTGATACTGCGTTTGTTTGTCAAATTTTGAATTGAGGTATGAAAATCTTTGGGGAAAATGATGAACAATTCAATTTATTTTAAAATATTTCTTATTGATTGCAGAAATATACGGCATTTCTCTGTCCGAAATACAGTAATTATGGTTCTAAAATATACTGCAATGTGAAATTTGACAGAAACTGCAGTACAATAATTGGATAGACACTGGATTTAAAAAAAGAGATATACATATATCCAAGTCAATATGAAATATTAGCAGTCTTATCTTTGCCTTTGTTTAGTATGTTAACATAATCAGTGTTAACACATTATAAGATGCTTATATTAGTGTTTTGTATTTAGTAACCAAAAAAAAAATTAAATATTAATCTTAAGTTTTTATGAATAAAAATCGATATACAGGCTGTGGCGTAAATAGTGGTCCAACGTTGAGGGATCGACAAACCGTATATTCACCTATCACATACCAGAATTTGAACACTTTTACTACGGGTCTCCGTTTTATTTATTATTATTTTGAAAAGCCGATACCTTGAGTTATTAATTTGGCTGTTATTTCAACAAAGGACATTATTTTTTTTTACTTTGTTTCTTGCTTATCATTGATAAATACATGTGCTATCACATGCAATAATTTTTTTAATGGAAACTTATAAGATATTAAAGAAAAAATGTGTTTATTTCAAATTTCAACTCTAATCTGTAGCAAATCATGTGAATTCGGGGGCGAATGGTGTCAAAAAAATTTACCATCTGTGACCATTATTTTAAAAACTTGTCCAATAAATGCAGATTCTAAAATGGTATTAATAATAACCGATTTCGTAATACAAAAAAGGTATTGCTATTTCAATTGAGGAGCCGAATTTAAAAAATACACTTAGCGGTATTGTAAAATGTTTTGGACCCAATTAAAAGTAAATTTTAACTTAACTATGAACAGCTGAGTGTTATTTGAGTCATGCACAAACATATCACAGGTAAAGAAACGTGTCTCAGGTAAAAACAGGTAAAAAAAGGGTACTTGGCCAGATAACAAAAGACTCATTGAAAGGTCTCAGTGTAGCGCGCATGAGTAGTAAAAAAATGACAAGATTTTTTTTCCATTAAAAAAATATAGTAGCACATATATTTATCAATAATATAAAAAAAACAATGTCATTTGTTGAAATAACAGTCAAATTAGTAACTCAAGGTATCGGCTTTTCAAAATAATAATAATAATAAATAAAAGCGGAGACCCGCGGTACAAAAATGTTCAAATTCTGGTATGTGATAGCTGAATATACGGTGTGTCGACCTCTCAACGTTGGACCACTATTTACGCCACACCCTGTATACAGGTGTGTTCAACGTATTATTTTTGTAAAAAAACACTTTTATGGTTTGAGTGAAGTTACACATTATTTTTACAATAGAAGTTTATTAAAATTTTCATGACTCAGAATGATATACAGAACTCATGGTAGCAGGCTTTGGGCACACCCTAGACTGATTATAACGTGATATAACATTGTCTATTATCATATACTAATATGATTGTCTTGACAATAAGAAACTTAGTATACTTTACTTTATTATTTTAAAGATAATTAATCTAATATAATGTCACATATCTTATTGTATCTATCTACATTACTTATATTAATTAATCCAGCTGTTTAAACGTAATTATTATCAAATATAATTTAAATAATTGGACTATGAAGTTTTATTTAAATAATTTCATGAATGGTCAGTAGTCGATAAGTTAAAATCAACTCACAATTCAAGGGCGCAGTTTATAAGTTCAATGTTTGTGTTTGCGCATTGAATGTCGCCTATAAAAAATTAAAAGTGGACATTTAATTAATTAACTTTTGGTGAGAATTTATAAGAATGTTTTTTTTTTTTTTTTATAGAGATGAGGGCGGACGAGCAAGCGGTCTCACGTGATGGTAAGTGTTACCGCCGCCCATGGACACCTGCAACACCAGGGGGTATGCGGGCGACCTTGTATTATTTGCGTTACATAGTCATAACAGTGTGACTATTAATAATAATAATACATTTTTATTAAGTTAACATATTCATACAATATTATACACGTGGTGGGGCTCTCTTTTTAAGTATAAAACATACTTGTTTCAGGTGATCGCGTTCTTCCTTAACAAGTTATATTGTTATACGTGATTATTCAAGTATGAGATAGTGCCGAGGTGTGATGTGTGTATGAGTGTATAATCATAAGTGCCTATGTATGCATGTTGGTGAATCTATTGTGGAAACTGTGGTGCGAGTTACTTAAAAGGCAGATTAAAAGATCTCACTTATCGTGCTAATTGTTGCCATAATCAAAATTTAAGCAAATGTTAAAAGGGTTCATTTGGTATTCACGTGGTAATTATTGATTAAACCGGCCAAAAAACTAATTATTCTTTGATGTTTCGAATGCCGATGAAGGTTTGGGGAGAAATTGGAATATTTTGTGTATTTGTGAACGCTTTTGTTTACACGGTGAAATGGTAACAGTAAACAAAACGTCAGGTAAAATAAGTATTATACCTGTTTTTACTGCTTTTGTTTGTTCTCTGTCATTATAGCTAGTGTAACCCGAAACAAAACTTCGAGTAGAAATAAGAGATAAAATTATGGCTCTCATTGTAAGCGTTTAGACCAGATTCAACGTAAAATGTATACAAAGCGTGAAAGTCTAAACAATCACCACACCAACGTTATTGCTGCTAGGCTAATATTAATGCTAATTTATATATTTTATATTTATTTATAAAGCACACTTTTTTTTCGAAATAGCTTATTTCTTGTGGCCTAAGAGTCACCGGACATATATGATCTAGGGCGAGTGCAGAAGGCGCTCAGCCAAAAAGTGTGTGCACAAAAAGTCTGACGGAAAACGGACCTCGGCTTAGGGCGTTGCTTTGGGAGGGTACCGCGGGATCGCGAGTCGGTGAGAAGCGCCCAGGCACGTGCCGATACCTGGTAAAAGTGGTGGCTGAAGGCCGGTGTGTGTTCACGGCGTCGCGAGGGTGACGTCCTTGTCCCTGCCGGCGGCGGTAAAGCACACATAGCAGAATTTAGGCACTAGATGTAAGAGAAGTAATCAAACATAAATCTATTAACAACTAGCCAAAATTCCTAAGAATGTATAGGTACTTTACAGCCGCTAGGCGCTCTCGACTGACCACGTTACCCCTCTCTCAAGGGTAACTCTCACAGAAGACTGCCTTGAAATGTACTGCATTTCCTACTTTATCGTATTTCCCCAATTACGTACGTGTTTCGGTAGTGAGTGAGATATGACAGAGCCCATTCCCATCCCATCCTATCCCTTCCCATTTTCCCAATCCATTCTTCAATCTGCAAAGGTAGGCAACGCATCCGGGGGCGTGCCAATGTTTGTCATGCTGGACTGATGTTGGCATGTGTCGCGGATATCTGTGGACGACAGTATCCACTTACCATCAGGTGGACTGTACGGTCTGTCGTCTTTTTTTCATAAAAAAAGGGTACCTACCATGCATATGTTTATATAATACGAGTAAATGTAATATAAACTGATATTTTACAAATTACTATAAAGATAAATTAACTAATACCATAATTATTGAAACACCGCAAAACAAAACAATTATCAAATTAGGAGGTTGCATCTGAATACACCCGTGGACAAATTAAAGATATCAGGCATTGTAATTTGACACAGTTTAATAACGGGATTGTTACGAGAAACGTTGCTATTATGTTCGTCGTGCGGTTTATTCGCACTTCGTTGACATTAGGGTCGCTGCGCACAGTGCGGTCGAAAAGACACGTCATACCGCGAACTCGAAAGTTGTGCAACCAGCTGAGGTTTTTCCGTTGCGCTACGATATGGGGCTCTTCGAGAGAGCTGTTAACAGGATCCTGCGCGGTCGGCAACGCACCCGCATGCCCCCTGCTCGTGTTGCAGGTGACCAAGAGCGGCGGATACTTCTTACCATCATGTGGACCGCTCGTCTGCCATTTTGTTTTTTCAATTACTATGTGTTTCATCTATACATATAATAAAACTGTAGAGCCAGCGTGTCTGTACATTGAATATATTTACCAAACACTGATTGAGGGCGATGAAGGATGAGTATTAGAATACAAAAAGATGATTTTGAAAATTTTTGTCTGTCTGTTTGAACACGTTAATCTCCAAAACTATGGAACGAGGTTTCATGGGGTTTTCACAGGTTAATTAAGCTTAGTTTGGCGCTTCGAATAGGCTTTGTTTCATCGAAATCGGCTGACGGGAAGAATAGATGCTGTATATAAATCTTTATAAATCGAATTAAAATTCCACACGTACGAAATCGCGGACATAGCTAGTTGATAATAAGCCGTTTCACTTGTATTGAGACCTTTAATCTCCTATAGTGAGACCTTTAACATATAACATATAGATATGAGTACTTACATAGCGATGTAGTGTTCAAAATAATATTGCAGTACTAAACGCTTTTAAATTTACCTGTAACAAAGAAATGTATTTAAACTTTAGTACACAAACAAAATGTACTTAATGTCTGGTATTTTCTACCAGTCACCCTTTGGGCAAACAGAATCGAGAGGGGTGAGTTGTGAAGTTGGTAGTGTAATCGTAAGAAATAGAAAATAAATAAACGTAACAAATAATATATACGTTTGAGTGGGACAAAGCCGCTGGTGCCACGTTACCCTTCTCTCACGGTGTTTCGGTAGTGAGTGAGATGTGCCAGAGCCCATTCCCATCTTATCCCTCCCCATTTTCCCAACCCTTTCTCCATATCCATTCCTATATCTCCAAAGATAGGCAGTGCATCCGGGGTCGTGCCAACGTTTGTTATTCTGGACTAATGTTGGCATGTATCGCGGATGTCTATGGGCGACAGTATCCACTTACCATCAGGTGGACTGTATGCTCGTTTGCCGCCTTCGTCCAAATAAAAAAAAAAATACAAAAAAAGAGTAAATAAATATAAACATAAAATTGTCACATAAAATAAAAATAAAATCTGGAATGTGTGATCCATTAATCCGCCCTGCGCTCGCGTGGTGTATTACGGCCCGAAATACCCCAGTGATTTTTATATCTTAACATTACTAAATTTTAATTGACTTTTAATTAAATATTTTTTGCAGTGTTGGTAATCAGTAATGCATATTTTAAATTTGAATTTTCGAAAATTTCTTGTGCTCGCAGGGGTGAAATGGGCACCCAAAAAGAAAGGAAAAGTAAGACGTTTTATAATACGCTGGTGTGCTTTGTCACTTACAATACTTTTATTATGGTGGGTATATTTACAATATTCGTTAATGAGGGTATCGAGAAAATAGATAACAAGGAAATTTTAAAATTTGTTCAGTTGACAATGGACATCACTCGTAAAATCTTGCGGTGGACTGAAGTTTTTGACACAATGAAATATTGAACTGTACTTTTTTAAGTTTTACGTGTTTTTGACATTACTTTGTTATAAATACAAGGTATGTATTCATTTTGGTTTATAAAGCGATCCGTAGCTCAGCCCTTTTAGTATCCACTGTAGGCCACGGGCCTTCTCATGCACATTATCCTGTTGCATGAGTGATGTATGGGCCTTAAAACGACGCGCAAGTCGAGCGGATCGGCGAGTCCACTCTCTTAGGGGGGATGTAATTCCTGAGAGCTTGTGGTAGCCAAATATCGTTAATACTTGTTGCTAATTACGAAAGCAATTTACGGGGTATTTCAATTTATTTTTAAACTTATTATTTCTACAATGCATTGTCATTTTTACAAAACCGCATTTCTTTTCTAACTTTTAACAAAAAAATCGTAAACATACCCTTTGAGAATGAGCTTTTGTTCATGCCAGGTATATGAACAAAAGGCTTACTGTTCAAAAGCTGGCAAAAACTGATTCGAAATGTTTTTATTAACCACTGAGTAACTTATTCTTAATCTGTTACTATGTTATTTAAAGTTCTTGTAGTGAAGAACATTTCCGTTCTTGTACAAACATTTCTGTACTAAAATCACATAACATAATAACAGACCTCCTTGCCAGCCAAAGGTTGTATGGAAGAAATCGCTTAGCGATACCTCTAATTACTTGTTTATTTGTGTTTCTCTGTATGTTTTGATGTACAACACAACAAATATCTATTGTTATATATCTATTACATCTTTATTTGGTGTATATTTTCCCGTTACCACCCCAAAGTTGTCTGGAAGAGATTGCTTTGGTGACAAGGCCGCCTGTTGTACTTTACATACTTAAATTGTAATTTTGTAACATGTGATGGTGTAATAGCAAAAAAATGGTGTAAAAATAAATAGTTTATCTAACTGAAGTAATGTTTCCTCTTAATTAATTTTAACTTTCATAGCGTCTCCCGTTGTGGCACTCGTTCCGTAGGTCTCGACGGCTGACGACTCAGTATATAGACGACGATTTTTGGATGTATTGAGAAGTTTACACCGTTACAGTTCTGGAGCTATTGAACCGTATTGGCTGATTTACGAATTTAAACATATGCAAATTACTTTTGTGCTATAGAGATCTGGTGGTCATGAGTCGAGGTATTTATAATAATAATAATAATAATAATATCCTTTATTTCTCCAGCACCAAAACTAAACTAATGCAATTAAACATATTCCACCGCTCAACTCGGTCTGAGCATTGTATTGTAATGAATGTAATAGCATGCTCTTTATTTTTAAATATTTCTTAAAACAATCAAAATGTCTGTAGCTAATAGGTATAATTTGAAAATAAGTATAATGTCGTGATCGAAGGTTGTTGTATTGTTTCGAAATATGTATTTGTTTCGAAATCTTAAAACCACTGAGCCGATTTTGAAAATTTTTACCACCTTTAGCGAGCTAAACTGCAGATTGACATAGGCTGAGTCCCTAGCAGGTCGTAGGCTATATATGGAGTCCCTAGCAGATCGTAGGCTATATATGGAGTCCCTAGCAGGTCGTAGGCTATATATGGAGTCCCTAGCAGGTCGTAGGCTATATATGGAGTCCCTAGCAGATCGTAGGCTATATATGGAGTCCCTAGCAGGTCGTAGGCTATATATGGAGTCCCTAGCAGGTCGTAGGCTATATATGGAGTCCCTAGCAGGTGGTAGGGTTTATTTTTAATTTATTATTATTGTGTGTGGAACACAAGCAGTCGCAATGAATTACATAATATTACAAAATGCAAATAAATGTAATGACCATTACAAAATGTACATAAAGGGCAGAATGCAACCAGCCCACATTGACATGCGCACGAGGGATGTAAGGGCTTAAAACGTCACGTTGGCCAAGCTGGTTGGCGAGTCCGCACCCTAAAGCTGGTGTAGTTCCTCAGTTATAATAAGATTCGCAAACTCCAGGAATAAAATAATTTTTGAATAATTTGTTTTAAACACACTTACAAAATAAGAAACAATACATAAATGGGGATGTATTGTGATACATCCTTATAATATATCAAATACAATACAATAAAATACATCCCTCGTGCACCAAGACAATGCTTATGTATGTGGCCCATGTCCAGCAATGACTTCGCTATCCAGTATCCACATACTAAATCAACCCTTGGTTGCATGGCATTTCATTTATACATAAATCGCACCCTCAGTATAATAAAGTCGTCAGTTGAAATTAAATTATTCATTATTGCAATTATTTCAAAGATCAGTTTATTATATACATTGAAGAAAGCATGGCTTAACATACTTTTTAGTCATTTTGTAAGAGTAAAATACTTTTTTTTATGAAAGGTCCTTTTTTTGAACCAATGGTGTACGTGTGGCTCCACATTGTTCTGCATTGTTCTGGCTGACCGACACCAAACGGCACAATGAGCGAGCGAAGCCAGCGTTTGTCAGTTTGCAGTTAATGATAGTATTATGACAAACCGCAATTTCAATCGCCACAATGTAAAAAATTCAAACAGTGGGGTAATATTTTATTATTTCCTTCCGAAAAAATATGTATGTTTGACATGTAATATCTATGAGGGGGAGAGTGCACGCTGCAATCCAACAGCCGCTGGCCGCAATCGATTGGCCACGTTACCCATCTCTCACAGAAGACTACGTTGAAATGTACTGAATTTCCCACTTTATCTTATTTCCCTAATATACGTACGTGTTTCGGTAGGGAGTGAGATATGCCAGAGCCCATTCCCATCCTATCCCAACCCATTTTCCCAACCCTTTCTCCAAATCCATTCCTATATCTCCAAAGGTAGGCAGCGCATCCGGGGGCGTGGCAACGTTTGTCATTTTGGACTAATGTCTTGTCACGTATGTCTATGGGCGACAGTATCTACTTACCATCAGGTGGACTGTATGCTCGTCTGCCGCCTTCGTCCATAAAAAAAAACATATTACGCGTTGCAATACAAGGAATGTTGCGTTTAGTTGTGGTCAACATATAGCGCTATCAAACTATGATAATAATTTGATAGATATATGTATTTCAAAATAGGTAATTACTTCAAATTAAACCTTTAGATAAATAGGTAATTCAAAATAATTAGTACTTTTAATTATTAATTGATAATTAATTATTTTAGATATAATTATTGTTATAAGCCTAAAAGTTACTTAGTGTGATCTTGTTGTGTTTTTTTATTATAGAAAAATACCTTTGAAAAGTATTGGTTAAATTTTAAAAAGAAACAATGTAACTGACATGAGCCATTTGAAATTTCTATAAGGAATATAACATCCTGAGTACCTATAGTCCCGGAACGAGTTGAATGCGCGCGGAAGGAATGTGACCGTTTTATGTCACTTGTTTTTAGTGTTGTATGACAATGATCTTAGTGAAAGATAGGTATATCGATATTGGTAAAAGTCGATATTTTTAATTTAAATATAGCGGTCAAAAATAAAACACAACTGTGTAATTATAAAAAACATCACTTATTTTTTAATATTTTTATTTACTTTCATTATTTATTTATTTATTATTTATCACACATTAGATAATATAGTAAGTAGGTATACATAATTTTTAGTTTTAAATAGGTATGTATTTAATATTTAGTTTTGAAAAATAAAGTTACTAAAAAACAAAAAGAAGAAAATACAAAAATTACTAATTGAGAGAAATATAAAAAACAACAATATTATAACAACAAAAATCTATTACGCATTACATTCTTAATAATAATAAAAATTAATTTAAAAGTACTAAAAGACACAAAAGACTATTGTTTGAATGAATATTAGTCACTACAATCATGCTGATGTAACACCTGATGCAGACAAGTCAGAATCAGGTTTGGCCGCTCATTTTAACAAGTAAGTATAGTAAAAAACTACCCAACACGTGTTATATCGATGACGCAAGAGAAACAATAGAAAGCGAGTAAGCGCATCACTTAACTAGCCGGCACAAGTGCAGGGAGACGGCTAGGAGGGGGGGGGGGGGGGGGGGGGGGTGCTCGTGTCCCCACACCTCCACCGCGCGCGCATTTAGCTCATTCCGGGACAGTACATTAAAATCGATAAGATTTATCCCGACTAGTTAAAGTACATTATCAATTGTAGTACAAGTACTTGTACAAGTACCACAACAGGCTCGCCATAACATATGATATTCGGCTCTACATCCAACCACCATCGACGAACTTCTTCAAGTGGTCGGTCGACCTGGCCGCAGCGTGTGCCACACTGCGCTTCCCGATACCTGAGCTCCATTCGAGGACTCCCATATTCCATCGGCTATCGATCCTGCGGCAAATATGACCTGCCCATCGTCACTTTAGCATGCCGATTCAACAAGCTATGTCGGTTGATTGACTATACAAAAATGATTTTCATTTACACCTCTATCCAGGGCAATGAGCGAGTTAAACTCCTCTTCGGACAACGAGCCCCATCAGCTACTCGAGGATAAACATGCGGATTATAGTGATACCACCAAAAGACGCGCTTACATCATCTGGGTGTACTGCGGCAAGATTGGCAACCTCGACCATGTGTGCGAAATTTATCATCAAATAGAGAAATTGGTAAAAACCACAGATATGATTTTTTTATTGTATTCTGTCCTTTTATTGTATTGTGGTGTTTTATGTGTGTACAAAATGTTTTTCTTTCTTCCTTTCTGTAAAGGGATAGATAACGTAAGCCGTATGTCGCTGGGTGCCCGAAGCTGGATCTAAGCGCTTCATCATCATCTCTTCAATGAAAATTGTATACACCATAATTAGTCGCTTACCTATATTGAACCTATCAATGCTTCTAAGCCGATTAATTTCATCCTCGCATGTAATTCAGTCATGTTATAAATATTTAGATTGTTCGCTGTAGGCATCCGTCATTTGTAAACTCGGGTCCAGGCTGAAAGTCAACATTTTGATATGCCGTAGACACCACTGTGACGCACTCGACTGGCCACGTTACCCCTCTCTCACAGAAGACTACCTTCAAATGTGCATATCCTACCTTATCGTATTTTCCCAATGTACGCACGTGTTTCGGTAGTGAGCGAGATATGAATTTCCATCCTATTCCTCCCTATTTTTGCAATCCATTCCTTAATCTGCAAAGATAGGCAGCGGGCGTGCCAACGTTTGCCATTCTGGGCTAATGTTGGCTTGTATCGCGGATGTCTATGGACGACTGTGTCCACTTACCATCAGTTGAACTGTATGCTCGTCTGCCGCCTTTTTTCTACATATAAAAAAAGGCATAACAAAAATATGTAATTGTTTAATGACGATTTTCAATGAAAGCGAGTCCTTTTAAACGCAAAGTATCAACTTATACAAAATACTAAGACTATTTAGTCAGTTTGACAGAGCAGGTTCTGGCAATCAATCCAAGCGTATATATCGTATATCAATATATATATATATCAACCAAAAATTCTATATAGAAAAGACTTTTTAAAAACAAGATTTTATTAAAATGAAGAAAATAAACATAGAAGTCATTAGTGTTATTTGATGTAAGTAAGCCCCATTTTAATTTTAATGAAAGCTTGTGTGTAAAAAGTTTCTTTTAGGTTTATTTACTCCTTTTCAATGTTCTAAGTTGCAGAAACTTCTCAACCTATGCGTTCCTAGTAACACATATAATTCGTTTGATTTTGATTTGGGAGTTTTCATTTCCTAGTTAGACAGATTACAGAACAATGCTACGACATCCATGTCGTCGACCAAGGCGGTCAAGCTCATGTCATCATCTTATTGCCAATAAAGTTACGAACCCATCAATACGAGTCCAAACACGACGTATCTACGGGTCACCATTGAGGAGTTCCACAATGTGCTGGCCTTCCTGGTTACAGCATCAGCTCAAGGTCATCGGATTATTATATGGTCATCGGTTTTATATTCATGCATAAAATTTGAAGGCAATTGTATAAGTGGAAGTGGGTTAAAATGGACTTGCAAGATTTGACCTAAACAAACATGAAATTAATTAAAAGCTTGTAAAAATGACGACCATTTACTCGTTCTCAGACTTGGTACAATGGTTGGGAAGGATGGTACCATCGAGTCAATACCACACCACATTATCCTGTTTCAGTCAGTTCATTAATTGATAAAAACTGAAAGAGATGGCATGGGATTGCAATATAGACACAGCATCCTATATCATTATACCCCGATAGATTTACTGTAGACTATGACCGCTAAAAGTTCAATTGCTTATTTATAAACATTTCAGGAGATGGAATACTCGGAAGAGGAAAGAAGGAGAAGTCAACGCATCGAAGAAGATCTGTACACAACTTTTCCTCCAATATCACCTTACTACCGACATTTGTACTCATCTGAATGTATCTATGAATTTCATATTAGTCAACTGGAAGAATTACATAACAGCAAAGAAGTGGCCATGCAAGAGTTCCATGAAATAATTAAAAGCGGAGAAAAGATTGAAATAATAGTCGAAGCAATTCAAATGATAATTAGTCATTGTAAAACACGTAATATCGACCTAGAAACATTTCAGAATAATTTAAGGGACTATTTAAGAAAATGTGGACATACATACAACTTTAATAATATGGTGGTATACATGGAGAGGATAAAGATAACAGATGATATAATACAGGAAGCGAAATGGCCAGTGAGGCTAAGACGTTTTTTTACAAATGAGAGATCACAATCCGAATCCCATGATAGTGATAATAAACGCCAAAATGAATCCAATGAAACAGAAAATCCGTCATCAGTAAACCCCGAATCAACTGTAGAATCTGATACAGTGGATCTCAGTAAATATACAATAGAAATGGACTCGGATGATAGTAGCTTTACCTCAAATAGTTCAAGAAGAAATTATAAATTCTGTCATAAAGTTGTCAGTGCCTCTAAAAGTGACATTGAAGATCAGAAGGTGAAAATAAATTCAATTTGTGATGATTTAATTTCAGTTGATTTGAGTTCAAATGTTACACAAACAGAAGAGAATTCAGAAGTGAAACAAATATACAAGACAGGTAAAGATAATGAAGGTTTAAAATCCTATGCCGATATTGTCGGTCAAAATAAACTTTGTTGCTCAAAAACTGAAATAAAAGCTAATAAAAATTGCGATGGACAAAATTCTAAAGTACATAATTCAAAATCAACAGAGTCCGAATCAAGTGATGACTTTTATGATGAAAATTATACACTTCGTGACTTGAGGAGTCCCGTGATATTTAAAGAATGTGAAACTGTAAACATTTCTAATAATTTTAGTATTCTTGAAACAGAAGATGATGGCGACTATGACACGGAAATTAAAGATGAATCTATCTCTCTGCCATCAACTAGCCACAATAAATTTTTAAACAAGAAATCTGGGAAGAAGCGAATGAAACGCAAGAAGACTAAGAAAGTGATTAATCCTAAAGACAATAAAACTAACGAAGAAATATCACTCTATACACCAAATAAAATTATAGGGGGAGTTAAGATTTATCAGCGTTCGAAAGATGCTAACGACTACGATGGCGGTATATATTTAAAGAATAAAGACAAAGACGACAAAGAGGATTTAAACAACTTTTCTGCGCTTAATATTTCTGACGATGATCAAATGTTGTATGAACAGAATCTTTCCATAGTTAACAAGAAGTTGGAAGGTGTCGAACAAGTCAAGAGTATCGTTATCGAGTTCATAGTTACATGCGAGAAATTGGAGCAAAAATTGGAGCTCAAGACATTGAATGTAATCAAAATATCAAAACAAATATACAGTCTAGAAAATAGAAACATGGTTATCAAATGTTCCAGAAATATCGCTGAGAAAATTATAATGAATAAATTAAAGGACATTCGTGATTCTATTAAAGAATTAGACAAAATAATTAAACAATTAGAAGAAATTGATCTAAGCGACAATAATAATATAACAGAGGCTTTCAAACTTTATGAGCACTTAAAGGTACCGTTTAAAATTGTAATCGAAGACACGGTAATACTATTGTTTAATATAATCCGTGACACAGAATTGAAAAATGCTATTGGAAAGATTCTAAAACATATTATAAATGCATTTAAACGGTTATATAGTGAAAATGAGAATGTTACATATTTTACACCAAATGAAAATGAATTTATTTACATTAGGAACCCACGCTATAGCTTAAACTATAGGTTACATGAAGCCAATGTCAGAGCAGCCGCAGTAATTATCCCTGAAAAATCTCCAGAAGCAAGTAGTAGTAAAGATGGACATACTCGTACAAATATTTCTATTAATAAACTATTGGAGAAAGGCGTAAATATTCAATATATTAACACCGAAGATATAATTTTTTCAATAATAACGATTCCGGAGAAGATCGAGGAGAAAGATTAAGTGATAATGGTGATTTTTTAATATATTTGACTAAGAACAAGGCCGGTCGCATGAAAACCAATAAAGATACCGGTAATTTGTTGTATGCATTTGAAGATATATCACTTACCTACTGAATTTCTTGGCAATAATGTGAATCAACAAATGTCACCTATAAAGTCCCATTGAAAACACAAGCTTACCCTTGCAGTCACGGTTTAAAGGAGAGTTCATTCTTTTTAGGGTAATTTTTAGAGTCAATGGGTCATACAGCCGGATATTCGACTCAAGAGTTTGTTCTTCACAAAACATTTGAATGTTTCTCAACCAATATTTCATAATACGAGTATAATCAGTTATCGGTCCTGCGGCAAATATGATCTCAGTATTGTCACTTCAATATGCTATATTTGTAACTAGATGAGTTAACCGAGTCCTTGAATGGAAGTCGCAGTGTGGAATGCGCTCTGGCCACGTGGACCGACGCGACGACTTGAAGAAGTTCATCAGTTATGGTTGGATGAAAAGAGTCGCAGATCGTGAGTGGTGGCGAGCCGCGCGAGACCCCTAGCAGTGGAGAGACATGGACTGTTGGTATGGCATGGTCATTCATACCTTTTGTGAAATCTTAATTTTAGATATATACAATTTAATGTGGTCGATCCTCAACTAGGAGTCGGTGACGATCGTGAGGCTATACCACTAAATTGAAATATAAGTACGGATTTTTCAACAACCTCGGCGAAACAGAAACATCGTGAGGAAAACCTCACGTCCACGCGCTATAGAGTATGGCCCAGTACCTAGTAATTATAAGGGAAGCTTGTACTCAACTCTGGGACATAATGGAATGATTAATTAAATCAATTAAGTCTTTGTTTGCATGTGGTCCAAATCTTTTACAAATTATGTTTTTGGCGGGTTCATATTTATATAAATTTTACTTAAAAGTATTTATATAAAAGTATATACAGTCTAGCCATAAATGTTGTTATAATACAAAAAAAATATTGATATTTTTAGTTTTACTATTATTTTTACCATTTTAGTGTTATTTAATATTATTGGTATTTTAATATAATTATGATAATATAATATATTTAATGTAATTTTAAGTAATATGAGTAATAATAGTCTTATATAAGTATATTACTATACACTCATATAAGCATAAGCATAGTCATTTAATTACGTGAAATACTAATATAAATGTTTGAATATGTTATCGTAAACATTATGCAAAATCTTTTTATACAAGTTTTTTTAAAAAAATACTTTCTATCAGTAAAACATTTAATTCAGTTTTCACAAAATTATTCATTTTACGTTTTGGTAAATTTTAATTGAAAAAAAAAAAATACTTGCTGACATGTACCTCACAAAAATATTAGCTTTGATAATATAATAGTAAATTTAAAAAATTAGTTTCTATGCAGTTTTGAAAAATATTATTACGGTTACCGTGATATTAACAAAAAAAATGCGTTAATGTTACTATTATTGAATTAATTCTATTTTAACATCTACTGCATTGAATAGATAAAGATACTTTATTGACAAAACATAATTAAAATTATGTGAACTATATACAATATTAATATATTTAATATGGAAAACAAAATTAATAGACAAGTTGAAGTGATTTTTTACTCATAAATTATTTGCCTGACCATTAACCCAAGTAATTCAAAGTAATACAAATGTATACATGGTGTAACTAAAGCTTTTCTGAAGCCATGGATTCCTTTGATGATAATGAGTTAAACCCAGATATTACGAATCTTTTTTTGAAAAAAAAAAAAAAAAAAATATTATTTGATTTTTTTCACAATGACGCTTTTTTATTTGAAAAATCTTATAATTATAAATATGGGAATATCTTATGCAAGTATAAGATACTTTGGAAGCATCTCATACTTGGAAACTGGGAAGTAACTATACTTCCTAACAAGATCACATATATAAAATTACGTAAATCCTTGGAGTACAGATCTCAATGAATATAGTACAAATAAGTTCAGTTTAAAATAACAATTAATACGGTAAAGAAATTTTTTTTGATACTGTGGTTTTTGATACACCCTATAAGAAATATGTAAGACTATTGTGGTTTTTTTTTATGGACGAAGGCGGCAGACGAGCATACAGTCCACCTGATGGTAAGTGGATACTGTCGCCCATAGACATCGGCTATACATGCCAACATTATTCCAAAATGACAAACGTGGGCACGCCCCCGGACGCGCTGCTTAGGAGATATAGGAATGGATTTAGAGAAAGGGTTGGGAAAATGCGGAGGGATAGGATGAGAATGGGCTCTGACACATCTCACTCACTACCGAAACATGTACGTATATTAGGGAAATAAGAGAAAGTAGGAAATGCAGTACATTTCAAGGTAGACTACCTTGAAATGTACTCTTTGAGAGAGGGGTAACGTGGCCAGTCGAGCGCGCCTAACAGCTGTTAGATTGCAGCGTGCACTCATAGAATACCTAAACAAATTCTAAACGACCAGTGCAGAACATTTGATATCTTTGTTTTTGCCTTTATGTAATCAATAATCGTGGTATGTGTCAGCCGGCTGTAGAATAGCACCACCCCACCCCACCCCACCCCCGTGGGTGTCGAGTAAAATGTGAGTAAGGGCTAACAAAGCGGCTACCACAAGCGCTGAGCACCTACATCACGTCAAGAGTGGACTCGCCAACCAGCTTGGCCAGCGTGACGTTTTAAGACCATACAACCCAATGGCACAAGACAAGACAACGTGCCTGAGGAGGCCCATGTCGAGCAGTGGGTACTAAAAGGTCTGGTCGCATTGTAATCATAGTATTATTTCAATTTACACAATAATTTGTAAAAATAATTTGAAGTTTTCAATTTCGTTTTTTTTTGTCATGATTTTGAATATTTGAGAAATTGAAGTATTAAGTATGGTAAATAGTTTAGTAATAAATAAAAGTGAATCTGTTGTTACACATTTGAAAAAAGAATGAAGTGATCAAACTTTTATAACGGCATTACTGCCTACCCCAAAGTTAGTTTTTTCATATGTGGCAATGCTGCAATTAGTACATTCTGCCAGTGTCAAGTTTTCTTCGTAATTAACAATTTCAAAGTCTAAAATGTATCCTGTCAACGTCCAGTCCCGTCGAAGTAAGTCAGGAGTCACTCAGTAAAGTAATTGTAGGTTTACCGAGGACAGAAGAGGACACGAAGCACACGAAAAACGCACACTTATGCTTTTATTTGATTATCACAAACGTTATGCACAAACACACTTTGAAGTTTAATAAACTAACACTATTAAACCGCGAAACGCACAAATACTCAATTTTTATAATAAATCGAACATAAACTGAATTTTATTTCTCGAGTGCCCGCCAAAAAGTCTAAAAAAGTTTTGGTTAGCTTTTTCTTCATATGTAGCAATGGTACATTTTGCATATTCTGCCAGTGTCATGTTTTCTTCGTAATAATAAATTTTAAAGTCTAAAACGTATCCTGTCAATGTACAGTCCCGTTGAAGTAAGTGAGGAGTCGCTCAGTAAAGCGATAGTAGGTTTATTGAGACCAGAAGAGGACTCTTAGGAAGCACACGAAAAACGCAGACCCACGCTTCTGTTTCATTATCATAAACGCCACGCACAAAAACGCTTTGAATAAACTATCACTATTAAACCACAAAATGCCTAACACATATTTTTTACAATAATCAAAGTAAAGCTCAACTTCACTTCTCCGCTAAAAAGTCCCTAGTTCGTTTCTAAAAAAATACTCTATGGTCCCTAGGTTAGTTGGCTATTTAAAATCAGCGCCATGACAGGATAATAAGAATAACGATAGGCATGGGCATTTCCTATCGATAACTCTCAAATTAGTATAAAGTATCGAAGTATGAAATTCACAAAAAAATGACAGTTGGCTTGTTACTCGTAACTTTTATAACATTAAGGAATTTCTTGACCTAAAATTGTAGAAAATAATTTTATTATGATCTCATTTATAATTCATTAATTACATTTATGACGATTTAGAGATATGTTGTTATATGTTATTTAGAGATATAAATTTTTAGTAGGTATTCTTCTTAAACACACAAATATCAGTTTCTATTAAACATATCATATTTGGACGTCACACGCATGTACATTGCGGCGAAACATGTATTTGCACAATGATCAACAATGACACCTGTAATATACCAGGTTTGATGGAAATAAATATTTATTATTATTACAAATATATCGATTTGTATATATATATTGTATATATTTATTATTAATACAAATATATCGATACATCTAAACCCCCTATAAACATCATAATTCTTCGCCGAATTGTCTATGACTCGCCATTCGCCACTCGCCAGTCTGTCGGCAACGCTTGGCGCTCGCTGTCTTGAGAAGTTTACTTAGAGCAAAAAAAATGGCTGCCACAGTTAGTTCCGTGTGCACTCCGATAAATAATGTCACAAGGGAAAGTTTAATTGTGCTGATACGGAATAATATTCTGGATAATTCTTTTGCTTCTGATTGTGATACGGTGAGTGTTTATTGTTTAATTAAATTTCAATGGTATTGATTTATGTTGATCCTATAAATATTTTTTTAAATTTTTAACTTTTACCCACATTGTTTGTGTAACTTTTCTTAGGCACATTTCAGATAAACGGTTTTTTTTTCGGATTGGCTAAATTCTTGTAGCCCTAATGGCCTTTCAAGAGTCACCGGACACGTATAGTTTAGGGCGAGCGCAGAAGGCGCTCAGCCAGGAGCAAAGGGTGTGTGCAGCAACGACCTGCTCAATCCGTGCTCAATCACAGTTCAATCTGTGCTGCCCTACTCTGCGCTGTGCTGCACGGCCTGCGCCTCCGTATACGCTTAGGCTTAGAGCTCCCCCGCCGGTAGACCGGCGGAAGGAATGGACCTCGGCATAGGGCGCTGCATTGGGAGGGTACCGTGGGATCGCGAGTCAGATAAATGATCTGGGGCTTTGTAAACTATTGCAAATTGTTAAGGAGACTGAACGCAGTTATTTGTAACTATTATTTTATTATACTGTATTTTTTTGTATGTATATTATTTTGTATGGACTTACCACTTATCGATTATAGTTGTGAATGAATAGATCCCAAACTAATAACTCGGCCGGCAGGTAGTCACTTGTGGCACACGCGTAGTTGATCTTTAAAGTCTTATTGTTAAGATACACTTTAGAATCACTCCGACACGTATTTAATGATTTTATTTAAACTTAACCAAACACATGTCTACATTGTCTTGTTATCGGAGCGACCATCAAAGAAAATTTCTGAAGTCCTATCGGCTTTATGCTTTTATTTGACTATCACAAACATTAGGCAGTTTGAAGTTTAAAAACTACCACTATTAAACCAAGAAACCCACAATGCATAATTTTTATAACAATGAAACAAAAACTCAACTTCACTTCTCGAGTTCCCGCCAAAAAGTCCTAACGCTGACCATGATTCATCAGTCTTTTTAAACATTTTTTTTTTCAGATGGAGACAGATTCACCAGTTCGTAAGCCCACCTTCCTCGTCAGTAAGAAATTATTCCACTCACCACACTCACCTATGACAGATAAAAACTCTCAAGCGAACCAATTGGAAAAGACTGCAGAGAAGGAAACCAAGATACTCAGAAAACGCAAATATAATTTTACACATGATTCAGAAGAAACATTTAAAAAAGCCTACGTCCAGGAGTGCGACAAAGATAGCTTTAGTCCAAATGTGCGCGAGGGAATAAGAAAAAGAGTTCTAATGAGTTTGTTTCACAATAAAGAGTACAGTATGGAGGTGGAATGAGTAACACTGCGTTCCAAAACTTGTAATCAATTTTGAAAATCGGATATATTAATTCCTGTGTCTTTTACCATACCACACCATCAGCTTATGCCTTTTTTTTATAGACAAGTGGGCGGACGAGCAAGCGGTCTTCTATCCACCTTTTTTTTTATAGAATAGATAGCAGACGAGCGGGCGGGCCACATGATGGTAAGTGGTCACCACCGTGCGGGTGCGCTGCCGACCTGGCTGGAAGGCGTTCCACAGTACGCTTCCCAATACGTGACCTCCATTCGACCTCAACGGTTATCGGTCCCGCTTCAAATATTTGCCCAGCTCCAGCCCATTGCCCTATGTCTTTTATAAGATCGTCCTACGTATCACGTAGATTGCCACGGAAGGACGTTTTGGAACACAGCCTTAACTGAAATATAAGTTATTGTATTAGTTATAAGCAGATAAATATTTTCAAGTATTTTAAGATTAAATGAGTCTATATCCTTTTGTATGAGTGTTTGTAAATTGCTAGTAAATTTAACATTATTTATAAATTTATTGAAGTAATTGCATTGTAATTTCGTCTTCCATTTTGTAATTATATGTCTGCCATTTATGTGTATTTTTATTAATTAAAATTTTATGAATTCGAAGAAGTATTTTTTCCTTATTTCAAGTTATTTTTTATCTCGTTGTGTTGTATCTAAGTATGAACATTTTTTTTATAGAAATAGTGTGACAGACGAGTAAACAATCTACCTGGTGGTAAGCTGATACTAACGTCAATAAAGATCTAAACAGGCGACTAAGGGACAACAATCAACCTTTTTATAGTCCCTACTGGACACAGGCCTGCTCATTGTCTCATTGGCACCTTGTATTGTGGGCTCGCCAACCCGCCTTTGAGCAGCGCTTCTTTTTAGGGCCATACATCCCTCATGTACTCCAGCAGTAGACCAAAAGAACAACTGGTTACGATATATTCATGGGAAACTGTTCTTACTTTATTCACTATAGGCCTTCTATTTACTAACAAATTGAAAAAAAATCTCCAAAGACAGTACATTAATCAATATTGATTGATGTCTAAAAGTCAAATTTAACTAAACATTAACATATATTTCATTATTTTTTAATACATTAAAAATAAATAATAGGTCATGAATTTACTCCTATGTGCATAACACTTTCCACACTAGCTCGCTTAGATCTTTGACCTTGGAACGTGCCCCCTTCTGTTAATAAGTACGAGTCTGTTGTAGGTATGAACTAGTAACGCGTTATGCACATACGAGTAAATTAAACGCTAAGTATTTATTTTTAATGTACTAAAAGAATGTTAATTTTTAGTTACATATAATAGTTTAAACTTCACAATATATTTGTAGGACCTTATTCTCTGGTGTTTTTTTGTAAACACTACTCTACCACAGGAAAAAAAAAGCTATATTAATTACTGGTGTCATACTTTTTCTCGACAACCGCTGTATTTAAAGCCTTGCCCGAGGGAAATCTTCCGTTAAATGTTGAGTTGAGAGGGTGGGAATGAGGGGAGGGGTATTTTTATTTATAGGTTGCAGGGTACTTTGTTGATTGTGCGGTTCAAATGATTCCTGTATAAACGCAAAGATGGTAAAGTAACTATTGATGGGAGAAACGTTCTATTGTGTCTTTGCAAAGAGGAATATGGATTTGTAATAAGGGAGATTTTGAAAAATTTACCTAATGCCTAGCGCATTTCTTAACCGATTGAAATGATTTGGGGCTATATTTAACACCGCAGATGAGGCAAATTAGTTCAGTATTTTCAATATTACAACACAATAGACAGTTAAAAAAATGGCAAAATAATTCAACGCCAATAATTTCGGGGTGCTCCGCTAGTGGGATTGGCGTATTTCTGTAGTGCCTAAAAACATGTTCGCAGAGGCCCGTACTGATGACTTCATGCCATCGTACGCAAAATCCGTACGTATCCCTGTGAAGCCGACTGCGCGCCTCTTCCAATGGCATCCTGCGTACACTTGCTGACGAGTGCGAATCTCCCATTCTGAGGCATTGAGTACTCCACCAACACGTAAACAGATAGATGTCTCAAAGTGGGAGAAGAAGAAATCTATTTATGTTTGTTTTACTATTATGTTACTAACACTAGCTATTAGGTTTTTATTATTTACCAACAATACGATGGATTTTTAATCTGCAATAAATACATGGTTTATTATTATTATTATATCTAACGTGTCACTGAAATAGTGCAAAAGCAAAAATTCAAAATAGCTTGCTCAGTATCGAGGGTAGAAGCGATTCTACCACTTTTTACAATTTTTTTTTTCTTTCTAGCATATATTTTATTCTCGGCACAGTTAAGGCTCGCGCACATTACAGCCGGGTCGCACTGCAAAATTGCGAGAACGCACAGTAGGTACAGACGTGGCGGGCTGCAGCTCCACGCAATAATTTAAATCAGTTACTAGCTGTTGACATTCAATCCTTCACTCCACGCACAGCCAGCGAATAACTCTCTAATTACGTCCATTAACTGCGGCTGCGTCGCAAGCGCATAACATCGGCCCATGAATAGGGCTCGCAGTGCATTGCCCTGCGGCGCGATGCGTCCCGCCTGTATTATATGGAATGTATGATTCGGGAGGATTTTTGCAATGTATGCGCTGCGGTGCGCGGTCGTAATATGCGTGAGCCTTCACGCAATCAATGCGCCGAGTTCCCTCGTAACTTTTGATTTATTCCCAAAAATAATATCATTTCTCGCTAAAACGGTTTTATATATTTTTGTACGTGTTTCAACTTTAATTATTATCAAACTTCATTAAATTAAGATTAAATATTAAAGAATTAAAAATACGTCAAAAGCTGTCTTGAAAAACGGAATAAAAAAAAGAATTTATTAGAAATACTTGAAATACTGTTTAAAAATGAATCAATGTTTATATAACATTAGTATCTAAACAAAAGTTTTAACATAGTTTGTAACATAATACAACATTTGTCATAATACACATAAGTACATATGTATATATAATTAGATACAATTAATTTAGGTAGAAAGCAGTTCTCCTTCAAAAGAATACTATGTGATATATTGTATAGTTATTTTGTTATGTGGTTAAAAAACAATATGCAGTTATTCCGTGGCAGTTGTATATGAACTACTTGTATGTTGGATGGTTCTTGTAAAGGTCTACCTATCTTTTGTCTGAATAGCTACTTATTAAAAATACTCGCACATTCTTAAACAATGAATTTCTTTCGTGTAAGCAGCAAGTTTTGTTCTACGACTTTTTATTATATGTAAGAGATGACAGATAAGCGGGCAAGCCACATGATGGGAAGTGGTCACCGCCGTTCGTGGACACCAGGGACATGTGGGTGCGCTGCTGACGTTACAGAATTCCGTTCCTATACAATGCATACATGTCTTTAACGTATCTATCTTTTTCTTTTCATATTATGGCAATGGTGCAATTAGCACATTCTGCCCGTGTCAAGCTTTTTCTTAATCAACAATTTCAAAGTCTGAAACGTATCCTGTCAATGTCCTGTCCTGTCGAAGTAAGTCAGGAGTCGCTCAGTAAAGCGTTAGTAGGTTTACTGAGTACAGAAGAGGACTCCTTGGAAGCACACGAAAAACGTAGTTCTAAGGTTCTTTTGATTATCACAAACATTATATTCAAAAAAATCACTCAGACATTTAATAGAGTATCACTATTAAACCACAAAACGCCACAATACACAATTTTTATAATCAAACAAAAGCTCAATACCTCACTTCTCGAATTCCCGCCAAAAAGTCCCTATAAAATCTATGATCTAGCTAGTCGAATCCTTCGTACAATCTTTCTTCCGCAGATCATAATATTAATAAAAGATACTATCTGCGACGTGATTGGTCAAATAACGGACCAATCACGTACCGTCTAGGGATCGTTTTATGAAGAAACTTCGCCATTTTTGTTATTTTGATGACGCGACTTTAAGGTTAAAGGCAACTTGGGAAGGGTCTGAAAATTATAGAGGTTTTATTATTTGTTAGATTTTTTTTTATAGAGAAGTGGGAGGTCGAGCACGCGGTCCCACGTGATGGTAAGTGTTACCGCCGCCCATGGACCATGCAACACCAAGGGGCGTACAGGTGCGCCACCGACCTAGCAAAATCCTATTCACAGCTTTCTTGAAGAACCCCGTATCGTAGCTTAATGGAAAGACCTTTTGACCTTCTTGCCGAAGATGACTGGGTTCTTCAAAACAATATTGAATAGAAATGTTCTTAGTAAAATTAAGTTTTGAAAATTTGGCTGTTACATAACATAATTTTATATCAAGCATCGCGGATACTTTCAATTACAAAAAACTAATGTTTACACGTATTCATAAAATGTATAAATTATATATTTTTGCATATGTTGTTGAAATGTAAATGTTGCAGTTCTGTCTAATAACATTTTCATTCATTTATTCATAATTAAAAATCCGAGAAATCATAAATAGGTATAGATATTATATTATGTCTATACGTATTTTAATATTCACTTACAGTATCTCTTTTTTCTATCTTATATTTGTTACATTTATTTACTTCCCAACCACAGTCTATGCAGGTCATGACTTGCATAGTCCAAATATTGACTAGGAGATAATATTGCAAGGCATTGTTTTCGCATTTTGTAACAATTTACAAAAAAAAAAAGAGTGAATAAATCAAAATATATTAAAACATCACTAGGATAAAGTTTACCGTTGCATCGACGTGTGTCTTTCTACTGCTGGATATACTCGCAGGTCACATCCCCAAGGCTCGCCATCCCACACGGTCTTCCGAACTTCTCATCCACCCACTACCGACGATTGTCCACCACAAAAACCACGCCTCACTGACCAATTCCGACAGCGTCTAACAGCGTTTAGTTGTTGTTACTATACTGCTGAATTTTTGGCGAAAAGTCAGCTACTGAAGCAACAGAGGACTATATATGTTTTATCGGAATGGCTAAATCCTTGTGACCCTAATGACCTTTCAAGAGTCACCGAACATGTATGGTTTAGGGCGAGCGCAGAAGGCGCTCAGCCAGGAGCAAATAGTATGTACAGCATCGAACCTAAGGGCTCCCCAGCCGGTAGGCGTAAGGAACGGACCTCGGCTTAGGGCTTTAGGTGAGAAACACCCAGGCACGTGCCGATGCTTGGAATAAGTGTTGGCCGAAGGCCGATGAAAAGACTAGTCTAGTCATTAATATTAACGCCAAAGGAATATTGACTAATCTGTCACTAAATCCCGTTCGTGTAATTCAAAAGCGAACAAAGCATGTAATACAAACTAGTCGCTCATGCAACTGCCTATCTATGCACAGACATTTTGAATTATTTAATACGTCATAAATCCTTGCATTAAACATAGATATCTATTTTAGGAATTGCCTTTTATAATGCCTCCCCACTACCGTTGACCGTCAGCTGTTTGTAACCTAGACTTTTATCGTAAATTACTTATAATTTGGTAACAATACGATTGGGTACGATTAATAACTTAATTGTACCCTTTATTATACAATAAAATTAATGGACTGTTGCGGATTCATCACCTGACTAGATATCAACTTAAAAACAAAATCAAGAACTGGCTATTAAATCATGATTATAATGACATCGTATCTGTAAGAATTCCAGGTATAAGTAATTATACCAGTGCGCTAAATTATTCTTAACAACCTGTACTTAACATTTTTAGCATCTGTAACTCTTATTCACACACACACACACCCATACATCAACTCACACTTAATTATTTACATTATTGACTATATGCTATTTTTTCTAAAATCGCACCCACACATTCATATACAGACATACTTACATAAGGCACACACTACGTACATATACACAATGATTACCACGTCAATAAACTGTTTTCCTAAATAACTACTTATAACTTATAATATAATGTAACTTATAGTACTTAGAATAGATCTAAGGGAAGCCGCTGACAGCTGTCAGATTATTCTAGTACAGATGTCAGCACACACTGTTCTCATACCTACTTGTAAATTTGATGTTTTTGTAAACTACCTACATTATAAGTGACAATTACCGCATGGAAAATATGTAAATGATTTAAATAAATAAATAATAATAATAATTATTATTATTATAACTCTTTCTATAAACAGTAGCCGTGAAATTTTAAGTGAATAAAAATGAACACACCTTTAACAGCATTGAGCTTGTTGCCCACCATCTGTTTGGCCACGAACGCCGCCATCTTGCTTTACTTCGTACACGGACTAGACCTGCAACAAAAGAAAAATTAGGTTAGATTAGTTAAGGACTATTTTTTTTATCATAAAGGAGGTTATTTAGAGGAGGAAGCAGAGGAGCGAGCAGACAATCGATGGCAATCTCCCATAGACACCTTGAGAACTCCTATTCATAGCTTTCTTGAAGAGCCCATGTCATCGTAGCTTAGAGGGATAAAATCAGTTGGCAGTTTATTCCGCGGTATTAAATATCACGCTAGTATAAATGTGTTGAATATAGGTGTGTGGCAAAGTATCCTGGTTGAACCTCAATCGAAGGCGGTTAAGAAGTATATTTAAATTAATTTGGTACTTAATTTAAATATACTCAAGATCTTAACCGTGGGAAATGCAGTAGATCTCAAGGTTAGTCTTCTGTGAGAGAGGGGTAACGTGGCCAGTCGAGCGCGCCCAGTCGCTGTTGGATTGTAGCATGCAATCTCCGCCTCAAATTGTTAATATGCACAATTTAATTAGCTTTATTGGGTAATAATAATAGTGTTATATAGTGTAATGTAATGTTTGATATCATTGTTTGATAGTATGTAAAGTTTTGACATGAATCTTAATTCAAAATCCCTAAAAAAAGTACCTATATTTGCACATTTGCCACGTTCTTAATAATTTCTTAAGAAAAATAATTTCTTTAGTAGCACTTGACATTTCACACTATCTAATTCCCCAATGTTAAATTAATATTTTAACCTTAAATATCTACATCAAGTATTTTAAATCTTAATCAATTGATTGGTTAACACTCGCTAAACTAGTCGTTTTATTCTATCTTCAATAAGTAGCTTTTTCGTCTCCGGGGATGCGATTAAAAAGTGATCAATGTTCGGCGAGATTAAGGCTATTAAGTGGAAAGTAAAGCCTCTTTACGTTTTAAGGAAAAAAATGGAGACGACCTCGCCAATTTCATCGTTCAATTTGAATTGGAATTAAAGTATTCGCCCTATTGTTGGCGAAGCGATGAGAGTTCAACTATTATTATTTTTATTTTACTTTTATATAAAAAGGCGACAGACGAGCATACAGTCCATCTGATGATAAGTGGATACTGTCATCCATGGATATCCGCGATACATGACGACATCAGTCCAGAATGACAAACGTTGGCATGCTTTTGGATGCGCTGCAGATTGCAGATTAACGAATAGTATGGGAAAATGGAGAGGGATAGGATAGTTTGAAATGGGCATGAGCTCTGGCATATCTCACTACTGAAACATGTACGTACATTGAGGAAATATGATAAAGTAGGAAATGTAGTAGGTATACTCGTATTTCAAGGTAGTCCTCTGTGAGAGAGGAGTAACGTGGCCAGTTGACTACACCCAGCGGCTGTGGGAATGCAGCTCCCCCTCTAAAAATCTATTATGTCGGTCAAGAGGCGAATAAATTACGTATAGTGTTGTGTAATACTATACGTAATTTAGTGTAGTTGTGTATACTCGGGCACACTAGACTGGTTACACGTCTTGACTCAACCCCAACCTTTTCTTTAAGAGGTGGCGGGCGGCCCACGAGATGGCAAATGATAACCGCCGTCCATAGAATGGCGGGTGCGGCCGACCTTGCGGAGTCCTATTCACGGCCTTTTTCTCCCCTCCATTTTCCTCTATTAGTCTTATATCATTTTCCTACATTATCGGAACATTGAAATCCACGAATCTCTGAACAGGTCTAGTTTCCTTAAGGAAGTGGACGAACATAAAAATATCCTTTGTAAAAGAAGGAAACCTCAGTTAATTTCTGTTAATACAATTTTTTCTGGGTGACTTAATGTAACACAATCAGCTTGGCTACATAATTTAATTAATAAGCATATAGACATTTATCTCACGAGTTCCAATAATTGGAAAAAGTATTTGTGATTAACTGGCTCAAGACGTAAGAGCTACGACTCTTTTGAGAAATAATACTCAATAGCTTAGTGCCGATTATATTCTAATATACCTATATATACTTTCTGATATATGCGGCATTTATTCTTATTCTACACCAATATGCATACCGATCTGGTTTCCGATAGGGAACGTGGATTCGTACCCCACACCAGACACCATGCAGTGTTGAAGGGTTCGAGTAAAACATGGTGTACGTGATGTCTGGTTTATTAAATTGTATTTCCTACTAAAATAATATATTCAGGATACCCTCAACTTACTATGTTAAACATTATAAATTGTTGTTAAATATTATATTCTATGTTAAACATACCCACAACACAGGTACTTATCGTTATGTACTTACACATACATACACACCTCTCTCTCTCTCTCTCTCACATACACACACGCTGTGTGCGTGTGTGTACCTCGGTACGGTTTTCTTATAATTAAATTTTGTATTTTTATCTTAATAGTCACGGCATAATAATCATATATAACGATGTAACTTATTATACTTAAAAGGATACTCCCAACACGTGTATAAACTTGTATGATTACGTTAACAAAATATTTTTTTTTTTTTTTTTTAAAGAAATACCGAGAAATCTCTGTATTGCCCAAAGGTTGACTGGGAGGCAATGCTTTTTAAAGCGTTAAATCCGCCATTTGTCACTCTGTGCAATAAATAATAATTAAATAAATCACCCAAACCCTCTGTCAAGCATGTTGTTGCAGACCAGAGCGGTAAAAAGGTTGAAGCGGGCAGATGTGCTTGCTGACTGATGGAGTGCCGGGCGTTGGCTTTCCCGCTCCATAAAAGACATTTTATCACCGAATACATCTATTCATAGTCTCGAAACTAAGCGCGGATCTTTAAACCAAACAAATTCCTGAAGCTATGGCAGTCTTCTGCGCGAGAGAAGTAACTCGGTGAATTAGGCACAGTTTCTTTGGCTAGCAAAAATCTCTGAATCTATAAGATAATGTGTAGAAGAAGTACTTTATAAGGCATAAGTATTTTATTATATTCTATTCTTTTTAGCCGGTTACTTCACATCCATGAAATTCTCCGTGAGTCACCTCAGTAAAAACACCTAGCAAACAACCAGCGTTATGACAATCTTCGGTGTTGCAGCGGATATGCTGAGCTACAGACATTTTTGTCGGCACACAACTACAACACACTATCTCTTATCCATGTTCTATGTTAATTTTTTTTTGTATTATGGTGTTTTAGGTGTGTAAACATTTCTTCCTTCTTTCTTTAAGTACTACCCTTACAGGTTGTCTGTCCTATACAAAAAAGTAATAAAAAACACCCCCCCCCCGCAAATGGGGGCTGCCTCAGCTGAAGCCGAAAAGTTTTTACGTCGATAATAAATCATAATTTCGCGGACCAACAAATAAGTTTCGCCTTTAAAGTGCCGGGAAGTTTTCACTCGGAATTATTTATGAAAGCAAGATTATCTGATCTAAGAAGTTGGTGCAGTATACGTGACTGCTAAATAAATACGCAGGTAAATAAAACAGAACGCGGCTACTGCGGCTACTACATCTGCCAGCATATGTAAAACCCGAAGTTACGTCGTCGTCAGAAAGAATTAAATTAAGATCTCGGAAAGTATCGGGATACTCGATGTCGACATTTCCAGCAAAAGTCGAATTTGGGGGTCATTTAGAAAATAAAGCCAAAATGGCCTCAATAAAGCTCGGTGTAGAGAAACGAAAGCAAACCTTTTTGTAGTCCAGTGCTGTACATGGGCCTCCTTGTGCATTTTCTCTTTCTCATGAGGGGTGTATGGCCTTAAAATGGCACGCTGGCCAAGTGAATTGGCGAGTCCACTTTTATAGAGAAAGTGTACTTCCTCAGAGCTTGGGGTAACGGCTTTGTTGTCTCTTAGTCGTCTTTTAACATAAGAGATGCAGTGGTGCTGGCAACATACATGCCATCTGGTGGCAAGTGAATACTATCGCCCGTGGACATCCGCGATACGTGCCAACATTAGTCCAGAATCACAAACGTTGAAACCCACCCGGATGAGCTGCCTACCTTTAGAACATATTTAGAGGAATAATTGGGAAAATAGGGAACTATAGGATAGAATGGGATGGGAATGGATTCTGGCATCCTACCGAATCACGTAATCACGTACCGAATCACTGGCATTGGGGAAACAGGATAAAGAGGAAATGTAAAAACGTACATTTTTACAGTAATCTGCCGTAAGCGAGGGGTAATTTTGCCAGTCGAATGCACCCAGCGCGTTTGTTGGATAGCAGCGTGCACCCTTCCCCTCCCAAATATTTCTTTGTTCTTTCTCAATATAGACAGAATGGAAATATCTAGAAATGGTAGAAGTTAAGAGTTCGACCTCTGTTTCAGTCCTGGAGCAGTAGTTAGCATAAAACTTCTGAAATTTTCACTTCCATTTTCAGTTGTTAAATTGCCCGAGGCTAAACTTGTGGAAATAAAAATGATTTGTTGGCGTAGTTTTAAAATATACGAGTATTACGTAATGCATCATTTTAAACTGCTCGTGGGTTTACAATAAATATTAATTATAATATTTATCTGTAATGACACCTTGGCCGAGTGGTGCAGTCAGTTATAGAATAACACCATCCTATGGGTGTGGTAAATGGCGATTAAGGAATAACAGAGCTGCTACCATAAGCCCTGAGGAACTACACTACATCTAAAAGAATGGTCTCCAATTCGATTCGCCAGCGTGCCGTTTAAGGTCATACATATTTCATCCACAAGACAATGTGCGTACGAATAAAGGGCTGGTGACCGTACAAAAACTGGCAGGATATGTAGTTTAATATGAGATCTGTTTTATTTATTTATTTAATTTAATTTAATTAAAACGGCCGAAGCCAATTACATCAATTAAATACAACAATAAACAATTACAAATAATGCAGTAATATAACCAAAACAAATAAAATAAAGAAGAACACATCAAAAGAAAATAAAATTAAATTAAAATAAAAAGAACTGAAAAATGAGAGCCACAATCACACATGCTCATAAAAGCTCAGACACTTTGACATGATGTCCAGCCAACCATCCGCAAACAGATCGCTTTCAGGACATGCGGTCAGGAGAGTGTTGAGTGCGCAGAGGGAGCGCGGTATGGGCGAGTTAGCGCGCGCTGATGTGCGACAAGCTGGCACGGCAAACAGCTACAATACAATACCATACCAGCAGCCAGTAGCCTATTTCTCTCCACTGCTAAATAAAGGCCTCCCTCAAAGCTCGTGCACACGATGTTCGGCTTTTTGTCATCCAACCACCAAAGGCGAACTTTTTCAAGTGGTTGTCGGTTAACCTGGCCGGCAGCTTGCCACGCTGCGCTTCCCGGTACATGGCCTCCATTTGAGGAGTTGTCTATCCCTACGGTTATCGGTCCTGAAGCGAATATGACCTGCCCATTGCCAGCATGCTGATACTATGAGTGATGTGGCGAATCTTTTCGTTTCGGATCTTATAGCTCTCTCCGGAGATCGCTTTCTGCACACAATGTATTTGTATGTATTGTTATGTTAAATTGCCGGCCTGAAGACTTGCTGGTATTTCTTGGAGAACCCCTACCATCCGAGTTGACATTACAATAATATGAGAAATAATTAAAAGTGCAGAAGAAAATACTGAATAGGCAGTACATCGATGGCAGCAAATTAAAAGATAGGTTGCGTTTAGGTTTTTTGGTGACAAAGAATCAAGAGTTCCGTGCAGCGTGTGCGCGTAAACTTTGTGATTATTCTTATTTCCGTTATTCAAAAATAGCTTGTTTTGTTGATCACGTGATTTTAGTGCTCACATAGTATTTATTAGCTGTTCGATTAAATACAGGTCCAATGAATATTACAGTAGGATTCTCATCATATTACTTGCATATTCACAGTTTCAAAGTAGGTCATATTACGAGTACTATCTAAATTAAATTAAAAACTATTAAATAGTATTAAAAACTCCATCCCGACTGCTCAGTTTCTTAGCAGAAACTAGTTTAACCCGCTTTAAGCCGGTTCTGTACCTAATTGCTCTCGTATTATGGTTAGAAAGTATAAATTTCACTAAAATTCTTCGTTGATAGAATATAAGTTTTTGTCAATTTTGGTTTCTTTCTTTTCTTTCAGAGACAAGTGGTCATAATAATCATAGATCAACGAAAATAAAGATATGTAGCATTACGAAATAATGTAGCATTGTGTACCGAAATATCGGCTATAATAATTAGTAACCCGTTAACATGACAATTACTATGTTCAACCATGATACAAATTATAACAGTTTATAATGTTATGTAGCAGTACGGCCCTAAAAGTGAGGCATTTACATTGCGGTCGAATATACCTCCTGTCTCCATGGATTCCAGCTGAAAATCAGCTCACAGCTAAAGCTGAGCTGGACGCCCATTCAGGGCGGTCACCGGACACGCGGACAGCAGACCAAGTCTCTCTTTTTCTCTTTTTCTTTTCAATTTCCGCAAAATTTCTCTTTTATTATGTGCCTGTATTTTCTTTTATAACTGTAGTGTCTTGTAACTATTTTCTGAATAAATATTTAATCTATCCATCTATCTGTCAATTCAGTCAGTCATTGGCGATAAAAAACTATAAGAAATATAGAAATAATTTAAAAAACAAAACTTTTTCTATATAGATGTGGAGAAAATGAATGAAGTCAAGTTAGAAGTATTATACCCTTAGAGAACGTTACAGAAAAGGTCACAGTCCATTGTGTATCCCATCTAAACCTATTTCCAAATTAACATTATATTTGTATTATGTTATGAGATTAAAATATCTACAGTATGAACAACAAACCTTCCCCTTGAATCACGAGGAATTACAATTATAGAAAGTCCTACAGAAATATTGTAAAATAAATAATCGATTAATTTACTCTGATGTGCATAACATATGATGCACATGTTGATGTGCACATATTATGCACAGAAACATATGATGTGCGTATGTTATTCGTATTCAGTTTAAGACATTTGAATAAACAAATAAAAAAAAATGTTTATGCAAAAAACAATAAAAAATATATTTTTATTGCAGCGCCATCTCTTGTCAAGACGTTCAACTATAAAGTAAACTGACTGTGGACGTAGTTTATGAGTTTTCCGTTCAAGTCTCGGGGCGTGCGCGACACTGTCGTCATGGCAACTGATAAGGGTGAAACATCTATTAAAATTATTTTTAGCTGCACTGTATACACCGGCAGTTGAAACTTGATAATGATAACAGATCTAAAATTTATTGCTCTTAATAATTCGAAATAAATTTAATTTTATGAGATCACGCCGAATCCTTGAATGTATTACAATTTCTTTTATTTGAGTACCGTAAAACGTCGCAACTTTACCACAAGTCTTTAACATTGCCTAAAATAGTAATATGCTGATAACTCGCAAAATATTTATGTTGCATCACTGAAACCAATGGTATATTTTGTAAAGATATTCTGACAACACAAAAAATGGTCGCCATAGTACTAATGTCACCTACCTTCACGTCAGTGCCGTTTTGAACGTCAAGAAGGAGACGGGAATTTATACTGATGCTCAAAACTTTTTCGGTAAGTCGAAATAGAATATTGTTTAAGTTTTGGTAATATAGTTATCTTATCGATTTAGTCTTCTTTAATATAATGCAATTGCTAGATTCGTTTTGTCGTCAAGCGTTCTAAAATAAATTAGACTTAGGCAAAGATGGGATAAGTTTGATAAATAAGTAACTTCAACTTTATCTACGGTAGGGTTGTTGCAGTTATATTTTTGAAATTATATAATTTTATTTTTTTTATCATTTAATTTGCCTTATAATGTAATTTTGTCTAATTGGATTTTTTTTTAACAACGAAACGAATACCTAATACATTAGGTAAAGTATTAGGTAAAGTTACTACGTATTACTTTAAAAATTACTTTAATTAAGCAGTTGATATATATTATTTTATTTTTAGGTCCACAATGGAAAAACATAGAAGAAAGCCAGGTGCTAGGCGCTACAAAGATTATGAAGATAGCTTACTAAATTTAGCAGTAGATTTGGTAAAAAACAAAAATTTAAATTCATATGAAGCAGAAAAACAGTTTGGGATACCAAGAAAAACAATTTTAAATAAAGTAAAGCTGAAACATATGCGTAAAGTTGGATGTCCTAATAAATTGTCTGAAGAGGAGGAGTCAAGAATTGTGGAAGCGTTGATTCTTTGCGCCAATTATGGCAGTCCTTTAACACGTTCAGAATTGAGAATAATCGTTTATGACTACCTTAAAAAAAATGAAAAATCCGCACTTTTTAATAATAAGATGCCAGGCGAAAAATGGATTAGGAATTTTTTAAATAGGCACAAAAATAAATTAACGACGAGATCGACTCAAAATATTAAGCTTGTACGGGCTACAAAAACTTATAGTGAATATAACGAATATTTTGATAACCTAAAAGTAAGTTTAACTAATGCAAAACCAGAGCACATTCTGAACTACGATGAAACTAATTTATCTGATGATCCCAGTAACCTGAGATGCATTTTTAAAAGAGGTGTTAAGTATCCTAATAAAATTCTCAACAGTACTAAAACTGCAATATCTCTCATGTTCGCGGCCACTGCGTCCGGAAAATTATTTCCTCCATACGTAGCTTATAAGGCAGAAAATCTGTGGAGTAACTGGTGTGAAAAAGGGCCGCCCGGTACAAGATTTAATAAATCGAAATCCGGTTGGTTTGATAATCAAACCTTTGAAGATTGGTTCAATACTATTATAATACCCTGGGCACAAACCTCACCGGAACCCAAAGTAATGATAGGGGACAATTTGTCCTCGCATTTAAACATAAGCATTATTGAGAAATGTCGTGATAACAATATTCGCTTTGTTTTTCTACCACCCAATTCAACTCACGATACCCAACCACTTGATGTCTCATTTTTTAGACCCTTAAAAAGAACGTGGCGCAATATTCTACTCGACTGGAAAGTACAACACCCGTCCAGTAATTCCTTAAACAAAAGTATTTTTCCAGAATTACTAAAATCATTAATTGATTTAATAAAAATTAATCAAATAGAAACAATCAAGAATGGATTCAAGGCCACTGGGATACACCCTTTAAACCCTGAAGAAGTTTTAAGAAAACTACCCGATTACAACGTGGAGAATAGGAAACCAGAGGTTACCTTTAATAATGCTCTTCTCAGTTATTTAAAAGAATCAAGATCTCCCAATAATAACATAAACAGGAAAAGAAATAAAAAAGTCCATATAAAACCAGGGGAATCTGTGTCAACCGAAGACTTTACAACAATACCGAATACAGAAAGATTAGAAGCTAGTTCTTCTTATCAAAATATAAACATTCCTCCAGGTGTGGTTGTGAATTGCGAAGCACCACAGAACTTATACATTTCTAATAACCGCACTTTATTTACAAAGGCATGTGAAAATGACCCTCCAACCTCTTGTGTTCCTGTTGAACCCAGAAAAATATTATCAAATATTTCACTCAGACAACTAGACAAAAGCCAAGGGTCAGATTCAGACAGTATAACTTCATCGTTTTCTTTGCATGAGTCTTTAGAAGATGGCCCATTTGTAGACTCACAGAGTGATACTGAAAGTTTTTATGAAGATAATTTAAATTTCACTGAAGAAGATTCCACTGATGACGTTACTGTAGGAAAATATGTACTAGTTAAATTCCTTGCAAGGAAAGTCAATATATACTACATTGGTTTGATTATAAGTCATAATGAAAGCAATGGTACATATTTAACGAAATATCTCAGAAAGAACACCAAGGGAACATTTTCTTGGCCATTAGTGGAAGACATATCCGAGATCACACGTCTAGACATTGAAAAGGTTTTACAAAACCCTAAAGTCGGGCGACGAGGCCAATTAATTTTCAATATAGAGTCTATAATTCCCCTGATAAATATTAAGTAAAATTAGTTAAATTAAATTTTTGCTTACAGCTATTGCCTGTTTATTTGATCATTAAACAATTAAATAAAACCTTTTTCGAACCATTTAGGACAAATTAAGTGGTATTTTTAAAGCCGAGAGCGAAATACTCCGTTTCACCCAAAAATATGGATTGGATGTTTTCTTCATAACTATGTCCATTTCTAAAGAAATGTTACTTATTATAAGTAATAATGTTAATTTTAATAATATTGTTAATGTTAAGTAATAATAATGTATAAGAAATTATTACACTGTGAAAAAAAAAGTCGTTCATTTCTAAATTTGTGACAACCCTATACAAGACTTTGTCAATGTATGAAAATGACCAAAATTTACATCCCAACATTGCCTGGTTTTAATTTAGGCTACTTATGTACATTTTTTCGATTTTTAAATAAACACTAACATGATATAAGAATACAGTTCAATATAGAGTGGAGAGTTTGTGGATTTGTGTATTGTAATACTTTTTAACAACGTAGGGAAAGTTGCGATTTTTCAGCCCAACTTTGCCTGGTATTAAATGTCGTTACAGATCTACTCCTTTAGTAATATAATGTAATATCACCATGATATCCCAAAGACAAGATTTTGAACTTTATTTAGTACATAGCAAAGTTGAAAATAGCTTTTAAATTTCGAAGATATCTTTAAAAAAGCCTAAAACTTAGGCAATGTTGCGGCAGTTTACGGTATATTTCTTACGATGACAATGAGTAATCGACATTGCATTAGCGAAGGCAAGGAAGAGAGGTGTGACCTTGAACCACTATTAATCATTGGCTTGTATTTAAACGGACAGCAAAATATCAGCAAACAAATAAATAATTTTAAATTACTAAGAATATCAAGACAAAGTCGACTCCCATACCTATATTGGCACCAGAGAACCTGAAGTCTAACCCACTTTTAAATTTGCTGCCACTACTGAAGTATTTTTGTCTCTGTCTGAACGCTTATCGCACTATTGTGCGATAAGCGTTCAGACAGTTTATTATCACTGATTATTATCAGTGAACAGATTTTAATGAAACTTGGCGTAGTTATATCTTATGTGCCAGGCTAACATTTAAGATACTTTTCATTTAGATCCATTATAGAGTTATCCATTATACGGGCACCACTGTCACGATCGCATGTACAGTATCAGAATTAACAAAAAAAACATTGGATGGATTTTGTTGAATGATAATTTATGTCCTGGGTCCAACATACGGGATACTTTTTATTCCGAATGAACCTACGGACGCTGCTACTAATGATATTTATAAAAACAGATACTCAATACTTAATTTAAAACTCAGTAGGCCGGGATTTGAACTCCCTCACGAATATAAATACAGCAAAGTTTACGTTATACCCACTCAAATTAATAATTGCTTACTATTGGAGTACTTTGTACATTTTGCGTATCAAAAACTGTCCGCGCGATAAAACCATGCCGATCTGGAGGCGTCATTATAGCCGTCGTAAAGTGACGACCGGTTGTTAAAATGTCGTTACGTGAGGTTTAAAAGCAGTTTTTGTAGCGACAATTACCGCCTAAATTGTTGGGACTAGGGATTGTAATCCATCAGTGTTTTCAAACCCGCAGTAAAATTGCTGGATTTAAGTCAATCCCGCGAGATCCCGTATAGGTATTTAAAATTTATTAGTAATTTATTTAGTAAATTGTTCAATCAATTTCAATTTTTTAAATAATAATCTACATCAGTGCGTGCTGTATTTGTAAACTGTTCTGTTTTGAATCAAATAAGCCTCACTTAATCACACAAGTAAATCAACATATTATACATTAAAATAACTTTGTTGAATGAACTTAATGGCAAGTAATCTTAATGGTAATTCATAGTAGTTTTCATAGTATAGTTTTCATCAGTTTGTATGTAATACTTAAGCGGTGTCATATATTTTGATACAAGTATAAATCACAATAGCTTGTATGCATCGATCAACTAAATAATAGTCGGTTTATATTTCGGTTTAAAGAAATTTATGTATGTGTTTGTAAGTAAGATAGCTTAGCAGTCTCATGAACACTGTTTTTTTTTTATAGAAAAAGGCGACACACGAGCATACAGTTCACCTGATGGTAAGTGGATACTGTCGTCCATAGACATCCCCGATACATGCCAACATCAGTCCAGAATGACAAACGTTGGCACGCCCCCGGATGCGCTGTCGACCTTTGCAGATCAATACGATAAGTGTAGATCATATTGAGTTGGTAATAATAATTAACACGCTTATTTTAAACATTTTGGATTGTTTATTAAATCAATCTAAATTTCTGTTTTTGAGAGAATGGTTTTAAGAAACAAATAGTATCGATTGTTTCGGCCGCCAACCTAATTTTCAAGGAACTGTATATCCAGCGGCCGAGAAGACCATGTCTGCCTTTATACTTGTTGGTTTAATGGTCATCAAGTAGTAATATCAAAAATAAATAAATGAATCAAAGATAACCTTGTCAAAAATAAATAAATGAATCAAAGATAACCGTGTTTTCCTTGTCTGGTCTCTGTTTGAGTTTAAACGTTCTTTTCTAAATGTTAAATTGATTTGCAAAAAATCTTGATTATATTCAACATAGATGTATAAGATTCAGTTTTAATAGCTCCAGTGTAGTTTAAACATATTTGTTGTCATCTTTATTAACTGTTATTAACACACGTTTGCCTTATTTTTTTACGAATCTGCGGGAATCCGCGAGGACCCGCATAGTTGCTGCGAGATCCTGCAGACCCTTATCATTCGGGATCCCGTATCATTAAGGGTTCCATCCCTATTTGGGACAAAGTCCTTATAATGTTGGAAAATGTTAGAACAAGTACATATATGTTATTAACATATCAAATAGGCCGCTATATGATGACAGATACAATAGACGGCGGCAGACGAGCATACAGTCCACCTGGATATCTGGTGGTAAGTGGATACTGTCGTCCATGGACGTCCGCTGTACATGCCAACGTCAGTCCAGAATGATAAATGTTAGTTAGCACGTTCTCGGATGCGCTGTCTAACTTTGGAGATTTGGGAATGGATTTGGAGTGTCCTAGTTGGGAAAATTGGGAGGCATAGCATAGAATAGGATGGGATGTGAATGTGCTTTAGCATATCTCACTTGCTACCGAAATCTTGAAGTGGGGGAACAGGAACATATTTCGTCCATAAATTAGATGCTTCCAAAATTACTTTTTATCTTACCGGAATCTTAAAAAAAATACACTTCGTGCTCCAAACGACCAGGGTTCCAGTATTAGTAGAAATAATAAAAGAAATACTAGCTATGGACCTCTGGATGTAGTATCATAACTGGTGTTTTTCCCTTGGCTTCATCCTCCTGGAGTAATCCAATATACTTATACATGCAGTCTACTTCACCCCTGTAGGATAAAGTTAGGCAGCGCATCCGTGGCCTGCCAATATTTGTCATTCTGAACTGACGTTAGCATGTAGGATCGCAGATGTCATGCACGCCCGTCTGGCGCTTTTGTTTTTTCTTCATATATGGCAATGGTACAGTTGGCACAGTCTGCCAGTGTCAAGTTATCTTCGTAATAATCAATTTCAAAGTCTAAAACGTATCCCGTCGAAGTAAGTCAGGAGTCTCTCAGTAAAGCGATAGTAGGTTTACTTACGAAATCCCACGTTATTATTTGATTACTTATCACAAACACCACGCACGAAAAACTACTATTGAACTACAATACGCCTAATACACAATTTTTACATTAATCAAACAAAATTCAACTTCACTTCTCGAGTTTAGAAAAAAAAATCTTCCAAATCTCCATAAAAGTGACTCAAACCTAAAGAACTTAACCCCAAAATGAAACAATTTTTTTTTTTCATTTTCGTGATAAAAGTTGAAACCATAAAATGAAATGTCACAATGACGTCACGAACCAAATGTGAGTCAAACACGCGACGTATTAAAGTCGTTTGCGAAGTGTATTAAAGTGGCTTAGTTGTATGAAAGCCGGTAAGTGAAATATGAAAATTATTTAGCTGTATAATAATTTAAGTACGGTATTTCCTTACAGTTATTTGATATCGAATTGTCACGTTTAATATCGGTATTTAACGTCGTATACAGAGTTAAATAAAAGTGTGCGTCAGGATGGCTGGTTCGCTATATAAATCGGCATTAGATTGGTGCATAAAAATTGCTACCCAATTGCTACTATTTGCTACCTAACATCTAATAATTGGTACCTACGTATCACGAAAGTATTCGGACATCAGGATGGCTGATCAACTATTCGTTCTGTATGAATGGCGCGATATTATACAAACTTTGTTAGGCCGAGATTTAATAAATAATAATTAATAACGCCACACTCAATGCCCACACTAGGATTCTCTGTGTCGTGGATCCAGATACACATACCAAGACGACATACAAGACGCGTGCAACACCCATTTGCTACCTATTACTACTTATTAGTCACGACTCCGTAGCTTAAATAGATGAAAAATTAATTAACATTTGAAACTTAATACCCGCGTATTTAATTTGGTACTTTGATAATTTTGTACAATAAACGCCTATTATATTTTTAATGTTTATTTTAATTCAGTTTTAAATTATTTTGTAATTTTTTTTATTTATTTTATAGACAAGTGCGCGGACCAGTAAACGGTTCCACGTGATGGTAAGTGTTACCGCCGCCCATGGACACCTGCACCACCAGGGGGTATGCGGGTGCGCCGCCGACCTTGCAAAATCCTATTCACAGTTTTCTTGAAGAACCCCATATCGGAGCTCAATGGAAAGATTTATTTTATCTTCAGACATAATGTCCATAATATTTCCATATACCTACTATAAATCTTAACCTACTCGTAGTGTTAGTATTGGGGAACAAATTGAACTTAAAATTAAGATGTCACAATCCAACCCTGCATCCATGTACCGGCTATCGGCTAGCGTGCTGTCGTGTCCATCGGTGAAGCATTGGACTGTCCCACAAATAGCGCTCAGGATGCTGTTGGAGCTGGCACTCGCGCCAGCTGGGAAGCACAACGTTTGCGCGTTATGGCAAAGAAGTCATCAAAAGACGCTTCAGCAAACATCGCCGAAGCGCTGCTCACTGCAGTGGGCTCGTGGCAGCCCCATCAGCACCCTGAACCCATTATTAAACTGGACCCGAAGAACGTTGTATTTCCCCCGCATTTAGTTGTATCACAGAATAAGATAGTTATTTATAATTAACTAGTCACACAAAAGTGAAATTCTCTTTGAAGTAAAAAAGTTGAAGTAAAGTATTTTTACGACTTTATTTTCCTTCGACGTCATAAAACCAAGGTCGTTTCTCGCGAAAAAGCCTAATAAAAAGGCGGGAAATATGCGCCTTGTATGATATTCAAAAACGCGGTATGCGACATAAAACGCGGTATGCGACATGCGTACGTACGTATTTTAAAATCGCGGTATTTCAGATGTTCTGTACGAACGGCCTTCAACAAGACATTCTGGAATTGTATAGCAGAGATATAACAACATAGAATGGCCTAGTGGTAACAGTGAAATCGAGCGTTGAACGTTCGACGCTCGATCGCTGAGTGAGCGCCGTTGGACACTGGACACGCTACCCTTCTGTCATAGAAGAGCATACAGTCCACCTGATGGTAAGTGGTTACTTTCGCCCATAGACACCCGTGATACATGCCAACAGTAGTCCAAAATGACAAACGTTGGCACACCCCCGGATGCGCTTAGCGTTGGAGATATTAGGAATGGATTTATAGAAAGGGTTGGGAAAATGGGGAGAGATGGGATGGGAATGGGCTCTGGCACATCTCACTCACTACCGAAACCCGTACGCACATCGGGGAAATACGATAAAGTAGAAAATGCAGTACATTTCAAGGTAGTCTTCTGTGGGAGATTGGTAACGTGGCCAGTCGAGCGTGCCCAGCGGCTGTTGGATTTAAGCGTGCACTCCCCCCTCATATTGTATTTTAATTTTAATACTTTGTATATTATACTTTAACTCCACTTTTTTATTCAATAATCTGATTAGGTGAGATAAAGTTCTATTTTAGTCAATTAAAACAATTAAATGTAGTTTTAAAATTCATTCCTATGTGAAGTATTTTATACTTTTTTATTTTATATCGCGAACCCGTAGGCTGTGGAACGAACTGCCTCAAGAGGTCTTCCCATTAAACTACGACATGGGGTTCTTCAAGAAAGCTGTGAATAGGATTTTGCAAGGTCGGCGGCGCGCCCGCATACCCCCTGGTGTTGCAGGTGTCCATGGGCGGCGGTAACACTTACCATCAAGTGAGACCGCTTACTCGTCCGCCCTCTTCTCTATATAAAAAAAAAGTAAATTGGTTTCTTGTATTCAAAACTTAATCGTAATCAGCTCTTTTATTTTCCACTGATGGCCATGGGTCTCCTAATACACACTGTCGTGTGCACGTACGACCTTATAACGCCACACTGGCCAAGAAAGTTGGCGAGTCCATTCTTTTAGAGGTGGTGCAACCGGTGTAGTTCCTCAGGGCTAGTGGTGTCGGTTTTGTTATCCCCTAGCCGCCCACGATGAAGCGGTGGTATTCTAAATCCGGCCAACCACACTGCCTTAAAAACATACATATTCTGGTTAAAAAAAAAATATATATTTGGAGTAAAACAAATGCGGGGGCCGTTCTACTTCAGTTCATGTCTATGTTCTCCGCATATTTCTTCCGTCACAATGTTTTTTCCCGCATGATAACGTTTCATTAGCGACCGAAAAAAGTTTTTCCCAGTTTTTCTCGACACATCTGTTACGTTCTCGTATAAAATGTGCATGTGGAAACGTGATTTCGTTTATGTGTATCTGATTTTTTTAGCGAAACTTTTGGAATGGAAACTTATGTTATCAAAATCAAAATACGTGTTAATTTGTGGCTTATCGCGTGTGTGTTTTATAAATATTTCATGGAAATGTACGAGTACGTATTGCAAAGATTTGTTTATTCAAGGAAACCTTAGATATTTATAAACCCATTCCCGTGTCCTTTTTAAAGAATGAGTTACGTAATTAATTATTAATGAACTTTTACTCAACAACTTGTCGATAGTACTGTTGCATTATTCATAGTATAACTGTCACATTTACTCGATACGATTTTTTACCCACGACGGAACGGAGATGGTAAGAGAACGTATGAATGTATGTATGTTTGTGTACTTAACCCTTTCCTACCTCTTTTCTATGCAACGGATGGATCAATTTTAAAATTGTTTATTGTAACGTTTAATCGTGCTTTGGAGCGTGTTTGTGAGTGGTTCTAACACGCTAGAGGGCGCTGTTGTACCGAGATAAAAATTGTAATCTATACTAATATAATAAAGAGAGAGTGCGAATTTTGTGAGTGTGTGTGTATGTGGAGAGTAATCTCCGGAACCAATGCACCTATTTGAAAAATTCTTTCACTATTTGAAAGGTACATTATTCCAGATGGACATAGGCTATATATTATGTGCAAAATAATTGCCGGGCATGCAACGCGTGCCGGGCACAGCTAGTGCTTTATAATTTTTAAACACATGTCTTTATTTGAATGCGTCTTTCTTAAGTAAATAGAATTTTCTTAACGAGTGTTTGTCAAATGTATTAGAAACAAATGCATGATAATTCGTCACGCACGAAAATGGTGACAGTGTGTATTAAACTATTGCAGATTGTTAACAAGACTGGATGTTTTTACTTTAACGATTAAAAATGTAATAAGAGTGTTATCCTACCGTCGGGGGTAGTATCAAAATTTTAATTTTCTTACTTTTTCTTATATAAATACTATTTATTTACACAATAACTGTATTTTTAGTGAGCTATTGATTAATTGAAGCTCGCACACAAAGCTCACCTAAAATTTAATATGTAAAAATTGAGAGACTCTTTAAGGGCACTATTCAATTCAATTATTCAATTATTGTTAGCGTACTTTGTACGGTAACTCGGATAAAATCGCAGTTCCAAACATTTAACTCAGAAACTGCCGCTGGCCAAAGCAGTGTCGCCTTTACGTAATTCAATACCCACCCGTTGCGTTTTACAGCCCCTTAGAAGGACTTTTGTAAATAAATTGGCAACACTCGATCCCTATTTAAATGCTAATCTTGTGACCCTTTTGTTACGACGGTATGTGGTATGTAGCGGTTACGAGGTCACCGGAGCACGGCAGTAAATGATATCTTTATTGCTGCCTCGACCAAGATTTCATATACATATTATTAGCAGGGATAAAAATGCCTGAGAATATGGATACAAATTGTTTCCGATGTAGCATCTAGTGATTAATAAATTTAATAAAATTAACCCTCGCGACTTTTCTTATGATGCTACTTTAGACATTGTGAGTCCTATGTGGCGTTACTTTCGGGACTATGAAAACCAAATTCGGGTAGTTGATGAAACCGCAACTCTCGACGTGGACTATCTGCCTCTTCAGTCAGCTCGTGGCCATGGTTGGTGCAGCCCAACCGAAACGTCGAGAAAAATAAATAAGGTAAACATGTGCGTTGAGACCCCATTAAATAGATAAATGCCTATGACACGTGGTAGTTAGAAGGGCTATTTCGTTATTTGCAGTATACGGTGTCAGAGAAAAAAGTGTATACACAAAAGATGTAGAGCCCTTTTCAAGGGTTTGTCATACAAAAGACATATGCAACGTCCATTGGAAAATTCAGCTGGTGACAAAATGGTTATTTTTAATTTCTTTTTTATTCATTACATCTTCAAGACTACCTTGAAATGACTTGACTTCACAGAAGACTACCTTGAAATGTACTGCATTTCCCACTTTATCTTAACGTTTGTCATTTTGGACTAATGTTGGCATGTATCGCGGGTGTCTATGGGCGACAGTATCCACTTAGCATCAGGTGGACTGTATGCCTGTCTGCCGCCTTCGAACATAAAAAAAAACATCTTCAAGAGACGGTACAAATACACCAACTATTGATAGAATAATATGAGTAGATACATGGGCGAGTAGTTTCCTCGTGTTACAAAATTATACAGTTTTTAGATAATAAAAACGAGTAAAAGATATTTAATTAATTAAAAAAACAATAGATAATTAAAGTAACTACTTGAATATTTGTTTTACATTCTAACATTAGTTTTGTGTGAGGATATTTTTCAATGTACTCGTATTTAGATGTATATTAAAGAGATCAATATTATAAAAATCTTCTTATTTTTATATAGAAGTGGGCGGACGAGCAAGCGGCCCACGTGATGGTAAGTGTTACCGCCGCTCACGGAGACCTGCAACACCGGGAGGCATGCGGGTGCGCCGCCGACTTTGCGAAATCGTATTCGCAGATTTAAAGAACCCCATATCGTAGCTTACGATCGAACCTCATGATTATGATGATTATAACGACTCCTATTTAAAAAGGACTTTTTACAATAGTTAGTCTTACATATAGAGACTAAAAATAAATCTTTTTTTTGAGTTTCGGAGTTAATATTTTCCAGTAGGTATGGGGAATGTACGGGGGATTTAATGATTTTAAAAAGAAATATAAGGTCTCTATTGTTTCTTCTTTTTTCGAGTGTTTCTCTGAGGATTCCAGGTTGGTAATTAATATTTCAGTATTTAGTGTATCTCATAAATTGATTTTGTTTGATCTGCAGTTTTTGTTTTTTGTTTTTTTTTTTTTAACAAGGATTCCAAATTGTAAAGGCCTAACTAAGAAGTTGAATAAAATATTATAAATAAGTTAAATTATTGAATTGTAGTCCGGTATACATCCAAGATCTAGAAGGGGGAGGGTGCACGCTGCAATCCAACAGCCGCTGGGTGCACTCGACTGATCTCGTTACCCCTCTCTTACAGAAAACTATCTTGAAATGTACTGCATTACCCACTTTATCTTATTCCTCTATGTACGTACGTGTTTCGGTAGTGAGTGAGGTATGCCAGAGCCTATTCCCATCCTATCCCTCAGCAAAGGCATATCTCCAACTCTCCATAGGTAGGCAGAGTATGAGGGGGCGTGTCGACTTTTGTCTTTCTGAATTGATGTTGCCATGTATTGCATATGTCCATGGACGACAGTATCCACCTACCATCAGGTGGACTGTATGCTCGTTTGCCACCCTTAATCCATAAAGAAAGAGAAATCTAAAAATTTCCTTGTCTCTTATTATATCGGGTAGAACCCTATCTCGAAAGTAATTGTTGTTTTGTATTCAGTCTGTGATCCTTACACTAGATGTGGTGACATTTTCCAAAATTGATACGTGAAGTCGCAATAAAAATATGGGACACCAGCGACCCGCCGTCGCTTCGCTTCGGTTTGTAAGTTTTTTTTTTCAACATTTCAAAATAAAATATAGCCTATGTGTTATTCTGATGTTGTAATTGTAATTGTAATGTAATTGTAAACTGATGTATATTATTGTAAAGTTTCACTAAAATCCATTGAGTTGTTTTTGCGTGAAAGAGTAACAAAAATCCATACATCCATCCTCACAAACTTTCGCGTTTATTATATTAATAGGATATACGATTATATTTAACATTTTTCTCCTATGAAATGATAATTTATGACCATTCTATGGTTGGTGTCTATGGTTATGTATGAACCGGCAAGTATCTCACTTTTTTGACATTTGATTGTACGATATAAGAATTTGTACGCCGAGGACTATGTATTGACTCAACTATAATTATATAACACCTATTGTAACCCGTACTGTGGAACAAAAAGAATCTACATCTAAAATGTTACAAAATCTAACTTGCAATATGCTATTGTTAGTAACTTATAAAAGTGTTGCCATACTTCGGAAATTATCCGGAAGGCGCCCGAAAATTTTATTGGACAAGAGAAATTGCTGAAAGTGAGGCAATAAAGTTCAATTTTTAACGACTTCTATAAGAAAGTAGTCAGATTGGCCCGGAGAAGTGGTCGAAATCTGCTTAAAAGTTTGAAAGTTTAAAATAAATCTGGCGAGCGGATTGGGATTTTTTTCACAAAGAGGGCGGCAGCAGATTAGCATACAGCAAGCGATGGCGAGCGATATATGTCGACATTAGTCAAAAATGACCAAGACATGAACTTTGAGACTGGGATTAAAAATAAGGATTATTCAAGAAATTAGTCGTGGATTAGGAGACGAGTACTCGAATGGAGACCATGTACCGGGAAACGTAGCGTAGGACGCCCTCTGCCCAGATGGACTGATGACTTGAGAAAGTGGATGAGAAGAGAGGAGGACCGTGTGTGGTGACGGTCCGCGGGAGAGTCCTATATGCAACAGTGGAGGGACACAAGCTGATGGTATGGTAGTTGAGGGGGTATTATTATTTACGTTCATACCAACCCATCGCAAATAAATAAAACACACGTGTCTGTCTATTTATTCACACTAATCTCGGGAAGCTTTTGTGCAGTTTATGAAGTGAGCCCTCATTCACATAAAAATTACGTGAAGTGTGCTTTTCACATGTTTCGGCAGTGAGATTTGACAAAGTCCATTTTACAACCTATCCCATTCCTCCCGGGGAGGAATGGGGAGAGCAATAGAATGAGTTAAACTTAATCCGTTGTAGTTTATTTATTCTTCATCCTTCTTAATCATTTTTCCATACTCATAACCCACTTCTAAGTTAGACAGGTAGACAGACTGCTTATCCGGGTTCGTAGCAATTCCTGTCATTTATGAGTTATGATGACTGACGTTGGCATATATCGCGACAGTCCACATGCCAATAGGTGAACTGTCGGTTTTTTGTCACTTTTAAAATAAATTGCAAACAAAGCCGCAGTCATCGGCTAGTGCAATATAAAATTATATCAACTTGGAACAAAGGGCAAGAAACAAAAGGCGGTTGTCATTATCACAGCTCCAGTCGAGGACCATGGTAATGAGGGTTCGAAGGTCAAAGAGATAGGAATAGGTTGCAATTTTGATGGAACATGCAGGGTACGGGAGATATAAGAATAATGGAACATTATAACATGCTAGTGTTTGTCACTTTTGACTGATGTCGACAATATACAACACACGTAGTATACTCGTATACAATTGTATATACAACACATATGTGTTGTATATACAATATGTAACCGAAATAACGTAAAGCCTGTAACATGTCAACTAATTTAAAATATATAGAACCGTTCTAACAAAAATAAAATTATTTTTAGGATTCAGTCAAAAGTTACAAACGTATAAGGTTTTGTTGTCCTGTCTAAAACGTTCATAATGTTAAATTACTGAGACCGGGCGCCGGCGGCTTTATTTTTGGATCACAAAGTAATATATCAACATATTAAACACAATTTAATATAGTGTGCACATAAATGTTAAATCTAATTGACTTCTCAATAATGTGACGATAGCATGATTGACATTTTAGCAATAAATTTTATTGTAAATAAACTAGTGGTTACAAGTAAATAAAAAAAGGTAAGAGAAATGAGTGAGAACAAAACAAAGGGAGACCTAATTATGAATTAATTGTATAATAGATGTCCATATATGCGTTTGTTATCTTTTTAGACTTAAATTTTTATCTTTTTAAAAATAATCCGCACATTAAATGGAATAAATGAATATTAAGACATACATAATTATAAATTGTACTTAACTAATTGAAGAATTACGTCATATTTTTAGGGTTATCATGAAAAGAAGAATGACTAGGGATTGAGCGAAACCCACGATTTCGTAATTTCCCTGCGACATATACAAAAAAGTAAAGTTAAAATTGTCTTTAAAAATACAACTTAAAGCAAAGATTGCAACCTTTGACCGAGCAATTTAAATGTTAATTACGTTGCTGTCGAGAGATCGGTACCGATAAAAGAAAATAGGGCATGCCTCTCGCTCTATCGTAGTTAGAAGGAAAGAGATGAACTATGTGTTTTTTTTAACGTTTGACGTTCGAACTTGGTTGGATATATGCAAACGACTTATGCACACAAAGCGACATTCATTTATGTGACTTTGACACTTTGATTTTGATCGTTTGCAGCGAGCGGTGTCGCATAGTAAATTCACCGATATTAATCATTATTTCTTCTTGAAACACAACTTAAAATACTGTATTTAATTGTCCGTAATCCTTATAGTATCCACAGTTGAACACGGGCCATGCATATTGTCTTGCACATCTATGGCCCTGACTAAGCTGGATGACAAGTCCACTCTTTCAGAGGTGGTGTAGTTTCGCAAGGGTCCAGGTGTAATATTTGATTAAGTAGAGATGTTTTCAAAATATTAATAATTTTTTTATTTATTTGTCTCTGAGGTACGATTTTCTATGATTTTGACGTACCAAGGAAATGACTTTGGTTATAAAATTTGATAAAATAAGCCTGTCAATGAGGCATGCTTCTGTAAAAAAACCCTAGCGACACCGCGACGAAAATACTGAATGATTCCCTAGTTCAACAAAAAAAAAGTTCGATGTGTATTAAATCAAACAATATCGTATGAGTTAGAACAGAGTAAGCGGGGGGTTATATCGATAGGTATTGAGATCCCTCAGCTAATTACATGCTTTGAACTACCCCCGATGGAACATCCCATATGTATGATCAACTTTTGTCTCTAGCTAATCTTTTATCAGTATACACTGACTCATAGAGTAAACGCGAAATATATGTCGGCTATAAATTTAGTAAAAGAGTGTTCCTCAACACTTGAAAAATGTAAATTAAAAGTGTAGTCGTTTCATACATTATTCAGTGACGGCTGATTTATTTCGTAAAACTACTTGTAGTGAAAAAGGTGAAAAGTTAAGTTCTTTGTTGAAATGTCGACCTTATAACTAAACACAATAAAACCCATAATCGGTGTACAAATTGATTTAAATTATATTTATGCCAGTATTGAAACGCTTGAAGTCTATTATAAGAATTATATATAAATACGAAATGGAAAAGGCTTTTAACACATAATAGATCGCAAGTTGTGAAACATTAGCGCTGTGCGCTCGAGCGCTAATGAAATTTAAGAACTTTGATATTAACCGTTTTAGACTTAAGCTTTTAACTTAAGGTTTTAAGACCTTTCTTCCAATATGTTCAAATTTTAATTAACATTTTTGATAAAAAAAAATCATACATTTCAATTATTCAAGTGTAGTTGAACATTTTGGAAGATAAATGTTATTCGATTGTTCAATGTGTTGTTCTTGCATATAATTATAATCTATTATAATTTAACATATCAGTTTTGACTTGTGGAAAAACACTGTGTTATGGAAACGAAAACTATCGCATTGGAATGGAATGGCATCTGGATAATTTAAATAATTTAGTCAAATACATCGAAGATTACTAGCTGGAAAAGTAGCATATAACCCGGGTACTTATATACGAGGAACTTCTAAACCTTAAACATATTTTAGCAGTATTTCAAGTAAAAATTTTATACAAAGTAAAATATTTTCGTATTAGATACCCTGCGATGCCGAAATTCGCTGCAAATTCTTAAGAGAAAATCCTCAGAAAGTCCTGCTTTTACATTTTTCTCGGTTTATTTAAAAAATTATATTTTCAGCATAGTGTAACTAAAATATTATGCTTTTAATTAATTAAAATTCTTAAGAATACGATACAGGAACATCCTAACGATATTAATAATCTTAACCTTACCTTAAAGATACACATTAAACATAACAATTAAGAGAACGTTGAAAATATTTATTTCACGTAACATGTACCTATTTATTTTGTGAATTTATTTGGTATGTATTAAATAATTGACGGGGAGAGTGCACGCTCCAATCGAACAGCCGCTGGGCGCGCTCGACTGGCCACGCTACCCCTCTCTCACAGAAGACTACCTTGAAATGTTCTGTATGTCCCACTTTTATCTAATTTCCGCCAATGTACGTACGTGTTTCGGTAGTGAGTGAGATATGACAGAGCCCATTCCCATCCGATTTTATCCGTCCTCATTATCCCAACCGTTTCTCCAAATACATTCCTATATCTCCAAAGGTAGATAGCGCATCCGGGGGAGTGCCAAATGTTGGCACGTATCGCGGATGTCCATGGACTACAGTATCCACTTACCATCACATGGACTATATGCTTGTTTGCTACCGAACACATTTGTAACATTTTTTTACGTGAAAACCTCTTTATAAAGGCTCCGATACTAAGAGCCCGCCAGAGTTAGCACAGTAACTCTGGTTACTCTGTGTTAGTTGTCCGAAAATATTTCATTATATCTCATGGCCCAAGGGTTGCGGCGCCGAGTAAAGTATATATTCTAAAAATAGACAATCGTTCGTTGCTTGTTCAGCTCGCGTGTTTATGCGCTTACGTCATCCGTCGTGTACTGTCTTGAAATTCACTCCGTGCGACCGAAGAATCAGTCGTAGCTCCGCAACGGAAGAAGTTGTACAAGTTATTCGTGGAACCTTGCTTGTTCAGCTCGCGTGTTTATGCGCTTACGTCATCCGTCGTGTACTGTCTTGAAATTCACTCCGTGCGACCGAAGAATCAGTCGTAGCTCCGCAACGGAAGAAGTTGTACAAGTTATTCGTGGAACCTTGCTTGTTCAGCTCGCGTGTTTATGCGCTTACGTCATCCGTCGTGTACTGTCTTGAAATTCACTCCGTGCGACCGAAGAATCAGTCGTAGCTCCGCAACGGAAGAAGTTGTACAAGTTATTCGTGGAACCTTGCTTGTTCAGCTCGCGTGTTTATGCGCTTACGTCATCCGTCGTGTACTGTCTTGAAATTCACTCCGTGCGACCGAAGAATCAGTCGTAGCTCCGCAACGGAAGAAGTTGTACAAGTTATTCGTGGAACCTTGCTTGTTCAGCTCGCGTGTTTATGCGCTTACGTCATCCGTCGTGTACTGTCTTGAAATTCACTCCGTGCGACCGAAGAATCAGTCGTAGCTCCGCAACGGAAGAAGTTGTACAAGTTATTCGTGGAACCTTGCTTGTTCAGCTCGCGTGTTTATGCGCTTACGTCATCCGTCGTGTACTGTCTTGAAATTCACTCCGTGCGACCGAAGAATCAGTCGTAGCTCCGCAACGGAAGAAGTTGTACAAGTTATTCGTGGAACCTTGCTTGTTCAGCTCGCGTGTTTATGCGCTTACGTCATCCGTCGTGTACTGTCTTGAAATTCACTCCGTGCGACCGAAGAATCAGTCGTAGCTCCGCAACGGAAGAAGTTGTACAAGTTATTCGTGGAACCTATGAAGAAGAATTTTAAAGTCATCGAATGTTGTGCTGGAGGAAATGTTGAAAATCGTTTAAAAATCGCCTGCTTCGAATAATGCCTCCCAAATACGAGAGCAAGTAGCGTCAGGAGAGGCGGAAAGGGGCTCGATCGCCGAGGCCGATTCCTACCGAATCGAACAAGTCCAAGAAGACGTCGACAGACGCGTGAGGCCCCTTCGGGAGCGTCGTAGAGCTACTTATTCACGTTTCACGTCAAAAAGACACATGTACGAGTACATGTAAAGACGTTCTTTAGAAACACACTTGACTTACATTAGGCGGCGTCACGTGATGTATCAATTTATTTAGGATGTATTAATTATGTATGTATTATGTATGTATGTATTAGTGATGTATCAATCAATAGAAACACTAACACGTATAGCTCTATAAAAGTTAACATTTTAAATTACATCGTAGATGTTTCTCTAATTATATGTAGATTGCGCCTGCATGCAATATTAACGACAATATTTTGTAATGTTAAACATTAACATGAATAATTCAACGACATAGTTCAAATTCAAATTCTTTATTTGTATTAAACATACATCATACAATTTGTAATAAGTTAGACTAGAAAAAAATCTGTATCTAAGGAACCAGTACCATAATATGTGGTTAACTGACATGAAAATGTTAATTAGGTACTCTTTTTCCGCCCCAAAAACTATTTTATTTTGTTGAAACTTGTTGATATACAAATTTGTTGAATATAAAAAGGTTACTTAGAAAAAATATGTGACATTTCTTGTCAATTAATTTAGAATTATGTGGAGAATTCACGGTTTCAGTATACGGAATTTCTTTGCTTATTTATACGCTAAATCTAAACTAATACGTTTCACTGTTATGTAATATATGTATTATAGTAGCGTCATGTAAGCTAATAAAAACGTCCAAGCGAATTGCCAAAAAAATATCTTTTGTACTCTTTGGTGAAATTCAAGAAGTTATGGTTGAGTTTTCGTTTGATTATTGCACAAAATTGTGTATTGTGGGGTTTTGTGGTTTAGTTGTTATTGAACTTTAAAGTGAGAAAATTTTTTTTTATTCCAATTTAGTTAGTAAATGTTTTGTGTGTGTTTATTGCATAAGCTTCATAAAATAAATATCGTAAAATGAATATTTTGATTTTATCGCGAGAAATCGACAAGTGAAGTTATATTTTTATTTGATTACAATAAAGACTGTGTACGTTTTGTGATTTAATAGTGCTAGATTATTAAATTTCATAGTGTTTTTTGTGCGTAATGTTTCATATAAAAGCAGTAGACTGCATTGTTCGTGTGGTTCCAAGAAGTTCCATCTCCATCCTCAGTAAACCTACTATCACTTTACTGAGCGACTTACTTGATCACTTAATCACTTCACTTGCTTCGACGGGACTGGACAGTGACAAAATCTGTTTTGAATTTCAAACTGTTGATTGTTGATTACAAAAAAAAACTTGACACTGACAGAATACGCGAACTGCATCATTGCCATATATGAAACGAAAAAAAAAACTATATAAACGTATATTTGGCACCAAAATATTATTATCCACCAAAGTCCCCATAAAACCACAAAAATACAGCCTTATCGAAATCGACTCGAAAAACAACCAGCATTATTTCCTCATTCCACCGAACACTAGACATCTCGCTCCCACTTACAAGAACATACATAAACATGAAAGCGATGGCGGGCATCATCAAGGAGATATCAGAGATTGATTGTACACCTGCCTTCTAGATTGATGCCTTTTGAATAATATTTTTGTTACAGCGATTTAGACGTTTTCAAGCAAGAATGGATTTTATTCCAAGTTGGATAGGGTTTTTTTTATACGTTAGCCGTTGTCTTGAGCGCTGTTCGCTATTTATCATTGGGTGTTATCCTGTTCGCGAAAGAAATAAAGCGGGATTGGGGTTGGGATAGGGGGGGGGGGCATAGTACGGGAAATAAATAAGTAGTACATTATGGTGAATGAAACGTTTGTATCCGTGGTCTTGGCACGTATCTGAAGTTATCTATAAGTGTACATAAATTTGAAGTTAGTGACATAGAAAATTACACAATGAAATGTCAAATTATATGCGAATGGATTTTTATGTCAAATTAATAAATATTGTATGTAACTTATTTAATTAAACTAAAAAATTGATGTTGATAAGTTCTATTCAATAACATGTATTTTATATATCATATAGGGCGGTGATAGCCTAGTGGATAGGTCCATTACAGTGGATAGGGTAGTGTCGCCATACAACATCCACGATACATGCCAACATCAGACCAGAATGACAAACGTTGGCACGCCCTCGAATGCGCTGTTTACCTTTGCAGATTTAGGAAAGGATTTGGAGAAATAGTTGGGAAAATGAGGAGGGATAGGATCAGGATGGGATGGAAATGGGCTCTAGTTTCGGGAAAAGTGTGACCACACACTGAATTTATATACATATAATCGAATATTATGTTATTGGCATAATTAAAATAAAAAAAACAGTCAAAATGGAAAATACAGTTGTATTATATAAATTAATTTAAGTAAATAATTGGCCTTTTGCAGTGGTGATAGTCCAGCGGTATCTATACCCGAATTACATTAGTGTGACCGAGAGTTCAAATCCTCGGCGTTTCGACTTGAGTATGGAATTTCAAAAATTGTCACCAGCTCGGCGGTGAGAGGAAAACACATCGCGAGGGAACCCGCATGATCGAGAGGAAAAATCTGGAGTGTGTGTATCCACCAACCCTCACTACGGCAGGGCCATTAAAGGCATTAAGGCTGATTACAAGTACATATAGACGTAGATTTTTTTAAAAGGATTTTAGGCATTTCCAGCATCCTTGATAGACTGGCGATTTAAAGAAACTCGACGGTAGTGATTGGATTGGATGAGAAGAGTGAAAGATCGTGCGTGATAGCGAGTATTGGGACAGACCTATATTCGGCAGTGGAGAGACACAGGCGTTATATAATAATAATAATAATAATTGCGGTATGTTAGGATGGACCTTGTTACCCCTCTCTCACAGAAGACTACCATGAAATGTACTGCATTTCCCACTTTATTTTATTCCTCAATGTACGTACGTGTTTTGGCAGGGAGTGAGATATGCCGGAGTCAGTTCCCATCCTATCCTATTTCTCCCCATTTTCCCAAACTCTTCCTCTAAATCCATTCCTACATCTTCAAAGGCTGGTAGCGCATCGGGGGCGCGCCAACGTTTGTTATTGTGGATTGAAGGTGGCATGTACAGTGGACGTCTAAGAGCGACAGTATCCACGTATCACCGGGTGGACTGTATGCTCGTCTGCCGCCTTCTTCATATATAACAAAAATATATCTTGTATGTAATAATAATAATACGACCAAAAATTCCTTTTGCATACATTTATAGTTGTTTATAAAAACAAAAAAGAAAAATGATTGAATTAAAATTTCATCACAGTCCGACTCATCGGACTGGAAATATTTTGATTTAGAGAGAGATTCCTCAAAGAAATTACTCTCCATCTTCAGCGAGCTTATATCTCGTGGAAGCGGCGTGATATTAAAATTTCCTGCCCGGCCAGTGGCCTTTCAATTCTCGGCCATCATTTTTCAATATTACTTTTTCAAGTCGGGTTACTTCGTTTTTTATGAAAAATAAATATTTACGAGTACACGTTTTGATATTGTTAACGAAATTAGGGCTCAGACCCAGTTCGGGGTTTCAGACCATAATACACCACGCGAGTCCAGTGCGAATTAGTGTACACATGCTTTAGCCTTTTAATTCACCTGTATGCAGGTTTCCTCCCGATGTTTTCCTTCAATGTAGAGCTAGTGATTAATTTAAAAATCGGTACTTAAATAGAAACTCAGTGGTACGAGCCTAGGATTTGAACTTACGACTTCACGAATGGGCTCTAGGCTATCACCGCTCCAACAACTGATGACGAGCGGTGATTGGTATTTTTACTACAATGAAGTTTAGTATATTTTGTACTGGTATTTATATCATTAGCCTATAACGCCGCACTGCAGGGCACAGGACTTCCCCTATTAAATCACTGAGGAGTTTTCGGGCCGCAATCCACCACGCGAGCCCAGTGATTGGTGGATAACATACTGCAATTTCTTTTTTCTTTCTACCACGCTTCAGAAAGAAATAAAAAAAAATGGTTTGCTCACGGCCGAGCTAGTGACAATTTTTAAAAATCCGCGGGCCCACTTCGGACTGGTGGATAACATACTGCAATTTCATTTTTCTTTCTACCACGCTTCAGAAAGAAATAAAAAAAAATGGTTTGCTCAAGTGACAATTTTTTAAAAGTCGCGAGCCCACTGCGGACTGGTGGTTAACATACTGCAATTTCTTTTTTCTTTCTACCACGCTTCAGAAAGAAATAAAAAAAAATGGTTTGCTCACGGCCGAGCTAGTGACAATTTTTAAAAATCCGCGGCCAGCGCCTACGCGTAAATATACTGAAGTCACATTCGCGTGACCGTGAGTTCAAATTCTCGACCTGTATCGCTGAGTTTCTATTTAAATACGGATTTTTACTATATTTTACTACATGTTAATTTTCCCGTTTCAATAGTGTCGAAAGCGTATATTTATTGTAATGACTGACCTTGAATTTATAGAACTTTTTTTATAGAAGAGATGGCCCATCAACCCTCGAGGTGGTAAGAGGTCACCGCCACCCATGGACGCCTGTAACCGCGACCGCCAAGAATCCTACTAGCATAGCGGTAAAAGCTCAACTGTCGTCAGTTCATTCCACAACTTTCGAGTTCGCGGTATAAAGTATCTTGAAGACCGCACTGAATTTATAACAATAATATCCTTTAATTCTCCAGAATATACACGAAAGATCTTAAACTGAAATAATTAAACATATTATTTGCAGGTGTCCATGGGCTGCGGTAACACTTACCATCACGTGAGACCGCTTGCTCGTCCACGCTCTTCTCTATAAAAAAAAAAAAATTCTAACGCTCTAGTCCGTGTGGAAATCATATTGAATTCCAAATCATGCTCTTTATTTACAATTTTATCCTGAAATAATCAAACTGTCAGTTTTAATATAATGTCAATATAGATAATATTCAATTATAATGTCAGTAACTATTGTGTCAAATGCACCCCAAAATACCCATACATTAAACTAAAGTAATAAAATATCCCCGTCAAATTAGCCGGACAACGGATACGGGTTTCCATTCGAGTTCGAATGATAAACGTTCGAGTTCGAGCGAAGTTTCCACCGCGGTAATCTCCGCGTTTTGAATTATTATTTTCGGGTCAGCATTTTGTGGTGGAATAAATGGTTTTTGTTGGATTAATCTGTGGATTGTTAATGTTTAATCTTCCGGGCAAATTTTTAGTCAATTGAGTTATTTAGTTTTTATGTTTGAAAAGGGAGTAGGCTCCCTCTTCCCTCTCCCGCAGGCGGTTGATTGGGCATACTACAGTGGTCGAATTATCCCGCTTCTACAACAGTGTTCCGCTACGGTGTGCCAATGCACACTGGCGTGTCGTGAGAGACACTAAGTGTGCCGTGTGCCGCACTGTAAGCTGAATCATTCAGCAGGGCACTGTAACAAATGACAATGACGAAAGGACAAATTTCTAGAGGTTTTGCACACTTTTTCACATATTCAGCGATTTTTGACGTTTAAATAGTAAATTAGTAGAATGCATGAATTTTATTAATATTTTTTAATGTAAATATATATCTATGGGCTAAAAATAACTTAAAAACGTTATATATAACTAATATGTATACAATACAATTTATCATAGACTCAACGGGCATCAGTTTCATTAGAGGCCCCAGTATCAGCGCTTCACCTCGATTGGAGAAGCAATATGCTGAGTTGGGGACCTATTTGTTGTCCCATCATTTACGCACTTTTTGTACTACATTAGCATTTTGTTTATACTTTGTTAATTCAATGTGCTGATCCGTGGTAACAAATAAAATTATTTTCTGTCATTCTTTCTTTCTTCCTATACTTTTAATTGTATTTTTAGTTCAGGTGTGCCAACGAATTTTGAAAAGAATATAAGTGTGTCGCAAGTGAAACAGGCGTGCAAAGTACAATTCTGCATAATTTTGTACCCCTGGGATTTTTAGGGCGACAGTACACCTTTACCATCAGGCGTTCTGTTTGTTAGTCCGCCAAATTACTTCTATTAAAACAATATTGTTTGAATAGAATAATTTAAACAATATTAAACAACCGGATGATAATCATCATCAGATCATGTCATCACATAAGGTTTTTTTTTTCACATAAGACTACCTTGAAATGTACTACTTTTCCTAATTTATCCTAGTTTGCCCAATGTACGTTTCGATAGTAGCCCATTCCCATCCCATCCTATCACTCCATATTTTCCCAACCCTTTCTCCAAATCCTATATGTCCAAAGGTGTATCCAATTTTTAATATAATATTAAATATTGGCATGCCATGAATGGTAATGTGCTAATTGAATTGACTGCCAACACCTTTTGTACTCACATTGTGCAAATAAAGAAATTGAATTTTGAAAGTATGCACATACCATCAAGTGGACTATATGTTCGCCTGCCGCCTTTTTATCCACAAAGTGTATATCGTATATATTTTTGTTTTTATGGATGAAAGCGACAGACGACCTGATGGTAAGTGGATACTGTCGCCCATAGACATCCGCGATACATGCCAACATTAGTCCAAAATGACAAACGTTGGCACAACCCCGGATGCGCTGCCTGTCTTTGGAGATATAGGAATGGATTTGGAGAAAGAGTTGGGAAAATGGGGAGGTATAGGTTGGGAATGGGCTCTGGCACATCTCACTCACTACCGAAACACGTACGTGCATTAGGGAAATAAGATAAAGTGGGAAATGCAGTACGTTTCAAGGTAATCTTCTGTGAGAGAGGGGTAACGTGACCAGTCGAGCGCGCCCAGCGGCTGTTGGATTGCAGCGTACACTCTCCCCCTCAAAAATGAACAGTTTAATGAATTAGACATATTTCACCTGTCTTCTAAATTTAAATCTGACTGTTTTAAACTTAAATGTTGATATATTTATGCATTTATAATGTGTTTTTTTTTTTTCATTTCAATCGAAACTTTGTTGGTATAATTCAATTTTTATAATAATTATTTCATTAGTGTTATTTATTGTATCTAGTTTATTTCTCAAATAAATAAATATTGCTCTCTTTACCGCTTTACGCCAATGGTGCGAAGAGTGCATCTTGAAGCATAAAATGGCGTTCAAAACAGATAACACCGAGAAACAGAGTTTGTATAATAACGTCCATATATTTTATGGCCCCACTATCTATAGCCATTAAATAATATTATCGTTTCACAGCGAAGTGCTCACTGCGACAGTAAAAGTGCATTATTGTTTGCGGCAGACATTTATTGTAAACTCTTCTTTATAAGTATATATTTAAACTTACTTATAAGTATATCTATACATATAAAGTCCCACAAAAAAATAGTGTAATAATATATTTGAATATATAAATAAGTACACTAGAATTTTAAGCAATAAAAAATCATGCTAATTTTAAGTTACATAATTAATTAGTTTTAAGTTTAAGTTAAATAATATTTTTAGTGTACCTATGTTATGTTTCGAATAACAAAAGAAGCACTATACGAATACAGTGAGTACAAATACAAATAAAGTGCACCACTATTCGCCAATACCAATAATACCTACCCTACTTGTAACTTGTAAAATTAGTACTCATAAGTATACATACTCGTACTTTAAATTATTTAAAGTTAGTGCTATAGATATAAAAATCAGATAGGTACGTTTTTTTTATGGACGAAGGCGGCAAGCGAGCATACAATCCACCTGATGGTGAGTGGATACTGTCGCCCATAGATATCCGGGATACATGCCAACATTAGTCCAGATTAACAAACGTCGGCACGACCCCGGATGCGCTGCCTACCTTTGGGGATGTAGGAATGGATTTGGAGAAAGGGTTGGGAAAATGGGAAGGGATAGGATGAGAATGGGCTCTGGCACATCTCACTCACTACCGAAACACGTACGTACGAGTACATTAGGGAAATATGATAAAGTGGGAAATGCAGTACATTTCAAGGTAGTCTTCAAATGTTTTTCAAACGAATGTTTACCCTTAAAAGTATTTCTTATTGTAGAAAACATATTTACATTGAGCTCTTAATACTCGATTAGTATTCAAGTATTCGTTTAGAAAGTGGCGAAACGAATACTTGAAAATTGGCGATTATTCGCCAAATACAAATATTCAGAATAATTTTACACTATTTTTGTAGGACCCTTATATAGATGTGTTTTTGTAGGACCCTTATATAGTTATTATATGTGTAATTTTTTTACCTGGGGCAGTTTGGAGATCTGCTAGCCTATTATTTTTAATTTCTAAAATTTTAAAATCATGTCCTCACAATAGCAACTTTTCTTTCAACTCTAGGTGAGCGAGAAATCACCTCTAAACCGCTGCTACTGACATTCTAGGGAAGATTTTTAAGTGTGAAAGATATATATATATATTTTTCCATCTTAATTGTAACCAACATTTATTGCAGACGTTACCGTGGAACGAAACACGGTAAGCAATAAAACGTAGCGTTTTAACGTAATGGCATCGTTTTGAAAACTTAATGTGGGTAGTTACGTGTTTTATATATATGTATACGAGTATAATGCATGTAATATTTTTATTACATGCATTTTTATACGGTTCATGTAACTGAACTGAAATAATGAAAAGATAACTATTATTGTGAGAATAATAATCTAATTAAATAATTTAAATCTAATTCAATAATTTAAGTCTAATTAAATAATACAAGTCTAATTAAATAATTTAATATAAATTAATTAAATGAAATTAGTGATAGCATGCAATAATTTTTTGCATATGTATTGAGCAGAACATGATACCACATTTGTTAGCTATGTTCTTGCAAAATGAATCATTTGATTTGATGTGACATTATCATTAAAATTTTTAGTATCCCGTTTATATAACATCCATTATTTCAAGTTACTAAAATTCAGCAAATTACTGAAATGTATTGCATTTCACACTTTATCCTATTCCCCAAAGAACGTACGTGTTTCGGTGGTGAGTGAGATATGCCAGAGCCTATTTCCATCTCATCCTATCCAATCCCTCCTCGTTTTCCCAACCCTTTCTCCAATTCTATTCCTACATCTCCAAAGGTTGAAAACGCATCGGGGGTCGTGTCAACGTTTCTCATTCTGAACTGATGTTGGCATGTACCGTCTTCTTCCTATAAAAAAACTACAAAATTCAATATTGTCCTTAACTAAAAAATTGTAAGTAAAAACTTGAAAACATTCCGCAAAATATTAAAAATTTCATCCGACCAACCGAAGAGCGCTCGAAACATTTCAATTTTTAAAATACGAGCTGCAAATGGATGTGACGTCACCGTGACACGGGTCACGGGTCTCGTGTGACACGACGCAGGTCAACTTTGTACCATCTATCTGTCACAAAGTTGAAATGACAGCGGAGGGTTCTGTTTCCCTGGAAACAAGGTCTGACTAAAAATGATCGCATGAAAATGGATACTGAAACGCATTTTTCAGAAAATATTAAAAACTACTTACGTGGCATTGGCCGATACGGCTGGCTTTAAACAAGGACCTCTCCATCCTCTCCAAATCCGATCTCTTACTGTGGGTATCGTAAAAGGCGACTAAGGGCTAACAAAGCAGCTATGGAATGGAACAAGAATGGACTCGCCAGCTCTCTTGGACAGTGCATGAGGAGACCCATGAACAGCTGGACATGGGTGAACGATGAAAGAGCTGGTCACAGTTTTACGTAAGTTATGTAAAACCGTGATCAGCTCTCTCATCGTGCAAGGAATCCATTTTATTTGATAGTTCAAGAAAGGTTTTGAACACATCCTGTAGTCTAGCCATAAATAGTATTACAAAGAAAATATTGGTATTTTTATTATTACATTATCATTTTATTAGGAAAAATTTATGTTATTTTAAAAATATAAGGTTTTTTCTTTTGCTTTTATACAATGTCTCAAACATTGTAACCAGTTGTTGATTGAAACACGCACCCTTTCCGTAGGAAAATTGGCAACTGCCACCCTTATGTAATGTTTTAGGGATTCAATATTATCATGGCGTTTTTAGAGCATGACATGCTCTGTAAAACAAATCATAAGTCATAATCTAGCAGAGTAAGATCGAGACTAGATGGACGACCAGTCTTCAGATGTAATGAAGTCGGGAATGTTCCTTTCTAGGCACGCCTGTGTTGAGTCTTGCTGAAAGGACCATTATTAGTTATTGTACAGGGTGTTGTTAAAAGGCTTTACGACCTTTTTTAAAACTCGTATCTTGATACAATTGTGCCGACGTGTTAATACCTTTTTCACAAAAATATGGTTCCGTACTGTTTGATAGCTAATACTCCATCAAACCATCACTGAAGCCGGATAATGGCCATGTTGCACCCTATTGACCAATCGAGCAGCTTCTCTAGAGTTATGAGCATAGACTCGATCATTCTGCTTATTAAATTGTCCCTCAATGGTGAACATTTTCTCGTCCGTAAATAAGATTTGTCTGTGAGCTCTCTTTGCGTACCGCCGAAGAAGTTGTTTTGATTTGTCAATCCTATTTTTCTTTAAATGATCAGTTAAGAAATGACCAGTACGCTACGTCTTTTGTAAGCAGCAAGTCCTAAATCATCTTTTAAAATACGTGACATGGTTTTGGGTGCTATATTCAGCTCTCTAGATAAAATATTTTGCTTCCGGACGGGATCTCTTCGGATTCTCTCCTTCACAGCTTTAATCATCTGTTTAGTATGAATAGTGCGTGGACGACCACACCTTTTTCTATTAGAAACAGAGGACGTTTCAATATACCTACCAGTAGCCCGGTACACAAACATTCGGCTAATACCAAGCGGATGGAGAGTTTTAAAAATTACATTTGGTCCATGTCTACTTTGTTCAATGCAATTACAACAATATGGATTTCGTTATCACCCCACCCCGTTTTAATATTAGTACAATATTTAATTTAATAATGATTGGAGCCAAAATGTGAAAAATGTTTTATTTTTCAAGTGAGAATAACAGATTCCAAATTCAAATGTGATTTATTTATTTTACTTCGTTGTAACGGTTTTTATTGGTAGAGGGAAAGTGCATGCTGCACCCCCACCGCCACTGGGCGTAATCATACTTGCCACGCTACCCCTCTCTCACAGAAGGCTACCTTGAAATATACTGTATTTCCTACTTTATCGCATTTCCCCCATTGTATGTACGTGTTTCGGTAGTGAGTGAGATATACCAGAGCCCATTCCCAACCCGTCTTATCCCTCCCCATATTCCCAATCCTTTCTCCCAATCCATTTCTTAATCTACAAAAGTAGGCAGCGCCTCGAGGGGGGTGCCAAAAAACATTCTGGACTGATGTTTGCATGTATCGCGATTGTCTGTGGACGACAGTATCCACTTACCATCAGGTGGACTGTATTGCTCGTATATTTATAATTTATATTTATGTATTTATGAGTTAAATAAAGACAATAGATAAATATAAATATATTTATACCCTTAGACGATTCCTTCTTCCGTAACGATTTCCTTAGATATATATTTCGACATACCTGTAAGAAAAAATATTAATTTTTTGTATACTTAAAAAAGAAAATACATATGGCCGTACGTCGACGTCTCAGGAAATTTCTACCAGCAAACTTAGGAGAGCGACAGGTGAACAATGAAATGGGCACACATAATGCGTAAAATAATTACAATTTTAATGCGTTTATAAATTATTAAGGCAATTTGTAATTTCGCATTACCCTGACCACATTATCCAGCAAAAGAAATCCCCATCTCCCATACATTTTTTATATCTAAAAGGGTCTTTATTCATTACATGTCACAGCTCAAAACTCACAAATACGATCACAATTCCTTTACTGAACCATTTCATCGATTGCATTACACCGTCCCTCGTCAAATCGGATAATACTGGATTGAGCCGGTAAGTGGATGCGACCACTTGATAATGTCGGATCGCATTATGTAATAAGGACCGTAAAATGAAAGGTTTTAAATGATAACCGTAAAATATTCATATTAATAGTGGATGTTATAAGAGAATTTACCCTGGACGAATAAGTGGTCTATTTTTCCTTGATATTTACCCACTATATTTGCCGTAGGACCGATAATCCATGAGGTAGATGAGTAGTCGAATAGAGGCCACGTACTGGGAAGTATGGGACTACATTCATGGATGTTCATGGATCGACGACTTGAAGAAGTTCACCGGTGGTGGTTAAATAAGAAGAACCGAAGATTGTGTGTGGTGGAGAGACCTATATCCACCAATAGAGATAGGCTGATGGTACAGTATACCGTCTAGGGGGTCTCTAAGTGGAAACGCACGGTTAACAGTATAAAAGTCCTCGTTGAGAAATAAATCAGACAGAAGCCTGCTGCTATAAATCAGTGCAAAAATTACGCGTTTATCCGTATGAAAATTAATGAGATATTTATGCGAAGATTTACGCCTACGCATGTGATAAAAATAAACAATTGTAATTCAAGTTTATTGCCAGACACGCGGATTATGTATGATATATCTTTATGACAGGAGTATCATAAATGAATGTGAAATTGTTGCGTATAGTGAACGTCTTTTAAAAATAACCATGTATGTATATAGTACATACACTGATGTGCAGTATACTAAAACCTTACGAAAGAACCTATATGATATTGAAAACCGCATCAAAATCCCTCCAGTAGAACCCAAATTATAAGATAACAGACGGACAGAGAGACTGCATTTTATAACTATAAGAGAAGAGATTTATAAATACGAGTATAATCGAAGATATAAGATTGAGATACTCGAAAGTTAGAGAGAGATAATGTGCGTAATCGAATGCGCGTAGCACTGCTACGTCTTATGACGTCACTGACAACCGCTATGTGTGCTACGAGAGTGCTACGAGCGAATGGAGGGCCGCCACTGATTTTTATTCATCAATTTGTGGAGTGGACACACGGTATCGCTGGTTGCGTTGTCACGCGACTGGCTCCAAAGGAAATATATGGGGTAAAAAAAAACACCTTATTATTGTTCTTCGAAGAACTCCCTACAATGATTGTACCTACAATATTTGTGGGAGTATTTTTTTCATTTAGTTTAGTGGATCTCATAGGAGACAAGTCTCCTTTTTACACTTAATCCTTAAATATATTTCTTCTTGATTTATTTGCATCAATAGCTCGTGCTATTTTATTAATTACACAATTTAAATGAAGTTTATAACATGTGCTCTCTTTTAAGCCTCTTTTTTGTTATATTCGTAGATTTTTATTATTTACTAGCCGTGCCCGGCAGGCGTTGCAATGCATTAGATTTTTTTGTCAAAAACCTTCGCGGTCTCGCGCACATTAACTCAAAAAAGTTCCATCGAAATCGGATGAATGGTTTAGGAACGCATTGAAGACAAACAAACAAACAAACATTATTTTTTATATATTTCAATTTATTTACTTTACATCAGGCAACAAAAGATCATATAATATATACTAAAATAATTATTTGTCACGGAACACCACTCCCTCGGGCCAGAAGTAATGTAAGTATAAATAAATATAAATAGTATAAATAAATGTAAAATAAAATGTACACATTAAAGACCTTCTATTTTTTTTTAAATAAACTTGAAATACGTGGCATTTCAAGTTGCAGTAAAATACTAAAAAATAAATAAAACGACAACTCTCTGTCATATTCAAGATAAACAACAAAAATACATTTTCACATTGCCTCAATAAACAAAAAAATTGTTCCAGAAAATATTGTCAGTACATTTTCCACTCTCATTAACGTGTAATAACACTTATCGACAGTTTAAAATGATATATTACGCACGCGCTTGACCGTCATCGAAAATATGTACCACAAATTGTAATAAAGTACTGTGTTGGTGTAGTAATAAAACTTAAATTCGGATGTGGTCCTGCGGGAGTTAAAATGTAATACGGAGGTTGTAAAGGGAATTTCGGAGAACAATATCAAAATAGATACATGTAGAAGGCAGTAGTTCAGATATACCTATAGATATAATGAAATCGTAACAAAGCCACGTCTGCACATTTGACATTTTTTGAATAAAGTCATTGCTCTGTACACTATGAATGATACAGAACCCAAATATATTATTTTGGATTTTTTATTTGTCTATCCACCTGTCTGTCTGTATGTCAGCCTGTCTATCCCGTCTGTGTGGACGCGCATCACGCAAATACCCATAGGATAGGGTTTCCATAGGAATCATTATCAAGACCGCATGCACAATACAAAAGCTCACGTCAAAACCACGGGATGGATCTTTATCAAATTTAGTACAATCATAATTTATTCAGGGATCAACGTACTTTTTATTATCTTGAAATACTTTTTTTTTTACTTTTTATCCCTAACCGTTATATAAATTTCCGCTGGGTTTAATGTTCAATGTAAAGTAACCACACGTACTTTAGACCGCACGAATGAAGTCGCGGGCACTGGGTAGTCTTTATATAACACAACTGGAAATACGTTACGTACTGTTTATATTATTCACTGCGCTACACACTCGGATAGAATAGGACGATAACCGGTCCCGACCGGTTTAATCCGGCCACGCGATGTGTCGGATAAGCCGTGTACACGCCAGTTATAAATTTTTGGTCGTACTGCGGTTGTACAATCCTATTATCTATGCTACGGATATCTGTCCTGCTTTGTCTTTGTGATGTGGAATTGCAACTTGATTAACAATATGAATTTCTCAATGACAAATTGGACATTTTATAGTGTTTTTTTTGTACATTTAATATTTATAATTATTTATATCGACATTGTAACTATCTGAAATTGAGCTGGGAATTATTATTCTTTATAATTTGTAATCAATGACTATTTTGCATATTCATTTCTGTGTTTTCTTTAATTTTATTTTATAATTTAGTGGATATGTAACTTCAATAACTTCGTAATAACTTTGTACACCCTATGGATAAATCATAGTGGAACTAATTGTATTTAATTAAGATCTTTGTATTTATATACCTATGATTACAAATAAATTATATTAATATAAATATTTTACTATATAATTACAATAAAATAGAGAATAGAACTTTATTCCTACATACACAAACTCACACAAAATATACATATATAACAAGAACCAAAAGAACAAAGAAAAAATAAATAAAAGAAAATTACAAACATTAAAAATAAACAAAATAATATTAATCAAGAAAAGAAACGCCGTGCTGTCAGCATTTGAATGCGTGTGTTGTGATGCCGGAAATGATCTCCAGCTCAGCTGTATGACTGAGTATTAGTCGTGGCGTTGATTTACAATGGAGCCATCGGAGAGATATACGGATTTGTATACAAAAAAAAGTAATATATACGAAATGAGCCATATGGTGTTGGCTGGCTATAGAATATCAGTACCCCATTTCATCACGTGGGTGTCGTGGCTACTAAGGAGTAAAGCGGCTACCACAAGCCCTGAGGAACTCTACCTCTAGGAGTGGACTCGCCAATCCGTTTGGTCAGCGTGACGTTTCAAGGCCACACATCCCTTATGCACAAAGTAATGTGCATGGGGAGGTCCATGTCCAATAGTGGATACTGACAGGTCTGAGTGCAAATGCACTGTAATTGCAATTTGCATGTGTGTACTAAAATTGAAATTAAAAAAAAAGAACGAATAGAAAAGAAATATATAGAGATTGTATTGTAGTGTGTATCTGCTGCAGGACCTATGAATGCAATAGATGGTAGACAATTACACGTAACTCCTTATTTCATTGTACTTTTGACTCTCCATACCGACCCACCCCATCTCAAGGAGGATGATTAGGAAAACTCCTCGTCACGTTATACTACCTAATTCCCATTTTCTCAACAATTTTTTCTAGGATGACGCAAGATCGGCAGCGCACCTACATGCCTACTGGTGTAGCAGGTGTGCATAGGCGGCGGTGACCCTTACCATCATGTGGCCCACCCACTCGCTCGTCTGCCCTCTTTTCTGTAAAAAAAAATCCAGTCCTAAATCTCTAATAATAGTCAGCGAATCCGGGGCCGTCTCTACCGCTTGTCATTCTGGACTGATGGTCGCATGTACCGTTCGTCTTCTACCTTCGTTCTAGGTATATAAGAAAAGTAGAATCGGTTTCTTTAACTTGTGTGAGGATCACAAGTCAAAGTGTATACAAATAGACGTCCGCTCGTGTACATAACATGGAAAGTCATAAACCGATCATTTCAAATGTACACCAAAATCTATGGGGATCGCGGGTTTTACGTGATGTCGTAAATTTCCGCGTAAAAGCGAACTAAACGACGGTAACACCAGAATCGCATATAAAATCGCAAATATACGACCCCTTACAAGCTTTGCACGGTTTATTGCTAGGCAGTTGCCGACGGGTTCGGCTACTAACTACTGACGCGTTGGTACAAGGCATATTATAGCTACATACTTTGCTACAAAATCATTGAAAGAGTTTTTATTTAAAAAGTGGTTCCATCTCTCCCTTGGTGAGGCAAAATGAGGGAGAGATGGCATAACCGTCGGCGGAAGCACATACAGCCGGCGTATAGGACCCCAGGGAGAGAAACCGGTGGACTTTTGCATCTAGGTAATGTTTACTATTAGTCATTTTTATTATTGTCAGTAATAAAATGATTGATAAACATTATAGAAAATTTTAATTACATTTAGTAGTTATCATGTTTTGCACGTCTATTGAGGCAGAAGAACATAATGGGAGATGTTTACAATTTAAGACCACATTGGTGGACTATGTTATTGCAAAATATATCCATTGAAATTAATTGAATGACTTACTGTGAGAAAACTGCAGACAGTTCCAATTTATAAAATATAATAGCAAAACTGTAACTTATATAAAAGGATCCTTAAGCTCCCAAAGTGATCGCTCTAAACTCTAAACGATCTGTCAGGTACTAAATGGTTTTACACTAGTGGAACCGCTTTTCATACAAGAGCTATTCCCTCATCTGCCGTTTTACAAATGGCCGACGATCGCAGGCGGAATGCCACACTGAAAATGCGCGTTTAGACTGAGCAAGTAGTTTAGTACAGTGGAAACTCCAGTGGGTTGGTAAACAATGAATTTTTTTTAATAATTACTTTAGGGGTTTATATCTGGGAAATTAAAATCAACAATGACATCCTATACCTCAAACATTTTCACATTTTAAAATATTTGTTTATCTATTATTTATCTTAGTAAAATTCCTACTGGATGGGATGTAATGGTGAATAATCTTTTGCCGTCATGTCGTCTCGCGGGCAAGAATATAAAATCGTATAAAAATAAATTATAATTTTATTTTAATGTTAAGTTATCCACCTCTTGTCCATTATATGTCATTTCTTCGCCGATTTATCGTAGCCTGTCAATGATCCAAGGGGCCAGTTAATCTTATTTAAGGATGTTGGACACCGATACAAATGGAATCTACAAGTATATATTTTTTTTGTAGAAATATTTAATCTATGTGGTAAATATTTAGTTCAAGCCTATATCCGGCAGTGCAGAGACACACGCTGGTGGTATGATATAGTATGGTACCAAACAACTAACTATACTAAGTCTAGAAAACTGCTAAATATCTGCTGTAAATTTCTAACGCATTTGTTAAAATATATCGCGTGTGCAATAAATACGCATGATTAACGAATCGTGCAACCATAGGTACCATACCTATACCTTACATCAGCCTAAGTATCTCCACTACTGGATATATGTCTCTCCCATGACTTCTCATCTAGACTCCAATGACGAACTTCTTCAAGTAGTCGCGCGTCGGTCCACGAGGCCGGAGGGTGTCCCACAGTACGCTTCCCGCTATGTGATCTTCATTCGAGGACTCGTTTACACCATCGGCTATCAATTCCATAAGATAATGTGCACGAGGGGGGGGGGGTGTCCATATCCTGCAGTAGAGGATAAAAGGGCTGATGATGATTACGCTACTAAATCACTCGCCGCTGAACTAAATTGCAATCTAAACGAGCACTAAACCCCGAGGGGGACATATTATTCATCTGCGGACAAATCGAGACTGAAGACTGATGCCTGGATCTTCCTTTAGTAAGTTTTATTAATATGCCTCTGCAGTTTTCGTGTTAGTGAAATATATTTCAGGTACTTCAGTTGAAAACTATGACAATTTTGAGTTTCATTTACGAACGACCTGTATTGGAATAAAATAAATTAAAATATATGAAGAAAGAAAAATTAAGTATTGAGTATCTAATTTAACGAGCATCAGATTTCTTGTTTCACGAAAAGATAATTGGAATGATATTTTTGTAAAAATAATATTGAAAAATCAAGGTAAAGAAAAAAGATAATTATTTTTACCCAATAGTTATTTCAATGTATTGTATTTGGCGAGTCTAGTCGGCTGTGACATACTGCGTTGAAACGTGGTTTTCAACATATGGTCTGATCCACAAGTTCAAAGTCAAATTAACAGAGCTGTGGTCGAAGTTCCTTTGCGGGATAACATTCGAAATGAAGAGGTTCACAGAATTAACTAGTGAAGTGGCAATGGACAGCTCGAAGGCCATGCACTGGGAAGCCTAATGTGGAACGACGACTTGACTACTGTGGTCGAGAACATTGGGATTGTATTCAGCAATGGAGAGACATGGACTGATTTTATGAAATGGTATAGTGATGGCTTTATTTAAACTCTATGAAAATATTATGTTAACCAATATATATATAAGGTCGGGAAAAAAGTTTCTTTGTATTTTATATACAAATTCAAGACATTTTTTTAAAAAGTTTAAGTACATTTAATTATAATATATATATGCCGTTTTGTTCTATAACTTGTTGCCATCTTGTAGGTAGTGACATGATCCCGTTGCTGTAGAAATTTTGGGATTTTCGGTCAAAAAATTGCGATAATTAGTTTTGACAGTCCTCTCTTGATGTTAACCTTATACTACCTAAAGAATTCTGAAGAGATCGAAACAAGTGGAAACAGATACAAAATACGAAAAGTCTTTCTCCCCGACCTATTATATACGAAACCTGTACTGTTGTGAACGCACATAAATAACCTTTTCAAGTTACATTAAACGTCCCATATTTCTCGTAGCACTCGTAGCAGGTTCGTAGCAAGTTCTACGAAATAAAACTACAGAGTAACTGTCTCGTAGCTACGAAATAAATGTCACACACTGAATATTACGCTCGGCTCGTAGCGCTGTAATTATAAAGCTTAAAATTAAGAGATGCGCTTTAAAATCTCTTCTCATATTAATTGTAGGACTATATTCATGGACTAAATGCGCGTAGCAACCTAAGTTCTACGTACTAAACAGAGTAGACGTGTCATTGAATGGAGACCATGTACCGGGCAGCACAGTGCGGGAGGCTCTCTGGTCACGTGGATCGATGACTTGAAGAAGTTTGTTGATAGTGGCTGGAGGAGAAGAGCAAAAGGTTGTATATGGTGGCGAGTTTCGGGAGAGGCCTATACAGCAGTGGAGAGATATTGGCTGATGGTATGGTGTGCTCAGAATAGGCGGCCAATAAATAACAAATTATACATATTATTGAATACAAATTCCGGACTACACCCTAGTGGGTTGGTGCATGGACCTTGCCTACTGTGCAATAGGCCCTGGGTACGGTTCCCTGTCGGAGAAACATTTTTTATTCGGATCTGCGTGTTGCTCGTGTTGATTTCGTCTTTGTATTTGTCTGTGGATCCACGACACAAGTAATCCTAGTGTGGGCCATCAAGTGTGATGTTATTTATACATTACACGAGTATCAGGCTACACAGATAATAACGTAATCTGTAGTCAGCTGCCGACGGAACCCCAATAACGAATTTTACAGAACCCTCCAACAATCTAATTCCCGTCGGGCGTCAATCCAATCGGCCGCCGATCGCCTCCAATCACAGTCGAGAAATAAAGCTCGAGTCACGGACTAAGTTAACAGTGAGTCCTCTCAATATGAGAACATCTTACTCGCACATATAATATAATCTGTATGTCATAGTCAGTTATGGTCGTTCCTGGGTTTGACGAATTAATCCTGGGGATTGACAAAGTCTCTAGAAGTAGGTTGATCTTAGTACTCGGGTAAGTGACCGTTGTCAACGGTAGTTTATGCGTTGCCAATCAAAGATTTCGTTTAAAGACCGTTGTCAACTATCGATATACCTATACTTATGTCACATACATGCTTCATTAGACTCTGAGAGTAGACTTTTTCTAAGAAAATCGGTGTCTACTTACTGTTTATACTGTGCTTGGGCCGCGCGTGATTGAAATGCTCAACCGATGGGGGTCAATCTGACCAATTTATTTACGGAAGGGTTCAGAAGCATCTTACAACTTACATCTTACAACAAGCATCTTAAGCAACTAGAAATGTGGATGGTAAGACAATTGGAGCTCTAGTATGAGAAATTCGACAAAAAACAAAAGGCGACACTACTCAAAGAATCAATGCATTTGACCATTAAAATACATTACGAGACATCTGAAGTCATTAAAGGATTTTTTTTTTTTTGTATATTTCTTTACTCTTTTTTGTAAATTATTACAAAAGGCGGACTTAATGCCTTACAAAATTATCTCCCAGTCAACATTTGGGCTATGCAGCACACGAAGGAGTAAGGAGTAAATAAATGTAACAAATATAGAAAATAGAAAAAAACTAGTGTAATAATAATTATAATTATAACATCTAGTCAGGTATCGGGCTCGGGGAATACACTTTCTAGAGCGCCACTTGGAAGAGAGATTTCGCTACTTCCCCTATGTTATATAGTATATAATTTGTATTAATTGAATCTTCCGGGCTACTTGGCCGAGGTCTTCTGGAATCTCTTCTCTTTCCTCTACTATTCTGGAAGAAAGAGAAGATATTCCAGAAGACGTCGGCCAAGTAGCCCGGAAGATTCAATTAATATGGACACCAGCCGAGAAAGCCTACACTCCACTATATAATTTGTACCTATGTATGGACATCAAATTTTCCTTTTTGATTTTTTTTCAGAAGTTTACTTTGTTATCGTCTTGAAACTATTAAACCGATATAAACCTTTTGATAAAGTTTATTTTCGCCTTCAATAATATTTTCCCTGTTCGATAATATTATTATAATAACCTTCTATCTTCTTATTGATCAACTATCACAGCTTGGAAGGCAAACTGCTCAATATTCCGCCACGTTACTTGGATTTTAAAGTCAAAATCAACCGTTTATGTTAAGTCCCTCGAAGCCCCGTTTAGTTCACCTAATCGCCTTTAAACTGCTGTAATATTAAACAAGTAGAATCTCCGTTCAGGAAGTTGAGATTCAGTCGAGATAAGTGGATAGAAACTTCTTTTAGTAAAGATTAAACGAATTGTTAAAGGTGTACGCCGATTTGGCGATCGGGTGTTGGCTCAGCAATCTGGCTCTGAGAACCAAATGTTGAAGTTACACGCCGATGGCTATCGAAGGCCAATGTTGCAGGCCACACGCCTTAGCTTTAACGGGGGGTGTAGGGATTTAGGCTTTGCCGGTCTTGATGTTGGTGCAGGGATCTCGGCAGATCAGGTGTTGGGGTGAATACGGAAATAAAACGCCGCTCTGGTTTACATAAACACAGGGGTGCGGAGGGAGCGGCGACGGGCAGCAAGCTCACTTTTCTTCTTAGGTTTCTTACTATACAAGTGCTGAGGACGAACTGGCTTCCTGGCTGTTAGGCCTTTGTCTTTTTATAGGGGTTTGCTGCCCTAGCGATCCCCCCGTTCCCTGAGGAAATTTTAATGCTATTAGCTCTCCACTTTTGTACATAATATCTAGGTTACAAGTCTTATTTATCTCGGCCGGTCCTCTTATTGCACGGAGGATAAAGACTATTTTCGGTGGCGAAGTTTAGGTATTTTCCTTTTAATTTCCTTTTTCTCTTATTGTCCCTCCCCCCCCTCTGTGAGTAGCAAGAGGTGTGGGAGGACCGGGGGTGCACTGCTTTCCAGTGGCGCCGATACCGGAACTACGCCACCTAGCCCGCAACTTTTGTTCTAGAATTTATCCTAAATGAAACACACTGCGGGCGGTAGTCTTTATTTTAAACCTTATTCTAATTCCCTGACTTATAACCTAGGTATCCTAGTACTTTGGAGAGCGAGAATAAGACATACAAAAAATATAAGACAGCACAATAAACATAAGTAAATGAGATGTTGTAAATACGTAAAACAATAGTATATCATAATCCTTAACATTTTACATTATATCAATACCTTATCTAATCATTTTATATAACATCGACATCTTATGATAACGTGTTATGTATGTGTTAACATTTTATTAATCCGGAGGAAGGGCACGTGAATTTCATTCTTGACCAAAATCGTGCCGCTTAAATTCTGCTACTTGCGGGACTCTGTTTAGACGGCCCTCTTTTCCTCCGAAATGTGTGATGTTAGCACATACATATTTCGCGCACTGATTCTATATTGTACACATAGGTATATAGGCACCGCACTTTCACTATTCACTTATTCTGTCGTGCACACGAATCATTGGTTATAGTGGGATTTTCTAACTGGAGAAAAAGTTTAAACGGTTTGGGGAAATTACACTATTATTTATAGAGTATTTATTGTATAAAAGTGTTTGTGCGATTTGTACGGACTAAATAATTATTTATTTGTAAAATTTAGTATATTAACCTCTCTATATATTTTTGAGGCTGACTTATTTATAAAACGAAAAACAGAGCTTTCAATTTTTATTTATTTATTTGTGTAAAACAGATAATTACAGATAACAGTTGAATAATTTCACAGCTGTTTTCCCTTGTCAGGTAAATACGATATATGAGAATTAACACGTAAAACGTGCATTAGGTAGATACTTATAACTAACAGACTAAACATTTAAAGAGCCAAAAATTAATTATTATTAGGTAGAGAAGAAAAAGAAAATTACATTACGTTTTTGTCAGTTATTGTCACTAAAGTCTCTTGCATATTACAGCGGGCCGCAGCGCATTATCATACACTTTTAATAAACCATAGTACACTTCAGGCGGGCCGAATCGCATCGCAGTGCAGTGGAAGGGCGGATCGCTTGCCGGGCATATTTATGTGCCTATGTTATGCGCTGCGACGCGGCCTGCCTCAATATGCGATGAACTGGCGCAGTTAACGTACGTAATTCGAGAGTTATTCACTGCGTGACCACGTGAAGAATTGAATGTCAACAGGTAACTAACTTAAATTTTTGCGTTGTGCTGCGGCCCGCCACGTCTGTAATGTGCGTTTTCGCAGTTTTTCAGTGCAACGAACTGCGGCGTACATTTAGTTATTACTCTTAATAAAATATCGTTAGTTAATCTGTATCTACTATTCTGCCCTTTGATGATATTCGAGAGAAATGCAAATAATTTTGGTACAATTTTTGTTAATATAATCAAGCTAGAAATTTGGAGGTATGGATGAAACAAAAGCAATAATCATTGTTTATTCCCTTTGTTTATTCTTATATTTCAGAAAAAAAATAATCCATTAAAAATGTTACTAATGACAATTCATCTTGGGATGTCAATATTGTTTGAAATGCTTTAAGCACCAAATATGTTGCAATAGTAAATAGATATGAAATTAAACACAAACACGTTAATGTCTAAACATTAACATCATCAGCTGAAGGACAAGGACATTATAGTTCCTCGTGTTTGACCCAATTGGAGAACCTAGGTGAAGCATGACGAAAGAGCCATCTGTTACGTGTGTTGTAGCAATGAATCAAGTCATATAACCGTGCTTGTAATTTGACGGGTTTTGTAACAGATTCTTCAAAAGAACCGAAATACCGAAATAATCTTGACGAAATTCTTCGAATTTCCACCTTGACAAATTCTAAAATCGCTTGCATATTTTCAGTTAGGACGGTGGAAATGCCGACGTTTGCGAAGCTCCAGTTAAAATCCGGCATACGCCGCCGGGCTTAGAAGGAGATTTTCGCTTTCGAAAGCTTTTGCAGATCTATCTACAGTTAGCCGAACAAATTGCAATTTGAAGCAGATATCTAGTTCGGATGTTAAGAGCAGATGCAAAGTTTTTAATGAAAATTGGTTTTACAAAAACTCCCGTGGGTACCCTGAAAAACGAAAGGGATAACAAAGTCGCTACCACGAGCGCTAAGGAACTACACCACCTCCCAAAGAGTGGACACGCCAACCAGCTTGGTCGGGCCTTTTAAGGCCACACATCCCTCATGCACGAGGCAGTGTGACGGAGGAGAACCGTGTCCAGCAGTGAACGAAAACAAAGGGCTTTATATGTTAGGTGGAAACAGCGAAATCTCCAATTGGTGCTACCATAGACTTGTATATTTCATTTTTAATTATTACTAACTGTACTAGAAACAAAATTACATTGTAATTTGTAGACGAACTCTAAGCTAACATCACTTTTATAAGTCGTTATGGAGACTTACGTCGAGGTACAATGTGATTGAACTGTTTTAGGTCAATTAATTCAAAGGACCCCGACCCAAGAGGCTTTTAAAGGAGGGAGACAGATGACCAGTATAAAATGAGTGGACGTAACAAGTGTCAAAGTTGAATTCGTGTAAAACAGCATATTAAACAATTAAAGTAATTTAATTAAGGAAAATAGATTGCTGTTCATATACCATACCATCAGCCTGTCTTTTCACTGCTGGATATAGGCCTCTCCCGCGGAGCGCCACCACACACGGTCTTCCGCTGTTCTCATCCATTCACTATCGTCTTTCTTCATGTCGTCGGCCCACTTGACCAGAGGGCGTCCAATGCTTAAGTAATAACGTTACTTAAGTAGAAATCTAGTGGTACGGGGCGAGGATTTGAACTGACGAACGCACGAATGTGAATCGAGTATAGGTTTTTTTTTTTTTATGGACGAAGGTGGCAGACGAGCATACAGTCCACCTGATGGTAAGTGGATACTGTAGCCCATAGATATTCGTGATACATGCCAACATTAGTCCAAAATGACAAACGTTGGCACGCCCCCGGATGCGCTGCCTACCTTTGGATATACGAATGGATTTGGAGAAAGGGTTGGGGAAATGGGGAGGGATAGGATGGGAATGGGCTCTGACACATCTCACTCACTACCGAAACACGTACGTACATTAGGGAAATAAGATTAAGTGGGAAATGCAGTACATTTCAAGGTAGTCTTCTGTGAGAGAGGGGTAACGTGGCCAGTCGAGTGCGCCCAGCGGCTGTTGGATTGCAGCGTGCACTCTCCCCCTCATAGTACCTAGGTACCACTAGGCCTATCATAATAATACAATATGTTATCACTATTCACAGTACATATTTCTTAAAAATAAGACAAATGCTTTTCTCTCGAGTCTGCCATCTTCACACGTTCATTCTCTTACTCCCGAAATCATGAATAGTACACGTCGAATGATTAGTCCAATTGGTGGTGATTCTGTCTTCTGTGTAATAGGTCCCGGGTTCGATACCCGGTCGGACATTCATTTGTTTAAAGACAAAGGCTCGTGTAGCGTTTGTCTTTGCATGTGTCTCTGGATCTATGACACGGGGAATCCGAGTATGGGCCATTGCGTTAAAAAAATCTTAACTACCTCTTGCGCCCGGTTTGACTTAAGTCACGGTTAAGATCATCTATTCATTTCAAAGTTCAAAACAGGGTAGGACAAAGTTCTTGGAACGTTTGTTTACATGTTATGTAAATGAATCCGCCCCCCTGTATTCTAATTTATTCAGTTTCAACGTTTTAACAACGTCATTGAATTCGTGGCGTCTTTGTTGAGGCCACGCGTGGAAGGGAAGCGCCGAAGTGGCGGTTGTGGAAATTTAAACGAAAATGGAACGTAATATTCGACAGTTAGCTGTCGCCCGCCGTTTTATGTTTCATTTTTATTTACTCTTTTTTTGCAAATTATTACAAATTAGGCTTAATGTTTGACAGCATTATCTCCCAGTCAACCGTTGGGCTATGCGCGTCATGGTGTGATAGGGAAGGAAATGAATGTAACAAATATGGAAGATAGAATAAAATAATATAAAAAAAAAGTTTATTTAAAAACAAGCTTTTTTTGCAAGCCATGTACTAAAATGAATAAAATAAGTTTATATTGAATTATTTGTTCTCAAAAAGCTTGTCGCGAAATATTCATAAAAGTAGGTACCATTTACAATTACAATGTTTATTTATATTATGTTATTTACATCTTTTTAGTTAGAAATATTTCTCAATCTATGTTTTTACATATATACAAGGATTGTATCCTCATGTCTCCTCATGAGGGCACTCCTCAACTCTAGCATGCACATGAAACTTTGCAAAAAAAAACATGACTTTCTACCGTAATAATTAATATTATATATATTAGTAATATATATAATTAATATTATATATGTTAGTAATATATATATATATATATTACTAACATATAATATTAATAATTACGGTAGTAAGTCATGTTTTGTTTTGCAAAGTTTCATGTGCATGCTACTAACCGTTGAGGAGTGCCCTCATGACGAGACAATCCTGGCTGCAGGATCAGTTCATGATGAAGATCATGTTTAGTTATCAAAATTAAACCTACATGCAAAGTTACGTATCTCTGCTACTAATCGTTGGTGAGTGCCCTCATGAGGAGACAATCCTGGCTGCAGTATCAGTTCATGGTGAAGATCATGTTTGGCTATCAAAATTAAACCTACATGCAAAGTTACGTGTCCGTGCTACTAATTGTTGAGGAGAGCCCTCGTGAGGAGACAATCCTGGCTGCAGCATCAGGTTCTGAGCAAGCATGCAAAAGTCGTAAGTTTATAGTAAGTGGTTCAAAATTGGCTTGCAAGATTCGACCTAAAAGCTGTGAAAGTGAACCTAAAAGTGAAGTTAAATAAAAGCTCGTAAAAAAGATTTAATTACTGCTAATAAATATTAAAATATACAAATAATATAATATCTGTAGGTATTTACGACTATTGTAATACTTATATACATATTTACATAAACAACATAGAGATATACTCATACATATAAAAATGTACATATATTTTAGGAATAATACAATACTAGCGGCTTCGCTTGAATCACTCGTAACAATTGCAATGACTACAATTGTTACGATTTCATTATATGTATGACAAATAAATTGTGTAGTTTCTAGAACGCACTGAATACTCCAAAGCTCAGTAGTTACAAGAAAGATAGTGGTCGATTCGTCTCTAGACTTGGAGTCTATCTGCTATTTGTAACCCTATAAGGGGAATGTGCAAGGACCGTACAAACCAGTGCTGGTTTATGGATCTCAAGTGAATTAGAGGAAATATTGTTGAGTTTATAATAATCTATACATGAAGAGATGTCCTGATTGGCAGATTGATCATCGCCGAGCCGACACCGCTGAAGCTAAAAACATGAAAATTGCACAATAGATAGATTTCATGACATACGTATCTACAAATATTTTTTACTGGGAAGAGAGGGTAAAAAGGCAATGCGTGTATCTCAAAAACTATTTAAGGTAGAGACATGAAATTGATCATATAGACTTCTCATTTAAAATAATTAATTAAACACACATAGAGTCTTCAAAATTAAGATTCGAGGACTCGAGACTTTTACCACACTACTAATAACCACTAAGCTCAGAGCTAAAATCAGATAATTTAGCTTCCAAAATGATGTAATTAAAAGTACTATAGATGCTAGTTGGGAGCGTAGGTACGTTTGAAATGTGGTCAGCTCCAGTGAAGGATAATCCTTGCCGAGCTGGTTTTGTGCTCTTATCCAATTATCTGGATTCCACAGTGCTGCACAGTAGGCCAATAAACAAACCGGTCGAAATTGTGGCCGTTGTATTTAAACTGTACTCAATAGTCCGACCGATCCGAGTCTGAGGTCGGTGATAGCTAAGGGTATATATTGTCGACTCTCATTCGTGAGGTTGTGAGTTGAAATCCTCATTCACCTTTCACGAAATTGAGTTATACTTATATACGTGTCAGCGAAATTACGCGAAACCGCAAACACGTCAATTAATTTACAATAATATATAAAAAAGTTCTTAACACAAAATATTAGAGAACAGCCTGTAATAAAATTTAGAAAATCTCTGTGGGCATTTCTAAGTACTAGAAATTACTATAATTTGACCGAGTAATTTATGAACTAATCATAATATAACATTACATAATATAACAATATTATGTAATACTTATATAAGTATATATATAATACTTATATAAGTATCAATAAAAATGTCAGTTAAAACAAAACTACAGATGATTCTTATATATAAGAATCATCTGTAGTTTTGTTTTAACTGACATTTTTATTGATATTGTATAGCACTGATATTATTTATTGACAATGTATAGCACTGACATTATTTATTGACATTGACATTGTATAGCACTGACATTATATAAATGATTCTCTATCTTATTATTTCATTGTTTAGCCATTTGGCATTTGTAATTATGATTGACTGCCTTTCGGAGCTGACACATATATTACTTATTTTATTTAATTGTAATTATGTAAATTATCTCATTATATGAAATTCATTGATAAGTTACATTTAAATTTTACATGTCATTTATATGACAAACACTTTGAAATTCTGTTAATTTTTTCAACTCTCATTATTGTCAGGTTTAGCAAATAAATTATGAATTACGAAAAAGAAATTTATATTAGGGAATAAATCGTAAGTTACAAACATGTATAGTTTTGTTGTACTATTTGGCACCCATTACTTAAGTACAGGGTAATGCCTGGGAGAGCAATAAGTTATGAAAAAATATTTTTGTGAAAACTGGCAGAATCGATTTTACGTTCGATACTGAGTAACCTGTTATGAGGCTTATGTTTACACATACAAAACATTTACTAACTAAATTACAATCCAAAATCATTTTCAATATGTATTTAAATTGCACATAGGCTAACGTTAATAAACATAAATGTAGATTAATAAGAACAAACACAAACAAACAAGAATCGTATCATAATCAGTACATAACTAATATATAACGAATACAATGCCTAAAATTTCTTCAATGGAGTATGTACTTAAAAATAATTCGTATGGTCTTAATCACAAGAACACGCAATTAGACCGAATTTCCCGGCAAAAACAACTGTTACCCTCAAGGTATAAATTAGCGTGAATGCCCTCACACGCCTCTGATCGATGCCCTTTTTACAACATCCCATTGTGTAGGGACATCTTTAGGAAGAGAGGCTTTGTATAAGGCACGTACACATTTCTCTTTCAAGTTTTGGTCAAAAGAAAGATATCTTTTTAGAATTTATTACCAAACTGGACTGGTTATCTATATGATTCGTAACTTTAATAATTTTCGCGTTTTGAATGAGAAAAAAAGTCTATGGTATTGGCAGTTGATAAACAATATTAATTTTTTTCGCAAAAGCAAGGTATTAACATAACAATACAGAATTTACTCATGTATACAAAACTATTTAATCTAATTGGCAACTCAATGATGGTCATTATTTGTCTCAATTTTTACATACCAGATTCTGAGTGAGCCCTGACTCTCAAACTAGATTAAACCTCTGCATCTTGAAAGCCGGTGCCTCCCCCTACAAGGTTCAAAGTAAGAAAAAATAGACATTTATTAGAAATTAAATAACGGAAAAGAAACTAAAGTATGTATAGAGTATGTGGATACATGGTGCAGCATATGTATGCTGCAGGACCGATAACCGATGCGGGATACGAGTCCTCGAATGGAATCTACGTACCGGCAGACGTAGCGTGGAACGCTGGTAGTGGCTGGATGTGAAGAACGGAAGACCGTGTGTAGTGGGAGAGGCCTATATCCACCAGTGAAGAGGCGAAGGCTGCTGGTATGGTATGATTGAAAAAAAGTAAAATGAGTGAGAACAAAGCAAGGTGAGACCTAATTTTGACGTGCTGCAGTTAGAGCGCGTGTAACAATGTCCTTGAAGGTCAGTAAAAATTTTTTATTCAACCAAAGCCAAAGGAGGCCGTAGTATCTCAAACAAATAAGACAAACTAATGATAAATAAGATGTGTGACTACAACTATACAAATAACGATATTTATTTCAATAATGAACTGCAAAAAATGGTGTTTGAAGAATTTACCCCTCTCTCACAGACTACCTTGAAGTGTACTACATTTGCCACTCGATCCTATTCCCCAATGCAGCGTGTTTCGGTAGTGAGTGAGATATGCCCGAGCCCATTCCCATGCCATCCAATCCTATCCCTCTCCATTCTTCCGACTCTTTCTCCATATCCTTTCCTTCATTTGCAAAGTAAAGCAGCGTATCCGGTGGCGTGCCAACGTTTGTCATTCTTCACTAATATTGGCATGTATCGCGGATGTTCATTGGCGACAGTATCTACTCACCACCATGTATGTGCTCGTCTGCCACTTTCTTGCTATAAAAAAGAACATCATAATAAACCTTCACCATCTCGTGTCACGGACAAAACAATTTTCCAATGAGAGTGGATTAGACAGAGTTTATTAAACGCCGTTCTAATAAAAGAAAAGTGAAGAACTTTTTAAACGGCATTTTATTTTTTCTTAAGTAAAAGGCTGTAGACCATCGATTTTCTACTAGACAATAACTCCATGTGAATTATTCAAAAAGTCAACCCCCCTCCCTAGCCCCAGCCACTTCATGACAAGTTAACGGCGAATTACTCTTGTAAGGCACACAATGGTAAAGCGTAGGACGTTTGGCGTTCCTTTGTTAGCAACGACTAAAGAGGGTACCGAATTTGCAAGTTTATGCAAATTATTTACGTCTCATTTAGCATTGGGTATAGGTAGATAAACTTTAGCACATCAAAATAAAACAAGACAGTAATAGACATCGTAACACATGAAATGCACAAAAGGCGATCTCTGCCAGACAACCTTTGGGTAGAGAGGAAATAAATATTTTAATAACAGGTATGTGGTGTATAGTATAAAATACATATAATATATTCATATCAAAAAACATATATATACTTATATATCTACATAAAATACATTATGTCAGTAATTGAATGAAAAATTACAAAGGTAAACAGTATTTAGTGAGTTGACTCTGAAGCTAGACAAAGATCCACAAACGAACCGCTTGCGCAGTATAAGAGTAAGAAAAGTAAGTAAAATGGTAAAAAGGAAAACTAAGCGGAAGGTTATTAGAGAACGTAGGTGAAGTGAGTGAGAGCAGAGGAATTGAGAACGCTCTTTTAAATACTCAGGAGTTGAATGATTAAAGGGTATACAGTAAAGGAGTGAATATAAATAATAAATAAAATAAAAATAATTACTGTTGTTATATGGTTAATGAAAAAAAGATATGTAAATATATATATATATATATATGTTATTATATATTATTCTAATTATTTGATGGGTATATTGTCTGCAACAGACAAAGAAGACAGTGATTTCTAGATGTAACATGGAAAAGAGCCCAATGGTATTTATTGGAAAGCTTGTAAAAGTCGGAAGTTCATAACTTCGAAAATACCATAAACGGCGCTGTTTGAATAAGTCGATTGAGACATTTAAAGTGAATAAATCGATTAATTTAGAATCGATTATTACTTTTAGTGGAATTGACTAATATAAATGTATTATTTTTTCACACGATACGATTGATTCGTAATAATCGCTTATATGGCGTGCACGTGATTCAAAGGCGAAAATTACATTTTGAACTACAGACTTATTTCAATATCAAATCATACGAAAAAAATTATATCTACATAAAGGATACCGCGACATTTTATAATCCTCGCCTGTATAGGTAAAGCCAATGAATCGTGTAATACATTGTGGGTGGAACAATCAATCAACGAAGAAAATTTGAAGGTTTTGCTTGAAAAGATATTGTCTGTACTAAAGATTACCATACACTAGTCAACACCAAAAAAATATCGTAAAAAGTATGTAGTACATTTCGTAGACATACTCACTCCTATTACCTGAAAAATATTAGTTTCCTTACATCACGTCTAAAACTGGCTGAATATTTGAATTCCGAAAAAAGCATATTTTTAAACTTATTTTGAGGGTAGATGTAAATTTAAAGCATTTATTGTTGCGCTAACGTTGTAAAAAAATTAGTCGGTGATATATCTATCAACATGTCTCACATTTGTACAAATTCTCTCGATAGTTATTGCTATATTTGTGATTTATACACACCAAAAAGTCAAAAAAAGGCAATCACATCATTGATTAAGGAGTGTTATAGTGCATATTTTAACTTGGATGTTCGTAATCAAGATAAATACTGGTTGCCACATATCTGTTGTCTTACCTGCCATTCAAAATTGGCATGTTTGTTTAGAGGAAAATGTAATGGAATGCCTTTTCGTCAACCTGCAATATGGCGCGAACCTAAAGATTATGTGAGTGACTGCTACTTTTGTCTCACTAATTAAAAAGATTTTCAAGAAAATCGAAGTCCACAATAAAATACCCAGATGTATCGTCTGTTACGAAAACAGTGCCACATTCGGATGACCGTCCAGTACCTAAGAAGCCACCTAATACTGAACCGATTTCAAGTGACTCTTAAGAAAACTATGAAGAGAATTATGCCGGGGAGGAGGAGTTTCCAGTTCCAAACACCTCAAAAATTTCACATCCGATTAGTCAATCAGAGCTTAAGGATCTAATTAGAGATTTAGATTTACCTAAAGAGAAATTTCAAGTATTAAGTTCAAGATTGAAGCAATGGAATCTCCTTCAGTTGGATGTTAATGTTACTGCATACCGCAAGCGTCACAATTTCTTTATAGATTTTTATTCAACGGATGGAGACTTAGTCTATTGTTCTGATGTCGACGGTCTGATGGGTAAGATGGGTCATGAGCACATACCAAATGATTGGCGACTCTTTATTGACAAATCTAAGACAAGTTTAAAAGCTGTTTTACTCCACAATGGAAATAAATTTCCTTCATTGCCAGTAGCTTATGGTGCCCATTCCAAAGAAACTTACGATGTACTGAAACATATCCTGGAAAAAATCAAGTACAACACACATAAATGGTTCATTTCTGCTGACTTAAATTTGTCGCTTTGCTTTTGGGGCTCCAGACTGGCTACACAAAGTATTGCTGTTTTTTATGTGAATGGGACAGCCGCGCTAGAAATCAACATTACATTCAGAAAATGTGACCTTCAAGTAATACTACATTCCAGGACAAAAGAATGTTAAATTTGACCGTTTAGTTGATCCACAAAGAGTTATCCCCGAAAATATGGGAGCTACGAGTGATGAACACGGAGAGCGATTCCAATAAGATATAGCTGTTATTGAAAAACGATATCAAGGGAAATGGAACCCTGCGATGCAGGCAGACTACTACTGGTTATTAATTAGGGATACCCCAACCACAGAGTACCGTCGACAAACGAAAAAAATGAAAAAGGAAGTTTTTTTAGTCCAAAATGAATGAATTTAAGTTTAAAAATTGTTAAAAAAGTAAAAATATAAATATTGATATATCACAAAATTGTGACGTGATAGAAATGTTTTATTTGACTTTCTACATGATTTCTAGCACATATAACACGAATCACATGAAATTATTTACGATATAAAAAAAAATATTTTTTTTTTGTTGACTAGTGTTATTATAGAAAAACCACTAAAGGGTATACTCGTTTGAAACCTGAACAGTATAAAATTAATCGATAATTAATTTGAGATTGACGGACGGAAATTTAAATGCACACTTGCATTTGAATACTGTAATATTTTTAAACGTCAATGCCATTTATTTATCTACTAAAAGGGTCTTAAAGTAGCCAAACTTAAAGGTCTTAAAGGTCGAAGTAGCCAGACTCGAAACCGTTGATGTAAAGCGTCATAATCGCAAAACCCGTCCAAAGCCCTAACATGTGAATACATACAATGACTCCGGACATCTCTATTGCACGACGTGTAGCGGATGTTCAGGCCCAAGTTCGGTTTCGCCAGTCACATCCGAGTACACGTCAGGGAGTGAAGGGATCACTGTCGTCGGAATCGACGTGGAGGACAACTTCATGGTCATTAATCGGGTCTTATCGCGTAATTTTTACTTCTTTTTTTGTTGGTATGACCCAGCCGAAATGTTTATCAAATAAACATGTGTAATAAACGCAAAAATCTCAAAGTTATTAATTTATTTTTAAATTTAATGTTTAAAGGTATTGGCATGTATTGCGGATGCCCATGGACGCCAGTATCCACTTGCCACCGGGTGGACTGTATGCTCGTATGTCGCCTTTTTGTATATAAAATTTTAATTTATGTTATATTTATTTTAAATTTATTTTATTAAATTATGTTGCTGTAATGTAAATGTAACATTACAGTAATCATTGCAATCTTTTATAAAGAAAGAAGGCGACAGACGAGTGGTATTCCATCTGGTGGTAAGTGGATACTGTCCGGGATTCACACCAATATCAGTGCATGACAAAAATCAGGAAATGACAGAGGTTGGCACACATATCTCAATCACTATGGACGTACAAGCTCGTACGTATAGTGGGCTAAAATGGGAAATGCAGTACATTTCAAGTTAGTTTTCTATGAGAGAGGGTTCACGTGACTAGTTAAGTGCGCCCAACGGCTGTGGGATTGCAGCGTGCACCCTCACCCTTCCATAGTATTTGTATTGTTTTTTTTTTTATGTTGAAACCTTTTCTTAACATTTCCTAATATATACCCAGATGAATGGAGTAGTGGACACATCGTACGTTCTTTTATCAACTTCGTTGGCAACTTCGAGGGGGCTGAAGCAGATGGGGGGGGGGGGGGGTTCTTAAGTAACTTAAGTACTAAGTATGAAGAATGTTCCATTTTAAAAACACATATGAATTAAAGAATTCGAGAGCTACTGAACATAGAACACTACTAGACAGTAACGCGCCGCCCTAGAGTGCTTGTATAACATAATATCTAGTATGTATTCACAAATCGATGATACCCATATATTTAAATTCGATATATATCAACTTGATTGTCCATTAATTTGATGCTGTTCTAAGTTATAAAAGATGTCGTTTGAATGGAAAAAGTAACTCGACTGTGTGTAATTGAAAAAAGTATAATATCTCGTAAAAGGATCCACTGCGTAATGTTACTAACGCGGTAAGACGGGCCCCCATGCAAATTGAATTTGTGGAAAAGATACGAGATATATATTTTTGGTTACTTTTTACTTTACTAATATTGTAAATGGGAAAGCTAGTTTGTTTGTTGGTCGTTTGTTTGTTTATTTGATTGGTTGTTACCTAATAACTCTGCAAAAAATCAAAGCCTCTTCAGACACATCGTCTTGTGAACGAGAGATGTGTGGCCTTGAAAAGCTACGAGAGGTGGTGTAGTTCCTTAGGGCTTGTATTGCCCTTGTAGGTTACGGTTATGGTAAGGTAGGTAAGATGGTAGGCCGTAAGATTACGGTTATGGTAAATTAATCCTTAATTAATTGATATCCGAAATTAGTTACTAATCTAATGATTATGTTAAAATTAATATTTTACGTTTTAACCGTCGCTGTAGCCCACTTCAGCTTCAAGCAAATTACAAGTAAATCTCTTTTACCATAAAGTCCACCTGTTATTTTACAAAAATAAAATGTAGTGATAAATTTATGAGGGGGAGAGTGCACGCTGCAATCCAACAGCCGCTGGACGCACTCGACTGGCCACGTTACCCCTCTCTCACAGAAGACTACCTTGAAATGTACTGCATTTCCCACTTTATCTTATTTCGCTAATGTACGTACGTGTTTCGGTAGTGAGTGAGATGTGCCAGAGTCCATTCCCATCCTATCCCTCCCCATTTCCCCAACCCTTTCTCCAAATGCATTTCTATGTCCAAAGGTAGGTAGCGCATCCGGGGGCGTGCCAACGTTTGTCATTTTGGACTAATGTTGGCATGTATCACGGATGTCTATGGGCTACAGTATCCACTTACCATCAGGTGGACTGTATGCTCGTCTACCACCTTCGTTCATAAAAAAAAAAAAAATCCTCAATCCATCGGAATGAATCTGTCATAGCAGATTACAAAAAAGAACTTGGAAGTTTATGTATATGTTTAAAAATCTCCCGTGCTACTGCAAGTACATTTAAAACGCAGCCATGCGGAGCGAGGTTGTAGCATAAAAGTCGATGGAGCGAGGGGCTATTGCGATGGTTGGATAAGCATGGCTAAACATCATAAAATGTTCGTACTATATAAATAGTGTTCAAATAGGTGTAGTCTGAATATATTGTAGTGACACAAAAACGTGTTTAAAATTTTTGTTTTTAATTGACTACGTGAGGTGGTCTGATATTTGTTTACCATTTGTTTATAACAAAGTAAACAGGTTACTCAATATAATCACATCAACTAGGAGAATTGTAATACGTATATTGAAAAAATGGCTGTTTTCTCTCAACTACGGAATGTCTTCTACACATTTCCACATCACGCAATTCCAAATTAATTTATTTATAGTATATTGCATCTATTGTCCTCTTAAGTCCGGACATCACTGGATTTCAGCTGAAAATTAGCGCTATGTATCTTCACAGGCACATAGCTAAAACTGAGCTGGACGCCCATTTGGCGCAGTTACGACACACAGGCGGCAGTGAAAGGTTCTATACATACCATTCGATTTTGAATATTTAATCTGTACCTATACATTTGTTAACTTAAGACTATGTTGTGTTGAAGCTGCGACTAACTAAACGCTTTCTCTGTCTTTCTTTTCTACTCTTCACATTCTTAGATAATGGTGCGAGCGAACTCACACAGGCACACACCTGCACTACATGCAAACACGCACATGAATACTAGAGCGCGCACTAATGCATACACACAAATACGGAGTCGCTTTTCACTTAATCGTGTGATTACACAATTCGCTTATCAATTGCACTTATTTTAACAACAGAATACATACCATACGTTTGTCAATAGAACTGAAACGAGTGAACCGTCTGCATAAAGTCTAGTAATAATGTCTCTTATCTCCAACCAGATAATAAAACTGGAAAATGGCAGCCCTTTGTTAAAAAATCCTGAGAATTCCGTGGTGTCCCACGTTAACTTTTGAATAGAATTCCACTGTGGCAGGGAAATTAAACCGGGCAGGGATGAATGGCGGTGCTATATTAAACGTTGAGGTGATGCGGATTTGGAATTAAGATAAAAAAAAAATTAAAAGGAAAGGAGAGTAGAGAACGGTGATAGCCGGGGGGGGGGGGGGGGACCATCACTCACTCGACTCACAGTTTCTACTTAATCCGTACTTAAGTATGGATTTTTTTAAATTGACGCTCAGCGGTGAGAGATAAACGTGTGGAAACACGCATGCTCTAAAAATAAAAAATAAATGGTATATGTATAATTACCAATCCGCACCGGGCTGGAACACCCCCCAATAATTTACTAGGGGAGGCCTGTGCCCAGCAGTGGGATATTAAAGGCTGAAAGGAGGGTAATAACAAGGAATGGAAATAGAGGCGTTAAGGCGGCCAGCACAAGGTCGCTTGGTCGAAGCGATCCATAAACAGGCGACCAATAGTTGGGAAAAGGTCATTTAAAAATTCTTTTAGGCGCCTCTATTCAAAATGGAGCCCTTTTCAGACGAGAACCGATTAGAACAGTTAGTAGTATCCCTGCTGCTGTGTAAAAGATTGTGGATTCGATGTCTGGTCGAACATTAAATTGTTTAAAGACGTATGTTTTGTTCGGGTCTGAGTGGTATTTGTATTTTTGAAGTTAAACGCAAGAAATCCTACTATAGGTCATTGCGTGTGGCGTTATTTTTAAATGTTGTCATATGACACGGTTTACTCCTTTATAAGGAGCGTGCCATGATAAAATTCGAAATTATCATCAAATTGAACAACAGTTCTTCAGAACAATCTCCATTTTAAAGGCGGTAGAAAAGAGACACGTAATATCGCTTTTTTCCGTGCTTTGAAAAATAATATTTAGTCAAACTTGTAGAGCTTTATAAGTTCTATCCAACATTAATACCGACTATTTTTGTGGTGAAATTCTTTTTAATTTGTTAAGAGGGAGGGGCCCTGCAGTTTTCTTTCAGCTGATCACCGGTAATATGATAAGACAGATCTATTAAAATTTTTCAAATTCAAATATTATACAAAATTAAAATTATTTATTTGCCGAACGAATCGTTTATACAGATTTTATCATCATGGTCTCGACAATAAGTATATTTATTTAGAATCTCCCAAATAGGTCCAGTAGTTATACAAACAGACGTAAACAGCTCATTAAGTACATTACGAAAGTAGGATCTTCACATTGTTATCTCCAGGTAAGACTGTAACACGTGTAACGACGCACACCGGAAGCACTCAGGAGAAAAACAGCCCCTACAATTAGCCCCGTACTCGTAAATATAAAACTGGGCGGGGTCTACGGCGTAGCGAGCCTAAGCCGTAGAGGGTCTACGACGTAGCATCTGCTACGGAATTAGGGGAAATAAACGATATTATCACTTCTGCAAAAAATAACACGAGTGGAAAGGATAGTTAGTTCTACTTACTTACTATTTACTACATTTTTACTTCAACAACTTAGATTAATTTAATTTGGAAAATTTACTTTATTTTGATTGCTAGATGAGAAGAGTGGGAGATCGTGTGTGACGGCGAGCCTTGGGAGAGGTCTATATCCAACAGTGGACAGCCATAGGTTGATGGTATAGTAATAAAAGTCTTCTTACAGTTTTGAATTTTTTGTTAATTTCTCCATTTGATGTTATTTAACATCTATCTATACTCGTATAAATAAAAATGTAAACGTTCATTTGTTCAAAATCTTAAATCTCCGAAAGTTCTTCACCGGTTGCTTTGAAATTTTGACATATCGTTGCATTTTAATACACGCGTGTTTTTAACGGAACAGGACGGGACAGAACGAGGACATAAAAGCAAAATCACACTTCTTCTTCTTCTTCTCAGCCCTTGGACGTCCACTGCTGGACATAGGCCTCCCCCATTGTCCGCCATTTAGACCTATCGGCAGCGACCTGCATCCAGCGGGTGCCCGCAACCTTTATGAGGTCGTCTGTCCATCTAGCAGATGGACGTCCTCGGCTTCGTCCGCCGGTACGTGGTCTCCATTCGAGAACCCTTCTGCCCCATCGGCCATCGGTTCTTCGAGCTATGTGCCCTGCCCACTGCCACTTCAGCTTGCTAACCCGAGAGGCTATGTCGGTGACTTTAGTTCGTCTACGGATCTCCTCATTCCTGATTCGATCACGTAGGGAAACCCCGAGCATAGCCCTCTCCATAGCTCGCTGTGCGACAGTGAGCTTATTTATGAGGCCCATAGTCAGAGACCACGTCTCGGTGCCGTAGGTCATCACCGGCAACACACACTGGTCGAAGACCTTCGTCTTCAAGCACTGAGGTATTTTGGACGAGAAGACGCTGCGTAGCTTCCCGAACGCTGCCCAGCCGAGTTGGATTCGTCGATTGACCTCTTTCTCGAAGTTGGACCTACCTAGTTGGACCGTTTGGCCTAGGTAGACGTACTCGTCAACAACTTCGAGAATCGAGCTCCCGACTGAAACTGGGGTGGGCACGACATGGACATTCGACATGATTTTCGTCTTGTCCATGTTCATTTTAAGGCCCACCTGTTGGGAAACTCGATTGAGGTCTCCGAGCATTGTGCTAAGATCCTCCAGCGATTCTGCCATGACCACGATATCGTCGGCAAATCGAAGGTGAGTGATGCATTCGCCATCAACGTTGATGCCGAGTCCTTTCCATTCCAGGAGCTTGAAAGCGTCTTCCATTGCATTGGTGAAGAGCTTAGGAGAGATGACATCTCCTTGTCTCACACCCCTCTGCAATGGAATCGGCTCCGTGCTCCCTTCCTGTACTCGGACTGACATGGTGGCGTTGTTATACAAACACTTCAACACTTCGATATACCGATAGTCAATATGGCACCGCTGGAGGGACTGTAGCACTGCCCAAGTCTCGATCGAATCAAAGGCTTTCTCATAGTCCACAAACGCTAAGCATAATGGCAAGTTATACTCCTCGGTCTTCTGTATAACTTGCCGCAGCGTATGGATGTGGTCTATGGTACTATAGCCTTTTCGGAAACCGGCTTGTTCGGGAGGCTGGAAGTCATCAAACCTGCGCTCGAGACGATTCGTGATAACCCTCGAAAACAGCTTATAAACATGGCTCAGAAGCGAGATGGGCCTATAGTTCTTCAACAAGGTCTTGTCGCCTTTCTTGAAGAAGAGCACCACCACGCTTCTGTTCCATGCCTCCGGCGTAATACCTTCGAACAAGACGGAATTAAAGAGCTTCTGAAGGACTTTCAGTACCGGTGTTCCACCCGATTTCAGAAGCTCTGAAGTGATTCCGTCTTCACCCGGCGCCTTGTTGTTTCTAAGCTGTTTGAGGGCCATCCTAATCTCGTACAGGCTGATGTCCGGGATGTCTTCGGTATAGTGTCGGGTCAACTTGGCTCTTGGGTCTTTGGCCAAGTTGCCAAGAGGTTTAGCGAATCACTCTCACACTGAGCACACTGAGCTCTGTGAAAATCAGATGAGCAACAGCAACGCGTGGCCGGGCACAGCTAGTAATAAATATTTTTCAATATCAAATCAACAAACCAGTTCGGGAATTTTGGACATTATTATTATTTGTCACTTATTGATATAATTAAACAGATAACATTGGTAATTATTATTGTCATTTTTTAAAGTACATATTCGATTTACAATACAATCATGTCAACATTTTGCGAAGATTATGGAAAAAATCTGTAACAAAAATCTGTTTATGTATTTTGAAATTTTGTATTTCTGTAAATATGTTGCCAGCCAATCCTCTATACTGTTCGGCTCCAAGTGTTGGACCTAAGAGTCTTTCTACGGCATATTAGAAGTTATCGTTGGGAAACATAATTAAAATCTGCTAACATTGAAACTAAGCATTAGTTTGAAAATTATGATATGGATTTCAATTTCAGCATGTAAACACAATACTAATGAAAGCGATGTTACATAATTAAGTTCATTAATAATCTGTTTACGTAAATCCGGCTTTAGATATCCAATTAAACGTATAAATACAGCTACGAATCTCTATGATGACAGCGTCAAAATATCCAAACAACATGCATTAAAGATTATGTATTTATCCAAGAAAAAGATATCTTTACGTAATATTTTTTTGTTAGAAATGAATGGATTATAGTGAACGCAAAAAGAGAAGATAACATGTTTATATTAATGGCCAACGACAGAAACATGCATTTAGTGAACGAATACGTGTAGGTGTTTTAGGTATTAATTAGTGTGGTCAGGGAAGACCTGACCACATGTACGGATATTCTACTTTTGCGGGGAAGGCACTTTAAGTATTTTTGCTAAATAAATGTGTTTTATTTATTTACTCTATAACGTACAAAGTAGCTCGTAATAAAGATAATAATAAACTCAAGAAAAATAAACCAAATTAACAATTGAGAATGAGACTCAAATACAGGATAGTTTTATTACAATGCCATGAACTTATCTACACTTGCCACGAATGTGTCTATAAACATTGTTACAATTTCTCTACGCCTAGAAAAAAACGTATTTTGAAATTATGCAATGCTACGGTATCTACTCTTGGCTACGAACACTGTTACGAATCTTTACGCTTGAAATGATGAACGTGTCTGTATATAAACATTGCTACAGATCTCTACGCTCCAATGCTATTGCACCGAGATAAAACGTATTTGGGAGTAATGTTCTGTACTACGAATCTAAACGCTTGCTACGAAAGGATCCACGAACACTGCTACAGATTTCTACACTGTAGCACTAGTGCATCTACTCGTAGACAAAATGTGTTTAGTAGTCAACCGCGCTTCAGAGCTACGGAATAGCAACCGTGCTACGGAGTCTAGGCGTATAGGCTTGCTTGGATCAACCTATTGCGTCTCACCGCAAGGTACTCGATCCCCCTAGTAAATCAATGAACATTTTTGGGCCACAACAAAAAGCGGGCCTAATGATTGGTGGATACATATACAGATTTCTTTAATTCTTTCGCACGCAGGTTACCCTCACAATATTTACCTCCAGAGATGAGCTAATGACGATAATCAGTATTTAAAAAGTACTTAGTGGGCTACGATTGGAACTCATAATATCTCGAATGCAAGTAGAGAATAAATAACTTCAGTCTATAGTATAGAGTATAGTCTATAGTATAGAGTAAAAAGCTTCTTACAAGCGTGCATAGTAATTGTGTGACCTTGACCCACTGTGCGTTAGAGAACGCACTTTCCTTGTTATGTAACGCACGCGACCTCACCCGAGCTACGTGACCTCGCACGGAAAAACCTTTATTTATTGCTTTGATACGTGGTACAGAAACGGACACTCATTAATGTACCGGAATAATACATACAATATTATTGATTGTATAAAATTGGTGTTAGTACGAGTACAAGTATCTATTTTATCTATCTGATGTAGGCTCCTTGATAATTACACACATACACACATCGAGCGGGTATATACACATTTAAAAAGGCACTATTACCATTATATATTTTATTTGATTAGATTTGATTATCTTCATAAAGTTAGAACCAGAATTACAGATAGTTTTATAAAAAAATAGTATAATTATAAGCAAAATAAGTTATCTTTTGTTGAAATATTAATAAGAATGTGTTCGTAGATTAGTTACACTGTAATTATTATTATGTGTTAGTGCTGTTGTTTCATTTAAAATACAATAAAAATATTCGAGTAATATGTAAAATAATCTTATACTGTAACATTTCATGCCACCGAAAGGGTCCAATAGTGGACAAACATGTCTCCAGAGACCCAATAGTCGTTCTCCGAAGAGTAATAAATAATAGGTCTCCACCACTTACAGTTGGGATATCTATAAGATATCTATATCTATTGGAAATCTGTTTTTGATATACGCGTCCCATATCATTTTTTTATTTCAATATATAATAGATTTTAATATGTACTTGTGTGTGTTATGTATATTTTATTACTCGTATTTTATGTATAAGTAGATTTGTATGTTATACATACATATATGTATGTTAAGTATTCATTAGTTATATTTGAGGAAATTATAAATATTAATATCGTTTAATTAAGTTATATTTACACCTTTCATCGCACCTCCCAATGTATCTCTCTGTTTAACCTCAAGGTTAGACGGTAGAGAATACCTTAATTGAGGCATTAAGCTCGCCTTTTGTACGATATTGTGCTATAAAGTTTGTAAAATAAATATATATTATACCCTAATTCCAGATGTATAATTGTAATTTCTTTTATGACTACTGACTTGGATGCCCGCGATATTGGCCTAATTTTTTAATTTTTATGTCTGACTGCGGGGCAAAGGCTTGCCCTCTCTTACGCTAACTTTAGTGTTACTGTTGGCTAATTTGAGTTAATAAAAGTGTTTGTATTGATATTCGTATAAAATAAAACGAAAACAAATATTGTAAATACTTATTAGAATACAGAAAAGGCGGTCTTATTGCTAAAAACGATTTCTGCCAGACAACCTTCGGTTAGAGTGGAAAATAAATATTTACATTACATGTATAGCATACATTAAATAATACATATTATTTGCATAATATATTTCGTCTCAGTAGCAGAGAAATACCGAAATATATAAAATAAAACTAAAAACAAATTAGTTTTTTAATTCTGCCCGTATAATACAACGGTAAAAAGAAGTATATCGCAAAAGTTTGTGGTTTTTAGTTTAAAACACCCACAACGCTGGCGACGACAACGAAATAAAACAAAGGAACAAGGGAAAATAAGTAGACAAAGTTTTATAAATCTCTCCGCGACAGACACGGAAAAAAGTCTACGATGATAAAAACGTGACAGGCATTTGTTTCTTTGTGCAGCCTATTTATACGTATAAAGGGAAATGTCCCGACTGACTGACTGACTGATTCATCAACGCTGAGCGGAAGCTGAGCTGAACCTTTGAAGCTAGAAACATGAACTTCATGTTCCATATTATGTCGTGAAGACTTGACAAGATGAGATTTCCTGAATTTCAATATCTAAAGGAATAAGAAGTGGTGTCAAAATTTGTAATGAATCATTTAACATTCCAATTTGGTGTATTTTTAATTCAAATTCCGTCATCTAGTAAAGTTTTCTGAATACATGTACATGAAATGTGTCAAGGTAATTAAATTCACGCAAGAAAACAAGAAAGTAACAGACATTGTAACACATGAAATGGACAAAAGGGGTAGAGAGGAAATAAATATTTAAATTTAAATAAATAAACTCTGGGCAGGACAAGGTTATTATGAGGGGGAGAGTGCACGCTGCAATCCAACAGCCGCTGGGCGCACTCGACTGGCCACGTTACCTCTCTCTCACAGAAGACTACTTTGAAATGTACTGCATTTCCCACTTAACCTTATTTCCCTAATGTACGTACGTGTTTCGGTAGTGAGTGAGATGTGTCAGAGCCCATTCCCATCCTATCCCTCCCCATTTCCCCAACCCTTTCTCCAAATCCAGTCATATATCCAAAGGTAGGCAGAGCATCCGGGGGCGTGCCAACGTTTGTCATTTTGGACTAATGTTGGCATGTATCACGAATGTCTATGGGTTACTAAAAAGTTATAGAACAAAAATTGTTGGTATTGACCAAAGAAATTCAGTGTTAAGAGTGTGCTGGTATTTTTTATTTCATCCAGTATAAACAGTTTGTGTACTTTCATATGATGTGTTTGAATATTTGACCAAATTATCGAGTTAAAAACACATGATATTTATCCCCGCCCATCCACATGTGGCCCCACATCGTTCTAATCACACGGGCGTGGTGTTGACAGCGCACCGCTGAAGATTAATTGTCCCCTCCCCCCTGCCGCCATCGTAAAGGACCGGTCAATATCCAACGGACGATGTCCGGGAGTTTAATTGCGATGGAATGGCTATCGTTTTGCTATTCATATATTATTGAAAGTATGTTGATAAGGAATATGGGGTATAGTTTGTTATATTATATTAAGAATATATTATATTAAGTAAAGCTTAATATATTGCTACTTGGTTTAAAAAGCTTAATAAAGCTTGTAAAGTTAGTATTATAAAGGTTGTCTCAGAAGCTTTCCTGAAGCATGAACTCATTCGGTTATTTTCGTCATAATTCTCGAGTTTATTGACATCATTTTTTGCAATTATATACATATTATAAATTTGCTAAACACAAGCTCATAAAATTGATATTTATACAAAAATACGTAGCATAAAATTCATATAAAAATATACGGTTTAAGACTTTGATAATTGATCGATTACACCTTATGTATTTTCCTGTTTGTTCACAAATGATTTGGTTGTATTTATTATACAAATACAGTGTAAACTCTATATAGCGAAATTGAAGGTACCGGGTATTTTACTACGTTATAAAGAGTATTCGTTAAACGAAGAGTAGAAGAAAAAAGGTATAATTTTATGTACACGATTATAATTTTGACTAAATTACGTATCTAAACACATGTGAACATTTTTATAAACAACTTACAAATTATGCCTTCTACAATTATGCCTTTACGTAACGAAATTATAATCGGTTAACTTTGTTAGACGTTATATTTTCTTAGGTTTTCGCGATTACTATACATAGAAATTAAACAACTTTAACGGTTTAAATCGCGTATATTTGACATTATTTATATCCCGACGTTAATAGATATAAATAATGTCAAATATACGCGATTTAAACCGTTAAAGTTGTTTAATTGCTTTGTTAGACTTTTTTTTTTTGGTAAGTACAGTAAATAAATACGTACTAGGCAATTACAACAAACAAAAGAACACATTTCTTAGAATTCCATTGTACGTACGGAATATTTACGAGCCTGTGTCCATTACTGTGTTTGAAGTTAAGCGAAATCGATGTTTATTGGGATCTAAATAATGACGCATTGTTTCGCTATTCAGAGTGGTTGTTACGCTATATTAAGTGTTTCAATGTATGGGTAACAATAAACCAAACAAACCTTAGTAATTTCTACGTTTTAGGGACTTCGCTATATAGACTTTACACTGTACTTTGTTCCCTTATATACTGGGTACACAGAGCCCCGCACTAGGATAATCTGTTTCGCGGACACCGACGAATGATCGCAGGTTGAATGTTACAATCCTTATTTTATGCATTTAAAAAAATGATATATGTGAAACAAATTATGTATTTCGTGAAATATGGATTTGGCACGTTACCAGTGTTTATAAAGAATACATTCTGTAGTGTTAAAAGCCACCTTGTAACGGTGTGTTGACATGGCAAACTTTCACATGTTTTATGTCGCAATGTTTGTTAACGTGGTCGTATATGAAGGGAGGAGAAAAAGTGGTGAAACGCTGTGCGAAAACAGACTTCACTTTAGGTCTCGATAAATTGAGATGTCTGCTCTGGATAATGTTAGTAAGAGTGGCCTTCAACAGGTACAACTGTCGCACTGCTAGGAGTTGCGCTTCCTCAAAGAGCCCGTGGGTAGAACAGCGAAAGGAGTTACGCAACAAAACGTTTAAAACCGATCGCTGCGCTCTTTCAACCACGATTAAAAAAGATTTTGCAACGTTTCCCCGTGCCGTTATGCAATACGTAAATAGTGACTAACACAAAGCGAAGAAAGCTTTTACGAGTACCAGCACAAAAAAAGTTTCATTATATTGATCATTCTATGAATTTTAACAGCCAAACCTACAATATGCTCTCGAAAAGTCAACCGCTCGTCCAGCAGTACACCTAGATACTTAATAGTGCTAGACCTGAAAACTACTTGCATCCATATCCTATACATTGTTTGAAGACATTGGAATAACAGGAATGAATCCTGATACCAAATGAGGTCATCCTCAAATGTTTTGGTCTTATGGAAGCAAAGATATTTAGTTTTCTCTGTATTAAGAGTTAAAAGATTACAGGAAAGCCAGTTTGATTTTGTCTTGTGACTTTATAAAAAATATTACTTGTTTCACATATTTTCACATATAATATAATAACTCAATTAATAACTCCGTGAATCGAAACAATATGCAATGTTGCCATACTCTCGAGAAAGAGAAGTAGCAAACAGGTGGTGTATTAGAGGCAAAGTATACAAAAGTATAGTACATAGAAGTCCAGTGTTAAGAGAGTGTAGATATTTTTGATTTACTGGTGTATAAATTCAATGTTAGTTATGACTAGTTGTAGCTCGAGCCTTCGCGGGCATCGTCGAAGGTAGACTCTATTCTATGCGTTAATCCGTCCCACAAATTATACGCACTGGTATGTCAATTTTTGGAATTTGGCTCATGGATTTGGATATGGTATCAAACAAACAATAAAAAAAAAAGGTTATAAATTAAAACTCGACTACGCAAAAGTTTCAAATGTAAAAGGTCTCCTTCTAAAGAACCTAAAACTTTTTCGTAGTCGAGTTTTAGTTATTTAAACTTAATTTATTTTAAACCATTTTGGCGTCTACGACTATGTAATTCTCTAAATTTCGGAAAACTCGTACCTATCTAAAATTATTGAGCTCGTGATAATATTTTTTTAATTACATTGAACTGGCACATTTTTATGTAAGAGTATAAAAATTCTATATCGTTGGAATGTGCACATTAAACCTTTCATTTGATACTGAATATGATAATGTACCTGCATTACTTTTTTTTCTTCGCGTATTGTCGTGTTCGTCCAATATCCGCCATATTGGATTCAAAGTGACGACATATAGCCTATGTTACACGGAACATCAAGACGAATGCAACGATAATTCATTTGCTAAAATATGATGAGTGATTTAGGAGCTACGAGGAAACAGATGAACATACGTACATATTAACATAGACGGCTAAAATCATAACCCTCCTTAGTCTTTGCCGTAGTCGGGTAATACATTAATAGATTGAGTAATTAATAAATAAGTAAGCCACCAGTAACAGTTCCTTAAAAAGGAGAATGTTCCGTATGTTAAGTTATCTTCGGGAATGGATCGGTGACAGCCTCTATATATATTTCGAGGTATATAAGAAAAAAAGTAAAAAGTATATTTCATATGGCGATGGAATAATAAATCTACGTGACAAAGTATATTGGTTTTGGTATACATCACAATGAATCTAGACAAAGATTGATCGAGATTTGTTAATTGAATAGCAGCTGGACATTAATCGCCTTTTGTAGCGACAGCAGCGAAAACAATAGTTGCGTGATTAGTATGATTTATTTCCTTGTAATGGATATATGTGTATGTAGTAACAGCTATAAATACTAACTATAATAGTGCCCTCCGAAGACGACTAAGTATTAGTAACATTTTTAACAAAAACATAAGTAACATTATATTGGGAAAAGAGTAACAATTGTTATTCTTTTGCTTCATCCAAAATTCGCGAGTTTTCAGTTTGATTAATGAAAATTTGACCATTTTCTTTTGCATTTTTCTCGAATGTTATCAAAATGAACTTGTGCCTTTTTTCTAAGGGCGGCAGGACACTAAAAATAACTAACTAAAAACAACTAATAACACTAAAAATTTCGGAATAATTCGGAATTTCGGAAGCACTCAGATTATGGCAAAGAACATTATGTCGCAACAGTTTTCTTATGCCCTATATTTTTTCCCTCCTATTGTGTATTTATTTCCCTTTTCTCTTTTCATTTTTCGCAATTGTATTTATATACTGTATGTAAGTATGTTTATCCCATTTCCTCGCGTGGGTGTAGTAAAAGGCGACTAAGCGGTAACAGAGCCGCTACTACAAGTCGCTAAAAGGAACTACACCATCTCTAAAAGGGTGGACCTGCCAACCCGTTTGGTTAGCGTGGAGTTTTAAAGCCATAGATCCCTTGATATGGAGGCCCATGTCTGGCAGTGAATGTTAAAGGAGCTGGTGACGGCGTGGCTGTATGGAGGTATGATGCGTGTATGTGGATGTATATAAAGACCTTATTTATTGCACCACGACTTTGGTATCATCAAAGGTTATCTGGAACACGTGGCTATAGTGACGAGGCGTAGGCTGTACTTCTAATTGCCTGTATTTTGTGGTTCTCTTTAGTGGCCGGGCCACGTTATCCCTCTCTCACAGAAAATTAGTACTGCATTTCCTATTTTATCCTATTCTCCTAATGTATGTAATTGTTTCGGTAGTGAGTGAAATATGCCAGAGCGCATTCTCATCACATCTTAAATGAGCGGCTTCTGAGCGGGTATGCTGTGTAATTCTTCAAGTAATCGTTACAAATAATGTACATGGTTTTTATCATTGATACACATCCTATCCGTCCCAGTTTTCAAAACCCTTCCCCCAAATCAATCCCTACATCTTTCAAAGTGGGCAGGGCGTCCGGAGACATTTGTAATTATCGACCGATGTCGGCATATATCGCGGATGTTTATGGGCGACAGTATCCACTTACGACAAGGTGGACTGTATGTTCGTCTGTCGCTTTCTTTATATAAAACAAAAAATGTTTTGGTAAAAATGATAATAATAATAATGATTCAATTTATTTGCTTTAGAATGAGGGTACATATTGGTCTTAAGCTAAGTTCATAACCAAGCCTTACACATTATGCCGTATGACTCACGTGCAATTCTTTAAAGCTTAAATCAAAATTATATTTATGATTTCAATACAATATAAGCATGAAATTCAAAATTTATTATTTCAAGTATGTTTATATTTCATAGACATTCAAATAGTCTCCAATATTATAATAACATTTGACAATTAAAAATTTAAGTCTCTTTTTTAATAAATTTATATTAATTCTTTTAAAGACGTCGGGTTACTTATTATATATTTTAAGAGCCACGAAGTATGCATTGTTGATAAACAATTTTATACTATACAATTTGCTATACAATAGATATACTTTACTATAGTAAAGTATATCTATTGATCTTGTCTCCTGACCCTACGTGTCCCGTCCGCCCTTCGCTGTCCAATCATCCATCTCCACTGTCTTTGATTCACTCGAAACGGTTCATTTTACACACCGACCTGACCTACATTGACATTGCACACATCTAGATGTTATTCTCAGTTTCGTCTATACTAGTGCATAGACAATAGTGAAAATAAATAGTGACAAAACTATTTAATTACAATATTATGATGGCATTGCTTATAAATAGCGGGAGGGGGGAGGTGCACGCTGAAGTCCCACAGCCGCTGACGAAAAAGTTACCGCAGTTACCACTTTATCCTGTTCCCCCAATGTACACGTGTTTCGGTTGTCGAGTGAGATATGTCAGGGCGTATTCCCATCCCATCGTATCCCTCCCTATTTTCCCAATTCTTATTACAAATACATTCCTAAATTTTGAAAGGTGGGCAGGTCATCAGGGGGTGTGCCAACGTTTGTCTTTCGGGACTGATGTTTCGCACATTTTGTACGCATTTTATATTGTAAATCGGGTCAAGCGCATAAAACTAAAGGCTTTTATTTACCTTGTATTGGACTGTCTGCACGTATGTCACATATATTATATATGACAAATATATATTTTGACTGTTTAAATCAATTGATTCAATTAACTCCAATGTAACTAAACAAATTACACCGCAATGCTATACATTTTGAAAGCCACATTTATGGCTATTAAGATAAGATAAGATCCACTGTTCTACTAAAATTAGAGCAAAGAAAGGGTATTATTATTATGTATAACATATTTATAACAAAGTTGGTTCAATTCTGCTCGCTTTGACTCGTATTATATCGATCAGGAACAAATCGTAACTTACTTCACAATACATTTCCTTTCAATGCGATTCTCAAGCAACAAAGTGGAAAATACGCAGTCCTCCATTTTATATCGTTTGTATGTAAAGTGTAGGGCGCGAAATGGCCCTGCAAAATTCAGGCAAAAGTCTAAGTTCAAGCCGAAAGTTAAATTGCAAATTGAAAAGTCATTTCAACTCTCACTCGTGTCAAGTCTTTATGGTTCCGTCGGCGTGGAAACCTCATTAGGGAAGCATTTTTGTTCTTCCGCATTGAGAGATATGATACCATCTGTGGGGACACAGTGTTGTTATACAGTTCATTACTGTAGGGACAGAGTGTTGATACAGTGTACGCAAAACATCCAGGGTGTTTTACGTTGTCAGCAACTAATGGTATGGCGTCACTGTAGTCGCCAGTTGTCTCCCGCATACCAATAAGATGCGTATGTTAGTCAATTTACGTGATCATTTAATAAAATGGTATGGATTTAAATTTGATTATCACACATTCTGAAGCTAAATCAAACATATTAAATCAGTACCTCCAAACCGATCGATCGATCAATCAAATACAGAGATGTAGCATTACGGCTTCAAAAGTGAGACATTTGCAAGGCTGTCAAATTTACCTCCTGTCAATTCAGTCTGTCATTTGCCGGGAATTAATAGTATTATTAATAGTTTCCATTCTCACATAAACAGCAATATTTTTAACGTAACAGCAACTTTATTAACGTAACAGCAACTTTTTTAACGTAACAGCAATATTTTTAACGTAACATCAACATTTTTACCGTAACATCAACATTTTTAACGTAACAGCAATATTTTTAACGTAACATCAACATTTTTAACGTAACATTAACATTTTTAACGTAACAGCAATATTTTTAACGTAACAGTGTAGTCAATGTGGAAAAATATAAAGAAGTACAGTAATAATTGAAAAACAAAACATTTTCTATATAAAGGAAAATAATATTAAAATAGCCATAAAGATTAAAAAATAGAGAATTAGATATAGCCACTGTAAAAAAGGTCGATTCAGTAATAGTAAGGTTTTACGTTAAAAGGTCTAGCTTTTACCATAACAATAATAAATAATATACGGGTTGGTCCACTCTTCCAGAGGTTGTGTAGTTGCTCAGCGCTTCTGGTAGCCGCTGGTAGCCATGAGAAATGGGGTGGTGCTATTCTATAGCCATACGGCGTTGCGTTTTAAGGCCATATATCCTTATGCACAAGACAATGGGGCCGATGTCCTGCAGTGGATACTAAAAGGGCTGATTGCATCGCATTATTTATTATTCTTACCTTTTCAAGTTGTTGAAAAACTCTTGCAAAAATCAAATGCAACATACCTGTAACAAAAATATAAAACAATTTATTAAAAATGTATTATTTTATTTTTACGTAAAGTGTAAATGGTAACCTGCCCGTAAGTAACTAATAAATATGTATATTAAAATAAAAATAGTGAAAATTAATAAATATATCGTAACTATAAATATAGTCCGGTGCTGGACATGGGCTTCCTCGTGCACATTGTCTTGTGCATGAGGGACGATGAATGGCCTTAAAAACGCCCCGCTGCACGCTAGCCAAACGGCTTGGCGAGTCTACTCTTTCAGAGTGTAGTTCTTCACGGCTTGTTGTAGCGGCTTCGTTATACCTTAGTCGCCTTTTACGATACACACACGGGAAGAAATGGTATTTGGGTGGTGGTCACGAGGTCACACTAACTAGGATTAAACACAAATCTATGTGTTAATTCATCGCACGAACGACACGTATGCCAAACTTGTGGCAATTATTTGATTTGTTACAGAGTAATTAGGTAACTCACAACTTTCGTGTTGATAATATAATAATACTAGTAAGGAAGTAACATTTGTACAATATATATATATATATATTTATTTATTTACGAAGGCGGCAGACGAGCATACAGTCCACCTGATGGTAAGGGGATACTGTAGCCCATAGACATCCGTTATACATGCAAACATTAATCCAAAATGACAAACGTTGGCACGCCCCCGGATGCGCTGCCTACCTTTGGAGATATAGGAATGGATTTGGAGAGGAAGGGTTGGGAAAATGGGGAGGGATAGGATGGTAATGGGCTTTTGCACATCTCACTCACTACCGAAACACGTACGTGCATTAGGGAAATAAGATAAAGTGGGAAATGCAACACATTTGAAGGTAGTCTTCTGTGAGAGAGGGGTAACGTGGCCAGTCGAGTGTACCCAGCAGCTGTTGGATTGCAGCTTGCACTCTCCCCCTCATAAAATTGATAATAGAAAGTTTTTTTCGGTTTTATTAGCACTGAAATAAATTCGAATTAATAGAAAAGTTTACATTTTATGGAAAAATATAGAAGAGCCTATAACGTTCCACTGTCGCTACAGGCGCCCTTCTGTAATTTTTTTTTATTTGTAGAAAGAAGATGGCAAATGAGCATACAGTCCACCTGGTGGTAAGTGGATACTGTCGCCCATAGACATCCGCGATACATGCCAACATTAGTCAAAAATGATAAACTTTGGCACGCCCCGGTTGCGCTGCCTATCTTTGCAGATTAAGGAACGGATTGGGAAAATGGGGAGGGAGAGGATGGGGTGGGAATGGGCTCTGGCATATCTCACTCACTACCGAAACACGTACGTACATTGGGGAAATACGATAAAGGGAAATGCAGTACATTTCAAGATAGTCTTTTGTGAGAGAGGGGTGACGTGGCCAGTCGAGTGCGTCCAGCGGTTGTGGGAATGCAGCATGCACTCTCCCCCTATCACTGGGGGGTTTCGGACCATAACCTAGGACGCGGGCCTAGTGCCGGATAGGCCTCACAACTATGAGGGAATCTTTAGGTTATCATCGCAAAAGTATCTTTCTATGGGATATGAGGCCCTTGACGTAATAAATCAGCACTTCTCATTATCGTCAACCATCAGTCAGGAGACAGTATATTGCTCGTTTCATTAGACGAGGGAGTGATTTACTCATGCGTGAAAGAGATGGATGCACTTTATTACAAGAGCACACTCTTGTGTACATTATTATAAAGGGACGTCCACTGAACAGAATTCGATAAAAAATAGTTACTTTAAAATAAAGTCTATTTATAAGAATAAATAAGTCTTCATAAAACAAGAACGGAGGAGTTTTTTATGCTCGTCCTATTACTCCTCCGAATCCTCCTTGAGGAGATGAGGTAGGATGGTAAGTGGAAAGTATAATAGAATAGGGTGTTACTTTCATTATATTTTATTTATTTATTTAAACTTTATGCCTAGTGGCATTCTCTGCCAGTCTGGTTTAACAGAAATGAAGTGGATAGGATAAAATGTGATGGGATGGAAATGGGCTCTGGAGAGTGGAAATTCGAAATTAAGGTTAATACAAAAACCATTAAGTACAAAAAAAGAACAAAAAGAATTCTTCACACTTTTCCAGTGTATACCTAATTGTCCTTTGGAAAGACCCTTGTTTTAAACAAGGCGAAAGCTCCGCTAATTTCCTCCAAAGCTCCCAAATAAAACACAATTAAATAAACTGTTTGCATTGCTAATGGTACGTTTGTTACGTGTCGGTGCTAAAGCTTTATAAAAACAAATAGTTTCTCTATTTATATAGCTTTAAGTGATAGCCTAGAGCGGTGATAGCCTAGTTGTATCAATATCTACTGGTATCTAGTGGTCGACTGACATTCATGTGGTCGTGAGTTCAAATCCTCGGCCCGTACCACTGAGTTTCTACTTAAGTACGGATTTATAAAAATTGTCACTAGCTCGGCGGGTGTAGTAACACATCGCTAGCAAACCCGCATGTTCCAGAAATAAAAGAATTCTGGAGTATGGCTATTACCGTTCTAAAGTACATTTACAGCTAGAAATTAAACAATTGTAGCTGAATATGCGAAAATCCATTTGCATTTATCCTCTAATTGTGTTTTCTAGAGTGACGCTCCGCAGGCGATGTGCGAAATGTCAGCTTGCAATTTTTGTTACTAACAACCGTTTATATTTTTGATCATTTTTTCAATGTTTTCTTTTGAATAGATAAGAGCTTTATCGATCAAATTGTATTTATTTAAACTTGTGCAAAACAATTGACATGTACAAAAGGCGGCGTTAATGCCTTAAATTCTCTACCAGTCAACAACCAGATTAACCAGAAATTAGAACGCGGGTGTAGTTTTAGTTGAAATACATAATGATATACAATAAAATATATGTAGGGACACAGTGTTGACACAGTGCTAGCAGAACGCGCACGGTGTTTTACGGTGTCAGCAATTTGCGGTATACGGTCATTGTACGTACACACTACTCGCCAGTTATCTCCCGCACGTCAACAGCATGTGTACTTTTAGTCAAATCTTATGGTCATTTATAAATACAGTATGGAGGATGATTAGAGTTTATTTAGGGAACCAAAACCATTAATCTACGTAACAAAGTAAGTAAAATAAAACGTAAAATTAAGAATGTAACAAAGTAGGTATAGTCACCATATGATGGTACCCAATTTCCCAATCCCTTCCCCAAACCCATACGTACATCTAAAAAGATAAGCAGCGCATCCGAAAGCGTGCCAACTTTAGTCATTCTGGACTGAAGTTGCTATCTATCGCGGATGTCTATGGGTGACAGTATCCACTTACCACCAAGTGGAGTGTATGCTAATTATCCGAATTCATATTTGTATAAAGACAAAACAGTATACAAATCCGGAACGTCTGCGGCTGCCAGTACGTGCGCCAACGAAACGTTTAACGAAATTAACGCAAAGTTCCTAAGCATTCGCAAAGGCATTGTTTTGGTTCGAACAAAGCTTTGTTGCACATTGTAATGGCTGAATACTTGGACTATGTTAAACATTCGCTTTGCGATACTTTGTACCGTAATTAAAGTGAGATATTTGTCTCACTGTCGACCAGTAACTATTTGCATAACAATTATTATCAGTGTCAATTGTAGCAATCATGTTACTAGAATAAAATGCTAATTGATATACAGGAGTAAGTGTAAAATAAACCACATCCTCATCGAAAGTATTTTTTGTTTTATGACGCTCCAGGATGCGCTTGGTATGCTGAGTTACACCAACCATGTTATGAGCTGATCTGACTTAGCTCAGTCAAAAAAATATTTTTTTAGTGATGGGTACACAGATGAGAAGAGCATCATAAAAACACACTTCATTGTACCATTAACAGTTTTTTGAGCGTCTATAGAGATTGTCGCGAAATGGTCACCGGCAGAGAAGATCGTTGCCACCATTTTTTTGCCCACACTGCGCCCACGTTTGACCTTCCTGCGAAGCTCTTCGTCTTGAAAAACTCAAACTGTAGATTGCCGCTTAGTTAGTGGGTCATACTGATAGATCCAACTCTTCTCCAGTGATAATAATAAATATATTACGTCTCTCTCGAATTTCGTACATTTTCGAATTTTACCTGCACATCATTTCCCTGCACCATGTCACGCGAGCTTGTTTTGTCCACTAGTCTGTGAATAAGGAACCTAATGCGAACAAAGCTTCTTGACTTAAAGGTGTTGATGTAAACTTTCATGAATGACCGGCGATGAAATCTTAGGAGTCTCCTCTATCTGTTTGTAGGTAGTTTTAGGTAGGCAACATTTATTTGACCGCCTTGATGTTTTCATTCCTTACAGAAGGCGCACGACGGCCACTTCTCTAATAACATTTCAAGGAAAAATTTTATTGTTTAAATTGAGAAAACCATCTAAATATTGGTGCAGGAGACAGTGCGAGGTCTACAAAAGCTGACACTAATCTATCTTTACACTCACTTTCATTTAAACCAACTATAAAATTGTATAACATCATTGCAGGAAAATGTTCTCGTTCGTATTCCATTGTTGTAAAGAAAAGCGCGCGAAATAAATATATTTTGTTCGTTTTGACTAAATGGCTTTCGGAATTCGAATTTCAAATAAATGATGTTTTAAAGACGGTACACAGCTCAAATGAGTTTCTTATTGAAATTTGAGTATCTCAAAATTTGCCTGGTCTTCTTCTTCTTCTTCTTCTCAGCCCTTGGACGTCCACTGCTGGACATAGGCCTCCCCCATTGTCCGCCATTTGGACCTATCGGCAGCAACCTGCATCCAGCGGGTGCCCGCAACCTTTATGAGGTCGTCTGTCCATCTAGCAGATGGACGTCCTCGGCTTCGTCCGCCGGAAAAAAATAAGAAAAGAAAAGAAGAAACCAATAGAAATTTTCAGCTACAAAAACAAAAAACAATTGGTAGTCTCCAATGTACGTATGTATTTCGGTGGTGGGTGAGATATGCCAGAGCCCATTCCCATCCCATTTTCCCAACCTTTTCTACAAATCCATTACTAAATCTCCAAAGGTAGCAAGCGAATCAGGGGGAGTGCCAAGGTTAGTTATTCTGGACTGATGGACTGTACTGGGCAAATTACGATACTTGGAGACTCCAAGCCCAAGCAATTCTCATAAAGTTCACTCTTCTATAGGTGGTGTAGTTCCTCACTGCTTGCGGTAGCGACTTATATATACAAATATTTACTTATCTATAGGTATGGACTTTGGGAATACGTATCGGGTGAAAAAACAGAACCAGAAGAAGGTCCCGAAAAAGGAATTTAAATAAAGCTTAATGTAAAACAGCTTTGTTACTATTTTACTGTAATGCATTTAAATTTAATTAGTATAAAGGGATCGCTGGCAATAAAACAGTACAAGTGAAATATTTGGTAAACAAGCAGGAAACAACGTAAACAAATGCTAACACGGGCGTAAATTAAAGTGACAAATTGCAACGTTTGCAACCAGTGCGAGGTAAACGAAGTGTCGTGTGTTGGGTGCGGTCGCACTGACAGAGGGCCGACAGCGGACTCTAGAATAGGTCCATAGTAACAACCGAGGTAAGATATTTACCTACGTAAAGAGCTGTACTTCACACTGCGAATATGTGAAGATGTCATAAATATAGATCCGAGTATTATATTATGTTTATATTATAATATTTACATTTAATTACTCCCCAACCACTTTATGTCCTGCATAGCCCAAAGGTTGACTGGGAGATAATGCTGTGAGGCATTAAGTCCGCCTTTTGTAACAATTTACAAAAAAGTGTAAATGGATAAAAATAGTCAGCGCCCTTTGACGGAACGTGTGGCATTTCACGCCTCCGTCGGCGGCCGTTGACATGTTTAACAAATTGAAACCATTTGCTTTGGAGATAAAGTTCACTATTAATCTAAACAACCTATTTGACGCACCAGATCGAGCATTCGTATAAATAATAAAGCAATGAATAATAACCATAAAATCACTGCAATGACTCATTTGCAAACGCGAAAAGTTTGAAATTGAGCGTACGTTCTGTTGGCCAATGCTTTATAGAGGTGCTACCGGTAGTACCGGCTGTAACTGCAGGATCGAATTTTATAAAATGCTTATTTTTTATGACATCCTGCAATCGCAGTTATATTAATTCCTCTTTTTCGAATAAACACCATTTCCAGTTCGCTTTTCGCTCCGCTTATATTGAGGTTACACCTTAACAAAGGATTTATCACCACTAATCACGTGACCAACCGAGAGTCGTAGAAAGAGACTAATGCGACTCCACTAACGAGGTTTGCGGATGGATTTCGAAAAGTAGCACCAACTCACGACCCGCAAACTTTAGGAAATTAGGTATACCTACCATCTTAATTAGATCCAGTTTATGGAACATACATAAAGTGATTTTAAAGTTTACAAAAATGTTTTCCTTAATGAATTCTAGTTCTTTCGTGCAAACATTTTCACAAACATTAATTTAAAATCCAGGACCAATACATCAACGAATGAGTGTCAAAAAATCACAAAATATTGAGTCCAAAAACTTGTAAAAATAATGTAAAAATCGGGAGGGGGAGGGCACGCTGCAATCCAACAGCTTCAATTTATGTTACCTGTACTTTAAATACAATGACTTCAGCAATTTTTAGAAATATAAAATTCTGAGATGTCTTATCCAATAAGAAGCTAAAATACCGACTCAATAGCGGTAGAAATCGGAAAAAGTATTTCAATAGATTTGAAGTACCAAATCAACGTCTCCACAGTAAAAAATGCAGGAGAATGAAGATGCCGAAACGGAAACCGACGACACAATTGAATCCATGCATGCCTGCGATCCTAACCTCTCTCAACGTTATTGAATCAATGACTGCATCCCAATGTACACCGTAACTTCATTTACATACGATGCAGATTCCCCCGCAGTCTCTCTGAAGAAATGTGATATTTAAAATTGAATTTTAATACCTCTGATCAAGATTTCTTTTCGAGTGGAACGTCGCGCTTGTCTTTCCCAATAGCGAGCTCGAGTGTGCTGTCGAGGTTTTTCCCAAAGAAAATTGTTTTATCCCTTTAAAGATTAAGAAGGAAACTGTACAGACAGGATTCGTAATTAATTATTATTCAGCAGAAAATATTAACTTAGCTTGTGGCATGGAAAGATAATGAAGCGAAAAATTGAGGTGTTTTACATAGGTAATTGAATTTTGTCAACAAAAGCCATGGATGTTAAAGTAAATTGAAGTGCCTGTCATATGTCCAGAGATAAGTTAATAAGTTAATGCCTAAATAAGTACTATATATGTAGGACAGACAATAAAGCATACGAACGTTTCACTAGTACACACAGCACACAATAATGCACCACGCACTTTTTTAATATTATATATACGGAAGTTATCTGTGTTTTATCTGTATGTTTGTAAGAATTCTACAACATTTAACCAGACAGGGTCAGAGAATGCATACGGAGCCGAGGGGGCCCTACACGCTATTAAACGTGACACCTATCATCAGTTTTTTTTTAGAAAAATGGTTATAACCAAAATTTACTTTTACTATTCATTTAGTGATAATTTCCCTAAATACTCTTTTTCGTGAGTAATTAAAAAAAAAATAAGCAACTTTTACAATTGGTTATGTTTACACAATTTCTAAATCCCTAATTTAAACATGTCTATTCATAAAAACTATATAAATTTGTATATTATTAAGTTACACTGTAAAAACTAAGTGGGCCCTATTTTGTTTTGAGTAGTATATTAGGGTAACACGACAGCTAGTAAATAACATAACGATTAGTCAGCGACTAGAGTAGTCAAGGGAGACAGACACCGAGCATATGCATTGACCCATAATTAGCGAAAGGTAGACAACGTATCTTTCATCATTGCATAGTAAATACTCTCAAATCCAATAAACAGACAACAGAAAACTGTCAACATAAACAAAACAACACCACGAGATTCCAAAAGCAATTCAAAAGCTGTAAAACTAACCGAGAATCTTCAACTACCCTACTTCAGTCCCAACTATTGTCATAAGTTCCACAACCACATTGTAATTAATCTTGAAAACGGCTATTTCAAATCCAACAGGACTTGGTTACCTAATTTCAACTAAACCAACCGATTTCTGAAGACCCTCTTACGTTCTGAAACTGTTTGTCCTAAGTGGTCTTTTAGTTTGGTCGGACAGTTACCAAATGGGTCGAGTCCCTTGGGCGACTTTAGCGGAGAGTCCGCTTGAGGATATTCGAGTTATTTTGGCATTGAATCTGCATTATGGGCTAACTTTGTTTTTATGTATCTTTAGGGAATACATGGGTTAACGATTTCTGAGATATTTAACTTGGTGGTAATAATTACCTATAATTTTGCAATGAAAAAAAAACCAATGAGACAATTTTATCTCAAAAAGTTGGTTTATTTTGTAGATATAATCAAAAGCTATCGGAAAAACAACATAAATTAAGGGCAATTAGTTTGCTAGTTTTAAGTAAATTAGAATAATTACAAAATATGCCTAATTGATTATGGTTGCTATTTTTTTAAGTGTATTATGTTAATATTTTGGAATAAATTGTTTAATTAATTTATATTCTGTATCTTTAGCATTCCAATTATATCATTTTCATATTTCTACGATCCATGTGTTCACGGATATTGCCTTTTTATTGTAGGGGAAACTGCACGCTGCATTCCCACAGCCGCTGGGCACACTCGACTGGCCACAGAAGGACTACCTTGAAATTACTGTATTTCCTAATTTATCGTATATATCCAATGTACGTACGTGTTTCTGTAGTGAGTGAGATATGCTAGAGGCCATTACCTATCCCTCTCTATATTCCGAACAGTTTCCCCCAATCCATTCCTTAATCTGCAAAAGTAGGCAGCGCATCCGGGGACGTGCCAACGTTTGTCATTTTGAACTAATGTTGGCATGTATCGCGGATGTCTATGGACGACAGTATCCATTTACAATCAGGCGGTCTGTATACTCTGGTCTGCCGCCGAATATTCAGAAAATTAATAAGATCTAGTAAATAAAGTTAAAATACTTTTAAACATAACTTTAACCATCTATATTTATGTCTGTATTATTGTATATATTTTAATTTAATAAAAAAGTCTTTAAATATTGAAAAACTTTTATAAAGTCACCATATATCCAATCGCAACGACATAGTTGAAAATAGAACGAATACAGAAACAACATTTGAGATTTTTGCTTTTTCCATACACATTTATCTATTTAAACGTGGGTTCAAAGTATATGTGTACTTTAAAATAAAAGGGAAAATATACCCTCAACTACCGATGGGTGGTGGTAGGGCCATGGCCCTGGCAACCTTATGGCTATAAGGACCGAATCGTGGGATATGCGCGCCGTAATTGCGTGGACTCTTTTCGGCAAGCACTTTCTTAACTCCCTACAAAATTCTTTGTATTACCATCAGTTAACTCTTCATTTAACACCTTAAACTAAATAAGGTAAAAAATACTCGTTGAGATTCGTTTAAATAGATAAAACATGAAAAAGCAAATCCTGAACGAACGCTCCCAACATTCAAATGCCAATTCCTTTTGTATTTTATTTTTTGACCGCATATGAAATGAGGAATGCAGAAACAAAATAGCAGCTAAAGGAAATGTTTAAAGCTACACATGTTACAAAAAAGAGTAGACACAAACAATGCGCGGGAATAACGTTAACAAACAGATAGAAAACAGTGGCCCGCCTGCAGCACGATTCTATTTGCATGAGGCTTCGTTGGAAATCCAATAACTCCACATGCACCATGCAAAATTCAACTCTTTTCACTGTTTGTTGAGGTTTCAATTTATAAAGCATTCTCGTTGGATATAAGACTCTTGAATTTTAAACCGGATGGTATGCGTCTTTTCCAGGAAATATTTTCAATGCAGCCAGTGTAAAGGAATTTATGCTCTATCAAAATGATTTAAGGTCTTTAAAGACGCAATATTGGTAAGAGGATCTCAAACTCGGAGTGGTTGACTCAAACTGCAAATATTTCACATCATAATATAGCAGACGGCGTTTTATTGCTGTATTACTCTCTTTTATGTTGTTTTTATAATTTTAAAGTTTACAACGTAACGTTTATACATATATTATATTTATACCTCTCATTGCATTTCCCAATGTATCTTCCTGTTTAACCCAAAGGTTAGCTAGCTGGTAGAGAAAGCTAACAAATTGAACAAAGAAACAAATTTGAATGCTTAATCAGTGCCGATGTCACAGCATAATGATGCCCTATTAGCCGCGAGGCCCGCATCGTGTTCCGGCGGTGAGCGGAAGAAGCCGTCCCGAGAGAGAGATTGTTGCGTGTGGAAAGGAGGACCAGCGGTTGCGGGGAATTACAGACGCGCATGGGCGTGGCATGGTGGCGCGGGGATCAGGGAGACCCGGTGAAACGGTTATCCGCTGACCGCCCGCGGGTTGTAGGGGGCCCGAGCCTGGGGATCTTACTTTAATCTCCACCCCAGGAGGCTGCCCCGCCGCACTCGAAAAATCCCTTGGGGTAGCAGTTGTGCCGGAGGGGACCGGAGTGGAACCCGACTGCTGCCCCCGGGGGGGGACCGGGGGCCCTTCCGTACCCCGTGCCAGCAAGTCACACAACCTTTGTGACCTGGTTTTTTCTCTACTCCGTGCTTTGTCCTTTGATCCGCATGCAGCCATCTCTCTCTCCGTCCTCCCTTTTCTTCTTCTTCCTCTTTCCCCTATTCACACCTACTCACATACAATGGCCAGGAAAAAGAAAAAGAACCCCTCAAGTTCCACGTTTCAAGTGGACTTTTGCAACATCAGAGGGATGCATAGTAACATCGACGCCGTCCACTACCACCTTGAGACGGCAAAGCCGGCCTTACTTTTCTTGACGGAGACACAGATTTCCTGCCCGGCCGATACATCATATCTTCATTACCCCGGTTACAAACTGGAGCACTGTTTTGTGCGACGTGCCGGGGTATGCATGTACGTCCGGGAGGATGTTTGTTGCCGCCGTCTCAGCCATTTTGAAGACGGGGACCTGTCGATCCTCTGGGCGCGTATTGACTATGGATGTTCCACTAAAGTCTACGCTCGCCTTTACAGGTCCCACAGCGGTGATACGGAGACGACTCGTTTTTTTGAGCGGCTACAAGAGACGACTGACAGCGTGCTCGAGCAGTTCCCTTGCGCGGAAGTGGTGGTCCTCGGTGATTTCAACACTCACCACGAAGAGTGGTTGGGATCCCGAATAACCGACCGCGCAGGGAGAGCAGCCTACAACTTTGCCCTGACCTATGGTTTCTCGCAGTTGGTATCCTCACCCACGAGGATACCTGATATCGAGAACCATACTCCCTCCTTATTGGACCTCCTGCTGACTACGCGGCCGAATGACTACAATGTTGTTGTTGATGCTCCGTTAGGATCATCAGACCATTGTATCATTCGAACTGCTGTGCCAGCTAAACAATCCGCGCCGACCTATTCTCGGGGAACGCGCAACGTCTGGCACTACAAGTCTGCAGATTGGGATGGGTTGCGCGAATTTTACGCTTCTTATCCCTGGGGGCAGCTCTGTTTCTCGTCGGGTGATCCGGATACCTGTGCAGACTCCGTTGCCGACGTGGTGTTGCAGGGCATGGAGTGTTATATTCCTTGTTCCGTGATACCCGTAGGCGGACGGAGCCAACCTTGGTTTAATCAGTCCTGTAGAGAGGCCCGCCGTAATAAGCGGGCTGCATACAGGGCCTGGGCCAAAGCGCAGGTGTCTGAAGATCCGAATACCACCGACTTGAGGAAGAAATTTAACGCTGCCTCGAGGTGCAGTAAGAGGATCACGGTCAGGGCAAGGAATGAGCACATCCGCAGAATTGGCGATCGACTAGCAAGCTATCCTTCTGGAAGTCGGGCTTTCTGGTCGCTCGCTAAGGCTGCCGAGGGTAACTTCTGTCAGTCGTCACTTCCACCACTGCGGAAACTCGATGGCTCACTGGCCCATGGGGCGAAAGAGAAAGCCGATCTCCTGGGCAGTCTCTTCGCCTCAAACTCGACTCTGGACGATAGAGGTGCCTCACCACCGTCCACCTCGAGGTGCACAAGCTCCATGCCAGAAATCTGCTTCACCCAGCGTGAAGTTCGGCGAGCTCTAGCATCTCTTGATATCCGAAAGTCGAGTGGGCCAGATGGTATTCCTGCGGTGGTGCTCAAATTTTGCGCTCCCGAGTTGTCTCCGGTGCTTACGCGACTCTTTAGGCTCTCATATTCCACAAAAAGCTTCCCGTCAGCATGGAAGGTAGCTCATGTTCACCCTTTGCCTAAAAAGGGTGACCGCACCGACCCGGCCAACTACAGGCCAATAGCGATCACCTCCCTCCTCTCCAAAGTGATGGAGCGTGTTATAAACACACAGCTCCTTGGGTACCTAGAGGATCACCAGCTGATTAGCGACCGTCAATATGGATTTCGCCATAATCGCTCGGCTGGTGATCTTTTAGCGTATTTAACACACCGCTGGGCTGACGCCATTGAGAGTAGAGGCGAGGCTCTGGCTGTAGGCCTAGACATTGCGAAAGCTTTTGACCGGGTATGGCACAAATCGCTGCTTTCCAAGTTACCATCCTTCGGGATACCCAAGGGACTATGCGAATGGGTTGCCAGTTTCCTGACTGGACGGAGCATCAGAGTCGTTATCGATGGTAGCTGCTCCGACACCATGTCTATTAACGCTGGCGTCCCGCAAGGCTCCGTGTTGTCCCCAACTCTGTTTCTTCTGCATATCAACGACCTGTTGCAAATTGGTGACATACGTTGCTATGCAGATGACAGTACTGGAGACACCTTGTACAGGGGCCGCGCCAACATCCCTCGGGTCGAAGTGGAAGAGAGTCGCGCCAGGCTTGTGTCTGAAATCGAAGACTCTTTAGATCTAGTCTCGATTTGGGGTTCTATGAACCTAGTGGATTTCAACCCCAGTAAGACGCAAGTCTGTGCATTCACCGCTAAAAAAACCCCTTTTGTTGTAGCACCTCGCTTTCAGAGCATACCTCTTAAGATCTTGGAGAGTATCGGGATCCTTGGTATCGACATCTCCAGCAAAGTCGAATTTAGGGGTCATCTGGACAATAAGGCCAAAATGGCCTCCAAAAAGCTCGGTGTGCTGAACAGAGCGAAGCGGTACTTCACCCCTGGGCAACTCTTAATGCTTTACAAAGCTCAGGTGAGGCCCCATATGGAGTACTGCTCTCATCTCTGGGCCGGCGCACCGAAATACCAATTGGACCCATTTGACTCTATCCAACGACGTGCTGTTCGTATTGTCGACGATCCCACTCTCACGGGCGGTTTAGAATCCCTCAGCATTCGGAGAGACGTTGCGTCTCTCTGTGTGTTCTACCGCCTGTACAATGGGGAATGCTCTGAAGAATTGTTTAATATAATTCCCACCTCGGGTTTCTACGACCGCACCTCCCGTCACAGAAGTGCGGTCCATCCGCATTTCCTCGATACGGAGGTGTCGCGCACTGTTCGGTCCAAAACCTATTTTATACCGCGAACCCGTAGGCTGTGGAACGAACTGCCTCAAGAGGTCTTTCCACTGAGCTACGATATGGGGTTCTTCAAGAGAGCTGTGAATAGGATTTTGCAAGGTCGGCGGCGCGCCCGCATGCCCCCTGGTGTTGCAGGTGCCCATGGGCGGCGGTAACACTTACCATCACGTGGGACCGCTTGCTCGTCCGCCTCCTAGTCTATAAAAAAAAAAAAAAAAAACATCGAGATATAGCCGGGTTAACCACGAATGCACTTGAATTGTTTCTGGGTACAAAGGATTTTCGCATTGTTTAAAAATAATAACCACAAAATCTGAGGCGATGACAAAGCGTAGCGAGCCTGTAACTTTTTACAATAAATACTACATTGTACAAATCATTGATCTGATTTATGACGCAATTAACAAACTCCAAGCCATACGAACATTGAACTCGATGAAAAAAGCTAGTTTTCCCTGATTAAAACTAGCTGTAACTAACATTCAAATTTGTTTGTCAGTAAATTTTAGTTTTTACTAGGAAAAGCTAGTTGTAACAAAGACCTTCAATCAAAGCTAAATTTTACTAGGTAAAACGCGCTTTCACTGAAAACGGAAGTACCAGCAAGCCGCCGCGCTGCACTGTTCGGGTTCACAGGATTTGTTTATCCAAGGTAATTTTAATAACAATATGTTTGCCTGTGCTCTTCGCTCTTTGCCTTGTGTGTTTGCTCTTTCCGGCTTTTGTCAAAATATTTATTTTGAATCTTGATTCGATTTGACTTGTTTATTTAGGGTTACTCGTTAATATTTACTTGCTTGTCTTTGATTACATGTTTAGGTTTAAAAATATCTTCTTATTTTTAGTTTTAATCGTAGTGATGTAGAAAATTTGGTGATTCACTTTCATCCATTTTGATATTTATCTAAATCTATTATATAGGCTGTGGAACGAACTGCCTCAAGAGGTCTTTCCATTAAGCTACGATATGGGGTTCTTCAAGAGAGCTGTGAATATGATTTTGCAAGGTCGGCGGCGCGCCCGCATACCACCTGGTGTTGCAGCGGCGGTAACACTTACCATCACGTGGGACCGCTTGCTCGTCCGTCCTCTAGTCTATAAAAAAATATATAGATAATAATCTATATCTTTACATATAATAGAATCGTAATAAACACGTGTCATGTTTATATAATGTTTTTATATTTCGTGTCATGTTTTAATATTTCTTGTAAAGTGTTGTTGCAGTGCAACCCTTTCTCCAAATCAATTCCTACTTCTCAAACGGTAGGCGGTGCATCCGCGGGCGTGTCAGCATTTGTCATTCTGGACTGATGTTGGCATGTACCATGGGCGACAGTATCCAGGTGGACTGTATGTTCAAAAGAGGAGCCCATAAGAACATTTTTTGGTATTTTTGTCTCTGTCTGTCTATGGGGACACTACACAGATTTCAATGAAACCTGGCATAGTTGTAACTTATATGTCGGATTAAGGTGCCGCGAAATATATGTAGTATAATATATGTAGTTGTGTACAATAATGCAATTAATAATTTAATTGTATTACTTTAAATTATATAGGTCTATAATATAGTTGTGTACAAGAATGCAATTAATAATTAAAATAAACAACCTCAACCTCGAATACGAAGAATACGAGAGTACTTTGAAGAAATAAATAAGAAATGTTTCTTTTAATGCTAGTACAAAATATAAATATGAAAGAAGCTAGCTAAAAAGAAGCATCGTCTCAAAAATGTTATCACAACTCGGAACTGCCGCATAATTCTCGGCTTCCGATGCCTTCCGGGCCACCTCGAGATTACGATACCGTGTCATAAATCATGACTTTTGTCATCCCTTTATCCTTATATCATTCGGTAGTTTAGATAGGCAGCCCGGTACAAGACCCAGCTTCCCTTGTACATTGACAAAGTGCAGACAGGATTATATGGGTTTCCATTTTCACGTGGTTCTGCGGGAGACTTGTTATATTGCTAAGAGATTTTTTCTCTTTTCGCTTCTAACAAAAGACGAAATGAAATATGGCGTCGGATATTTAAATGACATATAGGTATTATTAAAATATATTTGTAACTTGTAATTATACTTAATATGGATACTACCTGTGCTACCACGTTAGGCACAACGCCCTTTCTCAAGGTTATCGGGAAGCAATTCTAAGCACTAGGATTATCTGGTTTAAATAACATAATAATTATTATTTACAACAGTTATAATTATTTAAATCATTATTAACAATTTCAGAGTTAGTAATCTACATTTTTTGCCCTAATTTTCATAGTTTCATTGTGTTTTCTGCTCTCTTGTGTATTATATATGTATTATAATATTATGTAACTATATGTGCAGGGTTTCGTTATATAGAAAAAGGGCGGCTGACGAGCATGCAGTCCACCTGATGGTAAGTGGATACTGTCGCCCATAGACATCCGCGATACATGCCAACATTTGTCTAAAATGACAAACGTTGACACGACCCCGAATGCGCTGCCTACCTTTGGAGATATAGGAATGGATTTGGAGAAAGGGTTGCGAAAATGGGGAGGGGAATGGGCTTTGGCACATCTCACTGACTACCGAAACACGTACGTACATTAGAGAAATAAGATAAAGTGGGAAATGCAGTACATTTCAAGGTAGTCTTCTGTGAGAGAGGAGTAACGTGGCCAGTCGAGCGCGCCCAGCGGCTGTTGGATTGCAGCGTGAACTCTCCCCCTCCCAACGATAGTATGGTAGTTACTTATTATATAATATATATATTTAAAAACATTTTTTCTTTTATATATGGCAATGGTGCAATTAGCACATTCTGCCAGTATCGAGGTTTCTTCGTAATAATTAACATTTTCAAAGCCTAAAACGTAGGATACGTTTAGGTCCAGACCCATCAAAGTAAGTCGGGAGTCGCTCGGTATAGTGATAGTAGGTTTAATGAGAACGAAAGAGGACTTCTTGGAAGCACATGAAAACACTTCGAAGTTTCATAATCATAAACTCATTTTCACTTCTCGAATTCCCGCCAAAAAATCCCTTTAAAGACAATAAACTTAATCCTAACATAAAACAATTTAAATACGAACAGTGAACGTGTACAATGCGAAAGGAGAAACAGAAAGCGACAACCCGCATGCAGATACCATTTGCATCAAAACAAAGTAGCTATTTGAGTTGTTTTAAATTATAAACGTTTAAACATGTAGTTAGACCAACAACAGAGACAAAAAGTTGTTTGCTTTAAATTAAAAGATCAAATCTAAATCCGAACAAACAAGTTTTATTTTATTTTATTATATTTGAGAAACAAACAATATTTTACAAGTAATGTGTTATATATAAAAAATATAAACAGTTATCCAAAAAGTTTCCACAGTTAAATAATTAGAATAAGTGAACAAAATATGACAGAACGAATATAGACTATCACAATTTTAAGATTAAAATAAATTAATAGTTAAGAATTACAAAATTGATAGATAAAAAAGTAGATAAATTTGACGTGTGAGAAAAAATAGTTGAATTTACAATAAACAACAGAATTATAATACTTGGGAGAGTAACTCTTTAAGTCTAATAGCTCATTTACACAAGGAGAGTTTCTCGAACATCGGTCAAATAATAGTATAAACAACTGTTATCATCATCTGATTGCTGTTATCATAGAGTTTTTATAATCACGTGAACAGTTGTAGACGAGAATTGTATGTAGTTTGGTAGCATACGAGAATCGTATACAATATTCTCGTCAGAACCCCTCGTGAAACTTCTTTTGTGTAAACGAGCCATAATTCCACAACTGGAGGGAGAGAGACGAAACATGGCAAAATCACAAAAATTTTCATTACTTACAAGACAAACTCTGTATATAAATGCATTCTTCCAGTTTTCCAGTAAATATCTCCCCATTTACAACAATTCAATGCAACGTTTGCTTTTCAATTTACTATACCATCCCTCACATTGAAAAATACACTCTCACGGAAGACTAACGATATTTATTACTTCGATGAAACGAGCGCGATGTTTGAAGTGTTAGACAGAGAACGCGAAGTAAAAAGAATCAAAGGCGTTTAATAAAGATTCGAAATATGAATTACAATCAATACTTGAGCAAAAGAAAATGTAAATGAATACGAGTACGTAACAGTCTTGTGTAAGGAAGAAAAGATCAGGAATGAAAATCTCGAGTTTATAAAGGATATCGACGCAAAGTCTTCAAAGAGAAATATACTCGTAAGAGGATCTTATTTCCTTGCATTACATAAACGTGTTTATCATGTTTGTCGTCAAGTCAAGTATATAATAAAGAAAAATATGTTAGAGGTCAATAGGGGCTAGTTGCAGTTTGTATCATAACAGAAAATTTATATTAAAGTGTGGTGTTTATGAAGAATAGTAATTAGAACATAAAAATCTTTTAAAACCTTTTTTAAAAGATTTTAATACATAAGAGACCACTTCAGGCTGTACACTACAGACATTTGCATGAGAAGAATCTAAGCCTACGCTATTGTACTGTAACAGCTAGACCGATTCACATTCAAATTAAATTACACAACCCGCCCAACCAAAATGAAAACCTTAGGAAACTCAACATCCGACGTTGCTTAAGAAATTCCACACAAAAGGCTTTCATCCGTTCCTTCCTATTCGGAAAGTGAACCCTTTTTTCGAGAGAAGAATAAAATAAATTGTCTGCATTCCATCACACGCAGTCGTTTGTGACGTGAACGTAATTGAAAAATAAACCTTTCGCATTGAAAACAACCGTATCTTATAAAATATTCCGTGTGTAATCTATACTTTACAAGCTACATTTGCTCAGTTCTCGCTCCGTTCGTTGTAAATGGATCCGATATTTTCCTCTAGCTCCAAATTGTTGTTGGCTTAAGTGTTTTCCGTCTTATCAGCGAGTACGTTGACTTTCAACTTGATTAAACAGTTACATAGCGCTTGCGTGTGGATCGGCTACAATGTAATACGACGCAAGTGTCTAAACTGCAAAGTGAGCCGCGCCTCGGTTAATGTATTTGTGATGTACGCTGTATTTGTACAAGTTTCTATAGTATAGGTGGCCGTAAAGATATAGATAGTATAGAAATGGATAATTTCTTTGTATACAGTAACAAAAGATAAAATTTCTTTGTTCTTGATAGAAAGATACTTGGCTCTCTTCCGTGATCACACATCAAACACTTGTCATGACATGAGTGATCGCGTAAGAGAGCCAAGTATCTCTCTACCAAGGAGCAAACAAGTTTTATCTTTTGTTACTGTTACATTGTCATATTGTTACGGACTTCGGGTTCGACGTTAGAAAAATACCGTTGAAACCAATGATTTTTATTACAGATGCACAGAAATTACACAAAGCAACACTAATTTAACATTACCACACTAAAACACTGAATTAATTAATGAAACACTACTCCAATTTCGCTTCGTATCGTTCGTTATCCTATCACTTTCCAACTGGACCGGTATCACTGCCGAAAGTAGAGTGATTCCTACGGTTATGTTTTTTTCAGAATGTTTACAATGACCACAATGACCTTTCAAGAGTCACCGGATATGTATGGTTTAGGGCGAGTGCAGAAGGTGCTCAGCCAGGAGCAACGAGCCTAACGGCTTCCCCGCCGATACATGGCGGAAGAAACGGACCTCGACTTAAGGCGTTGCTTTGGGAGGGTATCGCGGGATCGCGAGTCGGTGAAAAGCGCCCAGGTACGTGCCGATAGCTGGTAAAAGTGTTGGCTGAAGGACGGTGTACCTATCGGGGACATAGGTTAGGTTGTCAACTACTAGGGGGTTGGAATGGTGAGGGCTCTGTCGTAGTACCATCGGGCGGAATTGATTCCTACGGGCCCAGTGAGCCCATTTATATATCCCAGGGAACTTTCTGGTCGTATGACAAATAATGACGTCACGATACGCGCGAGATCTAGAACATTCCCATGGCATCAAAGCTGCAATAACAGTGACGTGGCACTGTTACCGGCCTCACTGTTCAATGCTCCATTCGCCTCGCGTTTGTAAGACAAACGAAACGATAGCGCGTTCTAGTCTTTCGGTACACCGCCACCTGTTGTCCTATAGTTGAATTAGATTGAGTCTAAACAAAACGTGTTGTTTGCTGCGGTGTAAGAATAATATGTTTCAAGACGAATTACAACAAGTATTATAATAATTCCTGTAGCAAACCGCGTTTCGCTTTAAAAGGTTAAAATCCAAAGTATGAGTATATACAAGAGACCTTCTGTATACCTACAGCTATTAAACCAACAAATATAATTAGAAAATCTATCAAAGGTGTTAGAAGTCCAGTACAAATATTATAAATTATTAAATTTCCGCACTTGGAAATTGCAAGTAAGATAGAAATCGGAGTTAGTATTCCCAATAGAAATTGAAACAGTCGATGCGGCGATTTTATTAAGTAAAAAACAGGATAATAAATTTATGATAATTATTTTACTTTTTTTATAGTCGGCAAACGAGCATACAGTCCACCTGGTGGTAAGTGGATACTGTCATCTATAGACATCCGCGATGCATGCCAACATCAGTCCAGAATGACAAACGTTATAACGCCCTCGGATGCGCTGCCTAACTTTGCAGATTAAGGAATGGATTGAGAAAATGGGCGGGGATAGGATGGGAATGGGCTCTGGCATATCTCACTCACTACCGAAACACGTACGTACATTGGGGAAATAAGATAAAGTGGTAAATGCAGTACATTTCAAGGTAGTCTTTTGTGAGAGAGGGGTAACGTGGCCAGTCGAGTGCGTCCCGCGGCTGTTGGATTGCAGAGTGCACTCTCCCCCTCATAGTCTTCTGTGAGAGAGGGGATTTACTGTAATTTTTGGTATAATTTCTTACTTAACAATTTTGTGTATATAACTTTGTATAAATAAGCAATAATAATGTTGTGTTCCTCTGTAAGTATAGGAACATTATAAATTAGATTTAAATATATTACCGAATATAACCTTGATGTAAATTATGTTGGAGAGCCTTTTGTAAATATATACATTTTCATACAAAAATATTGTAAACTCTCTCGTGCTTAATTGCTCCTAAACGTAATCAACTCCAGCCATGTTAAGTCTCAGTTGCTATCGCGTCGAATGCACTTGCGGTTTTCATTAAATTGAATTGTTCAGTGAACATACAAAAGACAAAAGTTGGAAGCATCCAACACAGCCGAGCGGAGTCTCATTGAATCGTCTGTCGGATGTTGGACTACGGACGCCGATTTCTACACTAGATGACAAGTGAATAGAGACGACAGCTGAGAACTGGTTTATGTGTATATATAGACGATATGGCAATGATATCGCCAAACAAAAGGAGAATTGTTGGAATAACGGTACTATCAATTATGTGACCAGGTTTACACGATTTATGTCATATTACAACTGTATAATATGTATTTAGACATAATTAGATTAGAAATCATACAAATTACATCGTTTTTTCGGTAACGAAATATGGTTTCAAACGTTCCTGACTCTGGCTTTAATACCTACTAATTAAATATTAATGCAATTAAAGCAAGCTCATAATATTCAATATACACAACAATTCATATTTAATTAAAATACAGATAGATTAGGTTTGCCACCTAATAATTATTATTAAAAATAATAATTTTGTTATTATGATATGTCAACATGTGCGCGCTTATAATAAAATTTATATATCATTGTAATTATGTTTTTTCTATAATAATTTAAGGTTATGTTACAAAAATTTGTTTTTGGTGTCTAGAATTCTAGAAAGGTTATTGATAAGATAACAGAAAAGTTGGTACAGCTCACTCAACGTGAGTTTGTGTGAGTGCACACAATGCGAACCATTACGACACACAGATGCAAATCTCATGTCTCGTTGCGATGACTGTAGCTCTTCTGATATTGTAGGAAAAATTAATTAACCAACAGATGAACGTTAACCAAAATTTTAATTGATTATTTTAATTTGATTCTATATGACCACATGTCGCACTGTACAAACTATACGCTTCATCATATTAAGCTCGTACATGTATGCAGCAGAATATATCGTATTACGGACAATTGTTTGCACAGCTACGTAGACTACGTCTCGAACTGAATCGAACTGTTGTTTTCACATCTGTGAACTCAATTTGTTAAGCGTTCCTCCTCACAAAAGGATACAGTAGCACAGCTCAACGCTATTCTAAAAAATATCATCACCTCCATTTTTAAATTTGTTTTCACTGATTTGGAAAACAAATTACATCTTAAATAATATCATGTTAGAGGCTAGACGTACAATTATATTGTGCAATTTTATGAATTCTGTCTATTAAAGGGCATTTTTTTTCCAAATCGATACGTCGAATTAAAAATAAAAATGATTAGTCATTCAAAGAAGGTTGGACTTTGACCCACATATGGGGGGCATAGTTATGGATAAAACTGTGTGTACTACTTACCCTTGAAATTTGTACAGATCATAGTCAAACATACTGTATAAAACTGTTCTAGCGAATGATAATATTATTTTAGGAAATAAATCAAAATTATAAACATGTAATTTTATTGTTCTATCTAAAACGTTCGTAGCGCTCATTACTCAGTACAGTGAAAGCAACGAGACACGAGCTTTGCATATGGGTGAGTGGGTGCCAAATTGTCCAATCCGATTGTCGAAATGGTTCGCACTGTACATTAACGGTGTGAACTTACACAAACGCAAAGCTCATGTCTCGTTTATTATACTGTACTGGGTAATGTCTGCGAGTCTAGGCAGTGCGGCGTGGGAAACGCGCGACGACAGCGAGCCCTCACTTGTGTATTAGTGGCAGTGTATTTATTTTGTGTATCTGCGCGTAGAATAAAAGATATACTAGAAATGAACAATAAGTTATGATAAAAAGCCTATTGTAAAAATCGGTCTAATCCCGATACTGAAGAAACCTATTTTCAACTTTTGAATTATTTCAATTACACATTGTATATAGATGAACTACTGCTTGTCTTATTTATTTTGTCGATAAGGAGTTTATAAAAGCTCTAAGTAAATTGTAAATGTAATTTTAAGATAGCAATTGTTTGCGCGAAGGTCTCAAAGCCCGTATTGTTGTTTTGATTAATGTTGCTGGAGATAATGAAGTAAATTAGAAACAATTTATTCAATTTGAAGCAGTTATGTGATTAAATTTAATCCTTGCCACGTTCCGTTTAGAACAGAAACAGGTATTCTGTAAGACGAAACATGAAATTTACCGCTCTGAATTATTGTACATAATTTATCATTTTAATTAGTTCTGGTCTAAGACTTCGTAAATATTGATTTAAGATATGAAGGAACATACTGATGAATACGTGTAATTAAGTAAGTACACTTTATTGTACGCCAAAGAATACCTAGGTATACAAACGGTAAGACTTATAGCTAAAGTGATTTCTTCCGGTGCAACGTTTGAGCAGGAGGCGATGTACGCGAACACAAGAGTAATTGGTAGATGTTGCGCATATGTAGTATACATACGATACATACTTGTAGTGCACATATATAGTATACATACGACACATACTTGTAGTGCACATATATAGTATACATACGATACATACTTGTAGTGCACATATGTAGTATACATACGATACATACTTGTAGTGCACATATGTAGTATACATACGATACATACTTGTAGTGCACATATGTAGTATACATACGATACATACTTGTAGTGCACATATATAGTATACATACGACACATACTTGTAGTGCACATATATAGTATACATACGATACATACTTGTAGTGCACATATATAGTATACATACGATACATACTTGTAGTGCACATATGTAGTATACATACGATACATACTTGTAGTGCACATATGTAGTATACATACGATACATACTTGTAGTGCACATATGTAGTATACATACGATACATACTTGTAGTGCACATATGTAGTATACATACGATACATACTTGTAGTGCACATATGTAGTATACATACGATACATACTTGTAGTGCACATATGTAATATAGATACGATACATACTTGTAGTGCACATATGTAGTATACATACGATACATACTTGTAGTGCACATATGTAGTATACATACGATACATACTTGTAGTGCACATATGTAGTATACATACGATACATACTTGTAGTGCACATATGTAGTATACATACGATACATACTTGTAGTGCACATATGTAATATAGATACGATACATACTTGTAGTGCACATATGTAGTATACATACGATACATACTTGTAGTGCACATATATAGTATACATACGATACATACTTGTAGTGCACATATGTAGTATAGATACGATACATACTTGTAGTGCACATATGTAGTATACATACGATACATACTTGTAGTGCACATATATAGTATACATACGATACATACTTGTAGTGCACATATGTAGTATACATACGATACATACTTGTAGTGCACATATATAGTATACATACGATACATACTTGTAGTGCACATATGTAGTATACATACGATACATACTTGTAGTGCACATATGTAATATAGATACGATACATACTTGTAGTGCACATATGTAGTATACATACGATACATACTTGTAGTGCACATATGTAGTATACATACGATACATACTTGTAGTGCACATATATAGTATACATACGACACATACTTGTAGTGCACATATATAGTATACATACGATACATACTTGTAGTGCACATATGTAGTATACATACGATACATACTTGTAGTGCACATATGTAATATAGATACGATACATACTTGTAGTGCACATATGTAGTATACATACGATACATACTTGTAGTGCACATATGTAGTATACATACGATACATACTTGTAGTGCACATATGTAGTATACATACGATACATACTTGTAGTGCACATATGTAATATAGATACGATACATACTTGTAGTGCACATATGTAGTATACATACGATACATACTTGTAGTGCACATATGTAGTATACATACGATACATACTTGTAGTGCACATATGTAGTATACATACGATACATACTTGTAGTGCACATATGTAGTATACATACGATACATACTTGTAGTGCACATATGTAATATAGATACGATACATACTTGTAGTGCACATATGTAGTATACATACGATACATACTTGTAGTGCACATATATAGTATACATACGATACATACTTGTAGTGCACATATGTAGTATACATACGATACATACTTGTAGTGCACATATGTAGTATACATACGATACATACTTGTAGTGCACATATGTAATATAGATACGATACATACTTGTAGTGCACATATGTAGTATACATACGATACATACTTGTAGTGCACATATATAGTATACATACGACACATACTTGTAGTGCACATATATAGTATACATACGATACATACTTGTAGTGCACATATGTAGTATACATACGATACATACTTGTAGTGCACATATGTAATATAGATACGATACATACTTGTAGTGCACATATGTAGTATACATACGATACATACTTGTAGTGCACATATGTAGTATACATACGATACATACTTGTAGTGCACATATGTAGTATACATACGATACATACTTGTAGTGCACATATGTAATATAGATACGATACATACTTGTAGTGCACATATGTAGTATACATACGATACATACTTGTAGTGCACATATGTAGTATACATACGATACATACTTGTAGTGCACATATGTAGTATACATACGATACATACTTGTAGTGCACATATGTAATATAGATACGATACATACTTGTAGTGCACATATGTAGTATACATACGATACATACTTGTAGTGCACATATGTAATATAGATACGATACATACTTGTAGTGCACATATGTAGTATACATACGATACATACTTGTAGTGCACATATGTAGTATACATACGATACATACTTGTAGTGCACATATGTAGTATACATACGATACATACTTGTAGTGCACATATGTAATATAGATACGATACATACTTGTAGTGCACATATGTAGTATACATACGATACATACTTGTAGTGCACATATGTAGTATACATACGATACATACTTGTAGTGCACATATGTAGTATACATACGATACATACTTGTAGTGCACATATGTAGTATACATACGATACATACTTGTAGTGCACATATGTAGTATACATACGATACATACTTGTAGTGCACATATGTAGTATACATACGATACATACTTGTAGTGCACATATGTAGTATACATACGATACATACTTGTAGTGCACATATGTAATATAGATACGATACATACTTGTAGTGCACATATGTAGTATACATACGATACATACTTGTAGTGCACATATGAAGAATACATACGATACATACTTGTAGTGCACATATGTAGTATACATACGATACATACTTGTAGTGCACATATGTAGTATACATACGATACATACTTGTAGTGCACATATGTAGTATACATACGATACATACTTGTAGTGCACATATGTAATATAGATACGATACATACTTGTAGTGCACATATGTAGTATACATACGATACATACTTGTAGTGCACATATGTAGTATAGATACGATACATACTTGTAGTGCACATATGTAGTATACATACGATACATACTTGTAGTGCACATATGTAATATAGATACGATACATACTTGTAGTGCACATATGTAGTATACATACGATACATACTTGTAGTGCACATATGAAGAATACATACGATACATACTTGTAGTGCACATATGTAGTATACAAACGATACATACTTGTAGTGCACATATGTAGTATACATACGATACATACTTGTAGTGCACATATGTAGTATACAAACGATACATACTTGTAGTGCACATATGTAGTATACATACGATACATACTTGTAGTGCACATATGTAGTATACATACGATACATACTTGTAGTGCACATATGTAATATAGATACGATACATACTTGTAGTGCACATATGTAGTATACATACGATACATACTTGTAGTGCACATATGAAGAATACATACGATACATACTTGTAGTGCACATATGTAGTATACATACGATACATACTTGTAGTGCACATATGTAGTATACATACGATACATACTTGTAGTGCACATATGTAGTATACATACGATACATACTTGTAGTGCACATATGTAATATAGATACGATACATACTTGTAGTGCACATATGTAGTATACATACGATACATACTTGTAGTGCACATATGTAGTATACATACGATACATACTTGTAGTGCACATATGTAATATAGATACGATACATACTTGTAGTGCACATATGTAGTATACATACGATACATACTTGTAGTGCACATATGTAGTATACATACGATACATACTTGTAGTGCACATATGTAGTATACATACGATACATACTTGTAGTGCACATATGTAATATAGATACGATACATACTTGTAGTGCACATATGTAGTATACATACGATACATACTTGTAGTGCACATATGTAGTATACATACGATACATACTTGTAGTGCACATATGTAGTATACATACGATACATACTTGTAGTGCACATATGTAGTATACATACGATACATACTTGTAGTGCACATATGTAATATAGATACGATACATACTTGTAGTGCACATATATAGTGAGATGTAATGAATAGATTATATTAACTATATATACTTATTTAACCATATACACTGTGTAACCTACTTTTGTACTTATTTAAGGTATGATCCATTGGAAATATAGTCAGTATTTACTCAACAGTCTCGGCTTTCATTCCTCTCTCTGGGCACCACATTACATGGCGACCCTGCCTAAAGTAGATTCACGGGCACCGGTATTCTGACACCGTTCGCCGCCGCGTCGCCGACCGATTACGTATATGGACAGTGAATGATAAACATCGTGTTCTCGGGACAATGCAATCATCGGTTGATAAAATGAATTATATCAAAACTTCTGGCAGCGACGCTAGTGAACTAAGAGTGAGCTTCGAAAATGGGGAAACAGCAGTCTAAAGAAGAGAACATCGTGATAGCGCAAAATGCAGCTGGGGGCACAAATGATGCACCGATTGAGGAGTTCCGATTCCATATGAAAACAACCAGCATCCTGTTATGCGTCATAGTACTCTGCCTGGTTTTTGGAGTCCTGTATGGAGCATTCCGGATATATCGGAAATGTCATTTAAGGTGGATACGACAGGAGTTTGAGCTGAATGCGAGTGGCAGCAGGGTGCGACGGCTTTCCTTTCAACGGCGCCAAGGTTACCCCGATTTGAAGATCAATGATAACGCAGTGTAAAAGTGTTAAAAATGCCTATAAGCGTATAAAATAGGTGTCGTGTGAAGTGAAGTGCGGTTACATAAATATGCGTATTTCTTTTTCGCGTACATCGTAATTTCGGCAAGTTGATGGACATTATTTAGTGGACTGTAACCTTATTTACTAACGTATAATTAATATTATTATTACTTAAATAATACTCAACAAAAAAAAAAAAAAAAAAAAGTTAAGAATATTATCCTAACTTATGTATACTCGTGTATTATTAACATGTTACAGTTCTTGTTAATATGCGGAGGATCCAGGGTTCCAAACTTATACAGGTATGTTAATACTCTATAATGCATATTAAGTATTTTTAAACTCTATGGCAACATTTTTAAAGAAATTATATGAGGATTTATTAGTAGTAAGACAGTATTTAATTAAAATAGGACCTGCTAGACGACAAGGTAAAATATTGCAGACAAAGTTAGACGAAGCTAAATTTATTGTTGCACAATATAATAATTATATAGGAAGTATTGACAGGAAAAGCTTAGGAGAGGACAAGCTACTTCTTTTTGAAAAATATTGTGGGGATATTAAGAAATTGTTTGATGAAATAACTGAGTTGTGTCGAATTTCAGAGGGTTCTAGTAGTTTTTCAACAATGGATAAATTCGACCTGAAAGTAGCTTTGAGCTTATTGCCAGTGATGAATGATGAGCTTTCCAATTTACGACAACTTATCGATGGTATTGAGTACTATAGTTCGGTTCTTAATGCTGAGTCACAGACGTATTTAATATCTTTTGTTTTGAAAAGCAGACTGTCGCAGTCTGCTAAGCTAAAATTAGCAACAAGATACGACACTGTACCTAATCTTTTAAATGATATGAAAATGTTACTTTTGCCAAAGAAATCTACAAGTGCTTTGCAAAAACAATTTTTAAATTGCAGACAAAATGATGCGTCTATTGATGCTTTCGGAAAAACCTTATCCGAATTATTCGCTGACCTTACAATTTCTCAATCTGAGGGAAATGTTGAAAAATTTAATATTTTAAAATCTATAAACGAGAAACAGGCAATTCGGCAATTTAGCGACGGATTAAGAAATCGTAGGATTGGCACGATTATTACGGCTCAGAGATTTGAAAATTTAAAAGATGCGATTCAGGCCGCAATTGACGAGGACGTTTCAGGTTCAAGTTCAACAGCTGAAGTGTTAACACTAAGGCATAATAATAATCGTTTCTATAAAAACACTTCCAGGCCCTCTTCTCATCAGAACACTCCAAGAGGTACATACAACACTGATCGTTGGCGAGGCAACCCTAGCTACAACGGGCGACAGTCGCATACCAGGACCAGACAAGGGTCCCAGCAGCTTCAATTTCAGCCACGGGGAGTGCCCCAGGGCAGAGCGCCATATCAAGGTAGAACTTATAATAATCATTCTAGGGGTCGTAGACCATTCAGAGGACAGATTCGGACAGTAGTGACTGATGAGTCACAGCCTCAATCGAGTTCATCCACTCGGAAGTCGGAACCTGAAAATGATTTTTTTTCGTGCCTATAACATATAGTATTTTAGCCAGCGATAGTAGTTACTACATAAAGTTTTATGTTATAAAAACAGACACGCGTTTAATTGGCTCATAGATACGGGAGCTTCAATTTCGGCTATAAAACATAAGCATGTTTTAAATTTTGACATCCCAATCAACAAAGAAAACATAACTATAAATGGTATAGGTGGAAAAGTACAAGCTATCGGATATGTATGTTTACAGTTGACAATACACGGGCAGTGTATTAGTCATAAGTTTTATGTATTTGACACGCTACCTTGTAAGTCGCACGGTATTTTAGGACAGGACTTTTTAGGAAAGTATGGAGCGGTGATTGATATGAAACATAATAGTCTGTCATTATGGATCAGTGAATCTAAACAAATATCTTTGCAACTGATAGACTCGTGTAGTAATTTATTGTCGTTACCTGCCAGATCAGAATCAATTCACTTTATTAATACCAGTTTAACAGAAGAATGTGTGGTATGTACGAAAGAAGTGTGCGAGGGCGTATTTATTGCGAGTACGTTAGTACATCCAATCAATGGCAAAATACCAGTTCGAGTATTGAATTCGACCTCAAAAGATATAACTTTATCTGAAATTAAACTTAATATAGAAAATTTAAAGGAATATAATGTTTGTAACTTTGATAAAACCGAGAAAAATGCATCGCGAGTTAAAACACTATTGTCAAAATTGGATTTAAGTAATTTAAATAAAGAAGAAAGAATTAATATAGAAAGTTTATGTGCAAAATATCCCGATATTTTTTATTTGGAAGGGGACAAATTATCAACCACTGATATTTATCAACACTCAATTAAAATAAAACCGAATATTCATCCTATTTTTTCAAAACCCTATCGTTTGCCTCATGCTTTAAAAAATGAAATTAATAACCAAATTGATCAAATGATGAAAGAAAATATTATTGAACCATGTCAAAGTGAATGGTCCAGTCCAATCTTGTTGGTGCCAAAGAAAAGTGACCAAAATGGAAACAAAAGATGGCGTTTGGTCATAGATTACAGGAAACTTAATAACAGTATACATGATGATAAATTTCCACTTCCAAATATAACGGAAATTTTAGATTCGTTATCGGGTTGCATGTACTTTTCTCACTTAGATTTACATCAAGGTTACTATAATGTAAGCTTAGACCCAGATAGTCGCAAGTATACTGCTTTTTGCTCCGGACAGTTTCAGATGACTAGAATGCCTATGGGATTAAAGACCAGTCCTAGTTCATTTTCGCGTATGATGACTATGGCGATGACAGGGTTAACATACGAAAAATGCTTGGTATACCAAGACGATTTAGTCTGTTATAGTAGGGACTTACCTAGTCATATTAAAAATTTACAATCCATTTTTGAAAGATTACGTAAAGTCAATCTAAAGTTAAATCCTCAAAAATGTATTTTCTTACAAAAGGAACTACTTTATTTGGGTCATATTGTGTCAGCAGAGGGCGTTATACCAGATTCTGATAAAATAGGGGTTGTTAAAGACTACCCAGTTCCTACTAAGGTCGATGAAGTCAAAAGATTCGTGGCCTTTGTGAACTATTACAGGAAATTTATTCCTAATTTTGCTACAAAAGCACATGCATTAAATAATTTGTGTCGGAAAAATGTAACTTTTAAATGGGATGAGGAGTGCCAAAAATCATTTGAATTATTGAAACGAAATTTAATATCCCATCCTGTATTGCAATACCCTGAGTTTTCGGAGTCTAATCAATTTATTCTACAAACAGATGCATCAGGATATGGCGTAGGTGCAGTTTTGTGCAACAGCGACGGCAGGCCTGTAGCCTATGCTAGTCGTAGTCTTAATAAAGCAGAAAAAAGGTACCCGACGATTGAAAAGGAACTGCTTGCGATTGTATGGGCCGTAAAGCATTTTCGTCCATATTTGTATGGAAGGACATTCAAAATTCAGACTGATCATAAGCCACTTATCTACTTATTTGGAATGCGAGATCCATCTAGCCGTTTGATTAAATTTAGATTAACATTAGAAGAATATGATTTTATACTTGAATATTTGAAAGGGAATAATAACTCTGCCGCTGATGCACTTTCACGTTTGCATTTAACTTCGGAGGAGTTGAAAGAGATGAATCAAACGGTGATGAATGTAATGACGCATGGCCAGATGGCTAGGCAACAACGGGATGCTACTGTTTCTAAGAACAATTGGCCTGATCAACCAAAAGTTGTAGAAATACATAGCAAACCGAAATATTTCACGGAATTATGTTTCATAAGCGCTTATGAATTAAATCGATATCGTAAATTGAATGAGATAACGCACGAGAAGGGATGTTTGAGTTATGTACCCTCAATGAATATTATTTTTATTAATTTAGCGTCTCGATCGCAACTGTCGCCAGGCGAATTTGTGAGAGAGCTAAATATATTTTGTGGGAAAATAAATATAAAAGAAGTATACTTCATTAAAACTGAGAAAAATAATAAATTTGTGGAAAAATTAATAAATGAAGTAAATAACATAAGTAATTGGTCCGGACCACGTATATGTATTTTACGGGGAACAAAGAGAATAACTAATAAAGACGATAAGCTTGTAATTTTAAACGATTTTCATATATTACCCACAAGTGGCCATGCCGGCATAAGACGAATGGTAAATAACATAAAGAAATATTATTTTTGGCCAAAATTAGAAGCTGATGTTACAGAATTTATAAAAAGGTGTGACAAATGTCAAAAACAAAAACATTCCTCACATTATACTAAAGAGCCTATGACAATAAGTTCAACGGCAAATTCGGCGGTTGAGAAGATATATTTAGATATAGTAGGGCCGTTAGATAAAGATTACGATAATTATGTGTACATTTTAACTATACAATGTGAGTTGAGTAAGTATATTGAGGCTTACCCATTAATGTCAAAGGGGTCAAGTGAAGTAGCCAGGAACTTTGTAAATAATTGGATTCTTAGGTATGGTATCCCGAAGGAGATAGCTACAGACAGGGGAACGGAGTTTTTATCGGACACAATGAAAGAGGTTTGTAAACTTTTGCATATTAACAAGCTGCAGTCTACCGCATATCATCATCAAAGTGTCGGTGCCTTGGAGAATTCGCACAAACATTTGGGTAACTATTTGCGAATACAGACAGGAAAGCACCCAGAAGCTTGGAGCACATGGCTTCCATTTTGGTGTTTTTCTTATAACACTGCGGTACATACAGAGACTAAGTTTACTCCCTATGAGTTGGTGTTCGGTAAGAAATGTATTTTACCATCTAATTTGCAATCAGCACAAGTAGACCCATTGTACAATTTTGATAATTATCCTTTAGAACTCAAATTCAGAATACAAACGTCACAAAAAGAGGCGCGAGAAAATTGAATAGCTAGTAAATTGAAAAGAAAAGATAAATATGATCGTAATATTAACCCTGTAACTTATAAACAGAATGATTTGATTTTAATAAAAAATGAAACTGGAAATAAGTTCCAAAACATATATTCAGGTCCATACAAAGTAGTAAGGGAATGTTCACCCAATGTAGAAATAATTAAAGATAATAAAAACTATGTTATTCACAAAAACAGAACAAAAATGTATTTTGAACCAATTACCTAACAATTGTATTAAAAAAGTATGTGGGTATTAATTACTTACTTCTAAAGTTTGTTAAGACAATAATTATTATGATATGACATTATACTGTATTAACATTCGTAATATAAGCTAAAATAAAATAAACTGTTAGTATTATTTTATTTATTTTATTGCGGTGGAGATGAGATGTAATGAATAGATTATATTAACTATATATACTTATTTAACCATATACACTGTGTAACCTACTTTTGTACTTATTTAAGGTATGATCCATTGGAAATATAGTCAGTATTTACTCAACAGTCTCGGCTTTCATTCCTCTCTCTGGGCACCACATTACAATAGTATACATACGATACATACTTGTAGTGCACATATGTAGTATACATACGATACATACTTGTAGTGCACATATGTAATATAGATACGATACATACTTGTAGTGCACATATGTAGTATACATACGATACATACTTGTAGTGCACATATGAAGAATACATACGATACATACTTGTAGTGCACATATGTAGTATACAAACGATACATACTTGTAGTGCACATATGTAGTATACATACGATACATACTTGTAGTGCACATATGTAGTATACATACGATACATACTTGTAGTGCACATATGTAGTATACATACGATACATACTTGTAGTGCACATATGTAATATAGATACGATACATACTTGTAGTGCACATATATAGTATACATACGATACATACTTGTAGTGCACATATGTAGTATACATACGATACATACTTGTAGTGCACATATGTAATATAGATACGATACATACTTGTAGTGCACATATGTAGTATACATACGATACATACTTGTAGTGCACATATGTAGTATACATACGATACATACTTGTAGTGCACATATGTAGTATACATACGATACATACTTGTAGTGCACATATGTAATATAGATACGATACATACTTGTAGTGCACATATATAGTATACATACGATACATACTTGTAGTGCACATATGTAGTATACATACGATACATACTTGTAGTGCACATATGTAATATAGATACGATACATACTTGTAGTGCACATATGTAGTATACATACGATACATACTTGTAGTGCACATATGAAGAATACATACGATACATACTTGTAGTGCACATATGTAGTATACAAACGATACATACTTGTAGTGCACATATGTAGTATACATACGATACATACTTGTAGTGCACATATGTAGTATACATACGATACATACTTGTAGTGCACATATGTAGTATACATACGATACATACTTGTAGTGCACATATGTAATATAGATACGATACATACTTGTAGTGCACATATATAGTATACATACGATACATACTTGTAGTGCACATATGTAGTATACATACGATACATACTTGTAGTGCACATATGTAATATAGATACGATACATACTTGTAGTGCACATATGTAGTATACATACGATACATACTTGTAGTGCACATATGTAGTATAGATACGATACATACTTGTAGTGCACATATGTAGTATACATACGATACATACTTGTAGTGCACATATGAAGAATACATACGATACATACTTGTAGTGCACATATGTAGTATACATACGATACATACTTGTAGTGCACATATGTAATATAGATACGATACATACTTGTAGTGCACATATATAGTATACATACGATACATACTTGTAGTGCACATATGTAGTATACATACGATACATACTTGTAGTGCACATATGTAATATAGATACGATACATACTTGTAGTGCACATATGTAGTATACATACGATACATACTTGTAGTGCACATATGTAGTATAGATACGATACATACTTGTAGTGCACATATGTAGTATACATACGATACATACTTGTAGTGCACATATGAAGAATACATACGATACATACTTGTAGTGCACATATGTAGTATACAAACGATACATACTTGTAGTGCACATATGTAGTATACATACGATACATACTTGTAGTGCACATATGTAGTATACATACGATACATACTTGTAGTGCACATATGTAGTATACATACGATACATACTTGTAGTGCACATATGTAATATAGATACGATACATACTTGTAGTGCACATATGTAGTATACATACGATACATACTTGTAGTGCACATATGTAGTATAGATACGATACATACTTGTAGTGCACATATGTAGTATACATACGATACATACTTGTAGTGCACATATGAAGAATACATACGATACATACTTGTAGTGCACATATGTAGTATACAAACGATACATTGCACATAATATGAGTATGAAGATATTTGTGAATAGGATTAATTTTGTATATAAATTGTTATATTATTTTTAAAAATACAACTGACTATTTTCTTTGGATAAATTTTGGTATTTTTTCTTTTGGTTTCAATATTTCTAATTTAGTCTCTATACCCATTTATGTTTGTAAGTAAGTACGAACTCCTTTTGCCATTGTCTTGAAAATTTATGCAAGGATCCTAACAACGTAATTGAACAGGCACAAGTCAGTGTCTCTGACACTCGCCTTACGGGTAACTGCCTGAATTCCCTTGTGGCGCGAACGTGCCCGAATAATTCCGGAAATTCCCGACAATTCCCCGAATAAATCAACAGCGTCGGTACCTGCTAGTTGGTATTTCCTTGGGATGTCACGTACACAAGTGTACAGTTTGTCATTACAGGGAGGAGACGAATATTCCGGTGTAGTATTTAGATGTCGGTATCTGCATAATACCGACTAACCATAATATGCCGTGTGGTGTCGGCCGACACATCCCTCGTGCATAATGCATGGGGAGGTCCATGCTCAGTCGTGTATACTGAAAGGGCTGATTGCATTGCATCTGCATTATGGTAGTTGTTTTAAATAAACAACGCAACACTCAATGATATTTGCTATTTAATAAAACTAATTTCGGGTGTGTAGTGTCGACCGGCTGTCAAATAGCTCCACCCCATTTCTTCCTGTTTCCAAAGGCCACTACCACAAGCCCTGAAAAACGACACCACCTGAAGGCTACGTTTAGATGACCGAATTCTGACGCGCGTTTTCCAATCGCTCGTCTAGACATCCTAATACTAAACATACAACTGATAACATGAGCGCGCGTTCGTGCACGTTAACGCGATAATGCTCAGTTAAAAATCTCTAGATGCAGGCGATCGCATGCCCGCGTGCTGTTCAGTTGAGCGCGCGTTTCCGTCGCGTTCTAACGTGAAGTCGCTAAAGCAGGCCAGCGTGGCGTTTAAAGTCATGCATCCCTAATACTAATAATTCATTGAGTCTTTGGGGGGGGGGGGGGGTGTGCACGCTGCAATCCCACAGCCGCTGGGCGCGCTCGACTGGCCACGTTACCCCTCTCTCATAGAAGACTACCTTGAAATGTACTGCATTTCCCCACTTTATCTTATTCCGTAATGTACGTACGTGTTTCGGTAGTGAGTGAGATGTGCCAGAGCCCATTCCCATCCTATCCCTCACTATTTTCCCAACCCTTTCTCCAAATCTATTCCCATAGCTCCAAAGGTAGGCAGCGGAACCGGGGACGTGCCAACGTTTGTCATTTTGGACTGATGTCGGCATGTATCGCAGATGTCTATGGGCGACAGTATCCACTTACCATCGGGTGGACTGTATACTCGGCTGCCGCCTTCGTACATAATAAAACAAATAAAAAATAAAATATAATAATCAGAGTAAGAATAAGAAGTGAAATTAAATTAAATTGCATAAAATTAATTAAACATCAAATTTAATTAAATTGACTGTCCTATGCAATGTTTCTGGATAGGACAGTCAAATTTATCACTTATTAGTTCTTAGGATAGGTAATGTTGCCATTCCCACAGATCCTCATTAGGAAGGAGGCGGCCTTTTTGTGAAATAAGGCTTTAAAGCCTTTAGTGCACATGCATATGAGTGCATAAGAAGACCCATGTTCAGCAGTGGACGAAAAAAAGGCTGGTTACGGGAAATAAATTATTCACAATTCTATCTCAGTCTCGTGACTTGCTTACAAGCATTCTAGTTATTTCTATCTCAAGAAAGTTATTTTTAACTCGCTTATGACATACAAGTTTAAATATTTCACATACAGGAGCTTTTCGAGGCCAGTAACACATTTCAACCGCATCACAAGTACTGTATTGATTAAATTCTGACCTAGCCACGAGATCTGTTATCAAACCAATGTCCCGAATAATTCGAATCTCTTCAGGCATGCACCGCTCATGCATGCACACGTATAACCGTCACTACATACCACCGACTGGGATCAAATGTGATTCGAATCGATTTCACATGTCAGCGCGCGTCTAATCAGACGGCACGATGTGACATGCGATTGACTTGTTTATGACATTGTATTGATTTGACAAATGATATTTCGTCAACACATTAAATATATATCAGCTTATAACGTCGGGACTCCTCTAGTAAATCACCAGGGCAAGTTATGAGCCACCACACGGGTCCAGTTTGGATTGGTGTGGCTACTTGCTTCAGATTTATTTACAAGCTTTTATTCAACTCGACTTGTTAGTATGTGTGGGTCAAATTTTGCAACTGAATTTTAAACCAGTTCCACCTAACCAATTGAGCTGATTTTTTGCACACTTTGGGGCTGGTGACAATACATACTCAGTTGTACTCAGGTATACTCAGTTGTGTATTTTTTTCAAAATGGTCGCCGCTACAAGGAGTTCAAAATTTGTTTGTTGTGGGTTACAAGATTTGACTTGAGGGGGAGAGTGCACGCTGCAATCCAGCAGCCGCTGGGCGCGCTCGACTGGCTACGTTACCCCTCTCTCACAGAAGACTACCTTGAAATGTACTGCATTTCCCACTTTATCTTATTTCCTTAATGTACGTACGTGTTTCGGTAGTGAGTGAGATGTGCCGGAGCCCATTCCTATCCTATCCCTTCCCATTTTCCCAACCCTTTCTCCAAATCCATTCCTATATCTTCGACGGTAGGCAGCGCATCCGAGTATGTATTTATGTAGTATGTAGTATGCATCCGAGTTATGTAGTAAAATAGTAAATGTTAGTCTCAATGTAGTGTAATTTCTTGATTTTATAGAACACATTAATGAAATCTCAAAGTCTCTGTATGTATTTCTTTGTTACATTGTTGATATGTTATTGTATGATTTTTGAATAAATAAATAAAATAAAAGATAAATAAAAACGCCTTAATAATACACAACTCCAGCCGCGCACGTCGCTCGTTGCCAATATTAGGTCAGACAAGAATCTATGTTACACTACATAACTCAATGTTCAACTATAGAGACCTTAGAATTATATTTTTTACTAACATCAAAGATCAGTAAAGTGTGCACCAAGTTGGACCCAACTATCAAATAGCACACGTTTTTAACTAATCGGAGAGGTTGGTAATCCCGTAAAAGATGGAGATTACAATCGGCTTATGATGTTTTGGTAGGCGTTATTACGTTTAAAATCAAGACATCAAGCGACATATCGAAGAGAGACTCCCGAGTGGGACCAGGAATGGGCCGCTGAAAGTAGAGCTGCAACAGCTGAGTCCAATTATAGATCTAGCAACTTTAAGACCTATAAAACTCCAGGTCCTGACTTTTGGCCACAAGAGGTAGTGTTCCAACACTTTAGTGAAGCAAGACCGAACAAGCATAAAATCCTTATTAGTAGTTAAGTTTATTATACAATATTTATTGCACAAAGTGACAAAAGGCGGACTTAATGCTTAATCCCAGACAACCTTTGGGCTCAGCAAAGATGGCGCGGTAGATGCAATCTTACCTAGATTGAGTAAACCTATAATTAAATTAATAATAGGTATACCGTATTAATTAAATAGGTATCATAATATAAATGAACATATATGTATATATGTTCATGCATACATATAAATATATACAATAATATATGTACCCATTCTAGGTTATGTTATGTATTGTATGAGCCTTAGTTGCCTGTAATGAATAAAAGTAACACCGTTCAAAATAACAGTTTCAAATTCGAAATTACAAGGGAGCTATAAAAAGGAAAACCAACGAAAATTCCTATTTTGTTTTAATCCCGCATCGTATTGGCGGAGTTAATTCCACGGGCGCGTCCCGCACGGACTCCTTCACAAAATATTGGAGCAACTTGATATATCGCCTCCATTTATAACGTGCAGTGTATAAATGTTAAAAGTTAAACTTATGTTGGTTCTAATTTTGATACCAGGCTAAACTCTTTGAATAAAGAAATGAATCCGTGTAATGCATACGTTACACGAACACGTCATATCTTTAGAAATACCTACATACATATAGTGTATTGTTTAACCTCGTCAATACAAAGTATACACAAAATTCAATCACTCTTTTTTCTAGAAGAGACGGCTGACGAGCCGGGGGCATGCGTGTGCGCTATCGACCACGCAGAATCCTGTTCACAACTCTCTTGAAGAGCCCCGTATGAAGCGGGTAAAATCTCAATTGACAGTTCATTCCACAACTTTAGGGTTTTACACAAGCGTCTTGATTAACGCATTGTACACAGCGAGTCCTCGTCAAGAAAGTGAGGATGAACCCCATACGACGATGACGGGAGGTGCAAAGATAAAAAAAATAAGTTTTTTTTTTATAGAAAACGGCGGCAGATGAGCATACAGTCCACCTGATGGAAAGTGGATACTGTCGTCCATAGACATCCGCGATGCATGCCAACATCAGTCCAGAATGACAAACGTTATCACGCCCTCGGATGCGCTGCCTACCTTTGCAGATTAAGGAATGGATTGAGAAAATGGGCAGGGATAGGATGGGAATGGGCTCTGGCATATCTCACTCACTACCGAAACCCGTACGTACATTGGGGAAATACGATAAAGTAGAAAATGCAGTACATTTCAAGGTAGTCTTCTGTGAAAGAAGGGTAACGTGGCCAGTCGAGTGCGCCCAGCGGCTGTGGAAATGCAGCATGCACTCTCCCCCCACCGCATCAAACTAAACAGCACCGCAGAACACTCCCCATTATGCACTATATTCTTAATTTGCTTTAAAATTACTACAAATACTACGCAACTCTTGATATATTTTTACGTTATAAGAATACATATACAATATCTATTGCTGGACATTAGCTTCCTCGTGGACATTTCACGACATCCACGGGAAGAGATGGAATGATTCTATACTATAGCCGGCCGACACCACACAGCTCACGACCGGTGACTCTTAAAAGGCCACAAGGCCACAAGAATTTTAGACCTACACGATGTTGAGGCAATCAAGGTTTTTTAGCCGGTAGGAGTCCGGCACTACCTGGTACCACCTAGACTAGCCTAGCTAGACTAGATGGTACCAGGTGACCATGCAGGGTTTTCCTTGATTGTCTTTCCTAACATAAAAAAAAAACCACACGGCCAAACAACAAACAAAAAAGTTATAAAACTACACCCTTTAGAGCCTAATAGTTGGATTTTTTACATCTCCTCACGTATAACTCGGTTACCTTCCTGTGGCCGCTGTGTGTGCAACGGCATGAAATTTATATCGTTTTTTATACCGGCATAAAATATATCCCCTTTTTATAAGGTAATTACATTAATTCAATGAGTAATTTTATGCAACCTTTGTCCGTTCTCTTACGGGCAGTACTTTAGCGGGAAATATTTAAAAATTTAAATATTTCCCGTTTAATATTTAGTAACACCAGGCCATTTAATATTGGGCCTCGTCATGTACATTGTCTTATATGCATGAGGGGTGTATGATTTCGTACCGCCACGCTGAACAAGCGGGTTGACGAATCCACTCTGCTAGAGGCGGTGTAGTTCCTTACGGCTTCCGGTTGCCTTTTGTTATCACTTAATCATCTTTTACGATACCCACAGGATGAAATGGGATGGTAGTGTTTTAAAGCCGACAGACACCATACCGCCAAATACCTACACATCTATACCTATACCTATAAATCGGTGAATACATGTGAAAAAAAGTGTTGAATAGCAATTAAACAACTTTGAACAGTTTAAATCGCGAATATTTAACATTATTTATATCCCGACGTTTCGAACACTTTGCAGTGGACGTGGTCACGGGGTGACTCTTCGTGGTGACCCCGTGACCACGTCCACTGCAAAGTGTTCGAAACGTCGGTAATAAATAATGTTAAATATACGCGATTTAAACCGTTCAAAGTTGTTTAATTGCTATGTATAGTAATAGCGAAAACCTAAGAAAAGTGTTGAAGTTTAGAAAGTCGTAGAAGGTGTTGAAAAGTTGTAAGTTTTCATTCAGAAATTCAGTTTTAATGGGGTGCCGTTTATTTCAACTATATACATATGTGTAGGAATCGCGAAAACATAACTTTTTAAACTTTCACGTTTTGTATATTGTACGCATTTTATATGGTAAATCGGGTCTGAACGCGTAAAACAAAGGTTTTTGTTTACCTTTTATTTCTAGTCTTTGTGTCTCTACTCTTATTCTGTCTTTTGTCTCGTAATGTATTTTGGGAGGTGGAGGGTGCACGCTGTAATCCCACAGCCGCTGTGCGCACTCGAGTGACTATATTACCCCCCTCTCAAATACGACTATCATGAAATGTCCTGCATTTCATATTGTAAATCGGATCTGAACGCGTAAAATTGAAGGCTTTCGTTTACCTTTTACTTCTACTGAACGTTTCGGCGCGGGTTACGGCAGCCGTGGTCACAAGTTGAGTGCTGAACGTAGAGTACACATAAAAGGTAAACAAAAACCTTTGTTTTACGCGTTCAGACCCGATTTACAATATAAACTGTGTACAAAACGCAAAAGTCTCTAAAATTATACAATACTTCAAGTCACTTTAATATCGTGCTTAAAAGTACTAAAATAAAAATGACCAACTTTTACATCCACAATTACGGACATAATTAAAAAGATAATGTCTTATTGTTCCTCTGGGTATTTAAGCGCAAACTTAATGGTCTTCTCGAGTTTAAGAAAAAAATCAGTTAAAAATGTCTCGGTGCGGAGTTATTGTTGCGAATTAACATAGATTTACGAAAACAAAAAGAGGAACGTAACGACACGTAAACAATTTGAATTAGAATCGGCTTAGGGGCGTTACACATGAGATGGGATTGAAGACGTTATAACAAATTATAACATACTTGCATAGATGTTTTAAACAAATAATATGTACATCAGGGGTGCTAAAACGGTCGATCGCGATCGACCGACTTACCTTGACTAAAAAAATGCATATTGTGCGGAAAACTAATATCTATGCCACGATACACCCTACCTAGACGACAATCCTGCATCACACATACTTGCAGCCTCTCAGAGTCGATCGATCGCAGTCTAACAATATTGAGGTAGATCGCCAGCAGTTCAAGTTTGAGCACCCCTGGTGTACATATTTAAACATATATACATACACACATATATACATGTAGATGAATTACAGAAAATGACGCCCCGAACAGCCCCGAGTGCGGCGTGAGACGCTCCCGGCCCACGTGGACTGAGGACTTGAAGAAGTTTGCCCGTAATGGTTGGATCAGAAGAGCCGAAGGTCGTGTGTAGTGGCGAGCCGCGGGAGAGGTCTACATCCAGCAATTGAGACGCGCCGGCTGATGGTATGGTAATATTTTATACAAATTAAAACTGTTTTTGTTTCGTGTAAACGCCCTTACTTTGTTAGCAGTAAGTAAGAAACACAATTGAGGCAGAAAATTACCTGCGAAAGTAATTATTTTTATTTATTGAAATTAGTAGGCAATTTTGTTTTTGGAATAATTTTCCTTGGAACATTTTTTGTTTTTTATTTCTATGGTTTGCACGTAGAATAACCATCGAGAAGTAACTAAGTATAATGAAATAGAAAACTTTTTACTTATCTCATTATACCGTTTACTCTCCAATCTTCCTCCGGGGAACTCTGGGAGGTGTAACTCTATAATCTCGGGAACTCTATAATTGATCTGGTTAAATGTTGATCCGACACTAAGTTACAACTGTGCCCAGATTAATTAAAATCCGTCTGGTAGTTTTTGCATGCAGTAGTTCAAACAGACAAAAGTTCTAAACATTGTCGTTTTGATTAATTCATACAATACAATTTTTTTTTTTTTTTTTTTTTCAACAATATTCAATGTACAGACACGGCTTTGTTACGATTTTATTATATGTATAGATAATGTTATTCGACTGTAACATAGTTGGGGACTTGTAGACGACAACTTTCGTCAACACACCCGGGAGATCTCAAGAACTTTTGCTGCATTCTGAGCAAGTAAGTCAAGAAATTGTTTAAGTACAAGTATGCGTAATGTGTTTTCTTGTTTAAGTAAATAGAATTTGTGTTTTGGCAATTTTCAAAACATAGGTACACATCCTGGCCGAAAGTAATACACATCGACTATGATCGGCTAGCTTCGGTTTTGTAGAGCGTCGTCTCTGTCGTAACGGCACACGACAGAGACGACGCTCTACAAAACCGAAGCCGGCCGATAGTCTCTTTCTAAAGGCCGACTTGTATTACTTTCGGTCGGGAAGTGTACATATTTTTTTCACTTATAGGAAGAACATAGGTACATGACTACCATTGGCAGACAAGATTACTACTTTAGAATTACTTATCCGTTGTCTGCTGGCGGTTTTTGTATATTTTGGAAGCCAATCCAAATGGATGGCATATACGTAGGTGACTACTTAAGTTTTGAGAAAATCAAAAATTAAGCAATAGAATTTTATTATTTGTATTACATTTGTCAAAATACTCTCCATCATGCTCTATACATATTTCTATTCGCTTAAACCAACTCCGAAAATATTTATTGGTACTATGGTTACCACTGTGTAACTCGTATGGCTTCAGTTTAGTCGCGGCTAGCCTCAGCTTGCTGTGGACGCGCTGGCGTATGTATGCTCCTACACATTTATGCCAGTCTACCTACGACAGGTCAAAAATTACTGCTTGGTAGGCTGCTACCGCTTCTTCGGGGCTCGAAAAAATTGTTCCTTGACTACAGGGTACAAAATGAAATCATATGGAACTAAGTCAGGAGTGTCAGGTGGATGAGTCAGGGTTACGACACCAGATTCTTGAATAAACGTTCTTGTTCTTAGGGAAGTGTGCGAAGACGCGTTATCGTGGTGCAGCAAGATCCCTCTTAGCCAAGACTTTGGTCTCCTCTGCTAAACAGCTCGGAAAACTTTTCCAAATGCAACCGTTGTATACCATTCTGAATTGAGTGATCTACAATTTTCCAGCATAGACTTGCACCAATCTACACGTAGGGAATTTTTGCTCTTCTGTGAGAGTTGAGGTATCCGTCATGAGGCAACCTTCCTAACTTTAAGATGTCACGCACCGGGATCCAATCGTGTTCAGTCTGAATCTCTCGATGTGTAATGTTCCGATGATCCTTTATTAACCGCTCCACCCCGATGACGTTTTCGTGGCTAACCGCAGTCGGCGATCGTCCCGGCCTAGGATCATCTTTGAGGCTTTCCCGGTTGCTAGCGAAGGAGACGTTAAACCTCGTTTGTATTAATAGAAAATCATTGTACGAAATGTTTGACGCGACACGTTCATTGTTGCAATCAATTATCGACGGAGGTCTTGTCGTTAAAAAGTAATTATCATAGAGGTTTACATTGAAATTACCCTCCAATCTGTTATAAATACAGGACAAATTGATTGATAGTAACAATTTAGCTAGACACTTTCGGAACAGCCTGTATAATGCAAATGTGTTCCATTTTTTAATTTCGAGTATATTAATAAATTTTAATAAGTTATAACTTATATAGTCACCTATGTACGGTAACCACAATATGTACGAAGTTGGTTTGGTACATATGGGAAATGGGTTGGTAGCTCGTTTATTATGATGGAGGAGGTGAGATGGGATAGTATAGGATGCATCTAATTAGACACAGTCTCATTCCCTTATCTTCATAATAAAATAATTAAGCGGTGTGCGATAAAATATTGAAGGTAGATTTTATTCTCATTCTTCTCAATATTTTCCAAATTTTGATGTCTAAATCCTCATATGCAGTGGTTTTGAGAACGTGTCAACATTCGTCACTCTTAACTGATGTTGACTGTTGAAACATCAAACCCAGATATCCATGAGCGACAGCATCCACTTTCCATCATATGTACCATATCTGCTAGTCTGCCACCTAATATATCCAAAAAACTAATAAATTATTTATTAATATTCGAGGTAAACTATTAATTAATTAGTTATTATTAATTAACGACTCTCCGGAAACAAGAAAAAGTTAGGACCGTGTGAAACTTCCGAGAATGGACAGCCTGAATTACTTTTTCGCTTGGCGAACGACAGCAAGAAGTTTAGAAGATGAATTAGTATCCAAAACTTACAGTAGCTTCAGCAGTCAGTAGTAGCTTTTACCTGAAAAGAGAAAAACAAAAATTTATCATCGACGATTTGAATTCGTTCATAGTTCAAGTATTTAAAATTGTATATAAACCAAGCGTGTGACGTCACGAGTAAATTTTAGTGATGGAAAACCACTCATCGGTGAAACGAGAGGGTGAACATTTTTCTGAGGGGGAGAGTGCACGCTGCAATTCAACAGCCACGTTACCACGACTGGCCACGTTACCCCTCTCTCACAGAAGACTACCTTGAAATGTACTGCATTTCCCACTTTATTTTATTTTCCTAATGTACGTACGTGTTTTGGTAGTGAGTGAGATGTGCCAGAGCCCATTCCCATCCTATCCTTCCACATTTTCCCAACCCTTTCTCCATATCCATTTCTATATTTCCAAAGGTAGGCAGCGCATCCGGGGTCGTGCCAACGATTGTCATTTTGGACTAATGTTGGCATGTATCGCGGATGTCTATGGGCGACAGTATCCACTTACAATCAGGTGGACTGTATGCTCGCCTGCCGCCTTCGTCCATAAAAAAAAATCACCATTTTAGACGATTTTTTATATCTGATTATGTGTATATGCACAATCAATAGTGAATTTTTGTGTTTTTTAACAACCACTTGCTAATGACACGGCTCGAAACGGACTGTACGAGCGGCGCGAGTAGGAGCTTAGCACCAACTTCAATCACGCAACGACGGACAGCTTGCGTAATCTATCCCTTATACATTTCATACTCTTATATTTTCATACTCATTAGCATACGCTAATGCGGACAAAAATACAACCGGTACCTATTGCTCTACAAAGAATGAGAGGCTAACATATAAAATGGAATTCCCCTGTTTCATTAGTTGTAGCGTGCAATAAGTTAAACTTAATTGCTTAGCGCTTAAACTAACTGTAACCTGGTTAACTGCAGAATGAGCATTTCTGGCTGAAGTCCGGGACAGCACACGTTTTACACGTTTACCGTTGTAAATGTAGACGTTTTACACCGTGTATAATATCACAATATACAGTGAGAACAGTAGTGGGGTTCTAACAGTTTTAACAGCTGTTAAAACTGATCGGCGACAACCGGTATGATGTCGTGACCGCGCCAAAAAGGTGAGAAATGTTAAATAATGATGAAGGTTAAAGAATGTTGCATAGAGTCAAGAAAGTCTGCGATAACGCAGATGTGCTTTGCACACTTTTTTCTATCTTATACGATCCACGTTCCCCTGAATACCTGAAATGTAGGTTTCAGTTTCAGAGGGACTTCCATGGCCATTATCTTCGTTCCGCTGCTAACTCCACACTATGTCTCTTCTCATCGCACTGGTTTCATGACTAATTCCTTCGCTGCTCAGGCAATAAGACTCTGGAACTCGCTCCTCATTGACATAAGGAAGGCTACTTATAAAAACAGTCTCAAGAGGAAGCTTTGAGAACACTACCTCCGTAATTCACAGAGCTAATGGTATTTTCCTCCTTTTTTCTCTATATTTATATATTTTATCGTATAAGTATATTATCAATGTATTATTATTGTTATTTATACAGATGAATTAATGTAGATCAACAAAGATACTAGTAGAGCTAGCGAAAACTGGTTCCTTGCTCGAAAGCTATTGAAGACTCTTTTTACGAACAAGAACTTCTCTAGATTAGTATTGCTTTTCAAAATCACTTTCAGCCTGAAGTAATGTTTAGTGGCATAATTAAACTATATCAACAACTGAATCTGAATATGATGAAACAAGGATCTGAACGCGTAAAATTGAAGGCTTTCGTTTACCTTTTACTTCTACTGAACGTTTCGGCGCGGGTTACGGCAGCCGTGGTCACAAGTTGAGTGCTGAACGTAGAGTACACATAAAAGGTAAACAAAAACCTTTGTTTTACGCGTTCAGACCCGATTTACAATATAAACTGTGTACAAAACGCAAAAGTCTCTAAAATTATACAATACTTCAAGTCACTTTAATATCGTGCTTAAAAGTACTAAAATAAAAATGACCAACTTTTACATCCACAATTACGGACATAATTAAAAAGATAATGTCTTATTGTTCCTCTGGGTATTTAAGCGCAAACTTAATGGTCTTCTCGAGTTTAAGAAAAAAATCAGTTAAAAATGTCTCGGTGCGGAGTTATTGTTGCGAATTAACATAGATTTACGAAAACAAAAAGAGGAACGTAACGACACGTAAACAATTTGAATTAGAATCGGCTTAGGGGCGTTACACATGAGATGGGATTGAAGACGTTATAACAAATTATAACATACTTGCATAGATGTTTTAAACAAATAATATGTACATCAGGGGTGCTAAAACGGTCGATCGCGATCGACCGACTTACCTTGACTAAAAAAATGCATATTGTGCGGAAAACTAATATCTATGCCACGATACACCCTACCTAGACGACAATCCTGCATCACACATACTTGCAGCCTCTCAGAGTCGATCGATCGCAGTCTAACAATATTGAGGTAGATCGCCAGCAGTTCAAGTTTGAGCACCCCTGGTGTACATATTTAAACATATATACATACACACATATATACATGTAGATGAATTACAGAAAATGACGCCCCGAACAGCCCCGAGTGCGGCGTGAGACGCTCCCGGCCCACGTGGACTGAGGACTTGAAGAAGTTTGCCCGTAATGGTTGGATCAGAAGAGCCGAAGGTCGTGTGTAGTGGCGAGCCGCGGGAGAGGTCTACATCCAGCAATTGAGACGCGCCGGCTGATGGTATGGTAATATTTTATACAAATTAAAACTGTTTTTGTTTCGTGTAAACGCCCTTACTTTGTTAGCAGTAAGTAAGAAACACAATTGAGGCAGAAAATTACCTGCGAAAGTAATTATTTTTATTTATTGAAATTAGTAGGCAATTTTGTTTTTGGAATAATTTTCCTTGGAACATTTTTTGTTTTTTATTTCTATGGTTTGCACGTAGAATAACCATCGAGAAGTAACTAAGTATAATGAAATAGAAAACTTTTTACTTATCTCATTATACCGTTTACTCTCCAATCTTCCTCCGGGGAACTCTGGGAGGTGTAACTCTATAATCTCGGGAACTCTATAATTGATCTGGTTAAATGTTGATCCGACACTAAGTTACAACTGTGCCCAGATTAATTAAAATCCGTCTGGTAGTTTTTGCATGCAGTAGTTCAAACAGACAAAAGTTCTAAACATTGTCGTTTTGATTAATTCATACAATACAATTTTTTTTTTTTTTTTTTTTTCAACAATATTCAATGTACAGACACGGCTTTGTTACGATTTTATTATATGTATAGATAATGTTATTCGACTGTAACATAGTTGGGGACTTGTAGACGACAACTTTCGTCAACACACCCGGGAGATCTCAAGAACTTTTGCTGCATTCTGAGCAAGTAAGTCAAGAAATTGTTTAAGTACAAGTATGCGTAATGTGTTTTCTTGTTTAAGTAAATAGAATTTGTGTTTTGGCAATTTTCAAAACATAGGTACACATCCTGGCCGAAAGTAATACACATCGACTATGATCGGCTAGCTTCGGTTTTGTAGAGCGTCGTCTCTGTCGTAACGGCACACGACAGAGACGACGCTCTACAAAACCGAAGCCGGCCGATAGTCTCTTTCTAAAGGCCGACTTGTATTACTTTCGGTCGGGAAGTGTACATATTTTTTTCACTTATAGGAAGAACATAGGTACATGACTACCATTGGCAGACAAGATTACTACTTTAGAATTACTTATCCGTTGTCTGCTGGCGGTTTTTGTATATTTTGGAAGCCAATCCAAATGGATGGCATATACGTAGGTGACTACTTAAGTTTTGAGAAAATCAAAAATTAAGCAATAGAATTTTATTATTTGTATTACATTTGTCAAAATACTCTCCATCATGCTCTATACATATTTCTATTCGCTTAAACCAACTCCGAAAATATTTATTGGTACTATGGTTACCACTGTGTAACTCGTATGGCTTCAGTTTAGTCGCGGCTAGCCTCAGCTTGCTGTGGACGCGCTGGCGTATGTATGCTCCTACACATTTATGCCAGTCTACCTACGACAGGTCAAAAATTACTGCTTGGTAGGCTGCTACCGCTTCTTCGGGGCTCGAAAAAATTGTTCCTTGACTACAGGGTACAAAATGAAATCATATGGAACTAAGTCAGGAGTGTCAGGTGGATGAGTCAGGGTTACGACACCAGATTCTTGAATAAACGTTCTTGTTCTTAGGGAAGTGTGCGAAGACGCGTTATCGTGGTGCAGCAAGATCCCTCTTAGCCAAGACTTTGGTCTCCTCTGCTAAACAGCTCGGAAAACTTTTCCAAATGCAACCGTTGTATACCATTCTGAATTGAGTGATCTACAATTTTCCAGCATAGACTTGCACCAATCTACACGTAGGGAATTTTTGCTCTTCTGTGAGAGTTGAGGTATCCGTCATGAGGCAACCTTCCTAACTTTAAGATGTCACGCACCGGGATCCAATCGTGTTCAGTCTGAATCTCTCGATGTGTAATGTTCCGATGATCCTTTATTAACCGCTCCACCCCGATGACGTTTTCGTGGCTAACCGCAGTCGGCGATCGTCCCGGCCTAGGATCATCTTTGAGGCTTTCCCGGTTGCTAGCGAAGGAGACGTTAAACCTCGTTTGTATTAATAGAAAATCATTGTACGAAATGTTTGACGCGACACGTTCATTGTTGCAATCAATTATCGACGGAGGTCTTGTCGTTAAAAAGTAATTATCATAGAGGTTTACATTGAAATTACCCTCCAATCTGTTATAAATACAGGACAAATTGATTGATAGTAACAATTTAGCTAGACACTTTCGGAACAGCCTGTATAATGCAAATGTGTTCCATTTTTTAATTTCGAGTATATTAATAAATTTTAATAAGTTATAACTTATATAGTCACCTATGTACGGTAACCACAATATGTACGAAGTTGGTTTGGTACATATGGGAAATGGGTTGGTAGCTCGTTTATTATGATGGAGGAGGTGAGATGGGATAGTATAGGATGCATCTAATTAGACACAGTCTCATTCCCTTATCTTCATAATAAAATAATTAAGCGGTGTGCGATAAAATATTGAAGGTAGATTTTATTCTCATTCTTCTCAATATTTTCCAAATTTTGATGTCTAAATCCTCATATGCAGTGGTTTTGAGAACGTGTCAACATTCGTCACTCTTAACTGATGTTGACTGTTGAAACATCAAACCCAGATATCCATGAGCGACAGCATCCACTTTCCATCATATGTACCATATCTGCTAGTCTGCCACCTAATATATCCAAAAAACTAATAAATTATTTATTAATATTCGAGGTAAACTATTAATTAATTAGTTATTATTAATTAACGACTCTCCGGAAACAAGAAAAAGTTAGGACCGTGTGAAACTTCCGAGAATGGACAGCCTGAATTACTTTTTCGCTTGGCGAACGACAGCAAGAAGTTTAGAAGATGAATTAGTATCCAAAACTTACAGTAGCTTCAGCAGTCAGTAGTAGCTTTTACCTGAAAAGAGAAAAACAAAAATTTATCATCGACGATTTGAATTCGTTCATAGTTCAAGTATTTAAAATTGTATATAAACCAAGCGTGTGACGTCACGAGTAAATTTTAGTGATGGAAAACCACTCATCGGTGAAACGAGAGGGTGAACATTTTTCTGAGGGGGAGAGTGCACGCTGCAATTCAACAGCCACGTTACCACGACTGGCCACGTTACCCCTCTCTCACAGAAGACTACCTTGAAATGTACTGCATTTCCCACTTTATTTTATTTTCCTAATGTACGTACGTGTTTTGGTAGTGAGTGAGATGTGCCAGAGCCCATTCCCATCCTATCCTTCCACATTTTCCCAACCCTTTCTCCATATCCATTTCTATATTTCCAAAGGTAGGCAGCGCATCCGGGGTCGTGCCAACGATTGTCATTTTGGACTAATGTTGGCATGTATCGCGGATGTCTATGGGCGACAGTATCCACTTACAATCAGGTGGACTGTATGCTCGCCTGCCGCCTTCGTCCATAAAAAAAAATCACCATTTTAGACGATTTTTTATATCTGATTATGTGTATATGCACAATCAATAGTGAATTTTTGTGTTTTTTAACAACCACTTGCTAATGACACGGCTCGAAACGGACTGTACGAGCGGCGCGAGTAGGAGCTTAGCACCAACTTCAATCACGCAACGACGGACAGCTTGCGTAATCTATCCCTTATACATTTCATACTCTTATATTTTCATACTCATTAGCATACGCTAATGCGGACAAAAATACAACCGGTACCTATTGCTCTACAAAGAATGAGAGGCTAACATATAAAATGGAATTCCCCTGTTTCATTAGTTGTAGCGTGCAATAAGTTAAACTTAATTGCTTAGCGCTTAAACTAACTGTAACCTGGTTAACTGCAGAATGAGCATTTCTGGCTGAAGTCCGGGACAGCACACGTTTTACACGTTTACCGTTGTAAATGTAGACGTTTTACACCGTGTATAATATCACAATATACAGTGAGAACAGTAGTGGGGTTCTAACAGTTTTAACAGCTGTTAAAACTGATCGGCGACAACCGGTATGATGTCGTGACCGCGCCAAAAAGGTGAGAAATGTTAAATAATGATGAAGGTTAAAGAATGTTGCATAGAGTCAAGAAAGTCTGCGATAACGCAGATGTGCTTTGCACACTTTTTTCTATCTTATACGATCCACGTTCCCCTGAATACCTGAAATGTAGGTTTCAGTTTCAGAGGGACTTCCATGGCCATTATCTTCGTTCCGCTGCTAACTCCACACTATGTCTCTTCTCATCGCACTGGTTTCATGACTAATTCCTTCGCTGCTCAGGCAATAAGACTCTGGAACTCGCTCCTCATTGACATAAGGAAGGCTACTTATAAAAACAGTCTCAAGAGGAAGCTTTGAGAACACTACCTCCGTAATTCACAGAGCTAATGGTATTTTCCTCCTTTTTTCTCTATATTTATATATTTTATCGTATAAGTATATTATCAATGTATTATTATTGTTATTTATACAGATGAATTAATGTAGATCAACAAAGATACTAGTAGAGCTAGCGAAAACTGGTTCCTTGCTCGAAAGCTATTGAAGACTCTTTTTACGAACAAGAACTTCTCTAGATTAGTATTGCTTTTCAAAATCACTTTCAGCCTGAAGTAATGTTTAGTGGCATAATTAAACTATATCAACAACGGCTACCCAACCCATTTCGAAAACTAAACCAAAACCAATATCCGTCAGGTAGCTCCCGGCGCTCCCATCAAAGTGTTACAACTAACTTTGAGTTCGGATACTAATTGTAAGTGTGGTCGTAGTGGAAGCGTGCTGACAAAAGCGGAGCGATTCAGAGATATTTTTAGAGGGATGTGTCTTCACATGTCTTGTTCTCTGTATCAAACATTTAATTTATTTAGAAAGTGAAATAATTGGAATAAGTGAAATAATAATTGATTTGTAAAAAAAAATATATTTACAGAACCCTCAATACAAAACTATTGAAGTTTGACCCATGATTTATAGCAATCAGTCTCACAATAGACTCATTTAAAGTTAAAATAGGTGATTCTCTATATTAATGAAAATTTTCAATACTATTCAGAGCCCTTAACTAGTAGCTCAATATTTTGCATATATACAGAAAAACATTCCCAGAAAGATACTCTTTCCAACACAGGACATTTTATGAAAATCTGACTATCTGTAAAACAGATATGAGGCCACTGACACGGATACCAAACAAAAATACATCACTTTTTCGTGTCGGAGGTTAAAAAGATCATCGCTGTTTTGATAAACGACATATCTCCGATGATAATATGTATCGCAGATATCTATGACCGACAGTATTCATTTGACATCTATCTGCCGTGTGGTGTTGGCCGGCTTAAGCACCTCCTCATTTCTTCCCGCGGGCATCGTAATAGGCAACTAGGGAATAACAAAGTCGCTACCACGAGCCCTAAGGAACTACACTTCAGAAACAGTGGACTCGCCACCTCGCTCGACCAGCGTGGCGTTTTAAAGCCATACACCTCCCGTGCACAAGACAATATGCAGGAGAAGGCCTATGACCAGCAGTTACAGACTGTCAGCGCGTCTGCCATTCTTTGTATATCCCATATTATACTCGCCTCGCGCTTACTGTGACCACACCCTGACCTCACACATAGATAGACGTCCATAGTGTGACATAGTTCTGAACTATCTACGAAACACGTTTACTTTAGGTCACGTGACATTGCACGAACTTTAACTGTGTACGTCTGTTCGTTAATGAAACAAGAAATTATCTTTTGTTTATTTAACCCGTAGGCTGTGGAACGAACTGCCTGAAGAGGTCTTTCCATTAAGCTACGATATGGGGTTCTTCAAGAGAGCTGTGAATAGGATTTTGCAAGGTCGGCGGCGCGCTCGCACACCCCCTGGTGTTGCAGGTGTCCATGGGCGGCGGTAACACTTACCATCACGTGGGACCGCTTGCTCGTCCGCCCACTAATCTATAAAAAAAAAAAAAAAAAACTAGTATATTAGTAACAATTATGTGATTGCAAGCGTTAAATTTCCCGATTGCTAGGGGATACTTATTCTATGCACTATGTATTTTACTTGAGGATTCATTTAACTTATAATTTATTTAATAAGAAGCCAAAATTAATATATACAATATTGGTCAATCGAGCGTTTGCACCAATACAAACTACTTTAAAGCTCATTATCAACCTTTCCAATAAGCGGTTAAGTGGAGCAGGTCGCTAATATAAACATCGTAAAACAAACATATTCATTCGGTTGAGCATCAACTTTAAAATTACCACAATAACTATCTTAGGCAATGCAAAAAAATTGTAATTGTGCCAGCGCTTAGTTGGTCAATGTTTTATATCAGTGTGCTGCGAAGACGAGGCGCGGTGTGCCGCAGTGTAACTTAAATCAACCTTCATCGTAAAAATTGTTATCACTGTTTTTTGATTGTTATCACGTGCAATCGAAGTGAAGTTACGAAGCAACAAATGTCAAACGAAACTTCCTCAGGCCGATATATCGGAGTGAGCGTTACGGGGTAGGAAACGCCGGTAATAACGTGCGAAACTACGTTTTTTGTGATTTCAAAATAAACCCCCCGCTTCGTTGTGGCTCTCGATTGAGACGGTCGTCTCGAAACCACTCCTTTATATGATTTTTATATTCTTAACTGTATTCAGAAGCACTCTCAGTACAAAATCCTTTTAAGTTGATATAAGCAACATGAATTTATTGTGTTACGAAACCAATGAGCAACAAATGTTATTGTTGGACGATCATACCCTATTGTCTCCCTGACACGTGATATGGAAACTAATCGAACTGAATATTAGTTGTATGAGTATTGTTACATGTACTTTGTATTGTGTATTGTGTAATCGAAGATGTATTTGCGAACATTAACTATATTCCCGAACTTGTAATATCACAGTTCGTGTAACATTATCTGCTAAAATATAACATTATCTGATCTGTAATATTAACTAGAAGACTGCCGTAAAATGTACTGAATTTCCCACTTCACCCCATTTCCCCAATGTACGAATGTGTTTCGGTAGTGAGTGAGATATGCCGGTGCCCTCACAATTTTCCCAACCCTTTCTCCAAATCTAAAATCTACATCTCTATGGGTGGGCAATCTGTGTCCACGTTTCTAATTTTAGATTGATGTCGGCATGTATGGTACGCCGCGCGCCGCAGGGTGATACATACCCACTTATCACCAGAGGCCTTCTTACTATAAAAATCAGAAAATTACCGGTTTTAGTTTCCCAGACATTGACTAGTGGAATATTCAAACAATATTTTTTTTTCGTAATTATTCATTTCGCAACAAAAGAACAAAATATGCTTTTTCATTACTCATACTCTGAAAGTAAGTCCGAAGTTGCCTGTGGAGCGAAGTGAAAATAGCCCAATACACCCTAGAGTGAGCGTTTTCAACTGACAGACAACTGAAAAATTAAGAAAAAAAAAGAGCTATTTTCACATTTCTATGTAACCATGATCTAACTTCCTATACAGCCACTCCATTACAGCGCGATGTAAAATTGAAAAAACATAAAGAAACGCACCCATTAATTAAAGAGTATATTTTTTAAATTACTTTCCTTGTATTCGTAATGAAAAGCACAGTGTTTACCTAGGGGTTCAGGACTTATTTAGTCCCTCGACCAATTGGCGCCCTCGCTGCGCTTGGGCACCAAACCCAGTCTCGGGACTGAAATAAGTCACTTTCACCCCTAGGGTAACAATGTACTATTGCAATACATATCTCCCATGAAGGCGTGTTTTATGATTATGATATAAAAATAAAATACTATGATATGATATAAAATGATTTCATGACATTTAGTTTTATGACCTGTTCAGATATAAGCGAAAGTCGTTGCCGCCCGCGGAAGCGCTAATGTATATTATCCCTCCGGGTATTTTGGACGGGTACAGGGGCCTTCAGCCAACACTTTTACCAGGTATCGGCACTTGCCTGGGCGCTTCTTACCGACTCGCGATCCTGCGGTACCCTCCCAAAGCAACATCCTAAGCCGAGGTCCGTTCCTTCCTCCGGTCTACCGGCGTGGGAATTCCTAGGCTCGTTGCTACACATTCTTCTTCCTAGCTGAGCGCCTTCTGCGTTCGCCCTAACTTATATATGTCCGGTGAGCCAAAGGCAATCAGGGCCACAAAAATTTAGCCCTTCCGAAAAAAAAAAGCTTCGGGTAGCGATATATCGCGTACAGCGGCCTACGTCCAGTGTTAACAGTATCGCTTACCCAAGCGGTAAAACGCGTGCCTAGGCAGTATTCATTCCCCCTGGTGAATTCGCGAGACTGACGGTACTCGCACGGTGGGATTATCGCTAATATCTGAACAGACCTTAAATTAATTATACTAATTAATTTGAATTATTGTGTTAATTATAATTAACTCGATAGCATATCAAAGGTACGTGCATATCTTTGATCAAATTAGTGAATAATCAATTGTCATCCTTATGTGAGTGACTCATTGAGTCACTCCATCATTTAGCTCAATGCTTCATATTAAAATTATTTTTAAAGAGTGCTTAAATTTAATCACATCTACACTATATACTCGTATGTATGTATTATGTTATATGTGTATTGATATGAATGTAATTATATGTACTGTACACCATCTACCTGTGATTAAAATATTTATTTCCTCTCTACCCAAAGTTTGTCTGGCACAGATCGCTTTTAGCGATAATGTTTGTTATTGTTTTGTTTTATTTTATTGTGCAATACAAAGTTCTATCTATCTATGTAGACTAAGGATGATTAAATGTCCATAACTAACGACAGTATGACAGTTGAATTTTGAACTTTTGAAGGACGGGGGAGTTACAAGAGTTGCACCAGCTCTTCAATGACGTCACACATGGCATAACACACGGCATTTAGGAAGGGAGAGGGCGCATTTCGAAGCTGAGCTTTAATTTGACATATTTAAAACATAACAGCGATTTACGATTTGCAAATCTAACATTTATATTATATTAATTTATATTTGGAACTTTCCCACTGTTTGTTCTTTCAAATGAATCAAAGGCGAATTGTTCATCACTTTCACGGGTCAATCGCACATATTAGGTGCAGTCTGCGGCTTCTTTCTTTGTTTATATTGATTAGAATATAAACAATCCCATGTGGAGATATAGGAATAGATTTGGAGAAAGTGTTGGCAAAATGGGGAGGGATAGGATGGGATTGGGCTCTGGCACATCTCACTCACTACCGAAACACGTGCGTACCGAAACCGAAACACGGGAAATACGATAAAGTGGGAAATGCAGTACATTTAGGACCAGCAGGAGAGGGGTAATGTGGGCAGTCGAGCGCGCCCAGCGGCTGTTGGATTGCAGCATGCACTCTCTCCCTCAAAAAATTCGTCCCACAAATTAAGATTTGGTAGCTATACGATGTAATGTTACAAAGCTATTAGGTAACAAACAAACCAAATTTTGTATCTATAATTTCGTTATAATTAAGATTATTTTTGTACAACGAAGTAATACAAAAAAATATATAGTAAGTATATTATCGCGTGTCTAGACTTAGCTCAAACGAGAACACTATTGGTTTCTCGCTAACGATCTAAGAGTGCGCGCCTCACTTTGTGATACACATAATTTGTCAAAGTGACGAACAAAATAAAAGGTGTTCCAATAATCTAAGCCTCGATGAGTATAATATTTTGGTATCAGCTTTCCCATCAACCTTAATGTAAAGCGCGTAGCCTTTAATTGCCCTGTGATGTGAGGCTCCACCTCATCCTTTTCCATAAAGTCGTAAAAGCCGTAAAGACGTTCGTCAGGGTTTGTGGCAGCGGTTTTGATATCACTTAGTCGCCATGTACGACGCCCACGACGAGAGAATAGTGTGGTACTATACTTAAAACCGGCCGACATTACACAGCTCTATCAATTATAGGATTTTCCATTACTTTTAATATCTAAAGTATAGCCGCACAAAGGAGAATCTGCCCTCAATACATACCGAAGCCTATTTGAAAATCTAAGTGGTTTCCAAAGTTAGTAACAAGACAAGTTATGAGTGGGTTTCGCACTATTGAAACAGGAAAATATAGGTATTATTTTAGCCTTTCCCGGGTCCCAGCTTTTGTGGTGGCAGCCCCTCGTGACCGGGGGCCGTACAACAGCGATCCCCTTTCACGATAATGAGAGTGACTGGGTATTTTACAGGAGCACTTGGGAAAGAAAATTACTCGATTTTGTACAAAAACTTTTTGACTTAGCGCTGACGGGATTTACGACGCGGGGTTTTATGGAGGATTCTGTGTAGGAGCGTTTTATATTAGACTTCACAGTTCGGCACAGGCATCGATTAGAGGTGATGTACAGTATCCAGCAATATAAAGCACGTCGTAATTGAGAAAACGACAGTTTGCTATTTTCTTTTTTTGTAAAGTCTTCTTCATCATTCAGTCATCTGAGGAAGTTTAATATCTCTCTGAACAGCGGGCGCATTCCTTAACGAATTTAAATACAATTTGGCAGAGAAACAGTGTTAATATATGTGTTACGTTCTAAGATGTGTCAAATGGGTTCTAAGATCATGACGATGGACACATTTCGTTGGAATTCCATGGAACATATCATGGAAACAAAAACCTTTGAATTTTGCAAAAAGTTATTAAATTTTGATGTCAATAAACACAAAACAAAGAACGGAATCGCATGGTTTCGGAAGCATGCTGTAACAAAAAAAAGAAATATATACCAACTATACGTTATTTGATAAGCATGTTTGTAGACATGACTTTTTGGCGGGGAACTCGAGAAGTGAATTTGAGTTTTTGTTTTATTATTGTAAAAAATGTGTATTAGGCGTTTTGTGGTTTAATAATGATAGTTTATTAAACTTCAGTATTTTTCGTGCGTGCTGTTTGTGATAATCAAATAAAAGCGTGGGTTTTTCGTGTGTTTCCAAGGAGTCCTCTTCGGTCCTCAGTAAACCTACTATCGCTTTACTGAGCAACTGACACACTTCAACGGGTCTGGACACTGACAGGATACGTTTTAGCAATTGGCAATTGTTCGTTACGAAGAAAAGTTTGGCAGAATGTGCTAATTGCACCATTGCCAGATATGACGAAAAAACCTTTTGTCTAAACACTTTTTTAAATGTACCGAAAGTAATGAAATCTCTCCCTTCCAAGTGACGCTTGTCATCGACCTGTTTGGTTATAAAATTGCACGTTACATGAGAAAAAAAGTAAGATCGTCTAGCAAACAAGGGAATCCTTTCAAAACCAACCTCGGGGTGGCTCTTAGGTAGCTTTTGGGCACCTTTTGTTCTAAGATATTACACCCCAGGGGATGTCTTTGTTTGTGCCCGACGAGTTCTCCTTGAGGCTTCGGCAGGTGGTTGGAGCTATGAAATAAGCGATTGAAACCATTCTATATAAATGGTAAAACTAAACTTTAATGGTATTTGGTAATCTATTATAGCCATACAATTAGCATTGCTTTTGTATAAGTTAAATGAATAATCTAGCTACATCTAACGACATCTAAGACAATTAAGTGCGTCATAACGTCTCGCTCTTGATGGTAGCACATCTGAACGCCGTTCAAAGTACTCCGAATGCTCTCTCACAAAATCTCAGTGGCCCCATACTACACCGAATTAAACTATTTCCGCGATCGATAGTTTGAGCATCACTGTCCTAGATTCTATTTATGGTATTTACTAAAATATAGTTCAAATTGTGGTTGCGCGAATGTTTCAAACGAGAATTGATAAATGGCCTCCACATTTCGCCTGCAGCCAGCCTTTATTCCAGCGAACTGGGTGACCTGAATACTTAAATAGACATTAAAAGCCGGGCGGAGCAATTAGTGCAGACTGAGGAACGGTGGGAAATAGTGCATTAGTGCAAAATGTCGGGCAAATATAACTGTATTTTTATTTGATTTATTTTAGTTCAGACAACCGCGTGGAGTCGGTCGGCTTTGGGATAGTATCCGTAACCAGTCCTTTATATACGGTATACTGTTGGGCATGGACCTCCTTTTCCACATTGTCATGTGCACGAGGGACGAATGACCTTAAAAAGGCACGCTGGCCAAGTTGACGAGTGTAATTCCTCGGAGTTTGTGGTAGCTGCATTATTATCCCTCATTCGCCGTCTACTATATCCGCGGGAAGAGATGGTATACACGGCAAAATAGATAAGTTTGCAGAAAATACCCGTATTCTTTTTTTCCAAATCAACTTTTAAATCTCAAATTTGGCAGCGCATCCGAGCGCGTGCGTCAATCTGGACTGTTGTTGGTATGTATCCCAAATGTCCATGTACGACCTTATCCGCTTACCACCAAGAAGATTATTTACTTCAAATAGAAAAGTTTATTCAACCGTCGCCGTGATTTCACGTCAAAAAAGAAGTTGTTGTTTTTATCACGAGACAGGCAAACACATAGGATGACGGGAAAAGACGTCACGTCGGGAAAATCACGCGAAAACTCCATAACTTCATCCACTCCATTTCCCTACGTATTTACATATTACGCGGCTGTATAGAGTAGTCAGTAAACACGCTTGACACCCCTGACACCCAGCAACAACCTCATCAGGCCGGGTAATCATTCAAAACATATGGTAATTTTGTTTACTTTGAGCGGCTTATAAAGAAAAATACACAAAACTTTATGGATGTAAACAACTTAATGAAAGCTTTAATATCACACAGTAGCTGTTTGTTTGTCCTTTGGAAATGTTAGAATGTATTTAAATACTATTCGCAAATACATCTCGCATTTTGTGTAATCATATTTCTTAGAAATATATCGAATACAGAACTCATGGATACAGAAGTCGTATTTCGGATATATTATATTACATCTTAAATAAAGGTCACGTGAGTTTTCAGACTAAATCGAAATTAAGGAAAAACGAAGTTTCGGCCAATATTTCGGCCATATATCGGCGCGATATAGACAACGATCCAAATATAGATTTTAACAAGAGATACCTGGGAATCGTACGTCAAATTTTACGACAACAATATCTCACCTTTTAAATTCATCTTATTCTACTAATTACAACGATTCAGGGGGTCTACTCTCATTTTACACTTCCGAAGTTTCGTGCCCGACCGAAGTTCGAAAGAATGAAGTGCGATAATCCTACTCTGCCTTCCATCGTTGGAACCTTTATTTATCTATTTCAAAAGTGAGATATGTTAACGTGGAATTTTATGTTTGATCCCCAAATTTCTCTTGTCAAAATTTTATATGTCGTTTATTAACTCGAGCGATCAGAGTAGTTTCAAATGTCAAATAAACTTCGGGCGTTTCGTTTCGTCAAATAAACGTTTTCGTGGTAGAAATCTACCGAAATATTGGCCGATACTTGGTTTTTCGTGTTTCAGATCCCTAGGTTCCGCATCTGTTCAGTCAGATTTATATTAATAGAATCGGCCCCGTGGAATTGGATTGTATTATAAATTTTTTGAAGTGTCACTTTTGGAATAACAATTTTTTTTTACGGAAATAAAGGCGACAGATGAGCATACAGTCCACCTGATGGTAAGTGGTTCCGCGATACATGCCAACATCAGTCCAGAATAACGAAGGTTGGCACGCCCTCGGATGGGCTGCGACCCTTTGCAGATTCAGGAGTGGATTGCGGAAAGGGTTGAGAAAATGGGAAGGGATAGGATGGAATGGGAATGGGTTCTGGCATATGTCACTCACTACCGAAATACGTACGTACGTTGGGGAAATACGATAAAGTAGGCAATGCAGTACATTTCAAGGTAGTCTTCTGTGAGAGAGGGGTAACGTGGCCAGTCGAGTGCGTCCAGCGGCTGTGGGAACGCAGCGTGCACTATCCCTCTACAATTTTTCAGTCATTAGTATAAAGTATGTTTCCTTTGTTCGGAAATTAGAACTTGGTTTGGAAATTTGGAAAAGTATGTTTCCTTTACGTAGCATGGGACGCCCTACGGTCAGCTGAAGTGGCCTACTTGAAGAAAGTCACCAGTAGTGGGTGGATGTGAGAGCTGAACACCGTGTGTGGTGGCGGTCCGCGGGCGACGCCTGTATCCAGCAATGGAGAGACACAGGCTGATGGTATTGGATGTTTTCTTTACAAATTTGATACAAGCAATGTATCAAATTTAGCCGTGTGATGTCCACTGGCTTTAGAATAGCACCAGTCCATTTCTTTCTCCCGTGGGTACCGTAAAGGGCGATGAAGGGACGACAAAGCCGCCACTACAACCACTGACAAACTATACCACCTCTAAGAGTGGATTCGCTTGGCCAGCGTGGTTGGTAAGTCCATACATCGCTCGTACACGAAACAGTGTGCATGATAAAGCCCGTGTCCAGCACTGGACGATAAAAGTGCTGGTTACTGATACGATTAAGTAATTATCACGAAAGTATCCCATAATAAATAATGCTTCCAATACCCATTATACACAGATATTACAATAAAAAATGTTATGAAAGCAACCCTTGTTTAAAATAAAGTACAATTCTCCTGAGACTTCTTCGTCACTAAATTTAATTACGTTTCAGTAGAAGCAATAAGAATTTTAAAGCCACTAAAAATTCGGAGTCGTCGTAAAAATGATGATAAAATTTCAGACGAATCCAGGAGCTGACAATTAGCTTTATCGTCGTCAGCGCTATGAATGTGGAAGCCGGATTCAGCTTGTAAAAAAAATCGAGTCGAGGACACACTGACGAGCGGAAAGCGGAATTTAAATTAGTAGTTTTAATGTATTGCACAAAGTCAAGATTATGTTATATAGGCTGTGTCAGACATATTACCGAAGATTGAAACAATGAATTCCATTCTATGCTGAGTTAACTGATATGAAAATTTTACTTGATTTTTTTTTACTTTTGCCAAAATAAAGTGCATAGCGTTTCATGTGAATTAACTTAGAATTGGTGAGCAGAATTCGTAGTGTCAGTATTAGTAAATATGTTTGATACAGCCCGTATATACAATAGTAAGGGGATTAGTGACAAAATAATTAAGTGTTATTTAGAGCGTTGTATCTTAGATTTCCTAAAATTTAGGTATCTTGTAGCGATGATATCCCTACACCGTAAGTAAACGCTCAGACATAAAAAATAAGGATAATATTTTCTTAGGTTTTCGCGATTACTATACATTGCCGTGTGACAGTCACCCCGTGACCACGTCCACTGCAAAGTGTTCGAAACGTCGGGATATAAATCATGTCAAATATACGCGATTTAAACCGTTAAAAGTTGTTTAATTGCAAAAATAAGGATGTCATATAACGGAAAATATGGGCAAATGGATATAAAACCACAAAGAATAAGCAATCTCTCACACGTAGTTACCTCTTTCTCTTCCAAGTCTGCAGCTATCAATATAATCTTACCTGAAAAATAAAGAAAAAATATTTTACAAATATTCTATACATGCCTTTTTAATAGCGTTCAGGAGACGGGGGACGTTATAGGTTAATATCATCATGTCAAGAAACATGTCACCCGCTCTGCTCGCCGCTCTCTTATGTAATCTCAACTTTAAAAATATAATTATTACACTGGCGGACATTCGGGTGGGAAAAGTTGTAGTTTCTTTGCATCAAGACGAAGTGGAATTTTAGTGTTTTACTTCAACCAAAATGTACGAGCTGGAAACTTTTGTTTGAACACATAATGATGGCGATATAATACTATGTGCCGTGATATACACACATGCGTGTTACTCGCACAAAAGCATACCAGTAGATAACTTGCAAATACGTGCTACTGGCATGTTTATTCAGATTATGCCAGTCAGAAGCATGCTTTTTAAGTAGATCAAGTTTTAAGTTTTAGTAGTATGCTTTTAAGTAGTAGTACGTCAGTAGATCGCAAGTCATTTGATTTTTCGTGTGCATGTGTTTTCGGAACTACTAACTTACGAGTCTCAATTTTGTGGTTTTCAATTGGCACACAGGAAACATTTCTAGTAACTGTCATGCTTCTTACTAGCATATTTATTGAGTCGTCATCGTTTGCTGGTTATTATTATGTGGGGTACTTCCGACTGGAATGCTTTTTCACCGACTTGTGTATCGCGGCCTTATTACAAATACCAACACAAGAAAAATAAAAAGAGATAAAATTACTTATAAATAAACTAGCGGTGCAGGCGACTTCGTACGCATAGATGTGGAGTATGTGTGGTCAGCTTGATTCCTGCGAGAACACTATATATAACTATGATCTGGATAAAAAAAGTACTCCAAATGTTAACCCGGCAAATAGGTGATAACTAGTTTCATTAATATCCGTCTAGTGATTTTAATTTATTTTGCCTTCAGACAGACAAACGGACAGTATGTCACAGCCAGACAAAAATTCCCTATATTGCAGTTTTGGGCTCTGTATCATTCGTAGTGTATGCTGATTTTTTTTTTAAATTATCTTTGTACAGACACTTTGGCTTTCTTGCGATTTTATTATATGTATAGATAATATACATCTTCCTAAATGAGTCGATTGGGTAGGGTAGAATTTAATTCTGTCATTTATCGGCATGAAATACTCGGAAACAGCTATAATACTTAATTCAACGAATGTCTTACACTGTACTAAAATGTCCATCTTACGACAAGGGTTTCGTACCTCTACTAGTAAAGTCGAATAAAGGCTGTCACTAGATTCCGAGATCCCATATACAACATGTCGTACATGACTGCCGACATTGTTATCTGACACCCACTAACCTTTTAAAAGGTCCTTTACAGAAATATAAGGTTTTCGAAAGTGAAGTAGCAGTGATGACCTAGGGACTATCTCCTCTTAATTTTTTATTGACGAAGACGACAGACGAGCATACAGTCCACCTGATGGTAAGTGGATACTGTCGTCCATGGACATCCGCGATACAAGCCGACATCAGTCCAGAATGACAAACGTTGGCAGGCTCCCGGATGTGCCTACCGCCGTAGACATACGACTGGATTTGGAGAAAGGGTTGGGAAAATGGGGAGGGATAGGATGGGATGGGCTCTGGCTTATTTCACTTACTATCGAAGCATGTTACATAGTCTTCTGTTAGAGAGGAGTAACTCTATCATAGTCTGGCACCTCTTTTTACCGAGGATTACCAACTGAATTGTTACCAATTGTATCTTACGGTAATTGTAATTGTAAGTGCGCGTCTGTACACAATGTTGCGTTACAATTATATTACAAAAAAAAATTACCTTTAAAAATTCACGTCAGCTAAAATCAGTAAAAAAGGAATACAAATAAATTTCAAGCGTTTTTTTGCTGTAATTCATTATTTCAGCGGACCTATTTACGGTTCGTTCGGCATACACGATAAATCAATTCGTAATCCACGTTCATATTCACAAAGAAAAATGTAAGTATGTAAAGTATGTGTTATGTAATAGAGCTTAAAATTGAACGTTCGTATGTAGAACATTTTCCGATGATGTTTGTGGAATTCAATTGGAAATTGCGTACTGAAATTAGTGAGTTAACGATGATCCAATTACCACTTTTAAGTTACCATTGCACATTTTCCAGAGCGGTAGAATATAATGAACCAACTCTTTATGACATTCTTTCAATCAATACTCAATATTTTATTGCATTTCAGTGTATTTAGAAATTGTTGAACTTAAATTATGAGAACATTGTGGACCCTGCAGGGTACAGCTATAAAGAGCGACGAGGACATGAATTTACACTAAAATTAATTATAATTGATCAATTAGATCTATTTAAAAATATAATTAATTAAATAAATCTTGAATTTAATTCAAATTCGAACTCAAATTAATTAACAAACCAATTCAAATAAAAAAACAATAAATTAAACCATTTTAATTATTAAAAAAAAATATAGAATCAAATTAATGAAAAAATAATCACGAATAAATGAATTATGCATTAATAATAAAAACTAATGAAATAAATTAGTTGAAACATAACTCTGAATAACACGGAAACCATTTTGGAACTATAGAATTAGTAATAAATACTATAATGTCCATGCATGTATTTGTGTATAGGTACCAGTCTTATACATATATATGTATGTATGTATGTATATATCTATATATACAATATATATATATAACAAATTATTATTAATATTTTAAATTAACAGTGGCGCTGTATCTCACAAATTGTAAGTTGTTTTTTATAATAAATAGGTCTCGCGATATAAGCTTCGCTTAGTGTGAGACCTACAGGTGAGAGTGTGAGACTTCTGGTATATGACATGCAGTTGTCAAAGTGTACTGTCAACTAACCGAAAATTGTGGAATGAACTGTCAGCTAAGGTTCTTCCATTGAACTGCGACATTAGTCTCTTTAAGAGAGTTGCGACTAGGACCCTAAAAGATCCGCGGCGCACTATCTGTTTGTGTTGCAGGTTACCAATTACCACATTTCCCATGTGGGATGTGGGAAGTCGGAAATGTACTTCTTAAATCTCTAAAGGTAGGTAGCGTATCTGTGCTCTTAACGTTTGCCATTCTGGAGTGATGTCAGCATGTGTCACGGATGTCGCAGAGCGAAAGCACCCACTTACCACCAGGTGGACTGTCTGTTCGTATATTACTTTCTTTAATAATAATAATAGTCTGTTTGCCTGAATGTGAATAAATTTAGGTGACATTATTTAGGTACAAGTAGATGCTACACATTCCACTGTCAAAACAGCATGTAAAAATTATAATATAAACGTTATGTCTCTTCACAGTTAGAATTTCTGAATTATACAATACATCAATTATTACATAGTTATATAAATACATCAATTATTAATACATCGTTAATTTTAAAATAGCCAAATGTGAATGTCAATGTGAATTATGTCAATGCGAATGATATAAAATGAATGATATTTCTATTCAAAAATTCTGTAACTGCATAAAAATATTTATCAATCAACATTTTATATAAAATAACCGCCTTGTATATAAAATTTATATTTTATATAGAAGACCGCCTGTCACCCACCTCTACTATAACTAAATATATATATATTTTTTTCGAATACATCTTGTCTCTTGTACCTTACACCACACACGTTGTCAACCCACTTCTTGTAAACAAGACGAGGGCGTCGCGACGCTGTGGCGCCTCAAGTTTCTAGGTTAGCTTATGGGAGCGGCTTTGAAGTAGAAAACAAGTTGCGTTATCAACTACCTTTATATCATACTATCATGTTAGGTTAAATCAAATTGTAACAAGTATAAATCGTATTATAATAAGTCGCCTACCAATTATTCTGTACTACAATGTATATAATAACATTGTAGTACAGAATATTAATTGGTATAGAATGTTTGTTAATTTACTGTGGAGCGTGAGGGTCAATTGGCACGATACAGGTTGTATGTGGCCAGGGGTTCACTTGATATGTGTTAAATGGTTATTAGCAAGATCAACGAACTATTATTGATATTTAAAATATGGTTCTAAACCATCTCCTCTCTCCTTCGATGAGCCAAAATGAAGGAGAGACGGTATAAGCCTCGATCGCGTGCCGGCCGAGGTTCAGGACCCTAGAGAGTGAAACCGCCGGGCTATACGCGCCGTAAGGAGCAGCGGTATCTTTTTTTTTTTTTATAGAGAAGAGGGCGGACGAGCAAGCGGTCTCACGTGATGGTAAGTGTTACCGCCGCCCATGGACACCTGCAACACCAGGGGGTATGCGGGCGCGCCGCCGACCTTGCAAAATCCTATTCACAGCTCTCTTGAAGAACCCCATGTCGTAGTTTAATGGGAAGACCTCTTGAGGCACAGAGGCGTTCCACAGCCTACGGGTTCGCGATATAAAGTAATTTTTGGACCGAACAGTACGCGACACCTCCATATCTAGGAAATGCGGATGGACCGCACTTCTGTGACGGGAGGTGCGGTTATAGAAACCCGAGGTGGGAATTATATTGAACAATTCTTCAGATAAATATACGATCCTGATAATAATCGTATGATAATAAAAAGGATAATCGTATTATTTTTATCAATGTATGTTTCTGGATATACGCACTATATCTTTATTACACTGTATATCTTTCGTGAAAACTAACAATTTTTGTTTCTACGACATAAATTTTTTTCCAAACAAATGTAGCGCTTTGATTGTACTTATACTTGTACATCAGCCTATAACGTCCCACTGGAGGGCACAGGCCTTCCCTAGGAAATCACGCGGAGGTTTCGGGCTGTAATGTACTACGCAGGCCCAGTGGGGATTGGTGGATCACACACTTCAGATTTTTTTTAAATTCCGAAGCATGCTGGTTTCCTCACGATGTTTTCCCTCACCGCCGAGCAAGTGACAATTTAAAAAAAAAGGTCCGGTTCGTTTAGCGGCTGTTTATGAATGGAGTGTACGGCGTTGCCACCAGCAGCAGCGTGTAGGTACAGAGTGACAAAGTCAGAGACTTCACTTGAAAAATGTATCTTTTTTGGGGAAAATATTGAGTTCAGAAAAAGTCGTAAAACCAAGTGTAGTTAGTCTTAGTAATCATGAATTTAGTGATAAGGGGTATTTTTTATTTCACCCTATATACTCATTTTATACTCATATACTGCAAAAATGGTATAAAATATTCTAGTATGCCATTCTGTGGGTTATATTGATAATATAAATGATAAGAAATTAATAAAAAAAACATTACATTAATTTGATAGTCCAAAGCCTGTGAATGTGTAATGAATCCGATGAATGTTTATAATGAAAATCCAACTCCATGAAATTCATAAATCAAAATCACAGTTAAAAGTTCAATTTACTAAGTTCGCGTAAGTAGGAATGAGCTACATAAACTGAAGCGGGCGCGTTCAAAGGTCAAAGACCTAAGCGAGCGAGTAGATATGGCTAGTGTTATGCACATGAACTAATCACTAATTATTTATTTTTTATGTAATAAAAAATCATGATATACAAGTTAATTTTTAGTTAGATAGTTGTCATTGCATAGGTGTATTAATAGTTTTGGTCTATTAATTGATATATTAAAATATTTCACACTATTTCTGTAGGACCTTATATACATAGACTGATGGTTATTAAACATACATATTATCTCCGAATTATAAATTGAATTATAAAATATGATAATTGTTAATTAGATCCTTTACAAAGATTCAACATAAACATAAATTTCTTGCTAAAAAAGTCGCGCGCACAGCTTGTATAAAACCGAATGTATTAACTCACGCAAGCTGGGAGTGTGGCGCTGAGGGGTTAAACCCCGACGTACGACACATTAACATAAAGCACTCGGAACACATTTGTATATATTCAACGGTCGTTAACTCCGGCCGTGCACATACCACAGTGAAACAAGAAATGGCATATCTAATGTTATATTGTGCATATATTTTTCTGAATACCCACCCTGTTTTATTAATGTACAGAGTATATTCTTATGCCATAAAAATCATGCTCATTCTCTGATCCTTTAATCCGCTTTCTAATATTGGAACAGCCTTCGTAATTTTTTACAGTACTATGATTATCTGGAGTTAGAGGAAAATCCTGCATGCTGCAGAGGAAATAAAAAAAAATCTGGAGTATGTGATAGACCAATACGCACTGGACTCACGTGGTGGATAACGGAACCAGTGATTTACTAGGGGAGGCTTATACTGTGGTTATTTACTAGTGGAGGCAGTGGACGCACTGGGCCCGAGTGGCGATTAACGGAACGAAAACCTCCCAGTAATTTACTAGGGGAGGACTGTGCCTTGCAGTGGGACGTTATAGGCTGATGCAAGTAAAATTCAAGTATACGTAGTATGATTATACCACTATTCAAATGTTTTTGTATAGTGGTATAATACTATTCAAATACCAAAATGCTTTCCAAAAAGCTCGGTGTGCTGAACAGAGCGAAGCTGTACTTCACCCCTGGGCAACTCCTAATGCTTTACAAAGCTTAGGTGAGGCCCCAAAATGGAGTACTGCTCACATTTCTGAGCCGTCTCAATCACAGAAGTGCGGACTATCCGCATTTCCTCGATACGGAGACGTCGCGTACTGTTCGGTCCAAAAACAGTATTTTATACTGCGAACCCGTAGGCTGTGGAACGAACTGCCTGAAGAGGTCTTTCCATTAAGCTACGATATGGGGTTCTTCAAGAAAGCTGTGAATAGGATTTTGCAAGGTCGGCAGCGCACCCGCATGCGCCCTGGTGTTGCAAATGTCCATGGGCGACGGTAACACTTACTTGGGACCGCATGCTTATCCGCCCACTTCCCTATATGTATAACAAAAAAAAAAATGAAGACGAAAGTGTTCAATCAAGCATCTTGTCAGTTATGGCGTACCCACGGTGAGGAAACGTGGCCTCTGACCAGAGCGAGTTCTGGAGAGTGTTATGTTCGGGGTTCCTTTGCGGAATAAGAGATTTGTCAAAGAGCTAAAGTCATCGACATGGTTCGTACAAGCAACATGCTGAAGTGGTAATCGGCAGGTCATATTTGCTGCAGGACCAATAACCGATGGGATAGACGAGTCCCAGAATAGTTCAAAATATTGAATTTTAATTTCCTAAAATGTTGAATTCTCCCTAAGTTAAAACAATATTGCATGGCTCATGGCTAAAATAAATATTGCATTTGGCTAAATTTGAAACAAATCAACTAAAATTAATTACTATGACTAAAAGCCTAGTTTTAATTTAATAAGGTTGATGGATGTGTATACGTGATATCTCCTGTTTGTTGTAATGTTCCAAAAGGCTAATATTGATGTATATTAAACAAAATATAAACTGGCTGATCGGACTCCGGGAAATCGACATAAATCAACATTCAACATTCAACATTTGGTAATTCAATATTTTAAGAAGTCAACGTAATGGTTCAGAGGGTTTCAAACAAGTAACATCGCTTCCTTGATTTAAACACGAGTAGCTCTCAACAAGCTAAAGTTTCAAAAGCGGGATTGGTGTTATATAGTTCAAACAATACATATACACTTGAATATGTTTTTATAAGAGCTATCTGTTTCCTTGTTTAACATTTCGTTTCCACTAGTCGGCGATATTTGTTGACTAGTGGAAACTAGTCAACAAATATGGTGTCGGCTGGATTTAGAATAGCACCACTCCATCTCTTTCCCAGGGTGTCGTAAAATATGGCTAAGGTATAACAAAGTCACTACCACAATAGAAATTGAAACCACCTCTGATCGATTGGACTCTCTAACCCACTGGAACAGCGTGGAGTTTTAAGGCCATACATTCCTCAAGCACGAGACAATGTTCATAGAGGACCATGTCCAGCACTGGACAGTGAAAGAGCTGGTTACGGTTACACCTTTGAAGATACCTTATGTTTGAACTTAACCGAGGAGGAGGGTGCACGTGTATTCCCACAGCCGCTGGGTGATCACGTTACCCCTCTCTTACAGAAGACTATCTTAAAATGAACTGCATTTCGTATATTATCCTATTTTCCCAATGTACGTACGTGTTTCGGTAGTCACTGAGATATGCCAGAGCTCATTCCTATCCAATCCTATCCTATCCCTCCCCATCTTTTAAACCCATTCACCAAATTCATTACTATATCTCTCAACGTAGGCAACGCATACGGAGGCATGCCAACTTTTGTCATTCTGAACTGATGTTGGCATGTATTACGGATATTCATTGACGACCAACTACCATCAGGTGGACTGGATGTTTGTATGCCAACTTTTTTGTATAAAAGAAAAAACTTCAATCCGTTAAAAAATGAACCCTGCAGTTTTTATAAATACATATGTACTCGTATATCCTCCAAAAAGAAACTAAATTTGGATACATTCCCAACCCCTGTATTCAGGGTGAAACTAGAAAACAACAATAGTATGTCGGTAACATTAAATGAAACATATAAATGACAAGATACGAGTAGCTCGCTGCCGGCTAAAGTTTCAAACACGGGCTCGATCTCATATAATTCACTACAGTCGTGTTAGAGTAACTGAACATTGAAATGCATGTCGACAATCGAAAATTGGAGTGTATTTCAATAAGTTTGTACCATCTCGGCCGAAAGTAATACACATCGACTATGATCGGATAGGTTCGGTTTTGTAGAGCGTCGTCTCTGTCATAACGGCACACAACAGAGACGATGCTTTACAAAACCTACGCTAGCCGATAGTCTCTTTCTCAAGGCCGATGTGTATTACTTTCGGCCTTGTACAAAATTGTAGCCGTTAATTTTAAATAAATGTATACCGATATCATAATTAGAGACTTTGAATTTGTTTTACATGGATTTCGAAGATTTCAAAGGAATCTACTTATAGCGGAGATAGACAATAGACAACACTTTATTCCGGACAATACAACACACAATAATTTGCACCATGAAAAATAAAGAGAAACGAGATAGAAATATAGACAGAATAAATGTCGCAGTACAGTAGGAAGTATAATCGTGCCGATGTGTATTGCGACGCCGGAAAAGGACTCCAGGTCAACATCAGCTGCAATGAACCACGGCGCTGGTTTTCAGTAGAGCCATCACGTCACCACGGAGGTCAGACAGCAGTGAGGAGATGATAAATAAAATAAAACAAAGAAATGGACAAGAAAGGAAGAATGGAAGGAAATAGTTGGGTTTATGTATCGAAGATGAGAGAAAATTAGTTCAATTATTCAGTTTGAAAATTACGACGATGTATTTAAAAAAAATATGTCAGCCTATACTGTCCCACTGCAGGGCCTCCCTAGTAAATCACTTGGGTTCGGGCCATAATTTATCACGGAGGTCCCCATGCGGGTTTCTTCACGATGTTCTTCCTCACCGCCGAGCTAGGGATATTTTTTTAAAGATTCGTACTTAAGTAGAAACTCGGTGGTACGAGCTGAGTATTACAATGCTTAATTGAAAAAAAAAATTGTGTGCGTGATTAAGGGTGTATGTGCACGCATACGCGTTTGCACATGAGCGCGCGCATTATGTGTATGAGCGTGTTTCGCTATCTCTGTATGTGCGTGTAAGAAAGAGGGGTGTGTGGTTGTGTCGATAAGTCGATAATAAGCGTAGAAAATCCTTAGTTTCAGTCTTTATATTTGGTTAGTCTATACCGCATTATGCAGAATCGATCGGTCTAAAAATAGAGGTAACCCTAGCCGCGTTAATCATATAATTTAGCGTTAGGGATGGCACTGTCGAGTTAAAATTTAATGGATTGCTGCAAATTATTTTTCGGTGATCGAGTGGAAAAATGTTTCTAACTCCGTCGTGCTGCCTTTAGAATATACCGGAGTTGGTGACTGATGATTGAGTTGGTTAGCTTTTTAATTATTTTTTTTTATAGGAAAAAGGCGGCAGGCGAGCATACAGTCCACCTGGTGGTAAGTGGATATTGTCGCCCTGCGACATCCTCGGTACATGCCAACTTCAGTCCACAATGACAATCGTTGACAGGTCTCCGGATGCGCTGCCTGACTTTGACAATGTAGGGATGGATTTAGAGGAAGGGTGGGAAAATGGGAAAGTGTAGGGTAGATTGGGAAAATGGGGAGGGGTAGGATAGGTAGGATAGGATAGTAATGGGTTCTGGTATATTTAACTCACTAGCGAAATACGTACGTACGCTTAGCTTGTTTCCCGTAGGAAATTTATAATTGATCTGGATAAAAAATACGATAACTCTTAACCCCGCACATAAGTTAAAACTGTGCCAACTTCAATGTACTTTATTGTGTTTTTTGTACAATAAATAACCGACTTTATATCGCGAAATAATCGTACAGAGATTGTTATAATCTAGCTACATATTTTAAAGACGTCACCCTACACATCTGTAAATCCATTATAATTTCCCGCAGTCTTCATCTGACAGCGCACTTCTGTGTGACGCGAGTTTAATTTCGGATATGTCTCGCTCTGCACAATGGAAGACGTGATATCTACAGTGACATGTTGTCGGTACCTTCAGATTAATAGTGGATTATTTTAGAATGTAGGTAGATTTCAATGAAAGCTGTTACTGAGATTTTGAAGAAATAGCTTCTAACGTTATAGAAAGCGTCTTATATTTACCATGGAAAGAAATAAAATATAACTAAATATAAGAAAAGTAAAGAACAGACCAGATATGATAAAATAAATAAAACAAACACACACACCCACACACACTCAAACACACAAGCGCGCGCACACACACACAAGCGCGCACACAGTACACATCCTAAGTCTTGCGTTAGAATCTTGAACCTACCTAAATATAATTATGTAATATAGTGAAATCCCTTGTGGCGATAATAATAATAGTTAATATTGATGTAAGTTCTGTTTTAACTGGTTTCGCAGTAAATTTATGTTAATAAATAAAATGCATACATACATTGAAAAACAACAAAATATTCGGTTGATTTGAAACAAAACATTGATTCGGTGTTACGTCCATTTTTAGTCCAAGAATCCGTTTTTAGCGATATCAAATATTTACTGTACATAAATGAGTGTCCGCTTTAGTACTATTTAATATCTGTTTGCCAATTTGAATGTCGGTTGTTCCAACTCAACGATGTACAGGTAAAAATAGAAGTTTTGCTTTAGCACTTGTTGGAAAAACTTTCTAACGAAAACCGAGCAGTGCGCTGGTAAGGCTGCAGTTTGCAGTTCGGCTTTATGTTTATGAAAATTTTATGCTGAAACGAAATATTATACTGCTTATACATATTAATAAAGATGTAAGGCTAGTCTTATGAAATAGAACATGGTAAAAGGATTATTTAACAACATTTTCTACTCTATGTTTCTACATAGTTAGGCGATTTATAACACCGTGTATATTTTGAATAATTACATAAAGGAGAATTGGTTAGGAGCTGTAGTAGTCTAGGAGTATAATAATATACTCGGCTCACATTCGTGTGATAGTGAGTTCAAATCCTCGGCCCGTACCACTGAGTTTCTACTTAAGTACGGATTTTTAAAAATTGAATCGATTTTTTTTCAAGAGGATAATTCCATTGACTAAAACTTTTCAGGAGAAGGTTAAAACTGTGTACTGTGAAAATATTGTATTGAAATATTAAATTAAATGATTTGAAAATCATTGTTGGATATAACTTAATACGTTAAGTGTTTAAAGATACTTTGAACTCTAATAAAATCAAAATATTGGCTCTTACAATTCCCAGCATTAGGTCCTTTATACACTAAACAGTGTAATTGGATGGTCGATTGATTGCCGTCGATTGTGGAGAACCAGCTTCCTTGACTTGTTAGCTAACTCACGAAGTAGTTCAGAGTCGCACCGACAGATGGCGCCGTGATCGGCGAGATAAACGACGACAGTTAAAAATACTTAACCGCAATTCAGCAATGGCTAATACACTTCCTATCGCTGAGTTCGTAATAAATTACCGCTCCCACAAACCTCGTAAGGAAACCCGCATGCTCGAGAAATAATAAAAAAAGGGCCTGCGCGGTGGATTACGGCCCGACAGTGGCCTGCAGTGGGACATTAAAGTCTCATATAAGAATTAGATAGACAAATATCATTATCAGTATAAAACCCCATCCTTTCCAAACCCTTTGTGTCCTTTTCTATCGTTGCCTGTATTTGACTGTTCAATTTGATTCAATTTTTTACCACACTTCCTTGACAAAGAGCCGCCGTGTACAGTGCGGTCGTCGAGACACTATACCGCGAATCGGAAATCTGTGGAATGAACGGCCAGCTGCGGTTTTTCTGCTATGCTATAACAAAGGGTTCTTCAAAAAAGCATACCCTCTGGTGTTGCAGGTGGGCGATTCTCTGTCGATTCGATCGAAGTTTTCTAAAAGAGAAGTTTTCTTTTTATGATAAGATGGCAGACGCGCAGCCCAATTGATAATAATCATTGACAACTGATGGTGAGATGGACACCAACCACAGCAGGATGGATGCGCAAAGCATGGTGTTCTTCATGTTGATTTTAAAAGTCACGGCTTTGGTATTATAAAACATAATCCGGACTTCATATTTACAGTGACTTGTTGTCGGTACCTTCAGATTAATAGTGGAATATTTCAGAATGTAGGTGGATTTTAATGAAAGCTATTACTGAGATTTTGAAGAAATAGCTTCTAACGTTATAGAAAGCGTCTTATATTTACCATGGAAAGTAATAAAATGTAACTAAATATAACAAAAGAAAAGTGAAGAACAGACCAGATATGATAAAATAAAGAAAACACACACACACACACACACCCACACACAATATTCTCCGGAGTTCTTTGTTGGAGTTTTCTCTCAGCACCTTGGAATGAGTACTAAATGGTAAACAGCAACTAAATGGGACTTATAAGGACGGCTGCCGCAAATCATGAAAGCTGAATAACTTTAAAAAGAGTGAAATCGCCAAATTGTATTGGCTAGCGCGCTAAGGCCTTTAAACGCATCGCAACTAAAAGGGAATGTCTGTGTCTTCCAATTGAACTTGATGTCAGTGGTTTTAAACTCCCACTGCAAGGCACAGGCGTCCCCTAGAAAATAATAAGGCCACAATTCACCACGCGGCCCATTGTGGATACCGATCCCCATACAAATGTTCTAGTTTTTTTTTAATTCTGGAACATGTGAGTTTCGTCACGATGTGTTCCTTAACCGTCGACTAATAATTTCCAAAAAATCCGCACATACATAGAATCTCAGTGTACGGGTCGAGGATTCGAACTCACTACCGCACGACTGAAAGTCGATACACCCCTGGGCTATCATCGCTAATGGGACTTTATAAGCTAATATATATTAAAAAATCCCTTATTAAAACCCCCGAGCGGACGTTTTACCGATCTGGCATAATATTACAAACTCCTGTGGGTAAACAGAATTCATAACATCGAGAAACGGCTGCAATAAATAACCTTAAAGGTATATTAAAACAAAATAGCCCGAGACCGAACAAGGCCCCCGTGGGCTTGTACATGTATTTCTATTAATAATGGTAACATATAGTAAATGTTATATTAATTTCGAAGGTTATATTAATTTTCAGCAAATGTCACAACACTTCTACAAGCTGTGTCCCAGAAATGTACCGTTTATCTCTCTATTATTCCTCAAAGGTTTTAACTACACCATACCATAAGCCATTGCTGGACATAAACCTCTCCTTAGGGTCACCGCCCATATGTAATCTTTCGCTCTTCACATCCAGCCATCATCGATAAATTTTTCCAAGCCGAAACTCAATTTACAAATAGACCGTATAAACATAGCCTCATTTTCAATACGTACTTGACACTCAATACATATTGCATACTTGACACTATATTTATTATTGTCATCTGTTTGACTTTCATTGTAATTAAATAGACTTTCAAAGAAAAAAAATGACTATATTATTAACGTAATGATGTAATGGAGTGTAGGCTTTCTCGGCCGGTGTCCATATTAATTGAATCTTCCGCGCTACTTGGCCGAGGTCTTCTGGTATCTCTTCTCTTTCTTCCAAACGTTTCGTCAACAACTGCGGTTGACATCTTCAGTGGCGACTGCGTTCACTTTCGGAGAGATGTTATCTCTTCGGCTCTCTTCGGAAAGATGTTTCAGCGCAACGCGCTCGAGAAGCCGAAGAGATAACATCTCTCCGAAAGTGAACGCAGTCGCCACTGAAGATGTCACCCGCAGTTGTTGACGAAACGTTTGGAAGAAATAAAAGAGATTCCAGAAGACCTCGGCCAAGTAGCCCGGAAGATCCAATTAATATATTGATGTAATCTTAAAACTTAAAAAAGAAAATATATTTATTCTTGACGTAAAGACTCACAGAAGATTACCTTGAAATGTACTGCATTTCTTACTTTATCGTATTTCCCCAATGTACGTAAGTGTTTCGGTAGTGAGTGAGATGTGCCAGAGACCATTCCCAACCCACCGTATCCCTTCCTTAATCTGAAAAGGTAGGCAGCGCATCCCGGGGGTCAACGTTTGTTATAATTCTGGACTGATGTTCGCATGCATCGCGGATGTCTATGGACGACAGTATCCACTTAACATCAGCTGGACTGTATGCTCATCTTGATTACTTGATCGTTTAGATTTATTAATTTTCGTCATTAGAATTTATTAGCAAAATACGCCGCCACCATGATTGCGACATTTGGACGCCATTTGGCAAAACATAGATAACTGACTGCATGCTTGCGTTGAACATCATTATACCTATGTTTACAAGCAAATAAATAATAGTAATCAAGTCGTATTGTTCGTTAATTGTGTGCTTATTGCAAACAAACTTTCCACTTCAGTAAGTACTCGCAGTTCCATTGCACAATCTATCGTCATAACTGGCAAATGGGGTGGCAACGACACGCAAACAAATCGATTTCATTGCGTCACCCCACGAAGTGCTTTAGTCATTATATAGTCGATGATAGAACCTTCATTTAGCAGGTTTTTGATAACACCGCGACGGGACCATTTTGGCGGAAACTCGAGGAGTGGGGGTTGAGTTTGTTTGAATAATGTTAAAATTATGTACTGTGGGTGTCGTGGTTTAATAGTGATAGTTTATTAAACTTCAAAGTGTCTAGTGTTTGTGGTCATCAAATAAAACATAAGCCTGAGATTTTCGTATGCTTCCAAGGAATAACTTGCTTCGACGTGACAGAATATTGACAAGGTTTGTTGTGAATTGTTTCGACCCTAATCACAACTTAATTATGAAGGAAATCGGAACGGAACCATGGACGGAAAGTCACCGACATAGCTCATAGAATCAGCATACTGAAGAGGCAATGGACAGGTCATATTTGACGCAGGGCCGACAACCGATGGAGAAAACGAGTGCTCGAATAGAGATCACGTAACGGGAAGCGCAGTGTGGGACGCTCCGGCCACGTGTACCAACGATTTGAAGTAGTTCATCGGTGATGGATAGATGGTGAGAACGGTAACCCGTATCCTGTATCCAGCAGTGAACACAGAGACGTAGGTTGATGGTATAAATTAAATAGCGATACCTAATATGAGATATCATCCATTTTAAGTGATTTTTTTCTCCATTATGAGGCAATCTAATTATATTAATTGAATCTTCCGGGCTACTTGGCCGAGGTCTTCTGGAATCTCTTCTCTTTCTTCCAAACGTTTCGTCAACAACTGCGGTTGATATCTTCAGTGGCGACTGCGTTCACTTTCGGAGAGATGTTATCTCTGAAGATGTCAACCGCAGTTGTTGACGAAACGTTTGGAAAAAAGAGAAGAGATTCCAGAAGACCGGCCAAGTAGGCCGGAAGATTCAAATAATATGGACACCGGCCGAGAAAGCCTACACTCCACTGCAATATAATTATCTTTATTTTCATACATTCATACATTTCATGCAAATAATTTCATTCTTTTTCCCTGAAGGCTACATGTGCGAGTTTCCTGCTGGACGAATATGTTGAGGTTCATATCGTGCAGTGACGAATACCAACGCTGCGGTTTGTCCGCGCCATATGCTGAGTTGAAGACCATATCTGATGTCGCAATGCGCATCTTAAAGAATATATCGTAAGTCTTTAGGTATTGTGTTTCTTTATTTGATGTTCACCCTTTTTTTTTTCACTCTTTATTGCATACATAATACTCACTTCATAACAATTTAATTTTTTTCACGCCACGCACACTCACACTCACCCACACACAGATACATGCACACATGCATTTACCTGAGTATAGCCCATATTATCTATTTTGCATTGTATATATACTTAAATACGTTTTTGACAGAAAGTTTTATGCATATGTATAATAAGTTCATATATTGTTTTGCTGTGGATCTTTTGTTTGTAAATAAAATGTGTAATTTGTGTATTCTTATTTTTATTATGTGTTGTGGTGTCGGAATCGACTTATGTCTGTGTCTAATTGAAGGAAATATGTAAACTCAGAATGGAAATTCAGGGCTTTCGAACACATGACCTCACAAGTATGATGAGTTAAAATAGATTCACTCGTGAGATATTTATTTCTGTGTATATTTCATTGGTGGAAAGAAAGCATGATTTACCAATTCATGCTATTTGACTTGACCAAAGCTGAGTTCGGCAGCCTTTCAATATGAAATATCTCTTTTCCAAAAACCATTAATAGCTACAGCAGCTCGCGCGTGCCGGGCTCAGTGCGGATATCACGAATCGGACGAGATTTATGGCTTTTACCCGGAAAAGCGGCGGTGTTTGCTGAAAACCGACGTCGACTGTACTTATATAACCGTTTATACTCAATATTAATGTTATAAACAGAGTTCGTTTAATTTGTTTGTTTTTATGTTTAACGACTTTAACAACTGCTTGGCTGATTGTTGGCCGGCCTTAAAATATCACTTCATCTCTTCCGACGACTAAGATATAACAGAGCCGCTAGCACAGCTCCCAGAAACTATATCGCCTCTAAAAGAGTGCACTCACCGATTCCCTTGGCCAACGCGGCGTTTTAAGGCCATACATCCCTCATACACAAGACAGTGTGCATGGGGAGATCCTTGTTAAGCAGCGGAAGATAAAAGTAATCAAGGGTTAGTTTAAGGGTAGTAATCAAAGTCAGTCGGGCGCCCAGATTGAGCTTGCCTTTCCACTCTATAGAGATTTAGAAAGAAATAATATTTATAAGAATTAGATTGAGAATGAGCATTTAGTCCTCCTGGTGGTAAGTGAATACTTTAAGTGCCAATGGACATTCGCCATACATGCCAACATCAGTCCAGAATGACAAACTTTGACACGACTCCAGTTGCGCAGTCTACCGTAGCTCGGCTGAAGCATTGTAGATGGAAATGCTCGGGTTTGTTGCAGAGCACTCTTTGATAGAACTGCCCTGGCGCGTGACGTCCCTCTCTTGCGAGCACTGCGCCTGCTCAATGATCTCATCGAGCGGAATCCGGGTTTAGACCTGTTTCAATGTTCTATGGAAGCGTTTCGCAGAGCGCCAATAAATATGCACTAATATACACAATTAAGTGGGCGAAGTGGTCGGTGCACTGTAAAGCTTACTCAGATTTTTTTTTATAATGAAGCGGGCGAGCAAGCGGTCCCACGTGATGATAAGTGTTACCGCCGCCTATGAACACCTGCAACACCAGGGATTATGCGGGTGCGCCGCCGACCTTGCAAAATCCTATTCACAGGCTTCTTGAAGAACCCCGTATCGTAGTTTAATGGAAAGACCTCTTGAGGCAGTTCGTTCTATAGCCTACGGGTTCGCGGTATAACAGGTTATAAATAAATCTATAAAAAAAAATTGTACAGTTAAATCCAAGCAGTCTTGTAAGATTCGCACCATTAAATTGCATTAGTACTGGCAAAATTCGGACGGGCCAATGAGGTGAAATACCAAAATCAATAATTGATCGCGAGGAGACTTGTTCCAGAAGTTTCGATTAAATTATACCAGATATAATCTTTGGGGAATTGAAAGTAGGCTCGAATATAATAAAGGGAATTTCACTCGGGAAAATTTAGCGTTGAATCGATAGGGTCAGTACTAGGGCTGGTTCATTTCACACATTTAGAACGATGGCTTGGAGAAATATGGCATTTAAAGTAAATAATGGGATAAGATTTGTATATTCTATTCCAAAAGCATTTGGGAAAATATTTGCCAATGAACTAAAGTCACCGTGACATTGTTTATGGAAATGGACAGGTCATATAAGGCGCAGGACCGATAGCCGATAGAGTAGGAAATTTGTCAAATACAGGCCATCTACCTAGAATCCACTCCGCCCAGGTGGACCGAAGACTTAGAGAATGAGTTGGATGAGAAGAGCGTAGAATCGTGTGTGGTGGAGAGCCGAGGGAGAGGTCTATTGAGTTGAGTTGAGGCCTGGCGGGAGAGCCAGGGGAGAGACACAGGCTGATGGTATGGTATGATGTTAGGCTACTATTTTTAACTATTCACTGGTAAATTCGTGGAGAAAATCTATCCAGCAATACGAAAGTCGAAATTTAAAAACTGATTTCTTCCGATATACTTACGTTAGAAAGGGAACATAGGAATTCTGTTCCTAATCCTCCGATATGAAATCACACCGTACCCTGAAGGAAAACCTCGCTTTATTATTTCATAAAACAAAACCAAGTATTTTTCAACTCCACATCACAAAAAAACAATTACCTGTTTTAAAACAAAATGGCGGATTCAAAATAAACAGACTACCCGTAATTAAAATGTAAAATCAGCATATTGGACACTTTCAAACGTTTATTTGTTTAAAGCAACATTTGGTATAATTAAAACATCTGAATTAATAATGAGTAGCAATGAATTTTCGAAATCAATCGACCAAAAAGGTGCTTACAATAAAATAAATATGCTTCTCATAAAAATTCTTTTGTTGTTTTATTCGTAATTAATCACGGATTTTTTTACTTTATTGTACACACAGATCGTAACCTAAAAAGGGATTAACAAACTGATGTACAATAGACGAGCTTATCGTCTTAAGAGATTTCTTCCAATAAGCCTGGCGGCAGTGATCACGTACGAGAATGTATGAGATAGGCGGACATAATGTACAGAAAATACTATATTTACTTATATTATAGGAGTATTTTGATTATAACCATATTTAAAATATACAAAACACAACATACATGTTTTTTTTTTTAAGAAAAACTACTTTCCACAGACTTTTCTGTCCGTGTCCTTTTTTAAATCATTTTTTTTTATTAATATTGATTCTACTTATTTTCTTACTCCTGCTTAATCACACTATTTTCAATATATACATATGCATAATACATTGTTTTATGATATTCTTATATATATATATATATATATATATGTATTTTTTTTTTCATTTGTTATTATTTTATTGGCTTATTAAGTATACTGTTTTCTTATTGCTACTTCTTTTATTACATTTAATTTTCTTATTGCTGTTTTATATGTTATTATCTTGTCACATGTTGTTACATCCTGTTTTCTTTTTATTATTGTCTCGAGCCCACTAGGAAGCCCGCGAACATACATGCTATAAATAAGTAATATTTTGACATGTCCTCTCTTGCCGCACCGGCTTTGTGGACCGGCACCGGAATTGTGCGGTGGCAGTTCTCGAGAGACGCCTATATCCAGAAGTGGAGAGGTTGGATATAGGCCTCTTCATTGCTGGGTAACCACAAAACCCACAATACATATTTTTTATAACAGTCAAATAAAAATACAACTTAATTTCTCGAGTTCCCGTCAAAACGTTCATAAAAAAACGATCTGCCAATACAATGACGATTCAAGATGGCCGCCGTTTGTTCTTTTTACGCCACATTTATTTTTAAAGCCTTATCTTTATATACAAATGTGGGTAGATGATGCTAAAACGTTTTATTGGAAATCTGTAAACCTACCAAATGTTACGGTTTGGACAAATTGAAATATCAAATACAAATAGTATTGGAATCGAACGGTGAAATTGGCGGAAACATAACCGATTTGAGGAATAATACATTATCTCTAAATGTATGTCGGATTACCTGTCGACGTGAAAAGCATATACGATTAGGTACCTACATTTTATATACCAGAGAAATAATATGTAAATTGTTGTTGAATTTCAAATACTTTTGATTGACGAGACTCTGTATGAAGGAAAAATGTAAATGCTGGTAACACCGGCTACGCCATGTGTTTACCGCCAAAATAAATATTTGAAGATACTGTCACGATAGATTGGATAAAAGTCGAAAAGTTGCGCCTTCCGCACATTAAGGGACTGGCGCCGCTGCATACGCGCTCACCAGTTGGCAGGGCCTTTCCGCGCGACCTAGTCACACACAAATAGGGTGCGACTCCACATGGGACTTCATCGATACAGGACTTGATACTTAAGTCGCCGCTCGCGTCGGGTCGAGCACTGGGCTTTCCACAAGCGGAATCCACCCGGTGTGCTTGATCGCGCGAGCGGTTTGAAGAGACTGGACTCACCAACGGCTATCCAATCCACTGGGAATGGGGCAATAGGATGCCAACCCAAGGACCTGCCCGCTTTAGCGGGCAGCTATGAAACCTCCGATAGTGGGCAAATTGCCCAGAAGCGGAACACCACCACTCGTGAAGGGAATGAGAGACGGTTACTACGGTCGGATGGGGGTATTCCTGTCTCTTCCGTAGGATCGACTGGTAGCTTTAGTAATACACCTTACCTTATTTTTATTAGGAAAACTTGTTTTAACCGTTAATCACTGTCGTAATTCATCTGGAGTAGTTAATTTTTCTGGGTAAAAGCATCCTTGCTGTCAGTTAATTTAATTTGTGAGCTTAAAATTGATTAATTAACTTTGATTACACTAAATACACTCAACTACCCACAAAAATACACTCTGCTTTGTTGGAAACCAAAGCAGATTGCACGAACATTCGACACGTTAAAGAGATACGAGGCTACAAACAGACAGACAAACATCAGCGTCAACTTACAGTACCTCTCCTTTTTATGTTAGGTTTTTAACATAAGGCGGTAGGACTTATGAATTAAAAAATTGCTCAAAAAACAACTATCTCTTAACTCTACCTATGGCACAAACAGCAAAATGGATGTTTTTTTTCTTTATGCAAAAGAGGTGTCAGACTAGCATACAGTTCACCTTAAGGTAAGTAGATACTGTCGTCCAACAACATCCGCAATACATGCCAACTGATTACCATGCTCCCGGATGCACTACATGCAATACATACATGCTCCCGGATGCACTGATTACCTTTGGGTATATAGGACTGGATATGGAAAATGGGTTGGTAAAATGGGGAGGGATAAGGTGAGATGTGCTCTGGCATATCTCACTCACTTTCGAAACACGTACGTACATTGGGTAAATAGGGAAATTTAATACATTTCAAGGTAGTATTCTATGAGAGAGGGGTAATGTGGCCAGCCGAGTGCGCGCAGGGGCAGTGGGAAGGAAGCGTGCACTGGACCATTACAAAATTTTGCATGCAATAGACTTTGTTCACAAACTAAACGCTCAACCAACACCCACCAACTGCAGTTAGGAGAGCCGCCAGTAAAATTTTGTTACACACTCAGGGATTCCGTTAACGTGGTGCTATCTATGTGTGTGTGTCGTGGTACGTAGCGAGCGAGGCCAGTTGCCTGCACTTATATGTTTTGCCGCCTGTACCGTTCCTCAGTCACCGAGTTGAATATCAATTGGTCTCTTAATTTCCCGATCGGCAAAGTTACTGTCGGCTAACAAGAGTCCACTTTCTTTCTAAGACAATTTGTTTAATTAGAAAAGTTTCCCGCCCGCTCCCTACGCTTCTATTTTATTAAATACAACGGTATAGACATTGTAGACTATATATTAATATATTTCGTATTTTAGAGTATTTATTTATATAGGAAGAACCTGCCACACAGCAATTTGAATATCGATAGATTTTTTTCTATGGACGAAGGCGGCAGACGAGCATACAGTCCATCTGATGGTAAGTGGATACTGTGGCCCATAGACATCCGTGATACATGCCAACATTAGTCCAAAATGACAAACGGTGGCACGTCCTCGGATGCGCTGCCTACCTTTGGAGATATAGGAATGGATTTGGAGAAAGGGTTGGGAAAATGGGGAGGGATAGGATGGGAATGGGCTCTGGCACATCTCACTCACCACCGAAACACGTACGTACTTTGGGGAAATAAGATAAAGTGGGAAATTCAGTCTTCTGTGAGAGAGGGGTACCGTGGCCAGCGAGTGCGCCTAGCGGCTGTTGGATTGCAGCGTGCACTCTCCCCATAATTATTGCTAAGATACTCTTTATTGCACACCAAAATATAACAGCAACAGACATTGTAAGTTACATAAGAGGCTGATTACATAAATAAATGAATTCCTGAAGATCCTTTTTAGTGGTTACGTACGTTATAAAACTACCTGTTGTACAAATTTTGTGTTTCTAGTTTCAGCGGTTTCAGCTCAGCAATGATGAATCTGTCAGTCAGTCAGTCGGGACATCTTTTTTATATGTATACTAGCTGTTGCCCGCGACTTTGTTCGCGTGGTCTTCAAGTACCAATTCAGGAACCTTCGCGGTCGTGCGCACAACAACTCATCAAAGTTTCATCGCAATCGGATGAATGGTATACGAACGCATACAAACAAAGAAAGAAAAATTAATTTTTATATATATACTAGCTGTGCCCGGCGTGCGTTGCATGCACGGAATTTTTTTTGCATATAATATATAGCATATGTCCCATATGGAACAGTGTACCTTTCAAATGGTGAAAGAATTTTTCAAATATGTGCAGTGGTTCCGGCGATTACTCTCCACATACACGCAAACTCACAAAATTCGCACTCTCTCTTTATTATATTAGTATAGATATAGATAGAAGATTACCATCAGCCTATGTCTCTCCACTGTTGGATACAGGCCTCGACCAAGGCTCGCCATCACTCACGATAGTCGGCTCTTCTTATCCAACCACCGCTGGCTACTTTCTTCATGTCCTTAGTCCACCTGGCGTCCCACACTATGCTTCCCGGTGCGTGGTCTCCACGTGGGAACTCGTTTACGTCGGTTCACCTCATCGGTTTTGCGGTAAATATGACCAGCCCATTGCACTTCAGCATGCCCATTTTATGAGTTATGTCGTTGACTTTAATTCTTGGGCGAATGTCTTCGTTTCGAATATAGAAGATTACATGGTAATAAATAACAAAACACATGCTTACTGATTTTTCAACAACAAATAGAGACCTCGCCTGGACTCCATCATTTGTACTTGTACCAGCCTTTGATATTCTACTGCAGGGCACAGGCCTGCCCTGGTAAATCACTGGAGGGTTTCGGGTCAGAAACCACAGCTGGGCCCGCCAGTGCGGATTGATACACGTACTCCAGATATTTTTTATTGCTGGAGCATGTGGGTTTCTTCACTCTGTTTTCCTGTCACCGCCGAGCTAGTGACAATTCTTAAAAATCCGCACTTAAGTAGAAATTCAGTGGTACGGACCGAGGTTTTCAATTTACGATCACACGAATGTAAGTCGAGTCTAGATACCCCTAAGCTATCATTCCTCCATCATTTAAACATCCTAAAATGAAACTAAAGAGCATAGTTAAAGTACGGAGGCTGTTCAAATGAGCGCATGAATAAGGCACCGAGGCTTCATAAAGACCTAATTTAAAGACACTATCAGTATGAGGAACAGTATGGAACTTCAGAGAAAGAATTACATGCGATCTACGCACACTGATACGCTATCTAAATAACTTGAAGCGTTCACACAAATTCCTTTGCGGTTGCTTGACTAAGACCTTGACACAGTGCTGTCACCAAGACCCTTTATACCGCGAACCCGAACGTTGTAGAATGAGCTGCCACCTGCGATTTTCCTGCTATGCTAGGACATGGTATTCTTCAAGAAAGCTTTGAATAGGATTTTGCAAGCCCTGCAACCCCTGGTGTTACAGGTGTCCGTGGGCGGCGGTAGCGTATACCTGCGTATACCTGCCGTCTGCCTCCTCCACCATAAAATAAATGTATTTATATATGAAAATGAATCAAGTATGATAAATCGGTATCAGTGCTGAGATAACTTCTGTTTGTTATCTGTACTTTGCCTCCACTGAATATTTGACGCTCATACTCGTATCTGTGGATGTAAAATTTTATTTTCTGCATCCCCCTATAACGCTCTCGGAGTATCTCCCCCTGCAGAATAGGCTTGGTGGTGAATTAATTCAAAATAAATAATTTTCGCACATACATTTATGTATTTTTGGTATATACAAAACAACTCGTACAAAATAACTTTAACTACAAAATAATTATAAAAATGAGTCATCTTTTTATTTTATCGAAAGATTGCCAGCAGACAGTCCACCTGGTGTTTATTTTTATTTATTTATTCATTGTAACAATTACAAAATTATATTTTAATGTCCATTATAAATGTCATCATTGTGTAAAAACAAACAAGTATTTAGTCAATCAATATATATATATATATATATATATATATATATATATATATATATATATATCTTCAAGAGAGTAAAAGTAACCCGTTAAAGGAAACTTTTTTAATTTGCGTTTAAAATCATTGGTATTATATAAAGATTTACAAAACATAGATAAGCGAATCATGGACGCCATATATAGTCGCCCATGGATATCCACGATCAACATCAGTCCAGAATGACAAACGTTGGTACGCTTCCGTGTGTGCTGCTGCATACCTTTCGAGATATACGAATGGATTTAGGGAAAGGGTTTGTAACAATGGGGGGGGGATGGGATAGTATGGGATGGGAATGGGCTCTGGCATATCCCACTCGCTATCGATACATGTATGTACATTGGAGGAAGTGGATAAAATTGAAAATGCAGTACATTTTTAGGTACTTAGCTCTGTAAGAAAGAGGTAACTATTGCGCCGAAAATTGAATCACATGAAGTTGATGGATGTTTAACGTATGTCTTTGGTATATGCATACTTGTAGATTTTTGATAATCTTTAAAAAGATAAACAAAAAAAATTATGAATAATGCTAACTAACGTTTTAACTAAACGTTTTTAAACAACCAGAACGTTTCATTTTAAGCTATGCTGCAGATAGATCATTTGTGGTAGGTGAACCTTGACCTATCAAGCCACTGAGGTAGTAACAGTGACTTCTAAATTCGCCGAAAGAAAATCCATTTCTTTTTCCACAATCAGATATTGCGACACTGAACGGTAACGGCCGCTAACGAGCTCTATCGAACCTCAATAACGGCAGCACAGTGTGACAAAACGGGCGACAAACTGGAAATAATTCACTTATCGATAACATTCACTTTTACACGTTACATTTTTTTAATATCAATTTATTTTATCGGCGGAATTTAAAACTTGTATTCAAATTTTATTTCAATTTCAGAAATATTTTATAGATACGAATTTCACGAAAATATATAGTAAACATGGCCGTGTGATGCCGGCTGGCTTTAGAATAACACCACCCCATTTCTTCCCATGCATGGGCTTCGTAAAAGACGTCAAAGGGATAACAAAGCCGCCGTAGCCCCGAGGAACGACAAAAACCCCTAAAGGCGAGCGAACTCGCCAACCCGTTCGGGCGGAGCGTGCTTTTTAATTTAATATAATTAATTTATATCAAACACAGTCCACATTTTATAAGTACACAAGTCTTACAAGCTGTGTTAGTAGATAATTATATGACAACAAATACATATAATAACGCAATACATAAAATAATACGTAAAACAATATAATACATAAATGTACATAACATACATTTTTGTTTTTCTTTCTTCATTTCTTTTTAAGCCATCTCTCATGCACAGGACAATGTCCATGAAGAGACCCGTGGCTAGCAGTGGAGGATAAGAGGAATGGTGACAAAAAATCAATGTATAAAATCAAAATATCTTTTAAAGCAGTTCAAATGAAGAACTTCGAAATTACTGATGGAGAAAAGGAATGCAATATACAAAAGTTTATGTCATTCTTCTTACTGTCATTATAACCACAGGTGAGTGAAAGAGAAAGCAATAAGGGGACCTTATTGCCGGTTTTATTTTTTTATATCGAATGTATGTAAGCATTTTGTTTGATATTGACATAGTATGTATTGATAGTAATATTTATTTATAGCTAAATTATTTATTATGTTTGTCGTTTAAGCAATATATTTAAATCTCTCATCGCACCTCCCAATGTATCTTTCTGATCAACCCCAAGTTTAATTGGTAGAGAATGCCTTGAGGCATTAAGCTCGCCTTTTGTACTTTAATGTGCAATAAAGTTTTTTAAGTAAATAAATAAGATAACGAAGGTGTCAGACGAACATATATATATATATATTCCATACAAGGCGACAGTATCCAATTACCACCTGTTGGATTATTCGCTCAACTTGATAAAAAAAAATCTTTTCAAGGAGTCCTCCATAATCCTCGTAGTTTTGTACAAAAACAATACAAGGAAACAGATACAAGAGCCCTATAATAATATCCTGTAGTTTTTCTACTACAATAAAAACCTCTAATGTTGGAACGTACCTACTAATTGACAAAAAGTAGAGGTTACTAATTTTGACAAAAAGTGGTCTCTCGTAACGCAATTACCGCACAAATTTTAGCCACTAAGTGCACAGTGGGCCGCAATTAATTAAAGTCTTGACAAATTATAGAATTAATTTGACGAACGGTGTACCACGGGCAGACATCTCAATGTATATGGAATGTTAATTTGTGTATTTGTTCGAATTAAACACGGAAACATTAAGCCGATATTCTTTATTTGTCACAGTACATGCAATCATATAAATACTTGTTTAACCGAATTAGCATAAGATATCTTCGATTGCGCTTAATTTCTTCTCATGGTGCCATGTCCTAACCGGGGATGGAGATCAGCATGTTATTGTCACGCAAGAGACTGCTGCCAGAAATAAAGACCTTGTTTTATCCCGAACCATTTCTTGACATATCGAAGCCAATATGTCTGTCTACTGCTAGGTTTACGGTGACCGTGAATTTTACCCTCAATTACAAATTACAAAAGATAGTATCTAATATTTTCTTAGGTTTTCGCGATTACTATACATAGCAATTAAACAACTTTGAACGGTTTAAATCGCGTATATTTAACATTATTTATATCCCGACGTTTCGAACACTTTGCAGTGGACGTGGTCACGGGGTGACTAATTGATTTTATTTGTGACAATTTAAACCGTTCAAAGTTGTTTAATTGCTAAGATAGTATCTATTTCTGCGCATGACGTAATCAAAATATATCAATTTTCTTATTCCTATTCCATCCTACCTCCATCCACCCCATCGAATGGATAGTATAGTGGGAAAGTAAGTCTGTATTCCGTTATATTGTTGACTACCCATCCTACCGTATTTTCCCAACATTTTCCACAAATACATTGTTAAATCTCCAAAGATGGTAGCGGATCTGGGGGCGTGCCAACGATTGTTGTTTTAAATTGAATTATTTATTATTATTTTTTGGAGAAATTGTAGCTAAAAACTTAATAGCAAACATAAAATAATTATTTTCTTAAACCAAAAAGTAAGTTCCTCGTATCTGTGGCTAACTAGTGAAACACTTCAGACACAATCTAGATAGTAAGTATATTAATTGGACAAGAAAAAAGTTGTAATGGCAACGAATTTAGAAATTTAGTCACGAAGAACTTTTGTATGACGCTGCCATGTATGATGGATGTCCATAAGTGATAATATCCGCTTACCAGTAGGGTGCACTGGCTCGTCTGTTTCAACGAAAACAAAGAGATTTTAAAGTTAACTTGATGCTCTGTTAAAACCGGACACCGCGAACAAATTGATGAAATAAAACAAACTTTACAGAGCGCGTCAATCATTGACAGAGCTGAGCCTATTCGTCTGTATCCCGGATTGTATTTGTATCGGACTTAATTTGTATTTAAACAAACGAACGCGGCCGGTTATCCGGGCGCGATGTGAACGTGTGTGTTTCAAATTAAAATTTTAGCTGAAATCGTTTTATCTTTTTGTCTGATCAGAATATAAAAAATCTACTGGGTGTAGTTGAACTCATATCAAAGTTTATTTCCGTTTTAAATCAAATTGAATCATTGGCAGGCAATTATCAATCTAGAGATTTCATATAATCTTATCAGGGGTGGTCATACATTTGAATTTTCAATCACTTCGACCCAATGGGATTGTTCAACCCAACGTCGAACATGCAAGCAGCAAAATTGCAGCGCTAGCTGACCTAAAATATGTATAATATTGTTCAATCTGAACCACGCTCATATGTACATACTATTAGTTCATTAGGGCGTGTATACTGTATATATATAGAGATATTTTGTTAAAATAAATGAGATTGCCACCAACCGCGTTGCCTCGAGTGCAAAACAATACTCGTAAAATAATACTTATAAGATAATAATTTACCATACAATACTTGTAAGATAATTATTTACGAAACAATACTTGTAAGATTATAATTTAACAAACAATACTTGTAACATAATAACTTACCATAATACTTGTAAGAAAATTATTTACGAAACAATACTTGTAAGATTATAATTTACCAAACAATACTTGTAAGATAATAATTTGCCAAGAAATACTTGTAAGATTATAATTTAACAAACAATACTTGTAAGATAATTACCAAACAATACTTGTAAGATAATAAATTACCAACAATACTAGTAAGATAATAATTACGAAACAATACTTGTAAGATAATTATTTACGAAACAATACTTGTATGATAATAATTTACCAAGCAATACTTGTAAGATTATAATTTACCAAACAATACTTGTAAGATAATTACCAAGCAATACTTGTAAGTTTATAATTTACCAAACAATACTTGTAAGATACATCCCTGACGCGCAAGAAAATATGCACAAGGAGGGCCATGTCCAGCAGTGGACGATAAAATGGTAACGGTAGGTACTCGAAATTATTAATTTACAGAATAATTCTGGGAATATAATCATTACAACTCAATGGCATAATACATTTATTCTCTTCCGTATTTTCTATTTATTTATTTACTCTTTTTTGTAAATTGTAACAAAAGGCGGACTTAATGCTTTACAGCATTATCACATATCTTCACTACTCTCTGCAACTATTTCCGTATTTTGTCAGGCGTTTCCTCATTATTAGGTTTCATTTGTTATTTAATATATTTATTATTAATATATACCTACATATATTTTTTATATTATTAACATTCCTTTATGTAATCCATGTATGTATTTTTATTACTGTTTAATGCACCCCGTTTGTGATTCTCCGCTTACGCAAAGGTTGACTGGTAGAGAAAGCCATATAAGGCACTAAATCTGCACAGTGTACAGTGTTTGTGTGAAATAAAGTATAAATATATATAAATAAAGTCCGCCTCTGTATAATATAGTGCATATAGAGTAAATAAATAAGAAGCCGAATGGAAAAGTTTATATTTTGCAAAAGCAAATACTCCTAATTAAAACTTACAATTAAATATTTTGTTTCAATACAGTTTCCTTGTAAAGATAACAATAATTCGCTTCTCACCTCAACAGCGTAGGCAATCTCGACCAATAAAATTAACAATACAAACATCAAAGAAAACCCCCCCCCCCCCACCCCTTCCCTCCAATCAGAACTCTTTTAGAACTACACTTGTAAATGAACTTTGCTTCTGTTATTTCAATTCCACGGGCAATCTGTTCGGCGAAGTGTTAAAATGTATAGTCAGCCGCGATAATTGCCAAGGTTTACGAATTTTAAAAACTTCATAACATTTATTCTTGTCGCCATAATTGTCATTGCGATTCGAATTGCTAATAAACAAACACTAAAGGATAATTTAGCCACTTAGCTATCTAACTTTAGTTACGCATGCAGTAGCAAAGATTTTGTAGGAATTGTATTAGGTAGGTACATAAAAATATATTTTCGCACAAAATTTTACAGAAGTGAGCGGGATGGATTAAGAAGAGATAGAAAGCGGGCTTTAGTAACTCTTACTCATTCCTCCCTTATTTTGTTTTTAATTTTATTAATTAACTGCTAAAGATTAATTAAAATTACCTTCTGTTACAGACTGTACTTCCTGTCCAGACCTCGACCTAATTTAAATTTCAAATTCTCAGATAAACTCCCGAGATAATGAGAATTTGTGTTCAAATAACGATGGGGGTTAAAGAAAAGTTTGAATCAACAGAAGAGGATTGCTTAAACCGTCTGTCGCAAACCGCCGGCAACATCAAGTGGGCTGTATGTTCGTCTGCCACCTTCGTCCATAAAAAAAAAAACATGCAAAAGTTGTCAGAAAAATTGCGAAAATAACGAATTTCGAATTGCGTAGTCAAGTTTGGGTCATTCGTCTTGGTCCGAATGGATTACTACTACTCCGACTACGCGTAGTTTTTCCATTAATTAAAACATTATTGGTAGCGACTGTCCTTTTTTTGCAGTCAAATCCAGAGGAACCAATGCAAAATTATCTTAAACTCCTCCTAAACAGATCAGTTGGATCAAATAGAAAATAAACTATGCGTAAACCGACTAGTCGGACGATTCTGTCGGACCAAGTGGAATGATCGTCAAATTCACTACATCTCCTACTAAGGCGGATATCACACTGCGCCGCACGACGCCCCGAGATGCGGTTGGGGTGATTTTGACACGGATTGAACTAATATTGTTTTTGTGGTTGTTGTCGCTCTTTATTGTACTTATAATGCATTGTTACAGTAATTCCATAAATACAAACGCGGCCTTATTGCTAGAAGAATAATCGAGACGAGTTATGTCATTTAAAAGCAGACTTCAACATATAATAAGAAGTGTCTATTTATTTTTACACTTCATTGCACAATACCGTACAAAAGGCCGGTAATGCCTTAAGCCATTCTCTACCGGCCAACCATTGGGTTGATCAGAGAAGTTCAATTAAAAGGTGCATGAAAGACACAATTTAGATGGTGTGACAAAATAAATATAATACATTATTAGTATTGTTACATATACATACATACAAACTTACACGCATACATATGTAAATAGGAATAAATATAATACATACGAGGTATACATAATCAATGAATATATTGGATAAATAAAATATGTAGGTACATATGTTATTTTAAGAGAAACAATTAAATAAAACATGTTGCTGACAAAAGTAAAATGATAATGTAACAAAAGATAAAGCAAAAGAAGTTGACTGATCATTCAATATAATAATGTTATGTTATGGATAAATAAAGATAATAATATTTTGTAATACTAAGTTACTAAGCTTGTTAATAATGTAACAATTACTAAGTTTTGTTAATAATCTTTGTGTTTCGTCACCATTTTATCTTCCTTTGTGTGCTTCGTGGGTCGAGTCGACTAAATAACTCTTTTCTTCTTTAGATAGAATTTCTTTCTTTCAATTTTACAGTACTGTCAGTAGTCTAAATCAGTCAGTCAGGTGCGCTCAGCCGGTTCTATACTAATACTAATAATATAATAAAGAGGTAAAATCGTGTGTTTGTAGATATGTTGGGGGTAATCTCTAGAACTACTGAACCGCTTTCAAAAATTCTTTCACAAATAGGAAGCTACATTATCCGCGTCTAATACCTATAGGCTATATTTACGAGTAATTTTGAAATTTTGAAAAAAATATTTTATAATCCGCAGCGAAGCGAGGGCGGGTCGCTAGTAATAAATAATTGTAAATATCTTAACATAAAAACGTGTCGTGTCGGTGTCGCCAGTTTTAAAATAGCATCATTATATATAAAAGGCGTAAAAGGCGAGCTAAGGATAACAAAGCCGCCACCACAAGCCCAGAAAATACACCACCTTCAAAATAGCGGACTCACCAACCCTCTTAGTCAGCGTGGCGTTAAAGACCATTTATCCCTCATGCGTGTCCAGCAGTTTGTTGTTAAACATAAAAATATAATTTCCCACTACAGTGAAAACAATGTCATACCAAACCATATCATCAGCCTATGTCTCTTCACTGCCCGTAGAAATAGGTCTTTTTTTTTATGTACGAAAAGGTACGGTTAGGATACTGTCGCCCATAGGCATCCGCGATACATGCCAACATTAGTCCAAAATGACAAACGTTGACACGCCCCGGATGCGTTGCCTACCTTTCGAGATGTAGGAATGGATTTGGAGAAAAGGTTGGGAAAATGGGGAGGAATAGGATGGGAATAGGCTCTGGCACATCTCACTCACTACCGAAACACGTACGTATATTAGGGAAATAGGATAAAGTGGGAAATGCAGTACATTTCAAGGTAGTCTTCTGTGAGATAGGGGTAACGTAGCCAGCGGGTGTTGGATTGCAGCATGCAGTCTCCCCTCAATAAATATAAGTTTCTTTCTACCAAGGCTTGTGACCACGATCTTCGACTCTTCTCATACATGTACCACCGGCAAAATTCTTCAAGGCGGATGCGGCACTACGCTTGCCGGTAAGATATATAAACAATATAAAATCAAATAATTATAGTATATATTAATTGAATCTTCCGGGTTACTTGGCCGAGGTCTTCTGGAACTGCGGTTGACATCTTCAGTGGCGACTGCGTTCACTTCAGTCGCCACTGAAGATGTCAACCGCAGTTGTTGACGAAAAGTTGGGAAGAAAGAGAAGAGATTCCAGAAGACCTCGGCCAAGTAGCCCGGAAGATTCAATTAATATGGACACCGGCCGAGAAAGCCTACACTCCACTATAGTATATATTATTTATTATTGGAGTAATTTAGTTACAAAACTTGTAAATACAATAAACAGTTATTATGATCATATGTTGCACTGTGGTACAAAACTGAGCAATATTGGACAAAGTTTTCATCCACAACGAAAAAGTTTGTCGCGCGTAAAGTATGCTGCTCTCGTTTCGAATAGTTTTACAAGCTTATGGCAAATTTTATTTGCACAAGCTAGTGGCCTTTAGCTACGGATTTGCACATTCTCAACTTTGGTAGAAATAGAAGAACAAATCTCCCTGTTCGCCTTGTAAAGTTTTTTGGAACGAAGTTCCTTTACGCGGCTTGCGGTAGGTGTGATTCGAGAGAAAATGTAACGTCACGTAAGATTTTTACCCCCTCCATACGCCTTTCTCTTTCTCTGTGTGTATGTGCGTGCGAGTATCGAGAGCGAGACTCAAGCAGAATAACAGACGTGCAGACTAGTGCGTGGCCGGTTGTATAACCTAAATTTTTGATTTGATTCCTTATTTTAAATTATTTGCATTGAAAATATGATACAAAATTAAAAAAAAATACATGAACTATACAGATTTTATTTCGAATTACATTCGGAGTTTGAAAAAAATGCGTGAGGATCTTCGTTCCTGACGGGGGTCCCCTGACTGCACAGTGCACACGTTTTTTTTTTTTCAAATAATATTTCATGTAATAGATATACGTATGTATAGATATGTAGTATTTGTAGGTGAAATCTTTACACGCGGCTTCAACCCCTTGAAATTACACATGCAGTAACTTACAAAATTAACAATTAGTTATGTATATTGTCGTATTTATATAGATGTATAGTATGCAAAGGAATATTGTGTATAATTCTGTTAAAATTACTTATACAATTATTATAATATCAAATTAAGTACGAGTATGTAAGTCAATTTAATTTTAGTATGAGTATTCGTGTAAATATATGTGTATGTGTAATATGAATTGAATATGCTATATATAATTAAAAATTGGACCAGCTGAAAATCAGTGCTGTGTGTCATCACATCACAGACACACAGCGAAAGTTGAGCTGGACGTCCATTCGAGGCATTCACAGGATATACGGACAGCATACTGCGCTATCTCTTTTTCTTTTCACTTTGGGAAAATTTCTCTTTTTTACAGAGAGAAGGAGACGAGCATACAGTTCACTTGGTGATAAATGGATACTGTCGTCCATATACATCCGCGGTACATATCAACTTCCGTCAAAAATGACCGTTGCGCGGCCCCGGATACGCTGTCTACCTTTGGAGATGTAGGGTTGGAGTAAAGGGTTTGGAAAACAGGGAGGTATTGGATAGGATGGGATGGCACTTATTAACGAAACACGTACGTACATTGGGAAATGAGATAAAGTGGAAAATGCAGTGTACATATTTAAGCGCGTGGCTTACAGCGCACTGTAAGCCACAAAATACAAAAGAGGAAAAGGAGCGGGTTTCGCTGCCTCGTTAGTCGTGAACACAAAATAAAACACGAAGTTGCCGGCTGTGTCCAACGTCCGTAAACTGCACAGTGGGCAAATTTGCCACCGTGCGGACAAAATAATGCACTTAAGTTCAGCCTCCCACATTGTTGTTATTTTTGATGTTTGTTTGATGGTTGCACAGTGTTATTACCTGCTCGAGTGGCCCGTTATCTATGAATGAAGGCTGATATAACCGGTGCGGAATTAACTAGGGTTTCATGTTGAACCTTTTTAGGTCAGGTTAATCAAGACTTTATTATTTCCTTATTTATTTCAAGACTTGACTCAAGACAGCCGTCAAGTTTACTTGAAGACTCCTCCCGTGAGTGTCATAAAACGGGACTAAGTGCTGACGAATTACACCACCTCTAAAAGAATGTACTCGCTATCCCGCTTGGTGTGACGTTTTAAGGCTATTCATTCTTCATGCACAAGACAATTTTCAGCAGACAATCAGGAGACCCGTGGCCAACAGTGTAAATTTAATATTTAAAAAAACTTATGTTCAATATACCATGTTAATAGTCAGCATAAGTATTATTTAGTACATCAGAAATATTTAATAGCAATTATTGTGATAAGAGAAGAAATTATTTCATGTATCCATTAAATATTGTAATCTAAAATAAGTCTAAACAGCTCGTCTAAGTCTAAACATTTCGTACACCGAACTCGAGTACTTTTGGAGGTCGTAACTGCAGAAGTAAACAACTGAATTATTAAATACGCTTCGTCTGCGATCTGACAACAATGGTAATTGAGAAGCTAAAACGTGCTCTGACGTTAAGTGATATACAGTAACAATATTTACTAGGATTTAGTGAACTAATTCCCAGTAAATATTTTGATATATTTACAATATTTAAAATATACAAACTGCTGCATCAGGAAAAACATAAAAGGTTTGAAAATCAAATTATTATCAAATTACAATAAATCATCTCTTTGCAAGACTGGACATCATTTCCTCACTGGCAAAAAATAATTACATAAAATTGTTAAATTTTATTATTATTATTATTTACGCATATAACACTCGTATCGGTAACATTAATGTGGTAATAGATTTAAAATTCTTAATAATGTCATTAAAATAACAAATTATATATGTCTAATAATAAAATGATAATTATTGACAATAATATTTTTTTATTTTATTTGGGAAAACAAACGGTAATACATTACATTTTAATTAAAACAACATGCAGCTCAATTATTGTACTAAATGTAAAACCATCTACGTTATCCATAACTTTAATGTTAAGTTAATTAGTAATGTTAATGAAACCATAACATTATATATATATTTTTTAAAATACCGCTACGTTGAAATAATAGAATAATCGAAAAGTTGGACAAAAAATTGAAATTGTAGAAAATTTTAAGGCGTTAATAAAGATTAAACACCTTAACAGATCAGAGACTCAAAAGTTAGACGAAGAAAAACACGAAAGCCGCCAAATATTTGACCGGCCGCAATATAATAATTTATGCATAAATTTCACGATAGTCGAACAAAAACTCAATAACGTGTTTCAACAATTTCGTCCAATCGCGAAACTTGAAACCTCACTGCTCCAATTTCGTGGTTAATTTTCAATTTTGTCGCGAACCGCAGCCATGGTTAAATAATAAATAATATTTTAATTCTCAACAAGAAATAGCGTGCCCGCTGAAATATAACCGAGGTGGGGACGAAGAAGGGGCTCGTGAGAGGTGGGGAGGGAGCTTCCAATTTCCTAATAATTTGGCTCGTTGCTTGCTGAGTGTACACACTGCGTGAATGAAGATAAATGTTTGCAAAAGTTATTAGAAGGAAGGCAGCAAGCTTCTTAATCTATAAATAATAAAGTTTATAAATTGAAATTTCAATCAGGTAATATTCTGGTTTTACATATTTTTCAGTAATACTCATTGGTTAGCGTTGTGACTGACACTCAGTGTCAGCATATATTTTTTTTTTATATAGACTAGTGGGCGGACGAGCAAGCGGCCCCACGTGATGGTAAGTGTTACCGCCGCCCATGGGCACCTGCAACACCAGGGGAATTGCGGGCGCGCCGCCGACCTTGCAAAATCCTGCCATATGCTGAGTTGGAGACCATTTCCGGCATCACATCCACATACACATCCACGAAATAGCACGTGGAATTCTTTAATATTTTTTTTGATAATTCTTGTATTTTTTTAATGTTTGTGATTTTCGTTTGTAGTTCTAATTGTCTACATTGTTTTTTTTTCTTTTGGTTATTGTTATATTTATATTTTATGTGTGTTAGTGTATGTCGGAATAAAGATTTATCGATTGTCTATATAGTGCAAAAATTAGTCACATCACATATATACAGGGTCAGATAAATACTACTGAATTTCTATAATTAATAACTAACAATTTTTAGAAAGAAGGCGGCAGGGAACAGACAGTCCACTCAGTACATCAGTCAGTTACATTACATGCCAACATCAGTCCAGAGTTACCAACGAGCGTGCCCCGGATGCGCTGTCTACTTACTACCTTTGGAAATTTAGGGACAGATTTGGAATTGGAAAATGAGGTGGGATGGGATAGGATGGTATGGGAATGGGCTCTGGCATATACCACACTCACAACCGACACACGTACGTAAATTGGGAGATTAGGATAATGTGGTAAATGTAGTACATTTCAAGAGTAATCTTTAGTGAGAAAGTGGTAAAAGTGGTAAGGAGGCATGTCAAGTGCGTCCAGAGGCTGTAAGATTGCAGCGTGCAGATCACGATTATTTTGAAATTTAGCCCTTTTTTCATACAAACACCACTCACTCGCGTAGTTATAGTCGTACCGATGTAGGTATATAATAGTAGCAATTCAATTAGCAGCTATTTATGTAGTGAGTGTACAGTGTTGCCGTTCGTAGCAACGCGTACAGAGTAGCAAAGTCAGAGATTTTAATATCCTTTATTTATTCGGAGACATATCAAGTTCAGGAAAAAGTCGTAGAACAAAAGTTGTTAATTATAATGACATAAATTCAGCGTTAAGAGGGTGCAGATATTTATTTAACCTTGTATACATTTCAAAATTGGTATTTTAGAGTTAACTCGACTCTAAAATACCAAACTATTCAAAATATTTCAATTTTTTTCCATATTCGAAAGTCATCACCTCCGCAATAGATAGATTTATACCAGACTACCCTAAAAGTATATCTACGTTTTTTTCCAACGTGACACGACATTAAGCCCACTGGGGACATTCGGCCCCATAAATTTAGTTAACCCACGACGTCCCCGATCCAGTTTCGCACCCTATCGCTATGCTAATGCCCATCTGGGGACAATTTTGTCATTTCTATCAACTTTGATACTCAGTTACGTTCTTTAAAGACGTTCCCACTCCATGATACTGATATATGGGGACAGTTGCAGTGAAATCTAACCCTTTATATTAACAAGCCATTAACTAAGACAGCCATTAACAGCCATTGGGCCAGTTACCACATAGGCCATATTAACAGTGAAGGTACGTAATTTATAAGATTAGATTACTCTGCAATTGTCTTATAAAACTGTAGTTTATTTTATATCAAACAATTGACCATTGATCTGTTATTGTTTTCTTTTGTTTAATTTTACAATCATAAAAAAACAAATACCCCGTAAAAGGTATGACAACTTTTTCGAATTACCCCTATATGGAAAGAAAAATATACAGTTTGCGGGAGCTCACCTATAATAGATTACCTGAGTATATTAATATATTATTACATAGTTTAAAAATATTATTAATAAACTGTTTATTTATAAGTAGTTTCAAAAATAAGTTAAAGGAATATTTGTTACACAATACTGTATCTCCGATGGGCTAAATGTCAAATGTACCTACTCGAAGTTGATGTTATTGAACGACTTCTTGGCGGGACCTCGAGAAGTGAAATTGAGTTTTTGTTTGATTATTGTGAAAAATGTGCATTAGACGTTTTGTGGTTTAATAGCGATAGTTTATTAAACATCAAAATGTTTTTCGTGCGTGGTGTTTGTGATGATCAAATAAAAGTGTGGGACTGCGTTTTTCGTGTGCTTCCAAGGAGTCCTCTCCTGTCCTCAGTAAACCTACTATCGCTTTACTGAGCGTCTCCTGACTTACTTTGACGGGACGGGACATTGACGGGATACGTTTTAGACTTTGAAATTGTTTATTATGAAGAAAACTTGACACTGGCAGAATGTGCTAATTGAACCATTGACATATATGAGAAAAAGAAAGTTTATGTTCTGTTTAAGTGTAATATTCTTTTGTAATGTTCTTTTATTTTTGGCCGGAAGGATTAAATAATCAATTGGACATATGCCCCTCAAATTAGGTGAAAAACCCTTGAAGATCACTGTTATCCTTAATTATATATACACAGTTTGGAATACAAAAACTTTTCAACATATTGTTTTGTGTATGTGCACCTATTGCGTGAGGGGTTGTGGCATCGAAAGTAAAAGCAAATTATGGTCGCTATCATCAATACTTTTCCATTCAAATTATTCTGGAAATTTCCGCCCGGGAAATTGGATTTATCCGGAAATTAACTCTTTTATACCTACAGCATGTATTATAAGTAAGACGCAACGATTGTATTGCCAAGTTCAACGTCACTGCATTGTATGTCATATGTCAATTAAGGAGCAGGCATCAATAGTTGCATCAATTAATGGGGATATTGATCACCAGGGTCATCAATAGTACAAGAGATGACGGGCGGCGACAGCCAGTGTGTAGGATGTAATATATATATATATATATATAAATATAATATAGTAATAAAATCTTAATAATAAGGACTAACATAGTCTATAAGTTAAAATTGTTACTAACAATAGTGATAGAATGATAATATATATCATGTGGTCTGAAATAAATGAATTATTATTATTATATTAATGAAACTTGTCATAGTTGTAGCTTATGTGTTCGATGAACATTTAGAATATCTTTTAGCTATATAAAGTTCCCACGGGAATCAAGCTAACCACACATACTCTAAAGTTTACGCACACGAAGCCGCAGACACCGCTAGCGTGCAATAATAAGTAAACAGTCTCTGTCATTGTTTTGTTCATTCATTTAATTAAACGTAACAGAATGTACATTACAGTTATACAAAACCATGCGTTTTAGTGTGTAATAAAGAGTTGATATCTACTTATCTATCTAAGAAATAAAAATAAACAAAATATTTGTCTCTATTTTAACTAAGTGGCAGCCCTAATGCGAGGGCTGTGCCGCTCGCATCGTTTCCGGCCACACCCGATATATGCCTAGTTTTACGACCGCCCGAACCTTTTTATTGTTCTGAGCTATGACACCAACCTTGTTCTGAGGAAGATCCGGCTCTCTGAGACAATAACTTGTCTAACATGTGACCTCATGTTGTGTTGGCTTAATTTGCTAGGCCGAAATATACAAGGCTTTTCGTTTTTATAAGAAAACAGTGACAAGATAAAATGTCGCTATATTTTTCTTTGTATTTGTATGGTGGTTATTATTTATATTGTAGCTTGAAAATAAACACGTCTCGTATTTTAATATTCTAAAATACGTGTGCTAAAACAAAACAGTGTGCTTGTGAAAGCCCATGTCCAACAGTGAAGTGGAACATGTCCAACATTAGGAACGCTACTGCATGTCACCGCTGAACTCCGAGTAACTCTATGAAATTAGAAACAATAGTTTCCAATTAACCTTCATAACATTGTCCATTACAAGCCAAGGTCACAGTTCATTCTAAACAATCGGACGAACAGACAAAAGAGCTTTCAAATGTATCGATTCAATTTTATAATTAAATGCGCTCGATTTGAACAGGTCATTCCGTTGTTTTGATAGGACTACTCGTATCTCATTGAACTATCTTACAGACAAATTTTACACGGGATTGTGTGTAGAAAATGAATTTCATAGATTTATTGGCAATGATACTATGATACATTATCATTTAGTATCACATCTAGATACAAGTTAACTGTAGTAAACTTTTGATGGCATACTATAAAATCAACCTATATCTCTACACCGTTGGATGGAGGCTTCTCTCTCTCAAGGCTGGCCACCACACACTGTCGTCCGCTCTTATCATCCAGCCAGCACCAGGGAACTTTTTCAAGTCATCGGTCCACGTGGCCACAGCGCGTCAAACACTGCGTCCCGGTACATGGTCTCCATTCAAGAACTCTTACTTCATTAATTGTCATCCAGTGGCAAGTATGGCCGGCCCTTTGCTACTTTAGCATGCTATAGCTGTGACCTATGGCGGCAACTTTAGCTGTTTGACGACATTCTTCTTTTCAAATCTTTTCCAGTAAATACATTTAGAGCAATAGGTCTTTTTCAATATTCATAGACTCGTCTACCCCTCCACTTGAACTTGCTAATTCCGGTGAGCTATGTCGGTAACTTTCGTTAGTATCTATTCGCAGAATTCATACATTTATAAGTACCAAACGATACAGTCGGTGAATAGCGGCACCCTCATTATTCAGGGGTGCTCAACCGTGATACAAGTGTCGTAACATTTGCATCGAGCCAAGGGTTCGCCACTCCTGACTGCCACGAACGAATTCATAAAACTAAATTTCTTGTGACATTATTTTTTACATTTATTTTTTTACGATCGTTCGTATTGCATTTTTATTGAGGTATGTATACAACGATACCACAAACAACAATAACAATTATATATGTTTAGTACAACAAACGTTACAAAATACAAAGCGTTGCATAGAAAATATGTATATTCATGTGGAGCAATCCAATCTACTGGGAGTTTCGGACCAAAACCCAGATGTTTTTTTAAAGCCCCGCTGTCATTAGTTTTTTGATTAGCTTTCACTGGGTTTTCCTCTAGTGATTTACTAGGGCATGCCAGTGCCCTGCTGATATAAGTACAACCCAATAAATTTAAAATCTTATGTCGTAGGTAATTTATTGTTTTTAAATCCCTCATGGACATGATAATGTTCATGAGCAAGCCCATGTCCAACAGTGAATACTAAAAGGGCTAGTTGCATTGCATTGGTTGCGATTTATTATGTACAGTAAGCGGAGTGGGGTGTAGGCCCAACCTGTAATCCCACAGCCGCTGAACGCACTCGACGGGCCAAGTTACCCCTCTCACAATACTACAATCAAATGTACTACATATAGCAATTAAACAACTTTAACGGTTTAAATCGCGTATATTTGACATTATTTATATCCCGACGTTTCGAACACTTTGCAGTGGACGTGGTCACGGGGTGACTAATTGATTTTATTTGTCACTTGAGTTATTAAGAAATTATTTAGACTACCGTCTGAAATTTTTTTTTGAACTACCGTCTGGAATTTTTAATCATAACATTCCCTATGCACGCAGTATTCACTCACGGTGTCCAGAGGTCTTGCAGTATTGCGTTGGCCTTGGGATTTAATTAATTTAATGACTGGATCCCAAGCCGGTGGTACTTGCCAACCATCTTCTCTATTGAAATTTGGGTGTTTCTTGATTTCAATAGCCTCGCGTAACATTCTTGGCATGAATCGGGTCTCTCTAGCGAGGATTTGTGGATTATCAAATCGAATGTAATGGTTGGGTTTGTCCAGAGCATGTTCACAAACTGCAGACTTGGTCGAGCGTCTGTTCTTCATGTCAGCTATGTGTTCTTTTATCCGGATACCGATGCTCCTCTTTGTTTGCCCAATGTATGATAACCCGCATTCACAATCAAGCTTGTAAACACCTGCATCTTGTAGGGGGATATTGCTCTTGACCGGTCTTAAAAATTGGCTAATCTTCTTGTGTGGCTTGAAGTAAGTTTTAATTGAAGCTCGTCTTAAGATATTGCCAATTTTGTCAGTGATGCCCTTGATGTATGGTAAGATGGCAGGTTGTCGCTCAACTGTAGGAGGCTTGGGGCGGCTTCTGTGACGCATTCGTGGGAGTTTGTGATTGTTGCTTCGCAGTACTTGTTTCACATGCAGAAGCTCTTCCTCGAGGTGGTCAGTGTCACAGATGCCGTGTGCTCTCTGTAACAAAGATTTGCCTACGGTAGCCAACTGACATGGATGGTGATGGGAGTTACCATTGAGATATTTATCTGTATGGGTGGGTTTCCTATACACAGTATGACCAAGAGAGTTGTCAGGATTTCTGATGACTAAAATGTCAAGGAAAGCTAAGGATTTATTGACCTCAGACTCCATAGTAAATTGGATTTTATCATGCAAAGAGTTTAAATGATTTAGGAATGCAGAAACATTATTTTTGGGGAGGACGGCAAAAGTATCGTCTACGTACCGTTTGTAGATCTTCGGCATAGCCACAGCTCCGGTGAAAGCTTTCTCCTCGAAGTCTTCCATGAAAATATCGGCGACAACAGGGGAGACTGGAGAGCCCATTGCTACACCATCGATCTGTATGTAGAATTTATTATCCCAGAATAGGTAGCCAGATGTTAGGCAGTGTTCTAGTAGTTCTGCATATTTTATGGGTAGGTCGTGCTTAGTTAGTTTTTTCTTGACAATTTCAATGCAATCATGTACAGGTAAGCACGTAAATAACGATTGTACATCAAAGCTGACCATTATTTCATCATCAGTCAATTGTAGATGTTTGATTTGGTTGACAAAATGGTAAGAATCCTTGACATGCGCACTAGTTTGACCGCGAAGTGGAGACAGTATTTTAGCAAGCAATTTTAGGTCAAGAGCAATATCCCCCTACAAGATGCAGGTGTTTACAAGCTTGATTGTGAATGCGGGTTATCATACATTGGGCAAACAAAGAGGAGCATCGGTATCCGGATAAAAGAACACATAGCTGACATGAAGAACAGACGCTCGACCAAGTCTGCAGTTTGTGAACATGCTCTGGACAAACCCAACCATTACATTCGATTTGATAATCCACAAATCCTCGCTAGAGAGACCCGATTCATGCCAAGAATGTTACGCGAGGCTATTGAAATCAAGAAACACCCAAATTTCAATAGAGAAGATGGTTGGCAAGTACCACCGGCTTGGGATCCAGTCATTAAATTAATTAAATCCCAAGGCCAACGCAATACTGCAAGACCTCTGGACACCGTGAGTGAATACTGCGTGCATAGGGAATGTTATGATTAAAAATTCCAGACGGTAGTTCAAAAAAATTTCAGACGGTAGTCTAAATAATTCCTTAATAACTCAAGTGACAAATAAAATCAATTAGTCACCCCGTGACCACGTCCACTGCAAAGTGTTCGAAACGTCGGGATATAAATAATGTCAAATATACGCGATTTAAACCGTTAAAGTTGTTTAATTGCTATGTATAGTAATCGCGAAAACCTAAGAAAATAAAATGTACTACATTTCCCACTATATTCTATTACCCCAATATAAGTACGAACGTGTTTCAGTAGTCAGTGAGATATGCCAGAGCCCATTCCAATCCTATCGTACTAGACTAAAAGACTCAATAAAATAGCGCAAATTTTATTTATGTAAATAATAACGTAACTAACTCTTTATTCCATATACGCTTCAATTCCTCTCCTAGACCAACCTTAGGAAAGTGTAATGCGATGAATAAAACCATTGGTCTTACAACCTATTTCCCTTTTACCTATTTCCCGTGCCAACGATTGTCATTCTGGACTGATTGTCACGACTGTCGCAAGGCAACAGTATACACTTTCCACTTACCATCAGGTGGATTATCAGCTCGTTTGTCATCTTCCTTCTATATAAAAAAAAAACGAAAAATACAAAGAAACATAATTAGGGACACATTAGGGACTCTGGCATTTTTCGTACAAACATGACCGGCACAGCGCATGCAAACATTATCTATTGAAACGTTTGCATGCTTATAAGAAAGTAGATAACTGATTTCTAAATTATATCGCCGGATCAGTACGCTCGTTTGTGGTATAAGAAATTTTAACACTAAACACTAAATTGACACTAAACACTCAACAATTTTACACTAAACTAGTGTAAGTGTTACACGAAACACTTACACTAATACTTTTACACTAAACAAAGGTGCAGTTAAAACTTCTACAAAAACATACAAACTGTATGAAATCAAAACAGTTCCAATAATTTCATACGATATTATTACGATTTTGGAATGAAACAGACAATTGTATTACATATTGTATTGTATATAAGGTATGCTCTCTTATTTTTTAGTGATAATAATATTTTTTTTGTTATAGTTTTCAATAAAAGATCTTATTAATAATGAGTTATTATTAACTAATTAATTATATTTATATACTTATTAAAATATGGGGTTCGCACGATTAACCCGAGATAGATGTAGTAAACAAACCCTGCATGTCTTTGGTTCACTCAGGTGAACATAGAATTATTGTAGATAAATCAAATCAATCAGGCCCGAAGGTGACCTTTGACTAGGAGATAATGCTGTAAGGCATTGAAAAAAAAAAGAAAAAATAAGATCGACGGCATATCCGTATACCTCCTGGTATTGCAGGTGTCCACGGGCGATGGTAATCACTTGTAAAAAATTTCAAAGAAGAGTAAATTAATAGACCATCACTACAATGGCAACCATGATTTATTATTAGATACTCGCCGTGATGTGCCTGTGTGTGCGTGGAACGAATTTCAAACGCTAGTCCGCATATAAACTACTGTTTGTTCACCACTGTCTGGTGCAAGCAAAGGCAATTTGTTCGTGCGATCTCAGGCAAATCCGTAGTGCGCGTGACTCGGGTTTAAACTCTGTTGGTATAGGAAAACTTGCTGCCGTATGTGCTCACGTAGCACGAGTCTATTGGAGCGGTTTAGAAGTTGTTGCATTATTATGGAGTTCCACCTCCAACCGGAGTATTTAATAGCAGTTACTTCAGTAGTTCTTATATGACTTTTAATTACTACAGAGCGAGTGTTTTTCTTTAAAAAAAAATATAACTCTCTCCCATACCATACGAGACAGTCATTCTCTTACTAATTATAAAAACCGATTAATAGAACACTATTTGTCAATTTCCTAAATAGTCCGTGTTGTATATAATATGTATTAAATGTATATTATACTATGTATACATATACATATTAGATATATATTTATGTATTTTGTTTATATTATTGTATTATTAAATTATTATACAAATTTTCCGTAAATTAGTTTGTTGTGGAGATCGAGTTAACAGTCCGCACTAAAATTCTTGTAGAATCTAATAACTCTTTTCTTCTTCTGTATTACAGTACCCTGTTCAAGTCTACCCGAAGTGGCACATTGCCACATACATATACATAGATAATCGCAAATATTTAATTGCAATTAATTATTTAATTAAATCGCAAATATAAAGGTACCGTTTGTACTACCCGAAACAATAACGAACGCGACGGACGCAAGGATTTGCTGATCGAGCGTAGTATCGAGCGTGATGTGAATACATCATGGAGCCAATGCAGGTCTTGTAATGATAGAGATTACCGATTTTTTTTAAATCCTTCCTTCGTTGCGATCACGTAATTTCAGTTATATTACGCTGATGATACAAGGAAAAATCCAAGGAGGCGAAAAACATACGAGTGGTTTAAAATAAAAACTAGATCCATATTGGGAGCAGCAGAATCTAAATTCATTTCCCATTTCCCCAGTGATATTCAATATTCTGACACGTCACATAAATAAAAACCCAATCATTTAACGAACATAGAACTTGACGAAATTGCGTTACTTGTGAAATGTGTAATACAAAAATAAAATGGAACAATTGTTTTAAACCTTCGTTAGCTTTCAAAAATTAAAAAAAATGGAAATGACCTTTTTTTATAGAGAAGTTTGCGGACAAGCAAGCGGTCCACGTGATGGTAAGTATTACCGCCGCCCATGGATAACTGCAACACCAGGGGGTATGCGGGTGCGCCGCCAACCTTTCAAAATCCTATTCACAGCTTTCTTGATGAACACCATATCGTAGCTGGAATGGAAAGACCTCTTGGGGCAGTTCTACAGCCTACTGGTTCGCGGTATAAAATGATTTTTGGACCGAACAGTACGCGACTCCTCGGCGTCGAGGAAATGCGGATGGACTGTATTCTGTAACGGGAGGGTTGTAGAAACTCGAGGTGGGAATTATATTGAACAATTCTTCAAAGCATTCTCCATTGTACAGGCGGTAGAACATTCAGAGAGACGCAACGTCTCTCTGAATGCTGAAGGACTCTAAACCGTCCCTGAGAGTGGGATCGTCAACAATACGAACGGCACGTGGCGTTGGATGGAGTCAAATGGGCCTAATTGATATTTCGGTGCGACGGCCCAGAGATGTGATCAGTATTCCATATAGGGCCTATCCTGAGCTTTGTAAAGCATTAGGAGTTGCCCAGGGGTGAAGTACCGCTTCGCTCTGTACAGCACACCCAGCTTTTTGGAGGCCATTTTGGCTTTATTTTCCAGATGACCCCTAAATTCGACTTTGTAGGAAATGTCGACACCAAGGATCCCGTTACTCTCCGAGATCTTAAGAGGTATGCTCTGAAAGCGAGGTGCTACGACAAAAGGTTTTTTAGCGTTTTTCTTTTAAATCACCTTGAGCCTACAATAATTTATAACATAATATTAAACGTTTCGCAAACTCATAACTGGCGGTTACCAAATTCCAGACACAGCCTACTTATAATAAAAAATTACGCTCTCAAATACACAATGAAATTCCCAAGGAAATTTATATTTTCCTTGAATTTCGACCCCAACGCAACCGCACACGTTCAGAACCAATCTCGTTGCAACTGTCTGGCAGTGATTAGCGAGGGCAATAACTTGCTCGCGTTTTCGCTTTCGCGCGTGACTGGAACGCGTAAAACAAAAGGAACCTTTACTTACGAGTACATTTAATAATTATACTCAATAAACTGAACATCTCAATTTATATTGTGTTATATGCGTGTAAGTATCAGACGTATGGCACTAAGGTTGCGGTTAAAAAACTAATTTTGAATAAAATACATACAACTCGCCAATTAATATGGACCTTTAGTTTTTCAGAAAACAATAATATTTTCATCTTTGTTCAGAAAAAAACAAATATACATTGATAAAACGTTTTACTGACTAACGAAAAAAATACAAATATGGTACACACATAAACTCAGTCTTGCCCTAAATATTCCAAAAAGGAAAACTTTGATTTTTTACATTATCATTTTATTAGAAGAATTTGTGTTATTTTAAAAATAAATAGGTAAGCATTTTAAAAATATAACGTTTATTCGAAATGATCACCATTTTCTTTTGTACAATCTTTAACTTTGTGGCCAGTTTTCGATTGAAACTCGCACCCCTGTGGAATCACAGCGTTTAGAGTATGCCATACTCTCTAAAACATGCCATGAATCATAATCGAGCGCATTATGATCGGGACTCGATGACGGCCAGTCTTCAGTTCTAATGAAGTCGGGGACATTCCTTTCTAGCCACGTCTGTATAGAGCGAGCCTTAAGTCCCGGTGCTGAGTCTTGGTTATGAAACAGGGTGTTGTTTTGTTAAGAGGCTTTACGAACTTCTCAAGAATCGTATCTTGATACACTTAAGCCGACGTTTTAATAAATTTTTCACAAAAATATGGTTCAGTCACTCCTTGATAACTAACACGCCACCAAACTACAACTGAAGCCGGATAATGGCCACGTTACACCCTATCGACCATGTGAGCAGCTGCTCTAGAGTTATGAGCATAAACTCGATAATTCTGCTCGTTAAAATGTTAGTCAATGGTGAACATTTTCTTGACCGTAAATGTTTGACTTTAAGCTCTTTTTGCATACTTGTGCTTGGCCAGCGTGGAGTTTTAAAACCATGGCCACGCATCCCTCATGCAGTCGAGTAGTTAACAATAATACGACTAGTTACGATATATCTCACGTCAAACAAAGTCGTCGTTAAAAGGATAACTAGTGATAAATAAAAGATAAGTAAGACTACAAGAGAGAAATAGCAAAATCCAAACTTTCCTAATAAAAATTCAAAGCTCCACGATACGCAGTACAACAACACAAGTTTTAAAGTCATGTCGTTCAACGTCGCCCCGAATCCAGTGATTGATGATTGGACCCCATTCGCGACTCGCAATAAGGTGCTCACAGTACCTATATGAGAAAATCAGTAGGGTATCTCTACGCCTATTCTATATAATTCATCATGATTCAAACATCAAGGTTATTTTTTGCATTTTTCTAAATGTTACCAGTAACTTTTGCAAACTTAGCTTGGCCAGACCGTTCAACCGTTGAAGAAGTGGGATTATTTTGAAGATGTAATTTAGAATTCAACGTATTTTTTATTTTTAGACGTACACACGGCAGAATAGATAAGTTTGTATGCAATGTACTTTGTTCCCAGACTGGATATTCAACCAAAAAAGTTACAGAAGCTATGAGAGCCGTCAGTAAAATTTTGTTACACATTCAGTGAATCAGTTGACGTCATATTTGTGTATATGTGTCCGTGGGTACTAAGACCATAACGTTGCATAATTACGTACAATTTATATACATTTTTGTATATAAAAATCAGTTTATACAGTGCTGACAGAGCAACACACTATAATGAATCTAGTTGTAATTTCCGCATATCAGTTTACTGTTGTAAGAAGTAACTTTGAGCATTCGACGTTCGACCGTTGAGTGAGCGTTAATGAACTTTTAAGAGCCCAGTTAGCGTTAAAAGCTAGTGAGGATTATAGTTCAAATTTTTAATATTTGATGGTCTTAAACCCTTATATTTATTTAAAAGCACTAATATTGTGCGCCGGCGCTGAAGCGTTCAGCACTAGTTTTAAGGCTCGCGCACTTTACAGCCGCATCGCGTCGCAAGCTGCAACAACGCATAAAACGCCCCGGGTTGCAGTTCAATGCAATAATTTAAGTCAGCTGTTGGCATTCAATTCTTCACGTCGTTGCACAGCCAATATAACTCTCGAATCACGTTCGTTAACTGCGCCCGTTAAACGCACATTGATGCAATTTACAATGTTATGCGCTGGGGTACGGCCCACCGTAATGTGCGCGAGCCTTTAACGATACCACATCAGTTACTGTTTTCACAATGTATTGTGCCGCTGATGAGCGCGCGGAAGCCTTTCAGATGTGACAGTGACACACAATTGAAGGAGATAATGAAATTTCAACTAACTTCGCCTACGTAGACGTTTACGTTGTGTTCCTAGTTAATGAGCACTTTTGAGGTATGTTCAGCAAAAGAAATGGGAAAACTTTTGTAAATTAGTTTGTTTATTAGTAGGATGTTTTTTTAGAACTTCGAATTTTATTTTTTCTCTTTTAGGTACCTATTTCTCACCCACGACGGAACGGAAATGGAGAGCTAGTGCATCTCAGAATATAATCACAGATACTGTATACAAGGGATGTTATGTTTATTTTTAATTGATATTTATGTTTATTAAATTATTCACATATTTAAATAACATTGATTACAATTTTTAATTTTTTTAATTATGTACCTAGACTTTTATATATATATACTCAAAGTGTAATTTTATATTAATATGGGGCTCGTACCTGACACAAAATAATAATAATAATAATATACATCTGGGGCAAGATAATGTATGTACCTTTTAATGTGCATGTAATGTGCACCATTTTATTTGCACTTCCCGCTGGAACGGCTAGATCGAATTTGCAGCGGTTTTTTGTTAAAGATTAATCGTACCTTGGAGCATATTTTCGCATGGATGTTGTGATTCCAACTCACCAGGGGGCACTGCTGTACGAATTTAAAACTTGTAATGTTTTTAAATTTATAAAAGAATCTATGTATACTTAATCGAATACGTCTTTCTGTAGTCACTTTGGAGGAAAAGTATCTTAAATATTGAAGATAGTAATGCTAAAAAGATTGATTAACATATCGTAGATGGTCAACGAGACTGATTGTTTTTATTTTAACCCTTTCAAAGGAGCTGAGAGATTTTTTACCGTCGGAGGTATAAAAAAGATAAACAATTAGAAAAAAAATTATTTTGTTTTTTTTTAAACAGTCGTTTCACTTTGCCGACGGAGATTTGACACATGATTTCTAAAACGTCATGCAGACAGTGTTTAAAAAAAAAAGAAAAAATATTTCAATTAGACTTTGTTACTAAATAAAATCATATCTGTACATTATTATACTCCACAATTTCAATTTTAAAACCATGTCAACAATACGTGTGTCTCCAGACAGGCTGGGTCACTTCGGAATGGACAGATTGGATGCTCGTAGGCGTGTAGCTGATTTTTACGGTCTTGTATACCTAAGGTGTTGCATGAAAACTTGAATTGCCACGAAATTGTAAATCAAATCTACCATATTTTAAAGTTTCTCGACCTGTTTCCCGTAATAATCGCAAAGACCTCTTCATTGTACCCTCAAGTCGTACCAACTTGTAAATGCATTCTCCGATACCTCGAATACTCAAGAGCTACAATTCCCCGTGCACAACAGAGAGCGGTGTCGATATTTTTTATAACAACATTAGAATGTTTAAAAGTAAAATATTGCATGCACAAATCAAGCCTAATTTTTCATACATTCTTTTCTGCTCTTATATTTTGTTTTTGTGTTTGTACGTAGTAATTAATTATGAGTGGCCCCTGTATTTATTTCATGTTACTTATTCCTTGTACTTTGTGTACCTAATAAATAAATTACTTAACACATATTTTTTACAGGAAGACAGCCGTTAGACGAGCGTACAGTCGATACTGTCGTACCTGGTGGTAAGTGGATACTGTCGCTCATTGACACCCGCGGCACATGTCACCTTCAGTCCAGAATAACAAATGTTGCACGCTCCCGCACGCGCTGTCTACCTTTGATGATGTAGGAATGGATTTGGAGGAAGTGTTGGGAGGGATAAGATAAAATGGGAAAGGAATGAGCTCTGGCGTATCTCACTCACTACCGAAACACGTACGTATATGGGGAAATAGGATAAAGTAGGAAATGCAGTACATTTAATACCAAAGACCAATTTAATAGAAAAATATGTTTTTGTTTTTTTTTTATACAGAAGAGGGCGGACGAGCAAGCAAAACCGACATTCAATAATTGTTTTAAATAGCATTTGTATCGCTGAATGCTCAGTGGAATTCCAAATTAAATATATTATCAGTTTCGGATTGGAGGCACGATAATGTGTATCGATATTGAATTCTTTGCGAGTTTATGAGACGGGTGAAAAGATTAATGGCACATTTTTGGGAAAAGTAAAATGTTTATTTTAAAAGACGCTGTGCCAGATACTTCGTTGGCGTGGTTATTGGAGGATATATCAGACATGTACTAGTTAAATTTTGAAGAAAATCATCTCGAATGGTCATTAAATGTTAACATTGAAATATTAAATGTTTTTTTATGTTTGTTTAAGCTATTAACTTCATCGATCATTAATATAGAATATATATACGTAATCGCAATAGTTTATAAGCTACCTGAAAAAAATAAAATAAATTAAGATATCGCAAGATAGTCATCAGAAGTGGTTTGGATGAGGAGAGCCGTAGCAATAGACAACAATAAACAATAGTGTGACTGGCGCAGCCTATATCCAACAATAAACAAGCTATAATATAGCTATAACAAGCTATATCGTATAATTCAACTTTCGTGAGAATACCATAAAAATCACGTTGAAGAAAATCATCTCGAAGGACCAAATGTAGGGGTGGAATCCTCCGTTGAGATGTTAAATGTTTTTATGTTTGTTGGAATCCTAGGGATGTGGTATCTCCTGTACTGAAGTTATGTTAAGAAGCGTGTAAGATGTTAAATAAAATGTTGACTGCCGGTACGACACTGGTTTATTGTCGACATATTATGATTTGATATACAAATCGCACGCGTTGCAGATCTATACGCGGCCACAAACTCAGGCTTAGTGTATATTCTTATTTAGGCTATGAACTCTTAGGCAAGCTATTTTTCGAAGTACTCGTATTTGCATAAGGTTCCAAAGAATCAACGAATCTTAGACTAGGAAGATAGCGAAATCTGGCACCCGCCATCGGGCTGTTTAAAATAACCAATATATATTATCTTATCAAACACAACACTATACTTATCAAACACTAGAGACAAATCTCGAAATCAAAAGGAAATTGCGTTGCTCTGAAAAGAGTTTGTTTTTATTAAACCCAATGTGGCAATATACAATTGACATCAATTTACAAGGTGTACAAATCTTACCTGAAAAGAGAAACAACATTTAATGCTATTGATTCTCTAATTTAATTCTTACTCTCTCTCTATGTAGTTTATATCCCTTTATAGTATTTTGTCATTAGACTCAATTGTAAAACCTCGACAATATTAGATATTAAAAATGACAAGCCCTTCTGTCAAACCTCCATTGGCTAAACCATAGAGTAACCATCGACTCGCACAAACTCCATAGAGCCACCACCATAGTTAATTCGGAATGAAGTACGAAGATCTTCATTTACATATATATATACAATATATAATTCTATATTTTTTAAAAACTAACCGTAAAATTAACCGTAGCCAGTTCATTTTTTCGTCGACTTCTGGACATGGGCGAAGGATGTATGGCTTTAAAAGGGCACGTTGGCAAAGCGGGTTGGCAAGTCCAGTCCTCTAGAGGCGGTGTAATTCCTCAGGGCTCGTGGTAGCGGAATTATTATTCCTTAGTCGCATTCTTTATGACAACCACTGAATAGGATGAGAGATTTTTAACTACTAGTACTAGCTTCCAAGATTCACTTACAAGCCGAGCAGCGATAAATGGAATAAATGATTCACGTAGCTTAGTAATTAGGTCAACGGTGAAGCAAGATGGAGAAAAAGTGAAGGCGATTCATATCGCTTGAGAGGATTCAGCGGTGACGCGGGACAGTTTGCTTAAACAATGGAGCGTAACCCTGAGATATAGTGGAGGAAATGTTGTTTGCGGATATACTTTTGCCACAAAATTTTTGGGGATCACGGTTGACGACAATTTAAATTGGAAAAGCTACTCGTATATTGCGAAGAAAGTTAAAAACTTAACAAATTTGTGTACGCCCTAAGAAGAATAACGAAGCAACCTTGACAGCATATCATGCATACATATACGTGATTCTTCTATAATCAGATATGGCGTTCTCTTTTGGGGTAACTATGTTTTATGGTGCCCTTCGTTAATGGCTAATCCGAGAGAGCTTTTACTCCATTGACGATTTTCTTAGAAAATATCCGTGTGGGTTTTATTGATTAAGGTAGCGGAGATAATAAGTTAGTGATAAGTAATACATGCTTTAAGTTTCCATCTTGTTATCGTATTTCCCTAATGTACGTATGTGTTTCGGTAGTGAGTGAGATATGTCAGAGCCCATTCCCATCGCATCTCTCCACATTTTCCCAACCCATTCCTCAACGTGCCAGGCGTGCCAACGTTTGTCATTGTGAACTGATGTTACCATATATTGCGGATGTCTATGGACGACAGTATCCAGTTACCACCAGGTCGACTGCCGCCTTTTTTTTATAAAAAAAAAGTAAGTCAGTCCCAGTATATCTAGCGTAACCCGCACCGCCCGCCACTGCAATTGGAGGAAGTACAATTAAGATCCCGTGCTGGAGGAACCATTTACACGCCCCTCCAATCGTTTCTGCTGTTTTTTTTTCAAATAAAACATGTGGTATTTGACTTTATAATGTATTAATTTGATGGATAGATTATTTCATTGATTAGATTCATAATTTAATTAAATTAGGATCTAATTATGAAGTTGTATTTTAATGATTGTACTCAAACTTTATAACATAATAATTATATGTGATATATGTGTACGCCATACGGCGGAACTAATACGTTCACAAATAAAGGAACGTGATTTTATTTCAATTTTTGACTTGATGGTTTTTAAATAACATGAAAATTTTCCTTTTTTTTTTTTTTTTTACAAAAACCATTATATCTGGCATTTGGCGAAGCCCAGCCTTTGATTACGTATTACGGTAGATTATGAACCTTTTGGGCGTATGGTGTCGGCCGGCTTGAGACGAGCACCACTTGATCTGATCCAGTGGGTGGGAAAACACAGCCGCTACCACAAACTCTGAGGAACTGCACCACTTCCAAACGAATGAACTCGGCTTAGCCAGCGTGCCGTTTTAAGGTCATACATCTCTCCTGCACAAGAGAAAGCCCGTGTCCAGCACTGGACGACAAAAGGGCCGGGAATCTTTACTGTTTCTCTAATTCTTTGACTTAGAGAGTTATAGAATAGAGCATAGCAGCGTCGTGTGTGCATTTAATTTCACCGTGTGGTTTTGATGACTCCAACAAAGAAAATATGCAATTCACTTCAACAAAGAAAATATGCATTCAAAGAAAGCAAACAGCGTGCACTATTTCTAAGCTCGTTTTCTAGCTACAGCCACAATAAGTTTTAAGAGCCGTACCACACGAGCTGCGGCTTGAAGCGGCGAAATGGACGCCAAATATTGTGCAGCGGCAGTCGTAATGGTTTTTGGTGGAAAGCGGTTTACCCGTAACGAACTAACATAGTATATTTGCAACACAGTAGCTATTGATCAGATATATATATATATATATATTTCTATTTAGATATTTCTTTATATCTGATAGTTTCAGACTGTTTCATATTGATCTGTCTTAATAAAAAGCTCTGTATTATACGAAGTAGGTACGTTAAGTAATAGATTGATGTTGTCATGTATTGCGAATGCCTGAGAGCGACAGTATCTGTATCAGCCAATAACGTCCCCCTGCAGGGCACAGGCCTCCCCTAGTAAATCACTAGGGGGTTTCAGGCGGGCCTAGATCCACCAGCGGGCCTAGGCGGTTTGATGGATCACATATTCCAGATTTTTTTTTTATTTCTGAAGCACGCGGAAATCCTCATGATGTATTCCCCTCATCGCCGAGTTAGTGTATTTTTTTTAAAAATCCGTACGTATGTAGATACTAAGTGGTACGGGCCGAGGATTTGAACTCCCGACCACATGAATGTGAGTCGAGTATAAATAGCCCTAGGCTATCTACGAGTATGAGCGACAGTATTTACTTACAATCAACTGAACTGTCGAGTTCCTCTGACAATTTTTTTCTCTCTCTAACAAAAATTGACTTGCCCATTGCCACTTCAGCTTACTGATTCTTTCAACTATCCCAGTGAGTTACGTTCACCCCCCTCTGCACTTCAACCCCGCCCCCTTCAGGGTCAGTGACAATATATTAGTGTCCTCTTCCTAATGTTATTATCCGACCCATATTACGAAATATATTATTACCCAATTATCTCCCCTATATCTTGCCATACCCAATATCCGATAATAATCTCATAATTTTATGACGTCCAGTAAGAAGGCCGGCGGGGACGGCGTTATCCAATCACGAGCCACGGCTAATTTTCTTGGCCTTCCTTTTATTACTTGAGTTCATCGCGTGATTCTTTTGTTTGTGGCGCGAATTTTAAGCGCGAGCGGATTTATTTTCTATTACTGGTTTATTCCCATGGCTTCACCCAAAAGGTCAAATAAGCTCGATCTGCTCTATTTATAAAAAAAAGTCAGTTATCTATTTATAAATAATTATTGCAATTTTCTTGGGAATGATTATGAAATTAAAGCTAAATATTGTTAGTAGACATCAGAAGGCATACAACACCATCAGCCTATGTCTCCCATAGGTCTCTCCGAAGGCTCTCCACCACACACGATCTTCGGCTCTTCTCATTCAACCACCACAGGCGAACGTCCTCAAGTCGTCGGTCCACGTGGCCAGAGGACGCCCTTGGTACGTGACCTCCATTCTAGGACCGGTCTACCCTATCAGTTATCGATCCCGCAGCGGGTGTGACCTTCCAGATTACCACTTCAACATGCTGATTCTGAGCTATGTCTGTGACTAGGTACTTGCTAAATCTGAGCATTGATCTCTCCATATCTCGTTAAGTGACTTTGAACTTATGGATCAGGCCCACCGTCAAAAGCCATGTTTCAGCACCGTGTGGTGCTGAACTGGTGGGAAGCACTGTTAAAATATGACTATTACGTATTAATTCTTGGAGCAAACGTTACTAGGCAAAGCCTCATGAATTATACAATGACGTAATAATAGTCCAGTCTATTTGACACGATACCTTTCTACAAAATTTATGAGATAATTGTCATTGAATTTTAACGAAACATTTTATACTAGCATAATTAATATTAAAGTGTAAAGGAAACTGACTAAAACTCAAAAGTCCAATTTCAAGATTTGCCAATGGGCAATGGCGGGTAGAAACTGGGCATAAAGAGGATCGACCATATCAAGAACACCGAGCTGTGCCCTAAAACCCGTATTACTGATGTTGGTGCTAAGACCGCTAAGCTGAAATGGGACTGGACTGGCTGTCGCATGCATCTAGAAAGGTGGGCGAAAATTGTTACCGGGTGGATGCCACAAAATGGACAACTACGCGGAGACAGACCGAGGGGGAGATGGCGGGACGACTTAAATACATACCACAGGGCTTGGCGGAGCGTAGCATGCACAGCGGTCTGGCATAAAAGAGGGGAGGCCTTTGCCCAATAATGGGACACAAATATAGGCTAATTAAAAAAGAAAAGAAAATAATATGTCTGAATGAAATATCCTAAATGTTATTTAACCAGGCTTATATGTTCTAAATTTACCAAGTTCTATTAACTAATCAAGCAATGACCTTTGACCTTTTCGTGTTTGTCTATTGTTTGCTCGGCTGCAGGAATCCGATTGCCGCCGAATTGGTTTTAGATGTTCCAAAAAAATTGCAAAAATTGTTATGGATTTTGAAGCACTGGTAGGTACTTTAACCGCCACTTTTTTAAAATATTAATAACATACACTCAGCAACATGTTATAGTGCCCAAAACCGTTCGATTGTAGGTAGCGCTTGTGCTTGTTGCTGACTGTACATACACGGCTTTGTTACGATTTTATTAGGTCGATATATGTATGGATTGTTAGCATACTTAGCACATCTATTTATTCTCTGTAAAGATAATGATGGTGAACGGTCCTCGTTGTTATTTATTTATAGCTTCGGGCCCCAATAGTACAAGGCACGTCGACCAGTATGAAATGAATAGCCAGGTTGTGATAAAATTTTGAAAAGAATAGTAAAATAAAAAAAATAAAATCTAGTTTGGAGGTAGAAGGCGAGTATCTAAACAGCCCGGCCAGTTGTTAAGTGACTACGGTCGTGGATACAGTATACGGATACATTAAATATAATAATAGAGCATTTATTGTAGTAATCTTAAGTTCTATAGTATAGGGGAGGTCCAAAAGTTTTCGGCCTGACAAAGAAAAGGCACACTCAAGTTTATGAAACTATTTTTATTTTCCAATATAGTCTCCGTCTATTTACAATAGTAATCACTATTGACAAATAGTAATCACTGGGAGCCAAGTCAGGACTATGGGGTGGGTGGCGAATTTCCGTGAAACAGCAGCTTTCGCAACGGGGGCGGCGTGGACGAGTGCATTGTCATGAAGAAGCCGCACACATCTGCTTAGTTGTCCACAACGTTTCTGCTTGATTGCTTCTCGTAATTGCTTTATAAGTTAACATAACAGCTTTCAGTTATTGTAGTATTGCGTTCTTTTATATCATGTGCAATATTCCTTAACCATCCCAGAATATCGAAGCCATAATCTTTTTGGTGGACTGAGTCACCTTTGCCTGCGTAGGCGATGCTTCATCAGAACGACGCCACTTCATCGATTCCTTTTTGGAAAGGTGATCATAGTGAAGAACTATAGTCTCATTACCAGTAACAACTGACTCCAAAAAATTGTTTTCGTTTCTCTGAAAGGTCTCCAAAAGTTTTTTAGTGGTTCATTTCGCTGCATACTTGAAAGAAGTTTTGCATCCATCTCGCACTAACTTTATTCATATGAAGATGTGCATGAAAAATCCTATCGACTGTATTTTTTGAAAGCCCTATCCTTGCTACTATTTCCTTCGTCTTTAGCTGTCGGTCGTTCAGAACTTCTTCTTCCACTAATTTGATGTTGTTTGGAGTGGGGGGTTCCTCAACCGTTGATCATTTCCTCAACGGGTCGACCGGAGCGAGGTTCGTCGTCGATTGACTCTCGTCCTAAACAAAATTGCTTACACCAATCTTGATTGTGGAAAACGATGGAGAAGAATCCCCGTACACATTATCCAACGTTTGTTTGATACTCCTGTTGTTCTAAGAGTCGAGAAATCAAGACTAACGAGGGTTGTCCTCTAAAAAATATACATGAATTAGCGTCAATTACAATGACGTTTAAGTTGTTTTTTTTTTGGACATCCAAAAATATGTCAGGCCAGAAACTTTTGATCCTCACTGGTACATGTAATTTAAAAGATACAAAAATAAATTAAAACATAATAACATGAAATAAAATTCAAATAAATGAAATCTTTTCCCAGTGCAAAGTACATCCTCTAGTGAATCTCTGGAAGAGGGTGGAGGGAGTTTGGGCTATAATCCACGATGCTGGTCCATATTCCCGATCATTGTAATCCTCTAGATTAGTACTGTCCACTATCTGTACATAGCCCACGTGGTGGATTAAGGTCCGAAACTTTTAGGTCATAAACGGATGTCGATTCGATTTAATTTATAGTGTAACGGTTGAACGTCCCTTAATTTAATATGGGTGGAAGCCTGACCTTTATCTTCGCTCTACCATATTTACGATCTCAAATTACCCGCGAAGCCTTCGCTCTGAAACTTGAACTTTTATTAATAATATAATGAATTCGTGAAGGCCTCTACGATATCGAAATTTGAGCATGATGTATGAAAATTGGTCGAAGATCAATTTTACTGCATAAATAATTATGAACATTAAGCATTTATATTTTCCTGTGTTAAAGTAAATGAATTCAGTCATTTATTTATAACCGTATTTTTATAATAAGAGATATATTTCTGTAGAGACGAACTACTCTGGCAATAGTTTACCGTTTATACTCAGATGCAGGACATGGGCGTAATCATGAACATTGTCTTGTGCACATAGGTTTAAAACGTCACGCTGGTCAAGCAAATTGGCGGGTTCTTTAGACCTTTTAGAGGCGTTGTACTTCCTTAGCGCTTGTGGTAGAGCCATTGTTATCCCTTAGTCGCCTTTTTATGACAACCACAGTAAGAGATAGGGTTTTCTATAGTCCTTTTCTATAGTCGGCCAACACCAGACGCCACAGACTAGAATAGATATTGTAAAATTTCAACATTGCTCAATATATTATGTCCAACACGGTGCATTGAAAAATATTGTGTAATTTATTATAAACTAGCGCAAATTTTTATTCAATTTTAGCTCGATTTTCAATGCACTCCCTAAACAATTAAAATTAAGGAATATAATTGATCGTTTAGAGAGCCTCTGATATATACGACGTTCTTATATAAAAAATGATGTCAAATTTAATTTGGTTTTAATGGAAATGTCAAGCGCGAGCCGTGTCAACTTATACTTAATTGTATCACTACTAAACTAGTTTACTGATAAAGGGTAAATCAATTATTACACTTCTGACAGCGAACAGTGTCTAGGACCTGATTTAATTAATAAATGATTTGATTTTAGTTTAAGGGACAAAGTACATTTTCATTAGACGATTTCACATTGACCAGAATAATCAGGCGTTTTTCTTTATTCTGTTCTATTAATACATATATATTTATTAATATTTATGTAGATATATATTTGAATGAATATTTATTAGGCATTATCGTATCTGTATTGTTTTTATATATTCATGCGTTACATGTATAATTTTCTAGTTCTTACGAGTATAATACCAACTTTGAAATACACCCCCTAATTCTCTGTTTGTCCAAAAAATGACTAGTTATACATTTCGTATGTGCAATAAAGTTTAGATAAATAATTTTAAATATTTATTACGATTATAATACTGAATTCCTGAGAAATAAATTCGAATAACATAAGATTCGCGTGGCATTTGTAAAATTCTACAGAATAACTCAGAGAACATTCTCCTTTAAAATTTACTTAATTCCGACAGAAATAGCCCCAGTTATCCTTAAATAAAAACGCTCGTACTACTTAAAAGCAACCTTATTTCAAGGGTCATACCGAAGTATGCTTAAAAGCCTTCCGTGTGTTAAGCAATTACTTGACTGATAACTCGCTTACAATAAACATTCAAACAAGTGAATTACGCGGGTACATGTATTTCGTAGGCGGTGGTACGGTGCTACGAGAGTGCTATGAGGGTGCTACGAACCCTTTATGGCGTTCGCGTTGTAGGAACTTTTATTCGTCAACAATGGACTATAATTATTAGGCATTTATTTTTAGATGTACTTGGTGAATTTACCCTTCTTTATTGTAGCAAAAAGTATTTACTCTCTCTAATATATATGCAAATATCAGCCGAAATTGACACAAATATTGGTAGCCATTGACACTTATCACTTTAGCGGAGATATTATGAACAAAAAATTGAAAGGACAATTATGAAGGGTGGCGAATAATACGTAGGCACGAAAGACACAAAAGTTGGCAAGTAAAAATAGAGAGGGGTAACGTGGCCAGTCGAATGAGCGCAACAGCTGTGGGATTGCAGCGTGCATCCACACTCCCTGTCTACTAGTGTAATACCTAATTTTAAAAAAAATATGTTTAATAAGAAAAAAACGAACGAACATTCAACGTAATGCACCAGTAATGCCACGTACTATGCATTATATGAAGAAAATGTTAGCGAGACATAGTGACATAGATGTTTTCTTCTCAAATGAGAGGTTTATAAGCAGGTTCGAACGATTTCCAAGGAAATCGTTATAAAGAATGTACGCATTGTTTTTTACAAAATGTAATCTACCATCAGTTACTTTTAAATAAATAAAAATTGTGGAATTGCAAATGCTACACCGTCATTTCACAAAATTGTTTAGAAAATAGATTTTCTGACTGCACTTTTATATGGCAACTATTGGAAGGTCATGAGTACGGTTTGCAATCCCGCAAAGCGAGATCCCGCATCATTTCAGGGTCTGTCAGGATCCCGCAACAACTATGCAGATTCCCGCGGATCCCACAAACTCGTACATAAATAGCGCTAACGTGTGGCTGCGTAAAGGAATTACTAAAGATGACTACGAAAATGTTGAAACTGCACTGGAGCTAGCAAAACTAATACATCCACCGTATAAGAGAAACAAAATTTTAAAAACATATGTGGGGTCTCGGCGGGATCCAATCCCGAAAATTTACTGCGGGATTGCAATCCCTAGTCGTGAAACGTTGTACCCATTGTGCAGAAAACCAGGTCACGACGAATAAGTCGTATTGAATGCATCCGTGGAACGGAATGATCGTCAATACCCTTTGGTTATTGTATACAGTCAGATTCTTCTTTCAATACATAATTACTTTTTCTTTTTTACTTGAGCTCTAACCTTGCACTCTGTTAATGAACACATGAAGAGAAATATTCGTATTATAGGTAAAAATATAGTAACCAAGTTATATTGGACTAGGAACAAATTCCACGAAAAATACCTTGAAGTGGTCATGTCATAAAAAAGAAAAATTGTTTAAGAATAAAAGTGTTTTAACAAGTTGTTTTTATTGCATAAAGAGACAAAAGGTGGATTTAATGCTTTGAAGCATTATCTCCCAGTCAACCTTTTGGATAACCAAAGATCGACAATAATATCGTCTAAATAACAATTAGGAAATTGTTAATTAGGAAGTAAATCGACAATGCGTGCACTGGCACAATGTGCTAATGGCGCTATTGCCATGTTTTAACTTAAAGGCACTTACATGTATTTCAAAAAATGTATATTGAACACAGAATAAAAATTTGCATCTTTATCATGTTTGTATTAAACAAATCCTTCATTTTAATATTATAATTTGGAGTTTACTTACGCATTATCTTAGGCTTACTGCGTGAATTTTTCTTACCTGAAATAGAAACAGAATTTTATTAATATGGACATAAAATAAAGATTAAATTAATGGCATAACAAATTCCGATAGTATAATATTTTATAAAAATTATGAAATTCCTTTTAGTTTTCGAGGGGGAGAGTGCACGCTGCAATCCAACAGCTGCTGGGCGTGCTCGACTGGCCACGTTACCCCTCTCTTACAGAAAGGTAGAAATGTACTGCATTTCCCACTTTATCTTATTTCTCTAATGTACGAGTACGTACGTGTTTCGGTAGTGAGTGAGATGTGCCAGAACCCATTCCCATCCTATCCCTCCCCATTTTCCCAACCCTTTCTCTAAATCCATGCCTATATCTCCAAAGGTAGGCAGCGCATCCAGGGGCGTGCCGACGTTTGTCATTTTGGACTAATGTTGGCATGTATCGCGGATGTCTATGGGAGACAGTATCCACTTACCATCAGGTGGACTGTATGCTCGTCTGCCGCCTTCGTCCATAAAAAAAAATATTATAAAACATCATCGTTTGTAAAAAAAAACTTTCAAAATAACCGCCCACGTATTGTCAAAATATAAAAAAAATATTACGTTCACTTTAAAAAGATCGCTATTCGGAGTTTTGTTATTACCATAAATAATGTCAATGGATTAATGACCACTAAATGAACTTGTGTGTCATCTTTATTCTAATACTAGTATATTCTTTTTTATTTTATTTTTTATTTATTTATTTTCACGAAACAACAGCATAAACACAGCATAAAAATTACATTATAAAAATCTCTAAACACGTGCCTATTAATGTTTCAACAAATGATAAGTAGTTGCCTATATTATACAACACTTTTATTAAACTACCTGTAGTAATTACCAGGGCCGTCTTTACCAGGGGGTGCAAGGGGTGCGGTGCACCCCGGGCGCCCACCTTTTAAAGGTAATGAAAAAATATAACGCTATAGTAAACAATTACACAATAGGATATTTGACTGTCATAGGATACACAATAGGATATTTGACTGTCATAGCATACACAATAGGATATTTGACTGTCATAGGATACACAATAGGATGTTTGACTGTCTTAGGATACACTCCCGCACCCCGGCGCAGAATAGACTTAAGACGGCCCTGGTAATTACAACATGTAAAGATAATAGTGCCTTTTTAAATGTGCATGTTTTTGTGTGTGTGTGCGTATGTGTGAGGGTGTGTGTGTGTGAATTCAGTGAGTGCAGACGATTAACATAATAAATGAATTTAGTTAGATACAGTTTTACCGTGCAAATACCTCATGCTGATATTAAGTCGACCTTTGTATGAATGAGGGGACGGCATATCTATATGCACGATCTGACGCCGCTGTATTGTTTGTTGGTTGTATTTATATTTTTTATTGTATTTTCATTTTTATCATCCACTTGTATATGTATATATACATAATTAGTAGTATTGTAGGGTCGAACGTATATGTATAATATGTGTTAATGTGGGAGTGTATTGCCCACAAATATATGTGACGTATTTTACATTAGGGGGCTGTGGAAACCAGAGATGGTTTAGTGCACGGTCAGCATACGCTGATGCATAGTCCCAGTCATAAGAAATTTGTTAGCTCGAAGAATCGGCATGTTAAAATGGCAATGGGTAGGTCATATTTGCCGCAGGACCGATAAATAATCGTTGGAGTAGACGAGTCCTCGAATAGAGGCCACATACCGGGAAATGCAGTATGGGACGGCCTTAAATAAATAATTCGCCCTTAAAGATGGACTGATTGGATGAGAAGAGCCGAGGATCGTAAGTGGTGGCGAGCCTAGGGAGAGGCTTATATGCAGCAGTGGAGAGACATAATAAGCTGATGGTATGGTGAGGAATTAGATATAAATGTTTATGAATCGATATTGACAATTTAAAATAATCAATAACAAAATATTCAATAACAAATACATATAATAGAACACTCAATACGCCCCAATCAAATTAACTTCAGCATTTTTCAAAAAAATCAACTATTTCAATATATTCAGTTTACGAATCGCTGAAAATGTAAACTATTTCAACTGAAGCAAAGGAGTATGACAGGAATGGAAACAACGCCAAAGCGTTCGACTTTTGTTCCCATTTTTGTTCTCAATGGAATCAAATCATATGTTAACTGTACTGCGTAGGTAGGGTTGTCACCAATGCTACATTGAATTATTTGAACTATATTGAACTATTCAAGCTGTTAAATATTTTTGAAAATAATTATTGTTGTCATTACAATTGAAGCAGAGAGAAAACCAATATTTTATTAGAATTCTGTCTGTTTGTTCGCCTGTTTCATAAGACTTGACCGATTACAGCAGGTGAGAATTTTTTTTTGTACAGCTACAAGCATAAGAAATTAACTACAGATGATACTTCAAACAAACATTTAAACAACAGTCGCGGCTCCCCAAAATGCTGAGACCCACACTTTGGGAACCACTGGATTATATAAAATAAACACAAATCTTAAATAACCCGTTTACATTATTATGTTCAATAATAATAAAACGGTTTAGAATATTATCAATTTTTATTACTTTCTTTTCATAATATTGTCGTAACATACTTTTAACTATACACATTGAATTCATAAGAAAAAAAAATGTCTTGTTTGATATGTTTTATAGAACAGATGGCAGACAAGCAGGGGCGGGCCACATGATGGTAAGTGGTCACCGCTGCCCATAGACAGGTGAAATATTAGGAGGCATGCGAGTGCTCTGCCGACGACGCAGAATCCTGTTCACATCTCTCTTGAAGAGCCCTACGTCGATATCAACTTCAACTAAAAATTATTGCACTATTTTCTTTCAAAGACAAGTGACAACCCTATTAGTTTGACTCACTGTGCTGCCAGGCGCTCAAATATTTTGTATTTTCATTTTCCACTATTCAATATGTTGGAACGTTACAGCGGAATGTAATAACTAAAATGGGGTAACATTTCTTTCTCTATGTATATGATATTTTAAAAGGAAATAAATATACGTCGAAATGTCTATGCGATGTTGGTGAAATAATTTCAATGAGATATTCACAGCTGTGCCCGGCATGCGTTGCAATGCTTTTTTTCGTAGCGCCATCTGGTGGCGTGTTACAACAAAGTGGATAGCATAAAAACCTTCTCCATGAAAAAAATACATATATGTGCTAACTTTCATGGAGATCGGTCAAACGGTGCCGACGTCTATTAATCTCAGATATACTCGTATATACCAACTTCAATTTTTATATATTGTATATAGATTTATGTTTTGTAATTTTGATAGTTTACTTACACTAGATATAAGACGACACGCGAGAGATTTTGATAATTTACTTACACTAGATACAAGACGACATGCGAGAGATTTTAATAATTTACTTACACTAGATACAAGACGACATGCGAGAGATTTTGATAATTTACTTACATTAGATATAAGACGACATGCGAGAGATTTTGATAGTTTACTTATACTAGATACAGGACGACATGCGAGAGATTTTAATAATTTACTTACATTAGATACAAGACGACATGCGAGAGATTTTGATAGTTTACTTATATTAGATACAGGACGACATGCGAGAGATTTTGATAATTTACTTACACTAGATACAGGACGACATGCGAGAGATTTTGATAATTTACTTACATTAGATACAAGACGACATGCGAGAGATTTTGATAGTTTACTTACATTAGATACAAGACGACATGCGAGAGATTTTGATAATTTACTTACACTAGATACAGGACGACATGCGAGAGATTTTGATAATTTACTTACACTAGATACAAGACGACATGCGAGAGATTTTGATAGTTTACTTATATTAGATACAGGACGACATGCGAGAGATTTTGATAATTTACTTACATTAGATACAAGACGACATGCGAGAGATTTTGATAATTTACTTACACTAGATACAAGACGACATGCGAGAGATTGAATGTCCCTGTATAAAGTTGTTAATTCTAAAATCGATTATTCATATGTACTTAGTAAAATTTCTCTGAAATGTCCTTTTTAAATAGTAGTCATAGAAATCCAACCTTTAAACGCACTATATTTTGAGGGGGAGAGTGCACGCTGCAATCCAACAGCCGCTGGGGCGCTCGACTGGCCACGTTATCCCTTTCTCACAGAAGACTACCTTGAAATGCACTGCATTTCCCACTTTTATCTTAGTTCCCTAATGTAGGTAAGTGTTTAGGTAGTGAGTGAGATGTGTCAGAGCCCATTTCCACCTATCCTTTCCAATTTTCCCAACCCTTTCTCCAAATACATTCCTATATCTCCAAAGGTAGGCAGCTCATCCGGATGCATTTAGTTAAACAATACAAATAATTGTATCTATCTATCTATTGTACCTTTATAGACATAACGGATGGAATGACTTTAAAATATCATGCGATACAATTTAATAATATTTAATAATTATTCCCGATTGGACGATCCAATTCAAAGCGATTATAGGCCTAGCGAACTGCCTACGGCTCGATAAATGTACGTTGTTATTTTCGAAATATCACAATGCAAATTTTCATTCATATTATATCCCTTAAACCGAATGTTATAATCCAACCCTTAAATGTTAACCCTTAAACCGTTTGCCGGTCTTAGAGCCACAAAGTCACTACCACAAGGTACTACCACAATCACAGAGGAATTATACCACCTCTAAAATGCTCCATGCACGAGGCAATGCGCAAGAGGAGGCTACTGGACACGTTCCAGCAGGGAATGCTAAAAGGATTTGTTACGGTTATGGACCTCCGCAGTAGGCGAAATTCTTCTTTCTTCTGAATTTCCATAAGGACATGTCGCTACTTCAATTCGATAGTGACACATTATCAGATGTGACTATTTTCAGTTAACGATACAGTTCGACGAGAAATGACGCGACAGTGTTATATTGTAAGTAAAGATCAATTTCCATTCGCAAAATTGGCGAAATGGCGCCACCAAATGACTTTATCTGATTGGTGGGATTTTGGCGCCATTATTGATGAACATCTTCGCTTCGCCAGTTGCTTCATGTTTTTTGGTAACGCAACGATTTTAATACAAATGCCTTAAGAGTATGCCAAAACTAAACTTTGATAAATATTCTTTAGTTTTAGTCTGATTATGTTTACTACAATAAAAGTTATGAGTAATTGATTTGGTTTAAAGCGTTCTCCTGAAATAAGTGTTTTTGAGTTGTGTCACTGTTGAATTAACGCAGCGATGTATCATCCACTCCATTCATTTTATAACCACTCCAATAAAACAACCATGACATCACTTAAACATTTTACAATGTATAAAGTATTCAGAACATTATGAATAACGAACAATACTATATTTGGCAGAGTTACATCTGGCATAATGCCAGCCAACGGCCAGCCATTTTGAGGAGAGATAAGAGTTAAAAGCAGTGGAGATTATATTTTTTAAACTGGAAAATACGCCGGTTCAATGTAAGCAGCGGACGATTATCAGCCAATCGGGAATTCGAAAAGACAAAAAATCCCTTAAAGTTCATTATGGACTTAAGTTCTCGGTCCTGCGGCAAAGAGCTAAGTCGGTGACTTGAGTTCTTAGACTTAGTTTTTTGATCTTATCCCGCACAGACACTGCGAGCATTTTAACATATTGAGAGAAAACGCGTACGCGGAACCACAAGTAATTGTTTATTTCTACAATAGCCGTGCCCGTAAGTCTCGCAAAGACGTTATACAGTATGTGTACGTTCCCGTGCAAATTGGATAAAAAAACAGCCTAAATGTTAACCGGGCACAAAGTTATAACTAAGCAAAGTTTCATTATAATCTGACCAGTAGTTGTAGCGTGATGCTAAAACTGGACAAGACAGACAGCTAAAAGGGCAATAAATCCAAAAACACAAATATTTTAAGCTTTGTATCACTCCTATTCACTGTTGATTGCACTTACTTTTTTGTTACGATGTTAGAAATTTTATGTGTATACGTTAATGATTTTATTCTCCGAGCAAAGCTCGCTATTTTTGCGCCCATGGAGCCTTATAAACCAGAGTTCACATAAACATTCGTGTTATTTCATACCCCAACTTGCCTGCAGCTTCGCTCGTGTGGAAATATTCGCATGAAACAGGAAATTGAGTGTGGGCTTGTGTCGCTATAAAACAGTTTTGTGTCGATATTATCAAGCTGGAGTCTAGTTTACATAACCAATATAATCACATATGTACCTATTGACGAAACCATCGGTACAGTTGTACCCTAGGTATATATGTTCTCAGCCTACAAGAATATGTACTAAGCATATGTATTGCAATTTGTATTTCGAACTTTATGTTCAAAATAACATAGTATCGTACCTAGTAGCAATCAACATGCGCGGTTTTACTTAACATCCACACTCCTCACCATGACACTAGATCCCGGGCATACAACGTCCCTAGAATTCTATATAAATAAAAATGTAAACGTTCGTTTGTTCAAAATCTTAAATCTCCGAAAGTTTTTCCGACTTCACCGATTGCTTTGAAATTTTGACACAATGTTGCATGTGAATATGCGCGTGTTTTTATATACCTATCACAGGGCAAAAACATGCTTTTTAGCATGTATGAATTTTAGCAAAAACAGGATAAGTGCCATCAGTTGGGCAGCCACAGTAACGCGTGGCCGGGTACAGTTAGTATAAAATAAGATACAACATTTGGAATGTAGAAAAACAACGCCTATATTATTATCATCGATAAAACGATTTATGGCGCAGTGTAAGACTCGCTCAGATCGATCGACGACTGATTGATAATACTCAACAAATATTTAAACAAATTCAACTCTTATTATGCAATTCCTGCCTTTGTATACTTGTGCAATTACCAAATACAACCGAAATAACTACTAGGGTACAATGGAGCTGACATGTGCCAAGGCATAAAAGTTCCTTCAAAAGGAGAATAAAAAAGAAAAACAAACAACAAGTATCAAAATATATAGGCCACTATAAGTTCATCGTACTATTAAAAAAATTATATTAAGATATAAAATGTATAAAAATGTAGGTATGTGTGTAATTTAAATTTTCGCCTCTTTCATTTTCATTTGACAACTTATCAGTACCATAATTTATCTTCTAATAACAATTATATTGTTTAAAAAAAAAGTTAAATCATTTATGTATGAAACGCTCTCCATTTTCAATTCTACTGTTTGTTTTGCTCATTTCGTTTGTCGAACTTTATCAAGTTATTAAACTCTACAAGATATTTATTTTTTACAAGTCAAATACTTTAAAACAGAAGAGCAAACTAAAGTACTCATTAAATAAAATCTTTAAAGAAAACTAAAGATTTAACAGTAAAGTAGAACTGCTAACTTAAAGTTAAGAAGCTCGTTAAATATACTTCCAAGATTGGAGCGCTCAACTTGTAACTTTAACAATGCTCCAACGGCATCTACGCCGTGACCATAAAGGATTCCCCGCAATATCTTCTCGGCAAATGTTCGGTACACTAATGGTTAGTCTTACAGAGACCAAAGGATCGATAATAATCGATAGATATGTAGATAAACACTTTAATGTACACCGATACATGTTGCAAAAAGACAATTTAAGTAAGTAACACGAAAAGTATAACAGGCGGCCTTATCGCCAAAGCGACATCTTCCAGGCAACCTTTGAGTGGTGAAGAGAAAACAGATAACAATATAAAAAATAGGTATATGGTGCAATTTTATATAATCTATCTATACATATAAAAATTGATGTTGATATATCTGACGTTAATAGACTTCGACACCGTGTAACCCATCACCATGAAAGTTGGCACATATATGTATTTTTTCATGGAGAAGGTTTCTATGCTATCGAATTTGTTGTAACTCACCACTAGATGGCGCTGCAGCACATCAACTTAACCAACCGTTCAACCGATCGCAAAAATCAAATCGACGGCGAAACAGAATAATTTGTGATTTTATATACAGAGGTAAATAAATATACACAGGCAGGACAACGTCTGCCGGGTACAGCTAGTATAATATAACTTAATAATAACACATTATATATATGCACTTACTTGAGATGAATGCAATACATACATACAAACAGGATACACATATACAATCGATGTCACCCTATTAATTGAAACTGTGAGGGGGTTAGAAACCGTGTGGAGTTGCCTGGCTTTACCTACTACCCTGTCTCTTCCCGCGGGTGTAGCAAAAGGCGACTAAGGGATGACGAAGCCGCTTCCACACGCCTCAAGGAAATACACCACCTCTAAAACAGTGGACTCGGCAACACGCTTGCCCAGCGTACCGATTTATGGCCATACATCCCTCATTCACAAGGCGTGAGAAGGCTCATGTCCAGCAGTGGATGCTAAAAGGGCCAGTTATGGTTACGATAAAAAACTTAAAACCTTAAAATTATATTCCTCAATGGAAGTACCATAAATGATTGTATAGCGAGTGAGATATGTCAAAGTCGATCCCCGTTTCATTTGATCCTGTCTCTCTTCATTTTCCCAAGCCTCTGTCCAAATACAAACCCACATTTTTAAAGGTAGACGGGGCATACGAAGGCGTGCCTACGTTTGTCATTCTGGACTGATGTTGGCATATATCGCGGATGTCCATGGGCGACAGTATCCACTTACCACCAGGTGGAGTGTCCGCTCGTCTGCCGCCTTTTGTCTTGACGTCCTACTGCACTGCAGTTAACAGTTCTCCTCTAGTAAATCACTAGGAGGTTTCAGGCCATAATCTATGGGGCGCCAGTACCGATTGGTGGATACACAATCATATGCTTTAGATTTTCTTTTATTTCTCGAGCAAGTCGGTTTAAAAAGTTGTAGAACAAACGTTGTTAGTTTTTATCAAAGAAATTTAGTGTTACGAGGACGTAGGAATATTTTTTTTAAAACATAAAGGATATGGGTTAGTGCACATACCCTTTATGGCTTACATAGATGTTTTATTTAACTCATAAAGGGTGTGGGTACTATATATTAATTTTTATTTAACCCATAATGGGTATGGATACCTTTGACGTTCAATTATTGTCTTTTGTTTTAATGGCGCTGTTAGGCAGAGCCGCTTTTGACTGCTCAATAAAAGCAATGCACCTGGACTCTACCACACATCAAAGCCAGTAAGCTTTCAAATTACCCACGTCTATTAATTCTATACGTGTCCCAATACCCGTAAACGAATTTCAATTCCCCATTCCATCTATAAACTATTTTAGAGCCACTTTAATCAAAAGGCTATTGATATATCGTGAAGGGTCCTTCAAACCTTCGGAGTGATTGAGTTGGGTAATATAATAATAGTGGCAGGCGTCGCTAAAGCCTTTCAACTTGGTACTAAGTGTTGCCATGTGAATGAAGTGACAAATTTTGTGAAAGTAAGTCACAAGGTATACAAAAGTAAAAAGCCCGAACCGTGTTTTTTATAACAGAGTTAAGTAATCTTTTTGTCTATAGTCCTGTCATTGAAATAAAGTTGCCAAGAAAGAGGTTAGCAAACAACTTGCTGCGACATTCGTAGCAGCTAGAATTGAAGTTCGTAGCACGATCGTAGCTTGCTACAAATAACGTAGCAAATTGCTGCCAGTGCTGCAGCAATTTGCTACAAATGATAAAGTAAATTGGTATAAATATCCTCACCTATGAAATTGTCGTTTTATATGAAAAAATTCAAATATTTTTTTATATGAAAATTATATATTTAATTAATCGAAGTATATTCCATTATTATCATTGCAATTTTGGCATTTTAATGAATGTTAAATTGTCGATTGATGCCTCTGCTATATAACTCCTGGGTACTGGAATCGATGAATTCTCTGAAGGCGTTTTTCACTGCCACATCGGAGTTGAATTTTTTCCCCTGTAAAGTTATCCAAATTCCGAAAAAAATGGAATTCAGTTACGCAAGGTCTAGCGAATACGGTGGGTGATGGACAGTTTCCTGTCGAAGCTCCTGTAACTTTGAGACTGTCTGTTGTGCAGTGTGTGGGCGAGCGTTATCACGGAGAAGCAGTGGACTAGAGCTATTGACCAGATTCGGTTGATGGCGAGCTTGGTCGTCATCGTTTGAAGTTCTTCACAGTCCACATCTGCATTAATTGTTGTGCTAGATCTCAAGTAGCTGTAGTAGATAATAGAGGCACAAGATCACCATACAGTCACCATGAGCTTCTTTTGACTCAGTTTATGTTTGGGACATTCTTTGGCTGTGTCTCCTGAGTTCAACCATTGTGGTTCGTCACAATGGTTGAACTATTATCACACATACAATTATCACAGGACCACTTCTCTTCAAGAATGACAATACGATTAACAATACGGTACCCACTTTCCGAGCTTCTTCACTTTCCCGACTTGACGCAAATGAATCAATTTCGTCACTCACGCCGAAGGGTGCTGTTAACTCATACGTAGTTTGAGATGAATCCGCTTCCACTATTGCTTTCAATTCGTCATTAGTATGTATCGATTTTAGTCTCAGGTTGTCCTTGTCCGTTGTCCAGGTTGACCCAAAAAAACGCAACGTGCGTTCGTTTGCAGTGTTTGGCCCGAAACACCGTTGATATTGCGTGAGGACTGCGTTGCTGCCACGATAGAACTCATATTCGAAAAATCGCCAATTTGTAACTTTTCCATGATCGCAAACACAATGATATTTAAAAAAAAAGAAAAAGCAATTGTACAATCCGACAAATTTATCTTTGCGGTTAGCTGTGGCGCTTCTGTTATTTTTTGGTTGTAAGACAACTAAACAATTTCTCCAGTAATTGTGCTATATTTAATTTAAGAAAAAGATGAAAAGTGCTTTAATCTAAACCGTTATATATCTCCAGAAATCATTTGAAGAAAAACTAATGAATAGCTGATTTGGTAAAAGAACGTCATAGCCTTATATTGAAATTAATTTTAATTCAGAATTTCGAGCTAAACGCATGATAACTGAGTTCATAGGTATGACCCTAATATTATAACTGAAGGGGTAATACAGAAAACTTTTCCGGTACGAACGATCGCGAGCTTGCTACAAATATCGTAGCAAATTGCTACCAAAAACCAATTTACTAAAGCATCCGTAGCAATTCGCTATAGCATTCGTAGCAACTTGCTACATCATTCGTAGCAACTTGCTACATCATTTGCAGTAATTTGCTACAGCATACGTAGCAATTTGCTACAGCATTCATAGTAAATTGCTGCAGCATTAGTAGGAATTTCCTACAGAATGGGTATTCAAACCAATTTGCTACAGATTAGTAGTAATTTGCTATAGCATACGTAGCAACTTGCTACATCATTCGTAGAACTTTGCTACATCATTCGTAGAACTTTGCTACATCATTCGTAGCAATTTGCTACAGCACTCCTAGTAAATTATTACAACATTCGAAGCAATTTCCTACAGAATCGGTACTCAAACCAATTTGCTACAGCATTCGTAGCAACTGTTTTATCTATTAGCCCTTTAGCTATGCTCGAGCAATTAAAGAGGTTTTATCCACTCAGCAATCAGTGGAAGCGAAGTAACCAATAATGATAATAAATTAGTTACTGACATCCAAATGGAACATTTCCGCGTCGGGGAGTGAATGGATTTCCTTAACCAATACGAGTATAATGTTTATTGTTATTATTTCTAAACAAGTGATTCCAATTTCCGTTATTTGTATAGGAGGTATATTAAGTATAATAATTGGTTCCATTCTTATTTGTAACTCTATGCAAACAAAAACACAAATACAGTATACAAACACAAACAATATGTATTGTTTGTAACTCTGATAATATATTGAACGGACTGTTAAAAACGAAATAAAAATCTTAGTCTTCGCAGCGTACTAGTACTTAAATAGTAGTTACATACATAGAGTAGTTAGATTGGCTGGTTAGATTGTTTTCATAGAGTAAGTGGGAGAAGAGTGGGCAGCCCACGAGATGGTATGTGGTCACCACCACCCATGTACACTTCCTACACTAGGTGCATGCAAATTGCGCTACTGACCATGTAGAATCCTATTTACAGCCTTTTTGAAGTCGTAACTAAGTGCAAAAAGTGAGATGACAGTTGGTTCCACTACTTTCGGGTTTGCGGAATAGTCTATCTTGAGGAATGCACTGTGCGTAGTAACTTTTTGTCCAGGAAGTGTGGATGAACCGCCTTTCGATGACGAGAGGTGAGATAATAAAAATCCAATGTTGGCATCAGATCGAACAGCTCTTAAGAACATTCCCCATTATAAAAGCGGTTGAAAACGCAGAGAGATGTTACTCGTAATCGGATGTTAATCCTGTAGTCATAGATATCACTAATTTTCTTCGTATTAGCAGCAAGAGATTAAAACTAAAAAGGAAATAATACGCATTTAAGACTCGTTTAATAAATAAATATGTTTAAAAAAATGCGAAAATCTTAAATGTAATATACATGCAGAGACAGATTTATTGAAGCGATTCCTATAAATTTGGCAGCACGACAACATTTCCTATCTAAAATTAAAACTCGGACTCTAATAGAAACAAAACGACACTCCATTTGAACGGATAAAGAACAGCGAAGAGCAATTATAAACTCGGCTCAAAAGAAACTCGAACGAAAGAAACGAAAGTGCGGAAAAAGTTCAAAAAGATAAAAGAAAAGATATCGAGAACAATAGTGGAAACCCAACGGGCGGATTAGAACTTCCGTTGTAAAAGCAAAGGATGCACTAGAGGGTTATGATGTTAAAAGTAATTGCTAAATTTTATCTAAATTGCTTTTGGAAACTAAGCCAGGTTATTAAAAGTGTTTAATAACTTGCTTCCCTCCATCAAATTGATGCCAATCGAACGTTTTAAAAAAAGTACTGTTTGACATGTTCATTAACATCTGTTAGATAAATGCTTTTACACAATTACAGAATATTTTGAATATAAATTTTGACATTATGCATAGATAAATTATACCTAATGGAAAATGTGGAGTTATTATTATGAATCAGGTTGATTTAGTTTTTGACATTAAGATATTAGAACATTCAAGTATTGATCACGACATTGACATCACATCTGCTGATATTGTAATTTGTATGACCATAATGTCTTTTTTTATATTTGCATACAGCGGAATATTGTACATTTATTATTATGTAACAACCTGTTATTTGATAGTAAATGGTGGCATACGAGCATACAGTTCACCTGATGGTAAGTGGATACTGTCGTCCATAGACATCCGCGATACATGCCAACATCAGTACAGAGTGACAAGCGATGGCACGTCCCTGGATGCGCTAACTACCTTTGAAGATTAAGGAATAGATTGGGGGAAAGAGTTGGGAAAATAGGAAGGGATAGGATGGAATGGGAATGGGCTCTGACATAAATCACTCACTACCGAAACACGATAAAGTAGGAAATACAGTACATTTCAAGGTGCATTCAAGTAGGAAATACGAGTGCGCCCAGCGCCTGTCAGTATGCAGGATGCACTCTCCCTCTACAAAACACTGTTACATTGTTGACATGTGCTATGCAAATAAAATATTTGTGTATCTCCTGCACTTCCATCGATCAACCAAAATACAGAGATGTAGCATTATGGGTATTAAAAAATTGACATTTGCAACTCGGTCAAATTACAATTTGGTACAATCAATTAGTTCTTTTTAAAATTGCAGCCAAACAACATTTTTTTGCAGTTTTTATCTGTCTGTCTCAACGCGCTTCACGGTAAATTCACTGGAGGGATTTGAATGAAACTTGGATAGTTACTCGTATGGTTAACTTGCCGGGTCAACCTTTAGGTTACATTGCTTATTCAGATCCGTTATAGAGTTCCCGCGGGAATCAAGTTAACCACACATGCTCATCTACCGTCTTCTTACAATAAAAAAAAAGCATACTTTACGTCTAAGCCCTCGAAGTCTGTTAGAAATTAATAAATCGATTTGATCTTTTCAATTACTCTTGTTTCCACTAAGATTTAAAAAATGCTACACAACGCCAATTGCGAGGCGAAAATTTAAACTTGGAAATTAATATTTCAGTTATTCGTCTTTGTTACATTTATATAAATTGAATGGTAGCAGATGGTAACGCTAATAAAATACGGTCAACACACGCCAGGCATATAAATTTTACCTAATTAAAATTACGTACACACATTACTGTACAATTTAATAATACCTATTTATAGCACACGCCAATCGAGAAGAACATTTTCCTAAACATTAAAAAAATATTTAAGTGAAAAATTGTTGAATTAAGAACCCTATTCAACAATCTGTCGTTAATATTTTTCCGTTCAATATTTGTATTACGACTTTTTTTAACTTGATATTTCCCCCAAATGAGAAGTATTTTTTTGAAATGAAGGCTCTGACTTTCGTTTCTCTGTACTACTTACTATATGTCACTATACGAACGGCAACGCCGCACACTATTCGTAAACAGCTGTTAATAGAAGCGCTACTATTAGATACCTATATCTATGTAAATGGGTGCGAATACCACTCAAAAAAGACTCACTCACTCACACTGCACATTACGTAAGTGTGAGAAAGTGAGTGATTTCTGTGAAAAGTGTTGTATTTTAAAATGTCGTAGAACAAAAGTTGTTACTTTTAATGATAATAATATTGTTTGTAATATATTAATTGATGTGAATGTATATTTGAATTTAATTTGATGGATAAATGATTTAATTGATTATATTATTGATTCAACGTCGTATTTAATTATTATATATTAGGATCAAATTATGCCGTTGTATTTTAATGATTGAACTCCAACATTGTAAAATCATAATTATGTGATATATTTGTACGCCGTACGGCAGAACTAGTACATTTACCAATAAACGGATTTGATTTGATTCGATAAAAATTCAATGTTACTCAAGTGCAGATATTTAACACTGTATATGGCAAAAAAATAATGATGTCTCTTTTTCATTATTCTTGTCATTTAATTAACATTCTGTTCCGTTTTAATAATACAATAAATTTAATTGAAAGATTCAAGGAAAGAAACACAAAGATACTTAAACCAATTACAGGACGTTTGCGAACAAAGAACGATGTAATTTGAATAAAAGTTAATTTATTTAAATAGCCGAAGTCACAATTTGTTAAAGTAAACAATATCGAAAGGAGGATATTTCTGAAAGCCATTTTCAGAAGTTGAATTACTTCAACGAAAATGTTTGTCTTGCTGAAAACAAATGACAAAATTCAATCTATGCTTTATAATTATGCGCGAATGATAAGACAATTTTATTTTTTAATAATAATGAATTTTATTGATCAATTTTTGAAACCGTATTATAAAAATTTCAAGTGCTAACAATTCCTTAATAGAGCGCTGATAGCCTTAGGGTATCTCTACTCGACTCTCATTCGTTTGATAGTGAGTTCAAACCATCCGCCTGAGTTTTTACTTAAGTACGGATTAAAAAAAAAAATATGTCCACATGCTTCAGAAATAAAACAAATCAGGAGTATGTGATCCACCAATCCGCACTGGGTCCGCGTGGTGATTTATGGACCTAAAACCTCCCAGTGATTTATTAATAGAGGCCTGTGGCGTGCTGTGGGACGTTATAGACTGATACAAAAACTCGTTAATAGAGACGATTGATTGCCGACAGTAAGCGCATGAGTATGAGCGGATAACTGTGTGTGACGATTGTTCTTGGGAACGGCCTATATTTAGCAGTAGAGAGATATAGGCTGATGGTATGTGATGGTACCAAATTAAGAGGATATGCCCTGTACTAATAATTTATCAAATATAATTTGAATTATCAAAATATATTACCTTTGCACGTGAATATTGTTGGGTTTTGGACACGGCTAAAAAATAAAACCTACGTCGCGGCAATGGCTCCTTAAATAAGCTGGTTTCCACATCAGTAAAACTGTTCCAAAAATACTCGCGACATAAATTCACATAAAATAAGAAGAAACCAGTGCCAGTGCAGAAGAAAATGCAGTGTGTGTTCCTTTGGATTCTTACGCCCTTATCAGGTGAGCTATCTCAAGTAAGTCGAACCCATAAAATTAAATTTTCAATTAATTGCGACAACAAATATACTCATCGTCTATACACATAATAAAACTGTAGAGCCAGCGTGTCTGTACATTGAATATATTTATCAAAAACTGATTGGGGGCGATGAAGGAAGAGTATCAGAATACAAACAGACGGTTTTAAAAATTTTTGTCTGTCTGTTTGTCCGTTCGAACACGCTAATCTCCAAAACTACGGAACGGATATTCATTGGATTTCCACAGGTTAATTAATTAAGCTTAGCTTGGCGCATCGAATAGGCTTTCTGTCATCGAAATCGGCTGACGGGAAGAAAAATATAGAAAGCTTTATAAATGAAATTAAAATTTCACTCGAACGAAATCGCGGGCGCAGCTAGTAACTCATATAAAAATACGACTAAAGTCACCCCAACCCGGATGGTAAATACTACCGTAATTTTCACAAGCCTCGCACAGTGCACACGTTGTCCGATGTGAACATAATTTAATTAATAAATAGGCACCCGGCATCTTTCAAATATAACACAGAGAGCGCTCGGGCGTCGACTATGGTCAAATTCCAATGTCGACTGATAGTACAATAAAATTTAATAGTCTTTGCTTCAGTATTTTTTTTTGCTAAGAATTAAGATTTTAGTCATTTCCATAAAAAAAAAAAACAAGTTGCCACCTAGTCGTGCTCACCTGGTAGACTCTTGATAGCTTTTTCGAGGCTGTTTGCAGTGCTATTAAGTAACCCCCACTGACGCGGGAAGTGTCATGTGACCGATATATCTCAATTAGACCATTACAACCGATATATCAAACGATTTATAACAAATGATTAGGGAACATTCGGTCCTAAACAAATATTCATCTTAACAAATTACCTAAAAATTTCTTACGTAATTCTTTACCACACACGCTCTGTCTCAAGTTGAGCGAATAAAAACATAGAACACTCTATGAAAATAATAACGCGTGTCTTGTTACAAGAGCGTATCTCGAAAGTGGTGGAACTTGGCGAATCACGTGCAAGAACAATAATAAAGTAACTCATAAACGCGCACTTTGGTGAATCTGAGTATAAGACGTATAATACGAGTCTCGCTTTTGTACCGTCTTATCTACATATATTAAAATCAATTTAGTGCACATTATTAATGAAAATAAAACAAAAATATTTTAATATTGTTGAAAATTTTAATTTTCCTTCATTTGCACGCAAATTACTGATCAAGGTTACCAATTTTTCAAAAAATCAAAAAATCATCCTCAGCGCGGCGCGAGAAGTAGCTGCGATGTACGAGTGCGTCGGATGTACATACGTCTTGAATGATTATTTTTTTAAAACTTGGAGTAATGAGTTAAAATTGATGATTTTGAACTATTAGCAAGCTGAACTGATATTAAGGGTTGCACAACGTCCGCTATATAAAAAAATCACAATGTGTAGGTTCAAATAAGTGATCTTTTAGATATTTCAGAGCCAGAATTGGAATATCAAAGCCATACGATATGGAATGAAAACCATAAATAAAGATGGTAAAGGATTTCATACATTTGAAAGTTGGTGCAGCTACTGTTACGTCCATTTCGAACAAATGCGTGAATACGACTTAACAATTGTGAGTGTAGCGAGGCGTTCTCTTCACGTAGTAATTCAAAAAATATTTCTATTAACGTATTTGTATCTTGTCATTAATAAAGGAGACAGCAAAGCAATATTTCTCAGAAAAAACAAGTTTTACACCACTATGCAGATAGAAAACAATGCGAACATTCCTTTACATTACCGGCTAGGTACAAGGCCGTTCGTTGACCTGCCCAATAAGCGATCGATGTAGCTGGCGCGCGGCCAGACAATCGCTACAGCCTCCACTAGGGTTGACAAAATTTTGAGAATTTTGAACATCTTGAAAATTCCATAAACGATTTTAATGGTAGTTTAATTAAAGAAAAACCGTTATATTCGTCTCAGAATAATTAATATAAATTATTTTGCTTTGGAGATGTTCGACATATTTATATTTGTTCCATTTATTTCGCAAATTAATCTTTGAACTTTGAATAAGTTAGTAAAAATCAGTAGAGTAGTAGTAGACTATCAGTAGAGTGCATCCAGCGGCTATGAGAATGCAGCGTGCACTCTCTGTATTAATTGCTAAATCAAATCTGTATTAATTGTTAAAACATTAGTTCGTAATTGGGCTTAAACTTAGTTTATATTCTTAAATTATTATTTCCATTGAACTACAGCGGTGAACTTTACAAATGAATGAAAATAAAATAAATAAAAGTATATAGTGATTGTCCACGCCGCCGACGTCCACAATCTCGACTACACTACAAAATTGTAACTGACAGCGTTGCTTCTCTTTTTCCCAAAGGTTGCCCGAATTTACTCACAGGTTTTCCGTGCCGGAGGCCTATCCTTTCCATACCTACCTCACTCTACTCCTGTGGCCGGGACAAGCCGGGAGACGGCGTGGCGGTAGACATACCTAGCTTCCTACACACACCCCTCACAGCTTGTAGGGTTGTAGGCAAACGTTACCACTTTTATACACAAGCACACCACTAGAGCACACCTATGTGACACCATCTTATTAACAGGGTAGAACCAACACAGACCACCCTGTAATAACTAACTAATCGTTATTACTTAAGAAATAAACCATGCGGTGCAGCTGGCGTCGACAGTCATTTATTGTGCAAGTGACAACCCTAAACGATATTGGCGTTCTGCCATCTCTGCGGCGCTGTGCTGCCGCTAGTTGAGCTTCACAAAATTGCTGATATTATCTGAACCCAGGTTCGCTTGAGGTGAGTGCTGGACAATATGCTAACAAATCAATAATACATCGGCAGTATAAGCAGTTCAATATAACGTCTAAGCTCTCCGCGTTTTAACAACGATTGAGTAATAATATTGGTATATACACATGCTTCTTATTATTTTTTTAATTCTAGAATATTTGAGTTGTGAGTTATGTTTTCCTTCACCGCTGAGCTAATCATTTTTTTGTTGTATTTTTTTTCACAATAATTATACATTAAATATGTTTTAGCGGGTGTTAAGACGAACCTGTCAGTTCTTGACTACCTCTGTATTAGCTACTTATTTTTTCTTTTTATGGAAAAAAAAGGTGGCAGTGGAGCATACAGTCCACCTGATGGTAAGTAAATACTGTCGTCCATAGACATCCGCGATACATGCCAACATCAGTCCAGAATGACACGCCCCCTGATGCGCTGCCTACCTTTGCAGGATAAGGAATGGATTTGGAAAATGGGGAGGGATAGGACGGGATGGGAATAGGCTCTGACATATCTCACTCACTACCGAAACACTTACGTACATTGGGGGAATACGATAAAGTAAAAAATGCAGTACATTTCAAGGTAGTCTTCTGTGAGTTTAAATTGACTCTATTGAATCACTTATATAGACAGTTTGCTGTAATCATATGGTAGTAACCCGCCTGTGTTTCTTCACTGCTACACTCCACTGGGACTATCTTCAAGTCGTCAGTCCAAGTAGCCCCCTTCACATTCGAGTCTACGTTTCCCGGTACCTGGTCTCCATTTGAGGACTCTTCTCCCTCACACGTTATCGGTCCTGCGGCTCATGTGACCTGCGCACTGCCACTTCAGCTTGCTGATCCTTTGAGCTATCTCGAAAAGTTAATTCTTCGTCGAATTTCTTCGTTATGGATTTTGACCAGCAGACACTGCGAGCATAGCTTTTTCCATTCGTTGTGCGACTTTGAAGTAGCTAACTATGAGACCATATCGGTAGTTATAGATAGACCTATATAGATACCAATATAAATACGGAGTTGAGGCTCGCGAACATTACAGCCGCGTCGCGCTGCAAAACTGCGACAACGAACATTACAGACGCGGCCCGCCGCGTCTGTAATGTTCGTTGTCGCAGTTTTTTGCGTTGTTATTGCGTTGTGCGACAAACTGCGTTGTCGCAGTTTGTCGCAGCTCAACGCAATAATTTAAGTCAGTTGGCTGTTGATATTTAATTCTTCACGTCGTCGCACAGTCAATAAGTTTCGAATTATAACTGCGCTCTTTCATTGTACATTGAGGCGGGTCGCGTAGCAGCGCATAAATACGGTTGCCTAGCGATCCGGCAGTGTACTGCGCTGCGACGCGATGAGGCCCTAAATAGTGGGTGATGGTTTATACAAAATGCATGAAATTGATTTAGGAGATTTTTTGCAATGTTATGCGCTGCGATGCGGCTCGAGCCTTTATAAACCTTCTAAATCTATACATATCATAAAATCGTAACAAAAACGTGTCTGTACCTACATTAAATATTGGAAAAAAAAACATTTAAATGTACGCTATAAATTTTGTGAATGATACAGAACCCAAAACAACATTTTTTGAAATTGATGTCCGTCTGTATGTCTGAACGATCATCTCGAAAAAACCACGGGACGGATTTTGATGAAACTTGACATAGTTGTAGCTTATATGCTGGGTTAACTTTTTATCCAGATCAATTGTATAATTCCCACGGGAATCAAGCTAACCACATGTACATACTGTAACGTCTAAGCGCGCGAAGTCGCGGGCACCAGCTAGTATATAAACAATAAAATAAATAAATAATATAATACATAACACAGACAATAATATAATAATAGAGTGGTGATAGCCTAGGGTACTCGATTGTCATTCGTGCGGTCGTAAGTTAAAATCCTCGGCCCGTACCAATAAGTTTCAACTTAAGTGTTTTTTTTGTTTTTTAAATTGTCACTTGCTCGGCGGTGAGGGAAAACATCTTGAGGTAACCCGCCCACTCCAGAAATAAAAATTAAAAAAAAAATCTAGAGTATGTGATCCACCAATTCGCACTAGGCCCGAGTGGTGGATTACGGTCCGAAACCCCCAGTGATTTACTAGGAGAGGCCTGTGCCCTGCAGAGGGACATTGTAGGCTGATACAAGTATAAGTAATACATGACACTCTTACACCCTATTAGGCACAAAGGTATTTACTTTAAGGAAGTACTCGTAATATTTTGTATTAATATGGGATTTTATGACGAAATGATCCCAAATTAAAAACGCTTAAGGTTATTTATTGAAGGGTCCACTTCGTCTTCGGATCAAAACGGTTCAAATTCTACATAATTGTGGTAAGGAAGTAATATTATATTTGAAAAGACTTCATTCGAGCGATATTTGCCTAAACCATTCGATCAATATTAAATTAATTGACATACTTACGAAAATAAAATATGAAAAAAAAGCCTATGGTCACAATGTCAAACGTTTTAAAAAATAGCCACGTTTTTTTGCGGTTCTCTAACAAATTATCGCAGTTGATTAAGGTTCATATTCGGTGATATAAACTGCAAAGTAAGATTGTACGGCAATGTTGTTTTTGTGATTGTCATCGTTACATAAACTCATATTAAATAAGTTGACAACGAGCTACAACTGCTACAACGAGGGATTTGTAAATGCAATTGACCAATTTGACCAATACTTACTCTATTCGTAGTTCATTTCAATTTTTTCTCATTATAAAGTGAAAAAATCAATAAGTTTTTATAAATTCTAAGTGTTGAGATTTTTGAGCTACTTATTTATTCATTACTAGCTTCTACCCGCGGCTTCGCTCGCGTGGACTAAGCAGCTATAAAAAAAAATAAAAAAAACACCTGTAAAAGCATCGACATGATGGATTTCACGGATGAAAATCCATCCACTAGTTTTTAAGTAGTTCTATTAAGTTTCCTTTATTTTCCGTTTATTTTTTATTTTCCTCTAACTTGTGTCATATGAAGATGGCACGTATACCAGTTTTCCTTCCGGATACTTAGCTATACATTAGTGAAAACCTGATCAAAATCCGTTTAGTAGTTTTTACGTGATGCTGAAACAAACAGACATACAGACAAAAATTTTGAAACTACTGTTTTAGGTACTGCAGCTTCCAAAAAGACAACCATTTTTTTAATATATCAATGTACGGACACAACCCTTTTACCAATTTGAGATTGTATTTGAACGTTAGTCATAATAATAACAATGAAACACATAATCATAATTTAAACTAATAAAAATATCAATTCATTGCTAAAAATAGAAAAAGATTAATTAACGTCAAGTGCGTAAAAAAAAAGATAAAAATATATAAAAGGATTTTTTTATTTGCGTTTAAATACCAATTATTTTATGAAGGTTTTTTTTTGTGCCTCTGCTGGCAGTTTATGAAAAAAATGACTATACGGAAAATATTTTCTGTCATTTCTTCTTTCCTGTTCTTCCTCGGACTGTACCATCAGCTACTGGTCGTGTGATATCGGCCGACTATAGAATAGCAACACCCCATTTCTTCCCGTGGATCTCTGAGCTCTGAGGAACTGCACCACCTCTAAAAGAGTGGATTCCCCAACCCACTTGCCAGCGTGGCGTTTTAAGGCCACACATCCCTCATGCACAAAACAATGTGCATGACAGGCCCATGTTAAAACGACTGATTAAGTTTGGTACTATCAGCTTTTACTCCTAGAGGAATGTCGATTCATTTAAGTTAGCTCCAAGTTTTAGAGCCTTGCTGCGGGTAGGGGATAACATGGCGGATTACGAAATTCACCTAATTATAAGGGCCGAAAGGACGACCCAACAAAACCTTACTGCGATACAATTTATCGAAGCGGTTCAAATTTCAAATTTGAATAACGGTTGTAGCTTATACTCGTAAATTAATATAATTTACTCTTGCGTTTAATTACAAGCCTTCGAAGTTGTTTGGGTGCACCCGACGGATAATCTGTTACAAGTTATTAAAAATATATATAAACGATTGTATACAGAACGCCACTTCAGCATATTTCTCAACTACTGCAATTCTAAAAAGGAAAAAAAAACGAAAAGAATGAAAATAAGGCGTTGGTTGTGGGTGGGTTGGGGGTGAACGAAAATAAGGGGCTGGTTGGGGCTGGATGTGAACAAAAAAAAGAGACTGGTTGGGGCTGGGGGGGGGGGGTGAACGAAACAAGGGGCTGGTTGGGGCTGGGCTGGGGTCCACAAAAAAAAGGTGCTGGTTACGATACGGTTTTAAAATTTTTTATTTTTGCATAATCTTAAAATGATGTTAGAACGTGCTTCTATTGTTTAAATTGATAGACTCTTGAAATAACAAAGCTAGAAAATATAAACCAAAGTTAATAACTGCAAACAATAAGTTCCCTTCGCTCAGATAATGTGATTAATCACTCATAATTAAGATGGAAAATAATTTTACAGCCTTCTGATGTTACTTAAACAGTACGACACTTAGAGAGGCTCTATTCTTTAACATACTACACCACCAGCCTATGTCTCACCATTGCTGGATATACGCCTTAAGATACCACGCTAAAAGCGAACAGATATGGCTTCCGTTAGTGAGGCTTCTAAGTAGATATTAATACTGGACTGAACTGGACTTGTATGATACCCAATATACATATGTAATAGTAAGTAAGTACTAAAAGAACGTGGAATAGCTTAGCAATAAGAAGGCATTGGAGACTGAACACATATATACTATATAAAGGTGCAATTTGAGAGTAAAGGTTTCCAACACCTGCTAAGTTTATTTAAAGCAGTATGAAACGCAAATGCATCTGCTTTAAGAATACGAATGTGGTTCTTTGATTTCTTTGTTTGTTTGATACGAGTATATAGACGTTCACCTGCTAAACGGACGAGGTCCAATAACTCACTGTTAAAACTGTATTGCGATACCTGTAGGCCATTGACATTCCTAAATGGATACTCGAATACTAATAGAATAGTTTTTTTAAAAAGGAGGGAGACGAGCATACAGTCCACCCGATGGTAAGTGGATACTGTCGTCCATAGACATCCGTGACACATGCCAACATCAGTCCAGAATGATAAACATTGGCACGACCCCGGATGCGCTGCCCACCTTTGCAAACACGTACGTACATTGGGGAAATACGATAAAATAGGGAATGCAGTACATTTCTAGGTAGTTTTCTGTGAGATAGGGGTATCGTGGCCAGTCGAGTGCGCCCAGCGGCTGTGGAAATTCAGCGTGCACTCTCCCCCTTATGCATGCACTCTCCCCCTTACATGAGTATATATGTTTTTATTAGTTTACCAAGGTATTATATGTATTCATTTTGCCCAATAGGACTAGTTATCTACAAAAAATAATATATTCATTATGAAATCGTAAAAAAAAATATTTTAAAAGTAGCTGTTTTTTTTAGTTCGATTAAACTAAACTCTTTGATCAATCAAATTCGTATTCACGAATAGTGAGGCAAATTATTCATATTTGTATTAGTGAATAATGATTGTTTGCTATTCGGAACATCCCTAGAGTGCACGCACTACTTACACGGCGCGAGTGAGTGAGTGAGTGGTTTCTGTAAAAAAACTGCTGGATTTCAAAAATCAAATGACAGTTGTTAGTTGTCACGCAAGAAATTCAGTGTAAAAAGAGTGCCGATATTTTTTATTTCACCTTACTATTATTGTACTTACTATGTATTATCATTACCGCTTTGTACCGCTATTGTATTTATTTTAATGTTTACTATTATTGTATTTTTTATTTTTCTAAGACCGACAAGAGCCTTTGGTATAAAAGCAAATCTGCTTTTCGCTCCCGCTGCGCACCCCACTATAGACGTACCCTAATCAAATAAAAAAAGTACTACATTATAACTCGTAGGTAACCCCCTCGACCAAAGGGTTTTAAAGGTTAAAAAGAAAACCTTTACAGTCCCTATTCGATCGCCCGAATGTCGAATTTGTAAGGATCTATTTCAGAAACCCTCAAAAGGGACGTTGTGGGACTTCCGCATATACTTCCCTACCTTAATTTATTCTTTTAGGATAAGCCAGTATAATTTGACCCGTGTACCTCTATTGAGTAGATTTTATCTTTTACGATTTAACAAGGAGTGTTGTAGGCATGTAGACTAAGTTATATTGGTAATGTCACAGTGTGTGAGTGTTCTGGATTTATCGTTTAATAAATAATAGGAAATCCTTAATCGATATACATCTGCAATATTTTATTAATGTTGTTTTGTTAATATCAAATTTATAAATTCTATTGATGTAGGGCGGATTACTTAACTGAACATATTTTGTGAGGTAGATATTTTTCTATATTTTACGTGGTAAATGATAAAATAAATATATGTATTTATATTAATACTTGTTATGTATGACTTCTTCAAATGAAATAGTAACGCTCAATCCTATTAGCATTTCCCAACATTATAGAAACATACAAGATTCCAACACAGAAACACACTCTCAGAGACTTCGTCGATATGAACAAAATAAACACAAAGGAACAGCTAAGACTCTAACACAGCAATAATCTAAAATTAGACAAGACACTAGCCAACACAACAGCAGGCCATAAACACACTCTCAGAGACTTCCTCGATATGAACAAAATAAACACAAAGGAACAGCTAAGACTCTAACACAGCAATAATCTAAAATTAGACAAGACACTAGCCAACACAACAGCAGGCCATAAACACACTCTCAGAGACTTCCTCGATATGAACAAAATAAACACAAAGGAACAGCTAAGACTCTAACACAGCAATAATCTAAAATTAGACAAGACACTAGCCAACACAACAGCAGGCCATAAACACACTCTCAGAGACTTCCTCGATATGAACAAAATAAACACAAAGGAACAGCAAAGACTCTAACACAGTAATAATCTAAAATTAGACAAGACACTAGCCAACACAACAGCAGGCCATAAACACACTCTCAGAGACTTCCTCGATATGAACAAAATAAACACAAAGGAACAGCAAAGACTCTAACACAGTAATAATCTAAAATTAGACAAGACACTAGTCAACACAACAGCAGGCCATAAACACACTCTCAGAGACTTCCTCGATATGAACAAAATAAACACAAAAGAACAGCTAAGACTCTAACACAGCAATAATCTAAAATTAGACAAGACACTAGCCAACACAACAGCAGGCCATAAACACACTCTCAGAGACTTCCTCGATATGAACAAAATAAACACAAAGGAACAGCAAAGACTCTAACACAGTAATAATCTAAAATTAGACAAGACACTAGCCAACACAAAAGCAGGCCATAAACACACTCTCAGAGACTTCCTCGATATGAACAAAATAAACACAAAGGAACAGCTAAGACTCTAACACAGCAATAATCTAAAATTAGACAAGACACTGGCCAACACAAAAGCAGGCCATAAACACACTCTCAGTAACAGAGTTACAAACATATGGAACAAATTACCACAAGGAATTACTAAATCGTCAACAACAAACAGTTTCTAAAACTGATTCGGCAAATAGTTGCAGTTGCAGTTTTAGAAATAACCCCCAAAAAGACGACGTGACCACGACGAGGTGGCAACTTGTTTTCTTGTGGAAATGATAGCATTTGAATCAAAGGGGGAGGGGGGAAATCATCCCCTCAAAACTAACCGTTAGTATTATTTTTTTATGTGTGAGAAATCGGCTTGAAAATTTATTCTAGTAGCTTTTTTTGGATTGTTGAACTCGAATCCGGTGTCAAAATTAAGCTGTGCCCACTGACCCACATCACCCCCCCTTAATCCCTCGCATTCAAGGGGGTGTTTAGTGAAGTACACAAATCATTTTGATAATTTAATTCAATGCTAGGCTGATTTTATTATTGAATTCAAGTATCAAAATGATTTCTCCTCGAGTCGAGTCTTCATAATTAGGATTCGGAGTCTTTCACAACGCTAGAGACTTGTGACAGACATATACCTTGGATTGTTCAGAGTCAGAATTCTAACAACTTATAATAAATGACAAAAACACAGACATCTCTGAAAGGGTCATATACATTTTTTTTAGACATAATAGTGCGGGATAATGTACGAGCCGGATACTTGTCAATGTGACAAGGGTTCAATTTACACGAAACGTGTGCCAACGGGTCACAGATGGAGCCATGTCATATCAACGACGCGGTATTGTTTTCCTTGTATTCTGTTTGTTACATAGCCCGTGTAAGTTATAGATAGATAAAGTTAACTTTTATCTTTGTAAAAGAAATAAGGAAAACTTTATCTTTGTTAAAGTCAAGATATATGTATTTGTATATTCTGTTGGCTTGGTTCCCGTGGGAACTTTATAATTGTAGGGTACAATTGTGTAGGGGGTGACTGCACGCATTTCCACAGCCGCTGGCCGTACTCGACTGGCCTCGTTATCACTCTCTCACAGAAAACTACCTTGAAATGTACTGCATTTCCCATTTTATCGTATTCCCCAATGTACATACGTGTTTCGGTAGTGAGTGAGATATGCCAGAGCCCATTCCCATCCCATCCTATCCCTCCCCATTTTCCCAAAGGATCCACCCAATCCATTCTTTAATTTGCAAACGTAGACAGCGCATCCGGGGGCGTGCCAACGTTTCTCATTATGGACTGATGTTGGCATGTATCGCGGATGTCTATGGACGACAGTATCCACTTACCACCAGCTGGACTGTATGCTCTCGTCTGTCGCCTTTTTTCTATAAAAATAAAATAAAAATGATCTGGATAAAAAATACCTTAAATGTTAAACCGGCACATAAGCTATAACTATGCCAAGTTTTATTTAAATCGATTCAGTGGTTATTGCGTGATGCGCATGCAGACCGATAGACAGACAAAAATTCCGAAAATTGTTGTATTTAGAGAAACAGAGAGCTCATTCATAGTTACAGCCATAGATCATTTTCTTCAAAAAATTGTACAGACCACGGAATATATGAACGCAGATGGAGGTCGCATGTTGCTATAATTCAATGGAAACCCGGTGTCGCCACTTTCACTCACACATTGATATAACGACAATACATCAATAAAAGAATTCTCATTAGATATTGGTGTTTCACAAAAATTACGTTATAAACATTTAAAACCTACTTTATTATGTCAACAATAAGCTTTATTTCGTTTTGTAATATTCACCTTTTGACAAGCATTGGACGCGTATTTTTGCAATTAGGTATTACGCATTTGTTAGGACGAAAGTTCGAAAACGATCTTTGACTTTCTTTGACCACATTTTTGACATGTTAAAAGCGACCACAAAACGATATTGACATAACAGTAAATAAGTACTGATATCGCGTTCTAATTTATTTCTTGCTTTGTGACTGTATATCAACGATTTGAGAATACATACTATATAATGTTATACGAGCACCCTAGGGCGGCAAGTTACGGTCTAATAGTGGCCTATGTGCAGTAACTCTCGAAGACTTTTTACTGAACCACTTCTCACCTGCTTCAATCTGCATATATTAAATCTGCAGCCGAAGATATATAGGTACTAATTTGCAACAAACGCCTGGTTGCTACTGAACAGACTTTAAAATAAATCTTTCCGTTTGGCAGCTAATGTTCGTATTTGTTTCTGGATCCATTTGTCTTTAAAAACTCCCAATCGGTAAATCGGTAATTGTACGAATTGACACAACACTATCGTTAACGAGAGGTGAGGAGTGACCTAAGGTTGTTTATTCATGTTGACATTTACCCTGTACCACGTAATTAATGACCTGTATGGTGGTATTTGTCAAATATTATACACTACGTGTTTGTATCGTATTGTAGTCTAGAGTGCTAGTTCGTGACAAGCAATGTATTATTCAATATTACACTGATTCATTACGATACTCGTTGGAATTTTTCATAATGAAACCAAAACATTTTTTGGTCCTAAATAATTTTTGTAAGTGCCGTTGAAAAAAAACTCCATCTTGACCCATATTTGACTATTCGCTTCCTATTCTACATACAATAATGGCATAATAAGACATATTTATACGAATTTTTAGCTCTTTATAGTAATACGTGGCATCTATGACTGATAGGTTAAGATCATATCTGAGGCGCGCGTGTCACGCCTACATGAGCCGTACATTAACAAGGAAATCCCAGTTCTATGGTACAGACGAGGCTTCTTTGCAACTTTATTATACAGTACAGAAATACGCCTGTATAACGGAGAATGTTATTGTTGTATGGTTATTTTATATCATTTAAATATGTCTCATGCATTCTGAATGATGCAATAATGGTCACGTACCTTAAAAATGTAAAACGCGCTGACTCGCCGGCTCACCGACACAACTGTAACAATAAAATGTAACTCGTTAATTTTTATTAGCATTTCATTAATCTATATATATATATATATATATATATAAAAGCGGATGTTGGTATATCTGATGTTAATAGACTTCGACACCGTTTGACCGATCACCATGAAAGTTGGCACATATATGTATTTTTTCATGGAGAACGTTTTTATGCTATTGACTTTACAACAACTCGCCACTAGATGGCGCTGCAGCACATCAACTTCTATACCGTTCAACCGATCGCCATGAAAATTGGTATACATAGGTATTTGAGCAAGGAGAATATTTTCGAGCTATCGACTTTGTTATAACTCGCCACTAGATGGCGCTGCAGCACATCAACTTCTATGGCAGGACAATGTCTGGGGGGGTTTTGCTAGCGTATTATAACTTTTAACGACGACGAGATGTCTATGGCTAGCAATAATAATAATAATTTATTTATTTCAGAAATCTTAATTCCATAGTTAAAATGTCATTAAATGATACAAAAATACAATCAAACCAGAATTACATACAATAAAATTTAGTGTATCCAATAATTCTGTATGGGACTATCTACTTTGAACGCAATTACTTTTAGAATGCTGTTGTCGTTCCCCGTAACCTGGGCATTAAGGACGCACCCTATTTCCTAATTACGCACTGTTCTGCTCTGCAGTAGCGGGGTAGCCCCAGCAGCATCCTGAAAACAGTGTTATACCTACTGTACACGCAGGAGTAACACTTACCATTAGGTTACTTACCATCTGCGACAGCGCCAGTCGAAAGAGAGATTTCGCTATTGTCTGTACACTTACGACAAAAATATATTTTGATACAGCTTTACGAGCTCTTAAAGCTGTATATTAAGGGAAGCATAGTGTGGAACACCTTTCTACCAGTTGGACTGACGACTTAAAGAAGTTCGCTGGTGGTGTTGAATGAGAAGAGCCGAAGGTCGTGTGCGATCTATATCCAGCAGTTAGAGACATAGGCTGCTGGTAATCTTCACAAATGGGTAAACGAAACCGCTCTAAAATCTGCCCCGTGATAATCGACTTCTAGATAGAGGTATATGAATAGAAGAACACGAAACGTGTCTAGATAAAGTCAACAGACTTTAATATCTAACAAAGAAAACAAAAACAAAGAAACAACAAAGCAAACTAAGAAAATACGGTCAAATTCACTTTTGTCTTCCCATTTCTTTCCCACAATCCATTATAATAAGCTCCTTATAGCCCCGCTCAAGCCATTTACTTGCATTTTATGTTTCAATGTGTTTACGTAAATTTATAGACATGAGATTAAAAAAGCGGGAAAAAAATCAGAGTAAATTGAATACGTAAAAGCCTTGAATACGTTAGAGGGAAAATACGCAATATTTTTCACATTTACGTACAATATATTTTGTCATCGGTTTCTTTTATTACAAAAATAAGCGTCTTTCTCACCACCTTCTGATAAGGTATCGGGAAGAATCAGAAAGTCAGTTATACTTTATCAGAAAGTCAGTAGCAGCTAGATTTAATTGGCAGATAATTTATCTATCAGATTGTTAACAGTGCTTTATCATGAGATAAAATATCAGGAGTAAAAAAAATCCTCCTGATACCCTATAAGATGTTGGTGAGAAATGCCTTTAAAGTTTTGTGTTTCACAGTAAAACAGAAAGAAGTAAAAAGAATGGAACAGTTCACTAATTCCGAAAAAGAAGTTTTCTAGCAAAAGGAAGTTCAAATACCAGATTCATTACAAATCTCCAAAGGTCATTACAATCTTTTGGAATCCTTTGCGCAGTCCGCAATCTTTATCGTCTGGACTGACGTCGACATATATCGCGAATATCGCAGAGCGACAGTATCCACTTACCACCGAGTGGACTGTATACTCGCCTTTCTTTCCAAAAAATCCAATTTCTTTCCAATTAGTGAGTTATACTTATAGAGACGAGCATGGGCGTACCCAGGGGGGGGCAGGGAGGGGCAGCTGCCCCCCCCCCCCTGGACCTGGACTGTCTCCCATACATTTAGCTGGTTAATTATTGCCTATGCCTAAGTACTGTTGTATTTATGAAATTGTAGATGAAGTAAAATTTATATGTAAGTGTATTTATATTTATATGTAAATAGTTTGGGTGATTCTTTCACAGAACTTGTTTTAAGCCGCTTTGCAGAAGATCTAAGAAGATTGCTTTTGAAATAAATACTTAATTAATTACTTAAGTATCTAATATAATAAATGCACATTTCTATTTATGTTGAATTATTTACCTACAGGAAATTTCTGATTTGCCCCCCCCTAGGCCAAAAGCTGTGTACGCCCATGGAGACGAGTACATCAGTGAGATATTGAGTTACAGATTGTGTAACCCTGAACATATAGATCCTGTTCGTATGAAAAAGGCATAGGTTAAATAAGGATTTGGTTAAGGACGAGATTTTAAGTTAAATAAACCATAGTTTCAAGAAAAATAATTTGATGTTTAAGTTAAAAATCGATTGTAGTAAATTAAGGGAATTTCTGAATTAATATGTTTTGGTTTCATACTAGCTTTTGAACAGAAAATATAAATTATATCGTTAATTATTTCTAACTAAATGAGTTTAAATAGCCTAAGATTTTTTTTAAAAAATTGCCTCTTTTTCTTTTGTCAGTTTGCCAGAAATCAATCGGTTCTGTAAGAACGTTGCACCGATTGAACCCACGTCATTTGATTGAACAAATGAATGAATGAATGGATTCAGTATCCATCGTGAAACCGAATTACAATGAGTCGTGTAACGAACACCATTCACACGGATAGTCGATAGAATTCACGTAATCAATCGCTACTATTATGATCGAATATTAAAGCTGAGTTTTTATTTTGAAGGTTAAAGTCCGGAGATTTGTTTGTTATAAATCTTTAGAAATAGAAAACAGCCCCCTATGCAATTAGAAGTACAGTAATTCACAGACGTGGATACGTGGTTTTTACGGATTTATTTAAATTGTTTACTAGCAACCGATGAGGAAAACGTCGTACAGAAACTCGAATGCTCGAGAAATAAAAAAAATCTGGAGTATGTTTCGAATGGCAAAAAATCACTATTTGCTAATACAAATAATGTGCCCCACTATTCGCGAATACGATTATCAATATTACCTGACTTACTACGCACGCGCAAGTAAAATTAGTAAATATGTAATAAGTAGTTCAATTTAAAGTTAGTGCTATAAATATTTTTTTTAGTTCAATCAGTAAGTACCTTTTTAGTTTAATTAGAAACTAAAAAATCAGATACGTAACTGATTTTCAAATGAATGTTTAAAAGTATTTATTTTTGTGCCCGGCCACGCGTTGCTGTGGCTGCTCAACAGATGGCGCTTACCCAGTTGTTTTCTATTTATTTCAATATATTTCTAGATTTTTTTTTTGTGAATTTTTCAGATATTTTAATAGTTATTCTGCTATTCGGGGCGTAGACGAATCCAACAAATCAGACATCATTAAAATCGGTCCAGCCGTTCTTGAGTTATAAATGTTGTAACTAACCAGTCTTTGTTTTATATATATAGATTTACATTGGGCTCTTACTATACGATTAGTATACAAACAATAGCAACATACAACAGGAAAAAAAATAGTTCTACAATCTTTCTCATAAACCTGACATTGCTCCCTTCTACAGTAAAGTTATCCCAAAGGCATGTGAAGGCTACAAAAGCGATTTCCCGAAACCTTCTCAAGTCAATTTCCCTGATTCAAAGTTCTTTCGTTTTACGGCATCGGCCATAAAACGCTGCAGCAGTAGTCTCATATAGAAGCCGAGAGCGGTTGAACGACTACCGTGTGAATTAACCCTTAATTCTTCATAAAAACGATATTTGTTGAATTTATCACAAGAGAAAATTTTAAGTATGATCAAGAGTGAGTTTCTTTCTTTTCTTTTATTATAATGACAATTATAGCGCATTTAGCAAGATGTACCAGTGTCGAGTTTTCTTGGTAATTAACAATTTTAAAGTCAAAACAATTCAAAACGCATCTCGGCTATATTCAGTCTCTTCGTACGAGTAAGTCAGCGGTCGCTCAGTAAAGTGATAGTAGGTATACTGAGGACAGAAGAGTTAGACTCTTTGGATGCACACTAGAAACTCAGTCCCATGCTTTTATTTCATTATCACAAACATTACACATAAAAAACACTTTGAAGTTTAATAAACTATCATCATTAAACCACAATACACAATTTTTATAATTATCAAACTTTTATAATTATTGAACTCGACTTCTCTTCTCGTGTTCCCGCCAAAAAGTCATGGTGAGTTTAACTTACAGTAATAAAAGTTTACTTACTCAATTACTGACCAGTTTTGATAATAACTACGGATAAAAATAAACACAGCAAATCTTATAATATCACTGTTTACGTACAGATACTGTTACGTGCGCAATATCAGTACTCGTATGTACGTTGTGCAGCACATGTGAATAAAAATGATTCAACCGTTATCTTTATCAAAAGATAAACTGATAGATTTAGTCTTATCTTTTATTTAGGTTTGCCTTATGTTCACTTGACCGAGTAAATCACAGTGTTTTGATATCGCGGATAAAGTAACTGTTTTTTTTTGTTTTAATTATATTAATAGTTTTAATAATTTTTATACTTTATTTATTTATAAATTGCATTATTTAAACTTCATTGCACAAATATTTGACATGCACAAAAGGCGAACTGAATGCCTCGCGGCATTATCTACCAGTCGAACACAAGATCAAACAGAAAACAGAACGCGGGTACAATTTGAGTTTGAATACTTTTTCTTTATATTCTGAAGGTGTAAAACAAGCATACAGTCTACCCGATGGTAAGTTGATGCTGTCGCCCATGCACATCCGCGGTACATGTCAACATTAGTCCAGAATGACAAACTTTGGCACGCCCCCGGCCCCCTTGCGCTGCCTACCTTTGTTAGTGTACCGACTTCTTGTCCAATTCCTTCGTTGTTCAAGCAGTAACTCTCTGGAATGAGCTTCCAACTAACATTAGGACAACCTCAAACAGAAATATTATTGTTTGAGATTGGCGCGAGCGTCTTTGCATACCCGCATACATTGAATATTTTGAAGCAACATTTTTTTGTCACCGCCAGATTGAAGGCGGTTTGATATTTTTGAGTAGTAATACGCGCTTGGCGGCGAGCAGAGTTAAATTGAGATAAATTCACACCGCGGCTCGGACAGTTGATTTTGTTATTCGCGCCTAGTAATAGGTCTTGTTCGCGGATATCCTGTGCCACGCGAGTGTTTTGGTTGGATTTGGAGTTAAGTTCACATCGCGGTCTCGGGCAATTGATTTTGGGATTCGCGCCTATTAACTGGACTTGCACGCGGATCTCCTGGAGCCACGCGAGAGTGTTGGTTGGACTTGGTGATTGTGATTGTGCTTGTGGTATTTGGAGTGATCTCTCGAGGTGATTTTGCTGCCGTGTGTGAGTTGCGGAGCTATAGCGGCCACCGGCTCACCACGGAACGAGACTTGGATTACTACACAAGTATCTATTGTGAATGTATGTATTTATTCAATCACACTAAGATAGGTCACGCCTAGTAGGGACTAGCGTAGGTACACTTTCCAGATTTGTGCGTGGGCAAAACCACCTGGGGTAAGTGAGACCTTTAAATTGTGTAAATTGTAGATTATTGTGCTTACCCACCATTTTGGGTGGATATATTGAGTAAGTTTAATACATTTGGGCCCGAGTGCACATTCCTCGGGCTGCTTTCGCGTAACGCGAGGCAGGTGCGCGCCTACTGTGCGCATCGTAAACAATTATTCTATAAAAAAAATACTTTAAAAAAAGAGTGCTTCGGGATCACTATTCAAAGCCTCAGAGTTTATGATCTATATTCTTAGCCTGATCTCGATAATCTACAGCCTATCTAACCCATCACAAATAGGTTTTTAAGAAGAATAGTATAGAATAATAAATAAAAGCAGTTTTAGCAGAATAATTCGAAGCAATCAGTCCCGAGCGATTAGCGGCTCGCGTTTCTGCATTACCAATCATTGTTAAATCGTCGCTAAAATTAGACGCGTTCTAATTAACACGAAGCATTACAATTAGTGACATGCAAATACTGCACATTATGCATTCCGATGTCAGTACTGTCTATAGTTTTACTTCAATTAAGTATGGATTATTAAAAATTATCGAAAATATCGTGAGGAACCCGGGCATGTTCAAGAATTAAAAAGAATCCTCACTGGGCTCTCGTGGTAGATTATAACGCATACAGAACATTGGGATATACTCTTATAATCTCTTATTATATTAGAGTGACGAGTAGTAGAAATAAAACTGCTAACGTCACATAATTGTGTGAGAGTATTATCTACTTTTTATATTTATGTAGTATTGTATAAACTTCAGTATTATCAATTTTTTTATATTTATTTCACACTAGCTGTGCCCGGCCACGCGTTGCTGTGGCTGCCCAACAAATGGCGCTTACCCTGTTTTTACCTGTTTTTGGGTAAAAGTATGTTTTTACCCTGTGATAGGTATATAAAAACACGCGCGTATTCGAATGCAACGTTGTGTCAAAATTTCAAAACAATCGGTGAAGAACTTTCGAAGATTTAAGATTTTGAACAAACGAACATTTACATTTTTATTTATAGATGAAACAAGTCATTACAAGTAAATATAATATACATGTAGTAAGAAATAATATAAAATATACATGTTTATTTGACTAGTACGCCCTTGTAAAACATAAATTTACATAAATGTATCTAATTTGTTTTTAATTAGCCTTTTTTTAAAAAACCTTTATTACTTATACTACAAATATGAACTACAAATGAACATATACTCAGCACAATTTTGACAGATACAATTGGCGGCCTTATCCACGCAACCGCGGAATAGAGAGATGAATGAAAGAATAAAGGTAACGCAAGCAGTTCGATAATGAATAGTTATAGTAACAAAATAGTAATATAGTTATACTTTTACAAATACTTTACGTATTAATATAATAAGTACTGAATAATAAGTAATAAGTATAATACAATAATAGCAATAATACAAAAGTAATAATACAATAATAAGTATTGAAGGATTTTAATTATTATTAAAATTAAAATAGCGTAAAATTGAACACGAAATATTGTAGTGACAACATCATTAACCCGTATTGTGGCCCCGTCGTCGCGCCGGACACTCGCACCGTTCAATTACAGATGTCAAATTAACGCAACACAACGAAAATTCATTATAACCAAACCACTAGGAAATATCATAATTTATGATTTTCCAAATTTTTACGTAGATTCCGAAAAAGTTCAGCTATTGCAGAGTTCACGTCATCCGAATTTCGAAAAATACATTCTATACCTATATCTATTGTAGCATCTGTATAGTCTATATGTAGTCCGTATATAATTTAGAACCACTCGATCTAACACACAAAACGGTCGTAGCAACTTTGATATGTATTAATATCAAGTAGGGTAGATGTCAACCATATATACACATCTACCCTCAAACGCAAGCGGAGTTGTTCTCCGCGCCCGCAGTCGCAATAAAGCACGTCAAAACCTAAGTTACGTTTATCATTTGTGTTCCCGTATCTATCAAACTTCCATTTATCTCTACCTATTATATCTCCACCAAGTTCTTATATGGGCCAAATCGGATTTTAAATCCAAGGCAAACAGGATAATTTGAACTTTTCAAAAATATTAATAATTAAATTTTGATTGAACCCAAACGATATATCGATAGAGCTCGTGAGACTGCAAATTTAGTTTAAACATTTTTATTAACATCAAATTAAATCATTTTATTGTGGACCGTGGGATATAAAGTTATCGTGTTTATATACATAGTACAGCTATTGTAATGATGTGTCACAAGTCTTTGAAGGCTTAGCCTACTATTATAGATTCGATAGAATTCAGCCTTAGAAGCTACTTCATTTTTAATAATAAAATTATAGTGCAATACCTCTAAACTTATTAGGAATTGGAAACTAATAAACAATTGTATTGCTCTGAAAACAAAGTTTTTTTATTTTAGTATTTACATAGGTACATACAATAAAAATTACACTAATTAACTTAAATCCTACCTGAAAACAAAGAAACGACATTTAAAGTTTATTATTTAAATTGCCAATTCCTTTTTATGCACTTTTTATACTTAAATCTAACAATATAATGAATGATGGCGACTTCTGTCAAAACTAAACATCAGCTGCTCTTCCAACCGTGAGGGCCGCCATTACTCACAGCGCCATCTATGGAGTACAGTACATGGTCACTGTTTACAGATAGAAGAGCGCTGTACGAATTAAAGAAATATAGTTTCTTTACATATAATAAATTAAATTCCGCAAGCAAACACGGGCGTAACCGATTGTATCGGCCGCTACTCGTGTTTGTCATATTATTGTTTCTAACATTTACATTAATCGTGTGTGCATTCGCTATACATTCTTGAATGTACGATGCCACTCGTGTAGGCTCGGTATTGGCGGCGCACCTCTGATCACGGTGTCCGACACCGTCGGCCGCACGCTCGCTATAGGCGACTGCGAGCCGACCTTCCCAAAATTTAAATTATTTAATTATGTTACTGAAGCATCTCGCCCTTAATTGGGGTGCGACGTTCGGGCTCACGACGATCGGGATAGCAACGGTGCTACGTTGAAGCTACCCTTACGTCTCGGTTAACCCTTACGTAGGACGGTTGTCACGTCGTTGCGTCGGTCACAGCCACTACCACAGCGCTCCGGATCTTACAGCAGGTCATCAATATCTCGCCGCGTTTCTGCGAATCCGGGGGTGTACCGGCCTGTGTTAAACCACGACCCTTATTAAATCAAGTCGCATCAGTGCCACTATATTGTCTCTATTTTAGACTAACAATAGGACAGATCAAGTGCGACACGTCTCGCCCCAAGGGCATACGATAATTGTAATTATAAAACAAATCTGTATTTCCGTTTGGCTCAAGCCATTGGCGTTCTTGCTTCTCTATTCTGTAAGTAAAAAAACATAAATATCCCATATAAAAGCTTCGAGCGGTAGTAATAGCCTGGACGTATCCATATACACTCACATTCGTGAGGTGGGGTTCAGACCAGAACGCATATCACTGAGCTTATTTTTGTATTGAAGGAAGTAAGTATTCTTCACTAAGCTTTTAATAATATCATTTTTCATTTTAGTGTATTGCTCTGGAAGCAAAATGAGATACTTCTTTTACACCGCTGTTCGGTATCCTATAAGTAAATTATATATTCGTACGAATACATATATATATAAGTAATATACTATATATAAGTAACTAGTTAATATACTCGAAAAACGCTTTTATATTAGTGAAACCGAATAAAAAACGTTTTTATGCACTTAGGTTGAAAAAAGTTTTAATATTCAACCGGTTCCTGAGTGTGAACATAACTGTTACATCTGAATTTGAATTGTTATAACTTGCCTCAAAAATGTTGCACAGTATGCTGCGAGAGAATGAACACAAGTTCCTCTTGTCCCGTCACGCTCCGGACTCTTTCGCATTCAATTACCGTAAAACAATTACCTTCAACACAATGCAAATTAATTGTCGTATCGCGATTCATTTACACCGTCACGCCGTTGCCTCTGTGTTGTCACGTCCATTCATAATTTATTAATACGATGGAGTCAATTGTGTGGAAAATGTGTCTTTTTTATTTATTTATTTGTTTGTTTGTTTATATACCAAAAACACTACATTTATGTTGCACACTTTGTACCCGTAAACATAGGTTTGTGCAGCCACTGCACATTCGTAAAGAAAATAATTACAAATATGAAATAATAATTGCCAGATTGGTATTGGAACTTATTTATATAACTTATAATATTGTATACTTAAATGTAAATCGAGTTCATTTATGTCGATTTTTTCATTACGTTTTATAAAATAGTACAAAATGATATATAAATACATTCATCAAATTAAAACGTGAATCGGTATATGCTCGCACCTTATTGTACTTATGGTATAATGAATTATTACAATAAGACATTACAGTATTACCGTAAGTACAAAGGAGTTATAGGTTAAACTTATATACTTATAGGAATAAGGAATGTATGTTTAACCCGCGTAGGTTTTGTAAGAATTCCAATATTTTCGTGTCGGCATTCTTAGATACCGCATCAACATAATACGGAAGTTTCGTACAAGTAGAGATAAATGTATGTAAAGATAGCCTGTTCGATCCCTCGCTCTCAGTTACATAAAAAGCTCTCACGCGAATGTGTAGGTTATAAGAAAAGCGATGCCAGGCGCTACTCGGAAAGAAGGTTCTATTATTTCTCTCGCGTTTTAATAAAAACGTTTAGACAAAAGTTGTGTTGACAATGGATCTTTGTATTTATTTGGACATATATTCATTTATTAGCAGTACCTACTCCCGACATGGTTCGCATGAAATTTAGAGTGATTTCCGCGGGAACTCTATAATAGATCCGGATAAAAAGTAGCCTTATTCCGACACCTTACATGTCTCATTATTACTGGCGCCATACGTTAATATTCTTATTTAATTTTTATTTTCTTATATATACGAGGGCCACACTGAAAGTTTCTGGTATGAATAAGAAAAAAATACAATGAACGGCCAAAAATCTATTTATTGTTTCTCAAAATATTCTCCGTGAGCGTCAATACACTTTTTCATACGAATAAACCAATTTCCATAATATTTATTGCACTCCTCCGTGGTGACCTCGGAAACATGTTTTCCATACTCTTCGACAGCCTCTTCAGGCGATGAAAATCGTTGACCGCGTAGTTGGTTCTTAATTTTTGGCTACAAGAAGTCACAAGGTGCCAAGTCAGGACTGTATGGAGGATGGCTCGTGAGTTCTACGTTTTTCGCCTTATTCGTGCCAGATTATGCGGTGTTTACAGTTGTTTTTAAGGAGTTCGTTAATAGCTTCCGGCAACAAATGGTCGTGTACCAATCAGCATTCACGGTACGACGATTCTCCAAAGCAACAGTAGCCATGTAACCAGTAAAAAAAAAAGAAGCGATCATCTGCTTCGCGGCACTTTACACACGCGCCACTTTGGTGGGGTTCGGCTCATCTTGAAAGACCCAAATGGTCGATTGCTGCTTTGTTTCGGGATCGTAGCTGCAAGTCCATGTTTCGTCACCTGTTACTATATCCACATCAAATTTGACGCCCCTTCGTTGAATCTGGTAAGCATGGCACTGCACCAAGTGACGCGTTCCGTTGTTTAAGCCTCAGTCAAATTGTGTGGGATCCACCGCGAGCACAGTTAATGTTTGTGTAAAATTAATTGGTTCTGACTTATGCCTATGCCTAAGGATGCCCGAATCTCATGGTAGATCACATGCCTGTCTGTTTCGATCGTATGGCGCACAGAATCGATGTTTTTGTTCTTGACAGCGGTAGACGGGCGGCATCACGAAATTCGTCACTGAGATTTACACGACGGCGCTTAAATTCTGCAAACCAGCTATTAATTGTCGTCTTGCTTGGTGCTTCATCACCAAAAGCAGTTTGAAACCGAGCGAGGAGACCCTCGCTGAGCTGTCAAATTACTCTTCAAATTGTAGAAAATCAAACAGCGCAAATTTTCACGACTTAAATCCATCGTAATGCAGACATGCAATTTTTAAAATGACGCCACAATGAAAAAACAAATGACGGTTAAATGAAACAAACTTTATTCTACAACCAAAGAGTTCCATTTTCAAATATTGCAATTACTTTTTAAATATTGTGTATGTAAGTGGCCAGTTCCGGAAATTTTCAATGTGACCTATGTATGAGTACTAGACGTTAGAGTATGAATGGTAAGCTTGATTTCCGTAGGAACTTTATAATTGATCTGGATAAAAAGTACCTACGCTAAATGTTAACCCGGCACATAAGTTATTATGCCAAGTTTCATTAAAGTCAATACCAATTCAATTCCAAAAAATGTTGTCTTGGGCTCTGTATTACATGTGTTTTAAACTGCATTTACTTTTTTTTTATTTACATGAACAGACACGGCTCTGTTACGCTATTATTACGATTATGAATTTATAAATAAAACAACAAGTAACGTTATAGAAAATAAAACATATATACGTATGTACCGCTCCCAGAAAGGACAAAACAATATGATACGTAGTCATGCTTTGTTCGAAAAAATATCCATATCGGGAAAATAGCGCTACGAGCTACTCCCGCTACGAGCGCTGCGACCGCTACGACGTAGCGGCCAAATTAGATTGAGTATTCAAGTATTGGAATTCGATTTGAATTCAATTTGAATGACAGTTCTAGAATTTCCGCGGGAATACAGTCTCCATTCAAATACACTAGCAGCCTAATCCGGTATTTCTTTGGTTATTTTAGGCTTTGAGACTGTAATTGAGAATTTAGTTCTTCTTTCCTATTCTTTGTCAACCTGTATCTGTTCGCTGCTAGATGGAGGTCTCTCTCAAGGTGTGCCACAATGGTCATCGGTACTACAACATACGTGATCGAACTACTAGTTAGTTACAAATGATGATTACTGAAAGTTGAAGTCCTACAAAAATAGTTTAAAATGTCAATCGCGACACTAGAACTATATCTAATTATATTATTTAACAAACCATTATTATTTATTTTATGATTTCCTTTCATATATATATTTAAAAAAAAAATAGATGATAGAGGAGCGGGCTGGCCATATGGTGGTAAGTGGTCACCGCCGCCCATGGACACCTGCAACACTAGGGGCCGGCCTTGCTGAATCCTGTTCACAGCTATCTTGAAGAGCCCCATATCACACACAGCGTAATGGAAAAACCTTGGCTGACAGTTTATTTCACGACTTTCGGGTTTGCGGTGTAAACATCGCGGCGTTCCATCTATTGATAACTAATTAATTTATTGTTTTAATGTATTAAAAATATATTGAAAACATACATTAATTGTAGGTACATTTAAAATATTTTAATAAGTCAGTGAGTTACACTAAAAATAACATTGTTATTTTTAGTTAGATGTAACTGATTGGCTATTCAAATATTTCGCACTAGTTTTTGAAGGAACTTATATTTAACAACAATTTGCGTAGTATATGCAGAATCGTTGCATCATTTTTATAGCATAGACTAATAAGTACATAGTTTAATACCATTGAATCTTCTTTACAATAAATGCAAACATCGCAACAGCGTTCTCTAATATCTTCAAAATAAACACGATGACAATTCATCATACGCCCGCGACAGTAATCCACGCGTGTCTCCCGCCCTTGATTAGAATTTAATTAATTTGCTAAAACCACATACAGCACTCCTCCCCCTACCCCCCATGCCGCAGTCATCCCTCGCTACCCCTTTTCTACTAAAAGCCGTGTTTCGTGTCACTTATTATATTAGACGGTTGAGTGATATTCTTCGGATGCGGCTCTGACGGCCGCCACTGAAATGTCACGGAAAATGTGAAGAAAACTAAAAATACTAATATTTTGCTTGGATTTCTTCGCATAACTTAGCAGGCCACAAGGCCGAGGGAGTCTACTCCGATAACACGAAAAATGTAGTATCGGCCGATATTTCGATAGATTTCTGACACGAAAATGTTCACTACGATATATCGGTCCGAACGAAATTCATTTGACATTTGAAACTACGCCGATCGCACGAAGCAAAGATCGAAATATAGATTTTGACAAGAAATATTTGGGGATTGAACGTCAAATTTCACGAGTTGACCTCCTGGAATTTCCTGTCAATATCAGAAACACTCTATCTCGGGATAGTATTTAGAGGGAGATGACTTATCAGAAACACTCTATCTCGGGATAGTATATAGAGGGAGATGACTTATCAGAAACACTCTATCTCGGGATAGTATTTAGAGGGAGATGACTTATCAGAAACACTCTATCTCGGGATAGTATTTAGAGGGAGATGACTTATCAGAAACACTCTATCTCGGGATAGTATTTAGAGGGAGATGACTTATCAGAAACACTCTATCTCGGGATAGTATTTAGAGGGAGATGACTTATCAGAAACACTCTATCTCGGGATAGTATTTAGAGGGAGATGACTTATCAGAAACACTCTATCTCGGGATAGTATTTAGAGGGAGATGACTTATCAGAAACACTCTATCTCGGGATAGTATTTAGAGGGAGATGACTTATCAGAAACACTATCTCGGGATAGTATTTAGAGGGAGATGACTTATCAGAAACACTCTATCTCGGGATAGTATTTAGAGGGAGATGAATGATCACCTCCTCAAAATAGACACCGTTTAATTATTTTATTTACATAGTGTGTTAGTGTTTGAATATTTATTTAATATATAATTTCATTTGATATGTATATCAATATATAAGTATGTCTGACCATGTGTAACCTCTTCCTGCTTTTTAAATTTCCTCGGAGATTTTTCGGTCCATTTCTACACTTTCGAAACCATGCACTGATCCTAACGCTGTCTAGCGCTGTCATTAATAACTAGCCTAGAAAATAGCGTTAATTAATGAGTTTTGTGGCCCTAACGATACACTTTTTTCATTAGCAAACCCTTTGGCAACAACACCTTACGAAATACGAACCGGCAATACTTGTACATATTTGGCAACACCAAAGGGAAATACCTGTTAAACGTCAAGTATATAGTAGCGGCCATCTTGTTAGTGAGGGATTAGTAGCGGAATGTGCGAGTGTGTGCGTGGAGACCACACCGCGTACGTTTATCATTTTCTTTTTGTATATGCGTGAGTAAGTGAGATATATATACGTATATCTATGTATATTTTAAGCCACGTCGAGGATGACCCAGGCCAAGGTGGCGAGACGACTTTGATACTTTCGATGGCCAAAAGTAGCAGCAGACGGAAGAGCTTGGAGAAAGAGGCCTTTGCCCAGCAGTAGGAAACATATAAGGTATTAAATATATATATATATATATGTTTTACACTTGTAGACAAAATAATCACTGTTCATATACGGTTCTAATTGTGTTTGTAATTATCAACACTTGTACGATTTGCAGGTAATTATTTGCAAGACATTGAATTGTTAGAATGGTTCAAAGTTGAAAGCGTAAGCAAAGTTTCAATGGACGTACATTAATGTTGTTAGATGTAAACTAATTCATATTGCACGGGTCACTAATAGATAGATAGATATAAATTTTTATTTCACACACACAAGTGATCGCAATAACATGACAATGATTTATTCTAAAAAAAAAATTAAACATACTTTTGCAAACAAACAAAAAAAAATGAAATTAAAAAAGGTGATAAAACTGCGCGGTCCCATGTGTGTCGAAAGGGTATCCGTCTCAGCAATAGCTGTATACCGTACAAACAGCATACAGCGCTGATCTTCAGACGGAACCAAGACGCGTGAACGGGTGTAACAGTGGTGTGCGCCGTTGAACATAATTCTTGGGCCTATAAGGTGTGTAGGTAAATGTAAATTATAATTATGAGAGTGAGTGGTCAAATATGTATATATTACATTACAATATTTAAAATAGAGTAGACAAACACCTATATAGAGATACACATAATATATAAATATAGACAAATATATTTACTTTCACGCTTAGTATAATAGTACCTCAAATAGTCAAATATTAGTTGTAGTAATAAGTACTGCTGTCACTAATTTTAAGAAAATTAATCATCTTTATACTGTAAGGTTACATAAATGTCACTAAGTGAGTATTTTAAATTTGTTAAACTGAACACACTGGCGGCGACGGGGGGAGGGGGATTTTTGACAGCCGACACGTGATCGGGGATCGCGGGCCGGCTGAAAAGGAGAGGTTATAATAAGTTTAGCTCGGTTAATGGTTAAAAGGTGGATTGTTAATTTTTGTGGGAGACATTGGAACGAGATATTGTAATAAGTTTAGCTCTGATTGTTGAAAACGGTCGATTGTTGATTTTAGTAGAAGATATTGAAACGACTGTATTAGTTCCTGAAGTTAAATAAAGTTTGTGAACGCTACTCCAGTGTTGGTTATTTCTGAGATATCCTTAAATCTCAGAAGTGGGATACAAAGAAACCGTAAGTACACGCCTATTCTGTTCTTATTTTATGGATAACATCTTGCGAGCAAGAAAAATATGAATTTGTTGTGGTTTTGTTTTACATAATTGTGAATAGTTTAAATCCCTATACCTGTTAAAGTAACGCGCAGTGAATGTGTTGACAAAGGGCGGTGCGTTGTGCCTAGTAAATGTTTTACAGTTACTACAATGTGTCGTAGTTGTTACAATGCAAAATAGAGTGCAGGAGGCTAGCCAGTAAACTATTATAACAAATTACATTGAATGATGCAATAGTATACGGTTTACAAGACGTTATGGTCTCACTAGAATTCAGCCCCTAGATTATATGAAATGTGGAGTATATGGAAATATGCCATGTGTTGGTTGCAAGTTAATGTCTTATAATCGCCTTTAAGTTGTTTTTAAATCAATACTGACGTCTCTTGTTTTCTGCGACGAGTTTCAGGAAAATGGAAAAGAGGAACGAGACCCATCACAGTCTCGTAATTCCACAACGGGGACGGTCGCGGTCCAGGCGCAACCAGGCTAGCGTGCGCAGGAGAAGCCGCAGCCGCCACCACCATCGCCGCGAACGCGATGACGAACGACGCCAGCGTCGCAGCGAGCGCCGCAGTCGCAGCCGCAGCAGGCTGGACACTACCAAGGACAGCCGCGAGCGCCGCAGTCGCAGCCACAGCAGGCTGGACACTACCAGGGACAGACGCGGGCGCCGCAGTCGCAGCAGGCTGGACACTACCAGAGGCAGCCGCGAGCGCCGCAGTCGCAGCGCCAGCAGGCTGGACACTAACAGGGGCATGCCGCCGGGCAGGCGCGACAGGAAGCGCCAACGTTCCACAAGCATCGATCGACACTCAAGGTCATGTATTCCTACTCATACTACTAACGATTTAATAGACATAATAAAATCTATTAGGGACGTTTTACCAACGCAGCCGTCAAACCAAAGCACTATAGCAATCGGTAGAAGCTTAGACAATAAAAACATTATTCCAGATTTCAACCCTTCTGAAAAGAACCAACGCATAGACGTATGGCTCAAGAAGGTTAACGAATGTGCGGAGGTTTACGGCTGGGATGAGAAGACTGTTGTCCATTTTGCTGTGCAAAAGCTCAAGGGGTTAGCTAAGACATGGTATGAAAGCCTCAATACAATCTTGTTCACCTGGAGTGAGTGGCAGGCAAAGCTAACGGACGCTTTCCCCTCTGAGCAAGATTATGGTCAACTTATAGAAGACATGTGCAAGCGAAAAAATAGGTCTAATGAGTCAATTGAAATATATTACTACGAAAAGCTAGCATTATTAAATCAGTGCGATATTGTGGGTAGGCGGGCCGTTGATTGCATCATTCACGGCATCAATGATAGGACTATAAGGTCGAGTGCTCGGGCACTATGTTGTGAAGAACCTGATCACCTCTTGAAATTTTTAATGAGTAACAATAAGGAGCTTTCCACACAACCACCATCAACAAGGGACCGTAACATTAGTACAACAGAAGACAGGCGGAGTAACATATCGACTACAAGAGTTAATCCAAACTTATATTGTTACAACTGCAAGGAGAAGGGGCACCCGTTCTCCAGATGCCCAAAGCCTCTGGTCAAGTGCAGCCATTGCAACAAAGTGGGGCATAAACACGAGGCTTGTAAGTTTAAACAGGACACAGTGGCAAAGACCATGCGCATCTCGAGCTCAAATCCATGCGATAAGTTTATAAAATCCGTAAAAGTAAATGGTGTGCCCCTGGAAGCCTTCGTTGACCTGGGCAGCGACGTTACGCTCATAAGGCAATCTGATTTCACAAGTCTTGGAATTAGTCATGATCACACCCCATCTACGATGAAGGGGTTTGGCAATAGCCTTGTGCAATCGGTGGGTTCTGCAAGGCTGACCTTAGAAATCGACGGCGTAGCTGCTGCCGTCCCATGTAGGATTGTAGATGATCGGTTGCTGGAAAAACCCATCCTAGTCGGACAATCTTACTCCGAACAACCGCATGTTGTAGTCTATAAAGATGTGAGTAAATTAAAATTCATCCATATCGGTGCCGAGTTACCTAACGTACACGACCAAGACGAACACTTGGAGAGGGTTAGGTTAGCGACTAGTAGTAAAATTTATGGGGCCGTGAGTATTAGAGCAGCGACGGAGGCAATGTTTACTGGCAGTATAGTGCTGAATACCAAAATTGTAGGGAAACCTAACGAGCAATATATTGTATGGGGTGGTATTTACGAAGTGAAACGTGGTTCTTTTCTTGTGACCATTACGCCGTGTTCGGTGCCTTGTTGCCTTCAAGAAAATTTCGTATTCTCGCGAGGCGAAAAGGTACGGGTCGTTCACAGGCTCGAGGAAGCGGAGCCTCCTTTGATTGTGGACGAAAAGGCTAGGTTAACCCTAGGAAAACAGCTTGATGAGAGTCAGATACAATTAGGTGAATCTGTCTCTGATAATGATAGGGATAAACTTATAGATCTCCTTCGACGTTACAAGGACTGTTTTGCACAAGATTTGCTGGATTTAGGTTGCACGAATGCTGCAGAAATGAAGATCGAATTAAGTAGTCAACGTCCAGTAGTCTATAGGCCTTACCGGCTTTCACACCATGAACGCGAAAAGGTTCGAGAAATGGTGAATGAAATGTTACAAGCAGGTATCATTAGGGAATCCGTCTCCAACTACGCCAGTCCTATTCTTCTGGTGCGAAAAAGGGGTGGCGGTGTACGATTGTGCGTAGATTACAGGCTCCTTAATTCGATGACCGTAAAGGAAAGATATCCTATACCGATAATAGAAGATGAGATAGCTAGGCTAACGGGACAGGCATGGTTTATCACGCTTGACCTAATGTCTGGGTACTATCAGGTACCAATTTCAGAAGAAAATAAGCATTTGACTGCATTCGTCACGCCAGATGGACAATATGAGTACAACCGTATGCCATTTGGGCTGGCAAATGCACCGGCTGTGTTTCAGCGTATGATGAACCAAGTTCTGGGTCCGGCGCGGTTTAACAAAGCTACAGTGTATATCGATGACTTATTAATCTTCGGAAAGGACCCGGATGAGTGCATAGCTCGATTAGAAGAAGTCCTCATGTTATTACGAAACGCTAAACTAAAATTGAATCTACCCAAATGCAGTTTTCTACAAAATGCAATAAATTATCTCGGCTTTGAAGTCAGTTCAGAAGGTGTACGGCCAGGAAAAACAAAAATCCAGAGCGTAGCCGATTTTCCTCGTCCAGAAAACGTGCACGGTGCTCGCCAATTCCTAGGGCTTGTGAGTTATTTCAGAAAGTTTATACAAGGGTTTGCACAGCTGGCTCACCCTATTACTAAGCTACTAAAGAAAAATGGGCCGTGGGAATGGAAGGATGATCAAGAAGAGTCATTTAAGACCCTTAAAGCTAAACTAATAGATAGACCAATTCTTGCCATTTATGACCCGTCTGCAGAAACCGAGCTTCACACGGACGCTAGTAGAATAGGTGTTGGGGGAATTCTTTTGCAGCGTCCTCAGGGAAGTGAGGGTTCTTTTCATCCGGTAGCGTACTATAGTCGTCAAACGTCGCCGGAGGAAAGGAACTTTCACTCCTATGAATTAGAAACGTTAGCTGTAATCTGCGCTCTCAAAAAGCTAAGGGTATATCTTTTAGGAAAGCCGTTCAAAATCATCACGGACTGTAGTGCCCTACGGTCTACATTCGTAAAGCGTGATCTGATACCCAGAATCGCAAGGTGGTGGCTAGCACTACAAGAATTCGATTGTTCCGTGGAATATAGGGCAGGAACAAAGATGGGGCATGTCGATGCCCTGTCCAGAAATCCTATCGATGACGCGGAAACTCAGTATCCTGAACGATACCCCTCAGTGATGGCTATAAGTGACGAAGATTGGCTACTTACCTTACAGTTAGGGGATACAGAGCTTAGTAGAATACGCGACATTGTCAGCAGCGATCTAGATCCTAAAGGGGTAGAGTACATCAAAGATAATTACGTTTTGAAAAACAACAAGCTGTTTAGATGTGTAGGAGGTGACAAGGAATCTGTGAGGTGGGTGGTCCCAAAGGGTGCAAGGTGGCAGTTGTGTAAGAGGAACCATGACGATATAGGACATGTCGGTTTCGAAAAGACCTTAGCTCGCATTAAGAAAAACTACTGGTTCGCAAAAATGAAACGATTTATAAAAAAATACGTAGAGGCCTGTATCGAATGCGCATATGCCAAAAAGGTTGTGAACTCGCGTGAAGGGTTATTACACCCCATAGAAAAGATCGGAAGACCTTTTCACACCTTACACATTGATCATCTTGGGCCTTTCGTCAAGTCCAAGAGAGGTCACACGCACATCCTATCAATTGTAGATGCGTTTACAAAGTTCCTATTCATTAAACCAGTCAGGAGTACTAACACTCAAAATGTAATACGGGCGTTAGATGATATTTTTGACACGTTTAGAACTCCCGACAGACTAGTGAGCGATAGAGGTTCTTGTTTTACTTCCCATGCATTCAAGAAGTTCTGTCTTGACCGAGGAATAAATCACATATTGAATGCTGTGGCAAGCCCAAGATCCAATGGTCAAGTTGAACGATACAACAGGACTGTTCTTGATTCATTAACAGCACAGAATCTCAATGGGGACGAAAAAGACTGGGATACTAAATTGGGGAGAGTCCAATGGGGATTAAATAATACGCTACAGAAAACGATAGGTAGATCACCGGCAGAGGTCATGTTTGGAACTGAAATGAATAGTGAGTTAAACCCTGCTTTGAATGAGATAACCCAGGAAACGCGCGAGGTCTCATCCCTATCATCTATTTGTAGTGATGTCAAATACAGAATTGATAAAGCTCAAGATGCACAAAAACGATATTATGACCAAGGGAGGCGACCTGCGCGTACATATAGGAAAGGAAATTTGGTCAAAATTACTAAAGTGGTTTTCCAAAATAATGGCAATAGTACAAAGCTCATGCCTTCTTATGAAGGCCCCTTTAGAGTCGTAAAAGTCTTAGGTAGGGATCGATATAAAATAGCCCCGGTCGCAGGGTTTGAAGGGACCAAAAATAAGCGTAAAACGACAGTTGCCGCAGATCGGATGCAGCCTTGGATACATATAGCCGCGTTAGAAATTGATGACCAGTCTGATAATGACGCCGAGAATGATGCCAGCAATGAGATTGATTTGTCAAAGTAATGAAATTGATAATTATACTAAGTTTATTTCATATTTAGTAACTATTGGTGTAACTACATTACTGCGGTTTGTGTTGTTTCAGGTCGACATGAAAGGATTCGTGCTTCGACCTGAGACGTACATACAGCATATGGTTGATCGGCTAAACTGGTTATATCCTAAGGAAGGAAAGGGTTTACGGATTTATGGTTAATTGTTGGTTGACAAAAAGGATAAAATTAGGGTTATTGGATATAAATTGATGGTTATGTGTTATACTGGAATAAAAGAAGTTATTATAATAAAAAAAAAAAAAAAAAAAAAAAAAGCTCCGTCATGCCGAGTGTAAGGTTTCACCAGATGCGTGTATGAGGACATACACGTCGTCAGGATGGTCGAGTGTAAGGTTACATAAATGTCACTAAGTGAGTATTTTAAATTTGTTAAACTGAACACACTGGCGGCGACGGGGGGAGGGGGATTTTTGACAGCCGACACGTGATCGGGGATCGCGGGCCGGCTGAAAAGGAGAGGTTATAATAAGTTTAGCTCGGTTAATGGTTAAAAGGTGGATTGTTAATTTTTGTGGGAGACATTGGAACGAGATATTGTAATAAGTTTAGCTCTGATTGTTGAAAACGGTCGATTGTTGATTTTAGTAGAAGATATTGAAACGACTGTATTAGTTCCTGAAGTTAAATAAAGTTTGTGAACGCTACTCCAGTGTTGGTTATTTCTGAGATATCCTTAAATCACACACTTTGTTGCAATAAAGTGTCGTTGCAATTAACACAATCTCGACTGCCGGTATCTCTCCAACAAGTAGATTAAAATGTACGACACAAAAGTCGCATGTTCATATGTTTGGCGTGATATTTCGCAGCAAACTCATTTGTCACTATTCATAGTGATTAATGAGCTTCTACACAATCTGAACAAAAATATGACGAATTTTGTTACAAAAATGTTACTCATTTTTAGAAATGTTTCATCAAATACTAAACTAGCAGTGGCAGCGATTTCGTGCGCTTTAGACTTCAGAGTAGGTTTGTTATTTTTTAGCTCGATTCCCGTGGGATCTACGTCCGCTCGCGTCTAACTTACGCTGCGTGGTACGTGCTGTGTTTATCAACACAGCGACGACGAGTGCGGGTCCAGCAGAACGTCGACGTGCAAGTGACCGTGGGAATAGAACGCTATGTCCGTAACGCGATGTTATCGCCAGCGCTGTGCAGATGCCTTCGTTTGAAGAGTTTGTGACCCAGTTGGCGTGGAATCTTTACAACTGCGCCGATAATCGGTCCGCTGCCCCGTGAGCTCCTGCGATCGCCGCGAGCCTAGGTGGTAAGCGGAGCGGCTTAGCAACATTGATACCTACATAAGTTGTGACGGCTACGAGGAATCGTAGAGAAACGGAGAATCAGCTCGAGTACGAGGGGTTCCTCACATTCGAACCTGCTCATGAGTGCGGAGGACCCGGTCTCCCTTTCTCTCCCGTGGGTACTTTATAATTTTTTATCTGGTTATAAGTATCCTACAATCCGGCATATAACCTACTAGCAACCCGCCCTCGTCTCGTTTCGTTATACAAGGTTTTTTTCCAAAATTATTTTTTCAAAGTTTCAAAATAAAATATAGCCTATATCAGACACTGATAATGTAGCTTCCTATTTGTGAAAGAATTTTTGAAATCGGTTCAGTAGTTCCAGAGATTAACCCCAACATACCTACAAACACACAATTTTACCTCTTTATTATATTAAGTATAGACAATGGTGCCAAATTTCATTAAAATCCAGTTCAGACATACAAAAATTAAAAAATGGTTGTGTTGGGCTCTGTATCTTTCACAGTGCACACATTACATATTTATTATATGTAATGGAAGATATAGATTAACGAAAACGGCCTTTGCGTCATCAAGAATCAATTAGTCGATTCGTCGATTATGTAAATAATACTATGATTAAAAATATTTCAGAGGCCCCGCCACCTCACCCGGTGGCGATCAGCAAGGGAGACAGGAATCGTTGATACTTAGCGAAGATTAGTGGTAGGGAGGGAGAGTGTGCTACAATCCTACAGCTGCTGAGTGGACTCGACTGACCATGTCACCCCTCTCTCAGAGAAGGCTTTCTCTCTCAGTATTTCCCACATCCTATCCCCCGATGTACGTACGAGTTTCGGTAGTGAGTGAGATATGCTAGAGCTCATTCCAACACAACCTCTATCGTATTCTATTTTATTTTCTTTCGTTTTTATTTGCCGTTAGAACCGACCTTGCTAATTTCTGAGAGGTAATTTTATGAGCATCAAAAAATACTTAACAAGCAGCAAATCGATGGTAGCAAATTTAACGGACGGTTAGGTTAGGTTTTCTAGTAACAATAAAGAAACAGGACTCCGTTGACGGCATCGATATGGGGATGTATTCTCAAATCGATGGTTGACTTTGACAGTCTTAGTAATTTAAAATTAATCAAAAATACAAAAATAACGTTAATAAATAAATAAATAAATAACGCCACACTCAATGGCCCACACTAGGATTCCTGTGTCGTGGCTCCAGAGACGCATACAAAGACAAACACACACCCAAACCCGAACATACATTAGTCTTTTTTTTTAAACAAATGTATGTCCGACCGGGAATCGAACGCGGGACTTCTGGCACAGCAAGTAGGGTCACTACCAACTGCGCCAATCGGTCGACCAAAGATAAGCCAATCGGTATTGAATAGTTATTGAGTAATAAATTGTTTTGTTGATTACAATTTGCTGCTAGTGTTGATAAAACGAGCGGTTGAGCGCTCTAAGTTAATGCTATTGAACTAGATCTTAACTGTTTTGGATTTGAGCTTTTAACTATAAGGGCTTAAGACTATCAAACATTAAAAATTTGTAGTCTTAAAGGTTTTGTTATGAATTTCATCAATAAAACGGGAATCGGGAAATAATTAATTGGAATTAATTTATTCAAGCACACAAACATCGTCTATGGCCTCTATAGCTGCAGGTGAAATGGGAAGAAAGAAGAGGAGGTCAAACTGTCAATAATTAATTTATACGTTCTGAAACGAGGCTATTACAGGTCCATTAGAGTTCACTCAACACTCGAGCGTCGAGTGCTCAACGTTAGTTTTTACAACACTATTCATTGAATACTAGCTCTTACCCTTTGCTCAGTTTTTTTTTAAATACAAGACCTAAAACGTGCCGTACAAACAGGAATCCAATCCAATTTGCCGGTTCCCGACAAATAGAAGTCTCGCGTGTACTAGAAATCCTGTCATATAAAATTTATGAGTGAGGCCGGCAAACACAATTCAGTTAACAGAACTAGGCCCACATTCATCCCACGTAGTGCTAACGTTGTCGCAACCTGTAATTATAGCTGGTATATGTAAGATTCGTAGTAGGAATGTGAAAAGTTACCTGGGAGTCGATATTTTTATCGATACATTTCATTATCGAATAAGACAAGTGCTTTGGACAGGCTTACTTGTATATCCTAAATTGCAATTACAGACCCTGCTAAAAAAATGTGTAAAATGTTTTAATTAGTGTAATTTAAATTGGTATAATCTCTCACAGAAGACTAACTTAAAATGTCCTGCATTTCCCACTTCATACTATTCCTCAATGTACGCAGGCACGTATTTCGGTAGGGAATGAGATATGCCAGAGTCCATTCTCATGCCAACCTATCCTATCCCTCCGCATTTTCTCAATCCTTTCTCCAAATCCATTCGTACATCTCTAAAGATAAGCGGAGGCGTGCCAACGTTTGTCATTATGGACTGATGTTGGCATATATTGCGGAGCGACAGTATCCATTTACCACCAGGTGGACTGCAAGCTCGCCTGCTGCCATATTCCTATATAAAACAATGTGTAAAAATTAATGTAATTGTTATCAAAAATTTGCAACTGTCAGTGGCGCCATAAACGGAAAATTTCGGAACTGAAATAACTTAGGACATCTATCGTTGATTACTTATCATTGAGATAGTAAGTGTAGACCCTGCCCCGTACCACCAAGTCCCCGTCACCAACTCTTTTATAATCCTTTACTGGACATGGACTTCCTCGTGATTCATGGGTCTGATCATGGGCATTAGACAATGTGCATGTGGATGTAAAGATTTAAAAACGTCACACTAGCCAAGCGCGTTAGCGAGTATACTCTCTCAGAGGTTGAGTAGATCCTCAGGGTTTGTGCTACCGGCTTTGTCACCCTTTAAACGCCCTTTACGGCATCCACGAAAAGAGATGGGGGATATGGTAGTTACCAGACGAGGCCTGTAACCTGCAGTGGGACGTTACAGATTGATATCTTGGTAAGACTGATAGTCAGCAATAGATCGACCTATACCAATAAGCATCTTGATGCACTAGGAATAAGAGTTAAAATTGAATGATTCTGTTTTTTTATAGACTAGTGGATGGACGAGCAAGCCCCCACGTGACCCCCACGTGATGGTAAGTGTTACTGCCGCCCATGGACACCTGCAACACCAGGGGGTATGCGTGCGCGCCGCTGACCTTGCAAAATCCTATTCACAGCTCTCTTGAAGATGCACATTAATGTGTTGGTGAGTGTACATTGCTAGTATACAATTCCTACCTATACATATAATTAAATCATAACAGAGCCGTGTGAGTACATGAAATATTTTAAAAAAGTCATCGCAGTGTAAAATATATGTGATACAGAGCCCAAAACATCAATTTTTTGATTTTGTCTCTCTGTCTGAACAACATCAAGCAAACATCGCTGAACGAATTTTAATGAAACTTGGCACGTTTTTAAATTATGTGCTGAGTTAACATTTAAGATAATTTTTATGCAGATTAATTATGAAGTTCCCGCGGGAATCACAAGTTCACGCGAACGAAAGTTGCTGACACCGCTAATTAAATAATTAAAACTCGAGAATTTGACAAAAAAAAAATAGGGGCGCGGCGGCCTGTCGCTAGAGGGAGGACTATATTTAACTGCTTTTTTTTTTAACGGAGACAAGCCTGGAGATACAAATAATAAAAATATATTGAGCTCATTAAATATCTGGTTTTGCCAAAACATTAAGATTCGACAGGAAAAATCACAGTAATAAATTACGAGTAAGTAATTTTCGTACAAACATTTATCCAGTGTAATGCAAACATTATCGTCAAAGTATACATATAGAATGTGCACGAGTCGTAGGGACGTGATGACACATATTTTTCCATATCGATATATTCTAAATCATTTATCGAAAGTTAAAAAAGGAACTCGGTTCGTGTTAAGAATGCTCACTGCATTGCAATCATCGCTCAAGACTATAGACGTCAACTTTTTTGACTAATAGCAAATCTTCACAATTCTTATGTCTGTTTCACTATTGGTCAATAAAGGTGACTCGACTGTCTCGAGCGATGACTCATTGCATTCTTAACGTAAGCAGAGTTTAGACAGAAAAATACCTTTGGGCGATTCCTAAAAGAGATATGAGGTTATTACATAGGTATCTCGAAGTCGATATTACTATATGAATACTCGTGATAAATTAGTAATACTGATAAAATATAAAGTTCTTTATTTATATAGAGTGTCCCAAATTGTGCGCCGGATTTAAATTTCGCGCCATTTTTTTTATTTGGCGGTTGGCAACTCTGGTTTATTTATAGATGTCACATATAATGAAACTGAAATAACTTTACTTTAATAACTTTAACTAATAAATATACTGAAATAACATATAATGAAACTACGACATGGGGTTCTTCAAGAAAGCTGTAAATAGCATTTCGCAAGGTCGGCGGCGCGCCCACATACCCCCTGGTGTTGCAGGTTTCCATGGGCGGCGGTAACACTTACCATCACGTGGGACCGCTTGCTCGTCCGCCCTCTTCTCTATGAAAAAAAAATAAAAAATATGACTGTTGCAATTAGTCAATATGGAACGCTACACAAAAGAGCAACGCAGTATGAATTTTAGAGCAGTATGAAGTGGACCATCATTTTGGCGAAAATATTATCTTTAGTAACGAGGCCCATTTCCACCTTGACGGATACGTCAATAAACAAACTTGTCGTAACTGGGGCTTGGAGAATACTCATCAGATTCATGAATAACGGATGCGTCCTCAGAGAGTTACAGTTTGGTGAGCCTTTTGGTTCGGCGGGATCATAGGGCCATTTTTTTTTGTATCGGTATTTAGGTAGGCATAGAGAGGTATCGGAACATGCTAGAGGAGATTTTTTGACACCAATTGGAAGATATGGACCTCAGTTAACCACGGTTCCAACAGGTTGGTGCCATATGTCACACAGCCGGAGAAACAATGACTTTATTTTTTTTCTAAATTAAATCCGACGCTCAATCTGGGACGTGTTACGGAAATAGCGCATAAGCTAAACACCGGTCGTTCGGTATCCAGAGTAGAAGCGATCCTTCCTGTTTTTACAATTGGTTTTATTTTTCATAATAATGTATAGTACATTTGTAGGGTATCTTTTAATTTACGAGAGCCGCCCACGACGTGAAGCTCGTACCTACGTAACTTTAATTTACTTTTACTAGAACGGTTCTAAATATTTTAACAAAATACAAAAGAAAAACAAATATCAAAAAAATATCAGGAGTATAAATAAAACTAACATTCTTCTCAAATAGTGCTAACCCGTGTTATTTCTAATCCTTAATCGTAGTACGTATACGATTTGTTTTCCCGTTCGACTCGTTTAGGGATGATAAATATGAGTTGTTGATAAATATGAGACATAGCGTATCGATATTTTGTATCTGATTGGACCAATAGCAATAATAATATTATGAATAACTCTTAATAAATACATTAATGATTAATTGAACATTGATTAAGTAAATCAAGATTAATTGATTTACTCGATTACTTATTTTTCTTATTAAAGCCTGCTCTGTTCTATTGTAGACTTCTATGGTAGAATCCGACATATTTATATAGACAAAAAATTCTTTTAAAATATATAAGGATAATAGGCAAATAGGAGTATTTTAAAGATTGGGTCGCCTTATTTGTTCCTTACGTATTCATAATTTGCTAATTTAAGTACAGTATAAACTATACTATAACAATTAAGGGTTAAATAAAATGTACGTACAAATATGTACGACTTTTTAAAATTCTGAAGTCCTTTCTTTGCACACAAAAATAAAAGCATGTTTATGTTACACAAAAATGTAATATATTATGTGAAGAAAAATAATACGCAACGTTATATAACTGTAGAGGAAGAGAAGTTGCAAATGGGCTGTGTAGTAGACAAAGATCTTCTCATTGAACCCTCAAGCCGTACCAACTTGTACATGCATTCTTCGATGCCTTCAATGCTCAAGAGCTACAATTCCCTGTGCTCAACAGACAGCGGTATCGATATTTTCCACGCTAACATTGGAATGTTTAAAAGTAAAATTCTGTAAGACATGAATTGCCTAATTTATAATATTAGATTTATTTTTCTTCTCTTTTTGTGTTTAATTTATTGATGAGTGCACCTGTCAGTGAAGTACATGTTATTATTGTTATTTATTTCTTGTACATATACAAAAAATAAATAACAATAATAGCATATACTTTGTTGGTGTACCCAATAAAATAAATAAAAGATAAAAAATACAATGAAGTGGCGCGAAAAATATATAAAAAATAAAACTATTTAAAGGGGTCTTAACGCGAATGTGCACCTTATTTATTTTAGGTCAGCTCGTGACCACGGCTGGTGCTACCCAACCGAAACGTTGAGTAAAGTAAATAAAGTAAACCTTCACGATAAGACCCGCATAAATAGATAAGTATGTGTGAAAAACGCGAAAACCTCAAATGTTATATAAAAAAAATAACTTCAGAAAAAAGACTAAAAATGTTAGTTTCAATGATATAAAATCAGTGTTAAGAGGCGGCAGATATTTTTTATTTAGTCCTGTATAAGAATATTGACTCCATGACTCCTGACTCCATCCAACGACGTGCTGTTCGTATTTTGACGATTACACTCTCACGGGCGGTTTATAATCCCTCAGCATTCGGAGAGACGTGTGTTCTACCGCCTATACCATACAATGGGGAATGCTCTGAAGAACTATTTAATATAATTCCCACCTCGGGTTTCTACAACCGCACCTCCCGTCACAGAAGTGCGGTCCATCCGCATTTCCTCGATACGGAGGTGTCGCGCACTGTTCGGTCCAAAAAATATTTTATACCGCGAACCCGTAGGCTGTGGAACGAACTGCCTGAAGAGGTCTTTCCATTAAGCTACGATATGGGGTTCTTCAAGAGAGCTGTGAAAAGGATTTTGCAAGGTCGGCGGCGCGCCCGCATACCCCCTGGTGTTGCAGATGTCCATGGGCGGAATATTAAACAAATATATTAAACAAAATATATGAAAAAAATATATATATATTAAACAAATATATAAACACAACAGACAATATTCCAATCTTCAACTGTGATTATTATCGATACCGATTATAACAGATATCGATTCAATAATTACTTCCCATCTCTAGTCGGTTCCTTCCCGCTCGCGTCTCATAGTAAATCTTTCAGGCCTCTGAATTATTGCGCGAGTTCTTACGGCGTTTTTGTTACGCTGCGACTTGACACAGTTTCGGCTTCGGGCCGAGGCTGCTGACATCTGCGCCTCGGAGAGTTGGCGTGTTTTTGTAGTTCTACACATTGGCAGCTGACAAAAACTATGTGTGTTGTTTCCTATTGTGTTTTGTGTACAATGAAAGAGATTGAATTGAATGTAGAATGGGCTTTATCGATTTTACCTTCAAATAGATTCCAAACAAATAATACATCTAAACCTAATCTGTGACATATAATATAAACAATTATTAGAAGAGGCGTTTTACAGAAGATTGCCCGGCTCTGAAACGCTCTGCCCACCTATATCAGAAAAGCCCCATCACGTGTTAATTTTAAGAAAAGGCTTGGAGACCATTTATTGAAAGCGGAATTATTGATTTTGCATAAATCGATTATAATAGGTATCTCTATGTGTATGTATGAAGGAATTAAATTCATATTATACTAGCTGTGCCCGGCCACGCGTTGCAGTGGCTGCCCAACAGATGGCGCTTACCCAGTTTTTTTCTATTTATTTCAATATATTTCTAGAATATTTTTTTCTATGAATTTTTCAGATATTTTAATAGTTATTCTGCTATTCGGGGCGTAGACGAATCCAACAAATTAGAGATCATTAAAATCGGTCCAGTCGTTCTTCAGTTATAAATGGTGTAACTAACCCGACTTTGTTTTATATTATAAATATGGATTTAACACATTCACGTCATTTTGTATTAAAATTTCACTGTTATTGCACCTACCGCACCATCTCAGCATAGCCGACAGGCTGACGAGAGACACAGGTTGATGGTATGGCATTTATCTATACTAATATAATAAGGAGGTAAAATTGTGTGTTTGTATGTTGGGGGTAATCTCTGGAACTACTGAACCGATTTCAAAAATTCTTTCACAAATAGGAAGCTACATTATCCGTGTCTAATACGGGCTATATTTTATTTCGAAACTTTGAAAAAAAAACTTATAAGCCGAAATGAAGCGAGTCGCTAGTTATAGATATAGTTGGAATATATTGAAACTAATTAAATTTGTTAATTTTAATCGTTTTGGACTATCTATATCCCTTTTATTTGTCCCTGTCCCAAGGTTACCGGAACGTATTGCCTCAGCGAAAAGGTCGCCTATAATTGTATTCAGTCATTCAAACATATGTGCATATGTAGGTAATATCTGTTCGTATGCAATAAACAGTATTTATTTATTTTTATCTTCATATATGGCAATGGTGCAATTAGCACATTCTACCAGTGTCAAGTCTTAAACAAAGTTTAAAACATATTCTGTTAATGTCCAATCCCGTCGAAATAAGTCAGGAGTGGCTCAGTTAAGTGATAGTAGATGGACTGAGGACGGAAGAGGACTCCTTGGAAGCACATGAAAAACGCAGTCCCAAAAGCGTTGGATTGCGTTTTTCGATTTGATTTTCACATTACGCACAAAAAAGCTTTTGAAGTTTAATAAAGTATCACTATTGAACCACAAAATGTACAATGCACAATGTTTGCAATTAATAAAATACAATTAACAATAAGATCTAAGATGTGATTGTTGTTGTTAAACATTATTTTTCTTTCTTATCTTTATTCGTTTATTTATGAAGATTCGAGAATCAGCAAGCTGAAGCGGCAGTGGGCAGGCCATATATGCCGCAGGACCCATAACCGAGTCCTCGAATGGAGACCACGTACCGGGAAACGTAGCGTGGGATGCCCACCACCGGCCAGGTGGACTGATGACTTGAAGAAAGCCGCCAGTAGTTGCTGAATGAGAAGAGCTGAAGACGGTGTGTGGTAGCGGTCCTTGGAAGAGGCCTATGTCCAGCAGTAGAGAGACACAGGCTGATGGTATGGTATTATAAAGAAACTGTTGGCAAACTGTCTCCCCTCGATGACACGTAAAAAAAAAATTATGAACAAGATAAACGTTTCAGGATTTGTTTAATAGAAAAATGAAAAATATGAATATGGAAATATGAGAGTAATTTCAACGTAAAAATTGTGCGCAGTGTAACCGAATAAGTAACCTCATATCTAACGAAATTAAGCATTCTTTCTGGGAGCTATCTGCTAATGACTCGTGGCTCGATAAGGCTGTTATTAATGATCCCGCGTTCGCGCTTATCCTCTATCTCCATGGTTCTTTGTGTCGATTCCTTTATGGCGAAATCTCGTGTTAAAAAACTCCTTAATTACAGTTGGGTGGCGTTGAACTAATACTTATATTAGTTCAGTCCAGAATGAAACGTCGATGATCCACGACAGTTAAGGAGACTTTTTTAATTTCGGTACATTTTAGAAAATAACAATAATTGGACAAAAGAGTAGGACAGTTCATGTCAACATCAGTTCAGAATGACAAACGTTGGCACGCCCCCGGATGCACTGCCTACCTTCAGAGATCTAGAAATTGATTGGGAGAAAATGGGAATGGACTCTGGCATATCTCACTCGCTACCGAAACATTTACGTACATTGGGGAATAGGATATAGTGGTAAATGCAAGTACATTTCAATGTAGTCTTCTGTGAAGGAAAGGTAAAGCGGCCAGTCGAGTGCGCCCAGCGGCTGTTGAACCGCAGCGTGCAGCTCCTAAATGACTTCAGCAATAAGTACATCTGCCCAAAATCTCAAATAGAAACTCTACTCAAGACCGGGATTCAAACTCACTAATGTAAATCACAAATGTTCACCCCTAAGCTACCTAACTTCTTCAAGTCCATTCGCCCATAATCCTCAATTATTTTCAATATAAATACACCAATCTGTTTTGGAATAGACTTGCAATATCCCAGGATAAAAATGTGCCTTATTCCCCCGCGGGATCTATATAAACTTCAGAAATCCTTTTCACGATCGATTTGAAACATCCTATGTCAACGCAATCTGGTAAGGCATCGGTGTTATCAAGCGACGTGTAAGGGGGAGGAGGGGTGAGAGGTTTCGCGAACAACTTGTTTCAAAGTACATTTTACAGTGAAAGATTCCCGGCTTAGTGATGTGACACAGTATATAGAAAAAGCAGCAGATCACTTTCAAAAGACTCGTGAGAACAGTACTATTTTACGGGTTGCAGATAACTTATCTAAGATACCATTTCCGTAACTAGCACTTTTCTTGTCCACTACTGGATTTTGGCCTTCTCATGTAGGTATACAATGTACTTGTGCAAGGGAGATGTTGTAGAAGGGCACGCTGGCAAGCGGGTTGGCGAGCCCAATCTTTTAAAGGTTATGTAGTTCTTCAGGGCTTGTGATAGCGGCTTGTGATTATCTCTTAGTCACCTTTAACGATACTCACGCGAAGAGAAGGGGGGGGGGGGGGGGGGTGCTATTACACAACCCTTACAAAAATTGATTATTTCGCAAACTGTAGAATGTTATAGTGGGTTACACGTTAGAATTTTACATAGGGCGCCTTTGTAAATCTTCGCAGTTTGGGAACCACTGCTCGTACGTCATAAAACATGGCAAAACGCGAACGTGAACAATCTTTCGGCGCTTGTAAAGTGTACGGCTGTATGCGTGACCCTCAATTCCTGCGTTTAGATTTACTACTGTTTTCTCTATGTTGTATGGGTGTGCAGAGCTTGACGTATCGTGTAATGAGTTTGCAGATTTCAAACGAGGGGTGATGTACAAGTTTCAGAATTTGCACAGAAAGCGTGTGCGTTTGATCTTTACTCTCACATTACGGAGCGCATTTGTTGGTTGATTTCATAGTATACTAATATAATTTTGTGCTCGTGCTTATTTGTCAAAACAAACACATTATATTATTTTATTTGGGAAACAGGCAGTATTTATACGACATAATAGCGATTAAAAAACTTTAAATATCCTAAACCAGTGAAGTTTCCGCTATTAAACAAGAAGTGAAATTAAATGACATACTGCATATGTCACTTAGATTCATTTTAATGTGTTCGTCGTTTCGTAGCCATCGGTGAAAGTTTAAACAAAGCAAAATATTAAAAGGTCAAAGGTCGGCTGTCTCTCCATTCCTGGATATGTCTTTTGGGGATCTTGGGAGAGGTCGAAATAAGTCAGCAGTCGCTCAGTGAAGTGATAGTAGGTGTACCGAGGACGGAAGAAGACTCCTTGGAAGCACACGAAAAACATTACCCACAAAAAACACTTTGAAGTTCAATAAACTATCACTATTAAACCACAAAACAAACTATAAACAATTTTTATAATAATCAAACAAAAACTTAACTTCACTACTGGAGTTCCCGTCAACCAGCCGATATCTGCTTCAACTTACTTACTCTGTGACTATTATTATTATTGAGGTTTAGGCTCTGAGAGCCAATAATGCCTCGTATCACTGCGACCGTTGTGGGTCTATTGTGATCGCTGCCTTTCTTATAGTTCGCTGCCAATGTTTATGGGCTGCAGATATCGCAGGATAGTTTTAGCAGCAAATTGTTGGACCTCTTCTGGTTTTAGTAGGTGAGCGCTCTTTTACATACGAGTATATCTTTTGTACATCAAAGGAATGTATATTTTGTACATTCGCAAAGAAGGTGCGGTGCATAGGTGTTTCATTCTGCTCGGAATAAATTATGCATGTTTTGGAAACCGTTACTTCCAACCATCGATTTGACAATAGATACTAGATATGTTATACAGGCACTCTGGGGCGGCACATTACAATCTAATACTCTTTGTTCAGTAGGTCTCGAATTCTTTAATTCATATATGTGTTTTGAAAACGGAACATTCTTATTGCGTAGTACTTAAGTTTCAAATTTGACTTTTTAATGAACCTCTCCTCATCTGATTCACCCCGCCTAGAAGTTGCCAGCCAGGTTTCTTCGATGAGAACGCATGATGTGTCATTTAGTCTATTCCTATATCGATGAACCCACCTACCTATGTCGTAAGTTAGTAAAATTATATGAAAACCAAGCTTGTCACTTTAGATTTTGATTTTAACGGACTTTTATAACTGATTATAGGGCAATTAGGCATTTTTGTGTTTTGTAATAACTACTTGCTAGCGACACGGGTCGCAACAGACTAAAAGAACAGCGCGAGAAGTAGGAACTGAGCGCCGATAACGGCCAATCCTTCATCGAATTTTATTGTGCGTGCTCGTGTTCCACATAAAATCAAATAAAATAAAAAAGAACACTGTTTGTCAATTTCTTAAATAGTCCGTATTATATATATATAATTATATATGTATGCATTTTAATGCATACATATATTATATATATATATATATATTATATATGTATGCATTTTAATGCATACATTTTGTTACATTGTATAGTATTATACATAAAAAGAATAGTATGCACTACGCCTTTCTGTCTTGGGCTGTATTTCACTTTTCCAGGTTGGCTGGAAGAAATCTCTGCTTGCCAAGCTTGCCTTTTGTATATCTTCTCTTTTCTCTTACTTTTTATTGATTACTAGCTGTATCCGGCCACGCGTTGCTGTGCCTGCCCAACAGATGGCGCTTACCCTATTTTTACCTGTTTTTGGATAAAAAGCATGTTTTTATCCTGTGGTAGGTATATAACACGCGCGTTTTCGAATGCAACACGTTATGTCAAAATTTCAAAGTAATCGGTGAAAAATTTTCGGAGATTTAAGATTTTGAACAAACGAACGTTTAGATTTTTATTTATATAGATATGTTTTTTTTTATAGGGAAGTATGCGGACGAGCAAGCGGTCCCACGTGATGGTTACCGCCGCTCATGAACACCTGCAACACCAGGAGGTATGCGGGTACAACGCCGACCTTGCAAAATCCTATTCACAGCTTTCTTGAAGAACCTTTTATCGTACCCCATATATTGTGTGTACAATCAATTATTAAATAAAATAACTCTCTGCTATACAAAACTAAAATAACATTTAAATTGTTTTAATATATAAATATCATTTAACGATTTAAAAAAAATATTAAAATATATTCTCCATTACTAAAACGAATATACAGTCATATTCTATTTAGTAAACTCCGTTGAAATATTACAGCTAGAGGTAATACCCGTCCAGACATTCAAATGTAAGTCCGCGTCAACTAGCGAGGCTCTTCGTCGCTAAAGTAACCCTGTGACCTTTAAGATAAAGGTGAAAAGGCGATCAACGTTTTTTATGTATTCCCCCTGACACTGATAGTGTTGTGCGAAATGCGATAATAAGCCATCAATAATATAATGAAGACAGGACGTAAAAATATCGAAATTCGTGTGATTAAGAGTTAGCTACATATAACAAATGAAATATTAATGTTATATTGAAGATTACTTAAACGTGTATTACTTGAGTAAGGTTACTTGAATTATTTAGGAGAGGGAAGGTTCACATTGCAATTCTATAGCCGATGGGCGCACTCGACTGGCCAAGTTACCCCTCTCTAACAGAACACTATTCTAAAATGTATCATATTTCCCTATTCAATTCGTTTAAATTTTTCCAAGTTCATTCCAAAAATTTCAAAGGTAGGCACAGAATCTGGGAATGGCCAACGTTTGTCATTCTTTTAATAAAATAATGCTATACATGTAGCTAATGTTATGAAACAAAACTTTACTACCATATAGCAACATTTGTAATAAAGGCGATTTGATTTATTTATACTAAGAAGACATGCATCCAGACATGCAGAAGAAAAAAAATTGAACGAATTTACGAGTATTCAAGTATCGATAGGGTATTTATCGACATTTGAACAGCACTATTGGGCTTACCTTTGATCGCTAAACATTCAAACATCGCCACGTATATCTGTATCCAAATCACATACACGCAATTTGTCTTCGCCGGGTCTCAGGCGTTTTTCATTTTGAAATATTAGTTTATACAACATTCCACAGAGATTTGGGTAAAATATTTCAATCGACGCCATTACAGATAAATGGATTTTAACTTTACGAGTTACCCTTTTAAATAAATTGATCCTTTTTTCATCTGCATTATGTCACCATTCATCACTTTAGCACTGAATCAAAATAAATTTAAATACTAAGTTGTGATGTTTCAATTAAAATTATTTATTTATCGGTGTTATTATTAATCTAATTGTCGGGACTATTCTTCAATGCAAATCAGAAAAAAATTATCCATTTTTGGAGGTGGAAACAGGGGAATACAAAATCTCGATTTTCTCGAATTATTATCTTTGAGGAGGAGAGTGAACGCTGCAATCCAACAGCCGCTGGGCGCACGCTGGACTGGCCACGTTACCCCTCTCTCACAGAATACTACCTTGAAATGTACTGGATTTCCCACTTTATCATATTTCCCTAATGTAACTACGTGTTTCGGTAGTGAGTGAGATGTGCCAGAGCCCATTCCCATCCTATCCCTCCCCATTTTACCAACCCTTTCTCCAAATTCATTCCTATATCTCCAAAGGTAGGCAGCGCATCCGGGGGCGTGCCAACGTTTGTCATTTTGGACTAATGTTGGCATGTATCGCGGATGTCTATGGGCGACAGTATCCACTTACCATCAGGTGGACTGTATGCTCGTCTGCCGCCTTCGTCCATAAAAAAAAGGTATTATCAGCTCGAATTATCCCTTTCTTGAATCTTTCGCTGTCGAGACACTTAAAAATTGTAAAAATACTTATTTTTGAAATCTACTTCCGCTAATCCACCTCTCTTAACGTGGTCCAATTGTAAATATTCTCCACACAAGTTTGGAGTTTCAGTGGACCGAACTCGACCACAAATTGCCTCAACCTTATCTAAACTCACGTGCAAGCGCTGCAATTTCAGACATTTTTAGAAATAACTGGCGCTACATAATCACGGTTGCAATGTTGCATAAGTTGCAATGTTGTTCACTCTAAAACAGAGCGCGTAACTAAATATAGCTGTATTTATTACTTGCACGTATATTATGCATGCAAATTTTATTTTTAAATAAATTTTACTTCATTTTATTTTTTGCCACATGACGGTAAGTGATCGCCGCCGCCCATGGACATGTGCAACACCAGGGGATATGTAAGTGCGCTAGCGACCTTACAAAATCCTATTTACAGTTTTCTTGAAGTTTTCTTGAATGGAAAAAGCCTAAGCGGGCAGTTCGTTGCAGAAATCTTACGTTAAATAAAGATAGTTTACCAATGATAAAGCAAACTAATTTTGTAACATGTTTAGATATCTTTATAGCATGCCTTTATAACTATCACTACCATTTTTTACAATATGAAATATTTATTACACAAGTCTAAAATCAAATTAATACACATAATAATGTTTTTTTTTATAAAGTGCAATCATTAAAAAAGACATTTTTATTTCGCTCATAATTTGGCGTAATGGAATACTGCAAAGTACCAGGGCGGCATATTTCTCTAAGAGGTCTGATAAACCGGTATCGGAGGGGTGTAAAATCCGCCGGAGATGAAAACATATCGATGCCTTCCTCAATCGTGATAAACGCACAACCTCCGAAAATGTGTAGGTAATGCTCGGGCGCTCTTGTTGCGGGAAACAGCGTGTGTGTGAGATAGTACTCTTTCGAGCGCTCCTTAGGCTCAAGTTTACGAAAATATATCGTTGAGAGTTCAGTCTTGTAAAATAATGTCTATTGTCTTTTTGGAAAGCTACGAAATTTTATAGTAAACGGATCTTTAACGCGTATGTGAACATACATTTACTTGACGTTATTTTTAACAGATAAATGTGAGCGGAGAAATCTTATTGCCAACATGACATTAGAGTTTGGTTAAAATTGTCTAAAAATTTCGTTGTTTCCAGATTCTATTTAATTAAAAACTTAAAATAAAGAAAAATAATATGTTTTTTTAAAGCTACCCTATTCTGAACATCAGGAAGACTAGAACAGACAACTAGTTCATAGATAGATTACGGTATCCTGGGATTTCATCGGTCGAGTTCGGCTGCCTTCGGTAATAAATCGGGCGCGGTCTGCGCGGGCGAGGCGGCGTTTACAGAACAGACGAAGGCGCATAACCATTGCTTTATACATTATTTTTTTTATCTTGAAATAACAATTCATATTATAGTAATAAGTGCCTTTTTATTGATATAATAAACACGTCCTACAATAAAGTTAATTTTCATAGAAAATATCAGGTAAATAGTAACTATTATTTTAATTTTGATAAGGTTTACTTTCCAAAATCCGTTTCCAAAATTCCTAATTCACATAGGCACTAATATAAAAATCTCAAAAACATTATTTTCTGTATTGGACATTTATCGACTAAATTCTAAAATATATACTTACAGAAACTGTGAGATTGTTTTTATTATATAAAAGCTAAAATCAAACATTATTGAACGGGCATTTTTTTAAAAGGGAATAAATTAAAATAATACAGAAGGACCTAGGCTATGTTTTGGATTTCCTAGGTAATCATTACGCCACCAGAGCAAAGTCAGGGCGAGTCATTAGTATATTGCATAGAGCGTTAAAGAACGAATGAAAGGATTATTTAAAAAAAACAATCTCGAGTCTCATCTGCAATGTCGTTGTCGCAATAATGGAACAAAAATTTGACTGAGTGCTCGAGCCGTCTGCTCTCACAGGACAATATAGGCAGCGTACTTCACACCGGACCTCGGCTATTATAGAAAACAGATTCAATTACGCAAATATAAAATTTAAAAACCAAACAATTTTTAACGGAAACCACGGATTCCGCTTATGATTCTGTGTTAATTAACACGAAATGTTAGCAAAAAATAAATATTTTTTTCTTGTATTTTTACTAAATTTAGCATACAATATTTTTAGAATGACAGGTATTGGGTCCAGAAACACAAACAAAGATGTACAGAACGCCTTTTCTAAATAAAATTGTACTTATTGTTTTTACTAAATATAACAACTTTATGTGAATTGTATGTAGATTGCATTGTATTATGATAATGTATTATACCGTAGCATGTCTCTCCACTGCTCGAGGCTCGCCATCACGCACGATCGCCAGCTCTCCTCACCTAGCTAATACCGGCCAACATCTTCACGTGTTTGGACCACCTAGCCAGAGAGCGTCCCACGCGAATGAACACGTCGTGACACGAATTAATTCGGGAGACTTAAAATTAAACCGATTAGAAGTTAAATCAATAGAATTAGTCTTTCATTTCCGTCATCCACACAAACTCATACCCATACACATATACACAGACAAACACACGCAGATTAAACGTCTTAAAATTAAAATGAAGATTAATCTGATTCAATGCGGATTTTGAGGAATGCTGATCCTAATAGCACAGGTCCTACCTAGTTTTGTGATCGGCGGTCTTCACTTCTGTTCTTAAGTTTTCTCCTCATAATATTTTTGTTACTTTCTTTGTTACAATTTTTTTTCAATTACGTATCGCATTCGGTTCCAGTCACTATAAAAATTAAAATCAATTTTAATTTGCCAAGATTGTTTCAATCTAAACAAAAAATTTATTTCTTCAAATCCACTGCTAAATCTCCAAAGGCGCTCGCAACCTCAAACTATAAGAACTGCAGTACGTGGATGCAATTACTAAATACATCCGACAGGTAATCCCGTTAGAAGCTGAAGGTAATTTGCGGTCTTGTCTCGTCGCTGATTCTCTGTAGCTCAGACCAATAGCGAGCAATAAAAGACTGCCCCTGGGCTGAAATAGTAACATGGTTGATAAACGAAAAAATGAATCTATAGAGTATCTTTAAAAATCCATAAACATTATGTAAGGATTAAGGCTATAGATATCATATTATATCTACGTATTCGAACATAGATAAACCATAGACATAAAATGAACGTAGAAAATAAATACGAGTACGTAAAGTAACACGTTGCGACGTTTGCTCACACGGTACGGGGGCTCTTAGGAAGGAAATGACACAGAAAAAAAGGATTAAAACACTAAAACAAATTTAAGTATCTGTTTTTATAAAAATAAACTGTATGTAAAAACGGACTATTACAAACTACATACCCTAATCAAGTGCACGCTGCAATTCAACAGCCGCTGGGCGCTCTCGACTGGCCACGTTACCCCTCTCTCACAGAAGACTACCTTGAAATGTACTGCATTTCCCACTTTATCTTATTTCCCTAATGTACGTACGTGTTTCGGTAGTGAGTGAGATGTGCCAGAGCCCATTCCAATCCTATCCCTCCCCATTTCCCCAACCCTTTCTCCAAATCCATTCCTATATCCAAACGTAGGCAGCGCATCCGGGGGCGTGTCAACGTTTGTCATTTTGGACTAATCTTGGCATGTATCACGGATGTCTATGGGCTACAGTATCCATTTACCATCAGGTGGACTGTATTCTGGTCTGCCACCTTCGTCCATAAAAATAAAAGGTGTTTTTTACAAATATATTGTTATACAGCACAATATTTGTGAGAAGTGTGCAGCTAAATTCTACAGCCGAATTGGGTCGCACACGACTGACCGCGTTACCTAACTCTCACAGGAAATCGGCGTGAAGTGCCTTGTACGCGTTTCGTCGTTGAGTGAGTGTTGACAGAGACGCATACCTTTCCTAACCTTATCCCTTTATCCTTTGCCAGTTTTAAATCCTAATCCTCTTAAAGGTGGGCAGCACATCTGCTAGTGTCTATCATTTTCGATCGGCACTGGCAGGTCTGTAGTTGTCATGGGCAGCACTAGCCACTTACCACCAGGTGGATTGCTTGCCCGTCTGTCAACTCTTAAAAAAAAAAAATCCAGTAACATGCACTGCTCAGTACAAGCGTTTTATGTGATATTCACAAACATACAGATACAGAAGGTTTGAACGAATTGGTACGTCTTTACAGATAGAAAATTTGACAGTAGAGTGAAAATTTGAAATCAAAAAGCAATCCAGTCAAAGAGTTTGAAGTAAATTTGAATTTAAGTTTTCATTGGCGGCCAGTAGATAGTATTTAGCAGCAAGGTCGGTAAAGTACAATACTCGAGAGAGTATTGTTACAACGTAAAAACGCAATCTCGACCTTTTTCCTTAAAATCTAATTTGGACCAATTCCTTAACGTAACAAACAAGAGGCTAAGCGAAAACTGATAAAGTCTTTTCGTACTTCATTTATTTGGTAAATTACTCTGTTTATCCTCATCGTGTGTTGTAAACCAGGGTTCGGAATGTTTCAACTTTGTTACTAATCTGAAGCCTTATCCGAAATGTTTTCGAAACTGAAGCTTTTGATGATCAATACACGTATCTATTTATTAAAAGAACATTATTACACATTATGCTAGAAAAGGCGAGCCTAATGCTGCCTTAAGACATTCTCTACCAGCTAACCTTTGGGTTAAACACAAAGATAACACATTGGGAGGTGCGATGAGAGATATACATATATAGCTTATCCGACAAACAGAATAAATAATTTACCAAAATAAATATACCGTAATAGTATTATATTTTTTTTTTATGGACGAAGGCGGCAGACGAGCATACGGTCCACCTGATGGTAAGTGGATACTGTCGCCCATAGACATCCACGATACATGCCAACATTAGTCCAAATTAACCAACATTGGCACGCCCCCGGATGCGCTGCCTACCTTTGGAGATATAGGAATGGATTTAGAGAAAGGGTTGGGAAAATGGAGAGGGATAGGATGGGAACGGGCTCTGGCACATCTCACTCACTACCGAAACACGTACGTGCATTAGGGAAATAAGATAAAGTGGGAAATGCAGTACACGTTTCAAGGTAGTCTTCTGTGAGAGAGGGGTAACGTGGCCAGTCGAGCGCGCCCAGCAGCTGTTGGATAGCAGCGTGTACTCTTCTTCTCCTTATTGGCTTTTCATGTCAATGAACTCGAAATCATGACTCTATGGTTTCAAGCTTTAGGAAAGGCTCTCTTACACCTATGTATAGTTGTAATTTGCTTGTAGGTTATCGATCTACGATAATCATTGGTTTGTGTAAATATTAAATGAACTCTAGTATCAGACGTGTGGGAGGTTTTAGTCGGGATTTTCTCAACGCTGTAATTTTATTAAATACCCAAATAAGATTATGTAAAAATGTTGAGGGCAGGGATTGACCTTTACCGACATGTTATCAAAATAAATACCCCTTTTAAATCGTTTAAAAATAGGTTATTGATATTTTACAAGTGAAAACAAAAAAGAACCAAGATTTTCTGGAACACGAGAGAATGTTATGTACTTTAAACGTAGCTTTTGGGTTACAAAATGTAGCTTTTGAATTTGAATGAATGAATAAACGGTTAGCATTATGTAGTGTGTATGATTTACGCGGTATCATAGAAATTGTGTGAATTGGAGCAGACGTGCGACTGGCCGCAATGGCTGCAAGTGCATATATTCCTGTGAATAACATTATAGGCGACTTAGGGATAACAAAACCGCTAAAACAAGCCCTGAAATACTACATCACCTCTAAAAGAGTGGACTCCCCAATCCGTTCGGCCACCGTTTCAAAACCACACATCCCTCATGCACAATGAGGAGGCCCCTTCACTCGTAGCTTCTCTCTTATGTCGTATCTTAGTATACTGAGCGACTCTAAACCACGTTTGAGAGTGGGGTCGTCGACAACCGATTTGCTAAAAGTAATGAAAATAAAAGTAAAATAACAATTTTACATAAAAACAAGCAAAATAAAATGTTCCGTAGCTACATATGTTTTGACAGACAGCTTTTGTAGGGGGAGAGTGCACGCTGCATTCTCACAGCCTCTGAGCGTACTCGACTGGCCACGTTACCCCTCTCTCACAGAAGACTACCTTGAAATGTACTGCATTTTCTACTTTATCGTATTTCCCCAACGCACGTACGTGTTTCAGTAGTGAGTGAGATATGCCAGAGCCCATTCCCATCCCATCCTATTCTATCCCTCCCCATTTCTCTAACCCTTTCTCCCAATTCATTGCTTAATCCGCAAAGGTCGGCAGCGCATCCGGGGGCGTGCCAACGTTTGTCATTCTGGACTGATGTTGGCATGTATCCCGGATGTCTATGGACGACAGTATCCATTCACCATCAAGTGGACTGTATGCTCGATCGTCTGCCACCGTTTTTCTATAAATAAACAAAAAACAACGTATTGCAATTAGAGAGGTCGACAGATTAGAACCTATATTTACCTCCCACCTCCAGCTTCTTCCCAAAATATCTAAAAATGCTCGACAAATGTAGAGCTCGGAGGCTGTCCAGCGACCTCTAAATATTGTCATTTGCTCCGATTTAAAGAAATACAAATAGAACTCGTTTTATGTAAAATCTGGTTTTATACAAGAAAAACAATGAAACAAGAGAATAAAATGGAACAAAACTGAAAATAACAAATGACTGAGTACTAAAAATATGAATACAGTAAAAAAACTTCTTTTATTTAAGAATGACAAATGAATAAAACACTCTACGTAAACTAAAAAAAAGTCCAAAAGAGGACACTTTGTGTTCATTTGATTAATCTACGTGGCTTACTATACGATACCATTTGCTTGTATCTCTCCACTGCGTATATAGGCCTCAGCTGTTCTCATCCAACCATAGCCGAGGGGCGTCCCAGGCTACGTTTCGCGGTATGATGTCCACTCAAGGATTCGTCTTGATCTACCTCATCGGTCGTCGGTCCTACAATAAATGTGGTTTGCTGGTTGCTAATACAGCCTACTGATTTTGTGTGTTTCGTTTTCTGACGAATCTTTTCGGTTCGGATCTTAACCCGTAAAGGAACTCCGAAAGTAGATCTCTCCATAGCTGCCTGAGCGATTTTGAACTTATGGATCAGACCAACTAGAGGCCACGTTTCATATGTCTCACTAATTGAAGACTTTCGACTTCAATAATTGTGGTATAGGCAATGGGGTGACTTTCATCAAAATTGGTTTAATGGTAACGAGCGGGGGCCATCACGGTGATCTATTTTGATGATGGTACATATCCAGGTGCACCGAAAAGTTGATTTAGAAATCAGATCCAAATGTACCCGCGGGTAAATACTTGTTTAACAGTAAAATACTTACTTCAAAACTACAATATGTATTCCAAAACTGTGTTTCTTAATTTACCGAAGTTATTGAACATTATCGAAGATTCTCTATCTTGTTTTGTGTTAGCAAAACGTGATTCTCCTAGTAAACTTAATCGGTTATACCAACAAAATTGTCTCAATGTTTGTGTTGACATTTTAAACTACCACTACTACATTCGAAATACACGTTAAAAAAATACTTACTGTCATTATTAGAAACATCATTATCAAGGTTTTTATCCTGGCAGCTCTCGTCAGCGAAGGGCCTTCCGGATTCCCTTGACAGAGAGCTGCTGTGTACTGTGGCAGTCTTTATAGAATAGTTTTTTATCTACTCATTTGAGCAAATGAGGAAAGTTAGGGAGTCGGGTAGGTACTTCATTTTCTAGGAGAGTAGCTCTCATAAAATATTTTTCTGAGTCTGCTTTAAAACAGAGGTAGTCGAGTGAAACAAACGAAATAACAATTGCAACTATGCTCGTGATGTTAATGAGACCTGTGAAAACTTCAAGTAGTAACTCTTTAAAAGAATATTCCTCTTCAAACAAAAAAATCTCAAGCAGAAGTGCGTTCCGCAGCTAATTGGGTTCAATTTTGTATCTCTTTACCTTTCAATAAAATAATCCTTCTAGATCGTGCATCGATATTATTACTTTTTACAGAATATGTAATGATCATTTATTTCTAGTGATGTTTTTATATGACACTGTCATCATTAAGGTGTCATATCTTTTTAAAGGGTTTTTATATAATAGGACAATAAGATCTCGTATTATCTGATCCAAATTTATATAATTCTAGGAAGCATATTCATTTCATTTGTTTCCAATTTCGATCATTTTCATAGTAAACGTAATGACATACATACAATCGTCCATGCTGCGTACCTTTGGAGATATATTAATGGATTTGGGGAAAAAATAAAGATAGGGTTGGGAAAATGGGGATCTCTCCGAGGACGCGGATAGTTACTAAGCGGTGGCTGTCATCAATAGACAACCTCAACCTCAGAGAGGTGGTGCGTTGATAAATAGATGGATATATAAACTCTTTATTGTATTAATGTTACATTATAACAAAATTAACAAACAATGTTATTGGAAGAGAATACAATCATGCGCTCTAACTTATTTATAGGAATCTCTTCCAGACAACCTTGAGACGAGGTCGTGAATAGCGCAGGAAGTGTTCATACTCATGTGAGTACCGTAATTGTCGATCATACCATTATCGATTTTGCAGGAGCAGATTCAATCGTTTTTACAAGAAGTTAATTAACGATTGAAATATGACATTATTTCCAACATTAATTTCACCTGACACTAATATTACTAATGCCCGCGTGGTATTGATTTGGATAAAAAATATCCTAAATATAAGTTATAACTATGGCAAGTTTCATTAAAATCCGTTCATTAAAATCAGACAGACAAAAATTTAAAAAAAAAATGTTATGAGCTCTGTAATCACACATAAGTACTGCACTGATTTTTTTTTAATATTTCAGACGGCTCTTAAACTTTCTTTCCTTCTTAAACCTCTTAATCGGTTCTTAAATATAATCTAAAACTGAACTTATTCGATGTAGTTTTTGCATTAGAAATCATCTTCAAAGAGAATAAAAATTGATTGGTTGATTGATACTATTGATCGTAACAAAAATACCTGCCTACAAGGTACCATTCTCGTCCACAACGTTATTATTCCGTTTTCTGTGACACATACGCTTTCTAGCTTGAAGGAGCCCAATTTTATTTAGAATCACTGTAGGGTCTACAAGAAGAAAAATATAAATTCAAATCTAGGTTCAAATCTCCGGTCGACTATGCATCATCCACGCCCGTGCTATGTAACTCCCAGAACTGTTCATAGTCCTATTATCAACCTGCTGTTAAGTGTTTAGGGAGTTGAGGAGATTGTTATAACCTCCCAATACAGAGCACAAGTCTCCCTTAACAAACAACTAATCCACCACATTTTGTCAATAATCCACTAATGCAGATTGATGATCCAGTTTTTTTTTAATCACGAGCATGCGGGTGGGTTTTCACGCGATATTTTGCTTCACCGCTTAACTGGTGATAAGTTTAAAAATCCGTACTTATAAAACTCAGTGATACGGGACAAGGATTTGAACTCACGACTTCACCAATTAAAGTTGAGAATAGATATAACCGCTCTTGACGAAATTTAGAATGATCCCTAAATATACAAAGGTCAATTGTTATCGTAATGGAGGTCAATCACGTGAAATGCCCTACTTTTAATTTAAACACACTTACAGAGCCCTTTGTGTTCTAGATTTGTTTTAAAATTGGGAACAAAAGACAGTTTTCATACGAATGAGCGTTTTGACTCAAGGCTGGTCTCAATCTACGTCAGTCTCACGGCGATGCTTTGTATAGTTACAAGATAAAGTCGCACAGTGAAGGCATACAATACAATAGTCATTTCTCTGAATAGACAGACTCGCAGATACAGATCTTTCTTACACTTCGAAATCAGGTCGTACTGTAACAGATCTTAACGTTTGTATGGCTTTAGTAAATGTTAAGTAAAAGTAAATGTTTCTATACTGCTTTCTTAACGAAAGTAAATTTTTTTTGGAACTAAGTTCCTTTACGCGGCTTGTGGTAGGTGTGATTCGAGAGAAAATGTAACGTCACGTAAGATATTTACCCCCTCCATACACCTTTCTCTTTCTCTCTGTGTGTGTGCGTGCGAGTATCGAGAGCGAGACTCAAGCAGAATAACAGACGTGCAGACTAGTGCGTGGCCGGTTGTATAACCTAATTTTTTTATTTGATTCTTTATTTTAAATTATTCGCATTGAAAATATGATACAAAATAAAAAAAAATAGATGAACTATACAGATTTTATTTCGAATTACATTCGGTGTTTAAGAAAAAATGCGTGAGGATCTTCGTTCCTGACGGGGGTCCCCTGATCGCACACGTTTTTATTTTTTTATTTTATTAAAACTCCAAGTTTTAAATTAATGAAAATTCTATCTTTTTTTTTGTATTTTTATACGAATGATATCAAAATTCACTTGTGCCCTTTCCTCTAAGGATTATGGTTCTATCTTCACAGCTTTCTTCTGTCTCTCTGGCAGCTTCTGTTTGCTTTTCAGGCTAATTTTGCGAACCACTGACTCGGGTTTACACAATCATTAATAAACTTTGAAGCATGTTTTGGAAAATTTCAGGATATTTATTTTTAATCCATGAAGTATTTTGGAAAACATAAGATTTTGAAGATGTTCAAAGTTCTATTCTTCGTAAAACCAGTAATTAGACTTATTTTTCATTATTTCTTTTTTATTCCTCGTCCTACCCAAATCGTTTTCCTAATCCGATCTCCACAGGTAGGCGAAGCATTCAGAGACATGTTAATAGTTGTTAGTCTTAACTAATGTGGGCATGTACCACGGACGTCCACGGGCGGCAGTATCTACTTTCTGTCTGTCACTTATTTCTATATTAAAAATCTTTTCGATACTTCGCATACACTTTTATATCTATCCTATTAATAATATTTATTTCTTTATTATTTACTTCCACATTAAATGCGCATTGTGTATATTTGTATGTATATGTGTATATTTTCTATCTATTACACAATTTATCTATCTCTTCCTTTCGATAAATTCCTTACCCTTTAGGCGGGTGACACAAATCTCTTTAGCGATAAGGCTTGCTCTCTTTTTGTATGTTTATGTAAATTGTTCATGGAAGACATATTGTTACACACAAGTACTACTTGTGTTTTATAAAACGTAATTAACGTGTTAATTAATTTCACGGGAGTTGTAAATATTACTTTATATGCGTAATTCCATAGATGTGTCGTGGAATATAAGCTAGAAAATGAAAACTTAGCTAAATTAACAGCCAAATAACACGCGAACAACGACTATTAATAAACTTGTCCAAAACATACTAGAATGCGCAAACAAAACCTCAATTCAAACGTGCTCATATCTCATAAACAGACATTCTCAACTGAAATGGAAAACGAGAAACTTACAGCAGGATTCAAACGGCTCCTCGACCGCGTGAAATTATTAATAACCAGCTGTTAGTACCGCTGGTACCTATCCATCCCTCGGGAGTACTAATAACTTTGAAAATCTAATCTATCGTATTGAATCGATTTTTACAATCGTCAATACACTTATAGTAATAATAATAACCATCTTTATTTCGGTACATGATATACATGTGTCCATAATTGTTAGTCTGTTAATAACATGCAATGTAGTGTCGGCTAGCTATGGAATAGCACCACCATATATGTTCCCCTGGGTGATGAAAGAGACTTACTAAGGGATAACAAAGCCGCTACGACAAGTGTTGAGGAACTGCACCACCGCTGAAAGAATGAACTTGCCAACCCACTCGGACAGCGTGGAATTTCAGGGCCATACATCCCTCATGTGCACGAGGAGGCCCACGTCCAGCTGTGGATACTGAGACGGCTAATAGCGTTTCATTGCATTGCAGTAACGTGAGAAATGATAAAAACAATTTTTAAACAATAAATAAATCTGTTATTAATAGTCCTAAAGCAATGTATGTTATTCATGTGTACAAGCACTGAGTTCCTCTTTCTCTCTCTCACCTCTCAGCTGTCGTGCTCAGGGTGTTATTGTTGCCGCGAAACCGGCACATCATCGAAGTGATTATTTTTTTAATGATGGCGTGGAAGCCATGGAGATGCGCTACAACCCCGACAGCATCCTGAACGCATTATTACACTGGATGCTCTTTATTATACTGCACTGGTACAGTCTTTTAAATATATCTTGATTAGAATGACAAGTTTCAAAGTTAATTATAATTTTACAACTTGCAATATTTATATTCGAAAATAATGCAAATGTTAGCTAGATATTCAACAGAATTACTCTTGGCCGTAGTGATTGGACAAAAGCCAAAAATTGAATGTAGCGGCAAGTCTAAAAGCCTTTATCCAACAGCAGTGAGATACAATCTAAAGGAATGGAATTGAATTGATTTTCTTATCCAATTATAGTTATAATCTTACGAATTTTACTGTCTTCCTGTTGTATTTAACCACAGGTCTAAGAGGTTCGATTAAACTGGCATTTTTTCATTGGCTTACGATAATGCAACTAACAAAACAAACATAACGCGGCATGTAATTAAAACCCCGCTACGCTAGTTGAAAGGAATCCTAATTAAACAACTACAAGAGGCATTTTTCTTTACACAAATAGAGCTTCATAGTGATTGAATGTAAAGCCTCTGTCAACAGTCGTGATTAAAACACAGTTTTCGTTTCAACTGAATAAGAACGTTATGGAGGATAAAAAAGAAATTGTAAGAAAATCAAAGGAAGCTCAAAACATGAGAATTTCTTGCCTTTAAGCAGATCCAAAATTGTAGTTCATTTCGTTTGAATTCTTTCGCAGAATTGTCTATCGCTCATAATGAATATGTCCCTATATGTTAACTTAAAGAATATAAACAAAATTTATTTTTGTAACAAGCACGCTTGTATATTCCCAAGTTGGTAACTTAATTAAAATGTTAATAAAAATCGCTAGATACTTTGTTAATATCTCGACTGAACAATTCTCATGGTGGAAAACAGTGTATCAAATGTACTCATAATACATTTTATGCTTTACGCTTCAAAGAGCACGTCGTCTTTAATCAAATGTAATGTTTAGATCTTTAACAGTAATTAATACGGTTTCTATTATAACTACAGGAAGATATCTTTCAAATACGATATGTTCCAGAATTGAGAGATATTAATGATGTAATTTAAAATTCTTCTGTAAGCTTGTGCTTACCTTTATTTAATTGTTACATTTAACCAATAAGACTGAATGTTATTAAATTAATACATTAGTGTAATAAATTGTTGGTTCCTCTAAATAAATAAAATACTGAACGAATTCCCAACTGAGTCCCGACTCCAGGACTCAAAGTTTTCCTTAACACAAATAAAAGTATATGTACATTTTACTTCCTGTAGTTTAAATGTAACTAATAAAGAATGGCGGAATGTAGGTCTAAATGGCGGACAATGGGGGAGGCCTATGTCCAGCAGTGGACGTCCAAGGGCTGAGATGATGATGATGAATAAAGAATAAACGACTTGCCATCTATACAAAACCGTCATTGCTACAGTACATTGCTATTGTAGTTTAATAAATTAAAAATGTTTTATTGTGGTCAAGTAATCTGCAGGCAATGGAATAAAATTTAAAAGTTTAATAAATAGTTAGTAATAGGAATAGTTTAATAAATTTAAATTTTAACGAGCGCCAAAAAAATACTGATGAGTAGCAAAGCAACAAAACAAATGAACCACATTTGAATATCTGAAATAAATAACGAAGATTTTTTTGTCCAAAGAAGAAGTCGACCTGATGGTAAGTGGATACTGTCACCCATATACATCCGCGATACATGCCAACATTAGTCCAAAATGACAAACGTTGGCACGCACCCGGATGCGCTGCCTACCATTGGAGATATAGGAATGAATTTGGAGAAAGAGTTGGGAAAATGGGGAGGGGTAGGATAGGATTGGGCTGTGGCATATCTCACTCACTACCGAAACACGTACGTACATTAGAGAAATAAGACGAAGTGAGAAATGCAGTACATTTGAAGGTAGTCTTCTGTGAGAGAGGAGTAACGTGGCCAGTCGAGCGCGCCCAGCGGCTGTTGGATTGCAGCGTGCACTCTTCCCCTGACAGATTGTGGTCAACTCTTCACTAAGTCGAAGGACTCTCTATTTTTTTTATAGTCACCAAATCCTAAAATTTGCCGCCCAATTCAGTAATTTCTGCTGCTCAGTTAATTATTTCTAAAATGTAAATAATTCTCGGTAAAAATAAGCAACTGAATTCTGAATCAGAAAACGGAGCCATTTTGGAACATCCATTCCGTTTTTTCCGACCCATTTTGATTCATTCTATTTCATCGGCAAACGTTCTGAAGTCCGAATTAACAACGAACGCTGAAACCGACAAATTTACCGAGGCGTTTTGATGCCCCAATTTTAATTACAAAGTGAAAACATTGAAAAGATGTAGACTCTTTAAATTGGAAATTAAGGAATGGTAGAAAGGAATATTAATTTAAATGATCTTAATAAGGCTTTTGTAGTAAACAACTCTGATGTTAGACATTACACGGCCAGTGATATTGCTTTGTATAGTAGGATTAATTACATGGTAAATAAATAGGTTTTTGTTTCTGAAACGTTGTTCGTTACGTCGAATGTATCCTACATATAATAAAACTGTAGAGCCAGCGTGTCTGTACATTGAATATATTCACCAAAAATTGATTGGGGACGATGAAGGGAGAGATTATCAGAATACAAAGACGATTTTCAAAAATTTTATCTGTCTATCTGTTTGTCTGTTCAAACACCCTTATCTCTAAAACTACTGAACGGATATTCATGGGGTTTCCACGGGTTAATTAAGCTTAGTTTGACGCTTCGAACAGGCTTTGTTTCTTCGAAATCGGCTGACATGAATATATCCCAATTCAGAGTTGAAAAACTAAAATTCCACTGATATTTTGGATAAAACTTGTATAATTTGGATAAAGCGAGCAACAAATCATAATGTATATATATCTGACATTAACTAAGTATTATCTGACAAAACATACGAGTATTATTCAATAGAAGATTATCTAAAAGACAATTCAGAGTCTGAATAAATGTAAATAATACTTAGTTATTGACAACTTTTTATACAAAGTAAAATATAATTTTGTAATTTGAGATGTATTATGTAGATTGGATTGATAAAGAAATTGACTTACACCAATATACCCCGTATTTAATACTTATTGTATTCAATGACATCCTTTTGTAATATATTAATTTATGTGAATGTATATTTGACTTTATAATGTATTAATTTGATGGATAAATTATTTAATTGATTATATTATTAATATAATTACACTGTGTTTAATTGCATCGGGATCAAATGATGAAATTGTATTTTAATGATTGTACTTAAACATTGTAACATCATAATTATGTGATATATTTGTATGCCTTACGGCACAACTAATACGTGCACAAATAAACGGACAAAGCAACCTATTTTTCCAAAAACATTATCAATTCCTATTTGTTATTGGGACTCCTATTCCTTCATTGTCGTCACCGGAGAACCTAATTCACCTTCAAATTTGCTGACATCGATTTACTGCTGACTCGGTAGTTTTCTGTTGTTCATTCAATTATTTCTCTTTGGTAAAATATTGATAGGTTGATTTCGTTGATTTTAAATTTAAGCACAAATAATTATGTAAACCTCTTTTTAATTTAAGTGGCTTATATGGTATAAGTATTCATGCTATAGATGCATTTATATGCAATGGTTGGTTTTTAGGCTATATAATTAGAAAAACCATTTTTTTTTAATATGGTCGGGTGTTGTGAAAGACTTAGAGGACTATAATGAATATTATGACTATTGTTAATTGCATTTTTGATAATAACACTTTGACAATTTGAGCCTGTACCCATCAGTGGAGAAACATAGGTTGATGGTATGGTATTGACAATTTAATAATTGTTGGTAATTTAATATTTTTTGTCATTTTGTAATTTAAATTTGCACATCGTTTTTCGGTTATATCATGAGCTTATTGATAGGTACATTATTATTTGATAAATTCCATCAAAACCTCATTGATATGTTTTTATCGCTTTATATTAAAGACCAGATGTTAAAACATATTTCTATTTGAAAAGCAACCTTATACAAAGAAATTTTCAACACGTCCATAGCGACAATAAGGCCCATAACGTCAAATATTAATTGTTACGAAAATAATTAGTTAAAATTAATAAATTAGTTACGAGTACAAGTACTTGAGAAAACGAAGGTGATTCGTAAAACAGAGAATAATAAACCAGTAAAGATTAAAGTTAAAGCGAATAATGAAAAATGGCAACAAAGATTATATTCTGTCTACAACAGCTGACAATGTCAATCAGCTGTCAAACATCGGATGATTTACTGACATTAAAGAAAGGGAAAATGTCGGAAAACAGTAAAAAGCCTTTTGTTATAAAACTGCTTTTATTATGGTTAAGTGATTCCTTTGAGTGATCTCTAAGGGCTAGATAAATGTTTCTTATACTCAGGCAAAGAGATTTTAAATTAGTCTCTATTCAGACTGTATAAGGTGCCTGTAATTAAGACTTGGACAAATTCTAAAATCGAGAATCGTCTAATTATGCGAAACTAACTCGGGACGGTCTTAAATACTAGGAAAGCTATTGGCGAAATTTTTGCTTTTAAATGGAATTCAATTATTAAAATATAGTAAATCGGTAAAATATTATGAACATATTTATAGCATTTTATATAGTGGGACGTCTTTAAGTGACAGACAATAAGTTGACATTGATAACTTCGGAATTAAGCAATTTACAGTGACGATTGACTTTTTACAGAGGTAAGCAAAAATTGGTTGACGATGATTCTTAAATTAAGATTCAGGTACTACATATGTATAATATATACACACAAACACAAGAAGCGTATTACACGAGCATTAGGTAGGCAATAAACACAATGTAATCATGTATAAGTAGATTTATATAAACATGAACTCACTATACACTTCTCATGTCATACACTAGCTACTTAACATAATTAGATAGAGCTATTGTTACTTTTTTATTAGCTGTAATATTACAGCACAGGCCAAAAAATATGTAGGCATACTTCCAATATGTTGACGATCGCAAAATCTTTCAGACGACGTCCTTGGAAGGACAAAACAAACCATAATTTGTTAATGCAAATACATCTCTCACGTCCGCTGTTAACAGTTACGAATGAGTCAGCTCTGTTTATTATTTGTAACCTTGAACCTTTTACTACATTTACATAAGAGTTATTTTACAAAAGTGGATAAGAAATGACTTACCAAGACGTCGGAAGTATGTCGTGTTATGTGGTGGGAGCAACGAGTGAGCGGTGAGGTTAGTTCGCGTATACGCGATCGCGTAGCACGAGTTTCGCGCTCGGTGGCCGGGCGCCGACTGGCCGCGTCGATCGATACGTCAGCCGCCAGCCATTGCTGCGTTGCGTTCCGTTACACACATGCGTCATTATTTTATTCGAAAGTCGAATTTTCATAGCCAGAAACAAATTGCAGACTATTCTTGATAGATTCTTCTCAGAATTGTTGGAATTAATTCGAATACGTTTTTGTATAGGTTATTGTAACTTAAATCTCTAAAAAATTTAGATATAGAAAGGAATTATAAAAACTAATGTTTTTTCAGTAAAAGTTGGACAGTCTAGCTACTCTTGAGGCTCCTCGAGTTGTACAGAATCGACGGTGCAGTTCGACATTTCCTCGAAAAAAACATGGGCCATACTTACGACCCTTAGTCTTTCAGGTCAGCGGATAATAAGTATCTCCCAGTGCGTTTGTCTGAGTCCACTTTGGTTCTGCCTCGCGCTGAACCCTTTAAGTACACTCTTGGAGGAGTCGGCGACGGGATTTCAGTTTCGTAGAGGAGAAACGTGGATGACCCACCTTCTCTGCATAGATGAACTCAAGTTGTTTGTGCCCACTGCTGACAGACTGGAGGAACAGCTAAAGATCACCTATAACTTTACTAATTCCATCAGCATGGAGCTGGGAGTCGATAAGTGTACGGTCCTGCATGTGGAGAGCGGACGGTTCGTGCGTTCTGATGGAGTCGATGGCGGCTTTAGTCAGCTAAGGACTCTCTCCGGAAAGGATACATACCGGTATCTGAGCATGTCTGCATCTACTGGTGTTAAAGCGGCGGACGTGAAACAATCTATTCGCGAGGTACGAGCGTCTGACAAAAGTTTTAAATATCTATTTGTCAAGAGATAATAAGATAAGAGCCTATAACAGCTGGGTCATGTCTGTCCTCATGTACATCTTTGGTGTGCTCAGATGGTCTCAGACCGAATTAGATGCCCTAGATAGAAAAGTCTACACAACCATGTCTCTCCAACAGGATGCTTGAACCGAAGTCTTCGGTGGAAACATTGTATATCCCGCAGAAGTGTGGCGGTCGAGGACTCTTGTGCGCAAAGATCACGCAATAGCGCGTATCATATTCTTATCATCTATTTCGGATGGAGGGAATTCGTGGTGAAGTCGTGGCGAGTGACAAAATACCTATCCCCTTATCCGTTAGGTCGTTTGGAAGAAGAAAGCTGCACAGAAGGCTTTTCAAGACCCTCACGTGGACACAAAAGCCTCCGTGCATTGGCTGCGCTCAGTGATCTCTTCGGAGAAACCGAGGTACAATACAGGTGGTTAAGACTCGGAACTACCGAAAGTACATACTGAAGGATGGCACCGTATGTCGAACGTGAGGCCAGCCCGGAGAGTCGCTGACATATCACTTCCGGTTGTTTGGCTCTTTCTAACACTGAGCTCGCTCGAATTACGGTCTCTTAGAACAGAGGTCGCTTTACTATAGTTACACTACTGAGCCGATGCTCGAAAACGACCGCGCAAACCACGACCGGGTCATCATCACGGACAGTACTATTCTGGCGAATAAGTCTGACATGGTGTTGATGGACCGGGCTCAGTCTCAGGTATTTTTAGTGGACGTCACCATCCCGCATGACTCATTTACACAAGAAGAGTTTCTCGAACGCCCGTCAAAAACTTTTACGAGTATAAACAACTGTTATCATCATCTGATCGCTGTTATCCCTGTTATCATGGAGTTTTTATCATCATGTGAATTAGGCGAGAATTTTAAGTAGTTTGGTCGCATACGAGAATCGTATGCAATATTCTCATCCGAATCGTTTGAGAAACTCTCCTTGTATAAATGAGCCTTTACGGCTGTTTATATTTTTTGTTTTTATGAGATAGACTACATTAAATTAACCATATAATTTAATTAACCAATTAGAACGAAATAGCGTACACAGCAATTTACTACATCCCAAAATAATAACATATAATATTTAATAGGTCGAGCCGCTCGTGGTTAGACAGAAAAAAGAGTGGTAACACTCAAGTCGGAGTGGGCGCAAAAAGTCTCAGGACCCGCCGAACTTCGGCTTCGCTTCCACTAGCGCTAAGAAACGCGCGCTGTTTAAGGAGCAAAATTGCTGATTTTGCCAATGTTTCGTAAAAATTCTAACCGTTAACGCTCTCTGAACAAAAATCCCACAAGGCACTTTTGTTAGCGCTCGTGCAAACAAAACTACCATATATTTTAGCAATTAAGTCTGCTAAGTAGAAGCCTTCGGATTCAACCCAGATAAAGGAAATACGCGTTCCTTACAAATGTATCTAAACAAAGAATATGTGACAATTATATAAATACCTATTCTAGATTATTTCTGACAATATAGCCTATTCTCATTGCATTATTTCTGTAAATAATAATAGCATTATTACTTTATAGCATAGACGTGGATGGCGCGTTCGGGTGTTTCCGGATTAGCTGGTGGACAATGTGTTCGTAGTGTACAGTACCCGAGAACATAAAAAGCCCTCGTATCTACTTTCGTTTCTTAGTCCCTTTTTCGCAATTACACGAATCGTAATTAGTTGCCTTTGAGACCGTATAAGAGTAAGTCGCGAGCAATTACGAATTACGAATATTTATAAAGAGCAGTTATAACATAAATTACAAAATAATTATGGCACCACCTGATTTTAAAAGAGGGAATATTATTCATTTACAAGCTCAGCAAGTTATTTAATTGAAGAAAAACTTTTCTTTAATTAAAATAATATATCACTTTTAATAAAGCACGTTTCAAAACGGGTATTTTGAACGTGATGTCAGTATGTAATATTTATATACCAAATTCGTCTATATCTCCAGCATGAACACATAAACAATGGAGATTCATGCTGCAAATGATTTATCATTAAGTGCTCCTATTTGATGTCATTGTTACACTTAGTTGATAAAACACACTTGTAATCGTTCTATATAAATCAACGCATATTCAGTTTAGTTTGAATTTAGAATATCAATTCAAATCTTTAAAATTTAGGAACTCTTAAAAAATTTACTTTTTCACAATCAACGAAAACAAGTGACACATGTGACAGGACGCTGAACTTTATTGCTGTTATCTTAAAGGATTTATTCAATAATTTAAAAGGGTTTTTTTAAGATTTTTCATTCATTTAGTACACATTCGTGAATAAACGAAGAGACTGTCTCATTATACGATTACTGTGAAATCTCGACTATATTGTATTATAGTTTAATGTAAGGAGGATGTAATTATTTATATATAAATGTGTGCCCACTTATTGACCACAGTCAAACAAATATCATAAATACTGTAATTTGTAATATTGTATAATCCACTCTTAATATATTTTATCATCGCACTGGTTCCTCATCATGACTAATTCCTTCACCGTTCAGGCAGTAAAACTCTGGAACTCGCTCCCGATAATAACAGTAGTAATAAGAACCAGTTTCAAGGGGCAGCTTTTAGAACGTCACCTCCGAAATCTACACAGTTAATGGTATGTTTTTTCTATTGTGTATACATTTATATGTATGGTCTATGTATATTTAATATTGATTTTATTTAGTATGTACATTTATATATTTATTCTTATGGATTAAGCTCCCTGTTTAATTTCTACTGTACGGGTACAGTATTTTAATTTTTTACATTTAACCAGGGCGGCAGACGAGCATACAGTCCACCCGATGGTAAGTGCATTGAGTGCTGTAGTGCATTGACATCAGCCATTGACATACGAGTACATGCCAACATCAGTCCAGAATGACAAACGTTGACACGCCTTTTGAGATGTAGGAATTGATTTAGGGGAAGGGTTGGGAAAATGGGGAAGGATAGGATACGATGGGATGAGAATGGGCTCTGGCATTTCTCACTCACTACCAAAGCATATACTTACATTGGAGAATAGGATACAGTGGTAAATACAATACAGTTCAAGATAGTCTTCTGTGAGAGAGGAGTAACGTGGCCAGTCGAGTGTGCCCAGCGGCATCCTAAGTCTCCAAAATGCCTTAATGATTATGTGCAAGAAGAGTAAATAAGTAATAAATTTGATCTTTTGGCTCCCAACTGGAGAAGTTAACATTTTGTTTGATTATTGTAAAAATTGTGTTTTAGACATTTTGTGGTTTACTAGCGATAGTTTATTAAACTTCAGTGTTTTTCGTGCGTTTGCTTCTAAGGAGTCCTCTTCTCTCGTCAGTAAACCTACTATCGTTTTACTGAGCGTCTCCTGACTTACTTCGACGGGAGTGGACATTGACGGGATACGTTTTCGACTTTGAAATTGTTTATTACGAAGAAAACTTGACACTGGCAGAATGTGCTAATTGCACCATTTGCCTGGAAAAAAAGTAATAAATAAAATTACTCTCCACTACTACATTAAAGACCGCCATCATATGATAAAGTCTGCAAGCGTATTTGAATCATAGACGAAACTATTATTCTAGTATCTAGGATCGAAACCCTATCGAACTCAATAGTACAGAGTCATGATTTATTATTTTTAATTTACCTCCACACGATTATAAACGTTATTACTCTTAATGAAATTACAATTCACATGACAGACGTCGCTCTGTCACAGCACCGGGCAACTAATTTAATTAATTAATTGGTGTGGTCAAATGGCCCAATTCCAGTTAAATGGCACTTATACGAATGTGTTATTATTTCCTGGAGGTGTATAATATATTATAATACAAAGTAAATGAAAGCAAAGACAAAGTAATGACGATGGCTTTAATAAGTAAAAATTTTTTTGTGTTGTATATAGGGTGCATCTGCATGAGACACCTTCTTATCCAGGAAATGAGCAGGAAATCAGGAAATGAGTTACGGAAAAAACTGCCTCAAAGGTCTCCCCGTTCTACTACGACATTGGGGTTCTACTAGAAAGCTGTAAACAGGATTTTGCAAGGTCGGCAGAGCATTCGAATATCCCCTGGTATTGCAGGTGCCCATGGAAGGCGGTAGTCACTTACCATCACGTGGACCGCTTGCCCGTCTGCCTCATACGAGTATATCAGTACACATTATGGTTCCCACATATGGGTAATCATTGGTCCAGAAATAGAATATCATAATAAATAGAATCGATTTGAATAGAGACGCTATGCTTAAATGTTAAGTGCCGTGAGGGCACTGAATTTATATTTATAACAGGTTTGCAAAAATAATTTTTGTCCAGCTGCATGGGATATTTTTGCTGAATTATATGTTTTAAAGGTCGCGGATTCTAAAAATGACTTCCATAACATCCCATCACGTATAGGTTTTTTGCAAAATAATAACATTTTTTTGATAAAATCACTTATTTATTGCAATGAACTAAATAAATTATATCCATGCACTCATTCTTCTGTAGTACTATCATGGTGTGTAAAGAAATATGTTCGTTTGTGCTATGTAGCTGTATCATTGTTACATATACGTGAATATATGTATGTATGTAAATGTTTTCAAATGAATAAATTTGTTGTAATATGCAATGCAACCAGCCCTTTCAGTATTCACAGCTGATCATGGGTCTTGTCAAAACCCATGATCAGCCTCGCTGGCCAAGTGGCCATCCTTGGCGCTTGTGATAGCGACTTTGTTAAGAAAATATAAATCTACTAAATTTGATCACACTGTATACTATAAGAACTTCCTACCAGTTGATATCTGCAGAACTCTGGAAAAATATAATAAAATTTTCAAGAAACCTATATTTTAGAAATTCATGTGAATTTGTTTCGCTTGAAATAAGTAATTAAAACCATTATTTCAGAATCAGTCAACCACATTAATACACTTTTGATTCGTCACTTGAATTAATACATCTGTAATACACTATACACTTGGTTAGTAAATCAGTTAATTACCGTAATTTAACTAAGTCGAGAGTTAACGCGAATGGTGTGTAGTTCACGTAATCCTCGCTTTAGAGCCGATTGAATCTCAATTGTGAGCCACAGTACGTGTAAACTAGGAGAGTAGGTTGAATAGCTCGGTAAGTTGTGTATTTGTTGTGGCCGAGGATTTGAAATCACGATTTTGCTTCGAGTATAGGTACCCCTAGATTATCACCGCTCTCATTTATGTTGTACTTTTAGTAAAATAATAACAATTACGCAGTTTTTAAATGAAGCGAGTCAAGTATTTTGTTGGATTTTTCTGAATAGCAGAATTATCACTAACTATTTGCTTAGTATAAGTAGTGATAGCCTACGGGATAGCCTATTCTCGACTCTCACTCGTAACTGAATATAGGTGAATGGGTTCAATGGCTTAGTGAGTTCCTACTTAATCTAATTTTCATAGTGATTTAGAAATTAAATCTAAATAGGCACGGTACAGTTAGGTAGGTACGAGAAGATAGATAGTAATAATAACAAGAAACAGGTGGCAGACGCCACTCGGGAAGCAGATTTTGCTATTTTTGTTTTATAGACTAAAACGGCGGCAGACGAGCATACAGTTTACCTGATGATGATACAGTCGTCCATAAACATCCCAGACACATGCCAATATCAGTCCAGAATGATAAATGTTGGTACACCTCCGGACGCGCTGCCTATTTTTACAGATTAAGGAATGGATAGGGAGAAAGGGTTAGGAAAATGCGGAGGGATAGGATGGGTTGGAAATGGGCCCTGGCATATCTCACTCACTACCGAAACACTTACGTACATATTGTAATGCAGTAGATTTCAAGTACTGCATTCGAGTGCCAGTCGAGTGCGCCCAGCAGCTGTGGGAATGCAGCATGCCCCCGCAGAGTTCCCCTACAGCGTATTTTCCGTACGTTTTAGAAAAAAAACGTTTCACCAAAAGTAACAGAGCTTGCTATCCAATAACATATAGTTTGTTGAAATTTTCTAGCATTTTTTTCGTAATTTTGGCACTATTAAATCGATTTGGCTCAGAGCTTAGCCGAGATGTAGAATACGGATACATAAACCTCGATACGTTCTAGATTTCCTTCCCTAATCCCTAATCATCACTTTAACTATCCGCTGGACGTGGGCCTCCTGCATAAGAGATTTACGGATTTAAAACGCCACGCTGGCCAAGCAGATTAGAGAGTCCACTCTTGAGATGGGTTGGTGCTATTCTTGGGTTCTAAATCACTACACTAGAAACTGTGTGAAACGAACCTACATAGGTTCTAACTAACAATCTTATGAATGTGAAACCGGGACTGTACGAGTATAACTCTAGATTAAATTGCTATTTGGAGAGAAATACGTATATATAGATCTTGCAAAAAGACAATTTAAGTACAACTGACCGCCTTATCGTCAAAGCGATCCAGGACATCCAGGCAACCTATAGTTGGTAAGGAGAAAACAGATAACTAAAAAACTAAAATATCAAAGATTTTTGACCTTTCACATACTACGTGTGATGTAATTCTAATCGTCTCCACGAGCATATCGATTAAACATCACCATAGTTACAATTGTTCCTCTATATTATACGGTACTTTCAATGAAGTTCTCAGTATCTTACCAAATTTTACTAACCAGATACATGGTTTGTGGAATTCTAAAAGACTTCATAATTGTTAAGAGAAATTTCAAAGGCAGGCTATTCTTTGAGAAGTGCTAAACTCTAATTACCAACAAACTTCTTGCTGTAACAAATAGATCTTGTTAGTCGTATCTGGGGCGTGGAAGATCAAAATATACGGAGCCATTGGTGGAGGAAAACTTTTGTGATATTTCGCAGATGTTTCCAGTGCATTGTGTTGCGTGAAATATAGAATGAAACGAGATAAACACGTTTCAGTGATTTAAGTAAGTTATATGTCTGGAAAGAAACGTAAATTCTACAATGGCGAGACGGGAGGAATGTATGTTTATTGGGATACCAAAAGCATATCTATCCACTATTGAATATAGGTCTTTTACAGGGTTTCGCCATCATACAGGAAGTTTTGCCCCACTCATCTAACCACTACCTACAAACTTGTTCAATTTGTCGGTCCACCTTGCCATATTACATTCTACACTGCGTGATCTACATTTAAGGCCGTGTCTACACTGTTTAGCCCTTGGATTGTTGGTCCTGTGACAGATCCCACTCTCACAGGCAGTCTAGAACCTCTCAGCGTCCGCAGAAACGTTGCATCCCTCTAAGTATTCCACCGCCTGTACAACGAAGGACGCTCTAAATAATTGTTCGATTCAAATCCAATCTCAAGTTTCTGCAACCGTACCTGCCGCCACAGAATTGCGAAGAATTGCGATGTGGAGGTGTCGCGTACTGTACAAAAACCATTTTATACCGCGAATACACTGGTAGACTGTGTCAAGCTTCAAGAGCCTGCCTCAACAGATCTTTCCATTTCGCTACGATATAGGGTTCTTTAAGAAGGCTGTGAAGAGGTTTTTGCAAGGCCGGCCGTGTACCCGCATATCTTCTGATGTTGCAGGAGTCCATAGGCGGCGGTAGCCACTTACCATGCAGTGGGCCGCTCGCCTGTCCGCCTCCTTTTCTATATAAAAAAAAAAGATATGTCCTGCCCATTGCCGCTTCAAATTGTTAATTGTGAGAGCTATTTCGGTGAATTTTCATTCTTTGTCGAACCACTTAAATTTCTCTCTTGTTCCGTAGATAAATATTAAAACTGATTGCATTTGTGGATTCAATAGATCACTTTTAGTCGAGATATAGTGAAATTATTTCGAAAGTCGTGACCTCCACAATAGAATTTCAAAATCTCCCCTAAAATGTCTACAAAAACCATCTGGAATAATCCAACGCAAAGAGTTCACGTAATAACACTACACCTGTTTCCTCAAATTTCCTCGGCTCTGTTTGCATTATGTCGAACTCGAAGAGAACTTTAGCCTCCATATTCATAATCCCCTGCATATGAGTGCTTCTACTTGGCTGCCATTTCAAGCTACGGTGAATTATCACCTTTTAGAGAATTTTAGTGGGGAAATACATTAAAGATTTTATATATGTATTATACTACATAAATGGTTAGAGATTTTAGTGGCCTTTATTAGACGATAGTATGTTAGGCTCAACTTAGACATATCACTCTCGAGCCACTAAGTGGTGGTTGAACAGTTGCACTTGTGAGCAGATAGTGAATTCTTCATGTTCGGTTCCAGAACACCACTTAATGACGTTTCAGTCACTACTAGTCAAATCGTCAAATCGTCAAATCGTCAATCCACATGGAAGGAGAGGGTGGCGTTTGTGTTTCTCTACTGCGAGACCACACTAGAATCCAGAGTATGGGACCATACGCTTTCTAATTCCTAGTTTTTTGAGGGAGAGAATGCACGCTGCAATCCAACAGCCGCTGGGCGCGCTCAACTTGCCACGTTATCCCTCTCTCACACAAAACTACCTTGATGCATTTTCCTACCTGCATTTCCTTGATGCTTGATGCTACCTGTATTTTCCACTTTATTTTATTTCCCCAATGTACGTACGTGTTTCGGTAATGAGTGAGATGTGACGGAGCCCATTCCCATTCTACCCCTGCCCATTTTTCCAACCCTTTCTCCAAATCCATTCCTATATCTCCAAAGGTAAGCGGCGCATCCGGGGGCATGCCAACGTTTGTCATTTTGTACTAATGTTGGCATGTATCTCGGATGACAGTATCCACTTACCATCAAGTGGACTGTATGCTCGATTGCCGCCGTCGTTCATAAAAACAAACCTGGTCTCCATTTTAAGATTCACAGTAGAGAAACACAAACGGATGATATGGTATTGTATCTTAGACTTGGGATACGCGTGGTTCGCCGTAATCGACCTGCGGTTGGTCGGTGGTGAACGCGTGTCGCAATGTGCTCAACCAACGTCATACATTTTTGGTCAACTCCAGAGTTAATGTGTACCGTGTGGGTAATCTGTAATGTAATGTGCATATCAATCATTGATTTTTATTTGGGTTGGTCAATGACACTAATGTCGACCTCCGAGGAAACGGCATTATGACAAAACTAGTTAGATTTTTTAATGTCATTCGTAATTCTAATATGAAATGTGCTAATATGTGTAAACTTTAAATATTATAATAATAATAATAACATGTGTTTCAAAACTCGTGTCCGTCTACAATCACCGATTGTTGTGTCATTATGAAGTGATTGGAAATTGGTTTGTCCATGTGGAACCTTAAATTCTTGAAACTTATTAATAACGTTTGTGCAATAACACCTCCATGTGGTAGCAAACAAAGTTAGTTTCGAAAGACGCGGCAAAAACAATCTTTCAACTCGCACAGCTGGTAATAATTTGCCAAAATTTTCTCCGTTCAATTGGATTTACCCATTCGTCATAAAACTTATTTGATGGTGCCTTAAATCGGCCAGTGACCAGGACCCAAGTCATATCCTATGAATTAGTCCCCAGTTAGTGATTTATCACTTCAATATAATCTCTCTCACAGTAGGATGATTTTCCAGAAATATGTATAAATCCGTGACTAGACTGATATTAAAATAGTATTTTACTTGCATAGACAAGTTAATATCTACAAGTTAGTGCTTGTTCCTTCTAAAAATATTTTGTATTTAGTTTTAAAAAAATATCAACCTGAAACTGGTAATTATAATTATTTTATGAAATACTATTAAAAAAGTCATTACCGCAACTTTCTCTCGTCTCATGGCGGTTCATTAACAGAGCTTCACGTACGTAGTTCAGTTGTATAGGCCAGTGCTACAAATTTAATTAACAATTGAACTAACAATTTAAATGTAGTATGTACTGAGCCTGTGGTAATCATAATCCAAAGACTTATTACACTGATACTGAAGAATGAATCCGATACTGAATCCGTCATTATTTAGGAGTATTTTTGTCCATATTTTGAAAGTATACAGTTAAACTCATGATAACTCACGAGCATAAGCGACCCTGCCATCCTGCTAATTTAGACACGTAGATAAACTGTTTATGATACACCAACACATGATTACAAATGGTAACTTAATTTGTGATGGGTTTAATGGACTCCAACTCACCATAAGCTGCAGTGAATCCACAGCGGTAGTTTTCGGTGAATACCATTGACAGCTACTATTGGTTTTACGAAGTTCTGTGATCGTGTTGTTTATCTCAATTCAATTGTATTTATCATTTGTATCTAATGCATAATCTCCAACAATATTTAACGAACAAATTCGAGCACTGGAAGCCACCAGCTCCTGAAGTGTTAGCAAGGAGTAAAGGTGACATCACTCTTAGCTGGAGCAATTTGGAGCCCTTCGGATTTCTCGTCGACCAATTTCTATATAGAGTGGAAAAGAAAAAGAAAATGCCGCCTTGGGTTGTCGTATACAGGTATGTATCAAGTGGATTTTTTGTTTTTGATACAATCATACTAACGACTTACAAATTTAAGGGCCTTAACAATCCGATAGGTAAATTATCTATAAATTAAATCTATCTGATACTGACTTTCTGATACCTTCTGATAAGGTATCAGGAGGTGGTGAGAAAGGCCCTAAATCTTATAAATCTCATTATTTTACTAGTTTTCTTAGTTCAAAAGAATCTCAGAAAGTAGTAAAATTACTTCAATTTTACTATAATCCGTCAAGTTGATAATAGATTGGCGATACTCTTTTGATTTGCTTGGGAGGCCTGAGGCGAAGAAGCAAGTCGCGTTACTTGACAGCTATGAATGATGACATTTAATGCGAGATACATACCTGGTGGTAAGTGGATACTGTCGCCGATAGACATCTGGGATACACGCCAACGTCAATCCAGAATGATAGACGCTGCCACGCACCCCGATGCGATGCCTATCTTTTGAGATGTAGGAATTGACTTGGAGAAAGGGAAAATATAGCGGTATCCCTCTAGGGATAGGATGGGAATTGGCTTTGACATATCTCACTCGAGCGGACCACATGATGGTAAGTGGTCACCGCCGGCTATGAACTTGCAGAATCCTCTTGAAGTTCTCTTGAACTCTCTTGAAGAGCTCCATTTCGTAGCGAAACGGAAATGCTTTTTATCTAAACAATAAAAACAAGAAAAATATTTACACAATGCGATACTAAAGCACAAAACACATTCCCGAGCGTAAAATATTTATCCATCGAGGAAATTAAACCCTTCTTGGTTGGCAGCTGGCTGGATTCAAAGCGCCAAAAAGGTCGCAACTATGTACATTTGGAGAAGCCAAGAAAAACTCTTATATTTATTTATATTCGTTGTATAACGGTTCGTTGTATGTTACACTTGGCCAATTCAATTGTGAAAATCATTGGAGGTGTCTTTTAAGTCGTGTAGTGTTCGCAAGTAAGTTTGTAGTGTAATTAATATCTGTAAAGTGTAGTATAAGTATTGATACACTTTCTAATCATACTTAGGCGTCAAATACACTAGCGAGTCTCTCGCGACGATTTCAGTGTGCCACTAATTTCAGTGTACAGATTGGCTCGGCGATAGCTCATGTAGTTACTATTGAGATTAGTGGTACGGCGAGAGAGCCTCTCGTGTAGTTGGCTCCTTATTGTACGATGTACCTACGTAGGTACATTTAGAATTATTTTGTATATATATATATATAATTGCGCAGTAGAGACGCGTGCATTGCTCCTCGTTCGGGACGCACTTTTAGCATTTTCGTCATCAATGTCATAACAGTGTTACAGTGTTCCTATAATTTGTTAAAAAAATTGTATTCAATTGGAAGTCAATCAGACAACTTCGTTCTGTATTTTATTCTTTTCATTGTCAATAATAAACAAAATCTTTACACTTATTTTACTTTACACTTGGAGGGGGAGAGTGCACGCTACAATCCAACAGCCGTTGGGCGCACTCGACTGGCCTCGTTACCCCTCTCTCACAGAATACTAATTTGAAATGTACTGCATTTCCCACTATCATATTCTCCAATGTATGTACGTGTTTCGGTAGTGAGTGAGATATGCCAGAGCCCATTCCCATCCTATCCCACGTCCCCAATCCTCTCTCCAAATCCATTCTTTCATCAACAAAGGCAGGCAGCGCATTCGGGGGCGTGCCAATGTTTGTGATTTTGGACTAATGTTGGCATGTATCGTGGATGTCTATGGACGACAGTATCCACTTACCACCAGGTGGACTGTATGCTCGTTTTCCAACTTCTATCTATAAAAAAAAAAATATATAAGTCAATTATTTAAAAAACAAAGACTGCGTCCAACGCCTATGTGAACACAGTAACTTTATCCCGCGGCTTCGCTTGCGTGGATTTTCTTTTACAAGTAATTGACTCAACAGTAAGTAATGAAAAACAAATCAATTTTACAGGAAAAAAGTGTATTATGTCCTTCTCAAGATTTCGGGGTAAAAATCACGCCCTACTTTTTACACCCTTCGTTGTTTAATTAATTTAAAAGAAAAGTCTATATTTCAAATTAATCCAAATGTCCACGTCGCTAACTTAAATAGGTCTCGAGATGCGGGCGTCGAATGAAAAATCATCTGCCCCTATTCCCGCCTTCTCAGTAAAATTTCTAATAATCCTTCCTTAATGGTTACGTACGTTATATTATAGAAAACCTATCCACTGTGCAAATTTCATGTTTCTGGCTTCAGCTTCGGCTCAGCGATGATGAATCAGTCAGTTAGGCAGGACATTTATTTATATATATACATATATATATACAGATAATATTATAATATATTGAAATAAACTAAAATGAATGAAACAGGTAAGTTTGCACGCTTACTGCAACTAACTGCCGTGTTTGTACTGCAACTAACTGCCGTGTTTGTTTCATTTTATGAATTACTCTAATATTTTGACAATACAATATCAAACTCAAAGTAGTCTGGAATAGGTTACCTAATATTTATATAAATCTGGTTCCGACTCGAATCTGATACTTCCATATTTTTTTAATTTTAGTTAGTTTTATATCTTATGTGTTCATATAGAAATTGGTCACAGCCGGCAATTCTATTTTTTTTAATAATTATATTTACCGAAATTCGTTCCAAAGTTCCCGCGGCACTAATTAAAAAGTCCGCACAAAGTTCCGGACACCGCTAAATATTATTTTTACAATAATTGTTATTTTTACAATAATTGTTATTTTTACAATAACTGTTATTTTTACAATAAAGGTTATTTTTACAATAACTGTTATTTTTACAATAACTGTTATTTTTACAATAACTGTTATTTTCATAATAATTGTTATTTTTACAGCGGCGGTAAAACAACAAAAACAATAGACAACCTTGAACCCAGTCACCCACACAAGTTTCGCCTCAAAGTCATCGTCAGAGCAGAGGCAGTGCCATTCATTGCTGATAAGGCTCTTCAGCATTTTGGAGACGAGAGTGCTGTATACAGTAATTTCAATGAAGAAGAAATTGAAGATGGCACCCGTCATCAAGAAAGGTAAATTTCACAATATTTCATAGAAGAGTTATAGAGCTTCATGGGTTCTGTCGAATATTATATTATCTGCAGGATATATGGATTTATATGGATATATGGATTGGTATATATGGATTTGGTGTTCTCTTTTGCCTTAATGATTTAAAAAAAAACTTAATTTTTATCGTACAGAACATTTTTTTTATGAACGATAGCCTTAGATGAATACACACTCTACCTGATCGAGACGTCTGCGCTCAAGGACGGCCGAGAGTTACTTTAGTAGATCTTTAGAACGAGGCTCGAGCCTGTTTTTGTTCGGAATGGCTAAATTCTTCTGGCCTCAATGGCTTTTTAAGAGTCATTTTAAGGACATGTATAGTTTAAGGCGCAGAAGGCGCTCAGCCAGGAGCTAAGAGTGTGTGCAGCAACGACCCTAAGGGCTCCCCCGCCGGTAGATCGGCGGAAGGAACGGACCTCGACTTAGGGCGTTGCATTGGGAGGGTGCCGATACCTGGCAAAAGTGTTAGCTGAAGGCCGCTATGTATTTACGGTGTAGCGAGAATGACGCCCTCGTCTCCACCGGCGGGGCGGTGTATATGTGAAGTCTGTGAGTGTAGTGTAAGAAACCAATTGGCAGCAGTAATTAGGTTGTTGGGGTCGTCTAATACGTGCGGAGGACGACGACGGCAATGGGTACATAGGTTAGGCTGTCAACTACTAGGCGATTGGCATGGTGTGGGACTCTGTCATAGTAGCGTCGGGCGCAGCGAGGCTCCAGCCGGGCCAAGCGATCTCTTTTTATATGCACCCCGCAGCGCGGAAAGACGAACGCGGCGCACGCACCAATCGCGTCATTTACAGATCCGCAGCAAAATTATGCATCGTTACTACTCGCTTGCTATTGGTCAAAATGTACCATTTTTCATTCGCTTTTAGGATAATAATAATAATAATTATATAGTGTATAAAATAAGTTCGGATTTCAAATAAATTATTTTCAGTTCATCCAAGTGTTTTACTTATCTCGTGCCTACCGAGCACCTCCAAACTAATTGTGTAGTTAAATCAAATTTCACTTCAATCGATTAAAAATTGCGCTATCCAATTTCCCGACAAATGTACGTAAATTATACTTTTGAATTTACTTAAAATTTAGGAAACCGTTTCCAGAGATAACAATGGACATATTTCTCTTGAGGAACACAAAACAAATGATAATATTGGTAAACATCGCTACAGAGTTGATACGGGACGGCCTGACACGAGGTAATTTGTTTTATTATTAAGCTGAGAACAGGAAATTTATTTTGGTTCATTTTCCTGGTCTCAATTTCTTCATGTAGACGTTTTACAAAGTTTAAATTTAAATAAACGGGTTAATATTTGGATAAAGTTGTATACACGTGCATTTATAGTTTCTTTGCCGTAATAAAAGGTTGTTTTTACAAAACGCGAAACATTTCGTGATAATTATGAGTAAATAATAATTTACTTGGATTAATAATTCCTTCTGAATATAATGTTTTGTAATAATCAGTTTGTGCTGATTAACTCTGTCACCTTGTCCAGCTGCTCTGTACCCTCCTTATCTAGAAGATTTGTAATTCAGACTTTCCCTGGAAATGCCCTGTTTGGTCCCACTCAAGAAAAAAAAACTGTGTTAAATTTTCATATATCTTTCCCGACGCTATTTACTCATTCCGAAAATTGGGTGAAAATTATTATTTATAATTTAATAATTTTATTTTTTATTGATGACTATTTAAGATTGACCTTGTATTATTTATTGTGTTTATTTTTTTGTAAAATTCGGTATGCCCGTAATGCGGGATGTAGTAAGTACCACGAATGAATGCATGAAATTGAGATTGAGTTTGAATTTATGGTATGTATAGGTATATATATTATTTAACCTACTTTCATTTGTAATCATTGAGACTGTTTTTAGACCTGGTGTATATAGTTACTTAGGGATTGTAGTAGCAGTTTTGTTATGCCTTAGTCGCCTTTTACGACACCCACAGGAAAAGGTGGGCGACGAGCGGGCGGGCCACGTGATGATAAGTGGTCACCGCCGCCCATGGACACTTGCAACACCAGGAGGCTTGCGGGTGCGCTGCCGACCTCGCAGAAGCCTTGAACTGTCTTGAACAGCCCCATTTGATTGTATTGTTAAGGTGCTATTATAAAGTCGACTGCCACCATGCGATACTCTGTATTATACTAATGCGCAATAATAAATTAAAGGTATAAAATTAATGGTAAGAAGTGGTTAGAATCAAATTGGTCTGAAGAGACGTGGACAAGCACCGACACGGATGGCACCTCCGCCGTCTGCTTCTGTATGGCCGTGCGATGCGCTTACTTGAAACAGGTAATTGTCGTCATTACTGTACCGAAGCCCATTTGTATCAGTACTTAACGTTAATTGATTTATCCTTTCTAGACTGTTCTAAGAGCGTCATGGCGTTGCTTTTCATTGCGTGCTGTTTCTACTTCTAAAGCGTGGGCCACGAATAGGAAGAATACAAAAGAGATTTATATAAATTCGCCAAACACCGACCACTTTACTACATTTAGGTTCAATAATATGAGGGCAGTGCCGGCCCGAGGCAAATTTTAGGATAGAGCGAGATCCATTTATGGCGCCCCCTTGCTTGCTCCTAATACATACCGGTTATGCGTGCAAGCATGGAACTTGGAAGATCTCGACAACATCTTAAATAGTTCCTCGTCTCTCCCTTGATAAACCAAAGTGAGCACAGCACAGTCGACCGGAGTCCAGGACACCAGGGAGAGAAACCGACGAACGATTCGCGCGGTATTCCATATTCCGTCTTCCACATTTTCGTCGGAAGCGAGCCGCCGCGGAAACCTAACCGCCTCAGGTTGGTCTCGAGGCTGGTCGGGATTAATCCGTTTACTGATAAAATGACTGGGATGATATCAGTGGACGCCATGTGCCACATATTTTTGACCTCGTGCGCCAGGTCGAGATGTTTTCTACTCTTCTCGGTTTCGACTTTCACGAGGGCTCCGTCATGCAGGATGATGGTGTCCACTAAATATACCCGAGACTGCGCTCAGTCCATCAACACGATATCCATCAACCCCATATCCCCCGCCATAGCATCCCCAACTCAACTTGATTGAGTCGAGGGCGCCGGTCAGGGAATACAAGGTAAACCGCCCCACACCGACAAACGCGCTCCGTGTCGATACCCAGTCAATGGCCATTCACATACTAGCTACACGCTCGCAATCAAAATATCGAAAGGCGAAAAAAATTTTTTTTTTCTTTACCACTTAAGTGCCCCCTGAGTCTTGGCGCCTGGAGCGGCCGCTCCGTTCCGCCTATGGTAAGGCCGGCCCTGTATGAGGGGTCTAGTAAATAACCGAAAATCTTCTTATTAATAATAATAACTTATGTTAAGAAGAGCTGTGATAGCCTAAGAGTATTTATAGACTCACATTCGATTGAACTTAGTTCAATTCCTCGGCCCATACCACTGAGTTTCTACTTAAGAGTACGTACGGATTTTTAAAATTTGTCACTATCCCGCCGGAGGAAAAACATCGCGAGGAAACTCGCATTCTGCAAAAATTAAAAAAAATCAAGAGTATGTGATCTACCAATCCGCACTGGGCCCACGTGGTGGATTACGGCCCGAAACCCCTCAGTGATTTACTAGGAGAGGCCTGTGCCCTCCAGTGGGACGTTATAGGCTGAAACAAACAAACAAACCAACGAAATACAGCTAAGAAACCAAGAATATATTATTAAAATTCCAACAAAACCATGTTTGTAAAATGTTGCCAATCCTCGCGACTGTTTGACCGACAAAAGTGATGAGATCAAAAAGTCGCCAAGACTCGTTTACTGGAATTTTACTTGTTGTGAATTTTACTCATTGAGTATCATTTTGAGCCGTCTGTGTAATAAATTAATACGAGAGGGTCAAAAGTCCGCTGAGATGTTTCGAGAAAAGGGTACAGTGTTCGGTAGCGCGGAGAGTCTTGGCAGAGGCACTTCCATGCCCCTGATTATCCATTAGTCCAAATAATATTATCATATAATTTTTGAAACAAAACTTGTAAATCCGCCTATGCCTAATGCAGATAATACTGGATACTCTTCTCAGTCAACCATTACTAATAAACTTCTTTAAGTCGTCGATTCACGTGGCTTGAGCGCATCCCACGCTACGGTACGTGGTCTCCATTCAATAGCTGGTCATTTCTAGGTCCAGTGGCAATTATAGCCTAGGTTAGTGTAATTAAAAAGAGATTATGACCTTTGCAATACTAGTTGAATACTATACTGTGCAATACGATGAAGAGACTATTTCCTAACTGAAGTTAAGAATAGTGTTGTCATATAGAAATTCAAATGAGAAAAATGTACCTCCAAAACCACGAATTATTATAAGGAAACAGCACATCTGTGTTTAAAACAATATTTAATGTGTCTATGGCAGCTTCTCGACCAATCAGGTTCATTAGACAATTAAACGTTTGTCCAATCATTGTTTGGTAGGAGGGTTACTGCTAAAATTTATTTTGTACATTTTTTGTGTACAGGTTCAAGTCATGCTGGACGAAAGGCCAGGATTGATCAACACAATCAACCCAAATAGCGGGTTCACGCCGCTTGCTACCGCTGTTAGGAAAGGTGACTGTAGGAAACTTGAAATAAATGATGTTTTATCTGAAATGAAACATATTTTCTTTACTTTCCCATCTATATCGCATTAATAAAATTAACACTCCAGGTATTGATTTAAATAACAATATGTGTATGACTTCAGGCGACATAAACACAATTCGCTTTCTGCTGAACGCGGGTGCGGACGTGAACCAGCCTTCGCTGTGCGGGAAGACCGCGTTACACCTGGCCGTGCTCACCGCGCGACCAGCCGCCGCTGACCTGCTGATTGAGAGGGGCGCTAATCTACAGGTGCTACATTTGTGAACAGTGTAGTGTCGGGACCACCTCTAAGGGACCATACAATATGCATGAGGAAGTCCATGTCCAGCACTGGATACTGAAAGGGCTGGTTGCACTAATGAGGATGTCCACATGGCCGGAGTACGTCACACGCTGCGCTTCCTCCTACTAAGCCTACATTCGAGGACTCATCTACTAAATCGCGCGCCACGAGCCTGAAGAATATCGGTTATTGACATGAGATCAGTCGAGAATGGACTGAAAAGAGATTTGTATGAAATCGTCAATCAATGACCACATAATAAGATATGAGGGGTCTAGTACCACCAAGAATTCACCATTACACTACGAATTCAGGCTTCTTAATTGTGGTAGCTATGTCGGACATGTTGGTAACTTAAGTTCTTTGGGGAATCTCTTCATTTTTATCTCTTATATAAACTACGAGCATAGCACTCTCCATAGCTAACTGAGCGACTTTAAACTTATGAATCCGTTAGAGCTGTTAGAGATCACGTTTCGGCACCGTGAACATATTTCGGCAACCACGATGACTTGTTTTTTAAAAATCTTATATTGCTACCTTCTGCAACATTTGCCAACGTTCAAGTATTAATAATAAAACTGTCTGCAGGCCCGCGACGTGAATGGTCTCCGTATTGAACATTTCGCAGTGGACTCTGGCAGCGTAGAGATGTTAAGATTTACACTGGATAAGGGGGGAGATGTTCACGTTCGTGATAATAATGCGTGGACGCCTCTGTTTCGAGCTGGTATAGTAGTTTAGATATTGAAATAAATTATGACTTTTTAAACAGGTTGAAGAACCGTTCAGTACTGAAGGCTAATTGTGTGATTACAGACATGCTTGTGTATTGCTAGGTAATTTAAATACACTTTAAACAAATGACTAATACAACGTACAGATAATTTAAAAGTCTTTTCAAAACTGTCATGGTTTTTTATAAAAAATAATGACAATGAATTAGGTATAGTGACATTCATATCTATAGACATAATAATATAATAAAACAGTAAAAGGATTGAGTCTGTACAATTACTGTATTAGTCTGTACTGTACAATTTTTAATTAGGTCAATACCTAATAAATAATTATGTGTCTATAGCAATTAAACAACTTTGAACGGTTTAAATCGCGTATATTTGACATTTGATATATTTGACAGTCACCCCGTGACCACGTCCACTGCAAAGTGTTCGAAACGTCGGGATATAAATAATGTCAAATATACGCGATTTAAACCCTTCAAAGTTGTTTAATTGCTATGTATAGTAATCGTGAAAACCTAAGAAAATATTAATTATGTGTCTCTTTAGAAGCCATACCATCAGCCTATGTCTCATCACTGCTGGATGTAGACCTCTCCCGAGGCTCGCCACCACACACGATCCTCGGCTCTTCTCATCCAACCACCACCAACGAATTTTTTAAAGAGGTCGGTCCACCTGGAGGATGGCCGGAGGGCGTCCCACACCGCGCTTCCCCGTACACAGAAGCCACAGAGCTCAAAACTTTTTAATTTTTTTAAAATTTTTAAATTTTTGTTTGTATGTTTGTTTGTATGTTTGTTTGTTTGAGAGTCACGTAAAAACTACTGACAGGATTTTGATCTTTCACCAATGTATAGCTACGTATCCAGAAAGAAAACTTCTGATAAAGATGATGCACAGGAGTATGTATCATCTTTATAGCGACTAGCGACCGCCCTCCCTTCGCTTCGGTTTATAAGTTAATTTTCCCAATTCTTTTTTTCAAAATTTCAAAATAAAATATAGCCTATATTAGACACGGATAATGTAGCTCCCTATTAATTGAATCTTCCGGGCTACTAGGCCGAGGTCTTCTGGAATCTCTTCTCTTTCTTCCAAACGTTTCGTCAACAACTGCGGTTGACATCTTCAGTGGCGACTGCGTTCACTTTCGGAGAGATGTTATCTCTTCGGCTTCTCGAGCGCAACCGCTACATTATACACTCCCCTATAATGTAACTTCCTATTTATGAAAGAATTTTTGAAATCGGTTCAGTAGTTCCAGAGATTACCCCCAACATACCCACAAACACACAATTTTACCTCTTTATTATATTAGTATAGACAAGGAACTTGAGATATGGAGGAAAATAAAAAAGAACTTTGAATACAATTACTCAAACTACTGGATGGACCATGAACTACTTCATCCACGAAATCCGCCGTGTCGGTGCTTTTACAGGTGTCAAAAATCTTTTACAGCTGCTTAGTCCACTCGAGCGAAGCTGCAGGCAGGAGCTAGTGTTAAAAAAATAATTTGTTCTATGACAAATAAATACTATTTAAATATTGTAGGCTTGATGTGGACAACTTAGAACATAACATACCAAATATATCATAACATTTTAATAATATATATTCTGTTGAATTATATTTTCAATTAATGTGTTTGAAGGCGTAATAACATTTAACTGTGATTTTTTTTTGCTACAGACACACAAAATAGCATTCAATGAACTAACTGACTCCTATATTTTTGTTTATATTCGTAATTCCAGTTGTCCAGGGCGCACCAACAGAAATGATACAAGTGTTACTGCGGCGCGGCGGCGACATGAACACGAGAGACCGCGCTGGACTCACCGTGGCATCTGTCGCTAGATTGCTGAAGAACAGGCAGTATGGACAATTTAATTACATTCGAAAGAAGAGAATCCATAATTATAATTACTTATACCTATTTCTTTCTTATTTTTGCTTTCTCCTGTATTTGCTAATCATTCCGCCATCGTGCACCGCTTCATTATTAGTAAATTTCATTATCATATCACTGCTTCGCTCCTGCGTAATTAGAAAACCATCTAATTAGGATCATTACCATCAGTACCGTCATCTTATTTTATATAAATATTTATGATAAACAGACATCCGCCAACTTCTTTATGCAATATCCGCTATGCGTGACGATATCAGTCCAGAAGGACAAATTTGATTAGAATTGAAAGGGAACCAGGAAGTACCATATATTTTATATAAAGGGACGAGGAATTTTTGTCATCTCAATACATCTTCTATTTCTCGTTAGAGAATAGGGTGGAATTGCGAGTAAAAGTATAATGGGATATGAAAATTCCTTTATTTAATTCAATAACCTACTTAATGGGACAGAAGATGATGAGATAGGATGGGGTGGGACGGACAATGACCTCTGGCATATCCCACCCACTCCCAAAACACATACATTTTATGATGCTTTCTCATCATAAACTATGCATTCTACTTCTTCAGTGAAATTTTGTTTGAACCAAATTACAAACCAACTACTAACACTAATTTCATGTACTATAGCTGTTGCCCGCGACTTCGTCCGCGTGGACTTTATTAGTTTATAAACACCGTCTTTATTCGACGTGATTCTTTAAATTGATATAACTTTTTTATTTATGAACTGATTGAAATAAAACAAACATTAAATCTTAAGTGAAGCTTACCACAATACATTAGTGAAAACCGCACCCAAATCGGTTAAGCCGTTTCTAAGATTAGCGCGCACAAACGCATAGACAAACAGATAAACAGACAAAAATTCTAACAATCATTGTGTTGGGTTCTATTGCGTTGATAAAGGCCCCCAATAATAGTTTTTCTCATATATCTTCCATGTACAGACAGCGATCAGTTACATTTTTATTATATGTATAGATAGATATATTCTTAACTAGTATGGACAAGTTTTAGAAAATGTATTAGTTATGTCCTAACTTTTCAGTCTCAACTCGTTTTTTCCTTTCAGCGGGCGCGCGCGGGATTCAGTGCTGCGGCTAGTGGACACACAGTACCCACACGATAAGGCCTTCGCGAACTTCACCCGGCTTACCAAGAAGATATCCAGTGTGCACTCGCTTCTCAAGTGAACTGTGCTAACATGTAGCTTGTTTTCCTAAAGAGTGAATTTTTCCTCCCGAAGTTTTAGTACGGCAAACAAGATAATGGATTTCGCAATCCGTATATGTGTCGTTAAATATTTTCATATTTGTTTGTAAAACATACGTAACTGTTTTGAGGTTAAGTGTATTTCACCACAAGCTCAGTGAGGAATGTTAAGTTAATGTATTCTTCTTAAAATATCATTAAAATATTAAGGAAACTATGACATGACTACTATGACATAAAAATGAAAAAATAGTACTTTGAATGTCTTAGCTTTTTACTAGTAACATTGTACTATATGTTACGTATTTATAAAACACATTTTCAGATCTTATTTAAATTGAATAAATCTTCAATAATTTGAATATTTTTGGCGCCATGTCAACTATATTTTCACTAATACTTTAATGTATAACAGAAAGGATAATAAATCAATATTCTAATAAGAAAGTATAAATAAATATTATAACGCATTACTTTGAGTTTTCTCATACCTAATTGTTTTCCCAGGTACCAAGGCTCTACAAATCCTTATAAAAATGTATGTGATATTTCTAACCTTTTAATTTCGGAAAATAGCAAGTCGCTTACAGCAGTTATATCAATATCTCTAGTGAAGCTTGAAAATAAAACAAAAATTAAAAAGTAAAAAACTAAATTGAATTCTTTATTTATAAAAATATTTACAAAATCCTTAAAAACTAAAGGAGTATTGAATTGCATATGCGTGTAACAAGATGGTAACAGATGTGATAAAAACTCTAACTACAGTTACATCAAGGAGTTCTACCTGAAGAGTTCAGAAAATACAGCATTAGGTAATTGTTTGGACAACTGGATCTCCACACCCGATCACCCATTAATAAATATCTATTCAACACCAACGAAATGCATTTGATGGCAAGGCTTAATTATATCCAATAAATAAGTTAAAATAAATAGTCATAGTTTAGAGAAATTTCAGCCAAACTAATAATACTAAATTTGTCGCCCAATAAAACTTCGTCGCATTATTTGCCACTTTATGCACCGAATGTTGTTCAAAGTCCACTTGATTCTTTGTATGACTTATACCTTCTGTTACTGTCTGTTCTATGACCTCACCTCTTTCGAATTGCGTTGTTTTAGTTTCTCGCTTTGGCCTTTTCTTCTCGTCAGTCACTTTCTGTTCTTTTTCATTTTTGTACTTTTCTGCTTCTTCTTCTTCTATATATTCAAAATTTTCATCTATGACTTCATGGTTTTCACTGCCTTCAACTTTTAAGTCTTCTACTTCGGGTTCATCGGGTTCATGAAATGAATTGACAAGTTTCAAGTGAGTAGTCCCAGTGCTATTGAATACTGCACCAGTTTTTGCAGCGTCTTTTATGTGTTCATCTACTGGAGGCGGAATTTCTCCTTTGAACGGTCCGAACTGAGGTGTTTTCAGTAATAGTTCAGTATTGGCCGGTAACTTAGATGAGAATAATTTGGTTGATTTAGTATTTGTACCAGGCACGCTGGTCAATGTAGCTGCTGATACAATTTTCCCGTCAAAAGTCGTAAAGGTTTCCTCGTTTGCTGATAATTTCTGCGAATGTTCTTTAGGCAGTTTTGGATCAGGTGGCAAATATTGGGGGCTGACTCTGTCCGATTCCATGACCATATCAGAAGGTACATCCTTTTCCATATTTGCTTTACTGAATAAGGCGTTCAGTTCGCTTTCTGTCTTGACGTACACCGGATGTGGCCTATCCTCTTTAGCGTGATTGCTTGGGAATACTTCTTTCGTTCTGTCGTTAGTAGACAGTAGGTGGTCAGGTGGAGATGGAATGAACATCGGCTCAAACGTTTCAGTGCTTTTTTCGCTAGGATACGCGTGATTGGAAATAGGTTGTAGTGTTTCGTCATAATCTTCGTCTACATCTGTATCTTCCCTTCTATTTGCTTGAACTGGATTGTACTCGGCTATTTTATCTTCGCCTGCCATCAAAGGCTCTCTGATTATGGGTTTAAAGCCACTCTCAATTACAACCGAGTCGGGTTTAAAACCTGTATTAACCGCAGGGGCTAGCGTAGAGAAATCTGTAGATTCGCCCATAAAATCAGACGATTTTATTTCATTCCTCATTCTCGACTGTTCTGTTTCAATTCTGATGCGGGGTGTCGAAGATGGATAAACTTCTGGAGATAGCGGCGTTGGCGTTCTTATATCGTATTGTTTACTTTGCGTCATTTGTTGATCGAGTGGTACTGGATTCTCCATGGGTTTCCCCAATATAATTTGTCCCGGTATGTTTAAATATGTTTGTGGAGCGCTATGCTGAGCGATGGCATCATTACCTCCCGGTAATGTGATCTGACTCTTCACCACGTGGTTAGCGATTATATCGGTTCGACCTAAACTGAGCGTCTGACTTTGTGTCTGTAGAGGAATATTATTTGGTACCGGTTTACCCATTATTATAGACTGAACAGGGCCACCGGGTATTTTTGCCAGTAGTTTCGTAGAAGTTTGAACGAAAGTATGCTTGGGATGTTGCAGCGGGGGCATCGCTTTCATCGGTGGAATTCCAGCCATCGGAAGCCTGTTAATATTGAGAGGCAACCGATTATTAGGGTTCTTGTGAATTTTCTTCGGGCCGCCGTGCGGTCCCTGCAAATTCGGCATCGTCAGAGGGTAACCTACATTAGGCTTCTGGAACATTGGTGGTGGTCTACGTAGTTTGATTTGAGGCGGAGCGGGTTGTCTGAACGGAGGCCGCATGTATCCAATCGGCTTACCATTGTGTCCATTCGGTCGTAGCACTGACTGCAGAGTTAGAGGTTTCTGATTAGGTGGCAACATATAGGCATCCGGTACCTTCCCTGGTTCAACGACATATTCCCCGTTTTCCCTGATGGGTTGCTCAGGCAAAAATAGTTCCTTGACGTCCTCATGAACCTCATACTGCTTATGTGGATGAAGGTATGTTGCGTTCCGTCTCATTTCCTCCCTCATCTTGTGTTCCAAACTCTCCACGGTCTCGATGAGCTCCTCGATCTGTCCGCGGCTAACTGGCAACTCAACCTCCTGTCCGCCGTACAACTGGTTGCTGTCGCCACGACTATCGCTGCTGAAATCGTCATAATTTGGTTTCGTATTCATTACTTTCTCCACCTTTCTGCGTCGATCTAAAAAGTTAAACTCAGGTTTGAGGCGACTGTGTACCTGTACGGACTCCTCGCCCTCGAGGTCATCCGGCAACATGACTCGCTCCACCACGCGGCTCTCCTCGGCCTCGGTGGCATCGCACTCATCTACCACGTTTATTTTCCAACCGAGATGTCGGTGTGTGAAACACTGAAACATTAAACATTACATTAGTTTTCAAACAATTCTTCATGACTACGAAATCTGTCACCGTCCGTTAGATATATTACGTTCAGATCTGATACACAGAGTAAACCTCATGCGATATAAAGAAGGCTTGAAGGCTGAAACAGAAAACAGATAGTAAAGATTATATACATACAGAAGCTGTATCTGTAGTAGTGATGAAAGTGCAGTGACAGTGTGTAGACATTAGATGTGAAATGTACAAAACAGAGTCAGTAAATGAATGGACAGTCAATGATCAAATGAGTTGTTCATTTTAATATAATATGAAATAAGTTCTTCAAAATGTTATTAATAATTATTGTTTCATCAAAGATTCGTATTGAAATATGCACCATGGCAATTGAGGTTCTACATATATCATGAATCCAAATCCATTAGTAGCTTCTTTCATTAATCTGGGTTGGCAAGAAGCTTATATAATTTCGAAATAAGGAAATGTAATTGCCACATGTTTCCAAATGAATAGACAGTAACCACTTACAATCAGGAAATCTCTGTTTCACGAAAACGCGCAAATAATGAGGGTCATTGTACTTGTCCCTACCAGACAGTTGGGACAAGTGTAATTGAATAAATTATATATCTTCCTTTTACTCTCCCCTATTATAAAGATATTGGTACAATCAAATATATCGAGTTCGTAACAAATGGGCATTTGTTACGAACTTATTAGTAGAAAAGCTATAGTCGATCGTATAGACTTTGTTTTTTAAGTTGCAATAATGACGAGTTCGTTATGTGGTTAAATAAAGAAATAAATTGTACCTTCACTATACTGAATTTTCATTTCCTACCTTTACTCTTAGTAAAAACCTCATGGTGGGTAAGAATAAAAGGAATATAAATAATTTACTCAATTACACTTGTCCCTATAGTACTGCAATCAGCCCCCATAAAGGCGTCAAAAGACGACTAGGTGACCGCGACGAGGAGCCAACTTGTTTGACTTGGTTTGACTGTTATTGTTGACTAGACATGTGTCGACAACTTGGTGGAAATAATAGCTTTTGAATCATAGTTAAACAAACGATATGAGTTGTTTCGATTCAAGAGGTGGAACGCTTAAATCACCCCCTCAAAACTACCCGCTTTTATTATCTTTTATATGTGCGAGAAATCGGCTTAAAAATGAGTTCCTGTAAATAAAAGGGGGTAGTTTGAGGTAATTTACCCATTCTACGTCATGAATCAATACAACTCATATCGTCTCTTGATCTATGATGCTAAAGCTATTATTTCCACAATAAACAAGTTGCCACCTGACGTCTTTTGACTGCTATTTGGTGGCGGATTGCAATACTACTAGAGGGTCATCCATGAATTACGTCACACGTTAAGGCGGAGGGAGGGGGTCAACAAAGTGTGACATCGCGTGGCAGGGAGGGGAGGGGGACGAGTCATTAATTTCGTGACGTCACATGTATAAATCTAAAGTATTAAAACTAAATTTCTACTCTCAACGAAAAACTTTAAAATGTTACCAACTCGTATCAATATTATTATAAGGTTGTTTTAATTTAATAATTTCTAAATTTAAAATTGCAAAATATGTGACGTCACACCAGGGGGGTGACAAAACCTGTGACAAAGACAGCGGGGGGGGGGGGGGGGTAATTTATGGATGGCCCCTAGTGTCTGGTAGGAACGAGTGTAAAATAATGGAATTATTTATCCGTACCAGGAGGGTCAGCTAGTTGGGACAAGTATAATGCTAATAACCCAATAATGATACATTATAATGACGTCATGAAATGACTCGTAATGAAGTAATAAGATGGAAGATCACTGCTACCATAGTGTTAGTGAACTTCTGAATTATAAAAAGTAAGAGAAGACCTTATCATATTAAGCTGTACAATTATTCCTATTAAAATTTGTTAATAATAATGACATTATGACTTCCTGTAATAATTATGACATAATGACAAATTAAGGAATTTGCAGACCCGCATGCAAGTCGAATACTTTGACTACCAAAATTGTAATTAGACCTTATAATATTATCTTAAATGTATTCTTGCAAATAGATTTGAATTTTGTCTTTGACATTAAAATATAATTATTGTATTATTATTAATCATAATTTGAATTTGCTATTTTTTTTTCATTTTATTAACCACTAGCTGTGCCCAGCATGCGTTGCAAACTTTACCTCTTTATAATATTAGTATAGATTACAAAATTCTTTTTTTTCTTTTTTTTCACTTATTGTTAAAAATGTTATTTTTTTAATTTGAATTTGGAGTTTGATTTGAATTTGTATTTGAATTTAAATATGAATTTGAATTTTACATCACATGTACTCCAGGCAATAGTCACCTGATAGTAAACAGTGTCCGGAGTGTGCTTGTCCGGTGTCCAAGTGACTACTCCAGGGTTGCCTTCCTCGCAGACGAGAGTGAGAGAGCGCTGATAGGCCCCGAAGCTCGGGTACTCCTCGGCTTCAGGCCCCTCCTGGTCGGGAACCCAGTTGCAGAGTCTCCCCACTCCGGTGGGCACGAGCTCGCCTGTTCGAGTCCGGCGGATGCCTGCGTAGATTTCTACGCCCTGTATAGATTTATATCCCTGTCAGTATTGCAATGGATGGTTATAAAATAACGAGTCTCATCACATCAGTTACAATTATTGTTTAGAAAATAACATTTGTCAGTTTATATTTTTTTTATAGGAAGAAGTCGGCAGACGAGCATGCAGTCCACAGTCCACCCCGGGGGAAAGTGGACAGTGGGGAAAGTGGTTGAAGATGTAAGAATGGATTTAGTGGAGGAGATGTTACCCCGACACCTGCAATGGACTTGCCTGTGGCGCATTGACCGGTGTAATTTAATAAAGCAGTTAAATAATGGTGAAATTAAGAACATAGTAACATAGTATGTTATTTACAATATTTGTTATGCTAATGAATATCGATTTATTTTTTATTTTCTTTGTAGAGCGTCGCCTCTATGGTAACGGCGCACGACAGAGACGACGCTCTATGAAATATAGTCTCTTTCTAAAGTAAAAAAGTTTCTAAGGTGTATTACTCTCGGCCGGGAAGTGTAATTTCCATTTACACTGCATCACATCGAATGACTTTACATCGATAGTTTCTTAGATCGTAAGAACTTTACGACAAATAATATTTAGTCGATGATTAATTACATGGAATCGCTTAACATTGAATTCCAGTCTTCATTAATCCCGCGTGCTTATAGCGTACAGAAATTAAATTCTTTATGATTCTAGTATAGAAACTGACCTTCTTCTCCTCTTCGTTCTTGTGGTGATATCCACCGACGGAGTCGTTGGTGATGTAGAAGGGATGATATTTGGCCGGCACTGCGGGGTCGCTGCCGCCCTCCACTACGAACGTGTACTTCTTGCCGCGGACTACGTTGATCTCGGGAATCAGAAGGCCGTTGATGTACCAGGATATGCCCCAACCCACATGACCTACAAAAATGGAGCAAACCATTTGAATTTGACAACGTTCTTCAAGTTTAATATCATTATCATTATCACACTTAATATCATTAAGTGTAACACTGTGAGGTAGATAGATTGCTATTAGTGTAACACTGTGAGGTAGATAGATTGCTATTAGTGTAACACTGTGAGGTAGATAGATTGCTATTAGTGTAACACTGTGAGGTAGATAGATTGCTATTAGTGTAACACTGTGAGGTAGATAGATTGCTATTAGTGTAACACTGTGAGTTAGATAGATTGCTATTAGTGTAACACTGTGAGGTAGATAGATTGCTATTAGTGTAACACTGTGAGGTAGATAGATTGCTATTAGTGTAACACTGTGAGGTAGATAGATTGCTATTAGTGTAACACTGTGAGGTAGATAGATTGCTATTAGTGTAACACTGGGAGGTAGATAGATTGCTATTAGTGTAACACTGTGAGGTAGATAGATTGCTATTAGTGTAACACTGTGAGGTAGATAGATTGCTATTAGTGTAACACTGTGAGGTAGATAGATTGCTATTAGTGTAACACTGTGAGGTAGATAGATTGCTATTAGTGTAACACTGTGAGGTAGATAGATTGCTATTAGTGTAACACTGTGAGGTAGATAGATTGCTATTAGTGTAACACTGTGAGGTAGATAGATTGCTATTAGTGCAACACTGTGAGGTAGATAGATCGACAGCATTGCATAATAACTGTTAAACAATGTTTATATATTTAATATGAAATGTTTTGTTGCACTCTATTAACTCATAGTTTATGGAGTATTAGTTCTCACCAGTAATGGCAGGATATCCTTGCTTGCCGCCCGTCGGTCCCATCTGAGCATATAACACGCCATCTGGAGGTTCATAGCACTGGATGGCGGGGATGTCCCAGGGAACCACTTTGGCGACCGGCTTCGGAGTGGGTACTGGATTGGGCTTTATTACCGCCGCCTGCCAAATTATTTACTTCATAAATCTGATAAAATCATTTAGGCGGACCCTTAGAACGCCTTGTTTTAAAATCGAAAACACAAATCATTTAATCTCAGGAGCATCTTATATGACATTCCGATCACATTTTAATTGAACTAAGCTGAACGAACACAAAGAGAACGAAATAGATTTGGGCAAAGTTAGACTGAGTCTGATTACATTAATTAGGAATGATTTTGGCTGATAGCTGTTAAATGACTAATTTAGTCTAAATTGAGTTAAAGTTGGTGTTAAGGGTAAAAACGATAAATCACCTTCAAAATTTACAAAGGTCTTTCTGTGTTATATTTCAAATCCTCACGATAACTTCATAATTTACAAAGATGTCTGTTGTATCCTAGATTGTCAGTAAGACATCTTAAATTTGGAAAGGTCTGTGTTGTATCTTATATCGTCGTGATAACACAACTTTAAACTTTGCAAATGTCTCTCTTGCATCTTAGATTCATTATAAATGACACCTTAAAAAATTGCAATAGTCTATGTTCTATCTATCTCAGATCGTCACGATACCACAAATTCAAACATAACCCTTCCACCTTCCACAAGGTCTCTGCTGTATCTTAGATTATCACGATAACGACTTCAAATTTTTTCAAAAATCTTTGATTTATTTATTACTAGCTGTGCCCGGCCACGCGTTGCTGTGGCTGCCCTACAGATGGCGCTTACCCAGTTTTTTTCTATTTATTTCAATATATTTCTAGATTTTTTTTTTCCGTGAATTTTTCAGATATTTTAATAGTTATTCTGCTATTCGAGGCGTAAACGAATCCAATAAATCAGAGATCATTAAAATCGGTCCAGCTGTTCTCAATTATAAATGTTGTAGCTAACCCGACTTTGTTTTATATATATAGATTAGGTATTTCAGATCGTTACGATAAGACAGCTTCATAATATGGAAAAGCCACTGTTGTATATTAAATCATGAAATATATTCATTTTATATTTTTCTACAAGTTAATATACGTAACGTACGTACGTATGGTTAAAGTAAATACAAAATGAGAATAGCTACATACACTGTCGCCAGTCGCAGGACTCTTGTTGTCCTCGGGCTCTGGTGGCCGCTCGTCCTCGCCCTCCGGCATAGGGCAGTTCCAGATCGGCGGCCGACCGAACTCGATGAACCTGTCGCCCTAAAACCAATTTTTACGTATGTATTCTCGCTTACGAGTATTTTTACTTACGTCTGTAATTGGGGTGAAAACTAGTCTCTACAATTAATTCTACCAGAGGATTCATAGCTAAAAGGATTCTCAGCTATAAAATACATTGAAAAATCGGTTGACATTCATTATTACGTCTGGAGTACTTGAACATTGATTAAAATATTTATAAAATAAAAGAAATATCTAACATGCCGGGAGCTTCGTATCTCTACCACAGGGACCAAGTTTGTACACACGTATTAAATATGTAGGTATCTTTTTAACGGGAAATTAATAAGATACATACATAACATATATGTCATATATGTTTATGTCATATATTTATTTGGTTTTATTACAAATGTTTATAATTTTAATATTTAAGTATTACATTATTAATGTGGGTTTTATGTATAAATAAAAAATATTTTGTTGTGGTTGTTTGTGAAAATATGTTACACTATATTTACAAATAACTGCTATAAAATTTACAACGAACGTATTCAGAAAGACTTTACTCTCATAAGCGCAACAGAATCATGTACATACTCTTAAAATACTCGTACATAAAATATTTAAAATACTCTTGCAATCGACGCCTTATTATTATTTTGTAGAGCCAACTAAAAAGAAATCTCTACAAAACAAGAACTAAGATTTGAAAGCAACTAATAAAAACATAGTAACAAATTACCTTAGTGAAGTGATGATGGTAAGAGACTTCATTCTTGGAGTTGAGTGGTCCAACAGCCCAAATGATTGGTTGGGAGGCGTTGGTGTATATTGGCCGATCGAGTTCGTCGGCAGCCTTCAGCCCACGCTGGTACGTCACGATAGAGTAGCCGTTGACCAGAGCCGCATTGAGTAGGCGGATAGAATTGGTCTTCTCCTGAAATATATAATGAATTTGAATTTATATTTTTCCCTAAACATATTTACAAACATTTACAAAAGAGTTAGTTAATAAGTTACGATTTTACAATTCTGCCGTCCATTAACTAAAATAACTTTGAGTTTTGGTGGCAACCAGGCAGACGGCCCAACTGTGTTTTTCCAATACCTTATAAACTTTAAATATTGAAATATTGGCCGAAAAAACGTGGCAATCGATGTCTCTAGGAAATGTGAACAGATGCGAAAAAGTTTTTAACAGTGATTAGAGACATAATTCCAATACAGGCCGATAGAGAATTTTCAGCTTTATGACACTGTGTACAAAATCCGAAATCGGCATTTTTTAGCCGCCTTTTAGTTAGCGGACGGCAGAATATAATAATATTTTAGCAGTTCACAATTATCCAAAGTGTATCATATGGCAGTACGCATATTCAAACAACAGTAACAGGGATCCTAACACTAGACAGAGCCTGTACCGTGAGGGCTATTTCGTGAGGCGATTACCTTTAGCACCAGCACACACAAGAGTGAGCAGCACGCTTACAAACACAGGTACTTACGTTTAAATTCAAACAGGAGAAAACGTATAGCATGTGAGGTAAAAAAAAATGTATATTTAGACGTCAAGATTTACTTGTAAATAGAATGGGAAGTATTAGAAATATGTGTATCTGTGAATATGTGCGTGTAAAAGTATAAATAAATATATATAAGTTATTAAAAATGTTGATAAGTTATTTATGTAATCTACAGCCTTTTATATAACTTATTTAACTAATTCATTGCTAGTGCTAATGGCCAAATACAGATTACACTGACATTATATACAGTACCTATTTAATAGATTGTCCGCAAGTAATAGGTGTTTCTTTTTTCATTAATAATACATGTTGATTTGTGTTGCATTGGTGTGTCCGTTTGCGTGTGCCGTGCATGTGTGTGCGCCCCAGTGTGAGGGTGTGTATGTGTGTGTATCTATTCATGATGAGCTTTAAAATATTTGTGGGGTAATGGGTTTTAGGAGATACCATAAGTTCAATCCTGAAAAAAGAGACAGAGGAGCAAAGACAATCTTGCAACTTGATACCTAAATAGAAGCTCATATCGTTTAAGACTTAAAAGATCTTAAATATATATTAATACCATACCAATAACACGAATATATCTTATCGGAAACCTCTTCATTTTGCGAATGAAAGGAATGGAGCTCTTAGTCTTGGGAGGTGGTTTTAAAAGTAGAGATTATGGCAAACGGTAAAGATATAGCAATCCGTATGACCTAGAACGCTAATGCCCATATCGGTGGCAATATCTTCGTAACGATCCATGTCTTGATTCATTCTTATTCATCTTTATGAGGTTACTAAAAGCTACAATATGAAAAAGTAATATCACTAATTATAGATACAACTAAAGCTAACGACAGGTGACCAATATATGGTTCATAAATTTATATTAACACGAAACAATTACACATTGAAATTTTATAATGTGTATATCTATCTATCTATTATTTATTGTAGTTATTCTTTCTGTTTTTTTACAGAAGAGTAAGTACCCTCTCAGGTCTCTCTTGAACTCTTCTTCTGACGTTAAAAAATAACTTTAAAATATCAATTCTTACCCCAAGTCTCTCATCGGGACAGGAGCCCCTGACGCCAGCGCACTGACTCTTAGCGTCCAGATAGTAATCCACGGCGTATCCCTTCAGCGTCGCTTTGTCCACCCACGCGACCGCGACATCTCCGCCGACCATCTGCGAGTGGGCCGCGTCGCCGGAGATACCAAATGACATGTACTCACCATCCTCTGGAAAATTATGATTACATGAAGAATGTAGATACGACTCTTTGCCAGTGTATTTCGAGGGTAAAGGCATCTCTAATTTCCCTCACAAATATTGGTAGATATTTTAATCAACTTTTGGAGTTACTGTAGCTATAACTTTCAATCCGTTTCATTTCATTTAAATCTTATTAAGAATGAAGAAATTATTTCTTCTTTCTGGGAATCGGATATAAAGCTTGAAAGAAAGTAAGTAACATTAGTGAAAGATCTTTCCTTTCAGAACTTTAGTATCTGGCTGTTTCGCTAGGGCCAAAAAATATAACGCTCGCAGGATGTCAACGCATACTGTAATACTCTGTTGTTACATAGTCGAACATTCGGCGGTTGCAATAACGAACTTAGAGTAATAAAGCGCAGCCGTTATTGCTGTCTCACTCTAACATTTACTGCCCTACCAACATCAGTTCTACAATAATTATCTGTGTTTACCAAGCTTGGCGACGAGCTGCAACACGATACTGTCTCCCGCAACCGCCCACCTCACTTCGAACGCTAACTCGTCGTGGAGCACCTCGCAGTTCAGCTTAGACTGCAAACAAACAAATTAATTAATTGCAAAAATACGACTGGGTAAAGTTGATAATTGTTATCAATTTTCTTGTTTCAGCAAAAAAAAACATGTTTCCTCTTTTCATTTGAACTTTGATAAAGGGATACGTTAATGGTCTTAGATGTACTAGCTAGATGATAATGTACTAGATGAAAAGTGACACCATTTAAGTATTTAAGCACCGCACCCGCAAGCCCTCTGGTAATGCACTTGTCCATGTTCGGCGGTGACCACTTACCATCATGTGGCCCGCCCGCTCATCTGCCATCTATTCGACATGACATGACATCAAATGAAAAGAAATTTATTTGCTGATACATTTGATGATAATTTGAAGATAGGTTTACAAATGGAACGTACACAGAATAACAATAAAAAAGTAGTCAAGCAGAGTGTACACTATGTGAGTCAGTCAGTACATTTTGTGAGTCAGCAGAATGTATGAATATGTTCATTATTATAAATTATAAATACAATAAGTAAAATAAGTTAAATAAATACAATAAGTTGAATAAATGTATGAGTAATTGAATAAATAAATAAGTCGCAAATATTTTAGGGAATCGAAGATCGCTATACCGTCTAATAACTCGAACATTCTATTTTACAAGCTTTTATTTAACTTCACTTGTTAATTAGTATGTTTGGGACAAATCTTGCAAGCCAAATTTGAACCACTTCCTCTAAAATTGTTACTTTGAAATTTTGTATCCTTGTTCAGTTCTGATAACAATATACTAAAATGATAGAAATAACCTGATGCTGCAGCCAGGATTGTCTCCTCATGAGGGCACTCCTCAATGGTTAGTAGCATGTACATGAAACTTTGCAAAACAAAACATGACTTTCTACCGCAATGATGCGTTACTTGAAGTGGATAGATTGAGAAATATTTCTAACGAAAAAGGTGTAAATAAAATAATATAAAAAAAATCGTTTATAGTACATGGCTTGCATAAAAACTTGTTTCCTAAAAAAACGGTTTATTTATATTATTTTATTTTTACTAAGGCCAAAGATTCATGGCAAATATTAAATTTATCTTGATATTTGTTTGCTACAGCGGTCAATCTGTCAATTTACCAAACGCCTTAGGTATACTCGGCAACAGATCACGTAGATATCTTAATTTCTCAGTTATAAATGCTAGTATCCAATGTAGTTAGGTACATAGCGTGTTACTAACAGTACTATAAATACAGTTTATTCAAAATAACCGCAAGAAAATAATAAAGACAACTTGTAAAGTTCAAATTGTTCTAAACATTTAATGTGTAATGAGTACTTTGATTGCTTTGCATCGTGCATTGTGTATGTTGTCGAAATACGAACATTTAATTGACAAAAAGATTTAATTAATAAAATCAGTGTATTTATATCTCAATGTTCTCCATAAGTTCAACTCAGCGAGAGATGGAGAGAGTTATGCAAGGAGTTTCTTTGCGGGATAAGATCCGAAATGAAGAGATTAGCCAAAGTTAGTACTTTGGCTAATCTTAATTTTTAGCTTTCCTAATTATGGCGATTTTAGTAAATCGCCATCATAACTCGTAGAATCAGCATACCAAAGTGGCAATGGGAATGTGGAAGATCGTTTGTGGTGGCAAGCCTTAGGAGAGCCTTATCCAGCAGTGGAAAGACATGGGCTGGTGGTAATCAGTGTATTTTAAACATAATTCGTTCAATTTGTTATAAATTAGTCTAGTTAATTAATATTTTGTTATCAGAAGTCCATCTCACGATTTCCGTTACACTAGGCCAAGGAGATTCAGCGCATTTAGTACAAGACGCTCATATGTGCAATAAGTACGTAATAAAGGCGACTATACACAGGTTTACTTGATAAATATAGACACAAGAAATATTTCAGATTAATTTTGAGATTCGATCCAATGCATAAAAAAACCAACTATTGTACATTATCCACAATTTACACACAGACATCCAAAAGATAGTGGTAGCTTAACTGGTGAATACACTAAAAATAATCGTATATTTAATATGTTTTCTTTCTGTGTTCAAATCAAATAAAATGATCATCGACCCTTTTGTTATTTATTCTGTTTCCACGTTCTATAGAAGGTCGAAAGGAGGTTTCGACTGCAAATGTACTGCTGAAGATATCTCCACTCATGAAAAGATACAAATACATATAATTTTACTGAATAAAAAGGTGACAATTGAATAGGTGTGCAGACCGCCTATTGAGTAAGTTTAAGAGCCGCCGAAGGCCGCATCCGTTCACCATACATCGTTAAAAGTTTTCCCTCGGTTCAAGAGACTTGTGAGGTTATGGATATTTATTTATTAACATAAATCCACAGCTATACTAAAAAACAAAACTTGCATCGATATAAACAGTTATTCTTATCGCCAAAAAGGATTTTACTATGTATATATATTATGTAAAACAAACTTACACGGAGGTAGGTTCGAGATTAAAGACCAAATCTGTTTCTAAGAAATGCTAATCAATAGAATATAGGTACATAATAATAAAATTAACCTACGTCCTTGTGAGGGGCTGCTGTGAGCCTAACATATACGCCATTGTTTCATTGATATTCAACCATTTTCATATAATTCATAATAATTAATGGCTAGTAGGGCCTTATTGTACTTTTATTGTGGACAGTGATAATTATGTCGAATTAAATAAATAACCCCGCACTCAATGGCCCACACTAGGATACATGGATTTTTTTTATATTTTTTACATCAATGAAATAATAGTGTGTATCTATATATATAAAAGAGGATGTTGGTATATCTGATGTTAATTGACTTCGACACCGTTTGACCGATATCCATGAAAGTTGGCACATATATGTATTTTTTCATGGAGAAGGTTTCTATGCTATCGACTTTGTTGTAACTCGCCACTAGATGGCGCTGCAGCACATCAACTTCTATGGCAGGACAACGTCTGCGGGGTTTTGCTAGTATATTAAATAATATTATGTTTACAGTAGCCTATTAGAATGACCTAGGCTCGTTTATTTACATATTATATCATAACATCAATCATCTATTATACATACATAAAAATCGTAACAAAGCAATGTATATATATTTAATATTTTTTGGATAAGTTTTTGCATTACAAAGTACTAGTGTACACCCCAAAAAAGCAATTTATAGAATTTTTGTATGTCTGTACGTGTAAAGGCGCATCAGAAAAAACTACTGGACTGATTTTAATGAAACTGGGCATGTTATTATGGACCGCGTTAACATTTAGGGTACTTTTTATCCATCTCCATTATGAGATACCCGCGGGAATCATCAACGAGCTAATATTAGTATCAATATCTGGTGTCACAAAAACGTATAGATATATGTTTAGTTGTATAATATGAGGGATATGTCTTAGGAATTATGTAATACAAAATGAGGTGTTATTCTCACACCATTATACACTCTATTCGATGGGATAGACTGGGGAATGAGTTAGGGGATGGGTAGGAGTACAATAAATTAACAACACATATTCTAAAGTCCATGTGAATGTAGTTGCAAACACTAGCTTATTAAAATTATTAGTATTTTATTCATTACAATCTATTTTCAATAATGAATGTATAGTTCTCGGATAATACCCAGGTACACCAAGGTCCAACCTGGATCGTGGACCTAAACTAATTGCCTAGAGGTTATATCAACGGAAGGGTCGCCCTAATTCAACCCATCACTAAGGAAAATATATGGAGTGCGAGGCAATACGTGGTAATACTAGCTCTACAGTGTACGTACATGAGTGATCAGCATAGAATCTGCATTGACATTACGATAATTATAACGCTAAAGTAATAATATTTTTTATTGTATAAATTAACAAAGCGGTATCGCTTTGTTAATTTTATTGTTAATTGTATTGTATGTATGTATTGTTACAAAGCCTTTGTGTATTTATTTTCGACCCTCATTCATGAAGTCGTTACTGAGTCACTTCAGTGATAACGAACTTTTTCAAGCTTTTTTTGTAACGATTTGTAATGTGAAGAAAAACATCGTGAGGAAACCCGCATGCCCGGAGATGTGTATCCACCACCCGCGCGGTTGATTATGACCCGAAGTCCTCCAGTGATTTACTCACATCATTTATTACTCATTCAAAGCTCATATTTACATAATTTTACACATTAATTTGTTAAAATTTCTTTACATATTTGGATTTATTAAAAGTCATTCTGTTGTTTCCTTAATAGTACATGAATACAAGTGTGTATAATATCAATTCATAATTCATATTCATAAGTACATCTATCTTTATAATTCGTTGACTTAATGCTTGAATGGCCAATCAACCTATGACCAAATTTTACGGGACAGGTTTCTCTCGTTTGATACTGTTAGTAAAAGATATCCATTAAAACCTGTGATGATTTAGAAATTATGTAGTATATATACCACATAATTTCTAAATCATCACAAGCTCTAATAGATATCTTTTACTAACAATATCAAACGAAAAAAACCTGTCCCGTAAAATTCGGTCACAGGTTGATTGGCCATTCAAGCACTAAGTCAACGATATGTATAGACAAAGCCGCTACCACAAATCCTGACCCTATTGGCCAGCGTGACGTTTTAAGGCCATACTTCCTTCATGAATGGACAGTCATATCCAATAGTGGACGAAGATGAGGTTGGTTACGGTATAGGTTCCCCACTATTCAACTCTGTTCACCGCTAATACATTCTTGTAGATTTTACGAACGGGTCGGCGGCCGATAGCACAGCAAAATAATTCGATGACGCGGCGGAGGGTAATCGTGTGTGCGGACCCTCCGACCGACCTCCTGGATACGGTTATACGCCACTCGAGAACTTAGTGATGGGAAGTAGCGGAAAATATCCGCTGCGACATATTGAGCGTTCGAAGAAAGTAGTCTTGGAATGTATCGGCGATACCCGAAATCAACTTTCTTTCTAATGTTTTTTTTTTTAAATTCTGTTGTAACCATTATAAAATTTAGATATATGGTACTAAACTAATTTTCTGGCTTTCCTATATTTTTTTAGAGCTCTTCGATTTAATTTACCATAATCGTCGTTCGTTTCAACACTTAATAAAAGAAATGTAGTGTTAAACTTTTAATATGGAATTACATGAATATTATTTGTATTTCCAATAAATTTTGTATCAAATGTAGCAATATGATATAAATAAATAAATGTATAGTTTAATTATTTAATTAATACATTATTTAGCGGGATATTTTTTAATTTACCAAAGAATATTCAATTCTAACAATAGATGAAATAAAGCAACGCAATGGATTAAATCTATTGATACTTAACATTTATTGTGTCAATTATATAGCACCCGCACTTATAGGTAACATCTTTTGCAATTAGTAATGCAGGGTAAGTTACACGGTCGCCGTAAACCTGGCAGAAGACGGACATCTTGGCTCAGAAATCAGAAGGAGCAGCAGTCTCTCGCGTGAGTATAGCCATGCTGACCGCCATCCTCCGTTAGAAGATGGTACCAAAAGAAGAAAAAGATATCGTAAGGAACAGATCACTTTTCAGAAAAAGCATGTGTATTTTTTATAGAAAACTCTGTGTGCGTGTAAGCATAGGTCCTTAAGGTCTAAAACTATGGAATTACAGATTATTTTCTGTAAAAATATTTTTTTGTTCTCAAAATAGTGGTTTTTAAGCCTAATGAGATTTAAATCATCGCATAAACAGCGGCGAAATCCGTTGGGCGAGATATCTTTTTTCTTACCCGCTATCGCCTATGCACTGCAGTCACAATACCATTCATAGACCGTCAATACGGTCGTGTAGACGAATACCGAAGTAGGTAATGAGGAACACATTACTTATGTAATCCCTACATATTGGCTAGTAAGGTCCTAACGCCCCTAGCACGTACACGATTTTATGTGGTCCATGTATTGTGGAGAGCAGATAGAATAAATGTACTGTCTCGAGTAATAGTTTCCAATTTAGGATTGCTTACGTTTAGAATTTACTGTACTTCTACCATAGTTAAGAACTAATTTTACAATGCGAAAATTGGTTTATATAAATATTTCTTTCTTTGTTTCTTATGAATATTTACAATTTATATCTTGTATCTTTTGTTAAATATGAGTTTATACGTAGCACAACATCGAGCATTCTGGACCAATCGGCCCAAGTTTGTTTTCAAAATGGGTCGCACTAGAGCCGAAAAGGCCACGATATTAAGAGCCTTGAATCAATCCAGCATAAGTTTCTTGCGTCACCTGGTCTATATGGAGCGAATGTATTATGAATCACTGGAATTGAGGTATATATTGGACAATTCGAAGAATCGACGTACTATAGCAGATTTGTAATCTCTCTATGCCATTGTATATAATAAAATTGATTATTCATCCATTTTGTCAACCGTATGATGGAATGTTACCCTTAAAAGTACCAGAGTAACTTCACTCTTTTGTCCTTCATTTAAGATTCATCAATTACTCCTCGAACGCACCATTAACAAGAGTGATGTAAACATACAATTACTCATATAGCGATATTGACTTATTTGGTAATTCTGGTTTGGCTTTCGGGAGAAAAATTAAAAGTATGGCTGCCAAAATTCGCCCCCGAGCCTAATTTCGTCCCTTAAGCTATTCCAGATACAACTAATGCCATCTAAAATTGATTTGCGGCATTAAAAGTGTTTGACGTCAGTTAGCCATTTTGATAATTTGAATGTTATTTCGTCTATTTGTTATTGAAAATTAAATAAAACTCTCAAGGTACTGCTACATAAATATGTATATTGTACTGTACGTAAATTATCATAAAATATTCACTGAAATTGATATTGAGATGAAATACGATGAATATCTTTCTAAGGTTGTGCAACTGATTGGCACGATAAAGTAGTTTTGAAAGCCTAGTAGGGAAGTCTTAATTTCGTCCCCAGGACGATAAATAGAGACGTATGGTCATTCGTATCATTCGTATGGTCGACGTATAACGAAGTTCGTTCTTTTTTTTTTAAATCTGTAATTTTTTTTGAAAATATACGCATAAAAGATAAAGGAAACGTTATTTGGCGACCTAAACGCCTAATACTAGAAAGAAGAGTAGACTAACCAAGTCATAATGGTCAGAGCTGAGCTTTAAGATCCTGAAGTCCTGTCGCAACTACAAGGGTAGGCCCGTGTCTTTGCTATGAAATTTTATAAGCCGATATTGGTTTATGAAATAAGCAGTGCAAGGTGAGTGAAACAATGTAAGGTATGTGCATAGAAAAGTGATTTCTAATTTTGACGCTAATAAACGTAGTTAAAAATTATTCTAGAAATTAAACACACAGTGTATTTGGCAAGCTTTATTACCCATTTGAGTATCATAACAATTAGAAAAGATTAAGTAATTACAATATACAAATATACAAACACAAACAACAACAAGAGTTGCAAAACAACAAAAATTGTCGACTTATGCTGTTGATTGTTTTAAATAAAACACAAAAAATTAAACCACTTAATCTAATTTTTTACGGGGACATCGGACAACTGAACAAATAACAAAATGAAACTTATTTGATCACAAATAATACATATAATATCACAGTCAGGCTTTGTCCTGCTGGGCGTTGCGATGCGTTGCGTTGCCTTGCATTGAGCTTTGCGGCGCGGACGCGTTGTTCTACGTGGGAGTCGTGGGCGAGCGATTGCCGACAGCACCACTCGAATTTTAATTATGACAAGACATAAAGTTTGTCGCTTATTACTCAGTAAAAACATTTACTTAAAATATTTAAATTTAGAAAGGCAAGGAGTAAAATAAGTCGTAAACGGACGTGCGTCACGCGCCGCAACGTTAGACGCATAGCTCATGTAAGACACACGCGTGAACAGCGAATGTTTGATATTTTCGCGACGCAACGCGCGACCCGACCACGCGCCCAGCTAAGACTAGGGTAAGAGATATTGTAATGAGTATCATCAGGTATATCACATTATGATAATTTTGTTGTAATAATGATGAAATATCGTTACAACTTTTTACAAAATACAAGATAAAATAAATATTAATAAGACTTGCTCAGTTGATTCGAATGTCTTAATGATTTATTGCAGTAATATGTATTGTAGCCATTTGTTGTAATTCAGCACTACATCAAATATCTAAACTCTTCATGAAAGGTCTAGACACGGGTCTATATAGGCAGATGGCACAATAGCCCGCTAAGAATTGATTTCTACACCAAGCGTAAAAAACCTTTAGCCTTTTATAAATTTAAAAACCCAGCCTTATGAGATTATTTAAAGAATTGCACTGTCAGGCTAGCATACTTAGACGCTTCACCAAGCGTCTAAAATGATTTAGATGGATAATGAAATAGAATCTCGCTCTAAACCTTTACTTTACTTATTTGTTGTGTTTTTTATTCAAAATGATCATGCATCTTGAGGACAGACATCCACGACAGACAACAAACTAAAATAAACTGACATACGACCACCGCGACTCCATTTCACTATCCACGTAAACAAGCAAACAAAAAATCTAGACTTTCATGAAGTAGCTAGATTACAGCAAGTAACTACGACGTCTCCAGTTTGAAGTTATCCAAATTAGCGTTTAAACGTTTTATTTTGCGCTAAAGTGTGCCAGGTAGCCGGTACAAATTATTCTCAAAACATTTTGATTATTCAGAAGGTGAAAACGGGTGTGTGAAAATATGAATATATATATATATATATATATATATATATATATATATATATATATATATATATAGAATATATAAAGATTAAATTAGTACTTAATTAATAGCAAATTTCGTGATGTTTTATTAGAAATCTCGAACCTTTCTCAGTTTCTATCACCCATGTCCATATTCTGAATAATAATATCTACGCGTCTACTATTGTTAATAATTAATCTACAGTTAAATAACAAATAAATGTCAATATAAATTATTCTATTTATATCTACTGGCTCTGTTTATAATACACTACGGTGCAATGTGCTGATGACTCAAAATACATATATTAACACTACGGCGCAATAATAATTTAGCATAATATACTTTAAACAATATATCTACAAGGCATAAACAAATAATTTCTAAAAAAAACAGTAACCAAATTCTAAATAAAGAGTTTTTTACTTTTATACGGGGAAAGCATAGAAAATATTGTTGGCATTTAAAATTTAAAACGACGCAAAGCTTCCATTTTTAATTACAACCTTTTCACCCCGCGGATAAAGCTCAAATGTCATCTGCTAAATGTCAGCAGATTACCATAGCTTGGCATAATTAAGAAATTCAGCAAAAGTTAGACCTAAATGTTGCAGGATTTTCTCTATATACAAACAATTTGTGTGTGCTTGAAGTGCGTCCGTGTGCTTTGGAAACATCAAACTAACGTCCACACCAATCTTGTAACAAACTTTTGATATATCTTCGATAGAGTCCCCATAAACTTGGACCAGTCTCTGTTACTATGAAGTCAAGGTCACTGTAGCTTATTTTGAGATACAAAATTGAAACGAAAGATATTGAAATTACAGCATTACTGTTTAAAACAACCGCCGACCGTTGAAACAACTGCCGAATTAAAAAGGGAAAACTTGCGCGGTGATCAGGTGTTATCTTAATAGAAGGAGCGCGGGTAATCCGCTCAAATGCAGATGTTCTCGGCTCAAGGCTATCAAAAGTGCGCAGTGAGAGGATTATTTAGAAGGGCGGCCGTGGTCACGCCTCGACGATTACTGTGTTTGTATAACAGTCGCTAGGATCAATTGGCTCGGGTATTAAACAAAGATACATGGGATCGTCTTGGAAGGTTATCGAATTCATTATAATAATTATATTATTGTAGATTATTTCCAGTATTGCCAATATGACAATTGGCGCATAAGATCTGGAGTTACACACTTTTTGCCTCAGAGTTTGAACTTGAATCAACCTGGTCTAAAATGATATAAATTCAACGATAAAAAATTCAAATTTGAGGCAGTTTCTCTCTCAATTCAGTAGTTTTACTGTTTGTATGCTAAAGGTATGATAATCTATTAGTAACTCCGCTATCACTACCAAAGGACTTATTTTTCGAAAAGATTCCTACTACATTTTAAAAGGTATGTTCGAGGCAATTAGACATATAATTTTATCTAAATTAAATAATTCTACGTAATAACAAAGAGACTAATTGCATTACCGAAGCGAAAATTAATACTTTACTGGAGCGTAAATAGACCTAATTATGGGATTCGTTTGCAAATGTTTCCGGTCAGTTGGAATAGCAACTTGGTTGGAATTCTTATAGACGGTTGGTTAGCGTAAAGCACGTGGCCAAATGATGCATACATATTGTAGATGGTCGAATGTTAGGTTGGGTTAGTTGTGCAATTGTTGCGCAAGGATAGACCAACACATTGCATCGAGCGCATCGTTGCACAATCGTTCATCGACCGCGCTCCCACGCGGTGTCGTCAGCGCCGCTCACTGCGACCCCGACCTCCCATGTAGGTCAAGGTCAACGCTCCTCTGGATCGGGTCCACAATCGCTCTCTCATCTTCCCTCTGATGGTACACGATTCCCGGCTGCACCCCCTGATTCTGGTAAGGGAGTAATTGGTACTGTATCGGCTCCTGTTGTTGTTGCTGAGCTCGCCGGTACTGCTCATTCAAAAGCTCCTGCTCATAAGCCCTCCTCTGTTCCTCATATAGCTGCTGTTCGTATAACAATTGTTGATTTATTTGTTGCTGGTTCAACTGTTGGTGGTTCAACTGTTGCTGGTTCAACTGTTGGTGGTTCAACTGTTGCTGGTTCAACTGTTGCTGGTTCAACTGTTGCTGGTTCAACTGTTGCTGGTTCAACTGTTGCTGATTCAACTGTTGCTGGTTCAACTGTTGCTGGTTCAACTGTTGCTGATTGATGTGCTGCTGATTAAGCGGTTGATGCTGGAAAGCTTGTTGATTTTGTAGCTGTTGTTGATAATAATTTTGTTGTAACAACTGAGGCTGATAATTTTGTTGTTGAAAATTCTGCAGTTGTTGAGACTGGTAATTCTGTTGGTGATTGGCCACGTCTTGATTCTGATAATAATCCTTCGCTGGCTGGTCTGATATGAGTTGTTGGGGTGCAGGAGTATAGTTGTCGGCTCTTCGGTGAAGGTGAGCGTTGTGGTCAGCAGGTTGATCGAGGAGGGCAGCCAGCGGACCAGCGCCGAGTCTCGGGGGGCGGTATGTGGTCGCGTCGACGCGCACCAGAGGCTTGCGGTGTGATGTGGGACGCGCGGGGTGGGACGTGGCCGAACTTTGATGCACCAGCGCATTATTGCGGTTCTGGAACAGGAAACCTCCGCTCAGCGAGGATCCGGAATTTGGGGAAGGTTGAGGTGGAATTTAGGACAAATTTGTTTACAGAACCCGCGGACAATAATTTTAATATCTAAAATAACCGTTTGTTTAATGCTTAAATATCAAATGATAATTTCATATATTATTATATGATACATAGTCACTACTTCAAGTATTCGTGTATTATTTTTAAAATATTTACAAGCAATCACGAAGGTTTGATTCGAAAGCAGACCTTGAGTACACACATGTAATTTTAATGTGTCAAATGTTAATAAACACACGTGTATTGACATCGTTTGCTCGAAACCTTGAAATGCTCTTAAATTGTAAGATCTCTGTAAGATGCTCATCGAGTCGTCAGGTATCCTCTCGTCTTTGACATACATGTGGAGAGCTCACTCGTGCGCAATGAGTGTGCTCGCTTCACTTGATCAGTTCTAAACTCAATTAAGATGGTACGATCTTACTTATATCGAGTATAAATTGATATTTAATTGTTCAATACGTTCAAGTGATAGTGAAACTACTGTTACAATTTGTTAAAGTGATGTATGTATACGTACAGTTGGATAAACTATCGATAACGAACTAAACAAATTAATCTCATCCCCAATCGGCCGTTTTTAATAATTGCTTTTGCTCCTAGGTTTATAACAAAGTACCAAAATCAATATAATATGTATCTGACATAGTCAAATTCCAATTAGAGAACTTCTTAATCATAATTTGTGCTCCCGTATGAGCAGAATATAAACAATTGGTACAGTCATATTAATCTGCTATTACATATTTTGATAATTCAGGTATAAATTATTTCATTTGACTTGATAAACTGTAGTTATTGCATAATTTAATTGCACATAAACTCTGCTGACGTTCATTATTCATGCAGATTTTGACCTTTAAATATATCTTGACATTGTGAGTTAAAAAGGTGTTTTTAAATCTGTGTTCAAATTGTTTTTTTTTTATAATCTATTGTACAGATAACATGAAATAAATAAAAGGAAAGCTTATCTACGGCGAAGATTTCTTGCAGCAGACCTGGGAAAGTGAATTTCTTATTCAAAAAAGAAAACACTAATACTTGTATGCCTCCACGGCCTGGTATAGAGAATTTTATCATACTGTACTTCCATGAACTGTAATACACCTGCGATCTATAGAGAGATTAATGAGACTTTTTGGTGGGAACTCACTAAAGTTTTCGTTTGATTATTATAAAAAGTACACATACTGAAATCAACTCGAAGAAGAAAAAGATAAATTAATTTGAATTTGAAAAACAGTAGCGTTAAAAATCTCTGAATCTCTCAAATAAATCTCGAATCATACGCATTAATTTTAACTTTTTAAAAGTAATTATCACGGTCCAGTTATGAATTCAATATAGATATCTCTTTTATTGATAACCCGATTTCTTTCATTACATACACCGGATGCACAGTGCTCTCAGTGCCAAAGATAACTTTTTGTCCATAATGGGACGTGTCGGAATCCTCCGGCTTTTGCAGACTTGACCCCCTTCCGTGAACGCTTGGAGCATATCCAACTTGTGGACTTCAGCGCAGTAGAAACTGTATAATTTAATGAATTCACTGAACCGTAGTGACTTTAAAGTAATAGTGTCTGCAAGTGACAAGAATGCCGCGTCGAATTTGCTAAATAGATGACCATATTTTAGCGTAAGGTTTCAAGAATATTTTACCCAACTACGGCGAAGTCAAGAATTTATCAGCCTATGATCCAAAATAGCTCCTAAACTATTCGACTTATCTCAAATGACACAATTAATATGTCGAGTAGATTTCATAACATAACCGATGGAAAAAAAACGTTCTCTGTTGCCAGGTATAAATTTTGTTGTATTATGTTTCACAAAGGAACTAATATTTTTTAATAAAGCAAAGGACATATTTTGGTGGGCGTCTTCTAGTCGTAGCCAGGTGGACGGACGACTTGAAAGACTTGTCGATAATGACTTGATGAGAAGAGCTGGATATCGTGTATGATAGGAGAGCCTTGGGAAAGACATTAAGGTAAGGCTGTCAGTAAGGAAAGACAATTAAATTTTCTTTAAAAAAATGAACTTGGTCCATAGCAACTTATTGATTATTTAAATCGATCAATCAATCATTGTATTTTTACTTGACTTTAAGGGGTGTAAGGGGTCCCGATTACTATCGTACGGGACCCAAGCCATCTCTCCTCTTGCAAGTGGTCACCCTGCTGAATAACGGACGGAGCTCTGACGACCGACCAATGGCGATATAACCATTCGGTTCGCTAGATCTTAAATACCACAGACCGCTAACGGGCAGCAGCATCACTTATGCGTGAAGTCTAGCACTGCAATAACTAACCCGCCTGCCCAGCGTGGTGATTAGGGCATAAACCTAGTAATGAAAACGTAGAACACAACGGCCCTATTATTCCTAGTGATGGCAGCGGCTACGGTTAAAGTAGGTTCACGAATTGAAGTTTCGGTTATAATTGGTTGAAAAAAATAAAAATATCCAAAGGACAACCGTTTCGCAATAAGACATAAATAGATTTCTAATGATCTTCTAAGCTAAAACTGGTTACCATCCTAAACTTAATGACCGCAAATGACTGCAATGACCCACATTTCCTTAAAAATACTAATTCATTTAACGACGTGTTTAGGTTGATTATATTAACCGATCTATGGTACATTGACCTCTTGCTAAATCTGCATCTTTATTGCATAACACATCTGCATGATTTACAACGGTCTTTAGGTAATGTCGAAAGAACTTACAACCTTACATTAGCGAGATCTGTAGACCTTATTAACGAAATATAGTGTCGCAATTGCCTTGAATATTCTACACTTGAAAGTTAGGTTGAATCACTTAGTGCTTTATAGTGCCGCCCACAAATATACTTTGTGCAATGATGACACCTCATGGTCAGTAAACGGTGTGGAAGAGTTAATAAAAACGATAGAAGTACGCATTAGGCTGCGGTCCGACCAAGAACGAGAAACGATAAGCGATAATCTATTTTCTTGCCCAAGACACGTACAAATTCCACAAGACAACGATTGAAAGGCAGATATAGAAATAATAATTCCATGATCACATTGCAAGCGAGGATTCTCGCATTAGTTTTACCGCCCGACGATAAAGGAGCCAAATTAGCTCGCCTGCAATGTGACCGTCAACTTAAAGTGCGAAAGGGCCCAACTAAGTGAGTTGCTTCCAGCTCATCACTCTCGCTCGCTCACTCGTTCCTCACCCGGCAACATAAAAATATGTCGCGAAGTTTTGTTGGTCAAACTATACACTCGATCCTCGCTAATCGTTTATAGTTGGATTACCTGCTCATCGTTTCTCATTCTTGGACAAACTGCTACCTTACGCACACAGATGTAATGTTGACATATTGATAGTTGAGATAAGTTTGCGATTTCTGTGAACACTTTAATAACAGCTCCGACAACGTTGTGTAATCGATTTGTATGTACAGAAGCGTGATCTCGTTTGTGTATGCATTGAATTTTAATTTTAAATAATTTTACTTATGTTGAAGCATTTCTAAAAGTCCAGAGAAGCTTATAGCCTATAAAAAATATTTTTTAAAAACTCGGTACGCATCCTTAGGAATTTTGGGTACATGTTTTTGGTAAGTCTGCTGCTAAGGCGGTATAGTGTCATCATTTCAGCCCTTGGACGTCCACTGCTGGACATAGGCCTCCCCCATTGTCCGCCGGTATAGTGTAACGTATGTTTATTGATTTTATATTTGGTTCATTTTCCTACATGTATTTTCTGAATTATCGTTTCTCAATCTTTTTAGTGTCGCGACCCCATAAAAGCCCTTTACGACACTCACGAGAAGAAATAGGGTTGTGGTATTTTAAAGCCGGCCCACACCATACGGCACCCTTCCTTATAATTGTGTCCTAATTAAGTTATTTATCATTTGACTATAAATCAGTAATTAATTATTAGAAGGTTTTTTCCAACTAAAGTGCTTAATTTTTCCTGACCAACTGCAACCGCCTGTATAAGTGATGGCGACCTCCCCAGGTTGAGAAACGATGGTCTAAATGTGCTTTATACATACAATAAATTACCAATTTTGCTTTGTATAAATAGTAAAATCCGTTTTTGGCAAGAAGCTTAATTTTCACGTGTATTATAAGTTAACATTCCTATTATGCCGTGGATTTTTGTTCTTTTTTTTTATAGAGAAGTAGGCGGACGAGCAAGCGGTCCCACGTGATAGTAAGTGTTACCGCCGCCCATGGACTTGAAGAACTCCATATCGTAGCTTAATGGAAAATCTCTTGAGGCAGTTCGTTCCACAGCCCACGGGTTCGGGGTATAAAATGATGTTTGGACCGAACAGTAAAAAATAAATAACCGAACATTCAAAAGAAATAATTATAATATACTTAAATGACAATATATAAAGAAAGGTTGACTGGTTGAGGTTGAGAATCCTATAAGGCGTTAAGATTTTTACAATATTTCTGTGCAATAAGGTACAAAAGGAAACCGGTCCTTGAAATATACTTGAAGTATGTTCTTTCAAAATTTAGCACTAACACTAGACTTATGTAGTAACTCGACTATTGAAATGTTATGAAAATTCTCAGCTCAGAAGGTCGCCTATTAATTTGTCGCTGAGGCAAACTCAGTTTCGCGAAAATTGCTTTTAAATTCGTTGAATAAGTAATGAAAAAACGATTAGTACGGTCAGCAACTGCATGTTATGGATAATGCCACTAATAGTGGAGTGTAGGCTTTCTCGGCCGGTGTCCACATTAATTGAATCTTCCGGGCTACTTGGCCGAGGTCTTCTGGAATCTCTTCTCTTTCTTTCTTCTTGGAAGAAAGAGAAGAGATTAAAGAAGACCTCGGCCAAGTAGCCCGGAAGATTAATTAAAATGCCACTAATGTAATCATAGACACAAGAAGTGAAATTCCATTAATTCATCCAGTCTTGGCGACCGTTAGCACTCACCCCTTTTATCTACGTTTTGCGATGGAAAGCGTACAAATGTTTCTACATGGCGTGAGTTTGCCAGAGATTTACACAGACATTACATTGTTGTTGAGATATTTATTACTATGTGTATTTGTCCTAAAACTGCACCCCCGTTCTCTTGTCCGTTTTATCTGGTGGTTCAATGGTAGACGACGTTTTGTTTATGTCATATTGCAATGAAATTGAAATAAAAATACACGACCTTTTTAACAAGATCACATTGGCCCTTCATTAAGGGTCAGAAGGAAACTTTTAATATCGGAACCAACCTAAAAGTCCACCCCTGTAGACCTTCAGACCCAGAGAAGTGTAGCAAAATATTGAGAATGTTCTGGAATATTTTACCTCCTTTTAGCATCAGTTCAACTAGAACTGCAAAAGTAGATATGTCCTTCACATATTCGGCGTCATTTATCGGCGATTATTTGCTGACTGTACACATCGAAACCGTTTTTGACATTTTAATGATTATCACTAAGGTCGTTTCAGCGGTAAAGAATTTTGTCTTAGAAGCCTATCCGCCAAGTCCGCAAAACATTTGGCCAAGTAAATTTAGGGCTTACGCGTGCGCGGGGGCGTGTGCGGGAGTGCACAAGGGGGAGAGACGGGGGCATGTGAATAGGGTTGTCACGCGCCCTTGACTTAAGCGGCTTTAGAATAATGTCCTAATTTAAAGAAAACTGTACTTACCTATCTATTAAAGGAAATTATTCATATTGCAGAGTACATACAGTGCATACGTAGTAAATATTTCATTTAGCAGTAAAGCATATTTTGTTGAATGATTTGAAACAATTTTAAAATAAAAAGTAACATTTCTTGCTTTTATTATTTTATATACATAATATACATAATTTTATATACATCCCTACAGTGTCCCCTGGAGACTTTCAATTCCCTCCTATTTTTCTTTAATCTTATTTACGAACTGATATTGTGTGCAGTGTACATGTAGATATGAATGTATGTATTTATATATTATTAAGTTATTTATTATTATATGTATTTATATATTATTAAGTTATTTATTATTATATGTATTTATTATACTATATTAATTGTCGATGAGTATATATTTAACATGATCCATCTCTGGATTTCGGTTCTTTTGCACTACCTATATCCCTTTTATTTTTCTCTATCCTAAGGTTGCCAGGAAGAGATCGCCTTAGCGATAAGGTCGCCTATTGTATTCTGTCATTTATTATTTGTGCACATGTAATAACTATTGTATGCAATAAAGAGTATTTATTATTATTATTATTATTACATATTATATATATATATATATATATATATATATATAAATACATGCCTACCTACCTATATTTTCTATATATGTTATCTAAACATACAAAACATGTATAACAAACTCGTAACATGGCCGTATCTGTACATAAAATATTTAAAAAAAACCTCATTGCATAATAAACTGCGATTGAGGGTGCTTTTTATCCAGATCAATAATTGAACTTTATAATTATTATAAAGATTGCCGTTATGACATGTGCTGCCGATCATTTTTAGCCGTTTTAACCGTTGTTGTGGTGATGTAACAGCCCTATCATGCGGCGGAGTTAATCTTTATCGAGTGGAGTTTACGAGCCGCGACAGCTGTTTATTGCGCGGCACAATGAAAATGTTGCACAACTGCCGGCGCGCGGATACAAGCCTACGGATTTTACACCACTCGGAAGTACTTCCACAGTAATCTTGGCGAAATATATGGAAGAAAGGCTTAGATCGTTATGTGTACTATATAAAGTATAATAATAATAAAATAGGTATATAAAAACAATACAGGATGCGTCAACTGTATTTCCGAAGCGTAAAACCATGATTTAAATTATCAATTATGATACCACGAGAATTTTGTACGTATTTTTATTTTTTTTATATGATTGAAAGGTACTACACATATGAAATCGTAACAATCTCATGTCTGTGCATTTAATATTTTTTGAATAAAGTCATTGCAGTTTACGAGTGATTAATAGCCTAAAATAACCTCAAAATATTTGTCTGTCTGTCTAAAAGCGCATAACCCAAAAACTTAATGATAGTTTTATGACTTTGAAATTTTAAGTCGGGAGATAATACAACTTTTTCAACTCATAACATTGAAATATCGTTTGAATACTTTTTCTTAAAATTAATTAAAAAGGACACAATAAAACTGAACAATATTTATTTAAAAGTGCAGTTTCGTAAGGTGCATAATGTTAAAAAAAGCGTAAACTTACCGCTGAACTGTGACTAAACTAATTGAACTGTTCCGCTGCAGCGCCCGATAAAACTGTTACCTACTACCTACTTTGTAAGATTTTTTAAGAAGTTCCGTTTTAATGGATCCGTTCTTTTTTAACTGCATCGAGAATCGTAAACGATCTAAGTTGAGAAATTATTGGTGTGTGGATAAACTGTTACAGCAGTTATTACCATTAACATTTTATTTCTATTAAGTATTTATATATATGTAAATATAAATATATATAGGTACCTTCAAAAATAGTGTAAATATTTTAATTTGTCAATCAATACACTGAATATCACTAATCAAATGAATCAACTAAAAATTAACATACTATACATTTCATCAAAAATAAATAGTGTTAATTTTGTATGCATAATACTATCTACCATATACTGGCTCGCTTAGGTTTTGATCTTTGAACGCTTTCGCTTCAATAGTTAATATCTAGTTTCGTGTACAAGTACATACATATAGTGAATTGAAAATTTAATCGGTTGATAGTTTGATTTTGATTCTAAGTTTCCATCACACTTTTATGGACTATTGCCAGTTAAATTAGAGTAATTTCTTATATATCTTTTTTTCTAAAAATAATCGTATGATCTATTAGAATAATTTGTAATATCTATAAAATAATCTATAATTAATCTATCTTAATCCATAGAATAATTTGTAGGACCTTATTGCATTATCTATTTCTTAGCCTGATCTAGCCTACTCCTCTATAACATAACACACTCATAACTCCTAATGACATAACTCCTTTTAATTATTTTAAGGTTGACTGGAAGATATTCCTTCTAGGGTAAGCCGCCGTTGAACTTACGGTTATATTGTAATGTTTTATTAACATAATGTCCTAGATTTTTCTTCTTCTATAGTTGTAGAATAAGTCAAAAACGTATGTATGTATAATAAGTATTGTACAATAGGTACTTACAATATAATTAGATTTTGTGTAATTCATTAAATTTTTTGCGTCATTTTAAGTTAGAAAGTTTGCCGATAGATGACGTTGTTCCTTAACAACACGAATCGTTTAAAAAAATGTTGACTTATCGTGAATTAGCAAAAGTTGATTTCATTTATTCCTTTTCGCTTAGTTCGGAGTCCCTTTTTGTGGGAATTTGTACACGTTTGATATGTGTACAAATTTCGGTTACAATCAACTGCGCTATTATGATTATATACCATCTACCTAATATTCGAGTTAAACATTAGAAACCAAGCGTTCAAGCATATACAAAGCTTTTTCACCGTTCAAAAACAAATTACAGTAACGTTAAAGTTCATGCTCTAATTCAAAGAACAGATTTGTACTACAACGTTGCTTTTGAAAGAACTATAGAAAAGAATAAAACGTAGGTACATACATATAACCTTTTATTCTTTTCTATAACAAATAATCTGTATAATATTATAAATCTATATAATGAAATAAATGACGTCACACTCAATGGTACACACTAGGAATCCCAACATGGTGGATCCAGAGACACAGAAAGACGAACACTAGCTATAATATTATAGACCATAAACGTTTAACATATATTTATCCGATCAGATTTTGAATGGACTTATCACACAGTAAGCAGTGTTATTAAGGACTGGTCTAATAGGCCCATATCAAAGTTTAATATTCTCAGATATTAGGCAAACACAACTATGCAAATATGTAAGTTACCTATCAATATACCTACCAACGCGGCATATCTCGGGCCTGCTTCATAACCAATCGGGAAGTTAAAGAGTTTGGTCAGGGGGACGTGGACATAAAATGTACACCTTGGATTATTACAGAAAATGCTGCAGGAGACCAGACGTGGGAAGGAGAGACCATTTATATTACTGCGACCTCGTTGAACTTTGGCAGGCTCAAAAAGTTCGTAAATCAATGTCACAAAAAACGAAGACCAAAAGAACTGTACGGCATCAGAAAGACCGGATAGTAGTGTCCATCCTCTAGAAAAGGAAACCGGCTATGGGGCTCAGGCGTAGAGAATAGGAGATACTTTTAACTTTAAGGAGGTGATGGTACTCAATGTTGTTCGGTACTCACGCAGTACGGGGCGTATTGCTTGGGTATTCGCAGTACGTCCTCATTCGCTCGGTATAACCAGAGGGTCGGTAGGACCATAGGAGGAGGAGCGTCATGTTACATCAATTAACAGAACAAATTGAACTGCACGTAAGCCTTCAACAGGGAACGGAACAGCACTCATCCATGGCGTGGTTGGTGTCAAAATACGAGCCACCAACTCACATGACAAGTACGATAGTCTCAAAGTGTCCTTCTATCCTTTTTATTACCTGGGCCACCAATGTAGTCGGTTAATGGACGGCGGTGACCACTTACCACCTTGTGGACCGACCGCCCGTCTACTATACTAGGAACAATATTTCAGGTTATTCCATCAGACTGGGAGTCATTGAACCAGTTGAGCAAGCTAGTGCTTGAAAAAATGGCTTTTGTATTTAAACCTTCCAGCATTACCACATCTATGTCATGAACGTATCTTTCGCCCTGCTGGATATAGACCCTTTCGAAACTCGCAAAGGTAACCGTACCATCAGTCTATGTCTCTGTCAGTCTGATCCATTTGTATCAAATTCTGGGAGATTTTTTTGGCCTTTCGAACCAAGATACTCGCTTGATTAAAATTGAAAAGAATCATGCAGCGAGGTGTAGAGCATTTTGATTGATATCTGACAGTAACATACCAAAAGCAAGACGCCGAGCGTCTTATTGTTGGGCGGCAACTTGAGTTATAAAAGGACGACTCAAACACCCTACAAGATGTGGTGAATATTGACATTAAAATCACAGGAAATAGGAACTAGTGTGAACCATACAGTGTAGTTCATATTAATTATCATTATTTGAAGTATTGTCACATACCTGAGGAGATACACCGAGCATCTTGAGACTGGGCGGCACGTTGGCGAGCGAGGCTCGAGGGAGGGTCACGTGACCGAAGTTGACTGTGAACGCCTCGCACCACACCGCGAAATGACCGATGTCGAATACTGTCAGTTCCTGTGAAACACAAAAATTCAGTTATCGAACTGTCTGTATCTGCAGCGCACCTTGCTTATTATTGGATTTTATTTTGATTGAAATTGTTTTTTTTTTCCATTGAATGTTGAGTAAACATGAGATTCAACTAACCCTGCCAATTTTTTCTTATTAGTGTATTGTATATACACACACACACACATATATATGTGTGTGTGTATATTATAGAATAGAGGCGGCAAACGAGCATACAGTTCACTTGATGGTAAGTGGATACCGTGTTCCATAGACACGGATTGGGAGAAAGGGTTGGAAAAGTGGGGAGGGATAGGATAGGGTGGGATTGGGCTCTGGCATATCTCACTCACTACCGAAACACGTAGGTACTTATATTGAAGAAATACGATAAATTAGGAAATGAAGTACATTTCAAGGTGGTCTTGTGTAAGGGAGGGGTAACGTGTCCAGTCGAGTGCGCCCAGCGGCTGTGGGAATGCAGCATGCACTGTAACCTCCTACTACACTAATATACCTCTTTGAAGTCTTAGTACATGTCTTAGAAGTATCATATGATTAAATCACATTCTGCTTTGCCATGACCTAGTGGATAGTATTCCCACAATTTGATTTCATCAAATTTGAAAGAAATGTCTGAAAAATTACTGGATTAAGGAGTTTCAACTTAGTTTAGAAATTCCCAGTTCATCTCGGTTAACGTCCGCGGGATTATAGAAACTGGCACTTTTACGCACGTTCCTATTAACATTGATAAGAAATAGTCCAATGCAAAATACTGCTGTCCTTAGAAAGAAGTCACAAGTGCATTTTTTATTAATTAATTTTAAATCTAGCTGGAAATTTATAATTTTGATAAATAAAAAGAATAACCATTGTTTATTCTCTATGTTTATTTCTGATTTCCGAGTATAATGTTACTTCATGAACTTAATCACCATATTCTGCCCATGAGTATCGGCAGAATGTCTCTATTGCAACTCCACTAATATTTTTTAACAAACAAACAAACAGTCCGCCTGATGCAAACCGATATTTTCGCCGATAGTCATCTGTAAGGCAGGCTTCCAAAATAAGGAAGGCAGATGAAGAAGATGAAGTAATTCAGAAAAAGGATTGTCCATGATATACAGAGTCAACTTACCCCAGGCAGCGTGAGCACAATCGTCTTCTTGTCGTACTTGCGCAGCGGCGTCTCCTTGCCGTTCTCGTCGGCGATGCGGATGCCCTGGGGAGAGGGCTTCTCTCCTCTACCCACCCAAAACTTTGCATCTGCACAAAATGGAAAAAAATATTAACATAACACGCTACTTTCCTACAGATACTTATTTAGCAAAACAGATTGTGGTACTGCCATACAAATATTTAAACGGATCAATTCAAGGTATTTTCATATCCCTCTACCTTCGCTGCACTGGTATGCCACTGTACTTTAGATATCAAAGAAAGTTTTAACTTTATTAGTTCTGTAGATATCGCTGCCTCAGTTTAAGAAAACCGTAAATCGCATTAGGGCGAAATTTAGGTATTAGATAACATTACCATTATTTAAAAGAGCAGCTTAAACTACTCGTAGATAACCAATTTTTTTCATACTTTTGTCCCAAAATTAAAAAAAAATGCTGAAAATTCGTTTTAGTCTTTTTGTAAGAGTAAAATATGTTTTTATTTAAAAAAAGGAATCTTTAGAGGCATACAAGAAGAAGAAGAATTCTTTAGTAGAACAGTAAGCATAAAAATATCACTAAACGGATAACGGATATCCTATATATTTATTAGGATTTTGTTATTTTAATGACATAGATATATAAAAACTGGTAAGAAACATAAAAAAAAGTTGCCATGTTTTTATAGTCTTTTATTGTACATTTTCGTACAGTTATCATTTTCGGGTTATGCTATTATTGCACCAAGGGTGCGATATAATAGCTCAAACATTAATAGCTCTGGCACTGACTGATTAAAAGAAAGAAAAGAATAACTTCCCCAAACCACCTAAATAGCTTTGCACATCACGTTATATGTTAACGACTAATAAACTTGTTGCTCTCAGGTGTCGTGTGCACATCGCATAATGACATCCTATTGCACGGAAGGGAGATAACATCGGATGAGGGAGAGCTCGCATTATGTCAGTGATGATCGCTGTTCGCTCTGAAAGGGCATGTGTTAGGTACTTCCTAATGGGGTGATAATGTAAGCCACAAGTCAATATTTCCCTAACGGGTAGCGTCTAGTGAATACTAGTTGAAGCATGTGTGCTGCATTAGGACGAGAGGTATTTCTCTCCGGGAAGATTGTCGTGAAATTTTTATCAGGTACTGACTATCCGACAAATCAGTAGGTACTGACGTTAAACAAATAAGGTAAACATACGCGTTGAAACCCGTTTAAATAGGTAAATACCTACTGATTTGTTTCTGAAGTGAATGAGATATTCGTCATCAGTCCTTTGGTTCTCTACTGCTGAAGAGCTTTCTCAATCACATTGTCTTAGAAATGAGGTATGTATAGCCTTAAAAAGTCAGGCTGACTAAGCGGGTTTCATGAGTCCACTCTTTTAGAGGTGATGTGGTTCTTCAGGGCTTGTATCAGGGTGGTAGCGGCTTTGAGCCTACTTAGTCGCCCATATGGGAAGAGAAAGGGTGGTGCTCTTCTAAAGCCAATGGGAAAGGGGAAAGAGAGGGTTGGTAGTGCATTGGTAGGGCACCAACTAAGATTATCTTTTTTTTATAATAATACGGCGGCAGACGAGCATACAGTTCACCTGGTGGTAAGTGGATATTGTCGTCTATAAACAACCAACATTCCAAACTTCAGTCCAGAATGACAAACACTGCCACACCCATGAATGCGCCGCCTTCCTTTTGAGATGTAGGAATTGATTTGGGGAAAGGGTTGGGAAAATGGGGAGGTATTGGATAGAATGAGATGGAAATGGGCACTTGTATATCTCACCCACTACCGAAACTTATACGAACATTGGGGAATCGGATATAGTGGGAAATTCGGTACATTTCAAGGTAGTCTTCGATGAGAAAGATCTTTACATGTGAATTCGTTTCTTAATTGTTAAAATTAAACACAATCCGAAAAAAATATATTAAAAAAACGTTTCTTTATTATAATACCATTTCATAGCATCAACCTGTATCTCTCCACTGTCGGATACATGCCTCTCCCACTACACGAGATCTGCCACTCTTCTCATCCAGCTAGTATTTCATCAGAAATTGCACATTATAGGTACGTCTCAGATTGCTTGGAATTGTTGAAAAGCATGATTGCTTTATTTCTAAAGCATGTTCGTGTTAAGTGCCTAAGTTTCTGTCCCATTTCGTATAATGGCCTTAATCTGTCTTATTAAGTTTTATTTGCAACAATTTATTCCAAGTGTTTACTTTGGTGCCATTATCATAGAAGGCGTTGAAATTATTATTTCAACGTGAACAGAAGAATTTTGACAGCGGAGATGATCTAATAGAGTCTTTTCAATAAACGTTTCCCATCAGAACAAAACGGACTTTTACCCTGCACGATTTTACTATTATAATAATATGTAATAATTGTTATATGTAAGGGACTTGGGGCTAGGGGCTAGGGGCTTGTGATGGTATGTTAGATGTATAATAAGTTAACAACATATAGAAATAACATACATATTTAAAATGCATTCAAATAAATAAAATATAGTACAATTTCCGTCTGCCTATCCTACTGTTACGCATAACTTTTTCTTTATGTACGAAGACGGCAGACGAGCATACAGTCCACCTGATGGTAAGTGGATACTGTCTCCCATAGACATCCGCGATGCATGCCAACATTAGTCCAAATTGACAAACGTTGGTACGCCCCCGGATGCGCTGCCTACCTTTGGAGATATAGGAATGGATTAGGAGAAAGGGTAGGGAAAATGATGAGGGATAGGATGGGAATGGGCTCTGGCACATCTCACTCACTACCGAAACACGGACGTACATTAGGGAAATAAGATGAAGTGGGAAATGCAGTACATTTCACGGTAGTCTTCTGTGAGAGAGAGGTAACGTGGCCAGTCGAGCGCGCCCAGGGGCTGTTGGATTGCAGCGTGCACTATCGCGCCAATAAAACACTGCATAATGCAATAAAACTTCCTCTAAAATGATAAAACACTTAATATTTTTTTAAATTTCTTGATTTGTGAATTGATTTGACATACGGAAGCAAAACTATTCTACCGAATAATCATATTCTAGGTTAATATATTCAGTCAAGTTTAGCAAAGGTCATAGTTACAAACGTTTGTGGACCTTTATATCGATTTAATATTCATGTATATATTCGGTATTTCGATATGTATTCACGTGTGAATATTCGGTCACTGTTACTCGTATATTTCACAGGTCATGATTACGCATAGAGATGGAACGTTTGGGACCTGTTACAAGCTGCGATTTACTAACATGGTAGCATAACATAGACGGGTATAGGTGTGCTCCAATGAGATATTGTTCTCACAACGGTATGTTATTCAACAAATTTATCTATTATTACAAAACTATCGCAAACATAAAATACATTAAACTTTTATTCAATAAATTTAAATCGAAATTACAATGTTTGTATAAGGAGAACACAATGCTATTATTATATTCAAAATACAAATGATAATAATTTAGAAATATCTATTAGTTTTTAAAATATAATCATTTAGATTCATGTGTGTAAATATGCAGAAATGTGCAGTGATTCATATAAACCAGTAATAGTTTCCGAGCGCTTAGAAATTAAATTATATACAAATACATTACGAAAACATTGGCCATCGGCTAATCCACACAAACCCGAACGCGTCATCCACGTCCATGAATTTACCGTACCTCTAATTGCATACTTTATTACGAGATTTATTACTTTATTGCATAGACGCGGATGACGCGTCCGGCTGTTTCCGGATTAGCCGATTGCCAATGTTTTCGTAATGTATCTGTAACATTATTTTATATTAAGAAATAAAAAAATGTAAGACAATACTGCAATGAATTTTTATCTTATACCTAAGCAAATACTTATGAAAATAATTATTAATAATATCAGCGTTCTGGACTAATAATTTAAATAATTGCCAGTATTATTTGTTATATCGAATATACCCGACAAATATTATAAACAACTTCTTTTTAATAGGAACAAAATGGCGAGCAGACGTTCCACCCGGTGATGATAAGAGGATACTGTTGCCATGTGATATTTTTATTTAATTTTATTTCATAAGGTTTACAAATGGAACATACAAAGAAAAACAAAAAAAAAAATAGCCACGCAGCATATACACTACATATGTCCGTTACAAGTAAATATAGCGTGCACTACATTTCCAACTAGATAAACAAAATTATGAAATATCTAAGGCAATCGATGATCGCTGTTGTCTCGATAAATGGAAGGTTAATATTGGCTTACTGGAATATGGAGGCCTAAGAATCATGGGAAATGTCAAATTAATCAAGATATTTATTTGCTACAGCGGTTAATCTATTGAGGGGATCTAAAAGTCCTAGGTTGGTGCGAGTTGATTGAAAGCAAAATGGAGCGAATTTAGTGTCTCTACTGTTCAATCGAGGCACCTGATATTTCACGAGAGATAGTAGGTCCTCACAGTCCTTATGAGTCTAGCCAGGAATAAAACAGCTGTACAGGAGCGTCTTGTCTTTAGACTGTTAAAACGGTAACATCCGCGATTCACACCAATATCAGGCCATAATGGCAAACGTTAGCCATAATGGCTCCGAACAGTACAAAACAGAAGGACAACAAAACGAAACAATACACAATAGCTTATTTAATATAAATGCTAGTTAACCGCCTAATAAAACTAAATAGACTAATAAACAAACGTGAAAAAAATACTTTTTAAAAACATGCTTTTATTAAAATGCAGAAAAATGAAGGAAATAAACATGGGAGTCATTACTATTATTTGATAATCTTTTAATGTAAAATTTTATGTCATTAAAAGCTTGTCGCGAGATTTTCGTACCAATTTAGTTAATTAGAAATACAATATTTGTTAATTAGAAATATTACAAATTTTGTAACAAGATTTTAATTCACATAAAAATATTAACAAATAATAGTACTTTATTTGTATTTTCTTCATTTGTCTACATTTCAATAAAAGCTTATTTTTATGTTTATTTTATTTACTCATTTTTAGTGTTCTATGTGGCGGAAACTTCCTCACGAACACGTCACAACGAATCCAAACACGATGTATCTACTATTCACCGTTGAGGAATTCCACAGTGTGCTGGCCTTCTTGCAGCATCAGGTGAAAGTCATGACACTAAGGCGTTGTCCTAAAAGTGCCCAAGCAAGACATATCTACCGTTCACATTTGAGCAGTACCACAGTGTGGTGACCTGCCTGGCTGCAGCATCAGGTCAAGGTCATTAGATGATAAGTATTGTCATCAATTTTATATACATGTGTTAAACTTCACGGCAGTACTATAAGTGGAAGTGAGTTAAAATCGACTTGCAAGACCTTAACATTCTAACAAACATGTGAAGTTGAACAAATTGTAAAACAAATGTAATCTAATGAATCTTGCATAATATATCTAATTATATAAATAAAAATAATTAAGTATCTCCCATAAAAGAAGGCAGATAAATTTCTATAAACTGTGTAGAGTTTAAGTAACAGTAAATGTGTAGTGTGTAGAATTTGGACATAAGTACATACCAGGTGCCTCGCCGTCATACGAGAAGTCCGGCACGAGCAGGGTCTGCGCGTCGACCACCACAACAGGACCTGAAGACACTCCGTGCACACCTCGCAGCGCGCCCACCTTCGCAGGACGAGGGTACTCCAAGTCGCGCGGGATACGGACGTCACCGAAGTTTACCTACGCGAAAACAAATGTTAATTAATTCGGAGTTAGAACAACAAACATAATATTACCAAGGGAACAGTTACACAGGAATTACAAAAGAAATCAAATACCAATGTATATTTAGATCTATAACTAACACACGAGTATATATGATTATGTAGTGATAATATATCGTATTATGATGTGCCCGAAACGCCCATATGTTTAAGAGAAGCTCGAAACCGCTACACAGATTTTGATGCTGTTCTCCCTATTACTTAAATTACATATATGTATATTCCGGAACGTTTTATGTTATTTTTATCAAAATAAGGATTTGGTATATAAATTAACGTGAAATGATGATGATGATGATATAAATTAAAAAGATTACGCTTTATTTTACCGTACCGTACCACCAGCCCTTGTCTCTTCACTGCTGGATATAGGCCTCTCCCAAGAATCACGAAACGGTAGTCCTAACGTGGTACGAGTATATTCTGTATGTTTACTTACTATTTTAATCTACTTTTGGTTTTTGCCTCACGAAAAATTAATAGCGAAATGTTTCAATATTTCAAATCAATAATTCCTTTATTTGTTACCTATTTCTGGAACATATTTAACACCAGTTCGTAAAGAGAAAAACAAAAGAAGTCTCAAATTTAAAAAAAGAATCATCTCAGTATATTTTTGCTATTATTAACCATTTTATCCAGCACTGGGGGTCCAATTAACCGTACAGTTTTTAATTTAGTTATTAATTAACGAGTAATCTAATCTCTGGCAGCGTGCCAGGAATTTTCGCTTTGTTCCGCGCTGCATTCTGCTATAATACCATACTGTAATTTCACATATTTTTTGTGCCTGAATGTCAGGCATTGTAGCTATTTGAATAATGCCTTGCGAATAACTCTCGGATCTCTCGGTCTCTACAATATAAAGGAATGGTAAACAATATCCGTTAAAAAGCCCGTAAAAGAAAATACATATAAGAAACATCATTTTATCATCTCTTGCATTACTACTTTTCCTCTTATTTCAATTATATTATAGCTTATACTTAATTTGACTATTTTATATACACATTGTATATAGATTTATGATTTGTATGTACAACGAGGTATACTAGTATGTATAACGTATACTATCTACCTGTGATTAAAATATTTATTTCCTTTCTACCCAAAAGTTGTCTGACAGTTACAACGTCTGCTCCAGTCTTATTTTTGTTTAGGTGTGCAATAAAGAGTTTTATCTATCTATCTATATAAAGGTATATTGTCAGTGAAAAGACAAAATATTGTAAAAGCTTTAGAGAAAGGAAATTTTCTCAGAAGAAATAAAGAAAAAAGAAAGAGAAAAAATAAGATAATATTGAAATTGCTTCTTCTCCACTTTTGTACATATTTTTCCAAATTTTTATATTTGTATAATATTTGCAATAATTTGTTGTTGCTTACTATTAATCATACAGTAAAAATGTCCACAGTGCCTATTTATATAATTATAAAAAATTCTAACTATTTGTAGGATTTTCTATTAAATAAAGTAAGAATAAAATATAATAAAAATAAAATTAATAAACTGCAACGATTTCACATTTACCTTCAAATGTCTACGTCTTGTTTGTTAAAATATTTGCCTTAATTCCGTGAACTTCCTTGATTTTGCAAGAGATCTTGTTTATCATTTATCTTAAAAATCAATTTAATTTTCAATATCTTTTGGATTTGTTTGGAGAGCCGTCCTCCGAAAATACTTTAATTGGATCATCGTAGCTTTTCATGACAACTGACAACTATTAATGATAGAATATAATAATTAATATCATATATGTTGACTGAGGACGAGCGCATTGACATATTCTTTTGCAGTGTAAAGGCAGTTAAGTATCTGCTTACTAACAATATTAGCGACCAATGCATAATTCCGCTTCAGAATTTTAAATTTTTCTTTTATCTTTTCTATATTTTTTTCCATTCCATCTTTTTTAAATATAACCATTCTAAGCGTGAATATAATAATTTAGTTTCTATTTGTGGTAGCTTACGAATAACTTTAAGGTCTTCTTATGTATTTAAATATGTTATACCTATCTATACATATAATAAAACAGTGAAAGGGTTGAGTGAGTACAAAGGGTTGAGTGTGTACAAAGGGTTGTGTGTACATTGATTAAATTTAAAAAAAAATTGGATGTCTCCTAGAAACTACAGAACCCAAAATAGTAGTTTTTAAATTTTTGGTCCGTATGTTTGTCTGTATATATGTTTGTTTGAGCATCACGTAAAAACTACTGTACGGATTTTCATCGAGTTTTGACTAATATATAGCTAAGTATCCAGAAGGAATTATAGTTTGAGTTATAGAGGAAAATAAATAGAATACTTTTAATAGAATTACCTACTCTAAAACTATTGGATGGATTTTCATTCGTGAAATTTCATCCATCATGTCGGTGCTTCTACAGGCGTTAAAAATCTTTTACAGCTGCTTAGTCCACGCGAGCGAAGCCGCGGGTAGAAGCTAGTGGAAGCTTCTCGAATAAATGAAAACAAAATAAATAAATATTTAAAGGTGACGGGCGTTACGAGTATGTCAAAGAAAGAGTATTCATTAACATCAACTATCACCGTGACGCGGCCTGTATCAAACACTGCATCTCAATGAAGCGGTTCTTTCTTCTTGATACTGCCTCAAAGGAAGAGAGAATTGAGACGACGCGAAACTTAACCTCACTCAAAGCACTTCAAAGGAAGTAGAAACGTTCGACGGCTACAATGTTCACTCAAGTCTTTTTGTATATACGTATACAGGTTGATACAAATGAACGGGCTCTGTAGAGAAAGTACCTTAAATAATGAAGATAGTATATTTTATTTACGGGAAACTTTATTTAAAAAAAGAAATTCCGTTTAACCTCTTTAGGGATTGAATCTCGCTAAATTCCTTCTTAGCGAGTATAAATAAATGGAAATTCCCATAAATTTATAAATGGAAGCTACTCCCCCAATTTCATGTTTCTAGCTTCAGCGGTTTTAGCTCGGCGTTGATGATGTCCTTCCTACTTGCTGTTACAGAAAGAAAGTTTAAAGACACTTTATAGAAAGTGAAGTAACAATACAGGAAGTAACACCCCAAGAATAATTAATTATTCTAGAATTATTATTTAATAATTATTTTTACACTAAGCGTCTTTTTAACCTATTCAAGAAGTACAATTACCTCCGAGTCACTCACATGTTATGTTTTGTAATTGATAGAAGAATTATGAAAACCAAAAAGATCAATTGTTCTACATTTCACTACGTTCATTTTACCAGCTATCGAACACATAAGTATATAAATAATTTTTTTTTTATATGAAAAATCATCAAAATTTTGTTCAATTTATGTGTCCTTTACACGCCATAAATATACGGCTGTATCACGCCGTGTAAGTGCTATCCTAATTACAGCTTAGCGTTAAAACAGTAAAGCTATATGCGAGAAGTTAACGAAAAATGTTAAATTTGGGAGAGAACTCCGATTATAGACCGTGGAATTAATTAAAATGCATCTGAAAGTATAACAGGGATAGATACAGCAGTGCTCTGATAGTGCAACTGTAATTGCACTGTTTGTCCTTATCTAAAGTGTGAATCAAAACAAATCATTTATTTGTAATGTGAGTAGTTACAGATGGTAATCACAAATTAATATATATTAGAACATGGGTCAAATTCAAACTTCATTATTTGTAAAAAAAAACATTTTTGGAAGATGGCGATAAACGCAGGGAATATCTAGAAATAATACCCCAGTATTTACTTTCCTTTCTTTTTACTTTCTTAGTTCATAGAATCATCATCCTGAAGTAAGAATGGGTAGGCAATATCTGCCATTATAAAACATTAATTTTTTGTGCTTATTCACGTGTGGTTTTTCGATTGTTTTGATTGTCTCAAGGGTGAATAGTTGTTATTGTGTCGTATAACTGTTGAATAACTATTGCGGAAGAGAGTTGATCAAACCGGTCTCTGCATGATTTGGTTCAGGTTTTGCAAATGCGCACTCGATAGCGACTAGACACATATGTATATACCTAAACCTATACCTAGCGAAAGATAATTATTTGTTATTATTTCTACGTAATATTTATTTATTTTTTAAAGTTACCAGTGAAAGTTACATGTTCAGATGCTTAATTCAACGTTTAATCTAATTATTGCTATCTAAATGTACATGAAGTAAATGCGAAAGAGATTTCATATGTATAGGTTTTTTTTTATGGACGAAGTTGACACACGAGCATGCAGTCCACCTGATGGTAAGTGGATACTGTAGCCCATAGACATCCGTGGATTCATGCTAACATTACTCCAAAATGACAAACGTCGGCACGCCCCCGGATGCGCTGCCTACCCTTGGATATAGGAATGGATTTGGAGAAAGGGTTGGGGAAATGGGGAGGGATGGATGGGAATGGGCTCTGGCATGTATCACTCACTACCGAAACACGTACGTACATTAGGGAAATAAGATAAAGTGGGATATGCAGTACATTTCAAGGTAGTCTTCTGTGAGAGAGGCGTAACGTGGCCAGTCGAATGCGCCCAACGGCTGTTGGACTGCAGCGTGCACTCTTCCCCTCATAAAATTATTATACATAAAATTATAAAATACCTCATAGGTATTATTAAAAATGTTATAAAAAATACAACTTGGAAAATGTGAAAAATCTGTATAATACGAAACGGTTATTACGACATTCGTCAAATTCTCATATCGTTAAATTAGAGAATTACTCAAATCTGCAATTGTTCATATCCATGAAAATCGAACCACCACTGCATACACCGCATGCACTGGTGAAATTCTTCAAGTAGACGTCCACGTGATCGGATGGTATCCCACAGTACACAAATCCATTGATTCACATTGATGCAGAATAACAAACCAATAACACCGGTCAAGAAAGAACTAAGGAATTTATTGCGTTTTATTTTTTACAAGTAGGTACATAAGCTAGCAATTGCATTAAATGAATTTTATTTGAATTTCATTTCATTTCTCAAAATTAAAAAAATGCTTTGCGATGCCGACATTTAATAAAAACGTACACTGAAGCAGTCTTATTACTTTCATCATAACACCTAGCGCAGTGCGTACCCCGAAGCAGTACAAGGTAATAACACTTGAGAATATTACACTCTCATAACATACAAAATGTCTTAGCCCTTATGAACATCCCGAAGACGTCCCGAGTATCGTTGATAACGCGCGTTAACCTCAGCGAAGTAGTCGCATTATACAAATTTCGCAAGCAATGTAATACACATTTCTAGTTTTCCACGGTCTATTTCACGGTTATCGTTTGTTGGTGAAGGTGAGGATATAATGTATGCAGGCGTGAACACAGCGAATATCCTAATAGCTTTATCCAAAGTCAGAGATATTATCAAGTGTTCCTCTGCCCTGGGATTAGCAGCTGCTTTTATGTCCCACTAACATTTGCAATATATTAAAGTCGTTTTAACAAAGTAGTGGAAAGTAGCGTCCCGTTTTGATAATATATTGGATGAGTTTTGCTACCATAAAGAATTTAAAATGATTCGCTTTTGAAGTAATAAAAAATATTATGGAGTTGATTTTGCAAATTGCTTGGGATGCGTTTCTCAAACTAACACAGATTGGATAATTTTTGACGACTAAAGATGAGGTGAAAAAACGTCGCCTTATTTCATTGAATATATTGGGCTGAAGGCGAGACGGAACATCCGCCAGCAGTTATATATACGAGTATGTGTATACAAACATTACAGTAGCAAAGTTACGTCGGTGTTTGAAAGTGTTATATCCAGCAATTATATTTTTTTGTAGAAAAAAGACGGTAGACTAGCACACAGTGCACCTGGTGGCACGTCTCCGGATACACTGCCTATTATTGGAGATTTAGGAGACAAGAGCTAGTGTGTAATAAATACAAATATTTTGTAATTGAAGGCACATAACAAAACGAGGAGACATCGTTTGTAAATTAATGGTATTAAAAAAGGATTGGATAAATATACGCATCATTATGGATATAAGGATATTATATCCACTGACTATGATGATAATTTGAACGAGTGGCTGGATGATAAGAGTCGAAGATTGTGTGTGGTGGCGAGCCTGGGAGAGGCCTATATCCAGCAGTGGAACGGCATACGCAGGTATGGTATAATGTGTCAACTGCTGGATATGGGTCTCCACATGCTCATTGTTTTATGCACGAGGAATGTATGGCCTTAAAACGGCACGTTTAAACGGCGTATTGGCGAGTCCACTCTTTGTGGTAGCGGCATTCACGAGTTGAGATAGGGTTGTGTTATTCTAAAGCCGGCCGATATCACACGGCTGCTGATATATCGACGCAATCACAACTGCACATTGCTGTCACAAAGGGATTTAAAAGCCTTGAAACGTTATATAATGATATGGTTACTTACAGAGAACTCATCGCACCACACGCTAAACCACTTGATGTCCTTCAGCGTTTTGCCATCAGGCAGTGACAGCGTGATGCTTTCGCCCCTGTACCGACGCAGTGGGCTGGTGCTGCCGCGTTCGTTCCGCAGGCGCGTCCCGCCACTAGCGTTCGGAGACCCGCTCGTGCCCACGTAGAAGAAAGCAGCTGGAAATAAATTACGAAAATTAGAAATCAAATTGTTTCAACAGGCTAAATTTTAAAAAACTGAGGCTACAATTAATCATTTTGTAATTAAGTTTTTTTAATTACAAGAAAACCCCTTAAGGTAGAAAACTACACCACCTCAAAAATAATAAACTCGCCAACTCGCTTAGCCAGCGTGACGTTTTAAGCTCACTCATACATACATCACTCACGCACAAGACGTTGTGCATAAGGAAGCCAATATCCAGCAGTAGACGATAAAATTCATGGTGATGGAATTACAAGATAACCTATTTAAACAAAAAAAGAATTAATTTAGTTTAGAAGCACTATAGAGTCCGCGGTAACGAAATCGCGGGCACAGTTAGTTAAATATAAATACCCCTTTAAATATACATGTTACGTTGCGTCTCTCTGTGTGTTCTACCGTCTGTACAATGGAGAATGCTCTGAAGAACTGTTTAATATAATTCCCACCTCGGGTTTCTACAACCGCACCTCCCGTCACAGAAGTGCGGTCCATCCGCATTTCCTCGATACGGAGGTGTCGCGCACTGTTCGGTCCAAAAAGTATTTTATACCGCGAACCCGTAGGCTGTGGAACGAACTGCCTGAAGAGGTCTTTCTATTAAGCTACGATATGGGGTTCTTCAAGAGAGCTGTGAATAGGATTTTGCAAGGTCGGTGGCGCGCCCGCATACCCCCTGGTGTTGCAGGTGTCCATGGGCGGCGATAACACTTACTCGTATCATCACGTGGGACCGCTTGCCCGTCCGCCCACTAATCTATAAAAAAAAACTGTTTTTTAAATGATTAAAACTCTCCAAAGGTTTTAAAATCAAACGTAATCTAAAAACAAAACACACTATTCACTTTCAAAGATTGAAAAGATAACTTTTATACCGTTTAATAAATTAAATGAATATACCACTCCTATGGTGCTCGTACAATTAAGATCCATTATCGAAAGGAAAGTGGTATATAATGCGTAGGCAATTAAAACATGTTTATAATCCGGGCCCACAGCATAGAGAGGAAGTGATAATTAATCTCCACAAACACCGGAAATTAGTTTCAACCACACTAGCCACGCATGATATTCCCTACACTGACGGTTTTATCAAACCTTTTGCATTTTTACTATAAATGTGTTTATGTTTTTTCTTTCGGAATAACAATTAATTATCAGACAATCAAGAACAAGTCTCTCCGCAGAGGTAACGTTACAAGATGAGGTCTTTTCCTCGTGTCATTCCATAGCATTATATATTTATCATTCAATGGAATGGAATTGGATACAACGGAATGGATTAGTTGGTGGCTGTACAGTAACTTGCAACCAACAATCTATAGATAACTATACAGTAATTTGCTGTAGTTGTACAGTAAACTAGTTGTACAGTAAGTAGTTGTGCAATAGCCTGTCGGTAGTTGTACACTAACTTGAAACCTTATTCAGGCTCTATGGCTTCTTTACCGCCAGCCGTATGGCCTGAAGAACATCAAAATAGACCGATGGCAGCGCCATTCGGGACGGAGATTACATTATTATATATAGTTTATATATGTACTTGTACTTGTATCAACTTTAAACACAACAGGGTACAGGCCTGCCCTAGTAAATCACTGAGAGGCTTCGAGCCGTAATCCAGCACGCTGGCCCATTGGTGGATACACTTACTCTAGATTTTTTTAGCATGAGGGTTTTCTCCCGATGTTATCCTCTCACCGCTGAGCTAGTGACAAATGACAATGTGCATGAACAGGCCCATGTCCAGCGGTGAGCGGAAAAAAAACAATAAGATACGGCTAGTTACGTTTATGGAAACAGTAACGGATTTAACTAACATACTTTCTTCAAGCGTATGTACTTATTTGAAGATTATTGCCAAATCACGGTACTGTTTCTTCCACGTACTGTGTCAATGTAAAGCGAGCCATCCATCACTGGTAGAAAACGAAAGTGACGAGGAAGTGATATACCTTCATTAGCGAACAGGAACTTTAAGATGGATGATGTCAGTTGCGAAATGACCACGAGCCGCCAAACGCGTTCCTAACATATGCACAGTAACCGGTGTCTTCTACTCGTATCTAACAAAATCATTAATTAAGTGAGTAATTTAATTAAGAGACACTATTGGAATATATAAATAGTTAATAATACATAATAAGTTAACGATAAGTAATGCATGATTTAAGTTTACTTCTTGTTCTTTTTATTTAAAATTTGTGCGCCCGCGTGGATTTACAGCTGTGCAATAATTTGAATGTCATCTGTAATTACCTGTTTTAAACAAACAAATTTAAATTGAATTAAAATTTAATTTGAGTTGGAATTAATTATACTGTAGCAAACACTATATTATAACACCACGAATTGAAAAAGATATATCTCACTCACCTGTTCACACCGCGAAGCACTGATTAGTCGATATTTTCCCAATGTACGTACGTGTTTCGATAGTGAGTGAGATATGCCAGAGCCCATGCCATCCTATCCCTCCCCATTTTCCCAACCCTTTCTCCCAATCAGCATGCGGTAGGCAGCGCATCCGTTTAACATTCTGGACTGATTTTGGCATATATCGCGGATGTCTTTGGACGACAGTATCCTCTTACCATCAGGTGGATTGTATGCTCGTCTGCCGCCTATTTTCTATAAAAGAAATACTGAACACCAAGGGCCCAATGTTTATTATTATCGGGTTTACTATTCATTATTTAATTATTATTATTAGCTGAGTAAAGGCCTCCCTCATTCCCTCCACTCTTTCTCTTCTTCTACATTAAATGAGCGTCAAACTTGACCTGCTATAGTTTGTTAGGTGTATGATATGTTATACAAGCACTCTAGAGCAGGCACTATTGTCCTATAGATCTTCGATATGCGGCAGATGTTTAATAAGCAAGTTAACTGTGACCGCAGCCCTAACCACACCTTTTATAGTTCACTGCGGAACGTAGGCCTCCCCATGCACATTGTCTGGTGTATGAGAGATGTCTGGCCTTAAAACTTGGCTGACCAAGCGGGATGGCGAGTCCACCTTCTAGAGGTGGTGTACGAGTAGTTCCTTAGCGCTTGTGCTGGCGGATTTATTATCAGTCAGTCGCCTTTTACCAAGTTACACTTATTTCATCGTACAATAAATACATTTATTTTATAGATGTCGATTATGAATTAATTTAGTAGATTATGCACATATTTTGACGTCAATATTAAAACGAAAACAGTATAAATGTGTAACGACCGAGTTCATCGTTTTTCGACACCTTTTCTTTATGAATATTTAATGACTTTTAATTTACGTACGATGCGTCCTCGTTTTGTTACATGCCGTCAATTACAAAATATACAAATTTCGTATTTATTAGACGCTAGCACTTGTCTGTGACTTCGTTCTCCTTCGTCCTTCTCTGCTGGACATAGACCTCCCATGCATATTAAGGTTTTGTGCACGAGGGATGTATGGCCACAAAACGCTACGCTAGTCTACTCCACTCTTTTTGAGATGGTGTCGTTCCTTAAAGCTTGTGGTTGCGGCTTTGTAGATTGTTAATTTAAGTAATTAATTTGTAATTAAGTATAATGGCATTTTATTTGATTTATTAATGCGATTATTTTATTGAATTACAGTCATTGTTATATTTTACTAACATAGATTTTAAGCTTCTACTAACAGCTACTATGGTTCAATTACTATGGTATGAAATAAATGACTCAGTGTTATTATTTTTTATCCCTCACTCGCCTTATACCACCCGCAAGAAGAATGGCGCGCTACTATTCTTGGTGGCGATTAATTGATTTGTTGCAGACTTATTTTTATAATAATGAAAAAACAACTTTCGTCTTTATAATACTAATATATAGTTATATTTACAATTAATCATATTATATAATATATTTATATTATATTATATGTTTAATTATATATTTACTAATAATAATTACTTTATAATATTTTGTTAGTAGAGAGAATGATTAATTCAAGAGAATTCATTAGCCAATTGGTCCGGCCATCCTCCAGGTGGACAGACCACTTAAAGAAATTCGTCGGTGGTTGGATGAGATGAGCAGAGGACCGTGTGTGATGCCGAGCCTTGGGAGAGGCCTGTATCCAGCAGTGGAGACATAGGCTGATGGTATGTTGTGGTAGAGAGAATGATTATTTTTAAAAGATACTCGAGTGCTTCGTTAAATATTCGCAATAAAAATTTTTAGAAAATCTATTCAACAAATTTCCAACTGACATTTTGATAAAAAAAAAACTAAATTAATTGTAGGCGATATTCTGAAAATCTTTTACCGAAAATTGTGTAATATTACAATGAAAAATGGCACCCAATCCGCCTACGAGTATAAACAATACCCAACACGAAAATCTTTTATGACACGTAATAAATTTTCTAAAAACCGCTCCATTCCCTTCTGAGCTTACATCGATATTGAAATTTGACGCGTAATAAATCGCTCAATAAGGCTACAATTGTCTTTATAAATAGACTAGCACAGCCCGCGACGTCGTGTGCGTAGATGCCAGAGTATGTGTTGTTAGCTTGATTCCCATGGGTACTCTATAATGAATCGGAGTAAAATGTATCTACCCTGGAATGTACCTACCCTGCAATGTATCTACCCAGCAATGTATCTACCCTAGAATGTACCTACCCTGCAATGTATCTACCCTGCAATATATCTACCCTGCAATGTATCTACCCTGCAATGTATCTATCCTGCAATGTGTCTACCCTGCAATATATCTACCCTGGAATGTATCTACCCTGCAATGTACCTACCCTGCAATGTACCTACAATGCAATATATCTACCCTGCAATGTATCTACCCTGAAATGTACCTACCCTGCAATGCAACCAGCCCTTTCAATATTCACTGCTGGACATGGGCCTCCTCGTGCACATTGACTTATGCATGCCTTAAAACGCCACGTTGGCCAAGCGGATTAACGAGACCACTCTTTTAGTTACCACTAAGTACCACTTTTAGTTTTTAGTTATTCCGCTTTTTTATCCCTCAGTCGCCATTTACGACACGCACAGGAACAAATGGGGTGGTACTATCCTGTAGCCGGTTGACACTATACGGTACAACTACTCGTATGTGCAGTTTCAATAAAATCCGTCAAGTGGTTTTCGCGTGATGCGTTGCGTGATACAGTGACTCTGTATCACTTGTAATTTGCACTGCACCGACATTTTTCAAAGAATTAAACGTACAGCTTTGTTCCTATTTTATTATGTGTATAGACTTCGATGCGCGACATTGAATAAATACTTAAATAGATACTTAATTATTGAATAAATAGACTTGAATACAATGAATACTAATTACGAAATGTACAAGCTTCGGCACAATTACACGGTGAGCCTCACGCGATCGTACGGTTAGACAGAAACATATTAATCACTTTTAATCTTCACAGTCGGTGCACGGGCCGTTAGTAGACCCACATGTGAGGTACACTCACCCTCATCTTCATCAGCATATCTATATTTTCGTTTATAACTTGAGTTCTACCGGACAGGTTTTGATGAGGTTTTCAGTGCCGTACAGGTTATTTCCTGTAAAAGGCTTTGGTATACAATACATCAGTGTATGTACTATGTGAAAGGAGTCGCGTGAAAAAGGGTAGTTAAACGTTGGATATTGATTGTACTAAGTATTAATTGTCATGCCAATTCTGGCAAATATAACGAGTGTTTTATTCCTATGTGTTACTACTCACAGCAGATAATCGATTTGATTTGATTTTGTTTTGTTTAAGTTAATTAATTCACTATAAATGAAAAAGATATTTCTAGTCTAAGCTATAATTTGTTCACTGTTCACAGGTAGGTGTGTTACTCCAGTACTTGTATCTTAAACATACATTTGCTATGTTGGGCTATATTCCGGCGCGTATCAACTCTGCTTCCCTACGAGTAATATTCTTTTTTTCTTCTCGTGTCCCTGAACCACTCTCCCCCTTCTGGGACATGGACTCCACAACAGCATTCATTCTCCGGTTCCGAGCCGCTCAGTCACCGAAGGTTAATTTTTTTATGCCAGTGGCGTGCGAACTCTCGCAGCCTCTTGAAGTTCGCCTCTGAGCTCATGAGATCGTAGTAATAGACCGGTCCTTCTTTTTTACAGCCGATCCCTTCCAGTATCTTTATCTGCTCCTCCAGATAGAGTGAACAGGCCCACAGCACGTGGTGCAAGTTCTCCTCTTCCATACCACATTCACACATATGCTCTTCACACAATTTCATTTCATATAGTCTCTTTCTAAAACATCCATGTCCAGTGAGAATCTGCGACGTTTCATAGTCCGGGAAATATCGATAGAGCTCCCTTCCTTTCCCCTGACTTTCCCATCTATTCTGCTAGCTGCCACTGTCTCGTCCCAAATGCCACGCTTTCAAGCACGCACTTCTGTCATAGTCGCGAGCAAGCGCGCCTCATCCGTCCTACCAGCACGGGTAGCACCGCGGTACCGACCAACCTATTAGGTCTTCATTAGTAAAATTAACGAAGGCCTCTGAGTACGCAAGAGGGCACTGCGAACTACTTGCAGGGACGGTCACTGGAACCAACATGCCGCTGCATAAGTGACTGTGGCCACATAAATGCCCCGGTACAGGATCCTGAGGCCCCGGAAGCGAATTCCCTAGGAGGAAGCTGTCACTCGGGTTATCGGTACTGGCCGATGCGGCCAGCCTGAAATGTGCCATGGTTTATACAAAACGTATGAAAATGATTCAGGAGGATTTTTGCAATGTTATGCACTGCGGTGAGGTCGTCGCAATATGCGCCAGCATTTAAAAGCTTGTTACTAATTACCGTTTTGTGTGGCCATTTTTACATTATTATTTCGTAAGTAGACATTTCTATAGCGGAGTGTGCCTTGTGTACGTACATGAGTAAATTAGTTCTCTTGCGGGTGGCGACCGCAAGATCCCGGGCAGCCTCGTAAGACGAGCTACTAGCGCTCTTTACAAACCGCCGTATAACCAGTAACAAAGGACCGGCAAAGCATACCTGTCCGGGAATTCAAGAGGTATTCACGAATCAGTGCACGGGGGCGGAGGTGAAGCTAGCATGAAACATTGTAATACGTGGAGATTTTATCTTCTCATATGAAAGGAAGCGGACGAGCAAGCGGTCCACATGATGGTATCTGACTACCGCCGCCTAAGGTCACCTGCAACACTAGGAGGTATGCGGGTGCGCCTTTGCAAAATATTATTCTCAGCTATCTTGAAGAACCCCATATCGTAGCGTATAGCGAAGAACGAACATGTGTACTTCTACTTGTATCAGCCTTTAATGTTCCACTGCAGGGCAGAAGCCTCTCCTAGTTAATCACTAGGGTGTTTCGGGCCATAATCCACCATACACATGCACATACTCCAATTTTTTTTGTTATTTCTTTAGCTTGCGGGTTTCCTCACGATGTCTTCCTCACACCGCTGAGGTAATGACAATTTTTAAGAATCCGTACTTAAGTAGAAACTCCAGTGCAGGTCAAGGATTTGAACTACGATCACACGAAGTGACTCGAGTATAGATACCCCTAGGTTATCACCGTTCTAAAAGAATTGAACATACTTTTACATAAATAACCCTTTAAAATTAATCAGCCCTTTTCCCACGGGGAAAGATGGGTTAAAAGTTTTATGCCACTCCTAATTTACTCTTCAGGTGAAAAGACTTCATTAGGAACGGCATTATCTATTGATACTTTTGAAAAGTTTCTCTACTGTTCACTCTATTTTTCTTTTTAAAGTAAAAATGGTTTTTAAAGTTTGTTCATGCTAGCCACTCAATGTTTGGCGGGAAGGTTGCGGGTAGAGGAGGTGGGAGGTGGGGACATGCATTAATTATGGGCCTTTGTGCAGTTTTACACGATATTGCGGATAAGGGATGTTGCCGAATTTAAGGGGTTAATGAAGCGGGGGATCGGTGAAGCGGTGATGGAATCTTTTACAGTTTCATGAGGATTTTCGTAGAACAGAAACGTTATGGTGAATACTTATTAAAAATTACCGGTGCCAGGGACTTCATTCGCGTGAACTTGTGATTCCCGTGGGAATGAAATAATTAATCTGAATAAAAAATACCCTAAATATTAACCTAGTATACAAGTTATAACTGTGCCAAGTTTTATTAAAATTCGTCTCGCAGTTTTTGCGTGATGCGCATTCAGACAGACAGGTGGACAGAGAGAGACAAAATCCAAAATATGTTGTTTTGGGCTCTGTATCACATGTTGTTTACACTGCAATTACTTTTCTCCAAAAATATTTCATTTACGGTCACGTCTCTCACAATATTATTATTATTATATTGTATACTCGTATTATTAACATGTAATAAGATTGATTAAATTATACAGACTTAAATAAAATATAGCTGCACCGTTTTAAAACTGATTTTTTTCATGAAAATTGTCGTTCTATGATTTTTTAAAGTTTACAGAAAAAATTAAAACATTACTCTCCCTATAAATATGTTTAAAGCTTATTAACAATATAGTATATGACAAGTACGTGGTAAGTAATAAAGTCTGGAACAGCTGAGACACATTGCTTACTTTGTAACATATGCTACACTAAGTTACGCTAAGTAGTGCTAAGTTTAAGCACGTCACGTCCGACGCTGCAACTTATGTGATCTTAAATCCAAACTATGTACGCTTACTTACACTACACTTCGTCATCTGTCTTGTCAGGTCTTGCAGATATGATGCAGATTCCTTTGTACACAGATATGAGACTCGGGAATAATGTGCCACAACCTATTTTTTTTTTACAGAAAGAAGGCTACAAACGAGCATACAGACCACCCGGTGGTAAGTGGATACTGTCGTCCATAGAATTCATTTGGAGAAAGGGTTGAGAAAATTACATCTGTTTCCTAAATTCATTTCTTCAAATTATAATTAATATCAGATTTTTTATATATTTTAGTTTTTTTATAGCTCAGATTATATTTTCACTTACAAATAGTATAAAACCAGTATTACAGAAGTCATTTTAGTTATAGTGGAGTGTAGGCTTTCTCGGCCGGTGTCCATATTAATTGAATCTTCCGGGCTACTTGGCCGAGGTCTTCTGGAATCTCTTCTCTTTTTTCCAAACGTTTCGTCAACAACTGCGGTTGACATCTTCAGTGGCGACTGCGTTCACTTTCGGAGAGATGTTATCTCTTCGGCTTCTCGAGCGCAACCCTCGAGTTGCGAGGGTTGCGCAACTCGTTGCGCTCGAGAATCCAAAGATTCAATTAATCATTTTAGTTAATTTTGTGCCTAATTCTGTTACAAGATTTAACGGTCTAAACAATTACAAAATTCTAGTACAAATGTGAACGTTAGCCCTTTGCTTCAATTCAAATGATAATTTAAAAAAAAAATAGCATGCATAGATATTTTTCTGAGATATTTATAAAAGTTCTTTATTAAAGACATTAAAAAACATTTTTTCAGCTGGTTAATATTCCAGCATTTTCAATAAGATAATATCCTTTGTCAATGTGCAGTGAGAAGGTCGCTCGCAACAATAGAACTGCAGCAGACTGTTTCACTAAATATTGCACAATGATTTCTCCGAGAGTTCCCCGGAGTCTTGGCGATACTATGAAAGAGATTCATTACGAATAACAATATTATATGTATTAGTTTATATTTTTATATTTATATATATATTCAAGTTTGTAGATGTATATTGCAACGTGTAAGTCGTTATACTCTCGGCTGGTATGACAAAAGTTAATGCGAACGTTGTAAACGTGTGTTTTTAAAATATTGATAAAGACACCTGAGCGGATGCGCTGGCGCCGCGCATTTTCGCTGACGTTACGTCGCGATGCTTTACCATACGAAAAGCGAACTCATTTCTCTCATTGGAGGCGGACCATCGCCAATAAAGTTCCAAATTCAACTTTATTTTGGAATTATTTTTAGTTCTTAAAAATGCTCCCAATCTCTCTACCGAGATTTGACTAAGTGCGAGTACGTTTTATTTTTATTTGCATTACGTTGGCACTACGCTGGTCTGTTCAAACTGCTGTGTTCTCTGCGTCTGCTCTGTTCAAACCAATGCTTCCGTGGAAGGGATATTATGTGAACAATAAAATAAATAAGTAATCTCTAACCAGGCACTGGCCCGGTTGGGTGCCGTGTGGTATTTTCAGGCTATAGAATAGGACCACGCCATCTCTTTCTGCAGTTGTCGTAAAAGGCGACTATGCTATAACAAAGCCGCTACCATAAGCGCAGAGAAAGTACACCACCTCTGAAAGAGTGGATTCGCCATCCCACTTGGCCAGCGTGACCATACAACCCTCACGCACAAGACAATGTTCATGAGCAGGCCCATGTCCAGTAGTGGATATTGAAAGGGCTGGTTGCATTGCTTGGTTTTTTTTATGGATAAAGGCGGCAGACGAGCATACAGTCCATCTGATGGTTAGTCGATACTGTCTCCCATAGACATCCGCGATACATGCCAACATTAGTCCAAAATTACAAACGTTGGACGCCCCCGGATGCGCTGCCTATCTTTGGAGATATAGGAATGGATTTGGAGAAAGGGTTGGAAAATAGTGGGAGAGGATGGAAATGGCCTCTGGCATATCTCACTTCCTACCGAAACAAGTACGTACATTAGGGAAATAAAATAAAGTGGTAAATGCAGTACATTTCAAGGTACATTTCATTTCAAGAGAGGGGAGGGGTAACGTGGCCAGTCGACCGCGCCCAGCAGCTGTTGGATTGCAGCGTGCGGAGAGTTCGTGTGTGCCCTCAATCCATCCATTTTGCTTGGTTGCAAATATTTAATCCATCGGGATTCATTTCATAAAATCCTATTTAATACCATCAGTTCATATGGTAGAGGAAACCGCGTTTCGTCGTATCCAACTGTTCTCAATCCTACGCATACGCCCTGGTGTTGCAGGTGTCCAACGGCGGCGGTAACACTTACCATCGCGTGGGACCGTTTGCTCGGGCTTGTGGTAGCCTCAGGGCTGCGGAAAGAGATGGGGCGATGCTAATCTACAGCCGGCCCACATCACATCCCACCTTACTTTTTTTAGGTAACATAAAAATCTTTATAGATAAAAAATGTACTTATTCACTTTTAAAAGTCAAAAGACAAAAGTTAAATCATGAGAGAGATTTAGTAGTAAAAGGGTATAAGTACATTTCGTCTACGCTCTATATTATTTTTTATTTATTTTTATTCATAATCAGTCGATTTACAAAGGGAAAGTCCGTGTCCTAAAGTGGTACGTCACAGCTCAATACTGACGTAGACATTGCCTAACTGATGCTTGTAATTGCAGTTAAAACAATAATTTGTGTAAACATTACAAGAGATGAATAATGAAAGCAATAATAATGTAATTATCTCCGGGAGAGAACACATTGTATGTTTTAGTGTTGGGTGAATCTATCGACGTCCAACCATGGCCTCCGACGGTAGGCCTGGTTCATAAGTTCAATTGCTCAGTGTGCTATGGAGAAAAGCTATGCTCGGAGTTTACTAGGGAAGGAATGTGCCCTGCAATGGGTAAATATAGGCTGGTACAAGTACAGCATACATGATACCTTCAATAATAGCTCGAATATCAAATTTATAAATGTTATAAATCTATCGATAGATGTACCAGCGATAGTGGAACAACACTACTATTTATGTAATCGTACAGGAAAGACAAAGGGACAGGCATTGTTGCTTTGACAAATCATTATCCCAAGTCGCACAATGCTCGTAGTTGACAATTATATGGAGACAGTAATTATGGGACTCAGCGCTGGCTGATTTTTCTTGTCAAAAGTGCGTATGTATAATATACAATTTTAATTATAGGCATAATTAAAATTATAATCATTAATATACAATACATCATCATAAACGAGACGGAGTCAGAAGTATCTTGAACACGTTTAGATCTACGCTGAAGGGCCTCCGGGCCTCTGTTAAAATGTGTATTATGAAATGGCTTATTGTATTTTAGTAGACACTGTTACGCATATTACGACGAATCTGCTATATATATATGTAATATATATACTGATATATAGTAATACAGTATATTTATATATTTTATGTATATTTAAAGAACCATCTCATTTGAGTCTTTCTCGCACCTCCCAATTGAGCCTCTCTGATCAACCCCAAAGGTTAGCTCTACTTTCGTACGATAATCGCATTAAGTAAGAGACTTTTTTGTGCTACGTTTATAATAATATATTTGTGTAGTCTGTGGTTGTTGAAGTTTCAAAAGAAAGGGACAATTACAGTTTACATTTTCAACGTGTGGCAGCTTTCGATAGCACGGTACCATCACATTTATTTTAGACATGAACATCTGCAGCGAAACGAAGAAACAATCTTCACCAAAATATCGTAATCGGAGAAATTGAATAATGTACTTTAAATTTTCGAGGAGAAGGTTTATATTGCCCTATCTCTATAGGATGCCAAATGCTTAAACTGAATGGACTGACTGAATGGAGATTTTCATTTCAGTAAAAAACGTTTGTTTTTTTTCAGTACAGAGTTTAAGTTCCTAATGTCAAGGTACCTCTACCCCCCTAGAGACAAGGGGGAAGTTAGGACCATAATCAAACAAGAGAACCCAATGCGTATTGACAGATATTATGCCCCCAGATTGTTTCCTGAACTGTATGCTCGTCTGCCACCTTCTTCCCATAAAAAAAAAACTTTCGAGCTTACTATAAATTTAAATCGAGAATAGATACTAAACTCCTAATATTTTTTATATATTTAACAGTACGTAATTCCATAGCGTATGTGGAGCTCGGAGGTAGCGCCAAACTACTTGCCGAAGTAATTGCAATCCACTGCTATAGGAAGGTGACGATCAGATCAGCTTTAGTGGTTTAATTTCAAGAAATACCTTCTATGTTGGTCTTTATGTCATTAAAGGAAGCTACTGTCCAAATGTCATGTTTCTAGGTGCACCGGTTTCCATTCGGACCAGTTGATGAATCAGTCAGCCAAATATTTTTCTTTTTCGTCAGCTTTTTTGTGGGCCTGCCTGGATGACGTCCCTATGCGCTTCTTTGGGCTCAATATCATTCGTAATTTACATTGCAATCACCTTACAATTTTATTACATATATATATATATATATTTATTATATGTTGTATTATATAGGTACTCACCAGGTCCCTCGCCGTCATAGTGGAAGTCCTTCAGGTAAAGCGTGCGCGAGTCCACGGCGTATACGCGACCCTTCACTGCGTGGTGCAGTTCCGAGAGCGCGCCGAGATCCTTGCCCAAGTAACCGCTGCGCGCGTGCGCGTGCCCGACGATGCTGCAACCTGCCAACAAGAAACACATGCATATTAATATTTTGTAGACCGTATGATGTCGGCCGGCTTTACAGCACCATCTCATCTATTGCCATGGACGGTCGTTAAAAGTAACTGAGGGTTTACAAAGCCACTACCTAAACCTACCACTTCTGAAAGAGTGGATTCGCCAAACAGCTTGGTCAGCATGGCGTTTTAAGGCAATACATCTCTTGCATTGCATTGCATCTTTGTTATCTGCTGCTATATATTGTTATCCTGATCTGGATAGACTGTTATAATACTAAACTTAGCCCGTAAAACCTGGACTAAATGCTCTACTAATAAATAAAAGTATAGTTCTGATTCTAAATTCAAATAAAGTAAATTATTACATGGTCAATATTAATCATAAGCTGACATTCACGCGGGGTATCTACTGGCAGGTGTATCGAGGCACGGTCGTGACCAAATGTCCACTGCTCGCCTTGTACCAGTTTCAACTGCGCGGCTCCTAACATGACCGCTGTATTTTGAGTTGTATAATTTATATGAAGCATTTTAATGTATGAAAAATAATTAAATGAGCGTCAAGAAATGTCGAATGGTTAGCAAATCGATGACAGCAAATTTAAAGGTGGGTTAAATTTAAGTTCTCTGGTGACAATAAACAAATTGGAGTCATGCGACTCCAGTTCTTTATTGTTCTATTATTATTTTATTACTTCAGTTATTACTTAATTAATCAAAAATACTAAATATTACTTGATATTATTGGTTGGTTTGTTGATCACGATTCGATGTTCGTTTAATACAAGCCTTAATATATTATTATTACATACAAGAACGTTAGCAGTGTCCGACGACATATAGTCGGTATGTATAGATGTTGACACATTTTTGAGATTTTTGAAAGCTTATGCCAGAATCAACACTCCACTGAAAGTTTACGTCAGGACTTGCAGAGCTTACGGGACACACAAAAACAAACATATGCACTTACTCATGTTTATGTTTCTATATTTTCTATTATATGTTATTTCTGTGAAATCTATAATTGACTGTACAACTGTTGCAATTATCCAAATCAAATGTATACTTCAGATAAAGCTGTAGATGTCTGTATATGTAAATACAATACATACATAAGAAACTATTGAACTTTATGTGAAATTTGAATTAAAATTTCTACTGTTGAGACACGCTAATCACGTCGCTTAATACTAATTTTAAGTCAGAGCTGCATAATGCATATATTTACTATTAGTTAAAAATAATATTAAGTATTAGGGGTTAAAGTATGAAATTGCCGATTTGTACTGAAAAATTAAAACTCGTTTTTTTCTAAAATGTAACATATTTATTTAATCAAAATATTTACCCTCATTATCTATACATTGTTGCCATCTAATCGGAAGTTCATTTATGCCTTTGCGATAGAACTCTGGGGATGTAGATTCGACAAACTGTGTGAAAGCATTTCTGCCGCGTTAGTTCCGCGTCGGAACTCGTATTCAAAGATTACTCGGATTTTCGAAGTATCCATCTTTCCCGTCTAAGTTGAATAAAAAAAACAATTGAAAGTCGAAAATCATTTGTTGCACATTTTTTAAAACAAGAACGTCATAGGTATCATGTGAAAAAAGTTTCACTCGAAAATCTCACACCATGAAGGTTTTATGTCAATTCAAAGTATCTATTACTATAAAACGGCAATTTCATACTTTAACCCCTATTATATAAAGAAGAGATACTAATGTAATAACAAGAAAGTGTCACTCGATTCCCACAGTATGTAATCAAAAGGCGCGTTAGACGCGTGCGATACAGAACCGGCGACACTGGCCGCCCGTGAAAGTGATCTCAAGAAAGTACCGCCTTCAATGGAGTGGACTAGGAAAAAGTATGTTACATGCACGAGCGTGAAAGGACATGTGAGATCATTTCAGATAAGTAAAAGTGTAGATAAAATATATTCATAATTTATAAAAAGGCGGATCCTCATTTCCGGGTCCGGCGATAAAGGTACAGCTGCACCGGGCCCTGGAGAGTACGTGGCCCTATGTAATACAATACATGAAATAACTCTAAAATCAGTCAGTGAAAATTGTATTTGTTATAAGTCTACGTGATAGCCTAGGGATATCTCGACTCGTATATTATTTTTTTTTTTTTTATAGATTAGTGGGCGGACGAGCAAGCGGTCCCATGTGATGGTAAGTGTTACCGCCGCCCATGGGCACCTGCAACACCAGGGGGTATGCGGGCGCGCCGCCGACCTTGCAAAATCCTATTCACAGCTCTCTTGAAGAACCCCATATCGTAGCTCAATGGAAAGACCTCTTGAGGCAGTTCGTTCCACAGCTATATACTCAAATTCGTATAAGGTCTTCTGACTGGTAGTATACTGCACTCAAATTCCTGTGATCGTGAGTTCAAATCCTCGGCCACTGAGTTTCTACTAAGTACGGACTTTTAAAAATGGTTACTTGCTCGGCGGTGACGGAAAACATCGTGAGGAATCTCGCATGCTCCAGTAAATAAAAAGTGCGTGATCTTCCAATCCACATTGGTCCCGCGTGGTGGCCCCCCAGTAACTAGAGGAGGCCTGTACCTTACAGTAGAACGTTAGAGTAGAACGTAGAACGTTGATACATACATAAGACAACTTACATATTTACTAATAACTCAGAATAAATAGCCGAAACATTTTAGTTACCGGCCCTGCTCGCTAGCATGCAATAATCTTTCATTTAGAATTCCATACCTTACATGGCGACCTTGCCCTAACAGGAGTTATCAAAATGAGAAAATGGGATTATCGGAGAAAAAAAAATCGTCAAAGCTCATTAGTTTTGATGTGCAATTCGAAAATGGTACAATAACTGTACAGACTGAAAAAAAAGCACCATCAAATTGCTATACCTATTCTAAAAGTACATTATTTTTATTTCACTTAACGAAACATCTTTGTCATTTAACGTTAATTAACTAAAGAACAAAATAAATGTTTTAACCCGAACGGCGGCGGTGGGATTTCTACATCCCTCGAAACAACAAATGGTCAATGGTCATTGCTTGGCTGCAAATTAAATAGAAATGATTGATTATAAACTTTTGAATAAACCAAGTCATTTATTTTGCCAAAAGATAGGTAATCAAAATATAGTGTAACAATAAATACATTTGTCGCGTTATGTTTTGCCACAATAGGCGTGGCGTGCAAAAGTCAAGTTCGTAGTTACAATGTTTATACATAATCTTTAATATATGACAATTAATGTTTGTTTGATCGTCTTTTATGCGTTCCTAAACCATTCATTCGATTTCGATGAAACTTTGGTGAGTTGTAGCGCGTTGCAAAAGTCTAACGCATTGCAACGCATGCCTAGCACAGCTAGTATTTTATAAATCTGCTCCTGATTGTATAAAAATTGTATAATTGTTTTTTTTATAATAGAAAATGGCGGCAGACGAGTATACAGTCCACCTGATAAGTGGATACTGTCGTCCATAAACATCCGCGATACATGCCAACATCAGGAAGAAACGTGGAATCAAAACGAAGGAGAAACGTTGGCACGTCCCCGGGTGCGTTGCCTACCTCTGCAAATTAATAAATGGATTGCGGAAATGGGGAGGGTTAGGATGGGATAGGAATGGGCTCTGGCATATCTCACTCACTACCGAAACACGCATATAGAAATTCGGGAAATACGATAAAGTAGGAAATGCAGTACATTTCAAGGTACTCTTCTGTGAGGGGGGGTAATGTGGCCAGTCGAGTGCGCTCAGCGGCTGTGAGAATGCAGCATGCACTCTCCCCGTACTACTAGCATATTATGTGCTTAAACGGCCCTAAACATGCTGTGCTTTTCAGTGAAATGTGTTACTTTCTAAATACTAAATTTATAATGCATAAAATCCGTAAGACTTGATGGTAAAAGTCGGTTACAACAGATTTCGGTTATGCCAGTATACTACTCGTACATGGTTTTATTATAAGCATGCTATTATCCTCCTCAGCACGTCTGTAAAGCCATTAACATTGTGACCCAAGGTCTACTTTCTTCTTGAGTGTACGTTAGTACGCTTATACAATCATACTATGTGTAGTTTTCATTTATATAAAATACAATTACTTTCATCTGGTATTGTATAATTATGTAAAACTAGCAGTGCGATTTCGTGGGCGTGGACGTTGGCATACTTGTTAGCTTGATTCCCGTGGGAACTTTATAATTGATCTGATCAGAAAGTGCCCTAAATATTAACCCGGAACATGAGCTATATCTGTGTTAAGTTTCATAAAAATTTCGTTGGTTTTTGCACGATGCACGTTCAGAGAGATATACAGACAATAATTCCAAAGATTTAAATTTTTGTTTTGGGCTCTTTATTACTCGTACCTAATTTCATAAACTATAAAAAGTACACACAAGACTTTATTCCGATTTTATTTTACATACGTATACCTATAAATACGTACGAGTATGTATACAAATAAATCTTTAAAGAACTTTGTCTAAATTATTTGTCTTTTTACTAAATTTGCCTGTAGCTACGCTCGGGTAGTTAATTTTATATTGTAACTAACTATGGCCGGAGCTTCGCTCGCGTGGTTAGTTTTATATTGTAACTAACTATGGCCGGAGCTTCGCTCGCGTGGTTAGTTTTATATTGTAACTAACTATGGCCGGAGCTGCGCTCTTGTGGTTAGTTTTATATTGTAACTAACTATGGCCGGAGCTTCGCTCGCGTGGTTAGTTTTATATTGTAACTAACTATGGCCGGAGCTTCGCTCGCGTGGTTAGTTTTATATTGTAACTAACTTTTGCCCGTAGTTTCGCTCGCGTAGTTAGTTTTATATTTCAACTAACTATGGCCGGAGCTTCGCTCGCGTGGTTAGTTTTATATTGTAACTAACTATGGCCGGAGCTTCGCTCGCGTGGTTAGTTTTATATTGTAACTAACTATGGCCGGAGCTGCGCTCTTGTGGTTAGTTTTATATTGTAACTAACTATGGCCGGAGCTTCGCTCGCGTGGTTAGTTTTATATTGTAACTAACTATGGCCGGAGCTTCGCTCGCGTGGTTAGTTTTATATTGTAACTAACTTTTGCCCGTAGTTTCGCTCGCGTAGTTAGTTTTATATTTCAACTAACTATGGCCGGAGCTTCGCTCGCGTGGTTAGTTTTATATTGTAACTAACTATGACCGGAGCTTCGCTCACGTGGTTAGTTTTATATTGTAACTAACTATGGCCGGAGCTTCGCTCGCGTGGTTAGTTTTATATTGTAACTAACTTTTGCCAGTAGCTTCGCTCGCGTTTTTAGTTTTATATTGTAACTATCTTTTGCCCACAGCTTCGCTCGCGTTTTTAGTTTTATATTGAAACTAACTTTTACCCGTAGCTTCGCTCACGTGGTTAGTTTTCCAAGATAAAAACCATCCTGTGTCCTTCTCAGTCCTTTGTCTGTTCTCGGCAGCATGCTCGGTATATTGCCTCAGATTGTGTTAATTCTCAATGTAGCGCAAACAAAGCTGTAACGGCTTATTGTCATGATCCTACAAATCCTATATATTATATCCTATACAGTCGATATACTTAACGATCGGGCGAGGTGGAACTGCTTATAGTAAAGCCTACACTGAAGCCTACTGACGCCTAAATCGGAAGCTTAGCCGCAGTAATCTTCAAGACCTGAGAGAGCACAAATGTATGTTACTAGATATTGCGGAAGTTTTTCTCGCAAAGAATTAATATCAAAATATATTTCTCTCAGACAGTTGACCTTCATGTTTTTATTTTTTCCTTTTGTTTAAAGTTTCACCGGTGGTTACGGAACGACGAATAGATTAATGCGTTCCGCGAGTTACAGGCACCACCTTTCGTACGTATAGCCCACATTTATTTATTTATTTCTAATATCCGCTTTATATATTTGGATGAACACATAAAACCGAATGTCGATTTGTCTGCGATGTAGTTACAAATATTTAAATCTACGTTAATTTTGTGTAAATTCACTGTTACACATCTAATCTACGGTTAGGGTACTTTAAAGGTTTTGGTTGTAATTCAAGAGCCTAATTACTAACTAGTAATATAGATAATTAAGTGGTAGAAATCAAAAATGTATTTAAAAAGGAACTCGAACCAGATATGTATTTTTTTTATAATACTTTCCAAATTCCAGCTATTCCAAATTCCAACTATTCCAACTTTTCAAATACCAACAATTCCAACTTTCCGAATTCCATCTATTCCAACTTCTCAAATATCAACTATTCCAACTTTCCAAATTCCAACTATTCCAACCTTTCCAATACCAACAATTCCAACTTTCCGAATTCCATGTATTAAAACTATTCAAATATCAACTATTCCAACTTTGCAAATTCCAACTTTTCAAACACCAACAATTCCAATTTTCCGAATTCCATCTATTCCAAATTTTCAAATATCAACTATTATAACTTTACGAATTCCAACTATTCCAAATTCCATCTCTACCAAGTTCAAGTTATTCATTTTGTATCTTTATTGCATGTTGTAAGTACCTACATTAAAATTTACAATATTTAATAAGTCTAATGACATTTAATAAGTCACAACACGCCGCATGGGCACACCAATTTAAATAATTAAATTTATTTTATACATGTGATCCGTGACTATATTTGAAGCTTGAAGATAAGGTAATAAAAATCGTCCGTTAACTCAATAATTATATAACAAAAGTAAAAAGCTATAAACATCTCAAACTCTAACGATAATTCAATTAAATTTCACTTCCCCTAATTTTAGAACACTTTCACGTACATTCATAGTATAAATAGTGTAAATACACTTATTGATTGCTTTATAATAGAAATGTTATTAAATAGGAAAATAAAATTTAAGTATGTACTGGGAACGAGCATGTCTGTGCTGCACGTATAGCACGTATAGCCACCGCCGGGGATACCTACTTTCGCTTTTATCGTCGCATCTTGCACTACGCGATGATTAGGGTTGTCACATGCACTACGTAATAATATGTATGTACCTTTATAAAACTCCTTTCAGAAATGATTATATAACATTTTATAAAAAAGTATATTAAAATATATAATAAAAAGGGTCTATAAAAATGCAATGACAGAATGTGTGATACCTACCAATAATATAATGTTGTGTAGGTCTTTAATGTCTTAAATGTGTAGTCTTTAATGTCCCATTGCAGGGCACACGCCTCCCATAACAAATCACTGGGGGTTACGGGTCATAATCCATCACGCGGGCCAATGCGGATCGGTGGATATACATACTCCAGATTAGTTATATTTATTTTTAGAGATGCGGGTTACCTCACGGTGTTTTTCTCTGATCGTTGAGTTAGTGAAACTTAAGTAAACCGATACAATATTAAATAATCCGATATACTTAAGTAATAGTCAGTCATATTAAGATCTTATAAATACCAAAATTTTAAGAAATAAATGAATTGTCGGTTCTATTTTTTCAGATGTTTATACTTTGAAAAGTTAAAAAAATACATATTTATTTTTTTATGTCATAATCTTAAACGTCAGACATTAGAGCATGTTGTTATTTAAACAGAATATTAAAGCGTTTTGAAATTATATAGAACATTTTAGTTAGAAATACGTCCATAGTCAGTCAATAGGGTCCCTTTGTTCAAATAAAGTTACATATTTTGTATTATAGATATTTTTACTTATAAAGGATGTTTGAGATTGTGGTGTGGTGGTACATATGACGTAAATCTGAAATAATGGATTGTATTCTGAATTAATTGACAGGAAAATTTTAAGCATATTAATTAAAAAACTATATTTTTCTGAATTTTTGCTGATTTTATACATATTTGCTAAAAACAAAGCACATATATACAATATTAATTAGAAAACATAAATAAATATTAATCCGCTGAAAATTGTTAAAAACAACATTAGTTTCACAAAAATATAAATTACCTTCAGATGTGACAACCCTACTCATCGCAATTTTGCAGAGTTATAATTATATTACATTAATACACTTTCATTTAAGCGCGAATCTGTCTTATTATAACATACCACAGCGCGTCGCTTCACATAATACTCGTATGACGTGACGATTCGCAATTCTCTATGATCAAAAATTGTATTTCGTCACACTTTGCTATTATGTCCGTCCATTGTTTAGTGTCATCGCATCGCATCGCATGATGCTGATACAGTCTACAATACTTTACAGTAATTATGCAATGGAAGATATGTTTGAAAGTGATTTAATTAGGTTTCTAATCAGATATATTGCATAAGAGTATGTTACCTAAGGCAGTATTGTGTGGGAATTTGTAAAAAAATATCGATTTTATCCAGTTTTATTTTATTTTTATTTATTCATACTTTGTTGCACAAAAATATGGTACAGAAGGTGGATTTGATGTTTTATAGTTTATGGCATCGTCTGCCAGTCAACCTTTGGGCAAATAGAGAAACACAAAGGGGGTCCATCACAAAAATACATATTGAGAATTTTGAGCCGATATGTGCATGAACTATAATAACAAAATCGTAACATAAATACATACCTATAACACTAAATAAATTAACATATCGATGAATATATTAATAATACATTTCCATAAATACATATGAATATATTAATAACAAATACCTATATTATAAACAAATGAAAAACTACTAAAAAGAATATGTCTTAAAGTACTTGCCTATATATCTTTAACTCATTCCAAATATGAGTTGCGGAGAGTATTCGAGAGATCTATCAATTTTTCTATGTACTAATCTCCATTAACAGCCTGTAGGTCCACTGCACTGTGAGGCACACGCCCCTCTTCCAATAATGGGGGATAATAATAATCTTACTTATATCTAAATTTATATATTATTGGGGAGTTGTAATCAACCGTTGTTCGATTTTTCGCCGCAATGATCGGGATAAAAACTACTTTATATAATCCGTCCCACTAAATACTCGTATGTCATATAACGTAACTATTCGTATCAGACTCGTACCAAAGTACAAAAAAACTGGTAAGAGATTTCAAACATAATGTAAGTTAGTTCAAAATATTTCAGTGGACAGTAGTGAGATGCATTGTTTTTGAAACTTGATAAACGGTAGTGGCTACATGCAGCTATATATGTATATAAAGGATTGTGGAGTGAAACAAACTTATTTGGTGTTGCTTTGATATTCAAAGAAACGACATATAATGTTTAATCTTCAATCCTTTTTTAAAATCTATTATTTTATGTCTACCTACAATTTTACAATTTTGTCTACCTACAGAACAATTCTCTTCACTTGACGCCCACACTGTTTTGCCGACACCATAATACGAGTAGTTTTACCGACAGCGCGGAGCGCCGCAAAACTCAGATGAAAGAAATATATTTTCTTTACATGTATACAAAAATTAAAGACTTACAACACCAGTGATTGCCCGTGTTTAGCCGAAGATAAACATTAGTTAAATAGTAAGCAAAGTTTATTTGCTTTTACGAGGTCACCTAGCTAGACGAGAGGATGGCGAACAAAGTTAAATTTTGTCCAAGTGGTGACTAGGAGTAAATGAACGTAAGTTCATAGTCGGTGGGTAAGGTGAGTCAATAATATCATGAGGGTTACGGGAGAAAATGGTTAAGAATAGTACAGGACCGAGGATGGTGGCACAAACAGAGGGAAGTATCCAAGTAGTGAGCACAATTGAGCTAAAAATTATAATGATGTTGATGAAATTTTTATGCCTTTCGAATCGTTAGTGTCTGGTTTGAGAAGACCATCTGAACTAAACAAGTATTCCAACTGTGTTTTGTATAGGTTCAACACCTAATGTATACAAAAAAAGTACACCAAATATTCTTTGGTGTAGATATCCAGAAGGAAACTATTTTTCAGCCTATCCTTCATCGTCGGAATATCTTGTGACAGAGCACTTACAATTAAATCCTGCCAACCATTGCTCGTATGATTAATAATAAAAACTTAGAGATACTCGTACTTACCCCAAAAAAAAGACATCCGAGAAGCGTAAATATCTTTATAAATGAAGTAAGTATTATTATAGTCGGCTTATTATCCTACTAAATTTGATGCGGTGACGTAAGGAATTTAGCACCCGATCTATCTCCCGGAGGATATCCCGCGACGCTTTCCCGCTTATATCCTGATATCGGTTACTCGCATTTCATACATATATCAATAAGAAATCTAAACTAATATAACTTGTTGATCTTATTGTTCTTCAGCAACCCAAAAATAGCCTGTTTCATTCAGGTGGAAGAATTTCAAATATTAGTTCAGTAGCATGAATTTACCTTTTACATAAACAAACAAAAAACATTAAGAGTAATGCTAGTATACATAATGATTTGTAGATTTTATCCTGTCTATAGAGCGGTAATGGCCTAGGGGGTAGCTAAACTCGACCCACATTCGTGTGATCGTGAGTTAAAATCCTAGACCCGTATCTGAATAATAGAAAAAAATCTGAAGTAGGTGTACCTATCCACCAATCCGCACCCAGCCCTCGTCGTGGACCCGAAACCCGAAGTACGGCCCGAAACCCACCAGTGATTGACTAGGGAAGGCCTGTGGCTTGCAGTGGGACTTTAAAGGTTGATACATCCTCTCTTTATACCTCTGTTATACCAACAGAACAATATCCAAACGTACTGAGGTTAACTGATAGAATATTCTGTTTAGCCCAATGTTGCAATAATATACTCAAGGGGTCTTTCCATTAAACTATGATATGGGGTTCTTCGAAGAAGCTGTGAATAGGATTTTGCAAGGTCGACGGCGCATCCGTATACCCCCTGATGATGCAGGTGTCTTTAGGCGGCGGTAACACTTACCCTCGCGAGGGACCACTTGCTCGTCGGCCACTTCAATATGAAACAACCAGTCCTTTCAGTATTCACTGCTGGACATGGACCTCCTCATGTACATTTAATCACAAAACGTCCCGCTGGCCGAGCGGGTTGGCAAGTCCACACTTTTAGAGATGGTGTAGTTCCTCAGGGTTTGTGGTAGCCGCTCTGTTAACTCTTAGTCGCCTTTTAAGACCCCCACAGGCAGAGACAGTATGGTTAGTATGGTGTTATTCTATAGCCGGCCGACAACACACAATAAAAATAGGTATACAATGAAATGTAAATATAAATTTCATATTGTATACTGTTCTAAGCTAGAAAGTACAACAAAGATTATATAACACGTTTTAATAATACAAACACGTGACAATCTGTATTTGCTTCTGCGCTTCTGTAGGTACATTTACGCAACATGCGTTAAAAATAACTGCCGTGAGAACAACATACTAACTGGCCATACAAAGAGAAGTGCTATTGAAGTGATTTAGCTTTCCCAGCCTCCTGCGACCACGGCTCTAAATGTATGACGTAACACGTCTCATACAAGCATTGGAAGTATTTGTGCGAAAGACGTGAATGCAACCGGAGACAGCTTAGACACGAAAATGTGATAGTTTGATTAAAAAGCTGTTTGACGGACGCCCGTAGTGACTAAATGAGAAAAAAACGAAGATCGTGTATAGTGAACCCACGAGATGGGCGCTATTATCCTACTCATTCTGAATCCTACTCACAGCCCTCTTGAAGACCCCATATCGTAATTATGTGGAAAAACTCCAGCTGGCAATTACTGCCATAACTTTCGGGTTCCCGGCATAGTATCTCTAACACCACACTATACGCAGCAACTGTTTATCACGGATGTGCGGATGAACCTCCATTTGGTGACAAGAAGTGCGATGATAAAAATCCGAAGTTGGCATCAGATTGCACAGCTCTTCAGAAGATTTCTAATTATGAAAGGTCTCTCGGATGGTGAGCAATTCTAAACCGTCCGTGGGCGTGGGATCGTCGACAATTCGAACAGCATTCATTCTCTTTATATTGTAGTAAATCGGGTCTGAACGCGTAGTATAACGAAGGTTTTGTTCACCTTTTATTTCTACTGGACGTTTCGACGCGGGCTCCACGAGCCGTGATCACCGGGTGACTGAAGAGGCGGGTAGTCCAGGATGGGAGCTGCTATCAATTTTATCAACCATCCACTCAAACACTGGTGTACCCCGCGCCGAAACATCGAGTAGAAATAAAAGATAAACAAGTACCTTTATTATACGCGTTCAGACCCGATTGACAATATAAAACACGAGAGTTTAAAAAACATTCATTCTTTTCTGTTCTATTCATAAATATTTATCTTGATATATATTTTATTATTATTTACGTTCATATATTTATCTTGTTCCGCGTGGTGTGGACCGCCTATACAATAGCATCACGCCATCTTTTGTCGAGGTTGTGGTAAAAAGCGACTAAGGGATAAGATGCTACCACAAGCGCTGAGGAACTACACCACTTCTAAATGAATGGACTCGCCAACCCGCTTGATCGACGTGGCTTTTTAAGGTCATACATTCCTCTTGCACCGAACAATGCGCATAAGGGAATGAGTAGGCCCACCTCCAGCATTGGACATTGAAAGGGGTGATTGCTACATGCATACATTAGTATAAATATTTATATGTATATTTTGTATATAGCCTACAACAGGGGTGCTCAAACTTGAACTGCTGGCGATCTACCTCAATATTGTTAGACTGCGATCGATCGCCTCTGAGAGGCTGCAAGTATGTGTGATGCAGGATTGTCGTCTAGGTAGGGTGTATCGTGGCATAGATATTAGTTTTCCGCACAATATGCATTTTTTTAGTCAAGGTAAATCGGTCGATCGCGATCGACCGTTTGAGCACGCCTGGCCTACAATATTGTCTAGTAATATATATACCTGATTTGTTATGTATGGTGTTATATGTATATGTGTTACGTTTATAATTTTATAATTATCGTAATATCAACTTTTAAAGCATCCTCCTTGATTTATTGTGTGCCCAAACGATGACTGGTAAATAATGATATAGGGCATTAAAGCCGCCTTTTGTAGAGTTTGTCTGTGAAGTTTATATAAATAAACAGTAAAATTAAAATTTCACTGACTCAGTGCCCGGGCTATTCCATTTGCATGTGTAACTTACATTATTAGTGAGACATTCGTAATGTGCCTATATCGGTCCACGTTCGGCCACTAACACATGCGAGAGCTCGCACTGATCACTTTCGCTTAACATTTTACTTTCTACGCATTTTTGCACAGTATTCATGAACAACGCATAACTGGATGATTCATAATTCATTGATGAGATGACATTTATATGATATATGTATGTGTATCAGTAGAACACAATAATAATAATATATGAATGTATGTCAGTTTGATTAATTGTTACTACAGGTTTATAAAAGTCGCAAATAGACATTGAAATACAGGAGAAATACGAAGAAGAAGTATATTTTAAACGTACTATAAATTTCAATCCTATACAAGAAAGAAGGCGACAGACGAACAGACAGTCCACCTGATGGTAAGTGGATACTGTCATCCTTAGACATCCGCGATACATGCCCACATCGGGCCAGAATGACAAACGTTGACACGCGCCCAAATGCGCTCCTTTGAATAATCTCCTACCTTTGTAGATTTAGGAATAGATTTAGATAAAGGGTTGAGAAAACAGCAAATCCGTGTGCCCTTGCACATGTGAATCTATTCATATCAAGAAGATATTAATTGTATGTACAAAATGAGTATCTAGAACATATCTTAAACAAATAGCTCAATAAATAGCAATCTTAAAATAATAAAAATGTTAATAAAGGTAACAAAAAAGAATTACAATATATGTACACTGTTGTATTTTGTAATTCAACATTTGTTTTTTTTCTATTTCTCAGTACGAATCTAACAAAAACCTTTTGCAGCAGTTTTTGTAACGTGCTTATGTCTAATTATGATAAAAAACTACCACAACATTAGAGAATTAAATATATGTTTCAATGTCTCTTACTGCCTGTTTTGCATTGGTGTGCAATAGAGAGTTAAATCTATGTATTAGAGATTTTCAATCAAATATAATAGAATGTTGCACACAATAAATATCAACGCGGGCGCAAAAAACAAGTTCTCGAATGATAATTTTTTCATGATTTTTTTTACTTTTTAACTAATTTTTTCGTAATTCATATATGATCAACTGTGGCCCGCGGTTTCACTCGCAAAACTATTGCATGTTAGTTGGTCTCATGAACTGTACATTTGCCAAATTTAGTAGTCATTCATTAATTTATTTATGGTTTAAACAAACAAACTTACACATTTATGATAATATAGTAATATTTATCTTATGGATAAAATACTATAAAAGTACTCATGTTTCGCCTGAATAAGACAAGTGAAACTAAAGTTACAAAAGTAATATAAATCAGTGATATTAGTTAAGATAAACTTGTTATTATATGTTATGTACATGTGGCTAACTGTACAGGACAAAAAAATCCTGGTCACATCATTGTCGTATGTTCAAGTAGGATTTCATTAATTAGCTAACTGATGCCCACGACTTCATTCATTCAATAATTACCGCGGGAATTGTGCCGTGGATTTGACTAAAAGATATCCTAAAAATCCAGGGCTTAAATTATGTTAAATGTCATTAAAAGTCGGACAGACAAGAAAAATAAAAATTCCAAAAAATATTTTGTCCTGATCGTTTTTAATATTTAGTGACATATCTTCGTTACCATTTATAATTTTAAATACCATAATAATACCATATATATTATATACCATATATATATTATATATATTATATATATTTATACCATAATAAATATAATTTTGATAATAGGATTTTTTGTGTAGATATGTATTGTGTAGGTATGTATTGTGTAGGTGTGTATTGTGTAGGTGTGTATTATGTATGAACATAATGAACATGTACATAATCATATATGTATGAACATGCATACATATATGCTTATTATACTACGGTTATTAAAGAATATGATTGCATGATAATTGATAACAAATGAATGTAATTAACTCTTTATGTCAGTGGGAATAGTGTTATTATGTAACTGTGGCGAATTGTGAGTATTGTGATGTTATACATTGCAAGGCGAAACAAAGTAACACTTGACGAATATTGTGACGGTGGGAGAGTTCATTTTTATCTATATAAATAAAAATGCATACGTTCGTTTGTTCAAAATCTTAAATCTCCGAAAGTTCTTCACCGATTGCTTTGAAATTTTGACACAACGTTGCATTCGAAAATGCGCGTGTTTTTATATACCCATCACAGGGTGAAAACCCAAAAACAGGTAAAAACAGGGTAAGCGCCATCTGTTGGGCAGCCACAGCAATGCGTGGCCGGCCACAGCTAATTAATAAATATAATTTTGATAATAGGATTTTTTGTGTAGATATGTATTGTGTAGGTATGTATTGTGTAGGTGTGTATTGTGTAGGTGTGTATTGTGTAGGTATGTATTGTCGGCCGGCTTTAGAATAGCATTACCCCATTTCTTACTGTGAGTGTCACAGTTGAGTGGACTAGGAGCCAACAAAGGTGTAACCACAAGCACTGAAGAACTACACCGCCTCTAAAAGAGTGGGCTCGTCAACATGCTTGGACAGCGTGGACGTTTTAAGGTCATACATCCCTCATGTGCAAGACAATTGCATTAGCAGGGCCGGATCCAACAGTGAACAATAAAACGGCTGGATACGCTGAAATTTATCACGATTTATCACGCCACTACATTATAATTAGAGCATATAATTAGAAAGTTTATTATGTGACCATTGACCTATATTTTTGATAAGATCTTTCATGATAATCAACAGTCAACGTACAATGATGGTGTCGGGCCATTCATATAGCTGGTCCGTAACGTAATAGCTTTGTGAAAATGCATCGTTTGTAAATTACGCAATAACACACGAGTTAAGGATGTGATCATGAAGTAGGCATGTCGAAAAAATATCGATATATCGATATTTTTTGTTCCATATATATAGTGTAATACCTCTAATCTTATTAGGAATTGGAAACTAATAAACAATTGTGTTGCTCTGAAAACAAAGTTTTTTTATTTTAGTATTTAGATAGGTACATACAATAAAAATTACACTAACTTAAATCCTACCTGAAAACAAAGAAACGACATTTAAAGTTTATTATTTAAATTGCCAATTCCTTTTTATTCACTTTTTATACTTAAATCTAATAATATAATGAATGATGAGTGACTTCTGTCAAAACTAAACATCAGCTGCTCTTCCAACCGTGAGGGCCGCCATTACTCACAGCGCCCTCTATAGAGTACAGTACATGGTCACTGTTTACAGATAGAAGAGCGCTGTACGAATTAAAGAAATATAAATTTCTTTACCTATATAATCGATATAACGATAATATAATCGATATAACGATATTAAATTTCAAGCATCGAAAACATATTAAAATCGATATTTTTTTATTTACTTTGAAATTATCTAATTAACCTAAACAATATTTTTTATTTAATCGGGGTCAAAAATAATTATCTATTATTACTACACTCTTAGTATATTAATGTAATAGGGGAGCACAATATAAAAAAAAGTTTCTTGCATCTCTTTCAGATAGATCAGTTTATCAAAATAATGAATTTTATTTATTGCAACGAACTAATTTACTAGACTCGATTATGACATATCGTTTTATTCCGTATATCGAATCAAGGTATAGATATATTCCAAATATATCGATACGCTACATATTGATACTTTTTAACAACATCTCTATAATAATAAGCATCCTGTTTGTGTATGTAGGTACGTACATTAGAATCCATCGACTCTGCAGCTGTCATCAGTGTGAAAGTTACCGCTCACAACTTTATGTAATGCATATTATTATTCTCGTTTGGTGAAATGGTTGCAGAGCCGGTTATCGACATAATCATTTATTTAATTGAAGATCAAAACAAAACAAGTTCAATGCAAGTAAAAGAGCTCTATGTTTAACTAATTTGTTACTAAAAAATTAAATCTTGTAATTGATTTCTTCCTTTGAATTGTGGCTTCACATAAGAAATGAGAATTATAACAGGGAAATTGGGTTTAATTAGAAAAAAAGTGAAATGTCCTTTTCCGGATTTCAGGCTATTGGTGCAGTAATTTAGTCATGAAGACGTAACAAACAAAAACACTCTCGGATTTATGATAATATAATACACACCGTTCCACCCTTCGGGGGTTGAGTTTCGAGAAGTCCTTACTGAGTAAAAAAGTTCAATAATTCAATTAAAAATGCGTTGATGAGTTCGTTAGTCAGTCGACTGACAGGACATTTCGCTTTATATGTATAGCAAGATCTACTTACACAATCTGGCCTCGGATTTATTGTCATTGCAGAAAAGACTATCAGAGGAATTGTAGCCTTTTGAAATCAATTGAATACTCAGATTGTACCTATTAGTGTTGCAAACATCGCTATGACTTCAGGTAACAAATAATTTTGGGACATCGTAACCATAGACGCTAAAATGTTTTACTCCAACATGCTATATGGAATTCTTCAAATAAGTATTGAATGGGATTTTACAAGCTCGGCAGCACTCCGACGTTCCCCAGGTGTTGCAGGTGTCCATGGGTGGCGGTGACCAGTTACCACCATGTGAGCGGCATGCTCATCTGCCTTTCTTATAAAAAACGCGTGTACTAATAGAACATCAGCTGTTGTCTATAAAAGTAAACAGTTTTATGACTTGATGAATCAGAACTATCGCGTTACAACTGGCATGATCGACAGGTGGCACTGGGATCAAAGCAAGCCGTTTATTGTCGATTATTTTTAATTATTGAATAATTAATATTAATAATATGCTAATGGCGGCCTAATTGGCGTGAAATTCGATTTCAATCGTCAATAATATCGCGTAACGTGACACTGCACGACGGGCACTCGGCCTCCGACCGGTGCGCATGCGCGAGACATTCACGAAAAATATTAATTAGCAGTTTATAGCTTCCTCGGAGAAACTATCAAATAGAAATTAAAATAATTATCTTCTTCAGTTTCTGATGCATATTCAATTCTAATAATACAAAACATATGTTTTTAGAATTTATTAAGCGGAAAATGCATAGTGAAATTATTTTTCTAAATAGCTCAAGAGGGTTATAGGGATATCTTTGTAATTAATTTTAAGGATTGAGTAAGATTAAAAATTTAGCTGTATAAAAATACATTTAATACATTAAATTTTTTTCTATGGCAAAAGAGAAATATATCCATTTTGTGGTTTATCTAGCGTCACCTATATGAACGGTGTAGTAATCAAAAAAATATTTATTCCAAATAATATGTCACATTTAAATCAAACATAAGTCTAATTAAGATATACAGAAATAACTTCACTCGGTTTTGTTTGTGACACCTATGAACATAATTATAACGTCTTATTCCAGATCGATTTTCAATAACTTTTATTTCAATATTAACATGGCAAGGCGCATGCCACCCCTTCAATGGGTATTTCGTGTAGTAATCCACTACGCGAGTCCAGCGAGGACTGCACTTTTACACATTTTTTTATAGAAAAAAAGGCTGTAGACGAGCATACAGTTTACTTGGTGGTAAGTGGATACTGTCCATAGACCATAGACACCCGCGACACATACCAACATCAGCCCAGATTGACAAACGTTGGCACGCCTCCGGATGCGCTGGCAACCTTTGCAGATTAAGGAATGGATTGGGAAAATGGGAAGGGATAGGATAGGATGCGATAGGAATGGGATCTGGCATATCTCACTCACTACCGAAACATGTACGTACAATGAGGAAACACGATGAAATAGGAAATGCAGTACATTTCAAGGTAGTTTTCTGTGAGAGGGGGGTAACGTGGCCAGTCGAGCGCGCCCAGTTCCTGTGGGAATGCAGCGTGCACTCTCCCCCAACATTACACATTACACACACATTATACACAATACACATTGCACTTTTTTTTAATTCTTAAGCATACGGCTTCTTACACCACCAAACTAGAGATAATTGGAAAAAATCGTAATTAATTAAATGGTCACGCAGTTGTACGGACCGAGGTTTCAACTCATGAGAACAGATGGTCTGTCAACCGTGTTTTGATTAATGTAATATTATAATTACGAGACGTTCTATTAACACAGGAACGATATCTAAATTTCCTAGAAGCCCAGCTGCCGAGCTACGTAATATTTATATTAGAAAATTATCTCACCTCAACTTAATTCCTATATTAATTAACTTGAAATACGACTTTACTAATTTCTACAGATTAATTAATTATTGAGTCAGTAAACTTAAGACCAAACCAGGTTATAAAAAACTTGCCTCTTGCTAAATAAAAATGTAAATAATGGTAAACATTTTCAAATTTACTCGTTTTTTTCTATAATTAAAGTGATAGACAGCCTGACGGCCCACTTGATGGTAAATGGTTACTGTCGTAGTTACCTTGTTTTTATAGAAAGAAAGCGACAGACGAACAAACAATTCACCTGATTAAATTAAGTTTAAATTTAAATTTAAAAAATTATAAGGGTATCGAGATGAGAAATGGTAAAGCAGATCCACTACCGTGCCTCTACTCTTCTTTCGCCATGAGTTATTGCTTACAGTGTGGCCATCAAGAGACTGTATACCGCAAATCCTAAAGTTGTGGTCTGAAATTTTACCACTGAGCTACGACACGTGGGACTCGTCAAAAGAGCTGTCAACAGGATCAAGGTCGGCGACGCACTTGCAACCCTCCAGGTGGTGAATACTGTTGCCCATGGTCATCGGCGATACAAGCCAACATCAGTCCAGAAAGGCGAAAATTCTGAAGTAAATTCATTCAAAATTCATAGAATACGGATGGTTTGAAAACGAAACAATAAAACAAATCCTCCCACAACAACAATTAAATACACATTGTGGACAATCACGTAAACTTTCTCTAATCGCGGCATTTTCATTATGTATTCATTATGTATGTATCCTATAATTATTTATTGTATTTTTAGCGTCATTCATCATTCGTCGCGTCTGTAATGTCAGCCTGAGGTCGCCATACACGTGTGGGACGCATGCTCGTCGCAAATAGGCAAAACTTAACAGGATTCACTACAAAACAACGCGTAAGTAAACATCGATCTGTCTCCAGAATTGTGTGTGTATAAATCAATAAACAGAATGACTCGATGAGTATGTTTACCACTTTTATTTTACCAGAAGCTTCGACCGGATTACACCAACCATAAAAGAAACTGTTCACAGTTGTACTGTACTATAGCTCTAGCTTTATTCTCTGTAGTCTCTAATCAGCGTTAAGCTTCCGGTGATAGAAATAAGGTAAATATACGCTTTGAAAACCCTTTAAATAGATAAAGATGTGTGAAAATACGGAAATCTAAAAAAATATAGTGTCTTATAACAGAGCTTATTATTTTTAAAACTTTTTTCATAAATTTTAAAGAACAACATTAATGTTCTTGAAACAGTTAAATGAGAAGTGTTTTATGAATTCATAACAGTAATCTTCATTACCTTGAGGTATATTATGAAGTTTTAAAAATCATTCCAGTTTCCATCAAGTCAATTTACAGTTGTAACCTGCCGTGTTCTTTTCCATATTATGAAGGTAGATTAAGTGAGCGACTGCTACTTGGTTTGTTTGCCCGTGGTTAATAATCAAGAATTTTGAAATTCAGTATTCATGATACGTAACTCCGACGCAATTTATTTCACGGCATCAAGTGACTGGCAATAAGAGTTTATAATACGCCCCCTTCGCAGAACATCAAAAGAGCTTCACGTACTATTGCCGTTACATATACCGTTAGTAGAGTTACATATACCACTGTTATTGATTTATTTTGAACACACAAATAATCGAGTATGTTTTTACCGAATCATTTATAATGGACCACTTTTAAAACACGCCGGTAGGCCTACTTGTAAAGTGTGTTTTCGTCTCCAGTTTTAGGATGTACCACTGAGCGGTGTTCATTTATTTATTAAGGTAAGGGGATTGCCATTGAGGCTCTATTAGTTAAATCCTCTAACCAAAAGTACTCGTAGCAAAGAGCAGTTCAAGGGATACGAGTTTAAATTTAGATTTGAAATTATGAGCGTTTCGATGTGAGAAATGGAAAATTGTATTGGAAAATTATTGCGTACAGTGCACAGTGTGGTCATCAAGAGACTTTATTATAGAGACAAGAGAGAAAGATGTGGACTGAGGTTTTACCACAGAGCTACTATACATGGAGCTCGTCAAGAGCGCTGTCAATAGGATCAAGGTCGGCGGCGCACTCGTTACCCCCCTGGTGTTGCAGTTGTCCATGAGCGGCGGTGACCACTTACCATCATATGGACTGTCAGACAATCTGCCACCTCTTTTATAAAACAAAACTTAACTTTATACCCACCCCTACTAGAATTGTCGGATTAAATGAATAATTTATAAAATAAAGCATGCTTGATGCATACTTGATAACACACACTAGTATGCTGACGTACATATGCCAATGATTTAAACCATATTGTATTTATTGTGCGCATTGTTGTCAGAGTTCCCACATAGTGAGGCAATCGTCTCGTGTGAACGGGCGCACAATGTGAACCAAACGTTATGTCACAGCACATCGTAATAAAGCAGTATGACATAGTCAAATCTATAGATTTATAATTTTTTGGTAGCTGTAAAAATTAACAAAACGTGTGAGTTAGAATTCAGATAATTTACCATAAGCTAAAAAGAGTTAGAACTAACTATAAAGTAGCACATATTAACAAGACGTAAAAGCGGGAGGTGAATTAATAGGTACTGTCACGTATTGCAGAGCGTAACTCTTTCATTTGAACGATCCTAAGACCAGTTAATTCTAATAAAAACTAAAATCTAAGCGATATGGTTAGGCGGGAACGCTATGATACAACCAAATGTAATGTTATATAACTGCTGTGACTACAATGATTTATGTATTGCTTATAACAATTACTAAAGCTACAACTCGCATGCGTCTGTAAAACGCGGCAACTAAAAACTGCACGTGTAGGATGACCCGCGCTAAGTCGCGCGACTTCAAATATGACAACATTTGTCCCGCGCTTAATTCGATACGACAATTTTGACATTCTAAGTTTTAATCGCCAGCTCTAACAGGTGTAGAAATTCGCAAGGCCCCAAGAGAATGCAGGTCCTGGGAGAGACTATTTTGTCTGATTGAATAGTACATGAGCGTTTCACTGCCTCGTCGAAACTGAGCAATGGTTTGTGGACTCAGTGATGGGAGAGCTGCAGCAAGCAAGATACTCGTAGATAAATAAACTCTTTACTGTACACCAACACATGTTGCAAAAAGACAATATATTTAGTAACACGAGAAGTACCAAACGGCCTTATCGTCAAAGCGATCTCTTCCAAGCAATCTTTGGATGGTAAGGAGAACAGATAACAATATCAAATAAAGTAGTTGGAGAAATAAGGTAGATGGTGCAAAACTATAGTTAAAAATAATAAACCTCTCACTAATCTCTTCGACTATAAGAAAACCACGTGGAACAATATAAAATGTTATCAACAAGGAAGTAGAGTCCGTGTCCTAATTATATATTACCTGTTTACATTCACATTTTTTTGCTACAGCCTCTAAAGCCTCAATAGATGGAATATAGGATCATAAAGAATGCATTAAACTTGAAGCAATTTGAGTTAAACTTTAAGTTTAGGTCCTCCATGTTTCCGTTAAAAAAAACTATAATAATATTATTACTTGAATTGATTGGCCATGATACTAAAGGTTGCGGGCACCCGCTGGATACAGGTCGCTGCCGATAGGTCTAAATGGCGGACAATGGGGGAGGCCTATGTCCAGCAGTGGACGTCCAAGGGCTGAGAAGAAGAAGAAGAAGAAGATACTAAAGCGGCAATAAGTAACAACGATTTAAATTTAACTTCATGACTGTATGTAGATGAAGTAAGTAAGCATAGGAGCGAAAGCGTGTCGACAATAATTTGTAATGTAACGTTTACACTTTCCATCGAAGCGTTTTAATGGAACTTTATACAAACTTCGAACAGACGCAAGAACTGCTATTCAAGTATAATTAGCATCTTCGTAGAACTCCCAGTTCTAGACAATTGAAAGTGGCGATAAGGCAAAATAAGGTAGAAAGTCTCAATAGCTTTAATCAAATAATTACTATCACAGCGCCTTTTATAACGATTACGATATATCTCCGAAGTGTGTTCATTGATCCATCGAAATTCCTTATACGATTAGGACAAAATCCAATATATCAGTCACTCGATTATAACGATGCAAGTTGTAGAACATATCGCTCTCTCGCTCGCACACCGCCCACCTGTTTAAATTGTGTATTTTATTATTATCATTTTTGTACAAAAAGGCGGCAGACGAGCATACAGTCCACCTGATGGTAAGTGGATACTGTCGTACGAAACACGTACGTAAATTGGGGAAATACGATAAAGTAGGAAATGCAGTACATTTCAAGATAGTCTTCTGTGAGAGAGGGGTAACGTACATTTCATTAGATTTATTAGTTTTAAGTTTATCCACCAACTAATTGTGAATACTACATTTACCTCAACACTAACATAAAGTTAAAATACTTTTTTTACACATTCCAATTCGGTTAAGTTCGAGTGCTTCTATTGCATGTGTGAAACCAGCTTAAAAGAAAGCTCGTTAATGTATCTGGTTACTAATATAAAGAGTTTCAAGGAAACAGCCGCTTTGCGTTAAAGGTTTCACGAAGGCTTGTAAACATTGAGAGATAGGATGTCAATGTTATAATGGAACGAAAAGAAAAAGCTTTGATATAAACGTAAGAAACAGTAATATGACACTGCTGTGCTATGAGATATTTGAAATATTTTCTTTATAAAAAAATGTATTTTTAATATATTCCACGGGCATAAAATTAAATTGATAAAATGTATATGTAGGTACATATACCTTTTATAGCAGCCTTTTGGTGTTATTTATGCCCCACGGGTTATGGTCGGGTCATCGGCCGGCCATTTAACATCATCAGGGATTACCTACCTACCTACGTGAAAGATAATACGCGGGTAATATTTTTTTATATAGAAAAGGTGTCGGACGAGCGGGCGGCCCACGAGATGGTAGTGGTCACCGCCGCCCATGGCCACCTCCAACACTAGGGGGGATGCGGGTGCGTTGTCGACCTTGCAGAATTCTATACACAGCCCTTTTGAAGATTCTGTCCTATAATCGCATTGATACGTACTTTCCTACGTAACAAGTGACTGTTTGTTTAATAATATTGTGTCATTTTATATCATTTAAACATTGCAGTGTTGTTTGTTTGTTGTTGTTTCTGCTACAGTCAAATAGGAATTATTTGCATTGTTAGTACCTATGACTATATTAGAAAATGCACTATGATTGCTCCAATGCACACATTGTATTATAATACAATTCGCCTACAGCACTATGGATTAACGCTGGGTCTCGAATTTACTTCAAGAAACGTTGGTCTCGGGATGAACCTGAACAAGACAAAAGTCATGTTCAATAGGAAGACTCGTTTTCTATTTTTGCTTCTATAATTTACTTAGTACGAGAATCAGGGCCATTCGTGAAATCCTCTAACCAAACTAATATGTACATTAGATTGCACAAAATTAATGTTACCAAATGACTAAACGTCAGTCGCGCAACTCAAATCCATATCATTGCTATATAAGAGACACTTCTATTATCACTTCACAGTGCATGAACGACAGCAGAATAGTTTCTTCATATAGAAACGCAGAATACAATATGAAATTACTGAAAAGCGACATATAGCGAAACCATTGAAAAAATTCTAACCAAATTTTTGTATCAGGTAACCCGAATTTTTGACAATCAGTCTTTATCGCCTATTAAAACCTATTAATGTTTTCAATAAGTTGACCAGTAACATATAGTTATTTAGCACCAGCATAGCATTAGAAAGACGAGCCCGAGCAGCCAACTTATTCTCCGAAAACTTTGTATTGCACTGTCTAATTATTATCCAATTTGGTTAATTTGTTTATATAAGTGTTTTATGTTTAATTTTTATGCTTTATATAAGTGTTTTTTATATTTCATTGAGCCGAAATATTTATATAGTCGTCAAATGTGGAGATTTAATTAACAGCATTTGATACGTATTTATCATAGTCGTGCCAACGTTAGTCCTTTTGGCCTAATGTTGTCATGTATCGCGGATGTCTATGGGCGACAGTATCTACTTACCATCAGGTGGACTGTGTGCTCGTCTGCCGCCTTCGTCCATAAAGTGTGGCGTTATTATTATTATATTGAATAACTCCTGCCCACGACGTTGCTAGTGTGGTATGAGGATTAGAAACTATCCTGTCTTAATTCGTCCCAACAACTATACGTAAGTGTGCCAAATTTGGTGGCGATTCGTTGATTTGTTGCAGAGATATTAGGTAACAAAGAAACAAATCAACTTTCTCCATTGTATTGTATTGGGCTAAGTTCCCAAAACAGGCGAAAATCACTCTTTGACAATTCGAATCGTGCTGCATCTCTTTCTATATTATGAAGGTATAAAAGCTGATGCAATGCAATATATTTAGATTGTCAAAAATCTACTTTAGAAACGCACAGAGACGTTGAAAATTAAAATGTATTAGTAACCATGATTTCGACAATTTGATCGCACAGTCATTTTATTACAAGCTCATACTGCCCTCCTAAGAAGATAGGTATCAGTAACATTTTTAACGAAAGCTTAATATAACATTATATTCAGATTAAAAATAAACAATGGTTGTTCGTTTTGTTTTAATCAAAACTAGATTATCAAAGTAATTTTTTCTCCAGTCTCATCAAAAGGCACAGGTGCCTTTTTTTTAAGGAGGGCATTGTATTCGCGTGCATTCGTTGTAACTGTGTGGGACGAATTTAGTTGTTTAGATGAAGATTCCACATTGTTCACTGTTCTTCTCTGTGCTTTAGTTGTGCAGCGTTGCGTGCCCTGGAGGAGAGAGGGGCGCGGAGGAATCAGGCGGGGGAGACGCACCGGTGCGGGTACCGTTGCCTTCTGACCCACTGACTCGCCGGAATGCACGCATACACGGCTTGTTTGAATAGGACACAATAATATGTGCTAGTGGAAAGCCAGCGATGAATGTCGATAGCAGTGACCGATTCATTGCTTCGGAATGTAGTACGAATTAGCGTACAGTAGCTCACATGTTTAACATACGACAATGTTAATTATACGACAAGTGTTTCCACCGCTGAGAGGTTTGATAAAAAGCTTGTTTGCCGTGAAAAGAGTTATTTATACTAATAAGATGTTCTTGTTCTTAAGAAGATTCATACTAGAGTAGTTTGCACTTTTTAAGACATCCGATTGTAAGAAGGTTTTGATCAGGCTGCGTGGAAGATCATTTTTTAAGTTATTTAGCCAATTGATATTCACCAAGTTATACCTACTGCAGCTATTTTTATGAAAGATTAGCTTTACCTGCGACTTCGTTCATGTGGACTTCAGTAACTCCTGATTCATTCATTGATTCTTGTGATTCTCTGACTGGTTGTATTACACATTGTTCTTTCATTTTCTTATAATATAATTAATATTTATGCAATAAAGAGTCTCATCTGTCTATCCTTCTGTGATTGAGTCGACAAAGATTGCATGTTAGTTTTCAGTCGGGATAAAAAGTAACCCCAGTACCTTTTTGTTCTTAACCTAATATTCCTTCATGACTTTGCTTAGTTAAGACATAATTAAATATTATGTATGAAACATTTCCCTGCAAAGCCTTTACATCGTTAAAAATCATGTTAAATTCTATCCAACAAGTACATTATCATTTGACAAATATAAAAAATGGGAATTGTGTGGATGTCTAATATGTGGCCGAGTGTAACATATCTTAGAACCGGGAGGTTCTCTCGCAGTGGGTTAAGGTCGCCGGTGCTATAATTAGATCAAGTTCCGACGGCAATAATAATAATGTACGGTATACTGCTATAAGTCGTCGCGGGTCGCGGACAGCTGACTGGTTGCTGGAGCAAGATTTACATTAATAGTTGGTACGGTTTTATGCTACACTCGTAAATATTGTCAATATAAGAAGTATTTATCTATTAAACAGTCTCAGTGTATATGTTTATCATATTTATTTTACTCAACTTTCGGCTGTGGTCAGTTTAATAGATAACTATGTTTGAAAAATGCGAAAATCTCGAAAGTTATGGGTAATATATAAGTACCTACTCGATTATCAAAATTTAAAAGTTCTATACTTACGTTTAAATAAACCCTGAACCTGTGAATGTAAGAACGGGAAACTGATGTTATATGTAATTACTTATAATCTTATAATTCTGTAAGTTGGTTCATTTGATAGCTAATTTACGACAAATCAACGTATCGCTACCATATTTGACATACCTACGTGAAATTCGTGGGAGGGTGGGAGAGACTTTTAAACTATAATCCCAAGTCCAAGCGAAACCATGAGCTGTTTAATGAAGATAAAGATTTTTAGAGATATTTTATAAAAATCAAATTAGAATATCATAATAATAATATTTTTCGTAAGCAAGCGTCATCAAAATCATTTTCATTAACTTTAATTTTAAATTTGATTTACTTACTTATTACTTTAACAATGATTTAAACTTGATTTAAAAAAAAATCTTTAGTAATTTTCATAATTTTTATAATTTATAATTTGAATCGCTAAATTTTATTTCGACTCTTTAAATGGCATGTATGGAGAGTATAGTTCTGAAATAAATGAATTATAAATCGTTATTATGGTTAAAGTTTCCAGATAGTTGGTGAATCGAAGTAGACATAAGAACTTCATTGGGTTAATTCTTAATATTATGAAACTCTGTCGCCATTCTTCATAAAACCATAGATGGATATTGCACAGACAAATGCTAATGTTTGACGAGCGTTTGCAATAAAAACAAAATTCAAATTATAATGACGTCACTTTACCGCTACCCATAAAAGTGCGCGCGGAAATGATAACGGCAGATATGAGGAAAATTCATGAATTTTATGCAAACGCTACGTATAATGAAGTTGCTCCGAAAGATCGCTGGCAGTCGTTAAACTTTACTGCTGACCGTTCTAGCTGTATTGTAATCAAATATCAAGATTTTTTACAGGATATAATGCATTAATATAATGATTGTGGGCTATTAAATAATGGAATCGAAGCAAGCTGTTTATAAAGCACAGACGCCTGTCCGTTTGTGTTCATCTCAGGATCTACTCTACTGATTTCTGATTTTATTGTGGTACTTTTTACCAAAATCGGTCCAGTATCGGAAAGCGATCATTTTGATGAAGGATATACGTATCTAAACACAGTGGCAACCTGCGGCCAAATTATTGTATAGTGTCAACTATCATATGTCTATGGATGACATGCGGGTGGATTTCATGATGGTACTTACATGGGCGGCGGTGACCACATGGTCACCGCCGCCCATGAACACCAGTGGCATGTGGGTGATGTTACTGACCGCGCAAAATCAAAATCACAGCTATCGTGATAGGGTGCCATCAAGATAGGACTCCAGTATAGCAGAAAAACTTCAGCTGGCAGTTCATACCACATATCAACGCGTATAAAGTGGCCTGATGACCACACTGTAGGCAGCGAGTCTTTGTCGAGGAAGTGCGGATGAACCGCACGACGATGACGGGAGTATTATAGTAGAACCCGAATTTGTCATCAAATTGAACAGCTCTTTAAAACATTTCCTCTTGTACAGTTGGTAGAAAACGCAAAGAGACGCAATATCTCTTCTAATGCTTAGCGATTCTAAACCGCCTGTTAGAGTGAGATCGTCGACAATTAGGAGAGAACGTCCTTGAACAGAGTCATAGGTGTTCAATCTCAGTGCACCGGCCCAGAGGTGTGAGCGTTACTCCATGTGTGACCTAACTTGAACTTAGTAAAATGTCAAGCGTTGCTCCGAAGTGTGCTCGTTCTATTCATTACACGGAGCTTATTACTAATATGGACAAATATGGTATTACCTTCCTCATAATACTCCAAGAATACAATCCACAATCTTCCAACTGGTCTATAATCCAGCGAGTAAGTGTGTCAGGTCCACGATAGTGATCGAGGCACGATCTGGGTGACCCGCGATAACCGCTCACGGGCACACCGTCATCTTAACGATACGGTAAATAGGCTAATGCACACTCTGTGACCACACCGATATTACACGAAGGCTGAAGTACACTGTACAGCGAATTGCGAAGAAGAGCGAACTCCATTTAATATATTGCAGCTACATTATAGAGCGAAAAAGTGATGCTATAGTGGCTACATTATAGCACAACCATAGCAGCGACGTGAAACTATATATAATATGCTTAGAATGTAACCACACTCATTATAGAAGCTATGTTTTAAATACGTTTTCCTAAAAACTGCGATTACAATGAACATCGTGATCTTTTTGTGCTTGTAATATTGCATTCTTTATATTAATAAATTAATCACGTAATCGCTTCACATACGTCTTCCGTGATAATGTAGCCATCTACTCGCGTACCATACGTTTGTACATTAACGCAATAATAATTTAAACATCGCTCATGTTATGTGAAAGACAATACGTATCCAACTCAATAAAATTTGATTGGTGTGATCACATCGCTTATATTTCCTTTCGCATGAATAGTGTAATCTCAGCTTAAATTCGTTCTGACGAACCGCGAATTAACAAAAGGTGGCACTCCAAAGTATACAATGTAAATGTATGTACACATTAATGTTTTAATATGTAGACATCGAAATAAGAAATCCACAACTGCAAGATTTAAGGAATTCTATCAATAGCGCTTTCAATTATATTTACTTTGTCACAGAGAATTATAATAATCGTACTTACAGACTTTACGATACATAAATTCGAAAGTCTGTATTTTGTTGGCTTGTTTTGTTTGTTTGTTACTTATTCACGTCTTAACAAATCAATGGTTCGTAATGAAATGCATGAGATAATATCCAATAAATTCTATCCAGATTTGTCACAAAAGTCCCATTGCAGCTAGTTACATATATTTACCTATTAAGTACGAGTACTTAATACGATTGGTCAAACTAAAAGTTTTTAGAACTGGCTACTGTAAAATACAATAGAAAAAACAAATTCGAATTTTGAAAATGGAACTCTTTGCTAGTCAAACGACATTAGATTTTCAAAGCTGCCATTTGTTTTTATTTCTAGCGGCAATATGATTTTTTATGACTTTAGTTGCGGTCGAAACCAGAAACAAAGTTATGAAAGACTTAAGTTAGCATTTAGTGATGAAACCCCATCCAGTGCCACTGTTTATAACTGGTTCAATGGATTTAAACGTGGTCGTACCTACGTCAGTATGTTAGAGACTGGTGTCCCGCGGCGGCGGTGTCGGAGGAGAATATCAAAACTGTGAGGCTCATGATTGAAGCAGACAAACGAACGCCATATCAGCAGATGTACCTAGGTATTAGTATGAGTCAAGTTCAAATTATTTTACACGATTATCTATAGGTAAGGAAGCTTTGTGCTAGATGGATTGCTCATAATTTGGGCAAAGCTCAAAAACACTGCCGTGTGGAATGTTATCTCCAAATGCTTGAAAAATTCGACAATAGCCAATTTTTTTTGGAGAATACTTCTAAAAGCAATACAACAACTTCCATCTTTATGATTTCATTTTGAGATTCTAAAAACCTTATTAATCGTTTCATAAAATTAAAATTTGATGATAAATATTGGACAGTTGTATTAGTTTGTGTATTAAATGGTTATAGATTACATTATAATTTATCACTCAGTTACTGCATTGTAAAACTACGTTATCTACTGCATCACAATCAGTTTACAAACCCCTGAAGGTTTTAACGGCCAAAAAATGAAACTATCTTTCTCATTATAATGTGTATGTAGAGCTGAAGAAACAGTTATCTTATTTTTACCAAAACAAACTCTGTGCAAGTCATGTCCTTGTCTGCATCGTGTACATTGTTTATGTTATTGAGCTTGTAAAGCTCTTACCGTTCCTCGGCCACCTGCCGTAATGTACTAAATCTATAACATATTCAGCTAGCGAAGGCTGCTGAGCCCGCCGACTCCACCGAGAGGCGCACTGATCTCATGTCAAATATTAATTGAAACTTGTTCTCTTGAAATCCTACACTGGATATTATGTAATATGAAGAATATGTTATTTAGATGAAAAGTAAAAATACTAATAAAAAATATTGTATTTAAGCGAGCAGCGACAACATACTACATGAACAGCAAACCGAGATCAACAAAACAAACTATTTTTGAATAATTGAAATAAACTTTATTAAGAATATTATCGCAGGAATGTCATTTACGGATAACGGCGACTAAAGACCAAGAAGAAAAAAAGGTTCAACTAATTTTGATATGATTGATTGAGTTTAAAATATCTAAAAGTGAATAGTAAATAACTATTTCATTAGAAGCTGCTTCGAATGTATGTTACAATTCGCGACCTAGTCCCCACACACCGCCACTACATTTATTTTCCAAAGATTTCAAATGGAATATTTGTTTTTTTTGTCAAGTGCAAAGTAAAGTGCAGCCTCAGTGTGTACTCTTCCTAACAAGTGAATGGATTCCATTTTGACCGTCGACCTCTCGTGTCTTTGCCGACCTCCCCCTACTTATTACATTACCGACACACATCACTTTGACGGCCTAATCTCCACAAACACATGTGGCACATAAAACTATCAAGATTTGCCCTTAACATAGATATAGATTTTTTTACTAACCACAGAGGTCGAAGTAGCGTGCAGGCCAGAATTCAAAACGGAACGTTCACCATATTTTCTAGCGGAAGTTAGAACTATCAGTGAAATGGCAGTCGTTTTAAATAGATGGCTAGGCACGACGATCTGTCAAACATGACGTGTATTACGAAGTAGCTATGGTGTTACTGTAGGCGCTTTTAAACATTAATATGACAAAAGGCATAGTCAAGTAAAATATTTTTTGTACTGTGTCAAATTGGAGATTTCTGTACAGGTAGGTACATATTTTTAACAAGATGGCCACATTTGTATATCTTATCATTTTTAATTTATACTTTTCTTTAGAATATAAGGGAAGTTACAGGTGTCGAGTTAGCGAAAATGTTATAGGATGAAATTTATTATATTTTAATAATTTCTGATGGTCTTTTCTGAATTAAACAATAAAAATGCTAAATGATGTTCTGGACAATCATATTATTAGAAAACTAATGTAAAAAAATGAAGACAAACGGAGCAAATACTGAAAGCGGGCGATGGACGTCGGGAGCATCTTGGAATCCCTCTGTCTTCGGCGATCTTTAGAATTTCATAATTTTGTTTTTTACCAAGTTTCGAAGCTCAGAATAGAGCATATGAAACTCATAATAATAATATAAAGATTAAGCATATGATTTTGTAATATATAAAGTGGAACGCACAGAGTTGTAATCGATTATAATGGGTTGGTTTTCTTCAGTCGCTTTCTAAGAGCATGACGCGCATTTTGCATTAAACACACTTGTTTCCAAGAAATAGTGCAGAAAGAAATGCGTTGCGTCCCACAAACAGCAACAGAGCTACCGATTTACTACTTCAAACAGAGCTACTTCAAACATTCGGATGAATATCCGACAACTATTTCTTTTCTGGGCGGGAACTTATCCTTAATCCATAAGTAACGGAAATGTTTTTTCTAGGCGTACCGTCTCAGAGATTACTTCTCTTCCTAGACTGACGGAAATCCGATTGTACTCCGAGCAACGCCTTAGTTGGCATCTATCACAATGCCCGAATCGAGAAATGTGAAGCGAGCCTCATTCCATTCCAATTAATTGTGCTCCGGTTTCACACTGATGCTATTCCACCTCTTTGTATTTATTTTCCAACGACTCCGTGTCGTCTTCGTGACGTCTTTCCCAATTACCGCGGCGCGTTTTTACATCTTTTCATCCAATAATTTAATCGTAGCTATAAAAACGTCACAATTGCTATCGTTTTTTTGACGTCTGTTGCGAACGCTCATTTTTTACCGAGTTGTTTAACCAAAAGTGAATAAAGCTTAATATTAACAAATTCAGACACACATTTAGGCAATTGCTTCGTAATCACAAAAAGATTTCCATGTTTTATTAGATTTCGTTTTTATTGAAGCGTCCTTACAATGTTGCCCGTCGTAGAACGTTTTACTTATTTTTTTACGATTACGATTAATAAATAAAAGGCAACAGACATTCAGTTTTATCATTGCGTTTATATTTTTATTTTGATGCTATCATCGAATGTTAATAAAGTATTATTACCTATACTTGTACTCTGTTATCAAAACCATAGACAAGAACAAGCGATAGACGATATATTTTCATCTTTGATCTTCAAAACACAGTTTTTACTGTAAAGATATTTTTTCCCCTGTACTTCCTATCTCCCTGGTAAAGACCCTAATTGTCAAAATCATTAGATAATTCTCGAAATAACTGAAATTTTGTGGTGTTCTCGTTGATATACTTGATAAGTTCAGTGGTTCATTTTAATAGACGTTTGCGAACTGTAATAATTCTCTTTGCAATTACAGCATGAAAATTTACGTACGATTGCTAACATTTCAGAAAATGACTATATAATTATATTGATTCTATGACAACTACGAAGTAAGTTACGAGATAGATTTACATAACGCTAACCACGTTTCGGTCTCATTAGCTCTCATTTCAGACAATTGTTAATTTCATTTGGCTAGGTCGAAATCACACCGATAAAAATCATTCTTTATTAAGCTACATATCAGAATTATCCGCTAAGTGTGACAATTTGCACCAAACATAGATACGGTGTTGACGCAGTGCCGGCGCCAACATTCCGCGAATGGTCGAAAAGCGGTTCTTTTATATTATTACCTACACCTCGTTTTGTTTATATTTATGTCAGTTCAGCCACTTGACCCACTGCGCATTCTCTAAGTGCACCCCGAAAACCGTAATCATTGCAGCCAATTGTGAGCTCGCCTTTTGAAAACGTCATGATATTAAATGAGGATCTTTTGACAATTTAATCATATTCAGTTTAATTAGAGAAGGAATTTTCAATGATTTATGTCACGAACAAAGCAATCAAGTATACCAATATTTGGAGATTTCTTTAAAAAAAAGTAAAAGAACGGCTGAGACAACTGAGACAAGCTCCAGTCGACATGGTACGTATACATTTCGCTATATTCCCTAGGTTACAGATTTTTTTTATGATTAGTCTGCACGAACCTAATCCTACAGCATTTTAGTTATTTTTTAATATCGACTTAGATTTTTTTAGGATTCTTTTGAAATGCTTAAACCGTCGTAATTTTAGAACTACGGCATCGATTTGGTTCACCTAAAGTTTTTCTACATTTAGATCCAAACTACTTTTTTTGTCATTTATTATGTTTCAAACGATTAAGAAACGCGTAATCCACTTTATCCGTTTTGTGATAAACTTTGGATCTGATTAAAGTTTTTTAGGGGTCCGCTAGCCGCTAGCCAGCCGAGATGTAGTGAAATTATTCCTGAATTATACAGGACCAATTGATATATTGGTATGAGAATGAACCAATTGGTATATTCTGAAATCTCGAAATTTAACTTATTTGCAGTTGTGGTGTGTTCATATTTAGCTAAGTGATGGATTACGTTCTCCTCTCACTCTTCCACAATATTAGAATCAGCTGATTCAGCATTTAATATCGGACAACTTTCCATTAACCGCTAGTAGATTATTAAGAGCCGAAGAGAGGGATACATTTGAATAAAATTTGGGTTACTGTTTACATTAACTTGATGACTTCCTTATTGTGGGCTGCCCCACCCACCACTACCAGCTCGCTCATTTTGAAACACATTTTACTCAGCTTTGTGGTATGTATGAAAAATTCTATTATATTCCAACAGATGAAATTGATTATGAGTAAAGGCAGCAAAATGCAATAATGCCTGTAATGCTCCCTAAAATTTGACTCGGCCATTTTCCTTTCACTTCCCTGTCCATATCGGATTTCTATATCTACAAATTATGTTATCCGAAATTTTAATTCCATAATTTCATTGGAATTGATCAGATAACCAAGAGAAAGTATTCTGAAACTTAATTGGATGTGGATTGACTCACCGAGCAGCATCAGCAGCGCGAGCGCCACTCCGGATCGCATCACGAATGTTCAATTCACTTTTAAATTAATTTAATATTTTATTCACAGTCCTCTCCTTTCTTAAAGCTCTAGGGTTGTTCGCGATGGCACGCGTGTGTGCGTACGTGTCGGCGCGCGGAGTTCGACTGGCTGCGCGCGCGCACCACCAGCGGTTTTGCTCCCCGACCCACTGCGAGTTGTGCAAACGCTTGCATAAAAAAATATCCGCGGATGATGCGCTTTGCACAAACTTTTTTATATAACTCCGTCTAAAACTTAGATGCATCTAATGTTTCATTTATTCACATAAATGTTGTATAAGAGGATATCCTGATAACTTGCATTTTTTTCTTAACCACAATCTCTCCTCATTGCATACCTTGTCTTCTGCTTGTAAATTTTATTTTAACTATCACCGTGTTTGTCTGCCCTTCGCTGTCACTGTCTTCGCTGCAGAGGAGTTAATACTGCAGCGTGGGTCGGACTGAAGGAAGCCTCTTTTTATTTGTTTAGTTTCTATTTTGATATTTGAGTCCAGATATTATTTTGATACTGGTTAATTCCCCCTTGCGATTTTTTGTGTAATTTCTCCTCGAGGAGAGGAGCGCAGAAACTATTAAGAAATAACAAAAATAAAGATTGTGTGTATCACGAAGATCGTAACCAAATAATCAAGTGGCACTCACCTTTAGCAACCAAACACGCTTCTTCAGGGTAACCACAGCCGGCTTTCCTCTTGCAGATAATTAATTGCGGTTAAACAATTTAGTTATTGTAGAATTAGCATAGCGGGCTTTGTCCAGTCTTAAAGGAGAAAATAACAGCACCGTGAAGCCAAAGAAACCGACGCTACCACAGCGAGTGAGCACCACCAAAATAATATGGTGTTACTTCAACACCTCCTTTTCTAACCATTCTTATTATCTAATATTTATTGATTCATTCTCACAATTCATGATTGATTCATTCTAAGCATCGGGCTGTAATACAAAGCATATCTTTTGTATTTCTTTTCCGAGTACTTATTGCATTAAATTATCCTCGTCCATGAACGCTTCTAGAGCGAACTGACATGTCTGACTTTTTTCCTTGGAAAAGTTATTGTATAATTGGCCGTATAAAGTTTTGTGTGGATCTCCGATGAATCCAAGGGTGTATTGCCGAATTGATCCAAAATGTTACCGCTTGCCATACCACCAGCCTGTGGATGTAGGCCTCTCTCAAGGACTGTCAATATTTTTGTTTCCAATATACCTAACATGATTATTGACCATTGTATACTCAGATTTTATAGATTTATATTATACTGTTACCAAAGATATTTCCGTGCTCGCGGTGCTGTTCTATAGAGTCTCTAACCATAACAGCCTCAATAACGCGACAGTAATTTCTCGTTTTATCATCGAATAGGAACTATAGTTGGTATTACGCGTAACACTGTGCACGCCTATCAACCGCCAATCATGCGCCCATCATAATCGCACAGAATAATCAGATTGGTCCGCCATTGCGTTACATTTCTGCTAATACCTACTATATGAAAGTAAAACCGCAACTATAATTGTTAAACATATTGAAATAACTTTTGCAATTCCCTTAAATAATTTATTGTTTTTCTAATAAATTGCCTCACAAACGACTTTAATGAGAATATAAGCGCAACTTGCGTGTCTTTGTGACTTAACTCTTGTTGTGGTTAACAACTGAGCTAGTTTTTTTTTTTTTATAGGTTAGTAGGCGGACGAGCAAGCGGTCCCACGTGATGGTAAGTGTTGCCGCCGCCCATGGACACCTGCAACACCAGGGGGTATGCGGGCGCGCTGCCGACCTTGCAAAATCCTATTCAGTTCTAGTGGTTTTAACCCATTTGGAATTGCAGTTAGTGGATTAAATAGTAAATGATTCTGAAGTATAGAAGCCAGAGTACTAGAAAAGTCTTGCCGACCTGACATTAGTTCAAATTAAAACACAACCCGCCTCCAGCAAAGGCCGTCTCATCTACGGCTCTGACTAGACAATTTTTCGTTTTCTGTACATAGAAATTAACGTTGCAGAAATGAGCGCTGAACTCTCAAACGCTTGACCGTAGAATGAGCGCTAATGAACTTTCAAGACTCGAAGGGTCGTAAGCGGTTATCGATTTTAACGTCTTTAACTTTGATGATCTTAAATCCTTGGGGGGTTAGAAGCTCGAATTTAAAACGAATTAGGGTAAGATTCATTAGCGCTCGTTCGTTTCGTTCGTCTGTGCTCAGTTTTACAACACTGATCGAAATAGCAATTAAACAACTTTGAACGGTTAAAATCGCGTATATTTGACATTATTTATATCCCGACGTTTCGAACACTTTGCAGTGGACGTGGTCACGGGGTGACTAATTGATTTTATTTGTCACTTGAGTTATTAAGAAATTATTTGGACTACCGTCTGAAATTTTTTGAACTACCGTCTGAATTTTTTTAATCATAACATTCCCTATGCACGCAGTATTCACACACGGTGTCCAGAGGTCTTGCAGTATTGCGTTGGCCTTGGGATTTAATTAATTTAATGACTGGATCCCAAGCCGGTGGTACTTGTCAACCATCTTCTCTATTGAAATTTGGGTGTTTCTTGGAAATTGAAATACTGCAAGACCTCTGGACATCGTGAGCGAATACTGCGTGCATAGGGAATGTTATGATTAAAAAAATTTTTCAGGCGGTAGTTCAAATAATTTCTTAATAACTCAAGTGACAAATGAAATCAATTAGTCACCCCGTGACCACGTCCACTGCAAAGTGTTCGAAACGTCGGGATATATATTAAATAATGTCAAATATACGCGATTTAAACCGTTCAAAGTTGTTTAATTGCTATGTATAGTAATCGCGAAAACCTAAGAAAATACTGATCGAAATATCTAATTGTAAGTTGTGTAAATGCAAATATTGTACAGCTGTTTTTGTATAGGTATGTCAAATAAAGCTTTCATTCATTCATTCATTCAAATACATTAGTGATATGAGTGACCAAAATTATAACATTAACGACACGATAATAGTTGTAGCATTGCCTATGAACAATTCTCTCGTGCCGCATTACACAAAGTTTTCTTAATTTTCCTTGATTATTATTATTTGATAATACCATCGCCGGCGTTCCCACGGCCTAATGGTTACGTTGGTTTTAAATCAGTAGCGAGCAAAATCGCTTCGATTCGCCGCCGACTGTACGATCATTTATTTTGTCGACCCATTGTGACACTTCTTAAATATAATTTAAATTGTGTGTGAATGCTCAATGGCTTCAAACGCACTTAACGTTTCCATACATATGTATATAAAGAAATTACCTACTTTATAACTTAATCCTAAATATACATGAATATGTTAATAACACAGGTATACCTACAGTTATTAAATTAGTCAATTAAAGAGATTGCGGTTTGTGCAATCTGTTGCAGTGCCATTTAAATAAGACCTAAAGTCCTACTAGAAACAAGTAAATACTAAGTATTACAAATGTTTGAAACGAGGAACGAGTTTCAAACGTTCTTTTGCATTAAAGGTTCACACTGACCTGTCTCAATCATCTCTCATACCATCAACCTATGTCTCTTCACTGCTAGAATATATACCTCTCTCATACAATCATCACAATCAAGTACTATGCTTTCCGGTTTAGTCTGAACTCACAAACTCATCTACCCCATGGGTTATCGGTATTGCAGCAGATATTACCTGCCCTTACCACATCAGTTTACTGATTCTACGAGCTGAATCGATTTAATTCAGCAAAGAAACTCTCAACCAGCTTCCTCCATAGGTTACTGAGCGACTTTGAACTTATGAATCGTCCAAAGTCGACTCTTTTTGAAATTCTTCATAGATTTCATACCCTCCGGAACCACCTAAAAACCTCGCTTTGAAAAATGATAAACAAACAGTTCTGTTTAACGGCACGCTGGAATAAAACATCGAACCTTCGCCAAGAATTGACCTTCATATTCTATCACTGTATTGTGAAAACACATTGTTTAGTTTCGTCATTGTTTATTGTTCAAGGGTTCGTTCAAATAAATTAGCCCAAAAATAATACGCTTACCAGATACCACTACCAACTTTACACAAAACATTCACTTATTGTGCCATGATCGGATTGGTTGATATACATACATACCTACTCGTGATTTTTTTTATTTCTCATGATATTTTCACTCACCGGTGAGATTTTTTTTTAAATCTGTAGGTACTTAAGTAGAAACGTATACGTAAACGTATATACGGGCCGAGTATTGAAGTCACGACCACACGAATGTGAATGAGTGTAGATTCCCCTAGGCTATCATCGCTCTTACATGCATGCAGGTAGTTAAATGCATATCAAGATAAATTATAAGTTTAAAATCTTATGCTCCAAATCCAATTTATTGATGTATGCACGTAATAGATGCAAAAAGGCAAGATGGACACATCGCCACCAGCGGGCATCGGTGATCTGATCAGTCGCCAGTGAAAGTGTATCGAAGCGCGGCGACCTCACGCCGCCACAGTCCCCCCCGCCCTACCTTCCCCGCACACCCGCCAACGCCCGGCAGGCAACGAAACAAAAACCATTATTTGTATTGATCACTCACTGTAATCATGTTGCACAATCTTAGGAAGTCTGCTTTCAGGTTTCCGTTTTCAGGTTTCCGTGCTAATATGTCACAACACTAAGTTCGTGGTCCGTAACCATAACCAGCCCTTTAAGTGCAAACTGCTGGACGTAGGCCTCCTCGTGCACCACGTCTTGTGCATGAGGGACAAGATGCATGATGCTTTGAAATGCCACACGCCACGGTGGACAAGCGAGTTGGCGAGTCTTCTCCTTTAGAGGCGGTGTAGTTTCTTACCGTTTGTGCTAGCGGACTTATTATCCTTGTCGCCTCTTTTAAAACGCCTACGGAAATAGCACCACGGCAGTGATGCTATTCTTAAACCGAGCCACACTAAACGACCAAGTTCGTGGTCCAATTTTAAGGTAATCTGGAGTCTCAATGTAAAATATATTTTTTTAAATGTTAAACCTGCTTCCTTCGCTGGACGGGCAACTTAATTTAGCTACTAATTTACTCAAGGGGTCTTTCATTGTACTCTCTCCCTTTTGTACCTCTCTCGATTCATTTCCAATTCATGTGTGTCTTTTGCGCAGGTGGTAAGAAGAATAAACATGTAGATAACTGAATCTGGTACTAAAATGGTCTGCATGACTCATCCATCTGTGTGGTATGCCTACTGATTGTTATTATATTTCACCCAGCAACTGTACGATTCCAGCGTTCACCCCCCTCCCCCCCCACACCTCATTCATAACTACTATCTTACAAAGCCTTTACAGAACTTCGTACTTTTAAAGTAACTAAATAGAAATTATCATCTTCAGATACTTAAATATCCAACAGAGTCACCATAATGAATAACTCCATTATATCGATGAATTTCCGTTGTCACCACGAAGTATGTACAAAGGTAATGTCTCGTTGAAGTCCTTTCTATTACACGAACTCATTACTATTTCTTTTATTGGACGTTTTTTTATTGGAAATAAACAAAAAATACACGCGGCAATTTTTGCGAAAGTACTATCTACCTATAGCCTACTATCTATAGCCACATTATTTTGTTCTATCACCTCAAAAATCTGAATAACATAAAAAATAAAATAAATAGCTACCTATGTAGTTTACAGGTATTGATTATAACAACAGTAAACAAATAAACGGGTCGTTGAACAACAAAATAAATGTCCTTCAACAGAATGAAAGGTAACAAAAAATATAAGTAAACCGTTTTCCTTTTAGAAAAAAAAAAAACACGAGTAAGGTCACACACTCCTAATGCAGATAATTTGATTGCACATCTACTTTATCTAGTTAAATAAATTCAGCACAAAATTAGCCAGATATTTTGAGTGCGATTGCTCAACGTTGCGCTGTTAATTACAGACCAAAAGTTTTAAATAAGTATACAATCTTAAACTTGCTAACAATGTTGTACAGGAGATTTACTTTAGCGTGCAATATAGTGTAGAGTTTATAATATATTAGAAGGATGGTTAATATCCTCTAAAGTATTATATTGACTGTATACATAAATACCTGTACTAAAACTAGACTACATAGTTGGATGCGCGGTAGACGACTATAGATTTCTGACAAACACAGGTCACACAAGAAAGTTCAATTCATTCTTTCACGAATTAAAAAGCATATTTTAACACAAACACTGTGTCATCTTGTGTCCAACGCTTTGTCCCTACAGTATCAGCAAGTAGGTAATATGAAATTTTAGAAGAAAACAAATCTTGCTACACCAATATATTGAACTCTAAAGACTAAATTTTCCTATGTCCCCTATGTCCTCCCCTATGGGGAGGCCTATGTCCAACAGTGGACGTCCAAGGGCTGAGATGATGAAAGACTAAATTTTCATCACAAAATTTATGAAATTATATCCGGAGTTTCTTTGGGGGATAAGATCTGAAACAAAGAGATTCGCCAAAAAATTAAAGTCATTGATATTGGTCATAGAATAAGCATGTTGAAGTGGCAATGGGCAGGTCATACTCGTACAATGGAGGCCGCGTATCGAGAGGCGCAGTGCGGGACGCGCTCCGGCCTCGTGAACTGAACGATTTGAAAAAGTTCGCCAGTGGTACTAGTTGAATGAGAAAAGAGTGGAACATCCATGTGTGGTGGTGAGCTTTGGGAAAGACATATCCAGTAGTGGAGAGACATAGCATAGTATGGTATCTATCTACGCTATCTTTCTTCTTTTTTGTGTCTGCTGTAAAGAGTTTGTGTTTGAATCATATTCACTGGGACAAATATTATTGAAACGGTAAGATGTTTCTAAATTGAGAGGCAGGCGAGCATAACCTAGGTAATAAAAACTATTTGTGAAAATTCGAATCAGTGTTTTTCCATTAGCAACCAAATATCGCAACATTATGTCCGGCGCGCACTCAACACTGTGATGTACGGTAACGACCATTACTATAGGGAGGTGTTGCAAAATGGCAACATTTGATCGCTCGTAAACTGCCATGGAATCTCACGTCCGTTGCGACACCGGACAAATACCGACCTTCCTTTACCGCGACCGGTTTCCACCGCCAGAAAGATTCCATTATTCTACAGAATTATAGTTCGTTCCAATCCAATTTGCCAAAAACAAAACCAAAACAATGAAATATTGATTTAGCTTTAACTTTAGGGCTTTGCAGTTTCGATGAATCAAATTATGGATATGTAGGTAAACAATTATCACCTCATTATTTAATTTAAGGCAGTTTAACAACATTTGGACAAATTGGATGGGAATAGAATATACCTTTAAACAATACAATATCAATCACAGTCCACATTTTGCTGTCCTTATAGCACAGAAACAGATACCGCTTGATTTATAATGACAAATAGCGAATTTCACACATTTTAGAAGGCAACCTAAAACACTAGGGTCTGGCAACACGGACTTTTATTATCAAGTCCGTGTCTGGCAAATCAAAGTTACGATTTGAACAGTGCAGCAAATTCCAAAAAAATATAGATTTCTTTCTTTCTTTCTTTTTATCGTTCCCTCACTAATGAGGATCGTGACCATATGTGATTTGTCTCCACTTGCTTCTGTCACGCGCCAGTTCAATAGATCGTTGTAGAGTTTCTCCTGTTGCCTCTACAATACTTTTACACCATCGTGTTGGAATTCGGCCCCTGGATCGCTTCCCCTGCATCTGTCCCACGATCAACTGCTTCTCCAACTCATGCATATGTGATCGCATTATATGTCCAAAGAAGCTTAGTTGACGTTCTCTGCATAGAGAGGTGAGTCGTTTTTTGATGTGGAGCTCTTGTAAAATCGATTCGTTTGTCCTCATGGCTGTCCATGGTATCTTTAGCATTCGTCTCCAGCACCACATTTCAAAAGCGCTTATTTTGCTTATGTCTCGACTTTTAAAGCACCAGGTTTCAGATCCGTACAGAAAAATAGAAAACACCAAGGAATACACTAGACGTATTTTGGTAGCTCGGCGTATACCCTTGTTCCTCCAAATTTTCTTGAGGCTTGACATTGCGCTTTTAGCCATTCCTATACGGCCCAGCTCATTAGTACAGCCGCCGTCCTTCGTAACGAGGGAACCCAGGTAAACGAATTGTTCACCTGTTGTTCTGTTGTAAATATAGATTAGGTATCACTAAAAATAGTTGGAAAAATATGTTTACCATATACTAGAATTCAATATATACTAGACTATTTTTATTATTGAATTTAAGTATCAAAATCATTTTTTCCACTAGTTTTAGTGATAAGTTGATAACCTATTAAATCTTATTGAATTTGCCGCGTTTTTTAAGTCTCAATTTTGATTTGTCAGACTAAATATAAATTAGGAACTTTGTAATACACATAGCTAATTCAGATAAGTTAATAATTAATAGTTTTAGTAGATTTTTAAGTAACCAAGACACAATAATTAGAAGAATCCTACCGAATTCGTGATATATACATATTTTTTGCGAATATAATACTTAGGTACTTTATTGAAATTGCCTATTATTCAAACTTTATTTTAACGATATTAAATTAAATTAATAAGTTTTTGTTCTTATGTTTAAATATTACCGCCATTTATAATAATGTTACCAATTAAAAACTGGGTATAAGTCAAAACCATTTCTTTAAGTAGAAACAGAATAAATGCTCAAAAGTACACCACTGTCAAACTAAACTGCGTTACGTTTTTTACAATCCTTTTCATCCTAACCATTTCTTCATCAATAATATTATGCGTCAAAAAAATCTTTTTTAACTGCAGTAACATTGGGCAAAAGGCTTTATTTAGGCCTTGTTTCGATTACAAGGTAAGGAAAAGTGAAAGTTACTTGCATCTGATTGGATAATTTTCGCTCAGTTGACACTAGAGCAATCAACAAGCCAATTACAAAGAAAAGCTTACTTTGAGTTTCACAATTGAAAACAAGTCAATTGTTAAGTGACATGTCAAGTTTACTAAGCAACCGGAAGTGTACAAAAAAAATGATATCAATGACTGATTGACTGACCTTTAAGTTAGAAAGTTTAAAATTAGTCTTTATGTTAATGAAATGATAAGGAATATGCTTGTAATATGTGTCGTCTTGATATTATTCATCACCCAAGGTATTGTACTTACGTTTAAATTTATCTTTCGGTATCAAAGTAAAATAAGTAAAGCAAGAACTAACTTTCTCTCGGAATTTAAATGTTCATTGTGTAAAAAGTTTTGTATGTATTTCAGACTGTTCGTCACAAGATGAAGAAGGTCCTTACAGAGGAAACTTTATAGGAAATCTCAATTTGTACCATCACCAGGTCTTGTATAACTATTTACTACTTAATTTAATATTTATTAACTTTGCTCAAACTTTATCGCTTCGCCCTGCCTTCTCACGGCATGACTGCACGTTATGGTATTACTCATCAGTCAAAGTTACAATGTATAATTTTAAACAAGTAGTAAGTATAGGTACTTTATTGCACACCAAAGAATACCACCAAAGTGATAAAAAGTTTAAATAACTAGGTATATAATGTAGACCTTATCGCTAAAGTGATCTCTTTGGGACAACCTTTGGGCGGGTGGAGATGAATGTGAACAGAAGAATAATAGGTAGATGGTGCACATATTATAATTACTAGTAAGAAATACTTATGTAATAAATATAATTACGTACAAATAACCCATGAAATAAATTCCAAATGTTTTTAAGGGAGTAATAAATTCCATTGATCAGTCATATGGAGTCTTCTGGTCTGAAATAAAATTATTATTTGTTTATTATTATTATTTATAAAGAAAGAACTATACTTATTATTTGTAGTGGTTTCTTTATTGTAAATCGTTAATAAACATTTTTTATTTAACAAATTATAGTTACTTTTAATCAATAATCACAGTGAAAATTTATATTCCAGTTTTTTATTACAGGTGTCTGGGGAGGTGTATGCAGTGGACGAATGGACACTGCTGTTGGTGAACTTCAACTATGATGGCACTGGAGATGACACATATTTTTGGGCCGGTGACTCTGGACGGCCCGGCCCACAGGGATTCATTGTACCGGACCAGAATGGAAAGTTAGTATAACATCAGCCTATAACTTTATATTCTACTATAAAAGGGTTTTTACAATAGTTCACCATGCAAACCCACACATGGAATGGTAGGCATTCCCCAGATTTATTTAATCTGTGGGCACACAGTTCTTTTACAATGTTTTGCTTCACTGCTGAACTGGTCATTTTATGCTTTGCATACCAAAATTAATAATTGTGATATAAATATTATTTTACTTAATTATAAATAACTCTCATTATAATCAAATTTATAATCAGAGTTATTTATAATTAAACTTAATTAACCTAAAGAGGAATGTTAACATAAATTCTATCATGTCCAGCATAGTAGTAGTGTGTCGATTAGAGAATACATATTAGATATATTATACAAGCACTCCAGGGCAGCCACGTTAGAGTCAAATAGTATTTTATGTTGAATAGCTTTCCAATTCTTTAAATTGTTTTGGTAACCGAACCTTATTACATAGTACAAATTTTTAAATATGATTTTTAATCATCTGCTTCACCCTTCCTAGAAATTGACAACTAGATTTCTTTGATAAAAACATATGATTTGGTCTACTCCCATATTGATGTAGTAGTGTAATACGGAGAGATATATATATAATATCAATACGGAGGTGTCGCCCAGTGTTTTGTCCAAAAAATATTTTATTCCACGAACCCGTAGGCTGTGGAACGAACTGCCTGAAGAGGTCTTTCCATTAGGGATGTTGAATGAATTGGATTGGATGAATTGAATGAAGGGATGTTGATCCATCCATCACTGAATGAAAAAAATCGATTAATTAATAATCGATTTTGCTTCGCTACTTATAAATCGATTTTTTTAAAATCGATTTTGTTTTAAAATACTATATAATAATAAAACCAAGCTTAAGGTCTTAAGACGAAGGAATATGGGTATCAATAATTGGGTTGGGTTGGGTATCTATCTATGATAGCTTTTTCCCAGGACAAAGAAGTACTCACGGGTTACTAGGAAATAATCACCATCGGCCTCAGCCGTCATGTTTTATAAACGTTAGTTTTAAGGAATAGACGACATAGAAATTATATTAATACTTTATTAAAATAAAAATAAACGAAAACGAAATAAATAAAAAAAACATCTCTCCTCAAAACTAAAAACACCATTCAAACACCAGCTGTTTGATATTAATTGTGTGAATTATTTATATTAATGAAAGTTATTGTGTTTTCGAGCTCACAGTGTTTATTTTGGTCGCTTTATTTTTTATTTTTGTCCCTAGCTTGAACAACAAAAAGATAACTACAAGTGAAAATACTTATTTTAAAAAGTGTATAAACAAGTACGAAAAGAATTAGTTACGTAGATTTTAATATTTTTGTAACAAAATACGACATACTCTAACTTTGATACTAACACGTAGTAAAGAGATGTTGTATTTTTAATTTATTCCGAGTGCTGTGTACCTGTGAATGTAGAAAAGTGAGTAAAGTAATTATTTGCGAACATTTTCATGTATAGCGAAAAAGGAGTACCTTTAGTTACCCTGTCTGTATGAGCCCTAAAGATGACGTCACAATGGCGTCGACAGGTAAAGAAATTAGGAGATAACTTTTGAAAAATTATGATTTGTGAACTCGAAACATGATATTTCGTAATGAAATGATGTTCGTATACATGAAAATGTTCGCAAATAATTACTTTAGTAATTGGCTAGTCTGTACCGCTTTACCGATGGTACCTACCCCTAGCCCTACCTATTTCAAACATATACATACAGATGGCGCCGTTCGATTTATTTGTTCCCGTTAAGTGAACGGGAAAATTTCTTTCATCCGGCGCATAGATGGCGCTGTATACAAAAATCGATTAAAATGTTTATTTTACATAATCGATTAATTTATAATCGAGTTTTTATTTCAAATATCGATTAAAAAAAAATCGATTATTTGACAAAAAATAATCGATTAATATTAAAATCGATTATTTTTTCACATCCCTACTTTCCATTAAGCTACGATATGGGGTTCTTCAAGAGAGCTGTGAATAGGATTTTGCAAGGTCGGCGGCGCGCCTGCATACCCCCTGGTGTTGCAGGTGCCCATGGGCGGCGGTAACACTTACCATCACATGGGACCGCTTGCTCGTCCGCCCACTAATCTATAAAAAAAATGAAACATATTTACTCATAGCAATTAAACAACTTTAACGGTTTAAATCGCGTATATTTGACATTATTTATATCCCGACGTTTCGAACACTTTGCAGTGGACGTGGTCACGGGGTGACTAATTGATTTTATTTGTCACTTGAGTTATTAAGAAATTATTTGGACTACCGTCTGAAATTTTTTGAATTACCGTCTGGATTTTTTAATCATAACATTCCCTATGCACGCAGTATTCACTGAGTGAATATCATAACATTCCCTATGCACGCAGTATTCGCACACGAATGTTATGATATTCACTCAGTGAATACTGCGTGCATAGGGAATGTTATGATTAAAAAATCCAGACGGTAGTTCAAAAAATTTCAGACGGTAGTCCAAATAATTTCTTAATAACTCAAGTGACAAATAAAATCAATTAGTCACCCCGTGACCACGTCCACTGCAAAGTGTTCGAAACGTCGGGATATAAATAATGTCAAATATACGCGATTTAAACCGTTAAAGTTGTTTAATTGCTATGTATAGTAATCGCGAAAACCTAAGAAAATATCATATTTACTCATTCTTAGGGCAGTAATTTCTTGTTTTTGGGAAAAAAATGAAATCTAAAAGACTTTCTGTATTTGATTGTTACATTGTTGATAAGTGAGTTGATATGATTTCTGAATAAATCTATACATATAATAAAAGCGTAACAGAGCCGAGTCTGACATGAAATATTTTTCGTTATGAAATACGAAATATTTTGAAATACAAGTGATTGCATTATAAAGTATGAATGTTATAGAGCCCAAAATGTATTTTTTTGTAATTTTTGTCTGTCTGATCGGGCATCACAAATTTTAATGAAATTTGGTATAATTATAGCTTATTTGTCGGGTTAATTTTTAGCGTACTTTTTATACAGATCGATTATATAGATCCCACGGGAATCACAAGTTCCGGCGAACGAAGTCGCAGGAACCGCTACTATATAAATAAAATATTTTCTCTATAGTTTAATGGTATGAGATGGAATTGGAAAGTGGAAACATAACAAACAACCGGACAGACACACTTTCGGATTTTTAACATTAGTGCGAATTCTCAATTCCAGAACAAACATCCTAGAGCGGTACAATAACGAGGATGTGCGGTTAACGCTGCCGGGGGGCAAGTGCATCTCGTGCATCAAGTGTACTTTAAATTACAAACACTTTTTTCAAAAAATATAGACACAGGTCTGTTACAATTTTATTATATGTATAGATATGGAATGAAATGGGACGGTAAAGGCGTGGCGAAGACAGACACACTTTCGGATATTTAACATTCGGCCTCGTTATTTATTTATTTAAAGTATTTTTTATTAGAGAAAAAAATGCGGCAGACGAGCATATAATCCACCTGATGGTAAGTGGATACTGCCGCCCATAGACATCCATGATACATGCCAATATCAGTACAGAATAACAAACATTGGCACGCCCCCGGATGTGCTTCCTACCTTTGCAGATTAAGGAATGGATTGGGAGAAAGGGTTGCACAATGATATGTACAACGGGCGGACTTAATCTTTTGATTCTCTACCAGAAGATGTTGTTATTCCAGAACAAACATCTTAGAGCGGTACAACAATGAGGACGTCCGGCTAACACTGCCGGAGGGCAAGCGCATCTCGCGCATCAAGTGGCTGGCGGTGTTCGACATTGCGTCGCAGAACGCGTTCGGCGACGTGTATGTGCCGGACGAGTTCGAGGCGCCCGCGCCGCAAAGCACTGGTCCACTCGCTGGCTCGCCCGCAGTCTCTAGCCAGCCGATCAAGTTTCTTGATGCCAATACTATACTGTATGTGTTTTTTATCTACTTTTCATCTTCGTAATTGTTTTCTCTTTACTTTCCATCTTTGTAATTTTGAGAACTTGACATGTTGAGAATCACACATTTTGCAACTAAACCATTCTTTCTTTCTATCTTTCTTCTCCTTTAAACCAATCGAAATAATTAATTTTGCATGAACATAAGGAATACAATATGGTGTTACAATAAATATCTCTCATTGTTATGACTTAAGAAACAAAAAAATATTAATTGAATTTTCCGGGCTACTTGGCCAAGGTCTTCTGGAATCTCTTCTCTTTCTTCCAAACGTTTCGTCAACAACTGCGGTTGACATCTTCAGTGGCGACTGCGTTCACTTTCGGAGAGATGTTATCTCTTCCGCTTCTCGAACGCAACTGACTCGACGACTGTGGCGCACCGGTATAGTGGGCGAGGGTAGTTGAGATTGTGTGTGTGCCGACGCACCGATATTTATAGTGGGCTAGGGTAGCTGTGATTGTGTGTGTACCGAGTCTGTTTTTGTCCCCCCCCCCCCCCCCCCTCTCGTCTCTCTTCCCCGTGAGCTTGATGTCTTCGGAGTGCCGGAGACCAGATATTACGGAGTCTTAGATTCTCTTCTTTTTTGTTAAAATTGTTGGGATGCTTGTAGATTTCAATAGCTTCCCTATTGAGACGGGAATAATAATGATTCCCAGTTGACAAGATCTTTGTGTCCCTGAAGCAGATTTCGTAGTCCCCAACCGACAAGGCATGTTTAGTTACGGGTGACTTCTCAGTCTCTCCTCTTCGACAATTGCCTTTATGTTCTTTAATGCGGGTATTGACACTCCGTTTTGTAGTGCCAATATACACTGACCCACAGGAGCATGGTATTTTATATACTCCAGTCGAGGACAACGGATCTCTGGGATCTTTGACTGATCTGATGATATTTCTGAATTGGCTTGTAGGTTTGAAAATGGCCTTGACGTTTTTCTTTTGTAAGATCTTGCTGATGCGATCTGTTACGCCTTTTAAGTAAGGTAAGAATGCCCTGCTTCTCTCTGGGTTGGTGTCGATATTGTCAGCTTTTTTGGCTCCTCTTTTTGATTTTTGCACCCTCTTGATTTCGGATACTGTGTATCCGTTGCTTTGAAGGGCTTGGTTTAAATGTATCACTTCCGATTGTAGATGTATCGGTTCGCAGATTCGTCTCGCCCGGTCCATCAGCGTCTTCATCATTGCTCTCTTTTGTTTAGGATGATGATTGGAATCTTTATGTAGATATCTATCGGTGTGGGTGGGCTTGCGGTAAACTTGATGTCCTGGACTGCCATCACCATCCAATTCCATTGCTGCCATCCAAGCAACGGATACACATTCGCCTAAATCAAGAGGGTGCAAAAAATAAAAAATAGGATTTAATTTGGCTCGCGGTTATATGGGGCGTTCTTAGGGTATTATTAATTATTCCGGTGGTATTGTGTGCTATTAAATGTGAATTTGACTTTTGCATGCCTATTGAGCCAGAACATAATAGTATACATACATTGTAACAACGTATTTTGTCTACCTATACATATATGATTTGAATTTGTATGTTATTGTTACAGCATCCCCGAGTTCCGTTACGACGGCAGCGGCGAGGAGGTGTACTTCTGGACGGGCGTCGGCCCCCAGCCCTCGCACAACGGATACAAAATACCCGATGAGTACGGATAGTGAGTATACATTTAATTTATGTTTACTTATACCTCCACATAATAGTTTGCTATTGAGGCTTATGAGGGATCCCTGGGAAATCTTTTTAAATAAATAAATAGTTTATTTAAGTTTTTTATTTTTTTTATAGAAAAAGGCGGCAGACGAGCATACAGTCCACCTGGTGGTAAGTGGATACTGTCGTCCATAGACATCCGCGATACATGCCAACATCAGTCCGGAATGAGAAACGTGCCCTGCGCTGCCCGCGTGTTCACTCGATGAACACTATATCTGTTCCAGAACTTTATTTTCTCGATGACAGTTCTAATTTGATAGTTGTAGTGTTGTGACCAAATAAGTAATGATATCGATCGCATATATTTATTATATTTTGAACAAAGACAAATACAACAAAAACATTCAAATATATTTTTTCAAGGTGGGAACACTCAATGGCCCACCGCCATTTTGTGTTTGTTTTAATCTGTCACTCGCAACAAGACGGTCGTGCTAGTCACTACATTTCTGTTCGCTGAGTTTTTCACATTATCCATACGTTACGTTGTGTATTTTGTGTTCCTCCGTGTTGATTGCTGCCCAGCTGTCAAATATCAAAATGCCGAAAGGATCTGTTCTGAAAAGGCAGGCGAGAGAACTGGTGATCAAGGTTCGTAATTACTTTGAAGCAGAGTATCAAAATGGTGGCCCGCTATTACCACTGTCGCAAGTGCGAGAGCGTGTTGCGGCCGCATTAGGAATTAGTGGACCTACTGTTTCAAAAATTACTACCGAAGCTTACGGTACAAGCGGCATGCAGGAAAATAAGCTTCGTACGCCGAAGAAAAAACGCCAACCACGTCGTGTGACATCGGTTGACAACTTCGACGCTGACGTTATTCGCCGTCATATATATGACTATTACTTGCGCAAAGAAATTCCAACACTTAAAAAACTTGTTGTTTCTTTACGTGAATGTGGTTTGTTCCATGGCCAAAAATCGTCATTAAGCTTGGTTTTGAAAGAAATTGGATTTTGTTATTGTATAAAAAATCGGAAACGTAAAATATTGATGGAGCGTCACGACGTTGCTATGGCTCGCTGCGAATTTTTGAGCGAAGCCAAAAAGATATCAGATTGGTCAAATGTTATTTTCACTGACGAGACTTGGTTAAATGCAAACCACACAGTATCTAAGAACTGGACTGACGACACCGTCGCTTCCACTAGTTCAGTGTCAATGGGAAAAGGTGAACGCCTCATCATATGCCATGCAGGGTCTACGAAAGGATTCATGTCAGATGCTTTACTGGCCTTTAAATCCAAGAAAACAGTGGACTACCACGAAGAAATGAACGCGGAGATTTACGAAGGATGGTTTAAAGAAATGGTGCAATCTCTGGAAGAACCGTTGATAATTATTATGGACAACGCTACATATCACTCCAGACAAATTGATAAAATGCCGACGCAGGCCAATAAAAAACAAGAGATAATTGACTGGCTCCAACGTCATGGCGAAAATGTGGATAATACTTTATTAAAAGTACAATTAGTGAATATTTTAAAATCGAAAAAAAGCCTCTCTAAAAGATATGTTATCGACGAAATAGCTGCCGAATGTGGTCATTGGGTTCTTCGACTTCCGCCGTATCATTGCCATTACAATGCTATAGAACTAATATGGGCACAAATCAAAGGACACGCCGCTCGAAACAATACCCATCCCCCTTTTACGGCAAACAAGATGTTAGATTTATTAAAAAATGCATGTGCGGAAGTAACTGCCGAAAACTGGGAAAAAATTGTGAGAAGAACCCAAAACATTATAGCGTCGGATTGGGAAATTCATGTGGCATTCGATAATATAGAAGTACAGGAACTTATAATAAATGTTGGGGAGAGCTCATCGAGTGACAGTGACGATTCATCAGATTTTGAATAAAATAAATAAATAAAGATTACCTGTCATTATAATTATTTCGTTTCATTGTCGAGTACCTACCTATACCTACTTATTCTACAACAGCTTCGAAAATTTTAAAGAAGTTGGCATTATCAATCAAGAATTAACACGTGTAACATCTTGTAATGAAATATAATATTAGTTAATAAATTTGTACAAAAGTATCCGGCAGTAGTTTAGTTTCTTACATTTTGTAAAAAAATATCGGATCTGTTATCGTGTTACGTTTATCGATAACTACATCCCTAAAATTTCTTTCTGTCTGACGTGACCTTGTTAATGAAATATGACGTCTTGGTGCCTAATTTTTGTTCGGAGTTTTAGGCGTTGACGCTAGAACAAAGTTATATCGACCGCTGTGTGTCAGCTGTCATCGAGAAATTAAAGAACTGGAACAGATATAGGTGTTCGAAATATCCCCTCTCCCTTTCAGAGATTTCTTTCATAATAATATAGATGATATATTATTATTATATTATTGTGAATAATATATAATAATATAATTCATAATAGATGGAATAGTCCATAAAGTTGTTGTTGTGTTCAGCTTGGAGCCAATCCGCGCATACCGCGGTGAAGACGTAGTGCTAACACTAGCGGGAGGTCGTTCTCTGCTGGACGTGAAGTGGCTGTCGGTATACGACGCGGCCGCGCGCCGCAGCCTCGGCGCCGCGCTCGTGCCGGAAGGGCTCAACGTGCCGCCCGCGCTGGGCAAGGTGCTACCATACAAGTGAGTCCGTGACGCATTACGTAGTTCATACCTACTTAGCGACAGAAGCGCGCGTGTTGAAGAGTCAAAGACCCCAGTGGAAGAGTGTGGACAGTGTTATGCACATATGAGTAAATTAATCACCAATTAAGTATTTATTTTTAATGTATTATAAAAATTGTGTAGTACATGTTAATTTTTACTTATATATAAAAGTTTTAGTGTAGGTACGCATTGACATGAAAATTGACACTATTTTTGTGGGATCTTATAAAAAGATTACTTTTTTTTACTCGTCCTTGAATTTATTACTGAATGAGAGTGAGAAGTAATGATTGTTGTGTGTGCTAGGTCGTCGCTGCCGCAGTGCAAGCAGCTGCACCGCGAGCTGCAGGTCTCCTGGGAGGTGTTCGGCAACCAGATCACCTTCGAGCTCGCCGGACAGGTAAGCATAAATCCCCACTCTCTATTATTGTTTTAGTAAAATTATTCTCTGTATTACTAGATTGTATAGCCATCCTCTTCCTCTAAATTATTTCACTGCTCGTTGAAAAGATTGCTTTAAGCAGTAGGGCCGCCTATTATTTCTTTATATCTTAGATTAAAAGTTAGTTAGTTAACCCAGTTAGTTAAGTTAAAACAAGGATTTCCATTCATTCACTTTATGTCTACTTGTATTTTTCCACTGCTAGATATATACCTTTTTTGGAGTGACTAAATTTTTATGACTAGTGGTCATTCAAGAGTAACCGAACGTTACTCAGATGGGACGAACGCAGAATGCGCCCAGTCAGACTCCCAAGACACGCTACCACCCTCGGTCTTCCGCTTTTCGCATTAAATTTTAGTTTTTTAAATCTATTGAACTTCTCTATTGCATCTGAAAATCTGTTCACACTTACATTTAGATGTCAAATCAAATTAGAGATCAATCACATTTAACCCCCTGAGTGAAACAAGGATGAAAATATTTATCTATTAAATGGGTCTTAGGTTTAGGTGTGCGTAGGTTTTTGGCTACTACCCTCCTCTCCAGTCAGCTCGTGGTAATGGTTGGTGTAACATAGTTGAAATCTCGAGTGAAATAAAAAAGGTAAAAATTACGAATTAAGATCTGCTTAATAAATAAATCCCTTCTTTTTATATACTATTACTAACCGCCCTAGTAGTATTTCGGAAGATTTATTTTAGCCTTGTTTAGTAACAACCTGAAAAGAAATCTATTAAAAACGATTCAAACTGATTAAATATTTAAAATAAACTAGGACTTCTTTGATATGCAAAATAAAAAGAAATAAAGTCTGGTTTTAATAATGATTTAGTTAAAAAAATCTTAACTAAATCAATGCAATTTTTCTCTTGCCAGCTCTAATGTAATCTCATTTTTTATCAGTTGCAACATTTGAATGCGACTGTCTTGTTTTTATGTATTAATTAATAAGGAACCCACTGAGTATGAAATAAATACAGGGGTGAAATAAATCTCCCGTGATACTGCCAAGCAGGTCAGTAGTAATTCCAGCTGAAAAACATACCCGTGGTACTAGCAGTAGTCCGCCGGTATTATCACGGGTAGGAAGGGAGATAAATATGTGCAATGAACGCGGGACACATAGTGATGTGTGCAAATGTAACGTTCCGCAGATCGGCGAAGACGAATACATGGCATTCGGCATCTCGGGCAGCGCTAACAGTTCCACGATGTTGGGCGCGGACGTAGCGGTCACGCAGTATGACGTCAATTTACGACGAGGGCTTGCTACCGACTACAATATCACTGATTTAGCACCAGTTAGTATTCATTCAGCTTGCTACATTCAGATTTAATTAGTAAAACAAAATTAATCTAATCAGTTAGATTTAAGTCCTTTTAGTAATGACATGGGGCTATTTAAGAAAATTGTGAATAAGAGCGTACAAGGTCGGTAATACACACGCATCCCCTAGTAATCCACGAGCGGTGATGACCACTTATCATCTCGTAGAGACGGACTACGGACGGGGATGGTCTACGACGTAAACCATCCGTCCTACTTTCAATACAAAAAAGTATACTATCAAAAAAAAAGTTCCAGCTTTTTAAATTCTGACAACATTCTGACTTCAGATTAAGCGTTTTGAATTGAGAGTCAGCTTTTTAAATTCAAAATTAGAATTCAGAACTTGATATGACATAAAAAATCTCTGAATAAGCGTGCGAGATTTTTCATAATGTAGTACGTGACAGTACCATAGTACTGAAACACCGAACTGAACACACGAGTAAATTAATCAACAATTATTTATAATTAATGTAATAAAAAAAAACATGTAATACGTGTTTGTAGTGGTGTGCGTAGATAAGAAGGGAGGAGCCATATGTGTGAGTGTAATTTAGACTACACTTAAGTTCAATTTAATAGTTTGAGTTTACTAAATGACATATTGAAATAATCCACACTATTTTTGTATTATTGTTTGTTAAACATTTATATTTTTTGGTCCTTCAAGCCGGATCAAAATATGTTTAAACAATCGTTGTGATGTAATTGCCAGTGCGTGCAAGTACTGGGCCAGTGGCGCGGCGTGTGTCGCGACGACATACTGGGCGGGCTCGATAGCAACCAGATATTCACGGCCAGCAGAGATGATGGACTCACCATCGTCAAGTACAGGCGCGAACTCAAACCGGGTGAGTATACTTTATACTTACACTCTCATGTGGTGTTTGCCATGTACACGGAGCACTTACTAAATCCTCCGTGGCCATGTATGTATATTAAAGAAATGTAACGTATTTTTGGAAAATATATCACCCTAAATACTTTTAAAAGTAAAGGGGGTTCTCAGCGGCAAAACACGCCATCTAAATAATATGGTATGTACGTACCAGAATGTAGACTGAAGATTTGTAAAAGAAATTTCACAGTGGAGACAATAAATCTCGAGTGGAGAATCGACAAGCTACAATACTACCTCCTCCCCTCAACCGATTAAGTGTATGTATGTGAGTGTATTTGTGTGGTTCCACAGTGGAGGCCCTAGACCGTGAGTGGGCAACAGACAGACTGCAATACGTAGTGTGGGCACTAGGCGCGTTAGACGCGTCGCGAGAACCCGGCTACCACCGCGCGCGATCCGCTTCAAACCTATCACTCAATCTCACTGCCGCGCCGCCAAATAACGACTGCTTCCCCTTCACCACGTGAGTACTATGCTAAGTTAGGTCAACTACGGTACTAGCTCGGCTACCATCTGCCGCTCGACGTCACCGCGTCACCCAACGACTGCTTCCTCTTTACCACGCGAGTTCTATACACTACAGACCGGTGGTTACAGTACGTGATGTAGGCGCTGGACGCAATCACTGCGTACGGCCCGCTTCAAAGAATGATGGCCACTTTTGATAAAACCTGGCCTTACCATTAATACAATTGTGATGTATGTCAACGTATTGACTATAACCTACAGTTACCATAAATAAATATTTTCTTTCCCAGGTTAATGGGCTATCTATAAACATAGTGGTAAATAAAAAACTTAATAGTAGAAATCGGGCCCGAATAAGATCGGACGTTATAGCGGCCGGCTCATTCTCATGCATATCTCTGGCGTGCTCAGACCTAATTAGACACCCTGAATAGAAAAGTCCACTCAACCATAACTCTCCACAGGATGCACCACCTAGGACCTTGTAACTCGGCCGACTATACTTCCGCCGCCGCCGGTTCTCATGTAGTCGCTCCCTTATACATGTTTGAGATACTTACATGATCTCATTTCCCCGATACTATAGCACTTTGGTCCCATAATAAAAAGTGAAGCTTATATTGGAAGCGTTCATTTGATATTCACGTGGCAACGTCGGCGCGGCCAAAATTTATTTATTTGAAATCTACTCAATAAAAATCTAACACTGACTGACTGACAGACAACGCACAGCCTGAACCGTTGGGTCTAGAAGCATGAAATTTTGCACACGAATTCCTTATATAACGTAAGTAAGCACTAAGAAAGTATTTTTGAAAATTCATCCCCTAAGGGTGTAAAATAAGGGACAAAAGTTTGTATGGGAGAAAAGTCGAATGGTTCCTGAGATGTTGCCGATGAGAAATGTCATCGGACACACGGCTAGTAAATAAATAAATTTTAGCCGCGCCGATATTGGCCGCTAAACTTTATTTTGAAAATAGCCGTGATAATACCAATCAGTACACCAAGTTTTATTTAAACATGCGCTAAAATAAAAACGAGAGAGCAATAATTATTACTCTGAAACAACCTCCCCTCTCAATGGCTTATAATATATAGTGTGTATTGTTGTATCTATTTATATGGGTGTATATGTACTGTTTGTTACGCGCGCTCACATTAGGAAAACCGCTGACGCCTCAATACCTACCGCGTGCTACCAAATGGACTTGGAAACGGGGACATTGCTGAGGGTGCGGCACGTGTAACCCTGGAAAGACTTCATCGCACCGAAGCATGGAAAATTCCGGCACTCATAATCCAACCTCTATTAGGGTCGCACGTTAGCTTATAATTAGACTTAGTTAACTTGTAATATTGTCTTTATAATTAAATTTAATATTAGTAAATTGGTTTTTTACGCTCCTCCGACGGCGGTCTACATAATTTGTTAGTAGCTATTTTAATGATTGCACGATGCACCGCCCTTCGTATTTCTCTTTAGCCAAAGGTTGAGTGGCAGAGAATTAAGGCATTAAGTCCGTCTTTTGTACAATGTTTCTTTGTGCACTAAAGTTTAAATAATAACAGAGAAATACTAAAAATTCTTAATTGAGTGTGGAACATTAATGGGCATACGATAATAGTGTTTTCTGGTTGTAACGACCAACGAGGCGGGTTGTCAAGTGATTGCGCTGCTGGTAGCTAAGGATAACTAGTGCTGAGCGCTCAACCGCTTAATAAGCGGACTCTAGCGTTAAAGGCTAGTGAGTGTTATAGTCCAATTGTTTAAGGGTGTAGATCGTGAAAATCACCGAAAAGAGTGTTACGATTTTTCATATTTAACCTATTTACATATGATTGATATCAATGATAATTTGTATATATTACAATCAAAGACCAATAAGTATGTTCATGCTTATATTAAACTCTTAAACCTAATAGTTGTTATATAATAAACGTCAACAAACGCACAAAATTGAGTAAAAATGCAAAAACATGACTTCGTATTTTTCAGATTTAACCCCATAAATCAACACAAATTGATAAAAAGAAACACTTTTTGAACACTGAAGAAACCAATAAGTATAGCTGTATACTTCTTTTTATACCTTTACAAACAAAGACTTCCTCTTTTAAAGCCCTAAAATCTAGATATATTTTAAGGTAAATTTTTCATACACAAATGTATGGGATAAAACGTTCGTTTCATTCGTGCAATCTCGGTGGTCTGCAGCGGCAGTTCCTTTCTGTAAGTGAACGCGACACCACGCTTGTCGGCTGCAGACAGCAGAATTACGTATTGTGAATTTGTGTTTTTTGTAAAAAACTGTAAGTATAACATTTTTATAATTAATTTATTTTCAGTTAGTAGAAAGTATCGATATAATGAATGTCTGAAAGAAAACCATGATGGAACTAGATATAAATCGTAAAAAATACAATATCTACACTAATAGGTATTATAAAGAGGAAAGATTTGGATTTTTGTATGTAACGAATAAACTCAAAAAGTACTGGACTGATTTTAATAATTCTTTTATCATTCGAAAGCTACATTATCACTGAGTAACATAGGCTATTTTTTTCGCAGGACTGATTGAATTTGAGTGGCATGCCAGGGAAAAGAAAGTTTTGTACGCATTATAAAAATATGAAAGCCAAAAGATCTCGGAATAAAATGTAAGTTCCTCCCTACTTATTTATTATCGCATTTGAACAGGGTACATTACAAAGCTAATACAATATGTCATATGATTTAGATCGCCCGATTCAGACATATACCTACAATAACATGTAAATATTGGTTTGTATTATCTATATCTATACTGATAAATAAAATTGAAGTATCTGTATGTAATATCAAAATAATAGGATTTTTAAAAAAAAAAAAGGCGATACGGAGTTCGCCGGGTCGGCTAGTATTGTCTAAATATCAAATTGTGGAAGTAGGTAGGCGACAGCGCAACTTTGTCGACATACCTATACCGCCAAACAGACGCGAGGCGCCTAGCGTCTGGCTTAGGGTTGTACAAAATAAATAAAAAGTGGATAATATTGATGAATAATATTTCCAGTATTGAAAATAAAGAAAACCTTGGGGCCGAGACTCTGAGCAACAATGCTACGCGCTGTATAGAGGTAAGTTGTTATACGTAATTCTTGTAGACTTGTTACATAAATAAACAAACTACTTAGTTAGTGATGGGCGAAGACAAAATCTCAATACCTACCTATAGATTTTTCTTGCAATATTTATTATTTTCATCGAGAGACAAACACCTTAGTACCGAAATACTTCTCAATTACTTTCTCAAAAGAAAATTTACGTTCAAATAGGTGACGTCATAAAAAAACAATACCTAATGCGTAAAGAAATTATAATTTCTATTCATCAGGAACCTAATATTGTATTAATTCTTCTGCATTTTTTTAAATTTTTAATTATTTTTTATAAAAAAAATCAAGCCATTATCTTTCTTTACAGGAACTAGTTATTGAAAACGACCAAGAGGGAAAGGTGGATGAAATGGAAGTTGGGCGTAGAGTTGTAGACGTTTCTTTTTTTTTTAAAGCTCTTCAGGCCATAGGGGACCACGGTCCAATGGATTGTAAGTTAAGTTACCTCAGTATAATAGGTGAAGTAAAAGTTGGTCTGGACTCAAAACTCATCATGAAATGTAGTATGTGTAGTATGAAATTTACTGTGTGTTTGATTGAAAAGAAAGAAGATAGAATGGAAGTGAATCATCAAATTGTATCTGGTATCATATCATCTGGTGGGAGCTACTATCAGTTAAAAACATTAACTGCCGCAGTAGCCCTACCAATCATGTCACCTTCATTATACAATGAAATTAATAATACGGTTTGCGATTGGTGGGAAAAGACAGCAGCACATTCCATGGCAGAAGCTGTCAAGGAAGAAGCGGAGTACGCAGTGTCTATAGGTAGTGTTGATAAAAATGGTACACCATTAATATCTGTTGCTGTTGACGGTTGTTGGAGCAAGAGATCTTATGGTAAGAATTTTTCCGTCTTGTCCGGCGCAGCTGCGATAATTGGCATTAAAACTAATAAAGTATTGTTTTTTGGAGTTAAAAATAAATACTGCGTAGTTTGTGCACGAGCCGCAAAGAACGACAGTCAGCCCTCGGAACACCGTTGTTTCAAGAATTATTCGGGATCATCTACCGGTATGGAATCGACCATAATAGTTGAGGGGTTTAAACGTTCCATTGTTGATCACGGTGTAATTTATAATAAATTTGTAGCAGACGGCGATTCCAGTACTTATAAAAAAATATTAGATTCGCGACCGTACGGTAATTTAACAGTAGAGAAAATTGAATGCAAAAATCATCTTTTACGAAACTACTGCAATAGCTTGGAGAAACTGTCGAAAGACACTAAGTATCCTTGCGAATTGCGGAAATTCCTAAAAGAAAGGTATTTGCGTTTAAGAACGGGTGTAAAATGCGCTATTAAATATTGGGGCGATCAAAATCAGTCACTCGAAGAAAAAATAAAAAATCTTAGTGAAGATATCCTAAATGGTCCACAACACGTATTTGGTAATCACCAATATTGCAAGGAGTATTTCTGTAGACCTGATACTCGTCGAATAGAACCTGTTGGGTTGCTTCCAGCAATTGTTGGATGCGGATTAATGGACGCGGTACACATTTTAAGTAAAAGACTGTCATATCATTCTAGAAGTTTAATTCATAATTGTACAAGTAATATAGTTGAAAGTTTTAACGCAGTGATTGCCAAATTAGTAGGGGGTAAGCGTGTAAATTATTCTTCCCGTGGTTCTTATGCGGGCCGATGCGCAGCTGCTGTTGTGTCTTTTAATACAGGATCGATTCATAGTAAAACTCATGAAGTAATATTTAAATCTAGTCCTAATCCTTTGATCGCGAAAGTGGAAAATTGTAATCGTAGAATCCGTTTAATTGCTAAACCTAAATTAAGATTGAAAAAGAGCCACAGCGCTGTATCGAAAGACGCTCACTATGGACCAAACTGCGAAAAACCTGATCTGAGTCCAGAATTATATGAGAAAGCCAAGTCATCTTTTTTAGCCGATTTAAAGTTGTCTTGTGCTGAAAGAGAGGAGCTTGAAAGGTCGACCCATTTGCAAAGAAGTAGTTCTGAGTGGATGAGTACAAGGAGAAAATTACTAACCTCATCATCGTTCGGGGAAGTTTGTAAAAAACGAGAGAGCACAAGTTGTGCTGTTCTTGTTCGTAAAATCGTTTATGGTAGTAATATCTCCAGTTTGCCTGCTGTACGGTACGGTATCGAAAACGAAGAAACCGCAATTAAACAGTTAGAAATTCAAGAGAATATTAGTATACAAGGTTGCGGTTTGTTCGTCGACGATCAATATGAATTTCTTGGTACTACACCAGATGGCATTTATGCAAACGGTTTAATTGAAATTAAGTGCCCACATTCTTTAGCTGGCATGACTCTTGATGAAGCAATGGCCAAACATACCTTTTGGGTTAAGGACAAGGCTTCCAAGGGTTATGTCATAAATAAAAATCATAACTGGTATTTCCAAATTCAGGGACAGGTACATATTACTAAAAGAAACGTTTGCATGCTTGGCATCTGGTTTGGTGCTACTGTACCTATGAAAGTTTATATTATAGAAAAGGACGACAAATTTTGGGAGGAGAAAATGGAGATGAAATTAGTTAGGTTTTATTACGATTGCCTACTTCCAGAATTAGTTGATCCTCGGCAGTCACGAAGCATGCCCATTCGTGACGCGCCCAGTATCATAGAGGCTATGAAAGAGAGGAAAGAAAGAGCTTTACGTGTTATGAAAGAGAAGAACGCCTAATGATTTTGAAAGATACAGGTAACTTAACTACCCAGCCAGTCGATTCACGTAAACACGCCAGTCCAAAAGTCGTTTTAACTTAGGAACTTAGAAATCGCCTTTTGGTTTTCTGTTTTAAACGCACTTACTTATCTAGTCTTGGATTGTCATAAATCTTCCAATAGCTCAATTACTATACAATTTCTGAGTTACCTGGTGTAAAGAATCATAAAAATTGGTTCAAAAATACAGCGAATTGAGAATTCTCCTTTTTTTAAGTCGGTTAAAAGGGCTAAATTTGCAAAAAACGAAGTGACGTCACTGCGCTACGGTTTTTATTACTTACGTGAATCGGGCAGCTGGTAACGTTTTCATTCTGATAGGTTTTGTGATAGCCATTGATTTTATCATCAAATTAGCAGAAATCAGAACTTGATCCGTAATCGAATGAAAAACCATTAGAATTTTGAACTCATATTTCGTTATTGTTTAATTACATACTTTTAATTAGTATATTAATAATTTACAAACTTCTGTTAAAATTAGTAAATAAATGAATTATTTACTAATTTTTGTACAACCCTAGCACGCTTTTGAGATAGCGAGTAATGGCGACTCATATTTGTTATTGTGTAGTAAATAAATCATTTTTATACTTGTGTTTCATTTATTGACATTTTTTTTAAAACCCTAGGATTTTTTTTAGATATCGACGAGGTGATCGTAAACAAAAAGTAAGTATTTGAGTTTACGCAATAGGCACATTTCCTTGCGTAGAGATAAACACACTTCCTACTGAATTTGCAATTATTTTATTGAATGAATATTTTACGAATTAGAATAAATTTTGGTAGTGAAATTACAAATAAATAAATAGTTGGAATTTTAGGTAAGTAGAATACAAAAATGTCAGATGTCAAATGATAGAAAAACATAAAAATTGTGTCTCAACTACTCTTATTAATCTATTAAAAAGAATCAACAGCTAGTTTCCAAAAATTCAACGTTATTGTTATGCTGTAAATATTCAAGTTCAATAACAATTTCTCAACGTGGAACGTTTGTTGCAAAACATTTTGAAAATCGCGCTCTCTAGGTCATTCATCCGCCCCGTCGGATGTTACATTAAACTTTGGCGCTGCGGTCGCTCGAAATCGAGATCTCAGGCCAACAATCTACACCCTTAATATTTGATGATTTTTAAACTGCTGTAGTTAACAGAACGAGTGTAAACATATGCGTATTGTTGTACAGCGGCACCAGCGTTGCACCCACGCCATGGGAAGTAGCAGAGCTATTCGACCCGGCGCTCCGCGTGTTCCATTTCCGCGTGGGCCCGGCGGGGGGGCGGCGCGGTGTGTCGGGGCGCGCGGGGCGCTCCGCGCCCGCACTCGCCTGGTACGTGAACGGGCAGCTCGCTCCCGACCTGCAGATACGGAGAGGGTTGCAGTACACGTTCAAGGTCAGTGATGACAGAGCTTTCATAGAGAGTCGAACTCCATATTTTCCATTGGGTAATCTTTGTGTCACAGAGGCATCAAATCCTCACAATAGGGTTGCAGATAAAATCCTCACAATAGCGGCATGTCCAAGGTCAGCGCTGAATCACACCATGTCACAAATGTCAATTTCAATTCGATGCCCAATTCCTCGTTCCGTTATACTTCTTATTACCTATTTGCCCAGACCTTTTCCCAAAATTCATTCATAAATCTTCGGTGGTAGGCAGCGCATTCGTGTGTGTGTCACCAATGTTTATATGGGCTGACGTCGGCATGCATCGCGTATGTCTTATGCATATTAGATGTGTCCAATTATAGTTGTTGGTTGTTCAGGTGTACGGCGGCAACAACCCGCACTCAGCGACGGAGTACCACCCGCTGGTGGTGACCGTAGAGCCGGCGGGCGGGCTCGAGCAGCTGCGCGAGCGCGAGCAGCGCGCCACGCGCGTGCTTGCCGGCGTGCACTACACGCGCCGCGGACGACTCAGCCCTACCGCAGGTACGTGCTCACGCACGCGGTCACACACACAAACACGCCGCCAAATACAGACAGACACATACACACACTCACTAGTGGTGACAACGGCTGTCAGCAATTTACGGTAAAATATAAACCGACCTGAATTTGCTATGAGTAGCAAAAATCTGTGAGGATAAGACTTTCTGTGGTAGTGGGTGGACGTGTGACGTTTAATACCGCGGCACCGCCTGTCCGCCTCCAGCGCAGCTTTTTCCGGTTAGTTGTTGCCATGATCAGCGAGAGTGAGGTACCGTGTTCGGTCGCATCGTAAAAAGAAAATGAAATTTGGCAAAGATTGCACAATCAGCATGGGGAATCAACATTATCTAAGGCACAAGTGAAAGAATGGCGACGAAAAGATGAAGAATGTTTGTCAAAAAAATAAAGGCAAAAACTCGTTTGTCAGCAGCTAAAGTGTTGGCAACAGTTTTTTGGGACCATAGAGGGGTTCTGCTTGTTAATTTTCTTCATGTACGGAGGACGGTCAATGCTAAGTATTACTTTTAGAGCGTGTGCGAGCAGCTTATCGTTCCAAAAGGCGCGGCCGTCCTATTCGAAACGTGTTGCTTTGCACGACAATGCGCGCTCGCACACCGCCGCTCAAACAACAAAAACTGACTGAAATGCATTGGACTGTCCTCGAACACCCTGCGTACAGTCCGAATCTCTCATGTGATTACCACATGTTTGTACCGCTTAAAGATGCGATTAAAACTCCGATCTGCTGGCAAAAATGCATAGAAACAGACGGAATGTATGTAGAAAAAAGAAACATTGTTTGTATTGTATAATAGTTGTTCGGTATTGTTCGGGTATTGCGGGGTGAGGGGTGAATTCACGTGCTGCGCGGGCGCGGATCGCCCATTAGTTAGTTTGTGACCCTACGGCGACTCGGGTCGGCCATTGATCCTTGTGCGATACGATCGCAATTTGTTGTTGTGCAAGTAGGCTGCACATTTTTGGGAGACCTTGGGGCACGCGAGTGGCCATAGTTGGATAATAAGTGTTCGGTGTATGGCAGTGATAGTGAAAATAGTGATCGACGACCTTGCAACGGCGCTATTAAGCGCATCCCTGTTCATCAGTTCCGGGGGCCCCCAGGAAGATCGAGAGTGAGTGAACAGGACTCCTGTTACAGGAGGTTACAAGGTCAGAACTTTTGAATTACTTTTTTGAACTTTGACTCCGCGTATCGCGGATAAAACATTCAGTGATTAAGCGGATTCAGTGAAAAGTTATTAAGAAAGGTCGGTTAATATTTGATCCAGCATAGTAATATAATTTAAATCTATAAACCTATGAAAACCTCTTAACGTTGTGATATGAAGTTTAATATAGTAATGTGGAGGATAATGGAAGTTATTAGTTACCGTAGAACGGTAGTTACCGTACCTTCTGAAGGTGCATCGTACACCTAAAATCTTGAACCTCCAAAATGTGCGCTTGAAATCCGTTTAATGGATCAATATGTGCGATAATAGAAAATGTGAAAAGTGATACAACCTAACCCTTTCAGTATCCATTTCTGGATATTTTTAGAATCCATTCCAGGTCCACCCTGGCCAAGCGAGTTGACGCGTACAATCTTTTAGAAATGGTGTAGGTCATCAGGGCTTGTGGTAGCCGCTTTGTTATTCCTTAGTGGTATTTTATAACACCCGCGGGATGAGATGGGGTGGTGCTATTGTAACGTTCGCCGACACCACACGCCACGAACATGATAACGTTGTTAATCGTGTTTGTTCAGCGGGCGGGCTGTGCATGGCGCGTCACGCAGCGGACGCGGACCGGCGGCGCGACGACGACTACACGACCTTCCGCACATACAACCGCTCCCTGCGCTGGGAGTGCGAGGGCGCGCCCGCGGAGCTGCGCGTCGCGCCCAACACCTCCTGGCCCGACCTCGTCTACTACAACTCGTTCACTCATGCCGGTATGTATACTGACCGACTGTCTTAACACTCTTTAACCAAAAGTGAATTTGGAAGATTAATGAGATGAAGAAATCTCCTCGTCCCGTTATACTCGTACATCCTATTCTCCACTTTTCCCAAATTCATTCCTAAATCTCCAAAGACAGCGTAACAGAGGGTGCACAAACGTTTGTCATTCCAAACTGTTGTTGAGGTGTAACACGATTGTCGTACGGCATTATTCACTTACCACCAAATCGATTGTATTGTATACTCATCTGCCGCTTTCTTTCTGTAAAAAATAGGGGAATACGGAAAAAGACTGACTTACCTCCTAAATTCACTCCTTACCCGTCCGCTCAAAGAGGATTGGAAGGTGTAATGGGATGAGGAAAAGTTCTTGTCCCATTATATTTACTATTATCCTAAATCTCGAAAGATCATGTAAGGGCGTGCGAACCACGCTCAGGACTGACCTTGTCATATATCACGGATCCATTCACCACCAGTGAACTGTCTGCCGCCTTTCTATAAAAAAAAACGTGAAATACAAGAGACTTTACTCTCCATCCCACTCCTTGCGGTTCCCATATCAAATTATCAAATACATACTAAAATATCAAAATTATGTTACTCAGGTATGGGCGGGCGCATCTTCGTCGTGGACCGACACAAGCGCAATATCGCGCGCAAACAAAACTCTGCGACGCGAACATTCGTGCACACACACACACTGCTCGCCATGGCGTTGTCTATACTAGCACACACGCTCTTCTGATGTTTATATTCACGTTCGGTCTAGACGCAGAATGTAGCGCCCTCCTTAGGAAAAAATAGTGCATTTTGATGACATTCGAGAAAAATTCAAAACAGAATGTAAAATATTCGTCCAAACTCGCAGTTTCGGATGAAACAAAGATAATAGTCCGAATATAATGTTACTTATGTTTGTGTTAAAATTATTAAAATACCTTTTCTTCTTAGGGGGGGCAGTGTATTGTTCTCACAATGTTCAGTTTGCGAAATGTACACACGGCAAAATACATGTTTTCAGGCAACTGACTGGTCTTGTCCACTGTGTACAACAATACACGCACGTCTAGATACGAATCAAAACATTTCAAACGAACGATTCACTGAATGTGTAACAAAATTGTATTGATGGCTGTCATAGCTCCCGTAGTTCAGTTTGGTTGAGCGTCTAGCTAGTCTATTGTATGCGAACTTAATCCATTTTGCCGATTGTACCATTCGATTATTTTCAGTTCCAAAATCTCCAACATCTATTGTGTTGGAGAATTCACAAGTATCGATTTTAAGTAGCCCCAAATTCCAATCTTTTATCATAGATGGTGCTGTTAAGAAACATAAAACTAGCTATCGAAATAATTTTTGGTTTGGTATTAAGCAGTTGAAAACAAGGGAGATCGGGTTTTCAGAAGGGTTCAGTTTCGGTTAGATTCAGTTCTTAGTACACCAGTTTTCAGTTGATTCAGCATAGTGAAGTTTCCGTAACATATCAGGAAACGGAGCAGTACATCAACAGTTTCATCACAACCAATTTGTCTCGTATTGAGGCTGTTCGACCATGTATCGATCGAATTTTTTTGTTTTCATCGAAACGTCAACAGATCGCACTTTTCAAGGCCGTTTATCACGCTATCGTTACATTTTGTATAGTTCTCTAATATACTCGTTTTCTACGTGTATGTATACGGCTACCCTGGTAGCCCATAGCGACCTTCAATAAACGATTAGGGCAAACTGGGTAGTTTGCCCTAATCGTTTAATCGTTTATAAGGCCCTGAGGGTTTTCTTGAATGCTACCTAACCTTTTGTACAGAGGCTGAAGTCTTTTTGAGCTCGTCGCATCACGCCGCGTGTTCTTCAGTTTCATCGTGAAGTAGTTTTGTATATGAACGATTTTTTTACTTAATATTGTAATTTTTTATTGATAAATGGAACGTCATCGTCCATTTATTTTTCAGAATGTTTTAGGTTCATGTTAGATGTTGGACATTTTGTGAATAGTACGTTCTGCACCTTCACATTCCTTTCATCTCTTGCTTGTAAGCTTTATAAATGTTACAATATGTTAAAGTGAGCTAACACGTTATGTTACCACAACACACTATTAAGGTAGGTATATAAAAAATATATTTATTATCGAGATCAATTCGTAATTCGCATTTGTAATCGCAGTTTAACTGAACAGAGGTTTATTTATTTAAACTTCATTGTACACAAAACATATACAATGGCATTCCTCACGGCAATCACTACCAGCCAACCACCAGATCAAACAAAAAATAGACCCCTACTGCAGTTGTAGTTTAAATACATAAATATACATAGTTGTTGCAACTCGCGAGCTCGCGTCTGCCTAACTGCGCAGTTGTGTGTCCGTACAGGTAAAAGAACATACGACCTTATTTCATCACAATATCTTTAACTACATTGACACGAAAGTCACTTTTCGCGTATACGAATATTTATCCACAATAAAGTTTAATGTGCGCTCGTGAATTTAATGGTGCAACAACTCCACAAATAAATACATATTTGTAAACTGAATTACAGGAATTAATAGTAAGGAACTGAACTAACGATACCTGTTCATTTTCATTTCCACCTATTATTATTTGGCTATAACTTTCCAAAGATATTCAAATATTTATCTTATAATTACTTTTTATACACAAACACAATGTCGTTTTATTGAAAACGCAACAACGAACAAAAATCTGTGTTATTTTACATATTGCTCAAATGTGAGAGTATGCAGGCACTTATTTACGCAATTTTGTGAATGACACCGCCAGCACTTTCAAAAGTGACTTTCCGCCCAATAGCGAATAATAAAATTAGATGATAGTTATAGGAATTTAAAATGTGTACTGCAATGTAACTGTATGGAGTGTGTGTGCATTTGATGTTGCGCTTGCGCTCTACATTGTGTCTAGTGTCAAATATTATATTTAACAATGTGTCTATAATAGTTATAAGATTTGTATTTTTATAATAGATCTCTGTGTATTTTTAAAGGATTTGTACGTGCGGGAGTTTAAATTAAATAAAACCTTATGAGATTCTACAGTTTAATTTTAAATGTTTTTTCCAGTATGATATAAAACTCTACATTAAACTATGATAAATATAGTGAGTGATGCGATTAATGATGTTGATGCAATAATTTGATCAACGTAAGAATAATATTTTTTTTTTTTTACATTTAATTAAATACATATATCACAAAATAATCCGAGCGACGATCGCTCGCCTATAATCTAACAATTGCACTACAATAATTTAACTACTACGTTATTTATATACCACACCACCGGCCTGTCTCCACTGCTGGGTACGAGCCTCTCCCGCTCGTATACACCACACCACCACACACGGTCGTCGGCTCTTCTCATCTAACCATCATATATTATTTATATAGGTAGGGTACACAGAGTAATAAATATATTAATATTATAGGTAATTTACAAGATATTTAACCACATGTAGTAGTAGAATTGAAGGTTTTAACCACTGAAATATAAACACTTTTACGTTACATCTTACAATTTATTCGTCACACTTGTCCGCACTCATTGGAATATTATCGCTTCCAAGAGATTTGTCATGACTCGTCAACAGTGACAAACATCCTTCTAGACCCGACTGCACTCCAAACAATTCCCCATTGATAAGTCTTTTTGTCTCGCTTCAATTGTAATTCTCAATTATTTCGTTGGATGCATGTAGCAGAATAAAGCTGACAAGCGATCGAAAGCAAAATGACGCCACAGTTAACATCGTTGTCAGCAACAACGTCAAAAAATTCAAATAATAAATTCAAATTGTTTAGGATTTGGGAGACGGCACAACAGTCATGATTATAATTTATAATAACTATATACAAATATTAATCTAACCAAAATATCATAAAGAGAAACCGTAAATACGCCGTCTGTGCCCTCGAAGAGCATGCCAACGCTGCGAGCGCCGATCAACATGCTCTCTACTATCTAAACAAAGAACTTGAACACAAAGCAACAAATGTCAAATAATAGTCTCGGTCTCGGCTGTGTCGCCGCGCCGCCGGTCGGACGTGTGTTTGTTACTCTTAAAAACAGACTTGTACATGTTTATACTCGTTTTATTTTGCTGCGATCACCATTAAACAATACATATATAAATAGACATATTTAGATTTAGTAGTGTTCACGGTCTATGCAAGTCGACAAAGGCTCGCAGTGTGCGTGGTAGCGCGTCGGGCGGTAGCGGTACGTGGGCCCGCACGAGTGCGCGCGCGGCGCAGCACGCCAGTGTCACGTGTTGTAACGGACACACGCGCGATGACGTGTTGCGCGCCACCAGCTCCGCGGGCGAATCCCCGAAGCGGTTCGGCTGGTCAAGGTGTGCGCCCGCCGCCAGGAGTGTCTCCACGATCTGACACGCGGGTAACAACATCGCATTACTTATTTTTTACCTTTGGTATTTTTTTTTATTTAGGCACGGCGACGTTCTACATACAAAACATGATTTTAGGAATATACAATTAAAAGATTGAAGTCCATTACGAATACCAAAGACGTGCACAAACTGGATGTGTATCAGCCTATATCGTCCCACTGCGGAGCACAGGCCTCCCCTAGTAAATCACTAGTGAGTTCGGGTCGTACTCCATCGCACGCGGGCGTAGTGCGGATCGGTGGATTACATACTCCTGATTTTTATTTCTGGAGCATGCTGGCTTTTCATTATTTTTTCCCTCACCGGCGAGTTGGTGACATTTTAAAAAATACGTACTCAAGTAGAAACTCTGTGGTACCTACGTGCCGAGGATTTGAACTCGCGATCACACGAATGTGATTCAATTATAGATACCCCTGAGGCTATCACCGCCCTCATAACATGGATAGAAACTTATATGGGATAGATTGCGACTTTATGACACAAAAATAATTACAATTTTTAATTTGTTTATAAGAAATGACGCCGAGATAAGAGTGGTCGCCGCGCAAGGACACCTGCAACACCGGGGGGCATGCGGGTGCGCTGCCGAACTTGCAGATCACTTTTATCACTTCACATCTCTTTTAAAGTCAATGTCGTAACTAAGTGGGAAAACCTCAGCTGGCAGTTCCAAATTTTGGGTTCACAGCTTAGTGTCTTGAATACGTAATTCGACCTTATGTCGTATGTTAAGCAGTTATAATGATTTTGCTATTTGTGATAGCAATTGCATTGACATCTTTGGAGACTCCTTGCCGGTACATCCACAACAAACTTGTGTGGGATCCAACACAAACTTGTGTATGTTAAACTAATTTTGGAAAATAGAGAAACTTTGTATTTGTATTTATTATTGTTGAAAGCTAGAATATTAGCAATTAAACAACTTTTAACGGTTTAAATCGCGTATATTTGACATTATTTATATCTGAAATTTTTTGAACTACGGTAGTAATAATTTCTTAATAACTCAAGTGACAAATAAAATCAATTAGTCACCCCGTGACCACGTCTACTGCAAAGTGTTCGAAACGTCAGGATATAAATAATGTTAAATATACGCGATTTAAACCGTTAAAAGTTGTTTAATTGCTATGTATAGTAATCGCGAAAACCTAAGAAAATATTAAGCTAGAATATTATTTTAATGTTGTGGGTGGTGTGTGCACCTATAATAGGTTTGTCTATATGGAACAGGCCTGTACGAGTACGATGCATATGTGAATACTAGAAATAAATGATGAATAATCGGTTTGTGGTCATGTGTGTGCGTGTCAGCGCTCACCTCGGACTGGAAGTTGTAGGGTATGGCGGCGACGTGCAGCGGCGTGGCGCGCGCCTCGTTGCGCGCGCCCACCGCCGCGCCGCACTCCAGTAGCAAGCGCACCACGGCCGCGCTCGGGAACATCGGCTGCAACACACCACATCATAAAGGCTTCCACACACAGCCGGCACGCCGGTGGCGAGGCGTTTGTCACACTGCACAACGCGCCGCGACAACATCCCGCTTAGCGCCACTACGCGCTCGCACAAGAGTAGTTTTGACAAAAATGACAAATGAATTAAGCGTAGAAGAGCTGCTTCACTTATTTATTTGTTTTTCTTGTTTGCTGTATCTAAAAATTGTAAAAATAATGTAAATGCCAAAACATAACTACTGGAAGAATACCATCGATTGTACAGAGGGCTCAAGTCCGACGAAAACATATTCTGCACTTATTACAAGTATCGAATCGCGCCACGTCCTGCTGTACAGATCTGTGTACCGATTGACAGCAATGCATGTACGGCAAAGCGTACAAGACGCCGGCGCCGGCGCCGGGCCGCGCCCACCTCGCTTGGTGTTGCGGGGCGATCATCGCGCCCGACACCGTCACGCTGCTGTGCTGAAACTTTTAGTGTGCCACACAATGTTCAACGCAGCCATGACCCCGTTTGCAACGCTTACCTTTCCACATTTAGGAGTGAATTCAGAAAAAAAGGTTAACAACAATGAACAACAGCAAATAAGACAAAATGAAGATTTGTCCCGTTCCACTGATTATATAGGATGAGAAAGTAATAGTCATTTTGATATCCAGTGTTTCTGCTATCTAGACTTTTTGCAGATTTGGTCATCTCCAGATCTAGATGTTAAGAAAACTTCCTTAACTTTTACTATGGCGTTAAAATTCCTGCATCCCAGCAAACAATAGACAAACAATAAGGTGCACTCTCCCCCTACAATAAGGTTTTGTAGGGGGAGTGCACGCTGCATTCCCACAGCCGCTGGGCACACTCGACTGGCCACGTTATCGCTTTCTCACAGAAGACTACCTTGAAATGTACTGCATTTACTACTTTATCCTATTTCCCCAATGTACGTACGTGTTTCGGTAGTGAGTGAAATATGCGAGAGCTCATTCCCAACCCATCCTCTCCCTACCTATTTTCCCAATCCATTCCTTAATCTACAAAGGTAGGCAGCGCATCCGGGGGCGTGCCAACGTTTGTCATTCTGGACTGATGTTGACATGTATCGCGGATGACTATGGACGACAGTATCCAGTTACCATCAGGTGAACTGTATGCTCGTCTGCCGTCTTTTTTTTATATAATAAATAAAAGATCATTGCTTGAAGTGTTACATAAAAAATAAAGAAGTGTTATAATATCTTTGAAAGAGTCTTCGCAATTTGATAGTGCACTGTACTTTGAGAGGAGTATAGTATAGTGTGCATACGCACCAGCACAGTCATTTCGTCCGCGAAGTACGTGGAGCGGATGACGTTGAGTCGCGACACGGCCAGGTGCAGCAGCGAGTCGCCCGTGGCCGCGCTGCGCACGCCCGCCGCCACCATGCTGCGCACCGCGTCACGCAGCTGCAACCATACATCACGTGCTAACACGGGAGCGGTGAGAGTCTAGCTAACATTCCTGCGATCGTCAGTTCAAAACCTCGTCCCCCGAGTTTCTATTTAAATACGGATTTTGAATATTGTAACTAGCTCGCCGGTGAGGGAATTCATCGTGAGGAAACCATGCGGGTTTCCTCACGATGTATACCCTAACCGGGTCCAGAAATAAAAAAAACTGGAGTATGTGATCCACTAATCCGCACTGGGCCGCACTGATTGACTAGGGGAGGCCTGTGCCCTACAATGGGACGTTATAGGCTTATTGTGATGTAGTGTTTAGTATAATATAAGCATTGATATGGAAACATGTCAGATTTGGTCTCAATAATAAATCGGCTCCTATACTGAACAGTCGCATCTTTCTTTTGCACTAAGTAACTCCCGTCCCTACAGATACCAAGTGCACTTCTACAAACACTAGCGATGCCCACGATTTCGTGTGCGTAGATTCCCGTAGAAATTATAATGGATTTGGATAAAAAGTATCCTACACGTTAATCCAGTACATAAGCTATAACTACGCCAAGTTTCATTAAATTCTGTCTCGTAGTTTTTGCGTGACGTGCGTTCAAACAGACTAACAAAAAATTCAAAAAAATGTTTGTTTTGGTCTCGTTCGTATGTACAATCACTTTTTACAAAAAAATACGACTTACGATTTTATTATATGTATAGATTAGAATCAATATGAATTATAAGTAGTTGCTACTATGTCAAATGGCCATAATAAGCATATGCTACAACAAAAGTCGCAGCGCTGATTTGCAGTTGCGGTCGCATCGATGACAGCGCGCGCGCACGCGGCCGCAGCGTGTCCCCCAGCACGCACACACGTCACTTTTAATTAAACTATAAAATCAAAATTATTGGAAACCTATATAAGACGTACTATCGGGAATAGTTCTGTAAAGAATATGTCACTGGCTAGGTGGCCTAGGCCCTCAACTTTTTGTTCGTCTAGTTCGTCTACATCATACTAGGTTCCCGTACATAGCAGCCCATCCCATATGTCAATACAAAAAACTCCCATTACAATTAACATTACAAAAAACTTTCATTGTTAAAATGTACAAAATATATGACAATGCAGATACAATTAACGAAACGTACGAGTTGCAAGTATATATTACAACTGTCAAAATGTCTTTTTGTCGAACAGTATAACTGTCGTGATGTATACTCGTATGCAACTCAAACGTGGTATGGGGACTATTTTTCAGGTAAGTTTCTTATCTATGGTACTGGCCACTCTTGAGATTAACAGTCATTTGAGATTTATAAGGCACGCCAACAATATACCTAAGACATCATATTGTACAGTTGATAAAAAAAATACTTTAAATGTATAATTAAAACGTTACGCTCGCAGTTTGATCAGTGAGTAATATTATTATATAGAAGATCAAATCACGTGACAAATAGATAGTAAAAGGTGTGGTCGCGAGTACGTACCGCGTCGCGCTCCTCGCGTGTATGCGATATGTCGTCGAGCAGGTGCAGCAGGTGGGTGAGGCAGCGCAGCGCGCGGTCGTACGTCTCCGCCTGCTTGCGGTGCACCGGCCGCACCTGCAGCGCGGCGCGCGCCGCTGCAACGCACACACAAGCACGGATCAGCACACGTGTCATGTGGAGGCCCACCGAACACCACTTCGTGACGTATGCGGCGCGAGGCCAGATACACCGCGGGCGCATACGTTACATCAGTGCAATTTCGAACGGAGAACGTGCCGGATGCACTCACGGAACAACATAATAAAACAAACAACCCAAACGAACAAACCAGGTGCATTCTTAACAAACAATCATTCATACTAACAAAAAACAGCCGATACGAGACAATTATACAAATTATGAATTATAAAAATAAATAGTTTTTAATCAATAATGTAGTAATATCTCTAAGCACTTTAGTTTTGGCGCCCTAATGTAATAACCACGTCCGTCCGTCTCCCCCCCCCCCCCCGGTCCCCCCTTCTCTCGTTTATATAAAAATCTTTTATAGAAACAGAGTTGGGGCGAGCCAAAGATATTAATTAATCACTCGGTGTTCAAGGCGCATTAAGTAATTTAGTACCACCATTCCACGGTAGATGTCGCTGTACCTTGCAGAAACATGCTATCATTAGTTAACCTCAGAATATAAGAGCAAGTTAAGAAATTTTTACTTTTAATTGCTCGGGGTCTACAAAACATACCTGAGACCCCGCCTCACGTATGCTGCACCGGCATGGTATGCCCTGGTACAGAAAACCAACAGACAAGCCCTGCAAGCGCAGCAATCCCTTGCCCTGCGTACCATCGTCGGTGCCCCACGCTGCGTGAGGAACGCCACGATCCAGAGGGACCTACACATGGAGAGCCTGACAGAATTCATCGGCCGCCTTGCCACAACTATGTTCGCCCGCGCTGATGCATCGCGCCTCGCTCACATCAGAGGGCTGGCGCCGCTGCACGCGCGGCCGCCCGATGGCAAGGCCTTCCCACGCGACCTGATCACACCTGCGGACGAGTCAAACGTCGGGGCTTCTTAAGACACCGCCGCCCAAAAAGGGGCGGGAGCTAGCAACGAAGCCTCAAATAATCCCTGTCAAGGATAAACTACCAAAGACCCAATAGGGTCACCCCAAGGACCTGTCCGTATTAACGGACAGAGGCGAAACCACATTAAGGGAGAAATCCCGGAATTGTTTCCTCCGCCTCCCTATAAGGGGGTGCGAGAGACGGCCTCAGGTACTTTTAATTAGAAACTGCAGCAGTCAGAGTTGTTTGATTTACAGCCAGATTTATTATAGAGGGCGCCCTAGTTCAAGTTCGGACAAGAACACTCGGTATAAGACCAGCTACTGTAGTAGACAATAAGTTTGATGTTTTAATTTTTTTATAGCAATCAAACTTCTCTGACTTTCCAGGTTAGATATAGTGAGATCTCTGATTTTCCCTGGCCACTTTGAGCTTCCCCTAGTTTCCAGAATGTGGACACCCTGGTGTTGTGTAGTGATGAGCGATGTACCAACCCGGCATGTTATCTGCGAGCAGCGTCACGACACGCAGCACGTCGCGGAGCCGCGGCAGGCCGCGGCCGCGTTCGAGCCGCCCGCCGCGCGCGTCCAGCATCAGCCGCGTCAGCGCCGCGGCCGCCTGGCACGTGTCTGTAACCCCACCATGCACACACTCTTAGTCACGTACGCTTCATGTCATCAACGCGTCATACGGCTGAAAAATCACAAGTTAAAAATGGACCAAAGATAGCGATAATTCTGCACTTTAGCCTCAATCTCATATCTATCTCATTTTGTAATGAATTTCAGAAATTGTATTCCCTGAAGCTTATTCTCCTTTCATGTGCCGAGTGATTACCGAGTAATTAATTACCTTAAATATACTGCGCCTTTTTCTTTTTTACTGAGTCCATAAGCAACTTTTCTCGAAAAATGTTGTATTGCCTGTGTAAGACTGGAAGATGAAAATGTGTATAAGCAATGACAGATTTTTAAATCACTCAGGGCATGACTGAAATTTTGAAGGTCTGTAAAGCACTCAGGGCATGACTGAAATTTTGAATGTTTGTAAATCACTCAGGGCAAGGCTGAAATTTTGAAGGTAATACTAAATACTGTTCTAAATCCAAGTGAGAAATAAATGGCCGGTGGGAAGCCTGAAACTCGGGAAAACTTGCATCATAAGATCGATGTCCGCCAATTTGTATTTGCAATATTTATGGTTTCATAAGCTTATATGCAAAAGGGCCGAAACATTCGTTGATTTTCCCTCTAAAAAAGTCGTGCAAATGTGGAAAATCTAGGAATTTTTTTCAGGCTTTCCGCCGCCCATTAATCTCCCACTTGGGTTCCCGCCGCTTTGCGTATACTATAAAACATTATTTAGTACTTACCTTCAAATTTTTAGCCATGCCCCGAGTGATTTACAAACCTTGAAAATTTTCCGATATTTATCGCTTATACACATTTTCATCTTCCACTTTTCTTTCCGCTGTACGCTCGATCCGCAGCTGCAGCGCCCGCGTCCACAGCTCGATACAGCTTTAGCGGTACGACCAGTAGGTAAGTGTATCGCACTTCACTCACCTACGTACAGAATCTAATCGCACTCGATGCGCAGCTGCAGCGCCCACGTCCACAGCTCGATGCAGTTTTAGCGGTACGACCAGTAGTAAGTGTATCACACATCGCTCAGCTACGTACAGAAGCGGGTCGCGCTCGATGCGCAGCTGCAACGCCCGCGTCCACAGCTCGGTGCAGTTTTAGCGGTACGACCAGTAGTAAATGTAACGCATCTCGCTCACTTACGTACAGAAGCGAGTCTCGATGTGGAGCTGCAGTGCCAACAGCTCGATGCAGCTTTAGCGGTAAGGGCAGTAGTAAATGTATCGCACCTCGCTCACTTACGTACAGAAGCGAGTCTCGATGCGTAGCTACAGCGCCAACAGCTCGATGCAGTTTTAGCGGTAAGGCCAGTAGTAAATGCATCGCACCTCGCTCACCTACGTACAGAAGAGAGTCTCGATGTGGAGCTGCAGTGCCAACAGCTCGATGCAGCTTTAGCGGTAAGGGCAGTAGTAAATGTATCGCACCTCGCTCACTTACGTACAGAAGCGAGTCTCGATGCGTAGCTACAGCGCCAACAGCTCGATGCAGTTTTAGCGGTAAGGCCAGTAGTAAATGCATCGCACCTCGCTCACCTACGTACAGAAGAGAGTCTCGATGTGGAGCTGCAGTGCCAACAGCTCGATGCAGCTTTAGCGGTAAGGGCAGTAGTAAATGTATCGCACCTCGCTCACTTACGTACAGAAGCGAGTCTCGATGCGTAGCTACAGCGCCAACAGCTCGATGCAGCTTTAGCGGTAAGGCCAGTAGTAAATGCATCGCACCTCGCTCACCTACGTACAGAAGAGAGTCTCGATGTGGAGCTGCAGTGCCAACAGCTCGATGCAGCTTTAGCGGTAAGGGCAGTAGTAAATGCATCGCACCTCGCTCACCTACGTACAGAAGAGAGTCTCGATGTGGAGCTGCAGTGCCAACAGCTCGATGCAGCTTTAGCGGTAAGGGCAGTAGTAAATGTATCGCACCTCGCTCACTTACGTACAGAAGCGAGTCTCGATGCGTAGCTACAGCGCCAACAGCTCGATGCAGTTTTAGCGGTAAGGCCAGTAGTAAATGCATCGCACCTCGCTCACCTACGTACAGAAGAGAGTCTCGATGTGGAGCTGCAGTGCCAACAGCTCGATGCAGCTTTAGCGGTAAGGGCAGTAGTAAATGTATCGCACCTCGCTCACTTACGTACAGAAGCGAGTCTCGATGCGTAGCTACAGCGCCAACAGCTCGATGCAGTTTTAGCGGTAAGGCCAGTAGTAAATGCATCGCACCTCGCTCACCTACGTACAGAAGAGAGTCTCGATGTGGAGCTGCAGTGCCAACAGCTCGATGCAGCTTTAGCGGTAAGGGCAGTAGTAAATGTATCGCACCTCGCTCACTTACGTACAGAAGCGAGTCTCGATGCGTAGCTACAGCGCCAACAGCTCGATGCAGCTTTAGCGGTAAGGCCAGTAGTAAATGCATCGCACCTCGCTCACCTACGTACAGAAGAGAGTCTCGATGTGGAGCTGCAGTGCCAACAGCTCGATGCAGCTTTAGCGGTAAGGGCAGTAGTAAATGCATCGCACCTCGCTCACCTACGTACAGAAGAGAGTCTCGATGTGGAGCTGCAGTGCCAACAGCTCGATGCAGCTTTAGCGGTAAGGCCAGTAGTAAATGCATCGCACCTCGCTCACCTACGTACAGAAGAGAGTCTCGATGTGGAGCTGCAGTGCCAACAGCTCGATGCAGCTTTAGCGGTAAGGGCAGTAGTAAATGCATCGCACCTCGCTCACCTACGTACAGAAGAGAGTCTCGATGTGGAGCTGCAGTGCCAACAGCTCGATGCAGCTTTAGCGGTAAGGGCAGTAGTAAATGTATCGCACCTCGCTCACTTACGTACAGAAGCGAGTCTCGATGCGTAGCTACAGCGCCAACAGCTCGATGCAGCTTTAGCGGTAAGGCCAGTAGTAAATGCATCGCACCTCGCTCACCTACGTACAGAAGAGTCTCGATGTGGAGCTGCAGTGCCAACAGCTCGATGCAGCTTTAGCGGTAAGGGCAGTAGTAAATGTATCGCACCTCGCTCACTTACGTACAGAAGCGAGTCTCGATGCGTAGCTACAGCGCCAACAGCTCGATGCAGTTTTAGCGGTAAGGCCAGTAGTAAATGCATCGCACCTCGCTCACCTACGTACAGAAGAGAGTCGCGCTCGATGCGCAGCTGCAGCGCCCACGTCCACAGCTCGATGCAACGCTGGTAGCGGTAAGCGTCCGCGTATGACGCGCCCCTGTGCACACGCAAACACACCTTTACAATCATCACTAAGAGACGCAATACACACGCCGGGAGCAAATATGGTATACCAGTAAAGGCCGTGATACACATGGGTGTTACTCGCACAAAAGCATACCAGTACGTTGCAAGTGCGTGCTACTAGCACGAGTATTCAGATTTTGCCAGTCAGCAGCATACGCCTTAATAGCACGCCAGTAGATCGAAAGCAGTTTGATTTTTCGCGAGCGTGTCCCCCGCGGGGAAGCGAGAGAGGTCTTTTGTAGTTTCCAATTGGCACTCACAAATAACTATCATGCTTCTTACTGGCATGTGTATTGAGTCGCCATCACTTGCTAGTTATTAGTAGCCAGTTTTTCTAAATCTGAATCCTATATCTCGAATGATATTTCGAAGAGTCGAAATCGATGTCATCTATTAACTTTTTGCGTAGTGAGTTCAGAGTAGGCAGTTCTTTAAATCTCAAATGGAAATCATATATCATTCGCCGTATGTATTACACTGTAATCGAAATCATTTAGCTTCAATATTTCAATATTCAAGAATTTCTTTTCGATTTTCAACCATAGTTCTTGCTTGGTGTTCCCTGGGTTCTTGTTTTTTCCGGCTCGTACTTGCACTTATCGTCATTTTCTTTTAAAATTCTCATTACTCTTTTCCTTGTAATCCCCGTTACTTCAGCAACTCTTTGTATTACCTTCTGATTATAATTATTTTGAGTTTTTTTAAATAAAACAACTTCTTTACTAAAGTATTTATAAACGTTAATTGCAATTTCACGAGACTGTGCAACAAGTTGAAAGCCATCACAATGTACGTATTGTTACTCTTTTTATTATTATTATTTATTATACAACAGAACGATATTAGTCTCCTATTATTCGTCTTAATTGAGTCGTATTGAGAAATAAAGCCCTCGTCAATTTTATTATATTATAAGAGGAAAACAAAGTAAAATAGATAACAAATTTGACCACCTACATCACATAATATTTAAAATGGCATCTTCATATAAGAGATGTCTAGTAGTTTTAATAACTCTGTGTAAAAACTAGTTTTGTCGACTAAAATCGAGATATGTCGATCAGACTTCTTTCGATAATTGTAGTGTAGGTACTATCAAAACGCATACACATCAAAATCTGAATACACATGCCTGAATAGCACGCATTTGCAAGGTACTAGTATGCTTTTATGCGAGTAGCTAACACGCATGTGTATCACGGCCCTTATGCATGTCAACGACGCCTAGGAATATAATAATAGGTAGACGGAAAAGTTCGCGACCTTATCAACGTATGACTTTAGCGTGCTATATTTCTGGCAACACTGATCACTGGCGTACTTTGGTTACCAATGTGTGACTCGTATGGCTGCTCTAAGGTCGAGAAATGGAAGACCAATTTAGAATAAAACAAAACTCTGTTTATTAACAAAATAAGCCTACTTATCATGCACACTTTGCCTTAGAACTAGCGACATGCGGAGACATCTTCGCGTGCGATAGAATGGGACGGATGATGTGTGCGAGTAGGATGACGCACACGTAAATATAGCGCGCTCACGCGCGCTTCGGTTTAGTCGCGGCTAGCTTCCGCTTGCTACGGACGCGCTGGCGCATGTATGCTCCTACAGTATCCCCCTTCAAGCGAAGCGCATGGTCGGCTTGACTATCCTGCCGTGACGGGTTACGTAGGGCTGCTTAGCTGATGGTGTGGGCGCCGTAGAAGCCGGTGGACTGGCGTGTAACTGGTCGTTTGTTGCCAGACTCGCAGTTTCGTTGCAAATGTAGGCTGGTTTTAATCTGTCCAGCGATACCACTGCAAAGCGCTGCGGGTACTGTACCTTGAAAAACTTCTCTAGTCGTTCTAGTACTAGGTACGGTCCGTCATACGGCGGCGTGAGTGGTGGTCGAACGGTGTCATTCATGACGAAGACGTGCGTGCAGGTGGCGAGGTCTTTATAAATGAACGGTCGAGTAGTAGCCTTTGGAGTCCGTTGCACTGGCGCTAGTAACGACATGGTATCGGTGAGGCGGCGCACGAATTCTGCTTCTTCTACCTTTGTCGATGGAACAAAGAAGTCTGAAGGGATACGTAGAGTCGTTCCATATGTCAAGAGCGCTGGACTCAAGTTGGTGTCTGCACGCAACGCTGTTCGTAGTCCCAGTAACACAGTAGGCAACTCGTCGCTCCATTGTGTTGTTGTCTCTCTTGCCATTAGCGCTGTTTTTAATGAGCGATGCCATCGCTCTATCTGTCCGTTTGCTTGCGGATGGAATGCTGTCGTTCGAATTCTTGATATTGATACCACATTATTTTATGAGTGCGTTGAAAAGCGATGACTCGAACTGTCTCCCTTGGTCAGTTGATATGCGCGGAGAGGGCAGCCGAATCTCGTAATTCAGTTCTCGTAGAGTACTTTTGCGACGACTTCGGCGATCATTTCGCGTACGGGGATAGCTTCGGGCCATTTAGTAAATCGGTCAATGATCGTCACGCAGTAACGCAGTCGTGTGAAGGCCGGAGTGGTCCCACTATATCTACATGGATGTGTTCGAAACGTTGCGACGGCGGAAAATTTCCAAGTGGTGTTATTACGTGTCGATTGATCTTAGCTCTCTGGCAGCCTATGCAATCTCTGGTCCAGGTGCTCACGTCCTTATTCATTGACGACCAAAAGAATTTCGACGTAACTTGCTTGCGTGTCGCTCGTGTTCCGGAATGGCAAAGATTGTGTTGCGCTTTGAATGCGGCGAAACGATGTGACGCCGGTAGGTATGGTCGTTAAGTCGCAGTTGAGTTTTCACCGGTCGATCAATTCCAGGGAGCACAACATCAGTGAACTTCAAGTTCGGCTGCAACTTTAGTTCCTTTAATTGTTGATCCTGCCGTTGATCTTCTGAAAGAGTCTCGTAGTTGAAGCTCGTTGGAAAATCAATTTCTTCGATACGTGATAGTGCGTCGGCGACAGAGTTTTTCTCTCCTTCCACGCACACGATATTAGAGTAGAATTGGCTGATCAAATGTAGTTGCCGTTCACGTCGCGGTGTATCGCTGCTGTTTGCGGGTCGCGTCAATGCGTAGGAGAGTGGCTTGTGATCCGTGTATATTGTTACGTCACAGCCCTCGATGAGTTGGCGAAAATGCTTGACAGCGGTGTATATGGCAAGTAACTCGCAGTAGTACACGCTGTATCGGCGTTGTGTGCTGCTCATTGACTTGGAGAAGTAAGCGAGGGGCCTCCACCCTCTGTTGACTCGTTGCTGAAGAACTGCCCCGAGACTGTGGTCTGAAGCATCGGACATGATGCTAAGCGGAGCGTTAAGAACTGGGTGTGTGAGAGTCGTAGCATTCAAAATACTTTGGCGGCATTATTGAAATGCTTTTACGGCTTCGGGTGTCCATTCGACCGGTGTTTTATCGTTTTTCTTCCTGTCGTGTAAGTACTTGTTCAACTCGCTCTGGAGATCAGCTTGACGAAGTAGGCAGTCTCTATAAAAGTTGATCATTCCTAGGAATCGACGTAGCTCTATGATGCTCTTGGGCTGAGGATAACTTGAAATAGCTTCCGTGCGCTCTTTAGTGGGTTTGATGTCTTCTGATGTTACTTCATAGCCCAGAAAGTTGATGTTTGTCTTGGCGAACTCGCACTTGTCGACGTTGAGCGTTACACCGTATTTGTTCAACCAGCTTAAAACTTCGTGCAGTAGAGTCTTGTGACTCTCTTCATCTTCGCTACACAATAATAAGTCATCAACGAACGAAAAGCAGTCTCCAATGCCACGCAACACCTCGTGCATGAAACGTTGAAATGTCTGGCTTGCGTTGCGTAAGATAAAACACATACAATTGAACTCGAATAGCCCAAACGGCGTGATTATAGCTGTCTTCTGTGCGTCTTCTTTCGATAATGGGATCCAGTAGTAAGCCATTTTCAAGTCCAGATTTGAAAATACGTTCTTGTTGGTAAGTGAAATCCTGAATACGCGGAATTGGGTATCTATCCGGTAGAGTAACAGCGTTCAGTCTCCGATAATCTCCGCACACCCGTGCCTCCGTCTTTCTTCGTGACGATATGAAGCGGACTAGCCCACGGACTCTTCGACGGTTGGCAAATTCCCATTTCCATCATTCACTCGAACTCCTCTTTTGCGGCTTTATATTTGTCAGGCGGTAGAGGGCGCGCTCTGGCGAAAAGTGGTGCACCAGTCGTTTCTATGTGGTGCATTACGTCATGTTTCAATGGCGACTTCAGTGACATTGGGCGCAGCACGTCTGGATATTGCTTCAAAATGTCATGGAATGCGTGACTCTCACTGATTACGTGTACCATTTCTTGGTCCGTTGCAACTTCTATGGCGTTCATGGACAGTTCAGTGACTTTGTCGATGAGCTTCTTGTGGTGTAAATCCACGAGCAACTTGTAATGACGCAGGAAATCGGCTCCCAAAATAGATGTTTTCACATCGGCAACTATGAACGTCCAACGGAATGAACGCCTTAGTCCAAAATCTAGTTCCATATTTCTCTCGCCGTATGTGTTGATCGGAGTACTGTTTGCTGCGTATAATTTGTAGGGGCTTGGAATTGGCTTTTTCTTGTGTGCAGTTGTAGCGGCTAATACCGAAATGTCAGCTCCAGTGTCCACGAGGAAGCGTTTAGATGTGCTGCGATCGTAGACACACCGAGGGTTACTGGAGGGGGTAACACCGACGCCCGCCACAGTCGGTGCTTCTAGTTTCCCGAGTTTGATTGCTTCTGACCTTTTGCGCACGGCGACTCGCAGCGTCTTATAGTCCCCAAATTTATAGTGATATCTACAGAGCCATGTTCCTTCCTTCATCTTCTTAGCCGAGTTTGAACGGCCTCGTGAGTTGTAGGGACGTCGGTATTGTGATCTTCCCCAGCCTTGTAGCTCCGCCAACTCAAATCTCAACTTTTCTAGTTGCTTCGAAAGGACGTCGAGTTGTGTGGTTAGAACTTGCTGGTGGCTTGCTCCAGCGCTAGTTGAGGGTTCCGACCTTGAGACGGCTGCGATGTTACTGGACTCGGAATACTCTAGCATCTTATCGGCCATGGTAGCGAGCGTGTCGAGGGATGAGTCTGTGGCGCGACCGACACGAGAATATTTGACGGAGTTCGGATACGGGCGCGCACAATGCAACGGCGCAACATAACGGGACTTGAAGCATCGCGCCTGCGCACTGAACAGTCGTCGCCTCGCCGCGCGCTGCATTCCGCCGCCGGCAATAAGACGTAAAACCTGTGTCGCTTTGCAACGTTCCTAGTTACCCACTTGTGTAAAAATAAAAACTAAGTAAATATAGTCTAACAAAATTCGTAAGACATTTTTATTCAAATTAATCTACAAGTCTGTATTCACGGACAGGACTACTCGTACTTGCGGTGGCAGCTGGTTCAACCATTCCATCTTGATTCCTGCTTATGTGAGCATGCTGCCGCCCAGTTCCCGCATGCGTCGTAACAGTTGACTTGTTTTTGATCGCCTAGTTCCAACCCGCTAATGAGATGCTTGAAATTTTTAATCTCCGATTGCTCGTATACTGAGAGTAGGCGTTTCTTAATAGCGTCGAACTTTCCTGACTCTGGAGGCTTGAGGAGAATGTCCGTGAGGTGTTGCAGATCCGTAGGTTGCAGTTGACCGAGGACGTAACGATATTTATTCTCATCGCTGGTTTTGAACGGATCGACGAGTGCTTCGAATTGCACGAACCATAATTGTGGATACTCGCGCCAAAATGGTAGTAGTCGCGACTGGACCGAGACTGCCGCTAGATCGACAGGAACGTCGGTGTTGACTCCAGGTTTATCCACCATGTTCTTCTTTTGTCGAGGTCACCAAATATTGGTACTGTGGTTACCAATGTGTGACTCGTATGGCTCCTCTAAGATCAAGCAATGGAAGATCAATTTAGAACAAAACAAAACTCTGTTTATTAACAAAATAAGCCTACTTATCATGCACACTGCCCTTAGAACTAGCGACATGCGGAGACATCTTCGCGCGCGATAGAATGGGACGGATGATATGTGCGAGTAGGATGACGTACACGTAAATATAGCGCGCTCACGCGCGCTTCGGTTTACTCGCGGCTAGCCTCAGCATGCTACGGACGCGCTGGCGCATGTATGCTCCTACATGATATACCGTTTGACAGCTTACTTTTTTATAATGGCGGCAAATTTAAATTACAAGTTAAAAGTTTTAACTTTTTATATTTTTTAACAATTTTTAACGTCTTATTAAGGTAAATGTTGATGTTATCATTGAAAAAATAGAAGCAGATCGACATATAAGTAGTCATCAAATTGCGAAAGAAATAAAAAATTTTGTAAAAAACTTAGATGTTTAGGTGCCGCATGATTTAAATGAAAGAAACTTGGTGAATAGAATTTCCATGTTGCTCAAACGAAATGAAATCAATCGGTTTATGAAGAGATTGGTAACAGGCGAGGAGAACTGGATCATCACGATAACAATGTTAGAAAACGATCTTGGTCTAAGCGAGGTGAGCCATCACAAAAAGGCCCAAAGCCTCCAAAGGACTCCAAACAAAGTCATGTTATGTGTATGGTCGGACTGGAAAGGCATAGTGTATTAAGAGCTTTTGCCACATGGCCAAACGATTAATTCTGATGTCTACTGTCAGCAATTACTAAATTTGAAACAAGCATTTGAAGAAAAACGTCCAGAATTAACGAATAAAAATGGTGTAGTTTTCCATCACGACAATGCTCGACCGCATACATCTTTAATGATTAAACAGAAATTGATGGACCTTGGTTTGGAAGATGCATCCTCCGTAGAGGCCAGACATAGCACCTTCGGATTATCATTTATTCCGCTCTTTTCGCTCAGAATTCCCAAAAAAATATAGCGATGGGATAATTAATGACTCTGCCAGAAAAATGGCGAAAGAATGAAATGGAGATAGTTACGTTAAGGAGATTTGGCGTACTGTTTGGTCCATTTGAACCGTTACGTGTTCGCGGTATAAACCATTTTATACCGCGAACCTATACTGGAACAAACTACCTCAAGAGGTCTTGTCAAATGACGCTACAATATAAGGTTCTTCAAGAATGCTGTGAATTCTATTCGACCTTGCAAAATCCTTGCATGGTCGGCGGCGTATCTACATACCTCCTGGTGTTGCAGGTGTCCGTGGGCAAGTGGGACTGCTTGCTCGACCGGTTACTTCCCTATAAAAAAAACTATTGGCCATTAAATACAATAGAAGGAAGCGTAATTTAAAATACATAAGCCATTTACAAGTTTTCACCAATAGATCATCAAGTTTTCTCTTTGAAAAGGATGTTTGAGGACCAAGTGAAGATGTAATAATTTTTCTAATAGAGTATAAATAGTTTAGGAGTTAATTTAGTATTCAGGTGTGCGCCACATAAAGGGGTTACGTCTATAATTTCTTTTTACCATCAGAACATACAAAATTGAGCAATGTGAATATTGAGATGCAATGTGCATAAATTTGTTTTGCTCAGGAACTTAAGGTATTGAAGAATTATAAAAAAGGTATTACATTTGTTTGCTCAAACCTTGGTGGTCAAAACTCAAACCTCCAACTCACGCTATTTCCCAGATCCCTTACTACAACAGTCCCTTAATCACAATGAAACAAAAATGTGCTTTACAAAAAAATGTAACTGAGTAAACAAGTGATGTGCGAGCGTCTATTACCGGTACATGAGCCGGAAGACGGTGTCCTTGTGGTCGGGCCCGAGCACACGGTCGGCGACGAGCAGCGAGTGCGTGCGCAACGCGTCCATGTCGGTGGCGATCGCGTCGAGGTCGGCGAGCGAGCGCCACTCGCGTGTGTACCCGAGCGCCTCGTGCAAAGGACGCACTGGACGCTTCGGGATGTACGCTCCACACGAGTGGCGGATTGCTGACGGGGAAACGTAAACTTGCATTTACATAATAACAGTGGCAGGATAGTTGACTAGGGATGTTACGATGGAGCTCCGTAACCAAAACTATCGGATATTCGAATTGAAAATACGAAATTAAATCATTAAAAAACATATCCGTAACCGAAACCATATCCGAAACAATTTCATATATGTATCCGGATCCGAAATATCATATCTCTAACTAGCCTAGTTGACAGTTAACCACTGCCAACTCGTTTATGTAGGTGACGCCTCGGAATCCTCTGAGGTATGTAGCCTCAGAGAGCCCATCTTGGTATTAGTACTGACTGCAGATGGTATAATATATTCTCATGGCTCAATGGACTTTGCTTGACGTTATATCAATAATCTACCTTCACATATCATGTATAATTGATAAAGATTTCTAAATAAATTAAACTGACCTTGTGTATCAAACAGCATTTAACAAGTCAATTTAAATGTTGTTTGATGCATCTTTGAGATATAGTTATCCACTGAAATTATTTTTTAATTTTTGTTTGATTACTTTGCTTTCTAAGATTGATTACTAATAATAAGTAAATATTATACAAATAAATAATAAAAATTCTCATGTAATTTTGTTGCAGTCTCATGTATAATACTGACTAATATCCTAAAATCAAAGGTTATCACCAATCAGTAATTATATCTACTGCCATTACTGCTTATTTTGTCTGGATACCTGCTGCAAAATGTAAATCCAGATTAAGTGAGTTCAGGTACGTACCTGTGGCGCGCCGCCAGGCAGTAATAGCAGCGGTGACATCATTGAACTCATCGAGTTGTGTGGAGCCAAGCAGCTCGTAGGCGTCGGCCATAGTGGCGGGCTCGTAGCGTACGCGCGCCGCCAGTAGCGCCACCACCTGCGCCGCGCCCTTCAGGCACGCCGTGCGCAGCGCGTCGTCGCCGGCTCGCGACCGCAACCGCGGATCCGCTCTATGCTCCAGCAACAACCGCGCAGTCTCCACGCGGTGCTCCTGGATTGCATAATGCAGCGCCGTTTTCAACTGCATGTCGCACGCATCCACCTCTGCACCATTCTCTAGCAAGAACGCACACAGCTTCACCGACTGCACAGAATTGATGAGGCACGTGCCACCGTTGTGGTTCGGCCGGTGGATGTCGGCGCCGCGCTGCACCAGGAAACGTACCACGTCGATGTGTGTCATGAAACAGGCAGAGCGCACTGGTGTTGAGCCCGAGTCGGAACCGGCATTCAGGTCGGCCCCGGCTTCAGCGAGCGCTCGCAGCACCTCCAGCCGGCCGGCGACGGCGGCGCACCAGAGCGGTGTCACTGTGTGCACGGAGTGGTCGTCCGGCACCTCGTAAACGCCGCGCTGCTCGAGATCAGCGTCGCATACATGAATTAAATATTCAACGATCTCAAGGTTGCCACGCTTGCACGCCACAAATAAGGGCGCGCACCCATCGCGTGTGCGGCCACAGACAGCGCGACGCGTTGCAGGGTTCAATCTGGAATATGTACAAATAAACTGACAATAAATAAATACATTAACAATAATTAGAGTAAACCTCATCATTAATAATTACAAGAGTGTAAACGCTCTGAAAATGACTAACATTTGCAGAGGCGTTAAAATACATGTCTTTGTACATTTAACACATAATGTGACATAAGTGTTCACGGTATAGCAAGTCTCCGCCGGTGGGGACGGTATATATGTATAGCCTGTAAGTGTAGTGTAAGAACTGCATTGGCACCAGTAATTGGGTCATCGGGGTCGTTTAGGACGTGCCGAGGACGACAGCGACGGTAATGGGGAGGAGCATTCCTATCGAGGACATAGGTAGGGCTGGTAGTTACTAGGTGATTGAGCTCATGCCTACTGCACTCCTTTCACACGCCAATTAATTCATAACGACGAGTGTTGTAGTTGTCATAGTAACTTGGTATACACTGCACATTTTATGCTTATTTTAATTCTGTTTCGTAAATTTGTGCCAATTTTAAAGTGTATAATGCCTATAGAGAAAAAAATGTCTCAATGTGATAGTAGACTATCCTGGAATGTTCACTTACGAAGCGGAAACATTAACTGTTGAGTTTGCGAGAAAAATGTTTCAAGTGCAAAAAAAATTCAAATAGACCAACATGTTATGAAAAGTCTTCATATAGCAGTTGAACAAAAAAAGGTCTGCGACGACAACTTTTAACAGTGGCAAGTAGCAGTATCTCTACTTTCAAAGGCAAACAAAAAATGAGTATTGCATGGATTTATGTGAAGCATTGCTTGCTACTAATATTCCTGTTTACAAACATTCAAATTCAAACACATTTTCTGGGAAAAAATTGTTTGAATGAAAATGTACCAGATGAATCATCTTTACGTAAAAATTACATACCAACAATTTACCAACATGCCTTGAAAGAAATGCAGAACAACCTCAAAGGCAGTATTATAAGTATTTCAGCTGACAAAACTAGTCAGTTGTGGCCATTATATTGCAACTCTGATCATTGGGAAATTGGAACTTGAGCCTTCCTATTCATATTCAGTAGCCTGCAAAGAACTTGAAGAGAAATAATTCTACCATAGCCAGAAGGTATAAAAAAATATTTCTTAATCCTTCTGTATGGTAGATGAAAGTATACATATTTCTCTCAGATGCAGATGCAGTATTTTATTCTAATTTGATTCACATCACCTGCTTTGTTCACGGAGTCCATAGACTCCCTGAAAAAGTCTGATGCAGGTTTGATTTTGTCAATAAAGAAAGTTCATAAAGACCCATAAAGAAAAGCTTCATAATATTCATAAAAGAAAAGCCTTTACCACCTGAACCGGTGGTAACTCAATGAGAAACATGACTTGAAGCTGTACTGTTTTATAATAATTAACATTTTGATGCTATTAAAGGTTATGTAGTAGATGCTATGTAGTAAATGAATTTGACAGTATGTCTATGTGTAATGAATTTCTATGGCACATTGTCAGTGCAAGGAAGCATTTGAAGACTCTTCTATTATGGCACGAGTGAACTTTTGCCTGAGACAATATCTGCTAATATAGTAGTATATGGTAGCCTCGGTGGATGTAGAATGTTCCCTTTTTAACTTATGAAATATTTTGAAAATAGAAGGCACAACCTTACAACCAAAAATTTAGATTAATTTAGAACAATATCTGATTGTAAATGTTTATAAAAACGACAAAGATTGTTGATTTCGTATTTCCATATTAATAAAAAAAAATCTTTTTTGTTTTATATCTTACACATTTTCACACTTTCCTTGCATATTTTAAGCATTTTTTATGCATAGTTCAGACTTTTTTATGTTGCATATAATCCGGTCTCTAGCAATTATTATTCACATCACTGTTCAAACAAAATGTCACAAAATTAGTTGAGATATATGGTGGCGATGAAACTACAAGTAGATACCCAACTTGGCATTATAATCTACAATGTTATTGCATTTCTAGTACTCTGTTTTTTGTTACTATCATTACTTGTACATCGTAACGCTTAATAAATATGCTCAGGTAGTGGTAGTAATTCAATAGTTACAAACAATAGTTCATGTCATACCTACTAATAAAAGATTGACCTAATATTGAAAGTTTTGGTTGTCTAGTAGCAATTAACTGTTAAGGTTAAGATATTAGCTTTGTTCGCGGTAAGGATTCAGAACTAATTCGGAACTAGTACTGAACTAATTTGGAATCGTAGTAGAGCGCATGCTCGGTTATAGACCGATTCGTGATTTTTATTTCCGCGAACGATTTCGGAACCAAACTGCGTACGATCTACTGTCATCGGCAGTGTTACCAACTCTCAAAAATATTTATCCCTAAAGCTTAAGTCAAAAACCCCCAAAATCGCCCCAATTACATAGAAATACCTCTAAAAAAATATATAATAAAAGAAAAAATATAAATTACAAAAATGCAATGAAATTTCTTTACCTTTTAAATCTGGATCTGTTTCCCAAATCTACGTGTACTTCTGACTGTACATTTTTTTATTTTTAGTTTCTTTAGGCATCATTAACAAATTGCTTGTCGGCACAGCAGTACAACAACAAAATCGAATTAAACAAGTAAACAATAATCAACGTACATATGTATAGGCACATAGGCCTATACATAGGCACAATATCCACCAGTCACCACAGAGTAGTTGTAATATATTTGTACTAGATGTCGTTAAGTCGCTAGGTCAACAAATAAATATGATTAGCTATTATAGTTTGGATTGTCCCAGGGCCTATACTTTCACATAATATATGAAAAATATATATTCAAAAAAATATATGAAGAGTCAAAAAATCCCTAAAAATATAAAACCCCTAAAAAAAACCCATCCCACTTATTTACCCCCTAAATTTGGGGGGAAAACCCCTAAGTTGGCAAGTATTTAAGTGGACCCACCAAAACACATTACTCTTATTAGAGTACTATATAAACTTATTTAAACAAACAAAACTAACCATATTTTATTTAACCCTTAATAAATTAATACAATTTATATTTTATTTAACTATTTAACCAGTTTATTAGTTTCTAACCAACTGAATATAGCCGCAGCATGTATGTCAAATGTCGTTAGGTAAAAACTGCGCATGTCTGGAACTACGGATTCTTGCCAAAGTTATAGAACTGATAGAACTAATTCTGAACCGATCCTGAACCCAGTTCGACGGTTCCGCGAACGCAGAACTGTAACTAGAAATTCTGAACTGTGTGTTCCGCGAACGGCATTATTTGAACTGCGCATGCGTATAGTTCCGAATCAGTTCTGAATCCTTACCGCGAACGAAGCTATTGGAACATTCAATTATTTTATAAGTATCTCAGTGAAGAAGCAGAAACTCCGTTTAGGCAACGAACGGGACAATGAACTCAGATCTCTCTAAAGCAAGACAACAATAACATTACCTTATACCTATTATTTTACCTCTCAAGTGACGTACGCAGCCTGGCTGAGAGGCGCGCACCGGGCGCACTATGTTTACACTCCTGCATCAGGTCACTGAAGATCAGGTCCTGCTGTTTGCGGCTGTCCAAGAATTTGCCCTTGCTGCTGCCGACCTTGTTGTTTCCCTCTTCCCACATGTTCACTCGAAACAACTATGCACTACCAAGTACACCTCGCAAACCAAAACTGCAAAGATTAATTATTTTCTAATAAAACAAAAAATAATTTGCCTATATAAGTGCACGTACCTTACTATAAATAAATACAAACAAAGGCTTTTTGTTGATTGACAAATGTCAAAAAAAGACAGTAGTTTTTTTTCAACTACAGCAATGGTGCAATTTGCACATTCTGCCAGTGTGAAATTTTCTTCATTATGTCAAAACAGTTTAAAATAAATCTTGTTAATGTCTAGTCTTGACTCCTGTGGAAGTCCCATACCACCCGACGTGAAAAAGACTTATTTAATTATCACAAACATTACACACAAGAAACATTTTGAAGTTTAATAGACTATCGTAAAGCACAAAACGTACAGCACACAATTTTTACAATTAAGCATCAATAAACTTCAATGTAAGGGAAATGCGGAGTTATGAGGATTGAAGAATAAGTGAGGGAGCGCCTTAGAAGTAAGGCGCTACCCGCATACCCATCATCCCAGAGGCATGCGAAACCAGATACCCGAAAACGGGAACCAGGCACAAACCATGTCTCCGAGATAACAATGACGGATGATATTCATATATCAAGGTGCATAACACATGTTTTTTACGCCACAGGCTCATTTGATTGGGTTTTCTGGCAACGTTGGACGGTAGGTTGTCATCATATTTGCTAATTATGTTGATAATAGTAGCTAATAAAAGGTCAATGAGATTATCATTATGTGGGATTGTGACTGTAGGGAATAAATTAAAGCACAACTGTATGAGGGAGGAGATGGAGTATCTCCAATTATAAATTGATGGGCCCGTTTGTCATAGCCTGTTTGACTAGGAGCCCTAGTACGACGGGGAACTTGTTTTCTTGTAGGAGATAAGAGGTGAAGGGGAAGAAGTAGGAGCTGGCTGAGAATCTCGTATAGAATATATCGGGAAGAACACTGCTCTAGACTTCAGCAGAAGATCTACGAATACGAAGGAAACACGATTCGGCTTCGAAATAGGAGATACTCTCCTGAGACATAACCACTTTGATATTCTTCTGTCTGGTCTGTTCGGGGCAATCCTTGCTGGTCGCAAAGTGTTTCTCCGCACAATACAAAGAGGTGGCAGAAATTTCTTCTATCTTATATGAATCCCCAGAATGAGGTTGTGAGCAGTGGGGTGTTAGAGGCTGACCTACCATCTTTGGAGCCTAAGCCAACCTCACCTGCTAGTGGTGCACCCTGCTGTCAAATAACGAGGCAATGGCGTTCCCATTTTTGCGGTGGGAGGGTCACTACATTGGCAAAGCTACCACCCTTCCATCGGAGTCCATCGTGTTCCGGCGGTGAGCGGAAGAAGCCGTCTCGAGAGAGAGATTGTTGCGTATGGAATGGAGGACCAGCGGTTGCGGGGAATTACTGACGCGCATGGGCGTGGCATGGTGGCGCGGGGATCAGGGAGACCCGGTGAAACGGTTATCCGCTGACCGCCCGCAGATTGTTGGGGGCCCGAACCCGGGATTTCTCTTTAATCTCCACCCCAGGAGGCTGCCCCGCTGCACGCGAATAATCCCTTGGAGTAGCTGTTGTGCCGGAGGAGACCGGAGTGGAACCCGACTGCTGCACCCAGTGGGGGACCGGAGGCCCTTCCGTACCCCGTGCCAGTAAGTCACACAACCTTTGTAACCTGGTGTACTGAACAGAGCGAAGCGATACTTCACCCCTGGGCAACTCCTAATGCTTTACAAAGCTCAGGTGAGGCCCCATATGGAGTATTGCTCTCATCTCTGGGCCGGCGCACCATAATTCCAATTGGACTCATTTAACTCCATCCAACGACGTGCTGTTCGTATTGTCGACGATCCCACTCTCACGGGAGGTTTAGAATTCCTCAGCATTCGGAGAGACATTGCGTCTCTTTGTGTGTTCTATCGCCTGTACAATGGGGAATGCTTTGAAGAACTGTTTAATATAATTCCCACCTCGGGTTTTTACAACCGCACCTGCTGTCACAGAAGTGCGGTCCATCCGCATTTCCTCGATACGGAGGTGTCATGCACTGTTCGGTACAAAAATTATTTTATACCGCGAACCCGTAGGCTGTGGAACGAACTGCCTGAAGAGGTCTTTCCATTAAGCTGCGATATGGGGTTCTTCGAGAGAGCTGTGAATAGAATTTTGCAAGGTCGGCGGTGCGCCCGCATACCTCCTGGTGTTGCAGGTATCCATGGGCGGCGGTAACACTTACCATCACGTGGGACCGCTTGCTCGTCCGCCCACTAATCTATAAAAAAAATTATCTAAAGTATGAGGTGTATCGGGGCTTTGATCGACATTGTGCCTATGTCCAAGTCTACTACAAATCTAATCAACGGCCAAACATAATCGGCCGCAGACGATTCCTGCCGAAGGATCCTCCTCCTTCCGAGAAACATGAACAATGTATGGTCCCTTGTCATTGTTATTGTAAATTCTATGATCATCGCTCAAACTGGCATGCATCTACACCAGCGGATTTGAAGCTTCAGGGACTGATCTTTTACTGCTTATTGCATCCTCAGATTGCTCCAGGGGCGTTTTCTCCCAGAAATATAATCATCACCGGTACTATTTGGTATATTGGCTTCCTGGGAGACCTCTCCCATAGACACAGAAAAATCCATGTTAAAGTCTACCACTCTCGGTTCATTGGAGGACCGGGAGTATCGGGAGGCTTCGGACCCGGAGGCTTATTTAATACAGTAAAAACTTACTATTCAATATATATAACACAAATATAATACTCACCACCACTTGATATAACGAAAAAACAATACAATCTACTTATTTTAGATCAAAAATTTAAAGAAAACTAATATTTGAGACTATTCCACTAACACGTGTATTCACTATACATCAACCTATGTCCGCAATGGAAGAAAAAAGAAACAAACAAAAACTCAACGACACTCGAGTTCCCGCCAAAAAGTCCAGCAGTGGTTTCACAGTTCGAAAAGCAATCTTTCAACTCAATTTACTCAGTTCTAATAAGTCCGAATGTCGTTCAATAGGCATATGCATGACTTTTTTTATTATTACCTTTTAGACTTTGTAATTGTTTAGTCCGAAGAAAACTTGCAGAAAGTGCTAATTGCAACATTGTCAATATTGCCATATAAAAAAAAGCTTTAAACGAAATTATTTTTATCTGTTTAAACTTTTCAGTGAGCAAATGCCGCACCAAACAGTCACTTTGAGGGGATGCACTGGCTCTTCATGCATTTCATGTGGATTCTCCGTGCCCCAGAAACGCAAATTTTGTTTATTGACATAACCACTTAAGTGGAAATGAGCTTTGTCGCTCATTATGATTTTGGATACGAAATCATCCTCTTCTTGCACCAGGTTTGACAGAGCATCAGGTCTTTCACCAAAATTCGAAGCAACCATGTTTGTGGACTCTCTCGGACGGCCACAGCAGCGATATTTTCGGTCGAACGAGCAATACGGGGCCGGCCACTTATTGCGACATCTCTAGTGGACGCAATTTTCACGAGACGCTCTGCCAAACGCTTAATTGTTCGCGCACATTGTGCAGGACGACGAGTAGGGACACGATATCGAATCCGATACTATACTCATATCGCTACCTTTGATTTGATACTAGTATTTAAAATATCGATACTTTCATTTGATAGTCTGTACTATTAAGAGTACTTTGCATCAAGTATCGAATCGATTCAAGCAAGCGACTAACACTAGGGATGGACATTAAAAAAACATCGATGTTTTTTTCGATGTAATATATCGCATAGTGACATCAATGTTAGAATGATATATTGAAAAATACATCGATAATTGCAATACATCGGTTGTTTTTAGAGTTTAATATGATTGTGGTTTTAACATGCCTGAAAATGAAAGTATACGGATGCCTTAAGTTCAAAACCTTTATTATTATGGAAATGGAAAGACAGTTTTCATCTGTCTTTCCATTACTGTATAAACAGGCTCAGCAATATCTGCACTCACCTGCAACATCTGTTCCCTCAGAGAGGCTATTCTCGAAGGCAGGAGTGACAATAAGTAGAGCAAGGAACAGACTTAAGGGAAAGAGAGTTAATAAACTCTTGTTCCTCGGTGACTGCACTGAAGAAGAGTGGAACATTTAAGGCGCGGCCCCTTAGGTCCAACGCCAGCACTCATTGTCTTTTTTTTAAATAAAAACTATTTCTATAATGTTATTGATGTTTTCATTCGAGTTTATGACTATAGGTATATTTGACTACCCCTGTGGCCTAGCGGTTAACATGCCGCAATAGCCACCTGGTGTCTCGGGTTCGATTCCTGGTCGGGTCAATTTCTAAAACGATCTTTTCTAAATTGACTCAGGTCTGGGTGTTCTGGATAATGCCTCCAGAGATCGTAGTCTGGTACTGGTTCCCATACTACAAGGTATCCTAGTTTGGGGCCAGATAATTTTTATGAGTGTCATTATTTATTTATAGATAAACCACATAAGTCAGTCCTCGCCCGCGGCGTTATAGGGATAGGGTTAGAGGGGGGCCATGCGGCGGCGAGCGGGAGGCAGGTCCTGCCCCCTGCCTCATCAGAATGAATCTATCCGATACTTACTCATATCGCTACTTCAGTTTCAATACTTTTACTCATTAGATACTTTTGTTTCGATACTAGTACTAAGAAGATATCGATACTTTTGGTTTCGATATCGTGTCCCTAACGACGAGGAAAACGACGACGAAATTCACGCTGCGTTAAAACAACAGACCGGAAATTGGTCAAATAAGCAGTAACAATAATTCCGCGTTCTTCATATATGTGTCGCTCCATTGCTTGTTGTCAACTAAATTCTCTAAATCTGTCTACAACATAAATGTCAAAGTACAATGGCATTTGACGTCATTTGCAAAAATTATGACACACTCACATTATGACATTAGTAGTTTTTAAATAACTGTAGCTGAGTCTGTCTATCTTTATTTTACACATTTTCAGTTATTAATTATTGAGAAATTCAATAATATTAATTAAGTCTCCGGCTAGATGAGTGACGACGAATCTGATGAACTGCCCGAGATATCAGTGGTGATCCGTACATCTTCGCAGGCGAGTTTAACAGTTGTGTGGTTAAATTACTCTATGTGGTTATTACATATTTACTGTAATTTAACACTTCCACAAGTCTAGACACCTTACGAAGGACAGCCAAATAACGTACCTATTGAATGTTATCAATTTGTATACTCTAAAATTTTTAGCCTCTTCGTAAAGTGTAAATAACCTCTGGTCTTGGTCTTGTAAATAAACCTTGGTCTAGTATATTTGGAGGCTTCATAAAAAAGTTAAAATTATTCAGATAGTGTAACTGGAGTCACAGACCTTGTGTTTTTTTAGCTCAGTATGCATGCTCGTTTTGTATTCAAGATCTGAGCATCCAGTAAGCAATCTTCTGTACAGCCGACAATGTACTAAATTATAACATGAAAAATATGATAGTTAATGTCATAATTTGTTTACCATGCTATCCTGATAATGTACTGTGGTTCCATTCATCCGATTATCCCTCCAAGACATTAGATTTTAAGTTTCAGAACATCAATAAATTGGCTATGTTAGTTAAAATTTGTTCAAGATTGGATCACATATGTTCTCCAGTTATCCTGGCTAAGCTAAAGATTTGGGATCATTCTTTATGTGAGTGGACTTGAAGAAGGAAATCTAGAGCACATTTTTTTTAGTTGTCCCTAACTTGTAACATCACTTTATGATACTAAACCTTGTCTTTCCCCTGGTATTAATATTATTCACCAATTTATTAGAGTTGATAACATAGCCAGTGATTAATGGGTAGTTGCAGGACCAACACAATTTTTATCTGCTCTGTGTTTTAAATTTATTTTTAATTAAAATTAGAGCCTCTTAACAACTAAAATTTAGTTTTTATGGGTTAGTGAGGCTTAGTATCTATCTGCCAGCTAGTATTATTTCCTGTCCATCGATCACATTTCTATATCATTAACAACTGCTTTACAAGACACCCAAATGGAAGAAATTAAGGAATCTATGGCACAAATGATTGATCTGTTTCACAAGAAGATGTTGGACTTCCAAAATGACCTGCAAAGTGCACCTGCATCATCTGGTCACTACGGCTGCAATTTCCAATGACTTCCAGATATTCAAAAACTTTATTGTGACTGCCTTGGACACCTTACAAAAACAAGTCCTACTACTCGCACAGGACCTTGACTGGCTGGAAATGCGAAGTTGTCGCAAGATGCTTCTCATCCATGGAATAGATGAGCAGAAGGATGAGGACTGTTCCACTGAGGTGGTGAAGCTGGCTGTGCAGAAACTGAAAATTGCTAATATTAAATTATTTATTATTATATGTATTTATTATACTATATTTATTATCAATATTATCGATAAGTATATATTGAACATGATCCATCTGTGGATTTCGGTCCTTTTGCACTACCTATATCCCTATTATTTTTCTCTATCCTAAGGCTGCCTGGAAGAGATCGCCTTAGCAATAAGGTCTCCTATTGTATTCTGTCATTTATTATTTGTGCACATGTAATAACTACTTGTATGCAATAAAGAGTATTTATAGCAATTAAACAACTTTGAACGGTTTAAATTGTGTATATTTAACATTATTTATATCCTGACGTTTCGAACACTTTGCAGTGGATGTGGTCACGGGGTGACTGATAACATTGTTCTTTAATTATTATTTTCTTTTTTCATTATTACATATTTGTCATGGGTATTCTATTTTAACTATATAATTATTAAATAAATTTATTAACCATAAATACCTAGTTCCTGATCAATAAATGCTTTTCGCACTCATTCTTTGTGTACATATTTATAAAACTAATATCTAATTTAATGTTATATTTTTATGTACTTATATATAAATTTAAGTATTCTTTGTTTTAGTGCACTTAATTGGAACCAACATAAGTTCCTTGTATTTTTTTCTTTCAATGTTATTTACTATTTCATTCACCTTGACATTGGCTGAATTATCGAAATCTTGATGGGGCCATATTAAGGGCCTTCTTCGCAGAATTGGTAAAAACAGCGTCTAGTGTTGTCCCTTTTTTATGTAGTAAATCAAGTTATTTCGGAAAATAAAAAATATAATTTCTAGTTATGAAGTTTATCTACACCTGTAGAAAATTTCACTGCTGTATATGTAATGATTTGTTGGTAATTTAATGACGAAGTACCCCTTTGCGCGCAAAAAGGGCTTACTCAATCATCAATATTGAGCGTTTCATATATATTTTAATGAAAAAACGATTAATCAGTTATAATTTTAATAGACCAAAGAATGTACGTTCAGAATTTACTCATAAACAAAGTCACCGTTTTTGAGTAATGAACACTCAAACTTTCGGATTTTTTTCTCATAGATTTCTCATACTAATTAGTATGAAGCGAAAACACCCGGTAATAACTACATATTTAGTCAGTTCGAGAGCCTGTGACCGACATTCGCTAAGGCGCAATCAAAGAGAGAGCACGTCGCTCTGAGTGATTTTTGCGCCGATAAATTGACGCGTAAATTATACGTGTACGAGTACGTATACAAAAATTTGTGCACAGTGGGCTGTTGACTATTTTGGATCGGGTAAGTATCTGTACCTACATTTTTGTGTTTTTACTCGATATATTGTTTGTGCCTTAGGTGGTGTCCAGGGTTTGATGATGGAGCCGGAAGGTGGCCATAGGAACTCCTCAACTACACAACATAAACCCGTCGCGTTTGGGCTCGTTGCATTTGTATTGACAAGTACTATAACCCTAGGTGGTCTCCAGGGTCTGATGATGGAGCCGGAAGGTGGCCATAGGAACTCCTCAACTACACAACATAAACCCGTCGCGTTTGGGCTCGTTGCATTTGTCTTGACAAGTACTATAACCCTAGATGGTCTCCAGGGTCTGATGATAGAGCCGGAAGGTGGCCATAGGAACTCCTCAACTATACAACATAAACTCGTCGCGTTTGGGCTCGTTGAATTTGTCTTCAATTATTTATTGTCTGATTGATTTTATTGCAGGTAATTATGGGTAAAAGAAAAAGCAAAGAAGAATATAATGCCCGGAGAAAAGGCGTCCAAAGTAAAAGAAAGAAGAAAAGGTATGAATGAAAACCTACCATACCTACATTTCAATTAATACATATGTTGAAAATGAAAACTTAAGCATAGTAATTTATTTACAGAGTTGCCTTGTCTGAAATTCAAAATTGCCAAAACGAGACCCAAAGTGATGTGACTAAACAATTGGACAATTAAACGCAATTAAACAATTGGAGAAACAAGTAAACATTAGTATACAAAGTTGCGGGTTGTTCGTTGATCAAGAGCATGCATTCCTAGGTACCACACCAGACGGTAAGTATGCAGATGGCTTAATAGAAATTAAATGTCCATCTTCCTTAGCGAATTTAGCTTTGGACGATGCTATGAAAAAACATCCGTTTTGGAAGCGAGATTCCGCTTCCAATTCTTATTTGATAAACAAAACGCATCACTGGTATTTCCAAATTCAAGGTCAACTGCACATTACAAAAGAAGACGTCTGCATGCTTGGTATCTGGTTTGGTGAAGCTGTACCGATGAAAGTTTATTTAATTCAACGTGACGACGAATTTTGGAAGGCTAAAATGGAATCGAAATTGGTTGCATTTTATTATGACTGCTTGCTTCCAGAATTGGTCGATCCGCGAAATTCTCGGTGCATGCAAATAAGAGATCCGCCTAATGTTATTAGAGCAATGGAAGAGAAGAAAAAAAGAATGAAAAGTGCTTCGAATGAACCAATGGCGAGAAAGTAAAGATTTGTTAGGATAAAACTGTCATGAGGATTAGAGTGTTTTAAAAAAATATCTATCTGTTAAAGAAAATTAAAATAGGTATTATAATTTTGTTTAGATTTTAAACTATTCAACTATGTATCGAACGGTATCGTTTTGTTTTTTTGAACTACGATACGAACTGTTTATAACTTTCATCACGTGCAAAAATGTACCTACAGCAGGTAGACTGTCGGTCGGCGGACTGTGTGCGTTTATCGACAAACGAAACATGTGTTGCGCATCCTTGTTGAAATAGTGGTTTATGACCGAAACTTTACGTTTTCTAACGGCGCGGCTATAGTAATGTAAGTCGATTGTTTAAAATTAGAAACATAATATTGTGAATCTGAGCGCAAAATCTATATATAGGTATTATGTTTTTATCAAAATTAATGTATCTTTTTTTCTTTGTTTGTTTGTTCTTTTATGTACATATTATTTAGCAAAACAATTTTTTATGTATTTGCTAAATGTACCTCTGTAAAATAATTATCACAAACCTATATGAAAATAAGATTTATTAATAAAAAATACATTTGGAAATATTAAGATTTGTATTATTTTATTTTATTGATTAATTTGTTTAAACTACAATTACAAAATACTAATCACTGTATTTCAGTATCAAACATGTATTTAGACTCACAATTGGTGTCGCGGAACCACTGGGCAACCTAAAGATGTGTGTGTGAGCGCGCAGACGCTGTGTGCGTAACGTTAAAAACCTAAAGTCGACACTGTCCGTTCGCTTATACGACCCTTAAGAAAATGGAATTGGAATCCTGATAATGCAATTATGTGAATTTGAAATATGAGACTAGAAACTATTTGCACTTTATGAAGAGGCCAAAAGTTTATAACAACAGGAATAATTTCATACATTGAACTTAGTGATGACTGCCATTGTCAAAATTTTGTTCATTTTACAAACACTTAAAAAATAGTTTATAAATATAGATAAAGCACTTTGCCTTTCTATAACAATTATTAATCATAATAAAAAGAAAAAAGTATGCTGTATAAGTGTAAAATTAGAACAATTATATTTTCCCAATTGAATGTTTGAATTTGTTAGTATTACATATGTTTTTGCTAGTACCTAACTAATGAACTGATTCATATTTTTAAACAGAATTTGCTGAATAATAGAACCACCCAGTTTCAAGAACATGTGTAATTTTTTCTTAAACATCTATTGAACTCAGTCACTTGGTTCACCCTGTACCATCAAACACTAGTCGAGCGACAATGGCATTGACAGTTGGGATGATTATCATTTTCATTCACAGTACAGGTATGTTAAAGACTGAAATTCTTCCTGCTCATGGTGCGTGCTTTCGCTACTCTTAATGAAGTGTTAAAGCAAGTGACTACAATATAGTCTAGACTCCTAGTGTATGTTGAACAAACACCATGAACTCTAAAGTTAATCACGGTTTTCTCTTAGAAATACAATCTTCACGGGTACTATTTGATATATTGGCTTCCTGTGAAACCTCTACCACAGAAATCCATGTTGGAATTGTCACTGTCGGGAGGTTTCGATTTAATACCAATTTAATACCCATTACCACTAGATATAACTAAAAACGATATAATCTACTTATTTTAGATAAAAACACGTTTTCCACCAACCGCCTATTTTTTTTTTTTTTCTTTTTCCAATGATATTATTCCTCAATATTAGTTTGACATTACAAACGGACACGCGTGACAGATACAGCAATGGCTCCCCACTACAAAAATACTCGTAACTCATATCTCCTTAATTTTCTAATGAATTTGGGACATTCTTTTTAATTACGGTTCGTTTTTATTTAGTTTTGTTTTAGTCATGATTTCATGAGACATACATATCATGTCAGTGACTATTGGGGTACAACTATCTACTCAATGAAGAAAGTGTAAAACTTGTTTCAATTTGATTGGCAACAGATCCAGTTCAAAATGCCATCAGCAGATGTTATAGCATCAGAGCGTGCAAAAGAAGAGGAGTTCGAGCGCGAGCTCCGGCTGCTGCGCGAGAACGACGTGCGCGATGTCAGCGCGCTCGCGCGCAGCGACTCCAGTGGATCAGAGGTGATATGTTATACTATACGTACGCATATTATAGTGTAGGTGTTCAGTAACTGAGAAGAGCGTGTCAGTGGAGCTTTTGTATAGATGGTGTACGGAAGATATAATAGAATCAAAAATTATATCTTGATAACAGACTAATTACTAATCTAATTACTTTTTAGTCATTCAATGTTAACCAACTTTTTTTTATTTTTTTTATTTTTATGGACGAAGGTGGCAGACGAGCATACAGTCCACCTGATGGTAAGTGGATACTGTAGCCCATAAACATCCGTGATACATGCCAACATTAGTCCAAAATGACAAACGTTGGCACGCCCCGGATGCGCTACCTACCTTTGGATATAGGAATGGATTTGGAGAAATGGGAAATGGGGAGGGATAGGATGGGAATGGGCTCTGGCACATCTCACTCACTACCGAAACACGTACGTACATTAGGGAAATAAGATAAAGTGGGAAATGCAGTACCTACATTTCAAGGTAGTCTTCTGTGAGAGAGGGGTAACGTGGCCAGTCGAGTGCGCCCAGCGGCTGTTGGATTCCAGCGTGCACTCTCCCCCTCGTTAAACTCATTAAACCCCAACTTGCCTCAACACCGTCTACTTCGAGGTGCACAAGCTCCATGCCAGAAATCTGTTTTAGCTCTAGCATCTCTTGATATCCGAAAGTCGAGTGGGCCAGATGGTATTCCTGCAGTGGTGCTCAAATTTTGCGCTCCCGATTATCTCCGGTGCTCACGGGACTCTTTAGGCTCTCATATTCCACAAAAAGCTTCCCGTCAGCATGGAAGGTAGCTCATGTTCACCCTTTGCCTAAAAAGGGTGACCGCACCGACCCGGCCAACTACAGGCCAAATAGCGATCACCTCCCTCCTCTCCAAAGTGATGGAGCGTGTTATAAACACACAGCTCCTTGGGTACCTAGAGGATCACCAGCTGATTAGCGACCGTCAATATGGATTTCGCCATAATCGCTCGGCTGGTGATCTTTTAGTGTATTTAACACACCGCTGGGCTGACGCCATTGAGAGTAGAGGCGAGGCTCTGGCTATAAGCCTAGACATTGCGAAAGCTTTTGACCGGGTATGGCACAAATCGCTGCTTTCCAAGTTACCATCTTTCGGGATACCCGAGGGATTATGCGAATGGGTTGCCAGTTTCCTGACTGGACGGAGCATCAGTGTCGTTATCGATGGTAGCTGCTCCCACACCATGTCTATTAACGCTGGCGTCCCGCAAGGCTCCGTGCTGTCTCGAACTCTGTCCTTCTGCATATCAACGACCTGTTGCAAATTGGTGACATACGTTGCTATGCGGATGACAGTACTGGAGACGCCTTGTACAGGGGCCGCGCCAACATCCCTCGAGTCGGAGTGGAAAAGAGTCGCGCCAGGCTTGTGTTTGAAATTAAAGACTCTTTAGATCTAGTCTCGATTTGGGGTTCCCTGAACCTAGTGGATTTCAACCCCAGTAAGACGACGCAAGTCTGTGCATTCACCGCTAAAAAAAACCTTTTGTCGTAGCTTAAGATTAAGATCTCGGAGAGTATTGGGATCCTTGGTGTCGACATTTCCAGCAAAGTCGAATTTAGGGGTCATCTGGAAAGTAAGGCCAAAATGGCCTCCAAAAAGCTCGGTGTGCTGAACAGAGCGAAGCGGTACTTCACCCCTGGGCAAGTCCTAATGCTTTACAAAGCTCAGGTGAGGCCCCATATGGAGTATCGCTCACATCTCTAGGCCGGCGCACCGAAATACCAATTGGACCCATTTGACTCCATCCAACGACGTGCTGTTCGTATTGTCAACGATCCCACTCTCACGGGCAGTTTAGAACCCCTCAGCGTTCGGAGAGACGTTGCATCTCTCTGTGTGTTCTACCGCCTGTACAATGGGGAATGCTCTGAAGAATTGTTCAATATAATTCCCACCTCGGGTTTCTACAACCGCACCTCCCGTCACAGAAGTGCGGTCCATCCGCATTTCCTCGATACGGAGGTGTCGCGCACTGTTCGGTCCAAAAATTATTATATATCGCGAACCCGTAGGCTGTGGAACGAACTGCCTCAAGAGGTCTTCTCATTAAACTACGACATGGGGTTCTTCAAGAAAGCTGTGAATAGGATTTTGCAAGGTCGGCGGCGCGCCCTGGTGTTGCAGGTGTCCATGGGCGGCGGTAACATTTACCATCACGTGGGACCGCTTGCTCGTCCGCCCTCTTCTCTATAAAAAAAAAACATCGTATTTAATGCTAAGTCAACATATATGTACGTGCGTCACAATGTCGTAACTATAGTTCGTTCGCGTTTAAAAAATAGTGAATCATCGATAGGCGTTAACGTAGCCACGCCCCTCGACCAATTAAATTACTGTAAATTATAAAGCTTAGTTTACGTGTATCAGTTCAAGCGAGCCCTTCTTACGTAACAGACGTGTCCTTTCCGCATAATAATATACTCTTAAAAATGAATATAGCTACATCGCCTATTCGTAAAAGTAAAAGCGGATCATATATTAATAGCGGTGAACGACGAATAATTTACAATGTTATAAATATTTTAAACAGTGTGATATAAATATGACTGAAATAGTATTTAAAACATCGAGTGCGTGTGGAGTGTCAGAAGATACAGTTTATAAAATTATTAGGGAACAGAAGAATACTAATACAATAAAATCGCCTGTGAAAAAAAGAGCTCGATTATCTACAATTGACAAATTTGACGAATTACATTAATGTACAATAAGAAGAAAGGTACATTCATTATATTTAAACAACGAATACCCTACATTAGATAAAATTTTATCACTTTGCAATACTGATGAAAATATTCCACCTTCCAAACGTACGGCACTATAAAATACTGCACGAGCTTGGTTTTAATTTTGAAAAACGGGGAAACGTGAACCTATTGTTAGAAAGACAAGATATTGTTTTATGGCGGCGTAAATATCTCAGGCAAATAAAACAGCTTAGAGAAGCAAATAAGAAAATATATTATCTCGACGAAACGTGGGTAAATGCCGGACATTTTAAAACAAAAGCATGGTTAGATTCAACTGTAAAAAATACGAGACATGCTTTTCTAGAAGGTTTATCCACTGGTCCAAGAGCTCCTACAGGAAAAGGCAAAAGGCTGATAGTTTTGCACATCGGTAGCGATGAAGGATTTGTGGAGGATGGTTTATCACTATTTGAATCTAAATCCACAAAAGATTATCACGAAAAGATTAATGGTGAAAAGTTTTTAGAGTGGTTTAAAAATATAATACCTAAACTAGAACCCGAAAGCCTCGTTGTCATGGACAACGCTCCCTATCATTCCGTCAAACTTGATAAAATACCAACAAAAAGTTCCAATAAACAACAAATAATAGAGTGGCTTCAAAGCAAAGGGATAACAATGGATATGAGTTATTTAAAAAAGGAATTACTACAAAAAGTCGCCGAAATTGCCCCTCAATATAACAAATATTTAGTTGACGAAACTGCAAAAAGTAATGGCATTGAAATTCTCAGATTGCCGCCATAGTGTGGGCCCAGATAAAAAATTATATTGCTGCCAACAACACAACGTTCAAACTAAATGACGTAAAAGGACTATTTTATGACGCAATAGCGACAATTAACGCTAATAAATGGAAAAAATGATGTGACCACGTCATAAAGGAAAAACAAAAAATGTGGAAATTAGATGATGAAAATTATTTTATCATTAATACAAATGATTCTGATTCTGAATAAAACTTATTATTGTTTCGTAATATTATCGAATAAATATTTAATTTAATTTAAAATATTATATAACTTGTTAATTTAGTTACTCCAATGTGAATACACCTTTACTCTCACGTTGCATCGATGACTCACTATTTTTTAAACACGAACGAACTATAGAGTTACGCGACGTTACGGTGCAGTTATAAAATCCGTATATTAACTAGGTAGATACATACTCACGAACTCGTCGATACAGCAATAATGTTTATATAGTGACAGCGCGTAATGCGCACAGACAAGTCTGATTGTATACTGTACAAACATATGCAGTTGCCACGCTTTGTATAGCAGCATCTTCAATACATTTCGTTCTATGTACATTTCATAAGAAATGTGTTCCTGGGAGTACTGGTGGCTTTATTTAGATCATGAATATATTTGGTGTTTCAATCACCTTACTATGGAAAAATGTCATGATACGATAATAGAAAATCATATCTTTAAACCGAAACAGGAGAATTGCAGCTCTCTTTGAAAAATATAAATATATGCGCACGAGCAGCTGAATAATTGTGTTAGTAGTATCAATGCAGCCATATGGCGGATTTAGTTTAAGACTATCTTCAATTTCGTACAATTTAATGAATGTCAGAAAATACAAAGTCGAGTTCAATCAGACACCATAAAATTAAATCACCATAAATTTGACATTACTTATGAATTAAACTTCTAAGGTATGTGTGGAAAAAGACTGTCAATCATTTATTTATTTATATCGTACAATACAAACTACTGCAATTACATATCTACTAACTGATTATTGACAGATAGTATTACACACTAAAATTATGAAGCTCTGACTCCTGAACTAGGGTAAACCTGTTTCTCAGGAGCCTTTATCTTCCCAATACAATGTTCTGTATTTATCTAATAACCATCATATTGGACGCACAGCAGACATACTTAAAAAATAGCACTATTTGGCAGATTTAAATTAAAAGAAGTTAGTAAAATAAAGAAACACAATGCTGGCACAAGTTATGTAATTTAACATAAGTTTAAATACATAAGGCAAAAATTTAACATAATTTCGATCTAAAATAAAGGTGATTCATTTTATTTTACCTTACGAAAGGATAATCAAGCATGACTTGGCTCAAGTCATGCAGGGCCACTAATACAAAAGAGTATTTTCTTTTGTATTAGTGGCCCTCACGGTCAAAGGTCATATAGCTTGAGTCATTTACCAAGACCGATTATTTTCTCCAATATATTAACGACAAATTAAAATTAGTTACAGTGTCAAGTTCAGACCACAAAATATGTATAAATATTATTGAAAAATGAAATAATTCGACGTTTGTAGCATAGGTTTTGCTAATGTCTTTATCAGCTTCCATGCCATTTATTTATTATCATACCATATCAGCGTATGTCTCTCCACTGCTCGATATAAGCGTCTCCCAAGGACCGCCATCACACACGGCTCTCAGCTCTTCTCAGGCACCCACTACAATGGCAATTTTCTTTAAGTCATCAGTCCACCTGGCCGTAAGGCGGCCCATGCATTTATTATTATTAACAAATATTAACGCTATTTATTATTATTATTAACAAATATTAACGCTATTTATTATTATTATTAACAAATATTAACGCTATTTATTATTATTATTAACAAATATTAACGCTATTTATTATTATTATTAACAAATATTAACGCTATTTATTATTATTATTAACGTTTATTTATTAACAAATAGTATATAAGACCATTTTCGTGCAGTAGTAATAACCTGCTAAAGGACAGTGTGGTTGGTCACAGAGTGAGGCATCCCTTGCGGCGGCAGTGAGTGCGATGCAGGTGCTCTCCCCGCCCGCCGCGCCCTCCCCCGCGCCACACGCCGCCGCGCTCGTGGCCGCGCTCGTGCACGCGCTGCCCTACCCGCCACAACACACCGCCTTCCTCACACAGTACCTCGTTGCGCTGCACGCGGCACCCGCCGACGTCGCTGAGTGTCTTACCGATGAAGTGAGTTGCTGTTCCACACAACTTACATATTTTAAGCCCTTTTTGTACAAACTCATCTATGGAAATGAACTTCATATGAATAAGGCTTTGCTTGACTGACTATATGGTCCAGCAGGGCGACAGCATAGTCGTATAAAATAAGGTTTTAAAGCAGAAAATATAATTCTTAACCCAATGTAAATGTAATGTAAGGTTTTACCACAAAATTTACATTTAGTTATAGTACGTCCACTGGGAATTGACAACATTCCACTTGAGAAAAAGGTCTGGGGCTATCTTTTGTTAGCAAAATTTGAAAGATGAGAACTAATTACACAGATCTGCAAGTAAAAAACTGCATAGGATTTTTATACATTTTCTTATAGATTTAAACTTGGTAAAAACGAAAAAAATACCAAAAAATTACATCTCGTCAATTTTTTTTTACACTCAAGTTTTTGTTTGTATTTAGCATAAAATTCCTAATTAAATTAAAACTTAGTACTTTTTTTTTATATAAAAAATGGACTTAAAACTAAGACTTCTCACATTCATTCTATCAATTATATTCTATTCAAACACGTACGTACATTAGGGAAATAAGATAAAGTGGGACATGCAATACATTTCAAGGTAGTCTTCTGTGAGAGAGGGGTAACGTGGCGAGTCGAGCGCGCCCAGCAGCTGTTGGATTGCAGAGTGCACTCTTCCCCTCAAATAGTGAAAATAAAATAAATAAAAAGCTTAAATTTAGACACAATGTGGATAAATAGGTAACCTATGCTGTGCACGTTATTTCTAGAGCACTTGACTCATCGCTCTCCGTGCTTCCTGTCTTTGGCTCTAGTGCAAAAATAGCAGTGGAAATTTGTAACCGATCGAGGAAAGTCCTTTGGTAGTCCCAAGGACTTTTCTCCTTTTCTATTTCCACAACATGAAGCATTACTACTCTTAGAGGTTGGGGCAAATTTTGGACGCCATCGAGGCGGTGTTTCACGGTAAGGTTGTACTAATTGAAGGTTTAGGTTTTTTTTTAGTTTACAACCGCACTTATACACTAATATTATAAATGCAAAAGTATATATGTATTACTGAACCCATTTTAATGAAATTTGGCAGAGATGTAAAATGGTATCCAGAGAAGAATATTTTTAAGGATAATGTGTTGTCAGTTGTTAAGAAGCATCGAGTCAGCGCTGTGCGAAGCGAACAGTTGGCGTGAGGAAGATGTGGTGTGCTGTGGCGCGTGGCTGTGCGCCGCGCTCGCGTGGGGTGCGCCGCGCGTGCGCATGCCGCGCGTGCGCACGCCGTGCGTGCGCACGCTGCGCGCCGCGCAACGCCTGATAGACACACTCGCCTCTGACAGCCAGGTTATAACAAACTTGCATTACGTTCTCTCTTACAATCCGTTGTCAAATTTACATATCATTGTCAATCTTGCATTCCATTGTTAGTCTTAGGTCTGGCGCAGACCAGACGAAACGCAGCGCGGTTATCATTAACAAACAACAGTCAACTTTGTCGACATTGGAATAAGATTAAAAAATCACCAACGCTCCCACTTCCTACGTCCGCTTTAACGCGGAGGAAGACTGGTAGGTGAGTTGATTGCTGTTATGGAGTATAACACTATGTTATTTTCTATTTGACGTTTGCACGCCTATCAAGTTCCGTATTTCTTTGCAGTCAAATGTACTTGATGTCATACTATATTGACGAAGGCAAAGAAATAGCCACGTTTTCTGACTCATATCACAGACTATAAGCTACACACGTAAAATAAGTCGAAAATAATGGTTTTAAAATAAAAGTTCCTTTATAATAGAAGAAAAATTAGGTAGGTACTTACTTGCAAATAAAACGACTACAGTAATGTGTTATAGTTATTTATTATTCTGAACAGTCAGTGTATGATTCCATAGAAGAAACGATAATGTTTGTTAATGTAGTTTCTTTTTACTCGCCGATAGATGTCGCTGTCCCATCCGCTACAACGCGCTCTGGTTTGGTTTCTTTACCCGAAGTACCCACAGAAGTGAGATGGTGTTTTATTTTGTCAACGTACTTTCGGGGAAACTTTTTAGCTGCTGTGCATTCTGGGCGCTACATTGGTCCTTCGGAGTCGGGTATACCGAGGAAATACTACAAGGAGCCAAGTAAGGTGTGACTGCGAACCAGGAAAGCGCGACATTACAACTGTGTCTGTTGTAAAAGGAAGTCCATGGAGTGGCGTCGTTCTGGTGCAGCATCGTCTAAAAAGGCAAAGGTGACTCAGTCCACCACAAAGAGTATGGCTTCGATATTCTGGGATTGTCAAGGAATATTGCTTATAGACATAAAAAAACGCAATACTACGATGACTGGAAGTTATTATGCTAAGCTTATAGAGCAATTACGAGAAGCAATCAAGCAGAAACGTCGTGGAAAACTAAAAGGTGTGCTGCTTCTCCATGACAATACACCGTCCACGCCACTGGAGTTGCGAAAGCTGTTGTTTCAAAGTATGGCTTCATGGTAATTCGCCACCCACCCTATAGTCCTGATTTGGCTCCCAGTGATTACTATTTGTTCTCAAAACTTAAGGCGGACTTAAGGGGTAGACGATTTTCCACCGATGAAGTGACCGCTGTGGTTTTCGCCCATTTTGAAGACAAAAGACGAAATTTGAAGAAAACACAAGGAATAAAAATGCTAATTTAACGATCCGAAAAGTGTGTTCAAATAGAGATATTAATGATAGACTATATTGAAAAATAAAAATAGTTTCATGAACTTGAATGTCCTTTTTCTTTGTCATCGCGGAAACTTTTGGACCTTCCTTCGTATATGAGCGATACATCAAAAAGATTCATATCTCTTTTTTCCTTTTAGTGATATATTCGTTTCATCACTAGTAAATTGAGAACGGTGGTGTGTATAGTTGAGTGTGTGCTTGCGTGCAGGTGACCAGCGTTACCAGATCGGGTTATTTTTCGCGATTTTGGGTAAAAAATTCGTTCTTGGAGAAAAATTGGGATAATTGTTATGGAAAAATAATCTCAACGGGGCTGATAATTTAATAATAATTTTGGGGCCTGACATGGCTTTTTTTTTATAGATTAGTGGGCGGACGAGCAAGCGGTCCCACGTGATGGTAAGTGTTACCGCCGCCCATGGACACCTGCAACATCAGGGGGCATGCGGGCGCGCTGCCGACCTTGCAAAATCCTATTCACAGCTCTCTTGAAGAACCCCATATCGTAGCTTAATGGAAAGACCTCTTCAGGCAGTTCGTTCCACAGCCTACGGGTTCGCTTCGCTCAATATCGTTGCTTATCCGAATGGATGAATTTAAAGCTACTATTGTCAATATAACGTGGTTAATAGGAAAATGGCAACGGACGCTTAGAGTGAAAAAGCAAACTTTTTTTTTCGGATTGACAATTCTTGTGACCCTAATGGCATTTAAAGAGGAAGAAAGCAAACAACAGCATTCAAACGGTAACAGAGTGTGATTGAGAAAGCATGCGGGGCGGTCTACATTCTCCTGTAAGTTTCTTTAATTCAGAGAATGTGTACATATCAAGAGAAGAAAAAACTGACCGTAGACATATTAAATTTGTTTAATGAAGACCTTTAATTAATAAATATTTATTTATTAATTAAAATAGGCGCACCAGTAGTACATCCACATATAAATCATTAATAGAAAATCGTACAGACCTTTTCCATGTGATAAACCGATTGCAGGTGCACACAGCACTCACATTTTATAAAAAAATCTTTGAAGCCCCCCAGCAATAATAAACAAAAAAAAATTTCATTGTAATTTAAAGTTAATTATGTTGAAAGATACAAAAGTGCCGAAACACCACGTTTGAACAGCTTTTAAGCCTTTGTCATTGCGTATTTATTTTAAATTTGTAACAAAAAAAAATGTGGATTTTTTTTCAAAAAGGTATCATTTTGGGGAAAAATTAAAATCAATTTGGGAAATTTAAGAAAACACGTTTGGCAACCCTGCAGGTGTCGACAATCGCCAGTTGTGTGTCGAATGCGGTGCGCGAGGACACGCTGCGGTTATATGTGAGCGACGCGCTCCGCGGCGGGGGCGCGGCGAGCGCGCGCCTCGCCCGAGCGCTGCGACGCCGCGCGCTACACGACCTGGTGTCTCCGGGACAACAGTACCATGACGACGATCAGGCGAGTGCATGCTCGATCACCTCTTGTCTTTTAAATTATAACACAATGTGGCTCCAATGAAGCCCAGTAGTTTTTGATTTCATTTAAATATATAATTATAGTTATAAATAATTTTGACGTCAATACATATTTATGTCAGAGTTCATGTTATATGTTGTTATATACTGAGAGGTTACCAGTCAGTCAGACAATTGACCTTTAATTGTTTCCTTTTGTTTAAAGTTTCACCGGTGAGTATAAAACGACAAACATTTGGAAGTTCATAATTTTAAGTGTACTATGGGCAACTTCAGAAGGTGGCATAAATAACTTCTATTGTCATCCACAGGGCCGGCAGATAATGTGGGTAGCTCTACCCACTCGGAATTTTCCGAATGGGTAAAGTACCCACTCGGATTTTGATGTAAAAAATCCATGTCTAGACGCATTTTCTTTCTTTGTATCTTATTTTACTTAAAATTATATCCCGGCCTCATTGTTATTTAGAGTCGAATTATTTCCATTAATGTTATTCCTATAAAATTCTCTTGTTTATGAGTTATTCCTCTATATACAATTACTTGAGGGACTGCCCACCCCTTCCGGCCAACTACCCACTCAGGCCTAACACAACCTGCTGGCCCTGGTCCTCAATACTATTTTATTCAATTATCACAAGAATTTCATCTCTTGGGGCGTGCGGGAAACGACTGACTAGTAATGTGTATAGTGATTCTATACCGAAAATTGCTGACATTCACTATGTCCCTACAAATGGATTAAATAAATAAAATGTAAATGCGCGCGTGTTTGCAGTGGTCGTTAGTACACGATGTGTGCGCGCGGTGGCGTCAGTTAGATGCGTATGCGCAGTACGTGGTGGTGAGCGCGGCGGGCCGCGAGCTCGCAGGCGGTGGCGATGCGGCGCGGCTGCTTGCGGCGCTCGCGCAGTCCGCGCACCGCGCGCACCAACACCACCCGGAACACCTCATCGTAAGTAGTACACTACTATAGCAATGTAGGCACACGTGGTCGCAGTCGTATGTGTGTGCGCGCTGTATCGTGGGTTGGAGGTGACACTGCCTCCAATCGACGCAGCTGCTCGCGCACCGACGTGACACGTCCACATACAAATCAATAATTAATAATCTGACACATTTGCTCCGCGCTAAAACACAGCACTAACATTTAAAAAAAAAACTGACGCCAATAATAATAAACAAAAAGTTTGATTGACAGTTGAAGTTGTGAAGTTTTTTCATTGCGATTTATATTAAAGATATATTAAAAAACTATAAAGTTGTGAATGATTTTTACTACACGTTAAAGATTTATGTCAGCTGTCATAACCCTTTCTATAATAACGGGACCATACACAATTCGTTACCAGTGACCAGTATCTCATATTTATGACTATGAGCCAATTTTTTACTAGCGTTGCCTACTACTTAGTTCGCTTGCACTTGTGATTCCCGTGGGATCTTTATAATTGATCTCGATAAAAAGTACCTCAAATGTCAACCCGGTACATAAGCTATAACTATACTAAGTTTCATTCAAATCCGTCCAGTAGGTTTTGCGTGATGCGCGTTCAGACAGACAGACATAAATTCCAAAAAAAGTTGTTTTGGGCTTTATATCATATCATTCGTACTTTATATCGCAATCACTTTTTCCAAAAAATATTATATGAATAGATATTTTATATTATATGTTATCGAGCAATAAATCTTATGTTTGTGTGCGCAGGTGCATGTGGGCGTGTCCTTGCTGCAGCTGCTGTTCCGTGACAACAAATGACATTACTGACACACACTTGTGTGTACGCCTCAACGTAATAAAAAGCGTGTTCACTTGGAGTTGTTAGAATAACTAAAATATAGAGCCAGTACATTTGTTTTATATTTGGACAGTAATGCCTGTGTGCTACACGTATGTGTGAAGGACCACTACGAGTGTTAAGATTTAACGAATAAAACTCCATTTGTATAGTAACTTGTTTATTACAAAAGTTGCACTTACATATATGTTGTACACTGATTATTGTTTCAGATCAATCAATCGAGGTTCGGGAATTATTGTTCGGAATAGTCCGTGTGCCTCTACGGCCTCTAACAAGTACTAATAGTACTATACAAATAATGGGAAGGGTTAGGTTTGCGCGTGGGCAACACTACCCTTTCTCTCGGCAACACTACTCTTCGGTTGTCGCGGTGAATTGTTGAAGTAATCTGGCCCGTCCAAATTGAGGCAGTACGCACGCGCCGTCTGATCGCGCCATAGTAAAATTTAAATTGTGTAAGGCCGAGTTCTCGGTTCGGCTCGTTACCCATCGGTGGGGAAAATAAAACTTTTCTTTGCCATCGTTGTGTATCCTGTGTTCTCCTGTGACCATCTGGACGACGGCCGGACCTACATACAGGGGGGGCCCCCTCGCAGAGTTCGCCGCAGCAGCTGTATAACGTCAGTACGCAGGATCACCAACGTATGGCTACATAGGTAACCATTGAAGGAAGCTTGATATAACGCGCATATCGCGCTGGAATGTAGGTCAGAGGCCGGGCCTCACAGAAAACTACAATTATAATTTATAATAATAGGGTAGTCGACTCTAGTTGAACTTGATACGAAACAAATAAAAAGAAGTTTTTAAATTTATTAGAAAATGAGGTCGTTGTGTGAGCCTGTCAATATTCGAGGTGGTGAGCTAGTGTCGTCTGCTACTCGCCCGTGACCGTAACGGCACTAGAATGCTTCCAACATTTCGTCGCTGCACACTTAAAGCGACGCGTTTTGTTATCCAGGAATTAACAGCAGATGACCAGATGCCCTCGTGTTGTACTGTAATGTGCACAACACTAGGGCATCCGGTCATCTGGTGTTCATTTAATTTAAAAGTTTTGTTAAATTGTTGAAAAAAGTCGCGGAATGTTTGCTAAATAAGTATAGCTGTTGAGACTGCTGTGAGGGGCAACACTTGCTCCTACAATAAGATCGCTCTACTGTAGGGGCCAGGGCTTCATTCATATTTACGAACACGTATGGTTAGAAAATAAATTAATCATTTACTTTATTTGTATTTTTTGACTCCACACTGTCAGTCAAATCTGTCCTGCTTCCTGTGACATGGTAACATACGGACTCCAAACTAGTATGGAAAAATGTACTAAATTGTACTATCATCCAAAATAATTGTTATAAAATCAATGTTCGAAAAGTCACCTCCAGAAGGCTACTTCTTAGCGGGCGCTGTGTGTTCCAATTCCAATAACAAGCGGTCGAGTTTGTGAGTATTTTCACTCAGATTTAAAACAGTTTTGTGTATAATAATGAAATAGGTACATTAATAACAGAAAAACACTTGGAATTTTCAGTATTCCTTTTTTAGTTGATACATTTATTCATAGCAGACTGAAGACCGCACGTTGCCATGTCGCCGCCAACCGCACATGTAAACAGATGTTCTCCGATGTTATTTACTATTCCCACGTTCCAGTTCAAACGAGCTCGAGTACTTTGATTGCATGCGTGAATCCATCAGCATCAGAGAATTAGTGTCAAACCTTTCATTATAAATACGCTCGAAACAATTGGTATATTTTAAAATATGTAAGTAAATTTATAATTAGCCTTATAAGTATTTAGAAATATATTGTCTCAGGAACATTTGGCGGTACATTGGCGGTGCATCGGGCTCAAATTGGTGAACACCAAAAGATAGTATCTATGTATGTTTGTGTGTGTGCGCCGTATTCAAAGAGTTTCCACGTAACATTTTACATTGTTTCGATGACAGCAAAGTTAACGCGGACATATTTCAGGACATTGAAAATTATCAGGAAATATTTTTTTTGTAATACTAAATCAGACTTAAATTATTATCTAAGTCTTAAACTTGCAATATTTGTACTATTATAAGATAATTGACACATTTCTCTTTTTTGCATTTTCCCTACTCCCACCACAAATAATAATAATTTGTTCGCTGTGTACTAATTCATATTAAGCGATACAATTTATACAGTTTGCTAGACGCCGGTAAAATTTAAAAATACGTCTAGAATTATTATATTTAACAGTCTTTAGTTGGCACCTCTGTCAGTTTCGGTTTTCTCTATACATTATAGTGTAACAGTGTATAGTGGAATGTATTATGTATGCATGATTTGATCGCGGTGCGCGGTCACGCGTGCGGCAGGTCGGCGCCGAGCTGCGACACCAGCAACGTGAGCGCGGCGCCGCACAGCCGCCGGTGGTACGAGCCGCGGCACTGCCACCTGCGCACACCAAGCGTACACTCGCGAGCGCGTTGACGCTCGCGAGCACAGGTCTATTCCGACCTATCGCGACCGACACTAGCAACTCGTTACACAACAGAACACTACCTAAATGCTCTATAATCAATTCAATTAAAATTCTTTATTTACATAACACAGGGTATAAATACATTGATGCCCTGACTCTCAAACCTGTACAACCTGTATTTCAGGAGCCAGTTTAATCTTACACTATTAGATCTACGATGTATGTCAACGAATTGTTCCATATAATATGCCAACATTGATCTAGCGTCGTGCTCGCTAGTTGCAATGTGTGTATTTGGTTTGCGTAACCGTCTCTAACAGCCGGTAGAATCGATGCTACTTTCCACTGAACAATCTATTTTCAGCTTTTGCGTGATTTCAATGAAACATAATAAATTATTTTCTAGGGTTATCTATCACGAACTTGATGTTAGGAAGATTCCAACCTCCAGAAGATTGAGTTTCGAAAAGGGTAGGGTAGTAAAGAGGACGACGCTTCCAGTAAATGAAGCCCCGTGTACCGCACAGTTTCAATTCACCAGTGACGGTGCAGCATCGCGCGCGCCGCGTGCTGCAGCTTGCTGGCGACCGCCTTTAGCAACTCGAGCCTTGTGCTCACTAGCACACACATACACAGTTACAACTCACCCGTGCCGGTACAGAAGCGCGCGCGCCGCCTGCTGCAGTTCGCTGGCGACTGCCTCCAGCGATTCGAGCCCCGCGCCCGCCGCGTGCCATTGCGCCGAGCTTAACAGCGCGCGCCCGCACCCGCGTCCGCGCCAACTAACCCACGACACACTATATTATACACACATAAAGCAGTGCATTTTTCCAGCTAATCTACGAAAGCGGGAGGTTCAAAAACGAAAAGGCAGACATAATACAGTCAAACAACTGCATCAAGTTACTGTTAGCAATTATAGCGTAGCGACACGAGTCACTGCTCATTCATTAACGAGTAACGAACACAACACTCACAGTGGGTGCACATGCAGCGCGTGCAGCCAGCCGCTCTTCTTCGGCCCGCAGTACTTTGATACGCTCACTGTGCCCACTATCTGCAACACGTTACCACATGCACTCTATACATGTATTCCGTTGTAATACAATTTGTCCAAAATGTAAACAAACACGACGGCTTGAGGCAACTGACACAACCTTAAATCAAAGAAATATCTCAACATTGAGCTCAACTCTCCACGAATCAAATCATAAGTATGACCCCGATTTAATTAATGACAGTGTCTTGTGTCCGTAAATGTGCCCGGTAGTTCTGAAGTAAAATTCAATTTGACCTATTACGAAATCCATGGTTATGGTAGTGACTTTTTTACTCTACAGCCTGTTAGTCAGTGTTATATTGTAAAAATTATAAGTAGCCTTAAATCATATGCTCAGGATTTTGATCATACTCGTATAAGTCTTGCTATGATCTTAATGATCTTGCCTCACACTAAACGCCATAACTGCTATTATTAATACTTCTATTGTCACTTCTACATTTCCCGATATTTGGACAACTGCTATTGTTCGTCCATTGCCTATAAAACCTATCGCATTACGCTTAATGATCTGCGTCCTATCAGTATTTTGTCATGCTTGTCAAAAGTTCTAGAAAATGTGGTATGCTCGCAAATGGTTGAGTTTTTGGAAAATAACATTTTACTAGAAGTTCAATCCGGTTTTAGAATAGATCGTAGTACTACAATTACTGCCCTCCTAGATGTCACGGACAATATCCTGTAGACTTCAGATGCGGGCATGTCTACACTCTTAGTATTGTTGGATTTCTTAAGAGCTTTTGACACAATTAACCTTCCGTTATTGCTTTCTAAATTGGCTTTCTATGGCTTTGATACGGCTACTATAAATTGGTTTAATAACAATCTAACTGGATGTGGTTAATATGTTTGATATACCGCCAAGAAGTCTTGTAACATTTTTCAAGAAAATGGGAGCACACTTTTCTCCAAGCGTCGTCCAGTCAATAGAGTGGTTGTTCAAGAATGTATTCTTGGACCTCTGCTCTTTATATTATACAGTGCCAACATTCTAAACTGTCTGAAAAATTGTAGGTACCACTTCTATGCGGATGACTTGCAAGTATACTTGTCTTTTAAAGCGAATGATACTGCGGATTCAATTAGGGCACTGAATGAAGATCTTAATAGAACAACATGAAGTCGAAGCTAAATTATGGTGACGTACTGTATGGACCTCGTCTATTTGCTCGCACTGATAACGTTGCTCACAGGGTTCAAAATGCTTGCGCTCGTTTTTGTTTGTAATAGCGCCAAGAAGTCGTGTAACATTTTTCAATCAGCATAATATCGTAAAAATTAAAAATACAAGAAGATTACATCTTGTGAGTCTGTTGTTCAGCGTTATTAAGTTCCATTCACCAGTATATCTTTGTAATAAGTTGGACTGGATGCGTGGTCATAGGCGATGTGAGGGCAGACAGTGTTCTCTGCAGCTGTCTATGCCACGCCACAGTACAGCAGCGTTCAGAGGTAGTTTCCGATATGCAGCAACCATGTGCTAGAATAATTCCCTCCGCCCATCAGGTACCTACAAAGTAAAGGTACTTTCAAGAAAAGCACAATAGAAAGGATGTACCTGACTACTTTTATAAATTATTTCACAATTGATTTAGTCAACGCGTGGGCGTTTGTATTTCTGCAGCCGGGCAAGCAACAGACAATAAAAAGTTCAAAGGTCAAAGATTGATAACTAACCATAGTTAATTAGTGAAGGTAGTATAATTTTTTTTTTGATGTTATCTCAATTGAATGACACAGCATTCGGGTATAAATACTATAAATTGTATTTTCCGAGCTACACTTGGCCGAGGTCTTCTGGAATCTCTTCTCTTTCTTCCAAACGTTTCGTCAACAACTGCGGTTGACATCTTTAGTGGCGGCTGCGTTCACTTTCGGAGAGATGTTATCTCTTCGGCTTCTCGAGCGCAACTGACTCGACGACAGTGGCGCACCGGTATTTATAGTGGGCGAGGGTAGTTGTGATTGTGTAGTGTGTATCAAGTCTGTTTTTGTTCCCCCCTCTCGTCTCTATTCCCCGTGAGCTTGATGTCTTCGGAGTGCTGGATACCAGATATTACGGAGTCTTAGATTTTCTTCTTTTTTGTTAAAATTGTTGGGATGCTTGTAGATTTCAATAGCTTCCCTATTGAGACAGGAATAATAATAATTCCCGGTTGACAAGATCTTTGTGTCCCTGAAGCAGATTTCGTGGTCCCCCACTTCACCCCACTCCATTTCAGAAAGCTACGAATGCGGAACTGTCAAACTAGTTTTGTTATTCTCTGTCCTTATTCTGTGTATTAATTTTTGTGTGTACTGTGCCGTACTGAAAAAAAGGGTCTTTCTTTCTCTCTATATATAAACAATTATCACCTCACTATTTGATTGAAGACCGTGTCAGTTAGCTCGGGTTAGGTCAGCCGCCATTTTTCTTTAATTTTGAATAAATTGGACTGGAATGGAATATAAGTAATAATAACATAGATTAAAAAGAAATAAAACCTACTGCAGAATCACTACCTACATCTCTTATATACTATCTATGTATGTAGTATATTTGTAGGTATAATAATAGGTAGTCGGAAAAGTTCGCGGCCTTTTTGAACGTATGACGTTAGCGTGCTATATTTCTGTCAACACTGATCACTGGCGGGAAAATGATATACCGTTTGACAGCTGACTTTTAGCTGTTGTTTACAAGTTGTTTTACAAATACAGTTGTAACGGTGGCAAATTGAAATTACAAGTTAAAAGTTTTATATTGTCATATTATTATTTTATTAAATTTTAAAATGGAAGTGAATAAGGAGAAAATTAGACATGTTTTACGAGGGTACGAGGTTCTAGTGGTCAAAAAGTGATTTGTGGTGTGTACGGAAAGATGATTTATCTAAAACTACAGCAAAAAAAACGGTTCGGTCGATTTAGGTCTGGTAAGTTTGATGTGAATGATGTTCCTCGGTGTGGTCGTCCTATTAATGTAAATGTTACCATTGAAAAAATTGAAGCAGATCGACACATCAATTGCGGTATCATTAAATTGCGGAAGAGCTTAGCATTCACCACTCGACAGTTCTGGATCACCTGCATTTTTTTTTTGTTTATGGTCGAAGGCGGCAGGCGAGCATACAGTACACCGGATGGTGTGGATACTGTCGCCTATAGACATCCGCGATACATGGACAACATTAGTCCAAAATGATAAAGGTTGGCACGCCCCGGATGCGCTGCCTACCTTTGGAAATATAATAATAGATTGGGATAACGGGTTGGGAAAATGGGGAGGGATAGGATCTCACGCACTACCCAAACACGTACGTACATTAGAGAAATAAGATAAAGTAGGAAATGCAGTACATTTCAAGGTAGTCTTCTGTGAGAGAGGGGTGACATGGCCAGTCGAGCGCGTCCAGCGGCCGTTGGATTGCAGCGTGCACTCCCCCCCTCAAAAATAAACTGAATTTTGTAAAAAAGCTAGATGTTTGGGTGCCGCATGATTTAAATGATATAAACTTGGTGAATAGAACTTCCATATGCTCGACCGTATACATCTTTGATGACTGAACATAAATTGATGAACCTTGGCTGGGAAGTTTTAATGCATCCTCCATAGAGTCCAAACATAGCACCTTGGGATTACCATTTATTCATGTCTTTACATCATATTTTTTCAAATTATCATTTATTCTCTAAATGGAGTAAAATTGCATTCTAGAGAAGCCTGCATAAAACATTTAAATCAGTTTTTCGCTCAGAAACCCCAAAAATTTTATAGCGATGGCTCTGCCAAAAAAAGGGCGAAAAGATAGTCGATTTAAATGGACAATATTCCGTTCAATAAATATTTATGTAATACAAAAAAAGTCTTTATTATTTTCACTATAAAAAGGCCGTGAACTTATCAGAGTACCTAATATATGATCTAATATTTATGTATTATTGTTGTGTACTGTATTATATTATAATATATTTGTTTAGATACCAGCGACCTGCCCCGGCTTCGCACGGGTGCAATGTCTCTATCTCCAGTGGTTTAGGTTGTGCGTTGTTTGTCAGTCAGTCAGTCAGTTCGTCGAGAAGGGATTCATCCAACCGAATCTCTCCTTGAATTTGTGTGAATTGAAACAAAACAATTTAAGTATGATCATGAATTTATTGAAATGAAATAAATCGTAATTCATTGTTTTGACAATCATTTGTTGGTGTTTTTAATGCGTTCATCGCAACGCTTGGTGATGAACGATATTTTTTTTTTTGTCTTTCCGTCCGGAGAAAAAGAATAGCGCCGATGGTTTACCGACTCTCGAGCACGCCACGTACAACTGCCCATGGGAAAAACACGGCAATTCAAGGTTTATTCCACACACTTCCAACGATTGGCCTTGCGATTTATTAAATCTCATTACGAATGCAAGGCGAATCGGAAACTGGACACGCTTAAATTGAAAGTCGGTTGGAATCAGTGGTATTTTTGGAAATGTATATTTGATGTACCTATTTTAGATTAATGTGTAATAGATACTGTGTTTCCACTAATAGTTTCTTCTCAAAACTCATCTTTATCCTATGGTTACCTGGAAGAGATTGCTGAAACAATAAGGCCACCGTTGTATAAATTTTGCATTGTTGTGTTTATTATATATATGTATTATGTATTGTTTATTTTTCTAGAATAAAGTTTTTATTATTATCATCTACGCTTGGGGATCGGCAGACCGTACTCCATTACAAAGTTGTGTCAGTTTAAACTTTTTTAAACATTCCAAATCTATGAGGTTTAGATAAGAAATTGGCGTTTAGTAATAAAAATTGATAAAAACAAATTGTATACATACTTACAGTTCAACCACTGTCTAGGCATTTACATTACGCGACCACAATCTACAAGTTGAAGTTATTTTTTCACCAGTTTGAAGTAAAGGCAATTATCTATACGGACTCACTTGCGTGTGGAGGGGCAATACTGGGTTGGTGGCGTGGAGCAGCTCGTGCTCGAACAGCACCGAGAGCGTGGCGCCGCGCGGCTCTAGCAGCAGCGGACCACGCAGCTCTGCCACGAAACCCACCACCTCTTTGCGCATGTTCTAAAACATTCATTAATTTAGATTATTTATTCATTTAACTTGAGAGCGGTGATAGCCGAGGGGCAGTGAGACAAAAACATCGTGAGGAAACCCTCATGCTCTAGAAAAATAATAAGTCTGCAGTATGTGATCCACATATGCACACTGGGTCTGCGTGGTGGATACCCTGCTGTGCGATGCTATAGACTGATACATTCTTTTATCATCAATTCTGTCTATATTTAGACATAGTAATTAGTTACTCACCAACTTCGCCTTCCTTTACTTTACAATTAAATTTTACAACAAAACACGCTTTTATTTCTGTTATAACAAACCAAGAAAGTATAGTCAAAATAAAAAAATGATTGCTCACCTGGAAAATTATGAAACAAAACATGAAACACGTTCAAGTAACAGCAGCAAGAGTGTATACAAAGTAAAAAGTAATAATAGAAGGAAGTACTAGTCTAGGAGACAAGTACTTAAGTATGAGTAATGAGTAAGTTCCACCTAAAGTATCTGAAGTCAAAAGTCATCCTTTAGATACCCAATAGATTGGTTTAGCAGTAATTTGATTCAGGGCCGTCTTTATCAGGGGGTGCAAGGGGTGCGGTGCACCCCGGGCGCTCACCTTTTAAAGGCAATGAAAAAATATAACGCTATAGTAAACAATTACACAATAGGATATTTGACTGTCATAGGATACACAATAGGATATTTGACTGTCATAGGATACACAATAGGATATTTGACTGTCATAGGATACACAATAGGATGTTTGACTGTCTTAGGATACACTCCTGCACCCCGGCGCAGAATAGACTTAAGACGGCCCTGATTTGATTCAATAACTTTTACAAGCTAAACAGCCACGAGGATAGGCAATTTTTTTTTTAACAATTTTGTTTTTTGAGTAATTTACAAATATTTAGAATAATGGGTAGTCAAAAGTATAAACAAGTTTTAATGAACGTGAACATTAGATGAAAGTTTGGAATATAGGAGAAATCACCGTTAAAACAGTAGAATAACAAGCAAACAAGAAACAGTATAACTTTGTAAACTTTCACGTTTTGTAAACAACAAAAAAATAAAAGTATAAAAAATAAAGTTAATAATATAAGAGGAAGTATTTAAATAAAGGTATAAAAGGTTTTTTAACAATAAAAGATAAACGAAAACCTAATTATATGCAGTCAGACCCCATTTACAATACAAAACAAGAAACAGTTCTTGATCACAATCAAATGGACAGTGTGGTACCTGTATCTGCTTCTCGGCGAGAGCTTGGTGGGCAATTATAACAGCAAGCGCCACAACAATGGCGGCGGCTGGCACCACGGCGCAGCACCCGGCCGCCGACACACCCGCAAAGATGAACAACACGGCTCCGCAAAGCACGCAGCATTCTAGTGTCAACTAAAATGTTTCAAAATTTTACCAGTGTGGGGAGAATCAACTAGTTTAGATATTAATATTTTCTTAGGTTTTCGCGATTACTATACATAGCAATTAAACAACTTTGAACGGTTTAAATCGTGTATATTTGACATTATTTATATCCCGACGTTTCGAACACTTTGCAGTGGACGTGGTCACGGGGTGACTGACACCCCGTCACTGACCCAGTCACCCCGTCCACTGCAAAGTGTTCGAAACGTCGGGATATAAATAATGTCAAATATACGCGATTTAAACTGTTCAAAGTTGTTTAATTGCTAGTTTAGATATTGTTTATTATAAGTTGTATCTCCATTCTTCATTCTTTTGGAAGGTTTGCGTGCAGACATGGGTCTAACATGTAGAGACATAGGCTCTTTAAGAGATTTTACAATGCTCATACCAGAGTACACATACATATCTGAACTTATCTCTAAGTACACTTAAAGACAACACTTAAATAAAGACAGCCCCATACATAATAATAAAATACATATTAGACATACATAATAAAAATTGGGGTATAACTTTACTTGAGATTGGTTTAACTGGTCTATTATTTGAGATTATGTCGAACTATGTGATTCAGAATCAGACCGATGGTGACCGGGCAGAGAGCAGGCGAGCCTCCATCCATACCTCCTGAAAGAAGAACAGCAGGAAAGCGTCTCGATAGTACGAGGCGAGGCCTTGTCGAACTAAGGCCTCGCGCGCCGGTAGGTGTTCCGCCGCCGCGCGTCGCACGACTACCACTGGTTCGCACGACATGTCGCCGACACTGCGCTGGACACAAACTACGATGAGATACGATTCAAATACAGAACCACTCGTAGTAAATGTTAAATGCAACTAAGTATTTAGTTCTCGTCTTCATAAATGTCCACGAATGCCACATGGAATCTCCTTTTGAATTGAAAGTTGTACCTACTTCTGTTTGTAATAATTATAACATTATCTGTCACTTAACATATACAAAATAACAATAATGAAAAATGGTATAAAAGATTAAATTATTGGAAAAGTTTTGTATTGACTTGTTGATTTACCTATTGTTAGATGTCATAAACTGTCAATCTGACAATTTTATTTGTTTTTTTATTCCTATATGGCAATAGCGTAATTACCACATTGTGTCCGATGTTCTTTTCTAGTTTTCTTCGAAAATTCGAATAGACTGAAACCATGCGAAAATTCAAATATTGTAAAAGGTAGAAAACAAAAATAGTGCTGCAAGAAAAAAAAAATACTTAAATTACAATAAAAAAAATATAAAATTTAAAGAAAATGTGTCCAAAATCGGAATCTAAAAATTTTTCCGGAAATCGGAATAAATATTTCCATTGATCCATCCTAATGACTGCTACTACTTTATTTATTATGAATATTTATTTCTTCTTCATTTATTTCTTCTTCTTTCTCATGTATTTTCTAAGTGGATAATATGATCAGTCATTTTTTTTCCAACCCCATAGAGTTACACTTTCAAAGGATTCCCTCATAATTCTTTCCATTTCACCTGAAGATAAGTTGACATTTTTTCTTGTAATTTTTAGTTTTACCAGACTAAATAATGGTCGCAATGGTAAGAAGGCATGCTGCTAGTGACCTTGAGTGCTTGAGAAGCTTCATAAATTAGTTCTGGCTTGTGTCTATTTACCAGACAAAGCAATTCAGCTTTTGTGCAATGACAGTATGCCATTTGTTATAAGCCAATGCTGTATTTCGATTTGACATTTTGTGTTGTAGGCTGCTTATTAATTTGTATTGTGTGATAACTTGAAACCTTTCGAGTTTAATAAACAGAATAAAGATCACAAAGCTGGTATTTCCGCCCTAAACAACAGACGTCCCTAAACCTAAACATAGTCGCTCATCGTGGCGATCAGAGTGTACAGAGGATATCGCACGGTGTACCCTTTGAGGCAGCATTAACCTAACGCGTTGGCGGCGTCCCCCCTGGGACTTGGACGCGAGGGTTTTCACGTCGGAGAATTTTTGGTGCAAAGAGTCTGAACAGGGTCGAGCTCCGTCGGACCATGGTTGGAAAGTGGCGGCAGAGGCTGCAGAGGTTAGGTTTGGGTTAGGTTAGGTTTGGGTTTTTTTTTTTATACGTATCCTCTGACTTGGAGATCAGAGACTGTGTCTACTTTGTATTATTTTTTTAAAACAGTCTTACATTTGTGATCTCGTCTTTTTTTTTTTTGCAATTTTTTATTTTTATTTAGTATGTTCGGTTTTTCTTTTTTATTTCTTTTTTTTTTTATTCTTTTGCTAACCATGTCTATTTTTTGTTTCTTTTATTTCTTTTTATTTTGTTTCTTATTTCTTTTATTTATTTTTATTTCTTTTGTTTCTTTTATTCTTTTATTATTTACAGGCTTATTTTATTACATTTTTTTTTACAATATCCTTAATTGCGTAATTCTTAATGCTAACGTCATATCCTACTATATTTATTATTCTATTTGTTAGACCACTCGTTTTGTATACGTAGATACAAACAGTGGTCTTTTGCTTATTCTATTTTCTTAATACTATAGTTACAATATTATGTCGTCTGTCTTGTTTGAGTTTAGTATGCTGTTTATATATATGTGCAGTATATAGCGCCACCATACTTTACTATTTGTTTCTCCTTATTGCTTTGCTTGCAACATTTATGCAATATTTAGTAACAATTTTTCTTCCTTTTTCATCAGCCATTAATGTACTGGCATTTGCTCTGCTGAGTGTAATGCCTATTTCCTGTTCTGAGTTGAATCGCAGGAGGGAGTTTGTAGGGCAGTCGAAGAGGAGGTGCTCAATTGTTTCCTCGACGTCAGGTTCGCAGATACACGATGGGCTCTCCTTACGTCCGAACTTTTTTAGGTATTCGGAGAACCCTCCGTGACCCGTCAAGACCTGCGTCAGGACACCCGTCATTTCTATTTTTCTTACTGTCTTATAGGCACTCACCGCGTCCGGGAAAAAGATTTTTGTGGTTGCAGCCGTCGCACCATCCATATACCTCCGGCCCCATTCCCGCAGCGATTGCTCACGAATTTGCCGCTTGACGAATGAGACCGGGCACAGGTCATATGCCGGTTTGATTTTGAGCTTTTGGGCTGCAACCTTTGCCAGATGGTCTGTTTTTCGTTACCCTCCAGTCCGGCGTGTGCTTTAACCCAGAACAAGGATATCTCTTTGCCCTGGGCATTGCCTGTTTTTATGTTGTCGCGAGATTGGACGGTCAGGTGGTGCTTGGAGGCGTTGTTTACAACCGTCTCCAGAGCAGATCTCGAGTCACTGTATACGCCAAAACTTTGTTCCCGGCGTGCCAAGATTACTTTAGTGGCTTCGCATATGGCCAGTAGTTCCGCCTGATAAACTGTGCAATACGGAGACAGTTTCAGTTTGACGGCCTTGATTTGAGCATCGCCTCTTCATATGGACAGCGACGCTCCCACCCCCCCATCAAACTTACTGCCATCCGTATACACTCTAATGTCTTGTTTACTATTTTCTTTGACTTGTTGTTGGTTTATCAGGCTCATGAACCCCAAGCTCATATGTTCCGCCGGATGGGGAATTTTGGCGTATGCAACCACTCGCTCCACTTCTCGGTCTCCGCCCGGGGCATCCCTCTCTTGGCCTCGTAGAGCGCAGCTGCTTCTCTAATTCGGAGATCAAGCGGGAGTAACCCGGACAGCACTAGGGCCGAGTTTAAAGAGACGGTTTTATATGCTCGGGTTAATTTATGCGCAAACCCTCTTTGAGCATTGTTAAGCTGTTTTTGCACCCCTAGCCTCCCGACCCCCTACACCCAAGCACTGGAGGCATACGTAATTACTGGTACTACGGCCGCGGTATAGATTATGCGGACGACTTCTGGGTGAAGGCCCCAACTAACTCTGGCTGCTCTGGAGAGCTGTTTGTAGATGTTTATCGCTTTCCTACACACTTCTGTGGCGTGTTTTTTGAAGGAAAGCTTGTTGTCAATCCAGAGCCCCAGAGCTTGTTGTCAATCTATTACTTCAGACATGTCAATGTCGACCCCGCCCATCCTCAAGGCCGGGACATCAAATTTAAGCTTTCTCGTTATGACCATAGCCTTGGTTTTTGATGGACCTAATTGATTCAGCTTATTTCTAATGCCCCAGCCCCGAACATAGTCGAGGGTGGCATTGGCACGTCTCTCTATTTCGGGGGCCGCGCACCCATCCAAAACAAGGACTACGTCGTCCGCAAACGCCTGACAGTATTCTCCTCTCCGCGCTAGCCCTCTCAATAGGGAATCCAGGAGGAGGTTCCATAAGATAGGGCCGCCTATCGACCCCTGCACACAACCTTTGTTTGTGCGTTTTGTATATTCTTCCCCCCCATATCGAACTGTAGCCTTCCTATCTTTTAGATAGCTGTCCATTATTTTTCTTACATTTATGGGACATTTTTCCTCAGTCAATCGGACTTTAATTGCAGGCCACCATGCATTGTCAAAGGCTCCCTCTATGTCCAGTGATATCATAGTGACTATCTTTTTTTATTAAGGAATAACAAGAAGTTGTTTCTTTATAAAATGTATATTTGTTCAGTCTAAAAGAATAACAGCAAACATAACCATGGCAACGTCACATTCTTATGTTATTTTGTAAAGGACATAAAAAAGACAGGAAGCGCTGTGTACTGGAAGTGCTTTCCTAACATTCCCTCTTCTTTTTCAATCCGAACTCTTCACCGAGTCTTACCAATCTTGGTTTGTAAACTGGCTTTGTTAAAATGTCAGCAAGTTGAGCTGCTGTCGGTACCTGCTCAATGGTTACGTCCTTCTCCGAAACACATTGCCTCACGTAGAAGTGCTTCAATTTTATGTGTTTGGTTTTACGGTGCTGCTCATACAGAGGGTTGTAAGCAAGCTTGATTGCAGATTCATTGACGATGCGCAAAGTAGGTGTGTCAAGGTTTATTTTAAGATCTTTGAACAATCTCTTTCCAAACTTCTGCCTATGGCTCTTGCCGAAGACGCAGCCTTCACAGATATCAGCAGAACTTGAGTCTATTTTTACTCCAAGCTCTTTTTGTATCAGTTTTGCTACATGTCTTTTGTTCTGATGTCCTAGACGTTCATTGAAGAGTTGAAGATTCTGTGACGTCGTTAGTTGGTTTATCTCATGCTTAGGCATCAATACTTTAACGTTAAGTTTGTATAGACCACCGTACTTGTCGCGATTCCCGACTAAAATGACTTTGCCATCATTCTTCACAATGCATTTTTCAGCAGTTGATTCAAAGATGCTATTCTTTAGCGTACCTTGTGCGGCTAGCACAGAAAATAAATTCCTTTCAATGCTTGGAACGTACCATACGTTTGTTAAGACCAGTAACTCTTTGTGGCCGTTAATATCAGCTTCAATTTGAATAGAGCCTTTTCCGATGGCTTCGATTATCTCTCCATTAGCTGTCATAACTTTATGCGGTTCACCAAAGTTTTCGAAGATGTGGAATATGTCTCTTCTATTGGTGACATGGCTTGTCGCACCATTATCCACATAAAACGAGTCTTTCTCTGCAGTCTTACTCTCGCATGTTAAAGCTAGGCCTGTCAACATCCCAATATTTGATGATTGCTTTGGAGGTTTGGGAGGTTTACCGTCCGCAATCCACTTCTTGCATGATGTGACTTTATGAAAGCCTTCTCCACAATAATTGCATATCTTCCATTTCTTTTTGCTTTGCCCTTGCTTCTCATACCGTTTCTCATCTCTGAGCATAAGAAGTTCATTGTTACTTCCGCCTTCTTCTAAATTCTTTTGTTGAAGAGATCTTTCGTAAGCACATACTTGTGTGGTCAAGTTTTCTATATTTCGATCACTTTTATTCATCAATAGCCAGCTTGATTTGAAACTGAAATATTGTTCAGGAAGTGTATCCAATATTTTACATATCAATAAAATTTCAGGCAGATCATTTCCTTCAATTTCATTGTTCAAGTCGTACCATACAGTTTTGAGAGTCGAAATATGAGTGGCCATATCATGCTCTTTGCTTTTCTGGTAGCGGAAGAACTTCATACAGAGATCGTAGCTCCTGTCTTCCTTTGCCCCATCATAAAGCCTATGAAGCTCTTTCCACATATCACATGACGTTTGACATCGCATTACCTTTTGTAACATTTCTTCAGTCATATTGGTTGTAAGAATAAGAAGCGCCTGACAGTCACATTTTTGAAACAATTGCATTTCATGATCATACTTTTGTATATCTTCATGTTTTCCCGTTTCTCCTGGATCTTTTGGCTTAGTTAACTTGCCTTCGACTGCTTCTAGCGTACCCTGAGTACTTTTAAGTAAGAGTTTTACCTTGTACCTCCATGTATGCCAGTTAGTGGGGCCGTCGAGCCGACCGATCTCGATTTTTACGCTTGCCGTTTGCATATTCGAGTTCTTCGTCCACTATTGCACCGAATAAACAATCGTTAATCTATTTACAATTGCTCTGCTACCATATTAAGGAATAACAAGAAGTTGTTTCTTTATAAAATGTATATTTGTTCAGTCTAAAAGAATAACAGCAAACATAACCATGGCAACGTCACATTCTTATGTTATTTTGTAAAGGACATAAAAAAGACAGGAAGCGCTGTGTACTGGAAGTGCTTTCCTAACATTTTTTGCGTCCACTTTTTGACGTATGTGGTTCACTAGATCATAGAGAGAGTCCTCAGTGCTTTTCTGGGGCATGAACCCGTATTGGCGAGTACTGATTCTCGGAAGAATATACCATTTTAATTTACGCACTATTAACTTTTCCAGAATCTCTTGCCTGTGATGGGAACATCACTTTATTGGCCTTTATTGGGGATTGGGGAGAGAGATAACTTTAATCCTATTGGCCTATAAGCCTTGGGATTCGAATAATTTTCTTTCCTAGGCCTGCGTAGGACCACAACCGTCGCCTCCTTCCAGAGTGTCGGGAAGTGGCCCAGTTCGAGGCATTTGTTTACCAGTGACAGGAAAAACTCCGGATTACGCGATATCACGTGACCACAAATATCAGCAGTGAAGCCATCTGCTCCAGGGGCCTTTTTCGGGTTGAAACCTTCCACCACGGTTCGGAGCTCTTCTATCGTGAATGGTGGATCCCTATACTCATCTCGGGTCCAATCGCTCACACGGTCGGCCTCCTTTCTCATTTGTCGGTGGTCTAATGTATCGCATTCCGCCGAATCATCCGGGTAGAAGGTTTCTGCTAGTATTTTTGCTGAATCCTGAAAGTCAGTCATCCTGCCATCCCTTTCCAGGGGCAAATCCTCCTGTCGCCAGGCTGTCCCACGCATTACTTTGTAGATGCCCTCCCATACCCCCTCCCTATCCTGTCTACCACAATACCCCCTCCAACTTTCGATTTGTGCTATCCTAGCCTCCTTCTCATACTTATCTTTTTCTTGCACTTTTCTTGCACTCTTACACGACCTTTGTACGTACCAGCGCTGCACAGCGAATCCGACGTCTCTTGGTGAGGACTTCTCCCTTCAACTTGCGGAGCTCCCCAGACATCCACTGTTGGGCAAGTTTTTCCTCAGACTTGCAGTGCAAAGGGAGCTCTCCTTCTGTCAGCCTCCAACATCATTTCAGATGTTGCAAGCTGCTTTCTGTGGAGGTTCGCCTGGTTAGATTTGGGTTAGGTTAGGTTTGGGTTAGGTTAGGTTTGGGTTAGGTTAGGTTAGGTCAGGTTAGGTTTGGGTTAGGTTAGGTTAGGTTAGGTTTGGGTTAGGTTAGGTTAGGTTTTTTTTTTTTTTTTTTTTTTTTTTTTTTTTTTTTTTTTTTTTTTTTTTTTTTATCCTACGTGGGGAAATCCTCATGGATACCCTCCGCTAAAGGTGTCAGGCGGAGGGTTATGCCGGACTCTTACCGGCCAAAACCCCACGTAAAACATATGCTTATACCTCTGATATAAGGGTCAGAGTCTGTGTTTTCATATGTCTCTTATTTGCTTGCTTTAATTTATTACCAGATTTGTGTTATTTTTATTTTTCATATTTATCATTTTTTCATTATTTGTTGTGTCCGGTTCTGTATATTGTGCTATAATGTGTATGTTCACGTATACTGTCGTATATTCTTTGTTTCTCTGTTTGTTGTTCACTTTTAATTTTCCTTTTTCTATTTCTTGTTCTCTTATATTTCTTATTATATCGTTATTTCCAATAACTTGATATATCGCTTTTGTGTTTTATACTAATCTTATATATATTTGTATACTATTGTATACTGTCGTTTTGTATACTGTCTTATACTGTCGTTTTGTGTACTATTGTATACTGTCGTTTTGTATACTGTTGTATACTGTCTTTTTGTTAAAATTTTGTATTTTTCATATATGTATTATTTGTTCTATATTTATTTGTATATATTCAATTAAATATATGCATCCTTGTAATTTCTTGTAATATACAATATTTTAAATCTTGTGTTTCTTCCATTCTAAATTTGTACTCATTTGTTCGGCTACAGATTGTGTATAATTAAATACATCAGCGTAGTCATTTGTTCGCTTTTTTGTTTTGTTATTCCTATTTTGGTTGTTTGCTACTTTGTAGAGTTTCAGAAGCACGCGTCTTTGTTTTGGTCGCTTCGCTTCCGGTGCTTTCCATTTCTTTTGATGTCTGTTTCAACTTTCCCTTATATACCTCACGTAGATTCCGTACATTTAGATCCCCACATAGTCACTCCTCAACGACCGTCGCAGACCGAGTCAGTAGCGGATCTCCATCCCTGCGATTGTGGCGGCAACCTCTCTTTTATCTTTACTGATTTACGAGTTTTTTCCGGGTCACAGCTACGTTGTGAACGTCTTGATGTTGCTTTCTTTTTATTAGTTCCTTTTTCCGGCTTTAATTGGTCTCGTTTCTTATGAAACGGGATCCCATTGCCTTCTTGGTAATTGTTTTGTTCATCCTTAAATTGGTCCAGTTTCCCATGAAACTGGATCCAATTTAGCTTCCTGTTGGAATTTATGTCAGGAGTTTTATCGCTGTGATTCGAGCTCGTGGTAGTATGATCAGATCTACAGTCCTCCGCCAAGTTCCGCTTGTCTATAGGACGGGTTATGGCATAGATACTGCCATTACGCCGCTGTCCTCCCCAGATATTGTCGACGGTCGGGATGTCCTCTTTATTTAGTGTCTGGATCGATCGGCATTCTCGGTGAGGGAGGCTCTCGCAGTGTGCACCTCTAGCTGTAGGCCACTGTCGATCGAGCCAACGCGTCCCACCTTCTTCGTACCGGACACTCGTTGCTGAAGGCATTGTGTTCCCTAAGGTCCATTTTTGCCTTCGCACAATTCCGGCACGACGGTGTCCCTCCCGCTAGCCATTCGGTGCACTCTATTCTTAGATGTGGGCCCCCACAGTGGCTACATAGATCCACTGTTTCCACACAAAACCGCTTGCTATGCCCATATCCGAGACAGCGGGAACACTGTACCAACGGAGATTGGTCTTCGACCCTTATTCGTTGAAGGTCGATGTACAGTGTCCCCGCCTCCACCGCTCGTCTCCAGACAGCAGGGGATGTACTGATGACTATGTGGTTAGTATGGGGGTTCCTGGCTTTTTTCTTGTATTTTATTTTCACTCTGTCTTCTCCTTCTTCGATGCCCGAGAAAAGGCTCCGGTTCTGATTCCTCAGTGCTTTGAAGATGTCCTCATCGCTGTTCACTTGCGAGACGTCTTTTAGAATCAGAAGCGGATCCCTGTTAACCACTTCTTCAATGGTGAGGTGTTCCCCCATTTTTTGTAGTCTTTCCTTTACCTTTTCTCTATCTTCCCTTGTGCTGCATCCCATAATTATCTTCCTATCCTTTGCTTTTCGTACCCTTTCTACGTGTATCCATTTTCCATCCACCAGGGTCGATGAGGAGGTTCCAAAGGAGGGGTCCTGCAATGGACCCCTGTACGCACCCTTTGTGAGTGTCCTTTATGTATTCCTCTCCGGCATACCTGACCCGTACCTTACGATCTTCGAGGTAACTGGTCATTATCCGCCGGAGGTTAACCGGACACTCTTCTTCGGCCAGTCTGGTTTTTATAACCGGCCACCAAGCATTGTCGAAGGCTCCCTCTATGTCCAATGATACAACTACCACTAGCTTCTTCTCGTGAAGCTTTCCGCGTATGTGTTGTATCAGGTCATAGAGGGAGTCCTCGGTGCTTTTTTGTGGCATAAAACCATACTGGCGGGTGCACATTTTTGGTGTGAGGTGCCATTTTAGCCTCCCCACAACCATTTTCTCCAGGACCTTCCCCATGACCGGCAGAAGGCCTATTGGCCTGTAGGATTTTGGGCTGCTGTAATCCTCCTTCCCCGGTTTCCGCAGGGCTATAACTGTTGCCTCCTTCCAGGTCTTGGGGAAGTGGTTCAGTTCTAGGCATCTATTAAAGATCCTTAGGAGCAGCTGAGGGTCGGCGGACTGGACTTGTTGGCATATGTCTGCTGTAAACCCATCCACTCCGGGGGCTTTTTTGGGGTTGAGGCCTCCCATCGCCAGTTCCATTTCGGTCAGAGTAAACGGTGGGTCATGTTTTTCATCATGTACCCAGCCGTTTACCTGATCTGCCGTAGCTCTGGTTTGGCGATGGTCTGAGTTCTCCCCTTCCTCGGAGTCCTCCGGGTAGAAGGTTTCAGCCAGCAGCCTCACCGACTCCTTTTCGCTCAGTGTTCTCCCCATCACGGCCAGGGGCACATCCTCACTTCTTTTATCTGTTTTTATGATCACCCTGTATATGCCTTCCCATACCCCTTCTCTGGTTTGTTTCTGGCAGAAACCCTTCCAACTCTCTGTTTGGGCTTTCCTGGCCTCCCCCTCATATACTTCTTTCGCCTTTAGGTATTCCTCAACGACCTTCGACCTGCGTATTAATGCAGCACATCTGATGCGGCGTCTCCTGGTGGTGACTTCCTTCTTCATTTTTTCGAGCTCGGGGGTCCACCACGGCATAGTTATTTTCTCTAGTTTTTTCTTCTTTGGCATAGTTTGTATGCATGCCTTTGTAATAGTGTCGCTGATTTTATTTATTATACTTTCGAGTTCCTCTGTGTTACTAATTTTTTCTATTTCTTCTATATTAATTTGGTTTACTGATTTTAGTTGGGCCAGTTTTTCATGAAACTGGCTCCAATTTGCTTTGTTTGTGTTAAATTTTCTAGTCGTTCTTTCTATTTTTATTCCTTTTTCTCTATTTAATTTTATTTTGAAAGTTATGCCGTTGTGGTCCGAGCTCGTCAGGCCTTCTTCGACCTTCCAGTCTTCCACCAGGTCTAGTGTGTCGTTAGAGCATGCCGTGACGTCCACATGGCTATGGTAACGTTTGCCGCCTCTTATTGTGTCGAAGGTCGGAGTGTCCCCTTGGTTCAGTATATGGAGGCCAAGATCTTCCAGGAAGCCGGACATTTCTTCCCCCCTGCCGTCTGTTTTAGCACTCCCCCACCATACGCTTTTCGCGTTTGCGTCACCTCCGAGGACAAGGCTCTTGAGGCCAGTTTCCACACAGATTTCTTTCAGGTGCTCCAGGTATGGCCCTATGGGCTGATCTGGTTCGAGATAGAAGGAAACCAGTGTGATCTTCCAGATTCTGGTTCTAATTCCCACCACAACGATGTTGTTTGTGGTGAGTTCCGGGTACTGTACAATATCTATGTTTTGGTCAAAGACGGCTATTGCCGCCTTAACAGTCCCTTCTTCTTGCTCAGAGTTCTGGAAGATCCTGACGCCCCTGTAGTTCTTCAGGCGTCTGTCTCGGCCCACGTACGGCTCCTGGAGCAGCGCTACTGTGGCTCCTTGCTTTGATGCCTCTATTATCAACTCATTTGTTGCGAGTTTTTTCCTCTGGAGGTTCGCCTGTATTACTCGGTGGGGGAGGCTCGCACCCTGTGCACCCTTAGCAGTAGGCCACTGATGTTCTGGCCAATGCGTCCCACCGTCTTCTGATAGGGCAGTCTGTGCTGAAGGCGTTGTGGTCCTTACGGTCCATTTTCGCCCTCAGGCAGTTTCTGCAAGACGGGGCCTCTCCTTCTGCCTGCCTGGTGCACTTTATTCTCAAGTGCGGGCCTCCGCAATGACTGCACAGGTCCGCACTTTCCTCGCACATCCGTTTCGTGTGCCCATATCCCAGGCATCGGGAACACTGCACCAGAGGCGATTGGTCTTCGACCTTTACTCTCTGCAGGTCGATGTGCAGTGTCCCCGCTTCTATAATTCTCCTCCAGACGGCAGGGGATGTACTCATCACAATGTGTTGTGTGTGGGGGTTTCTTGCCTTTTTTATGAACTTTATTACAGCCCTGTTGTCCTTTTCGCTGAGGCCGTTAAAAATGCTCTTATTCTGGTTCCTTATGGCTTTCAGGACGTCCTCGTTTGTATTTATTTTTAGGACGTCCCTGAGGACCAGGAGCGGATCTTTATTTTTAACCTCCTCAACGACGAGGTTGCAGCCCGCTTTTTCGATTCTATCTTTGATCTTACTTCTATCCTCCTTCGTATTGCATGCCATTATAACTTTTCTATCCTTAGCCTTTCTAATTCGTTCTACGCTGACCCATCCCTCTTTCGCGTCCACCGCTTTTCTTATTTTATTGAGGACTTCGTCCCCCGTGTCTCTTTCATCTCTGGATGTCACCACTACGGAGTGCAGCCCAGATCCCACCGGGTGTAAGGGTCCGGTGCGTCGGGCCGCCACATCCGCATATGTGGTTCTCCCCAGGGTCTCGCTTTGCCTCTCCAACATCCCCTTCAATCCATCCATTCTTTCAAGCCCGTCTTCTAGTAATTTACTGTGTTCCTCTAGTTTCTTTAGTAGCGTGTCTTGTTTTATTCCTTTCTCCTCTTCCCCCCTCGTCGTCATTTCCCCTACCCCTTCTTTTCCATCTCGTTTTTGTAATCTACATTCTTCAGCCTCTTTCACTAAATAATAGAGCCTTTCGGCCATCTCTGTGACTTCGTTTTTGATCTCCGTTTTTAGGTTCCTGCTGTTTCCTATTTGGTATTTAATTTTAGCTAGGCAGGCCTTTGCCTCCGTGGTCCGGCTTTTGTAGTCGGGTTCAGGCCTCCCAGCAGCTTTGCCCGTAGATGTTGTTGGGGCCATGGTGGGTGCAATCTTTTGTGATTTTTGCACCGGCCTGGGAGACTTGTTCCTGGCCTCGATCTCCCCCACACTGCGCCTTACGCTGCTATTTCACATATTAAAGGGGGGGGAGAGAGGTGTTTTGGAGGTTTTATCGGGGCCTAAATATAGGACAAATTTGTGCGGTATCTGCTCAATAAAACAGATACCGCATGCACCAAAAGTGTTGAAGTGTAAAAAGTGCGAAAAGTCAAGTTCTGTTGGGGCCAAAAGACGGCCCTCCTTGTCCTCTTTAAAATGAGCCCAAACTCGGGGGGCTCACGGCTCTTCGTCACAGAGATAATCCTCGGGGGGTAAAAGTGTCAAGGGGTGAGGGGGGGAGGAAAAGTGCTCCACATGAAACCCCCGCGGGGGGGGGGGGTGAAGGGGGGGGGGGGGTAAGGGGGGGGGGGGGTAGGGGTGCGGAGGGAGTGTGGGCGAAGTGCGTCACCGTATGACGTCACCGTGTGACGCTGTGGAAAGTTCTGGAATGTTCGAGATACTTCGAGACTATTCCAGAAACTTGACCTCACACTTGACTTGCGACTTGACTTGCACCTTGAGTGCCGAATGACTTCACTGAAAACTTTCCACTGCAGCGAACTTGTAAACAATGGAAAGTTTTGGGCACTCACGGTTGCAGACTTTGGTTGTATCTCCGCAATGGCTGGTCCAATCTCGATGCGGTTTTCGGAGTTTTACTCCTCCCGATAAGGTCTTCGCTCTGGTGTTTCCAGCCACCGCAGAAACGGAGCCGTCTTCCAAGAAGTGTTTCGCAAGGCGGTTTTTGGGCTCCTCTGGCCAAAGTTGAAGTCCGATAGTTTAAATTCTCACTCCAAACGATTGGCCGCGTTGGCGCGCAACTTTATAGGTATCGCACTAACACTTCCACACACTTTTTCCACACTTTTTGATTTTTTCCTTGCGGAGCAGGGCAAAAACGATGCGTACGCGAGGACGGTCGGAGCGACACTCGGGTTAGGTTAGGTTAGGTTAGGTTAGGTTAGGTTAGGTTAGGTTAGGTTAGGTTAGGTTTTTTTTTTTTTTTTTTTTTTTTTTTTTTATCCTACGTGGGGAAATCCTCATGGATACCCTCCGCTAAAGGTGTCAGGCGGAGGGTTATGCCGGACTCTTACCGGCCAAAACCCCACGTAAAACATATGCTTATACCTCTGATATAAGGGTCAGAGTCTGTGTTTTCATATGTCTCTTATTTGCTTGCTTTAATTTATTACCAGATTTGTGTTATTTTTATTTTTCATATTTATCATTTTTTCATTATTTGTTGTGTCCGGTTCTGTATATTGTGCTATAATGTGTATGTTCACGTATACTGTCGTATATTCTTTGTTTCTCTGTTTGTTGTTCACTTTTAATTTTCCTTTTTTTATTTCTTGTTCTCTTATATTTCTTATTATATCGTTATTTCCAATAACTTGTTATATCGCTTTTGTGTTTTATACTAATCTTATATATATTTGTATACTATTGTATACTGTCGTTTTGTATACTATCTTATACTGTCGTTTTGTGTACTATTGTATACTGTCGTTTTGTATACTGTTGTATACTGTCTTTTTGTTAAAATTTTGTATTTTTCATATATGTATTATTTGTTCTATATTTATTTGTATATATTCAATTAAATATATGCATCCTTGTAATTTCTTGTAATATACAATATTTTAAATCTTGTGTTTCTTCCATTCTAAATTTGTACTCATTTGTTCGGCTACAGATTGTGTATAATTAAATACATCAGCGTAGTCATTTGTTCGCTTTTTTGTTTTGTTATTCCTATGTTGGTTGTTTGCTACTTTGTAGAGTTTCAGAAGCACGCGTCTTTGTTTTGGTCGCTTCGCTTCCGGTGCTTTCCATTTCTTTTGATGTCTGTTTCAACTTTCCCTTATATACCTCACGTAGATTCCGTACATTTAGGTCCCCACATAGTCACTCCTCAACGACCGTCGCAGACCGAGTCAGTAGCGGATCTCCATCCCTGCGATTGTGGCGGCAACCTCTCTTTTATCTTTACTGATTTACGAGTTTTTTCCGGGTCACAGCTACGTTGTGAACGTCTTGATGTTGCTTTCTTTTTATTAGTTCCTTTTTCCGGCTTTAATTGGTCTCGTTTCTTATGAAACGGGATCCCATTGCCTTCTTGGTAATTGTGTTGTTCATCCTTAAATTGGTCCAGTTTCCCATGAAACTGGATCCAATTTAGCTTCCTGTTGGAATTTATGTCAGGAGTTTTATCGCTGTGATTCGAGCTCGTGGTAGTATGATCAGATCTACAGTCCTCCGCCAAGTTCCGCTTGTCTATAGGACGGGTTATGGCATAGATACTGCCATTGCGCCGCTGTCCTCCCCAGATATTGTCGACGGTCGGGATGTCCTCTTTATTTAGTGTCTGGATCGATCGGCGTTCTCGGTGAGGGAGGCTCTCGCAGTGTGCACCTCTAGCTGTAGGCCACTGTCGATCGAGCCAACGCGTCCCACCTTCTTCGTACCGGACACTCGTTGCTGAAGGCATTGTGTTCCCTAAGGTCCATTTTTGCCTTCGCACAATTCCGGCACGACGGTGTCCCTCCCGCTAGCCATTCGGTGCACTCTATTCTTAGATGTGGGCCCCCACAGTGGCTACATAGATCCACTGTTTCCACACAAAACCGCTTGCTATGCCCATATCCGAGACAGCGGGAACACTGTACCAACGGAGATTGGTCTTCGACCCTTATTCGTTGAAGGTCGATGTACAGTGTCCCCGCCTCCACCGCTCGTCTCCAGACAGCAGGGGATGTACTAATGGCTATGTGGTTAGTATGGGGGTTCCTGGCTTTTTTCTTGTATTTTATTTTCACTCTGTCTTCTCCTTCTTCGATGCCCGAGAAAAGGCTCCGGTTCTGATTCCTCAGTGCTTTGAAGATGTCCTCATCGCTGTTCACTTGCGAGACGTCTTTTAGAATCAGAAGCGGATCCCTGTTAACCACTTCTTCAATGGTGAGGTGTTCCCCCATTTTTTGTAGTCTTTCCTTTACCTTTTCTCTATCTTCCCTTGTGCTGCATCCCATAATTATCTTCCTATCCTTTGCTTTTCGTACCCTTTCTACGTGTATCCATCCTTCCTTTGCCTCTATTGCTCCTCTTATTTTATTTAAAACCTCTTCCCCGGTGTCCATTTCATTCTTCGATGAGACCACAACGGAGTGCAGCCCAGATCCCACCGGGTGTAAAGGTCCGGTGTGTCGGGCCGCCACATCCGCATATGTGGCCTTCACCGAGGACTCTTCTTGTTTTTCTAGGACTTTTTGCAGCCTCTCCATCGTTTCCGCATTATTTTTTAAGAGTCTTCCGTGTTCTTCTATCCTTTTGATCATTTCCACTTCCTGTGATATTACTCCTTTTCCGTGTGCTTCCTGTTTTCCTTTTTCTATTTCCCCAGCCCTGTGTGCTTTCCTCTCCTCCTCGGCCTCTTTCACCAAGCTATAAAGCCTTTCGACACAATCCAGAACCTCCAATTTTATCTCACTTTTCAAGTTTCGGCTGTTATTAATTTGTATCTTAGCCTTTGTGAGATAGGCCTTTGCCTCTGTTAATCGGCTTTTGTAGTTTGGTTCCACCTTCCCGGTCGTCCTGCCTGATGATGTGGATGGGCCGGCAATTGGTGCAGCTTTTGGTGATTTCGTCTTCTGCACCATTATGGGAGACCGGTTTCTAGCTTCAATCTCCCCCACGCTGCGCCTTACACTGTTGTTCGACATGTTAATGGGGGGAGAGAAGGTGTTTCGGAGGTTTTTCGGGCTAGGAGATAGGACAGATTGTGCGATATCTGCTCAATAAAACAGATATCGCATGCACCAAAAATGTAAAATGAAGAAAAGTGTAGGTAGTCCAATTCTGGTGGGGCCAAAAGACGGCCCTCCTTGTCCTCTTTGAAACGAGCCCAAACTCGGGGGGCTCACGGCTTTTAGTCACTGAGATAATATGCGCGGGGGGTGCAAATCTCAAGGGGTGAGGGGGGGAGGAAAAGTGCTCCACATGAAACCTCCGCGGGGGTGAGGTGCGGGGGGGGAGGAGGGGGGGGGGGGTACGGGGGGGGGATGCGGGTTGGGGGGGAGGTAGGGGTGCGGAGGGAGTGCTGGCGAAGTGCGTCACAGTATGACGCTGTGGAAAGTTCTGGAATGTTCGAGATAGTTCGAGACTATTCCAGAAACTTGACGTCACGACTGACTCGAATGCCGAATAGCTTCACTAAAAACTTTCCATTACCTATAGCAAGGTTGTAAACAATGGAAAGTTTTGGGGCACTTTACTTACGATTACAGACTTTTGATCGTATCTCCGCAATGGCGGGTCCAATTTTGACGCGGTTTTCGGAGTTTTACTCCTCCCGATGTGGTCTTCGATCTGGTGTTTCCAGCCACCGCAGAAACGGAGCCGCTGAGGAGATACGGAGACAAAGGAATTTCGTTTTTCCCCGATATCTCACTCAAAAACGGTGTAAAAAATCCCTTCCTTTGCAGTGTGGTGAAGGACGCTAAGCCCGACGATTTGACCCTATAAAAAGAAGGGTCGTAGATCGCGTTTGCACAGCGTCTTCAAAAAGGTGTTCCACACGACGGTTTTTGGGCTCCTCTGGCCTAAGTTATTGTCTGATCGATTTGATTTAGGCACCAGTCGATTCGTCTTCACTGCGCGCAACTTTCTATATGTAGCACTAAACACTTTCGCACACTTTTCCACACTCTGTAATTTTTCAACGCGGAGCAGCGCAAAAACGATGCGCTCGCGACGGCGATTGGAGCGACACTGGTTAGGTTAGGTTAGGTTAGGTTAGGTTAGGTTTTTTTTTTTTTTTTTTTTTTTTTTTTTTTTTCTCTTCGGGGGGAAATCCTCTTGGATGCCTTCCGCTATAAGATGTTCTGTATTCCGGCGGAAGGCGATGCCGGATTTGTACCGGCTAAAACCCCCCGATTGCAAGAACCTCTGATGTGGACGTCAGAGTCTGTATATATCTTGTTATTTCTTGCTATTCCATTTATAATTATAAATCGTGAAAGTCAACTGTGAATCGTTGACTTTCTGTCCCGCCTATTGGCTTCCGACATTAGGTTCGGAAGTCCAGGCCTAATCTTCTTTGTCACTAGTTAGACTCTGATGTATAGGGTCAGAGTCAGTCTTACTTTTTAAAACTTATCTTCTAAATCTGTTGTGTGCATTTCAGCCTTCGACTTCTGATGTACAAGTCAGAAGTCTTGGCGTTGTCTTATACTAGTTTTTGGACTCTGATGTATAGGTCAGAGCCCTGGTCATACTTTTAAAATATCTTATCTATTCTTGTACTCCTTCCGTTCTGTCTTGCTATTTTATTTGTTTCTATTAATAGCCCCTTTGGCTACGTGCCGACAGAACTCCAGGAGTACGTGTCGTGTGTCGTCCCCGTCCATGAGCACAGCGAGATTATCTCTTCTTATTGTCCAGTCCATCATCATCTCTGTGTCAAATCTCTTTTTACCATATACAGGGCAGTCCACGATCAGGTGCAATATACCCTCGGCCGTGTCTGGGTCACAGATACACGCCGGGCTCTCCTTGCACTTGAAGCGATTCAAGTACTCGGAGAACCCGCCGTGTCCCGTTAACACCTGTGCGATAACTGGCTCCATCTGGATCTTTCTGATTATGCCATATGCCCTTATGGCGTCCGGTAGGAAGGCTTTGGTCACAGCAGCCGTTTCGCCTTCTTGGTAGCGCCGGTTCCATTCATCAAGCGAGTCCTTACGGATCTGTCGCTTCATGAATGAAACCGGGTAGCTATCATACTCTGCCTTCACCTTCAAGCTTCTGGCAGCCAGTTTGGCCAGCTGATCAGCGCGCTCATTCCCTTCCAGCCCCGCGTGTGCTTTGATCCAAAACAAAGAAACTTCTTTGTTTTGGAGTACACCACGTCCGATGTTGGCCCTCGTTTCGTTGGCTAGAGGGTGGGGACTGCAAGGGTTGACGATTGTCTCCAACGCCGAGCGTGAGTCGCTGAAAATGCCAAAGCTCGACTCTCCGCATTGGAGGATATACCGCGAGGCTCTGCATATGGCTAGCAGTTCCGCCTGGTAGACCGTGCAGTACGGCGACAGTCTAAGCTTGAGGGCTCTGGTTTCGGCTTCATTTTTCCATATGGATAATGAAGCTCCCACTTTGCCCTCAATCTTAGAGCCGTCGGTAAAGATTTTCACTGCTGGGTGTGTGATTTCTTCATATTGTTTCGGGTCTACCAGGTTAATGAACTGTAGACCCATATGTTTTGCCGGATGCGGAGTGTCTGCAAATGCCACCCTGCGCTCTACCTCCCCGTCTTTCGGCATCATCCGGGGTATCCCTCTCTTGACCTCATATAGGGCGGCTGCCTCCTGGATTCTGAGGTCGAGTGGTAATATCCCGGCTAATAATAGTGCCGAATTTAGGGAGACAGTGCGGTAGGCTTTGCAGAGCTTTTGGGCAAAGCCTCTTTGAACTACGTTCAGCTGCCGTTTGACGCCCAGTCTGGTGGCAGCCGGTGCCCATGCGCTGGCGGCATACAAGATTATGGGCTCCACCGTTGCCGTATATATAATACGTATTATGTCTGGGTGGAGCCCCCAACTTATCCTGGCGGCTCTAGACAGTTGCTTATAAACGTTCAACGCCTTTTTGCAGGTGTTCGCAATATGGGCGTTGAAGTTCAGCTTTCTGTCTACTGTGAGCCCCAGGATCTTAATCTCGTCGGACATTCCAATGTCAACCCCGCCCATGCTCAGGAGTGGCACGTCAAACTTTAGCTTCCTAGTTAGCACCATTGCATTTGTTTTATGCGGTGCGAACTTCAGCTTATTTTTGACGCCCCACCCCCGAACATACTCGAGGGCGGCATTGGCCTGCCTCTGCACTTCCAGCGCAGTGCCACCCGCAAACACCAGGACGACGTCGTCAGCATATGCCTGAACGTAGTCACCTCGCTGTTCCAGGCCCCTCAAAAGTGGGTCGATGAGGAGGTTCCAAAGGAGGGGTCCAGCAATGGACCCCTGTACGCACCCTTTGTGAGTGTCCTTTATGTATTCCTCTCCGGCATATCTGACCCGCACCTTTCGGTCTTTTAGGTAGCTGGTCATTATCCGCCGGAGGTTAACCGGACACTCTTCTTCGGCCAGTCTGGTTTTTATGACGGGCCACCAAGCATTGTCGAAGGCCCCCTCTATGTCCAGTGATACAACTACCACTAGCTTCTTCTCGTTAAGCTTTCCGCGTATATGTTGTATCAGGTCATAGAGGGAGTCTTCGGTGCTTTTTTGTGGCATAAAACCATACTGGCGGGTGCTCATTTTTGGTGTGAGGTGCCATTTTAGCCTCCCCACAACCATTTTCTCCAGAACCTTCCCCATGACCGGCAGAAGGCCAATAGGCCTGTAGGATTTTGGGCTGGTGTAATCATCCTTCCCCGGTTTCCGCAGGGCTACAACTGTCGCCTCCTTCCAGATCCTGGGAAAGTGGCTAAGTTGCAGGCATCTGTTAAAGATCCTTAGGAGCAGCTGCGGGTCGGCGGACTGGACATGTTGACATATGTCTGCTGTAAACCCGTCCACTCCGGGGGCTTTCTTGGGGTTGAGACCTCCCATCGCCAATTCCATTTCAGTCAAAGTAAACGGTGGGTCATGTTTTTCATCATGTACCCAGCCGTTTACCTGATCTGCCGTAGCTCTGGTTTGGCGATGGTCTGAGTTCTCCCCTTCCTCGGAGTCCTCCGGGTAGAAGGTTTCAGCAAGCAGCCTCGCCGACTCCTTTTCGCTCAGTGTTTTCCCCTGCACGGTCAAGGGCACATCCTCCCTTCTTTTCTCCGTTCTTGCCACCACCCTGTATATTCCCTCCCAGACACCTTCTTTGGTTTGTTTCTCACAAAACCCCTTCCAGCTTTCTATTTGTGCTTTCCTGGCCTCCATTTCGTACGTTTCTTTTACTCTCAGGAACTCTTCGATGACCTTCGCCCGTCGAATCGGCGCAGCACATCTTATACGTCGTTTCCTGGTGGCGACCTCTTTCTTCAGTTTTTCGAGCTCCGCAGACCACCACGGCGTGGAAATTTTCTCGAATTTTTTCTTTTTAGGTATGGCCTTTATGCATGCTTTTGCTATTATCTTGTTGTATTTATTTATAATTATTTCGAGTTCTTCTATGTTATTGATTTTCACAACTTCTTCCACGTAAATTTTATTTTCTTGCTTTAATTGGGCCAGTTTCTCATGAAACTGGCTCCAATTTGCTTTCTTTGTGTTAAACAATCTAGTGGTTCGTTGTGTTAACATGCCTTTTTCTTTCTCTAATTTTATTTTAAAAGTTATGCCGTTGTGGTCAGAGCTCGTCAGACCTTCTTCGACTTTCCAGTCTTCCACCAGGTTCAGCATATTTGTTGAGCAGGCTGTAATGTCAACATGGCTGCGATATCGTCGGCCTCCTCTTATGGTATCGAAGGTCGGGGTTTCGCCCTGATTGAGTATCTGGAGGCCCAAGTCCTCAAGAAAGCCGGACACATCCTCACCCCTGTCGTCTGTTATTGCACTCCCCCACCAGGCGCTCTTTGCGTTGGCGTCACCTCCGAGTATGAGGCTTTTGCGGCCAGTTTGCTCACTGATTACTTTAAGGTACTCCAGGTATGGCCCTATGGGCTGATTTGGCTCGAAGTAGAATGACACCAGTATGATCTCCCGGACTCTGGTTCGGATTCCCACCACTGCGATGTTATTTGTGGTGAGTTGCGGGTACTGTACAATATCCATATTTGGATCGAAGACAGCTATTGCTGCCTTTACAGTCCCTTCTCCTTGCTCAGAGTTCTGGAAGATCCTGACGCCTCTATGGTTTCTTATGCATCTTTCTGCGCCCACGTACGGCTCCTGGAGTAACGCTACAGTGGCGCCTCGATTGGTTGCCTCTATTAGTAATTCTGTCGTTGCTAATTTCTTCCTCTGGAGGTTCGCCTGTAGTACTCGGTGGAGGAGGCTCTTGCCCTGTGCGCCCTTAGCAATAGGCCACTGATGACCTAGCCAGTGTGTCCCATCGCCTTCTCACCGGGCAGTCGTTGCTGAAGGCATTGTGGTCCTTTCGTTCCATTTTTGCCCTCAGACAATTCCGGCATGTCGGCGCCTTTCCTACTGCCTGCTCGGGGCACTCTGTTCTCATATGTGGGCCTCCGCAATGACTGCATAGGTCCGCACTTTCATTGCAGAGGCGCTTACTGTGTCCGTAGCCTAGGCATCGGGAACACTGCACCAGAGGAGACTGGTCTTCAACTTTTATTTTCTGTAAATCGATGTGCAGTGTCCCCGCCTCCATTGTTCTCCTCCAGACGGCAGGGGATGTGCTTACAACAATATGTTGCGTGTGGGGGTTTCGTGCTTTTTTGGCGTATTTAATCGTTATCCTGCTATCCTTCTCGCCGAGGCCGTCAAAAACGCTCCTGTTTTGATTTTTCACTGCCTTAAGGACGTCCTCGTTACTGTTAATCTTTAAAACGTCCCTAAGGATCATGAGCGGGTCCTTGTTCTGGACTTCCTCGACGACAAGGTTGCCTCCCGCTTTTTTTTCGATTCTTTCCTTTATTTTCCTTTGGTCCTCTTTTGTGTGACAGCCCATGATTACCTTCCTATCCTTTGCTTTTCTGACTTTCTCCACCTTGATCCAACCCTCCTTCGCATCTACCACTTCTCTTATTTTGTTGAGGACTTCCTCCCCTGTATCTGTTGCACTTTTGGATGTGACCACTACGGAGTGCAGCCCAGATCCCACCGGGTGTAAAGGTCCGGTGCAACGGGCCGCCACACCCGCGTATGTGGTTTTTACTATGGCCTCCTTTTGTCTTTCAAGGGCCTCTTGAAGTTTTTCCATCCTTTCACTGTTGTCCTGTACAATTTTCCCATGTTCCTTCAATATTCTGATTATTTCCGTTTCCTGCGTTTTTGTTTTATTTTCCTCCTCACCCTCTTTTTCCCTTGTCTCTACTTTTTGGGCTCCTCTCTCCTCTTCGGCCTCTTTTACAAGGCCGAAAAGCCTCTCGACTGCCTGGCTTATTTCTATTTTTATCTCCGTCTTTAAGTTGCGGCTGTTGTTCAGCTGCAACTTTACCTTTGTATAGCAGGCTTTCGCCTCACTCAGTCTGCTTTTATAGTCCTGTGTAGCTTTTGCTGCCTTTGGCGTTAGTTTGCTACTGGATGTACTAGCTGTATTTAGGGCTGCGGTGGATACGTTTTTCGATGTCGATTTGTCCACCTGTTTAGGGGACCTTAACTTCGCCTCGTATTCTCCAACGCTGCGGCGTACTTCGGACATTTTCTGTGATGGAGACAAAGGACAGAGAGAGGACAGTACACACGTTATGCGGTATCTGCTCAATAAAACAGATATCGCATGCACCAAAAATGTAAAGTGAAAAAGTGTAGATAGTCCAATTCTGTTGGGGCCAAAAGACGGCCCTCCCTGTCCTCTTTAAAACGAGCCCAAACTCGGGGGGCTCACGGCTTTTAATCTCTGAGATAAAAAGCGGGGGGGGTGAAAATCTCAAGGGGTGAGGGGGGGAGGAAAAGTGCTCCACGTGAAACCTCCGCGGGGGGGTACGGGGGGGGCAGGGGGGGGGGGGGTAAGGTGGGTACGGGGGTAGGGGTAAGGGGGGGGGGGGGTAAGGGGGGTACGGGGGTAGGGGGGGTAGGGGGTAAGGGGGGGGGGGGGTTAAGGGGGGTAAGGGTAGGGTCGGGGGGGGAAGGGGGGTAGGGGAGGTAAGGGGGGTGGTAAGGCGGGGTGTGGAGGGAGTGCTGGCGAAGTGTGTCACCGTGTGACGCTGTGGAAAGTTCTGGAATGTTCGAGAGAATTCGAGACTATTCCAGAACTTAAGTGCCGAATGACGTCACTTAAAACTAAAAACTTTCCATTACCCGTGGCGAACTTGTAAACAAGGTTAGGTTAGGTTAGGTTAGGTTAGGTTAGGTTAGGTTAGGTTAGGTTAGGTTAGGTTAGGTTAGGTTGGGGTGGCGTGGCCGGGGAACCTCCTAGTGTGCCCGGGCTGTCGCTGGTCCATTTGTCCCTCTGGATACGTTCGCAGGGAACGATGGCTCAACGACAGATCCGGGACGGTGCACCCTGGGCAACAGTCAGCGACTTTTCCTTTATTGGGAGATCTTGGTGGCTGTTGCCTAATATCCTGGCAAAAGGTGAGGAGGCGGAGGCCAATCCGGTCTGTCGCCTCCGAGGCGTTGGCGTGTCTCCGCGTGTCCCTCTGAATGAGCAGAGGGCACAGTGGAGAACAACGGGATGGCTTTGGGATCGGGATTGTTATCCTGATCCCAATTAGTGATAGGGGCGGATTAGGAATCCTAATCCGCAACAATGGGAGGCTGGGGCCACAGTCGAAAGGCTGTGGGGCGGGTACACCCTGGGCGACGGCAAATAACTTCCCCTCCCGCGTGGGGTTCTTATTTGCCGTTAGCGAAACACCTAGCAATAGTATTTATTTGTGTAATCTGTCTTTATGTATATGTCTTATTTATATGTTTTAATATTATTTATGTATAGAATTTATCTTATCTACATTTTTGTATATATTTATAGTGTCTTTTTCTGGTCTTCTGCCTTTCACTTCCTTCACTCTCGTTATGGTATCTCAAGGTTCGGGGGTTGCCGAGGGGAGTGCCGCAAGGCATGGTCATTACTAGGATGGCCGCTAGACCCCCAAATTTGGCCGTCATGCCGTAAAACTGGCAAACCAAAATGGCGAGTTGCAATAGAAATAAACTACCCCAGGCGGGTACGCCGGCGGAAGCCGGGAAATCCCGCCCTCCTACGGGAGGCTGCCCCTCGTATTCTGGGGGGGGCAACAACCGCTCATCTCCTCAAGATCAAAACGATCTAAACGACGACTTAGGCATGTCCACGGACTCTGATTTAGCCTCGACGAATAGGCATGATAGAAACTTGAAGGATCTTCGCGTATCACTGACGCGTTACGAGGAGACTGCTGACGGACTGTTTCGGTCTCTGTCGGCAGATTTCTCGGAGTCTGACTCCGACACCAGTAGTATCAGGACTGGGAAATCCCGAATATCTGGGACGTCATCAGTCGGATGGCGGAAACGCCGCAGGAGCAAGGAGGGAGATGACCTCTCAGAAGAAGCTACCAGAGCTAAGGTGACTCCTACACGTGGACGCGGGCGTCCATCGACCACTGGGCAATACGAAGGCTTGGCGGAAGCCAAAGCCGAGCTTAAAAAGGCGCGAGAGGAGGAACTGCGCCTTATTGCCGAGAAAGAATTGGCTGAAGAGTTAAAGCAGAAGCAGTCGGCTTCGATTGCTCTCTTCAAGAAGCCAATCGGTGCCAGTCCACCTGAGATTGAAGGGCGTGACGCGGCCCATCTGGATATGGTTATGGACGACGCGGTGCAAGCCATCACGCTTGTTGCCACGCGGTCCAAACACCTAAAAGGTACCTTTGTTAAGGCCCTAAAAGAAGCGGCTGGCACGATCAGGGCTACTTTCAAAGAAATGCGGTCCCGCACGATGCCCGAGGAAGTGCTCCTGCTGACTGAAGCCAATAAAAAGCTCACAGCTGAATTAGGCTCACTCCGCTGCGAGATGGAGAAACTGCGCGCTGCTCAAGCGAGACCGCCTCCTGCCCCTGTGCCGGTCAAGGCTATAGATGAGGATGCGCTTATGCGGAAGATCATGATACAGGTCGGTACCATGATGAACGCCCGGTGCGAAGTGATCGAGGAGCGATTACCTCCAGAAAAACGACTGAGGCCACCCCTGGCAGCTGACAGGCGCAGCCGAGTGTCAGCGGTAGAGCCGTCTTTGCCTTCCACTTCTGGTGCCCTTACTCCTTTGCAGGTTAAACCCTCTAAGGGTGGGGGCGGAGGGAGGGGTAGGGGAAAGGCGAATCCCAATTTGACTGGCTCCACTGAGCCAACTCCTGGACCGTCACAAGCTCAGCCTTCAGTTCCACTGTCGGAACCGTGGACTGTAGTGACCAAGCGGGGTACCACGAAGAAGGACGGTAGAGCTGTGGGAACTGCTAAAGCGCAGTCATCTCCTCCTCAGCGATCCCAGGCCCCGAGGCAACAATCCGTTGCGAATGCGAAGGCCACTAAAGGGAAGGGACCCAAGCTCCGCCCGCCACGCACTGCGGCAGTGATTATCTCACTGCAACCAGAGGCGGCGGAGAAAGGCATCACGTATGCCAAGGTGCTGTCAGAAGCGAGGAACCGAATTGATCTCGGTGCTCTGGGGATGCCTCCCCTAAAAATGAGAACTGCGGCCACAGGCGCCCGCATCATTGAGGTGCCTGGCACTGAAAAGATGACGAAAGCGGACTCCTTGGCCCAGAAACTTAGGGAAGTTTTCCAAAATGTGGAGGAAATACGCGTATCCAGACCGGTCACTACAACTGACATGAGAGTGAGTGGCCTGGATGACTCGGTAGGTCCTCAAGAGTTGATAGAGGCTCTTGCCAGCACCGGAGGATGTCCAGCGGCGGATATTAAATCAGGCCCAATTAGGAAGGGTCGAGCCGGAATGGGCACAGCTTTTGTCCGCTGCCCTGTCTTGGCCGCCAAGAAGATCACGGCGGAAGGCTCTCGGCTGAAGGTCGGATGGGTGTCGGCACAGGTCCACATCCTCAATGCAAGACCGCGCCGATGCTATAGATGTCTTGCAATGGGCCATGTCAGGGCCCAATGCAAGTCGGAGGTTGACCGTAGTGACGAATGTCATCGCTGTGGTCAAAAAGGCCATAAGGCCAATGAATGTTCCGCCGCCCCTCACTGCAGTCTGTGTGCAGCTGCGGGTAAATCGGCAAACCACCTCTCCGGGGGCAAGGCTTGTGCCAAGCCCCCGTCTAAGTCAGAGGCGAGAAGGAAGTCGAATGTAGCGAAGGCCAAGGCCAAGCCGCAGACGACTGACTCTACAGCGGAGTTGGAGGTTTGTATGGAGGAAAGTTAATGGCGTTGAATTTCCTCCAGACAAACTTGAATCATGCGTCGCGGGCTCACGATCTGCTTCTACAAAGCTTAGCTGAGCGATCCGTCGCGGTGGCTGTAGTCGCAGAACCATATGTGGTCCCAAATAGAAGTGACTGGGTCGGGGATTTGGACGGTCTTATAGCAATTACCACCCAATCCCCGGCCCCCTCGCCTGCCCTTCAGGGAGTGGTGAAGGGTAGGGGATATGTTGCAGCCCGAATAGGGCAAATCACGGTTGTGGGAGTGTACCACTCACCCAATAGGCCTCTCCATGAACTGGAGACTCTCCTGGGCAATGTGGAGACATTGGTGAGACAGAATCATCCTCAACCAATGTTAGTCCTTGGAGATCTCAACGCCAAATCAATGGCGTGGGGATCTCCGATGACAGACCCCAAGGGCAGGAAAGTGCTCAAATGGGTAACAGAGGTAGGGCTGTGTGTCCTCAATCAGGGCACAGTACAAACTTGTGTACGGCAGTGGGGTGGATCAGTGGTTGATGTGACCTTTGCTACCCCGGAGCTTGCCAACAGAGTCCGAGACTGGCAAGTGCTGGAGGAAGTAGAGACACTCTCTGATCACCGTTACATACGGTTTAGTGTTTCTCCTCCCACCACCGAACCCGATACCTGGTCTCCACGGGATACCGAACGGAGATGGGTTCTCAAACGCTTGAACATGGAACTGCTGCAGGAGGCGGCTATCGTCCAGGCGTGGAACCAAGTTCCTCCGGAACCGACGGATCTGGATACAGAGACGGATCAACTAATCGAGTCTATGGCTAACGTTTGTGATGCGAGCATGCCCCGTGCTAGGGCACCTCCCTCCAAACGTCAGGTCTATTGGTGGTCGGACGAGATAGCGGAACTCCGGCGCCAATGTGTAGTGAAGCGCCGATGCTACCAAAGGTGCAAAAGGAGCAGACAGCGGGGCACACAAGAGCTTGAAGCTCTATATGCTGCTTATAGAGAAGCTAACAAAGCTCTCCGTACTGCCATAGGCGAAGCCAAGTCGCAGGCCTGGCAGCGGATTCTAGACACACTGGAGCGGGATCCATGGGGGCGCCCCTATAAGTTAGCAAGGCAAAAGCTTCGCCCTTACGCACCCCCCGTCACCAGTACTCTAGAGCCTGTGATCCTTCAACGCGTTGTGGAGGGGTTGTTCCCCGGAGCCCCGGGAACTGACTTTGCCCCTCCTACGATGAGAAGAAGAGATTGCAGAGAGGATAACGGTGACTCTCTCACCGCCCCTGAGATTTCGGAAGGAGAGTTAGGTGCAGCTGTGCTGAGAATGAGGGCTAAAAACACGGCACCGGGGCCTGATGGCATACCCGGCTGTGTTTGGGCCCTTGCACTAGATGCCCTAGAGCCCCGATTAAGGTTCTTATTTAATCGGTGCTTGCACGAGGGAAAATTCCCGAAGCGGTGGAAGCGCGGAAAGCTTGTGCTCCTACGCAAAGAGGGACGTCCGGCAGATGAGCCATCAGGTTATCGCCCGATCGTGCTGCTTGACGAGGCTGGCAAGCTGTTGGAGCGTGTTATCGCTGCCCGCCTCGTCGGACACCTTGAAAGGGTTGGCCCGGACCTGGCTGATACTCAGTATGGTTTCCGGAGAGGCCGCTCGACATTAGATGCAATAGCACGCGTCCGCGACCTCTCTGAAGAAGCATGCTCAAAAGGCGGCGTTTTGCTGGCTATGTCCCTGGACATAGCCAACGCTTTCAACACGCTGCCATGGAGTACGATAAGGGAGGGTCTGAGTTACCACAATGTGCCTCAGTACCTTCAGCGTCTTGTTGGGGACTATCTCTCTGACAGGGAGGTAGTCTTCCCAATGATGCAAGGAAAAGGCCGAAGTCCCATGATGCGCGGCGTTCCACAGGGATCGGTCTTGGGTCCACTTCTGTGGAACGTCGGGTACGATTGGATACTACGAGGTGCTAACGTCCGTGGCGTCAACACTATTTGTTACGCTGACGACACGCTGGTTACCGCCAGAGGTCGGGGCTATCGCGAGGCAGCGATACTGGCCACAGCCGGAGTTGCAGTGATTGTGGCCAGAATCCAACGGCTGGGACTCAAGGTTGCCCTGCATAAGTCGGAGGCCATCTGTTTCCATCGCCCAAAGGCGGGACCTCCAGCAGGCTCGAAGATCATTGTGGGGGGGAATTCCATAGACGTCAAGTCCACGCTCAAGTATCTTGGCGTGGTTCTTGACAGTAAGTGGAACTTCGAAACGCATTTTGGGAAGCTATCTCCCAAGGTTGTGGGAGCTGCTTCGGCGTTGAGCCGCCTCTTGCATAACATAGGCGGAGGCAATGGGATATGTCGTCGCCTGTACATGGCGGTAGTTCGATCGATGGCCCTGTATGGGGCCCCGATCTGGGCTGGGTCCCTAAACCGCCAAGGAGATGCCCTACTCCGCAAGGCGCAGAGAACTATGGCGATACGACTCTGCAGAGGGTATCGTACACTGTCGCACGAAACGGCCTGTGTCCTTGCCGGTTCACTACCGTGGGACTTAGAGGCCGAGGTCTTGTCGTCAGTGTTCTGGCGCAGAGTTCGCGCGCGAGAACAGGACCTCCGCCCTCTACCGCAAGAGGTTACCGGATGGCGCAAAGTGGCCAGAGAAACTGCGCTGGTCACATGGAGAGAGCGGCTCTTAAATGGACCTACGCAGAGAGGTGTTGGAGCTCGCAGGTTCCTCGAGGCGGTCCGGCCTGTGCTCGTGGAGTGGGTCCAACGAAAACACGGAGCATTGACCTTCCGACTCACTCAGGTCCTCACGGGACATGGGTGTTTTGGAAGGTACCTTTGCAATGTGGCAAGGAGGGAGCCAACTTCGGTGTGTCATCGATGTGGCTTTGCAGAGGACACTGCGCAGCATGCGCTGGAAGTTTGCCCAGCAGATGAGGAATCGCGACAGTCCTTAGCTGCCGTCGTTGGGACAGACCTTTCGCTGCCGACAATATTACCAAAGATGGTCGACAGTGAAAGTTGTTGGGAGGCGATGGTCTCCTTTTGTGAGACAGTGGTCTCACAAAGAGAGACGGAGGAGCGGGCAAGAGAGATTAATCCTCTCGCTCACCCGCTCCGGAGAGCGCGGACACGGAGGCGAGCTAACCGAGCTCGAACTCCCTCTCCGCTCGGAGGACCTGGGGCGTCGGATGCGGGGGCAATTGACGATAACAGAGATGGGGTCCTCAGAGGAGACGATGCCCATTATGTTCCTGGGCATCGCTCGAGTAGTTCAATGGGAGAGTGATGCTCTCCCGCGGTGAGTCCGTGTAAGCAGACAGCGGCGTTGGCGGGGCAGCGGTAGAATGCGAAAGCGGGCCCGCTGTCCACGTTATAGCCGAGGAAGTCGGAACATCGTGGTGGTTTTAGTCGGTAGTGGTGCTTCGGTACTGAGCCCGACATAACCCGTCCGCTTCCCCCGGAGCGGCGGGTATGCGTAAAGGCATTTCCCCACGTAAAAAAAAAAAAAAAAAAAAAAAAAAAGGTTAGGTTAGGTTGGGGTGGCGTGGCCGGGGAACCTCCTCGTGTGCCCGGGCTGTCGCTGGTCTGTTTGTCCCTCTGGATACGTCCGCAGGGAACGATGGCTCAACGACAGATCCGGGACGGTGCACCCTGGGCAACGGTCAGCGACTTTTCCTTTGTTGGGAGATCTCGGTGGCTGTTGGCTAATATCCTGGCAAAAGGTGAGGAGGCGGAGGCCAATCTGGTCTGTCGCTTCCGAGGCGTTGGCGTGTCTCCGCGTGTCCCTCTGAATGAGCAGAGGGCACAGTGGAGAACAACGGGATGGCTTTGGGATCGGGATTGTTATCCTGATCCCAATTAGTGATAGGGGCGGATTAGGAACTGTATCCTAATCCGCAACAATGGGAGGCTGGGGCCACAGTCGAAAGGCTGTGGGGCGGGTGTTGTAAAACCCCGCGATCATACCGTAGCCCTTCGGGGGCGGGGGTCTTGCCTTCATCGGCCGGACCGCGAGGAGTCCACCTCTATAAAAAACCCCTAATTCCTGGCGTTGAGGCGCCCCCTTTTGGGGCCTTGCGCGGCGTCAGGATGCTCGATATCGAGCGGCTGAGGGGCATATCAGTCGTGAGTGGCCAACCCTGGGATACTGCCCGACCTCCCAGCGGTATTAGGGTTACCCAGGCACAGGGGGCACTGTCTGGGTGGACTATTATTTCCCCCATACTCGTGGGAACTTTATGGACCTTAAAAAAACAATAAACCAAAGTGGACCGGAGGATGCCTCCGGCAGTGGTAGCGAGGCTGGGGACTCCCCAGCGATACGACGCAGCCAGTTTTGGCAGCGTCGCAAGCGGCCCGGCTCGACGCTGAGTTCGGGCTCAGACTCCAGCCAGGAGTCCGCCCCGAACTCGGCAGGGGGACAAAAAAAAATGGTGGCCAAAAGAGGAAGGGGCCGGCCTCCCTCTACGGGGCAGTACGTGGGCCTGGCCAAGGCCAAACAAGAGTACTTGGCCGCGAGGAGAGACGAGCTGAGGCTCGCGGACGAGGAGGACGTGGCCGCTATGGCCAGACAGATCCGGCCCAAGAAGGCGACGGCGGGCGTGGCCGGGCCGAGCTCGAGCCCGGACTCGACTGACAAGGCGCTGGACAGTCTGGCCATCATAATGAAGGTGGCCACAACGTCCAAAAATCTTAAGGGCACTTACGTGCGTGCCCTAAAGGACGCTGCGGGGGCGCTGACAGAGGCCCTAAAGGAGCTCGGTGCGCGCACAGCATCCGAGGAGTCGGCTCGACAGCAGGCGAACATTGTCCGCCTCGAAGCCGAGATCACGGATCTGCGCGCGCAATTGAAGGAGGTGACGGAACGGCAGAGGGCCGTTCTCCCCTCGGTCGAGGCTGTGGAGGTCCTCCCTCCACCGCAGGAGCAGCGGCGGACTCCTTCCTCGCCTAATGCGGAGGAGCTCCTCCGCACCTTCATGGTCCAAGCGGGGACCATGATGAATGCCAGGTTGGAGGCGCTGGAGGATAGGCTCCTCCCAGCCAAGCGCCTCCGTCCACCGCTAGCTGGCGACAGTGCTAGCGGTGGGCCCAGGCCGGCGTCGACGGCCGGCACTCGCCCCGGCGGCGACACGCAGCCTACGGCTGCCCCCGAACCCCGAAAGGGAAAGAAGGGGAAGAAGGGGCAGCGTAAACCTGCCACGAAGGCGTCGGTTGCCGCTAAAAAGGCGGCACAGACCCCGCGACAGCCCCGCGCGCTGCCGCCCGCACCGGAGTCCATGGACCAGGCCTGGACTACGGTGGTAAAGAGGGGCCGAAAGGGCAAGGCGTCCGGGGTGGAACCCGTAAGGACCGCCCCACAAAAGGCGCCACAAAGGAGGCACCCGAGGCAGGTTCGCACACCTCGGTCGACGGCCGTGGTGATCACCCTGCAGCCGGGGGCCGAGGACCGCGGCCTCACGTACGGGAAGGCCCTCGCCGCGGCCAAGGGCAGCATCGACATCGCTGCCCTGGGTATACCGTCACTGCGGTTCAGGCAGGCGGCCACGGGGGCGCGCATGCTCCAGGTGCCGGGCTCTGCGAGCGGCGACAAGGCGGACGCTCTCGCGCAGAAGCTGCGCGAGTTCTTCAAGGCCGAGGACGTCCGGGTCTCCAGGCCTACGAAGTGCGCAGAGCTGCGTATCTCAGACCTGGGCGACTCCGAGTCCGCCGAAGAGGTGAGGGCGGCCGTCGCACGTGTCGCCGGGTGCTCGGAGGACAGCGTTCGGTCCGGCGAACTCCGCCGCGATAGGTCCGGCCTCGCCAGTGTGGTGGTCCGTTGCCCGGTTGCGGCGGCGAAGAAGGTCGCCGACGGCGGACGCCTCCTCGTGGGATGGGTCTCGGCCCAGGTTAGGCTGCTCGAGCCGAGACCCTTGCGCTGTTACCGGTGCCTCGAGGTCGGGCACGTGCGGGTGCAGTGCACCGCCGACGTGGACCGCAGCGAGCAATGCTACCGCTGCGGCCAAGCGGGCCACAAGGCGAGCTGCTGCTCGGCCCTGCCGCACTGTGCTCTGTGCTCCGCAGCCAGTAAGCCCGCGGACCACAGGGTGGGCAGCAAGGCGTGCACGGCCCCCCCGTCTAAAAACAAAGGGGGGGGGAGGAAAACTGCCGCCGCCGGAGCGAAAGGGCCGCCCGCACAGTCGGGCGGTCCCCCGCAGCCCCCAGTGGCGATGGAGGAAGACGCAAGGCCGCCTGCGTAAATGGCCCTCAGGCTCGTGCAGGCGAATGTCAATCACTGCGCCAGAGCGCAGGACTTGCTCCTGCAGACTATGGCGGAGTGGTTGACCCAGGTGGCCGTGGTCGCGGAGCCGTACTTCGTCCCCGACAGCGACAACTGGGCGGCGGCGAGCGACGGCTCCGTGGCCCTGCTTCGTCAGGGCTCCGCTGGCTCCCCGCCCTTCGGAAACGTAGCCAAGGGTCGGGGATGCGTCGCGGCGCTGTTGGGGGAGATCATGACCATAGGCGTCTACTTCTCCCCCAATAGAAGCCTCTCCGAATTCGAGAGGTTTCTGGACGAGGTCGGAGCCCTGATGGGTCGAAGCCACCACCCCGTCCTGGTGGCGGGCGATCTCAACGCCAAATCCACGGCGTGGGGATCTCCCGCCACCGACGCGCGGGGCGCGGCGCTAGAGCAGTGGGCTGTGGCGGCGGGACTCTGCCTCCTCAACCGGGGGTCGGTAGACACGTGCGTGCGACAACGGGGCGGGTCCATAGTGGACGTGACCTTCGCTGGCCCCGCCCTGGCGCGCCGTGTACACGACTGGGCGGTGTTGGAAGATGTGGAGACGCTGTCCGATCATCGGTACATCAGATTCAGCGTCTCTACACTGTCAACGACGCCGGATCGGTCGCCCGAGACCGGTCCACCCGGAGACGGACCGCGATGGGCGCTAAAGCGCCTCGACAAGGAACTCCTGAAGGAGGCCTCCCTTGTCGAGGCCTGGGTGGGCTCGCCCATCGACGGCCCTCTAAACGTCGCGAATGTGGACGAGGAGGCTGAGTCGCTGCGAGCGGCGTTGACGCGCATCTGCGACGCGTCGATGCCGCGGATGGGGCCTCGGCCGCCGAGAAGGCAGGTGTACTGGTGGTGTACCGAAATCGCCGAGTTGCGCACGTCGTGCGTAGCCGCGAGACGCCAGTACACGAGGCAGCGCCGGAGGAGGCAGAGAAACGAAGCCAGCGAGGCGCTCCTGTACGAGTCGTACAGGAGCGCAAAGCAGGCTTTGAAGGGGGCCATCAGTCGGGCCAAGGCTGCGGCCAGGGAGGAGCTGCTGGGGACGCTGAATCGCGATCCGTGGGGAAGGCCGTACCGCATGGTCAGGGGCAAACTTCGCCCCTGGACCTCCCCGCTGACGCAGATTCTCCAGCCCCAGCTGGTGGATAACGTGGTCGCGGCTCTGTTCCCGAACAGGCCCGAGCACACGCCTCCGACGATGGCGCCGATCGCGGCCGAGGAGGAGGGCGAGGACGCCGAGGTGCCGGCAGTGTCCGAGGGGGAGCTGGGCGGGGCTGTGTTGAGGCTCCGCGCCAAGAATACGGCCCCCGGACCCGATGGTGTACCCGGTCGCGTGTGGGTGTACGCCCTCGGGGCCTTGGGCTCCAGATTCAGGAGGCTACTCGACACCTGCCTCGAGCAGGGACGGTTCCCGCGACAGTGGAGAACCGGTCGTTTAGTGCTCCTGAGGAAGGACGGGCGTCCGGCGGACTCGTCCTCCGCGTACCGCCCCATCGTGCTGCTCGACGAGGCCGGCAAGCTCTTCGAGCGCATAATTGCCGCGCGCCTCGTCGAGCACCTCGAGAGAGTTGGCCCCGACCTGGCCGACAGCCAGTTCGGCTTCAGACGAGGAAGGTCGACCGTCCAGGCGATCCTGCGGGTGAAGGGCCTGGCGGAGGAGGCGGTCTCCCGGGGCGAGATCGTGTTGGCGGTGTCACTCGACATCGCCAACGCGTTCAACAGCCTGCCCTGGAGTTGCATCGAAGAGGCGCTCAAATATCATCGAGCGCCCCGCTACCTCCGCCACACGATCCGGTCCTACCTGTCGGACCGGTACGTGTCGTACCCCGGCCGGGACGAGCGATGCAGGCGCGAGATGTCGTGCGGTGTCCCGCAGGGTTCGGTCCTCGGGCCGCTCCTGTGGAACATCGGCTACGACTGGGTGCTGCGGGGCAGCAACCTTCGTGGCGTCGACGTGACCTGTTACGCCGACGACACGTTGGTGACGGCCCGCGGCAAGACATACAGGGAGTGTCGCCTGCTAGCCACCGCCGGCGTGGCCCACGTCGTGGGCCGAATCCGAAGGCTGGGCCTCGAGGTGGCCCTCGACAAGTCCGAGGCCCTGTGCTTCCACGGGCCTCGCAGAGCGCCACCCGCGGGATCGGGCATCGTGGTGGGCGGTGTTCGCATCCGCACCTTCATGGTCCAAGCGGGGACCATGATGAATGCCAGGTTGGAGGCGCTGGAGGATAGGCTCCTCCCAGCCAAGCGCCTCCGTCCACCGCTAGCTGGCGACAGTGCTAGCGGTGGGCCCAGGCCGGCGTCGACGGCCGGCACTCGCCCCGGCGGCGACACGCAGCCTACGGCTGCCCCCGAACCCCGAAAGGGAAAGAAGGGGAAGAAGGGGCAGCGTAAACCTGCCACGAAGGCGTCGGTTGCCGCTAAAAAGGCGGCACAGACCCCGCGACAGCCCCGCGCGCTGCCGCCCGCACCGGAGTCCATGGACCAGGCCTGGACTACGGTGGTAAAGAGGGGCCGAAAGGGCAAGGCGTCCGGGGTGGAACCCGTAAGGACCGCCCCACAAAAGGCGCCACAAAGGAGGCACCCGAGGCAGGTTCGCACACCTCGGTCGACGGCCGTGGTGATCACCCTGCAGCCGGGGGCCGAGGACCGCGGCCTCACGTACGGGAAGGCCCTCGCCGCGGCCAAGGGCAGCATCGACATCGCTGCCCTGGGTATACCGTCACTGCGGTTCAGGCAGGCGGCCACGGGGGCGCGCATGCTCCAGGTGCCGGGCTCTGCGAGCGGCGACAAGGCGGACGCTCTCGCGCAGAAGCTGCGCGAGTTCTTCAAGGAAGAGGACGTCCGGGTCTCCAGGCCTACGAAGTGCGCAGAGCTGCGTATCTCAGACCTGGGCGACTCCGAGTCCGCCGAAGAGGTGAGGGCGGCCGTCGCACGTGTCGCCGGGTGCTCGGAGGATAGCGTTCGGTCCGGCGAACTCCGCCGCGATAGGTCCGGCCTCGCCAGTGTGATGGTGCGTTGCCCGGTTGCGGCGGCGAAGAAGGTCGCCGACGGCGGACGCCTCCTTGTGGGATGGGTCTCGGCCCAGGTTAGGCTGCTCGAGCCGAGACCCTTGCGCTGTTACCGGTGCCTCGAGGTCGGGCACGTGCGGGTGCAGTGCACCGCCGACGTGGACCGCAGCGAGCAGTGCTACCGCTGCGGCCAAGCGGGCCACAAGGCGAGCTGCTGCTCGGCCCTGCCGCACTGTGCTCTGTGCTCCGCAGCCAGTAAGCCCGCGGACCACAGGGTGGGCAGCAAGGCGTGCACGGCCCCCCCGTCCAAGAACAAAGGGGGGGGAAGGAAAACTGCCGCCGCCGGAGCGAAAGGGCCGCCCGCACAGTCGGGCGGTCCCCCGCAGCCCCCAGTGGCGATGGAGGAAGACGCAAGGCCGCCTGCGTAAATGGCCCTCAGGCTCGTGCAGGCGAATGTCAATCACTGCGCCAGAGCGCAGGACTTGCTCCTGCAGACTATGGCGGAGTGGTTGACCCAGGTGGCCGTGGTCGCGGAGCCGTACTTCGTCCCCGACAGCGACAACTGGACGGCGGCGAGCGACGGCTCCGTGGCCCTGCTTCGTCAGGGCTCCGCTGGCTCCCCGCCCTTCGGAAACGTAGCCAAGGGTCGGGGATGCGTCGCGGCGCTGTTGGGGGAGATCATGACCATAGGCGTCTACTTCTCCCCCAATAGAAGCCTCTCCGAATTCGAGAGGTTTCTGGACGAGGTCGGAGCCCTGATGGGTCGAAGCCACCACCCCGTCCTGGTGGCGGGCGATCTCAACGCCAAATCCACGGCGTGGGGATCTCCCGCCACCGACGCGCGGGGCGCGGCGCTAGAGCAGTGGGCTGTGGCGGCGGGACTCTGCCTCCTCAACCGGGGGTCGGTAGACACGTGCGTGCGACAACGGGGCGGGTCCATAGTGGACGTGACCTTCGCTGGCCCCGCCCTGGCGCGCCGTGTACACGACTGGGCGGTGTTGGAAGATGTGGAGACGCTGTCCGATCATCGGTACATCAGATTCAGCGTCTCTACACTGTCAACGACGCCGGATCGGTCGCCCGAGACCGGTCCACCCGGAGACGGACCGCGATGGGCGCTAAAGCGCCTCGACAAGGAACTCCTGAAGGAGGCCTCCCTTGTCGAGGCCTGGGTGGGCTCGCCCATCGACGGCCCTCTAAACGTCGCGAATGTGGACGAGGAGGCTGAGTCGCTGCGAGCGGCGTTGACGCGCATCTGCGACGCGTCGATGCCGCGGATGGGGCCTCGGCCGCCGAGAAGGCAGGTGTACTGGTGGTGTACCGAAATCGCCGAGTTGCGCACGTCGTGCGTAGCCGCGAGACGCCAGTACACGAGGCAGCGCCGGAGGAGGCAGCGAAACGAAGCCAGCGAGGCGCTCCTGTACGAGTCGTACAGGAGCGCAAAGCAGGCTTTGAAAGGGGCCATCAGTCGGGCCAAGGCAGCGGCCAGGGAGGAGCTGCTGGGGACGCTGAATCGCGATCCGTGGGGAAGGCCGTACCGCATGGTCAGGGGCAAACTTCGCCCCTGGACCTCCCCGCTGACGCAGATTCTCCAGCCCCAGCTGGTGGATAACGTGGTCGCGGCTCTGTTCCCGAACAGGCCCGAGCACACGCCTCCGACGATGGCGCCGATCGCGGCCGAGGAGGAGGACGAGGACGCCGAGGTGCCGGCAGTGTCCGAGGGGGAGCTGGGCGGGGCTGTGTTGAGGCTCCGCGCCAAGAACACGGCCCCCGGACCCGATGGTGTACCCGGTCGCGTGTGGGTGTACGCCCTCGGGGCCTTGGGCTCCAGATTCAGGAGGCTACTCGACACCTGCCTCGAGCAGGGACGGTTCCCGCGACAGTGGAGAACCGGTCGTTTAGTGCTCCTGAGGAAGGACGGGCGTCCGGCGGACTCGCCCTCCGCGTACCGCCCCATCGTGCTGCTCGACGAGGCCGGCAAGCTCTTCGAGCGCATAATTGCCGCGCGCCTCCTCGAGCACCTCGAGAGAGTTGGCCCCGACCTGGCCGACAGCCAGTTCGGCTTCAGACGAGGAAGGTCGACCGTCCAGGCGATCCTGCGGGTGAAGGGCCTGGCGGAGGAGGCGGTCTCCCGGGGCGAGATCGTGTTGGCGGTGTCACTCGACATCGCCAACGCGTTCAACAGCCTGCCCTGGAGTTGCATCGAAGAGGCGCTCAAATATCATCGAGCGCCCCGCTACCTCCGCCACACGATCCGGTCCTACCTGTCGGACCGGTACGTGTCGTACCCCGGCCGGGACGAGCGATGCAGGCGCGAGATGTCGTGCGGTGTCCCGCAGGGTTCGGTCCTCGGGCCGCTCCTGTGGAACATCGGCTACGACTGGGTGCTGCGGGGCAGCAACCTTCGTGGCGTCGACGTGACCTGTTACGCCGACGACACGTTGGTGACGGCCCGCGGCAAGACATACAGGGAGTGTCGCCTGCTAGCCACCGCCAGCGTGGCCCACGTCGTGGGCCGAATCCGAAGGCTGGGCCTCGAGGTGGCCCTCGACAAGTCCGAGGCCCTGTGCTTCCACGGGCCTCGCAGAGCGCCACCCGCGGGATCGGGCATCGTGGTGGGCGGTGTTCGCATCGCCATCGAGCCGACGATGCGATACCTGGGTCTCGTGCTGGACGGTCGATGGGACTTCGCGGCGCACTTCCAGCGCTTGGCGCCAAAGCTGCTGGGGGCGGCGGCGGCCCTCGGAAGCCTGCTGCCAAATCTCAGGGGACCGGACGTGTCGTGCCGGCGTCTGTACGTCGGGGTCGTCCGGTCGATGGCCCTGTACGGGGCGCCCGTATGGGCGAGCGCCCTGAACAGACGCACAGTCGCCCACCTGCGCGCTCCGCAGAGGGCGATCGCGATCAGGGCGTGCCGAGGATACCGCACGGTGTCCTTCACGGCGGCATGCGCGCTGGCGGCGTCCCCCCCCTGGGACCTGGACGCGGAGCTCCTCGCGTCACTACACTACTGGCGCGAGGAGCAGTCGGAACGGGGTCTAGTTCCGACGCCGAGAGAGGTGGAGGCGGAGCGCGCTGAGCTCCGTCGGTTCGCGGTGGAAGAGTGGCGGCAGAGGCTGGGCAGCCCCAGCGCCGGAGCCAGGACAGTGGAGGCGGTCCGTCCGGTCCTAGATCAGTGGCTGGACAGACGACACGGCGTCCTGACCTTCCGGTCGACGCAGGTGCTCTCGGGACATGGCTGTTTCGGGAAGTACCTGCACAGGATCGGGAGGGAGCCGACCGCGGTGTGTCCACACTGCGACGGCTGCCCGGAGGAGACTGCCCAGCACACGCTGGAAGCGTGCACGGCCTGGGCGGAGCAGCGCGCCTCTCTCGGCGCCGTGATAGGCGGCGACCTCTCCTTGCCGGCCGTAGTGAAAGCTATGGTCGGCGACGAGAGGTCGTGGAAAGCAGTGACGGCCTTCTGCGAGCACGTGATGCTCGAGAAGGAAGCGGCGGAGCGGGCCAGAGAGCGCGAAGCTACTGACCCGCTGCGCCGCAGGCGAACCGGGCGCAGAAGGCGGGATTACGCCCGCCATCTGCCCCCACCCTAAAATGAGCCGGTCGACGAACGCGGGGAAGTTCGTCGACCAAACCGACAAGGCTCATTAAAAGAAGAAATGGGCGTCCGCACGCGTGTTCCCGAGCGACGCCCACCCTCCAGGACCGGTAAATAGACCAGAGACCGGGGCCCGCATGAGCGGGCCGTCACAGTCGGGGTCGCGGACGAATGCGAAAGCGCACCCGTGACCCTGGCGTCAAGTGACCAGATGGAACACCGTGGGGTTTTAGCCGGTAAGAGTCCGGCATAACCCTCCGCCTGTCCCCAGCGGAAGGGTATCTCATGCAGGATTTCCCCACGTAAAAAAAAAAAAAAAAAAAGGTTAGGTTAGGTTAGGTTTTTTTTTTTTTTTTTTTTTTTTTTTTTTTTTTTTTTCTCTTCGGGGGGAAATCCTCTTGGATGCCTTCCGCTATAAGGTGTTCTGTATTCCGGCGGAAGGCTATGCCGGATTCGTACCGGCTAAAACCCCCCGATTGCAAGAAACCCCTGATATAGTTTCAGGGTCTGTGTTTGTCTTATTAATTTTTTCTTGCTCTTCTAGATTATTCATTTCCTCGTATAGTTGTCTATCTATACGGTATGTCCTGTTTGTTCCGCTTTCGACTTCCGATGTACAGGTCGGAAGTCTTTGCGGTGTCCTAATTACTATTGTTGATACTGATGTATAGGGTCAGTATCTTTTGTCATTTCTTAAAATTTTTTGTCTATATACATCTTATATCTATTTAATCTAATTCTAATTTTTGGCTCTGATGTATAGGTCAGAGCCCTAGTCCTATTGTTTAAAGCTTATCATTTTTATTTAGTTACTCCTTCCGTTCTGTCTTGCTTTTTTGTTTATTTATTTCTGTTAATGGCCCCTTTAGCCACGTGTCGACAGAACTCCAGGAAAACGTGTCTGGTGTCGTCTCCGTCCGTTAGTTCCGCGAGATTATTCTTTCCTATTTTGCGATCCATTATCATTTCTGTCTCAAACCTTTTCTTTCCATATACAGGGCAGTCCACTATCAGGTGCAATATACCCTCAGCCACGTCTGGGTCACAGATACATGCCGGGCTCTCCTTGCACTTGAAGCGGTTCAAGTACTCGGAGAATCCGCCATGTCCCGTCAACACCTGAGCGATGACTGACTCCATCCGGATCTTCCTGATTATGCTGTGTGCCCTTATGGCGTCCGGTAGGAAGGCTTTGGTTACTGCAGCCGTTTCGCCTTCTTGGTAGCGCCGGTTCCATTCATCAAGCGAGTCCTTGCGGATCTGTCGCTTCATGAATGAAACCGGATAGCTATCATACTCTGCCTTCACTTTCAGGCTTCTGGCAGCGAGTTTGGCCAGCTGGTCAGCGCGCTCATTCCCTTCCAGCCCCGCATGTGCTTTAATCCAAAACAAAGAAACTTCTTTGTTTTGGAGTACACCATGTCGGATGTTGGCCCTCGTTTCGATGGCTAGAGGGTGGGGACTGCAAGGGTTGACGATTGTTTCCAACGCCGAGCGTGAGTCGCTGAAAATGCCAAAGCTCGACTCTCCGCATTGGAGGATATACCGCGAGGCTCTGCATATGGCTAGCAGTTCCGCCTGGTAGACCGTGCAGTACGGCGACAGTCTAAGCTTGAGGGCTCTGGTTTCGGCTTCATTCTTCCATACGGATAATGAAGCTCCCACTTTGCCCTCAATCTTAGAGCCGTCGGTGAAAATTTTTACTGCTGTTGTAATTTCGTCGCATTGTTTTGGGTCTACCAGGTTAATGAACTGTAGACCCATATGTTTTGCCGGATGCGGAGTGTCTGCAAATGCCACCCTGCGCTCTACCTCCCCGTCTTTCGGCATCATCCGGGGTATCCCTCTCTTGACCTCATATAGGGCGGCTGCCTCCTGAATCCTGAGGTCGAGTGGTAATATCCCGGCTAGTAATAGTGCCGAATTTAGGGAGACAGTGCGGTAGGCTTTGCAGAGCTTTTGGGCGAAGCCTCTTTGAACTACGTTCAGCTGCCGTTTGACGCCCAGTCTGGTGACAGCCGGTGCCCATGCGCTGGCGGCATACAAGATTATGGGCTCCACCGTTGCCGTATATATAATACGTATTATGTCTGGGTGGAGCCCCCAACTGATCCTGGCAGCTCTAGACAATTGCTTATAAACATTCAACGCCTTTTTGCAGGTGTTCGCAATATGGGCGTTGAAGTTCAGCTTCTTGTCTACTGTGAGCCCCAGGATCTTAATCTCGTCGGACATTCCAATGTCAACCCCGCCCATGCTCAGGAGTGGCACGTCAAACTTTAGCTTTCTAGTTAGCACCATTGCATTTGTTTTATGCGGTGCGAACTTCAGCTTATTTTTGACGCCCCACCCCCGAACATACTCGAGGGCGGCATTGGCTTGCCCTTGCACTTCCCGCGCAGTGCCACCGGCGAACACCAGGACGACGTCGTCAGCATACGCCTGCACGTAGTCACCTCGCTGTTCCAGGCCCCTCAAAAGTGGGTCGATGAGGAGGTTCCAAAGGAGGGGTCCTGCAATGGACCCCTGTACGCACCCTTTGTGAGTGTCCTTTATGTATTCCTCTCCGGCATACCTGACCCGTACCTTACGATCTTCAAGGTAACTGGTCATTATCCGCCGGAGGTTAACCGGACACTCTTCTTCGGCCAGTCTGGTTTTTATAACCGGCCACCAAGCATTGTCGAAGGCTCCCTCTATGTCCAATGATACAACTACCACTAGCTTCTTCTCATGAAGCTTTCCGCGTATGTGTTGTATCAGGTCATAGAGGGAGTCCTCGGTGCTTTTTTGTGGCATAAAACCATACTGGCGGGTGCACATTTTTGGTGTGAGGTGCCATTTTAGCCTCCCCACAACCATTTTCTCTAGCACCTTCCCCATGACCGGCAGAAGGCCTATGGGCCTGTAGGATTTTGGGCTGCTGTAATCCTCCTTCCCCGGTTTCCGCAGGGCTATAACTGTTGCCTCCTTCCAGATCTTGGGGAAGTGGTTCAGTTCTAGGCATCTATTAAAGATCCTTAGGAGCAGCTGAGGGTCGGCGGACTGGACTTGTTGGCATATGTCTGCTGTAAACCCATCCACTCCGGGGGCTTTCTTGGGGTTGAGGCCTCCCATCGCCAGTTCCATTTCGGTCAGAGTAAACGGTGGGTCATATTTTTCATTATGTACCCAACCGTTTACCTGATCTGCCGTAGCTCTGGTTTGGCGATGGTCTGAGTTCTCCCCTTCCTCGGAGTCCTCCGGGTAGAAGGTTTCAGCCAGCAGCCTCACCGACTCCTTATCGCTCAGTGTTCTCCCCATCACGGCCAGGGGCACATCCTCACTTCTTTTCTCCGTTCTTCCCATTACCCTGTATATTCCTTCCCAGACACCTTCTTTAGTCTGTTTTTCACAGAATCCTTTCCAGCTTTCTGTTTGGGCTTTTTTGGCTTCCGTTTCATATATGTTTTTGGCTTCCAGGTACTTCTCGACGACCTTCGATCTTCGGATCGGCGCAGCACATTTTATTCGGCGTCTCCTGGTGGTGACCTCTTTCTTCATTTTTGCGAGCTCTACGGACCACCACGGCAAACGGATTGTTTCCGAATTTGTCTTCTTTGGCATTGATTTTTTACACGTTTTTGTTATTATATTGTTATATTTGTTTATTATTAATTCAACTTGGTCTACATTGCTAATTTTATCTATTTCCTCTATATTGATTTTATTGTCTTGCTTTAATTGGGCCAATTTCTCGTGAAACTGGCTCCAATTTGCTTTTCTTGTATTATATCTTCTGGTTGTTCTGTCTATCTTCATGCCTTTTGATTTTTCCAGTTTAATTTTAAAGACTATGCCGTTGTGATCCGAACTCGTCAGGTTTTGTTCGACCTTCCAGTCTTCCACCAGGCCCAGCATAATTGTGGAACAAGCTGTTATATCCACATGGCTGTGGTACCATTGGCCTCCTCTGACGGTGTCGAAGGTCGGAGTGTCCCCTTTGTTTAATATGTGGAGATCCAATTCCCCCAGAAAGCCGGACATTTCTTCTCCCCTGCTGTCTGTTTTTGCACTCCCCCACCATGCGCTCTTTGCGTTGGCGTCGCCTCCGAGAATGATTTTGTTTGAGCCTATTTTCTTGTCGATTTCCTTGAGGTGCTCCAAGTATGGCCCTATGGGCTTGTCCGGTTCCAAGTAGAAAGAAACTAGTGTGATCTCCCAGGCCCTGGTTCGGATTCCCACCACGACGATGTTGTTTGTGGTGAGTTCCGGGTACTGTGCGACATCTATGTTTTGGTCAAAGACGGCTATTGCCGCCTTAACAGTCCCTTCTCCTTTGTCAAGGTTCTGGAAGATCCTAGCGCCATTGTAGTTTCTTAGTATCCGCTCTCCGCCCACGTACGGTTCTTGTACTAGCGCAGCTATAGCACCTCGGTTCGTCGCCTCGATCATAAGCTCGTTTGTTGCTAGTCTCTTTCTCTGGAGGTTTGCCTGTAGCACTATGTGGGGGAGGCTCGCGCCCGGTGCAACCTTAGCAATAAGCTACCGATGTTCGAGCTAACGCATCCCACCTTCTTCGTACCGGACATACTTTGCTGAAGGCGTTGTGATCTCTCTGGTCAACTTTCGCCCTCATGCAATTCCGGCACGACGGTGTCTCTCCTGCCTCCCTCTTGTTGCACTCCTTTATCATGTGCGGGCCTCCGCAGTGGCTACATATATCTACACTCTCTTTGCAGAATCTTTTGGTGTGCCCGTATCCGAGGCAGCGGGAGCACTGCACCAATGGAGATTGGTCCTCGACCCTAACTCGCTGTAGGTCGATGTGCAGAGCTCCCGCCTCCACTGCTCGTTTCCAGACAGCGGGGGATGTGCTAAGGATAATGTGGTTCGTATGTGGGTTTCTTGCTTTTTTCTTATATTTTATTTTTAATCTGTCCTCTCCTTTACCGAGGCCGGAGAATATGTTTCTATTTTGGTTTTTTATGGCCTTGAAGACGTCTTCGTCGCTGTTAGCTGTTAAGACGTCTTTCAAAATCAGGAGGGGGTCTCTGTTTTCGATTTCTTCCACAGTTAGGTGTCCTCCTATTCCCTCTATCCTGTCTTTAACCTTTTTTCTCTCTTCCTTTGTGCAGCAGCCCATTATTATTTTCCTGTCTTTTGCTTTCCTGACCTTTTCTACTTGAACCCATCCCTCCTTTGCGTCAATCGCCTTCCTCACCTGGTTCAACACCTCCTCCCCTGTATCCGTCTCGTTTCTGGAGGTTATCACCAGCGAGTGCAGTCCAGTTCTGTGTGGTGTGTGGTTTTGTGGTGATTGTCGTATATTGTTTCCGGCTAATATAGCCGCATACGTACTTTTCCCAGGGACTTCTTGTTGTTTTTTATTTATTTCTAGTTTTAGGTGTTGCATATTGTCACTGAGTTCCTTCATCATCCTTTTGTGTTCGTCCAGTGCTCCCATCAATTCTCCCACCCCCTGTCCCCCCACGCTCTCGTCCTTCTCCTTTGTTCTTTCTTTTCCCTCACTCCTGTGAGGTCTGTCCCCTTCCGTCTCCCTCGCTAACTCTTTCACTATAGCATAAATTCTGTCGACAGCCTCTAAAATCCCCGTTTTAATTTCGGTTTTTGTGTTTCGGCTGCTGTTTAGGTGATTTTTTTATTTTTATGACATTGGCCTTCGCCTCCATTAACCGGTTCTTGTTTTCCGGTTCCGGCCTGGCAGCAGCCTTGCCCGTTGATGTTGTCGGGATCGTAGTGTGTGCAATTTTTGGAGATTTTATGCTTTGCGCCACTTTGGGGGACCTGTTTCTTGCTTCGATCTCCCCCACGCTACGCCTCACACTGGTATTGGACATGTCGAAGTGGGGAGAGAAGGTTTTTCAGGAGTTTTGTAGGGGCCAGAAGACAGCTCTATTCACCCTCTTTTAAATGAGCCCAAACTCGGGGGGCTTACGGCTTTCCTTCACTGAGATAATCTGCGGGGGGGTGAAAAATCTTAAGGGGTGAGGGGGGGAGGAAAAGTGCTCCACATGAAACCCCCGCGGGGGGGGGGTGCGAGGGGGGGGGGGGGGGGTGTGGTAAGGGGTGAAGGGGGGAGGGGGTGAAGGGGGGTGCGGGGGGTAAGGGGGGGTAGGGGTGCGGAGGGAGTGTGGGCGAAGTGCGTCACCGTATGACGTCACCGTGCGACGCTGTGGAAATTTCTGGAATGTTCGAGATACTTCGAGACTATTCCAGAAACTCGACCTCGCACTTGACTTGCGACTTGACTTGCACCTTGAGTGCCGAATGACTTCACTAAAAACTTTCCACTGTAGCGAACTTGTAAACAGTGGAAAGTTTTGGGTTTTGGGCACTTTACTTACGGTTGCAGACTTTGGTTATATCTCCGCAATGGCTGGTCCAATCTCGACGCGGTTTTCGGAGTTTTACTCCTCCCGATAAGGTCTTTGCTCTGGTGTATCCAGCCACCGCAGAAACGGAGCCGTCTTCCAGGAAGTGTTCCGCAAGGCGGTTTTTGGGCTCCTCCGGCCAAAGTTGAAGTCCGATAGTTACACTTTTCACACCAAACGATTGGGCTCGCTAGCGCGCAACTTTGTATATAGCGCACCAGTCACTTTGACACACTTTGACACACTTTATGATTTTTTGACTGCGGAGCAGCGCAAAAACGATGCGTTCGCGACGGAGGTTGAAGCGACACTGGTTAGGTTAGGTTAGGTTAGGTTAGGTTAGGTTAGGTTAGGTTAGGTTAGGTTAGGTTAGGTTAGGTTAGGTTAGGTTAGGTTAGGTTAGGTTAGGTTAGGTTAGGTTAGGTTAGGTTAGGTTAGGTTAGGTTAGGTTAGGTTAGGTTAGGTTAGGTTAGGTTAGGTTAGGTTAGGTTAGGTTAGGTTAGGTTAGGTTAGGTTAGGTTAGGTTAGGTTAGGTTAGGTTAGGTTAGGTTAGGTTAGGTTAGGTTAGGTTAGGTTAGGTTAGGTTAGGTTAGGTTAGGTTAGGTTAGGTTAGGTTAGGTTAGGTTAGGTTAGGTTAGGTTAGGTTAGGTTAGGTTAGGTTAGGTTAGGTTAGGTTAGGTTAGGTTAGGTTAGGTTAGGTTAGGTTAGGTTAGGTTAGGTTAGGTTAGGTTAGGTTAGGTTAGGTTAGGTTAGGTTAGGTTAGGTTAGGTTAGGTTAGGTTAGGTTAGGTTAGGTTAGGTTAGGTTAGGTTAGGTTAGGTTAGGTTAGGTTAGGTTAGGTTAGGTTAGGTTAGGTTAGGTTAGGTTAGGTTAGGTTAGGTTAGGTTAGGTTAGGTTAGGTTAGGTTAGGTTAGGTTAGGTTAGGTTAGGTTAGGTTAGGTTAGGTTAGGTTAGGTTAGGTTAGGTTAGGTTAGGTTAGGTTAGGTTAGGTTAGGTTAGGTTAGGTTAGGTTAGGTTAGGTTAGGTTAGGTTAGGTTAGGTTAGGTTAGGTTAGGTTAGGTTAGGTTAGGTTAGGTTAGGTTAGGTTAGGTTAGGTTAGGTTAGGTTAGGTTAGGTTAGGTTAGGTTAGGTTAGGTTAGGTTAGGTTAGGTTAGGTTAGGTTAGGTTAGGTTAGGTTAGGTTAGGTTAGGTTAGGTTAGGTTAGGTTAGGTTAGGTTAGGTTAGGTTAGGTTAGGTTAGGTTAGGTTAGGTTAGGTTAGGTTAGGTTAGGTTAGGTTAGGTTAGGTTAGGTTAGGTTAGGTTAGGTTAGGTTAGGTTAGGTTAGGTTAGGTTAGGTTAGGTTAGGTTAGGTTAGGTTAGGTTAGGTTAGGTTAGGTTAGGTTAGGTTAGGTTAGGTTAGGTTAGGTTAGGTTAGGTTAGGTTAGGTTAGGTTAGGTTAGGTTAGGTTAGGTTAGGTTAGGTTAGGTTAGGTTAGGTTAGGTTAGGTTAGGTTAGGTTAGGTTAGGTTAGGTTAGGTTAGGTTAGGTTAGGTTAGGTTAGGTTAGGTTAGGTTAGGTTAGGTTAGGTTAGGTTAGGTTAGGTTAGGTTAGGTTAGGTTAGGTTAGGTTAGGTTAGGTTAGGTTAGGTTAGGTTAGGTTAGGTTAGGTTAGGTTAGGTTAGGTTAGGTTAGGTTAGGTTAGGTTAGGTTAGGTTAGGTTAGGTTAGGTTAGGTTAGGTTAGGTTAGGTTAGGTTAGGTTAGGTTAGGTTAGGTTAGGTTAGGTTAGGTTAGGTTAGGTTAGGTTAGGTTAGGTTAGGTTAGGTTAGGTTAGGTTAGGTTAGGTTAGGTTAGGTTAGGTTAGGTTAGGTTAGGTTAGGTTAGGTTTTTTTTTTTTTTTTTTTTTTTTTTTTTTTTTTTTTCTCTTCGGGGGGAAATCCTCTTGGATGCCTTCCGCTATGAGATGTTCAGTATTCCGGCGGAAGGCGATGCCGGATTTGTACCGGCTAAAACCCCCCGATTGCAAGAACCCCTGATATAAATTCAGGGTCTGTGTTTATCTTTATTATTTTCTTCTTGCTCTTCTAATTAATTGTTTATTTCCTCGTATATTTGTATATACGGTATATCGTCTTTTCTCCGCTTTCGACTTCCGATGTACAGGTCGGAAGTCTTTGCGGTGTCTTGATTTCTTAGTTAATACTGATGTATATGGTCAGTTGTCATTTCTTAAAATTTTAATATGTACATCTTATATCTATATCTTATCTTAGTCTAATTTTTTGGCTCTGATGTATAGGTCAGAGCCCTAGTCCTATTGTTTAAAACTTATCCATTATTATCTTATGCTCCTTCCGTTCTGTCGTGCTATTTTATTTATTTCTGTTAATGGCCCCTTTGGCCACGTGCCGACAGAACTCCAGGAGAACGTGTCTCGTGTCGTCTCTGTCCATCAATTCCGCGAGATTATTCTTTTCTATAATTCGATCCATTTTCATTTCTGTATCAAACCTTTTCTTTCCATATACAGGGCAATCCACTATCAGGTGCAATATACCCTCAGCCACGTCTGGGTCACAGATACATGCCGGGCTCTCCTTGCACTTGAAGCGATTCAAGTACTCGGAGAATCCGCCATGTCCCGTCAACACCTGAGCGATGACTGATTCCATCCGGATCTTTCTGATTATGCTGTGCGCCCTTATGGCGTCCGGAAGGAAGGCTTTGGTTACAGCAGCCGTTTCACCTTCTTGATAGCGCCGGTTCCATTCATCAAGCGAGTCCTTACGGATCTGTCGCTTCATGAATGAAACCGGGTAGCTATCATACTCTGCCTTTACTTTTAAGTTTCTGGCAGCGAGTTTGGCCAGCTGGTCAGCGCGCTCATTCCCTTCCAGCCCCGCATGTGCTTTAATCCAAAACAAAGAAACATCTTTGTTTTGGAGTACGGTCTGACTGATGTTAGCCCTCGTTTCGATGGCTAGAGGGTGGGGACTGCAAGGGTTGACGATTGTTTCCAACGCCGAGCGTGAGTCGCTGAAAATGCCAAAGCTCGACTCTCCGCATTGGAGGATATACCGCGAGGCTCTGCATATGGCTAGCAGTTCCGCCTGGTAGACCGTGCAGTACGGCGACAGTCTAAGCTTGAGGGCTCTGGTTTCGGCTTCATTCTTCCATACGGATAATGAAGCTCCCACTTTGCCCTCAATCTTAGAGCCGTCGGTGAAAATTTTTACTGCTATTGTAATTTCGTCGCATTGTTTTGGGTCTACCAGGTTAATGAACTGTAGACCCATATGTTTTGCCGGATGCGGAGTGTCTGCAAATGCCACCCTGCGCTCTACCTCCCCGTCTTTCGGCATCGTCCGGGGTATCCCTCTCTTGACCTCATATAGGGCGGCTGCCTCCTGAATCCTGAGGTCGAGTGGTAATATCCCGGCTAGTAATAGTGCCGAATTTAGGGAGACAGTGCGGTAGGCTTTGCAGAGCTTTTGGGCAAAGCCTCTTTGAACTACGTTCAGCTGCCGTTTGACGCCCAGTCTGGTGGCAGCCGGTGCCCATGCGCTGGCGGCATACAAGATTATGGGCTCCACCGTTGCCGTATATATAATACGTATTATGTCTGGGTGGAGCCCCCAACTGATCCTGGCAGCTCTAGACAATTGCTTGTAAACATTCAACGCCTTTTTGCAGGTGTTCGCAATATGGGCGTTGAAGTTCAGCTTCTTGTCTACTGTGAGCCCCAGGATCTTAATCGTGTCGGACATTCCAATGTCAACCCCGCCCATGCTCAGGAGTGGCACGTCAAACTTTAGCTTTCTAGTTAGCACCATTGCATTTGTTTTATGCGGTGCGAACTTCAGCTTATTTTTGACGCCCCACCCCCGAACATACTCGAGGGCGGCATTGGCTTGCCCTTGCACTTCCCGCGCAGTGCCACCGGCGAACACCAGGACGACGTCGTCAGCATACGCCTGCACGTAGTCACCTCGCTGTTCCAGGCCCCTCAAAAGCGGGTCGATGAGGAGGTTCCAAAGGAGGGGTCCTGCAATGGACCCCTGTACGCACCCTTTGTGAGTGTCCTTTATGTATTCCTCTCCGGCATACCTGACCCGTACCTTACGATCTTCGAGGTAACTGGTCATTATCCGCCGGAGGTTAACCGGACACTCTTCTTCGGCCAGTCTGGTTTTTATAACCGGCCACCAAGCATTGTCGAAGGCTCCCTCTATGTCCAATGATACAACTACCACTAGCTTCTTCTCATGAAGCTTTCCGCGTATGTGTTGTATCAGGTCATAGAGGGAGTCCTCGGTGCTTTTTTGTGGCATAAAACCATACTGGCGGGTGCACATTTTTGGTGTGAGGTGCCATTTTAGCCTCCCCACAACCATTTTCTCTAGCACCTTCCCCATGACCGGCAGAAGGCCTATGGGCCTGTAGGATTTTGGGCTGCCGTAATCCTCCTTCCCCGGTTTCCGCAGGGCTATAACTGTTGCCTCCTTCCAGATCTTGGGGAAGTGGTTCAGTTCTAGGCATCTATTAAAGATCCTTAGGAGCAGCTGAGGGTCGGCGGACTGGACTTGTTGGCATATGTCTGCTGTAAACCCATCCACTCCGGGGGCTTTCTTGGGGTTGAGGCCTCCCATCGCCAGTTCCATTTCGGTCAGAGTAAACGGTGGGTCATATTTTTCATTATGTACCCAACCGTTTACCTGATCTGCCGTAGCTCTGGTTTGGCGATGGTCTGAGTTCTCCCCTTCCTCGGAGTCCTCCGGGTAGAAGGTTTCAGCCAGCAGCCTCACCGACTCCTTATCGCTCAGTGTTCTCCCCATCACGGCCAGGGGCACATCCTCACTTCTTTTCTCCGTTCTTCCCATTACCCTGTATATTCCTTCCCAGACACCTTCTTTAGTCTGTTTTTCACAGAATCCTTTCCAGCTTTCTGTTTGGGCTTTTTTGGCTTCCGTTTCATATATGTTTTTGGCTTCCAGGTACTTCTCGACGACCTTCGATCTTCGGATCGGCGCAGCACATTTTATTCGGCGTCTCCTGGTGGTGACCTCTTTCTTCATTTTTGCGAGCTCTACGGACCACCACGGCAAACGGATTGTTTCCGAATTTGTCTTCTTTGGCATTGATTTTTTACACGTTTTTGTTATTATATTGTTATATTTGTTTATTATTAATTCAACTTGGTCTACATTGCTAATTTTATCTATTTCCTCTATATTGATTTTATTGTCTTGCTTTAATTGGGCCAATTTCTCGTGAAACTGGCTCCAATTTGCTTTTCTTGTATTATATCTTCTGGTTGTTCTGTCTATCTTCATGCCTTTTGATTTTTCCAGTTTAATTTTAAAGACTATGCCGTTGTGATCCGAACTCGTCAGGTTTTGTTCGACCTTCCAGTCTTCCACCAGGCCCAGCATAATTGTGGAACAAGCTGTTATATCCACATGGCTGTGGTACCATTGGCCTCCTCTGACGGTGTCGAAGGTCGGAGTGTCCCCTTTGTTTAATATGTGGAGATCCAATTCCCCCAGAAAGCCGGACATTTCTTCTCCCCTGCTGTCTGTTTTTGCACTCCCCCACCATGCGCTCTTTGCGTTGGCGTCGCCTCCGAGAATGATTTTGTTTGAGCCTATTTTCTTGTCGATTTCCTTGAGGTGCTCCAAGTATGGCCCTATGGGCTTGTCCGGTTCCAAGTAGAAAGAAACTAGTGTGATCTCCCAGGCCCTGGTTCGGATTCCCACCACAACGATGTTGTTTGTGGTGAGTTCCGGGTACTGTGCGACATCTATGTTTTGGTCAAAGACGGCTATTGCCGCCTTAACAGTCCCTTCTCCTTTGTCAAGGTTCTGGAAGATCCTAGCGCCATTGTAGTTTCTTAGTATCCGCTCTCCGCCCACGTACGGTTCTTGTACTAGCGCAGCTATGGCACCTCGGTTCGTCGCCTCGATCATAAGCTCGTTTGTTGCTAGTCTCTTTCTCTGGAGGTTTGCCTGTAGCACTATGTGGGGGAGGCTCGCGCCCGGTGCAACCTTAGCAATAAGCTACCGATGTTCGAGCTAACGCATCCCACCTTCTTCGTACCGGACATACTTTGCTGAAGGCGTTGTGATCTCTCTGGTCAACTTTCGCCCTCATGCAATTCCGGCACGACGGTGTCTCTCCTGCCTCCCTCTTGTTGCACTCCTTTATCATGTGCGGGCCTCCGCAGTGGCTACATATATCTACACTCTCTTTGCAGAATCTTTTGGTGTGCCCGTATCCGAGGCAGCGGGAGCACTGCACCAATGGAGATTGGTCCTCGACCCTAACTCGCTGTAGGTCGATGTGCAGAGCTCCCGCCTCCACTGCTCGTTTCCAGACAGCGGGGGATGTGCTAAGGATAATGTGGTTCGTATGTGGGTTTCTTGCTTTTTTCTTATATTTTATTT